>OW026520.1:79513200-84313200 GCA_932274085.1 Protocalliphora azurea
ATATTATATTATATTATATTATATTATATTATATTATATTATATTATATTATTTATATTATAATATAATATAATATAGTATATTATATTATATTATATTATATTATATTATATTATATTATATTATATTATATTATATTATATTATATTATATTATATTTTATTATATGATATTATATTATTTTATATTATATTATTATCGACAAAACCAATGACAACGGCAAAAATATGGCCCTTCCGTTCCTCAAGAATGTCTTTAAGCAATGCGCAGGTTTAGACATTCAAGAAAACTATTCAAATTATAAACCTATGACCCCAAACCAGTTAGAAAAGTTGGTTATAAATTTCGACGGAACCAGTAGATCGTTAACTGTGGAAGATTTTATCTTTAGAGTCGAGGTTTTAAGGCTTGATTATTTAGATTTATTTGAAGAGCACGAAGAGAATGAACAAATAAGTCTAGTTGAAGCTCTCCGGATAGATAAGCTACCAGTGAAACAACTTATTTATTGGAACTGTAAGGCTCCCGGACATTCTTTTGTTAAATGTTCCGTAGTTCAGAGGAATGCATTTTGCTACAGGTGTGGGTGCGATGGTGTAACTAGTCCCACATGCACAAGATGTGTGGGAAACACGAATAAAACTGGGCCTGCGTGTTCAAAATAGAATGCTCCCCGGAAACAACATAATGACAAACTGTGAGGAAGCGAGTATAGTTAGTAATCCCAATCCAGAAGTCCTTAATTTTGTTAAAACAATTAGTAAAACTATAGTAAAATAGATAAATGTCCAAAAATTTATCCTAAAATAGATATTAGGATAGGTTTTAAAAAATATCTTTCATATGAAGTGCGTTTAAAAAATTATAATAGAAAAAGATTCGAGATTTTTACAGATTACAAATCTGTCGTTAGTAAAAAAATAGAGAAAACGAAGGAAAGACAGAACATTAGAAAACAAGAAAGAACATTTATCGCGTCAAAAATGATAAGTAGTGAAGACGACATTAGATCATATATGACAGTACACAGTGGGGCAGAATCGAAATTTTTTGGAAATAAATCTGTAACTTCTGATCGGCCGGTTGGATTTTCATTAAATTTGGTATAGGCGTAGCAGAGGAGTGTACAATATTATGCTTGGAAGGGGGACACAACAATCCCCCCAGGGGCGGAGCTATGGGGGCTCAAAGTTAGGTACCTCTGACATAAAAAATGTTTAATCGCTTGCAAAATTTTTGTTTCTCGTCCGATTTCAAATATTTTTATATATTATTGTAGGCTTTGATAAGACCTATAACTATCTCTTATAGTTTTCGAGTTATTTGCGTTTGAATATTTAAGCACCATAATTTTGACTGTTCTTGGTCCAGTTTTTTTCATATATATCCTAGTATTTCCGACCGATATTATTAGTTTTTTTCTTAATTAGTTAAAGAACAAAATTATCTATTGAATAAAAAAAATTGAAGTCGATATCTTTACCGAGTCCAAAAATAAACGATTTTGAATTTGAAAATTGCAAAAAAAGACGACTTTTTGTGTTTTTTTTAGCCGAAAATGTATCTGCACTCTTTTTTATCTAAAATAAAATTTTCTTTAGCAACATATAATAATTTTGCACTTTTCTGAAAGGTAACTTCACAGAGATGACTTTAAGATAAAAAACAAACCCAATAACTCAATTGGTCATGGTACATGCCCTCCCGAATTCGACCCATTTTATATGAAAGTTTTGATTTTAGATCATATTTTCTCAAATCCCAAAGCAAGAATCGACAAGCGGAATATATTTTAAGAATCTACAATATGTTGTTAAAAGTTTAAAATCGAAATCTACGGGACTTCGGAAAAATGTGGATTCTATAGCCAAAAATGTAAAAAATCCCATTTTTGGGAATTTTGGTTAGTTTATTTGAGAATTCAGGAAAACCCTACCCCTGATTAAAATTTGGTTAACACGCGCTTTTATTTATATTAATAAGGTCCACATTTTTTGCAAATTTCATTAAGATATCTTTATAAACAAATATGTTATTGCAATTAAAAAATTTGTATTTTCTCCAAAAACCCCAAATTGGGCCTTTTGTTTGGTTTATTTCTAAATAGCGAAAGAAATTTTAAAAATATATATTCCAAATTAAGCTTATCCTTTAGCATATATAATTTCCGATCCTTTTCAAAAAGATTCAAGTCAATATTATGCCTCATTTCAAAAATATGCGCCTTTAAACTTTTATATTTCCATATTGTATATATGACTATATTTTTACGAACTTGCAAGTTTTGCTTTAGTTTTGCGTGAATAATTACTTAGAAAATTATGAATATTTCTGTATACTTTTAATAATATCTATACACAAAATGTTTTTATAAAAATAATTAATAAATATTTTTATTTTTAATAAGGTTGCCACATTTCCCAAATTTAAGTAAATCTTTATTCTTTTCTAAGCATTCATTATTATTCACTATTAATGAATTTAAAATAACAAAACAAACAAAAAATTTCTATTTTAACTTAATCAATATTATTATTTTTGGTATTTATCATCTTCCTTAATAAATATTTTATTTATAATACGATTTTTTATTACTTATTTACATTAAATTTATGTAGACAATTTCTCTAATATTTTAAACTTATACTACTTATTTTCTATAAAATAATCTGTTGTGTCTCTATACATATCTAAAAGACAATAAAGGTCCTTCAAGTCTTCAGTATTTTGAGTTGATAAAGGCTCATAATAAATCCAACGTTTTCTCATTGATGATAGTGCAGGGTCTGATGATAACAAATAAACTAATGAAAATTCTGTGAAGTTACCTTTCAGAAAAGTGCAAAATTATTATATGTTGCTAAAAAAAATTTTATTTTAGATAAAAAAGAGTGCAGATACTTTTTCGCCTAAAAAAACACAAAAAGTCGTCTTTTTTGGAATCGTTTATTTTTAGACTCGGTAAAGATATCGACTTCAATTTTTTTATTGTATAGATAATTTTGTTCTTTAACTAGTTAAGGAAAAAACTAATAAAATCGGTCGGAAATACTAGGATATATAGAAAAAAAAACTGAACCAAGAACATGCAAAATTATGGTGCTTAAAAATTCAAACGCAAATAACTCGAAAACTCGAAAAAGGTCTTATCAGGCCTACAACAATATATAAAAATATTTGAAATCGGACGAGAAACAAAAATTTGGCAAGCGATTAAAATTTTGTTATGTCTGAGGTACCTAACTTTGAGCCTCCTTAGCTCCGCCCCTGAGGGGTTTGTTGTGCCCCCTTCCAAGCTTAATATTGTACACTCCTCTGCTACGCCTATACCAAATTTCATGAAAATCCACCTGGCCGATCAGAAGTTACAGATTTATTTCCAAAAAATTTCGATTCTGCCCCACTGTGCATTGCTAAACAAAAGAAATTTAAAGTAAATTTAAGTAGTTTATATTTAAAACTAAATAAAGTTTTAATAACGATTAAGTGTTTTAGTATAATTGGAAACATTCCATGCAATGTTTTTATTTAAAAATGTTTAATATTACATAAGTATATATATACTAGCATTTAACCCGCTACTGCGTTAGCGGACTTGCGGGAGCCCTTTATTGATCAGATATAAACTTTGTTGCTTTTTTATTGAGAAAAAACAATAATTATACCAAATAATACATAAAGTGAAAACATCCTAAAAATTAAACTTTGACTTCTAATAGTTATAATATTGGTGTCTTCAGGAAATGAATAAAATACACCTTCTAATAATTCCAATTTCATATCTCCAGATTTATATTTAAAAAAAGAATGTTCAGGCAGTGGGATACCGTACAACTTCGTAATCCTTCTCATTAAATAATCATAACCTGATTTTTGGTTTAGAAGATTCATAGGTAACAATAAAGTACCAGTTTTTTACATCAAAAACTTTCGAAGGTTAAAAGTATACCAAATTATTTATATTATAATTTTTAGTAGAGAAGAATTTGACTAAAATAGCATGTGGATTCTTACTAGGTTGATACTAGGTTCGGCTTAAGTACTGTCGGTTTTTTCAAAATGTTAATTTTTTTAAAGTCAAATAAACGGTCTTATTAAACACAAAAAATAACATTTTATTTCAAAAAACATACGTACTTTCAAATATTATAGAAAGGAAATTTGGGAAAAATTTGTTAAATGATTAATGTCCATAAAGAATAATTATACCCTACACCACCATAGGTGATAAGGGTATTATGCGTTTGTGCTGATGTTTGTAACGCACAGAAAAAATCATCCAACACCCACCTTAAAATATACCAACCGATTCAGAATCATTTTTTGAGTCGAACTATAGATGTCTCTCCGTCGGGCTGGCCTTCCATGTAAACCTTGTGGATAAAGTACAGGTCGCAATTTTAAAGATAATTCAATGAAATTTGGTACGTAGGACTTTGATGATACAAGGACGAAGCCTATTGAAATTGGTTGTGATCGGTCCATTATTTCACATATCCCCCATACAAATGTCCTCCCGAAATAGCGGCTTAACGATCATAAATGTCTTAAATATAGCAATATAATTTAATGAAATTCGGTGTAAGGTTTCAATCTTTGTGCCAAATTTCATGAAGATCAGTTCATAAGTCACCATAGCCCCCATATAAAACCCTCTTCTGAAAATCACTTTAACGTGCATAAATCACATACTCATGTTAATAAGTTTTATATTATGGGCAAGTTAAAATATTCACGAAAAAGTTTTAAATGTAAGTTTGAAAAAGCTAGAAAAAATTTTATAATATGCATACCAATTCATGTGTTTTATAATATAAATATGAATTTTTCTAATTTTAAAATTTTCGATTCTTTATAAAAAATTAAAAATATACGTAAATAGACTTTCATAGTCATATTATTGACATCTGAATTTTTATACCCTTCACCACAAGTGTAAAGGGTATATATAAGTTTATCATTCCGTTTGTTATTTTCTGGATCCTTATTGATAGGGAAATCGATATAGCTATGTCCGTCTGTCTATTGAAATCAATTTTTAGAAAGCTCCAGTCAAATTATATGGAATATTCCTTAGAATGGCACTGCTAAAAATCAACAAAATAGGTCCAGTAATGGCTGAGAAAGGCCTCTAAAACGTTTTTGTTTCTACTTTTCTAAGCTCCTATATAAAATAACGACTTCGTTTTTGCACAGAAAATTCCGAATCTTTTTTTGGAATGTTTTTGCGGAAGAAATGAACGAAATCGGATCATTAGTAACTGAGATATCGGTCAGAACGCATTTTATATTTTATAAACAACCGAGTTATAGGTAAAATTCTGAAAAAATATTAAGAATATACAAACACAAACATATATAAAAAGCATTGTAATGACTTTCAGTGTTGTTGTTTTTTGTATAAGCAAGCAGTAGTTGTTGATTGTATATACATACACACAATAATTTTTTTATTTATATTTGGACGTCTTTTAGTTTTAAATAGAAGCATTGCAATGACTCAGTTCTCACAAGCAACAGCTTCACAACCCCTTTAAGACATTTCAAGTCAAGAACGGCCCACCAACGTTTTTGTGTAGTAAATAAATACAAAGTCAAAAGTTTGAAATATAATTATTTTTAATATTAAATACATTTTTTAAACAATGTACTCTGTTCAAAATTCCACATTTTCTGGTATAAATTCAAAAAACACTGTTAGTGCCTTTTTGAAGTTCTATCGCAGTTATTGTATCTGAAATTAAAAATAGTATTTATTAAAACCGATTTTAATAATTTTTGCTTAAACCTCTATAATGCATAATTTGCTACAGTAGAAATATTTTTTATACATTCAAACATATGTATATAAATTTAGTAGAATTTTTTGTATAAGCAAGCAGTGGTTGGCATTTGCATATACACACAAACATTTATATGAAGCGCTACAATGACTATTAGTGCTGTTGTTGTTTTTTGTATAAGCAAGCAGTTTAGTAGACAATAGCATTATTATATAAAAGATTCGGCACAGCCGAACTTGTTCTTTACAATTATGTTCGAATGTTTAAAAAAGCTTACAAAATAATTTATACAAATTAGTTAATCAAGCGCCAAAAAATCACTAACAAATTGCGTTTTTGTTAGGAAGACAAATTTTTGTATTCATTATAAGCAAATTTATGAAAAAATGTAAAAATGAATTTTTTTTGTAAAATACTTGTGAAATATATATGAAATATATATTTATAAGTTTAAACAAATATTAAAGTGAATGAAATATGGATATCAATAGAATTAGTTTTTTCTCTTGTAACACCCTACAAACAATTTAAATATTTAATAGTTTTTTTTCATTCTTTATTTATAATAATAGCTTACTTAATTCTTTAAAGGAGTTGAATTTAAAAGAGATCTACCTTCAAAATTGATTTCGAAAAAAGTGAGACATGCTTTTTCCATATTAAGCCATACTTTCTGTACATACTATATAAAACTTAGTCTCATTTTTAATGATTATTTTCTTACCTTAATTAAAAAATGTTACTTAAAATAATTAAATGTATTTAATCAATTTTAACTTGAATATTATAAGATTTGTTAAATTTTTTAAAGAAATACAGTATTTTAATAAAAATATTTACTTCTGCAAAAAAAAAAAAAAAACGATTAACCGTTTTTTTTCGAAATTACAAAAAAAATGTAACCGTTCTTTTCTCAAAGTTCAAACTATTTAAACTATTCGAAAACCGGTTTCTCCAAAAAGGCGAATAATCGAACACCCTAATTCTTACCCATATGGAGTCATATATCTCTAATTTCATGTTTCTAGCTTAATTATTAAAAAAAATCAAAAAGTACCCTTAAAGCAATGAAAAAGCTTCATGCTTTTGAGTTCAATAATATAGAAAATTCAAAAAGTACCATTAAAAGAACAAAAATGTTCTACATAGGACAATGTATATTTAATTTAATATTTCTACATTCAATATTATAAAAATTCAAAAAGTGCCATTAGAAGAACGAAAAAATACCACAAGGTCCCCCCTCTTGATTTTTTTCCCACATAGGACCATGTATCTTTAATTTCATTCTTCTAAGTTAATCATTACAAAAGAATTCAAAAAGTATCATTGGAAGAACAAAAAAGTACCACAAAATCCCCTCTTATGGGTTCTGATCATATATCTTTAAATTCATGTTTTTCAGTACCAAAAGTCCTCCCTCTTGAATTCTTTTTCCGCGTAGGGCCATGTATTTTTAATTTCATATTTCTAGGTTCAATATTATAGAAAATTTAAAAAGTACCATAAGAAGAACGAAAAAATATCAAAAAGTCCCCTCTTTTGCATTCTTATTCACTAAGAACCATATATTTTTAATTTCATATTTCTAAGAGTTCAATGTGATAGAAATTTCAAAAAATGGCATTAGAAGAACGAAAAAAAATATATATCAAAAGTACCATTAGCAGAACGAAAAAGTACCACAAAGTCTCCACTTGTGAATTTTTACCCACTTAAGACCATGTTTCTACGTTCAATATAATAAAAAAATTTTAAAAGTACCATTAAAAGAACAAAAAAGTACTATAAAGCCAGCTCTTATGGATTCTTATTCACTTAGTAAAATATATGTTTATGTTTTTAAGTTCAATATTTAAAAAAATTCAAAAAATACCATTATAAGAACGGAAAAGTACCATAAAATCCCCCCTTGTGAATGTGAATAGGACCATGTCTATTTAATTATATGTTTCTAGGTTCCATATTATAAAAAAACAATTCAAAAAGTACTATTAGAAGTACGAAAAAGTACCACAAAGTCACCTTCTTGAATTCTTACCCACAAAGGACTTTTTTTTTCAAAGTTCGAACTATTCGAACTATTCGAAAACCGGTTAAAAAATTCTATTAGAAAAACGAAAAAGTACCACAAAGTCCCTTGTGAATTCTTACCCACAAAGGACCATGTATCTTTAATTTCGTGTTTCTAGGTTCAATATTACAGAAAATTTTAAAAGTACCATTAGAGAACGGAAAAGTGCCATAAAATCCCCCCTTGTGAATGTGAATAGGACCATGTCTATTTAATTATATGTTTCTAGGTTCAATATTAAAAAAAAAAAAAAAAAAATCAAAAAGTACTATTATAAGGACGAAAAAGTACCACAAAGTCCCTTGTGAATTCTTACCCACAAAGGACCATGTATATTTTTTCATGTTTCTATGTTCAATATTATAGAAAATTTTAAAAGTATCATTAGAAGAACGAAAAAGTACCACACAGTCGCCCTTGTAAGACCATGTATATTTATTGTTTCTCCGTTCAATATTATAAATTAAAAAAGTACCATTAGAATAAAAAAAAAGATTCCACTCTTATGGATTCTGATTCACTTAGGATTATATATCTTCATGCTTTTAGATTCAATATAGAACCGTATATCTCTAATTTCATGCTTCAAGGTTTAATATTATAGATAGTTCAAAAACTACCACTATAAAAACGAAAAAGTACCACAAAGTCCCCTCTTGTGACTTTGCCAACATAGAACCATCGATCTTTAATTTCATATTTCTAGGTTCTAGGTTAATTATTACAAAAAATCCAAAAAGTGCCATTAGAAGAACAAAAAAGTACTACAAAGTCCCTATTGTGAATTCTTATTCACATATGACCATGCACCTTTAATTTCATGCTTCTAGGGGTCAATTATTACAAAAATTCAAAAGTACCATTAGAAGAGCGTAGCACATATTCCTCTCTAGCGAATTCTCACTCAGAACTAAATATGTTTAAATTCATGATTCTAGGTTTAATATATATATATATATATATATTTTATAAAAAGAGATATAAAATAGTGGTGTGTAAAAATTATCTTCATGTTATCCAATCAATATTATATTTGAAACTGTGAACCGTAGATTAAACAAAAGTCGATATAATTTGCAATTTTTTTTAATGAATTATTTATGAATTTGTGTTATTATTTCTTTACTATAGCCATATTAACTTAAGACAGGACACTAGGAAAACACAACATAGTGAGTCTCGTGGAATCCTCTCTCCTCTCTTTCAAAATTAAAACAAGTGAACACTCAGTTTTATAGCCTTCAGATCATGCTTTATGTTCTGAAATCGATTCGATTGGAAATCACTGGTTTCCCCAGTATTCAATTTCATTATCATATGACGTCGCCACTTAAGCATGTTGCTTTTTGGGTACCTTTCAGGACTTACGTCATCTTCAAAAGAAACTTAATTCTGAGCTTAAAGTTTTTAAAATGCTCGGTGTTGAATGCCAAAAAGTGTATAAATACACTCTCTGGCCAACACGCTGGGCGCCAAATTGTGATGAAAAATACCTCTTGGCTTGCGGTGGAGGGTGGCACACTTGCTATAAGCTGTGGCATTAACTCGCCGGATATGTCAGTTTGTTTTCCACCTGAGGTCATCCATCACAATTAAAAACAAGTTAGAGCGTTATATTCGGCTGTGCCGAATCTTTTATACCCTTCATCACCTTACCGATAAATAATAAAATTTATGTCTTAAAATATGATTTCATATTTTCACACTTATACTGACAAAAATAATCTACATTTTTTTCCAAACTACAAAAATGTAAATACACAATTAAACTATCATAGCAAGCGTTGCTTCCTAAAAAACAACAACATTGAGAACTTCTGATAACTACTAAAATATATACGGAGTCATTCCAATGCTTCTATTGCCAACAAAAAAGCTTATAAACATACATAAAAAATTATTGTGTGTATATACAATCAGCAACTATTGCTTGCTTATACAAAAACAACATGGAAAGCCATTGCATTGCTTTTTATATATCGTCACCTAAAATGCAAAGGGCCGTAATCACTGAAAAATCAAATGCTGTTTTTTGCTGTATTACAATGTACTGACGCAAACTAAATCTACACAAAAAATTACATATTCATATCTTCAAGAATGACATCAATATTAACAAAAGTTAAAAGGTCGTAACAGCAACTTCATAAACGAAACAGTCGTAAAATTTGTTCTATTTAAAAAAATTGATTTTAAAAGTGTTTTATGCTTTATCTATTTTTGCTTTAAGAGAATGATTTAGAAGTTATACTTAATTTCTTTATTTTAAAGCAAAAAATTGAAAATAGTGGTTACGGCCTTTTGCATTTTCATAATTTTTTTTGCTTCTGCTGTAAGAAGTTAAAGTGTGGTTACAACCTTTTGCATTTTAGATGACGATATAATGGGTGATTCAAGTAGAGATACTTTTTTCAATAGCCTTTTTTTGACAGATCACGTGTGAGTCGTGTCATGCTGTCATGTTATTTTTGTTTAGTATTGTTTGGCATTTCATAATGGAAAGACTTACGCCTGAACAACGTTTACAAATCGTTCAACTTTATTACGAAAATTCACGTTCTATAAGGAATGTGTTTCGCGCACTTCGCTCAACTTATGGTCAACATAATCGGCCTACTGAGCGTACTATTCGCAACACCATCACCTATTTTGAGACCCAGCATTCATTATTGGATAATATTCGACCGAATAGACCACGTCCAGCACTCTGTGAAGAAAATATAGCGGCCGTAGCTGAGAGTGTACACGAAGACCGTGGAGAGTCGTTTCGGCGCCGTTCGCAGCAACTCGGACTGACGTATGGAACGACTTGGCGCATTTTACGTCGAGATCTTAAATTGAAAGCGTACAAAATACAGCTTGTGCAACAACTGAAGCCGCTCGACCTTTCCAAGCAACATCGCTTCGCTCTATGGGCTTTTGAAAAGTTCCAAAAAGTTCCGACGTTTTCGAGGCAAATTTTGTTCAGCGATGAGGACCATTTCTGGCTCAATGGGTATGTAAACAAACAAAATTGCCGCATTTGGGACGAAGAGCAACCTGAAGAGATTCAAGAACTGTCACACCATCCACAAAAAACAACGGTTTGGTGTGGTTTGTGGGCCGGTGGAATCATCGGTCCATATTTCTTTAAAA
This sequence comes from Protocalliphora azurea, assembly GCA_932274085.1. Classification (NCBI taxonomy): domain Eukaryota; kingdom Metazoa; phylum Arthropoda; class Insecta; order Diptera; family Calliphoridae; genus Protocalliphora; species Protocalliphora azurea. The sequence goes on from OW026520.1 coordinate 79,524,193, forward strand.
ATGATGCCGGTGCGAACGTAACCGTCAATGGCGACCGTTATCGTGCCATGATAACCGACTATTTGATGCCTGAAATTGAAGCTCGTGATCTCGGCGACATTTGGTTTCAGCAAGACGGCGCCACTTCCCACACATCGCATCAATCAATGGATTTATTGAGAGAATACTTCGGTGAGCACATAATTTCATGTTTTGGGCCGGTCGATAGGCCACCAAGATCTTGTGATATCACACCGTTAGACTTTTTCCTGTGGGGATATGTAGTCTAAAGTTTATGCGAACAGACCCGCTTCGATTCGGGCCTTGGAGGAAAACATCACGCGTGTCATTCGCCAGTTATCAGTCGGAATGCTCGAACGAGTCATCGAAAATTGGACTCAACGGATGGACCATCTGCGACCATCAAAATATAAATGCCAAAGAATGTTCTTTCAAATGATAATAAACATTCCCCATTAAATTTAAATTTTCTGTGTTTTTTTTTCTTTAAGAAAGTAGAGAACCTTGAAATGGATCACGCTTTATAAGAAGCTTATATATAGAGGCTTATAAGAAGCTTCACAAAGTCCAGAAATACGTTTTGGCCGATATCTCAATTACTAATGAACGTATTTTTTTCTTTCGCAAAAACCTTCCGAATTTTCTACGCAAAAACGAAGTCGCTAGCTAATATAGGGCAATATTTCGGCCATTAATGGTCCGATTTTATTGATTTTTACTAGTGACATTTTAAGAAATATTTCCTTTAATTTGTAAAAAGTGACTTCAACAGACAGGCGGACATCGTTACATCGACTTCCCTGTGAAGAAGCAAAATAAAACACGAAACATTAAACAAAACAAAAAACGCTGAAAGAAAAAAACATATGATAAACAATATTCAAATGACATGACGGGAATCGATTCTCAAGACTAGGTGCTGTGTCTTGAACAAGTTGCCCACCCCAATAAGCCATCCTTGATATTGCTGTGGCCTGTATTAAAATTAATATTAAATAATGTTCCTAAAAATATTTTTCCACTTACTCTTTAACCTAGCTACATTTCAACACGGCAGAAATAAATTAGCATATATATATATATATATATATATATATATATATATATATATATATATATATATATGTATATATATATATATATATAATTAAAAATAAATGAAATTAAAAGCTTTTAAAAATTAAACAAGATAAAATTTCTTTACATATTTCAAAAGACTAGGCTTCATAAATGGTTAATAAAGAAATTTTAAATTGATTTAGGTTTTCACCCTACATCTAGCATTGATCGAAATGGTGAATTATATATATATATATATATATATATATATATATGCTAATTTAATATATATATATATATATATATATATATATATATATATTTATTTATTTATAATCATATCATATATGGAAAAAAGTCATAGATTCCATTTCTTAAAAAGTCGTGAGTTAAATAGATGATGTTTAGAGAGAACATCACGGTGCACAGTGGGGTCAAACGCAAATTTTTTGGTAATAAATCTGAATCTCCTAAACTACTGGTCAGATCAAATTGAAATGTATGGAAGAGTTGTAGAGGAGGACCTAAGCTTTCAGAAAAATGATCTTGTAGTTACCCTGTGATAACACGAGATAAGCTACAGGGTGTCAAAGTTGACTACCTCGAGTATGTAAAAGTTAAAAAAAATCGTAACTTGTACAAATGAAGTCCGATTTTAAAGATTTTTATATTTCTGGAAAGTACTTGGCAAGATAAAGAAAAAATAAGCTAACTCATCTAAGTTATCTCTTACAGTTAAAAAGATATTTACGCTTGAATTTTGAATTTTTGATTTTTTGGCTCGACTTTCTTTCGTTTTTCGGGAATAAGTCCGGAGATATATAAGGTAAAAATTTTTTAAAAATATTCTGTAATTTGCTATATATTTCAAAATAATATGCTGAAAGAATTTTTGGATTATCTCAATTCGTCTAGACGTGAAAAATATTCAAAGTCAGCACTCTGAAATTGGCATGAAAAATGGCTATTTTTTTTTACAAAAATATAGTACAATTCATTCACGTTTTTCTCAAAGTTCCGTTAATAAAAAAATTTTTTCCTTATTAATTTCAAAAGATAAGGCTTTATAAATGATTAATAAAGAAATTTTGAATTGATTTAAGTTTGCACCCTATATCCAGCATTGGCCGAAAATTGTCAATTTTAAAAAATAGTTTCATTTTTATCGATTAATAAAAAAAATGTCACGCGAGCTTTTTTAAATTTGGTACCCATATTTTTTATAGAAATAGATTTAGAATGATTTAACACTAAACTGCTTCCCGCCCGGCCAAAAACGAATGCAGGAGTAGAGATTTTATGTTAAAAGTCAGTTTTTTTAACGACTATTTTTAAAAGCATATTAGCATAATATTTTTAATATTATTTCTTATATAATGTATAAAACACAAATCAAGCTTTCATTCCTAAAAACAAATCAATAAAATAGCTCCAATAACCTATTTTTGGTAATTTTTCAAAAATAAATTTAAAAAAAAAAAAAAATAGCTGAAAATCCAAAAAAAAAAATAATTTTTTTAATACAACTCCACTAATTTTGCAAATACTTTAAAAATGTTAAAAGAATATAAAAATAGACTTATTTACCAATTCAACGATATATAAAATGTTGATATAGGTCATTTAATAATAGTAATATAATGGCCTCAAAACTACTAAGTCACGTCAAAAGTTTCAAAATTCACTATTTTGTTCCGTATTTCCATATGTGTGTATACGTAACACTCAACTGCATTGCTTATTTTTGTTACGAGATAATAATATTTATTAATGAATTTATTTAAAGTGTTCATAATTTTTTTCTACTGAAAAGGTTTTTAAAATTACCTAAGTACATAAATAAGTATATTTTCCTTCGTTTTTTATTACATTTTTTTTAAGTTTTTAAATAATTTACCTAGCTACTTAATTAATGTATTATAACAAAAATGATATTTTTACAATCGCATAGGTACATTTTTTGACGTACCTGTTTAACACTACAGGTCATAAAAATAAACTGAATGAAATTGGGGGTTTTGAGCAAAAATTTAAATTTTTTAATTCATTTTTGCCTGTCACCATTTACCTGATATAAATATTCTTTTTCTATATATAAGTATCCTTATAAATATGCAGATTTATTAGTGAATTTGCCATTATGGAGATTACATTAAAACACTTTTCTATTTGCAAAGTAATCTGGGATAATCTATCTGATATTATAAATCGTCCAGATAAAATAAGAAAACTCATTGATACAGTAGTATCTTTTGGTTTAACTCTTACTGCAGAAAATTTTTATAAATCATACGAAAAAAGGATGCAAGCTTCAGATTGGTCAATACCAAAGTTCAAGAAGAAAAATGAAGAGTGGTTGGAGGGAGAAATACCAATTTTCATCGGAAAGCAGAAAAAGGGTCGACCAAAAAAAAAGTTACGATGAAGTTTAGCTAAGAACAAAGAGGACCAAACAGGAATCTATTCTAAATTCACATACGAATGCAGAAATAAAAGATACATTTAAAGCTTTAGTAACACGTATGCAACCAAAGGAAGTAGAAAAAGTTATAGATGTGTTACCAACAGTTTTTCCCAATCGATTACATCGGATAATCCAAAGCATAGTGACACCGAAATCAACAATATTAAATTTAGGATTATCAAGAAGCCAATACGAGATTTTGAGGAAATCTGTTAGCGAAAAAGGATATGATATCTTTCCCAGTAGCAAATCAGTGAGAGAAGCGAAAAGTAATATTTTACAGCCTATGGAGCACCCGGTTAATGCTTCTGTTAAAAGTGCTAAAGTTAATATATTGCAATTACTTGAAAATACTGCCTCTAGAATTATATCTACCTTCAGCAATGATAACATTGAAAAATGCAAAGACTCTGAACTTATTTTAATATTCAAATGGGGCTGCGATGGAACATCAGGATTTTCGGAATACAAACAACTGGATGGAAGTAATTCTGGAAATAATTATTCCTCGCTGTTTATAGCGCCTCTGGTACCACTTCGAATGCGCTTAAATAAGCCTTCCTCATCGACAAGAAATGACTCGCTTTTTGATGATATATGGATAAATTTAACTCCAGGTTCCAAATTTTTGTGCCATCCAATCCTTTTTGATTACACAAAAGAAACCACGCTTACAATAAACAGTTGCAAACGCTATAACAAATACAACATCTACATGGAAATGTAATATATGTGAAAAAATAAGTTCACAATTTCAGGATAATTCTGAAGTCCTTGTTAATAAAAATTCTTTAAAATTTGGAATATCACCACTCCACGCAAGGATAAGATTTTTGGAGTTCTGCTTACATCTTGTATATGATATGAAGTACAGAAATATTCCCGGGCAGGAAAATGCTACAGTAAAAAACAATTTGGATCTTCACGAATTACGAAAAGAGGAGAAGAAAAGAATTTAATTCTAATTCAAAGAACAACTCGGATTAATAATTGATAAACCTCTATATGGCTATGGAAGCTCAAATGATGGAAATACAACAGGACGTTTCTTTGAAAATCCGGAACTCACATCTTCAATCACAGGCATTGACTTAAATATTTTGAAGCGTTTTAAGATTATATTGGCAGCCATTAATAGCAAAAAACAAATTAATGCGGACAAATTTAAAATTTTTGCTTACGAAACTAAAGAACTACTTAACATTACATACCCCTGGAAATCAATGACTCCAACAATTCACAAAGTATTGGCTCATGGTAAAGAAATAATAGAAAATAGTATTTTGCCATTGGAAGAGCTAACAGAGGAAGTACAGTAAGCCCGAAATAAAGATGTTAAACATTTCCGACTCTTCAATACCCGAAAATGTTCGAAAATAGCGCAAAATATGGACTTAATGGAATATTTATTAATATCATCAGATCCAGTTATATATTCTATAAGAACACGATAGCTACCAAAAATCACTCTTGAAATAGAAAAAGAGGATTCCGAAGCTAAGGAAGTTAAAAATTTGCTAACATTTGATGTTTCTGATTATTTTTAAGAAAATCTCTAATAATATCTTCGATAATATATTCTTAATAAAATAAATATACGGATATATGTATAAAAAGTATGTAAATATGTAGAACAAATTAAATAAACATTACTCAAATAAAGAATTTACTACTTTATAATAACAAATATATACCTACATAATACATTAGAAAACTAAAATGTTACGTTACACACATATGGAAATACGGAACAAAATAGTGAATTTTGCAACTTTTGACGTGACTTGGTAGTTTTGAGGCCATTATATTACTATTGTTAAATGACCTATATCAACATTTTATATATCGTTGAATTGGTAAATAAGTCTATTTTTACATTCTTTTAACATTTTTAAAGTATTTGCAAAATTAGTGGAGTTGTATTAAAAAAATTATTTTTTTTTTGGATTTTCAGCTATTTTTTTTTTTTTTTTAATTTATTTTTGAAAAATTACCAAAAATAGGTTATTGGAGCTATTTTATTGATTTGTTTTTAGGAATGAAAGCTTGATTTGTGTTTTATACATTATATAAGAAATAATATTAAAAATATTATGCTAATATGCTTTTAAAAATAGTCGTTAAAAAAACTGACTTTTAACATAAAATCTCTACTCCTGCATTCGTTTTTGGCCGGGCGGGAAGCAGTTTAGTGTTAAATCATTCTAAATCTATTTCTATAAAAAATATGGGTACCAAATTTAAAAAAGCTCGCGTGACATTTTTTTTTATTAATCGATAAAAATGAAACAATTTTTTAAAATTGACAATTTTCGGCCAATGCTGGATGTAGGGTGCAAACTTAAATCAATTCAAAATTTCTTTATTAACCATTTATGAAGCCTTATCTTTTGAAATTAATAAGGAAAAAATTTTTTTATTAACGGAACTTTGAGAAAAAAGTGAATGAATTGTACTATATTTTTGTAAAAAAATAGCCATTTTTCATGCCAATTTCAGAGTGCTGAATTTGAATATTTTTCACGTCTAGACGAATTGAGATAATCCAAAAATTCTTTCAGCATATTATTTTGAAATATATAGCAAATTACAGAATATTTTTAAAGAATTTTTACCTCATATATCTCCGGACTTATTCCCGAAAAACGAAAAAAAGTCGAGCCAAAAAATCAAAAATTCAAAATTCAAGCGTAAATATCTTTTTAACTGTAAGAGATAACTTAGATGAGTTAGCTTATTTTTTCTTTATCTTGCCAAGCACTTTCCAGAAATATAAAAATCTTTAAAATCGGACTTCATTTGTACAAGTTACGATTTTTTTTAAATTTTACATACTCGAGGTAGTCAACTGTGACACTCTGTAGCTTATCTCGTGTTATCACAGGGTGACTACAAGATGATTTTTCTGAAAGCTTAGGTCCTCCTCTACAACTGTTCCATACATTTCAATTTGATCTGACCAGTAGTTTAGGATATTCAGATTTATTACCAAAAAATTTGCGATTGACCCCACTGTGCGGTGGGACACGGAGAAGTGCTGATGATGGTCGCGGCTGACTAGAAAATGCATTCCATTCCGCCGAGTGTCCAATAAAAAATTTTTACAATGCATTCTTCTACAATTATTCAATAAACTTGAGACCGAATGCAAAAATTCTAAAAAATAAAATTAATATTTAATTAAATTTTTAAAAATTAAATAAAAAATTTTAACATTAACTAAAATTAAAATTTATTAAAAATTAATAAAATTAAAAATGTAATTAAAAATTTTAAAATTAAAAAAAAACTACAAAAAGTTCAGCAAAAATTACAAACTAATTTTAATTTCATTTAATTTTAAAAAAATTTATTTATTTTTATTAAATTTTAATTTTGTTTAATTTTTAATAAATTTAAATTTTATTTAATTTTTAAAAACTTAATTTTATTTATGTTTATTAATTTTAATTATAATAGTTTTTATTAAATTTTAATTTTAGTTAAATTTTAAAAATTCAATATTTTGTTTAATTTTTAAACTTTTAATTTCATTTATTTATAATTAATTTTAATTTTATTTAATTTTATAAAAATTTAATGAAATTTTAATTTTATTTATATTTATTTAAACGTTTTATTTTAATTTAATTTTAATTTTAAATATATTTTCTTTTGATTTAATTAAATAATTTTTTTAAATTCAATTAAATTTATTATATATTTTTTTATTTGTTAAAAAAGTATTTAAGTATTTAATTTTATTTTTAGTTTTATTTTTAATTTATCTAAAATTTGATTTAAAAAAAACTTGGCTTGATTTTAAATTTATTAAGATCAAAATTTTTTTTGAATATTTTGTTTTTATTTTGAGTTTATTAAACTTTTAATTTTTAAAATAATTTAAATATTATTTCAATTTAAATAAAAAGAAAAATAATTCTGTTTTTATATCAACTTATAAATTTGTTAATTTTTAATTATTCTTTAATTGTTAATTTTAAAATTGGTTATAACTTTAATTGCTTTTTTTCATTAAACTAAATTATTTTAATTTTATTTCATTTTAACTCATTTTATTTTATTTAGTTTTTTTTATCATATTCAAATTTAAATAAATTTTAAAGGAAACTAATAAATATTTTAATTTTTTAACTAGATATTTATTTAAAATTATTTTAGTAATTTTGGAATTATTTTTAATTTAAGTTTTGGTGTACTTTTAATTTTGTGTCAATGTTAATTTTTTTCGTTTTCTAGCACTTTTTTATATTTATTTAATGTAGACACGCGTTTTGCTCGATGTGTAAATGTAGATTTAGGTTATAGAGAGGTTATCTGAAGGTTACCTGGGAATAACGGGTTTGTCACGTTATTTTTTTTTACGGAAAATAACCTAATTTCTGTTTTACTACCTATTTTATGCACTATGGCCACTGTATTCTTTCTAGGTCTTCTCAGTTCTATTATTCTAACTGCATACATAAATAGTTGTTGGATCCGCTAACTTGATGTGTCGTTGTCTACCTTCGTTCCTACTCACCAATAGATGGCCCTTGATTCCCCTACAGAGTGACATAAATTACAGAGTGACATGAATTTGCCTCTATTTCTCATTTTCATTATTATCAGTATATATATATATATTGTTAAGTTTTTTACCTTTTAAAAACGGTGGTTTATTTCCTTTAAATAACCCGTATACTTTGACTGCAAATAAGAGCAGTTTAGTAGTTTAAAGGTAACGACTCTTTATTTTATTTAAAAATGTACAACAATAACAGTTTAAATATAGTTACTATGTGTTCTAAAACACACGGTCTTAAATTACACACTTTATACATAATTTAATAATGTACAAGAATATACAGCTAAAGCAGTGCATTTGGCTTTACTTAACGATGCTTCCAATTAGACTGACTCCATGATGTTTAATAAAATACTGTCGGTCATAAAAATTCTTGGCAATGAGAAATCTCTGATATTAGTAAAATGTTAATTAGTCAGAAAAATAAATACAAAAAACGTAAATTTCAAAGATGTAGGGATTTTAATTATAAAAATCAATTGAAAAGTATTTTGGAGCTATTAAATAAACTAATTCATTTCCATCCTAATAAAGACCGAAATGAATCCTGGTCAAAATTTATTCCATATTTGCTCTTGGGCACTAACAAATTTTGGAAAGTAACAAAAGCCCTTAAAGGAAATAAAATATATTTTACTAATATGCATCTAAACGCTGAAGTTTTAAAAACTGGCGCTGAAAAGGCCAACTCAACATTAGGCTTATTTGATAATTCACACACCATTACTATAAATGGAAGATAAAAGTAAATGTTAGCAAAACACAAGCTTTATATTTCCATATGATAGGTCGTAGAAAGGTATTCCTACGAAACATTTATATTCTAGGGGAATTTTTATCGCACTACAAGATAGTATCAAATATCTAGGAATTATTTTAGATATAAAAAAGACTTTCATTTAAACAACACGTACCATATATTTGTGAAAAAGCAATTAACTATGGTTGTGCACTTTACCACTTACTCAAAAGAAAATCTAGACTTAATTTAAAAAACAAGATTCTTATTTACAAAGTGTGTATTCGACCAATTTTGACCTATGTTTGCCAAGTCTGGTTTCATAAAGCTGCTAAAACTTACACAAGAAAACTGCAGATAATACAAAATAAAATGCAAATAATACATAATAAAAATTCATAACCTACACCCCAGCTATTCTACTGATCTACTGCATAGAATATTTAACCGTAAAATGTTTAATTATTTTGCAAGGGAAAAATGCAGAACGTCTACATATATAATAATGAGAAATTTGCTAAACAATTTCTAAGACTTTTCTACTTAAAGAGTGATAATTAGTGGTTGCTTTTAAAATTTCTTATAACGTTCAAGTAAGTACAAGATTTTTTAGTCAAATTTTCCTTAATGCTGTAATATTATATAATTATTTAGATGTTGATTGCTATAATACTTTTAAGCAAATCCTCATAACCTTGTAATTAAGGTTATAATAAGAAATTAAACGACGTGGTGTACAGAATACAGAAAGAAAAGAGACCGATATCTAAAATAAAGGCCGTACATCTAGAACGACTAGCTGCCTATGGGAGAAGTGAAAGTAATGTATTCGGGACGAACAGACTTAAGAGGGGGCAGTGTTACGAAATTGTACTTGAATTCAAATATAACGGTTTTAACGGCTGGTTTAAATTTTAATCATTCTCAATGCTTCTCGACCTTTCTGCTTATGTTAACAGCAGTTAACATATCTATAAATTATTAACATAGCTGTAAACCTACAACATTGAATGAAAAGCTTTCGCCATTGTTTGTAAGTATGGCAACACTGTGTTGCCATACTGCTAACATGAACATCGAAAGCTCTAGTTTGTCCGTTAAGAACATTGTAGAAAGAAATAGAGCTTTCGAGAAAAATCTAGGAGGTAATGCAGTGTATATAAATTGGGCGTGGGAACACCATGGAGTCAGTCTAATTGGAAGACAAATTAACTGACTTGGCTGTATATTCTTGTACATTATTAAAGTGTGCTGTATAAAGTATGTAATTTAAGTGCTTGTGTATTAGAACACATAGTAACTATTTAAACTGTTATTGTTGTACATTTTTATGTGCAATCAAGGTATAAGGGTTATTTAAAGGAAATATATATATTTACACATACACTGATAATAATGAAAGTGAAAAATAGAGGCAAGTTCATAATAAACTGAAAGTAATGTAGCATTTCTTGATGAAATGTATTATAAATCTTTATTAAAATCAAAGCTAATTATGAGCTAAACTTTATGAAAATAGAAGAAAAAATATTGCATTAATTAATTTATGTCACTCTATTGGTGAGTAGGAACGTAGCTAAAATCGATAACCTCTCTATAACATAAATCTTCATTTACACATCATTCCAAAATTACTAAAATAATTTTAAACATCTAGTTAAAAAATTAAAATATTTATTAACTTCCTTTAAATTTATTTAAATTTGAATATGATAAAAAAAAAACTAAATATAATAAAATGAGTTCAAATGAAATAAAATTAAAGTAATTTAGTCTTATGAAAAAAAGCAATTAAAGTTGTAACCAATTTTAAAATTAACAATTAAAGAATAATTAAAATTAACAAATTTAGAAGTTGATATGAAAGCAGAATTATTTTTTTTTTTTCGTTATTTAAACTGAAATAATAATTTAAAATAAAAAAATAAATTTCAATATTCAAATTAAAGATTAACTTATTTTATAAAAATAAATAAATTTATATATATATATATATATATATATATATATATATATATATATATGTAAATAAATAAATAAATTTAAATAATTAAGATACAAATATTTTTTATAAAAAAAAAATAATCAAAATCAAAAATTTAATAAACTCAAAATAAAAACAAATTATTTTTAAAAAAATTTTGATCTTAATAAATTAAAAATCAAGCCAAGTTTTTTTTTAATTCAAAATTTAGATAAATTAAAAATAAAATTAAAAATAAAATTAAAAATGAAATTAAATACTTGTTTATCAAATAAAGAAATATATAATAAATTTAATTGAATTTAAAATAAAATATTTAATTAAATCAAAAGAAAATATATTTAAATTTAAAATTAAATTAAAATAAAATATTTAAATAAATATAAATAAAATTAAAATTTAATTAAATTTAAAAAAAATTAAATAAAATTAATATTAATTAAAAATAAATGAAATTAAAAGCTTTTAAAAATTAAACAATATAAAATTTCTTTACATATTTCAAAAAACTAGGCTTCATAAATGGTTAATAAAGAAATTTTAAATTGATTTAGGTTTTCACCCTACATCTAGCATTGATCGAAATGGTGAATTTTGGATAAAGTTTAATTTTTATCAATTAAGTTTTTCTGTTTTTTTTTAATTTATTGAAGATATTTAATGATAAAATAGTTTTAGATCGATTCGACACTAAATTGCTTCCCGTCCGGCCAAAAACGAATGCAGGAGCTTCAATAAACAATTTTTGGCAGATTTTCAAAAATAATTAATTTTAAAAAAGTTTAAAATAATATATATATATATATATATATATACATTTAGAGATATGATTTATTTACATCAAATGTGCATTTATTATTAATATATTTAAAACAATTAAAAAATTTATCATAACTATTAAAATTACAAGACAACAAACGGAAGTTACAAATTTAAACTAATTTAGTACAGACAAAATTATTCACACAATGGCAAGACGCTGTCTTAAACTTAAAGCTTTGATAAATTTTTTTTTAAATGTAAATTTTTTTAACGACAGTTTTGAATTCCCGTTATTTAATTTATCAATTCTGTCAATAATAATTCGTGAAAACTATAAAAGGTATCAAAATGGAACGTAGGCAAAAGGGAACCACGGAAGCGGAAAGAAAAATTATATTAGAATTTCACAAACAAAATAAAAGTTGTACAGAAATTGGTGAAATTCTAGAAAGAAGCAGGTTTATCATTTATAAAATTATAAAACGTTTTAAAAATAATGAGAGTCTAAAAATCCGCCCTCATATTGGAAAACCTAAAAAGCTTTCCGCAAAAGAGGAAGGAAAAATTTTAAGAAATAAAAACAAAATGCAAAAATCACTTCAACACACGTAGCAGGAGAAGTTAAAGAAGAAAATCTTCCCAAAAACTGTTTGTAGAACAATGCAACGTGTTGGTTATAGCTCCAGAGAAGCACGATGGAAGTCTCTCATTAGCAAAGTGAATCAAGGAAAGAGAATTGAATTTGCAAGAACGTAAGTGAATCATCCTTTGAATTTCTGGAGATGGACGAATACGAGTGTGGAGAAAGCCCAACTGTGAACTAGATACAAATAACATAGTTAAAAGTGTAAAACATGGTAGTGCAGGAGTTATGCTGTGGGGGTGTATGTCTGCAGCGGATGTTGATAGCTTGGTGTTCATTGATGGAACGATGGACAAGTCAGTATACCTCAAAATTTTGAATGAAAATCTTCATAAAAGCGTTGAAAAGCTGGGCTTTGGTGATAATTTTAATTTCAACAGGATAATGATTCCAAGCATACTGCTCTTGACGTGCGTATGTGGATCATACATCATATCCCACACATCCTATCAACCCCCCATAACAGCCCGACATGAATCCGGAATGAACTTGGTAGAAGAGTGGCAAGAAGAAGCATTTCAAGCGAGACTAAACTTCAATAGAAATAGGAAAATATTGGACGGGAAACAACGAAAAACTCAGTTGACTCAAAGTCAAAAGAAGTTTTAAAAAGAAAAGATTTATCTACAAGATATTAAACCTAAATTTAAATGGCTATGGGAATAATTTTTTCCCCACAAAAAGTAATTCAATTTTTAATTTTTCTTTATTACGTTATAACGGATACAATTATATTATTTTTTTATTATTTTTGTTTTACCTATAAATAAATCAACAAATCATGTGAATAAAATATGGCATTCAATTCATTCGTTTAGAAGATATAGCTTTGGGAATATAAATCAAATGTGTGCGAGTAAAGTACAAAATTTATTTTTTCCTTATATTTAAAATGTGTTTTCATATGAAATATAAATCTCGAATCACGAAAAATCCGGGATATGAAATTATAAAATCCCCAATCCCGGGATTTGCAAAATCCAGTTCCGTTTGTTATCCTTAATCCTTATGAATATGGAGATTTATTAGTTTATTAGCCATAATGGAGATTACATTGAAACACATTTCTATCTGTAAAGTAATCTGAGCTAATCTGTCGAAAATTAATTATCGTTCTGAAAAAATAAGAAAATTTATTGAGACAGTAGTATCTTTTGGGTTAAGTCTTATTCCCGAAGAAAGTTTAAAGTTTGAAAATTTTTATAAATCCTACGAAAAAAGGATTCAAGCCTCAGATTAGTCAATAGCAAAGTTCAAGAAGAAAAATGAAGAGTGGTTGAAGGGAAAAATACCTATTTTCATTGGAAAGCTAAAAAAAGGTCAACCAAAAAAGATGAAATAAAAGTGAAATAAAAGATACATTTAAAGCATTAGTAACACTTACGCATCCAAAGGAATTAGGAAAAAGTTATAGATGTATTACCAACAGCATCTCCCAAGCGAATATTAAATTTATTAATAATATTAAATTTAGGTTTATCAAGAAACGGGTACGAGATTTTGAGGAAATATGTTATTGGAAAAGTTTTGATATTTTCCACAGTAGAAAATAAGTAAGAGATGCGAAAACTAATATTTTACAGCCAATGGAGTACCCGGTTAATGTTACTGTGAATTGTGCTAAAGTTAATATATCGCAATTACATGAAAACACTGCTTCTAGAATTATATCTACCTTTAGCAGTGATGACATTGGAAAATGGAAAGACTCTCTGAACTTATTTTAATGTTCAAATAGGGCTGCAATGGAACATCAGGATTTTCGGAATACAAACTACTGGATGGAAGTATTCTGGAAATAATTCTTCGTCGATATTTATAGCGTCTCTGGTACCACTTCAAATGTGTTTAAATAGCCATCCTGATCGACAATAAATGACAAATTATTTAAAGATATATGTATAAATTTAACTCCAGTTTCCACAAAAGAAATCATTATGTAATAAACAGTATTGTTAAAGAAGAATTTAAAGCATTGCCCCCAATATGTATCAAAATATTAAACAGAACTATAATAGTTACATTTCAGTAACAATTAGCCATGATTGATGGAAAAGTTGCAAACGCTATAACAGATACAACAAAAATAAGTTCACAGTTTCATGAGAATTCTCGTTAATGTAAATGCTTTAAAATTTGAAATATCACCACTTCACGCAATGATAAGATTTTTGTAGTTCTGTTTACGTCTTTCATATGATATGAAGTACAGAAATATTCCCGGCTAGGAAGATGCTACAGTTAAAAACAATTTGGAACGTCACGAATTACGAAAAGAAGAGAAAAAAAAAGAATTCAATTAGAATTCAAAAAACAACTCGAATTAATAATTGAAAAATCTCTTCACGGTTATGGAAGTTCAAATGATGGAAATACATCAAGACTTTTATTTGAAAATCCAAAACTCACATCTTCAATCTCAGGCATAGACACAAATATTTTCAATCATTTTAAGATTATATTGGCAGTTATTAATAGCTAAAAATAAATCAATGATGACAAATTCAAAATTTTTGGTTACGAAACTAAAGAACTCCTTAATATCGAGTACCCTTGGAAATCAATGACTACAACAGTACACAGAGTATTGGCTCATGGTAAAGAAATAGTACAAAAATAGTATCTTGCCATTTAGATATCTAACAAAGGAAGCATAGCAAGCTAGAAATAAAGATGTTAAACATTACGGACTTTTCAATAATCAAAAATGTTCAAAAATAATGCAAAATATGGACTTAATGGAATCCAGCTATACTATAAGAACACAATGGCTATCAAAAATTAGTCTTGAAATAGAAAAAGAAGAAACTAAAGAAGTTAAGAATTTACTAACGTTTAATGTTTTAGATTATTTTCAAGAAAATTACTAATGTTATTATCGTTATATTTTTAATAACATAAATATATAATATAATAATATAATAATATTTTTATATTTCTTGTCGATTAAAAAATTAATCATATAGTGCGTTAAATATTTGATGAAGATGATGTAATGGGAAAATTATTTAGTGGTATTCAAATCACCAGATGAAGATTTTCCTTGAAATATTAAATTTCGAGAAAATGCCACTGTTGGTCAAAAATTTATTTTTCCAGAATTCGTCTTCAGGTTGCAATCAATTTTTATTTTGTTTATATATTTTTCTAATCCAGTTGTATTCAGAATGTAATTTCATTTTAAATTTTTTCTATTCAATTGTCTCGGATTTAGAACACATGTTTTGCTGATTTAGTAGCACATATTTCTTGGATTGTTCTTATTGTAGATTCATTAAAAATTTTTAATCTATACAAAACATTGATTTCAAACACTTTCTTAAAATAATTATTTTATTTTCTATAAATTCCCACAGTATATACTTTATTTCGCGCAATTCAAGGCTTGTCATTATTTTTTAAACGCGTTGTATCAAATTCGCGTTAAATAAAAACGAGAATTTCAAAAAATGGTAGCTATTATTGCATCGTGTTACAAAGAAATCGCGTAAATGATGCACCGCTTACATCGAGAGTTACCTGTACCTATGCAAATATGTAGAAGAAATAAAATAAATATACAGGGGTGCTCTGAAAACCACTTTTTTTCAAAGTGATTTCAAATCACGTAAAAGGTGTTCTGCGAACAAAAAACATTTAAATCACGCGATTTGAAACCGGTCAGCTAAATGACTGACTATTTGAAATCACTTGTCTATTTTTTCTATGTTATCTATAGAGAATTCACTTTAAATGTTACTTTGCATTTGATATGATGTGTCTTCTATTTAGTTTTGCAATAAAATTAAGTTTTATTTACACAAAAACAGAAAAATTAACAAATTTCTAAGGACATTGCTTGTTTTGTAAAAAAATGTTTTGCTTTGTTTACCAATGTTCGTGATTTACTTTTTCTCTTTAGCAGTCAGCTGGTTTGTTTTTTCGAAGATACTGTTAAGGTTGCTAATGTGACACAGTCGTAAAATGTCATGTAAAATACATTGAATTTATGCCATCCTGTTTCTTATTTAAGATAAAATTTAATTGTTGTTGCAAAAAAATTTAATAATATTCAATAATTGAGTAGTTTTTGTGCAAATTTAGAAATAAGTAAGTGCAACATGAAAGCAAATTTCATCAATGAAAACAGTGGCAACTTCATTATTATTTTTTTTTTTTCTATTAATTTTTTTAACACGTTCATTCTTTAAATGCTGTTTTCTTAAATTAATTACTGCCAATAAAGTAGCTCCCGGCATTTCTTTTTTTTTTTTTGTTTTCTCATTTTTCACTTTTTATTTTTAATAATAATGTAAACAAACGAAGCACAAAACTAAAAGGTCAGCTGTTTTCTCGTGTTTTCGAAAAAAAAAACCACGCCGAAAACCGTAAAATCACGTGATTTGAAGAACAGCATAAAATCGTATACGTGATTTCAAAACGGTGCGTGATTTGAAACCACGCGATTTTCAGAACAGACCTGATAGTTTAAATAAATAATTTACTACTTTGTTATTATAACACCGTATACATTGCAAAATATGTTCTTCAAATATTTAATCCTTTAATATCCTTCAAAGTTTTCAACAAAAATATTTACTAAAATAATATATGTTAAGGCTGGTAATATCCAGTCTCAAGTACCAAAATTTTATGGTTTTAACTCTATTTCTTCAGTCCATACACCGATTTAAAAATTATTCCTAAGAACAAAAGCACAAGTTTAATTTTCAGTTTAGTGAGACTTCGAGCACGTAAAATCAATGTAACCATTTTTAAGGCCATTGTTTTTAAATTTTAAGTAATTCTTACCTTATGTGTAGTATGACAACATTATTTGAAAAACTTTAAAATATATTTGAAGGATTAAGCTACGATATTTATATTTATTTAACTTTAAATTCATTATTTGTACTTTTAATCTGCAAAAGGATAGTAAATAGGCTATGATTTTTATATTATATTTAATATTATTTTATAATATAATTAACAAGAAAACTAGATGTAATAAGTCAAACGTTACAACAAGTTAAACTGATTTTCGGGAGAGTTCCTTATATAGAAACTATGATCATATATGGACAGATCCTTGTTAAACTTCATACTGGTTTAAATAAATTTTATATACTTATATACTTATGTATATAAAATTTATTTATACCAAATTTAATTCAAAATCTGGCATTTATATAAAATTTAGGCGCTTAAAGTGATTTTTTGGAGTGGATCTTATATAGGAACTATATTCAATTATTGACTGATCCTCTTGAAATTTGGTAATGCGATTTATGGTTATATAAATTTTAATTTTTGCAAATAAAATCACAAAATAAATTACCTATATGTCATTTATGCGTGTTAAAGTGACATTTTGGAATTGGTGTTATATGGGAGATATTGTCGATTAGAGACCTATCTTTGCGAAATTTGATAGCATGATTTTTAATTAAATACAAAATAACCATGCCAAATTTTATTTGGATGATAATATTTTTATGGTATTTATACGCGTTAAAATAATTTTCGAGAATTGGCCTCATATGGAAACTCTGGTCAATTATGTACCCAAACTTTTGAAATTTAATAGTGTGTCTAATGCCGATAAAAATCTTATATACCTGGAATTTCATATAAGTATGCGCATATTCAAGGCAATTCTGATCACTAAAGCATATTTCCGGAAAACATTTGTAGGGGGCTAGGTAAAATAACGGACCGATTACAACCATTTTCCATAAGCTTTGTCTTTAAGTCTAAAGAAACGACTGTGCCAATTATTATTCAATAATAATTAAAATTGCAGCATATGTTTCGAAAACAAAATTTATATAAACTCTGACAGAACATTTTTAAAATTTTATAAAATTTGAATTGTTAAAGCTAAAAGGACAAAATTTGGGATTCAGAAATTCCGTTATGATGTTTTTAAAATTAATATAATTTTAGAATAATTTATTAGAAAACCTCAAGGATATTTAAGTATAATATATTTGAAGGATATTTTTGACATTATAATGGTCTGAATGGTTAAAGCAAAATATTTTACTTGAATATTTTAATCAGATTCTATCATTTGATACCCATATCGATAACTTTGAGAAACCAATAGATTCTAAAATAATTTATAAATAAATTATTAATTTTGAAATTTTAAAGTGATTTTAAAAGGATATTCGAACACGAAATGACAAGCTGAGTATGCAGTGCTATCATAAAGTCTCTACTTTCATGACTCTTTCTAGTATTCTCAAGATGTTATTTTCCTGTTAGTAAACAATTTTACAAAAACAAATAACATTAATTTCGATTTTTGGTCTACTGATTTTACATTTCTTACTAACTAAAATGTCGAAAAAGTCAATTAAAAGTTAGTTTTTGGATAAATATAAAGTTACCAAAAACTGTCTCCCATTAGTGTTCTCAAGACGTTATTTTCCTGATAATAAAAAATTTTTCAAAAACAAATAACATTAATTTCGATTTTCGACCTTCTGAAAGTAAAAAACCATTACATTGTTTTTAAATTAAAAACAAAAAATGTGAAGAAGACGATGGTACTTAGTTGGTGTGTTGCTTTCAAAGGCAAGCAATCGAATCTGCCGTAAAAAATTCTGTTTCTCCACCACGTTTTGACACAATTTTTTCTTCGATTTCTTTTTTTGGAAAAAAAATCTTTAACTTTTAATCGCCTGGCTGGATTTACACAAGACTTCACACAGAAGTAGCAGAGGAGCGTATAAATTTTAATTTGAATGGGGGCTCCATATGCCCCCATATGAGCATATGGGACAAATAGGGATCAAAATTGAAATAGAAATTATTTTATCGCTTGCCAATTTTTTGTTTTCTATCCGATTTCAAATATTTTACATCTTATTAAACTTTAAAATAGCGTAAATTCTGTTCTGTAAAAGATATTGACTTAAATTTTTATCTACATAATGAAGAATTATGTTAGCTAAGTAACGTAATTTATTTGAGAAAAAAAACATGGTTTTTGGATAAACTATAAATATTATATCTCTAATAAAATCTTTGTTAGTTAGGATATCTAGTGAAATTTTCGTTGATTGTTTAAAATGAGAAATTGTAAAAAACTTTAAGATTTTTGTAGGAATCCCACATTTTACAAAACAAAACAAAAAAAAAAAAAAAAAAAAACTGAAAATCCCAAAAATGGGATTTTTCATATTTTCGCCTATAAATTCAAATTTTTCTGGAGATTATGATTCAAAACCCTTAAAAACACATTATGGACTCCTATAGGCCTATAACTTATGCTATGTCATTTTTTGAGTGATTTTTCGTTGTAGCAGAGTGTATTATTTCCTAAATATGAAAATTTTATGTATAAGTGGATTCGTTCCTGATTTCAATATTTATTTTTTTATCAGCAATTTGGTGTAATTTTATATTTAAAAATTATTTTCTTAAATTGAATATTTAAAGCCAGATTTTCCTAAACACAACTAAAACCGATTTTGAATAACCTTAGATGACTCAAATTCGTTACACAAAAAAAGCACTTAATAGTGTCATCAAAAGTATAAAAACTGCAATACAGTTTTGCCCGAACAATGATTCGGGCAAAACTTCGATAAGAAAATAATTTCTTTTTCTTTTACCATTTTAAAATAAATATGGATACTATTTAGTCAAAGTTTGAATAGTAATGTTGATAGTATTAAGTTAGAATTTCGACAGAAATAGTGGCTTTTTCTGTTCCTCAAAATGACTCCAATTGGACATATAAAAAAGCACTTAATAGTGTCATTAAAAAAGTATTAAAACTGCTGCACATTTCTTCCCTCATGGTGACTCTTCTTGGATAAGAAAATGATATCATATTCGACTGTTAAGAACAACTTGAGGTTACTCTTTAGTGCAAATTTGGATAGAAAATGTTGGCAGGGCAATAACGTTTCTAACGTTATGAAAGCAATACATTAGAAATAGGGATGTCAATGACAAAAAATGTAGTTGTGTTAGTGAGAATGAAAAAAATACACTCAAAGAGAAGTTGGGTTTAGTAAATGAAAAATGTTAGTTATACATGGTGCTTTATTACACTGTGCGACAAATGGTAGGGGTCAGTGATCGGGATGGGATGAAACCAACGGGAAATGTTATATCGGTAAAAAAGAAGTTATACGTGTCCCGGCGTTTCGCTGGGTCACGTCTAGGAATCGAGATATATCGATTTGAAGTTAGTAACTATCATATAGGAGTCTTTTTTTTTGACATAACTCGAGAACCGCCAGTCCGATTTTGCTGAAACAAATTTAAAAAAATTAGGAATTACAATTCCTTTCCTTCATACAACGTTTCGCTACATAAGCAACAGTTTCGCAGTTATAAATAAATATATGAAAAAAAAAAACTATTTTTTGCCTAAAAAATTGAATTTTTTTTTTTATAATTCATAAAAAATCCAAAACGGTAAAAAAAGTGTCAAGTCCTATTACTTTCACGTAAAGTCACATAACCTTTAAACAAAATAAGACATAGATCATGAAAATCGATGGACGCGTTTCGCTTTTATTCACAATTAAGTGAAGGCATGAATTTCAAAAATTTGCTTCGAAAAAACATTGATGACTTTTTTATGATTGTCATAATTAAGAAAAAAGTAATAAACAAAAGATTTGATTTTTATGGTAGCGGTAACAAACTAAAAAACGGTCATAAATGCGCATGGACAATTAAAAGGAAAAAAAGGAAAGTGCACTTTTTTAATTATTTGGGTTTTTTTCCGTTGACTACCTGTATGATTTTTTTACACAAATTGCACCCACATTTATGAGTGGTCATGTTTTAGAACATTTCGAAAAATTTAAAACGCACACGAATCAGGTTTATAGCCACCCTTAAAAGTAAGTACCTCTCAGTAAAATATTGAAACTTACGTAGTATTTATAGGTGTTCACTGATCGATTTTTGTCATTCAACAAGTGTCTCCGAACGCGTAAAGTACGGTTTTTTTAAAGTGACGAAAAAGTAATAAAAGTATAAAACCGAAATGAGTGCAAATTGTCCAGAAAATATCAATTTATTTTGTTACGTTTGTGGCAAAAGAGCTTTTTCAACAAATGCTGCATTACTCACTGAGCAAGTGGAGCGCGCTTTTAAACTTTATTTTGATTGCGAAATAATTCGCGGCGTTTCGTGGGTCCCAAACAAAATTTGTAAAACGTGCTACAATGGTCTTAACATGTGGATCCAAGGGAAACGCAGTTCACTTCGTTTTGGTGTACCAATGATTTGGACTGATCCAGGAGAGCACAATTCCGACAACTGTTACGCTTGCGCAAACAAAATATGTGGAGTAAATCGTAAAGGTCTTAAACGAAGAGTTTACATATCTGTTAAAAGTGCACAAATACCTCTACCGCATTCGGATGAAATACCAATTCCACCGCTTCCAAGTCCTGACAGAGAAACTTCTTTTTCTATTGAAACAATGGATCAATCGGATTTCACCTATAAACCAACACCAGAAGCCGGCCCATCGAACAAAATAATTCCAATATCACAAGCAAGAATGGACAAGATTGTTGCAGAATTAAACCTTTCTCAACGTGAAGCAGAAAAACTTGCCCAGCTTTTGAAAGAAGGCAACAATTTGGAGCCTAATGTCAAAGTCACCGGATATCGAAGACGACAATTGCTATTCCAACGGTACTACACACTCAACGAAGGGAACACATTTGTTTACTGCCACGATATAAAGGGACTATGTAATAACCTAATAATTACCTGTAATAATTTTTAATTTTACGTGTTAATAATTATAATAAATAATATATAATAAATATTATCCAAATTCATTGAAACATAAAATCAATATTCTTGTCAAAATGAGATACCTTCACTTAATTGTGAATAAAAGCGAAACGCGTCCATCGATTTTCATGATCTATGTCTCATTTTGTTTAAAGGTTATGTGAATTTACGTGAAAGTAATAGGACTTGACACTTTTTTTACCGTTTTGGATTTTTTATGAATTAAAAATAAAAAAATTAAATTTTTTAGGCAAAAAATAGTTTTTTTTCATACATTTATTTATAACTGCGAAACTGTTGCTTATGTAGCGAAACGTTGTATGAATAGATTAAAGGAATTGTAATTCCTAATTTTTTTAAATTTGTTTCAGCAAAATCGGACTGGTGGTTCTCGAGTTATGTCAAAAAAAAAAAAAAAAAAAACCACCAAAGGTCACAATTTCCCCTATATGATAGTTACTAACTTCAAATCGATATATCTCGATTCCTAGACGTGACCCAGCGAAACGCAGGGACACGTATAACTTCTTTTTTACCGATATAACATTTCCCGTTGGTTTCATCCGATCCCGATTTTGACTGTCGCATAGTGTTATTATACATCTTATGTTTTTTAATGCATTTTTGCTTTCTTCATATTTAAATTTATGAACATTGCTATATAAAATTTAACTCACACTCCTCCAACTTTGTCTTAAAACATTAATATTAAAGAAATTTGTTGCCAATCGTTTTTTCCCATGCATTTTGTTCTCTTTGCACTCTCAGCAATGACTAAATGAAAGAGCGTAAGAATACGTTTGAACTTAGTCAGCAAAATTGTGCTATGAAATTGACATCCATAATTAGAAAATTAAAATGTTACGTATGGAAAAGTTGATACTATAATACTGTTTTTTGATACTATTAATTATTAGCTTGATAATCCACAATTCGAATTAAAAATTTTTAAATGAAAATATATTGTTGAGGTACATAATTTTCGAATAGAAACCTATATTTTTTTTTAACACCTTTGATTTAGATTTAAATTGGTTTTCAAAAGTAATAATGAAATTGTAATGAACACTATCTCTGATTAAATGTTGATTCTTCGAGTTCCAAAAAAATTAGACACGCAATTAGGACAATTTAAATAAATTTATAGGGCAAACAAACTACATTATAAAAACATTTGTAGTAGTAGTAGTTTTAATTCATAAAGTTGTAAACTCTAAAATATATGTAGGGCAGAATGGAGTAAAGTTGGCCATCTTTTAATCTAACTTCAATAAAATATCAACCAATAATCTTTTAAACCCTGTAATGGAATTATTATATAGAATGTATTATTGTCTAAAGATTTGCATAAAAATAATAACACTAAGTTACCTTCTTGTATTATTTTTCGACGTTTTTTCAAATCAGCTATTTTTGAGTAAAATAGGAAAGTGGAACATAGTAAAAATGTCAAGTTTAAAGATATAAAGTAAATATGTTTAGATGATTCTTGAATTTACAAGATCATACGAATTTCGAAATTTAAACAAATGAAGGAACAAAAGAGTAATAACTGATAAAACTAACAGTTATTTCTCGTATTTAGAATATTCTAAATAAATTTCTATAGTTTTGCATGCGTTACATCATACCAAATCCGCGATTTTGAGCAATGAAAAATCATAATTTTGGTATAAATATATAGAAACAAAACTTTCCAGTGTATAAATTGCAAAAGTTCGAGGTATTTTTTATGGATTCTTTATGAAGGAGTCTTTCAACAATAAAACTGAGTGATCGATTTTCAATAATAATCTTTTGGGAAGTCCCTATTTCATTGTTTTCAAAGCCTCACAAAAATATTTTATAAATTAATATTGGACATATTAAAATTAAAATTAAAAAAAAAAAAAAAAAAAAAAAAACAGAAGGAAACTAGACATTGTAGACATTGACCGGCTATATATAAAGAGTTTTTAAAATTAAATATTTTACCTGTATTGGATTAATAAATTGCCCAAAATACACTCTTTTATATAATAAGTTTTATAAGAGTACTTATATCTGTTGCAATACACGAAAAAATATTGTTATTGATTGTGTTGCAAAGATATCCTGAGGTATCTTAAGAATGCATTCCTTACAATTATTCATCTGTAATATACTGTTAATTTAATATTTTCAATAGAAGAATTGAGAAACATGAAAAGTTTCAGTAGAGGAAACCAAAGAAAATTCATATTTTTATACTAAATTTTGATGGTTGTAATCAACAGCTATTTGAGATTATTGCAATTGTACATAGAATTAATTTTTCAGTTACTGCAATTTGGTTATAGTATGAACCAAAGAATACAACGAATGGAAGATTTGTCAAAAAAAAAAGCTAACTCCGTTGTAAAAAAAACCTAACTTTAAGACTGTGTTAGTCAAATTTTATTTATATGTATTAGTTCTGAAACCACTTTCAGCACATATTATAAGCACACATAGCTGCACAAAAGAGTATTCAAAAATCATTAAATATAATTCATCACAATTATATTCGCAGATTTTCATCTTTTGATGCGCATTACGTTCACAAATATAAGTGTAATTACATTTTTTCTCTTTTTTTGATGAATATGAAAATAATTTAAAATTATTTAAAATTCTATTTTATTTTTAAACCCAAAAGTATAATGTCAGAAATATAAAAAATATGTTTTTTTTTTCGGTTTGTGGAAAATATTCCTGTTACGGGAGTTAAAATTCAATAAATGTTTGCAAGAGAATAAAAATATTGTGTGATAGTAAAAAATGTGTCACAAGAGTAAATTTCCTTAAATTTTGTTTATTTTGATTTGTTTTTCTCTCCCACAAGTGTGTTGAATTCACACAGAACTTGTACGTGAGGAGAGATAAATGTTGTTGCTGTATGAAAGAGACCTTCTTTCCATTCTTTGTATTCTTTGGTATGAACATTTAAATTCGGTATTCTCAACTAACAAATATTTTGTACAATGATAGAATAATTTATACATTATTTTTGAGATTATAAAAAAAATTTAAAAAATATTCACAAATAAAGTAAAATGAGAAATAAATAATATTTTAAATATTGAAATTAAGAAATAAAAACTAAACATCAACAGACTATTTATAATAATGAACAGGATATATAATAAAGGCAAGTTAACGTGTGTTTTAAGATATATATATATATATATATATATATATATATATATGTATATATATAGCATATACTTTTGTAATAAAAAATTATCCTCGGTCATACCATAGGACTATTTGGAATATTGCCGCTTTATGCGTTGTGCGGATAAAGCATGTTAATTAATATGTGAGTATAGCTTTATGTATAAAAATGAATTAATTTTCATGATATTGTATTTTAATTGTTTTTACGTTCTAGGATAGATACATACGTGTTTCGTCTTTATTTAGAAAGAATAAATTTAGAAGTACCAACCCACTCAAGTATCTATGAGATAGTAAGTATGTATGAACATAATCAATTGTAACATTTTTTTATACCAGTTTTATTTTATTATTATTTTGTTTTTGTTGTACATATATTTGTCGAAAATAGACATATTCTATCTAAAATATTGTGAAAATATTTGATCGAAATATTCGGTAGTTGAAACCTATTTATGTAATGAGAAATTCAGATATCACAAGCTAATTTTTGATATCGGTGAGTCAATAATACGGTATTGAATTTAGTATAATAGTATGTGGAACCGACAAAATTCGATTGGCAAAAAATTCGGTTGCCACAATGAATCTGTTTTTACTATGTACGAAAGTATTATTGCTTATCTTGCCTCATTGTCGTTGAATAAATAAGAAGATATTTGACATAGTAAAGAACTGTTTAATACTCTATTTGAAATACTGTATGAAAGTTAAATGAAATAAACAGTTGAGGATAAGTGCTTTTACATGCTTCCTATGTGAATATAGAGGTTTTCTAAACGATTTTTGTAATATAGTTTTGGTATATAAACTTGTATGTTTTCCATTAATCTTTAAAAAAAAGTATATTTTATATTCTGAAAAGAAATGTACTGATTTTTAAAAACAATTTCTAACAAATCATCGCGTGTCTTTAAGAAACGTTGTTTATGTGATTTCCTGCAGACAAGCTTAAGAGTTTTGCGGGATAGTATTATAAAAATTCACTAAACTAAACAAGATTAAAACACATAAAATTAAAAATCTAATAATAAATAAATTAAATAAATCAAATTAAAATAAACCATATAATTGAAAACAAAAGAAAATAAAATATATGAAAACCCGAATATTAAAACCTCAGCACCTGGATATGTGTATATGAATACGAACTATAAATTAAATTTTCCAGCCATGAAGTAACTTCAACATATGCCGAGGACAACCCAACTTATATTTTAATTTTTTAAAAATATTAATATAAAATGTTAATCTATTGAATTGTAAATAACAACAGTAAATAAATGAATAAATAAAATAATAAAAAAAAATAAAAATCATATTTTGAAAGAAGAAATCATCAAATCATATTTGGATTAAAAAAATCATCAAAAGTATGAAAAAATCATCATTCTGGCAACGCTGGGTCCATATTTAATTAAGATTTTCATATTTTACTGTAATATTTAACATGAATAAAATAATTTAATGATTTCCTATCGTATTTAATCGTTCGTTTTAGATACACAAATTACATTCTTTGAGTTTGCACTAAATAAAAAATAAATAAGTGTACAAAGCTTAATTTTAGTACTCTGAGGGTGAAAAAAGTACTATTTGAAATTTATTTTGATACCGAAAAATATTTTCATTTTCCATACCTGATATACACACATATGGAAATACAGAATAAAATAGTGAATTTTGCAACTTTTGAGTTGGTCAAAGTATATAAACATGTTATATATCAGTGAATTAGTAAATAAGTATATTTTTATATTCTTTTAATATTTTTGGAAAATAGACGGAGTTGTGCTAACAAATGATTCTTATTTTTTTTTGTTTTTTTGATTTTTAACTTTTTTTTCAAATTAATTATTTTTGAAAAATTGCCAAAAATTTGTTTGTTGAAGCTTTTTGAACGATTTTTTGAGAAATGAAAGATTGATATTTATTTTATACACTACATAAGAAATAATAGTGAACATATTATACTAATGTGCTTTTATGTGTAAATTAAAAAAAGTCAAATAACATTTTTGCTGGATTTCAAGTTGAAACCAAATGTATTTCAAGCCTTGAATTCAGTGCCAAGTATTGAATTAAACTTGTAGTACACTTTAATTCAATAGTGTTCTCCAGTAAAAAGGAAATTTAATTTCAAGCCAAATTTATTATACCCTACACCAAATCATTGAGCACCCACCTTAAAGTATACCAATCGACTCAGAATCACTTTTTGAGTTGATCTTACGATGTCCGTCCGTCTGGCTGGATGTGTACAAAGTACAGGTCGCAATTTTGAATTATAAATGAAATTTGACACGTAGGACTTTCATGACACAAAGACGAAGCCTATTGAAATTGGTTATGATCGGTCCATTATTTCACCTAGCTCTCATACAAATGTCCTCCCGGAATAGGGGTTTAACGACCATAAATGCCTTAAATATATTTTAATGAAATTCTTTCTGCCAAATTTCATGAAGATCGGTCCATAATTGACCATAGCTACGATATAAAACCCTCTTCCAAAAATCACTTTAACGTGCATAAATCACATACACATATTAGTATCAAGTTTATATTCGACACAAATAAGTTTTATATAAGTAGGAATCACAGTAACAGATTTTATGAGGATCGCTCCAAAATTTACCATATAAGCCGACTTTCGGGAGTCACCCTGAAGTGCATAAATTCATATAAATGTTAGTATTAACGTAATATTCTGTATTCGTATATTTTATTATACACTTAGTAAAACTATCGGTCCACATGTCTAATATTAGACCTCTCATATAGCCGGGCTTGACCGACTATATCTTTCTTACTTGTTTTACTTGATAAGTTTTAATTTTTTTCAATCATATTTCATATTTAAAATATTTTTATATTTGAATTCATGAAAGATTCCAGCAAAATTTTCCAAAAAAATTGACTTTTTTTTTAAATCTGCACTTTTTCATTCGTTTTTGTCCGGGCGGCAAGCAGTTTAGTGTCTTATCGATTTAAATCTATTTTATGATTAAATATCGTCAATAACTTAAAAAAAAACTCAAGTGAAATTTTTTTAACCAGTTTATAGTTTTTTGTTAAACTTTTATATAGTTTTGTCAGAACTTTTTACATTTTGGCTTAAGTTCATTGAATAATTGTAGAAGAATACTGGGTAAAAAGTTTTATTGGACACTTGGCAGAATGGAATGCATTTTCTGGTCCACCGCGACCTTCATCAGCATTCTTCAGCGTCCCACCGTGGTGTTCTCTGTAAACATCATCTATTTAACTTACAACTTTTTGGGAAATGGAATCTGTAACTTATTTAATATATATATGTTATTAAGTAAGACGAATGGTTACGATAAAGCCTTTTAAAATTATTTTGTATTCTCCGTTTTCAATTATTATTGTTTATATGATTAAAGCTACCAGTTAGGTAGTAAATCAAGCAATGTATAATTCTTATTGTTAATTACTTATTAAGTAGCAATGAACAATGTTATTGTTATTTGATTTGTGCTTTCTGTTTGTTTTCTATTTTTAGAAGTACTTAACAGGGGAGTCAAGTAACACTTTACAGCGTGTCTCGTGTTGAAGATACAGTGTAAAAGTTTTATTGGACTGAATTATTCTACAATTATTCAATGAACTTAATCCGAAATGCAAAAATTCTAAAAAAAAACTGACTTTGAATATTTTTCACGTCTAGACGAATTGAAATAATCCAACATTTTTTTCAGCATATTATTTTGGAATGTATTTCAAATTACAGAACAATTTAAAAACCTTTTTCCTCATATACCTCAGGACTTATTCCCGAAAAACGAAATAAAGTCGAGGAAAAAAATCAAAAATTCAAAACTCAAGCGTAAATATCTTTTTAACTGTAAGAGATAACTTAGATGAGTAAGCTTATTTTTTCTTTATCTTATCAAGCAATTTACAGAAATATAAAAATCTTTAAAATCTGACTTGATTAGTAGAAGTTACGGTTTTTTTTTTTTTTTTTGAAACTTTTACATACTTGAGGTAGTCAATTTTGACCTCCTGTAGCTTATCTCATGTTATCACAGAATGACTATAAGAAGACTTTTCTGAAAGCTAGGTCCTCCTATACAACTCTTCTGTACATTTCAATTCGATCAAACAAGTAGTTTACTACAAGCACTGAATCAAAATTTTTTAGCGTAAAAATTTTTAAAAAGCACTAAAAATAATGCTAAAAGCACTGAGTTGACAACGCTGTTTATTACTATAAAAATCTTTAATAAATATTATTTTTAATAATAAGTATTTGTTTGTATTATTTTAAGCGGGATACCGGGAAACGTATTATTTTTCCTGCTTTCCCTGGAATGAAAAAACAAATTCACACTCTAAGTTCAGATTCCGTTCAATGTTTAAAAATGTGTTTCATTCACCTTTTTGCTGATATTTCGAATATCAGTATGTGCAAATAAAAACAATAAAATGAACGATGAATGAATTTAATCATTTTACCATTTAAAACTAACGATTATGCCCAACTCTACAATGTTTTATTTAATTTTAGCCTTTTACATGCACAAAGAAGAAAATACGTTGTATTTTGATTAACAAATTCCTCATTATTTCGAACATTCACTAATTTCGAATTTCAGGTCAAGCGGTAAGTTTCCTCCTAACAAATAAAGAAGTTAAAAACCTTTGTACGAAAATGCCAAATAACCACAATCTTCGGTAATGAAATCGCCTTTGAACATTTCACAAACATTTTTCTGACAAAACATTCTAGACCGACAATTGTTGGCGATCCGAATATGAGCTAACTTTGTGGCAGCAAATTTTTCATTCCCGAAGCTTTGGTTATCGTATTATTAGCGAATCTTTAGTAATTCATTTTTGATATCAAAAAATGTAGAAGATTATTTAAAATCAAGTTGTGTTTATCATCATTTGTAATAGTTCGAAAACGGTAGTTTTCTATTTTTTTTTCATTTCCATTTTGTTTCAAATTTAACATTTAAAGCTGGTTTAATTTTTCAAGTTATATTTTATTTCAAACTTAACACAATATATAAAATAATAAAAAATATTACATCTCAAAGATAATAATTCAGGTGTTGTAAATAATTGAAGCATTTTCTTCAAATTTCAACTTCGCCCAGAGGAGTCAACAATGTTTTTTCTTTCAATAATATTATTTTTTTCTGTTGCTCAAATCCACGTATTTTAGATCAAAATTTCCTGAATTTATCTGCAGGAATATAAGTTGGATATTTATATAAATATGCTATTTTGCAAATATCTTTAGACAAGTGCCAACATTACTTATCACTTTTTCTAAAATTTTTTTATATTATTTTTTATTAAAAATTGCATATAATTTAACTAAAATAATGAATTTTAATGCGAAATATTTTACAACCAAACGCAATAAACTATGACTCAAGAATGACACTTGATTCTCTACGTTGTTTTTTTTTATTTAAGTAATAAATTCTCGGGAAATTGTAAAGAATATATAATTTCTCGAAAAATTTAGTTTCCAGATTTTATTCAGAGAAGTTGCATGTTGCGATAATGTTATTTTTAAAAATTATCGAGAAAAGTTCGATGTTACTAACATTCATATTTGATAAAATTTTCGATATTTTCTCAAGCATTTAGTTTTAAAATTCTTCGTTTTTAGCGAACATTCGCTAATATCGAATCTCAGGTCATGTGGGATACAGTATACGCTCATAATACTTTTCACGAAAGTTTTCTTCATCATTTTAGTGAGCAGAAATTTTAGATAATCGGGATAAACATTCTTAATATAAATAAATAAACGTTACAAACTATAAAAGTCCAAATTCATTAAATTTATTTGTTTGTTTGATTTTCAAGTGATCACTTCAACAGCAATATGCCATTGAAGAGGAATTATTTGGGCACAGAATAATTCATAACGCTAACACAAATTACGGCAAAACGCCTAAGAAGCCTCCTCCGAAAACTGCCTTCGACCCGCACCTTCGCGCAGGAAAATGGATTCCCCGAATTCGACTCCTATTCACTATCCAAATTGACTTTTGCTTGATACTCCACTGTGTATCTACATAGAATTTTCCAGATTTCAAATTAAAATCATGTAGCTAATGCAAAGCCTCAAAAACCGTAACGCGGTACACTTAAGTGACGACCATGACATTAAGTCAATGCGAGAGTGAGACGCAAAACTCTCGAAGGCAAAAAAACAATGTACAGCCTTATCGCCCTTAAGCGATAATGACGATGACGCTGTAGATGTTTATCTGCCCATAGAGCTGCTTTGCGACTGTTTATTAAATTTAAATTAATAAAATTTGGTACATTTTAAACTTATTTTAAAAGTTACTTATGAACCAAAGCATTTAAAATTATATAAAGTTTTATTGTTTATTGTGTTTTGCTTTAAATTAAATTAAATTTTAAGGTATTTTTACAAAGAATGTAAAAATAAATAAATTGCGGTAATTTCAGTACCGATTTTTTTATTTTTTTTTCTTAAATTTAAGCTAGTACCAAGCTAGTATAGTAACATATTTTGTTTGGAATTTAATTTTTTAAAGTACAAGAGACGTTAAGTTCAATTTTGTGCTCCTTGCGGGACCTTTTTTAAGCTTTATCCACGAAATTTTCAATTTTTTTAATAAAATTAATAAAATGTTTTCTATTATTGATTAAAAATTCCTAAAAACGAAAAAGTTATACAAAGGCTACACTTCGTCGTTTCGACAACGCATTCCTTGAAAAAACCTACTAAGACATCTTGAATTGAGCTGTGCAATCGTATATAGAAACATCTCCACAAATATGTGAACTATAATAATAAGAAACACTATGGAAAATCGCATAAAAACAGTTATAAAAACAGAAATACATCACAAGCTCAACGGAAATCATTCAGTTCTTGTTAGTAATGCATATTAAAGATATGTAAGTTACAATTTTTCAGTACTATTGACAACCTGATGAATTAGTCTTAAAGAATTTTGACAAAATTTATGAAAATGTCATAAGTTGTCCTAATGTTTTTTTTTTTTTTTTTCTATGGGAACAGGAGACAATGTTAGCATCGACGCTGACACATCATAAATGACTACTTAATGATATCTTAAGGAAATTTCTAACTGGGTAAACAAAGTGTAATATTTATTAGTTGTAAACATTGTATAAACTTAATAACTAGAGTTGTTTCGAAATAATTTTCATTTAACCAGCAGCTACACGACCACGTCCTTGAAACATCATCATCGACTCGGGTCCTCGAATAAGCCGAGACATTAATTCCCAACACATTTTTGCAGGCAATAGACTAAAATTAGAGTTAAATGAATGATGTATACATGTGAGTATTTAACTTTTATACAAATTGAATATTTCGAAAAATAAAATTGTATATAGATATGTATGTAACAGCGATTTATGTTATTTAAATTTACTTTACAAATAAAAATATTAAAGAAATGATATTGTTTAATTTTTATTTATGGCCCTATTTGCGCAAATTAAAAATATACGTATATGGGCAAAAACAAAAAAATTATAAAATTGAGTGAACGAATTTTAAACTTCAGCATTTAAAATCCGTTGGCGTGAAATACTTCTTTTTAAATAATTTTTGCAAAATTTTTAGAATAACAAGAATGATACCAGAAGCAAATTTTAAAAAATATATATTTTCTTAAACTTAGGATTCTTTATTTTAATACAAAAAAAAAACTAAGTTAATATCTTTAAAGGTTTAAAGGTTACAGGAGTTTAAATCATGCAAACTCTTAATTTTAACTGAACATATTTTCAAATACTTTTTAATAACTAAAATACAATTTTTTGATTTAACTTCGACATGTTAATTTATCTCTTCTGGTATTAGGTCTTGATTTTTTTGATATCCTAATTTTTGCTACAATTTTGACTCTAAGATATTTTTACGATATTATTTGACGAACGTTCAGCATCCATCCAAGCAATATAAGCTTTATCAAAGAAAACAACATTTAGCTCAAGAGAGGAATAATATAAAATATTTATAAGATAAAAGAAGATAAAGAAATTTTACAGATTTTGAAAATAAAGCTTTAATTGCTAAACAAATATATGAAAGTTATAAAGAAGATGGATATTATTATACAGCTACAAAAAGAGATTTTGATGCTACTAATACAGGAAGCTCCAAAAGCGATAACGAACCTGCCGCCAAGCGACCAAGACCTGAAAGCGGTACTGAATCTGATACAACTGTTACATGAGATCCTATCTTCATTGAAAAAAACTCATAATTCTAATCGTATTAATCCTAACATGGAAGTTGATCAAGAAAATATTCATCAACAAAGTGATTCAGGTCGTAGACCGAATACGGGGGCAACGGGAAGTGGAGATTCCTCTACTACAAGTATCACGTGGATAAGACCTAGTACTCCATGTACTAATAATTACATGAATTTTTCAAAAACTAAAATTTTAATTAGTTTAATTAGTCTGATACTATTGATCAAATAACAACGTCTATGGCTTTAATATCTGTTGACTTCATACAATTTTATTTAAGTAAAACAGAATGTTGCAGTAGTTATGTTACTACTGCTCAAGTAATGAAAGTTGAATGTCAAGTTACACCATTAGAACGAGGACTGCTTTTGATGTTGGATCGTCAATAAGTGAAACAATAACTTCTGAATATCTTCCTGTTAGTTTAGTTTAGTAGAGAAGGTTTAAATAAAAAAATTTATGGTAAAAATGAAAAGTATACACCTAATGGTACAGTTCCTATGAAAGTAACTGGGTTGCAAAATATAAATGTTAAAGAAATGTACGAGGGCGGATCAATAAGTCCGTGACTTTTCGAACTTCCCTCGTAGTTATACGAAATGCAATACTATTTCCATCAAGTAACACCTGTTAATAGACTACTGTCAAATTTTGAGCAAGTCTCGTCATTTACTTTGCGTAAAAAATAGGATTTTTCGAGGTCCTTAAAATAGGCATTTGTTTGGTTAATAATTTCATCATTCGAGCTGAATCTTTTTCCACCGAGCCATTTCTTTAGGTTTGGAAATAGGAAGTAGTCACTAGGGGCTAAATTCGGAGAACATGGCGGATGATGTACCAATTCGTAGCCCAATTCATAGAGTTTTGCCATTGAGACTGCACACGTGTGCATCCGTGCATTATCTTGATGAAAAAGAACTTTTTTTTTGGCCATATGGAGTCGCTTTCTTTTTAAATCCTGACTAAATCGGTCTAATAAGTTGGCATAATATTCGTCGTTTATTGTTTTTCCCTTTTGAAGGCAATCGATGTGGATTATCCCGCGTGTATCTCAAAAAACTGTTGCCATAACTTTATTGGCCGACAAACTTACATTGGCCTTCTTCGGAGCAGGTTCACACGGAGAAACCCATTGTTTAGACTGCTGCTTAGTCTCCGGAGTACAGTAATGGATCCATGTTTTATCCACAGTTACAAAACGCCGCAAAAACTCATTCGGATTTCGGTTAAACAACACCAAAAAATCCTTTGAAGTTGTCACATGTTTACGTTTATGGTCAATTGAAAGCTAACGTGGCACCCATCTTACAGACAACTTTCTTCAGAACGTTCGGCATCAGTTGTACTTTTGCGGCCACAACGAAAGTCAGTAAACCACTTTTTTACCATTAAAATCGATGGTGCAGAGTCCTCATAGTATTTATCGAGCTTTTTCTTGATTTGATTGACGGTTTTTTTCGCAAAAATAATGTTTAATGAGCACTCGAAATTCACTTTTTTCCATTTTTAGAAAAATACACAAGGTTGTATGTTTTGAACAGCTGTTAAACGCAAAGTAAATGACGACACTTGCTCAAAATTTGACAGTAGTCTATTAACAGGTGGTACTTGATGGCAATAGTGTTGCATTTCATATAACTACGAGGGAAGTTCGAAAAGTCACGGACTTATTGATCCGCCCTCGTATGAAAAATAATATAAACACATACCATCAAATGCATTATGTGATACTAATAAATATTAAAATTATATCGTACACGATAAATTAAGTGTTAGAATGGATGAAAAAGTATTTCAATTTTTAATAAATCAAGCTGTAGGAGTACCTATTGTAATTTATGAATATAAACCTAAAAGTGGTTTCATTAAACGAGGAAAAGAGCATTTTGTATCATATGCAAGACATAAATATAAAATACATTCAACTAAAACAAAACCTCAAATTCATCCATTACAAATACAAGATATACGCCGAATTTTTAATTTTTAAAACTATTTTTGGATTAAACTATAGATAAATAATCACAAACTTTTAATATAACTAAATAATTTATTTTAAAGAAGATTTTGTAACGTCATCATTTTTGAGATTACGAAATTGTATTTTTGTCCATAAATTATACAAATTTCGTAATGTTTTAAGTCGCCCTTAATTTTAATATGATTCATGAAAAAATACTTACTATTGAGTTAAATTTTGATAGTTTTTAAGCTGGAGCTTGGATGTGCAAAAAATGCGTTTAGATAAAATTATCTCCATTTCTGATTTAAAAATATTATTCAAATAAACTGTAACAATTCTTCCAATATGCTTTACATAATTCTACATTGGCAATAAAAGTCAATTCACGCAAGAAACCGATGTTTCTTAAAGTAGTCTTTGGAGGAAATTGTACTTTTTTCAAAATTCACGCCTATTTTTAAAATTTGGTAAATTTATTACAAACGAAGCAGAATTACCTCGTTTATAAATATATGATATTAAATTGCATCTTCATGGAGGAGAGCACATACAGTGACCAAAAAGTAGAAAAAATATTAAAATAGCTAAAATTTTGGTTTCAAAGTTTACCATCGTATAACTTTGGACCGAATAGTATAACATTTGAAATAATGTTGTTTCTTATGCAACTGTAGCACCAAAAATTTGAACTTTTAGGGAAAAAAATCAAAAATAAAAAATCTAGTTGTTTTAATCACATTTTTCTAATTTTTCAACTTTGAAGAACTGCAACTAATAACAATAAAGACCGTGGACAACAAAACTTTGCAATTTTATTGATTATAGTGTTACTAATATAATGTTATTAACCATTTTGCCAAAAATAAAACATTCAAAATTATTGTATCATTAACTCGGTTTTACTGATTTTAAAATTTTTGTGTTTTTGCCCATACATCTACATACAACAGTGGCCAAAAAAAAAAAAAAAAAAAAAATATTCGACATACCATTTCACTTCTTATTATTTCGTTATAATTTATATACTCATTCAATTATTTCGAATAAAATGACAAATATTTATTTAAAGTAAGTGTTTCCTTCTTTTTTTTGAGTAATATTTGCTCCCAAATGCACTAAACTTTAATAAGATCTGCCATTTTTTCAACAGTATACGAATTCAAACGCAAAAAAATATTCGACAAGTTGATTATTTGTCCACTTCCAATAACTATATTCATTTTTTTATATTTTCTTGTTGTTGGTTTTATAATTAGAATAACAATTACTTGTGTTTTAAATAATATTACAGCATTTTTTTGTGATTTAGTGTAAATAAAGGATGCAAAAAAAAAAAAAAAAAAATTCAGTTCTTGTAGAAAAGGCGTCAAAGTTAAGTGAAACGTTCCACTATGTGGCTACCGTAAAGTACAATAGTTGAGGTGTTATGATTAGGGGCAGGGATGGAAAATGGCTTATTTTGTATTGTACCAACCATAAAAATAAAGTGTAATATTTCAACCATAATTATACAATTTTTTGTCAATATATTTTATTTACAAACATTTACATAGAGATCTATTAGCTTCTAAACACATTTTTGTTTTATTATTTTTTATTTTTTTCAAATAAAATAATTTTAGTAAAAATATTAACTTTTATTTTAAAATTGCAGCAACAAATTTGTTGAGTTCAATTCGACACAGTAGCGAAATTAATTACAATTATTTCTTTTGTTATAATAATATTTTAGTAGGAAGCTTTCGTTTACGAATGTCGAATAGACTTAATTCCTAAAATAACTCTTGATATGGAAACTAAAACTTAATTAGTCAATTTTTCATCAGCGATACTTTGACCAGAAATAGTCAATTTTTGAGTAATTGTTCTTCCAGATATTGCTATGATTTTTTGGTATATGATAAATGTATCCATATTATTTTATTATAAATTTTATTATTATATTTTATTATATTAAAAAAAATTTAAAGATATGATTATTGTACAAAAGACCATCCATAAAATAGCTGCGACTTTTTGGAATCTTTTAAAATATTAGAAAAAAATGTGTGGTACCCCATATTAGCAATTCATTAAGAATTAATTCAAAACTTTAAGATAATTTCTACAAATTTTTTATGCATATAGTACACTATGATATGTGTACCTTAAAGTATTATTTTTTTAATAAATTTATAAAAATTTGTCCGAAATTCAAACAAAAAATTTTTATTTCAAGGCCTTGTCTACTAAAAGAACATAAAATTTCAGTCCAATATCTCCAAAACTGGACATTTGTCGTTCTAAAACTGCCGAATGTGACAATGTGCCCCATCTACTGCTCTATATTAAAAGTTTATAAACTCAAAATTTGTTTCCTTATTTGGGAAAATATTTTACGAAGGGGAAGCAATTGAATACGTTTTTTCTAAAAATATATTTTTCGTAAATATTTTGTAACCAAAAATGTAAATAATATCACACAAAATTGTACCAACAGATATCAAAATGTACCAAAAAAGTACAATATGTTAGGGGGTATGTGACAGGGTCTGGAGTAGGTATTTTAGTATTTATAGATGGATAATGGATCATCGGTATTATGTAGAAATTTTAAAATAAAACTTACATAAAAGTGCTGAGAAATTAAGAATTTCCGACAGATTTATGTTTACCAGGATAATAACTCAAAGCATCCTGACACAAATATGAAGTTTAGCTTTCTCTATAACTGCATGAAAATAATAAAAAACTCATTATAATCGCCGTATATCAATTTAAGTGAACATTTGTGGAGTTTTTATAAAAATATAGAAATATTTGAATTTCACGAATAAAAATAATATTAAATTGATATTATATGTGCAATGAAACAGAATTGATCCTGAATATAACAAAATCCTTGTCAAACCTATATCAAAACGCTTAAAAGAGGTTATAAAGTGAAAATATAAGGATACGTGTTATTAAAAAATTAAATTTTTGTAATTTTTGGAAGCATAAAGTATGATGTGGAATACTTCTTTTGCCTTGAATTTAAATGCCATTATATAAATAGGTTTTTAAATTAACCTTTATTTGTATTAACTTTAAAATTTATACAGAATTGAAATCTTTATGTTCTAATAAACCTTAACCATTTTTTATTTAAAAATTCTGAGGAAATTGCATTATTTTTTTTAATTATACTAGCATCGCTTATGTCGAATAGTTTTTTGGCCACTGTATAATATATATATATATATATATATATATATATATATATATATAATAAATATAAAATACATACCATTTTAGAGGAGTAAACGTTCGTATTAAATTTGGCAGTACACACCACGTTTCATTCTTACGTACCGCTGATGTAATTTGGTCAGCGACATATTGGGGTTTTAACATAGGAAACATGCGTGGTTTTACACCTGAAAACATACCCGTATTTATATAATACGGACAAATCAGTGTCATGTGAATATTATCGTAACCATGGGTCTTGAGATCGGTCAAAAGGCTCTCGTGAAAACCAATGCATGCATATTTGGTTGCACTATAATCAGAACAGCCATAAGTACCCAACATTCCAGTTACTGAGCCAACGGTAACAATGTGACCATGATTGTGCTGCATCATATGTGGCAAAAATGCCTTCACAGTCCAGTAGTGAGATATAATATTGATATTGTATGTACTTTGAATAACGCGATCGGGAAGATCCCAAAATGGTTTACAACACACAATGCCAGCGTTATTTACTAGAATATCCACATAACCCACTTCGTTGATTGTTTGAGCTGCCCTTTCATACACTTCATCACGATTTGAAATATCAACAACGTATCCTTTACAATTGTGGTAACCATTCTGAATCAATAGATTGATAGTTGTTTTTATCGCTAAAAAGGTAATCAATTTTCAATCAGTTTAAATGTAGTTAGACTGCTCCAAAAAAAAAACGAATTTCGAATTTCGATCGTAACATCCTCTAAAATTGTTCTTTGTAATGTAATAACACAGTGCGCAAAATATTAGAGTGATCGGATGTCGTTAACAAATGCCTAATCGATCTTCAAGTATATAGGGAAAATTTGAAATTTTCACAGTTTAATAACAAAATTTTGTAAAAAACTGTGAAAATTACTAATTTTCTTCATATAAAGGTCGATGATTTGTTCTAATATTTTGTATACAGTGTTTTTATATCAAAAGGGTTTTTTTTGGAGTATTCTAAGGTATATAATTTTAGTATAGTATAATTTTACTGTTATTTTTACATATATATATAACAATATTTTTCTAAGTAGATACCGTTATGGCTTTAATTTGTTAAAAATTCATTTAACATCTTAAATTTGTTATAAATTGGTTAACAAGAGTCTTCTTTGATACACAACATTTCACACTGCGCTACTACTTTGGAATGGTGCTTAATTGTTTGTTTACATTGGTGTTTGTAATATTTTGTTTATTGTGGCAAATCGCCTCAATTATTTATTTATATTTATTTTTATATTTATTTTATAATTATTTATATTTATATTTAGTTTAGTTACCTTCTTGATTTATGTCCCATATAACTATGCGAGCATTTAATTTGGCAAAATTTAGGGCAATCAGACGTCCAACTCCTCCTCCGCCACCAGTAATCAAAACAACTTGACCCGAAACATCCTACAAAATATAACGTAATGTAACGAAATTAGATTTACGGATTACAATTAACCCTTTTTATAAAGATCAAGTTAATAGCGTTGGCAATTACATAAATTAAACAGTTTTTTGAAAGTTCTAAATAACATAAGATATGCTTATGACGATGTTTTTTGTAAATTTCGACTAGTAGAATCCTCTCGTATACAAAATTTTCCAATCGATTAAAATATAAAGTTTTTAAAAATTTTCATACCCGAGGTGTCCATCTTTGGGACCCTTCGGAGCCACCCCCGGTAGGTCTGTATTACCGAAGCTCAAAACTTATACTCGCCTACAATTTAATTGAAATTGGACCAGCCGTTAGGAACTTGCCGCTTTATTTCCATTTAATTTTTAGAATGGGACAATGTGCGACGGTTTTTTCTCTCACTTTGATTACTTCAATAGGGGAAATTAGGTCTTCTAAGAATTATTCCCCGATATGTGATCACGAATATCGATGATGATGCCAGGGCCAATTGATCTAACTTGGCCTTGGACAAACGGACAAAACTTTCACTTCGGTCTCTACTATCCCAGATAATCCTAGCACAATGGATAACATGACGAAACCTATAACTGAATACTGGTATGATGAAGACCAGAAAGTTTCTAAGAGCAATCACGGTAGGCAAGAGCATAACTAAGCTGAATATCAAGAAAGAACAAGCGGCAAATTTCCTGTCAAGGACTGCAAAGTATTTTATTAGATGTTTGATTTGGTGCATACTTTTTGGGGCAAAAATGAGAAATGTATGGAAAGTTTTAGTAAATTATTGCAGATAAAATCGAATAAGTCCTACAGTTTTTGTTCAATTTTAAAACACTACATCTTATTATGTTAAAAAAATTAAATTATTGCATTGAATAAAATATATAAATTGAAGTTAAATTTTAAAAATTGTATTTGTTTACAAATTAGCTTTTAATATATATGATTGAAAGGCCTGATTTCTTTTACCTTTCGAAAAAGGTATCGTTTTCTTTAGCTAATGTTTGATGTATACATAATGTGACCAAAACAGCGGGATTTTGAAAAGTTTTGTAAAAAGAATAGAGATTTTCTCTTAGTCTATCTTAGTAAGCTTCACTAGAACGCACCTAAAAATCTTTTAAAAGGAAAAAATCTCTTGCACCAAAAATTTATTTCTATTTCATTCTAACATTCTTAAAATAACGAAAATTTTAAACCTTTTTCGCAAAAAACTCCAAACCTTTTTACCAGATTTGACTTTTTTCACTTTTAGGGAACTGAAGATGAATTAAAAAAACAAATTTTCAATAAAACATATTGTCCGCATTCAGTTCATAAATCCGCATCGTTTGAGAGGTGGTCCTATATCGAAGTCGCCAAAAAGTACACACAAAGCATATTAACAAGGAACAGACAGTATACAGTGGGGCAGAATCGAAATTTTTTGGAAATAAATCTGTAACTTCTGATCGGCTGGTTGGATTTTCATGAAATTTGGTATAGGTGTAGCAGAGGAGTGTACAATATTAAGTTTGGA
The DNA here is from genome assembly GCA_932274085.1 of Protocalliphora azurea. NCBI lineage: Eukaryota > Metazoa > Arthropoda > Insecta > Diptera > Calliphoridae > Protocalliphora > Protocalliphora azurea. The sequence continues at coordinate 79,565,751 of OW026520.1, forward strand.
AGGGGGGGGGCACAACAAACCCCTCAAAAGGCTCAAAGTTAGGTACCTCTGACATAAAAAATTTTTAATCACTTGCAAAATTTTTGTTTCTCGTCCGATTTCAAATGTATATATATAAAAAACATGCTTACATATTCTATTTAGTTTTTTTCTTAACTAGTTAAAGAACAAAATTATCTATTGAATTAAAAAAATTTGAAGTCGACATCTTTACCGAGTCCAAAAATAAACGATTTTGAATTTGAAAATTGCAAAGAAGACGACTTTTTGTGTTTTTTTAGCCGAAAAAGTATCTACACTCTTTTTTATCTAAAATAAAATTTTCTTTAGCAACATATAATAATTTTGTACTTTTCTGAAAGATAACTTCACAGAGCTAACTTTGAGACAAAAAGCAAGCCCAATAACTCAATTGGTCATGGTACACACCCTCCCGAATTCGACCCATTTTATATGAAAGTTTTGATTTTAGATCATATTTTGTCAAATCCCAAAGCACGAATCGACAAGCGGAATATATTTTAAGAATCTTCAATATGTTGTTAAAACTTTTAAATCGAAATCTACGGGACTTCGGAAAATGTGGATTCTATAGCCAAAAATGTAAAAAATCCCATTTTTGGGTATTTTCAATAGTTTTTTTGGGAATTCAGGAAAACCCTACTCCTGATTCAAATTTGGTTAACACGCTTTTATTTATATTAATAAGATCACATTTCCTGCAATTTTCATTAAGATATCTTTATAAAAAAATGTGTTATTACAATTAAAATTTTGTATTTTCTACAAAAACCCCAAATTGGGCCTTTTGTTTGGTTTATTTCTAAATAGCGAAAGAAATTTTAAAAATATATATTCCAAATTAACCTTATCCTTTAGGATATATAATTTCCGATATTTTGCAAAAAGAATCAAGTCAATATCATGCCTCGTTTCAGAAATATGCGCCTTTAAACTTTTATATTTCCAATTTATTGTATATATGACTATATTTTTACGAACTTGCAACTTTTGCCTTTAGTTTTGCGTGAATAATTACTTAGAAAATTATGAATATTTCTGTATACTTTTAATAATATCTATACACAAAATATTTTTATAAAAATAATTAATAAATATTTTTTTGTTTTCAATAGTGTTGTCACATTTCCCAAATTTAAGTAAACCTTTATCATTTTCTAAGCATTCATATATTTCTATTAATGAATTTAAAATAAAAAAAAAACAAACAAAAAATGTCTATTTTAACTTAATCAATATTATTATTTTTGGTATTTATCATCTTCCTTAATAAATATTTTATTTATAATACGATTTTTGGCACCAAAGATGCTATAAATACGCTTTTATAATCCGCCATTTTCTTACTTCCACTAGCATGCTTGTATTCAGGAAGGTCTGATAGTCCGTCACATCCCCACTTACAGATTAATACAACGTCGCTGTTATTTACTTGTTCCAACTGATCTGCAGAAAAATCTACAACTATCCTGGTAGCTGTATTCTCAAGCAAAGAAGATAGCTCTACACATGCTTCCTTTTCGGTAACCGAAATAGATGGTAAAATAGTTTGCTTTTTTCTTGAATATCCTTGTATGATGGAAGAATTGAATGTACCTTTTCAGGCAGAGCTTTTCTTAAAATTTGATATTTGTTTCGGGTCCAGTTCAAGCATTAAAGCAATTGCTTCTTCCTCTGTAAAATTGGATTGTTGGCAGTATTTCAGCAATATTAATTGCACTCTTAGGTAGCTTCTCCTTTTTTAACATTTCTTTGAATGTATCAGAAACTTCTGCATTCGAAATTATAGAAAGCTTATGGGCCAGTCTATTCTTCTTAGATCTTGTACTTAGAATCTTGTACATATGTTTTGTCAGTCATTTTTACTGAGATTTACCAATGATGTCGACTTTTGCATGATATGTACTTTTTATGAATTCCTCTATAGCTTCTAAACGATTAAGATCCTTTTTAGATAAACTCTACAGAACACAACACAATTGTTCATGTTTCAATGTAATCACCATGGTAATCAACTTCGTTATGATGTTGATAAGGATTAGCTGCGCATTTATATATATCTATTAGATATATCGCACAGGTATATATATTTACAGGTATTCTGTGAATGTTCATTAGGTAAAATATCTGAAACAGTCAATTTGGAAGAGTTCATTGATATTATATGTTGCTGTTAGGTATCACCGGAAAGGATATTACCTGTGCATTGTCACTAGCTCATAAAAATATAGATTTTGAACCATCAGTAATAGATAAATACATTTGTTAAATTTAAGTAAACACCATTAGTGTAAACTAATAAAATACTTATTGATTAAGTTAAAATAGACAATTTTTGTTTATTTTGTTATTTTAAATTCATTAATAGAAATATATGAATGCTTAGAAAAGGATAAAGATTTACTTAAATTTGGGAAATGTGGCAACCCTATTAAAAATAAAAAATATTTATTAATTATTTTTATAAAAATATTTTGTCTATAGATATTACTAAAAGTATACAGAAATATTCATAATTTTCTAAGTAATTATTCACGCAAAGCTAAAGGCAAAAGTTGCAAGTTTGTAAAAATATAGTCATATATAAAATAAATTGGAAATATAAAAGTTTAAAGGCGCATATTTCTGAAACGAGGCATGATATTGACTTGATTCTTTTTGCAAAATATCGGAAATTATATATGCTAAAGGATAATCTTAATTTGGAATACATATTTTTAAAATTTCTTTCGCTATTTAGAAATAAACCAAATAAAAGGTCCAATTTGGGGTTTTTGGAGAAAATACAAATTTTTTAATTGTAATAACATATTTGTTTATAAAGTTATCTTAATGAAATTTGCAAGAAATGTGGATCTTATTAATATAAATAAAAGCGCGTTAACCAAATTTCAATCAGGGGTAGGGTTTTCCTGAATTCCTGAAAAAACTAATGAAAATTCCCAAAGAATGGGATTTTTTACATTTTTGGCTATAGAATCCACATTTTTCCGAAGTCCCTTAGATTTTGATTTAAAAATTTTATCAACATATTGAAGATTCTTAAAATATATTCCGATTGTCGATTCGTGCTTTGGAATTTGAGAAAATGTGGTCTAAAATTAAAACTTTCATATAAAATGGGTCGAATTCGGGACGGTATGTACCATGACCAATTGAGTTATTGGGCTTGTTTTTTATCTTAGAGTCATCTCTGTGAAGTTACCTTTCAGAAAAGTGCAAAATTGTTATATGTTGCTAAAGAAAATTGTATTTTAGATAAAAAAGAGTGTAGACACCTTTTCGTCTAAAAAAAAAACTCAAAAAGTCGACTTTTTCGCAATTTTCAAATTCAAAATCGTTTATTTTTGGACTCGGTAAAGATATCAACTTCTATTTTTTTTATTCAATAGATAGTTTTTTTCTTTAACTAGTTAAGAAAAAACTAATAAAAATCGGTCGGAAATACTAGGATATATATCAAAAAAACTGGACCAAGAACATGCAAAATTATTAAAACTATAAGAAATAAATAGGACATGTAAGCCTACAACAATATATAAAAATATTTGAAATCGGACGAGAAACAAAAATTTGGCAAGTGATTAAAAATTTTTTATGTCAGAGTAATTTTGAGCCCCCTTAGCTCCGGCCCTGAGGGTTTGTTGTGCCCCCCCTTCCAAACTTAACATTCTACACTCCTCTGCTACGCCTATACCAAATTTCGTGGAAATCCAACCAGCCGATCAGAAGTTACAGATTTATTTCCAAAAAAATTTCGATTCGATTTCGATCATCTTCTCTACTGCACAGTGGAGTAGAGAAGATGATTTTCCTTACACAAATTTTAAATATTTTAATGGTCAAAAACGATATATTAAAAATTATCAACTTTTGAATAAGACACGTAAATGTGTCGAATTTTCAGTAGAAAATAATACCAAATTATTATTTACACTTAACCAATATTGGTAAGAATGTTATAGAAAACGTAAATAAGAAAATCGAATATGTAATGGTTAGTTAAAGAGACGGGATTTCTTTATAAAAAGCGAGAAAAATATTTTAAACGTAATAATTCTGCCAAAAGCGAGTTGTCTAACCACGTTATGTTCATCATTAATATTGGTGGAAAAAACATTTTAAACAATTTGTATTTCCTTTCATTTAATATTTCGTATAGAAATCAGTGTCTTAAGGTTTTTTAAATTACACTCAACTGTACTAAGTGTAACAGGTATTAATTACTACTTAATCGTTTAAGACAAGTTCATTTTCACTTTTTCTGTACAAATAAACTATTTGCTGAAACTAATGAGAGTCTAAAGCATAAATGCAACAACATTAAGTAAAATTCGTCATATATATTGCAACCAGGGTTTTTCGTAAAAACTAGTTGTTACGTTGTAGCACTAGAAATACATATATATGTATATAGCTGAAAAAAATGAAAATTGTAAAATTGGATCTACCATGTAAATAATGTATATACAAATATGTACATAGATTATTTACATGGCATAGCCAAGCAGGCTATGAAATTATGAAATGCGATATTACACATTCGCGATCGTTAAAAATGTTTCCCAAATTAACCCGCTGAAGTTTCTTAGTTACTTTAAATAATAAATATAATGTATGATGACTTTTGAAATTTGACCGTAACTCTCCTTAAAATTGTTCATTGGGTTGTATAAAGATATTGTGCGAAATATTAGTGAAATCGGATATCGTTAACCAGTCTCGCATTTGACCTGAAATTTGTATGGTGCCTTTATATGTGGAAAATATGGCTTTTTACAGTTTTTAGAAAAAAATAGCTTTAAATACTTTACTTTGTAACAAACAAGACATTGAAATAAAAAATTGGTTAAAATGTTTTTAAGTTATTTCGAATTCCCCAGACCATTAATGTGTTTTAGACCAGTTGTGTAAGGAATATACAAACAAATTTTAAATTTTTTGAGAAATGTTTAAATGAAATACTGCTTTTAGTTAAATTTGAATCATAATTACTGAAAAATATGTTTTTGTTTCTGCAGGATAATTAAAACCCCTTTCCATGCTGGTTTTTTTAGGGCTGTCTCAAAACTCCAATTTCAAACTTTTAAAAATTTTGTTAAACAAATTAAAAAAAAAAAAATCGAATAAAAATATTTAGGTTTATAGATAACACCACAGGAAATAAATTTAAAGAAGAACTTGTATGACTAAGCTAACTGCGATTTGAATTTTGCGGATTTCGGAGAAAAGGCGTTTTTGCAGTTTTTTAGTTATAGTCATTCTTTTTACTGATATTCAGAATAAATAGAATTATAAGGAATAAGATAAATCATGTCTCAAAAAATACATTCCAAAGTTTTTGAGAAAATTGGTCAAAATTTGGAATATTTGAAAGTTTTACGAAAAACATAACGAAAACTTATTTATTTTTATCTGGATTTCGAATTTTAAGGAAATATAAGTGAAAGACTTTCGTTGATACTAGCAGTAAAAAATTTAAATTTAACCCACAACTGATCCTGGGGACTACATTTTTTTTACCGCACCTATTCTTAAATAGTTGTTAAGTAAATTTTATTACTTAATACCATGACAATCAGTGTTGCCAGTTTTGCCTTTTTAAGGCTAAATCTAGGATTTTTATTTTGCTTTTAGCCACAAAATTTTCTTTTTAGCTTCTAGCTTTTATTCTAGTCTTTTTTGATTTTTAAAATTGCCTTAAAAAGGCTAAATTGTTAGTATTTAAATGGCGAAGAAAATAATTTATTATTTGCCATTACTAATTTATTTCTACAGTATAAAAATAAAAAAGAATCAAGATTATTCATATTTAAAAAAAAATTTCGCCTGCGGAGTTTAATTCTCCAAATTAAAAGTGCACAATTTTTAGAGTTACTAAGTCGATTGTTATAATTACTTTTTAATATACTTCATTAACTATACAAACTATTCATGAAAATTATTAATGCGAAAAATCATCTCAAAACATTGTTTAATTATTTTTCATATGAAATAAAACCCAAATTTGTATGTGAGTATTTTGGGCGATTTTTCATTAAGGCATTTTTATGAATTTAATATTATTCGTTTAGAAAAATATCAAAAACTAACGAGAGAACGAAAAAAAAAATACAAAAATTACAAAAAAAAAAACTTTTTTCTGGCCTTATTTTTGGGGAATTTAGCCTTTTTTGACTCTTTTTTTTAAGTTCAATATAGCCTCTTTTTTCTCATCTCCTGGCAACACTGCTGAGAAGTAAAGTCATGCTAAACCATCAAAATTTCTCACAGAAATCATTACATCCAGATAAAAATAATAATGTTTTGTGATGTTTTCCTTGAAATTTTTAAATATTTCAAACTTTGACCTTCATATTTTAAAAGTGATCCTTGTTAAATTTTCTTAAAAACTTCAGAATGTATTTTCTGAGATATGTTTTATTTTATTGTCTAATAATTTTGTTTAGCCTGAATATTAGTTAAAAAGAAATTTACTTTATTACTAAAAAAATGCAAAAAATGCATTTTCGCCGATATCTGTAGCATTCAAATAGGTATTTCCTGTGGTGATGTCTATAAATCTGCTAAGTTTTATTTTTGAACTTTTTTGTAATTTGTTTAACAAAATTTTTAACGATTTAAAATTGGAGTTTTAATGCAGCCTTAAAAAAGTAACATTTTTTGACCAAGCATGGAAAGGGGTTTGAATTATCCTGCATAGAGAAAAACTTATTTTCCAGTAATTGTGATTCAAATTTAATTAAAAATAGTATTACATTTAAACATTTCTCAACAAATTAAAAATTTGTTTGTACACTCTTTACACAAGAGTTCTAAAACACATTAATGGTCTGGGCAATTCTTAATAACTTAAAAATTTTTTAATCGATTTTTTCTTTTAATGTCTTGTTTGATAGATAATTATGTGAAGATTACGATTTTTTAATATTCTCTTACAAAGCTAAGTATCTAATTGCTAAAGCCATATTTTCCCATATAAACGCACCATACAAACTTCAGGTTCGATGCAGCTCGGGTTAACGATATTCGATTTCACTAATATTTCACACAATTTCTTTTTACAGAAAAAAATAATGAATATTTGCAAGTTTTTGCAAAATAAAAATGCTATAAAACTTTCTATGAAATTTGTAAAAGTTCCATTTATATATTTAAAAATCGAGGAGCTGTGTATTTTAATGGTGCCATTTACGGATCACACACTGTATGTTAGAACTTTATTTTAACTTACCTTAAGTTTACGAAAACGATCAGGTAGTACAGTGTAATACAATGATTCCAATATATAAAATATTGATTTCAATGAAAATATTAATAAATCCAAAACAAATTGTAAAATAGCTCTCATTGGATTTTCCATGTGCAAAAGGTGATTTTTCATATTCTCCATGTTGGTCTTTTATTTAAAAAATTTTAATTACAATTAAAATTTTGTTTAACGATCAGCGACAAAAGAGAAATCACTTTACAAATAACGATTATTTGAATTACGAAAAAATATACTGAATAAGGTTAGTTTGGTTGTAAAATATGTTTTCTTTATTTTATTTTACATAAATTTAATGATAATTTCTTTTCCTGCATAATTTTCAATAGACACTTTAATTAACTTTTACAAAAAGTTTGTATATTTTTGTTGTTGTTTAATTTAAATACGCCAACAACAACATAATTTAACTATGTTTTATGTTTCTTTTTTTTATTTTTCTACGCGATCACGTCTTTGAACGCTGAGTCGTGTTTGAAGACTAACGTTGGCTGTTCCAAAGCAAGTTTGTTGACTGAAAAAAAAACATAGATTTTACTCAATAGAGTAAAAAGGTAAAAAAAAAAAATTTTACAACAACAATTGTAATAGCAACCAACTGGTGATTGTTGGTCTATCGCAAAGACTTTTAAAATATTTGCTCATCCATGTACGTCCGTCTGAATTTAGTACGAGTATAAAGTGTTTTGTATTGTCATTAAGAAAAATTATAAAAAGAGAAAATAGTTTTTACCCTGCATAGATTATAGGCGGATTCAACATAACATTTCATTTGCTACACATCGAATAGAAATTAATAAGAATATATGTACTATTTATCGGTAATGTTATAACTAATGTTTATAACTAACTTAATAAGGTGATCTAACTTAATAAGACGATACTTCTTTTTTTTAATAAGACGATCAATCCTATACATAAAAATAAAAGATCATAGAAGTATGTTAGGTGTGATTAGAGGATAACATATAAACTGTGTGTATGCAGAGGACCATATATGTAAGTTGGTTCATAGCTAGACAGATTTAACAAGGTAGCAGCAAGGTAAATTCTCTTCGAAGATTTGTTTTACTACATTTTTTTATATATGGGGATTTGACGTTCAAAGAAATTTCTGAGAGAGCGAAATTTATCATTTTATATGGAGTTTAACAGTTTAACAAATCAAAACAAATAATCAGCTGGGCTAACGACATTACCTTATTAAATCTGTCTTGATCCAAAATTAATGCTTAGGAAATATTTACCAGTATGTTATGAGCATTCACTTTAGTACAGAAACTTCCGACTTCAATTTAAAAAGAACTGTTATCGATATACGCCTTTTCTTGTAATTACCGTTCCTATAATTCCGAAAAATTTTCAACCTCGTAATCTCAGGAAATCATATGGGAATTCCCGGAATTTCTTTTATATGTAAAATCTTTATATTTTCTAACGTATATATGGTTCATTTTGTACGTACTGTGTTTTAATCTTATTTTTATTTTATTTTGATTTTATTGTGAGTTTAAATATTTTTAAGGAAATATCTAAACATATTTAATAGTTTCTAATTTTGTATAATAGATGAAAATTAAAATAATTACATATATTTATAGGAATACATATTTTTAAAAGAAAACATTGCAAAACGACAATTAAGTATATAGTTTTTGACATTTGAAAGATATATTTGTTAAACGATTTGAAAATTTGTAATTGTAAGAGGAATAGCCATAAAATATCTGGAAATCTCAAATAACAACTTACATTTTTAAAGTACCAGTAAAAACGTGGACCCAATAGTATCTATATGATAAGTTACAAAAACTTCACTTACAAGATCATGCAATATTAAGGTTATAATTGTCCTAAAACTGAATTTTTAAGTTTAGGTTTGCCTTAGCTATGCACCAATAGTGTAGCATAAAAATAGAAGGGACTTATACTATGTTTTCACTGAGTTTAAAACCACACGTTTTTTTCAAAACACTTGAAAGTGTTTCGACTTGTCTGACTAGTTTTCGCATACAATACAATAAATATTTCGTCAATTATTGAATAAATTTTATTAACATTTTTTTTAAATTCATATTTTCTTTATTTTTAATATATTTTTTTACTCAAATTATTTCTTGTTCGTTATAAAATAAATATAAAAACTTAATGTCATTTTTTCGATAAAAATATTCTGTATAAATGGATAGAAATCAAAACACCTCTGACTTTATCCAAGACACATTGCAGTGTTGCTAAAGCAAAACTAGTTCGAAAAATAATACTGTTGACATGTTTTGAAACAAAACTAGCAAAACGAGGAGTTTGGTTTTGAATGGGAAAGCATGATGAAATCAACTAGTTTTTCTCAAAACGATATGTTTTTCTCAAAACGTGCAGTGTAGACATAGTATTAATTACATTTTTTTTTGTTAAAAAAAACAACATAGAAATATACTTGGAAAGAATAGCACTTCCTTATATGCAGTTTACGCCAAATAAAAACTAGTAGTTTTTGGCCTTATGCGGTTTTTGATTCTAGTTTTTCTATATAAATGAAAAATCATTTTCAACTAGTTTTTATGAAGAACTACATAGAAACTGCTAAAATATCTATTTATGGAACATTTCAGAATAGTATCGAACAGAAAAATTTAAGTTCTATTGTTTTTTTTTTTTTTTTTTTGAATGAAGTCATTTGTTAAAAAATAAATAAATCAATTAAATTAAAATATTGCTAAAAATGGTTTTGAAAACATAGTCGAATATAAGGATAAAACAAGTAAATCAAAAATTCTTCACGTCAACAAAAACTACGTAGAGATGAAAACAGGTATGTAAACGAATTGGTTTTTGAAATTTAGTTTTCCCAAAAACCAATTATTTTTATTTTGGTGTAAACGTGGTATTAAATTTATAAAATTCTTTTGGGGCTTTCTTAACAACAAAGCTTACTTCTGTAAAAAGCTCGTAGGATTTTTTACACACAGGACAATGTAAAAACCAAGGTTATGATTTTCCCTACGTCTTACGGGTGGGATGTTATATAATGAAATATTTTTCTTTAATTTTCAAAATGTCAAACATTTTAAAGAAAACTGAATCAGTTTTCGGTTTTATATGTTTCAAAATGAGAAATTACTTTATTTTTAATTTTTTGTTTTTGGCGGGAATTCTGGGAATTCTCGGAAAATTTAAAAACCAAACCAGATTTTGCGGGAATAGAAAAATACCACGAAAAGAAAAAGATTAATTGTAATATAGTAATACTAAAAATTTGGCTTCCTTAGAAAGTTAAAGAGTTTTGCCTCAATTTTGGGCGGTTGAAAATAAGTTTTCTTATTGTGAAAAGTACAATATCAGTTTTTAGAATATTTACTTTAACGCGAACTGTATTTAGTAGCCCAATGATGTATAATAATATAATAATAATAATAATAATATTAATAATAATAATAATAATAATAATAATAATAATAATAATAATAATAATAATAATAAAATAGTGAAATATTTTCTTTATAATATTTTTAAACGCAAATTACATTCGTTCTATAAATTCATATTTTATGTGATAAATGACAAAGGAATTTTATCTAGATTGAAATCTGAAACGATTTGAAGACATGAATATATAAAGAATATATTGGATAAACATTTTGATAACATAAGAATAACAAAATTTAATAATCAGTAAAAAAAAAGATGATTTAATTTACGCAACATTATGCCTTTGTGAAAATATTTACTTCTCAAAAGCACTGAAAATGCGACAGCAAAAATTGGAAAATTAAATTAAAATTAAAATTAATAAAATAAAAATGAATTAATAGTAAAATACATAAATAATTTTATGCAAGGCTTCAAACTGTTCTTAATTGTTGTACGCCTAATTATAAAAAGAATTTGGTTTACCGAAAAAAAGTCTGACTCAATATTTTTCTCGTCGAATCTATTAAAAAACACTAAAAACAATGCTAAAACCACTGAGTTGACAACGCTGACAAAATTACTCCTTGCGCCGGTAGCCGCAAGACGTGTCAATGATGGGATTTGAAAATTTTTATTAAGTGCCAAGTTGGGATCGATAATTTATCAAAAAAGGTTGAAAAGGGCCGAGTATAGTTTTTAGAGAATTAAACCAAATTAAAAGCAAAAAAAGATATAAAATCTTTAAGTAATCGAGCAAAAAAAGGCAACATTGTATGAAAAAAAAACCAAAGAGTACTTCGCATTTAAAATTTATGAAAGATTATACCAACATAAATGGCAGTGTAGCATTATGTTCCAATGATCGCAGAAATTTGAAATTTGGCCAAGATGTTATAAAGTTTTAGGTACGTTTAAATGTACCTCGCCAAAAGAAATTTTGGATCATCCTAATATAGAGTGATTCCATATCAAAACGGACAGAAATCGGATTTGACATCTCCAATTTCAATGAAATTTACTACAGAAATTGGCTATTGGAAGTGTTCCTCAAGTCATAAACTTTTAAACTCATGGCCCTTTCCGGTCCAAAAATATGACGTTTTGAAAAACGAAAAAAAAACTAAAAGCTTCACAAAGGTGCACTTGTTTGTTAAACATGGTAGACCTTTAGTTTTAGTTTCATATTAAATGTAAAAATATTACCTTTATAACGAATGTATAAAGTTTATTTACATCAAAAGTTCAAAGGTCAAAGTTGGACATATAAAAATCGAACCATTATATCTCAAAAAATGGTATTTTTAAAATTCTAAAAAATTATGCAATGTTGAAAACGAACGAAATATATGTTGTAGATCCCTGGTTTCAGTTTCATATTAAGTATGAAGATATTTAGCCGTATTCAAAGAAAAAAAAACTTAATACAACTTTACTTACCATTGTTAAGCAAAATTCCTTAAAGTTGTATTCAAAAAACGATGATTCGCTTAATGTTGATTTAGTAAACCATTGTTAACTTTAAATATTTTAAAGTATGTTCGACCCTACTTCTAAGCTATTTTAAGATTATTTCCGTTACTTACATATTTCAAGAAAAACGATTTTTTATTCATGCGTAAATTTTTTACAAGAAGGTCACATTTTTAATTTCCGGATGTTAACATTCCCAAAAAAAAAGTATGAACTGAATTCCGTGACAGGATAATATTTACTGCACATAAGTTCAATATAAGCTATTTTGTAATAAAATCACAAACATAAACAGGAAAAAGTTTATGTTTCCTGTTTTTAATTAAAATACCTCGTAATTCCAAATATGTAATATGTACAAGTCTCAAAACATACCAGAACATTAAAATAATAATAATAATAATAATAATAATAATAATAATAATAAAATCAGTTAACGAATAATTTATTCTAACTATTCACCATACTGACAATATAAATGAGAGAGAAACTGAGAAGGGTTGCCTACATAGAAAACAGTTTATTAGTTAATGTAGACTGCAAACAATTTTTGAATACAATTTTCTTAATAAAGACTTTACGGGTTAAATTGTGTATTAGCTAGTTTGTGCTTTAAATATAAATTATTATTATTATTATTATTATTATTTTTTAATACGGTTGATTACCTTTATAACGATCAAAGGTCGAAGTTGGACATACAAAAATCAAACCATTATATCTCCAGAATCGATATTTTTAAAATTCTTAATATAGTTATTACTAATATACTTAAGTGAACTCTTTTTTCATTATAATAATTGTCTCAAAAAGTCATTCATGGTGGTTACTTTGCACTCAATAAATTTAATTTCAATTAGTACAAAACAAGTTAGAGTGCTAATTTGGGCTGTTCCGAATCTTATATACACTTCACCCGTGTAGAGATGTGTTATATTGGCTGTAATTAAAAATATATTTACCTATTCTATATATATGTAAATATTAAAAATTTTAAATAATTTATATTTTCATATAAGGGAACCTTTACCTTATTATATCGCATTGATAAAATTAATATAGGAAGGATAGGACCATTGAGGAGAAGTAGCCCCCATGTAAAGAATAAAAAAATTTTCTCATCTTAAGGACTCTTACAGTAAAATTCTTAAATAGTTTTACAAATAATTTTCATATCATATTTCGAATAGGGTGGATAGATTAAGGGGGAATAGTAGCTCCCATATAAAGTAAATATTAGTTATCGCATCAAATAGGAAAGCGAAGCACCGGTAAAAGCTAGTAAATAATAAATTTAATACTTTAGAATTTTAAAAAGGTTCACATATCTTTAAGAAAGATGTGATCACTTCGGTGCAAAACAAATACCTTATAAATGTAAGACAATATTAAATTAAAAAAGGATATTGGAAAAATTTATGGACCGATTTGACTGATTTAAAAACCGAAATTTGAAAAAAATATTTGTGATAGATTTTAATAACGCGTTATGATCTATAACTCGGTTAATATTGGATTGACTGAGTTAATTTTTTCAACACAAAAATTCTTAAACAAATTTCCAATTTTTCTGTGAAAAAACGAAGTGTCTAGCTTTCATATGTGCTTCAAAAAGCAGACATTAAATAAATAAAAAAATGTTTGCCAATAACTCGGTTGTTTATGAACCGATTGGGTTGATTCAAAAAACCGAAATTCATGAAAAATCGATCTATATAAAAACCAAATCCGTAGCTTATTTAGGAGATGAATATCGGTCAAAAATGCGTTTTGGCTGATATTTCTGTTACTAATAGACCGATTGAGTTCATTTGAGCACAAAAAAAAATTCGATTTTGTTTTGCAAAAACGATATTTCTAATTTATATAGAGACTTTAGAAAATCGAAAATCGGTTTTTTAATATATCCGCTATTTTTGGACCGTTGTTTTTCTAAATTTCAACAAAAAAGTTCTTGACGTGATTACGGAATCTTGAGAATTCTCAAGAATTTTTTTAAATTTTCCCGGGAAAACGAGAAATTAAATATTCTCGTAGTTTCAAAATTCTATAACAAACATTTTGCTATTTTTAACACCTTATATCAATGAAAGATTGACGTAACTCCGAACATGGCACTTGCGGCAGTTTAACGCATACAATACAACTAGAACGTTATCTGAGAGGAAAGTTAATGTTGCATGAATTGGGTCTTTGACTATTGAATTATTATTTTTTTTTATCAGACATCTATGTATTTGTTTATCTGCGGTTTAACGAATTTACTTACAAGTTGTTTCATATGAAACTTTAAACCAACTTTATTTTTCTCATGTTAAAATTTTAGATACTTTAGTTTTATTATAGATTTGTTGAAATGAGTATTAAACAAGTTAAACTTCGAAAATACTCACTATTATAAAACGAGAAAGAATGATATAGTCGGTCAATACCGATTATGTGATACCCTATACTATTGTGTACGAGCATAAAAGTTCGGTAAATGGACTTATATTACACCTGTGGCCAATTTTACTAAATGTAAAATAAGATATACAAATACAGAATAATGCGTTAATACTAACATCTAGATGATTTTATGCACTTCAGGGCGATTCCTAGAAGTGGATTTATATGGGAGCTATGGTAAATTATAGACCGATTCTCATAAAATTTGACAATGTTGATTCTACTTACATAAAACTTATATGTGTCGAATATTAACTTGATTCTAACATTCGTATGGGATTTATGCACTTTAAAGTGATTTTCGGAAGGGGGGTTTATATGGAAGCTATGGTCAATTCTGGACCAATCTTCATAAATTTTAGTACAAATATTGGTACTTGAACAAAACTTCTTTACACCATCTTTGAGTGTTTAAACTCTATTCTGGGGGACATTTGTAGGGGGGCTAGGTGAAATAACGGACCGATCACAACCAATTTCAATAAGCTTCGTCCCTGTATCATAAAAGTCCCAGACGGACGGACATCGTTAAATCGATTTAAAAAGTAATTCTGAGTCGATTGGTATACTTTAAGGTGGCTGTTAGATAACTTTTTCTATGCGTTACAAACATCACCTATGGTGGTGTAGGGTATAAAAATTACTTAATTGGGAGATTTTTCAATCTAACACAACATTTTCTTTTGAAACAGCATCTCTTCTCCAAGCAATGGATATGTAAATGCTAGATGTAAATGTTATAACTTCAAAATACTTAACAAAAAAAAAAAAAAAAACTACTCTCATGTTGTATACGTGTACGTGTAAGATATTATTTTCATTGATTGATCCAAAAAATTGTTGTGAATCAATTTTTGGTATTTTCCAGATTTATATTTAATTTAGTAAGAATTAAAAAAAAATAATAATAATGTAAGTTAGAGAAATAAAATGGTAATAAACGGAAAGCTATTTATTTTCTATTTATAATGAAATTTATCCAATAGATTACTGTATATTTTTCAAAAGTTTTAACATCAAAAACACAATAATGTAAAAAACTGAGATACAGTTTTATTTGTACAATATTTAAAAATTTTTTAATATTAGAAATGGCGTTATACTTTTATATTATTTAATTTTTATTAATTCAATACGATTTATAATGTTTCCTTTTATTTTATTTAATAAAAAAAATAATTTTCTTTCTTCTTTCTTATAACTAAAGTTTTAAAAAATTTCCGGGAATTTCCGGGAAATTGATTTTTTCGGAAAGATTTTCTCGGGAAGAGAAATATTGCGGGAAACCCCAAACCTTAGTACCCTACAAACATTTGGAAGATATCTTTATAGAAGAAATTTACTCAATAACTTCTATTTATTATTTGGATGAAAATCATCAAAGCAATATTTTTCTAATATTGTATTTTTATCAGTTTAAAGAAAATTATGCAAGAAAAAAAGTACATAAAATTTAAATTTTTTATTATTTTTATCCTCAAAATATCGCCTTTTTCAGTTAGGTGACTAATACCTCCGCAATAAATTGATGATATCTCTTGGAGATCATTTGGAAGAAATTAATACAATACTTTTATTTTTCAGTCACAAGTTTTTCAGTTGTAGAAAAATTAGAAAATATTGAAGGAATTTCTTTCTCTTTTAGCAAAAAAATTTATATTTTGTGTTAGTGTTTTAGTTTTAGTGCTTTATGATGTTAAGATTTATGATTTATGAGATTTATGAGCATGCTTTGCAAGATTGTAAAAGTTTTCTTTATTATATAATTTCAAGATTTATTTATTGATACTTTTTCTATATATTTATTATATTTTCGAGAAGATTATCTGGCGGTATCTTCTTTTCTTCACCTAGATGATTATCTAGCAATATTGCTAGATGTATCGCCTGTGATGCACAGGCGATACATCTTCCGATGGGGGAAACTTTGAATTCGAATCACTTTCATATTATTTTGCTTGCATTTTAACATCTTAAATTAATATTAAATGCACTAAAAGTATTCCACTTCGGTTTGTTTTATTATTGATCAAATGTAAATGATGTTCTCTACCTTCAAAATAAAATTATTGCTACACTGTACCAATAACTTTCAAATAGACTTCAATTTATCACTCGAACTTAGTTCAAATTAAAAAAAAGTAAAGTAAAATATTTTAAATAAAAATTAATACGTCCAAAAGTAAATATATTTGTTCAATTTTCAAATGATGTTGTAATTAATACTCCATAACAAAAAATTAACACCATTTTAATATTTATTTTCTCCAGACTGTAATACACTTTGTTTTATTTATATGTATGCATGTATGTATGCATGCATGTATGTATGTATGCATGGGGTATACATATATTTTTGGTTAAAACTTTTAGTGAAAGTAATTTTTTGCTCAAAAAATAGAACCAACAACGACAATGATGGGATTGTGTGGATGTGAGTGTTAATTGGGATTCAACGTCTTACATTTACATACACACAGTGTCGGCCAAAACTAACTGAAGAAAAGTTACCAATTGAATAGTAGAGTATAAGAAAAATTTTTTCTTACTTTTGAAGAAAAATATGTATTGTTAATATGAAAACTTCAAACACCAATTAAGATAATAACATAAATATATTTTTCGTATTCATAATATAAAAGTAATGCAAATATTGAATTAACTCAAAAGTAGAAACTTTTCGCGATAAAACTATTTGAACAAAAATTCTTAGTTTATTATTTTGTGGTGTTTGATTACTTTAGTGATTCTTTTTGGTATTGAACAAGTAGTCTTATATATTATTTACATTGGAATTGCTGATTAAGCTTCCAGGATTCTCTTCTCGATTGATCTTCTGATTAACTATTTTCCTTAAGATCTAGCTGAATATTTAAGGTAAGGGCCAGTAATTTCTCTCGGTCTTATGGCAACATCTGACTTGAAGTTTTTATGGTGCGTTTGTATGGGAAAAATATGGCTTTTTTACAGTTTTTAGACAAATTTAGCCATTAAATACTTTGTTTTGTAGCAAGATGTTAATAATTATCAATCAAACAAGACATAAAGTGAAAAAAGCGGTTAAAAAATGTCTAAGTTGTTACGAATTCCACTAGACCACTTGTGTATGCAGTGTACAAACAAAATTTAAATTTTTTGAGTAATGCTTAAATTAAATGTTATTTTTATTTAAATTTAAACCATAATTACTAAAAATATGCTTTTGTTTCTCCAAGATAATTCAAACCCCTTTCCATGCTTGATTAAAAAATTTTTCCGAAAATCACCCCAAAAACATCACATATCCCACTTATGCTTAATAGTACCATATCAGTATTGAGAAAGCAAACGTTGATAAAGGCATCGTCTAACATTTCTTATTATTTATAAAGTAACATAACTTCAATTTTCCCATATTTATATTTTTTCAATAAATGTTATTGTAACATAAAGATATGGAAATTTCTAATAGGTTGATTTTTAACTCATTCGCAATGCTTTAATCTAGCTATTTTAATTTGCGTCAAAAAAACTTTTTGAAATTAGCACATTTTTTTATTTATTTTTGGCACTAGTTTATTTATTATTATTATTATTATTATTATTTTTATTATTATTATTATTTATTATTATTATTTCCAAACATTTTTTCATAAAACAACATCAAATATGATATATCCTATTGAATATTTTTGCACAACAGTAATTTTTATAGCCACCATCAAAATATGGTTGGGAGTATATTATGTTTGTTATTCCATGTATAATATAACGAAATATTCGTCTGAAACTCCTTAAAAGATATACATATATTCTGGGTTCTCGTAAGATTCTGAGTCATCTAGCTTTGTCCGTCCGTCTATTTGTTAACAGCAGGATAGGTCTAAGGACGTACCACTTAGGGGTCTAAATTTGAGCCAAATGTTTCTCTTATATAAGGTTTGTTTAATATTTAAAAGTATTGAAAGTTATGGGCTAAATACTTGAAGATGGTGGCAGAATCTATTATACCCACATTAATGTTTGTTTCTCTTTATTTCGACAAAAACTTACTGAACAAAAGTTCTTTTGTCGCGCTATATTAAGAGTTCTGATAATAATTCGATAATTTTTTCAATTTTGGAATAGTCGACTTTTCGACTATTCTCGAATTTTTCCGACTATTTTGGATTCTTTTCGACTTTTTGACTATTTGGCAACAAGAAAGTCGATTTCTTGACAATTTTCAAACCAAAAAGTCGATTTCGACTTTTTGACTTTTTTTTCATTATTCGAAAATCGATTTAATGAACCCTACTTCCATTATATGTGAGTAAATATTTTGTAAAAAATAATATTATTTTGCTCATTAGACTACCCATGAATACAAATTTTTTGATTTTGGTTGCTCCACCGGCAGTTTCTGGTAGTTGGGACTAAAAAATAATATGTGTGCAAAAATCGGGTCGATCGATACTAAACCGGCTACTCGACTTTAACTTTTGTCCCAAAAAGTGTCTTAAAAGTAATTAAAATGTTTATTGCGCTATAACTGTTTAATTTAACATTTTGCGACAAAATACCTTTTTTATTTCTTCTACCATATTAAAAACAGATAACATTTTTTACAATAGCTTGGAAATAAATAAAAAAAAAGAGTTTTTTAATGTAACTGTTAAATTCATTCATATGAGTAAAATTCATAGAATAACGAAAATTTGTTTTGTTTCAGGTTTCAAAACTTTTGTAAATTGCATACATTTTAGGGTTAAGTTAGTTTTAGCTGACACATTATGTCCTAAGTAGGGTATTCACTCGAATAATAATTGTTCGATTAAATTAAAAATCATGAATTTCGAGTAAAATTTTTTTCGAGTAAATTATTCCAATTAATCGAATAATTCGAGTAAAAAATATTTTAATGGTGTTCTTTCTTAATTATGTTTAATGATGTTTTGATTTGAGTCTTATTTTTAATTTAGCTTGAAAACAACTGTTGCAAAATTTTTATAAAATGTTTAGAATGTAAAAGTGACACCATAATTTGGAACAATATTAAACAATTTTATTTATAAAAGTATCAAAAATCAAATATGTATATATGTATATAAATGTCACTTTAAAAAATGTAAATGTAAAATTTAAATAATTTATTTTTTATAATTTGTGTTTGGAAGGTGAAAAAGATTCTCCTTTTTATATTCAGTTTTCGTAAGAAACAAATTGGAGGATTTTAAACTTGATTTGGAAAAACATATTGTTAGTTCTACGAATGTTAGTATATGTATATGGAGTTGATATACCAATAGATTTTCAGCCTTCATGAAAAAGATGATAGCTTGGATGAAACTTGTGATATGGAAGGGATTTGGATTTAAAATTGATTTAAGCAAGTAGACTTATACTTTATGTTAAGAATCGCTAAACTTCTTTATCTAAAATAATTCATAATTTTTTTCGAATTCATAAATGTACTTTATTAGATTTTTTAACCAAGTTTAGGTGATACTCTTAGGCCTATTTATTTAACTATAAAAGAATTTAGTAAATATAGAAAAACAATGGCTTTATGAAAACAAAGGAGAAAAATGCACACAAATTTTAATTACATAACTGCTCAATTCATAACCTCTGTAATATCGATGCACATATAACGAAAAAATTGTTAAACTAATTTGTTTTTGGTTTTAAAAATTTTGTTTGAAAAATATTCACGAGATATCCCTCATTTGCTGCAACAACGTCATAACTCAAAATAAGAATGCATAGAATTAATATATTGAAAAAACTAGTAAAATTTTAAGATAAGATTTACTCGATTATTCGAGTAATTTAAAAACAGGATTTTCGAGTTATTTGATTAATCGAATAATGAAAAAGTCGATTAACCGATATTTGGTTATCCAATTAATTTTGGTCGATTAACTGATCGAATAATTTAAAATTGTCTATTTTCGAATAACGAATAAAACGAAAATTTTGTGTCGAATAACCGATTAAACGAAATTTAGTTTTTTGGTGTTATAAATTTTTTATTTTTTATTTTTAAGATTTTATTTTTTTTTTTTATTTTTAACATAAACTTGTGTCAACTAGTTCTAGATTGATAAACCCCAGAAGTAGATTTAATTGATTGCAAAAATAATCCTAGAAAATTCATGATTTCATAGATTTTGCTATATCTAAAAATATAAATCGAAATTCAATAACTACGGAAATTTCATATGATTTAACTTCTCCAATTCTCCAATAATAGTAACATATTATGGAAGGACTAACACACCAAACTATCTTACGAATACTTTTTTTATGACAAATTAGTTAAAATATATAGAATGCATCAGTAGTCCACACAAATATATATTTTCAGTGTAAGGAAGATATAACCGACTTTACGTTGTTAATGACTTCAGCCATGGATCAATAAAAAGCACACTTTTAAAAAATGTAAAAAGAATATTTCCAATTATAACATATACTAATATATTAATTTTTCCTTATAGAAGGCAGCGAAAGATATTAAGCCACCGGTAGAGGCGCAAAGTCTTTTAAGGAAAGCTGACTGTACCTGGGCCCGTAGTTCAGAAGATAAAGCCAATTTATTTGCATGCTACTTAAGCTCAATCTTTCAACCGAATCCCCAAATAAATAATCTTGTATTGGGAGAGACACCTGACATTACATCAAATTACATGGAACTATAGAACAAGTGAATCGTCTAATTGGGGAGATAAGGAAATGTTTTGAATTAAAAAAAGTATTGCTCAACTATTTTTTTAGATGTCGCGTAAGTATGGTGCAAAGGTATATAGTAATAAAATATAATGTTTACTACCATCATGTATTCACAAATTGCTGGAGTCCTATTTATCTGACCGTTTATTTAATATATTGTGATGAATTTGTTTCAGAATAATTTGAAATAAAAGCAGGTGTTTCACAGGGAAGTGTTCTTGGACTTACCTTGTACTTAATTTATACTTCTGACTCATCGGTATGCGATGAACGGAATTTTTATACGTTTGCTAATGTTACGGCAAAACTTAGTTTCCACGAAAACCAGCACATATTAGCTAACCAACTTCATATTTATCTCCGACGTATGGAGACATGACATACGAATGCATGAATTGAAAAGTAACCATGTTACATTCACCCTCAGAAGAGGAAAATTTCCTCATGTTATACTTAATGACATAAAAATACCCCAGAAAGATCGTACTGGTATTAATTCAGATAGGCGTCTAACTTAGCGTCGTCATATAGAAACCAAGAGACTTCACATGAAGTTAAAAGCTTCTAGCATTCACCGGTTAATAAACAGTCAATCAAAATTAAGCCTAGAAAATAAAGTCATCCTGTATAAAACACTTTTAAAACCAATTTGGGCATGTGGCATCCAATACGGCAATACGATACATTATTATACAGAGGGCCCAGCCAAAAATTCTTAGAACCATGACGGGTGCTCATGGTATATAAGAAATGAGAATATTCATAGAGACTTAGAGGTACCATTGGTAAAAGACGAGTTTAAAAAGCAGAATGTAAAATACATTATAAAACTGCAGACTCACCCCAACCCTCTTGCAAGACTTCTTACTGAAGTTCAATCAAATTCAAGGCTTCGTAAAGCCGATAACGGGGTGGAAACCCCGTTACTAGGAGGATTATTCATTATTTAAAGAGAATATCTTCCAATTACAAGCTTATGTTAAAGTCTTTAGCAATGATCCGAATTTGCTCTACGTCTGGATCTTAAGTTCAGGATGTTATTGACTTCTTTGGATGTTCGTTTTGTTTTTTTTTTTTTTTTTTTTTTTTTGTGGAATAGAATGTTTAATAAAATGCGATATGAAAAGATTATAATATAACTTCATAAATACTTAAACTTGTGATAATAGAAAATCTAAAATCATAATTTTAAGTAAAGTAAATTCAACGTTATATACATAACTCATAAACATTTTAATTTTCATCAACAAAACGTACCTAAAAATACCATTATTAATTTTTACTTTTATGCCAAAAAATAATTCTCACAGAGAAAATAAAGGGGGTTACTTTAGAAATACTTATTTATTAAATAAAGATAAATATTTTTCAGTATTAGATAAAAAATTCAACTTTTTCATATAAATAGGCGAAAGAACTGATAAGATGAATCTTTTGTGAAAAAATTTGATCTACATAATATTTTACATGTATTACTAAATCTATTTGGTTAATCAATAAATTTACCATTAATCGTTATTTAACCGATCAATTTATAACCCAAATAATTGGAGACCATAGTGCTAAGTCATGCCTTGGTCGAAGTGGATATATTTAAATAATATGTTAAATTGCCAATCTGTAATTGGAATTTTAACCCATTCCTTTGTAATGGGTCTGTTTACAGGAAAGTCTTACTTTTTGTTCAGATAAAATTCATTTTAAATAAAAAAAAAATCAGGATTTGCCCATTATTGACTAAGATAATTTCTATCAAAACCGATTTGATTGATAGAAAAAATATTTTATTTAGGGTAGTATCAAAACAAAAATTTCACTGATAGGTTGCATATGGTTTTATAAAACGCAGTGTTATGTGTATCTTATTTTAAAGAAAACTGCTTGAGCTACTTTTAAAATAAAAAGTTTATTTAAATACAATTACACTAAATAGCTAAAGGGAGTGTTAAAATATATTTAAATTTAATATACAATCGAACACAGTTATAACAAAATATACATAAGTATGTATGTATGTATTTCATAACTATTGACGTAGATAGAGAAAAAACTTAGCCATCTCCAGAAAATAAGTTTATCAAAAATATTAATTTAAAAAGTTACTACCAAAGTACAACAAGTAGTGTGACTCTATTTTTGAAATTGTTCTCTCATATATATGGGTGCCGAGCAGGGATGGAAAATGAAAATATCAATATCAAAATATCAGTATCAAAATACATTTTAAATAGTACTTTTTTAACAGCTATTTATTTTTTATTTAGAGCAAAATTGAAAGAATGTAATTTGTATATCTAAAATAAAAAATTACGATACCAAATCATTAAATGATTTTATTTAGGTTAAATATTATATTAAAATATGAAGATCGTAATAAAATGTGGCCCTTTTATTGAAATTAACTTACGGAAACCAAATTCGCCCAAGATCAAATCCTTAAAATCGTGCATTTCAGCTTTAGTTTTGTTTAAATACAATTTATTATCTGATATCTTTGAAATTTAGAACATTTTCGTTTCAAATTGATTTACAGAGCATAGAAACTTGTAATTTTCAATAGTGATTGTATATCAGGGTTATAAATATTTTTAGAGCTCAAAATACCATAGCACCACCTTAAAGCCAATATTGTCCTAGTAATAAAAACCAAACTTTTTAGTCGATTTGGACAAAAAAACTTCAAGCACCGAACGCAATTTCTAAAATGCTTATGTACTTTTTTTTAATATCTTTATTTAAAAAATTTGTTTATGAATTTTTAAATATCATTCAAATATTTAAATATTTGTATGTTGGAAAAATAAAAAAGCATCAATTCATTTAAATGCTTTCCCTTTCATTAGATGCTAAGTAGAAGGTGTATTATCACTCACTTATTAACTGTGGTTCCTAAGGTTCTTTTAGGACGCTGAATTCAATCTTTTAACAATTTTTTCAACATCTTTAATAATTTTATCAAAATTGGTTTTAGTTTTCGAGATATCAACAAAAATAATTTTTTATTGTATTTGAGATCTGATAACTATTTTATTCAACAAAATTATTATAAAATTATTTTGTTTCCTCCGGACCATATTTTTTTTTACATGTCTCCAAAAGAAAACTTAACGTAAATGCAAATCCTGGGTATTTGAGACAATAATCTCCCCTCTTGCTCTATCCGAATTTCGTAAATTTTCCAAATTTTTGTTTTATTTATCCTCAAATATCAAAAATGAAAATAAAAAATATATATCTTTATTACATACCTACCAATGTTCACTAAACACACAAAAACTATTTTGTGTGATAACGATAGGGTGAATTTTAATGAAAAAAAAAAAATCAATTTTTCAAAGACGTTTTTTCCGGATTAGGTTTTAGGGTATTTTGGTACAAAAAGTGAGAGTTGTTTTAATTCTCTAATTTTAGGACAAATTTATCTACATGGTATCAAAATTTCATATAAACCAGGTAATGAAAATACTCAACTCTTAGCTTTTAACATCAATTTGTCCATTTTCCCGATTATATAATATTCGTAAACATAATAAAAATGCTTGAAGTTGTCTTTGCAATGCTTTCTCCATTTTTCTACACGATCTGGAATAAAATCCAACATTAATATTAAAAATTAATTTCAATGGATAGCGAATAACTTCGTTAAAACTCGCTGAGGCAACAAATTTATAGATTTTCTTCTTATATAAAACTAAAATCTATAAAATATTACTTGACACTATCATTTGTATAGTATTTATGTCCGTTAAAGTGATTTTCGAAAGAGCGGTTTATATGAGAGCTATGTTTAATTATGAACCAGTCTTCATGAAGATTCGTACTTATATAAAACTAATAAGCGCCAAATTTCTCTAAAATATTTCCGTATTTATGGCATTTATAGTCGTTAAACCCCTATTCCGGTAGGTTTTTTCTATGGGACCCATCATAACTAATTTCGTTCTTGGTTCATGTGTACCGCTTCGTTCTTCAATCATGAGTACCAAATTTCATTGAATTACTTTCAAAATTGCGATCTATATGTAGTTTGATTACAAGTTTTACATGGAGGGACAAACGGACGGTTATCATTAAGTCGACTCAGAAAGTAATTTTAGGACGATTGGTATGCATTATGGTGAGTCTTAGACCAGTATTTTTGGGTATTACAAACATCAGCACAACCACATTATACCCTCCCCATCCATGGGGTGGTGTATGATATAAATATGCTGAAACATATTTAAAAAAGCTTGAAACATATCAAAACCGCTTAAAAAGGAGAAATACATCAGACCTGAATCGTATATAAATTCCATATAAAAAGACTTTTATCGTCTGTCACAGGTTGGGCCAGAGTTGCTAGGTATAGTCTTCCTAGCAACGCTATGCCCGAATAAATATTTATTTATTTATTTTAAGTTAGCATACTCCTCTTCATGCAATACAACTCAGGGCAATGACCCAACTTGTACACGCGCATACTATGAAGTACAAATAGACAATTAATGTGGGCAAGTGTGTTGTAATGCGAAACCCTGCTTACGCTTGCATCGCAAAAATATGGGAATGAATTTTGCTCATCTGTTCCCGTTAATTTAAGTGAGAAAAAAAGCATTTTTATTAATTAAAGTTTCTTGTATAATTGAATTGGCACATTAAGTCAGTTAAAATTCTAGACTGAAGACGGAACCGGCCAGTCGGAATAGGTGAAAAATAACTTAAAATATATGGAAAAAATTATTTTTTTTCCAGAAATGAGAATAAAAATTCTCAAACATAAAGAAATGATATACTCATTTTAAATTTTTTTTAAATTTTTAAAATAAAAATAAAATCAAATAAAATAAAAGGAATAAAAGATTTTGAATTGAAAGAATTTTTTAAAGGAAAATAAATAAAATTCCTTTTTAATTGTCGTCAGCCAAGTTATAAAAAATAAGAAAAAATTAAAAAAATTAAATAATCACATGTACGCGATTGCGACGATTGAGACGATTGCAACGAACGAGAAAATAGTTAATTAATTTAATATACTTAAATAAAGAAATACAGTCTAGAATTGGATTTATTTCAAGGGTAAGTGCAAGGTTTTTTATTTTTAACTTTTAACATTTTGCGTGATAACTCCCTTTCTTTTGCAGTGCAGAAGATATAATTATCAATTTTAAAAAAGAAAATTTTGTGTGCTTTTTGTTGAGGTTGTTATCGTTTAATTTAACTTTTGTTAGAGGCTATGGAAGCTAAAAAAAAAGAAATGTTTGAGAATAAAACTGATCCTTTTTTCACGGGAACTAGCCGGGTTGAACCACCTCGCGCTCCCAGGTATAAATTAAAACTCCGGGAATTAAGAAGACTCCCTGACTGTGTTAAGGAGTTACAGGCGTTTGACGGAAACCCCACACAATATGCGTCGTGGATACATAGTGTTGAAGAGATCCTTAACGTCTATGAAATTGCTAGGTCTAAGCCAATATATAGGGCTATACTACAGAGTATTAGGCAGAAGGTTAGGGGTGACGCAGATTCTGTCTTTGTATTTATCTTTGATAATGATTGTGCTAGGATAAAAATTTTCTTTAATTATTAACAAAATAAAGACGGAGAATTATTCAAAAGAGATAGTGGATGTATTGGTTGAAACTTACAGGAATAGAGCTCTGGATGGTTTTGTTCGAAATCTGAATGGCAATCTGTCCAGGCTTCCGATTATTCAAAAGCCGAAAACTCTTCTAGAGGCATACGCAATCTGTATAGAGATGGAAAATCTCAAATTGAGGAGTACATCTCTACACCCGTATATTCGGAATCAAATTAGCATCCCAATTAGTACTATGTCTCGAAGGAAGGTAAGATCTAAATTTCTGCTTATACCATTTATTTAAAATAGGAGTAACAATTACGGACAGTGGCAATATTCCCCAAAATAACAAGATGCTCTATATAGGACTTATGCTCCAAAACATCAGGATCAATTTATAAAATCAAGAAGGGTAAATTATATGAACAGATTAGGTGCATTTAAAAGAAACGCGAAGTCAGAGAACACAACTAATCCCTTTAAACAGCAAAGGTTGTTTTATACCTATGCGAAACGGGACAACGTGCCTGATCATAACTATGAACAACAAAATTTGTTAGGCACCTATGTAAACCAGGACAATGTTCCTGTAAAATCCGTCTGTGTCTACATTAGTCAGCTTGGGTAAGGTAAAATATTTCACGACACTTGATTTGACTTCGAAATTCCATTGAATTCCAATTAAGGATTCCGATATCCCGAAAATAACATTTTCCACCTTGAATGCTAAATTTGAATTTCTAACCCTGCCATTCGGCATAAAGGATGGTCGACGATATCCCCAAAGACGTTAGTTAAATTAAAAACTTTGTTAATGTTATATTATCTCAAGATTATTTAATTGTCAACAAACCAATAGCATATATCTGCCGTACTTTTAGTAGAACGGAAGAAAATTATGTAACTGGTAAAAAAGAGATGCTAGTCATCGTCTGAGCTCTAGACAACTTGCACTGTTATGTTTACGGCGCGAAGAAAGTTAAAATATTCGCCGATAATCAACCACTTACTTACGCCCTTGGGAAGCAGAACCATAACGCTAAATTGAAAATATGGAAGGCCAGAATATAGGAATATAACTATGAACCTGGTAAGTTCAATGTAGTAGCCGACGCGCTTTCTAGACTGGGTTCCAATTTGAACCAAATTAACAATAGCGTTCCCAAAACGATAACGGTTAATGAGGGTTTAGAAGAAGGATCATTTAAGTCTGACGCCACAATACAGTGCTGATCAGTAGCGATCTTATTCCTCATGTTGCGATCTTATTCCTCATGTTGAAGCTCCTCTGAACGTCTTGAGGAACCAGATAGTAATCAGCCAAGGTAAAGAACTGCATAGCATACATCCACATCTAGGTTTTGATAGACTCCATGCGACCATTGAGCAATTGACTTCGAAAACACTAAAATGGTATCAAGATGTTTTATCCAACTATTAAATGAAGTGACCCGAGAAGATCTGTAGCATAATTGAGAAAGAGCATAGGAAAGCTCACCGCAACCCAAGGGAGAATGGGCAACAGCTCCTAAAAACACACTAGGAACTGCGAAGTTTGTAAGTTGAATAAATATAACATTCCTGTTCCAAGTTATACGTGCGAAATTCTACATATTAAAATTTTCGAAATTAAGCGGTTGAAATTTATCAGTTGCATCGACAAGTTTTCTAAATTTGACAAACTTTTCCACATTAAAAATCTATCTGCTATCTATTTAAGTAGCAGACGCTAAAAGATTTTGTATTATTTTACAGGATAATGAAAAGGCATTTTTGAGTCCAATTACTTTAAATTTTATAAGATCTCTTAACACAGAAGTATATTTTACACCCGAACAGAGGAGTGAGGTGAATGGACAAGTGGAAAGATTCCATTCGACTCTTATTGTAATATACAGGTGTTTGTCGAAGAATGTATGGAATCTTGGTTTAAAAGACTTAATTATAACACGACAAACTCGGACATTAGGAGGAAGCTGTTGGATATTTTTTTTCAACAGATCTCAACGGTTTAATTATCAGCATATGATAAATTTTATAAATACAAATACGGTGAACGATAGTCTAAATAGGAATAGGTCGGATCCAGTCGAACTTAGTGAAAATCAGAATGTTTTTATCAGTGACAGAAAAATTAAACCGAAGCACAAACTCCTATACAAAGAGCACAAAGTGTCTACCAATAATAGAGTTACTATTCGCACGGGGAAATAATACCACAAGGCACAAATCCAAAATGTAAAAACGTAAAATTGTGTACCGTAGCATACTATGCATGAATGTAACCAGGTCCAAAACAGGATTTCAAAAGATTTCAAAATTTGTATCAAAACATTTTACCAAAATTAAGAGAATATTGATTATTATTGATAATTATATCAGATTTTTATATACTCGTAATATGTATATCAATTTATATTTTACTTTTATCTTGACTATTTTTTGAAGGCAATTACCTTTAAGCTTCTATGGCACCCAATTCATAATTATTGTAAGCTGCAAGTACTAACTTCTTTTTAATATTTTACATTTTTAAGTATTGTTTTGCTTTCAACAGCTGCCACGTTTTTGAATATCGGTATACACGAAAAATAAATCGTGAAAAGAATCGTGTTAACAACTTTAGTAATATTTACTATATAATTTATGTGAAATTAAACAAATTTTACCCAATTTTTCTACTTGTACTTTTGAGGTTTCTTTTGCATTTTGCATTATTACCAAAACTTTCAACTTTAACAGTCTATATCTTTTTTAAAAATAAACTCTTTTCTAAAAAATTGTTTTTGAGTATTGTCACTTAAAATATCCCTAAAAGAAACGTTTTTTTTTTTAAATTATGAAAATATATTTTTTTTTTAAATTATGAAAATATGTTTTTTTTTTTTTGATTTTTGTCCCCACTCACCACACAGTGCGTAGGCTTAATTGAGCTGGCATTGTTGTAGTAGAGATATACGTATATCATGTTTGCTATATGAACAACAGAAAGCCAATATTGTTTAAATTGAATAATGTTTCTATTCGTGATTTCGATATGAAAGTGTCCGATGTCATTGGTGCAGAAAACAATAGTCTAGTTTATTTGAATGGTCAATACTCACCTGCTGCATCCGATTTGAATTTGCTCTGCAGAAAATTAAAGAAACAGGGAACTATTACTAAGTATAAAATACTGAATTCTGATAAATTAAAGGCTAAACTTACATTGGTTGGTGGCAAAGATGTAATTTATGGCGTTATATGAATTTGTGGCGTTATATGACAACAAAATCGGTACAGGTATTGTGCAGAATGTGATTTAGTTAGTTTTTCCCTTAGTGGTAATAAAATTTGTTTTAACATCGATACTGTACCCTGAATTTACTTACATTTAATATTTATTTATTGTTTGTCGTTAAGACTCATTTTTTTTCATTTCGCTGAGTCTATAGAACGGAAATTTTTATCAAGACATTTTATGACGATAAAAATTTTCCTAATGTAGACTGAATTTGTCTGTATTATTGCAGCGTTAAAACACTGACAACTTTGTCTTGATGTTGCTTGATAAAAGACGCCATTTTGATTTTGGTACTTTTACTTATTGGTACTTTTTACATGGTTTATTATGATATACGTTCAGTGTTTTAGTGCTAAATCTAGCACTTTTTAAACTTATTCAGCACTAGAAAATTAATCTAGTACCTGGCCCTTTTTCTAGCCCTTTTCGAATTATTTTTGGCATTTTTTTAGCACATTTTTGTATTAATTTATAGTTTTGTACTATAAAAATATTACCCGTCGCTTTTTTTAATAAAAATTAAAACTGAAGTTCAAATAGGGATTTTTCGGCGATCGTAACTAATTTGGTCTTTAAAGAGTGCCTTACAAGCAAAATAATGCGAAAGTGATTCAAATTCGTATTACTTGGAAGCAGTGTTGCCAGGAGGTGAATAAAAAGATGCATAAAATTTTGGGTTTACAATTTATATGTAAAACAACTCAATGTTTTGAATTGATTATTTTTTAATTTTTGAACTATAATTCCCTTTCTAACTAAGAATTTTAAAATTAGTTTTGAATGGATGATTATTTAAAAATAAAATTAGTAATATCAAATAAGAAATTGATTTTTTCGAGGTTGAAATTTTAAAATTTTAGCCTTTTTAAGGCAATTTTAAAAATCCAAGGCTAGAAAAAACTAGAAGTTGAAACAAAAACTTGGAGGCTAAAAACAAAATAAAAAGTCTGAATTTAGCCTTAAAAATGCTAAATTGGCAACACTGTTTAGAAAAAAAAATATTTTATTAGGTAATATTGCTAGATAATCATCTAAGTGAAAAAAGTTGATTCCGGCAGATAATCTTCTGGAGGGTGTAATAAATTATAGAAAAATTATCACTAAACAAATCTTGAAATAATATAAAAAAGAAAACTTTTACATCTTGTAAAGCATGCGCATAAATCATAACATCATAAACCACGAAAAGTAAAACGCTCACATAAAATATCCATAAAATATTTGATAAAAGACAAACAAATTTCTTCAATAATTTTTCATTTTTGAACAATTTTTCGACAACAGAAAAAATGACAACAGAAAAGATGATCTCAATGGAATATCATCAATTTATTGCGGAGGTGATAATCACCTTATTCGAGAATAAAAATAATAAAAAAAATTTTTAATATTTTTTCTTGTTTATTGTCTCATTTTCTTTAAAATGATAAAAGTTCAATATTAGAAAAATATTTCTTTGATGATTTTCGTCCAAATAATAAAATTTCTTCTAGGAAGATATCTTCCAAATGATTGTAGGGTCTGTTTAGCAAAATAAACTTTCTAAAAACCAATACAATTACAAAAAATTAACCTCACTGCCAAATAAAATTTTGGCAGTTAAGTAAACGCACTTAAAAATATTGTGATATGAAAATTTTGTCATATAAATGCTGAGTTAATATTTTATTTGTAAGTTAGTAACTCAAGAAAACTAATCGTGATTAGTGAAACTAATTGCAAATTAAGCATACAGAGTTGCCACTGTATTTTACCTTTATATAATTTTTGATGATAATAATTGTATTTTTCCCATCTGGCACGACAAATAAAGAATATATTTCTTCATGCAATTTTTACAACTAAACTTAAAATTTAGTTGTAAACGTAACTGAGATGATATCGTAAATTTAAATAAATCAAAAATTTAAATAATTTCGAATCTTCTTGAAAACTAAAATATTTATACATAATTAAACAACGTATTACCTAATTCAAAACGTCGTTATTATTTTATTTTTTAAAATATTATACTCACAAGAGGTGAATATTTTGTTACATTTTTAAATAACCTTTTTTAAGACTAAAAATCAGAGCATTTATTTGAGATAAACTTTTTGGATAATTTAAATAAATTAGTTATTTGAATAACATTTATTTACTTTAAAATTCAAATTTTATTAAAAAATATATTTGGTTCATTTAAGGACAGTATTTATTTTGAAATTTAGCAATTTCATGAATAAATTATAAACTCGATAATACGGCATTTTCTACGGAACTATATTCCGGATTGAATAATAAAATTTTATTAAAATTTTAAGTTTAACTTGAAAATTTATAATAAGAATTATGATATAATTGCAGTTAAATTCTTTCATTTTCATTTAACTTTTGTTCTAAAAATTCTTCAGTAAAAAGAGCACAAACAAATTTAAAATATGAAATATTATTAGACGAAAAATGTTAACTTTATACCCTAAGTGCTTCACATATTAAATAAATAATATATTTTTATAGTTTCTTTTTTTAACAAAAATTTTTAATGATAAATGAAATTTTAAAAATCTAATTTTCGGTAAAAGATTCCGACTTTAGTTTAGATTAATATTAACCTATGTAAGTGTTATTTGGAATAACAATTTTAAAAAATCCACTCATATATTTTATTTAACTTTAATTTATTATATTTTTTAATTTCTAAAGAATTAATTTCAGAATGTGCTTTTATTATTTTCTTTAATATTCTTTTAGCTTTAAACCTGAAAATAAATAATATATACTCGTATCCTTTTTTACCAATAATAACAATTTTTGTTCTTAGAACTTTTTTCTAGTAGCACTTTTTCCCACTTAGAGTTTGGCAATACTGTATACGTTTTCCCCTATAATTGATAAAAATAAAAAAATTATCTGTAGTTTGCACAAATTTAAACATTTGTCTTGATAAAAATTTGTCTAATAATTTTGACGTTTGTCTTGAAATAAAATTGTCTAATGTAGATACTACGTTACGTTTATACGCACCATGATTGCAAATAGAAATAACTTGCAAATATTAACTCACCGTTTAAACGCAAATTGCATAAAGAAATATATTTTCCTTTTTGTTGTGCCAGATGGAAAAATACAACTATTTTCATAGAAATTTGTATGAACGTAAAAATAAGTGGCAACGCCGTATGCTTTATTTTCAATTAGTTTCACTAATCACGATTAGTTTTCGTGAGTTACTAACTTACAAATAAAATATTAACTCACAATTTATACGGCAAAATGTTCATATCGCAATATTTTTAATTGCGAGTAAATGGTACATATAAACGTTATAATAGACGTTATAGACTCGATGTTACTGGTATTTAAACTTTTGCGGAACTTTTTGATTAATTTCTTTTAATATTTTTACTGCCACCTTTTTCTGTTCCAATGATGTTAATTTCCAATGGAGTTCCAATGGAAATTCGGTTATTAGATCTTAATTTGATTTTGTTCCTCTTGTGTGAAAGCAAATTCCTAGTGTAACTGGATGAAGAACTAGAATGTCCTTCTAGTGCTAATGAGGATTGGAAGATATATTTTCGATATCGGATCGCAGTTAAAAATGTTATTGGTAGGATGAGGAAAACATATTTTGCTAAACTATTTACTGGATTAGATTCGTATGCTTTGTGTGTATATATGATAATCAATTTATATGTGATTATAATGCTGATGACATTAACGGTCTCTTTGTGGATGGTTTCATGTGAATATTGATAGTAGGGCAGAAAATATTAATGGGTCATTTTCATTTAGTTGTATAAATGAAAATGAACTCTTGATGTATTTGTATAAAGAAAAATCGAAATCTGTTGGTACTAATGGTATACCGATTACTTTTCTTAAAATTATATTCCCTTATATTTCTCAGGTATTAGTTTTTCATATCAATAAAATGACACGGATTGCCAATTTCCAAGTCTGGAGTTATCAATAGTTTAGATGATATAAGGATAATTTGTTGAAAATATACTTAAGAATCAAATTTTAGCTTTTGTCCATAGGGATCCTTCCCCATCTCTGTTTGCCTTCCGTCGAGGACATAGTACCACTTAGTTATTATTAACAGATTCTATTCGAGACTATGTGAACAAGGATTTTTTGGCATATATAGTCTTGCTTGATTTGATCAAATGATTAAAAAGTTAAAAGATCTTTTTAACTTTTTTAAATCGGCTTATTTGTTAATAAAATTATTTACATCTGGAAGCTACTAACTTGTTGATATTAGTAGCGTTTGTTCTGCGATACTTTCATTATTTTCTGGGGTTCTGTTCTGGGGCTCCTTCTTTTTATTGTGTATGTTAATGATCTTTCAGGGTATATAGATACTAATGTATGTAAAACGTTCTTGTTTGCTGATGATGTATTCCTCTTATTTAGTTCACATCAGCGTTTAAATAATCAGCGCCAGCAAAACTTCTTCTACTTACGACTATGCAATAATTATTAAATTCTTTCATTTTTAATAAAAACGGCAATTAAAAATATTCCAAATAAAACTTCGTGTTTTTAGTAACAATGTCAATTATTTTTGCAATTTTTAGCAGAAAACACAAAATATTGCTAATCAAAAAACTAATAATTCGTGTTGTAGTCTCACACACATAATTTTGTCTAACTCAATAACACGCGAACAATTTTTTTTCTTGTGCTAAAAGTATTTTTTTTTTTTTAGCAAATTTTGTTTGTTTTGATTTTGCAACTATAGTTTTTTTTAGTATTTTTATTTTGGCAATATTGTTGCTGCTGAAATTTCTTTTATGAAGCATAAAACACATATATTGAAGTATAACGGGAAGACGTGCATTTGTTGTTTGTATTTACTTTAAATGTTTATAAGTGCAGAAATACAAAATGATGTTTTAATTTTAATTATGCTGAAATTATTGTTTAGTATTAAGTATTTTAAAACTGATTTATAAAACAAAATTTTCATAGAAAAAATATTTTAAAGCAGATATAAATTTAAAATTTCTTTTTGAATATACCCTAGGGTATTCAATCGTATAATGTTTGTTCGATTAATTGGCAAACTAAAATCAAATAATTGTTCGATTAAATTAAAGTCAAGAATTATACCAAAGAATCGAATAATTGGATGTGTATTCATCATAAATATATATATATATATATATATATATATATATATATATATATATATGCTATGCGTCTAATGTGGACCATGGTCTTTTTGGGAAAACATAAGGCAGGTAAACTTCTGTAGAAATATATATGTCACGAGTTTTTGATGACAGTTGACGTGCTTACTTTTCGGTAAAGTGTTATTCTTTTCGGTATAGGTATTTTCGGATTGGTTTTTGTGTTCAAATTATAATGTGTAATGATTTTATTAAATTTCATGTGTATCGGATCAGTAACTTTAACGGCAAAAAAGGACGTGACTGCAATAGAAAGAAATTTTAGGTCCTAATATGTATGAATTGAAGTAAAGATGCGTTAAGAATTAAGCAAAATATTTCTTTACAAAAAGTAGGCTTAAACAAACAGGATTTCTTAAAGCTAAAGGTAATATCTTTCTGCCAAATATTATGTCCACGGTTCAGTAGCTTTGACGCGATATTGTTACAAATATAGAAAATCACCTCGAATAAATAGCCCTTATAATGTTTAGTTCCTTCTGAACTATATGTGTGCCAAATTTCATGTCAATACATTCGGGGATTGGTCAAGAAATTGGTAAAAATCAAGTCAAATAATTTGTTAGAAAATGTAGGCGGAATCGATTCAGGAAATTGATCAAAAAAAAAAAAAAAAATATATATATATATATATATATATAGGATTATAACAATAAAAACAATTGAAAATCAAAAATTCTAAATCCAAAAAAAGTGACAAGGAAAATCGTATTCTAGAGATTAAAATAAGAAACTTTGCCGAAGGAACCATACCTCTAAAATGAATTCTGATGTTCCTTATTTCGACCCAAAGGTCAAATTTTTAAAAATCCCACTTTGACCCATTTAAAGTGCCCCAATCAAGTCTAAATATATGACCGACCCCCACTAACTTTGGAGCACCGACCCATCCATGCTAGTGGCACACCCCCTGGAAACCCCATATAAAAATTTCAAAAAATAACCATTTTTGGCACTTTAAATGAAACAGTTAGCAAAATGGCTATGTTTATTTTGTTTTGGAGTTTATTTTTTTTAATACAACTTAATAATAGAAAAGAAACTAAAAAAAATTATTGTTTGAAATCTTTTTTGCTCTCAAATCTGGGCAATTTCGCTCGGCTCTCTGATGTCATCGCCATAACAGCGTCTACATTTTCTGGTATAACTAGCAATTGAACATGTCGTTCCATTCCTTGTAATGTGACGGAATGTTTAGATCATTAAACGGTGGATCATCTTGATATAAATTACATTTCAATGTATCGTACGGAATGTTTCGCGTGAATGGTGGTTCAAATACGTTATTTATATCATTCAAATTGATCATTTCCGTGTAATTTGTGCAATGAAAGTTTATATCTGGTTTTTTATAAACTCTAAGTT
Source organism: Protocalliphora azurea (assembly GCA_932274085.1). Classification (NCBI taxonomy): domain Eukaryota; kingdom Metazoa; phylum Arthropoda; class Insecta; order Diptera; family Calliphoridae; genus Protocalliphora; species Protocalliphora azurea. The sequence goes on from OW026520.1 coordinate 79,602,455, forward strand.
CCATTGGGTCTTCAACATCGGTTCGATAGCATAGAATTTTCTTTATAGCACAGTCTCGCTTTTCTTTGCTATCATCAAACAACATTGATAGCAAGATATTTTCGAATGCACATAATATGAATTATCTTTAATTACTCGATTGACAATACTGCGTAAAGGAGGTTGTAGAAACCTTGAATAACTAATGAACTTGAAAAATAATACACTACAGTATATGACAGAGCTGTAATACTTGATATTGAAGTACATTGGCACATAGCAATTAATTATAACTTCAACCAGAATCCGTAAATTTTCGGATGGATTTTCCGCTGTCACATATAATCGTAATAATTTAGCGGCCTTGGTGAGCCAGCGAGAATGTAAAATTTTCCCTGGTTTGATGTTACCCAGATCCTCCGAAGCCACGCCGCTAGAAATTGCATGGGCAACGTCGTATAAGTACTTCGAATCGGTGGAAAATTCATTTTTTTCTGGAGCAGGGGGCATATTTTTCAACAGAATTTTCTCAAAGCCGTATACCACCTGAAAATAGTAAAATAAAGTAGTCATATAATTAAAAACGGTTGACAATTATAATAAAAGAGTAATAGCAATTACTTACTGAAAGAATTTCACAAGTTTCGATTTGATTGGTCAGTTTCCCGATTGCCGATCTTGGTCCAGTGCTGGTTGATTTATCCAAAGCTTGAAACAAATGCCGAAACGGAAGTTCGTTAAAGTGTAGAAGGCAAACGAACCAATGCAATGGCCTTTTTAACAGCAATTCAAATCGTCGTATAATTTCACCGTGTGACTCAGTATTTGTTGGCTCACCATCAGTGCATATACCAATTAATGCATATATTTCTAGCGTTGAAAAAATCATTTAATTTGGTTGTTTTGTATTCAGCTGTTTCATGTTCCAGTCTTACGTAACCAATCAATTGAGAACTCGGTCCTCTCAAAATAACAAGATGCGGTTCTTAACTATCCTAATATGATACTTCCCATCAATTTTATCTCTCGTTATAGTATCATATTTTATACTATCGAATGAAAGCTAACAAATTGGTATCGTCTAACTGTTTGAGAAGCACTTCTCGTCTGCATTTGTCTTTTTCTCTGCGAACTTTCGATTTATCCATGATGAGAGGTTCGCCATGCCGATCTTTCATTTCGAAATCTTGGAAAAGAGCGGTTCCTAATGCTGATGCTACTCTGTCATTGAATCATCGGGATACATTGTTGGCATTGATGATATAACTGTTGTTCCTTGCTCTTCATTTTCCATCACAAATGCATCGACTGTTAGTCTTCTCTGATTATGTTGATCGTGCATAAACTCTTTGAGGCGTTCTGGAATCAATCCGCATGTACATACAGATGGCTTCAAATCGCATTTACATTCTCGAATGTAAAAAATTTGTTCAGAGATTTTACAAACTCTGGAAATGGGTTATAGTATCTTTGCTTGCCTTCGGCTTGATATTTGTTGAGCAATCTATTCTATTTGATCAATACACTATTTTTCGGCATTATTTCCATACCAAGTTTTTCTCAAATTCTAATCAACTTATTTGCTACTTGAGTAGTGAATGATTTATAGGAAAACTTTTTTTTGATCTTCTTTAGCACGTTCACTCAAGTAAAAATAATATCTCAAGATATCCAGCTCGGTTGGTAAATTAAGATCAGTCAAATCAGAACACGCACCAAAAAGAGTAACATCATACTTGGGTATATGACTCATTGGGTCTTCGATAGTTATTGATGTTCTTGTTGCTTCATCTTGCGGTATAGAGGATGGTGGATTCATTTCGCTGAAAAAATAAAAAAAAAACAATACTTAAAATTAAATATAGCTTAAACCAAAGACCATAATCAAGAGTTTTAAGAATTTTTTAGTTTGCACTTACCTTAGAAAAATATTCAAAACACCAGCACAGCACAACAAAAGATGTCACAAAATATATTAAATATATATTTTAAATGTGTTGGAATGTTTAAAAAAAATTTGAAATTTTAAATAGACAGGAATAAAGTAAACACACGATCTTTCCTTTTTAAGGTCTTAAAACGAACTCATCTTTATTTACAAACTTAAACATAAAACAACCTAAATTAAAATTATCTTATTACTAAACTCTGTCTACCTGCATTCCATGTGGTATGCATGTGTACTACACATTATGTAGTATATACTTAAACTATTAATGGTTTCTTAATCTTAATTGTGGGAAATTCCTCTTAAATACGCTTATCTCTAATTGTAGAAAAATCCATGTGTGTTTTATACCTAACAACACACCCGACACAATCTTACAAAATTGTAGGAAAGTCCATGTGTGTTTCAAATAATTTTTTTTTTTTTTTTAGTTAATTTTCTATTATTCAAAACAAACATAGCCATTTCTCTGATTGTTTCATTTAAAGTGCCGAAAATGGTGAATTTTTGAAATTTTTATGTGGGAACCCCCCAGGGGATTCCAGGGGATGTGCCACTAGCATGGGTGGGTCGGCGTTCCAAAGTTAGTGGGGGTCGGTCATACATTTAGACACGATTGGGGAACTTTAAATGGGTTAAAAGAAATTTGACCTTTGGGTCAAACTAAGGAACATCAGAATTCATTTTAGAGGTATGATTCCTTGGGCAAAGTTTCTTTATTTGATCCCTAGAATACAGTTTTCCTTGTCATTTGGGCAATTTTTTGCGTCCCCACAAATCGATATGAAAAAACACATATTGTATGCTCAATTTTCTCTTCAGAAGATTGAATAGTATATATTTTTGGCTTATACATAATTTAAGTATTAACATGAAGCCAAATAACCTCAGGATACTACAATACTGGCAAAATTTTTAGCAATATTTTTATTCTGAAACATGTTCCAAAGAGCATTTTTAAATCTAAAAATTGACGATACTAGCTTTTGTAAAAATACAAATACATATATTTCTTTTTTTTTACAAAACAAGAAAATTATTCTGGATTCAATTACATAATTCGATGTACAAATATTAGTAATGAAGAAGTGGATTTGCAATGGAGAAAATAGATTACAACAAATGAAATAATCAAATTCTTTAATTTGGACTTTTCGAAGGAGTCGTATTTATTTTACAACTTTATACACAATTTTTATGGACTTAATTTAGGCAAGAAATATTCAAAATATTTAAGATTATAAATGAAACTTTGAATTTAAAAATGTAATGAAAACTATTAGATATTACATATATTTAATATTAAAAGGTATCTTAAATCTAGAAATATAAAATATTTTATTTGATATAATTTTAAAAATGAAAAATAATTCTAAGTTTAGTCAATATGATAAATATCTTTATAGGCTGGAAACTAACAAATTTTTGTTTGCATCTTTGAATTTTGTAATCAAATACGATTTTTGTTTTTTCTGTGTAGTAATAATTTGTATCGTAGCAATTTGTATGAACATTTCAGTTAAGATCAATGTAATAGAAAAAGTGTTTGTTATAAACATAGTTCGTTATAAGTTTATTCGCCTTTATATACGTAAGTTGGGATTATAATCAAAATTTTATTTGCATACTTAAATATTTTTTGCAGACGTTTGTCCTAAAATATCTATGAATATGATTTGCTACATACCTACAAATTATATATGCTTTTTTCATAAACGTAAATCTTTTGAAAATGTTAATTTGTTAAAAATTTAAAAAAAAAAACATATTATAAACAAAATTTTGTTTTGATTTTTTTTTTTGGAAACCGGTTTGAAAGTTTTTAAAGATTATTTTTAATTTATTTGTTATTTTTTTTTCATAGTATGATACATTTGAAATCTTGTTTGAATAAGATTTCCATAAGACAAAATCAACCTCATTACTGGATTTCTAAGAATTAACACACAATCACTAAACAATTTCCTGGTTTCACTAAAACTTCTTTATTAAAATATTACATCCATTTATAATGTATTCATTATTTTATGCATAATATAAAGAAACAAGGCATCTCCGATTTTTTTTCAAAGATTTTTTTTTTTTTTAATAAGTATAAAACATTTTTGGAAACATATTTTTTTATATACAAACGAAAAAATCGTTGCCATTTTACAACAAGGGAAAGCTATATTTAGGAAATCGTTATCAAAATTGTGTAATTTGTTTTAACGAAAAATTATGTCTTACTTATATTCCTTTCGCTATCCTATTAAATTAAGCAAATATATCTTAAAAAGGTTATTTAAAGTATAATTAACGGGATTTTGGACTTTGTGTTACCTTAAACAAAATTATTCAATATGTTACACTAGGAGTATTTAATTTTTTGTTATTATTTAAATTTGGAAATATAACGCGATGAAAGTATCGCTAAAATAATAACTATTAAGTCACTCAAACATCGTATAATGGAGGATAAAGTAATATATTATAAAATTGTTAATGAGTGTTAATAATCGTGAACATAAACCCTATATCCAGATGTGTTTCCTTTCCTTTATTTCAATTAATGTATCAAATTGAAAATATAATTGGTTTAAAATTAAGTTAAAAAAAACTCTGATTTTTTAAAAAGATATGGTAGCACAATAAATAGTATGGCGACGTTTTTAGTAGTCCAAAAGGCGAAAATATTTTTCAGCCCTAGCTGAAATCTAGCACTTTTGACAATTTTCGTTTAGCCCTTTTAGTTCCTTTTTTTCAAATATGAATAAATTTTTTACCTATTACGATCGTTTTATGTATGAGTAACTTTTTTAATGGGGTAATATTAACTTTGCTTAGTTTTTATTTTTTTAACAGATTAAACATCATTTATTTTTTTGATTTCAAATATTTTTTTCGAACAACATTAAAACTTCAGTCCTAATTTTTAAAATTATCTAAAAAAATTTTAAAGAAACTTATTTTTTGGAAATATATTAAAAGAACTGAAAAATGTTGGATTGACGTTCATAAAACAAAAACTCTATAATCTGGATTTTAATTTACTCGGTTTATTATTAATATTTTAAGTTGCAGCATATGCGAAATATTGATTCGTTGTATATTTTTGTTTTCTCCTTCTCAAAAAAGTTTTAATTTTAGCACTTTTTTGCGCTTTTTCACAAAAGATGCCTTGATTGTACCGTTGTGTTTATTATTTAGCTCTTTTTTGGCAACACTGCTTTGTATCATGGTTTTAGGTAAATTTTGAAATATTTGTTTACATTTGAAAGTAATTTTTTTATTTATCACATTGTTATATTCTACTAATGCACTGAAAGAAAAACAGTGTTAAATAACTTTAATTTTCAAAATCTAGTTAAATTTTATGAAATTTTGCTAAAATCTCATTTGAAAAAAGATTTTGTTTTGTATGGAAAAGCTATTTCAAAACCAATAAAATTATGTAGAATTAAAAAAAAAAGAAAATATTATTTATTATATTATTTATATTATATTCGACATATCCAACTTGTTTTATTTAAAATTGTATACACATATACATAGATAAATACATACACCATACATACCAGGAAAAGATTTTTATTTATGCAACGCACGTGCAAAAAAATTCATATATACATGCATACATACATATATACATACATACATAACAATATAAATATATTCATACATATATACATACATAAAAAAAGTTTATTTTAAAAATAAAAAAATTGGATTTTGTAGACCTTAAAAAATAATTAAAAAATCCAAAATAAATTAGTAATTAGTTCATGTTACATTTCGCATAAGTAAAATTAATTGTTAAGAACAGAATTTAAAAGACGAGGTGATTTCTATAGTTCGAAATTTATCTCGTTGATGTCAGGAAACCAGGTACGTGATATAAATTGCCCAAAATATCGCTTAGACAGAATTTCTTATTAGTAAATGACAAATCTGAGTCAAATGGGCGTTAAAAAATTTTTAAATACAAAAATTTTTACCAAATTTTCATCTTAATGGTTAAAATTGATAATATGAAAAATAAAAATAAAAAAATAAAATAAAGAAACATCATTTATACTGGATACAGCGGCATTCATCTATCTCCAAATGCATTTGGTTTGCTGACAACTACCGCGAAGTATAAATGAAAATCCAGTTGGTATCAAAATGTTTTAAGGTTTCATATTTTATAAAGAAAAAAAAAAAAAAAATCATAAATACCTTTCTTAAGTGTCGCACATTTAAACGTTCTTAAAATTGGAACAGGATGTTACACTGTCATTTACATTGTTGATATTTTTATGAATTTTTTTTGCTTTCAATATTAATGTTAACTAAATAAAAATAAATAAACTCGTATTTCGTAAATTTTCCAAAAAGTTAATATGAATGAAAAGAAATTTTTATTATTAAAATTGAATGATAAAATATTAATTTTTCTTTAATTTATATATCATTAATGTTGGTGAAAAAAAAAGATTTGTTTTGGCATTGTCAACATAAATGGCTTTCTGATATACTGCTTCAATTGTCGAATGAAGTTGAAATTTATCCAAGATGTTATAAATGAAAATTTATAATTAAAATATCATAATTTTAGGTACATTTAAATGTAGATCGCAAAAAAATAATTTTTGGATTACTCTAAGCTTAAGTCTGTTATCCATTAAATATTCCTATAATAACATTTAAAAAACATTCGCTTTGATGTTATAGATCCGATCAGACGTTCTTTAACATAACAGAGAATATTTTCTGTAGCTTTCCAGTTAAAATTATATGAAAAATTAATGATTTGTGGGACTTATTACTAACTTTTTTCTTAACTTTCTTAATGTTTTGTAAAATTTCTATGAGCCAAATTCTGCATGATAGACATTTTAAAATTTTCACCAAATTTCAAAATTGAATTAAATTGTCTTTTGTCTTTTATACTGGCAATAATGGCATTCGCCTCAATGTCGGTTTTGACGATTGTTGAATCAGCAAATTTATGCTGAAAAATTTGTTATCAGTGCCAACATATCATGTAAACTCAAAACATATGTATGTTAACAGCATATGATGACAATCTGTTAATGATGTTGACGATTTTAGCATATCGTCTAAGCACAAAATTATTAGTTCATAACAAATTTTTTACGTTTGCTGACAAATATGGTATTTATCAAAAAGCGTTTGCAAGATTTTCAGCATATGAAAAATTTGTTAGAATATAGAGTTACAAGCAGCAAAATATTGTGCTTTTTAAACAATATGAAAATGTTCTTCCTTTTTATACCCTACACCTCCATAGGTGTTTTACGCATATGTCCTGACATTTATAGCCCACAGAAAATCCCTACCTTAAAGAATACCATTCAACTTCGAATCACTTTCTAAATCATTTTAACTATGTTCGTCTTTCTGACTGGCTGTCCACCTAAACCTTGTGAACATAGTGCATGTCGCAATTTTAAAGTTATTTTGATGAAATTTTTCGTAAGGATCGGTCCATTATTTCACCTAGTGCTCATACAAATATCCTCCCGGAATGAAATCCTATTCCACTCATGAATATCTTAATTGTATCAATATTTTAATAAGATATGGAAGAAATATATTTTATATATTCATAAATCATTATACTAAATTTTACGGAGTCCGGTTTATATATAAGGCCCACTTCCAAAAATTACTTTAACGTACGCAAATCCTAATAAATGTCAGTATCAGGATAATAATTGACACAAAAAAGTATAGTATTTACAAGACCACATGTGCCATTTAAGACTCTTCCCAAAAATCTCGAAAATCGCCTTGATTACATACATATGTACATAGTGCTATATATATTATATGGACTTGCTTGGCCATCTACTTTCTTACTTGTTTGAAGATAGAACTGATGTTTAAAAACTTTAACATTCAAACATATTTATCATATGAAATTCAACAAATCATGTAAACTCAAATTTCATATGCTTAATCTCATGTTGATATTTTTTTTCTTTTTTTTTTTTTTTTTTGCTAACATATGTTGATACAACAAAATATACAACATACATACATATGTTGATTCAACATACCGACTAACAACTACCGCAAAGTGTAAAATATTGATGTAAAATGAAAGTCTTTCATACGCTTGATACTAAAATTCAGTGGGAGTTAAAATATTTTAAGGATTCACAAATTATGGACCAAAAAATAATTTCATAACTTCAAAAATCGTCTTTACATATTTCGCATTATAGTTCAAATATTAAAATAATAAAAACTATTTTTGATGTAAAAGTTATCTTTAAATACATGTTTAAAATTTTGCGTAAATTCACTTAAAAACTAAAATCACGCTTTTTGTAAGGAACGTAAAAAATGTATCATGAGTAATAAGACTTAAACGACTATATTTTTTACACTAGTACTGGTATTCATAAAATTTTTTTCAGAAAAATATACCAAAATGTGTCTATTATTACTTATAATTTGTTTGAGATTTTTAATCAATAACAATTATTTTTATATTGGTTTCAATAGAGCAATGGTTCTATTAAAACAAAAAAAACAAAAAAAAAAATAAGTTTCACCTATAAACTTCCACAACTTTTGCTCGCATTGATAAAAATGTTTAATTCGAATAGAATTTTCATTCATAAATATTGGTTAAAAAACACAAATCAACGTACGTATCAGAAAAAAAACTAATATTTTTATACCCTTCACAACAGGTATAAAAGGTATATATAAGTTTGTCATTCCGTAAGTAACTTCCACAATTTTCATCGGAGAGTAAAAAAGTTTATATTTTCTTTATTCTTTTTTTGATATTGAAAGCAAGATCGGTTCATAAATATATCAAAAAAAAAAAAAAAAAAAAAAAAAACATTTTTATAAACCAGTTTTCGATTTTATGAAGTCTCTATGTAAGCTAGGGTTTTGGTTTTACAAAGAAAATTTGGAGATTTTTATGTTTAAGAAATGAATTAGTTCGATGTCGGCTAAAGCGCTTTTTGACTTTTTGTTTGCCCTTGTTTCAGCTACGGATTTTTATAAATTTCGGTTTTTTTAATTAACTATATCGGCCTATAAACAACCACATTATAGGACAAAATTTAAAAAAAATATTAAAAATACACACACACAAACATATATAAAAAGCATTGCAATGAATTTCAGTGTTGTTGTTGTTTGTATAAGCAAGCAGTAGTTTTTGATTGCATATACATACACACAATCATTTTTTATGTATGTTTGGACTTTTTCAGTTGGAAATAGAAGCATTGAAATGATTCAGTGTTGTTTTGTGTATAAGCATGTATATACATACAATTATATATATGAAAGTTTCGCGCGATATGTACGTGAAAAAATTGTAAATTAGCTGGGCTTACGAGGTCGCTTTCTCATTACACTATGCATATATATACAAATTTACTCTATAAACATTTGGAAGATATCTTCCTGGAAGTAATTTACGCAATATCTTCTTTTTATTATTTGGATAAAATCAACAAAGCAATATTTTTGTAATATTGTATTTTTATCAGTTTAAAAAAATAGGCAACAAACAACAGAAATATATAAAATTTTAAACTTTTTTATTATTTTTAAAAATATTGTAAGGTGATTATCACCTCCGCGATAAATTAATAATATCCCATTGAGATCATTTGGAAGAAATTAACGCAATACTTTTATTTTTCAGTCACAATTTTTTCAGTTGTCGAAAAATTTTTCAAAAATGAAAAAAATATTGAAGAAATTTATTTTTCTTTTAGCAACAAAATGGATATTTTATGTGAGCGTGCTTTATGATATTAAGATTTATGTGCATGTATGCTTTTCAAGATGTAAAAGATTTTTTTTATTATATGATATCAAGATTTATTTAGTGATAATTTTGTGATAATTTTTTCATATATTTATTACATCTTCCAGAAGATTATCTGGCGGTATCTTCTTTTTTCACCTAGACGATTATCTAGCAATATTGTTTTTTTCCAGGCGTATTGATTTCTAATTGCTTAGATGTATCGCCTGTTACGCACAATCTCTCCCGATGGGGGAAACTTCCGCAATACGAATATGATTATTGCGGCAATAAAATTTTTCTTCTAAGCAATACGAATTCGGATCACTTTCGTATTTTGCTTGTAGGGTAGTGTTGTTTTTTGTATAAGCATGTACACAGTTGGCTTTGTCTGTAAGACATCCTCGAGAATGGATACACGACAGTGTTAAATCCTAGACGACATATGCAGGACAGCCAGAAAAAATCGTCAACGAATTTTTCAAAGTGTCGCGAAAATCGTGCATGAATGAAAGAGAGACAATGTCGCCCATTTTGTCGTCATTAAAATAACGATAAAACAAACGAAATTTTCATCTATATCAAATGGGGGTCCGTGACCCCATTCGTGGGGGAAATGGAAAGACCTCTTTACATAAAACATACCGAAGTTAAAGACAAAAGTAAAGACATATATTTTTTTCTAAAATTAATTCATTTAAGAAGCTAGTGCTAGAGCTGCTGTGCTTTGCTTCGAAAATATACTTTAAAAAGGCTACAATGATCAATGTCAATGATCAATAAATATAATGACACAATAGGAAGAAACTTTACGATGTGTAAGGGAAAACTATTAATTAAAAAGATAAAAAGTTCACTTTAGTTTGATGAAACTATCGATTTTTCACATGAAACCCTACTCTTTTTTTTCGTAAATATATTGTGCTAAGAATTTTTTTAAAAAGTTCGAATTTTAACCATAGAGTAACATTCTGTAGAATATGATTGTTTGTTTGCTCGAATGGTACATAGAGAAATTTGCGAGTTATAAAAAGAAAATTTGCTTAAATGACTATATAATTTAAAGACAAAAAAAATTTTATGTGAAAATTTTATTTCACTATTTTGGCCATCAATACAAAGAATCGATCTTTTGTATATTCAGAAAATGATATTATTCGAAAAAGTTTCTTCATACTAAAGATCTCATGAAGCAAAAATAATGCAATTATTAATATTATTTTATATTTACATTTTATTTTTTATCTAATTTTTAAATTAGTTAATGTAGTGGGTCGCGCTTCCATTGTAATATCAAAAGGGGGTCGTTAAGCAAGATCTTGTGAGAACCCTTGATCTATATATTCGTCAACGACATATATATATATATATATATATATATATATATATATATATATATATATATTATATTCAATTTTTAAATTTCCGCTTATTCCGCTTAACTTGTCATCAACAAAGTTTACAAATGAAAACATTTAAGACTTTGTCGCCCTCCTTTTTATCTTAAAAACAAATAACAGAAAACATTAAAGAGTTTTTCGCTCATCTTGTTGTGAAATGTATTTGATCGAAGACTGCATTAAAGACATTGTCTTCTTTTTTTTTCTTTAACTTCGTATATGGATGAAACATTCAAGACATTGTCGTTCATATTGTCATCAAAAGTAGCCAATACTGGAAAAATTTAAGATTGTGTCGCCGAAATCTTTGTTTACAAAGTTTATTAGAAGACAAAATTAATGTCATTGCCTTTCATCTTATCGTCACAAAATTTTAATATAAGACAATATTGTCTTTCTTATTTTTGCATTTTGGCAAAAATGCTTCACATTCTTTTCTCAAAATTGTCTTAACATTTAGCTTTTTATGAAGAAATATGTACTAAAAATATGTGCAATATTTTGCAAAATTGTGACGGAATTTTATACTTTTTCTTCTTTTGTGAATAAACTATTGAAAAATAGTTCTGCTGAAACTTTGATCTATCTTAAAGTATTTTTAATAATTTTCTTGTGGCTCGAAATCGAAAGTTTTTTGGTGCCTAAATTACTTTTATTTTTTTAACTGATATCAATATCGAAGTCCTAGATGATTTGGTTTATCCTTTATAATGACTTTAATTATTGGTCCTGAAACATATAATGAAATGTTGTACCTAATTTTTAAATATTTTTCCTAATATGTTTCTCGAAGTTCTGACTACGTTTGTTGAAAAATTTTAGCTTTTCTGCTTTCTAATTGAATAAAACTAAAAGTACTTTTTAAAAATTTTCGAAAGTAATTCCAAATGACAGATTTTGAAGCAAAATTGTGAAGAAAACATATACACAACATTGAATATGAAATTTTAAAATTAGTTTTTTCAATAACATATTCAAATTAGAAACTTTTTGAGAAATATTTCGATATTAATCTCTATTTTCAATCACTGATAGGGAATATTTTTCTGTGTTTAGATAAAAAGAATGCCTCTTTATAAAATAAAATAATTTTCTAAAATGATATTATTTTTTACATTGTTTGTCAAAAGCAGTTATTACTTTTATTCATTCCAAAATATAATTTTAATATACTAATTCCATGTATAATAAATGTTATGTTATGTATGTACATAAGATCTTTTCTTTCTAATGCCATTTAAAAACTTAAATTGGATAACTGTGATTTGAGATAAACATTTTTAAAGCGAAGTCTTAAATTTTTTTTTGGGAGGTATAATGAAAATTCTAAAAATGTATTAAAAAAACCGACATTGTCAGAAAACCGATTTTTGAATTATTCGAAGAATATCTTTCTAAAAAACCCGGTTGTGAATACGGTTTTACTTAAAAAACCCGGTTAACCGGTTTTTATCGCTCTTCTGCAGCTGTAGGATCATGCTGAAAATTTTTATGTTTTGAACCACTTACAGAAATTTGAACCACTGGAGAAATATTTCTTGTTATAATCGTCAAAACTAAAATTTACGTTTTACATAGATTTTAATAAAAATCAACGTAAATAAATTAAATATACAAATATATAAATCTCAGTTTCCAGTACGTCTGGTGTTACTCAAATCACTAATTAGAAATTTTAAACAACTAATCTTAAATCTTTATCAGATCATGATATAAATTAGAATTTATTTTCAAATAATTTAGGGCCTGATTCGGTACAATAGAGAATTGTTTAAAAATTTAATTTTATTTTCAAACAATTTAATTGGTTTAATGATTCGTGCCCTAAATAAGGTTCCCTGAGCAAAAATAAAAAATGAGAAATATAGGTTGTTTAGTAAAAAAATAAAAGAAAGAACATTTCATAATAAACAGTTAACCGACAGAAAAAAACCGAAGTGTCGAATTGATTGAAAATAGAAATTATTCGAAACTGGTCGGTTTTTTAAAAAGCAAAAACCAGTCTCCGGTTTCGGTTTTTAAATACACTTCTACTCACCCATACCTATAAATTTTAATATATTGCATTCCAAGTGTATTAAATTTTTATACCCTACACCACCGTAGGTGATTGGGGTATTGCGTTATTCCGATATTGCGTTAACGGTGTTCGTCCACCTGGCTGACTGTCCGTCTATGTAAACCTTATCAACAAAGTACGGGCCGCAATTTTCAAGATGTCTTGATGAAGCTTGGCACGATTAGTTATTTTGGTACAATGATAAGACTATTGAAATTGGTTATGATCGCTCAACTATTTCACCTAACCCCCACACAAATGTCCTCCCGAAATAGGGTTTAACACTGTAATTCGGCACAGATAAGATTTATATAATCTCATGGTATTATCAACTCAATATTTGTTGCAGATAAGTTCTATACATGTAGAAACCATATTGCCAAATTTTATGAAAATTGGTTCATAATTGACCATAGCGCACTTCTGAAAATCACCCTAAAGTGCATACTTCCATATGAATATTAGTATCAACATAATGTAATGCAGTGTAATGCTTTATAGAAATATACAAGTATCGGTCCACAACTGGACACATAAAAGGCCTCTCCCCGAATTTTGATGCACATACACAATGGTGTAGAGTATCATATGGTTGGCTTGACCGACTGTATCTTTTTTACTTATTTATTTTGTAGCACCGTGTAGTGAATAAAATCGCGAATGTTTTTGAAATTTTTGAAAAATAAAAATGGATCTGTATGTATATCATGGACCAGAGCGAACGGATCTGTTTTATTTAAACAAAATGAAGGACCCAAGGTAAAAAAATGCATTTTTTTATAAATCTTTCATGAAATACTTCATATCGAAAAATTATTAAAGATAATTGACGTGAATTTTAATATTAGTTTCAGAGGATTTGGATTTGTAACTAAATGTTTTATATACTCTAAGATACTTTAGCAACAAAACAATAAAATCAAATTAAAACAAATGTGCAAAATGACAATTAACAAATATAAGTAAACAATTTAGTTTTAATTTTTGGTAGCTTGTGAAATGAAAAACCACACAGTACAGTGGTCGAATTTGCTTAAATATTCCTAAGTATGTGAAATCTAAAGAAAATTTGTTGATATGAGTATAAAAAATGTTATATTGCTTACAATTTAATTAAAGTTAAACAATAAAAAAGTTACTATGAAATACATTGTTTTTTGGTAAATGATGCTAGAAAAGATTAATATTAACAACCAGAAGGTTGTTGGTTCAACCCCATTCTGAAGCTGTTAGTTTTTTATAACAAAATGTCTAAAAAGATATTTTAAGCTAAATAGAGTTTTTGTCGCTTAGGATGCTATGTGCAAGATGGTGTACTGAGTAAGACGTTAGCCAGTAAAAACGAATGGTTAGTGTGTGTCCAAGTTCGAGTCTCACTGACGGCAAAATTTTTTTGTTTTTTTTTTATTTTTGTTTTCGTTTAGGTACATATTTTTGAGTACCCCTAGAGTCAAAAAATAACTACATGAATTTGTGGACAACTCGAACAAAACTGTATTCAGGCAAAAAATAAGTAGTTTATTTTTGTTTCCAATTATACCTGCTAGCTTACCAGGAAAGCAAAGTTTTTGCTGGGTTATCACACCGTAAAGCAAAAAGCAAAAATTTGTCTTACACGTGTGAAGGATGCGCGAGGTTAATTTTTTATTATGCTAATTTCTAATTGCTATTATAGAGCGATTGGTTATCAAATGAAAGAGGAGAATTTTTAAATTATATGGCATTACTTTTTGTTAAAATAATCCAAGTAAAAGTGAAAAAAAAATGTTCTTCAAATATTTGATCCTTTAATATCATTGAAAGTTTTTAACAAATAATTTCCAAAATAATATATGTTAAAGATACTAATATACAGCTTCAAATGACAAAGCTTTATGGTTTTATTACTTTATTTATTACTTTAATATATACAACGATTTGAAAATTATTCCTAAGAACAAAACGTACAAATTTAGTTTTCATTTTATTGAGACTTCGAGCTTACAAAACCAATATAGCCACTTTTAAAACCATTGTATTTTAATTATTTTAAATTATTCTTACTTTAAGTGTAGTATGACAGCTAGAGTTTTTCTTTTAATGGTATTCTTTCGCTCCCTTGAAATCGAAATTGATTTTTAAATTTCCCGATATCCCGGGAATTCTTGCCAAAAATAAAGAGTTAAAAATGTTTAAATATTTATAATTTATGATTTATAATAAAAGGAATTTATAATTTTGTTAAATGAATAAAATGATAAACTAATTCAGTTCTTTTTGAAATATTGACAATTTTAAAATTAAATTAAAACTTTATATTATATAAGAACTCATCCGAAAGTCGAATCATTACTTTGGTTTTCATATTGTCCATATATTGTTCATTTTGTCTAAAAGAATTTTACAGATTTCTGAAGGTTTTAAATATTTTGTATTATGGGATTTTGACAATTTTCCGTTCCGGAACTCTCCGTGAAAAACTCTGATGACAATGTTATTTGGAAGAATTTATAATATAAAGCTTAAACGATGATAAATTGAGTATTTCTATTTATTTAATTTTAAATTCATTACTTGTATTATTACTAATCTACAAAAGGATAGTAGGCTAAGAATTTTAAATTATATTTAATTTTATTTTATGAATAATTAACATGAAAAAGAAACTATGAACATATTTGGACAGATTTTTGTTAAACTTCATACAGCGGTTTATATCTTACTTAAAACATACTGTCATTAATATGTTTTTCTTATATGGGAACTAATGTTCAATTATGAATCAATCCTCTTGAAATTTGGTACTTGGATTTATAGTTATATAAATTTTAATTGTTGCAAATAAAATCACAAACCAAATTATTTATATTAAATTTAAATTTGATAGCTTGATTTAAATTCAAATACAAAATAATTACGCCAAATTTTATTACATTACACTTTTAAATAATTTTCAGGTCAATTAGAGAACCAAACTTTTAAAATTTGTTAATATATCTTATGCCGATAAAAATCCTATATATCCCGAATTTCATATAAATATTTTCATATTAAAGACAATTCTGATCCCTTAAGCATATTTCCGAGGGCATCTGTATTATTTGGAAGAATTTATAATATAAAGCTTAAACGATGATAAATTGAGTATTTCTATTTATTTAATTTTAAATTCATTACTTGTATTATTACTAATCTACAAAAGGATAGTAGGCTAAGAATTTTAAATTATATTTAATTTTATTTTATGAATAATTAACATGAAAAAGAAACTATGAACATATTTGGACAGATTTTTGTTAAACTTCATACAGCGGTTTATATCTTACTTAAAACATACTGTCATTAATATGTTTTTCTTATATGGGAACTATGTTCAATTATGAATCAATCCTCTTGAAATTTGGTAGTTGGATTTATAGTTATATAAATTTTAATTGTTGCAAATAAAATCACAAACCAAATTATTTATATTAAATTTAAATTTGATAACTTGATTTAAATTCAAATACAAAATAATTACGCCAAATTTTATTACATTACACTTTTAAATAATTTTCAGGTCAATTAGAGAACCAAACTTTTAAAATTTGTTAATATATCTTATGCCGATAAAAATCCTATATATCCCGAATTTCATATAAATATTTTCATATTAAAGACAATTCTGATCCCTTAAGCATATTTCCGAGGGCATCTGTAAGGGAGCTAGATAAAATAATAGTCTGATTTCAACCATTTTCTATAGGATTCGTATAAAAAACGACTGTGCCAATTATCAACAAAAATAATATTTAAAATTACACCATATATTTCGCAAACAAAATTTACATAAACACTGACAGGACATTTTTAAAATTTTTGAAATTTAAACTGCTGAAGGGACAAAATGTGGGATTCGAAAATTTCATTATGATATTTTTAAAATTAGTATAATTTCAGAATAATTTGTTACAGAACCTCAAGGGTATTTAAAAATAAATTATTTGAAGAACATTTTTGACATTATAAAGGCATGAACGGCTAGAATCTACATTTATGACTTTGTCCATTGTCTTAATTGTACAAACAACACTTTGAAGAAATTGATGTTTGTCAGCTAAAAATTAAAATTCAAGTTGAAGGCAGCGCATAATCTCGCATTTAAACGCGTTGACTTTAATTGAATGTTTTGTTTTACAGTCTCTAACAAATTGTACTTGAATTGAATATTTAATTATTTCATTCCGTACATATCCATAATTATGTTTTATTGTGCAGTTGGGTTTGATGCATTTATTTGTAGTTATATGTAATTTGATGCGCCCAAGAAAAAAGTTTCCTTTGACGATGATGGTTACAAAAGGTAGATGATTGTGATAGTAATAAGGACAAGTTTTTAAATATGAATTGTGCGCTTGCAAAAGCACAAAAAAGAAGTAGAAAACAAAAATGTTATATTTGGCTAATATCCAGCATAAATATATGTATCACCTACCTAGGACCATGCGTTCTAAGTGCTAGCAAGTAAAAATTGTGCACCGGACCGCATAGTGGTTTGTCCCATACACAAAAATCAAAATAAAAACATTTTTCAAATTGTATTGAAATATGTATTTTTAGAAAGGTAATAATAATGTAGCTCGTATCATTTTAAAATAATTTTTTAGAAATTATTATTTTTGTGGCTACCAGAGGGTGAATTTAAAGCAAATGTTAATGAACAAAAACGGCGGCTTAAAACTGTTTCAGAAGAAATTTTGCAAAAATTAATTTTTCGATAAAATACGTTAAAGTCCGGATATTTTAATACTTCATTATATTTGTAAATTAAAGCTGTTATTATTTTTCAAAAGTAATATTTGGAATATATATATATAGTTTTCTGCTATATATATTTTTTTTTATTTCGAATTTAAAAATTACTTAAATTTGATAAAGAATAAAAAAAAAAATTATAAAATATTATAAAATTTTTTTACTTTTTATATAATTTTTTACAGCTATTTAACAGATTCAAAAATTATTAGTGCCTATTTTATACCACAATTAAAAAAAAATAAATTGAAAAAGTATCCGATTTTTCTTGAATATATGTAATAGTGTTCTCAATATTAAATTAAATGTTAATTTATTTTGTTAAATTAAAGTTAAAAAATTAACTAAAAATATTTCGAAATTTTAACAAATAAGAAAGGGAAAAATATAATTTTTGGACTCAATATAGTATGCTTAACATGCAAAAGATGGCGATAATTATAGGGAATTGTTGAAATCTTATGTAAAATTACGTGAGCACGATGGAGTAATGAAAAAATTTTTTTGCTTTATTCTATAACTTAGTATTATTTTTTAGTATCATGAATTCCATGAGACATCACATATCAAAAATACCTTAAGTTTAAGATTTGGTTCATATTTGGCACTTGCATTCTTTGTAAAATTGACGTATCTATTTTAATTTTTTGAAATTTCAAAAAATCGTGATTTTTTTCACGTTTTTAAATTTATAAAAATGAAAATATTTCACTTTTTATGTTATTTTAATTATACATATCTTATGAAGTTTATGTCCGATTTCATTGATTTAAATGTCATAGAAAAGAAATTATTTAGTATCATAATTAAAAAAAGAAACAATATTTTAAAAAATGCATGTACAATGCAAATGCATTTTTGAAAACTTTCTCCCTTTTCGATTTTTTTACTTTCTTAAACAAACATAAAAATATATTGACTAAACAATTTGATTTGTTTATTATTATTATTTTTTTTTTTTTTTGACGAGAAGCTATAGTATATTACCTTTCTTTTTCTAAAAAAACACCAACAAATTGAGAATATATGTATTCAAATAAAGTTAAAGAATGATTAGTAAAATGCACTTGAAAAATTGAAAATGCATTTATGCATCTAATGCAATTTAAAACTAAAAATTTATTTTTGAATTATTTAACTAAAAGGAAATATAAATACCGTTAAAATATTTTTTTAATAAATTAAATCTGTCATTTACATATGTAGTTTTATATATTTTTAGTTGTACACTCTTTGCTAAAAACGTGCAAAATACTAAAGTATTTAAAAAAAATTAAAGTTTTGTATGAAAAAAGTGTTGGTATTTTTTTCTGAAATGGTAAATATTTCCACCACAAAAAAAAAAAACTAATTTGAATTGTTTAACAAATAAATCACTTATTAATTGAAACAAAAAATTAAAAATCGTAAGGGGAGAACAATTTCAAAAATGCATTTGAAAAATGCACCTGCATCTACAGTGCATTTAAACAAAAGTTTGTTAGCTTGAAAGAGAACATATTTAGTGAAAATGTGTTCTTTCATGAAATTCATGATATATAAAAGAAGAATTCCCACAACTAAAAAAATGAGTTTAAAAGATTTTTAAAATTTAATTTTCTTACACAAAAGCCCAAGATTTCTTTATGTTAAAATATTTCGTGATGTTAAATCAATATTACTTTAAATTACTTTAAAAATTTAATTACTTTTTAAAATACTAATAAAATAAAAATACGCCGATCTCCGGGAAAAAATTTAAGTAAATTAATTAGATACTGAAGAGAAAATGTAGGTACAGAAGTTAAAATAATATTAGAATCTGACGGAGTTTGGGAGGTACATACGCCCTTGCTCCTATTAAATCAAATATTGCCTAACCAATAAAACCCCTATTTCTAACGGCTTTCAAAACTTCATCTTAAGTGTAAAGTAATATGCGTAACAAGTTTAAATTTTCTACGACAACTCCTTCTATTTTTCTCATCGTTATACGTTATATCAAAGAACGTAAACCGGACCGATTTTTTTCATACAAACCAATTTTACTTATTTTCAAACTATAATTAAGAAAATTATTTGTTATAGTGTTTATAATATATAGACAGATGGATATTGAATTTTTACTTGTAAAAAAAGTCTCGTAGAAAAAAATTTGTAATATGGAAATAATATTTAAAAATTTTTTTAAATTGATCTTCAGTTCCCTACATGAGATTGAAAGTTACGGGTCTAAAACATTTTGTCCAAAAAAGTTTTGAGTTTTGTCTCGAAATGGGTACGAAAAAGCTCGTAATTTTGAACATCTTACAAAAAAGATATTAGACATTTTTTTGCCAAAATTTGGTCCATAAATCGTTATTTTAGTGCATCATGCGAAAAAATATTAGATTGTTCCTTTTATGGGTAAAATACTGGAAAGTTGCATTGTAGTAAGTATGACCCGTAATAATGTTTTTAAAAAA
Source organism: Protocalliphora azurea (assembly GCA_932274085.1). Lineage (NCBI taxonomy): Eukaryota > Metazoa > Arthropoda > Insecta > Diptera > Calliphoridae > Protocalliphora > Protocalliphora azurea. The sequence goes on from OW026520.1 coordinate 79,622,829, forward strand.
ATGTGTGCACCAAAATGCACTAAAAAGTCCTTTAGCGAAACAAAATCTCACGGAGAAAATTTTTTTCCATAATAAGCTGAAAAATACAATTTTTTTAAGACCTATTTCGCGAAAAAACTCGAAACTCTGTTTGCCAAAGTGTACGATTTTCAATCGCTGGTAGGGAACTGATGTCCGAAAGTTATCGCGGTTTAAAGGTGAAAACTTTAAAAAATTCTCAAAATTTAAAATTCTTTACTCTTAATCTTTAGATTCTACAGGTGCCTGTCATTTGGATGGGGAAAAAAATCTATTGAAACTTCGTACAATATATCAATGCTAATAGCAAAAGCAAAGAAACCACATCCAATTGATGAACTTTTAACAAAGCATTGTTTTGCTGTCGTTGGGAATATAATGTTAGATAAGGCCACAAAAGAAAAACTCATGTGATCCTTTTGTCGGATAACTCTGAAAAAAAAGAATTGATGATCTGCAGTGTAATGAAACGACTGATATTTCTAATTTAAATCAAATTTCATTTTATTGCAGAAAGTGAAATAAAGAAAGAAGAATTATGGTTTACTAAACCTTTATCTACGACTACCATAGGTGTACATATGGAGATGTATCAATGATATACATATGTATTTAATAGTGCTTTTCAAACTACTATATACGTAGTAAATTTTTCGATTAAATTACAAGGCAGACAAGTAAATATTCAATAAGTGCTATTATGTGCAAAATTTCTTTATGAAAAGTATAACAATATAAATACTTGGATTTACTTCATGATGAATTTTCCCGATATTATACGGAGCTTAAAACCAGTTCTTATCAAACCAGTTTACATTCAACATTGTTATTGATGACATACCCGATAATTATTTAAAATAAGCAATAGAACTAAAAAATAACTCGTGTACCGATGATGACTTTGAATTTATATTGGTTGAATATTTTTGGTTAAAATACTATAAAGTTTACATGTTGGTTGAGAATGAGGCGTTTAAACTGCTACAGTTTTTATCTACATTTCTGTGCACAACTAGTTTTGAAGTTGAAACCCAAAATCTTTATAAATATTTTTAAAAATGTATACGGGTCATCTACATATTTATGCGATTGACTGACTATATATTTCTATTTTATGTTTTAATATTAAGTTGGCAAATTATCTGATTTTGTTAGGTATGATCATACATAGTTAATTAAAAATGATTGAAGTAGATTTGTTAATATTCTAATGGCAAAATATTTCGATTAATTGATGCTTAATAATTTCATATATCCGTGAAATTTATTTTATATATCATGATTTATAGGAAGATCGATTTTTTCATTATTTTTTATTATATATATATATATATATATATATATATATATATTATATATATTATATACATATAAATAATAAATAATTTAATTTTGAGAAAACATGAATTTTTAATTGATTTTAAATTTTCTTCCCAATGTAATTGAATATAAATAAAGACAAAAAATTTTATTTGGGCTTGCCATTATTACAGTGATGAGTTATTTTTAATTCATACGTTGTAATAAGATACATGCGCATGTGTGCAAGACATGTTTTTTACATAGTAATTTGTTCTTAATTTCATTAAGAATTCTTGAATTTGTTTAATATATTTTATATTTGTAAAAATAATTGTAAAATTAAATGTATATAAATATGTGTTTCTTATCTTTTAATATTGTATACTATGAAAATGGAAATGAGATTTTTTTAGGAATTTTATATAATTAATTTTAATAAAATTTTTGTTTTCTTAACTTTTGTCAAAAAAATTTTGCACAATTTTTTTACAGTACAAATGAATAAGTCTACAAATTTATGAACGGTCGAAAAAAAGTATATAGAAGAGACCTCAAATAATCCAACAATATCATTACTATGAAAATATCCCGTGGTACAACTTGGCACTAGGATTTGAAAATTGAATTGAAAGTCATATTTTTGACAAAAAAGATTGCTATTTTATATTAAATTACCTTAAAATGTCATGAATTGTTATTTAGAAATTTATTAACCTGAAACTATTTTCGAACACCTTTTTGTGTATTTTTCAATTATATATACATACTATTAAAATTTTGACTTTGACCTCTTTGCATTAATATAACAATTTATAGATATAAAATCTAAAGTCTCTAGATTACAAATATGTATCTAAATTGAATTTTTTTGGCAAAAATTTTTTCGTGTATATTTAAGCTTGCCCTAGTAATAAGATATCATTGTTTTTATATACTTTTTAATGGAAGAAAAGGTTACTATCAATAACTTAAGCTATTCCACTGCTAGGTATAGTATTTTCCATTTGTATTTTAAACTGCGTGTAAGTTTTAATATAAAAAACCAATTTATTTATATTTATTTAATTAATTATTTAAAAATAAAACATAAATAAATATGTAGAAATATTTATCACTATTGAAAATATAATACATATTTTATTAAAACAAATGTACTTTTAATTTATGAAAATATCACACTACAATTTAAATTTCAACTTAATTATAATTAGCGATATAATTTATTTATCAATAAAATAAAAAATTATAATTTTCATTTTTCTTCTTAATAGTTCAACAATATAAGAAAAAAAGTAGTAAACAAATTCTGGTTTTGAATTATACATTAAAAAGGGATGCAAACACAAACTTATATTTTATTTGAAATATAAGTTTGCTTGTAGGAAATTAATACGAAAGTGATTCGAATTCGTATTGCTTAGAAGAAAATTTTTATTGCAGCAATAGTCATATTCGTATTGCTGAAGTTTCCTTCATCTTGGGAGAGTGTGCGTCACAGGGAATATATCTAAGCAATAAGAAATCAATACGACTGGAAGAAAAATATTAAATATTGCTAAATAATCATCTGCCAGATAATTTTCTAGAAGATGTAATAAATATATAGTACAATTATCACTGAATCAATCTAGAAGTAATATAATAAAGAATTTTTTTAATTTCTATGAGATATCATCAATTTATTGCGAAGGTGATAATCACTTTATGGAAAAAAAGCGATATTTTAAAGATAAAATATACTACGCGAATGACAAAAAATAAAAATTTTGTATACTTTTTGTTGTTTATTGCCTAATTCCTTTAAACTGATAAAAATACAATATCAGAAAAATATTACTTTGATGATTTTCGTCCAAATAATAAAAGGAAGATACTGCGTAAATATCTTCTATGGAAAACATTTTCCAAATGTTTATAGGGAAGACACTGAAAAATGTTCTTATGAAAATATTAAATATAGGTAAATATAGATTCATAAATGTTACATAAGTTTATTTTATCCATACAAAGAAAAACTATTATTAAGTTCATTTAAAAAACTTATCAATTCTACCTTCATGGTTAATAATATGAAATCTTAAGAATTATTAATTTTTTTATGAAATTACTAAATTTCATAAAATATCAAAAATCAATATATGCAAAAAACATATCTTGCACACATTCGAATGTATCTTATTACAACGTGTGAATTAAAAATAACTCATCACTGTATTAATGGCAAGCCCAAATAAAATTTATTGTGTTAAAAAAAGAAAAAATAAAATAAAATTAAAAAATAATCCTTATAGAAAAATTAAATTTGGAAGAAAATTTAAAACCAATTAAAAATTCATGTTTTCTCAAAATTCAATTATTTATATGTATATAATAAAAAACTATGAAAAAATCGATCTTCCATATAATTCATGATATATAAAATAAATTTCACAGACTTATGAAATTATTGAGTATCAATAAATCAAAATAGTTTGCTATTAGAATGTTAACAAATCTAGTTCAATCATTTTTAATTAACTATGTATGATCATACCTAACAAAATCAGACAATGTATTTCATCATTAAAGTAAAAAACCTTACACATTTTCCTACTTAATATTAAAACATAAAATACAAAAATATATAGTCAAGCGCAAAATATGTAGACGACCCGTATATATTTATAAAAATATTTATAAAGATGTTGGGTTTCAACTTCATAAAATTTTAAAAATATCCCACTGAACATTTTCTTTCAAAAAACTAATTGAAGAATTAATTCTTTCAAACTCAAATGCCTATATCATTTTCCTATATTATAAAATTAAGAACAAATTATCCATGACCATACCTAACAAATTTAAACATATATATATATATATATATATATATATATATATATATATTTTCATTAAAGTCGGCAATTTTGTTCTTAGGATTCTGGACATAAGAAGTTCTGCAGGGCTGACCATGTTGTCTTTCTTAGTAAAGCATATAATAATCAGTAAATTTTCACTATATTTTTTAACATGTTCTTAATTGTTTGGACATACCTTTTAGAAAGTCCATTAGATCTAGGCAAATATGGACTAGATGTTTGATGACCAATTCCCCGATCTAAACAAAATTACCAAATTTATTTGAATTAAATGGTGGACCATTATCCAAAATCGTAACAGTATTGACTTGAAAATTCCGCGTTTAGATGCTTTACTTCTATATATTTTGAAAAATAACCTACAACAAGTAAATAGTATTTCTTATCAAATTCGAATAAATCTGTATCCACTTTATACCACGGAATTTGTATTATTTCATGAGCCATTGGAGTTTCCCTGGAGTTGACATTTCCATATTTAATGCAAGTTTCGCAACCCGATACTATATTATAGATATCATTATTTATATTTGTCCAAAAAATTGAATCTTTTGCAAGATCCTAACACCTATGAATACCTAAATGTCCTTTGTGTAACTTTCCCATCATTTTAGATCGTAAGCATTTGGGTATTCTGAGCCTATTTTCTTTCAAAAGAAAGCCATCTATAATATTAATTTCATTTTAATATTAAAATAAGGCAACAAGTCCTAACTTTGCACAGTGCTTTATTTTTTTTTTTAAATCTTCACGTTTCTCGTCAGCTTCTTTTATTTTTTTCAGGCAATTTTCTGGTAATGCTATATTATTTATAATAGTATGACAAATATTTAGAAGTGTCACAAAAACCAAAAGATTACAATGAATATAAGAAAAATGTAGGCGAACAAGACAATGATAATGTATCTGAAGTAGTTGAGCTAACTAAGCTCCAACTTCGCCACTCCAATGCCATGTTTGAATTTTTTAGGTTTAATGTGGGTATACTGGCAGGAAATGAAAATATTTGTTTTCCGTTCTCCATTATTTCAGTTGTACACAATTTTTTATTTTACAAATATTTTTTAAATTATTTTATTTGAAATTATATTTTTTCGTTGACATCTGACACCATGTTATATTTATGAAATCTAGTTTATTAATAATTTTATATTGATTGATTTATAAATTATATATAGATTATAAAGAAACTTATTTTAATAACAAAGTAGATTTAGATATCAAGTATTTATACAACAATAACTATATACATATTATTATATAAGAATACATTCATTGGTTTTCAATTTCATAAAATGCAAAAATAAAACATATAAAAGAAAATCTTACAAAAATAAATTCATTGATTTTCAATTTCATAAAACAAATTCCTCTTCAAAATTCCTTTTAAAAATTTCTCTTCATTGAAAACAAAAGCAACGTTTCAATTTCATAAAAACAAACTTCTCTTAAAAATTCCTCCTTATGGGAATTCCATAGGGAGGAAGAAAGGGCCAGAAACCACACAAATATACTACTTATTATTTTTCTTTTCTTTTAAATCATTTTTAACTATTTGTATAAATATATATTTTGCATCAATTTATTTTTAATTTTTTAATTTAAATATTTGCTTGTCTTTATTCTGAAAACAAAAGTGATATTATTTCGGAAATCCTCCAAATTATTGAAAATAAAGGTCGCCATTCAAAAAGAGTAGATGAGTGGTAAGATAACACTTTTTATAAATACATAAACATTACAACAAGAAGTTATAATTGAAAAACTAATTATTTAAATACATGATGTTAAAAGACCTTGAAACCAATTGATATGACCAGTAAAAATTAATTAATTAATTAACTAACATTAATTAATTAATTAATTGAGTTTGAAGGTATTATATATATATAAAAAAAAAATAGAAAAGATAAACAATCGATTTTCTAAAGAATTAGTCACACATTTAAAACATCCCATTCATGAAAGAATTTTAAAGGTTTTAAATACTTTTAAATTATTATTTTAGTCATTTCCTTAAATAAATATTTTTTGTAGTATCACAAGTCGATCTCTATTTATTGTATTAAAAGTTTTGTTAATTTAATATATTTACAAACATTATTTACGTTGTAGTGTATTTAAAAATAATTATTAACTTTTAAGTTGTTTTTGTTTTCCTTTTACAATAAAATTTTTAAAAACTTACCAATATTTAATATTTTTATTTTATATTTTGAATTATTCAAACAATTCGAATAATCGTTAATGAGTATTGGAAAAATTCGAATAAACCAAAATGGCTTATGCGAATTATTCGTTTTATTCGAAAAATGAAAAAATCGAACAATTTGGATACCCTAGTAAAAATATATATATATATTTTTTATTACATTTAATATTTTTTCATTGTTTATGAGTTGTAAAAGGTTCATAGTTCTTATATTTAATAACTCATGTTTATTTCAAATAAATACCTTTTGAGTTTTTATTACTTTTAAATTCTGCTATACTAAAAATCAAAATGTGGCAAGAGGTCCTTAATTTTGAATTTTTTAATTTTTAAAAATAAAACTATTTTCGGATTAAACTATAGAAAAGTAACCAGAAACCTTTTAGATCACTCAATAATCTGTTTTAAAGAAAACTTTATAACATCATCGTTTTTACAATGAATGGACCATAGGTCCCATGAAAGACTCTCTCCGAAAATCTTTAAAATATATGATGTAGGGTATAATTTGATCGGACTTTACCGACTACATGTTGCTTACTTGTTTTTTTGAATAAATGTGGTGAATTATTAATAAAACCATATCAAAAATGTAATTTCGATGGATATATGGCTTTTTACATGTAGTTTGATGCATTAAAACTCACAAGATAATAACATGTTTTCCCATATGAGTAAATACTACATAAATTTGAAATGTTTTGTTTTTTTTATTCTGATGTGTATGTGTCATTTTAATAATAAATTGTACTCCATTTATTCAAAAACACCTAAAAGTTCAGCTAAAAATAAAAATGAAAAAAATAAATAAAAAGTCCTTAAAATTGTATCTTTAAAGTAATTTTTTCGGTGAAATTTACGGATTATTAAAATTATTTTTGTATAAATAGGTGTAAATAAAGGTATATATACTTCCATGCTTTAATTGCTGAATGCAAAGATATCCAAAATTCTAAAATGATATTTAATATTTCAAGAAGGATAATAAATCATTGTATCTTCAATAATAAGTTTTTACTTTGTTATTTTAAAACATTATTTATATTGTTGTTAAATTTACATAAATATAATTATTATTTTTTTTTTTTTTTTTTTTTTTTTTTTTTGTAAAACAGCATTCACAAAATATATTGAAATGTATATATTGTATGTAGTTGCAACTCATTAAAGAGGATAAAAAATATAGACAAATTTTAAGGTAATTTAAAATAAAAACTATGATGTTTACAAAAAAAATCTTTTGGGAAATATTAAGACATTTCCAAGTCGTTTATAAAAGAAATTGATTCATGTTCCTCATTGGTTAAGAACTATTAAAAAATTAACTTAAAGAAATAGATCAGCATGAATTAAGTTTAAGTAAATTTTGTAAGAGAAAATTTTGTTTTTGTTTTGCAGAAAATGTCAAAGTTCATAATGTATTCAAGATTTTAAAGAACTAATCACAATATATTATCAAAATTGTAAAATAGTCCATCGTCTATATTTAACGCTGTCACACTACGTTAAATTAATAAACTACATTTTGAAGTGCAAAAAAATAAAATGTTGCGGATAAAAAGCAGGCCATCTATCTACGGCCCCTCAACAAGATCCACACATAATTTTTACGTAAATTTATAGTAAAAGAAACGAACGCAGTGCAAAAGTTTAGATTTCTCACCCAAAAAAATAAAAATATTTGTTAAAACTCATCGAACAAAGTTCAAAAAGATGCTGAGGCAATATTATTTTGTTAATTTAGTCTCGTCTTGCATATGATTTATGATCTTCCATATTTTTTTGCCCATACGTTATTTCAATTTTAGATATGCTGAAATAAAATAAAATAAAATAAAATAAAACTCTTCAAACAGTGTGCAATATTGATTAGGTCGGCAATTTCAACTCATTATACTATTGAATAAAAATCAAAACAATGAGACTTCATTAAAACACCACACACAAATGCTTTGTATAGACATAACATTTGTGTGTGTTTCAAAATAACATAAAACGACAATGAAATGCCTAATAGCCAAATATTTGTTTTTTTTATATTGAGTTATTGGCAAACATATGAGAAACCCAGTAAACAATTTCTGCCGAATCCGTTCATCATTCGTAAAGGGAGTAACATGCATACGGAAAACGTACCGAAGATTGTTGACAAGTCGTACCGGTTTATGAAAATTATTACCAAATTCATAGATTTTTGACTATATAATATGCAAAAAATTCGGTTAATTGTACAATAGAGCATCATATAGCTCATTTACTTCAAGAACGTCATATCTTAAAAAATATATTTTTGAATTAATGATGCAGAAATATGTGTTACATCAAGCTTTATCTTCTATAAAAATATCGTGTTCATATCTTTTATGGCCATAGTTTGAGAAGAGAATATGCCATTAATTTTTCTATTAAGGTAGTAGTAATTTGAAAACTTTTAGTGCGTTTTCCTCAAAATCGTTTTTTTTTTTTTCATTTATAACGTTCTTGAAGTAAATAAGCGATATGCAAATTAGACATGTTGGCAAAAAAATGTTTAGTAGTTACACATGCTGCTTTATAATATTGACTCAAAGTTAACACATATATACTCTTACGCGCTGTACAAATGTAGAGCAGTGCTAGGCAAATTGAGAATCAGGGCTGTCAGATTTGGTGATTTTTCGCCAAACGTGGCGATTTTTAATTGCTTTTGGCGACTAAATTTTCCGTTTGGCGACATGGCAAATTTTTTGGCGATATATAACATGGTGGCGATTTTTTGGCTAATTTTTAAAATTTAAATATTTTTATTATTTGTTTTGTTTGACTTAATTTAGTTGAAGAACCATCTTCAAGAGAAGAAAGACGGAGCACTAGATTTTGCGTCGATTATAGAAAACTGAATGACGTCACCAAAAAAGACAGCTACCCGCTACCAAGAATTGACGACACCCTGGACACACTACCTGGAACGCAATGGTTCTCCACATTGGACTTGCAAAATGATTATGGGTAGGTAGAGATTTCAGACAAAGACAAGGAGAAAACCGCAAGTGATGGGTTATGACAGTTTAATGTGATGCAATTTGGACTCTGCAATGATTGTCATGTGTAAGACTTTTGATGAACATCTAAAAAACCTTGAAGAAGTTCTTAAACGATCAGAGGCTGGACTCAAACTCAGTGTAAAGAAGTGTGCACTGTTCCAGAAAGAGGTCAAATATTTGGGACATCGCGTAACAGCAGAAGGAATATCAACAGATGAAGATAAGATAAATCTCCACGAATTGCATAGATTTCTTGACCTTTGTACATACTACAGACGATTTGTCCCGAATTTCGCCAATGTAGTCGCAAGCCTACACGAGCTGACAAAAAAATCATAATCATTCCAATGGAGTGAAGCACAAGAACTTGCATTCCAGAAGCTCAAGGATCTATTAAGTACGGCACCAATTTTGTCATATCCTATAGCTGGAGAAACATTTTTGTGGTAGAAAGCGATGCGAGCAGATACGGAATAGGTGGTCGATGGCACTGAAAGAGTCATTGCATACTTCAGCCGAACGCTTTCGAAGCCTGAAAGAAACTACTGCGTAAAGCGACGAGAACTTTTGGCAGTATTAGAGTGTGTGAAGCATTACCACAAGTCGGAAGTGTGGACTGAGAATCGATAATTCTGCTCTCAGGTGGTTGCTGCAATTTAAACCTGAAGGACAACTGGCTAATTGGATAGAACGGCTTCAGAGCTATGATTTTAGCATCAAGCACCGGAAGGGATTGAGACACGGCAATGAGGACGCGCTGTCAAGACGGCCCTGCAACTTGGAATGTAAGCATTGTACAAAGGCCGAGGAAAAGGAATGTGTCATCGTTGTTCGACTAATGCATATAGAGTCCAATGAAGATTGGTCTATAGCGCAAAGAAATGACCCCATACTGGTGAAAACAATATCGGCAAAAGAAGAAGGCAGAAAGCCAGCCTGCAATGAAACATCCGCCGAAATTCCACTGATGAAATCATATTGGGCCATATGGAACAGTCTACAGTTGTTAAATAGCTGCTTATACCGCATATGGGAAAGTGCCGAGGGTAAAACAGTGACAAATCTATTTGTAGTACCATCCTCTAAAATAAACGAAGTATTGAAAGAGTTTCATAACGGTCCCAGTGGGTGTCATCTTGGTGTGACAAAAACCTTAGAAAAGTTAAAACAACGTTTTTATTGGTTGGGTTGTCAGCAAGCAGTAGCCGATTGGGTAGACAGTTGTCCACTTTTGTCCTTGAAGAAGTTCTTAAGGGTCCAATAAGAAGAAGTCGTGGACAACTTCGGCATCATAACTCAGGTGCGCCATTCGAGCAGATTACAATGGATGTAGCAGGCCGTTTTCCTGTCAGTGATACCGGAAACCGTTACGTTCTTGTGGTTATGGATTATTTCAGCAAGTGGTCAGAGGTATATGCCATACCCGATCAGGAAGCTAAAACGGTTATAACCGTATTTGTGAACAACTGAGTATGTCGCTATGTTTTTATACTGGAGTTGCATTATGATAAGGGTAGAAATTTTTAATCTGCCGTATTCAAGGAAATGTAAAATTTATACGGAATAAGAAAAATCAGGACAACGCCACTGCATCCTTAATCTGACAGCATGGTCGAAAGATTCAATCACATTCCGGAGGAATATTTAAGAAAAGTGGTCAGTGCACATCAGAAGGACTGGGATGAACACATACCGAAATTTCTATTGGCATACAAAGAAGCTGTTCATGACTCAACCTCTCGAATAACTGCATAAATTGTCTTCGGGACAGAACTCAAGTTCCCTGGTGATTTAGAATTTGGTATTAAGCCCTCATCAATGAATAATGAAAACACTTCCCAAGAGCAAGATGACCTATAAATTCGTACGCAGACGAATAATAATGATCAGCGACAAAATGAAAGAATTTAACGAAGGACAACTTGTACTGTTGTATAACCCACAACGTAAGAAAGTACTGTCTCCCAAACTACAAACCCATTGGGATGTACCATACAAGGTGATTATGAAATTAAATGACGTGGTGTACAGAATTCAGAAAGAAAAGAGCCCGAGAACTGAAATGAAGGTCGTACATCTAGAACGACTAGCTGCCTACGGGAGAAGTGAATTTGTGCCTATTCGGGACGAACAGGCTTAAGCGGGGACAGTGTTACAAAATTGTACTTGAATTCAAATATAACGGTTTTAACGGCTGGTTTAAAGTTAAATAATACTTCTCAATCTTTCTCAATGCTTCTCATATTTCTACTTATGTTAACAGCAGTTAACATATCTGTAGAAATTATTATAATAGCTATAAACATCCAATATTGAATGAAAAGCTTTCACCATTATTAGTAAGTATGACAACACTAAATGTTTAACATCGAAAGTTCTAGAATTAGAATACTAGTTTGTCCGTTAAGAACATTGTAGAAATAGAGCTTTCGAGAAGCATCTAGAAGTGCATATAAATTAGTCGTGAGAACACCACTGAGTCAGTCTATTTAGAAGCATCGTTAAGTAAAGGCAAATTAACTGCCTTGGCTTTAAAACTTTAAATTAACTAAAAAGAAGTGATCAATTTATATTTTATCTATTAAAATATAGTCTTTTAAATAAAAATTTCAATATATTATTTATTTTTATTTATTTATTTTATAATTAAAATACAATTACAAATTATATTCTAATTCTAACCGAGGGAAGTAACGAAGACCATAGCTCGTTTTAGTGAAACAGACCAGAGTCTCTGGTGGGAATCGAACCCACAACCCCAGACTGACAGACTAGCTCACTACCAACTAGGCCATCGGGGCACCCCAATATATTATTATTTTTTATTATTTAACCATATTAATACTTATTATTTCTTATACAGCTGAAAGTGGCGTGCAAAGAAAACAGGGTTGTTTTACGAAAACAGGGCTGTTATATAAATGACGAGAAAAGGGAACATTGTTGTTCTTGAGTATAAACGTAAATTACTTGTAAAAAATTTTTAAATATATATTTTTTAAAGTAATTTTTATTAATGTGCGTATTAACTCTTGCAATTAATCGATTGATAATAGTTCCAAATTCTATCTAAATATTTGACTTTGTACATTTTATAAATATTTGTATTTAAAATAAGTAGCATTTTCATTTCGTTACATTAAATAAAAACGCCTCAAACATTACATTGCATCCACATATTCCCAAATTCTCTCAGAAAATTGTTCTAAAAATACTATTTAATAATTATGTCAAATAAATTTGTGATATTTCTATGTTTAATAAAATAATTTTTAGTAATTAACTACACGATGAAATACTTCCTGTCAAATATTTGCGTAATCTGAACTTAGCTTTAGAATATTGCGTTAATTATGGATTTTCAAAGTTGCTACTTTTAAAAATTTTTAATTTTATTTAAAATTTTTGTAAAGAAATATTTTAATTTTAACTGCATATATATGAGTATAACAAATTATTTTTTTATAATTTGTTAGGTTAAAAAATTCAATATTGAAACGATTATTAAAAAATATATTTTTTGGAAAATTATATTTTTAATGGACTAGAACTAAAGAGTTCCTACGAGTTCAAATTCAAAAATACAATTGGTATAAATAACATCCATAAAATTAAATTTAACAATATTGGCTGCGACTTTTCGCGATCTTTTAAAGTATTAGAAAAAAAAAGTGCGGTACCTCATATTATCAAATTGTTAAGATTTATTTCAAAATTTTTAGGCATGAGCTAAAAGTATTACACTAAGATTGATGTGATTAGATCCTGCCCCGCCTACATTTAAAGTATTCTTTATTATAATAAAATTTATAAAAATATTCCGAAATTCATAAATATGATAGTGTCATTGATTCTACTCGCCCATTTTTAGTATGAATATTTACGCCCTTGTCTACTAACAGAATATAAAATTTTAGTTCTATATCTCCAAAACTAGATTTTTGCCGTTCGGCTACGAAATGGCTCTTTTGTGCACATACAACCACTTTACTGGTTACAATGAGTCAGTAAAAAAAATTGTTATTTTCTTTTCGTCTTTTTCCCGCTTATCATAGGGACAGTAAAATGACAGTTGGGGGACCGACAGGTGGCTATGTACCAATGAACCTTATTGTCTAAAAGTGGGTAAATTGCCACCAAATAACCTGCTAGGTTATAACAGCATATATAACACAAGTTTCTCACTAATATATAAGAAGTCAACAAAAAGCTTTCTTTATCATTTTAGTGAGCAGAATTATCTTAGATAATTGAGATAAATCGCAATTGAGAGATTCCAATTAAATTTAAATAAACAGAAGTTATAATACGTTACAAAGAAGAAAATTCCAAGATGATTATTTTAAACTTATGAAACTAATTTCCGTAACAATATAGTAAAATTAAAAAAAAAAAATAATTAACGTGTATGTTTAAAATTAGCTTAAGTGGATTTGGATTATCTGAGATATTTTAACAACAAAACAATAAAATCAAATTAAAACAAATGTACAAAATGCGAAAAAAATGTTCCGATAATAAGCTTATTTAATGGTCAAAATGGCATCTTTAGTTAAATTATACGGTAGTTTTTTTTTATTTATATTTAAACAAATATAAGTAAACGATTGAGTTTTAATTTTTGTTGGCTTATGAAATGTAAATAAACACACAGTGCAGTGATCGAGTTTTTTGTTAAATGATGCTGGAAAAGATTAATATTTGAGTTTTTATTTAATATGTTTTTAGATGAATATTTCACTCTCCATTGTCTTAAATGTACAAACAACACTTTGAAGAGAATGATCTTTGTCAGCTAAAAATTAAAATTCAAGTTGAAGGCAGCGCATATTCTCGCATTTAAACGCGTTGTCTTTAATTGAATGTTTGTTTTACAGTCTCTAACAAATAGTACTTGAATTGAATATTAAATTATTTTATTCCGTACATATCCATATGTATGTTTTATTGTGCGGTTGGGTTTGACGCATTTATTTGTATTTATATATATTTCGATACGCCCATGAACAAAAAAAGTTTCCTCTGACGGTATTAGTTAAAAAATGTAGACGATAATAAGGGCAAGTTTATAAAAAATGTAATCGCACATTTGATTGAAAAAACACAAAAAATATAAAGAAATAGAAAACAAAAATTATATATTTGGCTAACATCCACAAATACATTACATGTAGTATGTGTATGTGGGAACATTTTAAATCTGGGGTTATTGTGTTTTAATGACGAATAGATCAAGCCCATTTTTTTAAATCACCTACCTAGTATCATACGTTCTTAGCGCTATCAAGCAACAATTATGTACCGGAGTAACTACCGACTATAACTAAGAAAAGTATTTGTGCGTAGTATTTATAATATGCATATTATAAGTTGTTATTGCATATGTATATACTTTATGGGGTCTTCAATTAATATTTCGATACACATATTATAAATGAAATGACAAAATCAATATACCCCCATTTTTTGTATAATGAGTATACATATTATAATGTGAATAAAGAAATAAAAATTTACATAATTGTTTATCATAAATAAAATGATATAAGTTTAGATTATCTTTGCCTTGAACTTTTTTCTTTTAAAAGTATGCGAAAATCCATTGTTTTTTTTTTTTTTTTTTTTTTTAACAGACCCATAAGAAAATTATTGAGTATAAGGAGTTCCTAAATTCTAAAATTATATCCAAAATTTCAAGAAGAACCACAAATCATTATATATATATATATATATATATATATATATATATATATATATATATATATATATATGTATAAACAGCTTATGATTAGGTCATCAACTGTATTTTGCCGGTGTATTGAATAAAAATAAAAACAAGAAAATTTCATTTAAAAATCTGGTTTTAAGTGCGAGATTTATTTTTTTTTATAAATTTCTTTAAACATCATGAACAAATGCTTTGAATTGACATAATATTTGTGTGTATGTTTAAAAATAACATAAAACGGCAATTAAATGCCTAATTTGCTTTTTTATATTGACTTAATGGTAAACATATAAGACACCCACAAAACAATTTTTGCCGAATCCATTCATTATTCGTAGCGGGAGTCACTTTCAAATCATATAAATCGGAAATCGTATCGAAGGTTGTTAAAAATAAATTGTGCCGTTTTATGAAAATTATTACCAAATTCATAATTTTTTTATTATGCAATGTGTAAGCAATTCTATTAATTGTACAATAAAGCGTCATATAATATGTACATCAGAAATGTTGGCACAAAATGTTTAGTGGTTACACATCCGGCTTCACAATACTGACTAAAAGTTTACATATAGAGACTCTTATGAACAGTCAATGGCTGATTTGTAGACATTTCGTAAAAATATGTATTTGTAAATATTTGTTAATAAACTTGAAATTCTAAACAAAACAATTATTATAAATTATTTAATTCAGTTTAAGAAAAAGTATAATATTTTGGTAAAGTGGAATTTGGTTCGAAATTTTTGGTAATCAAGGTTTGTGTTTAATTAAAATGATTGAACAGTGTAGGACTATTTTTTTGGCCCGTTGGATAACACAGACATTTGAAAATGTGTTGGTAAGTAAATTGATGATTAATAAATCTTCTATACGCTGCAAAAACATTTGCTCGTGTTTTTGCAGGATATGAATATTCTCACAATTTCAAAAGTAGCACCAAGAAATTACTTCTTAGAAAAAAAAAAAAACAATCATGGGTTAAAATAATTAATTCTTCATCTCTTTTGCAGGAATGCTCAAATCATTACTTTTTCATCTGTTTTAAAGCAAGGAAACCACAAATATCTCTAAAAAAAGAGGTTTATGCGCGGTAAATATGCAGTAAAACCCTTAAAATATTCCCTTAATATGCAAAAATATGCTCTGTAAATATTGTTACGTTTTTACCTTTTAAAAACGGTGGTTTATTTCCTTTAAACAACCCGTATACTTTAATTGCAAATAAAAGCAGTTTAGTAGTTTAAAAGTTGTAACGATTTTTTATTTAAAAATGTACAACAATAACAGTTTAAATAGTTACTATGTGTTCTAGTTCACACGCACTTAAATTACACACTTTATACAGCATACTTTAATAATGTACAGGAATATACAACCAAGGCAGTTAGTTAAATAAAATAGTCCTACACTTTAATTAAACACTAACCTGTCTTTACTTAACGATGTTTCCAATTAGACTGACTCAATAGTGTTTTCACGGCCAATTTATGTACACTGCACTACCATCTAGATGTTTCTCGAAAGCTCTATTTCTACAACGTTCTTAACGGACTAACTAGACAAATGTTGCTATACTTACAAATAGTGGTGAAAGCTTTTCATTCTATGTTGTATGTTTATTAAGCTATATTAATAATTTCTACAGATATGTTAACTGCTATTAACATAGGTATAAAAGTTGAGAATTATTATTTAACTTTAAACCAGCCGTTAAAATCGTTATATTTGAATTCAAGTACAATTTCGTAAAAATATTAATAATTTATCAAATTTTTAAACAAAATATAAACAAAAGAAAAATATGCACTTGCAAATCAATGTCAAATTGCTTTATTTTTTCTCAAACGGATAAATATGCAATTGTATATTTGTTGTTTCCATGGTAATAAGTCAGTAAATTATGAAAAGAAGTACACACATGAAAGCATTCCGTCTTAATCTACACTAGGAAACAATTATGTGGAAAAAGTGTACCATACACAACTTGAAGAAATAAAATGAAAAAAAAAAAAAAAATTTATAAGAATTGTAAACTTCGAAACAATTGCCAGTATAATAAATAATTAAATTTGGTTATATTTATCGAATGTGATTATTACTCAATTTAGTGAATCGAAGCCGTTGAAGGCCCTATTGTTGAAAAATAAAATTAAAGTTGCAAGCTGTGATACGAAAATAAAGGATTTGAGAAAATTGAAAAAAATGTAACTCTCCTTATGAACTAGAATTATTCAATTATTCAAGTAATTTGCTATGTGTACAAATTCTTTATGCCAAAATAGAAAATTGTTAACATTTTTTAACAACTTAAAAAAAAACAAGTTTGTTTATGTTTGTCTTACTAAGTTTGTATCAATATAAGTTTAAAAAAATCTAAAAGAGTACAAATTAAAAAAAAAAAAAAATACAAAGAAATAAGATTATTTTTTCTTAAAGCTTATTTTAACGTTAAAAAATACAAAATACTGTATTACATTGCGTAGCTTAACGTGATCTGATTTTTGTTTAATTTTATAAATATAAAAAATAAGTGCATGTTTTAAATTTTTAGGGTATATTTTGTAATTTTAAATGCATTTTTAGGCGTTATATTAATAATATATATACATAAAAATCCGCCCACTGTCAATAACTTTCGTTTACGTTTCCATTTTTAAATATTGGCAAAAAAATAAAATAAAAAATTATGTTTTCTTCACAATCATTGTAATACAATAGACTGAAATTGAAGAAAATTATATGGCCAAATTATATGGCCAATTTCACGTATCGAGACCAAAAATTTTTAAATTTATTTGTTTCGACTAAAGTTTTTGATTAAAAGATTCTTGATTAATTATTACATTTTGTTATTATAAAATTTGGCATTGCCTATTTCATTATTTTTCACTCGATTCTTAATGGGTTATATAGTTAAATTTTAATGAGCTACTTACCACTAGATGGCACATAGTAAAACTAATATCAAATACTATAATAGATAATACAGGTTTTGTTTAAAGTAAATTAGGAACTACTATAATAATGTGTCGGTAATGACGTGCACTTTTTATGGTGAATAAAATTATACTTTCTACAGCTAAATTATTCATAAATTATAGATTAAAAGAAAAACAAAAGCTCATATTTATTTTTTTCTTGGAAAGAAAATATCATATAATATCAGAAATAAGAATTCAAATTATAAATTAAAAACTTTAAAGCTTTTCCTTCAAACGGATAAATTTTATAATTCGGAATTTCTAATATACGATTTGTTTGTTGCAAAACATAATAGCAACATCTTTTAATAAAGCTGTGAAAAGGTCAAAATCTATCCATATAAACACACCCTACAACTTTGGGGTCAATGCGGCACTGCAAAGAGAATAATGCTAGTGGAAGTTACCATGGAAATTTGAAAGTATTTTTTTTTTTTTTTTTTGCTTGAGAAGTCTAATGTATATATTAGCTTCATTCTAGTCCTAGTCAGATGTACAGGTTTTAGGTTTTTTTAATAAACTCTTTTCCAATACGATACGCTGGCAAAAAGTCTTATGTGTTTTTGGACAATTTTTCAGGAGAGCGAAAGAACAATTAATTTGTATGAAAGCCATATAAAATTACTCGTTTTGATAACTGCGAAACCAATCCGAATATTTGAAAATATATTAAAATTGAAAATGGCCGATCAATAAAGCTTTAAAATGGTTCAATACAAAATAATTCGGAAGAATGCACAAAGTATTTTTCGTCGGCGCACCGACAATATGTATATGAAAATTGTAAATACATAGTGCTACGAAAATTAGTTTTATAAGTTTTTATTAACGATTTTGGAATTTTCTAGTTTGTAACATATTGTTACGTTTTTACCTTTTAAAAACTGTGGTTTATTTCCTTTTAAATAAACCGGTAATTTGATTGCAAATATAAGCAGTTTAGTAGTTTAAAAGTTGTAACGACTCCTTATTTTATTGAAAATGTACAACAAAAACAGTTTAAATAGTCACTTGCGTTCCAATACACACACACTTTATACAACACACATTAATAATGTACAAGAATATACAGCCAAGGCAGTTAATTTGTCTTTACTTAACGATGCTTCCTATTAGATTGACTCAATGGTGTTCTCACGGCCAATTTATATACACTGCATTACTTTCTAGATGCTTCTCGAAAGCTCTATTTCTACAATGTTTTCAACGGACAAAGTAGTATATTCGAATTCTAGAGCTTTCGATGTTAATGTTAGCCGCTTAAATATTTAGTGTTGCCATACCTACAAACAATGGTGAAAGCTTTTCATTCAATGTTGTATGTTAACTGCTGTTAACATAAACAGAAAGGTCGAGAAGCATTGAGAAAGGTTGAGAAGCATTATTTAACTTTAAACCAGCCTTTTAACGGCCGTTATTTTTGAATTCAAGTACAATTTCGCAACAATATTATAGGTTTATAGTTTGTAATTATCTAAAAGAGTTATAATCACTATAATGATAAAAAAGCTTTTTGTTAACTTTCTTATGTGTTAATGAGCAACTTGTATTATATAAACTTGTATTAAATGATTGTTTATGTGTTTGTGATAAACTAAATTTGTAGATTGTAAGCAGTAACATGGTTCTTGAAGTTACTAGAAGATTATAGAAGATAAATGTTAGCTTAGCCACTAGTATATGTCTATGTAAGATTGTGGATTTAGTTCAGTAGCAAAGTTGCCAGTGAGTAGTAAATTTGAGTTGAAAGTTTGAAAGCCATTGTAAGATGTATAATAGATCAGCTCAGTTATGTAACTTTGCACAGTGGATCCTTTTGAAAAATGAATGAAAATCAATCTGGATCTCATAAACTGCTAGACCGATCTTGATGAAAATTGGACATCAATAGTGTAAATTAAGCTCGGACGGTGCTACAGTGGGCCAAAGTTGACCAACTCGTGAAAAGCATATCGGAACTTGTAACTTTTACAAATATGAGCAATGCAAATGCTTACTGTACTATATTATGTTTTTTAATTTAAAAGATATTTAAAATTTTAATTTCTCTCTTTTGGTCTTGACTTCTTTTTTTTTTTTTTTTTGTTTTTTGCCCTATAAATTGTTTTAAAAATATGGTGAAATTCTATACAATTTTTGAATCAAGCTAAAAAACAAATTTTTTATTTATCTCAATTCGATAACTAGAAAACAAATTCTAAGGCAAAATTTTGAAATAGTTCTCAAATTTTTTGCCAAAAATGTAATTTATATATATTTAAATTTATCAAAAAATTTAGTTAAAAAAGTTGGGAATTTTGGACATGCACCCTACATCCAGTAGTGGTCGAAAATTACCCAGTTATTAACAAAAGTTCAAAGTTCAGAGTTAAAAATTTAGATTGTTGATTTAGATTAGATGGTACGACATATTTTTAAAGGTTTGAAAAAACATTGACAGACCAACATCTGCAAATTTGCCTAAAATACCCTAATTCAATAAAAAAATTTTAAAATTTATATATATATATATATGTATATATATATATATACATATGTCTATTTTTTATTTGAAACGTATATATATATATTTTGAGAAATGCTTATTCAAACTAGTGTTGATATCTCCGTAAATAAAAAATGGTACAAATTGGGGAAAACCATATTTTATTTAAACTGTAAAAGAAATATTTAGTTTACTTAAAAATTTTAAGTTCGGCACATACGAAGCTAAGCCAGTACATTAAGAATTGCAATTATTTAGTTCTTAACTTAAATTTTTATTTTGAGTTCTAATTATATTACAAACTCAGCAAATAACTTTTTCCTGTATAAGAAATGCATTGGATCTGTAATATCTAATACAATTAATTAATAAAATTACTTCAAAAAGAACTCGAATTGCGTAAATAAACAATATTTCTATAAACAGTTAGAATTATTTTTAATTTAAACTATGATAAAGATGGTGATGGTGTCAACAAAACGGAACAATAAACAGCAGGAGAAGGCAAGTTCACCAAATGAGAAAAATCAGCTTTCAATTCTAGAAGTAAAAGCAGCGAGGTGCTGCTCAAAAGCTGCTCTAGCCCACGCCGGCAAAGAGCCAGCGAAACCCCTTGCTTCGGGAGCTGTCTGCTCGAAATAAACTTGAGTAGCGGCAAAACTTATACCTTCTGTAAACAAGGAACTGTGAAAAAGTCTTCGTGTTCCCAAGTATCACCTCCCCCCGCCAGTAAAGGAGTTGCGAACTTGCTTTCGAGCTGTGGATCTGTTCCTCCAGCTAAAAAGGGCACAACACATACGTCCCAAAGGCACTTAACACCCGCCAGAAGAGTCTTATTAAGACGGCATGCCGCCGAAAACCTCCCCTTTCGATTAGAGGAGGAGGTATAGCTGCAAGGTTAACAGTCCAAGACCAAGTGTCCGAATACGAGCTGTAATCGATAGGAGCGTTGTTGACTGCGCTATATCTCACACAAATTGGGATTTAGTACGTAAAAAGTTGATCGGAGTATTCTGAAAAGTTCTAAAGAATAACCCCGGACCTTCTCCCCAATGCAATGATGCTGGATGCTATCGCAGCCGTGTTAAGTTAATGGCCAGCTCAAACGAATGATCGGCCTTGCTCCTGAAGAAAGCGGTCACTCTATTGGAAGGTCTATGGGATGGCGCTAGTCTAAACGTGGTCTCCATTGAAGAGTTCCCACGTCGGCCTAGAGCAATGGCCCAGATACCGGATGAACCGTAAAAATCAGAGTCTCCGAATCCAATGGAGCAGCTCATTCGTTCTTCAGAGACAAAATGCCTTGCTATGGAGGCTTTATTATTTGTTCCAGTTCACATTTCATTTCCATGGGCAGATGAATTCTTGAAGATTTTGAATAGCCAATTACCTTTGGAGCTTAGCTCGATCCAAAAAGGCTTATCTTCTACTTCTATATATTGATATTTAAGTTGATCCTGTGGTTTCAAGAGTCATTTCACAGCTATTCGTATTGACGTCAATCCATGGTGTATTTTCTTCGCAAACCATTTGATTACTTAAAGTTTTCTAACAGGTATTCAGTACGCACTACGAAAGGACGTGAAATGTATTTATTTCGTAACTATATACAATATAAGGGGAACTTATTTTATCTTTTAATATAGGATTTACTTTATAAACTTGTGCTGATTGTCAGTTAAAAAGCTATTAATTGATTGCCAATTAGGGTTCCTGAAGCAGTGAAAAAATGCCAGATTTCTTTGAGTTCTGAACCTGTGTTTCTGCCGGGTAACATCAATTTATCCGGAGTCAGTGTAATTCTTTTGAGAAGATTAGCCAGCTCTTTTAAATTATGTTGATTATCTAATAAAGTTTTCATGTTATTCTCCAAGACTTCTCGGCCATCTTCATCCATTAATCCATGTGGTGCAGAGATCCTATGAATTTTAAGGGTGCTCCCCGTCACTTACGTGTGTTTTTGTTAAGAATAAGTTCATTATCAGATTCCAATTTATCGATTTGGTACTGCGTATTTTTAATAACTGACCAACACTGATCTTTAAATGTATCAAGTATTGGACATATTCCTCTGCATTGGTTCAGTAGTTCTGCAGCTCTATGCATGACATCAAAATATGGCTGCATTTTATAATAAATTACTATATTCCATGATTAATTGTGTCCAAATATATTACAGATTTTGGATTAATATCCCGCACCATTGTTATATTTGCTGCCCGTGTGGTAAACAACAAACAAAAACTGAACATCGTTAATAACATCAGCGATGTACTTCTTCTTGGAGGTTGACTTCTGAAGGTTGATATCGTTCTCGAAGGAGTTTTGTCTTTGGTAAATTCTGACTTATCATTCTCAATTGGGTATAGTTTGTGAATAGGCCTTTTTAATAACCCATTTTGTGTTTTAAGAGTAACAAGTCTTATTAGTCCATCATTACCAGAGTGCACTTTTTCAACTCTTCCCAACGACCAACAAGCAGTATGAGTTTCATCATTTTTTATGATCACAACTTGTCCGGTTTCTATATTGTTATTTATATATATATTGTTTAATTTTTGTTTTTTCTTAACAATATTAAAAACTGAATTTTAATAATAATAATAATAATAATAATAATAATAATAATAATTATAATAATAATAATTTGAATTTATAATACTCACCTCATAATACTTACCATAGATTAATTTAGTTTAGTAGGAAACCCTGTTGCTTTTTATGTTAAAAGTAACGGGGTTTGCTGAAAAATAATAAATAGAATAATAGGCTTTTATTATATATAAAGGAAGAAATAAACTTACTTACAAAGTATATACTCAACTTTCGGTCGTGTTTTATTTTACTCGGAGTTTTCACAAGTGTCCATTTTTTAAATTATAATTTAATTAATTTAAAATTCCTTAAAAATATTAAGGAGTAAACATTTTGGCGCCTGAACAGGGACAATATTGAAAAGAATTAAAAGTGAAGTGATTGGAAAAATGTGCTTTAAAAAACATTTTATTTAATTTAAAAATAAAAAAAGGTGAATTGTGTTTACAAAAAAAATTCTTTTATTTAACAAAACAAACATTAACAAAAGCACATAAAAATAATCACAAACGAAACAATAAAATACACAAAATTATAAAAATACAAAATACATAAAGAACAATTAATTAACTGCCTAAAAACAAAACATCATCAGTATCATCATTGCTGCTATCATCCATTGTTGCCCGTTTTAGATGTCCCGTCGTTGCCGCTACATTATTTGTAGACTGATTTATCTAAACAACAGCCCAGCATATATATATTAAGGTTTTGTTAACCACAAAAATAATTGTTATCTATGTATCCAGCACAAACTTTGCTTTCCTGGTAAGCTAGCAGGTATAATTGGAAATAAAAATAAACTACTTATTTTTTGCCTGAATAACTAGTTATTTTTGTTCGACTTGTCCACAAATTCATGTAGTTATTTTTTTGACTCTAGGGGTACTCAAAAATATGTACCTAAATGAAAACAAAAATATCTCGCACATACCATCCTAAGTGACAAAAACTCTATTTAGTTTAAAATATCTTTTTAGACATTTTGTTATAAAAAACTAACAGCTTCAGAATGGGGTTGAACCAACAACTTTCTGGTTGTTAATCCGGCGCTCTAGCCAACTCATCCACGTGATTGCAGTATTACTGTGCTATTATACTATTGAGTACTTATTAATATAATACAGAGTAGGCAAATAATAATGACGTCTCATTACCAAGAAACTACTTTAATAAGTAGTTGTTATTACCGAAAACCAAAAAGTTTTTGGTGGAAGGTAACAAGTGCAAAAATATTTGTGTAAAAACCTTAAATTTGTAATTTAATCAAATTTAAGAGATTTTTGTAAATTTGATCACTCTTTGCAAGTCGTACACAGAAAAATATTTTTTATACTTCTTTCTGAAATATTTTATTTGTTTAATATTTTATATAAACAAAAAACCACCCTTAAAAGTAAAACGATCACGAGTGTTAGTTCTTTTGTTTATAATAAATAAACATACACACACACACGTATAAATTCTCATTTATATCGAGAAACAATTTAAAAAATTACTTTTTGTTTTGCCGTCGGTATTGCAATCGTTAGCTAAAATATTTATTTTATTATAATGTATTTAAAATAAAAATACAATATTCGCGAGTGATAATTTTTAATTTTCAAAAAATAATTAAATTATTACTTATCACTATTTTCTTTTGTGCTTTATTCTTTTATTCGTTGTTCGTTAACTTGTTCAGTTCAATTCCACTTGTTCCTATACCACTTTCATTAATTTATTAACACCAGCTGTTAACAGTGTAGTGCGTTTAAACTAGCTTCGAAAGTGTAATTTCATACAAATTAGAAATATTAAGTTGGAAGTGCGTTCACACTAGCATCGAAAATTTTTATTGCATATAATTATAAAATATTAAAAAGTTTGTGTGTTCATACTTTAAATAATAATTTTAAATACAGTTTGTGTGAAATTTTAATAAATAAATATCGATTTTTCTTGGTAAATAAATAATATTAAATATAAAGTGCTTTTTTTGGGAAAATTAAATGTTATTTTTAATTGGAATAAATTGAACTTTAACTATAAATTTAAATAAAGGAATAAATCAAAGAAATATTCGAATATTGTGTAACCGACGAGAGAATAATTTTGAAGTTAAAATTAAATATATATATTTTTTTAATAATTCTTAATACCAAAGCAGAAAGTTATTAAATATATTTTACCAATAAATTAATTTGGTTTTTTTGATTTTTACTTTGAAGAATTTTGTTTTTGATAATCAATAATGACTGGTAAAAGTCGCCACGATTCTCCTTCCAAATCGGAAAATTTAGATAAATTATTAACAAAAAAGGCTAAGGTTGTAAAAAATATTGTGCAAATTTGTCAATTCATTCGAGAAAAAACAATTTCATTTAATCCAATTGAATTAGAACGTCGTTTGGACATTCTTACAAATTATATTGAGCAAGCAATGAAACTTCAGATAGATGTAGATAATTTAGATCCCGCTAGTGATGATAGAGCTGAGCTTGAAGACATTTGTGTGACCACAAAATCGTTGTTTTTGAGTCTTTTGGCTAAAAATAGAAAAAAAAGTGTGCCTGAAACATCTTTTACTGTTCAGTCATATCAGTCAAGACTCCCAATATGAAGCTCCCTAAATTCAGCGGAAAATATTTCGATTATATATTCGAGAACTTGATCCACAATGATCCGACGTTGACAGACATAGGAAAATTTAATCATTTGATATCATGCTTACCCGACGAAGCTTTTGATACAGTCAAAGTTTTCCAGATTTCAGAAGATAATTATTGCAAAGCATTAGTCAGTTTAAAGAAGGTATATGATAATTAGTGCTTGATATTTTTCGATAATATCACCAAACTTTTTGATTTTCACAGATCAGATCACAAAACTTTCGGCTTCTTCTTTGCATGATTGATACTGTTTCGGCAATATATGATTCGCTTTTAGCTATAGGCGACGAAAAGAAAATAACAAATGCTATTTTAATACATTTAGTGATGTCAAAAGTAGATCCAGTCACAAAATCTAAGTGGGAAGAACAGCTAGATTTCGAAAAGCTGACACAAGTTCAAGGCCGAGGTTTAATAAGAAAAAAACTGAAAACAATTCTACTAAGAAAAATAATAAAAGATCATTAAATGTTATAAAATCTAAACAATCTGCTGATAAATGTTTGTATTATAAATCAATTCAATATATAATTAATAGTTGCCCTTCTTTTGCTGCTGAACATGTAATTCAAAGATTTGATTTTATAAAATCTGTGCTTGCATGTATAAATTGTTTGAAAAAGGGTCACACAGTAGCTACATATACATCATCTAAGTGCAGAATTTGTAGTGGATCTCAAAATTTACTACTACACGGATACAATGCAAGTTCTAGTAACAATAATAATAATCAATTAAACAACTACTCTGATCAGCCGTCAACTTCTCTCGCTTCCGCGAATTATTCATCTTCGGATAAAAGAATTATTTGAACGACGGCTATAGTCAAAGTAAGAAATAGTTCTTGTGATTTTATATTAGCCTCTTTTAAATTTCGGTTCTCAACCAAACTTGATAACTGAGGAACTTGCACAGCTACTACGATTAAAAAGAGAAAGAGGCAGATTGAATTTAAATGGTATTAGTGAAATAAATTCATTTTCGAAATCTTGTATAAATTTAGCTGTCACTCGAGGGTAAACTCTGCTCACTTTAGTTCGAAGTTTTTTGTATTGAGTTTTACAACGAATTTACAACCTGATAAGATAATAAGTACAACTAGCTTTAAAGTTCCTAAAAATACAGAATTAGCTGATCCTAGATTTCATAAACCTCAAAAAATAGATTTCTTTATAGGTACAGAAGTATTTTTTTGATTTAATTTGTGTAGGACAAATAAAGTCTAGTCCGAGCCTCCCTATTTTACAAAAAACTTCGCTTGGTTGGATTGTTACTGGAAAGTACAATCAATCAAAGGGCTCGAACAACAACCAAATTTTTCATTTAACTACTTCAATAGAAAACGAGATCAATATAGATTCAATTGTTCTGGGAATTGAATGAAGTTTCGAAAGAATCAACAAAAATATATTCTGAGGAACAGCAACAATGTGAGGATATCTTTAGAAATTCAGTACGACGTTTAACGTCAGGACGATTTGTAGTCTCTTTGCCTTTCAATTCTGATACAAAAACAATAGGTTTATCTTTCGAAACCGCTAAAAGACGATTTCTGTTACTGGAACGAAAATTTTCAAAGAATTTCCGAAGAAAATGTAATGAAGGAAATGTATCATGCTTTCATGAAGGAGTATTTTCGCTTAGGTCATATGACAATATTAGATAATATACCAGATTTTCCTCACTATATATTCTACACCAATGTGTTTTGCGACCTCAGATTACAACTACGAAACTTCGAGTAGTTTTGATGCTTCTAGTCGAACTTCTTCACATGTATCACTTAACGATTTGTTAATGGTTGGTCTTACAATACAAGAGAAATTATATTTGACATTGATCCGTTTTCGATTAGTTAAATATGGAACCACTGACTATATTGAAAGTTTTATTTGACGAAAATGATAGAAATTATCAATTAATTCTTTGAAGGCAGAATCCATCTGAAAATTTGAAAGTGTTTCGATTAAACACTGTAACATATGTCACGTCGTCTGCACCATTTTTAGCTATCATATGATGATTTTTAGCTATCATCATCCATCATGATTTGAGTCGCCAACATATGTTTGATTCGTTTAGGCTTATTCAAAGAGTTCAAAAGTTGTCGCAGTGATTTCTACGTGGATAACTTGTTAATTAGAGCTGAAAGGTACCAATGCCTAAATATAATTCACAACTCGGACTTTTATGCCCAATAGTTACAAAATCTAAAATGTTATTACAAGAACTTTTGATACGAAAACTTTACTGGGATGAATCAATTCCTATGAGACTAAATGCGTCATGGGAAAATCTCAGATCTAATTTAATGGTAATTAATTCAATTATACTGTTAATTTCTGGTCAGATTCAGAAACTACTTTGCACTGGATAAAACTCATCCATCCGCACTAGCAATTTTCGTTTCCAATCGAGTTGCTGAGAATGTTTAGACGAAGTTATATGGCGTCATGTGCCAACTAAACAAAATCCAGCTGACATTGTATCAAGGGCATGTGATGTCAATGAATTAAAAAATTATATTTGGTTTAAAGGACATTCGAAATGGCATGTTAACGAACATTTTGAGTTAATGGAAAACTAACAAACACTAGAAAAGAGAAAAAACTAATATTGTTCTTGCAGTAGAGTATCAACAAAACTGTTTGCTTGATCTGATAGAAAAATATTTTTCATATAAGAAGTTACTACGAGTAACTGCTTTCGTATTCAGATTTGTTGATGTTCTGAAAAAGCAAAAAAATTTAGAAAACTTCTATACCTACAGCCAAATAAAATACTCAACCTTTCAGTCGTGTTTTATTTTACTCGGGGTTTTCACAAGTGTCCATTTTTTAAATTACAATTTAATTAATTTTGAAATCCTTAAAAATATTAAGGAATAAACATAATCAATGTTCCACTATTTCCAGAACTTAGCTTTAAGCTTTTGCAGTAGTTCCCATCTATCTAAACAGCTTATTTTGTTGTCATCATTCTTTTCAGGACTCTCAATCATAGGACGCCCAATTAAAAAGTGTCCTGATGTTAAAGTTTCAGTGCTTTCAGTGTTATTATCAAACTGATTTAATGGCCTTCGATTTGCGAAACTAGAGTACTTAGTTCTTCGAGCGATAGGTTATTCTCGCCTACGGTTCTTTTTTGAAGATATTTCATGGATTTTGCTGCTGCTTCTCAAATTCATCCTGTATTTTGTATTTTGTCTTCTTCAAATATTGGGGAAATATCTGAAATTAATAGTTGCAACGAAATCTTTGTCGAGTTGTCTTGAAGCTCAAATGAAGTTGGTGCCGTTATCGAAATAAATGTGATGGCTTTTGCCTCTTCTGGAAAAAAATCGGTTAAGAATCTGTTGTTAAACTGCTTACCGCTTCCAAGTGAACTGCTTTTGTTAACATACATATGAATACTGCTACATAACCTTTAAAGGATTTTTGACTTCTTCCATTAGAATATTTAGTTTGGATAGAACCTGCATAGTCTATTCCACAGAGGTAAAAGGGTTGAAAAACGTTGAGACCTTGTTTATATCTAATATATCTGACACAATGATGAATACATTTTTAAGACTATTTTTAAACCAAAATCCAAGAATTTCTTCTAATAGTATTTTCGACCAATCGATGGCCACCGTGAAAAGTTGCATGATGTATATCACGTATGATTCAATCTGCTAATTATGATTTTTGTAGAATTACTGAATGCTTCGTGAGAGAGCAGCAATTTTGCTACGATGATCAATTAAATGGTTGTTTTGAAATTGTAATAATTCGTTTATTATCTCCGCGCTCTGATGTGCCTTTATTATAATACTCGTATCAGTTGTTCTCATGACAAACAGATGTATATTTTTCTCTGCGATTTTTTAAATTTTAATCGAGAGTGTTAATATTTATTAAATATAATACATTAAACATTTAAAAAAAAAAACAAAATTAAATGTTATAAATAAACAAACAAAACAAAAATTTGTGATAAAAAAGTGTTATAATCTGTTATAGATAATTTAAAAGAGTCTATGAGTTCTCATGATGAGAGAAGACTCAGCATAAATAACAGTAATGCGTATATAGTTCTCAATGGGGGGAGTATAAAAAATGTGTGAGCCGCAATACAATAAAAATTATTTAACATTGAGAAAGCTCGCTCTTGTTCCCCCGTAATTCAATTGTATGAAGAAAACACACAAACAATATCACCATCCAAAAACTGTTTAGCACAAAGCATAAACAAAATATGAAAAACAAAATACAAGATTTAAAAACGACACAGCTAATGCTTGTTAATACACAAGCTTGTAATCCACTACCAACAATAACTAGTGAGAGTTTGAATGTATATACAAAGGTGCTATCCCGAAGAATAAGATAAGTACTACAAAATTTCAAATTCCATCAGGTATGCTTAGATATGTAAGTATTAACAAAAGAAATTTAAGCTAAAAAACAAAAGGTAATTGAGTGATGATATAGAAAATAATCATACAAAAGATGGTAATTCTATTCAAAAATCATCTAAACCCCCGCCTAGCTCCAATAATTTAGTTAAGACATCTTTTTCATACTGTTATAGAAAAATCTCTCATTACCTAAATGATAGTAAAAAAAACTTTTATACATATCAACTTAAAAGTAGTAAAGATTTGACAGTTGTCATTAAAGGAATAGAGTCCAGTGTTGAACCAGTTGAAATTAAGGAGGCCCTGGAAAAGTTGAGCTATCAAATAAAAGTTGTGGTAAATATTTTTAATAAAGACAAGATACTCCAACCAATGTTTAGAGTTAAGTTGGAGCCGAATGAAGATAAACTAAAGATAAATGAAACACATCCTATATATTCTCTGCGATAACTATTGAATCTCAGAGTTACTACAGAGGAACCCCTTAAAATAAATGGGCAATGTAGCATACGGAAATCTGCACTTGTCATCACAATGCGATATTGTGAAGAGAGGTCTCAAATAAAAGAGCTTCTAAGAGCGCAGGACCAAATGATTCAAATCCTCTTGATGAGAAAATGAGTTATTTGAGAGTATATTTCTGGAGTGCGAATGGTTTAAAAAAAACATAAAACGGAAATTTCATACTTCATGAAAAAACAAAATATTGATGTGATGTTAGTCTCCGAAACCCATCTCACCAATATATACAATTTTTATATTTCAGGTTATTCATTCCATTCTCCTAATAATCCGGATGATATACTAATAAAAAAACGAATACGACATTATACCCTTGATGAATTCTCAAAAGATTACTTGCAGGCAACATCTATTAATCTTGAATGTTTCTCAGGTGGTTTAACCCTAAGCTCGGTTTTTTGTCCACGACGATTTTCAATAATTAAGGAAAAATTTGAAGAATTCTTTAACATGTGGCATGTGGCGATTATAATGCCAAATACACGTACTGGGGTTCAAGATTGAAGAATCCTAGAGGTACTAGTTGATCGCAAAAATGGCTTTGATTCCGTGTCCTCTGGACATCCAACGTACTGGCCGGCTGATTCTAGAAAAATTCTTGACCTCTTAGACTTTGCTATATCTAAAAATATAAACAGAAAATCAATAACTACAGAAATTGCTTATGATTTAACTTCTGACCATTCTCCTATAATAGTAACATACTATGGATGGACTAACATACGAAATTATCCCACGAATACTTTCTATAAGACAAATTGATTAAAATATAGAAAATCCATAAGTAGTCATATCCACACGAATCCAAAGTTTCAGTGTGAAGAATGCGTCAATGACTTTACGTCATTACTTACTTCAGCAATGTAACATTCTAATAGTCAAACTTTTATAAAGGATGATAAGATTACTTCTAATACTGAAATTGAAAAACTTCTCCTTGAAAAAAGAAAACATAGAAGAGAGTGGCAACAAACCAAATCATCAGCTGCCAAGCTGAGGCTGTCCATAGCAAGCAAAAAACTAAAAAGAACCCTTCAATTAGAAAAGGATCGCCAAAGTAGAAAATATATTGAAAGCTTAACGAATAATAAAAATACTAATTTTTCAATATGGAAGACAGCGAAGGATATTGGAGGTAGACGCACAAAGTCTTTAAGGAAGGCTGACGATACCTGGGCCCGTAGCACAGAAGATAAGACCAATTTATTTGCATGCTACTTAAGCGCAGTCTTTCAACCCAATCCCCAAACAAATGATTTTGTATTGGGAGAGACACTTGACATTACACTAAATTATGACTACATAATTGTTGTTAGCCCAGACAACATGAATACAATCATTAAAGAAAATATAAATGTTAAAAAATCACCTATCGTCCTTCCTTTTGAAAACATCAAAAAGGCTGATTGATCTGCACCTTCACATCATGTTGTCGATATTGCAGTGGGTGTAACTGGAAAATATTTAAATACCATATCCCACCGACTACGAACTGCGCTAGGCCTACTCAGTAAATGGAGTACAAGTAGTGGCCTTAGCGTGAATCCAGGAAAGACGGAACTAATTCTCTTTTCAAGGAGATACATAATATCGTTTTTCCCATTCCCTTGCCTAAATGGAGTTGAATTAAAGCTGTCGGAAATGACTCTTCGATATGGTGATCAAGCTTATACATATGTATGGAGCGATAGTATGGTGGAAAGCGATGGAAAAATCCACCTTCTGCGGAATCTTCGATAACATTCAGCGCTACTAATTACAGTTGCGCTTCGTACAATACCATCCGAGGCATTATTCGTTCTGATGAACTTGATGCTAGTGAATCTAATGCCAAACAAATCGCCATCATGTCGGCGACTAGACTCAATACCATAGGTGCATACAACGGTAGGAACGATGACCATGCAACCATATTAGGTATTTCAAACCCAGTTTCTTTTTCAGTCGATCCCACTCCAAAACCTGGATCGATGGAGGTTTATACTGATGGATACAAATCTTCTGAAGGGGTATCTTTATTCCCGCATATAGGAAGAACATTTCCTTCAAATTGTTGGATCACTGCAGTGCTCTTCAAGCGGAGATCTCGGTCATCAGGAGAGCGGTAAATATTCAAATTTGTACCGATAGTCAAACCGCGATTAAGTCTCTTTCCAAGATGGTACATGAATGCCGGACATCTCTAAATAAGATGGCGAGACATTCAAACCTAGAGTTGATCTGGGTAAGAGGCCACTCATGTATCCCGTGATATATTATTGCGGATGAACTGGTCCTAACTTGTTCCCTTCTTCAAAATGAAGAAATGGACAAACTGAATGATGTGCCACTGTCATCTTGCATATCTATGATACTGCATTACTTGTCGAGAATAGCTCAAAAAAAACATATACAAACAAGCCCACATGTTCTATCTCGAGATGGAACAAGAACGGTCGAACTTCATTCTAGGATTGCCAAGGCGTCAGATACGGACACTTGTAGCCACTATTACTGGGCACTGGGTTGATGGTGCGCACTTTAGGAGGCTAAAACACCCTTATAACGACTATTGTAGAAGTTGTTTTAACGAGGAGGAGGAGGAGGAAGAGACAGTGGAACATCTTGTTTGTCACTGACCTGCTCTTGCGGATATTAGGACTACATAATTTGGGAGTTCACATATGCATGATCTCTCTCTAATTGATATCAGACAGATTCGATCTTTCATACGTTCGTCAGGTTGGTTCGATTTGAGTCTATATTTGGACATGTAAAAACAAATTCACACGATCCCTCAGGGTAACACAATGGAATCAATAGGACCCAAATGAGGTGGTATTATTTTATATATTCACGGTTGACCATTTAACCTAATCTAATGCTACGGTTTACTAATAGCAACTAGAATTTGTGCAACGTCAGGCAAGATTAGCTAAAAATAATATTATTTAGGAAAGTCTATATTAGACGATAATAACGATTACCAAATTTGATATCCAAAAGGTCGATTGCTTGATATATATCCCTCTAAGTACGTAGCAAGGCGAATTCAAACAGGTGACCTCACATAAATAGCTGATTATTTTTTTAGTACTTTGAACTGTCAAACTCCATATAACCACAATATTTGCTTACCCGCTGAAGTGTCAAACTGCATGTTAAAAAAAGAATGAATTCGCTGTATTATTGATTTTGTAGAACTGCTTCCACCTGTTTCATTTCGCCATGGTACGTAGTAAAACAAAAGTTAAGATCGTCTATACACCTCTGATACCAGCAAAAATAGATTATCCAGAGTTCTATTCAATTGTGCTGTCAATTCATCACTTCGAGTTTGTTTGATTCGTATTAAAGAGCTGTATACACGATTTTGATTTTGCGCTCGAATATTCTTAATTAGTGAAATAAGTTATTGTTGTTATAGTCGTGTGTATAAATTAAATTATGTCTTTACTGATTTTCTTAAATCTCTTAGAGATTGCTTAAATTTTTAAATTTCATTTCTCCTTTTACGCCATGGAATAGTTGCAGATGTCACCACTTGCTGCTTCATTTGCCACAGTACAACATTCGAATCTATTTGAATAATCATTATGGATGCTCATTGTACTCATTGTAGTATGATTAAAAGACAGTTCTAAAAAATCGTTGTTAATAAATTTGTTCATTCACGCAAAAAATTTAAATCAAACTGATTGTTCCTTAATTGGCTTGCGACTTTATGAGATTTCTTTTTATTGGTTTTACTAGAATTTTGAGCTTAAATTATAATTCTATATAATTAAAATGATTATGACACTTTACTGTGGATCGAAATAAAATAATTCACAAACAAAATTTTACAGAACAATTCTGAATGTATTAATTTTATAGTGTTTTAAACTAAGATCATATTTTCAATAAACATTTATTATCAATATTATTAAGGGATGATTAGGACGTAAAAAAAGTCAATTAGTTCGCTTAGCAAAACAAAATTATTCCCACACGTTTAAATTAGTTCTGTAAAAAAACTTCTACTAAACATACAAATAATTAGTTTTTATTTTTTATTTTTTTTGACAACTGAGTTAGGTTTCTTGAAAAAGAGTAGTTTTTCTAGTTAGCTCTAAAGATTTTTTATCATTAAACATATAAAAATACACAAAAGTAATATTTATCTCATACAAGTAGATTTTCGATAGGTGCAGGGGAAAGGGTAACCCCATACAAAGCAAATAATATTTATCGCACATTTAAAGAACTATTGTAGCATACGAATTAAAATTTTTCGAAAATTATTTTCTGATCAAGTTCCACAAATGAGACGAACATAGGACGGCTTGGATTAGGGGGTGTATTAGCCTCCATATATGGAAATAATTTTATTTTCAAGCTCCAAAACTGAGAAGAAAATAAGACGATTAGGATTAGGAAAAGTCCGATTCCCTTATACGAAGTAAATATTGAAAATCGCATGTTCAAAGAACTGTTTTACCGAAAGACTTGAGATAATTTTTACATCAAGTTCCATAATTAATAATGGAAATCGGACGAGTAGGACTAGGGGAAGTGGTAGCCCCATAAAAAGCAAATATTTAAAATAGCATATCCAAAGAAATACTGCACCAAAAGCCTTTAGATTTTTTGAAAATAATTTTCATATCAAGATCCATAATTAAGACGATAGGACTAAGAAGAGTCGTTGCCCCAATACAAAGTAAATATTGAAAAACACTATTTAGATGAAAATAGGACGGGTATGACTATTAATTTTGAATTAACGCTGAAAAAATTACATAATAGAAAAGCAAATAGGGTTGTTGCAGCCCCCATTTAATTAAAATTCCATATTTTATTAAAACATATTAAAAATGCATAAACGGCAGAATTGATTATTTTGAAATCATGTTAATCTGCTTCTACATTTTTCGATCAAAGCAACGGAAGTAGTAGTTCCCATAGTAATATAACAAATATTAAAAATAATTTATATTTACATATTTTAAAAGAAGTCCTAATATGTATATTGTAGATCAGGGCACACTAAATAGCTATACTGATCTGCCCAGCTGATTTTTAAATATTGTTTAAAAATATGCTGTTAATATGTATTTGACAAAAGATATACAAATGTAAACAATTGTAAAGCCGGATTCTTCTATTTCCTAAAAGCATTTAAAAAGAAAAAAAAAAATACAAAAGAATAACAGAATTAGAAAAACATTTACACATTTATAAACAAAAACAGTTTTTTTTTTTTTAGCATAACTCAAAATGTTTAGATTATATTAATTTTAAAATTGATTTATGATATCCTCAACCATAGATGAACATAGATATAACATAAATATAAGTCGGTTGTCAAAAAAACCTAAGTCTGAAAATGCGTTAGTAAAAATTTCATTGAAAACAAAAACAATTATAGTACGTATGCTTTTTTAAATAATTTTTTTCAATTGAGTTTTTTTTTAACTTCATATCTATATTAATAACCTATGTCCTTAACCATAAAGGACACAAAAAGTTTGACATCAAAATATATATTTTTGGAAATCTGCAGATTTGAATGAAATGAAACTTGTGACATAAAAGGGATTTGGACTTAAAATTAAGTTAAAATAATTCAGAATTTTGTTCGAATTTTGTTGTGCTTTTGATCAGATTTTTTAGGTCTATTTATTTAAATATTAAAAAATTTAGTAAATATAGAGAAACAATGGCTATGTGAAAACAAAAGAGAGAAATGTACACAAATTTTTATTACATATTATTTTGGAAAGACTATTTCAGAAAGGTTATTTAAGTCTTTCTTGTAAGTTAAGAGATCTCAATTAATGTAAGCATATTTTTGATGTTTTAAACAATTGTTTTTATTTATTTATTTACTTTTTATAATACGCTAAGATTTGTTTTATTATTCAAAAGGCATTGAAACGAGTAACATATTAAGACATAATTTACTCGAATAACTCTGGTAATTTAAAAGATTTACTAGATTATTCGAGTAATTTAAAAACTGCATTTTCGAGTTATTTGATTAATCGAATAATGAAAATGTCGAGTAAAATGAATACTCTAGTTGCCACAATTTTTTGTAAGAATTTCAAAAATATACTGTTCTATCTAATTTAAATCAAGAAAATGACAAAAGCTTGATCTTTTGTTCAAAGATTACACTGGAGGTGTTAAATTTTGCCCTATAACAATTTTCTAAAAGCCTAACACCTCTTCTGTTGATGTCCCAGATTTCATAAAGATCGTTTAGCAGTTTGAAAGATCTAGAATTATTATTTTTATTTTTGTACTCTATAGTGTGACACAGTCTATAATTCTGCCTTTAGACGAAACTTCTTTCCCTGATATAGATTTTCAGTAAATTATTTTTAAAAATAAAAAAAAAAAAATAGTATATTCAATTCTCTTCTTATGTGCTAAAATTAAAAATTATGCTAACAATCCCCTTTCAGTATGTCGAATAAGCAATTTGCAAACCATTCTGAATATGATTAATCATATTCACTGAATATGATTAAGTATCATCATTTTCCCTCAAATAAATAATTAAGTATTCTCGCGTCCTTGTCAATAATTCGCAAGGTGGAATAAACTCAAACAAAGTTTCCTACTTTTACCTTCCGGTAAATTCAACGCCAAGGTCGCCTTTTATAGAACTTATACACTCTACAACAATTTACAAATTAAAATGGCTTATGAGAGGGAAAGAGTTTGAAATCGATGGGCTACAATTTAATTCCAAGAAAAAGGAGGCATGTTTGCTAAGCTCGTTACCATAGCAGCAAAAGAAAATCAATAGCAAAAACAAAAACTCAAAAAAGACTAAGTTAAACGTGTGGCACGTGCTGCAAACTACATACACTAGATACACGGTAAAGTGTAATGCGGAATGTGAAAGATAAAATATACATATAAATATAAACATTTGTGACTGTAATAATATTAGTAATAAAAATCCAAAAAGTTATTGTACAAATATTTGTTGAAAATACCTTTAAATTTGTGAAATTTTAATTTTATTAGAAATTATTTTTTCTGCAAAAAGTACATTTATTTTCACTTTTTTGGAAGCAATTATTAATCATTTTCAAACCAGAACAAAATATGCTCTTAGCTATATTTTTGAATTGGTGAAAATGTTCTTCTTTGGAAGCACTTGATCATTTTTTTTCTTTGCTGGGATATTCAAAAAATATATGTATATCTAACTTATTTCCAGCTAAAAACCACTGTGCATAATTAAAATTTAGGTTAAATTATATAAATGGCTGGGATACAATTTGTTAACCTCCAATTCATTTGAACAATTCATATATTTTTTTTTAAAAATGGAATTGACGTACCCGTACAGTAATATCTTTTTAATATAATACTTAGTATTGATTTTCGTTTTTACATTCTAGGACTTTTTAAAGCAAATAAGTATAAATTGTAAAACAGTTAGCTCAATAATAGTTTAAATATTCATATATGAGGTTCTCATACATACATTTGTACATTAGGAAAGCACAAACATAACTAAAATGAAAGTTTAATTACATTATCTCTTAAAATTTTCTCAATATAAAATTGAATAATTAAGTTTTCGCTGGTAATTACTTACAAATAAAGTGACAAACAGTAAAATCTTAACACTTACAAATCTGCCTAAAAGTACACTTCACCTTTTAGACATAAAATTTGAACTTTGCAAACATAAAGAAAAAACTACAGTAATTTTATGCAAATACAAAGTTATTGTGTAGAACAGTTTTAATATTATATACATACATATAGCATACCCAACAAAAACTTTACTTAGGAAGTTAGCAAGCATGTATGTATTATTAAAGACAAATAAAAACTACTTTTGATAAGGACATTATAGGTATTCAACTTCAGATTCACCATCTTGCAAATCAAAAGCATTGGTACTAAACATAACTTTAGAAATAAAATTATTCAAATTTTATTAATATTAACATTTTAATGTCCAAGTTAATATATAGGGGAGAAAAAAAACTGCTTTACTATTTACTATGTTTATACTTGATGTATCAAAATGAAAAATTCTTGAACAATAAGTTTTGCGGTAGTACCATCTATAAAAAAAAAAAAAAAAAAAAAAAGATGGTTACAGATCTGAACTCACTAGACTTAGTACCATAGGTTTCATTTTGTAATCATGATTATTTTCAAAGTTCAACAAACTTAGAAAAAGGGCTTAAAATTACTTAAATTTTTCCCATTCTTCTACACTTTTTGTTCTCATTCGATCTTATATAAACCAATCGGACGTTGTGCATAAATTCTATATCCTCTAAATTTTTTTTTTACTTTTAAATTCTTTTTTGATACTTATTTAAATAAGAAAAAAAAAAAGAAATGAAACTCTTTAAACTTTAAAAATAACAGCTGATAATTCAGTTGTACTCAATCAGTTACGATCGGATGCTAATGAGTTAAGGCGCCTCCTGAAGTTCATATTGTATGATATCTTGAAGTTTGGTTTTTGTGAAACTCATAACCGAAATATGTATTCTACACACGAGGAGCATATTAAAAAGGACTGTTTGTGCAATTTCTTTATAATGCAAGCCCTGATTACCGCATCTAAATATTTTCCTTATTTAAATAACATATACATAAAGCAGACATATTTTACTTTCTAAGTACATTGAATTGTTTGGAATAATGTCCTGTTTGGCAATGAGTCACGACCATGGTAATGAAAATAAAATAAACGAAAGTTTGTGGCTCAAACAAATGTCATCAGCAACAATTCCTAGAAATAATCACTGAATCACAATTCAATGTGTATTTTAGCCACGAGTATATGATGAGAAGGCAGAACTTTTTGTAATAGTAAATGCCAGCAATGTGTAAGTACAAGACATTTAGGCTCCTTTCGATTCAGGTTACTAGAGCTTTTCATTGATAAAAGCTTTAAATAGTTTTGCAGACAAAAGCTTGCTACCGTCAACAAATATTTATCAATTTGTTACTCATTCATTATTTTTTGCGTCTGACTCATTGTGTTTGTTAGAATTGTGAATTCGTATCGTGCAAGGACTATTAGTTTCATAGGAGAATGATTTTGTAATAAATGTATTTATTATTAAACATGATGTATGTATTTAGCCATTTCATTTGCATTTATAATCGTTCGATTATTTAGCTCCCGTCACGGACAAGGATTAAAGAAGGAAAATTTAACATTTTTAATTATTATCTTCTTCATATATGGGCCATTATCAACTGATTTTAATATTTAATAAGTTTTGTGGTAATACTGTTATGAACAAACGGTTACTGATCTGAACTCACAAGACTTGAAACTAACAGAATACATTATTTTACCACCATAGGTTTCTTTTTATAATCATGATTGCTGTTCAAATTTCAAATTTCTTTTACACATTTTGTTTGCTCGTTTATAGTTTTTGATCCGTTTTTTTTTATTTCAATACTTTGATGACATTTTTTGTTTTTTGTTTTTTTTTTGCGGGATCTGTGCGCACCTCAACGGAATACAAATTTTGAAATAGAGATTGATAATTGTAATTATGCGTTTTTTTTCGCAAAAAGGAGCAAAATTAAAAATGTAAATTAGTTTTTCACTATGGTGCTGTAGCGAATAAAAAAAAATGTACATTGTTTAGTTATTAAAACTGTAAATAATAAAAAAAAATTAAATCTATTTCAATTGGACCTCAATTTTGTACACAATTTTTAAATTATCTTATTAAAGTTTAATATATATGAGTGCTTTGATACATGAACGATTGATATTGAATCTTTTCGCCAAAACTCCCAATTAACTATCTTTTAATTTAAATCTTTAGATTTTAACGCTTCTAAAAAATGGAATTCATATTACCAAATTAGATAGGCTAAGTCCCTATAAAAATAACTAAATTCTTTTTCTGTAAACATATAATTGTAAAAGTCAACCTCATTTTCTATTACTTCTCCATCCAGCTGTTTTGCAATTCTAAATTTATTACAATCTGATTTGCTTTCGACATCATACCATAAGGACGTAAGAATAATTAATTTTTTATTATTAAACTATATATCCTAACGCCATACAAAATTGGATTAGAGACCACACTTTGATAAATATTGTTCTAAACAGTTATATTTTAAATACTTTTTTTTCCTAAAGACTAACTAAAGTTGATGAATAATATGCAAAGTATTTAAAACTTGAATACTTATATTAAGATTATATTCATTTTTATATAATAACTTTAAATTTTTAAAATTTGGTTATTTTTTTCCAAAATTTTGATCAGAAAAAATTTTTGTCTTACAGTTGGACTTATAGTGGTATGTCTCCAGACTAAGAAAATCCAAAAAATTCTGAGATGTTTCTATTATATCAGCTTTTATGACCTCTTTACAAAAGAACCACTACAATTTACAACAATGTTTTAATCGGATGTAACT
Organism: Protocalliphora azurea; assembly: GCA_932274085.1. NCBI lineage: Eukaryota > Metazoa > Arthropoda > Insecta > Diptera > Calliphoridae > Protocalliphora > Protocalliphora azurea. Next base: position 79,664,019 of record OW026520.1, read on the forward strand.
GTTGTGTAAAAGAATATAATGGATCCAAATTAAAATTAATTAAAAGACAACATGTTAGATTAATAAATTATTATTAAAAATGTAGAGAATATAAAATTTTGATTTGTTTTATTCGTAGAAATTGAGTTTTCCGACACATTATGGCAATTTCATTCATATCTTTCGGTCTTGCGGAGATTAAACTCCAGTTCACACTTTTCCCAAAATTTCTCTTATAAAAAAGCATTGAAATTCTATACAAATAGTTCAAGGACCAATGTAAACTCGAAAATCACAAATTAATTTATTTGAATTTTGTATGTATTGTGTGAATATATTTTAAATACTTTTTTATTCAATGAAATTGTTGTTAAGAATTCTTTTCATCCGATGAAAAAAGTTGAAAGTAATTTTCAGTTTTTATGATAAATATCACAAATGTTATTTATGTTTCTTATTTCGATATAATAACAAAAATTAAGCTTAAAACACATAATTTACTACGTTATAAAGGGATAACCAAACAGGCAAAAAAAATAATATACATCACATAAAGTAGTGTATACATTACCCCAGATGTAGAACTGAGATTAACGCTGATATAATATGTGAGATAACATCGTCAGAGGAGAGTAACCATTTTGTTTATATTATATTAAATCTTAAATGAGGGGTATACGTATTCCAATAAATGCTATAAGAAATCATTATTTTCAATCAGTTACAGAGTAAACATGTCCTTTTTATTTAAGCTTTTCGCACTTTTTTAGCACAATTTGTATAAAAATGTTTTTAATATGTAAAACAAACCCTAAAAGCAATTTTACAAAAAACATTGTTTTTTAATAATTTCCAAAATACACATGCACATACACAAACAAACTTTCGTATATGTGTATATTTTTGACAGTTCATCTTATAAGATGGTTGTGTATTGAAATCTCATCACAACAGTCTCATAATACATCTTATAATACTAATATTCGAATCTACACGTGACACAAAAATCTTACATATTATGTTACGTCTAGACGTTCAAACGTTAAAATTAACGCGAATTTATGCACAAAAACAACAATAAGGCGAATTCATTAATGTTTTTTATATATGTAGTTTGACAGCTAACAATCAACTGATTTTTACGTTCGTCTTGATAAAAATTTGTCTAGTATAGACACTACGTAACACACAACCATTCATATTAATCATTTAAGCAATAAAAAATTGTAATTTTGCTATAAAAATCATCAAAAATATAATTTTAATCATACTTGGTTTAACGTCCCCTATTAGAAAACAACTTATATCTGTATGATTATTTCTGTATATTGATTTAAGTTCGAGGTATTTTTTATGGATTCGAATTACAAAAGAAAACATTTTCTCTATGAAGGAGTCTTTCAACGCTCAAACTACGTGATCGATTTTCAGCAATAATCTTTTAGGAAGTCTACATATTATTATTTTTAAAGCCCCAAAAAATTATAAATTAATATTGGACAACAATTAGACTCTCCATTCTAAACAATAAAAGCAATGTGTGAGATCATATCCTTTGGATTGCAGATTATGATCATACAAATTTGAAATACCTAATACGTGCCCTTGTATGGGCATTGAATATTTTTCCGTCGAAAATTGATTGGCTGACCAGGGTTAACTACCATTACCTATAAAATACCCATACCGCTAAAAAAAACCCATTCAACTTGACTACCGTTACCCCTAAAACACCGTTAGCGAAATAATTAGAAATACCGTTACCGCTAAAATACCGATACCGAAATAACCCAAAATACCAAAAAAACTAAAACACCATTACCGAAATAAAACATATCCTTACCGCTAAAATACCATTACCTTTATTACACAGTTTAAGAAAAAAATATTATTTTTAATAAAATTAAAATAAAACTTGTAACTCATATTTCTTAGTTGCGAACTAGTATCTATTTTTGAATTTTTGAAACAACTATTACCCTACCGAAATAACTATGAACTCTTACCGAAATAATTCAAAATACCATTACCGTTACTTTTTTACCTTTTCGAATTAGTTGTCAACCTTGGTCAGAACTTACGAAAGAATTATTGCTACTATCGCGTTATCGTCATTGGACAAATACATAAATATTTAACCTAGATTGAACCGTTTAATACTATATTTGAAATACTGGAGGAAAGTTAAATGAAACAAAGAGTAGAAAAATATATACTTTTTCAGCCTTCCTATATGAATTTGGAGGTTATCGGAAGGATTTTTTTCGTGTAGTTCTGTCATATAAATTTGAATCATTGGTAGTATATATTTTGAAATTAGTTGTAAGGGTTTTTATTAACATATTATAAGAACTCATAGTGAGCCTTTAAAAAACGTTATTAATATTATTCAAATAAAAATACTATTTTGTAAGAAAAAATCATCAAAAATATGATAAAATTATTATTCTGGCAACGCTGGTAATCATTAATACACAGAATCGTTTTTTTTTCGATTCTCTACTCACTCTTACTTAGAATGAATGAAAATTCGTTCCGAAATTTTATATTGAAAACAACAAAAAAAAAAAATAAAATTTGTTTGTTGTTTTCAATACAAATTATCGGAGCGAATTTCTTTTCGTTTTACAAAATTAGGCCAATAATTTTTTTATTGTTGATTACACTGAAATGATTGTTTTACGCCGCTACGCAAATTAATATGTTTGTGCAGCTTCTTAGTATATATGCATAAATCAGTGTGCCAAATTTCACGATGATCGGTGGAAAACTGACCATAGCTTCCTTATAAGTCTACCTTTCGAAAATCATTTTAAAGTGCAAAAGTCTAATACATAAATATTACATACATTTTAAATGTTTTCTGAGTTTTATGTGTCAGTTTAGTACTGAATTGTACACTATTTATTCAAAAACACTTAAAAATACAAGAAAACTAGTATGAAAAAATATATATAATAAAATCGTGTCTTTAGTCAGTTTTTCGGTGAAATGGACGGATTTTTACAATTATTTTTGTATAATATTTCATATGTACACTCTTGTCAAAGCAGATTTTGATAAGACACATCGCATGGACAGCACGAAATTTACCATAATTGGCATAATTATATCGTGCTTGTAATGATTAACGAAATTTGTAGTATAAAGAAAACCCTAAAATATGCTACGCTAATACCATCAAACATTGAAAATATCATACATTTCATTTAAATAACTCAGTAGATTTCGATATTGCTCGCATTTCTTACTAGAATTATACATAAACTTCCAGTTTGTAAAAATTTGTATATTTTCAGCTTAAAACCGCTATAACTTTCGCACCCGTGCACAAAATGATTAACGTGAACTGATTATACATATGCATTGGGGTCACTTTATATAGGACCAGGATCTTTATGCAAATACATATTTGTGTTTGTTGATATATATAAATTATAAGATAAATAAACTTATCTGCAATGACTGCCAAACTTTTCCATAGTGTTGGTAACTTTATGACTGACTATTGAACGTTTCACTCTGAACTATAAACTACGAATACGTTACAGTCTAGAAAAATCCAAAATCGTTACTTTAAACTTCTAAAACAAAACTTAATCGTTTTTTTACCTTTTTCGATTCGATAAGTTTTATAAAGCATTACCAAGAAATTCGAGTCAGAACATGTCAAATTTTGCTGCTGAAAATAGCTTAAATGGAATAAGGGCTTATATCCATATATTTTTATTTTTTTTTTTATGGTAGGAATGAATGTTTTTAGCTTTGTGGTCGTTCCATGGCCTTTATATTTTCTCCTGTTCCAGTTTTAGTGGTAAGGTCATTGTTTAACTTTCTTACCACTATAGAAACTAATTGCCTGCTGACACTACATAGTAGGGTGACCGACTCGGTTAGTTTTTTCAAAATAGACCGGTTTTAAAAATAAAATTTTATTTAAAACACTAAATACTAATATTTGAATGGAAATTTACGAAAAATTTTTTAACTAATTAATATTCATAGTACTAATTTCTTGTTATGTTTTATTAATATAGTTTAAGGTTAAATTGAACTTAATTCTATAAGTTTAAAGAAATATTAAAGTAATAATTGTCTTGGATGAAATTCGTATATCAATGGAATTAGTCTTTTTTCTCTTGTACCACCTGTAAATATCTTTCGAACAATTTAACTATTTTATGGTTTTTATTAGTTCAATATTTGAAATAATACATTAATTTATTTTTAAAGAAGTAGTATTTGGAAGAGGTCTACCTGCAAAATCGAATCGAAAAAATTCAGACACAATTTTTCCATATTAAGCCATAGCACAGTGTGAGATTTTGCGAAATTAGCTGGCAGAAATTTTAATTTTTACTTTTCTGAGTTAGGATTTGCTCTAAAATATATTTAATACATAAAATATATTTAATGCAACATATTGAACAGCAATAAGATCGTGTCATATTTTAGCCTATAGCCATTACAAATCATTAGAATCCCCTTAGAATCACTTCAGAGCTCCTAAATTCTTCAATTTCTTGGTTTCGAAATTAAACTCAACGAAAATAAACTTTAGGTATCATAAAACTATGTTACAAATTATTGTCAAGTTACAGAAAAAGAATTATTGGAAAATTCGATTCCAAAAAAATGTTTTGACGTTTCAAAGATTGATTTGACTTTTTAAAGAAAATGATCAAAAATTTACTTTTGACCGGTTAAATCATCAAAATCTAACACTGTGCATAGTTTCTGTACACTCATTTTTGATGATTATTTCCTTACGTAATTAAAATTTGTTTTTTGAAATAGTTACATATAATAAATTTTAGCCTCAATATTATAACATTTGTTGATTTTTTTGATCAATATAGTCTTTTGATGGAATTATTTACTTCCAAAAAAACCGGTTAACCGTTTTTTCGGAATTTTAAAATAGCAACCGGTTTTTTTCAAAATTTCAATTATTTGAAAACCGGTTTTTTCAAAAAGTCGAATAATCAATCACCCTAGTACATAACTCTTTTCCAATTTTTTCGTAAGTCTAATTTGGGTGAATTTTAAAACTTTAAAATATTTTTTTTTATTTGTTTCCCTTTGACTCTCTATTGCACAGTGGGTCATAATCGATTTTTTTTTGGAAATAAATCTGTAACCTATAATCTGCTGGTTGGATATATATAAAATTTCACATAAGTACAGAGGAAGAATGTACAACTTTAAGTTTGGAAGGGGGCCCACATATCCCTCAGAAGCGGATCTATTTGGGTTCAAAATACGGTACCTCTGACATAGACAATTTTTAACCGCTTGCAAAACTTTTGTTTCTTTTCCAATTTCAAATATTTTTACATCTTAAAACCTTCCATAAGAAATTTCAACTATTTATCTCAATTTTGCCAAACCCAGTCCATTTTTTCAATATATAGCCCAATATTTTTATCCGATTTTGTAAAATATCTACCCAATTGTTTAAAGAATAAGTAGAAGAAGAATAGAAGTTGCCCAGTTTTGGTTCTATAAAAGAGATTAACTTCACACCTATTGTATATAATTAATTGTTTATGTTAGCTATACAAAAAATTTTATTTGAAAAAAATAAGTCCATATTTTTTCTGATTTTTTAAATTAAAAGATAACTTTTGCAAAAAATTGATTTTTGGAGAAACTATATATATTTGATATCTAATAAAATCTTGGTAAAATGGTAAAATGTAGAAAAATGTAGTCATTTGAGGTTAGTTTTAATTACAAAATCAACTCTGTGAAGATACCTTGCAGAGTAGTGTAAAATTATTATATGTTCTTAAATAATTCTTTGTTTTAGAGAAAATAAAGTGTTGGCACGTTTTCAGTCAAAAATACCAAAAACAAATTCATAATTTTTACAGTTTTCAATTTCAATATCGTTTATTTTTGGACTCAGAAGAGATATCTTCTAGTTTTTTTCATTCGATATTTGTTCTTTAACCAATTGGGTACAAATTTTACAAAACTGGATGGAAATATTGGGTTATATATTGAAAAAACTGGACCAGGATTTCGCAAAATTGAGATAGTTGAAATTTCAAATGCAAATAACTGAAGTAAGTAGTAAGCGATGAAAAATTTTTATTTCAGGGGTACCCTATTTTGAGTCTTCATAGCTCCGTTCCTGAGGGGTATTTGGGTATGTACGACTATGTAAATCTAAATAGCCGATTAGAAGTTACAGATTTATTTGCAAAAAAATTCGATTCTGCCCCCACTGAGCATTGTGAAGCAAGCACATACAAATTTTGAAGATTTGTTTCATTATAAAATCTGGAGTATTTTTCAAAGGTACAGAAAGAAAAATAAATTATTAGCAGATAAAGTTATGAACAAAAATATGTGCTACATTTTGTTTGAATGCACACTTTAAGACCTTACAACTAAAAAACATAAAGTTTTGAATTAGAAGGCTTTTGAAAAGAAATTTCAATCTTAAGTCTATGATAAATCAAATTTAAGCGGAATTACAATATATGTTTCTGTAAGATTTCGGATAGAATTTCAAGTCTAGAGGAATAAAACGTCACATTGTTTAATTAAGTGTAACATAACTACAAAATAATAAATATAAAGCAAAATATAATGTCGATTATCTAAATTATCATCTTTGAAAAATATATGTTTTGATGTAAAGATGTAAGTTTTTCTTTAATTTGAATGTTGTAAAATACACTGAAAAAAGATCGATTTTTGTTTTGTAAAAGTAAATCAATAAAATTGTTTCTGCTGATGCAGGGCTTAAAAAATATATATGTAAGTATGTCATTAATAAGTACAAAGACAATTGGTAGCTCTGTTTAGAAATAAATTTGAACATTTTTATTTTCTTATTATCTTTCTTATGAGATTTGTCTGTTTATTACGAATTTTTACGTTTATTTTTGACGTTTGTGTTGCATAAGAGCGAATAATCTCCGCCTCTGAGGGTTGTGGGTGCCGACCAATGATGTGTGTTGATTGGTATATTGAAGGAATTTGGCGTCAATTTTCTCAGTGCATACTTTCGTCTGTCTCACCGATTTGTAATTTTATCAGCTGCTTGAGCGATTTAAGTAAGAATAACAGAAAGGAGGCAGATTTGTATACAGTTCTCAATTACGTTGGACTCTCTTCTTTTTTTTGAGATTTGACAGATTTTTTGTTTCTCCATTCTTCAGGAATTATATTTTTTTTGAAAATAGAGCTTCATTTTCGGTTCCATTTACATTGACGTTTGTGAGAGTGTCGAACATTTTTTACACATGCAATAGTAAAGGTACTGATTATTGTGTTTAAAAATTCAAATGACCAATCAAATCATTCAGTCCAGTTAGTCAAAGGAAATAAAAAATCCAACCTTTGAGCATTTATATCAATTTGCACATTTTCCGACATTAAAAAGCTTTAAATAAATTTGCAATGCAGTTTCTTTATTTTCATACGATTTAGAATATACCCAGTAAGAAATGTTGCTTACTTCGATGCAATAACAACTGATGGAACCAACAGATTTCTTACTTAATTACATATAGCTTCCAAGAATGCAATGGTGTAAGTTACTGACTGAGTGCGAAAGATACTTTTCTCACTGTAGTGCTTCCTTACCATAATGCACTAAAATCCATTTCCATTGCTTCTAGGTAGCTCATCTCGATCAATTTTTACACATTAATTTTCTATATTTAAGTCTAAAAAAAAATATTATTTCTAAGTCTTGGAGAAATTGATAGGAATCTAAGTGATAATTTCTTTCCTTAAGTTTTATTGTCGATGATGAATAACCAGATGCTTAAATAGTAAAATGTTTTTATTTATTGTTTTAATAGATTAAGCTATGAATATATATTTTTTATAACAATTTAAAAATTTATTGTAGTTTAAGTTTTATCTCGGTTCAAAGTTCACTTTTATCAGATTTTTCTTTTTTAAACACATGAAATTTAGATTCATATATATATACCTTCGGACTTATTTGTCCGATTTAAACAAACTTTGGCTCAAACTGATACTTAATAAATCTAGTTTCTAATTATTTTTGTAAAAACACCATTTTTGAAAAGAAAAGGATATAAAATCATAATTCGTCCTTATATCAAGGTTATTTAAAAAATCTTAACTTTCATTATTAAAATTTTTCTATAAAATGTGTTGGCAACAACATTCTGAGAAAAAAAAAACATTCAGTAAAAATACTTATTTATTTCAGTATTTTTGTTTTGTGTATGAAAATATGTGAATAGATTTTTCTAAAATCAATATCGTATATTATAAATGAGTGCATTACATTCATGGTTCCAAATGGTCCCATGGCTGCTTAAAAATTAAGTAAGAATAAAAAATGTTACTAAAAAAAAAAAAAAAATATTTATATATACATATATATATATATATATAATTTTGTGATGACTAAGCTAATTTTTGAAGCGATACGTTTTACTTAAAGTATTGATAGACAAAGATATAAATTTCGGTATACGCACTAACTACATCAATACAAAATTTAAAGTTTTTCAAAAATTTCAAATTCGTTGTAGATTAGTTTTTATCGCGGTTCAAAGTTCACTTTTTTCAGATTTGTTTCTTAATACATTTTAAATACATATATATATTCGGACCTATTCGTTCGATTTAAACAAAGTTTAGCTCAAATTAATCCCTAATACATCTAGTTTTTAATTATTTTTATAAAAAAAAAACATTTTTAAAAATAAATGGATTTTGAAATCATATTTTCTATTTTTACAATTTTTCTTTAAAATGTGTTTCGAACAACATATACAAATTTAGGTTGGGACCATGAGGGGATGTTGAGAAAATTAACTTTTAGTAAAAAGAAACTCATTTTTTTCAGTTTGTTTTCTGTATGAGAATTTGTGAATAGATTTTTCTGAAATCAATATCGTAAATGCGTGTGTTCCAAAATATTTAGATTTCCATTGTAATACAAAAATTACACATTTTATAAAAATTATATAAAAATGTTCAACGAAGAAAAAAATTAGAAATTTTCAAATTATTATTAATGATTTTTGTTAATAAATATTAATTTTCTCAGCATCCTCTCATGGTCTTACTCTAATTTTTTTATATATTGTTGCCAACACTTTAAGAAACATTTTAAAGAAAAATTATAAAAATGGAAGATGTGATTTTTAAATATCCTTGATACAAGGACGAATATTGATTTCATTATCCTCTTATTTTCAAAAATGACGTTTTTAAAAAAATAAGAAACTATATCAGTATGAACCAAAGTTTGTTGAGATCGATCAAATAAGTATAAAGGTACCCAGCAAAAACTTTGCTTTCCTGGTAAGCTAGCAGGTATAATTGGAAACAAAAATAATCTACTTATTTTTTGCCTGAATAACTAGTTATTTTTGTTCGACTTGTCCACAAATTCATGTAGTTATATCTTTTTAGATATTTTGTTATAAAAAACTAACAGCTTCAGAATGGGTTTGAACCAACAACCTTCTGGTTGTTAATCCAGCGCTCTAGCCAACTCATCCACGTGATTGCAGTATTACTGTGCTTTTATACTATTGAGTACTTATTTATGTAATACAGAGTAGACAAATAATAATGACGCCTCATTACCAAGAAACTACTTTAATAAGTAGTTGTTATTACCTTAAACCAAAAACTTTTTGCTGGGTATATGCAATTAAATTTCGTGTTTAAAAAAAAAAATGTCTGAAAAAAGTGAACTTTGAACCGTAATAAAAACGAAACTACAATGAATTTGAAAATTTTGAAGAACTTAAAATTTTGTATTGACGTAGTAAGTGTGTCTACTAAATTTTATCAAAAACTAAATTTGGTCAATAATTACGATTAAAGTCGACATATAAAAGTGGAAATTTTGTATCGAGAGTTGTTCAACAACATATAAAACAAGTTAAAGTGTTAAACACGGCAGTGCCGAATCTTATATACCCTTCACCAGTGTTGTGTTATATGAAAATGAAATACATTGTATTGGATGTAATTACAAATATATTTGTCTATGCTGTATCTATGTAAACACTAAATTCTTTAAATAATTTGCATTTTCATATAAAGTTGAAATAGAATCAAGATTTTATAAATCCTTATAGTCTATATATTCTTACATTTATTATAAAAATGAGATGTAAGTTTGTTGGTGCATCAATCACGCCTAAACGGATGAACTGATTTTCAAGAAATTTAACACACTGATAGTACCTGTGCCAGAGGTTATAGGTTATGTTCGGATGCCACGGCCATATTTACGCCCATTTTTTTAAATTCTCAAAAGGATGAACCAATTAGCTTAAAATAAATTGGAGGTGAGGTGTAGTACCCCCATATAAAGCAAATATTCATTATCGCATATCTACAGTACTACAGTGAGAGTACCTTAAATTTCATACCAACCTTTATTCTATCTAGAGTTTTTATTTCGAGAATTCCTGGGAAAATTTTTCCAGGAATTTTCGTTAGGAATCCCAGAAATTAAAAACTACCACAAATGTGCGTTTTTAAAATTTTTTACAATGAAATATTCTATAAAAATGTTGATTGACAATAATCAAGCAAATATACGGTTATATGATTACATTGCTCTGTACCCAGTTTGATGTAATTTACTCTAAAGAGAAAAAATAAGTTCCGAGCAAAGAAATACTGAAAAGACAAAACTACTTAAATTTGAAAATTCTATACTTTTGAAACCACTGCTATTAGAACAACTTAGAAAGCCTCGCCAATGTTAGATGAATGCACGACACATTTTTGAAATTTTTTTATTTTGACCTTTCACCTTCAACAATTTTAACACATTAATTTTCTATATTTAAGACTAAAAAATTATTATTTTTAAGTCTTGGAGAAATCGATAAGAATCCAAGTGAGATTATAAAAATATTGCCTAAGACATGCTTATTTATCTTTTCTTAAAAAATGTTCGGTTGCTGTGACGAACGATTCTTTCTTTAAGTTCTTATTGTCAATGATGAATAACCAGATGCTTAAATAGTAAAACATTTTTATTTTTAAAATAGATGTAAGTATGAATATATTTTTTAATATAATAATGAATTTTCAGATAGGAATTTTTAAAATATTAATACTCGTATTCATAAACAACTTTTAAATTTAAAATGTCTTTTAAAATAATTTTTCCATACAAACTTTGTCTCTATAATGTATTTTAAATTTAAAATTTGATTATGAATACGACTATAATGTATATTTTATTTATTACCGAACAAAAATATTTATAAAAAATTATTTATTAAATTATTTTAAAAAGTGGTGTTCAAATATATATTTTTATTTCAAAGTAGATATATTTGCGTGCATATTATATGTAAAATATAGCTTTTTTATTTAGTTTTCATCCTTTTGAAATTATATAGTATTTTTTTCGAATACCCGGGAATTCCCCGATAAATAAAAATAAAATCACGATTCTCGAGAGAGTTGAAAAATGTCGGGAAATTAAAAACCCTAATCCTATCATATCACATTGATGAAATGAAAGTAGTATGAATAGGTACTGGGGGAAAGGTAGCTCCCATACAAAGAAAATATAAATTTTCTCATCTACTGATGGAGCGACCGAGATCATTTCTTCAGCGGAAAAATTCAGAAAAAATTGTCCAATTTTGTTTTGCAAAAACGAAGTCCCTTATATATTATATATAGACTTTAGAAAATCGAAGTTTGAAAACCCAGTTTTTTTCTCAAATCTCCGCTATTTTTTAACCGATTTATATTATTTATATATAAAACTAGTTTAAAAATAGCGGAAATTGAAAAAAACTGATTTTTCAAACCGATTTTCAATTTTCTGAAGTCCATAATTAATATATAAGGGACTTCGTTTTTACAAAACAAAATCGGAAAATTTTTCTGAATATATATATGTATATATATATGAGACGTTAAAGCACGTTACGAATCTACTAACTGAGGCTTAAACTGATTTTTTATTAAAGAAGAAGAAAAGAGAGTGCAATTGAGTATGTGAGCATTTCATTTACTTAATGCAACGATTATTCACCACTTCATTGGAGATGATTTTAACCACTACATCATTGGATTGTGATGTAGTATGCATGTTTGTAGATTTTAATCAAGCTTTCTCGCCGGTGTGACAAAATGTCAATAAGTCGTTGAGCAAATCAATATTATAGTGGGTAAACTAACAATATGTACATATTCACATCGAAACGTAACGATCGTAATATAAAATATTGATAAACATTTCAAGTAATTCGTATGAATGTTGTTTATCGGTGTGTGTAAGTGATCGGGTGTTGAGTTTTTTTTTATTTTTTTCGTTTTTGTAATTTTGTATTCGCTTTACACTTTATTTCGCAAAATGCTGTTAGTCAGTGTTTAGCTTTCGTGATAAGTCGTGGTAGAAAGCGGATTTTAAACGGGTTCGGGTAGTGCGTGTGTCTGAAAATTATTTGTACCAGTTGCTTTTTGTTGGTATTATTTAATTAGTGTTTTGCTTTGTAAGTGAGATGACATCGAAACAATAAGTAGCGTCAAATGTTAAATAATGATCATTGCATGAAATTCTCTGAAACCATTTAAAAATAAAATCGAGTAAAATAAGTCGGGTTTGACATTAAAAAATAACGGAAGTTTTTTTATTTTTTGTAAAAACGCTAACGAATGCTATTGACAATTCGTAAAATTAAAGAAAAATTAACGATGCAAAAATTGCTTATTGGAAGTTAAAATACTTATTTTTATTAACGTTGTATGTGAACGTTTTGAAAACAAGAAAGTAAAAAGAAAAAAAAATTAATAAAGAAATAATAAAAAAGTAAAAATTATTAATCCATCCAACTATACATTCACTTGACTTGCTCTCCTGAATTAATAATAAACGTTTTTATCAGTTAAATAACCCACACTCGCATAATATTGACGTGTCTCTCTCGCATTCTCACAGAAATCGTGGTTATTTAATTCGTTTGCAAGTTTTGTTATTTATTTTCGTTTTCTTCAATTTGTTCAATATGCAGTAGTCTACATTAATGGTGAAACGTTGATGATCGCATCGCAGTTGAACAACAATAATTATAAAATATTTAAATAATATAGAAAAACAAAAACAAAAGTTTATTTAGTGGTAACATAAATCCGGGAATTCCCAAAAACGTCACTGTCGAAATCTCTTTCATTGCATGTTATTTATTTGCTTCTCCTAGTTTCGCTCTCTAAATTTTTTAATAATATTTATTGCCAATTCTTTTTCGTTTTGATTCGTGTGCCTTTTTTGTTTTTATAATTTTTATCTAAGTAATAATAACACTTGCAAATACTTTTTTTAATTCGCTTAAAACACCTTAAAAAAAAAAATACAAAACAAAAAATACTAGCTCATCTCATGTACATATGTATATGTATATATATATATATATATATATATATATATATAAAATAATTCAAATGTAAAACCGGTTTTAATTTTATAATACTATTGTTGTTCAATATTATATGTATATATTTTGTATTATTTTTCTTTTGTTATATTCATACAATAACAGATAATTTTTTTATGCATATTAATTTCATATTATTTATTCATTCAATTGCATTTAGGTTTTTTTTTTCTAAGAATTTCGTTGTAAAAACCCCCTTTAAAGTTTATATTGAAAATAAAGAAAAAAAAAAAAACGATTGCTAACTCGCAATCTTTAATTTCTCCTTAATGGTAAGTAAATATATAATTTAAATTTTTAGTTTAAAAATAAACAATTTTATAAAAAGATATTGTCACAATTCATATCATCCCTGTGTCGAAAACATAGGTACACTGTATGAGACTTTTATAAACTTTTCAGGAAATCTAAAAAAATGTTTAACTTGGTTCAGTTTTTGTGACATCGTGATATTTTTAAAAAATATACACAAATACAATTATAATTTAATTTTATTTATATATTTTTAAAAATTTAGAAAATAACGCAAATATTGTTGTTATAAAAAATTTATTTTGAAATAATTATTTTGTTGTTGTATTTCCCGAAATGTGTAGAGTACATTGTGATAATTTCTGAAAAAATAGTATTTGTTTTTGATTTTAAAAGAAAAGTTCTTATGAATTTTCATTTCAAAAGTATTTACACACATTTTTTACTTATCAAAATTATTTACACAGTTTCAAAAATCAATTGCACTGTGCTAGTCCCAAATTTTAACAAACTGATAAAGTTAATTCGACTACGTTGAATTAAAAGGTAACAGCCAAGGTCAATTCAAACAGGTGACCTTACTTAATCTTATTTTATTATTATTATTATTTTTTAGTACTTGGAACTGTCAAACTCTATATAAGCACAATTTTTCTTACCAACTTTATGTATAATAAAAATTAATGAATTCGGAAAATTTTATTGTTTTTATATAATTGCAAAACGCTTTTTTTTAATAATTCTGTAACTTGTAAACCGTTGAAAATTTCTGAATAAAATTTCACACGGCCAAAGATGACGTATTTTTTGATTGATTTGCAGGAGTACATATTCCTAGCAGGTTATAATAGTGGGTGGCTCTATACATATGGCCATCTTTGGTATGTAGTTTTTTAAAAAATCGCCAAAAATTCACTTATGATATAAATGATAGATATATAGTCCTTGTAAATCTCTACAAAAAATACGCTTAAATGTGTATGTTATTTTTCTTTAGTGTAAGAGATATTCAGGTCGAAATAAATTTTTATCTAATTTTTAGCCTCGTTTTTTTAAATAATATTGCTGCAAGAATCATATAAATATATGAATCCGATAAAAAGTTATATTAATCTGAAGTTGGAACTTTAAAAGATTTCATTTTTTTTTGTTTTTTTTTTCCAAAAGGTGGCAATATTTATTCATTTAAAAAATTTGGGTTTTGTTCTGGGCTATATAATTTTTTAATGTTTTCAAAAGAAATCTTAACACAAATGCGTGTAAACTTTAAGCCGAAGAAGTTTGGGCCAAAGATCTCTCCATAAGCCCTATCCAAACTTTGTCAATTTTGATGCATTTTTTTTGTTAAATTCTCAAATCACAAAGCTAGGATCATTACAAAATTATTTTAATTATATATCTCCATATGTAAGGTAAGCACCCAAAAAGTCTTGCATTAGTGGTTTTAAATTTCATAGTGCTATCCAGCCAGTCACTATATTTTAATTGGAAGTCTCTTACACAATTTTTTTCAGTTTTCATCTCGCTAGTAACAATTTTTGGTTCCAATTGCGCTTCTATGAATTGAATTAGTGTTTTAACAGATTCAGATATAGTGTTCGTAGGAGTTTCCCAAAGGACGCAGCATAGAACTTTATATTGTAGTGTTGTCTTCATGGTGATAAAAACGATAGTGTTCCGAATAATGTAATTTATATATTGGAAAAATTTTGGTAGGTATATCAAAACTAATAAAAAATGGATATTATGATATTGCACAGGTATGGAAGAACTTTTATGCATAAAAAGTAAACATGTTTACTTGTTGAAGGAAATAGCAATCATTTGGTTAGAAACTTACCCAAATATACCAGAATATATATAAATTTTTATAAAAATATACTAAATACACCAAATAGAATTTAAAATACCTATAACTTTTATTTTTAAAAAAGTTGTTAAATACAATTTACCTGCTATTTTCTTTTCATGAACTAAATAGCAAATAAAAAATAATTTATTAAGGAAATCATAAAATTTCCCTTCAATTATATCTTTTATAAATATCTCAGTTATAAATAAACATTAATTAAACAGTTCCTACACCTTGCAATAATAATAAATTATCTTAAGCAGCATATATATATATATATATATATATATATATATATATATATATATATATATATATATATATATATATATCACTTATTTAATGTATAAATATAAATATATATATATATATACATATATATAAATATATAAATATATATATATATATATATATATATATCAATAAATTTTTAGCAATTAAAATATAAAAAAACGTATATTTCAGGACATTGTAAAATTTTATGAATAATTATATCCATCTATTGGCTATAGATGTTTACTAAGATTTCTCGGTCTCAAGCCTTAGAGATTTCATAATATATAAAATATATACATCGATATTTATATATAGATATTTATATAATATTTATATAAGTGGAAAGGCATTCACAAAGGCCTGCAGGGATGAAGCACTAACAAATAAAAATATAAGTAATATATATATATATATATATATATATATATATATATATATATTACTTATATTTAAGGGTGTGAAGATAAATTCGTCAGTTAAATACGTCCCACACAAATGTTAAATACGCTCCACACGCTGTGAATTGATTTGTTAAAATGAACAAAATTACTTTTTAATAAAAAAAACTATATCAAAATTAAATTTTAAATAAAAAAAGCAAAATATATTTACAAAATACATTAAAATATAAAATTGTAAAAAAAAATTTTCAAATATATCACTCTATACATAAAATTTCTTTGAACAAAAATCGAAAATTTTAAGTGGTCCTAATGGCCATAAGGAGCAGACATGAATCGGGTAAGCGGAAGAGTGGAAGTAGCATAGGACCAGTAGATTCCAGAAATGTATGTTCTACGTCCAGATTCCATCTGTGATCAGAGATATATAATTTTGAAAAATGTGTTTTTTCACTATGGTCATATGGAAAAATGTGGAATTTTCAAGTGGCTCCAGTGGACATAAGGAGCAGACATGAATCGCGTAAGCGGAAGAGCGGAAGTAGCACAGAACTAGTAGATTCCAGAAATGTATGTTCTACGTCCAGATTCCATCTGTGATCAGATATAATTATATATAATTTTGAAAAATGTGTTTTTTCACTATGGTCATATGGAAAAATGTGAAATTTTCAAGTGGCTCCAGTGGACATAAGGAGCAGACATGAATCGGGTAAGCGGAAGAGCGGAAGTAGCACAGAACTAGTAGATTCCAGAAATGTATGTTGTACGTCCAGATTCCAACTGTGATCGGAGATATATAATTTTGAAAAATTTGTGTTTTCACTATGGTCATATGGAAAAATGTGGAATTTTCAAGTGGCTCCAGTGGACATAAGGAGCAGACGTGAATCGGGTAAGCGGAAGACTGGAAGTAGCCTAGGACTAGTAGATTCCAGAAATATATGTTCTACGTTCAGATTCCATCTGTGATCAGAGATATATGATTTTGAAAAATTTGTTTTTTCACTATGGTCATATGGAAAAATGTGGAATTTTCAAGTGGCTCCAGTGGACATAAGGAGCAGACATGAATCGGGTAAGCGGAAGAGTGGAAGTAGCATAGGACTAGTAGATTCCAGAAATATATGTTCTACGCCCAGATTCCATCTGTGATCAGAGATACATAATTTTGAAAAATGTGTTTTTTCATTATGGTCATATGGAAAAATGTGGAATTTTCAAGTGGCTCCAGTGGGATCAGATATAGATAATTTAGATTTTTTTTAATTCGAAATTATGTACAAGACTTTAGTAGCTAAAAATTTAAGTTGATAAGTGGCGTAAAATTTTATACAATATTTTTATAATAACTTGTATATATATATATATATATATATATATATATATATATATATATATATATATTTTTTTTTTTTTTTTTTGTGACACCGAAAATGTTTATATTTTACTTTATTATTCCTTTTTAGTTTTTGAAATACAAAAAAAAAATTTAATAAATCTGTGGTTCATAAATTTCGGGGAATATTGAATATTTGTATTTTTATTTAATTGTTACGCTCTAAAGCATTTCAAATAAATAAATGCATTTCAATGAAAATAATAAAAGTGCATGACCTGAAAAACACGAAAGGTTGAGCTATGTAGGTTTTGATACTTAGAATATCAATATTACTTAAATAGATCAAATTATATCCCTTTATATCATGAACTTACTGATACAAATATTTGGTACTAATCTGACAAAGGGAACAGTACCGAAAATCTATATTTTTTTACAAAAATAAAATAAATATTTGACTTTATTATTTTATTTTTAATTCGATTTCACTAATAATGGCTTTGCTCCCTTACTTTTCATTACTTCTAAAAAGTAAGAAATTGTAAGAAAAACAACAAAATTCGAAATATCCCGTAAATTTTCAGATATTTCGCAAAAAAAAACGTTTTAATGATAATTAGTGCACTAAAGATCTCGTTGCTGCTTAAATTTTAAGTCAATTTTGAATTTAGTTGAATGAAAAAAGAAAAAGAATTTAGCTTTTAATCTCTATTTAAATCTTTTATGTTTACTATAAAAAAGAAATAATTTATTATATTTTTTTTAATTAAATTTGTTTTCTATTTCAAAATAATAGTAAAGATATAAAATTTTAAGCGCTACACAGTGGGGTCAAACGCAAATTTTTTGGTAATAAATCTGAATCTCCTAAACTACTGGTCGGATCAAATTGAAATGTATGGAAGAGTTGTAGAGGAGGACCTAAGCTTTCAGAAAAATCATCTTGTAGTCACCCTGTGATAACACGAGATAAGCTACAAGGTGTCAAAGTTGACTACCTCGAGAATGTAAAAGTTAAAAAAAATCGTAACTTGTACAAATGAAGTCCGATTTTTATATTTCTGGAAAGTGATTGGCAAGATAAAGAAAAAATAAGCTTACTCATCCAAGTTATCTCTTATAGTTAAAAAGATATTTACGCTTGAATTTTGAATTTTTGATTTTTTGGCTCGATTTTCTTTGGTTTTTCGGGAATAAGTCCGGAGATATATGAGGTAAAAATTTTTTAAAAATATTTTGTAATTTGCTACATATTTAAAAATAATATGCTGAAAGAATTTTTGGATTATCTCAATTCGTCTAGACGTGAAAAATATTCAAAGTCAGCACTCTGAAATTGGCATGAAAAATGGCTATTTTTTTACAAAAATATAGTACAATTCATTCACTTTTTTCTCAAAGTTCCGTTAATAAAAAAATTTTTTCCTTATTAATTTCAAAAGATAAGGCTTCATAAATGGTTAATAAAGAAATTTTGAATTGATTTAAGTTTGCACCCTACATCCAGCATTGGCCGAAAATTGTCAATTTTAAAAAATAGTTTCATTTTTATCGATTAATAAAAAAAATGTCACGCGAGCTTTTTTAAATTTGGTACCCATATTTTTTATAGAAATAGATTTAGAATGATTTAACACTAAACTGCTTCCCGCCCGGCCAAAAACGAATGCAGGAGTGGAGATTTTATATTAAAAGTCAGTTTTTTTTAACGACTATTTTTAAAAGCATATTAAAAGCATATTAGCATAATATTTTTAATATTATTTCTTATGTAGTGTATAAAACACAAATCAAGCTTTCATTCCTAAAAAAATCAATAAAATAGCTCCAATAACCTATTTTTGGTAATTTTTCAAAAATAATTTTTTTTTTTTTAAATAGCTGAAAATCCAAAAAAATTTAATTTTTTTAATACAACTCAACTAATTTTGCAAATACTTTAAAAATGTTAAAAGAATATAAAAATAGACTTATTTACCAATTCAACGATATATAAAATGTTGATATAGGTCATTTAATAATAGTAATATAATGGCCTCAAAACTACCAAGTCACGTCAAAAGTTTCAAAATTCACTATTTTGTTCCGTAGTTCCATATGTGTGTATACGTAACACTCAACTGCATTGCTTATTTTTGTTACGAGATAATAATATTTATTAATGAATTTATTTAAAGTGTTCATAATTTTTTTCTACTGAAAAGGTTTTTAAAATTACCTAAGTACATAAATAAGTATATTTTCCTTCGTTTTTTATTACATTTTTTTAAGTTTTTAAATAATTTACCTAGCTACTTAATTAATGTATTATAACAAAAATGATTTTTTTACAATCGCATAGGTACATTTTTTGACGTACCTGTTTAACACTACAGGTCATAAAAATAAACTGAATGAAATTGGGGGTTTTGAGCAAAAATTTAAATTTTAGTATCCTTATAAATATGCAGATTTATTAGTGAATTTGCCATTATGGAGATTACATTAAAACACTTTTCTATTTGCAAAGTAATCTGGGATAATCTATCTGATATTATAAATCGTCCAGAAAAAAAGAAAACTCATTGATACAGTAGTATCTTTTGGTTTAACTCTTACTGCAGAAGACAGTTTAAAGCTCGAAAATTTTTATAAATCATACGAAAAAAGTATGCAAGCTTTAGATTGGTCAATACCAAAGTTCAAGAAGAAAAATGAAGAGTGGTTGGAGGGAGAAATACCAATTTTCATCGGAAAACAGAAAAAGGGTCGACCAAAAAAAAGTTGCGATGAAGTTCAGCTAAGAACAAAGAAGACCAAACAGGAATCTATTCTAAATTCACATACGAATGCCAAAATAAAAGATACATTTAAAGCTTTAGTAACACGTACGCAACCAAAGGAAGTAGAAAAAGTTATAGATGTGTTACCAACAGCTTCTCCCAATCGATTACATCGGATAATCGAAAGCATAGTGACACCGAAATCAACATCGTCCTTTACCTCTGAAGATGATTTAGCTCTAATATTAAATTTAGGATTATCAAGAAACCAATACGAGATTTTGAGGAAATCTGTTAGCGAAAAAGGATATGATATCTTTCCCAGTAGCAAATCAGTGAGAGAAGCGAAAAGTAATATTTTACAGCATATGGAGCACCCGGTTAATGCTTCTGTTAAAAGTGCTAAAGTTAATATATTGCAATTACTTGAAACTATTGCCTCTAGAATTATATCTACCTTCAGCAATGATAACATTGAAAAATGCAAAGACTCTGAACTTATTTTAATATTCAAATGGGGCTGCGATGGAACATCAGGATTTTCGGAATACAAACAACTGGATGGAAGTAATTCTGGAAATAATTATTCCTCGCTGTTTATAGCGTCTCTGGTACCACTTCGAATGCGCTTAAATAAGCCTTCCTCATCGACAAGAAATGACTCGCTTTTTGATGATATATGGATAAATTTAACTCCAGGTTCCAAATTTTTGTGCCGTCCAATCCTCTTTGATTACACAAAAGAAACCACGGTTACAATAAACAGCATTGTCAACCAATTGGAAGAAGAAATTAAAGCATTGCCCCCAATATATGTAAAAGTATCAAACAGAACTATTAAAGTTACATTTCAACAACAATTAACGATGATTGATGGAAAAGTTGCAAACGCTATAACAGATACAACATCTACATGGAAATGTAGATTCTGGATAATTCTGAAGTCCTTGTTAATAAAAATTCTTTAAAATTTGGAATATCACCACTCCACGCAAGGATAAGATTTTTGGAGTTCTGCTTACATCTTGCATATGATATGAAGTACAGAAATATTCCCGGGCAGGAAAATGCTACAGTAAAAAACAATTTGGAACTTCACGAATTACGAAAAGAGGAGAAGAAAAGAATTCAATTAGAATTCAAGGAACAACTCGGATTAATAATTGATAAACCTCTACATGGCTATGGAAGCTCAAATGATGGAAATACAGCAAGACGTTTCTTTGAAAATCCGGAACTCACATCTTCAATCACAGGCATTGACTTAAATATTTTGAAGCGTTTTAAGATTATATTGGCAGCCATTAATAGCAAAAAACAAATTAATGCGGACAAATTTAAAATTTTTGCTTACGAAACTAAAGAACTACTTAACATTACATACCCCTGGAAATCAATGACTCCAACAATTCACAAAGTATTGGCTCATGGTAAAGAAATAATAGAAAATAGTATTTTGCCATTGGGAGAGCTAACAGAGGAAGCACAGGAAGTCCGAAATAAAGATGTTAAACATTTCCGACTCTTCAATACCCGAAAATGTTCGAAAATAGCGCAAAATATGGACTTAATGGAATATTTATTAATATCATCAGATCCAGTTATATATTCTATAAGAACACGATGGCTACCAAAAATCACTTTTGAAATAGAAAAAGAGGATTCCGAAGCTAAGGAAGTTAAAAATTTGCTAACGTTTGATGTTTCTGATTATTTTCAAGAAAATCTCTAATAATATCTTCGATAATATATTCTTAATAAAATAAATATACGGGATATATGTATAATAAGTATGTAAATATGTAGAACAAATTAAATAAACATTACTCAAATAAAGAATTTACTACTTTATAATAACAAATATATACATACCTACATAATACATTAGAAAACTAAAATGTTACGTATACATACATATGGAAATACGGAACAAAATAGTGAATTTTGCAACTTTTGACGTGACTTGGTAGATTTGAGGCCATTATATTACTATTATTAAATGACCTATATCAACATTTTATATATCGTTGAATTGGTAAATAAGTCTATTTTTATATTCTTTTAACATTTTTAAAGTATTTGCAAAATTAGTGGAGTTGTATTAAAAAAATTAAATTTTTTTGGATTTTCAGCTATTTTAAAAAAAAAAATTAATTTTTGAAAAATTACCAAAAATAGGTTATTGGAGCTATTTTATTGATTTTTTTAGGAATGAAAGCTTGATTTGTGTTTTATACATTACATAAGAAATAATATTAAAAATATTATGCTAATATGCTTTTAATATGCTTTTAAAAATAGTCGTTAAAAAAACTGACTTTTAATATAAAATCTCCACTCCTGCATTCGTTTTTGGCCGGGCGGGAAGCAGTTTAGTGTTAAATCATTCTAAATCTATTTCTATAAAAAATATGGGTACCAAATTTAAAAAAGCTCGCGTGACATTTTTTTTATTAATCGATAAAAATGAAACTATTTTTTAAAATTGGCAATTTTCGGCCAATGCTGGATATAGGGTGCAAACTTAAATCAATTCAAAATTTTTTTATTAACCATTTATGAAGCCTTATCTTTTTGAAATTAATAAGGAAAAAATTTTTTTATTAACGGAACTTTGAGAAAAAAGTGAATGAATTGTACTATATTTTTGTAAAAAAATAGCCATTTTTCATGCCAATTTCAGAGTGCTGACTTTGAATATTTTTCACGTCTAGACGAATTGAGATAATCCAAAAATTCTTTCAGCATGTTATTTTTAAATATGTAGCAAATTACAAGATATTTTTAAAAAATTTTTACCTCATATATCTCATATATCTCTTATTCCCGAAAAACGAAAGAAAATCGAGCCAAAAAATCAAAAATTCAAAATTCAAGCGTAAATATCTTTTTAACTATAAGAGATAACTTGGATGAGTAAGCTTATTTTTTCTTTATCTTGCCAAGCTCTTTCCAGAAATATAAAAATCTTTAAAATCGGACTTCATTTGTACAAGTTACGATTTTTTTTAACTTTTACATACTCGAGGTAGTCAACTTTGACACCTTGTAGCTTATCTCGTGTTATCACAGGGTGACTACAAGATCATTTTTCTGAAAGCTTAAGTCCTCCTCTACAACTCTTCCATACATTTCAATTTGATCCGACCAGTAGTTTAGGAGATTCAGATTTATTACCAAAAAATTTGCGTTTGACCCCACTGTGCGCTATTTCATTTACAATAAAATGAGACGTCAATCTTTCAAATCGTTTAAATACTCAAACAATTATTTAAAAATTTCAAAACATTGTCAAATTATTTTTAATATATTTTTAAGCAAATCACTATACTTGGAGAAAAATAATAACGTCTAAAAATTTAAGTAAAAATAAAAATAAGTAAAAATCGAATAAGTTCTAGAATTTTTTTCCAATTTAAAAGATAATAAATCTTGTTATGCATACAAAGAGTCTTTAAAAAATAGAACTTAAAACTTAAAAATTTTCATTTTTGTTAAATGTTGTTTAAAAATTTTCTTTCAATATTTCACCAAAACATATATATACAAATGTATTTGTGTAATAAGCTTGATTCTTCTACTTTTCAAAAAATCTTAAAAAGAAGAAATTAACAAAACCATAACAGAATTTATCTAGGAAGTTACCAAAAAAACTGTATTTTTTTTTTTTTTTTGAGCATAACTCAAAATTTTTAAGGATTTTCAGCTATAAAATTACCTTTTTTTAAATTTTGCTTGAAAAATTATAATTTTTAAAAATTTGTCGTTGACAATTGATATGTAAATAATATTTTTATTTAGCTTCCAAATAAAATTGTCTCAAAATGGGCAAAATTTTCTATATCTATAATTTAATAACATCTAGAATAAATATAACATTGTGTATGCAAAAATTTGCAGAAAACCTTTTCTGTGTTGCTACTTAAGCGCTTTTTGTAAAAAGTTTTTGATAACTTTTGATTTATAAAATATTTTTCATTAACTTAAGCCCAATTTTAACCAAATTAGGAAATTTAGAATTTCGGAAACCCAGGAAAAATAAATGAAATTACAAAATTATTTATTATTAGAAGTATTTAATATTTTACTAAAATTAATATATATATTATGTAGTTAGTTAAATAAAAATACTTAAAAATGTGCATTTCCTACATTTTTTTTTATCAAATAAGTGCCAATTTTTAAAACCTACTGATTTACTTTAAAATTTTCGAAAGAGAATGCAAACTTTTGGATCGACAATATTAAAGATAAATTCATTATTCTTGTTTCTACTTATGACAAACTAATTTTTTCCAAAATAATTTTTATATTTTTTTTCCATTTCCTGTTACAAATTTTTATTCGTGTTTAATTTTCTAGGAACTTACAAAAAAAAAAACTGTGTTCTTGAGCATAATTCAAAATTTTTATTGATTTGTACATACAAAATTATGCATATTTTCAATTAACTTTTTTTTAAGATTTTACTTGAAAAATTAAAATTTTCAGACCTTTATCGTTGATAATTTTTATGTAAATAATATTTTTATTTAGCTTCCCAATAAAATTGTCTTAAAATACACAAAATTTTCTTTATGTATAATTGAATAATATCTATAATAAATATTATATTTTGTATTAAAAAATTTGCGGAAAAATTCTTCTGTGTTGTTACTTAAGCGCTCTTTGTAAAAGGTTTTGGACAGATTTTAATTTATAAAATAAAAAAAATATTTTTCACTAACTGATAAAACCAGTACTTAGACAAATAATTTTTTATTGAACAATGCATTTTTACTCATATGGTCAGTAAAAATTAAGCTTAAGTTTAACGAAATTTTGAAATTCAGATTTCAGAAACCTAGGAAAATAAATGAAATTACAAATTATTTACTATTAGAAAATTTAACAATTTAAAAAAAATCATAATTATGTTATTTTCCCTTTCACCTCCCCCCTTCCTCCCCCTCTGCTCCTTATGACCATTGAATTGAAAATTCCACATTTTTCCATATGACCATAGTGAAAAAACACATTTTTCAAAATTATATATCTCCGATCGCAGATGGAATCTGGACGTAGAACATATATTTCTGGAATCTACTAGTCCTATGCTACTTCCACTCTTCCGCTCACCCGATTCATGTCTGCTCCTTATGGCCATTAGGACCACTTAAAATTTTCGATTTTTGTTCAAAGAAATTTTGTGTATAGAGTGATATATTTGAATTTTTTTTTTTTTTACAATTTTATATTTTAATGTATTTTGTAAATATATTTTGCTTTTTTTATTTAAAAAGTTAATTTTGATATAGTTTTTTTATTAAAAAGTAATTTTGTTCATTTTAACAAATCAATTCACAGCGTGTGGAGCGTATTTAACATTTGTGTGGGACGTATTTAACTGACGAATTTATCTTCACACCCTTCTTATATTTTTATTTGTTAGTGCTTCATCCCTGCAGGCCTTTGTGAATGCCTTTCCACTTATATAAATATTATATAAATATCTATATATAAATATCGATGTATATATTTTATATATTATGAAATCTCTAAGGCTTGAGACCGAGAAATCTTAGTAAACATCTATAGCCAATAGATGGATATAATTATTCATAAAATTTTACAATGTCCTGAAATATACGTTTTTTTATATTTTAATTGCTAAAAATTCATTGTTATAACAGAATTGGATTTCTTATAATTATTAATTTAGTTTGTTCAACCATTTTGCATCAAAGAAATATAATTAAAATGAATACGGTGGAGGAAACCACAGGAAAATCATATTTTTGTTCTGAATATTGGTAATCATTGGTTTGAGATTATAAAAATTGTACATACAATTAAATTTTTAGTTACTGTAATCGATAACCTATCACACAAATTTGTAAAATTCGGTTATGGTAAGAAAAACTAAATTCGGAGTTCTCAACCGATAAATATTTTTAATAGTGATCGAATAATTGGTAGATTATTTCTGACATTTACAAATAAAATGAAAAAATATTTTACAAATAAAATAAAAATAAAATGAAAGCAAATAAATGTTTAAACATTCAAATTAAGAACTAAAAGCAAAACATAAACAGTCTATTATCAAAAACACATTTTTTAATAAAGGTAAGATAACATGTGTTGTAAGATGTATCGTATGTTATGATATTTTTATCTTATTATGATATTTTTTATCTTAAGTTTCTAATAAAAATTTACACATGGTCGTGCCACAGGAATATTTGGAATGATGACGCCTTAATGTTAATATATCAGTATAACTTCGTGTATAAGAATTTCATTGATTTTCATGATATTGTACTTTATCATTTTCCAGCTTCTGGGGAGAGGGAGAATAACAAATAACAAGAATAATTTTCCCAAATAATTGTGTTAAAATTTTTATGTATAGGGATCGAAAAATTCGATTTATGTGATAACAAATTAGGCTATCACAAGTACATTTTTTATTTCGGTGAGTTAAAAATACGACATTGACAAACGAAAAATTCCTTAGTTGTAATGAATTCAGCTGATAGTACATGCAGCCGACCAAATTCGATTTGCAAAAAATTCGCTTGCCTCAGTGAAACTGATTTCTCTGTGTACCTAATGCAGTTTGATTATAGGAATTTTTTATTATATAAATGTTGTAATGGATAGATGAAAAAATATTTTTTTAAAGTCATTTTGGGATAAAAAGTAAGGCAATCGGCTCGGTTTTAAAACCGTTTTTTTCGGTTTAAGTGCTGTCTCATTGGCCAAAAGTCCAATTTTTTGTTAACACAAATTTCCAAAATTTTAATTCCATTCAATAATAAACATATTAAAACCAAGGTGGCCAAAATAAATAGGGAAGACAAAATTACATTTGAATGAAATTACTCTTAACATTTTTTCTATTTTTATTTTACCTGTTAATAAGACTCAAATATAAATATACAAAGCCATTTAAGTTTTGATAGGTATCTTAAGTGTATTATATAATTATTATTATATTACTATTTCTTTTAGCGTATTATACCTATTTTTAGTCCTTTTATAGTTTTTAGCACTTTTTTATTTTACTTATTTATGTGTTCGGCAATTGTTGAGAAATTTAAGGCAAAGTTGAACTTTTAATTTTTTTAATAACATTTAATATGAAAATGAGAATTTTTTGTTTTTTGAATTAGCTTTACTTATATAAGAGTTACCAGCAGACAAAAACAAAAAATTTTAATAACACCCAAGGTTATTTTGTGAACAGGTTTCCAGTTTACAAAATCCTTTATAATTTACATATTGGAATAATTTAAAATAAAATTAACCGAACAAACTGAAATGTCATATTCGAATTAGTCGTTTCGAACAATAGAAAACTGGAATGATTTGAATACCTTAGTTCGCTGACAAAACGTGTATGTGTTTTTAAGACGAATCCTTTCGATAATATATTTATATATATATATATATATATATATATATATATATATATATATATATTTATTTATTTATTTTTTTTTTCATCGATTAAACGTTAAATTTATATAGGGCTTTAGTTTTATTTGTACTATTTTGAATTTTGTTATAAATGTTTTATTTCGTTGCCAAAAAATAATCTTTTGTCATATTAAGCTTTCATACATAATAATATGTTTCCACTGAGTTAAAAGCAATCAGTTTTGAGCAAAACACTTTAAAGTATTTCCACTGACTTGACTTGATTTTGTATTTTCCGAATTTTTTTTTTTTTTTTTTGACCTAAAAGCTGAATAATCCTTCAATTTTAAATTTAATCTATTTTTGAATATCTGAATTAGTTTCGATATTTAATATATATTTAATACTTTCCTACAAAAATTAAATAATTTATTGAAAAACACATAGGACTTTTCGTCAGCGCACCGACTATTTGTATCTTTTTAACGTAACTTCGGATATTCAATAATTTTGGTTGACTTTTAACTTTATCATTTATTTTTATAATTTTTCACTAAAATTTTCAAAAACTCAATGTAATTTTTCGATAAAAACATTAACTTTAAAGTGATAACACAGAGGAGTTTTAATTTATCCAAAACACAATACAGTGTTGCTAAAACAAAACCATTTCGAAAAACAAAATTTTCGGTATGATTTGAAACAAAACTGGTAAAGAAAGGTGATTTGGTTTATGAAAAATATATGAGAAGCATGTTGAAATCAATTCGGTTTACCCAAAACGTGTCAGTGGAAAAATAGTATAAGAAAATATCAGAAATTTTAAAATTTTTTGAAACCGAATTTAAGTTTCTTGTATTTGTAAAGTTTATTTTAAAAACATAACATAAAATAAATATTAAAATTACATTATAAAATAAATATGAAATTTGAAAGTGTAGAAGGTTCACCTAAAATCTTTCGAAACTATGGGTATTAAAAGATAACTTGAAACTTTTGAGGATTTGTCGATTAATTTTATTTATTTATCATTTATCAGTTAGGTAATAAAATTGAGGACGTGCATAATGAGTTCTAACTTTTCACTGTTAGATCAAAAAAACTTCACAGGAGAAACGTTTTTATGATTGTTTGCACATCTTAACATATATGTGTATTCCATGGAAGATCGATAAAAAATTATATTTTTGACCTGAGGTCTTACGATTTTCTTCAAATAGTGCAGACATTTATGATGTATTTTTGAAAGCATTCGATTTTTAATTTCATCTTAAAATGTGGTTTATTGGTTATACATAGAGCCGTTCTCTCTTTTCGTCGCCATACTGTGCTATCATATCTTCTTTAAAAATCTGTGTTTTTTATTTTTTGTTTTAATTTAATTTTAAACGAATTATCAATAATTTGATGCGTTAATTGAAATAAAAAAAAAGAAAACACATTACAAATTAGAGTTTATAATAAAGATTATTTTTACACACATTAACATTTTTATAATCTACTAGCTGACCCGAGCCGCGTTGCTGGCCCTAAGCAAACATTAGTGTTGTATTACTGAACGATTTAAATTGATATTTTAACGAAATTTACGACCTTTAAATAAAAATCTAAGGAATACCTATTATAAAATGTTTTTTACAGAAGAATTTAAATATGATGTAGAAGCTGACCCGAGCCGCGTTGCTGGCCCTAAGCAAACATTAGTGTTGTATTACTGAACGATTTAAATTGATATTTTAACGAAATTTACGACCTTTAAATAAAAATCTAAGGAATACCTATTATAAAGTGTTTTTTACAGAAGAATTTAAATATGATGTAGATGTGGGCTCAATCAAAAAATATACGCATGTATTTAAGGCAAATTTGAATTTATATTTATTTATTACTTCATCTTAAGGTTAGCGGATAGACAATGTCTTTTTTTTTGAACGGAATGATGAGAGCTGTAGTCGAAAATGCAGTTGTAATGGAACGCTGCTTGATTCAAATCAGAACTTGAAGCAATTCTTCTTATGCGTTGATTAAAAATTTTAAAGTTGTTGAATTGCTACATTTGCTCGACGATTTCTCATTGCTAACCGAGCCGTTTCATTTCTCGCCTGCCTTTCTTCCTGCGTTTGTGATGTACGAAGTCGGGCCAAACTAATACGGGGTTGTTCTCGTGCGATTTCTCGTTCATATATATTCAATTGATTGACGATATTACGATAAGCACTTGCATTACGTGTTCGACGCGAAATATTAGATCTCCGGGGTCGCGGCATTGTGAATAACACTTAATAACGAATGCCAAAAATACAACAAATGGTTTTAAATATCACAACCTCACTAAATGATGAGCTTTACTTGGAACTTACCGTTTGGAAATAGAATTCTACACCACCACCAGAAAACAAATTGCACAAAAAAGTAAGCGTTTCGATAGAAACAGAAACAGTAATTGTTATAATTTGTATTAAAAAAAATATTTTTAATGATTATTAAGGCAAAGAAATTATGACAAAAAAGAGTTTTTTTTTTTATCGCGGATTTTTCGCGAATTTATTTTCGTATTATCCTTTTCTGGCCGGTGACCGGTCCGAATTGGTGAGAATCATCAAAATCGGTCTAGTCGTTCTTGAGTTATAACAATAGTAACTAACATCACTTTATTTTATATATATAGATTACTTCATTCTCAATTATACGATGTTTGTGACTTAGAAGTCATTATTTTAGTGATATATTCATCGCTCTATATTCCTAAGTTCCTAAATAATAACAAAAAATTAAATACTGGTACTATAGCAGGTTAAATATTTTTATTTGAGGTAACACAAAGGTCAAATTTCCATTAATAATACTTTAAATAACTTTTTTAAGATATATTTGCTGTAATTTAATAGGTTAGCGAAAGGTATATATGTAAAACACAATTTTTTGTTAAAATAAATTACACAATTTTACTAATAATTTCCTAAATATAATTTTGCCTTGTTGTAATGTGGCAACGATTTTTTCATTTGTTTATAAAAAAAAAAAATATGTTTCAAAAAATCTTTTATACTTCAAAAAAATTTTCTCTGGGAGAGAACGGTGTTACCTTGTCTCCTTATATCATGGGTTAAAAAATTCAATTTAGATTGTGACAATGAAATATTTCCTTAGAAACATTTATTTTTTTAAATATATTTGTGTTTTGTATGTTTTACGCAAAAAGTGTTGAACTTCAAATTTTGTAAGTTTGTTTGTTTCTTTGTGTATCATTAACGTCTAAACAGATGAACCGATTTTCATGACGTCAAGCGCATTACATCATTGAAATGATGCTGTTCGTTTATAGTGAGTTTTATTGCGAACCTTGTCTTTTTGCGAAATCCTTTACATTTTGAAAATTTTAAAATACTTCTAAGGATGTAGAGACTTCTTTCATCAACTATATTAATTTCCGATCAATTCTGATATTAATAGCCTTTGAAAATTAATGAAATTTAGATACAAAGACCCAAAATCGAATAAGTCAGAAAATATAGTCGGTCAAGCCCGACTATATGATACCCAACACCATTGTATATGTGCACCGAAATTTGGGGAGGGGTCTTGTATTAAGTGTAATGTATATTTCTATAAAACATACGTTTGTTTTATAGTAGTACTATGTTCATACTGACATTTAAATGGCGTTTTTACATTTAGAGTAATTCCCGGAAGAAGGCCTTATATGGGACCTATGGTCAATTACGGGCCGAGCTATGTAAAATTTGGCACAGTATTTTTTACTTGCATATACCTTATTTGTATTAAATATCAACATTTGTACTTACGTGTATATAAAACTTATTTGTGCGAAATTTCGTCATAACCGAATTCAATACGTTTCGTCCTTGTGCCAAAATAATTATTCGTGCCAAATTTCATCAAGATATCTTTAAAATTGCGACCTGTACTTTGTTCACAAGGTTCACATGGACAGACTGCCAATCAGCCGCCCAGACAGACGGACTGAGTCGAACGGAATACTTTAAGGTGAAGGTAAGAACATTTTTTCTGTGCGTTACAACTTCTGCACAAACACATAATACCCCAACCTATGGTGGTGAACGGTATAAAAATATATTTTAGTTGTAGCATATGACTTCAATGTTGCCCAAAACGGAACCAATTTCAAAATATGAATACATTTTTTCTTTCCTGTGCCAATACTTTTTTCGGTCTGTGTAAATATTAGAATCAATGTAATATTCTGCTTTCGTATGTTTTATGTCAAACTTATTGTAAGCATCGGTCCACAGTTGGCTACAGGTCTAACATAAGACACATCCTCGAATTTTGGTAAACGTTCACAATATTGTGGGGTATTATATGATCGGGCTTGACCGAGTATATCTTTCTTAAGCACTCATAGACACATACTACAGAGAGATACTGCCAATGAACACTCCTATACGTGTGAGATTGATGAATTTGCTACATATTCATCACTAAAAATTTTATTTTTGTGAAAAAATTGATTAATAACAAAAAAGTTTTAAACATTTTTTATAATTTGAATTTTAATTTGAAATGACATAATAATAATAAATGATAGTAAAAAATCAAATTTATTCGAAAAAAACTATCTGCAGTATGAGTTAATTTTAAAATCAAAACGATTTTGATTTTTCATACTGCATTGTCGGAGTGACGCACACATTCAAAAGCTACCTGAATTTTACAAAAGCTAACATTTGATAATATTTGATGATTTTTGCAAGTATTTATTTTGCGTAATATGAACATAAAATATTTTTACGATTGAAACAAGATAGCAGCTGATTTTGGACGAACAAAACTATTTACCCTTAACTAGAAATGCCGCTAGTGTGAACACAAGGTGTAAAATAAATGTAAGATCAAACAGCGGAAAGCTACAGTTGATGCCATAATAATACTTGTTATTTTTATATAGCTGAAAGTGGTGTGCAAAGTGTTGTTTTGTAAAGACAGGGTAGTTCTGTAAATGACGAGAAAAGGTAACAGAGTTGTTTTTGTGTATAAACATAAATTGCTTATAAAAAAGTTTTAAATATATATTTTTTAAAGTAATTTTTATTAATGTGCGTATTAAATTTTGCAATAAATCGATTAATAATAGTTCGTATTTCCTTTATTATCTAAATACTTTACTTTGTAAATTTTATAAATATTTGTATTTAAAATAAATATCATTTTCGTTTTACGTTAAATAAAAATGCTACAAACATTACCTTGATATCCATATATTCCGAAATTCTCTCAGAAAATTGTTCTGAATTGATTAAAATAAAATTAAAAATAAGACTTTCCAATAAATTCATTTAATAATTGTTGTCAAATAAGTTTATGATAGTTGTGTGTTTAATCAAATAATTTTGAGTAAAAAATATATATGCTAACAAATATATGTATTTTGTTAGGATACTAATATTTGTAATTAAAGCTAATTTCTTTCCTTTAAAAATTAGCTTTATTTATCAGTTTTAAATATGTATTCATGATTTTCTTTTGCACTTATCAGCTATTCGGCAAGTGGCAAATTGAGATTAATTTTATTTTATTTTTTTTATTAATTCAATGTTTTTCATTCATTACTGTGGTTTTGAAATTGGCATGCTTTGATATCTTTACTCTTTGAGAAATAACAATTTTCTAATATTTAATTTTTAATCCTTTTATAATTTATATTTTGTTTTTAGCAATTTTCGCTAAATGTGTATACGTTATGTTAAAAAAGGACAAAATTATAAATATAAAATTCTTCTTTTATTTGTCTGATGATTTAAGCTTAAAATGCGAGGGCTCAAAATTTGACAGTATTCCATTAACAGGTGGTACTTGATAGGAATAATGTTGCATTTCATATAACTGTGAGGGAAGTTCGAAAAGTCACGGACTTATTGATCCGCCCTCGTAAAAAAAATTTTCTTTTGTCCAATAATTTAAATTGAAATGAATAAAAGTTATTTCTGTAATGGGACCGAAGAAAAGTGTTCGATATAGCCATAGTTCGTTATAAGCGTGTTGGACTGTACTATATATACATATACATATACTTCATATGAATTGAATAAATTCTGTAAAGAATTAATTCCTTACAGAATTCATTAATCAATTATAGAATTCAAGCTTAAAAAATTTATTGAATTATTCAAAATTTCTTCAAATAAAATTTATCACAAAATTAGCTTTAGAAAATATTTTTTAATTCATTTTATAAAAGATTAAGCCCTGGTCTTATACTGCTCATTTAGTTACGAAATTGTACTTAAGTTATAAAAATTTATTTATATTTAAAAACTTAACTATTCTTTTTCCATCCCTTTAGTTTTTTTTCTAAGCATGAAAATTGTCTGACGACTTCAAAAATATTTATTGAAAATAAACAAAAATAAGTAAAAATATAAAATCTAATAAAATTGTTTATAATTTCGAAAAGATTTCAAACAGCCCATTAAATTTATGTTTTATGTGTGGTTATATATTTTTAATTTTATAGCCCATGAGGTGGAGATTTCTTCATACCTTCGAGATAATTTAAAAATTTTAAAAATTGTTGTTCTTTTATTTATTTTTGATGCCACAATAGGGATGCATCGAAATATGATTTGCCCAAAACAAACAAATTTGATATCTTTAAGGTTTTTTCGGATTATCATAAGGCAACAGTAAACTAAATAAAAAGATATTTAATAAAAAATTAGCATAATTAAGAAAAAACATTTTAGGCTCAATAAAATATAACTATGATTTTGATTGAAAATGCTTGTGAAAAGTTGGGATCACTCTATTGTAAATACATAAAAGCTCAAAGCTCTTTGTTTATTTTTTTGTCAACTTAAGTTTTAAACTAAAACTAAATATTCCTTAATTTTTTTCTACTGAAAAATTTACAATACAAAAAAAAAAAAAAAAAAAAAAAAACTAGGATAATGATTTACAGCCGTATTCAAAAAACTTAATAAAGCTTTATAAACCTTTGTTAAGCAAAATTCCTTAAAGTTGTATGCAAAAACGATTATTGGTATTAATTGATATATTTTTTTATATATTAATAGCTTTTTAAATATTTTAAAGTTGGTATGTACCTACTTTAAACCAACTTTAAGAAACATTCCAATATGTTTATGCTTCGCAAATAAAAGCAGCTTGATACTCCCTAATATAATTGCTTGTTTTTTCCATTTGCATCAATTTATCATTTTCATTCATTATATATGAGTTTCTTTTGCTCTAGACAAATACTTAAAGAAAAATCTACAAAAATTCACATAAGAAAAGAAAAAATTGCCTCAATAATTCCAACGCATAATGAAAATGTAACAAAACCTGCAAAGGATTTTTCAAAGTTAGTTTGAAATTCGGTTTTATGGCCTCTTGAAGTTCGAATTATTCGCACCCCCTTTTTTAATATAATTGGACATAAAGAATATTTAAATTATTTTAACCAATTGTAATTATGTATGTGTCCTTGTTATGTTATGGGTACCACCATTATTATACTACATTTTTTCTGGATGCCACACCCTTTTTACTCCCATTTTTGTCATAACATTGTCTACTTTATTTAACTTGACCTTATGTGTAACCCACTGAACTGAGTAAAATGAAACATGGCATATATGTATATATCCTTGAAGGAAGTACTGACTGGATTCCACACCTACTTTTTTTTTAGAAAAGGGTAACATAGCTTTTTAGTAAACAAATTTCAACATACATTAAAATTTTGATGACAAAGGTAAAAAAGTATAACAGTATGATAAATTGGGCGTTAAAGAGGTGTGGCAGCCTTTAGATTAAATTTTATAATATAAAGTATTTTCTGTTCCTTGTGGACATCAAATTTGATGTAAATTAAGAATTTGGGAATATCGTAGAATAACATTATGTGATGGTACTAAAATAATATTGATGTGTAGTTCTAATATGAGGATTCTTAAAAATTATCTTAGATACACAATATTAAAACGATAATGCATCAAAAAATGGATAAAAGTCATGGAACAGTAGATATTTGATATTATTCGATTGTACTCATGTGGCCATTTAAAACTATTACTGCCTCCAATCGTTGATTTAATGATATTAATGTTGTAACGAGAAACCCTTCTAACATACCACATATTATTTACTAAAATCAAACTAGCAACTACTCTTGGAGACAGGCCATTTATTATTTTAAAGAGTACTGTTTAATAGAAAGTTGTCATAACTTGAATTAATTTGACTCTGAACGCATATATTTCGAATTTAGACTGTCTAGATAGACAGATAGAAAAGTACAACAGTCCAATAATCACGAAGGATGAAATTTTATTTATTTGACATATGAAGAGTGTCAAAATAGGTATAATTCCTAATTGTCTTTACCTATGTTAGAACTTGTCCCAAAATCAAAATCAAGGGATATTTGAACATTGAACATCGGACATTAAACAATATCGTATCATTGCGAAAAAATTATATTTAGCTGTTGATTCCATCACAATAACGATCGAAACTGGTAGCGTTATTTTGGTTCAGAGCTCTTATACAATTATGAAGTATCAAGTTAAACCAAACTATCATGAATATTTGATCGCTTTTTCATAGAGAATTTTTGTAAGACTTCAAACTAATAAAAAAATAAATAATAATTCCTAAAATATCAATCTCTATAGAAAATAATAAATAAAAATAAGAAAAATAGCAAAATTTAATAGAAAGTGGGATTATTGGCTAATAAATACGATTGCCTGTAGTTTTCATGTATTTCAGTCTATAGGAAAGAATAAAAAATCATGGTTTCCAAACTTTTCCAATAACGATTTTTATCAAAATTTAATAAATCATGTTGATTAGTTTAGAGTTTCACTTTTTTTCCTGACTCAAATTTACAACTGCTTTTACTAAACGTTTAATAATTTTCCCTACGTACAAAAATATTCGAAAAATTTGTATAAAACAAAATCTTACATAAAATTTGCTTGACATTACATAAAACAATAATTACCATAAATATATTGAAATTTACTGATTTAATTGTTTTTCATTTGCACACATAATGAAAAAAGTGATCCAAAATATCCGAAGTTTAAGAGTCCATAAAATAGAAATTTGAATTAACTTTGCTAACTTTGGAGATTTTATTAATCTAATGGTTTACTTACATTTTGCTTTGGAATTATCGAGGCAATACTCAATGATCCAAAATTTCTTTCATAGTGTAATAAATATATAAAAAATGTTTTAATGATATACAGTGGTTCAAACGCATAATTGGACACTTGACATGATAACATTCAAATGCCGATTTTTTTTACTTTAATAAAAATAATTGTAAAAAAATTGATGCTATGTTGTAGATTATTAAAAAAACTTTAAAACAATGTATAATACTTAGCATATTTTATTCAAAACGATTTTTAAAATAAGAAAAGAAAACTAAAATAACAAATTTCAAGTCAAACGCATAATTGGACACATTGGATACATTGTTTTAAAGTTTTTTTAATAATCTACAACATAGCATCAATTTTTTTACAATTATTTTTATTAAAGTAAAAAAAATCGGCATTTGAATGTTATCATGCCAAGTGTCCAATTATGCGTTTGAACCACTGTACATTCAATCAAAACAAATAAAATAAACTCGTTATTCTAATAAATATGTTATTCGTTACAGAGAATTTGTCATTTTTATTCTGTTTAACTTTTATAATTACTTTTATTTTATATTATTTTTGTGTTCGTTTAAAAAAATTTATTTTATGCTAAAGTTAATTTATTTTACGCTAAAACCCGAATGAATTAATATTCGGTAAAATACATCATTGACTATAAAGAGAAAAATAAAATAGAAGTGTTGCCGTTATCAAAATAATAAACCTTTGTATATCAGAACAATGTTTTTGCATACGTTTTATTAATAATGATTCATTAGCCTTAAACTGTAAATTAACTAATATGAACTTGAAGTCGAAAGTAAGATTTTTTTAGAAAGTAAGATTTTTATGTATTTTTGTATAATAGTTGGTAAATAAAATAATTTTATTTATGGGAATATTTTAGATAAAAAAAAAATATTCTGCAATTTTTTTCATTGTGGTCAAAAATAAAATGTTTCAAAAGGACAAGTAAGAAGTAAAATTCGACATTTGAGAAGTATATTTATTAAACTTATTTATTAAACAACAACTTGCATTTTTAAAGCGCCTGTGAAAACGTGGGTCTAAAAGTATCCAGACTATTAACTGTATATGCATTTTTTGTCAGATAAATTACAAAAAGTACAATTTAAAGGGGTCAATTGTCCAAGAACTGAACATGATGGAAACTAATTTTTGAGCTAAGGTTTTCCTTATCTATAGTTAATAGCGTAGCATAAAATTAGAAGGAACTAAATTATATTCTTGTTTGAGAGAAACCATTATTCATATAAATTGGTTATAAACCTGGAATAATAGGGTTTCAGAAATCTGTAAAATTCTTTTGGGCTTTCTTAACAGTCATATTTACTTAAAAATATAGGGGAACGTTTTACCCACAGGGCAATATGAAAACAAAAGTAATAATTTGACTTTCGGATGAGCTGTTATATAACATAAAGTTTTCATTTAATTTTCAAAAAGAAATGAATTATTTTATCGTTTTATGATTATCTAGATTATTTTAACATTTTTTATCCTTCATTTAAATGAATTATCTTATAAATATTTAAAAATTTTAATTACTTCTTTTTGGATGGGAATTCCCAGGATCCCGGGAAATTTAAAAATCAATCCTGATTTCCCGGGAGTGAAAAAAGACCGGGAAAAGAAAAACTCTATCAGCCCAATTATCAAAACCAATTCCCCGGAAATTTTTTCCCTTTTCCCTGTCCTCCTATTCTGAATAAAATGTCCCGGGAATTTTTTTCTCTTTTCCCGTATTCTAAACAAACCTCGAAAATGGAAAACTTTTCCCCGGGAAAAAAGTAGGTATTACGAATGTCAATTAAGGGAGAATGTGATGAGAAATTTTAAAAATAATTCCACCAAAAAATTACAAGGTAGTTTGAGCTAAAAAATTGTAAGTATTTAAATTTTTTGTATAAAAGATAAGTATCATCAATGCATTTCTTATTTTCAGGTCCAAAACAACAAATAGAGATGCTTTTGAATGAAATGCAAACCCACCCAAGTATTGCACGTGGAATGTACAAAGGATGTAAGGAAGATTTAAACCGATTTTGGCGCTATTTGGAGGCGGAGTTGAACTCAGCGGGGCCACCATCAAAAATAGCTTCGCAGTGGAAGAAGGTATGTTTAATAAAAGGTGTCCTTGATGGTATACATCATAAAAGTGCAATACATTTTTCAGGTATGGTCCGATCAAAAAAAAAAGTATGTTCGACAAAAGGCTGCGCAAAACCTTAAATTTAGTAAAGGAACTGGTGGAGGCCCGAATATGGAACAGAAGTTTTCTGCAATTGAAGAGGCTATATACAATTTGATTGGGATGAAGGAGTCCGTTGAAGGTGTAGCCAACACGTTTGGAGTAGGCTGTTCTTCTTCTACTACCAACAAACAGAAGCGAGTATTGAAGTGAGAGATTTTAGTGGCAGGCGATATAATTAATTTAAACGAAAGGTATCAAGAGTGTCCACCACAGTCACCGGCGAAAAAAACTAAACAGACTCATGCCGCACAGGTTTTCTCTGCCGAAAACTTTGCAGAGGAAATCTGTATTCAGAAATATTTGTTGGAGGCTATGAGAGAGCAGCATCAATCCACGAAAAAAAATATCGCTCCATAGACCGGCATTATGATTTAGAGAAAGAGGAGATAAAAGAGCAAAAGCGGCATAATCTGGTGATGGAAAAGTTAAGGCATAGGGAAGTGGAGGACAAAACTGAAAAAAACTAAAGATTATTGGAATAAGAAAATTTAAAATATAATAATTGGAATTTTGTTGTTGATTAGCTTTTGCTTCTTCAGCTACCACCCAAAATGCTGCACTAAACATTTTATTTAAAATTTTTAATTCTTTACTTTGTACGCTTGTTTTTCATACATTTTTTTTGCCACTTTTAAGACAAAACAAAATATATAAAGACAAAACAGCTGACTGCGGAAAATCGAAATTCCCTTTCCCATAATACTATTCTCCCCGTCCGTTTAGAATAGGGGAATTTCATTCCCGAGACAAATGAATTCTCAGGGAACTCATTTCCCCGAAAATATAAATGGGCTGTATATATCGTAGACCACAACCACGTATATCAAAGGAAAAAAATTATATCGAATTAGAGAATAGCAATTGTGAAGAATTTCCGTCTACAGAATTTTTTATAAATATGTAATAAAAAAAAAAATTGTTCAAAAAAAAAAAAAAATAAATAATTGAGTTGTTTTCATGGAAAAAGTTTAATTAAATTGAATTGTTTAGTTAATATATCATATTTTTTAGTTTATTAAAAAAGTGAAAAATTAAATCGCTTTCAAAAACCGATCCAAAAAATGCATTTGCATTATAAATTCAAAACATTAAAATATACTTTTTTTAAATTTTACAAAGTATGAAAATGTAAAATATGAACCAAATCTCAAGACCTATGGTATTTTTCACATTAATGTC
Source organism: Protocalliphora azurea (assembly GCA_932274085.1). Classification (NCBI taxonomy): domain Eukaryota; kingdom Metazoa; phylum Arthropoda; class Insecta; order Diptera; family Calliphoridae; genus Protocalliphora; species Protocalliphora azurea. Next base: position 79,704,311 of record OW026520.1, read on the forward strand.
TCATAGAATTCGTCTATAAATTTTTGACTAGTTATGTAAATGAATTTCAATTATAGATTTTCATAAAAAAACTAGTTCAGAAGTATTGTCGGTTAAGACATTTTTCCGGTTAGAGCTGGACATATTGTATAAGTACATATTATATTTTCTCTAAATTTCCAAATTTCTTTTCAGATTTTTTTTTAATTTAGGCGATGGTTAAAATTTATCATATATGATAAATTTTAACAGCAGGATCAGCTTCGAGTATTTTTAAGTGAAAATAATAAAAATAATAATAATAATATGAATAATAATAAGTTTTAGCAATTGTTAATAAAAATCAATGTATTTTCGGATTGAAAAAGTCATTATTTAAAATTAAAAAATAATACTATTTTAATAGCATATTTTTCAATTTTAATGAAATATTTTTTCGATTTTAGGAGCATTTTTAATATTCATAAAACACATAGAGCCTATTTTTCGTTGCCCAGTATTTTTTTCCGGAGTATGAAAGTATAGATTAGTAAGTAGATATTTATGCGAGGTAAAAAAAAAAAAAAATTCATGCAACAACAAAATACATGTAGTCACATATACTTTGATTTTGTGTTTTGAAAAAAATGAGTAATTTTTTGAAAATTTAGTTCAAATTGCCCTCACATAAACTTCTAGTTGTAGTCTATGACGTAAAGCTTTTACTTTTAAACCTCCTGCAGCCAAAAAAGCTTTCACATTACAAAACACAAACAACAGCGCAAAGACGACTATGAATGTAAATAATTGATTGTTTTGTTTTTCTTATCTTGGTTAAAATATTGGCGGATCTAAACAAAAACAAACATGAAAAATATTTTTGTTTACAAATCTACTCGTATACAGATATGGCTTAAAACACACTCTTCTGTACATACATTCAATATACACGAAAATGAAATGCGACCAGTCTGCAAATTAAAACTAAAAAGCTTTTCAATTGCTGCAGCAGAAGCAGAAATTTTTCTAATGCCAACATGTGTTGGATTTGTTTGTGCGACTAAATAAATTGTTAAGAATCTTTTAACACATGTCCACTACTAAAGTTAACGCGGTATTCAGCGTATGCGATTGCTTGTTCACTATTCTATTAAAAACGTGATTTTCGTACCTTAAATTGATTGAGTTGAGAAAATATTAAAATAAAAATATTTTTCACAAATATTTCCAAGAATTGGAAAAAAAGAAAAAGTAAAATATTTAAGAAGAGAAATGTTAGTGTATAAATAAATAAATAAATAAATAAAATATAAAACTTAAAATATTTTGTGGGATTTTAATCATTGATGAGCAAATTTGACATATAACTTTTGTGAAATTCAAAGTGTTTAATAATAATTTGCTAAATTTTATTTCTTTTTTATAAATCAATTACCAAAATAAATTTCCATTAAAAATTTATAAATTTTTAAAATAATAATAATATTTTTTTAACCGCAAAATACGTTTTTGTGGTTCTTAATTAACAGTTGTTGGATTTAATGTGATTTTCTTGGTAAGTTGTTGTTTTTTTTTTTTTTTTTTTTTTTGAATTTGAAAAAAGAGTGTCCCGTTAAAAACACAGTTTGTAGGATGAGTATTGATGAGTTGAATACAGGAAAAAAATAATCAGAAGCCTAGAACATTTTGACCAATAAAATGTTTTGAATTTTTGAGCTTCTTATGAAAAAATATGAGCAAATTTTTTTTGCAAAAATTTCTTTTCATTTGCGGTTATTTTATTACATCATGTGAAAAAATTTTCGATTTTTTTTGCAATATATATAAGAAAATTTCATTCTTTTGTTCCCCTTTGCATTATTAGTAAAAATTTTTTCATAATAATGCACTAAAAAGTCCTTTTGAGGACCAAAATTCCATGAGGAAATTTTTAAAATATTTTTTGTATAACAATCTCAAAATTAGGAATTTTTTGAGACCCATCTTTAGAAAAAAATCTAAACTTTTTTTTGCCTAAATGTATGAGATCCACGAAGAGCAATTTTGAATTGTTTAAAGTATATTTTCTATATTCAGCTCATCAATACGCATCATTTGGTTCTTACATCAGAATCTCAAAAATAAAATAAAAAGTTTCTCGGGACACTCTGATGTAGATACATTAGTACATCTCGAACTATCTTTGCTTCCAATTTAAATGTGTTAAAATTTTTATTACAAACGCATATTTTTATGTCATATGAAAAAAAAAAAAAAATAATAATAATAATAATAACAATAATAAATCCGAGAAAGGACCATTTCTTTTTCTTGTGATCCAACTTATCTAAGGCTGACAGCAAGCCAAATATTTTAAAATGAAGTAAATTTTCATTTATGTTTCTGCATACAAACATACATACAAATGGCACGTTTGTAAGTAATCCAGCAAAAAATTGTTGATTTTGGGTAATGGCAAATACTTGTTTGAATAAACTATTGGTAATGAGGCGTCATTATTGTCAACTTTATATTACATAAATAAGTAATCAATGGTATAACAGCACAGTGATACTGCAGTCATGTAGATCAGTTGGTTACAGCGCTGGATTAACCAGAAGATTGTTGATTCAACCCCAGTCTGAGGCTGTTAGTTAAAAAAAAATGTCTAAAAAGATGATATACTGAGTACTGAGTTAAGACGTTAACGGATGTTTTTTTGTCCATGTTTAAATTTCGCTGACGAAAACATTTTGTCGTTTTTTTTTTCTTTTCTTTTAACATATACAACAACCCCGCTCTTTCGGAACAACGCGAACAAAAATAAGTAATTAATCAGCAAAAAATAACCAGTTCATATTTATTTCCAACTATACATGCTAACTTACTAGCAAAGCAAACTTTTTGCTAGAAGTTGTGATTCATTAATTTTATATACATTTATTGTTATTAAATCTTTTTGCTTTAATTTTTTAATGCTAAATCACTAGTTTTGACATGATTTTTTGTCCACAAGATTAAGTCGCTCTATTTGGAATCATAATAATATGAAATTGCAAATAAAAAATAAACAGTTTTAAAGTTAATTATTTTAGTGCCTTAATTCTATTTTAAAACGGTCGGACTTCATATTAAGTGTGAAAACTTTTGTGAATTATTATTGGACCCATGTAGAAATATTTTGATTTTTTTTCCAAAACTTCATTAAAGTTATATATTTTAATATATAATTTAATTATATTGATTTCAATGTAGATACTTTGGATATGATTTCTTTATTTTTTTAAGATTTTGGAAACACTAAAGTTAAAATTTCTTACAAAAAAAAAAAAAAAGTGTAATGATCTCTTGACATCATTTATGTAATAAAATTTATGTAATCTCAATTATATATATATATATATATATATATATATATATATATATATATATATATATATTGCATGTATTCTATTGGCAGTTGATCCGTTTTAGAAAGTCAGTTGAAATACTCTAGGTATACACTATTGATACTTTGTACAATCCAATATATACATTTATGTTATTAAAATCAATTGTGTACTAGAGTGTCCTGTGAAATAATTGCACCAAAATTAGCTCATCAATACGCATTGTTTAAGGGGTATTCCTATATCGAAGTCGAAAAAAGCGTTTAATTAGAACCACAAAAAGTGACACATTAAATTTGAAAAAAAGAAATGGAAATTTGTAAATGAACATATACGATATTATTTTTTAAGATGATTTAAGATAAAAAAGTCAACTGAATGTGTTGCCGTATATTTAAGTTTTAGATTTTATGGTGGTTTTATACTTCAGTAATTTTTAACCAAATTATGTTTAAAATGCATAATTTAACAAACTAAAAAATCATACAGGTTAGAGCGCTATATTCATCTGTGCCGAATCTTGTATACCCTTCATCCGTAATGAGATGTTTTATATGAAAATTAAATATATTTAATAAACATTAACATATAAATTAAATCAAAATACATATGTTGGATTAAATTACAAGTATATTTATCTATACTATATCTACGTAAACAGTGAAAACTTTAAATAATTTACATTTTGATATAAGGTTAAAGCAGAGTCTATAAATAATAAATTTAATAATTTGAAATTTAACAAAAGTTCGCATATCTTTAAAGAAAATATAATAACTTCGGTGCAGAACCCATATTTTATCTGTATATGTAAAACAATATTAAATTCGAAAAAAGGTAAATATATGTACCAAATTGACTGAATTGAAAACCGAAATTCGAAAAAAAAATATTTATGATAGATCTATGTAAGAAGAAAGTCCATAGCTTAAATAGTACTTGGAAAAATTGTAATATCGTGTTTTGGCTTATAATTCTCTTAATACTGGACAACACAAATATTCAGTGAAATAACGAAGTCTCTAGCTTACAAAGGTGCTTCAAAAAGTTGAAAAAAATCATATATGCCTTAGATTATTGTTGTTGTTTTTCAGTAGCCATGAAAACAACAACTATAAGAGAAGCGTGCATTAAATAAATAAAAAAAGGCTTGCCAATAAGTCGGTTGTTTACTGATTTGGTTGGTTCAAAAAACGTAAATTCAAGAAAAATGTTTGCGACCGACCTATGTAAGGACTTGGATATAGGTAGCTTATATAGGACTTGGATATAGGTCAAAAATGCGTTTTGGGCGATATTTCCGTTACTAATAGACCGATTGAGTTCATTTCTTTAGGATACAAATTCAGAAATAAATTTCTGATTTTGAAAAAACGAATTCCAATAAACGCGCATCAATTTTTTAATCAACTTAACAAAAAAGGGGCTAAAAATTAATTAAGGTGCTACAAATTAATTTTTTAAATTATTTATTGACTTCACTTAAAAAATTAATAACATACAAACTTATAATGTACATTAAATTTTTTTCATTGTAATTTTAGTAGTTTATTCCACTTTTTATGGCATTTTCCAATATATGCACTTAAACTAATGAACCAATTTAGCATTATTAATAATGTGTTGATTAACCTTTATTTTGGATAACTTCAAAAATTCGGTCTGGCGTTGGAGAAAATCACTTCTTCCCAGGCTTGCTTAATTTTTAATTTTAACTCCGTTAATGTCATTATGGTTTCATTCTGTGCATTTCTTGTGTAAATTTTACGAGCCATGTACCCCAAATATTCTCCATTTAATTTAAATCCGGAATTCAAGCTCGCCAGTCCAATAGTGGAATACTATGTTTATTAAACCACGATTTAGATTGGTTCGAGATATGTATTGCAGCGTTATCCTGCTGGAATATGCAATCTTCATCCATTTTTGCATCTATAAATCAGAGAAGAGCATCTTCCAACAGTTCATTATAAATTACACTGTTCATTTTAGTTAGAATAAAACATATTTCTGATTTTCCTGCAGCAGAGGTCTGCCTTCACCGTATTTGTGCCACGAATTTATTCCACGATCAAGTTTATTTAAAAAGTGTAGCATTTAATTTATTGCGGGTGGCTTCTTCTTTTATTTTATTAATTTACTTTTTGCTAATTTTTGATTATCTTTTGTTGGCTTCCGCACTCCGCATTTCTGTCCTTTCTTAAGAAAGCCTCGAATAACTCCTTTCGAACGGTTAATTTTTCGTCCAATTTATCTGTTAGAACAGCTTTGATCACGAAAAAATTGAATTTGAATTTTTTGCTGGTCTGTAAGAAAAGTTCCCTTGGACATCCTTTAAGCTGATGAAATTTTCCAATTAAAACAAAAATATTTCCAGTAAATAGAGATGCTCTCATCAGAAACTTACCTTAAGTGAAACAAACAACTAAAACTGTTAAAATTTTTTTATATTTATTTATTTTTTTTATTTTATTTTTTTGCAATAACTTTTTAGATAAATTTTTCTCGACTGCGTTTGTAGGAATATTCCACCAATATGTTCTGATTTCTATATTAAAGAAAGGAGCAAAAGTAAGAAACAAATTTATTACATAAAAAAAGTGCAGTTATATAGCGAGTTATTGTAACAACACAGCATTGTTTTTCGTTAAGAGAAGCGAATATATCTCAAAGAAAAACAAAAATTTTAAATGCATTTATAGGAATATGCAACAGTATAAAATGACTTCGCACTTAATGTCACCAAAGTGTTAGTTGTTAATTTATTAAATGTCATTAAAGGATACGTAAATATTTTACTTCCAAAAAAATCTTTGTTGATTTATAAAATATTAACAAAACATGTGTTTATGTAAATCATTTCATTTTTATAATATTTATTTCGTAGAAACTATTTGCATGTTAAATACTAAAAAGTCAAATATAAAATGCATGCACAAAATGTTTATAATTCACATGTCTGTTAATTTTATACATATGATATATTACTATTTAATTAGTTTTTAATACCAATTATCATTATAAGAAACATATATACATATGTATGTACTTTACTTTACGCACGTAGTAGGTTTGAGAAAAAACAAAATTATTATTAAGTGTTGACAAGACATTTACGAAGATTTTCCCAATTTATTTTGATTTTAGGAATTTAGAATCACTGTGCACTTTTTGGGATTTTATAATTTTTTAGAAATATTTTTATTTTATTTATTTTATAATTACAATGCAATTACAAATTATATTCTAATTCTAACCGAGCGGAGTAACGAAGACCATAGCTCGTTGTAGTGAAACAGACCAGAGTCTCTGGTGGGAATCGAACCCACAACCCCCAGACTGATAGACTAGCTCGCTACCAACTAGGCCATCGGTTCACCCTTTTTTAGAAATAAATAGTACAAATTTGAAGAAATTACTGTATATGGAAATAATTTACCATATGATTAAAATTTTTATTTTAACCCACGTAAATGACTTTCCGCTTCTAATCGGGTGGTCAGTCACACAAACTTATGACTCATGTATTTTAAAAGCCTAAAAAAAAAGCTAAGAGATATTGGAAAGGGGTTTCCTAGAAAAAGTTATGTATCTAAACTTCAACATGCGTTCATGAACAAATCAATTAAATTGAGGTAATACACTGCCTGCCACTTGAATAAGGAATCACATTTTTAACTTTAATTAAGAGTATCTCCTAAACTAAAGTTCAGAAAAAAATAATTTTTTGCGCAACCAAATTTCAAAGTATTGACTTTAGTTTCCTGTAGAAATAAAAAATATACATATTTTGTTATACTAAAATTATGCATTTATTTAAAGACATGTATTTCTGTGGTACTTTTTCGTGTCACGTGAATAAGGATTTCTTTTAATATTAATCAGGAAGACTATGATTTGAATTTCTTTCAATATAAACGGCTAGAGAATTTTTAATTTGATAGTTTTTAAATAGTTTTTATTCAAAATGGGACGTGGTAAGGCTCTTAATAACTCTGAAAAATAAAAAATTCTGATTTTGAAATCTCAGGGTCAGAATACGGTTCAAATAGCCAAAAACATTAATAGAGGAAAGACAGTTGTGTACAATTATTTAAATAACGTGGAAAGATACGAAAAAAACATGAAAGGGCGGAAGAAAATGGCAACAACTCCAAAAGAAAGACGAAAAATTCTTAGAATTGCATCAAATTCTGCCATGTCGGTATCAAAAATACGTGAAAAAAGTGGAGTCAGTGCCAGTCTAAGAACAGTGCACTGAATTCTAAAGTCATGCCCATACATAGTCTGACGAAAACTGCAAAAAACCACCACTTAAGAAAAACGCAAATCACAACGTCTACAGTTTGCCAAATATACAATGACATGGTCCGACAAATGGTTTAAAGTTGTATTTTCCGATGAAAAAAAGTTTAATATTGATGGTCCAGACGGGTAAAACTTACTTCCATGACCTAAATAAAGATAAATTATTTTTGAGCAGTAGACACAGCCGAGAGGGCGGAATAGTGGTATGGGTTGCCATTTCGTATTATAGAATTGGTTTTTGTATCCAACAAAATGACTGCAACGACTTACAAAAACATTCTGGAGGAAGCATTTTCAAAATTTAATGATTTCTTTGGACCCACACCTTGGACGTACCAACACGACAACGCTCCGATTCATACCGCCAGAGCAGTAAAACAATGGATTAATCAACAAGGTGTTCAACTTTTGGATTGGCCCCCATATTCACCAGACCTGAATCCAATGGAAAATATCTGGGGTTGGCTTGCAAGAAAAGTTTATGAAGGAGGAAAACAATTTGAAACGATAGAATCCTTAAAGGATGCAATAACGGAAGCATGGAGTTCAATTACTTAGAGTCATTATACAAGTCGATGCCAAATCGCATTTTTGAGGTTATTTCTAAAAATGGTAGCAGTACTCATTACTAATTGAATTCTAGAAGATAATAACTTTCATTTTTATAACCTAAAATTTAAAAATAAATTACAGTTTTCTTAGTTTTAAAACATTCCTTATTCAAGTGACACGAAAAAGTACCACAGAAATACATGTCTTTAAATAAATGCATAATTTTAGTATAACAAAATATGTATATTTTTTATTTCTACAGGAAACGAAAGCCAACACTTTGAAATTTGGTTGCGCAAAAAATTATTTTTTTCTGAACTTTAGTTTAGGAGATATTCTTAATTAAAGTTAAAAAAATGTGATTTCTTATTTAAGTGGCAGGCAATGTATTTAAAATAATAATAATTTCTGACTACATGCTGAATATGAATGAGACAAAAAATTTAAATCTAGACTGCAACAGTACCTTAGATATACGATGATTAAGATTTATCTTGTATGGAGCTGCCTCCGCCCTATTTTCATCTTCATTTATGCGATAAATAATTTTTAATCCAATAATAATTATTATTTTGTTTATTTTTATTCCCTCTGCTCTTAGTAGCCTATTAACTAGTCTAAGAACTTTAAAAATCACACATTAAATTGTAATTAAATAAGTTTTTTTTATGCAAAACTCTCCATATCGTTATTTTTAGGGACAAAACAAACATTTTCAAACACTCGACGAACCTCATCATCTCCGATGTCAATAAAATCCGGTATACACACTCACCATGTCAATACAAAATTTGAAGTTCTTCAAAATTTTTAAATTCGTTCAAGTTTATTTTTTACCACGGTACAAAATTCACTTTTTCTAGAACTTTTTCTCAAATACTTGAAATTTAAATTCATATAACTTCAATCTTATCTTTGGCCCAAACGGATGCTTAATAAATCTAGTTTATAATTATTTTTTTAAAAATGCCATTTTGGAAAATAAAAGGATAATGAAATCAATATTCGTTCCTGTATCAAGGATATTTAAGTACATATCTTCCATTTTTATAATTTTTCTTCAAAATATTCATTAAAGTGTTGGCAACAATATATAAAAAATTTGGAGTGGGACCATGAGAGGATTCTGAGAAAATTAATATCCAGTAAAAAGAAATCATTGATTTCAGTACTAATTTGAAAATTTCTAATGTCTTTTAGACGAAACAATTTAGATATATATATATATATATATATATATATATATATATATATATATATATATATATGATATATATATATGATAAAAACTAAAATATAACAAATTTAAAAAAAAATGAAGAACTTTGTTTTTTTTTTTTTTTTTTTTTTTTTGTTTTTTACCTATAAACATTGAATGTTTTAAAAGTGTAAAATTCCCAAAAAAAGTGTTACTTGACTCCACTGTTAAGTATTTCGAAAAATAGAAAACAAACAGAAGGAACAAATTAAATAACAACAACATTGTTCATTGCTACTTAATAAATGGCTAAACAATAGCAATTATACATTGCTTGAATTAACTACCTAACTTGTAGCTTTAAGCTTATAAACAATAATAATTGAAAAAAGGAGAATACAAAATAATTGTAAAATGCTTTATCTTCAACCATTCGTCTTACTTAATACTCGTAACATATAGGGAAAAATAAGTTACGGATTCCATTTTCCCGAAAAGTTGTAAGTTAAATAGGTGATGTTTACAGATAACAACATGGTGGGACGCTGAAGAGTGCTGATGACGGTCGTGGGGGAGTAGAAAATGTATTCCATTCTGCCGAGTGTCCAATAAAACGTTTACAATGTATTCTTCTACAATTATTCAATGAACTTAAGCCGAAAATACAAAAATTCTAAATATTTATATTGTAAAATATTAAAGACAATTTATATGTAGGATTTAGTCGTGGTTTTAAATAAATTTTATAAAATAAAATTAGTTACTACTTGCAAAATAAGAGAAAAAAAGATTTTTGCTCTCCTGAGAAGTTGTTTTTTTTCGAGATAGAGAGTTTTGAATATAGACCCTCGATATCTTGTATTAACCGTTTAGTTTTTATGCTGGATTTGCTATAAATAATTTATTCACTGTTTGTAACTGATAAAATGTGGAAGAATTGTTTAAAAATGTAAAATTTTTACCCAAAGAAGAAAAACAAGATGAAATTGTTTTAGAAATAGAAGTGGAGATTTTCAATAAATAAATCAATGGATTTTTTATAAGACTGTTAGTTTTTGTAGTGTTATTATTAAATTTTAGTTTTTATTTTTAATTTAGTTATTCACTATATACAATTTTTAATCTATTTATTTCATATTCTGAATATAATTTGCAGCGATGGCGCCAAAGAAATCAATATCAATGGAATAAATTAAAATTGACGAAATTATATTTTTGTTTTATCTCTAATTATTCAACGTTTGTACTACAGACATAAAAAATTAAAGATAGAAGAGTAACCGAAATGATAACAAATTGGTAAAATTAATTTTTTAATTTAAGATTGTCTTTTTTTTCTACATGCTTTTAATTTATATCTTCAACAATTTCTTAATACACATTTTTAAAGTCTGAAATTTTACAGTCCTTTGTGGCGACGTAAATATCAAACAAGTCCATATAAAGTATTTATTTATATTATCACGACGATTACCCAGCAAATTATAAAGTGCGAAATCAAATAATGCACTGGTATCATAACATAGTCGGATATACGCTTTTAAGCAACTTATTATTTTTTCGATTTGTTGCTCGAAGGACGCATTTCATTAGGACATGATATGCCTTATATCGTAAATACCGCTTTTGGATGGATTGTTGGTGGTAAATTTAACTCTCAACAAAATTCTTCGCCCCCTATATGCAATTTGACACTTAATTCTTCAACAGAAAATCTTGATAACACATTAAGAAAATTCTAGGACATTGAACTGAGGAAGAGCAGGTATGTGGAAAAGATTTCATCGAAAATACAAAGGCTGGTTCAGATGGACAAGATCCTGCTTGTTTAGATGACTCTTTCGAATACAATAAAAAAAGATTTTTGTCACTCGAACGTAGACTTGATCGTAATCCCACTTTAAAGTCTATGTATGTGTATTTTATGTACAAATATGTGGCACTCGGTCATATGCTCTCTACAATCGCCCTCTTTCTCATCCGAACTACATCATACCTCATCATTATGTACTTAAACCACATACTACAATAACAAAACTTCATGTCGTTTTCGATGGGTCAGCTCGCACAACCTCTAATTATTCGCTCTTACTGCAGACATATCTAAAATGTACGTAATAATAAATTTCAACTGGTTCTTTAGAGATTCAGTAAAAAAGACGAACTTAGTGTATTTTAACTAAACACCGTTACGTATGAGCTCTCAGCAGCACCATTTTCGGCTATTCCAAGTTTGTTTTTTATCGCCGCTAAACATAATTCAAATTTTTCCATTGGTTCAAGAGTTCTTTATGAGAATTTATATGTTGACGATATCCTCACTGGATCCCATATTCTCGAAACCTTAATAGTTAAGAAAACTGAAAATATTAAAATTCGCAGTTCCCAAGATCTCGCAAAATACTGATTAAGAAGAAGGCTGAAGAAGACATTACAAAAACCCTTTGAAGGTCCTATAATGCAATTCAGGACATATTTCTGTCTCGTTTTGATAATTTCCCGATGTAAGTAACCTCACCAAATACTCTATATTGTTTATAGTAGCTAGAATATTTTTGGTTTATTTTAATTTTGGATTTAATTTTGGATGTTGTATTTATTGTCGTGTTTTCGAAAGTAGTTCGCCTCGTCTCGAACTATGTGCTACCGTATTAGTTAGTATAAAATCACCTAGTCCATTCGTCAATTTATAAAATTTTTCGATTACCTCATTACATTTTTTGGATTCGTAATAAGTGGAAAATTAATAAATTTTAAAGGACATCGAAATTGTTCATCTTCCAGCACAAGACCGAGAACACATATTTTGGAAAATCGTAGCGCAAATACAAAACACAGCTTTTGTCGTAGATATAAAGCCATTTTAAATAATAATTTGGCTTAATTATCGTTTCACATACTTTGCTCTTTGATAGAGTTACAATTCCTCGTTTTGATGGACGTAAGGTTGCTCCTATACCGTTTCTAAATGCTTATTGAAACGTAGACCTTTTAGCGGGAGGAGATTGTTGGAGTAGAACACCTTTGGTCACCGTCCCATCACTGTTTACAAGTGTCGTCACTTTTTTTTTTCTTGTTAATGCACTTGTTTGTTTACTTGTTAATCCTTGTACCCTTAGTGTGGTTGCTGTAATTATTGCATTGCTATTGAAGCTTGTAATATTGTTGTTAGTGTAAATTTTTAGTGTAAATTTTTTTATAAGTAGGTAATGCATGTACCTTCAATATTTTGTAATATTATTTTTGTTGTTCTTAATAACTCCAGAACTACAACTGAAATTAACGTTGATATAATTAGTGTGATAGACCCGGCAGAAGAGAGTAACCATTTTGTATATATTATGTTAAATCTTAAATAAGGGGTACACGTATAGTAATAAATTCCATAAGATATTATTTTCAATCAGTCACAGAGTAAACATGTCCTTTTTATTTAAGAAATTAGCACTATTTTCGTATATGAACATTTTTTTACAGTTCATCTTATAAGATAGTTGTGTAGAAAAATCTCATCACAACAGTCTCATAATACATCTTATAATACTAATATTTGAACCTACACGTGAGATAGCGAATTTGACACTCTCTGACAGAAAAATCTAACATATTCTGTTACGTGTACATGGACTGTAACGGACCACTTGTCATTTATTTTCTTGTAAATTATTTTGTGGTCCACAGTAAGAATGTGTAATTTTATGTTACAGTAGACCTCGAACCTCAATAGAGACAACATCTCAAAATAAAAAGCTACTCCTCGCATAATTTAATTAATTATTTTTTAACAGTTAATTTTTTTACGCGACAGACATTTTCTGGGTTTATATCTTGTTAAATTCCACAGTTGCAAGAAACTTGGACAACCAATAATGCAATAGTTATTAAAATTATCTTAAAACACGGAATTTTCAATCAAATATACCTTAGTCAAATAAGGTTTCTACCAGAATTTAACGGAAAGAAACGAAACTTGGCATCTATGTAGTTTCGTCTTGATGTTTTATAGATCCTATAAACAATTTTATGATTCAAAATTGTTGTAATATCATTAAAATACGTAAGTGTGCAAAACGTACGTGTGCAAAACTTCTAATTTTTGTAACTTTTGACCTTGAATATCTCACATGATCACACGCGATTATCGAAAATTTTTTTAACATAATGTATAAGACACCAATAATAATTTTTTCTGTGACTATTGTATATGTATGTATTTAAAATTTGTGCTTGTAAAACAGCAATAAAATAATAATAAAATTTTAATGTGTAAATAATCTATAAAAATTGTTTTAAAATACACTATTCTCTTCCTTACATTTGAGCTTTGCAAACATCAGCACAAAAGCATAATATACCAACCACTTATGGTGGAGTAGGTTATAAGAAAAAGGATACTAGTTTCTAATTATTTTTGTAAAAGCGCCATTTTAGAAAGAAAAGGATAATGGTATTTAAAATAAAAACATATTTTTAGTTTATTTTTGGTCCCACTCTGAATTTTTATATGCGTATTATGCGTTTGTGCTGATGTTTGTAACGCACATAAAAACTATTCTAACACTCACAACAATGTATACTAATCGAATCATTTTCTAAGTCGATTTAATGATGTCCGTCCGTCTAGCTGGCTACCAAGCAGACTTCTTGTCTGTCCATATAAATCTTACGCACAAAGGACATTTTAAAGATAATTTTATTAAATTTGGTACATATGTTTATTTTGTCATAACGACGAATGCTATTTAAATTGGTCATGATCGGTGCAATATTTCACCTCGCCCCCGTACAAATACTACCCGGTTTGAACGCTTGCAAATACCTTATTTATGTCACTATTTTAATAATACGAATAAGTATTATGCAAGGTTCAATCGGAGAGCAAAATTTCAGGAAGATCGGTTTACAGTTAGGCATACCTCCCATATAAGGCCCATTTTCAAAAAAGTACCACGGTAGTATTTGACACAAATAATTTTAATATATGCAGAAATCATATAAACTAATTCCATAAGAACCGGTCCATAAATGGCCATTGGTCCCATATTAGGTTTATTTCCAAAAGTTTCGGAAATTAAACGCAAAGGTGTATGTAGGGTATCATAATGCCGGCATAATGGGCTTGACCGACTATGAATTTCTTTCTTGTTTATATCTATGTATGTATGTATGTATCTATGTATAGAAGTAAATATCAAACATTTAAAACTGAACCACCATTAAATGTATACTGCAACAAATTTAAACATTTTGGAGAACTTAAACTTTTTTATAATAAGTGTGTACACCAAATTTCATCGAAATCAGAGATTATGAGGTTCGGTGCATGTGCGAAAATGTTTATTTTCTATCTATAGCCAATTTAAACTTTTGACCTAAAAAAGGAAAGCTAATATAATTTCACATATGTTGTTCATCGATCAATTGATACATTCAGCATATTACGGCATTTGATATCGATTAATATTATATTGGAATGAGAATTTTCATTGTTTTAATTTGACTTTTGATCAATAATATGTCGGATTTTTACTTGTCACGATTAGTTCCATATTGTAGTCGTATTATTTTCAAAGTTCTTGGAGCAAGTATATGTGACATTATCAAAATTTTTTAACCTGGTTGAAACTGACTTTAATCCTTAATAAGTTTTGTGGTAATAATATTTTTAAAAAACGGCTTACAGTTATGGACTTACAAGGCTTGAAACAAATAGAGTGAAAATTTTTGGCAACATAGGTTTCATTTTGTAATCAGGATTGTTGTTCAAAGTTCAAAATCTTAGAAATAGGACTAAAAATTACTTAAACTTTTCTCCTTCTTCGACACTTTTTGTTCGCGCATTTTTGCATTTTGATCTCATTCGATATTATATAAACTAAGCGGACTTACTAAATGTTTGTCAAATTTTGTGAAAATCTGTTCTACCGTTTGAGAGTTTTAGAAAAGTAAGAGTGTCATCCAATTAAGATCCAACATAGCCTATATAATTCTCCAATAGCTTCATTGATAACGTGCAAAATTGAACAAATAGCTTTTTTTAAAGTAGGCGTAAAATGTGGGCGTGACATCCAATAGAGATCTAACATAATCAAGGCACCTAAGCCACTGATACTATCTGTGTGAAAAATTTCGCAAAAATCGGTTCATTCGTTTAGACGTGATTGATACACAAACAAACATAATATACATAAGAATTGCAATTTGTACAAATCTTGAATACATACAGATATAAAAACGATGATCAGGACGATATGTTTACGCCAAATGTCGTTGATAGTTGAAAATGGGACACGTTTGTCAAAACACTTTTTGCTAAGGCACATTGTTTGGACAGCACGAAATTAATTACCATTGGCATAATTAGTAATGCTTAACGAAAATGCAAAAGCGCATTCAAAAATTTCGATAGATACAAATTTTATGAACTAAAAAAATTTACCTGGGTTAAAAAAAGGTCGCAATAATAAATCGCAATTTTTATTATAAAGAAAATTTTTTAAATTTTATTTTATTTTAGCGACGCCAATATTTATTTGAATAACTCAGTAGGTTTTGATATTACGCGTAATTTTTACCAGAATTATACATAAACTTCTAGTTTGTAAAAAGGTTTATATGTTCAACTTAAAACCACACTAACTTTCGCGCCCCCTGCACGAAATGATTAACGCGAACTGATATTACACCATTCGAGTCACTTTATATTTATACAAATGAATTTTAATGTGCCATCAAAAAAATAAATAAATAAATAAAAATATATTTTTTTTTTTTTTTTGAAAATCTAAGGTCAAAAATTTTGATAATTGTCCATATACTTTTATACACTTCACTCTATTTTTTTACAGAGATATTTTGGCTTTACGCAAGTGTTTATTTAGCAAGTACTTTACGAAATAATTAATATTACTTGATATTATTGAAACTTTATTTGAATAAGTATTTTTTCTTAAAATAATGTTAACCTATGTATATGTACATAAATATACATACGTGAATGTAGAAATAGAAATACGTATTTTGTTTGTTTGTTAGCTATTTAAATTAAATAAAAAATAATATAAATATTCAATTCACGTTTATTTGAATGGTATTTATATTTATTTGGCCATATCACTAATTCTAACGAAACTGTGCTTTTAAAGTTTAGATAAAAAATGAAAATTATCAAAATGTACCTAAAACTTTTATTTTTTAACTTTTTCAATCAAAACTATTGAGATAATTACAGATCAATAACAAATTTATATTTATAAGGTTTAATGCACTCTTTTACTACAAAGACTCCTTTAAAATAAGTAATTAAAAAAGGAAGAATTTTACCAAAATCAGTTTTCCAATTTTCAGCATATGTAATTTTTACTTAATTAAAAGTTTTGTATATGCATGTAAATTTTATGTTACTACTAACCCATTGTGCAATGTTAAATAAGTAATATATTATTGTTATATTAATAGTATAGTTTTTTAATAGCGCTTCCTATATATATATATATATATATATATATATATATATATATGTATGTTCTATATATACGTAGAACATTTTGCGAATAAAAGTTTTGACTTTTGTCTCAAAATGGATATCAAAGAACTCGTAATTTTGAGCCTGTTATGAAAAAAAATGTTGGTCCATAAACCGTAATTTTAATACATCATATATTTTTTATTGTAAAATATATAAAAATTTTACAGTTGTGTTCCTTTTGTAGGTGAAATATTGAAAAGTTGCATTGTGATAAGTATGGGCCATAATACATTGTTTTCAAAAAACTTGTTCACCCAAATTCACAAAAAAGTTCTTTAGATAAACAAAATTCCATGGGAAAAAATGAAAACAAAAATTCACTATAACAAGCTCAAAATCACGATGTTTTGAGATCTATTTCGCGAAAAAACTCTAAACTTTTTTTGGCCAAAACATGCCAGGCTTATGATTTTCAATCGTTCGTAGGGAGCTGAAGATGAATTTTAAAAATTGTTTAAATATTTTTTCCGTATTCTGCTCACCAATACGCATACTTTGATGGGTTTTCATAAGAAAAAGTTTCCTCGGTACACTCTAATGTACATATATTTGATTAATTTATATAAAATATTTATAAATAAGATTTCTCCCAAAATTATTAATATAATAATTTTTTTTTTTAACGACATTTTTATTGTTAACATAACAAGATTTAGTATTTTCATATTAGACAAAAACTGTAGCTTATTCGATTTTATCAATAATAACTTTCAATAATTTTTTTTTTTTTTTTCAAAATGTAAGCATCAAATAAAAAATATAAAATAAATACTTTGTCTTAAAACATATGAATAATTTTTTAATAAAGTTTAGAAAATGTTTGATAACTTTTTGAGTTTTTAAACGGTTTTATATCTCGTTTTATTTTAAACAAAATTGCATTTAAAATTTTGTGTATAAATATGTTTAGTCTTAAGAAAAAAAAAAATCCAAAAAATTTACTTAAAATTCAAAGTTTCGAAAAAGAATTAAAAATGTTGAATAAACCATTATTAATTTGGAGTGTATATTAAGGATTTTAATATTGTTAAAAATATTCTTCAATTTAAAAACCTTAAATTGATTTAAAATTTAGGGAGCTACGATATCTTTAGTGTAGGAACAACCTTAAAAACTATTTTTTCGCAATATCTGTAATGCAACCAGTCTTTTCAAAATTTCAACTATTCGAACTATTCGAAAACAGGTTTCTTTATAAAGTCGAATAATCGATCACTCTAATAATTACAAAAGAAAATATTTGTTCAAATGAACTAAGAAAGCAAACCCAATATTTTTAAAAACTTTTGAGGAGATTATACAAAAAATGCTTTTTTTATTTAAATCTTTTATTGAAACAATTCATAATTGGATTTAAATATGTATATTTAAAAACTTCACTTACATACATAAATTAGTCGTCGACAACATATAAAGTAATTTAGATTTTAATTAAATTCTTTTTATTTGAAAATTTAGTTACAAATAAAACATAAACCAGGATAATCAAAAATTTGCTCTAAAAAGACTCTTAAGTGTGAATTGCGTAGAATTATGATCTTTATTACACTCAGGCCTCGATTTGAGTCGATTTGATTTGCGTGTTTTCACTTTGCGTCGCTCTTTGAAATTTCAATATTTCAATTTGCGTCGTTATGATTAACATTTGTTTGAAAACTTTATTTAATTGATTTGATTTTCTTTAGTTTATTTTTCAAAAGGTAATTTTTACTATAAATTTGACAAAATTCATATTATAAGGAGTTTTATAATTGTTAATAACAAAATTTTAATGAAAAAAATGGATTAAGTTCTTAGTTTTTAGTTAAAATATCAAAGTAGAGTTTATAATAATATTTTATAATTTCACCTCTTTTTACAAAAAAAAAAAAATAAAACAATTATTAATAAAATAGTGTAAATACTAAGAAAATAGTACTTCGATTTGCATCGTTTAAGTTTGTATAACATATACAAAATTATGCTTTTAAGTACAAATTATGCAGTTTAAATAGCTAAGAAATGGTTTAGAATAATACGAATTATCTTTGAAAATATGGCAGAATATTCTCCACCGAACACGTAAAAATTTGTGGTGACAAATCCGTGACAAACTTCTTAAAATTATTTAAAACGGATAAATAAACTAACAGATCGCATCATTTAAAGCACACGAAATAATATGATATTGAATATTTTTAGTTGTCCTGATGATAATGTAGAGAACGTTCAAAATCTAGAAGTTTCAAAACATTCAAAATCTATCGAAAGATACTGTGTGAAGTAACTTAATTTTTAGAAAATTATGTCTAGATTAAGTTTTGTTGTTCTATATTTAAAATTCGAATTGAAGCATTTTAATTGTTAAACCGACGAATTTTATATATATATATATATATATATATATATATATATATATATATATAGGTGTATGTATATTATGGTAGCCCTCTTTTATATGGAGAAAAATAAAGGTATTTAATTTCTCGGTCTCACCCTCAAGAAATTTTCAAATAATCAAAAAAAAAAAAATTTTAGACTGATTGAAACAAATTTAAAGGTAGTTCAAAGCACTTGCAATTTTTGTTATTTATTCTGTTCAACCATAAATAATTAACTACAACTTATATTTTCTTGGTTTTCATCTTTTTGAATTCAACAGTTTGTTATCTTTCTAAAATAATCAAAATCAAAAAAAGTAAAAAAGGTTATTTTAAACCAAATGGTTTCATTTCTCTCTCTCTCTCTCAAATTTTGGATGAGACCTTATTTGACTGTGGTATATTTGGCTGAAGATTACGTGTTTTAAGGTAATTTTATTTTAATAACTATTATATTATTGGTTGTCTAATTTTCGAAAATTCGGAAAGGTCATAAAATGTGAAATTCAAAAGGATATAAACATAGAATATTTCAATTAAAATAAATTATTTATGATCGATGAAAGAAAAATTTTATTAATTTTCAAGACTTTAATAGCTTTGAGCCACCTCTAAATTTGTTTCAATCAGTCCAAAACTTTTGACATCTTAGTTTTTTGACTCTTCGAACATTTGCGGTGTGAACAATAATCTGGACACTTTTCCAAAGGAGAGCCACTCTAATGTATATATATATATATATATATATATATATATACATATATATATATATATATATATATATATATATATATATATATATATATGAAATAATTGTACAACACTTTTTGCATCTCAGAAAATTCCCATAAATTTTGGCCTTTTTCCAAAATTATTGTTAATGTTCAATATTTTTTAATTTTCATATATTCAAAGAGATATGGCATGTATGTTTGTAAATTTTTATATATTTAAACAACTTGTTTTATTTATTTTCATTTCACATTTTCTTTTTTGAGTTTTTTCGATATATAAATATGTACATTGTATATTAGGGCGGTTCAACATTGTTTGACGGAAACCAAAGTGTATCGCACATTTAAACGTAAATAAAATTATTAAAAGGGATATCATTTAGACATATTTGACAAATCTCAACTTCCTACGATGATTAGAACAGAATAGTACACGTCCATTTATGTTGATGATTCTAGAACAAATCTTAAAAATCTTTTTCTCACCAAAATTTTTCGTATTTTTTCTAAAAAAGTTAATATGAACGAAAAAAGAACATTTTATATAAAATTTTTTAGTAAAGCTTTACTTTTTATTTCTACGTAATTTTTTAATATGTGTTATTTTTACTAAAATGACGATTTTATCCTTTCTATTAGCCATTTTTGAAAAAATAAAAAAACATGGTTGTTTTTATTTTTCTTTAGTTATCGTTTGATGTATAAATTATTGGTATTGGTGAGAAAAAAATTTAAGATTTATTGTAGCATCATCGAAGTAAATGTCCGTGCAGCATCCTGTTCTAATCATCATATTAATTTGGCCAAGTTGTTCTAAATGACCTCACCTTTCATAATTTCAATAGGTACGTCCTTTTCATAGGTCTTTTAAATGTAGCTCGCAAAAAGGAATTTTGGACACCCTATTATACATACATACATACATGCATGCATTCATACTTACATACAGAATAAATATAAAGCCTCGTGTTATTGAAAATATATTTGATTGTGTGTGTATATTTCCTATAACTTTTATATTCGCTACACATATATTTGTATAAATATTTACCATCGGTGTTCTTCTTTTTATTGAACATAATTTCTCAATGAATTCTTGTGATTCATATGAAAACAATTTGTATTTTAAAGAAATTCTTTGGAAAAAGCAAAGAAAAGTTCATTCCTCTAATGCGTGGACATTTAAAATGTTTATTTATTTATTTATTTTTTTTTTTTTTTTCAAATCGGAAAAATAATAATATAATTTTATACTTCTTCTTTTTATACTCATAGATAAAAATTTTATTTTTATTAATTACATATTTAAATATTACTAAGAATTATACTTTATTCTTTATATTTTTCAGATCTACCAAAGCATTATGTGAATAAAATTATCACAAATATATTAAACGTAAGTAGCTTTTGCTATATTTATCAAGTTAAATATTAAATAAGGTAAAATAAAATAATAAACTAATATTCTAAATCTTCAAAATATATTAACAAATACATTTGCCAGCAAAAACTTGAGTTTAGAAGTTAATGTAATGGCTTTTCACTACTTACACATTAGCTAAATAACCCATTATTTTAACACGATGATGACATTGGAGGCAACTACTTACCTCATATTATTACCAGTAGGTATTTTAGGAAGTCATTACTGAGATGCCATTACAGAAACTAATTATTTCCAAGCTATTCAATAACTCATTGATTTTAAAGTATCATAGAAGTCATTATTAGTGAAAGGAGTAGGATCTAGTTACATTCTAGGTTACAAATAACTAACTAAATGTCAGAATATAAAAAGGAATCTTTTTCTTTTATTTTTATTTTAAACTTAAAAGGAAAATTTTATAAGATTGAATTACAGTTTTCAAAAACTTAACAACAACATATCTCTTTTGGTGTACCTATTAAATTTTTTAAGTTGCAAGTGTGAATACACATACATAGATATGTATACATATACATACATAGATATGTATATATATGTATGAAAATATATGAATTGGTAAGCTGAATTAAAAAATCAATAAAAAGTAGCATTTTCAAAAATTTGATCATAAATAAGTAATTACATACCGGGTTATAAATAAGTAGTTATTAAGTACTTCTATGTAATGCAGAGTTATGATGTTGTCATTGAAAAGTTACTAAATCCGTAACAACATGTCATTACCAAGTTTTTTCTGGGTAGGTTCAATTCGTAAGCCCTTATAAATTTATTCTTAAAAATAAATTACAAAGTTTTCAAAAAAGTTTTTGACTTCTGTTGCAAAATCTAATGCTTTATGGCAGACTTTGATAAACCATAACTCTTTTTTAGATTTAATATGGAAAAGGGAGTTAGTATATTTAAAAAATGTGTTCAGATTTTTTAAGCAAGTAAATAATTCCAATTGAAAAAAAATGTGTTAACTATAAAAATAATCGTTCGAGGGAGGAATTTTTAGTAATATTTTGTTAAAAACGCTTTGTTTTTTATTGCTCCCAAGAACCTCACATTCTGGACAATTCTTCAAAATTTCTCAATTAGATACAGTGGATAAGAAGACCACTCCATAAAAACAAAGTTTTCCATCTTTTTCTCAAGCCGTCTTTGTTTTGCATCTGTAGCCGATTTCTTGCGAACTCACTCATCTCACGAATAACCTGCTACCCAGACTAGACTGTTAAGTCTAGATAGAGATTGAGTGCAGTTTATAAGACATTTCAAGTTCAAGGCATACGAATGGCCAATTTACTTCCTAAGTTGTGACCAAATGTATGAGAATTCAATGGTGCTAAATTTAAAACATTTGTTTTGTCATTATTGGAACTATCCACGGAAGTAGATTACTATTATCTTTTCATTTTCTTCAAACAGTCAATGCATCAAAAAGCTTGTTAAACATATCGACAGATATGTACATTAAAGCACCTCAATTTGTGTGTGGACAAAAAATATTGCAAATGCACCCAAATTTAAAGATTGATGTGTTATAAAATAATCCTCAAAATACTTCGGTTCAATTATTACTAGAAAATTTTAAAAATGGACCATTTTTTATGAAAAAAAAAAAAATTACAACATATAATAAACACATGTCGATTAATATTTTGATTTTAGAGATCATTGGAGAGATTTAATTTAATACTAGTGATATATATATTCATTTAACCCTTAAGTAACAAAAGTAATGTTTTGGAAACACCGGTCCATAAAAGGTTAATTCTTTTTTTGTGACAAATAAATGCTAGGAACATAATTGCGTCGTATGAACGTAGAAGCGTACTACGTACAGTAGCGGACATAATAAATCACGGAATAGGAGTTATTACAATTTAGATAAATAAAAGTGGGAAAATCGTTTCGATTTCAATTTTTTTTTTTTTTTTTTTTTTTGTTAATTTATTAACATTAGACCCCAAATTCTCTAAAACAAAGAATTCAATTTCTTTATTTAAACAAAAAATTTTCAATGAAATGTGAAATATACCCTTTTCATGCGGGACAAAACTAAAGCACATTTTCCATTTATGAAATGCAAATGGTAACTTCATTAATATTTTGTACTTAAGATATAATTTTTTAAATCTTCATACATCTGCGTGGCATAGGGACACTCAAATTTTAAAAACCTCAGAAATTTCATCCTAAAATAGTCCCATATAATATATATATAATAAATATAATATATATATAATATATAATATATAATATATAATATATAATATATAATATATATATATATATATATATATATATATATATATATATATTTGATCTTTAAATTTTAGAGATAACATTGTACTAACCAAAAAATCATTCATTGCAGTAATGTCGAAAACGTCTTAAATTGTTTGTCGAAAAAAAGTTATACCCCTAGAATAGTTACATACCCAAGATTACAAAGAAAAGAATCAATTTCCTGCAAGAGAGTAAAACAACTAAAAATAAACAAAACTTTCCTTTAAAATATTTTTTTTTAATTTTCATTATTTTTTCAGGCACATTTAATGTATTTTAACTCCCGTAACACGAATATTTTCCACAAACCGAAAAAATATATATTTTTTACAATTCTTTTTTCTATTTCGAAGTTAAAATTGAACGAACAAAGTTGGTACTTTTAAAAATATTAATTAAAGTAAAAATAACATAGAATTTAAAATAATTTTAAATTATTTTCATATTCATCAACAAAAAGCCAAAAAATGTTATTATATTTATATTTGTGGATGTAATCCGTATCAAAAAAAAATTTTAAATTAAAATTTAATTCATATTTTATTTATTTTACAAATAATAATCGATTATGTGGTTCAATAATCGACCATAAGAATCAAAATTAAAATGGTTGAAATCGAAAATCGAAAAATTTAAACTCGATTGTTAACTTTTCATACCATTCACTATAAATGACATTTAGCTATAAGTACAACAACCAATTATAATAATTAAAAATTCAATATTTTACACTAACACAATAAGCTTTTAGAAAAATTGTTTTTCTTTTCACTACGTGAAAATTCAACATTTTTTCGAGTGTACATACATAAATAGAATGTATTGTACTAAAAACGAACAAAAAACATACACTTTTACGCCAAATATTGCGATCGACAAAATTAAAAACAAAATCTTTCAGATACAAATTTTCATTCGTATTGTCAGTTTAAAAGCTCAAATAAGGAACAACGGATGG
The DNA here is from genome assembly GCA_932274085.1 of Protocalliphora azurea. Taxonomy (NCBI): domain Eukaryota; kingdom Metazoa; phylum Arthropoda; class Insecta; order Diptera; family Calliphoridae; genus Protocalliphora; species Protocalliphora azurea. The sequence goes on from OW026520.1 coordinate 79,728,996, forward strand.
TTGTGATACCGGAAAAAAAGAACATTTTTCAAAAAGTGAAATTCAAAAGCAAAATAAGAAAATAAAATTATAAAAAAGGAAATATATTTTATAACCAAAAATAAATCACAAAGTCGCCAAATTTAACTGATAAAGTGCACTAAAGCCAAACAAAACTAATAAATTTGAATTGATTGTAAATTAATAAAAATTAATAACAAAAAAAAAAAAAATCAACAAAAATCGTCTACCAGTACAGATTTTATATACTCGTGCTTATTCCCTCAGAACTTGAACTCCAAAAGAATATCATAAAAACAAAAAACCAATCAAGTGTGTGAGTGTAAGAAAGAATATTTTGGTCTTCTTAATCAATCGTCAGTCTTAATCGTCGTTGTCAACAATCAAACAGTTTAATTGTTTGCTGCCATATTTTATGATTCGCATTCAAGTGGTGACGGTCTCCGTCCAGTAATATATGTATATAGTTGCGATAGATTAAATATTTTAATGGTTTTTCAGGTGTATTATTAATCGATAGATAATATTACAACAACTACATTAATATACTGACAACAAGAGGTACCGCAAGTAAAACTAATAATAAAATCAAGGTGATTAGAAACAGTCACTTTTAATACATTTTTACATAAATACATTCTATACTCTACTTAAAAACTTTATCTATTTATCTTTCTATTATCCGACTATTATCAATTTATCTATCTATCACCAATAGAGATAAATACATTAATATGAAAATCAATCGAATAAAAATTAATCTAAAAAAGCATTATTTAAATATAAAAGAAGATATTTTATTTAATATTTAATTGTAAAGTGACATGAAACAAAAACGAAAAAACAGGCGAATACATATTTCATCATGATCAACAAAATGTTGGCATTAATCCAATTGGCCAATTGAGCTTCTAAAGACAGTCTACAATAAAGTTTTAACGAATTATGATTTGTTTATTTAATCCCTAAATTAAATTCATGACATCAAAATAATGAGTATACTACGTCAAGAATATTTTTAGCTCTAGATATTAACAAAAGTTGGCAAACAGATGTTTGTAGTACAATTTTTATCAGGTTTAGAAATGCAAACAGTATTAGAAATCTTTTCATACGCTTTGCAAATGATTGAAATTTATGTATTATATCATTCCTTTCTACAACGTGGCAATATCCCTTCCAACCACAATCTATTTGGGATGTTGATAGGCTCAAAAGAACAACCAAAACTAAAAAGCAAAATGTTATAAATATGTAGTATTTGGACATTCCAAATCAGTTTAAGTATTGTTATATATTATTTAGTATACACTAATGTATTATCGACATAAAGTATGTGTTAAGTTTGAATAGAAATCATAAAAAAATAACATTCAAGGTATCTAAATAAAATTTCACAAGGTCAGAGCCCAGAACCCTAGCGGTTCACGGGGTAGAGGGTAGACCTTAAAATTGGTAACTTCGGGTATGTAATTAAAAAAAAATCGCTACAAATTCATTTATGACTTGAATGTAAAAAAAAGATTACATTTAGGTAGTCCTTGTAAATCTAGTTTTTTTTAAACTTGAGAGCTTTACATTAGGATCTAAAATTTTCTGAAAATTTCCCCTAGATTTCTTACAAAATTCTAAATAATATGGCTACAGGAATTATAAAAATATATATATCTAAAAAAAGTTGTATTAATCTCAAATTGAAATTAAAGAAATTCACAATTTTGGAGTTATTTTTTAAAAAGGTGGCAATATTCATTCAATTCTAAAATATTTATTTTTTTGTTCCGGATTATAGAATTTTGTCACGGTTTCAAAAGAAATCTTATCGTAAATGCGTGTAAAGCAAAATTGGAGGCGCTTTAGGCAACGGTTTCCCAAACTTTGTCAATTTTAAAAAAGTTTTTTAAATTTTTTCGTAAAATTCTCAAATGTCAAAGCCGATATCAACAAAAAATATATTGGCTATATACCCTCATATGGTGGCTAAACACACAAAAAATATTTTCTGAGCCACGACCTTTACAACGGCGGGGTTATAATTTTAATGAAAAAGTCAATTTTTGAAATAAGTTTTCCCCGGACTGTTATTTTGGATATTTTGGTATGAAAAAGTGGAAGTTTTTTTAATTCTCTGATTTTAAAACAAATTTATTTACATTGTGCCAAATTTCATTAGAGTACCTCTACTTGTTTAAATTTTATTTAGCTCCAAATTAATAACATTATATCTGAAGAATATGCTTAAAATCAAAATTTTAAGTTTTTCGGGTCAAGCTCTGAATAAATTTCATTTTTCATTTAAATGATCACCCCACCGTTATAAAAGGCGTGGGTCAGAAAATATCTTTTGTGTGTTTAACCACTATATGGGGATATATAGCCAATATACTTTTTTGTTGATGTCAGCTTTGAAATTTGAGAATTTTACAAAAAATGTAAAAACTATTTAAAAATTGACAAAGTTAGGATAGGGTTTGGAGGGAAACCGTTGCTCAAAGCGCATTTATGTTAAGATTTCTAGATTTCTAGACTAGGCCAAAAATAGATAACCCTTTTTTATAGAGATTTATAAGAACTACTTATATGTAAAATTTTTTTACATTCAAGTCATAAGAGAATTTTTGGCGAATTTTTTGTAAAAATTACGTACCTGAGGTTACCAATTTTGGAGATCTACCCTCTAACCCCGTGACCCAACTCGAAAATACCTCAGCTCTGGTCTTGTGAAATTTTATGTAGATATCGCCAAAGGTTCACAAGTTGCAGAACTATTTCCAAAAAAATCGTCGTGCATTGACAATCACGGAATAAAATCATTCTTACTTTCAGAACTTTCTAATATTAAATTCTTTATCTATTATCTATTTATATTTTAAGTGCTCGTTTTGTTGCGACATGTTAGATTTATATAAAAACAAATTTTGTTCGGTCAGAATATATAACAAGGATTTACAAATTTAAAATTATTTTGAAATAAGTAAAACTAAAAGTCCAAAAATCAAACACAAGATAAAAAGAGCAAATTATGATCATTAAAAATTAGAACATATATAGCATATAATTCTCCAATTTTTTGTCTCCTTTTATAAAACAATATCTGAGTTCGCGTACTTTTTACTAAGTTTTATTCAGAAACTTTATTTATAGAGTAAAAATAAATTTGTTCTTAAACTAAAAAAATATTTATATAAAATACGCAAACAAAATTTTGGAAATATTTCCACATTTTGTGTGTTTTTCTTTTTAATTTTTTATTTATTTATTTATTTATTTATTTATTGAATCTGCCTTCTATATGCCTCATAACAATTATTTAAATCTTAAAACTAAAACGAAAGCTAGTTTCTCTCTAACGAGAGCCTAAATGGTTAAATGAGCTATTTCTCTACAAAGTCTTGAGTCCGTTTGTAGCAAAAAGTCTTGCTACTGGGTTGGAATGATTCTGTAGTTTAAGGATGTATTTTTCTATGAATTTACTGAACTCGTCTTTAATAAACGACACCTCTAAGTCTCTATGGATATTTTCATTTCTTATGCACCATGGGCACCCCTCATGGTCTTAGGAATTTTTGATTAAGTCCTCTGTATAAGATCAATACTCGTATTACTGGCCTTTCCCTATAATTGGATGTCATATGTCCAAATTGGTTTTAAAACAGTTTTATATAGCATGACTTTATTGTCAAGGTTAAGATTTGGTTGGCTGTTGATTAACCAGTGAAGGATAGAAGCTTTTAACTTCATATGGAGTCTCATGGATTCTATAGGACTATTCTATCTAAATGAATACCAAGATATGTGAAATGAATACCAGAATGAGGTATACTTATACCATTAAGTGTAACAGGTGGACAGATTCCTCTTCTTAGGGTAAACGTAACATGGCTACTTTTCATCTAGTTGCTACGTGTGGGTTTTTATGAGAACTGAGTATTGCTGTATCATCAGAAAATGTAGAAATAATTCAATTCCAGCAATTTGTGGAAGTAAACATTTAATTTTATATATTAGACCTTTGTGCCATACTTTGTGATATTCTAGTGCGACATCTAAAAAAATAGTTGAACAATACTTCTTTAATTCAAAAGATTTCCTTATGTCTTCAGTTAGATGATTTACCTGTTCAATAGTTCCGTGCTTTTTACGGAAACCAAACTGGTGAACTGGGGCGATATTTCTATCGTTCAAGAACGGCATAATTTTCTTTTGGTATACTTTCTCCAAAAGCTTCGTCTAACAAGAAAATAGGCTAATAGGTCTATAGGAAAATGGTATAGTCAAATCTTTTCCAGGTTTTGGTATCATTTTTATCTGAGAAGTTTTTCAAAATTTTGGAAAGAGTTTCAAGATCGCATTGAACATAATAGACACTACGATTATTGCCACATATTTCAACCAATATAGTAAGTGTTATTAGAAAATTTTTTTATATTAGTTCTTCCATAATAAGTTAATATTATTGGAGAATGATCAGAAGATAAATCATATGAAATTTCTGTAGTTATCGAATTTCAATTAATATTTTTATATACCGGCCGGTCAGTATGTTAGCTGTCCAGGCGTCACAAAATCCTAGCCATTTTTGCGATCAACTAGAACCTTATACAGCTGTATACCTCTGAGATTTAGTCAATCTGGAACCCCTGTAAGTATGTTTGGTATTATAGATGCCACATGCCAGGAAACGATCTCCTGGTGTATTAAAGAAATCCTCAAAGTTTTCTTTGGTCATTGAAAATCGTGGCAATAAATTAAGCTCAGGGTTAAATTCCAAGAAAAACACTCAAGATGAATGGATGTTGCCTTCATATAGCCTTTTGAGAATTTGTCTAGGGCGTAATGTCGCAATCGGTTTCTAATTAATATAGCCTTACCTTCCAGATGGTTTTACAATGAAATGAATAACCTGGAATATAAAAATTATATTTATTGGTGAGATGAGTCTCTGAGACTAACATCATATCGATATTTTGCTTTTTCATGAAGTATTATACCTCAGATTTGTGTTGTTTTAAACCATTTGCATTCCAGAAACATACTCTCAAATAACTTAATTTCTTGTTAGGTGGATTTGTATCATTTTTGTTTATAAACACAAAATAGTAATGTCCTCTTCTTAAATAAAAAAACGCTAATTTATCTATAAAAAAAGGAAAAATAAAAATATAGAAGCAGCGTTTGAAAAACTCCAACTGCTATCAAGTTTTTTGGAGTGGCTTGAAATGGATCAGAAGCTATAAAACATGAAATGTAGCAGTAGTTTTAAAAATAAAGTATTTGTAGTTTAATTTTTATAACTACTTCCCTTTTAATATTTTTATTTTTTTACTGCTACCTTTACAGTGTATTTAATATATAACAGAGAAGGTAGCAATAAACTGACAGAAGAGGTAGCTAATAGGTAGCAGAAAAGTAGTTTTTGAAGCAGCAACAAACATAGAACAACGAAAAAATAGATATAAACAAAAGTGAGCAAAAGTGTGTTGTTGTAATAAAACTTAAACCATTACTATTTTTATAAAATATGTGTGAACATTGCCATGTTATTTCATTATGTTATATATTAAATGGTCTATTGAATTTTTACAACTTTCTGTTATAATATGAAGGACTAATTTTTTATTTTTTATTACGTTTAAATACGTTAAGTTAAATTCTTTACTAATGACATATATTAATAAAATTTGAGTTTCAAATTAAGAAATAAATCTTTAGACTGATTTGGCATAAAGATAATTATACCATATAACCTTGTACAGGATTTTTAATATTTTTTCTTACTATATTTAAATATTTTTTAAATCAAACAAGAAATTTTATAAATTAAAAACCAAAAACATCTTTTTTGTTTTTTGATTTTGTTTTCCACTAAAAAAGACATTACACTTTATCTGAAATTTGATCAATTTAATCGTGTTTTATTTACTTTTACCAAAGTAAAAATAATATTTGTATAAAAAATTATGTAAACATCACTTTTTGAATTCTACATTTTGTAAGTATAAAACAGGAACCTGTAGTGCGTTTCAGTAACTTATTTTAACGATAATCGAATCGTTAAAATTAGTAAACAACAAAATTGTCGATTTAGTTATTCTCTAACACTTTTAACGATATTTGTTTGCGTCAATATAAAGACAACAATTTTTGTGTTGTTAATATATTGACAACATTTAGCCAAAAAGTCAACCCAATGATTCAGTCGTTGTTTTGTGGTTGTAGTCTGTGCTTCCACGGTATAGATGGTGCTTCTACGTTTGCGAATCTTCTTTTAGGAGTAGTGGTCATTTTGAAGAAAACCATTAACAGAAACACATCTTAATCAATATCAAATACATAATTTAATCAATCACGGTCTTAAAATTGTTAAACAAATTTCGATTTGTTTCAAATTTATTTGTTTTTCTTTTTTATTTGGCTTTGAACCTTACTTTTATTTCGGCATTTCCTTGTGGAGAGCTGCCACACGAAATAATAGTTATATACAATCGTTTAAGAGTAGTGAATCACACAATCGTTACTGCAAACAACAATTGCTATTGACAAGTTTTGTGATTGTCGAATCGTTATAAGTTACTGAATCGCACTACTGGATTTAATTTATTTCTGATTTGTACACTATAGTTTTGTTTTACGAAATGTTGGCAACCCAGATGACAGTTTTATTATTTTTGTAAAATGGAGGGCATTGTGCAAATACTTACTTTTGGGTTTTTTTTTTTTCAAAAAGATGACAATATTTATTCACTTATAAAATTTGTTTTTTTGTTCTGGGCTATATAATTTTTTAATGTTTTCTAAGGGTATGTTAACGTAAATGCGTGTAAAGTAAGTCCGGAGGAGCTTGGGGCAAAGGTCTCCCCACAAGCCCTATTCACCTGCGTATATAAAGTAAATTGGACCGAATTTAATTTATTTTTATTTATTATAATTCTCCATACTTTTACGATTTCATAGATACAAAATACTTACATATAAATAAAGCTTAAATCCGAACATAAAAATAACAACAAAATTCCGTCCTTTGACACTATTTCATATTTTTTTATGAAAAATGCAGACGTGTTATAAGTAGCCATGTAATGTAAAAGTAATAGAAGAAGTTAACATTGTTTTGCTGCTCGTGATTGTTTACATTTTTCATAAAATATATGGGAAAAGTGCTAAAAATTACATAAGAAGGCAAAGTTTTTGTTAGTTTTCAAGCAAAAATATAAACATTTCATGAAACTATTTGATATCATAGGAAACCATGGAGAATCATAATTAGTAAAAGTATATTAAATTTGATAAAATTTCTTCAGACCATGATCCGAAAAACGGAAAATTAAAATTTGAAACGTTTTTTTAATAATGTTAATATTTAAATTGAAATAAAATTTAAACGAAAAAAAATATGCTATTGAAATTTCAGTACAATATGTATAAACTTGTCTTTAAAAGTAGAGAATTAAAAAAACTCTCACTTTTTTACATGAAAATATCCAAAATTCCAATTCATATAAAACGTGTTTGAAAAAATTTACTTTTTTCATTAAAATGGTCACTCTGCCATTATAAGAGGCGTCCGTCAGAAAGTGTAATTTTGTTTAATATAGTCTGAGTTCACACAAGGGAAGTTTTCTTGCTGAAATTCTGATTTCGTGTGTGAGAGAGTGAGAGGGAATATGAAAGGGACCAAACTTGTCTGTACTTCGAAATTCGTTTTTTTTTTTTCGTACTTCAAAACAAAAACAAATAAAGGCAATTAAAGCAAGAATTGCTAAAGTATAATTTTGTTTGTTAATGTAAATGCAAGTTTAAAAGAAAAAATAGAAAATTTTCAGAAAGAAAAATTGCTGTGTAAGAACCAGAGACCTGCGCCGAGAAATTTTATCGGCGGCGGCGGCTTGTGTTAAAAAGCTTCGGCGGCGGCTTAAAATCGGCTGTTAGCCGGCTGATATTACACACATATTTTTCTAATTAAAAATTTTATATTTTCATGTCCCATTGATTAACATTGTTCATAAAAATAGGACAAGGTTTTTTCCAACGAAAGTATGAACAGAATTATTAATTTATTGAAAGAATATATATATAAAAAAAAATATATACATGTGATCTAAGGATATTTTTGGATTTTTACATAAAATATTAGAATAATTGCTTGCATATTAGAATAAGAAATAGTCTCCTCCGATATGAAAAAATATCAGTTCTTAAGATATGCTAAAGAAATAAAAAAGTACAATAAATAATGGAATTTATATCAATTATTTTGATAATTCCCAAACACATATCGTTAGCGAATAGAATTAATTTATTACCTGACAAAATCTTGTGTACGAGTTTTCTTAGATATCTCGCAGGATGTCGATTAAGGCTGATTAAAATTTATTAGCAACTGTTAATATTATTTTTTTATAGTATTAGCATAAAAAAATAATCAATTATAAGTCACCAAAAATACTTGATTGATTTATAATTATTTGAAGTTCATGATGCAAATATTTTTCTTTCATATTTAAATACAACATAAATGGCAAATACTGCATTAAAATAATAAAAAAGTTTCGTTTTTAACATATTTTTTCAAAAAAGAATTTAAAAACGGCGGCTGCTTTTAAGCCGAGTAAAGCCGAAAATTTTACGGCGGCTCGGCTTAGCCGAATTTCAGCCGTTCGGCGCAGGTCTCTGGTAAGAACTCAAATATATTTATTAAAGATATTTTTAATTACGTATTTCTAGAAAAGTGAAAAAGTAAATAAAATTTAATAAAAATATGTATGTATGTATGTATGTATCTTATAAAATTCACTTCCAAAAAATAAAAATAAAGGGAACAACTTCAAAATCAATGAGTAGGATCCATCCAGTTTTGTGATTCCAATCACAAAACTGTGTTTAATAAAAATTGCTACTTTCAGTACATCTGGAGTCCCATATAAATTTCGACTTTCTGTTGCAATCTCTTGAGCTAAAAATCGAAGTGTAACTACAAATAAGCTTTGAAAAAATTTTTAAAGACTTTTTTCCATTTAAGGCTGATACTATCCGAAACCCGCAAGTTAATTTGATGTTGCTTGCACCACATGTTTGAAACTCATTTTTTGTCTGTCATTATAATTTCGTCGGAAAGTTTTTGCCATATTATTATTATTTCTTTTACTTCAATCAGAATCTTAAATAAAAAATATTTTTTATTAGGAATTTAGGTTTAAATTTCCTGCAAAATAAATCAGTTCACTCAAAAATTAGTATGTTTTTTGTTTATTCAAATTATCGATAAACAGTCGACGTCATCTCAAGCCTATTAGAGAATACCAGATTAGCATCGAAGTGATGTTGATGTCGACACATAGTGATGTTGACTCAAAAACGAAATTGATATCGAAGACGACAACGAACTTCAACAATGATATCGCATTCGAAATTTTTACAAACATTTCTCTAACGAAATAATCGAGAACGATTGTTGTTGGCGATCCGTCGCTCACTTTGTGGCAGCTAATCTTTCGTTGTCGAAAGTTCGTTTATCGTATTAATAGTGACCTTTTAGCCTTATTAATAACGAAACGAGAAAAATATTCGTAAATGATTCGTTTTCGATATCAAATATATTGAAAATTATTCAATATCAATATTACTAATTTTGTTTAATTTCCATTTTATTCTCAATTTGTGATAGATAGAAAAGTATGTTTGTTAGTAAATTTTTGATTGGCATGAGGTGAATAAAATTTTACTTGCTCATAAGGCTAGTAGAATTTTTGACAAACGTATATAAATTTACGATATTTAAAAAATATTAGAAAATATTTCAATAACAAAAAAGTTTAGAAAATTTACATTTAGTTTTAAGATTTCAAACACACTACATTATTTAAGATGCATAATATAAATAATCAATGTCCATTTGATAGCCACCGAAATAATCCGAAATACCAATTCCGTTACATTTTTACATATTTATTGTTAAAACTATGTCTTTATAATACATATTTTAATAAAAATATTATTTTAGACAATAAAAATAATTATAACCTTTTCTCGTACGAAAAATACATTCATTTTAATTTTTTTGTAGAAGTAATTAATAATAACTTCCAAAAAATATGCACTTAATACTACTTTTGAAGTGGAAGCACTTGCTCGTTTTTTTTTTTACATTTATTTTTGTTTTAATTCAATCAATTACAAATTTTTAACTATTTTGCTTGTTAAAAAAATTATGCAAAGGTATATATTATTTGAAAATATTTTTAAAATTTCGTCATTTCCGATTTGTGTTTTGTAGCCAAAAATATTTATAATTTAAATACAAATTATAAACTGCCAGGCGCTCATCAGCAAATAATTATGGCTGCGTGGGAATTCTTTATTAAAATACATCACATTTATACGCACCTCTTACTCGTAATTAAAAATATTGCGATATGAAAATTTTGTTGCATAAACTAAAAACTAATCTTGATTAGAGAAATTAATTGCAAATAAAGCGTACGGCGTTGCCACTTCCTTTTGCGTTCGTAGAATTTTCTATGACAATAGTTCTACTTTTCCCATTTGGCGTAGCAAATATTATTAGCAATAATCGTGCGTATAAACGTAGTAATAAATAAATTTATATTTTACATATCGTCACCTAAAATGTAAAAGGCCGTAACCACTAAAAAATCAAATGTTGGTTTTTACTGGATTATAATGTTCTGTCCCATATAACATCTACACAAAATATTTCATATTCATATTTTCACAAACTTCATAAACGGAGCAGTCAAAAAATTTGTTCCATTTAAGAAAAATGTGGTTTGAATAGTGTTTAATTGCTTAATTTTAAAGTAAAACATTAAAAATTGTGGTTATGGCCTTTTGCATTTTCATAATGTTTTTGGCTTTTGCTGTAAAAAATTAAAAAGTGTGATTACGACCTTTTGTATTTTAGGTTTATTTGTTATTTTTTTATTTTATTATTTTCCTAAAATCGCTATTAAAAACGATATTTGTTGTATATAACGAAATATACATAAATATAAATATGTGGAAATACAATAAATCCAGATGCGATGCAAGAATGAGACAAATCTCTATATCTATACAATAGATGAATATTGTAAAAAGTTTTAAAAATTAAATAACACAATAAAGAAATTGAAATTAATTTAAAATTCGTTTCTCGAATTTAAGTATGTTATCCAAGATTTAAATGAAACTGATGGCATTTGCATTTAAGAAGCAAAAATAATAAAAGTACTTAAATTTCAAAAACTAAAAAATTCTTTTCTTTTTTTTTTTTTTTTTTTTTTTTTTTTGCCAAAACTATAGCTTGTCCCAAAATGATTATTAATTTCGATTATGTCAAAAGAAGAATGAAATTGAAACGGTAAATATTAAAAAATATATATATTTACATTTGAAAATATTGCAATTATGTATAACTTATATCATTTCAATTTTTTAACAGATTTTAGAGATATAAATAAAATTCGTAATCGTGAATGATTTTGTAGTTTCTCAAAACGCATTTTAAAATCTTACTCCAAATTCTTCTCCTAAAAACATACAAATTTTCGAAACGAACTTTTCGTTCCTCATAGAGAAACAAGTAGTAAGGATTTCGCACCTATTGTACTGTCCACATGTGTATATCGATATTATAAATCAAATTTGCAATTGAGTTTAGTATACAATAACCTATTTTGTTCAGAATAAAAATGTTATTTAAATTATATTCGCTTAAAAGGCTGATTTGTAAAACTACATTATTATTCATTTTGTAATTTAGCTGAAAACAAAAGCTTTTAATGTATTTTTATTTTTTTTTTATTTTTAATATATATAGTCTGAGTTCACATAAGGCAATTTTTTTATGAAAATTATTAAAATACATAATCATTTACATAATCTATCAATATTTTATCAACGAATTTTAACTTAAGCGCCATTTTTCATAACGAGAGCTTATATTCAATAAGGGCTATATACAGATTTCCAGAAATATTTTTTGACGTCAAATTCTTTGTTTATGTGTCCTTTATCAGTGGTATAAATTTTGTGAACAAAAATTATGTAATTCTAACACATTCTTTTCTTTTTTTTTTTTTTGCTTTTTTATTTTTGAACTATCTGCAAAACATATATATTTTTCGATTTTATATATTTGATTTTCAAAGTGTTGTAATGTTAAAACTCCTTAAACAGCATTTCTGAAGTTTTTACTTAAAGTTGAGTTTTAGTAAGATTTAGTACAATTTTAATAAATTTTTGTCCAAATATTTTGTTTTTTATTATTTAGGAGAAAGTGGGGTTTTATGGCATATGTGGCAATGAAGAAAATTTTACTTTTTTCGCGTATTTTTAATTTTTTTTTTTTTCAAAGACGACTACTGGCAAATTCTTAGAACCAACATCTACCATTATATTTGCTTATTAAAGGAAGAAAATCTGGATTTAAAAATCACGGAAATAGTCAATACACACTTGCTATGATGGAACTCGTACAAATGGTCTGTGCATTTAAAGTGGACGAAAATTATACTAATATATTATTACACCTTTGAGTTAGACTATTCCAAGTATTAGAAATAACTGCTTATTATATTTATAAATTTTGTCTTAATGTTTTCTATTAGTTTTATCACTTATTACCAGGGAAACCACAAATATGCAATTGCATGTTTTTTCTGTACTTCAAATGAAGCCATCGATAAAATGTGTGTCCATTTCAGAACAAAAAAAGCATTTTGGCATTGATTTGTAAGTGCATATTTTTGCATATTTCACCCTGAACGGCATATTTTTGCATATAGTAATTTTTATAGCATACTTATGACATATTTTGTTATTTTTGGAACATATTTAACCAATAGAGAGATATTTTGAAATTTTGAAGATATTTTTTATACCTCATGGGAAGTTTTTAAAATTTGAATTGTAATGTATAGAAAAAATAAGAAATAGAAAAATATTTAGTATTTAATGTTATTTTTAATAGATATTGCTAAAGTTCGTTAAAAATCTCTTAGGAGCTTGATTTGTAATAACAAATCATAAATAGTTAGAAATAGATTAATTGATCTTTATTGAAGTAGTTTTTGAAATATGATAGGGGACCTATTTCAAAATTATTTTTTTTTTTTTAATGATAGATTTATATGTAATCTTTTTGATAATATCTGAACTAATTTTTATTTGATAAATTGGATTCACAATAAGGCTTTTGACGTAGTTGACGGATAAATTTTAGTTTTTCCTTATTTTATGTCGTTATAATATTAATGAAATACTTTATTTTATAGCAAGAATTAATTTTTTTTTTTGCAAATTTCAAATATTTTTATTTTTTATGAGCATACTTTCGCGTTTTTAGAGCATATCTTTCGTTGTTTGCTGCATATTTTATGCGCATGAAACACTTTTTTAGAGCATATTTGTATTTTCACTGCTTATTACATGTCTATTTTCATTACATACAAATTTATCTCATAAATACAAATTTTTTTTTTTTAAATAAACTCTAAATAAACTTAAACTTGCCATTTTTACCAAAAATAGTTGATTTGAAAAAAGACAAATAAATCTCATTATTAGTATGCAAAATGTTAGACTCATTGCAGGATTCAAAAGATTATTGGTTGATATTTTATTGAAGTTAGATTAAAGTATGCTCCACTTTACCCCGGACTCCCCAATTTATAATTTTAATTATGAACACATTTCTGTACTTTTGAGTACGTACTACTGCTATTATATAATATATGAAAATGGTCCTGCTAACCATCAAATAATATACTATCTAATTTCTACCAATTTTTTTTTTCTTTTAAACCTTTAATTTTTGATAAAAAAAAAGGTTATCTGAATATTTTATGACACACATTGAACAACCATGCATTGATTAATTTAGAAGAATTACCAATGAGATTATAACTTAATATTATTTTAGAAAAATCGATCTATTATGGAGGCAAAAGTCAGTGAAAGAAGTTTGTTGCAATTTTGGATTCAGATGAAAACATAATAAACGCTTTTCACAATATAAAGGAGATCATTTAAAAATTCACCCATAACATCTGTTGATGTCGAATTTTTACATTTTTAAATAGAGAGCAACTCTGTTATTTATGTAAATAAAAATATTTATTAATATTTATATTCACTATATATGTATTTATTTTTAATTTAGTATTTTTATTTAATAAAAGTTAAAAAATAAGTGCATATTTTATTTGTTTTTAGGGCATAATTAAACATTTTCAGTGCATGTTTTAAGCACCTAAAACACACTTTTTAAGTGCATGAACTTCCTACTACTGCTAATAAATAAATGAAAACCGGACTTTATATCCGGTGAAAAAATAGTGAAAGAAGCAGTTTTACGCTCTCCTGAACATTTTTTTTTTTTTTTTTTTTTTTTTGCAGATAGCCCCATAGGGCGAAGTCGATCGGCTTCAAGTCGGCGTTTAGACGTCATCGATCTTAATTTGGATACAAGCGCCGCCGCAACTTTTATCGGCTGATATTTAATTAAATTTTTTCGCATATTTCTTAATGAATATTAACAAAAGTATGCAATAAAATATTAAAAACGGTCAAGTTTTAATTATTTTATATTATTTATTAAAACTTAAAAAATTGGCAAGTCATATGAAATCAGTGTTGATTTGATGGAATATTAATGAGAAGTGGACTAAACCTAGCCACCATAAAATAATTGTTTGAAGCGAAATAAAGACTAATATTATTTGTATTTATTTACTCCTATTTAAGTAATATAAAAAAAGCCTTTTTAGGCGAATAAACTTATATTTCAAATGTGAATTCCTGAATAAAAAATATGAATTTCATCTAATAGATTAAATTATCATATTTTGTTTAAGTTACAAACGGAATTCAATTTATTTAGTTTTCTTAATTATATTCATGAAGAAAAAATTTAATAACCACTATTAAAATGAAAACCTAATTTATTTATATTAAAGCTAAATGACTGAATTATTTTTAAGTTAAACACTAAATTAAATATAAAATAAAAATAAAATACGAAGTCGATAACCGAAATTATTCGGCAATATAGACGATGTTTACCAACTCATTAGGTACTCAATAAATCGGATTGATTGCAACTTTGTAAAAAATATGTTTTTATTATTCGTAATTTTAGTATAGCTTGAAAAATAGAACTAGAATTATGATGTAAGAATTGATTGTAGTTTTTAAATAAAATAAAAATTGTTCGAAAACTTTATATATGGAATGTTTTTAGATTAAAAATTTTAACCTTTATTTTAACTGTTTCATATCATTAAATAGCTAGCTAGAATATTTTAATTTTTATCTTAACAAAAAAAGTGCCAGGGAAGAAATATCGATAATGCGGATGGGGATCCACGATCAATTATCCGGATTATCGATTTTATACATATATGTATGTATAATACTGTGGCAAAAAAAAACAAACTATTCTACATGAACGGTTATTTTTATTTGAAAAAATAATAAAATGTTCTTAGAATTTTTTAATAAAAAAAATATGGTTTAATATTTATTAGAGGATAATTTTAAATATGCATAAAATGAGCAACAATGTGCAAAAATAGCGTGAATATGCATAGAAAATTTATCAAATTCTTGTGTTTGCGTTTTTGTTAAGAAAACAAATTTTTGTATTCATTATATGGAAATTTATTCAAGAATTTGAATTAAAATGCATTTTTTTGTAAAATACTTTTGAAATATGTGAAAACTTATTTTTCAAGCGTAAAGCTTGAAAAATGTTTGGGCAGTAATAGAGCAATCCAAACATTATATTTGTGGCTGAATACTTTGGATATTATTCTGGTAGATAATCGGTGGGCAATTCCTAATTTCTTAACATTTTTATGTAAATTTAAATTACCTACACTAGAGCATGTAACATACCGTAATATTTTCACCATCTTACTTTTCAGTATCTAACTTATTTCTCTCTTCTAGCTCCGCATTTGTCTTTCGATAGACTATGACCGTCCTATTGAATCCAAAAAGGATATGTGTGATACTACTTGCGATAAGTCATCCTTTTGGGACTTTTCGGATATTTTGGTGATTCTAACACCAATTTTATATTATTTTTAGAGATGTAGGGCTTATTTGTAACAGATCTGGCTTTAAAGCACTTTTCACTATTTTTGGTCAGGTTTGATGTATTTAATTTTTTATTTTGCTTCACTTTATGTAAAATCTAACATTTATTTGCTTTTGTAAGTTTTCATTATCTGCTTATCTAGTTTTATTTTCACTGAACTTTCATTTCTATTTAAATAACTAAAGGCGCCCATAGACACATACTGCAGCGATCTACTGGCAATGAACCCTTCTATACGCCTGTGCTTGTTGATTTTGCCACACATTCATCAATTAAAATTTAATTTTTCAAATTTTCACGAAATATTTTTAAAATATTTATTAGTTTTCTCTTTTATTTTGAAATATAGAATATAAACTTTCATAATTAACAAATAATTAAATAAAGTCATTCGACACAAAAGTCTACATTTTTCATATTGCAATGTCGTTGTAAAGCACACATTCTCAATCTCTCTTTATTTTACTAATACATACTTATTGCAGGATGTTATGCATAGAGGTTTCCTTTTTCCGGTATTTTTCCGCTCCCGGGAAATCGGGACGAATTTTTAAATTTCCCAGGATCCCGGAAATTTCCGCAAAAAAAATAATTAATAATTTTTAAATATTTATAAAATAATTCAGTTAAATGAAGGATAAAAAATGTTAAAATAAACTAATTAATCATAAAACGATAACCTAGTTCAGTACCCGTGTTCTTTAACTTTGTGAGATAATTTTAATTCGAGAAATTTATAGTCTCGTCTTGTTGTCAACAGGGTGATTAACAATAAATCGTCTGTTTTTGATGGCATTAAATGTGTTTACTTTAAATATTATATGAATTATTCCCTCTAAAACTGAATGTGTACTAGAATTTTATTTTATTTTATTTTATTTTTTTTTTTTTCGATTAGAAAACTTCTCACAAGTTACGGAACATGGGTACAGTTCTTTTTGAAATATTGACATTTTTAAAATATAATGAAAACTTTTTATAATATAACAACTCATCATCATCGAATCATTACTTTAGTTTTCATATTGCCCAGTGGATAAAACTTCCCTCGATATTTTTACGGAAGTAAACTTGTTGCTAAAAAAATGCCCAAAGAATTTTACATATTTCTGAAGCCCTAATTCTTCCAGATTTATAACCCATTTCTATTTCTCATATAAAAATATAATTAAATTTCTTTTTATTATAGCTAAAGGGTATTTTACACTATATTATTTTGTATTAAAACAAAATAATATTATAAAATGTATTGTAATGTAAATACCTTTAATGTTGCAATTCGTAATGCAAATCTCGGTAAATTTTTATAACCACCACTTTAGGTAGGGAAGGTATAATGCGTTTGTGCTGATGTTTGTAACACCCTAAAATATTGGTCCAAGACCCACCTTAATGTATACCAATCGGCTCTATCACTAGCCGAGTCAATTTAATGTAGTTCGTCCGTCCGTCTATGTAAAACTTGTAGTCAAACTGCGGGTCGCAAGTTTGAATATAATTTGATGAAATTTGGTACATATATCTTACATAGCGAAAGGACGAACCCTATTGAAATTGGTTATGATCGGTTCACTATTTCACCTAGCCCTCATACAAATGTCATCCCGGGACAGGGAGGACATTTGTATTAGTCCACAATAAACCACAGGTCCCTTATAGGACACCAAACTTTGATGTATGTACATAATGTTGTAGGGTATCATATGATCGGGCTTGACTAACTATATATTTCTAACTTTTTTTATTTGTAGTTTCGTTTTTATTTAATTATGTTTAATTTTTTGGTGTTACTACTATTTTTTTTTTTTTTTTTTTTTTTTTCTTTTCAAAATATGTTAATCCGTAACATATTTTTTGATTGTGTATTATAGAAAATAAAACTCCGATATTAGTACAAATTATTATGATATAAATCCCCCTTAAGGAAAACCTAAGCTCAAAAATTAATTTACATCATTCTCGGTTCTTGGAAAATTGGACCCTTTAAATTGCATTGTCTTATAAACGAACTTTTTGCAATTTATCTAATAAAAAATTAATTTATAAGCTTTAAAAATGTAAGTTGTTGTTTAAGGATTCCAGATATTTTAAGGAGATTTCTCTTACAATTTTCACATGCATTATATTATTTTTGACCACAATGAAAAAAATTGCAGAATATAATTTTTTTCTGTTTTAAATATTATTAATTAATAAAATTATTTTATTTTCCATCTATTATACAAAAATACATGAACGACTCAGAAACTATCAAATATATTTAGATATTTCCTTAGAGATATTTAAACTCGTAACAAAATCAAATAAAATAAATAAAAACAAATATAAAAACACATTATATAATAAAATAACCATATATGAGTTAGAAAATATAAAAGTTTTTCATGCACAACAAATCCCGGGAATTCCCACATAATTTCCCAGGATTACGGGACTGAAAATTTTGCAAAATTGCTGGGATTTTCCGCTCCGGGATTTCCAGTGAAAAACTCTACTTATAAATCTACTTATCTACTTATACAGTACGTGTCTATGGGTTTCTTAAAGGAAACACATATTTCAAATGAATACGTAATTGTTATTTTATTAAAAATAAATTAATAAATACATAAAATATAGGAAATGTAATGGCACGTTTAATATTTATTTTTACTACTGTATGTAGGTACATTAGGGGTTTATTTTTTTCGACAAAAAATTTCCATGTTATCATGTTACTGACAATACTGTATATATTTATATATATATTTCCGATTTTACTGTTCGCAAGAATCAAGAAGTAGCTGTTTACGCTGATGACATTGCTTTCATTTGCTACATTAAGATGTCAAACACAATAATCAAAAAAAAAAAAAAAAAAAAAAAAAATGGAAGATAGTTTAAAATCTACCCATAAATACTTTGATAAATGGAAGATAAAAGTTAATGTTAGTAAAACACAAGTTATTATATTTCCATATAATAGATCACAGAAACGTATTCCTACAAAACATTTATATTCATTTCAAAATGTCTATACGGATGCCAGAAATGGTTTACTAAAGCTGCTAAAATTTACACAAGAAAATTACAGATAATACAAAATAGAAATCGGAAAATAATTCATAACCTACACCCCAGATATTCTACTGATAGAAACTTTCTTTAACCATAAAATGTTTAATTCATTTGCAAGAGAACTGACTCTGTCATATAAATTGCAGAACGTCTACATATGAAATGATAAGAAATTTGTTAAACAATCAATAAGACTCTTTTTTTACTTAAAGAGTAATAATTGATGGTTGTTTTTAAAATTTCTTATAACGTTTATGTACAAGGTTTTTTTTATTAGTTTTCTTATTTATGGCCTGATTCAGTAGGACAATCTGCTTGTTTGAAAATAACATTTGTATGAAAATTACTCATTTTTTCAAATGTTTTTTGAGTAGTTTTCATACAAATTTTATTTTCAAACAATTTGATTGTCATACTGAATCAGGCCCTTAATTATTTAGTTGTTAATTGTTATAATACTTTTAAGTAAATTCTCAATAACAATGTATTTAATTAATTTATATAAAGGTTTAATTTTATAAAATTTTCAATAAAGTCAATAATAATACATTACTGTTATGATATAAAAATTATTTTTTTAAAGTCATTTTGAGTCAAAAAACCTTCCACACCGAAAACAATTCCTAAAACTGTATAAAAATCTTTATCCTTATAAGCAAAATAATACGAAAGTAATTCGAATTCGTATTGCTTAGAACAAAAATTTTATTGCCGCAATAATCATAACGTATCAATACGCCTGGAAGAGAAATACGAAATATTGCTAGATAATCACATAGGAGAAAAAAAAGAAGATACCGCCAGATAATTTTCTAGAGGATGTAATAAATATATAGAACAAGTATCACTAAATAAATCTTAACATGAAAAAGAACATAAAGCTAAAATGTCCTACATAAAATATCCCTTTTTTTTCAACATTTTTCATTTTTGAAAAATTTTTTGGCAACTGAAAAATTGTGATTTGAAAAATAAAAGTATTTTATTAATTTCTTACAGATGTTCTCAATGTGATATCATCAATTTATTTCGGAGATGATAATCACCTTTCTAAAAAAAGGGCGATATTTTGAGGATAAATAATAAAAATAAAATAAAATAAAAAAAAATAAAATTTTATATATATTTTCTTGTTTACTGCTTTTCTTTAAATTTTAAACCAAATGTTTGTAGGAATTTATTTAACAATACACTGAGGCTCCGGTCTGCATTGTCAATGAATTGAATTACTATTTTCTATGTATTTATACTGTTTGCTTAATAATTTGTTCCAGGATAAAAATATTTGAAAAAAACAAGTAATTAAAAGGTGTATGTTTTGCTCAAAGATGTGAAATTAAATACTTAACAAATTCTATTTTGATTTTCCAGCTAAAAACAAAGAATTTAATAACAAAATCACTGAATCAATAAAGTTTTCACATACAGTTACTTGAGTTACTTTAATATCCAAAGAAAAAATATCCTGCATATAGCAACGCAAATTAGAACGACGCAAATCGAAATATTGAAATTTGACACAACAACGCAAACCGAAACAAGTCAAATCGAGGCCGCCTGAGTGTATTGAAAATTATTGCATTAACTATGATAACGATAAAAATTGCAATGTTTTTAATATAACGTATAAAAATAAAAGCATTTTTTAATAAGCTATTTAATATTAACGTTTTAAAACTTATTTTGCTGTGCTACAAGTTGTTGTTTAAAAATATCATTAAGGTTTATATAATATATAATATAGAATATATAATATATAATACATAATATAATAGTTCCCAATAAATAATAACTTTACAGGAGTTGGTTAAATTTAAATACATTGTTCAATAAATGATGATTTAAAAATAAAAAAATTCAAAGCTAAAACTTTATTAAAAATAAATTCCTAGCTTATAAAAGAAATATTTTATTTTTGAGTGCAATACCCTCTATCTCTGAGTAATTATTTAATTTTTTAATATAAACATGACATATATCTTTTCTGACTAATTTATACATATTGAACATAAATCTGGCAAAAAAAAAAAAATTAAAATAATAAATCGGTTGAATAGTTCTTCAGGTATGCAATAATAAATATTCACTTTGTATGGTGGCTACTACTCCCTGTAAACCTATCCTACCTATTTCCATCTCAATATTGAAACTTGGCAAGGAAATTATTCTCACATAATTTTAAAACTTTTGCGATAAATAATGTTAACTCCAATAATAATTATTATTTTGTTTGTATGTTGAGTATAATTCCTTCTGTTGTAATCCCAAAATAAAGTAGTCTATTTGAATTATGTTGGTTTTTAAAATTACTAATTAGTTTAAAAACTCTAAAAATCATGCACTAAACGGTAATTAAATTCTGCAATACAAAATCCTATTTATCGGTTTTTTATT
This sequence comes from Protocalliphora azurea, assembly GCA_932274085.1. Lineage (NCBI taxonomy): Eukaryota > Metazoa > Arthropoda > Insecta > Diptera > Calliphoridae > Protocalliphora > Protocalliphora azurea. The sequence continues at coordinate 79,750,549 of OW026520.1, forward strand.
TGTATACATTACACATTTTAAAAATGCAAAACCCTCTATCTCTCCTTAAAATTTCCAATATTGTAAAATATTATAAACAAATTATATGTATAATTTATTTGTAATTTTAAATAAAGATTGTAAAAGACATTTATAAATAGTTTTTTTTGCTCTCTTAAAAATTGTGTTTTTCGAGATAGAAAGTTTTGAATATAATTGTTTTTTTTTACTCGCTTTTTAACGTGCAAATAATTTTTATTCCAGTTGAAATTAATTTGTTCATAATTTTAAACATTGTAAGTAAAAAGATTTCAATTAACTCGTGAAGACCAGCTAATGTCCATTTTAATCGCTGCCAGTTTCTATTTTTTTTCTCTTTTTTCGTTTTTTTTTTTTTACTTGACGACGAGTTACGCAAAATGTTATTTTTATCCAATTTTCCGGAGCTAATAGAGAAATTTTTGTCGCAACTTGTTTTTATTTTTTTATTTTTTGGGACAAAAATTGTTGTGTTGCTCTCTTGAAAACAAATGGATGAAAATCGAAATTTTACAATGAAAAAGCAAAGAAACAAATGTGTTTAATGTACAATTAAAAAAAAAAAAAAAGTTTTTTTTACATTGTAAAAATTAAAAGCCAATAGTATCAGCCCAATAAAGTTTTTCCCGAAAAACCAAGGAAACGTGGAGTGTTAGAAGAAGAAAACAAAATCCATAAATAATTTTGCTTTCTGCTGTCTAGTTGTGGTCCATATGCCTATAGTTCTGAATGAGAATACAACAAAGAGAGAAAATTTACTACATACATATATTTCAAAATTATGTTTTTATTTAGCAGTATGAAATGTTTCGATTCGATTTAAAATTTTAGTATCTTTCGACGCTTTCCTCCGTAATCACCATAGGCAATATTTTCGTGATCAAATAATAATAACGATAAAGAAAAGAGAGAGTAAAATTATATTTCATATATTTTCAAAACTAAATTTTGTGATTTCCAACTTAACTACTAAATATTTTAATGTGTGAGTGACAGAGTGCGTAAATTTTCTTCTCTAGTCCACTATTCTCAAGGAGAAATATTGATTTTTTTTTTTTTGCTATAGTCGACTTTTATTGACTTTTATTGGTTGACTACGTCTGGACTATTTTTAGACCATATTCGTCACTTTATCGTTTCAAGATATAAAGAATTATGTTTAATTTTTGAACATAAAATATTTATAAACTTTTGCAAAAATAAAACAGTTACATAGATTTACAACTACGTAATGCAATATTATTTTTAATTTTTTTTTATTTTTTATTTGATATTGCAGTTGATTTTTTGATCTACTAATGTATCAAAATCCTGAAAATAACAACGTTTTAGCTGGTGGAGGATTAGCCGGTGGTGGTGTAACAGCCAATAATCCAAACGTTCAAATTATGGATCCAATTCAACAACAGCAGCAGCAACAACAAACTATAAATTACAATGGAATGCAACCGCAACAACCGCAGCAGCAACAACAATCATCAAATAACAAAAATGTACGCAAAAAACCCTACGTAAAAATAACGGAACAACCGGCCGGCAAAGCTTTAAGATTTCGTTACGAGTGCGAAGGACGTTCAGCCGGTTCTATACCAGGTGTTAATTCGACACCAGAAAACAAAACATATCCCACCATAGAGATTGTAGGCTATAAAGGACGTGCCGTTGTTGTTGTGTCATGTGTCACCAAAGATCCGCCCTATAGGTAAATAAGCCTCTGCACATTATATTATTATATTTAGAACAGATTAATAAAACAAAATATCGAAATCATTTTAGACCTCATCCTCATAATCTAGTCGGTAAAGAGGGTTGCAAGAAAGGTGTCTGTACCCTCGAAATCAACTCAGAGACAATGAGGGCTGTGTTTAGCAATCTGGGCATACAGTGCGTAAAGAAGAAGGATATAGAGGCCGCACTCAAAGCTCGTGAAGAAATTCGCGTAGATCCATTCAAAAGTAAGATAACATTTTATTAAATACTATATAACTTTATAATATTTAAATTGTTAATATTTTTTTAGCTGGATTTGCGCATCGATTTCAGCCCTCTAGTATTGATTTGAACTCAGTTAGGTTGTGTTTCCAAGTGTTCATGGAGAGCGATCAGAAGGGTCGTTTTACACAGCCTTTAACACCAGTGGTCTCCGAACCAATATACGACAAGAAAGCCATGTCGGATCTGGTCATTTGTCGCCTGTGCAGTTGTTCGGCCAGTGTCCTGGGCAATACACAGATCATTTTACTGTGTGAAAAAGTAGCCAAAGAAGATATTTCCGTGCGTTTTTATGAAGAAAAGAACGGTGAAACGATATGGGAAGCATTGGGGGAATTTCAACACACCGATGTACATAAACAGACTGCCATAGCATTTAAAACGCCGCGATATCGTAAACTTGATATAACAGAGCCTGCGAAGGTAAGCACGTACACAATTAGGTACATTTGTGTTTTGAATGAAAACACCAAAAAATACAAGTATATTATTTAAAATCTAAATGGCTTTTTAAGTTATTTTTGTCTCAAAATTAAAGGAATATAATAAAAAATATAGATATTTCACCTTGGTTTTATTCGAGATACATTTTTTGCGCAATGTTACTCAAAAGATTTTTTTTACTTTTAGGTGTTTATACAATTGAGACGACCATCGGATGGCGTTTTGAGTGAACCACTTCCATTCGAATATGTACCCTTGGATTCAGGTAGGAAACGATTTTTGGATCTTCGTCGGAACCTCAAGAGGAAACCCGACTTAGATATTTTCCAAGAAATTATTGCTAGCGATATTAAGGAACAGATTACGAATGAAAAAATTGAGGCTATTGATTTAAATACACCAACAGCTGAGGAATTACCATCTCCCCAATCTCAGCCATCTCAAGGCGAGAAGACTATACTGACAACGACAAACGACACATTGAACATAGATGACGATGAAGAAGCCAAACGACGTAGCCAACAAGAAATTGATACAATTATTGATGAGAAAATGCGTGAACTTGAGCAGCAGCAGCAGTTGCAGCAACAAACTTCACAAGACCAATGTGATTCCTTGCAAGAGGTTGTTGATCTTTTAAATGCTCCAGTTGTGGAAAATCAACAATCTATAGTGGATGCAAATGAAAAAATAACTGAATGGATGAATTCAAATGAATTACAAGAATTGGAAAATCCAACCACCAATGAATCGATTGAAACCAATACCACTTCGTCAACCGCAACTGCAAATACTCAAGTTGCCGCCAATGAATCGGAAGATAAGACATTAAGCGACCTGCTGGAACAGGTCGCCGAATTGGATGATATTTATTCAGATCATGTCATACGTCGTGACACATACAACAATGCCCTGATCAATGAATTGAATGGCATTGATTCATGTGTTCCTGAAAGAGAGGGAAATCTGGTGGATGGTGGCCAAACAGCCATGGAGGTGGAAGAGAGTTTCGATGATGCAGCAACCTATAGTAGTTTACAAATAGCGTTTAAAAATCCCATTTCCATACCAATGGATGATATTATGCCACCTACACCACCAGCTTCTAATTTAGCATCTGATTTTGAAAATGATCATTATGATCCAATTGAAGTTAGATCTAGTCCAGCACCAGTTTCATCCACTTCATTACCAACAACACCACCAGTAGTCAATATTCAAAAACCCAATATTCTAGCTCAGTCTCAACCACAATTACAAACACCACCAAGACCAGCACCACCAAAAATCACATCACCACACATGCATGTTACGGCCGCCGAAGAGGAAAAGTTACCACCTCTACCACCGAAACGTCTACGCAAACAAGACAGCAATGCTGAAAATCGCTCAATTGAAGCAAATACTGGTGGTACTTTTGATCGTAAATCACGCCAACAAACACCTATAATCATTATGAAAACCCCAGATCAATCGCCACCTACTAAACGTCTGCCACAAAAACCCAGTTCTGGTAATTCTAGTACTTTACCGAAACAAAAGAAACCGGGCTTTTTTTCCAAACTGTTTTCACGACGCAAAAGCAAATCTGATCTTAGCCAAGCTGGAGATCAAGCGGCTGGTTCAAAGGCAGGATCGAAGGCGACCAGTCCAACTGCAAGCCGCGAACCTAGTATTGGTCATTTTAATTTGAACGATTCTAATCGTGCATCAATACGGTCAATTAAATCTCTACAGCCCACATCTTTGCCAAACTCACCAGAAAAGAAGGTCCAAAAAGTGGGCAAGCCGGTAGGACGTAGTGTTAGCAGTGTGTCGGGCAAACGTCCTGCTCACTTAAATGCCAATGTCATACACATTCCCCTTAAGGGTGACAGCGTAAATAGTTTGCCTCAGCACGAGGAATATTCTCATGCCAGTACTCTTACACTTAGCAACAACTTAGATCGCAAGACAGTGTCTGCTCTTCAACTGGCAGACATACCGATCAGTGATGGCAACATGGAATTGGTGGCCATAACTGATCGACAAAGTTTGCGTAATTTATGTGAAGGCGAATTCAATGTACAGCTCGATCCCAATGTCGATTTGACCGAGGCCGAACATTTTGCTTTGTATACCAGCATACCACCACAAGCGACAGCCAGTGAATTTGATGAGACCTCGGCCTACTACGCTCCCGTCGATGCTGGCGAAATTTTAACGCCCGAAGAAGTGGCAGAACGTTTAGTAGCAGCGAATCGCTTAAATTAATTTATACGATTATTTTGTGGCTGAGAATCCACATCATTATTAGTATGTAATTTCGCCACCAGTATTGTTTGTTGTAATTGTCATGGGACAATATTGTTACTTTGTATATTGAAAAAGAGATTAATCGGTCCACTACATACAAATTTATAGTGGTGGATGTGGTGTTAATGATTTTGGACTCGAAATCTCCTCCAAATTGTGTTTATGTATCTCTTTTTCGATCTCTTTAAATACATGCATATACATGCATACAAATAATTTTATGTGGGTGCGTGGGTAAGTGGTGACTGGATAAGATGGTTGATTGTTTGTAAAAGATTTGGCAAAACGCGGTCAGCATAACAAATATGAAATAAAAATATTTGTAAGAATTTTTTAGGACTTGTTTGAATATTGCTATCAATGTCAAACATTTTATGCTACTTTTTATTAGACACACTTTTTATGGTGTGTAGAAATTTGTTGTACTATTATAACTAGTTATTCCGATATTAGATCTGTTAATATCTAATCATAATTGGGATTAAATTCGATTAAATATTAAGAATTTTAATATTGGTTTTTTGTCATTTTGCTTAAGGTGCTCAACAGGTCTTTATTACAATGAGCCCATCGAATTAAAATTGTAACCGAATTATATATATATATAAAAAAAAAAAAAAAAAATACTTGTACTTGTTTGCAAAAAAACTTCAAAATTTTGTATGAAATTTTTTAATTGTTGTTTTTCTATTGAAAATTTAATTATGTATTAAATTAAGAAAAATATAAAAAAAACAAAAATATTACATTTTTAACATATAAACATAAATACATATGTAATATATTATGTTACTGTTAATAGAGAATCTATAAAATAGTTATTAAAAAAAAAAAAAATATATATATATATATATATATATATATATATATATGTATATATATATATGTATATATGTAAGCTTTAAATGTATTTAAGTGAAAATGGTTATTTAAAGTACCTTTTCTCCATTGTATTTTATTTTCTTGTTATGTTTTTAATTTTTTGTTGCTAAAATTGTATAAAATAAAAAAAATTGTACTCTTTTTTAGATCCCGCGCATTTGAGACGTAAACGTCAAAAAACTAACGGTGATCCCGTACATTTGTTACTACGACAACAACAAAATCAACACCAAAATGATCCTCAAGATGGTCGTAAGTTTCAGTTTCAATACCTTTTTATTCATGTAGTAATCGTATTATATTGGTGTTACTATATTTTTATCCATCTATCTCGTTGCAAATATATTTTGGTGGTGGTTGGTTGTATTTTATAATTTACATTCATACATATTGGCTGGTATTGGTACATACATATTTTAATAATATTTACATTTCTGGTATTTACAAATTGTGGTAATTTTTTATACCTATATGCGAATACCCTTAATGTATTTCATTTAATAATTGGGAATAATTTTTATTTATTTACAATTGTTTTTTTTTTTAGAAAAAATCATTCATTAAACAAATTAGTATATTAAGAACAATATTTTATGATTTAAATGAAAATAATGAACCTTTTAAAAACATACTTGATAACTTTTATAAACGCAATAGTTAGCGTTTTTAATAAAATTTATACACATTTTTAATAAATCGAGACATTTTTATTTATAAAAAATGACGATCACACAAATTGTTAAGATATTAAAAGATCGGTATTATGTACAACTATGATGATTACATGTACCTGACATCATAAACATAATGTTGCTTTGATTTATTTTTGATATAAAAAACTAAAAAACTTATAAATAACTATTTTCTTGAAAATTATCATTAGACTCGTACAAAATCTGACAACAATTTGAGAAAATATTTGTTTAAACTTACATGAGTTTTGTAGAAGACAATAATGAAATACACCCACAGTGGGTGTCACCCACTTGAGTTTCAAAATATTCGTTAAGTTAAAGAAAGTTTTTAATGTGCGTAATAAATGTAATAAATCTTGTCACTTTCTGTAACGAACCTGAATAATATTACCTATTAAATACAATTCTGGAAACAATGAAAAACTACTGTATTTGAATTGAAAACTTTGAAATAAATAAAACAGCTTTAGTAGTTTTTCCTTGTTGTTTTTGATATGATCATATTATAAAAATAAAAAAAAAAAAATATCTACAGAGAAGTTCGGTTTTAAAAAACTAGGCGAAATTGGTTTATTTATTATTATTTTATTGGAAAAATTAGACATAAATGTATCTTGAAAGAAATTTGTATATTATATCATTTAAGAGCATATAGTATAATGCCCTTAAATGGCATATTATACTATATTATTATAATATAGTATAATAATAATAGACATTGATTTCATAGAAATCTTACGTCGGGTTCATACTATACAAATTATTACCAGGACAAACATCAAATTTTTATCATGCAAAGGATTTGCCTAGTGTAGAATGAATTTGTTAGTATATTGCAGCGTTAAGGCAAAGTCGTCAGAGTTCTAGCACTAACAATATTGTTTGGAAGTTGCTTGATAAAAGACTCCACTTTTATTGTTGTTTTTATTTTTTACATGGTTTATTATAACATAAATTTTTCCCAATAACACAAGTTTACAAATTAGGGTCAACTTTTGGACCAGAGTAGATTAGAACTAAGTTTGATGTAATCTGGGGCATTGAATTCAAATATGAAATCAGTTTCTTAAGATTGGTTCTAGTTTTTTAGTTCTCGCATCTTTTCTGCACTGTGCGATCATTACAACTCGCAGAAGAGCATGTGGCGAATAATTTCATATTATTAATATTGTGAAGGTTAGAATTTATTCTTAAACGTAAAACAGATCCTCCACTATACAAAAGACTTAGTTCGACCGCTATTCATTTCTAATTTATAGCTTATTATTCAATAAAATTTGGTCATAATTGCTTTTTACCAATATCTCGAAAACGGAAACCAATTTTGTAAAACTTAGTGAAGATTTAAATTCAGCGCCCCAAATAACATTATAATCAGTTACTGGTTGCTCTGATCCAAAACCTTGCATACTTGTGTAAATTGATAAATATAAAAAATTATCTGCAATTCAAACAAAAATTTGATATTTGTCTTCGTAAAAAAATGTACATGTGTGACACAACGTTAAACATTGCTTGTTTTAAGGACTTAACCAAATCTTCGTTAATAAAAATTAGGAAGATTTTCTTATGAAAGCATATTCGAAGAAATGAGAGGCTAAAAATATTCAACGTGACAATTATAATCGCATCAATTGTCTTCGATATAGTAAAAAATTACTCAGCATTAAATAATCTTATAAAAATCTCTATAAAATATTTACTTCGTGAAACATTTTTTACATTAACAAATTCAGAAGCAAAAACCACCAAGCACTGATTCAAAATTTTTTTAAAGTCCGAAATTTAAAAAAAGAAAAAAATCAAATAAATAAAATTTCCGTTATATTATTAAATAAAAATTGTATATCTAGACAGAGAGTTGAAAACAATGCTATATTCAGAAGTTTTCGGGTTACTTAAGATTAATTACATATTATAAATGTATATTAATAAATTAGTATACATTAATAATTATTATATTAGTATATATAAATTAGTGTTAATAAGATTTTATCATTTAATTTTGGTGTATTCTATGAACGAACTCCACTGTAGTTTAAAATTATATCATTTATTCGCGTGTTTTCTACAAACAATATTACAGGAGACAAAATTTGATCTTTCCATATTTACGGTGTTAAATTTTGAAATCTTGTAATCAATTATATATTTTTATATATATTTTTATATTTTTAATATAACACCGAAAATTATCCTAAGAAACACTGTTAAAATTACCTAGACAAATTTTAACATCCAAATATATAATAAACATATTTCAAATGAAAACTTAATAATTTACCCTTAAAATTGTTTTATCGTTATAGAACGATACACTTTTGTAAAGTTGAATTATACTAAGTCTTTAAATTTGTATGAGACTTGCTGTGATTTTGCATTAACTCTGTTAAATTTTGTCCATTTTAAATTATAGAAAAAGAACATTATATATACGAACCCTTTTTTAAATATTATGTTATATGAAATAAAATTATGAATAATTTAAATTAATTTGCACATATATGAAAAAAATAAAATTTTGCCAATTATATATACCGAACAAGTAAGATACATATTTATATATTGAATATTTTGATAAATCCAAAGAAAGCTTTCATTTTAAATATAAAATAAATATTAAAGAAAATTATGTACTGAATGCAAAAATAAAAAAGCTTCAAACGACTGTTAAATAGAATTTTATAGAATAATGTCTAATATGTATTAATTTTATAGCAAAAGCTTTTAGCACCTTCGAAAGCTCACTATTAACAGACACCATTAGTATACATGAATAAATATTTAGTGTTAGCTTTTTTATTATGTGGAGCGAAGACAATAATTTTAAATATTTCTTATTAAATTTAATTAAAATTCAAAATTGTATTCGTATGAAATTTGTGTTAGATTAAAACATGTAGTAAAATTCAAATATATATGTAACTTAAAACAAAACCACAAAATTAATAAATATTAGAATGAAAATTTGCTCCACTTTATTGGCTGAAATTAAAAATTGTTAATAAAAAATCTTAAACATTAAAATTAATTATTTTCGAAATTTTATAAAATTTATATAAGCAAACACATATGAATTAAATTATTTTAAAAATGTAATTTAATACCTTAACAAAAAAAAAAACTCAAATATGTTTAATGTTGTTTAAATAATTAGAAAAATATATTTGAAAATAAATAAAAAACAATAAATTTCAAATTATTATATGAGTAATGTATAAGTTCCTCTCTATAAAAATATATATTTTATACTGAAAAATAAAAATAAAATTAAAAAACTAACAAAATAAATATTTTTAGTGTATTTGGAATTGCAAATTATGTGAAAAGTTTAATCAAATTGTATTCCTTTTAACTCATATTTCTTTGTGCTTTTTATAAAAACGTTTCTTGACAGTTGCAGTAAAGTTAGAGAAAAAAAATTTAATTGGTTATTATTTGGGATTTATTTGTTTATTTTGTTCGCAAAACACTTACTGGTAAAATTTTGAACAAATCGAAATTTAAAATATTTGCATTTGATTGTTTGTTCCGCAACTGCAATTATTTATTTATTTTTTTTTTCCTTATATTACTCAAATTAATTTCTAGCAAATTGATAATAAGAAAATAATAAAAAATACGGTAACTTTATTTGTCTATATTACTGTTGCATTTTTGCTTCAATATACATGTAATTTCTTTTGATTTTTTATAAGAATAACTAACAATTTATTTATTTATTTATTTTATTTTTTTTTTGCTGCAAATAATAATTATATTGTTTTTTGTTTATTGCTTTGATAAAATTTTGCATTCGTTCATTATACCTTCAGTATACATTTGCAGAATTTTACATAAATATATTTTTAAATGGTTCACAATCATGAAAGGAAAAGTATATTCGATATATGGAACACAGGGAATTGTTTAGGAACTTAATAGGTTAATAGTTACCAAAAGACATACAGAACTAAAACGACTTATGTATATTGATTTGGTGGAGCACAGGCCCCTATTGAGTCATGGGGATAGAGAGTAGACCTCCAAAGTTGGTCACCTCTGGTATGTAATTAAAAAAAATCGCAAAAATTCATTTACAACTTGAATGTAAAAAAAAATTTATACATAGATAGTCAATGTAAATCTCGACAAAAATATACTTACATGTTTACTTTAAGAGATATTTAGGTCGAAGCAAATTTTGTTCTCGTTTTTTTAAGTTTTTAAACTTATGGGCCTTAATTTGGGCCCTAAAATATTTGAAAATATCCACTGGATTTCTTACGAAATTCTAAATAATATTACTGCAAGAATCATGTAAATATATTTATTCGATAAAAAGTTATATTAATTTGAAGAGGAAACTTTAAAAAATCACATTTTTGTGGTTATTTTACTCATATTCAATACTTATAACACATTATCATAGGTAAAAAGTACTTTTCGGAAGTTACCTATCATCTACGTGTACTAAAAATATTATCTGTTGCAAAATATTTGTTAATGAAAGTCCCAGGTCTCAAAATAAAGGATTTATTGGCGGTTAACATTACCTAAGTCATTACGTTACCTACTTTATAAAAAACTTAACTAGACGAGTAATATTTACTAAGAGGTGTAATGTTTCGATAATTAATTTTGACACTTGGAAAGGTGAACATCATTGCATAGGAAATTAAGTCTTCTTTTCAAAAATTGTATAATATTATTTATAAAAATTTTTTGGATACTTTTTGCAAAAAGGGCCGAAAAATAATTTTGGAATAAAATTTTTGTTAGTAAATATTTTAAAATGAAGATTTTTTGTTGCTTAATTTTTTAAGCGAAATCCCGCAAATTCCAAAAAAAGACTCAAAAATTGAATTTTTTATTATTATTATTATTTTTTTTTTTTTTTTTTTTTGCTATATCTTCCCAACTACTTTTTTTCCAAAAAAAAAAAAAAAAAAAAAAAAACGGCGAAAAATCGACTTTTTCAAAATTCAAATGCATATAACTTTTGATTCCGTAAAGATTTTTTAAATTTTTTTACCAAATTTTGTTATCTGTTGTTAATAAAATAAAAAATATTTCAAAAAAATCGTGTGAAATTTGGACCCGATATAGCGAAAAAACTTCATCAAGGTAAAAATCAAAAAGTAAAAATTTTAATCTTTGAAACCCAATATCATCTCTTAAACTAAAAAGAGATAATCTACACACACTAAAAGTGATAACTCATACAAACTGAAAAATCTTTTAAATCGGTTAAGATATATAACTAATCAGGAATCAGCCTAAAATATGCAGATCCCGTTTAAATTTACATGGGATATTTAATAAAAATATGCGTTACCAAATTTTAATGTAAAACAGAATGGTTTACATCATGGCGAAATGAAACAGGTGGCAGCAATTCTACAAAAACAACAATACGGCGAATTCATTAATTTTTTTACACATGGTGTTTAACACTTCAGCGGGTAAGCAAAAATTTTGCTTATATGGAGTTTGATAGTTCGAAGTATTAAAAATAATCAACTGATTAAGTGAAGTCACCTGTTTGAATTCGCCTTGGGTGCAAGTTATATGGTCGGACTTGACCAACAATATCTTTCTTATTTTTTTTTTTTTTTTTTTTTCTTACATATATCTTAGTTTGCATGTAATAATGTATTGAGTTGTTGCTATTTTAATGTATTAATAATTGTATAAAATTAAATAACTAAATTTTGTTTTATACTAATTTATTTTTTAAATTTTACAGGTCAAGCAAATATGTCTTGTTGGAACGCTCCAAATATACCTGCGATTAAAACGGAACCTAGAGGTAATTAAATGGTGTTGTTTGTAGGATTAATGTATCAATTAAAGTGAATTCACAAACATTATGTCTTAGAGAATCAACTAAGTTTGCTGATTTTGAGCATCATTTTCCGTAGAACAACAATTGTTTGATATCTTAAAAATCTTATTTGATCGGTCGATATGCAAGAAAAGGAGATGGAATTTCAAAATAAAAATTATGACATTATTTTTAAGACCACAAAAGCCCTCAAAAAAGTATGACATCGCAAAATCAAAAGAAAAAATATTTTACGAAACGAAACCTAATTATGTGTGTCCAACTGCATTTTCCTCTCCTGAACAATTACAGAACAAGGTTTTGGACTTGAGAAACCAAAAGTAGTTTCTAAGAAGCTGAATTCGAATTGTGTCGTTCATGAAAGTAATATTTCAGTTAAACGATTCAATAAAATGAAAGATATGGAATAGTTCACAATCTTTCATGTTTATATTTCACTTTTAACTTTTTTCACATTTTTTTCTGTCATATTATTTTGTTTTTCTTTTCAGCTGATTTGAATATGTGAATTCATCCGGCAATAAATAAGTTTGATATAAACAATACATTAATGTAGTATGTTAAACAGCTGAATAAAATATCAAGACACAATTACTATGTTTATACAAACCTCTTACTCGCAATTAAGTAAAAATTTTGTTGTATAAACGGTGAGTTAATATTTTATTTGCAAATTATTAACTCACGAAAACTAACGTAGTATCTATATTAGATAATTTATTATCAAGACAAACATCAAAATTAACCCGAATTTATGAAAGGTGGCAACACTTGGACAAAAACAACAATAAGGCGAATTGATTAATGTTTTTGACAGCTGTAAAAACCAAAAATAATAATCAGCTGTTTAGCTGAGGTTACTTTTTATAGATTCGCACCGAATTTGACGTTTGTCTTGATAAAAATTTGTCTAATATAGACACTATGTAATCGTGATTATTGAAACTAATTGCAAATAAATCGTACGGCGTTGCCACTTCCTTTTACGTTTATAGAATCTTCGATGATAATACATAGTTGTATTTTTCCCATCCGTCATGAGAAATAAGGAAATCCTCTACCCAGAGACCAGTCGGTCCATTGTGCCAGAAGAAAGGCTAAGAAAAAAAAATAGACGGAAAAAAGAGAGAGACTTCAAAAGACAAATCATTGGAAAAGCGAGAATGATCAAGAATGATTACCCCTAAGCTACTTTATCCCCATTACGAACCCTATCAGACTACTAAGTCCTTTGCTCGTAACCTCCTCTAGTTCGTGTAGTATGTGGCTCCCAAAGCACTTCAGCCTGAAAAACGCTGCAACTATCAGACAATCTATAAGACCGTCTGATATTCGTTCCCATAAAGTAGACCCCCGCCCCTGTGCCTAATAATGTCAAATTCAACTTCGTTAAGTACGCTAGCATGCCCCGCTCTGAAGTTCCCAATTAATCCTAATTCCTTTAGTCTAAATAAGCTCCGTAGAGCCATTGCTCTCACGAACTCCTCAATTGGAAGGAGGTGTCCAGTGCTACCTGAGGTGTGCTTCTCATGGCACCTGTAAAGACAATTGAAGCATATCTCAGAACTTTAGAGAGAAGATTTTTATAAGTTCCTTTTCCTAATACCTCCCACCAGACCGAACACCCATAAGTGAGTTTGATACCACAGTTCTTTCCTATAGAGTTCCTGCATGTGTAGTAGGCATTAAACCCTTTCCTGACCCTTTCCTTAATATTTCTCTTCCAAGTATTTTCCGGGACAGTTCTCGCAGACATGATTGCATGACCTCACTGATCGTGAGTAAAAACTTACCCGAGACCAGCACGTCGTCAGTGTGGGCTGCGATCTTCCGTCCCATGGTATCAAAATGTCTTAATGACATTCACAGACATTCACAAGAGCCACAATAATAGGGAGAGAACCCCCCCTCGCTGTGTGTCCCTGGTCACAAGCTTCCTTAAAGAAGTGTAACCCATGCTCGATTTTATAACCCTGCTGTTTCGAATTCACTTATACCTAACGAAGCAAGCACTTACTGATCGTCTCTATTCTAATGTTATTAAAGGCTCCTTCTATATTGAGAAAAGCTGCCAAGGTATATTCTCTATGCGGCAGACCCTCTCAATATAACTCACTACATCATGCAGAGTACTTTCAGCAGACTTACTATTAAGATAGGCTAGTTGACGTTCCTTTTGTACTTTCTAACGAGATACTTATCCTTACCTGCAAGTGGCAAAGAGCCTATCTTAACTATCTTATGGAGATAGATTAGAGATGCTCTTGCGCCACTCCGAGCTTTTTCCTTTTTAGTTCGGCACATAACATTGGTTGTCGCATTAGGCATTACCTATTACCTGAACATTACAAAATGTTCAGGTAATATGCCTTACAAATAATCCCCCAAGCGCCAAATGGGGACGCGTCCGATAGGAATAAATGCAGCAAAAACTCCGCACGGATAAAGAAATATATTATGCAATTTGTATATAAGCAGCGAGTTATTTATTTTCAAGTTACATATTTTTGCAAAAATCGTGCGTATAAACGTAATAAATATTAAGAAATAATGCTTAACCATTCAATAGGCATTACTGTTTCACAAAAACAATCATCTTTTATTTATTTCTATTCCATACATAGCCCGACCAGTGAACAAAAAATCATCGAATCGCAATCAACTGTTTCAACCTGTTTTATGCAGATGTGTATTAGTAGCTATTGACACAAAAATTCTAGGTATCGTATCGTATCGCTCCGTGACTTTTTGACAACTCTGTAGTTTATTTTTTTTACAAAATAACCAAATAACAGGGTTGTTCACTCAATGAATGTTCAAAAACATATGATACGTTTATTTTTGTTCACTGTTTGTACATAATGTTTCACGCTACTTTTCTTCATTCTACGTTACGTCGCAAAGTTGACTTGTTGGGTCTTCATACATCAGTAAATGAAATATGAAAGAAAAGAAATCTTTCAGTTAGTCGTACTGACCGATAATGAAAGATTCACCAAAATGAAATATTATTACCAACTCTATTTCATACATTTAAGAATCTTACAGTAGGAGCTCATCATGCCCACCTTCTAAAATTCTTAGTAGTATTTCTAGATTTTCAACCAATTTTATTGTATTTGCTATTATTTCTCGCACCACTTAAGTTTTAAGTGTAAAATCGAAACGGGAATAAAGAAAATTTAGTTTTAAAGAAACTCTAATCTTGTGTTTTCCCAGTTTTTGTGACTAAATACAGAGTTAATTTTTTGTTCACATTATGCACATTTATTTGACGTTTTTTGTTTGATGAAACAGCTATCAAATATCGTAAAATACAATAAGGTGAAAATATTTTAAGCCTGTTAAGATTAAATGCAAATTATTTACTCAAAATTATTTGATTAGACACACAACTACATTAAATTTATTTGACATCAATTATTTAATGAATTTATAGGAAAATCATATTTTTTTATTTTGCTTTAAACAATTAATTTAGAAAACTTTTCTGAGAGAATTTCGGATAATGTACATGTCAAGGTAATGTTTGTAGCGTTTAATATAATGCGAAAATGCTATTTATTTTATATACAAATTTTTATGAAATTTACAATTTAAAATATTTAGATAGATTTAAGAAATACGAATTATTATCAATCGATTAATTGCAAGATTTAATGCGCACATTAATAAAAATTACTTTAAAATATATATATTTAATTTTTTTTATAAGTAATTTACGTTTGTACACAAGATCGACACTGTTCCCTTTTTTCGTCATTTGCAAAACAGCCCTGTCTTCACAAAACAAAATTTTTTTCTTTGACCGCCACTTTCAGCTGTAAAAAAATAACAAGTATTATGGTTAAATAATAGAAAATATTAATGTATCGAAAGTTTTATTTAAAAAACTATATTTTAATAGATAAAATATAAATTGATCGCTTCCTTTTTGCCAATTTAAAGTTTGTGTACAGAAAAACAAAATTTTTTCAACCCAAGCCGTCCACCGCATCAGCTGTTGACTGCCACTGTTCGATCTTACATTTATTTTGTAAGATCAAAACAAAAATCCGCCAAAAATAGTGGCAAGTATTTTATAACTTGTGTTCACACAATGTGCACACTAGCGACCAGAGAAATTTTAGTTTCTGTCCATCAGGTCCCAAATTAACTCATTGACGACAAAATAAAATAAGCTTCCCCAAGAACTTTTATTATTACGAAAATTACAAAACAATCAAGATATAATAACTTCCAAAAAATGTACGGACAAAACTCTGACTTGATTAACATTTTCTTTTAAATTTATACATTACATATCGTCACCGAAAATGCAAAACCATGGGATATATATAGATGGAATATAGATTATCTTTTCAGAATATATATAACCACAAATTTTCAAGATTGTATCATTAAAAATAACAATTATTTTAACATAAATTTTCAGCATTACATCTTTAAAAATAACAATTATTTTAACGAAATTCAAAACATCGACACTTGCTCAAAATTTGACAGTAGTCTATTAACAGGTGGTACTTGATGAGAATAGTGTTGCATTTCTTATAACCACGAGGGAAGTTCGAAAAGTCACGGACTTATTGATCCGCCCTCGTAAATGAAAATTATAAGAAAAATTACTTAATTTGCTACCAAGAAAATATCAAAATTTTGGTAATTATATTTTTTGCTAAAATTTGTATTGATGTACGTCTTTTTAGTTTCAGAAAGTACGGACCCAAAAAAAACGTAACCTACTAACTTGAAAAATATTTAAAATAATTAAAAATATTCTTCACCAAGATATTAGACGATATTTAAGAATCTAAAACTCACAAATTTTGTTTACTGGACAATTAATTTTGATTTTAGAAAGTTTTTTATTCTCCCTGTAAAGTTATGAAAAGTGATGTTACGTTGTTTTGCATTTTCGGTGATGATATGTATATCTAGTAGAAGGAACATAAACTACTTAAAATTATTTGTGATCAATTTTTTTTTTTTATTGGAATAATAAAATTTAAAAGTTTCTTTTGAACACTCTGACATATTTTCCAGTTGTTAAATGGTTAGAAATTTATTACAATTTAGTTTGCTCTTGATCACCTTATGAATTGGTCATTTGAAGTTTATAGAATATCTTTCAACAAAAATTATTGCACGAACTCTTTGTAGGTTGGTTTAAAGGTTTTTGGATACACAGGAAAAGCAAATCCAGATATAAAACCACAAAACCGGAGTTGACATATTACTGGAGACAAAAGACGTCTACAAATATTCAAATAAATGGACAAACAAATTAATAATATTTAGTAATTTAACAATATTTAATTATATGTATTACACTAAAATGTTTATAAAACAATGTATAATTTTTTTTTTTTTAATTTTTATCTTGTAGATACATCACCGCAACCATTTGGAATGTATCGCGCACCACCAGAACTAACGCCATCACCCCAGCCACTCTCACCTTCCAGCGCGTATGCTCACAACACACCTTCGCCATATAGTATGGGAATTACGGTGGCCGTTGCAACGCAGGGAAATCAACAATTAATTTCGCCCAACCAACAGTACAATGCTGCCAACACAGGCCCTGGAGGCGGCAATAATGTCAATCCAAATGCTCCACCACGAATGGATATTAATGATTATAATGCCTTTGGCCAACAGACGCAACAACAGCAATATCATGGCAATAATTTTGGGAGCGCAGGCGCAACCCATTGGGAAACTAAATTCAATCCAGCAGCAGCTGCTGCAAACAATAATCTGAGCAATCTCAATAATACAAACACATTTACAATGCATAATCTTTTAACACCTGCCACTGCTTCGGGTGGACCCGGAAATGGTACAAGTGGGACCGGAGGTAGTTGGAACTTGACTCCCAATCATTTTGTAAGTAAATACTTATATATTTTTCCTTATTGATTTAAAATTAACATTGTATTATGTATATAATTTTTTGTTGTTTTCTCAAATAGCATCCTCATCAACATCACCTGCAACCGCCGCAACAGCAACCACAACAACAACATCAACAACAGCAGCAATATCAACAACATCAAACTTCAAATGATGGTGTGGCAACTAACAATAACGGTGGTTTGACCAATACAGGAGTGTCTGCAACAAATGCTAATAATGGGAATAGTACGAACAATAACAATAATGAACATGGTCTCAGTAATCTTTTAACCTTTGACAGTGAACAATTAGTTCGCATTAACTCCGAGGATCAACAAATGTTGCGACTTAACTCAGAAGACCTTCAGATTTCAAATCTTTCAATATCAACATAGTTATATCAATTTCTCTTCTTTTCTTTCCTGTCCTGACCTGTCCTCTCCACTCAAAATTTCGCAGCAATCTTTCATTCTTTTGAAATTTTTCATTATATTTAAGTATTTATAGATTTTGTTTAGGAAATGGAATATTATAAATAATTACATTCAAATTAATGATAATTAATGATGACAAATTGAGATAATAAAAAAAAAAATAAAAATAAAAATAAAAAAATGATTTACATTGATTTGCTTTTTAAGTGATTCTAAACATGAAACATAAATGTAGATAAAATTAAGTAAATAAATACTTAACAGTTTAATTCAAAATTTACAGTATAAAGTATACATTATAGTATTCAGTTGATTAGAAATCGAGCGATTATTCGATTACTATTTGTTAAATAATCATTTGAATTAATTACACTGTCCTTCAGAAAAATTTCCTCTTACACAAGAATAGGTAGATTAGATCGATTTTGTCGTGCTAAACACGAATTTCTGAATAACTTCAAAACTATTGGGCAAATAAATAAATAGTGGTTAGATGACTTGAATGTCATTTTCATCTGGATCTTTTGGTGTTTCATTTAAATTAATCGTAAATTGATCTTGAGTTATGGTGGAATATACTCTTGTAATTGCCTTATTAATGGGGAAATATTAGACGTGCCCATAAAAAATCAAGACCTGATAGAAAAAAGCAGATTCGTGTTCAGAACGTCAAATTCCTTCTAGTTAGCCTAGTTGTATCAGTCGATTAATGTAAATTTAGATTTTTTTTTTTTTTTTTTTTTGTTAATGTTATAAAACTCTTTTATATTTCTCAGTTGTGATCATTTTATGCCATTCGACTTTTAATATTTTGTATCAACTTTGAACTAAACTTTAATTATTTTTTAATTTTCTCATCCTAAAAATAACGTAATAATTACTTTAAGGTCACAACTAGAGTTATTTTTTTCCCGATCTTTGTCTGTTCCCGGGATATCGGTATTGATTTTTAAATTTCCCTGGATCTCGGGAGTTCCCGCCAATAATAATTAAATAAAATGTTTCAAATATTTATAAAATAATTCAGTTAAATGAAAGATAAAAAATTTTAAAGTAAACTAATTAATCATAAAACGACAAACTAATTCAGTTCTTTTTTAAATATTGCAATTTTGAAAATTAAATGAAAGCTTTTTCTTATATAACAACTTATCATTACTTTGGTTTTCATGTTGACCTGCGAGCAAAACTTCCCCCTATATTTTTACGGAAATAAGTTTGGTGTTAAAAAAGGCCCAAAAAATTTTACAGATTTCTGAAACCTTTTTATCTTTATGTTTACGACCCAAGATTATAATAATTATAATTATAATAATAACTATAATAATTAAGTTCCTTCTATTTTTATGCTACACTACATATCTATAGCTAAGGAAAACCTGAGCTCAAAATTTAATATCATGTTCAGTTCTTGTACAATTGGATCCTTTAAATTGCATGGTCTTATAAGTGAACTTTTTGTAATTTATCTGATTAAAAATTCATATGCCGTTACCAGTTTGAATACTTTTAGATGCACGTTTTCATTGGTGCTTTAAAAATGAAAGTTGTTGTTTTGAGGATTACAGATATTTAAAGTAGATTCTTCTTACAATTTTCACATGCGTGCAAATTACATCTTCAAATCGTTTAATAAACAGTGTTGTCGCAAAATTCTGGGAATTTAAGGTAACATTTATTTAAAATTTATTTACTCGAAACGTTCTAAATAAAAAAAGTCTTATTATATATCATTTTAAGTGAAATTGTGTATTCTATACACTTTACTATTTTTAAATTCATAGAAGGTTATAGGAATCAGAAGATTCAACATTTTCCAAAATTGCATTTAGTTTAAACAAGTTTGAGCGCTATATTCGGCAGTGCCGAATCTTATATACCATTCACTCTGTTGAGATGTTATATGACAAAATAATATATTTCAAAATTAATGAAACAACAACACCAATTTAAGACAACATTAATTTAAAAAAGTTAGAATACTATATTCGGCTATACTGAATCTTATATACTCTTCAATTTTTTTGTGAAAGAACGAAGTCTCTAGCTTACATAGCACAGTGGGGCACAATCGAAATTTTTTGGAAATAAATCTGTAACTTATGATCGGCTGGTTGGATTTTCATGAAATTTGGTAAAGGCGTAGCAGAGGAGCGTAAAATGTCAAGTTTAGAAGCGGGTACAACAAACCCCTCAGGGGCGGAGCTAAGGGGGCTCAAAATTAGGTACCTCTGACATAAAAAATTTTTAATCACTTGTCAAATGTTTGTTTCTCTGATAAGACCTATAAAAGACATCCTTACACTTCCCATTTATCGAGCGATTATTCGATTACTATTTGTTAAATAATCATTTGAATTAATTACACTGTCCTTCAGAAAAATTCCTCTTACACAAGAATAGGTAGATTAGATTGATTTTGTCGCGTCGAGTTATTTGCGTTTGAATTTTTAAGCACCATAATTTTGCATGTTCTCGGTCCAGTTTTTTTCATATATTAGTTTTTTTCTTAACTAGTTAAAGAACAAAATTATCTATTGAATAAAAAAATTTGAACTTGATATCTTTACCGAGTCCAAAAATAAACGATTTTGAATTTGAAAATTGCAAAAAAGACGACTTTTTGTGTTTTTTTAGCCGAAAAAGTATCTATACTCCTTTTTATCTAAAATAAAATTTTCTTTAGCAATATATTATAATTTTGCAATTTCCTGAAACGTAACTTTACAGAGATGACTTTAAGATAAAAAACAAGCCCAATACACACCCTCTCGAATTCGACCCATTTTATATGAAAGTTTTGATTTTAGACCATATATTCTCAAATCCCAAAGCACGAATCGACAAGCGGAATATATTTTAAGAATCTTCAATATGTTGTTAAAAGTTTTAAATCAAAATCTACGGGACTTCGGAAAAATGTGGATTCTATAGCCAAAAATGTAAAAAATCCCAATTTTGGGAATTTTCATTAGTTTTTTGGGAAGTCAGGAAAACCCTACCCCTGATTGAAATTTGGTTAACGCGCTTTTATTTATATTAATAAGATTCATTAAGATATCTTTATAAACAAATATGTTATTACAATTAAAAAATTTGTATTTTCTCCAAAAACCCCAAATTGGACCTTTTGTTTGGTTTATTTCTAAATAGCGAAAGAAATTTTAAAAATATGTATTCCAAATTAAGATTATCCTTTAGCATATATAATTTCCGATCTTTTGCAAAAAGATTCAAGTCAATATCATGCCCCATTTCAGAAATATGCACCTTTAAACTTTTATATTTCCAATTTATTGTATACATGACTATATTTTTACAAACTTGCAACTTTTGCCTTTAGCTTTGCGTGAATAATTACTTAGAAAATTATGAATATTTCTGTATACTTTTAATAATATCTATACACAAAATATTTTTATAAAAATAATTAATAAATATTTTTTATTTTTAATAGGGTTGCCACATTTCCCAAATTTAAGTAAATCTTTATCCTCTTCTAAGTATTCATATATATCTATT
This sequence comes from Protocalliphora azurea, assembly GCA_932274085.1. Classification (NCBI taxonomy): domain Eukaryota; kingdom Metazoa; phylum Arthropoda; class Insecta; order Diptera; family Calliphoridae; genus Protocalliphora; species Protocalliphora azurea. Next base: position 79,772,559 of record OW026520.1, read on the forward strand.
AATGAATTTAAAATAACAAAACAAACAAAAAATGTCTATTTTAACTTAATCAATATTATTATTTTTGGTATTTATCATCTTCCTTAATAAATATTCTATTTCTAATACGATTTTTTATTACTTATTTACATTAAATTTATGTAGACAATTTTTCTAATATTTTAAACTCATACTACTTATTTTTTATAAAATAATCTGTTGTATCTGTATACATATCTAAATGATAATAAAGGTCCTTCAAGTCTTCAGTATTTTGAGTTGATAAAGGCTCATAATAAATAGTGTAGATACTTTTTCGGCTAAAAAAGCACAAAAAGTCGTCTTTTTTGCAGTTTTCAAATTCAAAATTGTTTATTTTTGGACTCGGTAAAGATATCGAGTTCAAATTTTTTTATTCAATAGATAATTTTGTTCTTCAACTAGATAGGGAAAAAACTAATAAAATCGGTCGGAAATACTAGGATATATATGACAAAAACTGGACCGAGAACATGCAAAATTATGGTGCTTAAAAATTCAAACGCAAATAACTCGAAAACTATAAGATATAAATAGGAAAATATATGATAGGAAATCTTTTATAGGTCTTATCAGGACCTACAGCAATGATAAAAAATTTAAAAATTTTTTATAGCAGAGGTACCTAACTTTGAGCCCCCTTAGCTCCGCCCCTGAGGGGTTTGTTGTGCCCCCCTTCCAAACTTAACATTGTACACTTCTCTGCTACGCCTGTACGATCAGAAGTTACAGATTTATTTCCAAAAATTTCGATTCTATCCCACTGTGCATAGGTGATTTAAAAACATGCCTTAGTTTATTTTTTTTTTTTTTTTTTTTTTTTTGTTTTTCAGTACCCATGAATAAATAAAAAAACAACATAAACAACAGATTTTCCAATAACTCAGTTGTTTATGATCCTATTTGATTGATTCGAAATATCGAAATTCAAGAAAAATACTATATAAGATCCAAGTCCGTAGCTTATTTATGACTTGGATATAGGATAAAAATGCGTTCTTTGTAACTAATGGACTGACTGAGTTCATTTCTTCAGCAAAAAAATTCAGAAAATATTTTCCGATTTTTTTTTTTTTTTTTTTGAAAAGCGAAGTTCTTATCTTATATATGGGCTTCGAAACCGGTTTGAAAAAGGGGTATTTTGAAAATTTATGGACTGATTAGATTGGTAAAAAAATTGGAGAAAAATATTTGTGCCAGTTCTATATAAAACTCAGTCAGTAGCTTTTTTTGGCCCTTATCGCGGATACTATTGCACCGATTAGGTTCACTGCTTTAGCAAACTTTAAAAAAAATCGAATTTTCCATATAGGGACTTCAAAAAGTTGAAAAACTAAACCAGTGTCCATAAAAACAAGAACTATATGGAAAGCAGTCATTAAATAAATAAGAAAATATTTGCCAATAACTTGGTTATTTATAGACCGAATTGGTTGATTATAAAAACCGATCTATATAGTCCGTAGCTTCAATAGGGTCTTCCAAAATCCAAAAATGCGTTTTGAACAATATCTTGGATACTAATGGACCAATTAAGTTCATTTCTTCAACAAAAAAATCAGAATTTTCTGTGAAATGTAGTCTCTAGCTCAAATAAATACGATTTTTATCTCGGCTATTTTATTCATTTTTATTAGCATTCACCTATAGGAAATTTTGTGAAATTGTCCATATTTTACACCCTTCACCACAGGTGTAGAGGGTATACATATATAAGTTTGTCGTTCCGTTTGTAATTTCTACAATATTCATCTAAGACCTCAAAAAGTATATATTTTCTGTATCCTCATTGATAAAGAAATCGATATAACGATGTCCATCTGTCTATTGAAATCAGATTTTAAAGCTTCAATAATCCCAATGCAACAGCGAAGCAACACATGCGCAGAACGTGGTGTTATAGTAGTGCAGGACATTTATCCATTATGCGAAACAATGCGCACGCTAAATTTGAAGTTTACGTCTTTTAATAATTAAACAACATTTTTCACTTTACTATTTTACTTTATTAATAAAATATTTAAAATTGTTTAAAATTAATGTAAATTTTTAATATATTTTATAAATTCGTTTTTGTGGGTGAGGTTTTTATTCCAAAATGACCCGAACAATTTTTTTTCGTAAATAACACAAAATTCACCATCGCGTGGGGAGAGGATCAACATTTTGTTATGGCCCTAATATTCATGAACACAATCAGTTTTTATGTGTGTTTGGACGTTTTTTACCTGAAAATAGAAGCATTGCAATAATTCAGTGTTGTTGTTATTTGTATAAGCATTTATCTACATGTAAACATATGTATTTATATAAATTTAGCAGCCATTAAAAGCTATCAGTGTTATTGGTTTTTTGTTTTTAAGGAAGCAGCGCTTGCTGTGATAGTTTAATTTTGTATTTACATTTTTATAGTTTGAAAAAAATTTAGATTATTTTTGTAAGTGTAAATTTGAAAATATGAAGGCGAAAATTTTATTATTTGTCGGTAAGTTGGTGAAGGGTATAAAAGATTCGGTACAACCTAATATTCTAACTAGTTTTTATTTAAAATATTCTCGTAAATAGAATTATTATATTTTAAATATATTATACAAAAATGCAAGAAGGACTCTGAAACCATCAAATATCGTCACCTAAAATGGAAAAGGCCGTAACCAAACTTTAATTTTTTACATCAGAAGCAAAAAATATTACGAAAATGCCAAATGCCGTAGCCACAATTGTTAATTTGTTGCTTTAAAATTAATCAATTAAGTAAATTTTTTAATCGTTCACTCACTTAAAGTAAAAATAGGTAAAGCATAAAATACTCTTCAAACCAGATTTTTCTTAAATGGAAAAAAATTTACGTCTGTTTCGTTTATAAAGTTGATATTACGGTCTTTTCACTTTTGTTAATATTGATGAAATTTTTAAAGATATGAATATGAAATTTTTTGTGTAGATGTAGTTTGGGTCTCTACATTATAATCCAGTAAAAAAACCAACACCTAACAAAATAAATAATAAAGAAAAACTAATGTAAAAGCACATGATATACTAAAATAACCATATATGTGCTGGAAAATATAAATATTTTGCATAGACTAGAAATTCCCGCATGATTTCCCGAGATTACGGGACTGAAAATTTTGCGGAATTCTTGAAATTTCCAGTGAAAAACTCTATCCACACCTTAAGAATGAATAGGAATCCAAAAAAGAACATTCTTCCAATGACAGCCATTGCTTCTTCAGCTGTTTTTATATTACATAACAGTAAATTCTACATCTTTTTTGAAAGATCTTTTTTTAGCCGGGAACTAATAACTTGGAAGTATTTCAATAACACATTGATTTTAAGGTATTACTGAAGACATTATTAGTAAAAAACACAGACACTTATCATATTATCGGTTATAAAAACGTAATGAAAAGTAAAATTATTCAAAAATATTAATTATTTTTTTGTTAAAACGTAAAAAGATTTCAAAAATAAGTAATTGCATATAATGTTATAAATAAATATTTGCTGAAATATTTCTATGTAATGAAGAGGGTATGTTGTAGATATTGAAAGGTAACTGCATTAGTAAGTACATGCCATTAGCAAATGCTAGATTTTAACTCATTATTATATTTCTGGGTACCCAATAGCGAAAACGATATCATATTAGGTACCGGTTATAATATCATGTTTTATTGTAGAAAACGATATCATGATATCGAAATTTCGAAATAATTGTTTCCAATAAAATAAAAACCATAAAACGACTGAGTTCACACAAGGTAATTTTTCTTGCTGAAATTTTGATTTCGTGTGAGAGAGAGCGAGAGGGAATATGAAAGGGAACAAACTTGCCTGTACTTCGAAATTCGTTTTGTTTTTCATTTTCATACAAAATAAAAACAAATCCAGGCAATTAAAGCAAGAAATGCTGAAGTACAATTTTGTATGTGAACATAAGAAAAAATATAAAAATTTCGAAGAGAAAAATTTCTGTGTGTGAACTCAGACAAAATTTGGAAAAAACTTCAAAATAAAAATATAACAATTAAAAACTTTCAACAAACAAAAAGAAACTGAGAATCAAATACAAAAAAAAAAATATTTTATTAACAGCTTTTTAATACTAAAATAAAACCTTTTAGGTACGTAATTGCGAAAACATATCCGTAAGGGAAAATCGTGCTTGCAAATATTATTATTGATAATATATAATATATGTGTCATGTATGATAATTTTTATATATTTTATATTTGTTTAGGATTTTTTCCCATTTTAGCTTTATTATATATTTAGTATATTCAAACGTAAAAAAAACATAGTTTTTGGTATTAAATAGTCTTCAGAACAAACGGTTTTACTATCGTAATTTTTGCAGTTTTCGATACTGAAAACGATATCATAATTTTATGGAAAAACGATATCATAAGGAAAGGTACACTTTATACCGTAAAAACTATCGTTTTAGATTCGAAAAAAATTATGATTTTTATCACCTAGATGATATCGTTTCGATATATGTATAATATCGTTTGGTTTATTGGGTACTTTACTTTGGAAATAGTTACGAGTATTATCATATACTCTCTGGTTATTATATCAATTATGTTTAATTTTTTAATCAAACTATTGATTTATCAATAAAATTTTTTCCTGTATCGTCAAATCAAAGCAAACAATTCAGCAGATCAATACGTCTAAATAAAGAAAATAAAGAAAAAAAAATTTATTATTTATTTGTATTTGATATTTATAAACAAAACCATATAGAAATGCCGGAAGCACTCGCAGTAATACCGCCTCTTCAAATACCTTCAGAGAATTCCAATGAAATGGAAAGCACATCAACAGCTGCAGAGGTTACTGATCGATCCACCGACAGCTACAATGATAATAATAATCGTCAAGTAGGAGTTAGTAGGAGAATAAAGTCCACGGAACCTCAGAGTAAAAACAAATTGCGAAAATCTAATGGAAGAAGATATCAAAAGAAATCACTATTAAAACCGTTAACGTAAGCATTAAAATCTGACAATAATATCAATGATCGAAACTATTTCAAAACTCTGACATTTTTATAACATAATTTTGAAAATTTTTCACAGCAACTGACGAATATATTTTGCTTGTTCTTTATGAAAATTATTCGTCTTTTCGAAAATTTTGATTAGTTTACATTGTTTTATTAAAAATAACTAAAAATTTTAGTAACCAAATAGAAAAAATATTCCGGTATAAAAACGGGAATTTATGTGTTTGTTTTATATTTGTTTTAAAATTTAATTTAAAGTGTTTTAAGAGAGTGAATATATCTTTAGTAAAATATAAAATTTTTCGATTTACAAAAAGTTCTCAGCAGAAAGCAACAACCGCTTTAAAACTAAAATCGCACATACCAAAAGCATTAGTACTTACACCATCTTCATCCTCTGCTTCGCTAACAACAAACGATTCTTTGTCGTCACCTTTACTACCCGTGGTCAAGACACTAATTGAAGAAAGAACATTGGAAACAAAAAGTAGTGGCAGATCTTGTTTAGTGAGTCAGAAGTCTGGAATTATCTTAGCCTTTCGTCAGAGAAAATCAATTTCACAAATGGATTTTAGTCATGCACGACGACAAATGAACTTTCCGATTCCTTTATCTCCAACCCATCTTAATAATGACAAGTATCAGAGCAAAGCTCTGATACCAAGCAAATCTGATGAGAATATGACGATGGCGTACCACAAAAATTCTTTTGAGCACAAAATATATAATCAGGATAACTATTATATGACAATGTCAGGACGTGATCCTCAAATGGCTGGTATGAGAATATTTGCATCAATTATGTTAAATGCATGGCGCAAAAGACGTGATGAAGTAAAACATTTAATAGATGAAGTTGCAGATCTAAAACGTGGTGTAAGTTAAAATTTAAACATTCAAATTCTTGTATTATTTACTGTTAATTTTATTATCTAGGCCATAAAAGCCAAAAACCAACTTCACGTTTTCAACTCTCTCTTTCGTCTTGAGCAAAAACGCAACGATGAACTCAATTGTCAGTTGAAAAGATCATTGGATGATATAAATCTCACAAAGTCATCATGCGAAAGTTTGACTACATCTGTGATCAGTCTTAAGGCCGATAAAGCTTTGCTTGAACAACAATTGCAAATTAAGGAACAAGAATTCGAAAGTCTAAACATTTTACTGACACAAACAAAATCGGATCTTTTTAAAAGTATGACATTACAAAGAGAACTTCAGGCATCATTATCCATGGAGCAACGTAAAAATCAAACCTTAGAAAATCAGAAAAACGAACTAATTAATGAGGTAAGAATAGAAAACATAATTAGATTTTAGATTGATTGTTTAAGTTGATATTCTCCATTTAGATTTGTGAGTTGAATAATGAAGCATTACAAAAAGAAAACAATTTACGTAAGGAAATTCAGGAGAAAAATAATGAATTTTCCGAACTAAAAAAAATACATAAAGATGCACAAGAGCAAATTGAAATACTAAAACAGTAAGTAGTAAAACAAAAAACAAAAAAAAAATACTCTATAAGTGCTTTTGGACCGAAAGATTCGTTGAGTTTTCCTCCAAAAAATACAATTTCGAGGATTAACTTGTGGCTGGATTGATAATTAAAGTTAATAAGTTCAATTAAAAATTAAACATGTTCTACATAAATATCACAAATGTTTAATTAATTCTTGAACTTTTTTATAAAATTTTCGAAATTTATAGAAAATTACATGATTCAAAAGAAAAGTTACATGATGTGTAGGAAATCAAATGATCGATATTATACTAATATACATTATTATTAACTAATTATACATATATACACACACACATATATATATATATATATTGAAAGAAAAAGAAAATATATATAAATCTTAGTTCATTAGCTATTTTTTTTCCTGAGATCATAAATGAAATTTAATGAATTTGCATATGTAAAATAATTTGAAAATATTTGTATATAGATTACTATAATACATACGAAACGATTTCGATAATATTAATTATAAAAAATACGCAATAACAACTAATATTTTTATTTATTTTAATTATTAGATCTACTGAACACCATTTGAACGAAAGTAAGGCCAGAGAAGAATGTATGAAACAAGAAATCGAAAATTTGGAAAATGAATTAAAAATTATGCAAACATGTTTGGAGGAAACATTTGGTAAACGTCTCAAGAATTGTTGGAATAATTCGGTGGTCTACCAAAAGGTTACTTTGCAAATATTGCACTGGTTGGTATATTATGTTTTGCCAGCAACGCCACCTCCAAAAATGAAGGCCTTACCTTTCGGATTTTCTTTGAATAAAGCCTTGAGCAAACGTTGAATATATGTATACTTAAACAAATTGGACATAGAAATTTTTCTTATGATACATATATGTATGTTTGCATTTAATTGTATTCATACGTGTCTATTATATGTGTTTTTTATATTCTATTTATTTTAAACTAATTTTTCTTTTTGCAAATAATTTTATTTTGCATTATGTTTCTTTTAATTATATAATATTTTAAAAATGTAGTTGTAAATTGATTTTATTTTAAATTTAATTAAATTTAATTTGGGCATATGGGTATTTGGGCAGTAGTGGGGAAGGAGAAGAACGATTTTGTTAAAAGTATAATTTTATGGTTTGGGAAGGTATGGACATTTACATGAAAACAATCGGAACCACTTTGACTAGCCACACTTCATTAGGCGTATACATTTTTTTTTTAAACCCATTATCATCACCTTTAGATTTTTACAGACGCACTCACACACACATGCCAACTACACTGTAAATTAATTCATTCAATAATTTAATGTTGGATAAATGAAAATTTCAAATAAGTTTTGTTTTCGAAAATAATAAACAAAAAGCATGACAGAAAGCTTCTTTGTGCTTTTTCTTTATAAACCAAAAAAAAAACCAAAATTTCATAAAAAACAATTCATGCGAAAGTATTCTCATCTCAACTCATCGCATGCACACACACCAACGCTAATTCCTCTTATACACCTAACGACAAAAAATAGTACTATTTCGAACAAAACAACATAACAAATGTTGATTAAAAAAAATAAGATATTTCATACTTATGTATGAAAGGTATCGATATTCCCAATTCAGATGAAAATTTACTCCATTTTAAGATACCGTTTATAAAAATTTTCATTCTGGCATTACTCTTTCGCGAGCTGGTTCAAAATGAAAAAATCCTCTTTTCGGGGTGTTTGGATTTTTTCATATTACACGACATATTCAAAGCTGAGACTCTAATCAAACATGTTTAAAATTTTGTAATTTCTCAAACAAGTTTTACATATTTCCATTTTAACATTAGACAAATATTCGATGTTTTCTTGCTGGCTTCGCTAAATGCAAATTCTTCAAAATAGGATGCATCCAATGGATTTTATGTAATTTGTTTTCTTGGACATTATAAGATTTTTTTTTTTTTTTTTGTGAATCATAACATCCATGGACATTATGGCATCTACCCAGAAAAAACTATGCTTGGAAAAATTCGAACAAATTTCGAACAATATCGAGTTTTACAAAACGTTGGCTTTATTGACTCAAATAAATTTACTTTACAAATAAAAAAAAGACAAAAAATTAAAAATATTGGTTTTGTTTTATAAATTCCAGCTCTAAATATTTTTTGCCTTATTCAAGGTAAGGGCCTAATTTTGTAAAACACCACGTAATCTTGAAAAATTGTTCCTTTTCCAAAAAATTTTATAGATGAGTTGAAGAAATTTACAAAAAAGATGGTAAATTGTGGATTTATTAACATTATAGGTATAAAACAAATTTTCCCTTTATAAATTTATAAAATAAAACTTTTATAATTTTTAAATTTTTATTATAAACAAAAGGCATTATATTTAAAACATTTTTTGTTACTAGGTATATGATGAATAGAAACTTTCAATTGTCTCTCCGTTAGATTGCGTTTGCGCGGATATTTATTTCCTTTTGGAGCAAATTAAAAATAGAACTGTTCCAACTTTAAATATTCAATTATAATCACATTGTCCATTTGGTTCTTGTGGCAATCGGTTTATATTTACTCTTATTATTACTATTGCTGTTGTTGCTCTTAAACCGCTTAAATTTTGGTAATTTAATTTCAAATCATACGAACATATTATTAAATGAAAATTGAATATGCTGAATATGTTTTAGCGTTACAAATGTGCATCATTTTTCTTATATTATTACGGCAACTTAAATTAAACTGAATTTAAAAAATAACCAAAAATTAATATTCTAAAAAAATTATTTCGAAATATTTGTAAATGAAAAGTAATCGATTTTTTGGTTAATTAGTTAAAGAGTTTATTAAAAAAATAAATAAATAAAATAATATTATTTATAATAATATATAAAAAATAATTTATTTGATAAAATTGTTTTAGAATATATATAAAATTATATATTACAACTAAAATGGATCAAAGTGGCGATGTGGAACAATCTGGTAAGTTTATTAAAAAAGTAACATTATTTATATTACATAATCGTATTCAACCATCATTTAATTTAATGTTAAACAAATCAAAATATTTCACCGCTCTCTATCAATTAGTAAATAATTTGAAGTGAAAATATTTCCATTTTTAATTTCATGTTTATATATAATATATATATAATATTAATATGTTTAATAATTTACTTGTATTATTATATTTTATTTAATTTTTGGCGATAAGCCGGGAGAACGAATTTCGTAAAGCTAAGTTCAGACTAGACTAATATTTGTTATTTAGTTGCAATTTTTGCAACTAAATACAAAGTTGATTTTTTGTTCACATTACGCGCATTTATTTGACGTTTTTTGTTTGATAAAACATCTGTAAAATATCGTAAAATACGTGAAAGGAAAAAACATATTTTAGATTAGATGTAAATTGTTTACTCAAAATTATTTGATCAAACACAAAGCTACCATGAATTTATTTGACATCAATTATGAAATGAATATATAGGAAAATCTTATTTTGTTTTAATCGATTTAGAATAACTTTTAGAAAAAATTTCGGAATATGTGGATATCAGGATCGCTTTTGTAGTGTTTTTATTTAACATAAAGTGAAAATGCCATTTTATATTTACAAAATTTATAATAATGTAAAATATTTATATATAATAAATGAAAAATACTAAAGCTAATTTCAGATTACGCAAATATTTGACTCGAAATATTTCATCGTGTTTTCCCGAAATTTTTGCATTTAAATTCAGAATCGATTTTATGTTCATATTACGCGCATTTATTTGACGTTTTATGAAAAAGCTATCAAATATCTTCAAATACGAGAAGGAGAAAAATACTTCAAGCTTGTTCAGATTAAATGCAAATTATTTACTCAAGATTATTTGATTCAACCCACAACTACCATAAATTTATTTGACATCAATTATTAAACGAATTTATAGGAAAATCTTATTTTTTATTTTATTTTAATCAATTTAGAACAATTTTCTAAGAGAATTTCGGAATTATTTAATGTAAAGCGAAAATGCTATTTATTTTAAATACAAATATTTATAAAACTTACAGAGTAAAGTATTTAGATAATAAACGAATACGAACTATTATTAGTTTTATTATCAACATTAATAAAAATTGCTTAAAAAGTACATATTTAAAAATTTTTTATAAGTAATTTACATTTATACACAAGAACAACCCTGTTTCCTTTTCTCGTAATTTACAAAACAGGCTTGTCTTCACAAAACAACACTATTTTCTTTGCAGGCCATTTTATGGTTTTGGTTTTGGTATGCATTTTGAAAGATAAAATATACATTGTTAATTTCTTCTATGTCAATTTAAAGTTTATGTAAATGAAATCAGCAACTTTATCAACTGAAGCAGTTAACTACAGCATCAGTTGTTGCTTGCCGCTGTTTGATCTTACAGTTATTTTGTGAGATCGAAATAATGGCAAATATTTTACATATCATGTTCACACTTGTTTAATTTTTGACTTAAGGCAAGTATTTTTATTTGGCTAAAATCAGCTGTTTTCTTTTTGTCAAATATCGTTGTTTGGTTTGTAAAAATATTTCGTGTTTACATTAGGCAAATCAAATTTTTGCAAAAATCGTCAAATATTAGCCTAATATGAACTTAGCTTAAGTCCTTCAAAAAAAAAAAATTTTTTTGCTCATGAGATTATCGTTGAGATTGATAAAGTTTGTTTAAGACTTTGATACCAAACTCCACTAGTCTTGAAAATTCACTTCTAAAATTGTCATATGACATAATTTTATATATAAAAAAAAACTATAACAAATTTCTGGAAAAATCTTAAGGTTGCCTAAAAAGGAACAGCGAAAAAAATATTTTTTTTGTCAAAAGTTGGACAAATTTCATAAAAAAACTTGAATTTTGTACGAAAACCTATTTTTCCAACTCTAATTTCTGAAGATCTGAAACTATTGAGCAGACAAAAAATAATGTTAAGTTGATTTGATATCGGTCCGCAGCTTTTGGTACTTTATGTATCTAAATCGGTTCTCGAGTTATGTTGAAGTATACTCGTGTAACTACTCTATTAAAAATGCCCATAAAAGATATCAGTACTTGATAGAAAAAACTAGAAGCTGATTCTTGTTAAGCACGTAAAATTTTTTCTAATTGACCTATTTTTGTTTAAAGGAGGAAAACAACATTTTTTCTGGAGATTTTTTTTTTTTTTTTTTTGTTATTGTTAAAATTAATTTTTATCAGAAACAACAGTTAACAACTGATAGCAACTGCTACATTATTTAATAATATTTTATTTTTTATGGTCATAATAAAAATTGCTTTATATTTAAATCTAATAAAGCCAATGGAAAATTTTTAACGATTAACTCCCGATATAATCCTATTACTTTGGTACATTTACTGTAGTAACAACAAAAAATATTATTTTCAGTTACTCGTACGAGTATTAATATTTATATACAAAATATTTAATAAATGTAATTTTTAAAAGAAACTTTAGATTTGTTAAAAGAAAAAATTAAAATACTTTTTAATATGTGGAATTGTAATTTTCATAGAAATAATTAACTTTTTTCATTTTTATACCCTACACCACCAAAGGTGGGGGTATTATGCGTTTGTGCTGATGTTTGTAACACACAAAAATATTGGTCTAAGATCCACCTTAATTTATACCAATCGTCTTAAAATCACTTTCTGAGTCGATTTAACGATGTCCGTTCATGTAAACCTTGTAATCAAACTATAGGTGGCAATTTTAAAAATAAGGTTATTAAAATTGGTTATGATCGCTTGAAAAGTAAGTTTTGCATATTTCATAAGTATTTCACAAAAAAAGAAATATTTTTGAAGTCACTGCATAAATTAGTGACATTTTTAGTGATATTTTAGAGTTTAATTAATTTATCTGTATAAATTATTTTGTACATTTTTTGAACACTTCGCACATAATTATAAAAAAAATAATTCATACATATCAAATATGACCATCAAATTCTATTTAAGTATACAAAAGTCCTCCCGGAATAGGGGTTCAACGATCACGAATCCCATTGATAAAGCTTTATTTTAATGAAATTCGGTACATTTTATATAAGCATAAATCTGTGTGCCAAATTTCGTAAAAATCGGTTCCTCATTGGCCATAACTCCCATATAAACCCCTCTTCCGAAAATCTCTTTAACGTGCAAAGATCCCCTACAAATATTATAATCATATTAATATTTGACACAAATAAATTTTATATAAGTAAAAACTACAGTTTCTAATTTTATGAGGATCGGTCCATAATTGACTATATGTAATTCCTACTTCTGGGAATCACACCGGCTATATCTTTTTTACTTATTTTATTTTAACTTTTTAACTTTTGCACTATTGAGTGATGATGTAAAAAATCATCATAGAAAGGATGGTTGTTCCACTAAAAAACCATTAAAACCCCCACCAATACATCTTCGTGAGCCCAGCTCAAATAATTTGGTGAAATCATTTATTGATCTTATTGGGAAAAATAGTTTCCACATTGTCCCAATTAGAAAAGGTCGCGTTCAAGAGACAAAAATAGTTGTCTGTAATGAGGATTGTTATAGAAAAATCTCTAGTTACCTAAACGGTAGTAAGAAAAACTTTTATACCTATCAATTTAAAAGCAGCAAAGAATTGATTGTGGTTATTAAAGGTATAGAGTCCAGTGTTGAGCCAATAATGGAGGTCCTGGAAGAATTGTGCTACCAAGTAAGAGTTGTTGTCAATATTTTTGATAAAGATAATGTGCCCCAGCCAACGTTTAAGGTTGAGTTGGCGCCGAACACAACAAAACACATCCTATATACTCCTTACGATACTTGTTGAATCGTAGAGTCACTATAGAGGAACCTCTTAAAAGAAATCGTCCTGTCCAGTAATTGCCAAGAGTTTGGACACACTAAAAATTATTGTACTTTGCGCACAGTATGCGGAGACCTTAATGCTTCTTCACAATGTGATATTTTAAAGAAAGGTCTCAAGAGAAAATGTGGTAACTACGGTGGCGATCATTCCGCTAATTACTACGGTTGCCTAGTTTTCAAGGAATTACTAAAGAGATTAAGAGAAAGGCAAAATCAAAAGAGAAGAGGTATTGTTAAATTAATATATGAAACCGCTTCTAACCAAGTTAATTCCGGAGTTATCCATACGAAAGAACGGGTAACTTCAAATAAGCAGGTGCACGCAGAGAAAAAATATAGTTGTAGTGACCATAATCTAAGAGCAACATATTATGATTAGAACATATGATCACAGCGAAATATAAAAATGATTATAAGTAATAATTATTATGATTCCAATTTGACATATTGTATCCGATTTTATGGTTTGTTTTTTCATGTTATGATTATAGTTTTACATATAATTGAACAATCTTATTATATTATAGCACATTGTCATATTACGATTCCATTTTATCATATTATTACCTCATGTTATCATATAGTTATCCAATTTAATCATATTATTATTTTATTTTGTCATATTATTATTCCATCTTATCATATATTAATAAAAATTATTATTGTTATTATTATTATTATTATTATTATTATTATTATTATTATTACTATTTTTATTGAAATTAATATAGACAAAGTATATAATATATAATATTAAGAATTATATTTACATATTATTAGTTATATTCATTTGTACCACCATATGAAGTTCAAATGCAAGATATCTTATATTACTTGACTCATACCGAGTATAACCAAACCTTGTCTATTTATATTTATTCATATATAAACTAAATGAGATTTACTTGAAGTTAGGAAACAAATATTAAAAAAGATATATATTTAAAAACAAACAAGTATTGAAGTTTTCCACCTAAGTTTGTGAAAAGGATAAGTATTATATTTATTTGTAACATTTTATTGTTTAAAAATAGAATAGAAAAGAATGGTTTAAAAATAGAAAAAAGACTGCAAATATTTAATGGTTGTAGAAGTAATAATATGCTTCATATTAACAAAATTTTGTTTCTGGTAAAAATATTTAAAAACAAATAATTTTTGCAGTCAATCATATTAAAATTCTTATAGAATGTAAACATTAAATGATAAAATTGAATCAAAATCATTGTTATCATGAACACAGAGTTATTAAAGTTCAATAAAATTAACAATGAGAACATAATATTGTTTTATTGATAATGCTGTAACCATGTTTTCTCTCTGCGTGTGAATATGGGAGGGTTAGATGCATAAAAGCAAACAGTTGCGCAAAATATTACCACTCTTAATCAAAATATGACAAACTTTATGTCGCCCATGCCAAACACAATACAAGAGTTTTTAAGAGCGCAAATGCCAAACATACTTACTGGGGTTCCAAATTGATGAATCCCAGAGGTAGACAGCTATATAAGGTTCTAGTTGATTTTGTGTCCCCTTTGACAGCCAACATACTGTCCAGCTGATCCTGGAAAAGTTCCTGATCTTATTGACTTTGCCGTATCTAAAAATATTATTCGAAATTCGATAACTATAGAAATTTCATGTGATTTATCTTCTGATCATTCTCCAATAATATTAACTTATTATGGAAGAAATAATATACCAAAATTTCCTAATAACACTTACTATACAACAAATTGGTTGAAATATAAAAATATATCAGAAGTCATATCCACACAGATCCATATTTTGAGTGTGAGAAAGATATAAATAACTGCGTCAATGAGTTTACGTAATTAATTGTTTCAGCTCTGGAACATTCTAAGAGTCGTAGACATTGGCAACAAACCAGATCACCTGCTGTAAAGCTGATGCTGTCCAAGGTGAGTAAGAAACTAAAAAGAGCGCTTCTAGTAGAAGAGTATTGTCAAATTGAAAATTACATTAAAGGCTTAACAGATAATAAATGTACTAATTTTTCCCTATTGAGGGCAAAGCTGACGGTATATGGGCCCGTAGTGCAGACGATAAGGCCAATTTATAACTTTGTATTGGGAAAGACACCTGAACTACACTAAATGATGATGACATAATTGTTGATGGCCCAGAGGACATTAATACAATCATCTAAGGAAATGTAAATATAAAAAAATCTCCTGGATATGATTCAATAACATCATCCATGATTAAAAACATACAGGATGTGGCAATAATCGTGGTGTCTATTATGCTCAATGCGATCTTGAAACTTTTTCCAAAATTTTGAAAAACTTCTCAGATTAAAATGATACCAAAACCCGGAAAAGATTTGACTATACCGTTTTCCTATAGACCTATTAGCCTATTTTCTTGTTAGACGAAGCTTTTCGAGAAAGTATACCAAAAGAAAATTATGCCGTTCTTGAACTATAGAAATATCGCCCCAGTTCACCAGTTTGGTTTCCGTAAAAAGCACGAAACTATTGAACAGGTAAATCATCTAACTGAAGACATAAGGAAATCTTTTGAATTAAAGAAGTATTGTTCAACTATTTTTTTAGATGTCGCACTAGAATATCACAAAGTATGGCACAAAGGTCTAATATATAAAATTAAATGTTTACTTCCACAAATTGCTGGAATTGAATTATTTCTACATTTTCTGATGATACAGCAATACTCAGTTCTCATAAAAACCCACACGTAGCAACTAGATGAAAAGTAGCCATGTTACGTTTACCCTAAGAAGAGGAATCTGTCCACCTGTTACACTTAATGGTATAAGTATACCTCATTCTGGTATTCATATCACATATCTTGGTATTCATAAAAGCTTCTATCCTTCACTGGTTAATCAACAGCCAACCAAATCTTAACCTTGACAATAAAGTCATGCTATATAAAACTGTTTTAAAACCAATTTGGACATATGGCATCCAATTATAGGGAAAGGCCAGTAATACGAGTATTGATCTTATACAGAGGACTTAATCAAAAACTCCTACGGCCATAAAGGGTGCCGATGGTACATAAAAAATTAAAATATCCATAGAGACTTAGAGGTGCCGTTAGTTAAAAACGAGTTCAGGAAATTCAGAGAAAAATACATCCTTAAACAACAGAGTCATCCCAACCCACTAGAAAGACTTCTTAATGAAGGTAGAGCCGACCAACCACCCCGCTGATGTGTGGCTCATTTAACCATTTAGCTTTAGTTTAGGCCTATAAAAGGCAGATTCCATAAATAAATAAATTTAAAAAAGTCTTTTTTAGAAGTATTGAAATTATGCACTTAGTTTTCCTTGGGAATAAATCAGTTTTACAAATGTCCAATACGCCATCATAATTTGGAAAATAATAAAAACAATAATAAATATACAAGCCAATGCACAGTGAAGCCAATTGCAAAACAAATTGCAATAAGTCTGGATCTTATAAACCGCTGAATTGATTTCGATGAAACTATGAACATCGATAGAGGAGGAGTTAAGCTTTCAGAATATTGTTGGCTGGAGTGTGTAGCTGGAGCACGGACGGCACCACCGTGGGCCACCTCGATAGTGAAAAATATATCGGAGTTTATAACTTCTACAAATAAGAACCGATTTTAAATATTTTGACATTTTTGAATTGTCCTTAGCAAGAAAAAGAAAAAACATGCTAACTATGCTAAATTATATCTTAAGTTCCTACTTTGTAAGATCGAATTCATAATCCCAAATCGTCCAACTAGAAATTATACTCCTTTAAAAATCAAATATTTTCGAACGTATATGAAATCAGTTCAACAGTTTTTATCCATATATTGATTTCTCAGTAAATCCAATCCGCATTAAGAAGAGTATTTTTATCTTAGTTAAATAATAAGACTTTATTATTGAATGTTTATGAAAAACTTTTTATAGTAAATAGCTTTATGAATAATATATATGCTAGCCTGTAAGAAATTGTAATTTCATTGGCTATTAAAAAATAAAATAAATAGATAAGAAATACCTTTTTAAAAAGGTCAGATCCATAGATGATTGGTAAGAAGTTCTTGATATTTTTACACATTTTATCAATATTTTAATAATTTTTAATGCTAATATAAACTTTTAGTTTCTTTTTTGCATATATTTTTCAATAAATAACTAAAAATTAACACATTCTTATGGTCAAACTATTATTGGTGTGATGATTCATTCTTCAATTCGGCGAATCCATGAAGACCAACTAAAGGTGTTATAAGGCATGTTAAATAATAAAAAAAAAAAAAACGACTACAATACATATTGTTATTTCTTTTAACATTAATTGTATTAAGTATGTGTGTGTGTGTGTGTGTGTAAATCTATTTATTATTATAAAGACTGTCTTATAATTGAAGAAAACAAAAAAATAAAAAAAATAAAAATAAAGCAAAATAAATAAACTCAAACTAAAATATATGTTTCTATCTGCTAGATATTCGAACTCTTAATTTGTTTAATATTGTTTACGATTGAACAATATGTTGCCAAAAAGTATGTGTGTTTATGAAGTTTTAACGAAAAAAACAATTTTTTTTGGGTAAAATAATCAAACTTTGTGATGGTGATGAACCTATAAATCCATGTTACAGATACTCATATATACTACTACTACTACTACTACTACTACTACTACTACTACTACTACCACTACTACCACTACTACTACTACTACATTTGTTTGCATTTTGCCAGGGTTAGTTCATGTGCGTTTTGAATTTTAATCAGTTTCTCTGACGACATTTCAACGTACGAATATGTTGTTTTTTTTTTTTTTGTAGATGCTGCTGTTTTTGTTTTTATTTATCTTTTATACATATTTTACATTGTGCCATTTGTTGTATAAATTTCCCGTCGCTTTAGCCGAACGTCATCAACAGAACTGGTTTACTTACAGCTACTTCTTAACAAATACTTACGACCACTAATAATATTTTTTTACCAGGGGCGTTCATAAAACAAAAAAAAAGGTATTTATAGGCTTATTACCTCAAAACTTAAACAAGGCACATATGAATGTATGTTTATACTGATTCAGGGATAAATTATATTACCAATGGCACTGTTACAATTCAAGATCGACTTAGGATTATTAACAATTGAGCTTAAAATTAAACTTGCAAATATTCTTTGCATGTTTTACTTTTAAATGCATATATATATTTAGTAACATTTTCGTGGAAAATTCTTATTTAAAGCATATGTTACCATTTAAAATGGCGTACTTTTGCATGTTTTATACAACAGAACATAATTTTGCATATTATATACTTAAAAGCAATATTTAGCATATTTTGCATTGAAGAGAATTTTTTTCCATATTCTATTTTAGAATATAACATTTTTTAGCAATTGACATCATAGTTGCCAGATAAATTTGGTGCAAAATCGTCGAATTCTGACAAAAAAATCGTCAAATCGTATAATTGAAATCGTCAATAAATCGTCAACATCAAAAATTAGGTTTTATATGTTAAGGCCATTTTTATTCCTTTTTTCATGAACAAATTTATTTTATTTATGTTTTATTTTGTATTAAAAAAAATTATATCAATTTCGAATTGTCGGCCTGTTGTGACAGTCTAGCAGTATCTAAGATATGCGTATCAAAATGATGAATATGTAATTTGTTATGACTTTCAAACAAAAAATAAATTATTTACCATGTCTCTTGAAAAGATTTTAAAAAACAATTAGACTTTTGAAAGAATTCATCAAACATGTTTTTTAAATATTTTAGTGCAAAAAATATTTCTTTACTAACATAAAAGTATATTTCTAAAATTAAAAAAAATTTAATGATGAAAATATTTTCTATTGCGACAACAATGTTAATGTTAAAATTCTTGCAAAATTTCTTTAAATTTGGATGATTTATGGAATCAAATGGCAATTTTCTGTTTGATTTTAAACGAAACAGAACAAATTGAAATAAATGTTTCGTATTGTGAATCCCAGCATGCCACTTATCATGGGTATAGAAAATATTTTCACCATTAACATATATCTTTTTAAAATTTTCAAAAATACCATTTTTGCAGATATTTACCCTCAAACTATAATGTTGAGAATAAAAGTCACCTTGTACATCAAATTAAAGATAATTTTGATACCTTTAATATGACACCCCAAAGAATCTTGTACCGTAAATACTTTAAAAAATTAATTTGTAATTTTAACTTTGTATTTTTTTTTTTGCGAACCACTTTATAAATTTATCTGAAATTTTGTGTCAGTCTTAGTTTTGATAAGTATATTGATTGTACCGAATATCATTAAATTCGGAAAAGTAATGTCCAAATTTGTAATTTTTCATATTGGTTTCAAATGGAATGACTTAGTAATATACAAAAAAATATATAATATACATACGTATATATATATATATATATATATATATATATATATATATATAATCATAAAATTATTTTTTAAGGTTTGGTGAAAAAATTTTGATTGCAGCTTATGCATAGTGACTGTTCAGATTTTGTAATGCAATTTTTTCACACTATAACCAAAATTTTTTAGTGTTAGTGAAAAAATTTTTCATATAGTGATGGCAAATAATTAAAAATCCAAATTTTTCACTATAGTGCGATTTAGTTAAAAGCTTAATGCACTCAAAATTTAGTGCACTACTCCCAACTCTGTGCTTGGTACTGCTATTCTAGGATTTCTAACGCTTTGATTATGAAATTAAAAGTCAATAAAAATTGCAAAAAGATAAAGATTTGACACTTTATAAAGTGTTTAATCGCTATTTTATAATAAAAGAGTACAAAATTTAATGGATTATAATAATGAATTGTTTAACTTTTGAACATTTTCAGATTTTTATTTAATTGTTATCATTTATATATAAATTAATATACTTTGAAGAGAAAAATATATAAAAAATGTTGAAAATAGTTGTGAATCTCCTTTTTGTAAAAATTTAAAATTTAGAGGAAAAATCGTCAAATCGTCAACAAGTCATTTTTAGCACTAATGATCGTCAAAATGATGATAAATCGTCAAATCTGACAACTGTGATTAGCAGTCAAAATCAAGTCATTTCTTGCAAACAAAAGGTCGACAACTCGAAAACAGATCTAGAAAAACTATATTTTAGAATATTTTATAATTTTGTCCAAAGTTAAGCTTAATTTTAATCAGCACTGCTCTGGTTTATATGAAGAAAACAATATTAATAATATTATGTTTATGATATTGTTGTTGTTGTTGCTGTTGGATTTATGTTTTCCATACTCTTTTTTAAATTGTTTAGTCATTGGAATTGATAGTACTTAGGCTTATAATATAGTAAATGGTTGATCTGTCAGTATTTTTGTTTCTTTTACTTTAATACTTTGTCTGTCTCTTTGGTTTACTTTGTTTGTTAATTTTTCATGCTGTTGACTGTTTACAATAACTTTGCATTTGCGTCTGTGTATGTAATTGTACAATTGTATAGAAACGACCTTGATATTCCTACTACTTGGAACCACAAGTCTACGCTGCTGTTCCTGCTGCTGAACTACATCTGAAAGCCACTACCGAATAAATCTGAGACTGATTTAACAAATAAAAATTCGTAAAAGAAATATCAAAAATAAACAAAGAAGAAAGAAAAAATAATAATCTTCTTGAAAAATTATGTTAATTTATGTATTTTTTATTATTTGAACAATAATAACAAACAAATTAAAATAAGTATATTTGCGGTTTAGTTAAAGATCACTTGTTTTAAATTTAAAGTAAATTGCCAGAAATGTTTAACTTCAAACATATCTTTCATTTTACTTTAAAAATATCTCTATTCTTACTTTTTCTAAAATATTTAATTTAATTTAATTTACTTACACACAGATGTATTAATAGATAAAATAGATAAAATAGATAAAATAGATAAATAAAACTACGCTCAACTAAATATATAAAAAATACATAGGAAAAATATATATTCTAAATCCTTCATTACGAAGAATATGACTCTATTTAGTAAAGATTTTATTTTATCAATTAATAATTATGTACTCGTATATACAAAAAAGCTACTAGACGATGGTACATAATTTACTGCATAAGTGTAATCAATCTTACCAGTCAATCATTTATTTATTACTTTCCCGCTATTTATTTACATATTTATATCTGAAAATATTTTCATTTTTAATTTTGAATTGTAGTTTCACTCTATAAATATTAGTTTTATCGTCTTTGCGTTAAAATTATCCAAATAAGTAATAAAATATAAAATATTTCTTCTTTACATTATTTTATTTATACTAAAGAAATAAATATTAAATCAACTGAAAACAAAAAAATACATAAATTTAAACATTTTGATTTGTGCAATGAATTACAAAATTTATTACTTGTAATTTTTTTGGTATTTAATTAAAAATAAATAAATAAATAAATTGGGAACATTGACTGGGGGCCATCCTAATACTACTATATAGTATAAGCATAAACATTCTCACAAGTATGTAAATATATATATATATATATATATATATATATATATATATATATCAATATTAGAAATTCTATTGCACATAAAAGAAATCTATTTTATTTTTAAACGCCATTTAATCCTTGTAGAATTTAAAATATTATATCAAAAGGGATTACTATATTAATAAACTTTATACACATACAAGAAATAATTATGCTTAATTATGGTGGGATTTAGTGTGTTATTTAATTTCTTTAAGATTTTGGTACGAGTAATAAGAATATTTAACAGAATGTACAGGGAAATAGTGCTGACAAATTTTACTACTTTTGAATACTCGATACTAATTAATACTTTTCATTTGGGTACTCGATACTACTCGATATTTAACGAATTTTTTAATTTGAAATAATTTGTTATTCCATTTTAAATTTAAAAAAAAATTAACCCTTGGTTGCAGATTTGGATAAAATTTGGTGCATGTGTAGAGCATGTACACAAGTATGTAAAATGAATTTTATCCAATTTTATATTAAAAACTGTGTTAGTTCTATATATATAGTTCTATATATATATATAGCTTTGAAAGTGATTAATATATATTTTTTAAATATATATATACAACTCTTGTTGTATAGAAGAAATCAAAATATTTTTTTTTTTTTTTTTTTGTTTTTCAGTGGATTTTTCAAAGTTTGTATTTTAAGATGTCATATACAAATTTAAAAAAATAATATTTTTTCGAACAAATTTCTTTCTAAAATATAAAATATATTTATAAATTAATTTGTCTATTAATGTAGAGTTGTACTTTAGCCGTTAAATTCTTAATACGATATCATTAAAAAACTAAACTCTGAAAGTATTGAGTAACTACTTTACAGTATTTAGTACTCAAAAAAGGAACAAATACACAGTACTCTATACTTCTGTGGCAACAAGGAAAAACTACATAAATTAATATATGCAAAAATCTTATTTTCCATTTTTGTGCCAATTTTTTTTTAAATCTAGCAAGTATTTCAAGAGATATTCATGGAAATTAAAAAATATAAACTGCTTTCCTGAAAAGTTTAAAAAAACTACTTACTTACGTAATTTTTCCTTGTTGCCACAGACTTAATATTCAGTAATTGCACTGCAGTACAGCGAAATATAATTTGACTCATAATTTTAAAACTTTAAAAATTTTAATAAGTATTTTCAAAATAACACGTCTCAACAAAACTAAAAAGCTTTTTTGGGGCATGGGACTTCTCAGTCAATTTCGATAATGTGTTCTAAGCCACTTTTTTCACTATATAGAAAATTGACGTGGTTGAAACACATTGTGCAGTATAACTTGAAAAATATTTGTCTTATTTGGTTTAATAAGATTGCAAAAGGTTCTAATTCAAATTGTCTACAACCCTACATTATTATTTAATCAGCTTAACAGTTTCCGAGATATTGATAAATATGTGACAGAAAAATAATAACTTTTAACAAAATTTAAAAATTTTTGGTTTTAAACGTGGCAAAATAAATAACAAGGTACAATTATTGGAGAGTCAATCACAAATAAAACAAAAGAAATTAAAAAAAAAATAAAGCAAACTTCAAAAAAATTAAAGAAAAAAAACATTTTCAATTTAAAATTTAAAAAGTTGTTAAAAAGAATTAATAAACTGAGTTTTATGTTAAGAAGACTAATGTGTGTAATGAATGAATTGTGTATAAATTATTCTTTTAAAACTAATATATATGTTAAATTTTGCAAAATATCGCGAAAATGACGTGCTGCTTTTCAAGAATTATTCAACACTTTAAATGTAAACAAAACATTTTTATATTTTTTTATTTATATTTTTTGTTTTATGTTTTCAATTATTTGACTTTACAAGACTTGAATTCTACCTGGTTTAGTTGTATCATGGCTTAAAAAAAAATTTTAAAAAATGTAACTGCTGTCAAAAATGAGTAGTATTTTATTTAAATCAATACATAAATGTATTCACAATTAAGTAAAGATGTCTCATTTAAAAATTATGCAAACAAGAACAAATTTCAATAGGAGTTAGGAAAATCGATTTTTTTTACCCTAAAGTGCTCAAGGCCGCCTCAGAGCAGCTATTCTTAGTTTTACTCTTTTGAAGATAAATTTAAAAAAAATCATACTTATTTAAACTTTTTTTCGTATTCAATATATTTGATTTGACAGTTGTATTAAAGTTTGCAATGCAAATTAATTTTATAAAATTTGGCTCCGACCACTAGAAGATTATCCTCCTGATGATATCATCTTTCATTTGTATATAAAGTCGATATTTATGCATCAATTTTAATAATATGTGGTTCTTTTTAATTGTAATATACATATATAACTTTTTAAGTATTCGATTTTTATGATTTTGTTAAAAATAAATTTAATTTGAAAATCCAACTTCTTGACCTGCATACCTGCGGCTAAAATCGATGATTTTTGGGCATAATTTTCCATAGATCGAAAAATTTCGCTATACTCAAAATATGTGTTAATCAATCGATTCAATGAAAACTATATTTTAGAAACCCTAATTATTTTATTCTGAAAATCTTGAATAATACTCGTTCTAACTAAAATTTATTCTAGAATCGATTGATAAAATCTGAATTCAATTGTATCAAAAAAAAAAAAAAAAATTTTTTTTTTTGGCCCTTGAAAAATGGTACCCATAATCAGGTATTTTAGGCGCAGATATGCAGAAAAAGAAGTTGGAATTTCAAAACAAAAATTACTACATTATTATACAAAAACATTCAGAAGAAGTATGATATTCCAAAATCTAAAGAAAAAATATTTTTAGCGAAACAATGTTTAATTTTATTCTTATTTAACTTCAGAATAGTAAAATATTTTCACTTACAAAACATTTGCAAGATCCAAAAATGGACAATTTTTTTATAAAACACAAAATTTCGATCAAATATTTGCCAAATGTAATCATAGCTTCAGAGTTCAGATTGATACATAAGTATTTACTTTAGCAAATACTTATATGTGCAGTCCAGCTTATTAACAATTTATTTCTTTATATAAAGTTTAAGTTCATTTGATAACTACATATGTTATTTATATCTGTTATATCTTTCTTGTGAACAAACTTTAAATGAGTTTTAGTTCATATGTGCATTTACGCCAAAATTCTCATTCCCAAGTATTTTGCTTCCTACAATAATGTGTATCTCAAACGAAACTAAGTGGAATAATAAATTTGTTTCTGTCAGTTTATTTGACTGTAAGTTTAATAGAATAAAAATAAATTTATTTATGTACGTAAGGGAACGTATCGAATGGTATGGTCAAATGTTTATATGATTAAAAATTACATTGTTCAAATAAAAATTTTATTGACGTTTTCTTCTTCGTTTGTTTTTTTTTTCCTTTTTAGAGAAATTTATCGAATTTTTAATAAAAGCAAACACGCTAAATAAACCTAAAAATAACATTACGAAAATCAATAATATTTGAGTTTATTTTTATTTTATAAAAATGTTATCCTTTGTTATTCATTAAATACACTCCACACACAGAAAAATAATCCTGAAAAATTATACTTCCGCTATAAATGTTAAAAAAGTGATCTTTTGCACATATCTCTACATACTCTTATAGAGTAACAAGACTAAACAACCACTTTCCGTATTGTGTAATTCAATTTTAAAGGAAAACCGTTTAATTTTTTTACTTTATACGCTGAAATTCGAATACATAAAAATCCAATTATGCAACCAAGCAAAAACTTCGCTTAACTAAACAAGATGTTTTTAAGTAGGATTTGGTGTCCGGGAATTCCAGGGCAGAAAAGCCCGGGATTTCCAATCAAAATACTCTTGGGAATAACCGGGAATTTTTTAAATTTATCTATAACAAACATTTTGCTATTTTTAATACCTTATATCAATGAAAGATTGACGTTACTCTAAAAATGGTACTTGCAAGAGTTTAAAGCATAAAATACAACTAGAACGTTATTTGAGAGGAACGTTAAAATTTTATATACTTTAGTTTTATTATAGATTTGTTGTTTGTCACTATTATAAAAAAAAAAAAAATTACTTGGTTGGGAGATTTTTCATTCTAACAGAAGTTTTTCTTTTGAAACAGCATCTCTTATCCAAGCAATGGATATGTAAATGTTAGATTAAATGTTATAACTTCAAAATACTTCAAAAAAACTAATCTCATGTTGTATTCATAAGTGTATGAGATTATTTTCATCAAATTTCGGAACACTGTGATTGAACCGAAAAACATTTTTTGGAACCAATTTCTGGTATTTTCCCGATTTATGTCTAATTTAGTAAGAATTAGTAAAAAAAAAAATAATATAAATTAGAGAAATAAAGTGGAAATAAACAACAAGCTGTTTATACTGAAATAATTAATAAATATAATACTGTATATTTTTAAAACGTTTTAGCATCAAAAATACAATAACGTAAAAATCTGAAAAATAGTTTTTAACATAAATTACGAAAGGTTTAGTACCTTTTTATTTGTATAAAATATTTACAATTTTTTTAAGCTTAGAAATGGCGTTATACTTTTATATTATTTAATTTTTCTTTATTTCAGTATGATTTATAATATTTTATTTTATTTAATAAAAAACTCATTTTCTTTATGAAAAAAAAAACATGACTTTCTTGATTATAACTAAGTTTTAAAAAATTTCCGAGAATCCCGGGAATTCTGGGGAAATTGATTGATTGATTGATAAACTAATTGAGTAGCACTTTTATTGGAAAATACGAGTATATCAAAAGCTTAATACGGACCTGATTTTGTAAAACGAAACGAAAATTCTTTTCGACATTTTATATTGAAGAAAAAATCAAATTTATTTGTTGTTTTCAATACAAATTGTCGAAACAAATTTTTTTTTCAAATTTCATTTCGCTTACAAAATCAGGGCATAAATAAAAAAAATTACATAATTAAATTCTTATAACTAAATATTTTATATGCATGAGTTATTTATATATATATATATATATATATATATATATATATATATAATTATTATTATTATTATTTTTTTTTTTTTTTTGGAAATTATTTTCTTTAAATATTTAACACTTTCTCTATGTTTTACAATTTCAAATATATACATTCTCGTACCCTTGCTACACGTCTGGAATAATAAACATTTTGTATACATTACACCAGTGGTTCTCAAAAGTGTAAGCTTCAAGACTCCCTTGAGACATTACAAATCGAGAGCAACCCACCACAAATTTTATGTAATAATTAAATGCCAACTCAACAGTTTTAAATATTTATGATTTTTAAGTTTGAAATCTAACTAATTTAAGCTCCTTTGAGAAATAGTATTAAATAAATGATGATTTCTTATTTTAATATCAGTGTAAATATCAAATTATTCTAAATTCTAAAATCTAAAAATAAAAACATTCATTTGTATGCAAAGGAAAATATTCTAAAAATGGAGTCTTCTCATTTTGATATAAATGTTTTTTTTTCAAATCATTCTTAAACCTAAATATAAATTCATTTTAAAAAGAAAACATGAATCAATTTTAAACTTAAAGACAAAACAAAATTTTGAAAAATATGAAACGTTAAACTTATTGATGACATAAAAAAAAATATTAAAAATGTAACATTCGGTGTAATTTTTAAAATACAATAACTCTGTTCCAGTACTCGTCAAATTTACAGGTTTTAAGCAAAATTAGTCAGAAAAACAACAAAATACATATAAATTCTTAGTACGAGAACGCTTTCCTGTAAACTCTGACTGAAACTTGGAAGTTTGACAAGTACTGGAACAGAGCTTATAAATTACTAGTTTAATGACATTACTTATAGGAAAATATAAACTTAAAACTAAATAATATAAGATTTGTTTCAGTATTAGCTAGATATACATTTCATTGTCAGACAATATTATCATAATTTCTTTGTATTTTGTTTTTTTATGTTTTACTAATTCAGAGTGAAGTCTATAAAACGGACTAGTTTGAGATGTAAAGTATTTCAGAATTCGGTTTGAAACAATTTTGATAATAAATTTATTAATAAAGTTTTCTTTTTCTTTATGAACTTTTTATTTATTTTCAATTCTTTGACATTCGATACATCCTCAATCTGAGATCAAGGTTTTGCATTAAAAAACATAAAATATAAAAATTTAACTAAGAATTTATCACAATTTTAAAGGTAACTATAAAAACGGAACGTTTTCACCAAAGAGTGAAGATCGATTCATAATTTATTTAATCTCCCAAACCGATACAATTACAATTTTAAATATTTTCGACCACTATATAAATTCCTTTAAAATTTTATTAAATTTTAAAACATTTTATGAAGACATAACAAAAAGTGAGTTTGTATTATTGGCCCTTAAATAAAAAAAATAAAATGCTTTAAATTTTCTGTTTAAATAAATTTTCTCCAGGACACCCCTAAAATGTTTGTACGGACCCTTGTGGGTCGCGGACCCCCAGTTGTGAACCGTTGCACTACACAAACATAAATAAAGTTAATTATCCAACAACTACTTTAAAATTACCTATCAACTCTATTCTCGATTTAACCGTGGAAGTCCGTCCGTCTGGCAGGAGCAGCCAACCTGTAAAGATAATTTATTAAAATTTAGATATTATCGATCGATGATTTCACCTATTGCAGAAAAATTTTATATCTTTAAATAGGGATTTTGAGATAAAAAAATAAATAAATTGAAACAAAATTTATACAGATAAACATCATAAAATTTATGGTGATCGGTACATAATTTAATTTAACATCTATATAAGAACCACTAATGAAAATTAATTTAACATATATAAATTCCTTATAGGGTAATGTATTCTAATGTTTCTCTTTCATTTTTGTTTTTCTTTAAAAAAAAATATATAGCAATTCAACTTTAATACACTCATTATCGTAGGTACTAAAAACAGAGTACGAGTACGAAATAAACAAACATCATAGTTTCCAATGATTTTCCGATACGACCTTCACAAAATTTACGTGTAATCAAAATATTTCTATTTAATAGATATTGTTGTTGTTGAAATTACCTCATAAATATGTACGTGTACACTTTTCCCTTTCTTCACATGCGATATTTAAAATAGATTTATAGTAAATAAATAGAATAATAAACGTACAATTGGATATACATTTATTTACAATTTACAAAAAAAAAAAAAAAAAAAAATACAGATGTACTTACATGTATTTGTTATCTATTTAAAAATAATAATAAAACTTAGGACAAACAATCGTTTAAATCCAATGAACCCGAAATAAGTATATACTATATACTCATGATTTCGACATGATTTATGATACACATTCAAACAAACTAAAAGCAGATTATACTGCAGATCGATCTGCAGTACAAATTGCCTCAGGTCTCTGAACGAGCTGAATGACAGAGTATAGACAGGATGACCGGAAAGACCTTGACAGCTGCTGACTATCCAAGTCGATATATGTATGTATGTATGTTTGTATGTATGTATGTATGTATGTATGTATGTATGTATGAATGTATGTATGTATGTTTGTATATCTCTACCTACGAGGAATCGAACGACCTCATGTATAGCCACCACTTTTGCCTGAAAGACATTGGAATCTTCCGGTAGGTGGACAGTGATCTCCGACTCTTCCATCAAGTTATGAGTCATCAAAGAAGAAGTTTAACTCACTCAGATTTCGTTGTAAGTGCAGCAGTCACTATCAGGGATGGAGCGATTTCAAGCACTCCAACAGATAATCACAACAGAATTCATGTATGTTCCATGAATATTCAATTCTAAGAATCACTTCACCTTCCTTAGCTTAATCCCATTCGGATTTCTGATATTTCGCGAGATCCGATAATCTCAGAAGCAAAAAATGGAAGACCAATTCCGTTTTGGGAACTTGTCAGTGAGATGTAATACATTCAGACGATCAAATACCCAGGTAGATCGCTACCAAAATACTCGCTTAAGCACTTCGATAGTGATATTGCCTTCTAATAATTTGCAGACATTTCCGTAACAAAATCTTTGAGATCGACTATCGCAGGCGTTTAGAGAATAAAATCGTAGAGCTGAGTTGTCGCTCAGTTTGTGGCAGCAAATCGATCAGTATCGACACAATGAATGTATGAAACATTAAAAAATAAAAAAAGATGATTAAAAAAATAAAATAAATAAAGTTATGTACATAAAAGTGATAACACTTCAAAACTTCAACTTCAATTAACAATTAGAACATCATATTTTTTTTTTTCTTCCCAATAATACTAGTTTGTATTTTTTTATAAAAAAAAGTTCTTAAAATTAAACTAACATCATAGTCCTCAAAGAGTAGTATTTTACAACCGATCGATATAAACTAAGATTCAAGAAAGACATGTACAAACAAGAAAATACCTTTATTTTTGATTAAGGTAACAAAAGCTTGAGAAATTAAAAAGAATATATAACTTCTTGCAGCATTTGTTTTCGATGTTATATCGAACAAATTTAATATTACGATAACTGATATTTTAAGAATTTTCTAAAATTCCAATAACAACATGTACATCTTAAATAATCTCCGACAAATTCTCGAACAAGTGTCTTTAGCAGAAAAGAAGGGAGGCTGATAGTCCTGAAATTCTTCGCTATCACGTAGGAGAGATTAGCAGCCTTAGGATTAAAGACTAACTTAAATTTTCTCTAAATCAAGGGTAAATAAGAGAATGGGATACATTAGAATTTTTCAGTTTGGCTGGAATAACAACATACAGTCTCGCTAAACTTAAACGACTTAAATTCAGGAACTAATAAAAAATTATTCAAATGTATTTATTGTATCCCCCTACTTCCGCTGGTGCGTCCCTTCCGGCAGTGCGTATGCCTGCTGCTGTTACTGCAGTCCCGGTCCCGAAACCGGTTGAAACGTGGTCGGTGGTGGTGAAAGGAAAAGGCGGGGCTAATTCCAAGGAAGTAGTAAGCAAGGTGGTGGATCAGGTTGGACCCACGCTAGGTGTGAGAGTACATGAAGTGCGACCCATCAGAGATAGCGGTGCTGTAGTTAGGACCCCTTCAGTTGCGGAGAGGCAAAAGATCGCCGAGAACGTAAAGTTCGCATAAGTCGGATTGGAGGTGAGCGTGCATTACAAGCTGGGCCCTAAGGTCATCGAACATAGAGTGCACTCAGAGATATCGCCGGATGAGTTCATGTCCGAATTATACGAGATGAACCTTAAGGTCTCATTGTCGCAGGAGGCCTACAATAGGAGCGTTCGCCTGGCTAGTAGTCCTTGGAAAGCCGGTAATGGTGGAGCCCAGGTCACTGTCGTCCTAGAGTGCACCGAGCACGTGAGACATATTGGTCGACGCTGGAGTATACATCAAATGGTTTAGATTCAAGGTGCGGGTGTAAGATGCCGTGCAGGCATGTTATAGGTGTCTTCGACCATCGCGTACGAGAATGCAGAATGAATGAAGACGTTTGCCGTTGTGGCGCTGTTGGCCACTGGGCTACGCAGTGCCCAAACGAGATGCGCTGTCGCAATTGTGCCGGGTCTACCGGCGGATCATATGTTGATGTCGTCAGCATGCCCTGTTTTTGCTGCTAGGGTTGCCAGAGTGAACGCTCGACACTAATATTGAGCTGCAAATAGTTCAGCTTAACTGCCAATAGGCTTATTAGGTTGTGTACGAGCTGGAACAGGCGATTCGCAGTAAGGGAGCGATTTTCGCATTGGTTCAGGAGCCATACACTGTGGGTGGCTCCGTTAGAGGGCTTCCGGTGGGTATGCGAGTTTATACGGACAGCGGGTGTAACTCTGAAATAATAGTGGATGACACGGACATGTATTGTACGCTAGTTAGTAGGAGTGAATGGGGGGGTCTGCATTTCTACGGAAGGGTAGCTTGGTAGGATGCTCTTAGTGAGCATGTATTGTGGGTTTGGCTGTCCATATATCTAAGGTATATGGATACGGTGCTACTCCAGTCATCCTAGGTCTTGACGCAAATGCATCCTCTCCTCTGTGGTTCTCCATTCCCCTGGACATCAGAAATACATGCGAGGTAGGATGCTCAGCGAGTGGATGTTAACGGTGAACATCGGCGTATTAAATACGCCGAGTATTCTGTATACCTTCGATGGCCCTAATTGTGTCAGTGACATAGACGTAACAGCTGCAAACGGGGCTGCACTGACTGCTTTTTCTTTTAGGTGTGTGACGATTGGGGCGTGAGTGATCACAATCTCATTGAGATTGGGGTCTCTTACCATGAACGTACGGGCGTGACAGCACCTCATAGAAGGTGGAGGGACAGGGATGTGGACTGGGACCTCTACGCGGGATGTTTTAGGGCGGCTGCCTTATCGCAGCCAATAGATGACTTTAGGGCACGGACCATAGGTGACCAAGTTGAACAGATAGATCAGTGGATGCGTTTAGTTAACGACACTTTGCTTGGCCGATGTCGAAAGACTAGGCCCGACTGGGTTAGTTGGTGGATCCGCGAGCTTAATGAGATGCGAAGGACCGTCAGGCATTTCCGGATTCGCCTTCAGTGGGCCAGGCGTACCAGCGCTATTGATCTTGCTCAGCGTGAAGCTGACTATCGGTCTAGCTTGAGCACTTACAAGGACAGAATTGTTAGGGTTAGGGATGACCCCTGGAGAGAGTGTACTGATGAACTGTTGGGGGTTTTCTTTCCTGGTGCGAAGTCGGTCGACTACTCTCCTCTCATTAGGGAGATGGTCGATTCTCCAAACTTAGATAGATCGGAAATAGCGGACAGTATTTGCCGGGTCAAGAGCAGAAAGTCTCCGGGTATGGATGGTATAACTGGAGAGATGTGTAAAAGCATCTGGAGAGCCATACCTGAGTATCTGGAGGCAATCTGTTTTAGCGAAGGCTATTTCCCTGGGGCTTGGAAATATGCTCGCTTTGTCATGCTGCTGAGGTCTCCTGATAGGGTGAGGAGTAATCCTCGCTCTTATCGGGGCATCAGTCTCCTTCCGGTGCTTGGAAAAGTGCTAGAAAGGGTCATGGTGACACGACTTAAGGAGAGCGCCAATGAGGGTACTTTCGAGTTCCAATTTGACTTTAGGAAGGATAGGAGTGTTGAGGATGCTTGGATGCACATTAGGAGAAGTTTTAGCGAATATGTCTTAGGCATATTTGGCGGACGATATTAGGCATATCTCGTGGGATAGCATTCTTCGCAGGCTAGATGAAGTGGGCTGCCGGGAGCTAGCTCTGTGGAGGAGCTACTTCAGCGGCAGAAAGGCTTGTGTGGTAGGTGCTAGCGACACGGCTTGGAGGGACGTTGCTCGCAGCTGTCCGCAAGGGTTCATCTGTGGTCAATTTATATGGAACATCATGATGGATCCTCCATTGAGGCGCCTTGGCAGTTCATACAAGTTGTGTGTGTATGCGGATGACGAACTTATCCTTGTGGAAAGCCAGTCTAGTGCTGAGCTGGAAGCTAAGGGGGAGGAGTTCATGCGTGACGTATGTGAGTGGGGCGATCGTGCAAGCGTCGAAGTGGCGATGGACAAAACCGAGATGATGTTGCTCAAGGGCAGATTATCTCGGGATCGAGCTCCACTCATTCGATTGGGCAACGTTAGTCTCAGATATGCGACTGAGGTCAAGTATCTGGGAATAATGATGGGGGAGAGGATGAACTTTTTAGTTCATCTTATTCACGTTAGAGACAAGATGACTGCTGTGGTATGAGACGGTCATGTCTGTTGCTGGCAGAAAAAAGGTCTCGTTGTGTCAGCGGGTCGCTATGTTGGGGTGTATGCCGGTATACCGGACAGTTTCGACTGACGCACTGCAGGTCCTGTTAGGTGTAGCACCCCTTGACTTGGAGGTAATATGTCGTGGTATTACCTCTTGAAGGTAGTCCCTTCAAGATCAAGAAGGGAATACCACTTCTTGCTCATGATTGGGTTTCTGCTGTTGATCTGGTGAATAGGGAAGTTAGGCTAAACAAGGCACTCCTAGATGAGTGTCTTGTTTCTAGGTGGAGGACACGATGGACGGACAGCGACAAAGGGAGGGTAACGTATGAATTTATACGTGACGCGGACTTTGTAAGTGAACGTCCGGACTTTGGTTTCGGCTTGAGTCTTGGCTTCTTACTAACGGGACATGGCTCAATGCATTTTTGCATAAGAGAGGTCTGTCCGATACTCCGGACAGTGGGTGTGGGAGGGGACAGGAAGATCTGTGGCACGTAATTCTTACGAGTTCGTACTATGATGACATTAGGGATTTAGGTGGTATGGGTATTACTCATACCGGGGCAGGATGGAATTATAATAGGATCTTAGAGAAGAGGAGGATATTAGCGAGGTTGGGTGCGTTTGCGCGCGAAGTTTTTGCTAGGGAAAGTAGGAGACTTAGCGGAGCTGGTTCTCTACAGAGCCATTCTTAGTCGTTGGACTCCGATATTGCCTCTTGTGCGTGTGATATCTGTTCCAGCTGTTGCGGTTGTTCTTACCGATCTCGGTTGCTGATGTGTGGTTGCTGTGGCTCCTATAGGCTTTGCCTCGATTATCGTCGTTGTTGCATGTTACATGTTGATGTGTGGCGAGTGGCGGGCCACCAGTCCCGAACTATTTGGAGTTCAACTGGTAGTAGCCATTCTTGGCTACGCAGTCCGACCGGTGACTTAATAATGGTACTACGGGTGTCAGGAGCCCCTGGAACTTCGGTTCCAGTCTGACAGTTGGAGTGGGAGCTTTTCGTGGTGGCTGTGGTTTAAACCTAAATCGCGGGTAGAGCGTGAGCTCGGTGTGGAGTTGCATTGCAACCGGGTGCCGTGACCCACATATCGGAAGGAGTTTTTGAAAAGTCTTATTTTAAATTCCCAAATTTTTTTATTTTTCCATTTACTTACCCATCTTACACTGACGAAAAGTCTTTAGAGCAACTTTTCAGGAGAGTGAAAAAACATTTAATTTTTTGTACGAAAGTCATATAAAACTACGTATTAATCGTTTCGAAAACTTCTGAACTAATCCAAATATTTGAAAAGAGATTAACATTTAAAATGGACGAGGAAAACTTTTCAGATGATCAAAAATTAGACTTGTAGGACTTTTCGTTAGCCCACATACGATATGTAAATTTACATATACACTGACGAAAAGTCTTTAGAACAACTTTTCAGGAGAGTGAAAAAACATTTAATTTTTTGTACGAAAGTCATATAAAACTACGTATTAATCGTTTCGAAAACTTCTGAACTAATCCAAATATTTGAAAAGAGATTAACATTTAAAATGGACGAGGAAAACTTTTCAGATGATCAAAAATTAGACTTGTAGGACTTTTCGTTAGCCCACATACGATATGTAAATTTACATATATAGCTCTCACTCAAAAACATAAATTTGTTTTTACAACATTAATTGATAAGATTCGCGCAAGTTTGAAAGCGAATACATTCCCTATATAATATTTTAAAAATAGCTGCAATAATAATCTTTATTTCTAAATAACCTTCATGATTTGTTGTTACAAGTTAAACCCCTGAGGGATTTTTAACGAACTTAGGCGGTTACCATTTAAATAAATTTTAAATGCTAAATAATTTCGCTACATTTACCTTTTTATACATTTCAATTAAAATTTGAAAAACATCTTATCACGGGATTCAAAAAATTATCTTTTTATTGTTAAAATATGCTCTAATGCTAATAAAACTTTTACACTGTATTCTTCTACAATTATTCAATAAACTTAAGCCGAACATGCAAAAATTCTATAAATAACTATATGAAAAAGTTCAACAAAAAACTATAAACTAATTAACCTTAAACACAAGGCACGGTGTAAAGTGTTACTTGATGACTGCCCCTGTTAAGTATTTCTAAAAAAAATAGAAAACAAACAGAAGGGACAAATCAAAAATAACAACAACATTGTTAATTCCTACTTAATAAGTGGCTAAACAATAACAAATCACTGGTAGCTTTAAGCATATAAACAATGATAATTGAAAAAGGAGAATACAAAATAATTGTAAAAAGCTTTATCGTAAACCATTCGTCTTACTTAATAACATATAGGGAAATAAGTTACAGATTCCATTTCCCAAAAAGTTGCAAGTTAAATAGATGGTGTTTACAAAGAACATCACGGTGGGACGCTGAAGAATGCTGACGAAAGTCGTGAAAACCAAATATATTTTCAATAAATTGATACATTAATTGAAATTAAAGAAAGGAAAGACATTTCAGTTTAGGGTTTATGTTCATAGTTAAGATTTATACACATTAACATTTCTCTATAATATATTACTTTACCCTCCATTATACGATGTTTGAGAGAGTTAGTAGTAGTTATTTTAACGATACATACTGTAACATGTTAAATACTTTTGTTTAACTTAACACAAAGGTCAAAATCCCATCAATAATGCATTAAATAACCTTTTTAAGATATATTTGTTGTAATTTAATAGGTTAGCGAAAGGAATATATGTAAGACACAATTTTTTGTTAAAACAAATTACACAGTTTTGCTCACAATTTCCTAAATATAATTTCCCCTTGTTGTAATGTGGCAACGATTTTTTTTTATAAAATATAAATAAATAAATATAAATAATTATATAAATATATATATACATATATATATATATATATATATATATATATATATGTGTGTATATTGTATAGAATATATATATATATATATTTATTTATATTTTATAAACGAACGAAAAAAAAATATATATATAGTTATATATACATCAAAAAAATTTTTCTCTGAAAGATATCATGATAGCTATTATCTATAATTTTATTCCAATACCTTTAATCAAAAAGTATTTAATTCTAAGAATATCTAAATGTTTTTAATTCATGTTAATTTCGATTAGTTTTTCTACGTAGTTTTATATTTCAGTTTTATATTACAGTTCAACTAACGATATTAATGTATAGGGTATAGTATAATTAATTCTCCATTAAACTTCTAATTGTTTCAACAATCAATGCACTGATTAAATAAGACAAATATATAATATATTAATAAATACAAATAGTACATATATGCAGGTTGCAATTAATTATTTTTTTTTTATTTTTCATTATTTACTTCCCGAGTACTGTAATATTAACTTGACTTAATGAAAATAGTTGGGTTTTCCCCACGAACACTATTCATTATAAAATCTTAGGCCCGGTATTACATTGCTCACTTAGTGGCGAAATCGTACTTAAGTACTAAAAATTGCTTTATGATTGACAACTTAAGTATTCTTTTTCCATCCCTTAAATTTTTCCTAAGTAGGGAAATTGTTTGACATCTTAAAAAATATTTATTAAAAATAAGCAAAAATATATAAAAATGCAAAATGTAATAAAATTATTTAAAATTTTAAAAAAGATTTGAAGATACGCGTTAAATTTATATTTTCTTTGTGGTTATATATTTTGCACCAACACCTTTTTAATTTTATAGCTCATAAGCTTAAGATCTTTTATGGCTTTCAAGTAGTTTCAAGCTTTTAAACGTGTGTTGTTTTTTATTTATTTTTGATATCACATTAGGGTGGAATTAAAAAAATTTTACCCAAAAATGGAAGTTTGATAAGAGTAATCTAAATTAAAAGATATTCAATAAAAAATTAGCATAACTATGATAAAAACATTTTAGAATAAATAAGTTATATCTATGATTTTTAGTTGAAGAAAAATATTTGGAAAATGGGGACCAACCTATTTTAAATACACAAAAGCTTAAAGTTTTTTTTATTTTCTTGTCAACTTAAGTTTTGAACTGTAAAATGAAATTTTACTTAAATGTGAGCTTTTACTTAAATGTTTCATAATTAAGTTTCCACTTAAGTATACACTAAGAGAGCAGCATAAAACCGGGCCTAATTATACATATATATTATGAATAATATACGTATTTGTTGGGTTTTTCTAATTTTAAAAATAAATAAAACCAATAAAAACCTTTTGGCGTTTAAATTATTGAACATTAATTGTTTACATTTCAGATTTCTTTTTATATGCAAAATAAGATTTTGAAACAATTTTCTAATGATTATTAAATTTTTCGGGGCTAGACCTTTAGTATATTAAATTCGTCATCTTTTTTCTTCGATTTTTTTACATAAATTAAACAAAAAAACAAAATATGTAATTTATGTATACTGTGACAATTTGAAAAAATATAGGTTTTATTAAAAAATAGTTGCTCAATAGAAACGAAGCTATGGAGTTTCAAATTGGCTATATCTGATATGCAAATTTTTTAAATCTATCGATTTTTTTTTCGTTTGTTTCTCATCCGATTTAAAAAATTTTTGTATCTTCTTAAAGAGAGATTTATCAAAAATGAATAATTTTTTAAAAATTGTCATTAGATTTTGTTCATATTTGGTACACATATAACCTATGTGTCATTTAGTCTTTCACATTATTTTTATTTCAAAAAAATCGCGAATTTATTCACGATCTAAATTTTTATAAAAGTTAAAAAAAAACCACAAAGTTCGTAACTTTAAATGCTAATATCTCTTTACGATGTAGATGGATTTTAATGATTCAATGCTCTAACTGAAACCTCTTTAAAGGCAATAATCCAAAAGTAAATTGTTTATTTAAAAATGCACTCGTAATGCAATTGCAGTTTTACAATGCATGTTTGACAAATTTCTACCCCTTCGATTTTAATTTTCTTTTAATATATTTAAAAGCAATATATTTACTATAAAATGAAATAATAATTATTCTGGGACAAGGTGATTTACTATAATTAAATTTCATAATTTCTTAATTATTTTTGTTTATTCTCATTCAGAGTTTCTCTTACGTCGGATTTTATTGATTTGAAAACCGATATAAAGTTTATTACTATAAATATTTTACTAAATGTAAAATAAAATTTACAAATTTACACAGAATAATGTGTTGATACTAACATCTACATGCTTTTATGCACTTTAGGGCGATTCCTGGAAATGGGTTTATATGGGAGCTATGGTAAATTATGGACCGATTATCATAAAATTTGGCAATGTTGTTTCTACTTACATAAAAATTATTTGTGTCGAATATTTACTTGATACTAACATTCGTAAAGTGATTTTCGGAAGAGGGGTTTATATGCGAGCTATGGTCTATTGTGGACTGATCTTTATAAAATTTGGTGCAAACAACTTTGTACCGAATTTCATTAAAATATTCTAATTTTTTAAGTATTTTTGAGTGTTTAAACTCTACTACCGAGGGGACACTTGTATGGGGGTTAGGTGAACTAATGGACCGTTCACAATCAATTTCAGTAAACTTTGTCCTTGTATCATAAAAGTACCATATGCCAACTTTCATTGAATTATCTTTAAAATTGCGATCTGTACTTTGTGCACAAGGTTTACGTAGACAACTAGCCAGCCGTGCAGCCTGACGGACGGACGGTTAGATTGATTTAAAAAGTGCTTCTTAGTCAATTAGTATACTTTAAGGTGGATATTGGATAACTTTTTCTATGCGTTACAAACACCAGCAGAAATGCATAATACCCTAAACACCAATGGTGGTATAGGGTATAAAAATGTTTTTGTATGAAAAAAATCTGAAGAAATTATTTATTTTTTAACAGTGAAACATTCTGTCCCAAAACAATTTATATTGCAACTTTTGGTACATTATAATTTTAATATAATAATTTTTCAAAAATGCATCTTAAAATTGCATTTGCATTATGAGTGCATTTTTAAGTAATA
The DNA here is from genome assembly GCA_932274085.1 of Protocalliphora azurea. NCBI lineage: Eukaryota > Metazoa > Arthropoda > Insecta > Diptera > Calliphoridae > Protocalliphora > Protocalliphora azurea. The sequence goes on from OW026520.1 coordinate 79,812,214, forward strand.
ATATTATTTTTAAATAACTGCGTTTAAAGAGGACGTATTCATTTTCTATATGTAATTTAAATCACTAAAATCCGTTTACAGCTTATAGAGATATTGGTGTTTAAAGTTACACACTATTTCGATTTTTTTCTTTTTACTTTTCATAAAATTAAAATCGGGAAAAAATTTGCGAACTTTTTTAATTCCAAAAAAAGAAATAATAATAATAATAATAATAATAAGTAAAAATGGAGATATTAAAATGGCCCCATAGGATATGCGTGTGCCGAGCATTAACAAAATCTGAAAACTGAAAAAAATGAAAGAATGAATGGGATACATAATGTTTTCTTCCTCTTATAAATAAAATTAGACATAGGGTAGAAGAGGGAGCATGCATCATTGCCAATTATCTTGAAAACGAATTAATAATTCTTGTGGCTTTAATTGATTTTTCTTTCCTTTATCGCAGATATTTCATCCATTAAATTTGTATATTTCCAATTTACATTTAAATACTCTCCCAAATATTTCGCTGCATGTATTATCTGTGATAACTTTCCTGTCTTTTGAGATTTAATAAATCATTTAATAATTTTAACAATGCACTGAAAATAAAGTTTACAGATATCGCTAACGGTTATGAGAAGAGTGCACTTCAAAAAATGTTCTTAATAAGTTTTTTTTCAGCTTTTTTCATTACGTATATATTTTTTATGGAATTACTATCCCCTTAACAAGGCGGCCACAGTATTGCAACTCGAGAACGTTTTTGTACCATTTCGATAGTGAAATACTAAAATCCTAACTAAACTTACCTTTAAGTTATCTTAACACCGGTATTTTATCTTTCCAATAGTTTCAGAGTTATTTGCACTGAATTCAAAATTTTGTTTTAAATACCCTCCGTAAAATCTTAAAACGTTAATACGATAACTTTTCAGTAATGGCTATTTTTTTCTTTTTAATTTTTATTTAAACATGTCAGTGTTAAATATTACAATTTAATTTATTTATAAAAATGAAATTTTATTCTTAAAATTTTAACTTTTAGCGCAAACCATTTATTTTCAACTTTATTTTAATAAAATATTTAATCAATATCTAACTATGTTCAATCCGATTTTAACCGAAAAAATTATACCTTTTTAATTAAAATGATGGTTAATATTGTTTAAAACATTTTATTTGTAAAAAAATCGTTTGAAGATTGCACAATTAAAAAATATTCTAACAATTCTTACATACTACGACAATAATACATTACACGGATCATGATCTTTAAAATAAAGCGACACTCAGTGGTCCCAAAACAATTTTTTTTTTTTTTTTTTTAATAATTATGTAACTTTAGAACTACTGCAGTTGAACGAAATTGTACATGGCCAATCCTGAGGTATATTCCAACTGATTTGGAGGAGCATAGTTTCTTAGCGTATCTGGGGGACTGGAGGTAATCCTCCAAAGTTGAACACATCGGGTATGAAAATTTAAAAAAAATCGCCAAATTTTCATTTAAGATTTAATTGAAAAAAATTTACACATAGATAGTCCATATAATTCTATATATATAATCTTACATGTGTGGGATATTTCTTTTAATTTAAGAGATATTTAGACCGAAATAAAATTTTGACCCATTTTTTGGACATGTTTTTTTTTAGTTTTTTTAACTTGGCTGGCTCAATTTGAGTCCTAAAATTTTTCTAAAATATTCTCTGGATTTTGTAAATTGCAAATAATTTTCGCGTAAGAGTCATTTACCTATATGGTTCCGATAAAAAGTTATATTATTTTGAAGTAAAGAATTAAAAAAAAAAATTTTAATTTGTTGTGATTTTTCTCAAAAAGGTGGTGACATTTTTTCACTTTAAAATCCATTATTTTCCTCTGGACCATACATATGTTTATGTTTCTAAAAGAATGCTTACCGTAAATGCATACAAAGCAAATATTATTTTATATTATTTAGGGTGACAGTCTTCCTGCTAGCCCTATAAGAATTTCGTTAATTTTATTATTTTTATTTTTATTATTATTATTATTATTATTATTTTTTTTTTTTTTTTGTTTATTTATTTGTAGAGCTCAAAAATGTCAAAGCTGAAATTAAAAAAAAACACCGTGATTACATGCCTTCATATGTTCGCTAAATACACAAAAAATATTTAATAAACCATGATGATTTTATTTAAGTTTAAATATCTATTTTTCCAAAATAACACCACACATCAAAATTTTAAGTTTTTTGATCAATTTAATGAAGAAGTTTAGTACTAATACTTTGCTATTTATGTATTATTATTATTTTTCAAGTTATAACCAAATACTTGCATAAATAGTTTACACATTCGTTTAGGTTTACACTGCTTAAAATGACTGTTCCTAATAAGAAACATAAAAGGTATATTTTATTTATTTCAGTATATTTCATTTTATTTCAACAAAATATTCATTTACATCTAATTTATCAAGAACGTCCTGAATATCATCGTTTTCGCACATTATGTTATTGTTAGTATTCCACTTATCTTTTGTCGATGTTAGAGTAGGATCGGAAAACAATAAAAGGTAATTCAAAAGGTCCTGGTTTTTGACATGTTCTCGAACTTTTTCTTATATTAATTAGTTAAATGTGCTTGAAATCAGAGTTTCTGGTCTCATGTGCCTCTTCTGTTAATTCACCTAGTGGTAGCATGTTTGACTCCAAAATCTAACGGCCATGTTGAAGTGTCAATTTCTTCCTTCCATAAATGATCGCAAAAGCTTTAAAGTATCTGTGGTGAATAACTCAAATTTTTTACATTTATATGATGTTTGCTATTAAGTGCTTTCAATATTCGTAGAAGAAGTATTTCATAGTTTTCAAAGAATTACCTTGCCGTGTTGCCATTATTTGTGCTCCGATAGGCGACGAATGGTTAATTTTTATTAAGACCAGTTATCTATTTAAATTCATTTTGGATTTGCCTTTCGTCATCTGCTCTCATTTCCAAAAGTTCCTTGTTGGTTCTAACACTTGTTATTGTTTTTGAGGCATAATTCTATATTTGAAATCATACGCAATATGAAGAATGTATTCCAAAAGGCGTATATGGGCATGTATGAGAGATGTACCAAAGTTTAAAGCATCTTTATTAATATTTGTAGAGCTGTCTGCAGGAGTTTGTGAAAATTGTGATTCTTTCAATCCACACAAAGGGCATGTCCAGACTGAATCAGTATTCGTAATGGCATTACATACCTTTCCATCAATCATTGTTAATTGAAGTTCAAAGTGTACGTTGTGTATTCTGACAGTGCTGACAATCCATCCCCATTCCCATTTGCAAATTAGCGTCAGATTCGATTTATACTTGATAAATGCCTTGTTCTTCGAAATGTTGAGAGAAGCCTTGAAGCGGTATTTCAAAGTGTTGCTACAAGTCAACAAATGCTCTTTCATTGTCAATTTAACTGGGTGATGGGACAATATTTTGCTTTTTCCAGTATATCTTTATAACATGGCACAATTGGTTTATCTAGTAAAGCCTTTCTCAATTTTATATATTTATTTTTGCTTAGACTTAACTCCAGCACAAGCGCTATTGCCTTATCTTCAGAAAACTCAGAAGCTAGTGAAGGTGTTGGACTACTTTTTATCTTCCACTTAAGTCAACTAGGGAATGCATAGGGAAGGATATCTGTTATATTTGCTGCTTCAGCTGGTTGTTTATTTCTTCCTAACACAGCCTTAAATGAATCTTTAACTTCCGACAGTATTGGACAGTATTTCCGACAGCCTGCTTTTTTTATTTCTGCCCTAGATAATCATACCGCTTAAGTGGTGGTCTTGGATTAGTGGTTTTTATTTCAATAGTGCTTTTCAACCAGTTGCCAATCGATTCAATTGAAACTTCCGTACGAAATTATTTACTGTTTTCATTTTTCTTCAATTTTTCAAAAATGTTCAACTTTATACAATTCTCCACAAACAATTGTTGAATCCGTTTGCGTTTCAATAAAATGTGTTAATATTTCCCAAATGTTACTAATGTAAATAAAACAAGATTTTTTTTACATACTAAAGAACGTTTTCTATGTATTATTAAACTACACAAAATTTTTATAAAATTCCACAGATATATAACATATTATAAAAATATATTTGATTAATTGACCTACTTAATTTTTCTGTTCTAAGGAATATCAAATGGCTACATATAACTGATTGTTGTATTATATTACTGAAGCATGTGGGATATACCTGATTTTTTCATTCTTTAATATGCTTAATATAAAAATTTCATTAAAGTAATCCAAATATTTGCACAGAACTTCATTCAGTTTTTAGTAAACAGTAATTATGTTAATTTATTTTTGGTAATAAATAAAGTCAAATAAGAAATAATTCATTAAAATACATTTAACGGTTCAAAAGCTACACAAAGTTATTAAAAAAAAATGTTAAAACAGCTGCACACTTATGTATTTAGAATGCTACAGCAGATATTTACTTTAGAAATGAAGGAAAATGTGCAAATTTTGCTGAAGGGGGTTAGTTTTTAAAAAAATGTGTAAACTATTTATGCAAGTATTTGGTATCATTGGAAAGGTTATAACTTGAATAATAATAATATATAAATAGTAAAACATTAGAGCTAAATTTCTTCATTAAATTTATCAAAAAACTTAAAATTTTGATTTGTGGTGTTATTTTGTAAAAAAAAAAAAAAAATAATAATAATATTTCAACTTAAATAAAATCTATATAAATAAAGTTATCATTACAAAATTTTTTATCTATATATATAAAAGAAAGTGATGTTAGTTACTATTGTTATAACTCAAGAACGACTAGACCGATTTTGATGATTCTCACCAATTCGGACCGGTCACCGGCCAGAAAAGGATAATACGAAAAAAAATTCGCGAAAAATCCGCGATAAAAAAAAACTCTTTTTTGTCATAATTTCTTTGCCTTAATAATCATTAAAAATATTTTTTTTAATACAAATTATAACAATTACTGTTTCTGTTTCTATCGAAACGCTTACTTTTTTGTGCAATTTGTTTTCTGGTGGTGGTGTAAAGCTCATCATTTAGTGAGGTTGTGATATTTAAAACCATTTGTTGTATTTTTGGCATTCGTTATTAAGTGTTATTCACAATGCCGCGACCCCGGAGATCTAATATTTCGCGTCGAACACGTAATGCAAGTACTTATCGTAATATCGTCAATCAATTGAATATATATGAACGAGAAATCGCACGAGAACAACCCCGTATTAGTTTGGCCCGACTTCGTACATCACAAACGCAGGAAGAAAGGCAGGCGAGAAATGAAACGGCTCGGTTAGCAATGAGAAATCGTCGAGCAAATGTAGCAATTCAACAACTTTAAAATTTTTAATCAACGCATAAGAAAAATTGCTTCAAGTTCTGATTTGAATCAAGCAGCGTTCCATTACAACTGCAATTTCGACTACAGCTCTCATCATTCCGTTCAAAAAAAAGACATTGTCTATCCGCTAACCTTAAGATGAAGTAATAAATAAATATAAATTCAAATTTGCCTTAAATACATGCGTATATTTTTTGATTGAGCCCACATCTACATCACATTTAAATTCTTCTGTAAAAAACACTTTATAATAGGTATTCCTTAGATTTTTATTTAAAGGTCGTAAATTTCGTTAAAATATCAATTTAAATCGTTCAGTAATACAACACTAATGTTTGCTTAGGGCCAGCAACGCGGCACGGGTCAGCTAGTTTTATATAAAAAAAAAGTTGTCCTGGAAACAAGAACATAAACAGATTTCCACTTTTTATTCCTAAATACCCAAAATCTCAGTTGAGGGAATACTTGTATTAAACTTTTAAGCTTTTTTCAGTAAAATGGTCACCCTGTCATTATAAGAGGCTTGGCTTATTAATTTTTTTTTTATTTGAAGTTTTTTAATTTCAGCTTTGGTATTTTTGAGTTCTACAAATAAATAAACAAAAAAAGAATAATAATAAAATTACCGAAATTCTGATAGCTCTAGCGAGAAAACTGTCACCACAAATGTCCTCGGATTAAGCATTCATGAAAAAAATTATAATCCAGAGGAAGATAATGGATTTAAAAATTAAAAAATGTTACCTTTTTGAGAAAAATCGCAAAAAATCACATTTTTTAATTTCTACTTCAAAATAATATAACTTTATCGTAACCATATAGATATATGATTATTTAGAATTTACAGAATCCCAAGAAAAATTTAGGACTCAAATTGAGCCGCCAAGTTAAAAAAAAATTAAAAAAAAAACAAGTCTAAAAATGGGTCAAAATTTTACTCCGGGCTATATATCTCTTAAAGTAAAAGAGATATCTCACACATGTAAGAGTATTTTTTATAGAGAATTATAAGGACTATCTATGTACAAAATTTTTTTTCAATGAAATCATAAATCAAATTTTGGCTATTTTTTTAAGTGTTCATAGCCGAGGTGAACATATTTGGAGGATCACCCCCTGTTCCCAGACCCGCTAAGAATCCGTGCTCCTTCAAGTTATTTGGAATATACCTCAGGATTGGCCATGTGAAATTTCATTCAAATACATCTAGTAGTTCTAAAATTACAGAATTACTTACAAAAAAAAATCGTTTTGGGACTACTGTGCAACATAAGAAAAAGCGAATGATGGAAAAAACGAACGTTAAAAATATCAATTTACGTTTCGTTCCTGTTTGGCTACACCGCTTGTTGCTTTACACCTCTTGCCTACAAACTCAAACTGCCATGACTGTCAAGACTGAAAAACTGTGGAATTAGTATTTAGTATTTTATAATATTTTTTATGCAAAATTAGAAAGTAAAAAAAAAACTATATATCATTAAAGTTGATGGACAAATATTGATTTAATTCATAATTAAATGACTCCATTAAGAGGGTCATATTAGTCAACATCTAAACATCTGTATGTGATAGAAAAAAACTGAAAACATATTCTTATTTATCTCGTTAAACCCTTCATATTCATCATACATTTTCTTTGCAGACCAGCGTATTCATCAGAATATTTTTTCTACAATTTTAATTTATTACTCACACAAACTAAACATTTTTTTTTTTTTTTAATGTGAATAACTGAAGTATAACTTATACATAACCTCATAATAACATAATCAATTTATTTATTATTTTAATCTATTTTATTTATTTCTTATTATTTAATTTTTTTTATTTAATTTAAGGAATAAATTCCTTAAAATGTCTGAAGGCTTGGGCGCAAAAGTAGTTGCAATTTGGACAAAATCAGTAGTTTGTAGGAAACCAACCACAACAAAAACCTAAATATAACATGAGCTAAAAAAGCTCGCGCTTAGTTTTACATGAAATGCAACTTGTTTTTTCTTTGTTATACATCATGTGTTGCAATATCAAAATATTTTAGTTATAAGCCAGATACAGAGAGAAAGAGAGAGTGAAAAAAACAGAATAAAAACAATTTTTTTTTTTTTCGTTTGTTTCGATCGAATTTGTATTGATATGATACAAAACAAGAGTGATATGAAAAATATTTAAAAACTATTTTATAAAAATGTGTCGAAAAAAATAATAATTATATTGACCGAAGCTTACTTAGTAAGAGAATTGAAAATATACAAATTTTAAAATACATATAGATGGTAAATAAACACTCATACTTATAAACATATTTACATACATACAAACATAATTATACATAATAATAATAAGTATTCAAAATAAAAATAAATTATAGCGATCAATTTAAAAATATTTACAAACAATCGATCTTTTGTTAAGAGAAGCTCTGAGGGGAATACAATTTAGTTACATTATTTACACTCAAGCCAAAATGTAAATTAAAATATATGTAATTTTTTTTACAATTATAAATTTTTATATTGTTTTTTAATTCTTACAAATTGACTAAAGCATATAAAATAATTGATATCTCTAAAATCAATAATTGAATTTAAGTTGGAAGCCTTAGTTTTATTAGGAACTTTATATTTTTTTAAATAAAGGTTTAAGAACATATTTCGCACATATTTTCGCCAAGTTTTTTTCGCATTGTTAAAAAAGATTATAATAATAATTCTCATAAAAAAATATGCATAAATCGAAGTTTAAATCGTATGTATCTACTTATTAATTTATATTTTTGGGTGTATTCTGCTAATTGTCGCTGAGTCGTAGTTAAACTACACTCACTATTGTGTTTAGAGGTGTATCTATGTAGTGTATATTATTAAATTTAACGAATGCTTTGAATAACAAGTAATTCAAAATAAAAGTTCCGTTCAAAAGCTACTTGGTGCTAACGATACTCGCTCACCAAGTCACATTGAACAAGGTAATAGCAGTTCGGAGAGAATTTTTTGTTCAAATTTTTTATATATGGAATTTGACGTTTTAGCAACTGTTAGAGGAGAGTAATTTATTTTTTTTACATAAATCTTGACAGTTTTAACCAGCAAAAGAAATAATCAGTTGTTTATTTAACACTACTTTATACATAATTATAACATATTCGCTCACTAATCAATTGAAAGTCAGTTGTTATTTTGAAACCGTAAGCTAAACGTAAGATTACTTAGAGTTCGGTAGATTTTATATACATATAATAATTAAACAAAAATATATTAATAATCAGTTTTTCTAACTCAAAATTTGCAAAAATAATAAATTTTAAAAATAAAAAAAAATAAAATAATTAAAAATACCCACATTTATAGAAAATTAAATCCTTATCGCATATACAAGTTCATTAAAAAAATAATTATAATAAATAAAATCAAAAATTGTTAGTATGTATAATAACAAACAAATAATAACAACTACATACAATTAAATAAAATTCTTAATCATATTTATCTGGAATTCGTATTCTTACAGTTTTTGACAATATACCCTACTATTGGTAATTAATAAAACAGTAGCAAATCAAATCCAAATCATGTTAATCAAACAATTTAATAGTTATTATTAAAAACACATACATACACACTTAAGTAAAAAAGATACGAATGTAAAATCTAAAAGCGTGTAGATACTAGTAATTGTATTCGCACTAACCTCCAAGTAATAATAAAACCAACAATAACAAATAAATTATACTGTTAATAATAACGACAATAAAAGAACAAGTGTTATTAATAATCGTACGAATGAAGAATAGTATAAACTTACATAGAAACGTATACATATATGTATATACGAAGTATATAGATCGGTTGGATATAGCAAATAATAATATAGTAATTGTTAAATACGACGGTTATTAAAAAAAAAAAAAAAAAATCAATACATTCATTGATTTCATTTGTTTATTAAATACAATAGAATTTTTGATTTGATTTTTTTGTGATATTTGTTGCTGTCTGCTCTAACTCCGTTCTGGTTGATAGTTGCTCTCTTGTCGTAACTTTTAACTGGATGTTTGGCTTGCTGGTAGATCGACTGAGTCGTTGGCTGGCTGGCCTGTTGTCCATCGCAGATTGTGAAATATCAAAATAATTCATAAAATATTGGAATTATAATCATCGTTTACTCAACTGTTAATGTGTGTGCGTTAATTTTGTTTATCTGTGTATGTGTGTTTATATCGTATGTTATTAAAAAGAAATCCAAAAAACAACAGAAAAAGATACATGTACATAAACATAAAAATTTTAAACCAGTTTTACAGAATGATTATTTATTGCCTTAAAAAAAAAAGAAACCATAAGAACAACAATTTACAATATTCTAACGTACAAAAGAAATAAAAAGTCGAAATAGAGTATCATGATCATTATAAATACCTGTATACATATAAACAAAACAATATCATTTTGCAAATAATTCAAAAAAATATATACACATATATTCTAAAACAAGTGATCCCATACAGTCTGAACTTAAAATTGCAACTGATTCCTAATATGAAAATTATCTCATAAATTCAACAAAATATAAACACACACGTACACAAATATTATTGTAGTACAAAAACGAAATAAACCAGTTGAACTAAAACCAAATTTTTCACATACACACCGACACAAAACGAAAATATACAATTAAAGTCTTAACTATGAAAATTATAAATGTAATTTTATTTTGTTTGAAACAACAAACAACTTTTTATCTACAACACACAGTGGTCCCAAAATGCTTTTAATTCTGTAACTTGCTAACCGTTGGAAATGTCTACATAAATAAAATTTCACCAGGTCTGAGCTGAGGTAGACGGGGTGAAATTTCTCTAGAACATGAGCCGAAAAATCTAAAATTTGGATTTTAAGCATATTTTTGTGAAATAATGTTAATAATTGGACCTAAATAAAATTTTAACAAGTAGAGGTATTCCAATGAAATTTTAGCACAATATAGACAAACTTGTTTTAAAATCAGGGAATTAAAAAAACTCCCACTTTTTTCTACCAAAATTCCCAAAATTCTAGTCTAGTGTGAAAGACGTGGCTCAGAAAATATTTTTTGTGTTTTTAACCAACATATGGGGGTATATAGTAAATATAACCTTTTGTTGATCTCTGACATTTAACATTTGACAATTTTACAAAAAAATGTAAAAAATTTTTTTAAAAATTGACAAAGTTTGGATATAGCATTGGGTAAACTGTTGCCCGAAGCGGCTCTGATTTTACTTTACATGCATTTACGTTAAAATTTCTTTGAAAAAAACTACGCCACAAATGAGGGTAAAATTTGCTTCGACCTAAATACCTCTTAAACTATAAGGGGTAACCTACACGTGTAAGCATATTTTTTGCAGAGATTTACAAGAACTACCTATGTGTAAAATTTGTTTATATTTAAGTTATAAATGTATTTTTTAAAAATAATTGCATACCAGTGGTTACCAATTTTGGAGGTCTACCCTCTACCCACGTGACCCACAAGGGAGGTGTGCTCCTCCAAATCAACTGGAAAACATCTCAGCTGTGACCATGTGAAATTTTATTTAGATGTCTCCAACGGTTCACAGTTACAGAATTATTACCAAAAAAATCATTTTGGGCCCACTGTGCAACAGAAAACTAAGTATGTAGATTGTAAATCAACCCACTTATCTATATTAAACCATCACTGCATCTGTATCTTTTAATAATGTAAAACAAGTATCAGTCTATGTATCAGACAAATCAAATTCTATATTTTTGCACATATACATGTAAATAAGAAAAAAAAAAAGAGATTTAAATATTATTTTTAACGCGCAATTATTTATTATACAAATTGTAAACCTGTACTCGTATTTAAACATAACATTTTTTAAGTCATATATCTACAATTAAGTTGTAAGTTATATTTTATACACAGTAGTACGTTGCATCATGATGGGTCAATTTCTATAGTATGATTAATTATTAAGAACTGACAATTCTATAATTTTTCCTTTTTATTAAAACGCTATTATTCAAAGAAAATTTGCAAAATACAACAAATAGAAAAAAATTTATTTTTATATGGTAAGAAATGATAGATTGATTTCCAAGAATTTTATTATTAATATTTCTTTAAATTTCAAAGGCTAATGCAAATGCTAAATAATACAAAACAATATTTTTTTCTGATATTAAAAATAATAATAAAAAAGAAAATAACTAAGGTTTAGTTTAAAATTAGTTTAAAATACATATTTATGAGTTAGTAAAATTAAATTTACTTGCAAATCTTGCAAAATTGTTGTAGGTCAGGTCATCGATTGTCTAAAAATCGAACCATAAATGTAAACTGAAATTGAACTTTAATCTCAATTTTGAACATTTTTATGACATTCTTAATGATAAGACAGGGCTACACTGATTATGTGATTCGGAATTATTCAATCAAATGTTAAAGTTCTTAGCCTACAAATCGCTTTTTTTTTGGAAATTAATCTTGTTCTTGATATAATAAGCCGCCAAAAGTAAAATTAAGGTAATTGGTCCATATATTGTAGAATATCTCGAAAATGTTTTGTCCGATATTAAAACTATTGATTTTCTTTATATAATTTGTTTACACCCTACACCACCATAGGTGGTTAGGGTATTATGCGATTGTGCTGATGTTTGTAATGCATAGAAAAAGTTATCCAACACCCACCTTAAATCGATCTAACGATGTAAGTCCGTCCGTCTTGGCGGTTGGCTATCCATGTAAACCTTGTGCAGAAAGTATGGGTCGCAATTTTAAAGATAAATTAATGAAATTTTGCACGTGGGAATTTTATGATACAAGAACGAAGCCTAAAAAAATTAGTTGTGATCGGTCCATTATTTCACCTAGCTCCCATACAAATGTCCCCAAGGAATAGAGTTTAAACACTAAAAAATTACTTAAAAAGAAGTTCTGTACAAGTATCAATCTTTGTGACAAATTTTATGAAGATCGGTCTATAATTGACCATAGCTCCCATATAAAGCCCTCTTCCGAAAATCTCTTTAACGTGCATAAATCCCATGCGAATATTAGCATTAAGTTAATAATCAACAAATAAGTTTTATGTAAGTAGAAACAACATTACCAAATTTTATAAGAATCGGCTCATAATTTACCATAGCTGACATATAAGCCCACTTCCAGGAATTGTCCTAAAGTGCATAAAATCATCTAGATCTTAATATCAACGCATTATTCTGTATTTGTATATTTTATTTTACATTTAGTCAAATTAGCCACAGGTGTAATATAAGACCCTTCCCACCTACGCAATAGTGTAATCGTTCTTGACCGACTATATCTTTCTCGTTTTATTTGTATTTAAATTTTTGTTTATATGTTTATTTATGTTTTATTAAATTTCAGTTTTATTTTTGTTCTTGTTTTTTTTTTTTTTTTTTTAAATATAAATGTTTTTATTATTTTTGCAAGTTTATTGTATGTTACAAGTTCTTTACTGAACGATCGAATCTAGAGTGATCATTACATGATTTTTTAAGCTACGCAAAGTTACTTTTAGTACAAAGAAAATAAGAAAAAACAAGTAAGAAAGATATAGTCGGTCAAGACCAACCATATGACACCCCACACCATTGTGTATTTCTATCAAAATTCGTGGAGGGGTCTTACATTAGACAAGTGGACAATTGTTGACCGATACTTTTACTAAGTTTAAAATAAAATATACAAATACAGAATATTACGTTAATACTAACATTTATATGAATTTATATAATTTAGGGTGATTCCCGAAAGTGGGCTTATATGGGAGCTGTGGTAAATTTTGGAGCGATCCTCATAAAATTTGTCACTGTGATACTTATGATACTTATATAAAACTTATTTGTGTCGAGTATAAACTTGATACTAACATTTTTATGGAATTCATGCACATTAAAGTAATTTTCGGAAGAGCGAAGAGAGCCAGACGGACGGACATCTTTAGATCGACTCAAAAAGTGATTCTGAGTCGATTGGTACACTTCAGTGGGGTGTTTGATGATTTTTTCTGTGTGTTACAAACATCAGCACAAACGCATAATACCCCAACCACCTATGGTGATGTGGGGTATAAAATAAATAAAGGAATACATAAAAAAGGTTCGTTAGCAAAACATGGGTGCTACTTTGAATCTGAGACATCATTAAACATATACTATTACTTAAATGTAAATAAAGTAAAAATGTATACATAGATTTGAATGAAATATGACTCGTTTGATTTTTAACGTTTTTAGCTTTGTATCCAAGAAATAAAAGTTTATGTTTTGATTGTTCTTCATTTTTTATAAATTAAAGAAAATAAATTTTTTTGCACGAATAATAATTCTCGTAAACTATTTGGCAGATTAAAAAAAGGAAACCTGAGTTTATAGTTATTTGAATCCGAATTTTTTAGAAATATTATTTAGCATAATCGAATAAATAGACCCACTAAATTTCACATATAAATTTTTATCTCGAAAACTAAAGTCAATTCAAACAAATGAAAATGCTTGGCCGAATCAGCTTCTTGAAATTTCACGTTATGTGGGAGGTGGGCGGTAAAATGGGTAGACCATGCCAACTTTTGATTTCTGAGTTTACATTGGTCCTTGAACTATTTGTGCAAAGTTTCTTTGATGTACATGCTTTTTTGTAAAAGATATCGGCCGAAATTGGAGTTACGACGGACACCATGTTTTTCTATTATTTGGTCCATAAATTTTTTGCTTATTAACAGATTTTGCTCATTTTTAATATCAAACAAACCTTATATAAGACAAATATTTAAGCAAAATTTCGTCTGACTAGGATGTCTGCCCCGAGCTCTATTCTGCTTTGCAACAGACAGACAGACGTGTTACACACGGAATGACAAACCCAATATATGCCCCATCATTTTATGATGGTGGGTATAAAAAGTAATTTATAGGTAGGTGTCTAAGAAATTCTGTGGAACAGACAAAAAAAATTTTTCGTCACTCTGTGTAATGAAATCAATATCAATCCTTGAATCAAAATCTTTAAAATTATTATTACTTTTTTATTTTATTATTTTTTACAAATATTTTGAACACGATGGTTTCAATTTATAATTATTTGAAATCAAATATTTTCAAATACACATGATTAATAACTCTTTAAAAATAATTGGAAAAGAATACTACAGGAAAATGAGGCGAAACAATTACTCAAGCTCGGAATTTGATGGAGGGAAGCGAATTTTGATATATAGCTTCGTCTTGTCCCAAATGACAGTTTTTTTGCACATATCTCGCTTATTATGCAATTTTTGGAAAGAAATCTGTAACTTCTAATCGGCTGGATGGATTTACACAAAATTTTACATAAGCGTGCAGAGGAGTGCTAAATTTTAAGTTTAGAAGAAGCGTTTTGGCAAAAACAGCAAGATTAACTAAAGAATATATTCTTAATAGACTCTGTCCCTTACGTCACGTGTGTATGTGTGTGTTTTCGTGTTGTGCCGACTCGGTGTTAATGTCGTGACCAGCGTCAATTGCGGTGATTATTCTCAATACTAGTTCCTATAATAAATTTATATAATTTAAACTTGTTGCACTTTTGTTTTATATATGATTTTAATCATTAAATTTTATTGTTGATTTTTTTTTTTTTCCTTCGTAAATAGCTGTTTTGCCTATACAAATAAACAAAAATTTTAAATACAAAACAACAACTTGTGGTATTTTTATAAAAAAAAAAAAATAAAAAATATATATTAAAAAATAAACAATTGATTTAAATTAAATAAAATATGGAGCCAAATGACGCTAATGGTAAGTTGTTTTCAAAAACATTTAATATTTACACTATATATAAGAATTTATTTTGTTATACGCTTTACCACAGGTGTAAAGAGTATATATAACTTTGTCGTTGCGTTTGTAATTTCTACAATATTCATCTAAGACAAAAATATCGATGACCATCTGTCTGCTGAAATCACTTTTTAGAAAGCCCCAGATATCGAATATATATATTTTATACATCAAATTATAGTAAAAATCAATAAAATTGATCCATTAATGGCCGAGATAGCGTCAAAAAACCGAAAAGGCCTCTAAAAACTTATTTGTTTTCGATTTTTTTAAGTCCCTATATAAGCTAGCGACTTCTTTTTGCACAAATTTGACTTTGTTGTAAATATTTTTCAAAAATTTCTGTTTTTTGAATTAACCATATCGGTTCATACACAACCGAGTTATAGGCAAAAATCTGAAAAAATTATTAAAATTGTAGGCACACAAACATATATGAAAAGCATTGCAATGACTTTCAGTGTTGTTGTTTTTTGTATAAGCAAGCAGTAGTTATTTATTGTATATACATACACACAATCATTTTTTATGTATGTTTCGACGTTTTTTAGTTGGAAATAGAACCATTGCAATGACTCAGTGTTGTTGTTTTCTGTATAAGCATATATCTACATACAAACTTATGTAATTAAATTTAGTAATCATCAGATGCTATCAGTGTTGTTATTTTTTTTTTTTAAGGAAGTAACGCTTGCTACGATAGCTTAATTTTGTGTTTACATTTTCGTAGTTTGGAAAAATATCTTGATTAATTTTCTAAGTATAAATATGAAAGTATGGAAGCATACTTTATTATTTGTCGAATGTAGCGCTCTAACTTGTTTAAATTGTTTGCACAGCTATGTGAGCATTTCTCTTAATATAAAGCAGTGAAAAGATGAATTAAAGAGACCTTGTAAAAGGCATTGTTTAATTAGTTATTTAATTTTCCATTAAAAATCATAAATCTATTTTTAGGGCATAATAGCATGAATTAATTGAATAGAGTTATTTTTAAATTCACATTTAAATGTTTTCACCTAAGGAGAATTGTTCGTATAACTGAATCAGTATTTTAGAAGTTTAAATCAGACATTAACAATTCCTTAATAATAAATTACCTATTTTCTAACTGGTTATACACATTGACATTTATCAAGTACTATCAGTCACACTTTAAATGATAAAAGAACATTTTTACTTGATCATTGCGCAGTGGTTCCAAAACGAATTTCACATGATCAATCCTGAGGTGTATTTTAATTGATTTAGAGGAGCAGTTCCTTAACGGTTAAGAAAATTTTTTAAAAATCGCTAAAAATTCATTAAGTTTTACACATAGATAGTCCTTATAATTCTTTACAAAAAATATGCCGACATGTGTGGGATATTTCTTTTACTTTAAGAGATATTTAGACTTTTGACCCATTTTTGGACCTGTTTTTTAGTTTTTTTTTTTAACTTGGCGGGCTCAATTTGAGTCCTGAAATTCTTCTAAAATATTCTCTGGATTCTATTCTGTACAATAATTTTCATGCAAGAATCATATACATATGTAGTTCCGATAAAGGTATATTATTCTGAAGTAGAAAATTTAATTTAAAATCCACTATTTGCTGGATCGCACATATTTTTATGTTTCTAAAAGAATGCTTATACTAAATGCATGTAAAGCAAAATTTGCACATTTTCCTTCATTTCTATGGTAAATGTGTGCTGCAGAGAACATTCCAATTGGATACAAGAATTATCATACAGTAATTTAATATTTTAATCAAGGTCGCGATCAATAAGCAACTATTGATTTTTGTTTAAATAAAAAACCAAACCAATGATTTGTATTTTTGCTGATGCAAAGTAATTATTGTTTAATTGATTTCTTTAAAACATTTTATATGTTTAATTGATTACTGTTTATTGATTTATTTTTAAGAATAAAAGAACATTGTCACATGTATTGATTTCAGTTGAAATAAGTTTCGTTTACATTTATAATAAGTATTAAGCATAATTTAATTGTATAAAACTTTATGAAAAGATATTTCTTTAAGTCTTTGTCCGTTGACCATCGTGATGTTCAGATCAATAAAGTTTTCGCTGAATTAGAAAACCTTGTGTTTGAATTCAATTCTCTTTTTTAAAACTTCAACATTCTATATACATAAGTGTACAGCTGGTTCAACATGTTTTATTTTTTAAATAATTTTGTATAACTTTTAAACCGTTAAATATATTTCAAAGAAATTTCACATAGTTATTGCGTAGGTATTTTCCAACTGCTTTGATGGAGCACAAGTTTTTAGCTGGTCTCGGGGTAGGGGGAGGACCCCGGATATTAGTAATTTATTAGCTTTAGATTTACACTGCTTGAAATTACTATTCTTAATAAGAAACATAAAAAGTATATTTTATTTGTTTCATTTTATTTCAACAAAATATTCATTTACATCTAATGTATCAAGAACCTCCTGAATATCATCGTTTTCGTACATTACATTATTGTTAGTATTCCACTTATTTTTTCTCGAACTTTTTCTTATATTAATTAGTTGAATGTGTTTGAAGTCAGAGTTTCTGGCCTCCTGTTGCTCTTCTGTTAATTCACCTAGTGGTAGCATGTTTGACTGCAATATCTAACGGCCATGTTGAAGTACTTTGTGGACAGTGAGTGTCCATATAATGATCGCAAAAGCTTTAAAGTATCTGTGGTGAATAACTCAAATTTTTTGCATTTATATGATGTTTGCTGTTAAGTGCTCTCAATATTCGTAGAAGTCCCACATCAATTCCAGTAATTTGAGACGTATTTCATAGTTTTCAAAGAATTACATTGCGTGCTGCCATTATTTGTACTCCGATAAGGGACGAGTGGTTTATCTATATTATATTATATTATTTATATATATATATATATTATATTATATATATTAAGACCAGTTATCTGTTTAAATTCAATTTGAATTCGCCTTTTTTCATCTACTCTCATTTCCATAAGTTCCTTGTTGTTTCTAACACTTTTTTTCGTTTCCAGGCATACTTCTATGTTTAAAATCATACGCAATATGAAGCATGTATTCCAAAAGGCGTATATGGGTATGTAGGGGAAATGTACCAAAGTTTAAGGCATCTTTATTAATATTTATAGAGCTGTCCGCAGGAGTTTTGTGATTTTTTCAATCTACACAAAGAGCATGTCCAGGATGAATCAGTATTCGTAATGGCATTACATACCTTTCCATCAATATAATAGCCATATATTTCAATGCAAACCATACTTAAATTTTCAATTGAGTATTTGGGTTTTTCCAAACATATTTAGTAGCATTAGTTAATGTAGATGGTTCATTCAAATCCTTTCTTAAGCGTAGTGGAACCATCGATGCCATAAAAACTCTTTTGTAGTCTTTACAACTTTCTCCTGATGAGGCTTGTTTGTATTCCGGTAGTGCTGTCAATCCATCACATCCCCATTTGCATATTAACGTCAGATCCGATTTATCAAGTCAATAAATGATCTTTCATTGTGAATTTAACTATGTGGTGGGACAATATTTTGCTTATTTCCAGTATATTTTTTCAACATGGACCTTTATCGAGTAAAGCCTTTCTCAATTTTATATATTTACTTTTGCTTAGCATAAGTGCTATCGCCTCATCTTTCGAAAACTCAAAAGCTGGTGAAGGTGTTGGACTACTTTTTATCATCCGCTTTAGTCGACTTAGGAATGCATCAGGAAGGATAATCGGTATTTTCGCTGCTTCAGCTGGCCGTTTATTTTTTCGTAACACACCCTTAAAAGAATCTTTAACTTCAGAATCGGATTGCGTGGACAGTATTTCCGACAGTCTACTTTTTTATTTCTGACCCAGGTAATCATACTGCTTAAGTGGTAGTAATGCATTAGCGATTTTAATTTCATGATGCTTTCCAACCAGGTGCCAATCGATTCAATTAAACTTTCGTACGCAATTATTTATTGTCTTCATTTTTGTTTCGAATAATTTATAAAAAAATCAACCCTAACCAATTCTCCAGTAACAATTGTTGAATCCGATTGCGCTTCAATAAAATGTGTTAATGTAGTTATATATTCAGCTCTTTTCCTTTTAGCAATTTCCCAAAGAACTCAGCATAAAGCTTTATATGTCAATGTTATCGTCATTGTGGTAAAAATGTTAACAATATAAGTAAAACAAAAGTTTTTTTTTTTTTTTTTTTTTTTTTTTTGATATACTGAAGAACTTTTTCTAGGCACTATAAAGCTACGCAATATTTTTAAAAATATATCTAAATAATTGACTTAGTAAATTTACTTGTTCTAAGGAATATCATATGACTGGACATACCTGATTGTTGTATTATATTACCGAAACTTGTAGGATACACCTGATTGTTTCATTCTTAAATATGTTGAGTATAAATACCTGTAACTCAGGTATTCTTTTAATAACGGATAAAAATTTCATTAAAGTAATCCAAATATTTACACAGAACTTCATTCATAAATAAAGTCAAATAAGAAATAATTAAAAGAGAGACCAGCTAGAAACTTGTGCTTCTCCAAAACGGTTGGAAATTACACAAAATTACACAAAATTATTTAAAAAAAACATGTCGAAACAGCTGTGTACTTATATATATAGAGTGCTGCAGTACTTATTTACCATAGAAATGAAGGAGAATTTGCAAATTTTGCTGAAGGGGGTCAAGTTTTTGTTAGTTTTTAAAAGAATGTGTAAACTATTTATGCAAGTATTTGGTATCATTGGAAAGGCTATAACTTAAAAAATAATATGTAAATAGTAATGTGTTAGAACTAAATTTCTTCATTAAATGTATCAAAAAGCGTAAAATTTGATGTTTAGTGTTATTCTGTAAAAAATTTAATATTAGAATTTAAATAAAATCTATATAAATAAAGTTATAATTATGAAATTTTAGTATAATATAAAAAAAGTTATACTTAAATCATAAACGTAAATGGATTCCCACTTTTTTATTCCGAAATTCCCAAAATCCCAGTTTAGGGAAAACTTGTTTTAAAAATTAACTTTTTCGGTAAAATGGTCACCCTGTCGTCATCAGAGGCGTGGCTTATTAAATATTTTTTGTGTGTTTAGCGAACATATGTAGTCAGTGTTTTTTTTTTTTTTTTATTTCAACTTTAACATTTTTAAGCTCCACAAATAAACAAGAAAAATAAAATAAAATTAAGGAAATTCTGATAGGGCTTTACATGCATTTACGTTAAGCATTCTTTTAGAGACATAATAGATTTAAAAATGAAAAAATGTTACGTTTTTAAGAAAAATCACAAAAAATCATATTTTTTTTTTTAATTTTGTACTTCAAAATAATATAACTTTATCTGAACCACATAGGTATATGATTCTTGCATAAAAGTTATTGCACAAAATCCAAAGAATACTTTAAAAAAATTTTAGAACTCAGATTGAGCCCGCCAAATTAAAAAAAAAAAACTAAAAAAAACATGTCCAAAAATGGTTCAACATTTTACTTCGGTCAAAATATCTCTTAAAGTAAAAGAGATATTCCACACATGCAGGCGTATTTTTTGTAGATAACTATATGGATCATCTATGTGTAAAATTTGTTTTCAATTAAATCATAAATGAAATTTTGACGAATTTTTTTTTTTTAATTTTCATACCTGAGGTGACCAACTTTGGATGTCCTGCCCCTGTCCTTCAGGCCCGCTAAGAACCTGTGTTCCTCCAAATCAATTGTAATATACCTCAGCATTGGCCGTGTAAATTTACAGAATTATTTCCAAAAAAATCGTTTTGAACCACGGTGCATTGCCTAATAACAAAATTTTATTTTGAAATTTTCATCTACAAATTCACAATTATGAATTTAATTCTACATACATTGATATAATTATATAATAGATACGTACATATTTATCTTTAAAGGTTTTCTGATAATAATATGGAAAAATTTATGGAATTTGTTATACATATTCATATGTAGATCTTTTTGTTGTATTGTATTGTTCGTTTTCAATCATAGATAATCACTTCAAATTATGAACATTTTTGTTGTTGTCTTATTTTTACATTCCATAGACAAAAAAACGTAATCTCAACAAAGTGATTTCAAGATGCTTTAATTCACACTTAACCAAATCACGTAGGTTATGCTGGCGAAAAATTTTAGTAGAATTTTAACTAAAAAAAAAAAATATTTAAATTAACAGATTTTTTCTCCAAATCAAAAAATTTTCTTCAAATCAAGTAAAAAATTCTTGTCAAAAATATTTTTTTGGTAAAATATGTTGATTTGAATAAAATTTCATATATATATATATATATATATATATATATATATATATATATATATATATATATAAAATAATAAACGATTATATATAAACGAAATTTTTCCTACCGGTGACATTTAAAATTTATAGAATTTTTTCAAATTGAATTAAATTAAATTGAAATAAATTCAATGAATAAACATTCTTCAATTTGAAGAAAAAATTAGTTAATTTGAATAAATTGTTTATTCAATTAAACTAAAATTTAGTAGAATTAAATAAGATAGTGTAGTAAAATGAAATAAAAATTCCTCAATATGAAGAAAAATTTTAGTTAATTTGAATAATATTTTATTCAATTTCACAAAAAATTTGTCAAATTAACTACCTTTTAATAAATTAGTCATACTGACGATTTTTCGTCACGTTGAATGAGTTACGAAAAATTATCAAAAATTTCTGTTGAATTGACTAATAATTTCGTTGGTTGATATTTAACCTACTTTTCTTCAATTCTACGCCCCTTTTTATCGTATATACTACTCTTTTTTGGTTGAATGCATACTGGAACAAAGTGAAGAAAAATATGTTGCTTTAAACCGAAAAGCGTTTGATAAATTTTTGCGTTTAATTAATTATTAATTGAAGTAACTAAATTACAAGGAAAAATTCTTAAAATGTTTAGTGTGTGTATATAAATAAGCATGAAAATTACTTTAAACTTTTTTTTTATATTTAGCTTTTAAACGGTGTGTTTTTTACGTTACAATAAATACAAGAAACGACAGTTAAATTCATATACCCGACACCATCATAATGTCGAGTCTATACTAGAGAAATTTTTATCAAGACAAACGTCAAACTTTTGCCTGTACTGCAGATAATTTTTTATCTCTATCAATTATAGGGGAAAACGTATATCATAATAAACTTTGTAAAAAGTACCAACAAAAAATCAAAATGGCAAAATCATGACAAAGTTGTCAGTGCTCGAGCGCTAACAATTTTTTTAACTGACAAATTCCGTCTACATTAGGCAAATTTTTGTCATGATAAAAATTTGGTGTTTGCCTTGATAAAAATTTCCTTAGTATATACTCGACGTAGGTAAGTGTACTAAGAATTTTTAACCAAAATGTAATACTTTTATACACATTCCAGGTGGTATTTGTAAAGAGGGAAATTTAAATTATAAAACATTTAAATAATTAAATTCGAGAAGTCCGTTAGCACAAAAAAGTACTATAAAAATCACTTTTAAAATATTTTTTTTTTTTTTAACTTTAGATGAAACTGAAGAATTTTCTACAAAATTTTTACACAATGGTCAGGATATCATATAGTCGAGCTTTATTTTCTTATTTGTTTTTATAGGTTTAAAAAAATCATAAATTTTATATTCAATTAAATTATAAAGAAATTATATACAATTTAAAATTGATGATGGCACAAGTTCAATTTACAACAGTTCAGTCAAAATCAAAACTGTTATAAAAGCAAAGCGGCTGTGCCGAATCTTATATACCCTTCACCCGTGTTGAGATATTTTATATGAAATTGAAATACATTACATTGGATGTAATTATAAATATATTTACCTACACTATGTCATCAAAACATTAAAAGCTCTACATAATTTGTTTTTTCAAATAAAGTTGAAATAGAATCAAGATTTTACAAATCTTTATATCATTATATATATTATAAAAATAAGGTGTTGTAAGTTTTATTTATATCTCCGCTATTTTTGAACCGTTTTTTTCTGAATTTCAATGAATTTTTTTTTATATGTATATATATATATATATATATATAATATATCTATGTTATCAGAAGGCTTCACAAACGTCATTTAAACCAAGAAACTACTATGAAACATGAAAATGTTCAATTTAAGAAATTTAAGTAATACACCAGAGGGAAAAATAAGTTTTAAAGAGCCCTTCTAAATCCCTTTACTTTGTCGCCACAAGACCTCCTCAACACGTTTTCATTTTACATATCGTGGTACTGGAGGCAAGGTCTTACCTTTTCCCTCCTAAAAGAAACGGGTAGGGTAAACTTGCTCTTTAATAAATTAATTTAATAAATCGGTACCCTTTTATGCAATGCTATTGACGAGCAATAGCATCGTTCGAGTTCCCTACCGACGATTGAAAATCACGGGCCTAGTACAAGGCCAATTTATTTTATTTTATTTTTTTCTTTTTTTTTTTTGTATTCGTCCTGTATACGCATCATTTATGAGGTTTTCCTACATCAGAATCTCAAAACATACTGTTTCTTGGGAAACTCTAATATACAGAATACGTCCTCTAAAAAGAAAGGAAGTAATGGATTTTATTGGAAGGGAATCCAAGGCCTTTTCTTAAGGATTTTCTATTGAAGACATAGCGGAATGTGTTTTGATTTTTTTTATTAAAATCAAATAATTGTTCGATTAAATCAAAATCAATAATTTCGAGTACAAATTTATTCGAGTAAATTATACCGATTAAAAGAGTATTTGGAATAAAAAATATTTTAATCATTTTCTTTTTTAACTAGTTTTAAAGATGTTTTAATTTTAGTTCTTAAACAAATTTGTTTGAAAATAACTATTGAACAATTTGTATAGAATGTTTAAACCTAAACCTAAATCGAATGTGTATCTGAAATACAACGCACAATTGAAATCATATCGAATATATAAACGTCACTTTGTTACTTATAATTAGGGTTTGGAGGATATAAAGAAAAAAGATTTATCGTCTTATATTCAATTTCGAAGAAACAAATTGAAACATTTTGAACTTTGATTATTCATGATATTTTTCGAATTCATAAATGTACCTTATCAAATTTTAAATAACCAGTTTTACGGACAATGATATCCGAACATTGACAAGTATAAGTGATACCCTTAGGCGCATTGAAACAATGGCTTTATAAAAAAAGTTAAAAATAGACTCAAATTCTAATTAGATTTTATTTTTAAACAGTTTCATAAATCTTTCTAGTAAATTAAGTGATCTCAATTATTATAGATATATTTTTGACGTTTAAAACAATTTTTGTTTTTTTTTTTATTAAAATTAATTGTTAATATTGTTTTTGTCTTCTTTTTAATAAACATTAAAAAACGAACAAAATTTTAAGGTATAATTCACTTGAATAACTCGAGTATTTTAAAAGCGTAATTAATTTAAAAATATCATTTTCGAGTTATTTGATTAATCGAATAATAAAAAAAAGTCGAGTAAAATGAATACCATACTGGAGGTATTTAAAAAGGTCTGAACCGTGAAGGACTGCCACATTTTTTCTTGTAGAATTCTTGAATATTATAGAAACAAACTTCAACAAATATTTGTGATATTTACATGTCAAGATTATTTAATAAAATTAAAAATTATTTAATGCGAAATTGTGTTAGAAGAAAACTTAGACTATAATGTTTGTTTACTATCTACATGTCTTATCTTTATTTTCAAAAATTATCTTCAGCATTAAGAAAATTCGTTGTTATAATTATATTTTCTCCAAAAGCTCTTAATCGGATCCTATTTATATATATATATATATATATATATATTTTTTTTTATTAAAAATTTTCTTTCTAGAAAAATTTCTAAAAAATGCTGTAAGGATTTGTTCCTCTGTTAATCCATTTAAATATGAAAATAATGTTAAAAAACAGCTTAGTAACAACGGTATGCCAACTAGTTGGTCCCATTTCTTCACTTCGAAGAAGGGAACCAGTTTTGGTTGATTCATCCGCAATAATATTTCCCGCCGTACTTATTTGACCCCTTACCCAGATCAACTCTAGGTTTGAATGTCTCACCATCTCATTTAAAGATATCAGACATCCATGAACCAGCCTGGATCTCGAATAGACATTCGAAAGAGTTTTAATCACGGGTTGACTACCGGTACAAATTTGAATATCCACTTCGATACTTAGAATAGTACATTAGCCAATTTGCCACTCTCCTAATGGCTGAGGTCTCCGCTTGAAGCGCAGTGCAGTGATCCAGCAATTTAAAGGATATCTTCCTCCTATATAGACACCTCCCCCAATCTCTGCAGAAGATTTGAAACCATCAGTGTAAACCTCAATCAATCCGTCTTTTATAGTGGGATTGGTTGAGATTAAAACTGAGAAGCCTCTGTCCAGAATGGATTTGGAAATACAATATTCAATATTGTTAAGATCGCATGGCCATAGCTCCAACCGTTCCATGCACCTATAGTACTGAGCCTAGTCGCCGACATGATGGCGGTTTGTTAGGACATTAGATCCACTGGCATCCGGTTCATCAGAACGAATAATGCCTTGGATGGTGTTGTACGTAGCGCACCTGTTTAGTAGTAGCGCTGAGCTACGCAGAACATTTCCAAGAATCCGCAAAAGGTGGATTTTTCCATCACTTTCCATCATACTATCACTCCATAAATAAGTATAGGCTTAATTACCATGTCGAAGAGCCATTTTGTATTCTTAAGACTTTACCCCCCAAAATTTCCCTATGGCCTTCCTACAAGTATAAAGGACAATGTTTGCCTTTGACGCTCTAGCCTGGGTGTTCTGGAGCCCGTACTAAGTAAATTTTTATAAACAAATTCATCAAAGTATAACATGATAAGGTAAGTGCATGAATTATAAGTTGGCATAGGGTAATATATATAACATATTTAGGTTTAATTTTTTTAGAAAAGGAACAAAATGAACCTTTTTTATATTTCACAGAAAAAAATAAAGGATTTTAATTACGAAATTGCTTATATCAATAAATTTTTTTGTTTGATTTTGCTCCAATCACCAAAATGATACTATTAATTAAGTGAAAATAATTGAATTGTTGAATGGATTTAAATTAATTTATTTATAACATCAATAACATATTATTGAAATTTTGCCTAAAACTAAAAAATGTGTTTATTAGTTGGATTTAAAAATTAATTAAATCCGCATTGATGCACAAAAATGCTCTCATTAATAAAAAAGCACACCGATTTCAATTAAATTATTTATTGGAAAATTATAAACATTTTAAAAATACAAAAAATATTAAATGTAAATGAAATGTATATAACCGTGGTAATGCTCAGAATGTATTATTTATTTTATCCCACCAATTTATCTGGTGGCAATTTACCCCTTTTAGACAGTAAGGTTCATTTGAACCTGGCTCACTTCCGTATGTCCCTCAGTAAGCATGATGATAATTGTCACTTCACTGACTCTATGATAAAAGGGGATAAACCGCAAAAGAATAAAGCAATCCCTAACTTCTCAACCACGAAGTGGCCCTTTTTTGTAGACGCAATCAACTCTACGGTTAGGAAGTTATACTATCGTGCATACAATCATTTTACTGTTTTTTTTTTTCGACTTCTTCCCGTTTACCGTCATTGCCATTGGGGGCAGATGGGAGTGAGCTAAGTTGGTAGATACTAAGAATTGCCACTAAAACTTTCATTACCCACTAAAGCGATCTCCTCGGTTGGTCGTTACAATTTTATTTTTGACAAGCAAATATAAAATTGTTTAAAATGCTGGTCAAATTTACAGGTTTTAGTCAGAATCACTCAGAAATTGACAGAAAAGCAACAAAGTACACACAAATTTTTAGTAAGAGAACGCTTTCCTGTAAATTCTGAATAAAACTTGCAAGTTTGACTGGAACAGAGCTTATTTTAATTAATAAATTAATTGAGCTTTAAAATAAAAATAATTAATAAATTAGTTGATAAATTTTATAGAATAATTTTTCCTGTGTTGATTTTGATTTTTTTTTTTTTTTTTTTTTTTTTCTTTACTATTGAAAAATACTCTCTGAAAATTCAAAATTTGAATTATCTTGTCATATATTAGTCTATATAGAACTTAAATATAATTTATAAGGTTATTTATTAAATTAATCCACGTTTTTTTCACACTTTACGTCTACACGAAGACATTTTTATTTCTCAACATTAGAAAAAACGTCGGCAGAATAACGCAAAAACAATTTTATTTCCAACTTTGTCTTAAGGGGTGGAGAAAACGTACATGAGAAATTTATATCCTAAATTGTCTTTTTTAATGAAAGTTTTAATTTATTTCGCATTTTTATTCTTTATTTGTCTTTTCAAAACAAAATTAATTACTTTACACTTTTCTTTTCATTAAAAAGTTCAAAATTTAAAAGATAACAATAAATTTGACAGCTTATGTTAAACATTATTGCTCAGCTTTGTGTTTAAACATTTATTGCGAAATAGATCGCATTCATATTGATAATTGCCAACATAAAAATGTGTTTGTGTAGAGGTTAAGACCATCACATAGACAGAAATATTTATGTACAAATAGACATGATAAAAAGAAAATTATTTAAGTATTAAACTATTCTTTTTGAATATCCGTCTATCTCTATCTTTCTCTCTCTCTCTCTCTCTTTCTCTCTTTCTTTCTATCAATCTTTATTTGTCTATTAATTTATATGTGACAAATTAAATTAATTTATGGGAAGTAAAAAGGAAAGGAAAAATGAAAATAAATCTAAAAATGTGATATAAAAATGAGGAAGGAAGGCTTAATTTTGGCTGGCATACTAAATATGGGATAAACTTTAATACCAACAGCAACAACAAAAAATCAACTTACTAAGTAGACAAGAAAACTTTATCTTGGGAAAAGGCAAAACACATATTGTACACAAAGGCTATAAAAAGTTTTTGAAAATTGTTTTTTTTTTAGTTTTGTATAAGTAATAATACTTTGCTTGTAATTCACTTTTAAGTTCTTAGTTCTTATGGCTCTACATATCTCTTAGGTGATTTTTGTTATCTAGAGGATAGTAAGAAATGGATAATGCCCAGGGCATTGGGAAGGAGCATCGATTTCTTAAAACTGGTATACTCTAGAACTCTATTGATTTGTCTAAACGTTGAACAGTGGGAAGAATCAATTTATATAACAGTTGACGTCATCATAGATAACTTATACCGGTTTAATTTTGGGATGCGAATCAAACATCCAACGTAATATTATAAATATTACGTATACGTACACAATTTTCATGGTATTTTTATTACACATGTGCAGTTAAATGTGAATAAAATCATTACTTGTTCATTAATTTTGATATATGGCTTATTTTATTCGTGGTTTACCTACTTAGCTTCATAATAAGAATATTAATTTTGCAATTTTTAACTTCTTAATTATTTTTAAAAATAAAATGTTTCCAATTCCGAATGAAAATTTAATTTTTTCGCATCTAATTTCCGAATAACTCCAAAACTTTTGATCGTATAAAATAATGTAAAGATTGATTGTAATTTTAGTCTACATCTATTGAAGTTTTACTTATTTAAATCGCCGTTCTTGAATTATGCTAGTATGACCACTTTATTGAAAAAAAAAAAAAATCTTGAGGAAATTGTATAGCACGTCATATTCCATGTAGCTGATCTAATTTTGTTTAAAGTAGTATTTATAATAAGACAAAATCTGGTTATTGCTTTATGAATTTAATTTCAGCATTTTGAATATTCCTTTCTTCCCTTCTTGGTATGAAAACTCAATTTGTTTACTTTATTTTCCTCACGGATTCCCATTATCTCACTGATTCAAAAATAATGTATAGTTAATTTAGACCAAATTATTTTAAGGCCAGCTCTAATGTACATAAACGGCATACTCATAAACAAAAACGAAACAAAAATGTATCAACTACAAAAACAGAAAAATAATATAATTTCGCGTTGAATGTTATTATGTACGTATGTATATTCATAAATGCCACTATTTTTAAATAAGTAAACTCTAACGTATTTCTTACATACATACTTACATTCATAAATTAGTACTTCAGCTTGTCACGTGCGCAATCGATTGGAAAATCGCGTAGTTGAACCGACAATAAATACACATTAATACAACAAAAAAAGGAAAGAATACCGTCGAAGGCGGTAACAAAATGAACACAACAAAATGAAAATATTTATATATATATATATATATATATATATATATATATACGTAGATACATACATACATACATACATACATACATACATACATACATACATACCTACCTACATAAGTAAGTATGTATGGTGGTTAAGTGTTCATTAGGGTTTAGGTTATTAAACATGAACAATATGCCCAAAATCCCAACTCAATACTTCTCCCGCATCTTTTCCTATTATAAATATTATTATAAGATTACCTATACAATGATGTATAATATGCCTACCTTTACCTTTACACGTGTCAAAATTTGCGATCAAAATCAATATAAATCGTACAAAAATTATATGTAATATGTATGTATGTATATACATACATAGATTGCTTCTTCACAATAAGTAGGTAACGTAATAACTTAGGTAATGTTATTCACAGTTAAACATTTATGTTAGACCTGAGACTTTCATTAACAAATATTTTGGAACAGATACTACATTTTTAGTACAGGTACATAACAGATAAATTGAGACAGGTGTATTTTACCTATAATATCGTTGTGATTAATATTGGATATGAGTATGAATAAATAACAAAAGAGATAAGCAATTTATTTTCAAATATTTATTTTTTATAACAACAACAATTTTTTATTAAATAAGAATTAGCTTTGAAAATTCTGATCTCTTTTCGCCACATATAGAACAATTTCAACTAGAGGAAGTTCCTGTTATGGCTTTGCTGACTTTCAAATCAATCATTGTAGGTTTCATATCCAACGATATGTTAAATGCGCACGCAGAGTAAAAATATAGTTGCAGTGACCATAATTTAAGAGCAACATATTATGATTGAAACATATGGTCACAGCTAAAAATAGCTGTCATATCAATTATAAATAATAATTTATATGATTCCATTTCATCATATTAAACCCGATATTGTGATTCATTTTTTCATGTTATGGTTCGAGTTTCTCATATTATTATACCATCTTACTACATTATTACTCACTCTCTCTCTCTCTCTCTTTCATTATCCCATCTTTACGTTCTATTACATTTGTTTCAAAATAATGAGTCACACCAAATATAACAAAACCTTATCTACTTATATTAATTAATGCATAAACTAAATGGGAACTATAATGAAGTTGGAAAACAAACATTAAAAACAAAATGTATTCATAAACAAACAAGTTATGAATTTTTCAACCATATTTGCAAAAAAGCATATTTATTTATAACATTTAATTGTTATGGGAATAACAATATTAATATCGTTTGAAAACAAAATATAGTTTAAGAACAAGGAAAAAGATTGATAATTTTTAATGGTTGTAGAAATAATGATATTTTTTATATCAATAAAATTTTATTTCTGGTAAAAATATTCAAAAACGTAACATTTTTGTAGTCAACTATATCAAAATTTTGATTGAATTTAAACATTGAAAGATAAAACTGAAGCAAAAATATTTTTATCATGAGCACAGTATTATTAAAATTAATGAAAATTAACAATGAGAAGATAATATTGTTGTAGAGATAATGCCGTAACCATGTATCTTCTCTGCGTGCATATTCCGATATTTCAATTGAAATAGGATCCAAGCTTTTTCTAATCTCTGCTTCAGTACAATATATTAATTCTTGTGTTGTATTTGTTGATTCTTTTGTGTACTCAAAGGAAATTGGTCTGCAAAAGTATTTTGATCCAGGTGTTGAATTTATCCAAAAGTCTTCAAAACTAGTTGATGGGGTATTGCTGTTAGCATATTACTTAATTCTTAAAGGAACCAATGATGCCATAAATACACTTTTATATTTCGAAGATTCCATCATATCTCCATTTGCAAATTAATTGCGAGCACAACCATTTATTTTCTTAAGATGTTCAGTGGAAAATTCGAAACAATCCTTGATGCCGTATATTCAAGTAATGTAGAAACTACAATTCTGGCTTTCCGATCGGTAATTTCAATGGAAGATGGTATAATGTTTTTATTTTTTCCTGTAATGCTCCATATGATGGTACATCCACAACTTTATTAGTAGTGCTCTTCTTACAATTACGTAATTCTGATAGCTAAATTTCAGGCTTTATCTTCTTCTTCCGTGGAAGCTGATGATGATGTTGGTGTAAGTATGCTCTTCACAATTCGTTTAAGACGATTTGGCTCGATCGGCTGATTTGCGCTTTTAAATAAAATGGTACACAAAACTTAATTTTTCAATTAGATTTTCATGATTGTCTATTTATAACTGAAATCTAATATAGATTACTGATTCTTTGCAACTTATTTTACAAAGATTTGCCTGTTCTAAAATTCGCTGAATATTTGTTAATAAAAATTTCAGATCTAACATAAATGATTAACTGGCGAATAATATTACCTAAGCCATTACGTTACCTACTAGTTGTGAAGAAACTAACTATATGAGTAATTTTTTCTACCATTTATTTCTATTGATTTTGATCGCTAATTTTAACACGTATAAAGATAAAGTTAGGCACATTATACATCATTGTGCAAAAATATTTTTTGCACAATGATGTATCTTATTTTCAGAAATGTATAATAATATTTATAATAAGAAAATTCATTGAAGACTTTTCGCGAAAAGATGCGGAAGAGGTACTGACTTGGGATTTTGTTCATATTATTGATGTTTAATAGGATTTTGTGCATATTTATTAATGTGCAATAAAATTTTTGTTAATGGATATTTTTGAACAAAATTTTATACCTGAGTAAATTTTTTTGATGCTTAATTTCAAGCGTTATTCATATTTTTAGATTTATTAACAGAAATCCCGCAATTCCCAAAAAAAAACAAAAAATTTCCCAAAAATGAAACTTTTTACTATTTTTGCTATATCCAACCGATATCGGGGAGTAAAAATTTCTATTACAAAAAAAATAATAAATAAATAAATAAATAAAAGCACATTAGACCATATAAAAAGTATAAATTTTTTGATTCCAGCTTTGCGATTTGAAAATTAGGGCGAAAATTCAAAAGTTGTTGGGAAAATAGGTCAATTTCAAATTTTTTTTTTTATTTAAAATATTTTTTGTTTTTATCTTTAAGAAAATATAAATATTATATATGTTACTTAAGAAAATTTGTACATAACAGAAAAAGAGTGGTCACATTCTTTTGCAAAAAGTTCAAATTTAAATGCCTTTAACTTTTGACTTAATTTTTTGGAAATAAAAAATTGGGTAAAATTTGGACTCACTATAGCGAAAAACTTCACCAAGGCAGGCTAAAAAAATTTAATCTTTGAAGCCTAATATATCTTAAACTAAATGAGAAATAATATGCGTACGACAATATTTTTTGTAGATCTCAACCAGCAGAATCCTTCTATACAAAAAATCTTTCAAATCGGTTCAGATATAAGGAAAGTTTTATACCCGAGAAATCCAAGTTTGGGACGCTGTGGACCCACCCTGTAGGTTAACATGGTATCTACTATTACTCTATCGCTACTATTACTATGTGAAATTTCATTGAAATTATTTTTTGAATCGCACACTAACACATTAAAAAAAAATAAAATTTGATTAATATTTATTATCTTTCATTTGTTTAAACAGTTCTTTTTAGTAACAAGTATTTTCAAAAATAACAGATAAATCTCAACGTTTTATAGCAGAACAATTCATTTGAATTTCATTTTAATAACATCTTTGGATGTTGTTTCTATTACATCTTAAGCACAAGAAAACGTATACTTATTGGTACCTTAGAAGTAATGAAAAAAGTACTTTCCTAAAAATTAATTGTATTTATTTTTGCTGTGATATAACAGACATTTTAAAAAATATATGATTGACACAAATTTCACATAAAAATAAAAAAATCTAATTTATAACTCCAAAAAACTAAATTTCGGTTAATCAATTATTTGACACAACTTATTAGGTTTATTCGTTATTCGAAAACTGCAATGTTAAATTATTCGAACGGTTAATCGACAAAAATTAATCGGATAGCCAAATGACATGAGTATTGTCTAAAAAAATAAAAGCTTATCCACAGGGATAAAAGCGCAATCTATTAAATTCTTAAACAATATAAAATTTTCTGTTTTATAAAAATAAAAATTTAACCACTTTTCACTTACTTTACAAGCTAATGCTGGGTTGCCGATTAAAGCGTTACTCAGAAAATAAAAGTCAATTAAGAAGTAGTCAAAATAATATATACAGTAAACCTATTTAATTTCGAATACAACTTATAAAAAAATAAAAGCGAAAGTTCTACATTTTTCACAAAATTAGAACAAACTTAACAAAGGCCTTGTTTAAGGCACAGCTTTTTCAACAAATATATGAATTTTCAATAAAATAAAATTAATCTAATTTTTATATTACAATAACTTTTATATCATAGTACAAAATAATGCGTTTAACAACATTTGACTTTGTTTTTTGTAATAAATTATTTAGTACTTTTTCTTTCTTTGCTAATTTAGTTATGGGCGTTAACGAATTGATATTTTTATTACTTTCACATTTGACATTTACAAGGTCTTTTCCTAAGGAGGTAATGGAATAGAAACTATGGTAATTAATACTCCATTTATCATTTTTTACTAACTAGTTACACGCATAATCAAACATACTAAATTGTATTTCTTATTAATTGATTTCCTTTATGGATTTAAAAAGTAAACTATTTATAATTCTCATTGAGAACATTGCAACATATTTTTCTTTCGTATAAACGGGATCACCCTTATATACAATACAAACGTGCATATATTATATATTTGTGATTATATTTTAAAAAAATATACTTAAATTTAATTTAATTCGAAACCATAAATTTCTATACAGACATTAAATCTGTTGTCCCGCTAATGAAATTTAATTTTATTTTTATGTAGACTTGTAAATAAATGCAACAAATTGCAGAAATCTAAAAAATGTAAAAGCAAAAAATAAAATTTAAAAAAATTACATCTTTTAACAAATATTTGGGCCACACAATAGAAATATAGAAATTTTAATAGGAAGCAACATTCATATAATTTTTCTTTGCCATTTTGAAACTTCAGTCCTATATTATATATATTAAAATTAGTCGGTTTTTCTATTGTTCGAACAAAATGAATAATTCGAATAAGGCATTTTAGTCTGTTCAAATTATGCGATCGCGTATTTAAAATTATTTGAATAATTAAAACAAATAATACGCAGAAAAAAATTAATTTTGTTTTTTCTTTTTAATTTCTATAAATTTCTTTAACAAATTAATTACATTTTTGATTGAAATTGTTGTTAAAAAAACTAAAATATTAATTGGTTCAGTTAAAATAAAAATGCTACTTAAATAATATCTCAGAATGGTGATGTAAGTGAATACCTATAAATTAAATTATTTATTTTAATATTGTGTACGTAACGAGCTTTGTAACTTAACTCGATAACTATACATCGTTTTTTGATCGTATTACAACATTTATATTTATTGCTTATAGAAAATATTGTGTTTGAGAAGATACTGATAACCTTTTGCTTAAAATGACTTCTTGGTTCAAGCTACTGGGATGAGACACGTAAATTTTTTAATACGATATTTATCCTTATAATTTCATAATGTCCTAAACAAACATAATGTTAACTAAAAAAAAGCATCAAATCAAACTTAAAACATGCTATAACTATAATGACTTATAATGGCATACAAAAATATACATATATAAATTTTTTTAGTAATTTTTTCGTCTGACGAAATGTATGTATGTAATGAACTGTGCATGTTTTGTTTTGATTAAACGATCTTCTTCGCAGAAAGATGTGATAAAGTAATTCTGTAATTCTGGAGGGAAGTTCAAAAATATAGGGTATAAAAATGCCACTAAAGATGGCATTTGAAACATAGAAGATGATGAATCTAAAAAAAATAAATATGTATGGGTACTTACATATTCTTTATGCAGAAAATGCCTTCCAAGTTTAAAACAAGTAGGTCATAGATTTTCCGACATCAATGACGAGAACTTCTAAAATAATTCGGAAACAATAAAAATAACACTAAACTTAAAAAAACGTGTACTTACGGAAATGTTCATAGAGTGCCTTTACTAAATGTGATCTCGAAGAATCAAAATAAGTTACGTTAAAATCGGCGACATTTCACATATATTTAGGTGCAATATTCAAATTTCTTTACAAAAATCTCTAGAAATGCTTTATCAATATAAATGTAAATATATCGTCCATTCTAGGAAAGATTTTTTAAAAGTGCTATTTTTTGACAGAGAGTCATCAGATTATCTTAATACTTTGTATACTACAAGTCAAAATATCGACAAAATATGTTAAAGCCTATTTAAATTTTTTATGATTTTTTTTCTTTTTTTTTTTTTATTTTTTGAAGTTGCTTCGAAAATCCTTCTATGTTATATGGTGAAACTTGTAAAAAATGTTTGGCAAAAAACAACTTTTCTTATCCCGCCTGCTTTTCTACACCTCTTGCCCATAACCATAAAAAGGCTCTAATTCTCCCGGAAATTTTCGAAACCAATTTTAAATTTAAATTAATTTTAGCTAATAAATTGTTTAAAAAATCAACAAATACGATAAAAAAAAAAGGCAATTTTCTTTGAACTATATCTCAAAAGCAAAATCTTAGAATGACATCGATTGATTAAAACAATCGGTCTTCAAAAGTTCCCTTTTATGATTAAAAAAAAAACACTGCAATCTGTCAAAAGTCCTCAGAAATTTTAAATTTTTATTAAAGAATAAAATTTAAATAACTAGATTTAAGTCGATTTTGTTCTCTTGTTTTTATAAAATTTGATTTCGAAAAAGCTCAAATTTTCGTTGGCGAAATTGTTAATGTATTGTTAGTGCATATATTTAAATTTAGTACTAGGAAACATTTTTAGATATGTTTTTATAAGTAATAAAATAAAATCACTTCAATTGCAAATAAATTAAATTATTGGTTTCATTCGAATATTTTTAACATTTTTAAGTTCTTCGAATAATTATTCGTAATAATCGTTCGAATAATTCGAACGAACCTTAGTATATACGCAATACATTTGTATTGCGTAGATTACGCCAAAATTTAGCGGCTTTTGAATTTTGACCGAAACTCCCCCTAGAATCGTTCATTGGTTTGTAAAAATATATTGTGTGAAATATTAATGAAATTGGATATCGTAACAAGTGCCGCATCTGAACTGAAGTTTGTATGGTGCGTATATATGGAGAAAATATGGCTTTTTTACAGTTTTTAGAAAAATTTAGCTATTAAATACTTTGCTTTATAATAAAATGTTTTAAAAAGTCGTAATCTATATATATTTATCTAACAAACAAGACATAAAAAGGAAAAATCGGTCAAAAAATGTTAAAGGTATAACGAATTCCTCAGACCATTAATATGTTTTAGACCACTTGTGTAAGGATTGTACAAAAATTTTTAATTTTTTAAGAAACGTTTAAATGAAATTAAATTTGAATCATAATTATTGAAAAATATGTCTTTGTTTCTCCAAGATAACTCAAACCCCTCTCAATGTTTGGTCAAAAACCCAATTTCAAACTTTTAACAAATTTATTAAACAAATTTCAAAAAAAAAAATAATTGTAACAAAACTATCCAGTTTTATAGAAAATACTACAGGAAATAAAACTAAAAAAGAATTAGGTCAATACCTCGTATGACTAAGCCGTGTCTGCGATTTGAATTTTGCGGATTTCGGCAAAAAGGCATTTTTTGCGGATTATTAGTTATATGCAAAACTATTTTACAAAAGAAAGAAATCTATAAATTCAAGTACTTTTTAGCAAGGCAGTACATATTATTTAAGATTCATTTTTCCTATTTCTGTGATTGATGAAATTCTTAAAGAAAGCATTTCGTCAACAGATTGGAAGCCAGAAATGAGTAGTGATAAATTACTAAGATTTTTTCCTTATGAATTTTTAAAAATTTAAAAAGTAACAACCGCAGAAAATTCATTAAATTAAGTCACTAAAGAGTTTTATTTCCATTTTTATGTTATATTTTCATGGTAAATATAGGAAAATTCATTTTCTTTTGATTTTTCAGTTTAAAAATATTAAATTTTAAATATACCTATTTGTTGGGGTTTTGATATTTTTTTCGATATTTTTAAATTATATGTGCACTTAAATGAAGTGAAAATTATTTTTTTTTTTCTAGTTATAATCATTTATAGTAAATGTTTGAAAATTAAATAAAACAGATTTTCAAAGGTGTGAAATAAATTTATATAATTTTAATGAAAGGAAACATTAATACGTTTGTATTGTATTTTTTTTTTTTTTTTTTTTTTTTTTTTTTTCTTACAAATTGAACTATTTATATATTTATAAATAAAATGTTTACTTAGTAGTGGCACCCAAAGAGTTATAAAATCAAAATATTTTGCAAGTATTTAACAATTTTGTACCAATTAATAATTAATGTATATATATGTATGTATATTTAATATATAATAATCTAATATTGTACAAATAACAATTAAATATTGTTTACAAGTTGTGGTGAACTTTTATTTTAAAAAGTATTAAAGAAAATTATTGAAAATTCAACTACGTACATACATATAAATATATTTATTTTGATGTGGGTAAACAACAAATATTCATATTTACTTAGTTCAAGTTAAGGCAGACTAATTAAAAAATAAATAAATAAATAAATAAATAAAAAAATACCGAAAAATATCATTAAATCACTGGAGATAACCCAAGGCTGACATCAAATAGACATAAATACATTTTCTAAAATAAATAGTTTAGTTTTTCTAATATTTTTAAAAGACATGTATTTAGATATATATATATATATATATATATATATATATATATATATATATTAAGGTTTTGCTATCTATGTATGTACATATGTGTGAGAGAATTTTCATGTACTAAAGTCTTGATAATGATAGTAAATATATGTACATAATTAGGTAGTAGGGTTTACAAATAGAATATAATCGTAGTCGAAATTGCGATTAATAATAATATACTGCAATTACATAAGTATTTACTTATAATTTAGGCCTGGTTTTTAATATCTAATTTTATTAAAATAAATTGATCACTAGATTGTAAAATTGGTTTTGCCAAAAAAAAAAAAAAATAATGAACATCCCATATGTTAATTTTGGATACTTACCAAAATTCCAATTTGTTAACTAATATTAAGACGAGGCACTGTTTGAGATCTTCGCATTCTGAGTGTATATTTTTATAAATAATGGACAACCAAACATCAAAAATTTGTTGGTAAGAAATACATTGACATATAATCAGTTATTGCTTTGTAAATAAAAAAGGAGCAAGTTGGAGAAAAATTTTATTACTGATTTTGGAAGACCACATATAATACAATAGTATGATTTAGATTACGGGACTTTGTGGGACTTTTTAGTTTTTGTCCAATAAAAATTAATATAAAAACAAAAAAATTACAAAAAAATTGAAAACCGAAAAATCCCAAAGATTTTTTCTTGATAACCTTTTTCATATTATTTTTACTTGCTATGATAGATAATACATCGGTCTTTAAAATAAAAAAAAATAAAAAAACATAAAGATCTTGCTTAAAATAAAATAAAAAAGTTCAAAATTTAACTTTTCACCAGAAATACTTCGTGTAATATTTGTCTTCCAACTACAGCGCCGTTTAAGGTGCCGTTACTTAACAACATTTGTTTAATACTTTTTTTATTTTTCAATTATTAGGCTTTTAATCAGTATAACTTACCTTTTTTCAGAACAAAAAAAATTAGAGATTTTCATAACTAAATTATTAAAATCACACACTGTGCGAAGATTAAAAATATTATTACGTTTTTTCATACTGCTTGTATAATTTTTTATTTAAAATATATATTTAAAATATTAGGTACAATATCATTTGTAGTACAATATACAGAAAGTAGTAAAATGCATTTGGATTTAAATCCATTTAATCACTCAAGTAAAAATATTAGAAAAATACTTCTTGCGCACCCAAGTAATTGATAAAGTTAGAAAATTTAATATTATCCATTAGATTATTTTTTACTATGTGTATTTACTATATGTATATTTATATTGCAATTTGACTTAACAATAAAATGCTTGTTTTGTATGTTATGCATAATTTATATTTGAAAATAAGATTTTTTATTGATTTTTGTTCAGTTCTGAAATTTATTGGAAAATATACTGAATATATATTTAAAATGTGAATTAATTAAAATTAGTTATTTTATTTAAAATAAAATTTGATATAAACATTTTTCATAAGCGTTTTAGATTGTGAAAATATTTTAAATGCATAACGCGCAAAGAAAACAATACAACAGATTATCTTCGAAGTGCTAAAAAATCTTAAAGAAAGAGGTTTACAAAATCCTAATTAAAAAAATATTTACAGAAACTGTAGTTATGTGGATTCTTTGGTGACAACAATATTTTTATATATCTATATATATATATATATATATATATATATATATATATATATATATAATCCTTTTACGAACTTTTCTATTGAAATTCAGCAAGATCGGTTCATAAATGGCAGAGATATATCAAAAAACTGATTTTTAAATCGGTTTTCGATTTTCCGAAGCCTCTATATGAGATATGGACTTCGTTTTTGCAAAGAAGATTTCGAAAATTTTGTTCTGAATTTTTACGCTGAAATGAACGAAATCGGTCCAATAATAACCGACATATCGGGCAAAATGCATTTTTGACTTTTTGAAGCCCTCGTCTAAGCTACAGATTTCTTTTTTATTTTGATCGGACATAAATATTTTTATAAAATTTCGGTTTTTTTAATCAACCAAATTAGTTTATAAACAATCGAGTTAATAATATACACACACAAACATTTATATTAAGCATCGCAATGACTATTAGTGTTGGTGTTGTTTTTTGTATAAGCAAGCAGTTAAGTTGATAACAGCAGTATTATGATAATTATTGGTGATGTTGTTTTTATACCCTACACCACCATAGATGGTTGGGGTATTATGCATAGAAAAAGTTATCCAACACCCAACTTAAAGTATACCAATCGACTCAGAATCTTTTTTAAATCGATCTAACGATGTCCGTCCGTCTGGTTGGCTAAGAAGTTCCGTACAAGTATCGATCTTTGTACAAAATTTTATGAAGATCGGTCTACAATTAACCATAGGTCCCATATAAACTCCTCTTCCGAAAATCCCTTATATATATATATATATATATATATATATATATTAAGATGAGTAACTGATTGGGCTTCTGCATTCGATCCTGGAACTGGCGCTGCCAGCAAAGCCTTCTGCAGGGCTCTCTTAGAAGCCTTTCATCACGTTTATATAGCTTCCAGCCGCCCCTAACATGAGGAACAGTCGCTGTAGTTGTTGGCTATTGGTTATTTGAAAGCGCCAATCACTCGCCTTGACGTTCGAAGTATCGTAGGTACTCAGAATTTGTTAGAAGTTCAGTGCCATTCGGATACCCTTTGAGACCCTA
Organism: Protocalliphora azurea; assembly: GCA_932274085.1. Lineage (NCBI taxonomy): Eukaryota > Metazoa > Arthropoda > Insecta > Diptera > Calliphoridae > Protocalliphora > Protocalliphora azurea. The sequence goes on from OW026520.1 coordinate 79,853,171, forward strand.
AACTCGGAACTGCTGATTGTCCGCGACTGACATGGCAGCTGCTCCGCATATCTACGTAACTTTCCACTATCCGCAACCTGTCGACGCGCCCAGTACCATTACTTGAAATCTCATTTTCGTGTACTGCTCAATCCACTCCCGACGGCGGGCCATACCAATGTTAGTATCCAGTTAATATTCGACACAAATAAGTTTATGTAATAGAAACAACATTACCAAATTTTACGAGAATCGGTCCATAATTTACTATAGCTTTCATATAAACCCACTTTCAGGAATCGCCCTAAAGTTCATAAAATAATCTAGATGTTAGTATCAACGCATTATTCTGTATTTGTATATTTTATTTTACATTTAGTAAAATTTGCCACAGGTATAATATACGTCCCCTTCCCGAATTTTTATACTCGTACGAAATGGTGTAGAGTATCATATAGTCGGTCATGACTTGTATTAATTAAATTTGAACCATAATTTCTGAAAAATATGTTTTTGTTTCTCTAGGACAATTCAAAGCCTTTTTTAATGCTTGGTAAAAAAGTGTTTATTTTTTAAGACTGTTTCAAAACTCCAATTTCAAACTTTTAAAAATTTTGAAATTTCAAAAAAGTTCAAATACAACTATGCAGATTTATAGACAACACTACAGGAGATAAATAAAAATCATTAGGTGAATATTTTGTATGACTAAGCCGTATGAATTTTGCTGATTTCGCAAAAAGTCATTTTTTACGGTTTTTTCTTATAAAGTTTTTTAAAACTGATATTGAGAATAAACAAAATTATTACGCAATATGATAAAACATATCTAAAAAAATACATTCTGAAATTTTTAGAAAAATTGGACAAGGATAACCATTAAAACACGCAATTACCATTAAAACGGCAAATTTAATTTTATTAATTAATATCAAGGACAAATGAAATGATAATTACCATATTCTGACAGGTAGTCATGCTAAGCTAACAAAACTCCTCACAGAAATTATTGCATTCAATAAAATCCATATAAAAATAAAAAAGTTTTCGTTTTTTTTTTTTTTTTTCTTTAAAAATTTCAAATATTTCAAATTTTGACCTTTGTGTTTTAAAGATTATCCTTGTCAATTTTTTTTCCTCAAAACTTCGGAATGTATTTTTGAAGCATTTTTAACATTTACTATAATAACTTTGTTTATTTATATATATATATATATATATATATATATATATATATATATATATATATATATATATATATATATATATATCATAACATAAATGTTATAAGTAGGGAGCAGATTTTCATGCAAATGCATGTCTTTCAATATTTACATACTATCTAAAGTAATTATCTATCAGAATCTCAATTTTTATGGAAAATAGCATCGATTTGTTAGTGTACAGTTTTGCATACTTAACTGATATTGCATTTCTTGTTATCATTTACTTAGTAATGGATATTAATTTGCATATTTTAATATTTTATAAAAAAAAAAAACATTTTAACTTGGATCTTGCTATCAGCAGTCATTCGAAAAATTAACTAGTCCTATTTTCTTTAATTAAAGACTTACACAAAAGAAAACCGATGATTAGTAAATGTAATTATTACAATTTTTCATCACGATGTAGAATACTTCTGACGATTATTTTATTAATAAAATATAATAAAATATAATGAAAATTCGCTCCCTAGTAATGAAAATATTAAATAATGTCAAAAGTCATATATTTTCTCTACGAAATTATTTGAACTAAATTCTTAGCTTAGTATTTTGTGGTAATTTTTTTGAGTTTGATTGAGATTGAACGTTGTGGTATTGAACAGATATATATATTATTTGCGCTGGAATTGATGATCAAACTTGCAGCATTACACATTAGTCTTTCTGAACTTCTTCTGCTCTCTTCCCGGTTGATCTTTTTATTAAATATTTTGATTTGGTTATTTTATTATAAAACTTTTCAAAATTAGCAACGAATTTTTTGTTTAATATTATTTATTTAATTTATTAAATTTTAGATAGGACAAAATAATTTACAGAATTTCTTCATAAAACACATGTCGAGTTATATTAAGGATTGCGATAACACATATTGAATTTAGAGAGAGAGAGAGAGAGAGAGAAAATGTAACTATAGAAAGGAAAACAATCATATTTTTAAAGTTCAATTGAGCCAATTTCTTCTTAATTTTATGAGACATAAAATGCAACCGGCTCAAACTATCATTAAGAAAATTATGCTAGACCAGACAAGGAATGATTGAAAATATTTTACAAAAGAATTATGAATTATTAATGAAAATTATGTATGTATTTGTATGTAGTTTATATATGCAAATTGTGTAATCCATATGTAATAATGTTTTAAATTTTCTTATTTTCTTTTATTGTAGAAAATATTTTTGGAAGCGAATTACAGAATACCGAAATCAGTGCAATGCGTACGTATGCTCAGAAATAATTGTTGACATATTTACGATAAGGGAATGATAAAAAATAATATATATATATATATATATATATATATATTTATATTCGAATTACAGAATACCGAAATCAGTGCAATGCGTACGTATGCTCAGAAATAATTGTTGACATATTTACGATAAGGGAATGATAAAAAATAATATATATATATATATATATATATATTTATATATATATATATATATATATATATATATATATATATATATATATAATTTAAGCAAAACAAAACTGTCCCCTTTCAGCAGTAAGTTCATCAAAATTTTTAAAAATTTTTTCAGTTTTTTCGAAACCTTTACTTTTCTTAAATCTTGATGACGATGTTAACAATTAGGAATTAAAAAAATATAAGAACCGTTAATAATATTTAATTAATTAATTTCTTAATTAATTTTTTTTCAAAAGGATCTATAGAATAACATCGTCAATAATATGGGTAAAATCTAAGGCCCGAACTAGAGTTTTTAATTTCCCGAAATTTTTCAACTGCCGGGAATCGGGATTTTATTTAAGGCATTCCCAAGAATTCCTGGGTATTCGGGAAAATACAATATTATTTAAAAAGCATGTAAACTAAATAAAAAAGCTACATTTTACATATTATTTTCATGCAAATATATCTACTTCGAAATCAAAATGTATGTTTGAAGATTATTTTTTTAATATAATTTAATAAACAGTTTTTTGATAAATGTTTATGTTGGGTAACACATTATACCCGAATTCACAAAAAAATTTTAAGTTTTAAATATATTTTAGAGACAAAATTTTTATGATAAATATTATTTCAAAGGGCACTTTAGTTTTCAATTCCCGTGATTCCCGGCAAAAAATACCGCGAATCGGGAAGTAAAAAAATTCGAAATTCGTCACGGGAATTCTCGGGTTAAAAACCTTAGTCCGAACAAATGTTAAGTACCGACACCGAATTTTACAGTTTTTGTAGTTAAATAATTTTAGTTTTAATTAAAAGGCAGTACTTAAGAGCAATTTAGAAAGGTTTAATGTAAATAAAATTCCATTGGAACAGAAAATCTTCAAAAAATTTTATCTTAATTCCTTTAAATCGGTTCAAAATTACTAAAAACATTTTTTTTTTTTTTTTGAATCTAGGAATACAATTGGAGGAAATATTATTTATCATTAAGATTATTATTATTTATCATTAAGATCCCTGATACTAAGATATCGATTTTTAGAAGGAATTTATGTTCTTATCGAGTTTAGAATCGACTTAATAGCATTAGAGCTCCCCGACTTGATAAATTTTGTTGGTGATTTTTTCATCCGTAGTACATTTTATACTCCGAACCTTTTCAAAATGTTTTTCAATGCAGTATATTAATTGAAAATAAAATTATCTAACTATATCAATAACGTTCTGTACATAAGATTTGCTTGACCTTCGATTTTTCTCATATTTTTGACCTTCCTATTTTATGGATCCTTTTTTATACAAATAGTACTCGAAATTAAAGATGTCTTTTTTTCAGTTTTTAATTCTTAATATCGTTAACGTGATTTAAAACAAGTAAAGTTTGGAAAAAATTTTAAAAATTAAAAAAAATTGACAAATTTACTTCAGACTCTATTTTTTTTTTAATATATATATATATATATATATATATATATATATATATATATATATATATATATATATATATATATATATATAAGTAAATTCGTCAAAATTGTTTTAAAAATTTTTTAATTTTTTCGAAACTACTTATTTTAAATCTCGTTAACAAATGTTGTTTTTCTCGTTAACGAATCTTATGAATATGTTATGTAAATTTAGTTAAACAAATTGCTTTACAGTATAGCGTATACGTATTAAGACATATTCATACGCCCCAGTGTGCAACATTATTCCAATACCTTCTTTACCATCAACGCGACGTTTCTATTGTTTTCAATATCAATTATTCAACTAAAACAAACTACAAATTGATTTCTTTCAATTCATATTTAAACATTTAAAGAAATCAAAAAAAAAATCCTGTAATTACAAACAAATGAAAAGAAAAATATTGAAAATTGTATACACGCATTAACGTACACATATGTACATTAATGCGTATGTATATTTTCGTATTTCAATTTGCAGAATATGGAATTTGTACTCGCAATCACGTACATAAGTAAGTAAAATAAACGAACAAATGATCAAAAAAATTTCAATTGTAATTTCGAAGTAAACAATCGAAATGTACATAATTAAATTTTTTTCTAGATATGTATGTATATACGGTAGTGAACCAACCGATAAAATAAACATACAAATACACGCGGATACTTATACTCGTATCGTAACTGGGTATCAATATTCTATTCGATTTGTTTATTACTGACGTCAGACTTTTTATCCATCTGGCTGAGAAAAAATTAAAAAAAGATAATAATAATCTGCACTTTATATCTACACTCACAAGAAAAAAAAAACAAACAAATACAATTCATACATATGAAAAGATCACTGTGAAATATTTATGAATATTAAAGTTTCTCTTCTTTATTAGCCACGAAATTACATAATTCAATCATTCGAAATTTATGTACAATATGCTGGCCCCTTTGAAGTGTAATTGAATTTGCAAAGATACTGTATAACTACCCAGCAAAAAAAAAAAAAAAAAAAAAGAACTGAAAAGAAGTGAAAAAGTCATGATTTTAACATTGTTTTCATTGGAAGTACTTAGTGCTGAAAAAATCTGAAGAAGTTTTTTTTAACCCATAGTTGTCATTGATAAGACATTCTTTATTATTTTTCTTTTTCATTGCTTTTGAAATAAAGTTATTCCATTTAAAACTAACACGAAAACGAAAAATTTAAAATTTAGACCTTACCTCTCCAAATTTAATGATATTCGCAATAATCATTATACTCATTAAAACTAAGAATGATACAAAATTTTAAATAATTTTATCAATTGGTTCGTGAAACATAGCAATTTGTAAGTGTAAAATAGCAAAAAAAATTTACAAAGTTGTATACACAAAATTACACATATCTTTCAAAGTATTTATAGTAGAAGATTCATTCAGATGTCATATTCAAGGTATCAAAATTACCTTTATATAAAGTACAACATGATTTTTATCTCATCATTAAAATGGTCCATATATCGCGATTTATACTTAGCGGGTAAATATATATATATACTCGTAATAGTTTATAAAATAGTTTATAAAATAATAATTACGAAATATTTATTTCAATTTGTATTGTTTCGTTTATAATCAAACAGAAAAATTATTATTAACATTAACACTGGTAACACAAATATCTAGTTTTAGACCCAGCAAAAAAGCTTTTATTTTAACAAAGCGTTGTCACTGAAAGTTTATATTTAACTGCAGATGTAGTGATATAAAACCATGGTTGTCATTGAAAAAATGTTCTTTAATAGACTCTCTTTTAAATTATTGTTAAAATGTCGACAATTCCTAAAAATAACATAACAAATTTACCGAATTTTTATAAAATTTTAAGAGAAAATAGTCTGTGGATCTCTTTATCGATTACAGTTTCGCGAAACTGCGAGAACTTGCGATTTTTTTCGTTTTTTTTTTCTATTTAAAAGTATAAGTTACATAGCATTATATCCTGGAAGTATTCGCAGAATTTAATAATTAAAATGGCGTTTAAATAGTGTTAATGTCAATTTTAATATGAATATTTCAAAGAAAGGACAATGCATTGAAATGCGTTTTTAAAAAAGAAATTGGAAATGATCGTATTAAAGCCGACGTAAACTGAGCTACATTTAAATTATCAAAATCCACAAAGATATATTGCTATTTAAAATTTTATCTTCTGATTTTTTTTAAAATCAGGAATTTTTGCAATTTCGCCGTTTTTCGGGCCTTCATTTTATGTAATTGTATTTACACCCATTTATTAACAAAATAATTTGAAAATCCGTCATTTTCACCGAATAAATGGCTTTAAAGAAACGATTTAAAAAAAATTTGAGTTTTTAGTGGATTTTTTTTATTTTCAGGCGTTTTTGAATAAATGGAGTACATCCCATTATTATAATGACACACAAACTTCAAAAAATGAAGAAGACATTTTAAATTTATGTTATATAAGTTAACCCATAAAATTCAGAAAAAATTAACTGTTAAAATTGTTTTTTTTTTTTCTTTCATTGCCTAAGTTCACGAAAAGCAATTTATCTTTCCGATTTTTCTTCAGCAATTCTTGCTTTAATTGCCTTAATTTATTTTTGTTTTGAAGTACAAAACGTATTTCGAAGTATAGGCAAGTTTTTAACCTTTCATGTTCCCTCTCGCAAAACTATTGTTGAACGTTGTTTTCATGAGTTTACAAATGATAAGTTTATTTATTATATATAAACTAGTCATTTTAAAATTTATATATATATATATATATATATATATATATATATAATAAACATATCACTTGCAAACTCATGAATACAACGTTCAACAATAGTTTTGGAAATCCAGTATTTGCTTTTACGCGATTATCCTTCTAAATTATTTAAGATTATAGATTTTTTATGCTTAAATTTGAAAACAAGTGCTATTTATTATTAGTTTCTAATTTCTTTTTTAATAAAATTTGTTTAATTTATGTCCGAAATAATCTCTTGGTGTAAAAATAAATGTATCGATAATTTGCTGCAACAAAACGCAAATTTCAAGTGCAAAATTCAAAGTGCATATTAAATAAATAAATAAACAATAAAAATTATGTGTTTTATTTTTATTAACTGACAAAGTCTTGTGTATGAGCTTTTTATATTTCACGCAGGATCGCAATAAAAGAATTATGTCCAAATTTGTGTATTCCTTGCAATAACTTTTTATAATATTTATGTGCTCACCAATAAAAAAAATGCAGTCGAATCATTGAACTTTTATTGGTTTTAAGCACTCTAAAGTTCACCCATGCACTCCAGTGACACGCAAAGTTTATTTTTATAAAAACATTATTTCAACTTTGATTTAAATGAATAAATAATAAACATTCTTTTTTATAATTTTCACCACAGGTGTAAACAGTATATATAAGTTTGTAATTTCTACAATATTTATCTAAGACCTCAGAAAGTATATATTTTCTGGATCCTTATTGATAGGGAAGCCGATATAACGATGTCCGTCGGTCTGTTGATCATTTTTAGAAAGTCCCAATTATCGAATATATATGTTTTATACATCAAAGTATAGGGAATTTTCCTTAGAATGACACTAATAAAAATCAACAAAATCGGTCCATTAATGGCCGAGATATTGCCAAAAACCAAAAAGGCATCCAAAAATGTATTTATTTTTGACTTTTCTTAGCCCCTATATAAGGTAGCGACAAAACAACAAAATCCGTTCATTATGGGTGCTTGAAACCAATAAAAATTTGATGAGTCAACTATGTTTTTTCATTGGTAAGCATATTAATATATGCACATTTATCTACCAAAAGAATACTTCGGACATAAATTAAACTGCAGATTTTATCAACAAATTTATAAACTGATAACTAAATAGCACTAATTTTTAAAGTTTTTTTTCTGTAATTTAAGTAAAAAAATCCATAATCTTAAATAATTTACAAGTACAATGAGTTAAAGTCAAATGTTGCAATTCCAAGATTAGAGTTGAATGTATGCATTAAAAGCTGTTTTCATGAGTTCACAATTGATAAATTTATTATGTTTAAGGAAGAAATTAAGAATGCATTTGAATACAAAAGTTCTGAATAAATCATGAAATAACTTCGAAAGTTTTTTGCTGGGAAGTTAGAGACAAAAATCTGAAAAAATTATTAAAAATATATATACACACACACAAACATATGTAAAAAGCATTGCAATGACTCAATGTTATTGTTGTTTTTTTATATAAGCATGTATCTGCATACAAATTTATGTATATAAATTTAATAGCCATAAGAAGCTATGAGTGTGTTGTTATTATATTTTTAAGTATAAATGTGAGAATATGAAAGCCTACTTTTAGGCGTAAATTTTATTATTTGTCGGTTAGGTGGTGAAGGATATAAAAGATTCGTCACAGCCAAATAATTGGTGATTTTGTGTTATCTTAGAAATAATTAGCTTCCAAAAAATTTTTTTTCTGTGAATCGGGCTAATAACTTGTATCAATTCCTTACCTCTTTCCCTATCCATTCTATTTTCATTTAATTAACGCAGTATGATATGCATAAATAATATTTACTTTATATAGGGGCTACTCATTTCCCTGGCCCTATCCGTCCTATTTTCATTGTACCAATGCAATATGATAAAAAAGTAATTCTCACAAAATTTGAGAGCTGCCACTATAATAGTTCTATGCAATTAAAAATATTTGCTTTGTAAATGGGGGAATCATTCAATCTGGCCCTACCTGTCAAAACTTGCCATATTAAATTGCGATCGTAAATTGACCATGACAAGCAAATGTGGTAAATTAAATTTTTTAATATACATATTAGGGTATTCATTCGAATAATGTTCGTATTATTCGAAGAATTATTACAAATAATTATTCGAAGAATTTAAAAATGGTCTTTTCCGAATAACGAATAATTATTTTATATCGAATAGTCAAAAAAACGAATAATTTAATTTGTTCGCAATCGAATTGATTTATTTGTTCGCAATCGAATTGACTTTTGAAGACGAATTGTTGATAACAATCGATGTCATTCTAAGATAGTTTGCTTTTGAGGTGTAATTCAAAGAAAATTTACTTTTTTATCGTATTTGTTGATTTTTTAAACAATTCTTTAGATAAAATTAATTTAAACTTAAAATTGTGTTTAAAATTTTTCACGAGAATTAGAGCCTTGACATTAGGGATTTTTCATGCAAAAAATTGTTGCAACTTTTTTATTTATAAAGTTGTTTTTGTCAAATATTTTTTATAAGTTTTGCTATACAAATAAAACGTAACTTTAAAACAAAAATATCATAAAAGACGCTGCGATAACCCCCAATTTAAATAAACTCTTAAATATTTTGTCGATTTTTTGACTTGCAGGAAAAAAACTTGAATAAAATTAATATCTTGAATGAAAAAGACTAAATGACTTGCTTATATGTATGTACTACACAAAATATGAAGATAATCTGATGACTCTTTGTCAAAAATAAGCACCTTTTAAAAATCTTTCTTAGAATAGACGATATATTTACATTTATATTGATAATGCTTTTCTAAAGATATTCCCAAATGAATTGCTAACTTTTTATATATTTTTGTTATTTTTTTTTTTTTTAATCAGATTTTAAAAGAAACTTACAAAATCATAAATATTTTACGTTATTATTTTTATTATTATTATTATTTGAATAATTGGAATAATTTTAAATACGTATTCGAATAATTCGAACAAGATAAAATGTCTTATACGAATTATTCGTTTTATTCGAAAGATAGAAAAACCAAACAATTTGAATACCCTAATGCATATGTATACAACAAAACTCTTCCAGAATCAGATCACTCTTACTACGTCATACTTTCTATTTATATCATTCAAATTGCACCGTTAATTATTTTATTTCATTGTAATACTTCAAGAGGCTGTGAAGCAAAAGCTTTGAATCTCCAGTTATAGGATATTAATTCAATTTCTTCAATATAGAGGTATTTGGTACCATAAGTAACTTATTAAGAATCGTGCCAAATTTTATGTTTACTCTAAACAAGTACCTTACACAATTACACAATTGTTTTTCTTAGTAATAATAAATAAGTTATATTTATATCAATATAATATTTAATTGAAGTGCTTAAGTAAATATATGTATACATATATTATACTATCAAATACCTATGATAAGTAATTACAAAAATAATTATTATTATTTTTTTTTTTAATTATTTACAATAGATGATTTGTTAAGTACCGCAACAGATATAAGGTATAATCCACCTTCTATCTCATCTTCCTCATCAGCATCATCTTCACCAACATTCACAAATTTCCCACAACCAAATATTCCGAATTTAAAAGATGTGCGCATAAAAATTATTGAACAACCTGCACCCAAAGAACTCCGCTTCCGATACATATGTGAAGGACGTTCAGCAGGATCTATACCAGGCATTAATTCAACGCCAGAGAACAAAACATTTCCCACAATCGAAATAGAAGGATACGAGGGAAAAGTCAAAATTATTGTTTCTTGTGTTACCAAAGATCCACCATATCGGCCACATCCACACAATTTAGTTGGAAAGGAGGGATGTGAAAATGGTATATGCCTAGCAACCATTAATGGTCCACCAATGAGAATATCATTTACCAACTTGGGAATACAGTGTGTTAAAAAGAAAGATATTAAAGCTGCCCTCGAAGAACGTGAAAGAAAACGTATCGACCCATTCAAAAGTATGTTGTAATTAATAAATATTAACTTAAATTTTAAGACAAATTTATAACACTTTCTAGCAAGTTTTGCCCACAAAGATCAATTGTCATCTATAGATGCTTCTTGCGTACGTCTATGCTTTCAAGCCTTCATACCAATACCTGGAGTTAAAAAACCGTTTACAATTCCTCCAGTTGTCTCAGAACCAATCTATGATAAAAAGTCTATAAACGAATTAGTAATCTGTCGTTTGTGTAGCTGTGCAGCCAAAGTAACAGGTGGTGATACAATTATTCTATTGTGCGAGAAACTGCCCAAAGATGATATTAAAATTCGATTTTTCGAAATGAGAAACAATTCATTGTATTGGGAAGATTTTGCTCAATTTCTCCCAACCGATATTCATAAACAAGCTGCAATTACCTTTAAGACTCCCCGCTACAAACATCCAGAAGTTAAACACCCAGTACAGGTACGTTAAAAAGAGCTAAATTCATTTACATTTAAATAACAATAAGCCACAAATTATTTCTTAGGCGTTTATACAATTATACCGACCCGCAGATGATGAGGCAAGCGAAGCTTTACCATTCGAATTTTATCCCGATCCAGGTATGAGAACATTTCCGTGTATACATCGTAAGCTAAAACACAGACAGGACATGGAAATATTCCATCAAATATTATCGTTGGACAGTGAAATTACTGCAACAAAATATTTAGTGCCCTTGGTGGATGCTGGTGATAATGACAATGATAACGGTGACACTGTTACCAGTGACAGTTCAGCTAGTAAGCCTCTTAGTTCAGACACCTTAAATGAACACGAGGAGGCACGTAAACGTCAAAATGAAAGTTTCGATGATGACATTGACGATAACGAAGATGCTGATGACGATGAAATAGACAATGACGATACCGACAATTATAACTACATAGAACGAACAAATGGCGAAATGGAAATTGAGGTGCCCGTTCCACAAATCACATTTCCCTCCATAGATGATTTCACACAAACTTCAATACCAATTGAAGAGATTTTAGGGAATAGAGAAATAGATTCACGCGAATTAAGAACCATAGACAAAATAACTGAATGGATGAAGTCCAATGAACTCGAACGAACTGACAGTCTTATAGTTGAAAATGGAGACATTTCATCTTTGAGTGGTACTTCAGATAGAGTTAAAGGTGTAAATATTATAAACCAAGATACAATTTCCTTAACGGAAGATAATCGCATGAACACAGACCTTATAGAGCAGGACATAGAACTAGATGATAGATATTGTTTAGAATTACTTGCAAAGCGAAATGTGAATGATCAACTATGGGGTAACTATAGTAGAGGTCTAGCCGATGATGTTGACAATTTAAATAATTCTGCTAGCGCACAAGTCTCCGTAGATATCGACGAGAACTTTGACGAAACCGCCACTTACACTAGTCTTCAGATAGCATTGAAAAACCCTATTGAGATTAACAACGAAAGATCAGTAGTAAAAGATCAGGGACAAACAAATGTTAAAAAAGAAAAACCATATGAAAATGTAAAAAATGATTTAGTTGTTTTAACAAATCCGCCAGCACCTAAAATAAAAGTAAACGCTGCCCAAACGCCACAAACTCCACCATCTCCACCTATTTCTTTACCACCTAGAACTCCTTCACCTGATGGAGAACAAATTGTGCCTCCGTTACCTCCCAAGCGAAAACCTTCCCAAGAATTATGGGCGGGAGTAAACACTAATTCTTCACCGTGCCATACGGCTGATAGTAGCCGCAATGGTAGTATTTCATCACGCCCACCTTCACAAATTATTATCATGCGTACTCCTGATCAAAGTCCTACCAAAAGATCGGCAACTTCAACGCCTTCTCCGAAAAAAAAACAAGGTTTCTTTTCACGTTTGTTTTCACGAAAGAAAAGTAAATCCGATACTACAGCATCTGGAGATGAATCCAATTCAAAAGCAACTACACCAAATCAAAGTCGTGAACCCAGTATTGGCAACTTTTCAATGAGCGACAACAATCGTTCTTCGCTACGTTCGATTAAATCATTACAACCGAATTCCATCGGTGTTGAATTTAAAAATAATGAAAAAATCGGAAAAGCTGTAGGCCGTAGTGCTAGCAGTGTTTCGGGAAAACGTCCTGCTCAGAGTAATGCCGATGTTGTTCATATACCCCTTAAGGTTGATAGTTCGGAAACACTGCGTAAACAAGAAAGATCTTATTCTAGTTCTTGTACTTTAAGGTATGATGGTGGTCACTTGGACCGCAAGACTTTAAGTGCATTACAATTGGCCGATATTCCCATATCAGATGGTAATATGGAACTAATAGCTATAGCGGATCGACAGAGTATTAAGAATTTGTGTGAAGGTTCCTATGGTGTAGTACTTGATCCCAGTGTTGATCTATCAGAGGCTGAACACTTTGCCCTTTATACAAGCATGCCATCGCAAGGCAATGATGCGAACGATGAAAATGCTTTCGCTAATCAACCTGTTTTAACGCCCGAAGAGGTTGCGTTGCGTTTGGCCGCTGCAAATGGTCTGCATTAAAATCTTATTATAACGATTTAAAAAACTTCATTTTTGCCAACGATTTAAAATCAGTCGATTATACTTTGTTTTATTTTAATATTACGCTTTTCTGAAGTAATGTATTTACTTTAATATATTTAATTTCCTCATGAAAGTAAATTTTTGGAATAATCGTACGCATAAATTTTCCAACTTTCGTTAAAAATTTCGCTAAAAGAATCACTTAGATTGGCGCCTGCATATGAAATTAAATTCTGTGGTATGACTTTTAAAACTCAAATTTAATGCATTTTAATGAAACTCTTAAAGGTTTTTAAAGGTATATGATCATTTCAATCAAATATTTAATTTTTGATATTTTTAAAAATTAAAATCAAAAATTCATATGTTAAGGGCGATCATTGGATAAACGACTAGCAAGAAACAGTTATTAAAGGAATCACATTCTTTTTTTATCTAGCAATGTTTTAAACTATTTTAAAAATAATAATAATAATAATAATAATAATAATAACAATGATAATAATATTAATAATAATAATATGTAATGAAATTAAGATAAAAAGAGATGGGTATAAGCAATCAAAATAATTCTAGTAAAGTAAACAAATTAGTTTTAAATATTTTTTTTTTTATTATTTTGTTTTATTTTTATTAAATATTAATATTTATTTTAGATTCCAATCGAAAACGTAGTAAAATAGATGATAAATTATTACGAGAAATACGACAACAAAATCAAATGCAATCTAGTATTTCGAATTGTAAGTTTATTATTTTTTATTTTATAAATACAATTTATTTCTTTATTTTAAATTATTGACTACATACATACATTTAAAATATTGAATTTAATTTTTTTTTTTTAAATATTTAGTAGATTCGAAATTCTTTGGGTAATCATGGTGATATAAGCACACAACTTAGTATATTCATACATATTCTCATTAATACATACATATACACATACATAAAAACATTAACATTTTTTAAGTAATTTAAACAACATTTACAAGAAAATCCATTAATTTAATAACTAATTATAAACAATATATTTATAAATAATATATATCATAATTGTATTAATAATAATTCCCACATGCCATCAAAAAACACATATACTATACATACAAGTATTATCATAAATTGGTACTTACGTACTATACTTATGAATGTTCTTAAAGGTATAATATCTAAATTGATAAAAAAAATAAATAAAACAATAATAAAAATACAACAAATATGGGGACCATATTGTTATAAAAGCAACAAAAATCGTTAATACTCATTTAATTGATTTAATAGATGTTTAACAAAAGCAAAAAAAAACATTTGTTCATTCACTCTTGTTCTTTATAATTTATTATGTGTTCTTATAAATAAAACAGTTTGTTTTAAACAAATATACAAATGATAATAATATATTTTCCCAAAATGTTAAAAAGAAAAAAATAAACATAAATTTCTGAGAATCACAATCGTAGTATTATAATTTTAAAAGCTACAACTTACGGCATACACTCAGCAGTGGAGCAGAATAAAAATTTTTTGGAAATAAATGTGTAACTTCTAATCGGCTGGTTAGATTTACAGAGGTGTACAAAATTTAATATTTCATGAAAAGAGACACCTTTTTCGTATTTCAGCACAAAAACATCTTCGAACATTACGAACAAATTATTTTGTTATGACTTTTTAACATCCAGAATAGAAAAAAAAAATTTTTTAAATTTTCGTGACATATTAAACTTTAAAGTAGCGTAGTTTTGGCGTAGTTTCGTATATATTAAAAAATTATCTCAACTAGGAAATATAATTTATTTGAAAATAATGCAGTCAGTAGTTTGGATTCTTTCCCCCATAAAGTCCACATTTTTTGTAAGTCCGGTAAAACACGCTTGCTAAGTCTTTAAAATACATATGAGTTTCCTAATCTGCATTATATTTGTATATTCATGCTTTTGGAATTTAGAACATATAGGCTAAAGTTATAGGTTCTTGAAAAAATTTGTATTCTAGAGAGAAATGATTGTAGACACTTTTTTGACAAAATAATAAATAAATAAAATATCATAATTTTGCAATTTTTAAATTCCAAATCGTTTATTTTCGTACTAGTTAAGATATCGACTGCGAATATTCTTTAGTCGATAGATAATTTTGTTCTTTAACTAATTAAAATGTTGGGATATAAGTTGAAATTTCAAATGGAAATAACTCGAAAACTATAAGAAAACTATAAGGATGGTTTTCATAGGCCTTATCGAGAACTTTAAGAAGATCTAAAAATATAATAAGAAAAGAAAATATATGTATTTTATAAGAAATATTTTTCAATCAGTTCAAACTTTACTATGTCTGTACTATGCCCATAAATATGAAGCTCAAAAAAACTTAATTGAAAAAAATTACTCAAAAAAGCATACGTACTAGAATTGTTTTCATTTTTAATCAAATTTTTTACAAACGCCTTCTTATTATCTATTCTTCATATCTATGTTAATCTATGGCTATGCCTATGTGAAATTTTATGTAAATCGAATCAACCGATTAGAAGTTAAAGATTTATTTCAAAAAATTCGACTCTGCCCCACTGTGCACTCCCAGCATTACCTCGTATATGAATATATATATGTGTTATACTTAAAAAAAACAATAATAATAAACCAGTATTATATTCGTACATATATATCGTCGATGCGCTGACGAAAAGTCCTATGTGTTATTGAACAACTTTTCAAGAGAGTAAAAGAACAAATAATGAAAACCATACAAAATTACGTATTAATCCTGTGTTGCAAGTAGAGTTTTTCTTTACCCGGGCATCATAAAACGATAAACTAATTGAGTTCTTTTTGAAATAATGACATCTTGAAAGTTAAATGAAAACTTTATGTTATATAACAATTCATCCCTAAGTCGAATCATTACTTTGGGTAAAACTTCCTTCGAAATTTTTACGGAAGTAAGCTTGTTGTTAAGAAAGCCTTAAAGAATTTTACAAATTACTGAATTCCTATTCTTTCCATGTTTATAACCCATTTCTATGAATAATGGTTTTTCTCATATAAAAATATAATTAAAAAAAATAAATAAATAAATAAATAAAAAAAATAATATTTATTTTTATGCTACTCAAAAATTAATTTTAATCATATTCACTTTTTGTAATTTATCTAACAAAAATTTTATATACAATTTATAGTTTGGATACTTTTATGCCCACGTTTTCACAGATGTTTTAAAAATATAAGTTGTTCTTTGAGGATTCCAAACATTTTAAGGAGATTCAACTTATATCTTGCGCATGCGATCAAATTAAAACTTCAAATCGTTTAATAAATATACATTTCAAATGTCAATTTTTATTCCTTACTAGTCCTTTTTTTATTATTTATGACCACAATGAAAAAATTTACAGAATCTAATTTTTCATATTTAAAATATTCCATTAATAAAAAGAATTATTAAGAAAGATATTTAAACTCGTAACAAAACCAAATAAAATAAATAGAAACAAATGTAAAAACACATTTTACATACACAAGAAATCCCGGAAATTCCCGCATGATTTCCCCGGTTTACGGCACTGGAAATTTTGCGGAATTCCCAGGATTTCTCATGAAAAACTCTTGTTGCAAGTTATATTGGTTTAAAGGGTGGTCCGAAGTGCCCTTTGTCATTTTCAAAATACTTTTACAACCTAACTGATATAAGTCCAAGTGATATGTGTATAAAATATTATACTGGTCGTAGTCGTATTTACTAAGTTATAACAAAAATAGCAAGAAAGGAGAAAACAAATTTAGGACATTTTGAGTAAAAATTATAGTTTAATTAAAAATGGTACCAATTATAATGTTTACATGTACATTTGGGAAAAATAATTATATGTTTTAAATTTGCAATAAATTTAACTATTAAATGGACAAAAGTAGTTAGTTCTATATAGAATTTATAGAATTTATGTAGAATTTCTTATATTTTTATTTTTTTTCACCAATATTGTTAGAAAATTAAGAGTTGCGAAATTTAACTGATCACTATAAAACAAATAAAAGTAAAAGTAATTGAACAATAAATTATAAAGTATTGAAAAATCTGGTGCTCAGAAATTATTCCGAGTCTTAAGTTTTTGTGTTATTTAAAGCAATTCAAGTATCAAAATATATTTGGACGTAATTTTATTAAACTACTTAAAAAGCCTTTCCTTGGTTGGTATGTTACGGATAATTTCTAAACAATGCTATTTAGGGATATCATCCTCAATTTGTACCAATCAGTATAGCAATAACTAACTAAAATTGTATTAGGGTAAATATTGTCAATTACTTAATTTATTTGACCATGTCTGGTCATTGTATTATATGCGTCATACGTTCCCAAAATTTCAAATAGTGTAGTTTTGACACTAAAGATGTTGAGACATGTTGTCGTTATAACTAAACCATTTATGCTTCAAAAAAAAAAATCAGGTTTTAGTAGATCTCCAATAATTAAAAATATTGTAAAAAAATTTTGCATTTAACTGAAAACCTCTGTGCATTATTATGTGTCTAAATTAAAAAGTGAGATTATGAGACAAAATCGCACATTGTTCCAAAGTGGATAAAAACTCAACATTAATATTTATGTGTCAAAAATCACCTTTAATTAGATATCACTAGTTTTTCCATAGTGATAAAACTAGTCATTTTATAGCGTTTCAAAATGAAAAAAAGCACTTCGGACCACCCTTTATTACGTTCATATGTTAGAACAATTTGTTGATAAGGGTCAACCAACCAGATATACATAATTATAACCTTTGACTCTTTCTAAACTTTTTAGTTAAGAAAGCATCTAATTTCTGAAAATGCAAACAATCAAAAAAATTTAGATGAAAATATTTATTAAATATAAAAATGTTAAAGAAATCCCATACTTCAAAAATAATGTTATTTGTTATTTTTTTAAGAAATTGTTTGCTTTCTATGATCATAAATTATTTTGTTTAAAATATTCGTATGATTAAAAAAACGTTAAACAGGTATTAAGGAAAAACTAATTTTTTATCAAAAATTCTCAGGTTCAAAAAGAAAAACTTTTACACAGAAAAAGATAAGATTTATACAGAAGATTTTAAAAAACTGCTTACAAATAATGATAAGGAAATGTTAATTAGTCAAAATACGTGTATGTACTTATATAATCATATATAGAATAATTAATACAATGGACCAACAAATAATTAGTTTTAAGATAAAAAAAATGTTATTGAGATCTTTATAAAAATTATTATTACTAAATATGTAAATAAATGTTGAATGTTATTTAATAAAGAAAAATAATATTTGAAAAATTTGAAATTTATGACATTTGAAATTATGACATTTTATATAATTTATTTGAAAGAACTTGAGATTTCTTAATTTGTTTATAAAAGAAAATTTTCGATAAGTTGAAAAACAAACTCAAAATCATCAAATCATTAGAAACAATAAAGGTAATTTTGGATTCTAAAACATTATTTTCCATTTATAAGTTATTTTTAATTCAGTGTTAAATCACTTAATGTTTTTCATTATTTTGCACGTACATATAATTATTTATTATTGATTAATTATTTTAAGGCATACTAACACTGTGCTCTGATTTTTTATTTTCATTATTTGAAATATATTTTTTTAGAAACTGATTTAATGTTATGCTTATTCTTATCCCAGAATGTTTTTAACCCCTTCAATTTGTTGTATCTAATCCATAAAATAATGTGGTAAAGAAATGACACAATTAAACAAACGTATTTAAATTATGCAAATTTGAAATATTTTTTGATATCCTATTTTAAATATGTTTTAGAGATATATATACAAGAGTTATGAAAAGATTAATGTACAAGTAATTAATTTTTCTGTTGTTTCCTGCTATAATTAACTGATATTGGCATTTTACAAATAAATATGCATTTTACAATAAATACTTACGTTAATTAAATTAATTTTGTAAAAAGTTTATTTAATTGAATTTATAAAACTTTTATATTAAAATTATAACAAAGTAATAAAATTTTTTAGCAACAAATTTAGATAACTATTCCATGTGGAATATACAACCGCCAGTCCAATCATCCCCTTCCGAGTCTTCAGCAATTCCTGAAGTAAAACCTGAGCCTTGTAAGTTTTTAAAATTTTCCCTGTTAAAGATTATGAAAATTAAAATTCTTTTTATTTTTCTGCAGTTTTATCACCAAATTACTATGGCGGATCATACAGAAATACGTATCAAACATCACCGTCACCGCAGCCAACATCACCAATGATGATTCGAAGTATAAACACACCATCACCGGGTCTAATGAGAAACTCCAGTGCCGAAAGTCAAACACAAATGTCAATTCTTTATAATCAAAGTCAGATGAATCAAAATTTAACAAATAACTTTGCAGCCAATATCAACTCTAATCAATCTCAAAATGCTGTTGGATTTAATGAGCACAATAATAATAACAACAACATCAACAATCAAATGTTAAATACAAAAAATCCATTCCTTGAAAATATTAATCACAATATTAATGAAATTAGTAGCAACAACAATATCAACTTTAATATGATAACATCCCAACAACAGACACAATTTACAGCATCCAATAATTTAGTAAATCATACTAGTGGCGGAAGCTTTACGCCCATTTATGCCAATGATAATGCCAACAACCCCAACGCACAATTTCAGTCCGTTAACATAACGAATAGCATACAACCATTCCAAGCTGTTGGAATGTCTAACAATTTGTCCGTGAATCAATCTCAAGATTCAAATACAATGCTTGATTTATTGCGGTGTATTGATGACATGATACCACTACAAAATTCCGATGAACTGAGAATGACAATATATTGATGACATAGGAATAAAACACTTTTTAATGTATTGTTTAATATATATTTTTAATTAACTTAGTACTATTTTCTTTTGCTTACTTGTTACACTTCAGAAATAATTTATGAAAAAATTAAAGAAAAATTATTTAAAATAGTTATGATTCCTGTATTAAGCTTATAAATTTTATGTGGTCAAATAGTTTTAATTTTTAAACAAAATAGTTATTGGTAGACCAAAGACAATATGTAAAAAATTTTGTACAATTGTTGACAAATTCATCTATGAATCTGAATATTACAAAAAAAAAAAAAAAAAAAAAAAAAAGATAAAAAGAAAAATTTGAAAATGAAAAATATTTTCGAATCAAGATTTTATTTCCTGAAAATAAGAATAATAAGACTCGTATAAAAAATCGACTAGACGTTTCAATGATTATTGATTCAAATTAAAATTTTACAACTTCAAATATATGTTGTTACAAATATTGATGTAGTCTCCAAAATAAATGACATAGATACATCAAGGCGTAAATATCAAAATCATTTGATTACATCACGAGAAATAACGTCAAAACACAACAGAAATCAACATTTTTCTCATACAAAATATTCGACTTGACTGTGATCCCAAAAAGGTACATACATACATACATACATACATACAGGGCTGGCTGATCTGATTTTTGACCCCAAATTTGGGGAACTTTTGTTATAGAGAAAAATGAACATTTTGGTTTGGGAATGAGGAATTTGTTGGGAATATTAAAAATATTTTGGAGATTTTTTTTTCGGAAAGTTATGTAATAATTGTATCTCTTGTTTAGTTAATAAAATTCGAATTTTTCGCTAAAATATATAATTTTAAAGATGATACACATACATACATGTCATTATAAAGAATTTGTTCAAGCAGTCCTTGATATCCTTACGATCTCTACAAGCAATACATGTGTAGAATGCGTATATATTTGTGACAATATCAGAAAGTTGAATGTGAATTTTCACTCTTTCAGAAATAGAATAAAACATCTCATTTGGCAATTTCTTAAGGTTTCGTTTTTCCTAATGTTCGTTTTGAATTTGACTTTTTTGGTAATATGATGTTTTTTTGCAATATATATGATATATAAATTTTTCCCTACTTATTTTTGTAAAAAAATCGCTCATGGAAATGCTCATAATACTGCCCCAAATAAATATATTTTTCATTTTTGTACATCAAGTATAAACATTAGTAAAACAAATGTTTTGCACAAATATATCTTGGCCATTTATATGTTAATATTAATAAAATCTTTTGCCAAGAATTTAATCAGACATGAATGAATCTGAAGTTTAATATATCATGAATTCCAGGAGAAATCGAGGAAAAAACCGGTCTTTACTTTGTGTCCTCTGATTTTCACGAAATTAAGCAAACATTTCCGCTAGGGAATAAATTTAATATATCATTTTTATTTTTCCAAATTTCGAAAAGTTCTCGATTTTTGACAAAAATGGTCAAAAATGTACGAAGTATCAATATTTAAATATTCATAACTTTTTAAGTTGCAATCCGATTTCACTGAATTGAAAAGCGAACGATAAGGAATTATGTCCTCTATAAGTCTCATAATTAAAAAATTAATACTTTTTAAAAAATGTGCATTGTAATTCATCTACATTTTTCAGACGCATTTTTTAAAACATTCTCCCCCTTTGATTATAAATTTTTTCAATTCATCTTAAAATGTGATTTCTGGTTCAGCGTTTTACGCAGTGTGCAATTATAAATTTATAAAACTCAATACGTAAATGCCGATTTTATTGATTTAAAAAACATTTAAACTGAGCTTTTATGTACTATAAGCTAAGTTAGTCAAAAATTCAAGATTAGTTAGAAATTTGTAAAAAAAATAATTTTCCAATTATCATGATATTTAAAAAGGACCACGTTGCATTTATAACTCCGTCAAAATTATTGAAATCGGATTTCAGCGGAAAATATATGTGGATAATTAAAAATACGACTGTGAAATATTTTGATTTTTTATAGAAAGTAGAATCGCGAATAAAACCGCAAATTTACTGTCATTTGAAAAAAGTAAAACAGTTATGTTTTATTGTTGGTATAAAGTGTATGTTGAATTTATGATATAATATATATTTATTAGGGTTGTCAATTATTCGACACTGAATTTGATCGAATAAAATTTGAATTTTCTTCGATTAATAAAATGAGTAAAGAATAAAATATATTGTTCGAATGATTAATTATATGTTAAAAAATGCAAAAAAATACTAGATTTTTAAATCAATTATTGTTTTTATTAACATGAAGCAAACCTAA
Organism: Protocalliphora azurea; assembly: GCA_932274085.1. Classification (NCBI taxonomy): domain Eukaryota; kingdom Metazoa; phylum Arthropoda; class Insecta; order Diptera; family Calliphoridae; genus Protocalliphora; species Protocalliphora azurea. The sequence continues at coordinate 79,875,743 of OW026520.1, forward strand.
AAATAACAATTCATTAACATCAAGGGCCTATATTCAAACCCTCTACCTTTGGATTTCTCGAAACTGCGTTGCCATTATATTCCCTATGATATAAATTTAAAATGAAAATTCCTAGTTTTTCCATTCTATCAAAGTTTTTGTATTCCTCTATCAGAAAATAAATACTTTATTTTTATTTTTAAGTACAAAACCCTCTATCTCTCTTAGTAATAATTTTGTATTTTGACAATTTAAACATAACATAATGGCAACTCTTATCAAAATTGTTTCTTGGTAATGAGGCGTCATTATTATTTGCCTACTCTATATTACATAAATAAGTACTCAGTAGTATAATAGCACGCTAATATTTCAATCAGGTGAACTAGGCTAGAACGCTGGATTAGTTTTTTTTTTAACAAAATGTTTTCATTTTCGTTTAGGTACATGTTTTTGAGTACCCCTAGAGCCTAGGAATTACTAGATGAATTTGTGGACAACTCGAACAGGCAAAAAATAAGTGTTTATTTTTGTTCCAATTATACCTGCTGGCTTACCAGGAGAGCAAAGTTTTTGCTGGGATATATCATTTCTGACTAATTTATACATGCTGAACATAATTCTGGCCAAAAAATTAAAATCGGTTGAATTGTTCTTTAGATATACTATAATAAATACCCACTTTGTACGGCTGCTACTACCCCCTGTAAGCCTACCCTACCTATTTTCACCTCAACTGTGTAACTTGACAAGAAAATTATTCCTACAAAATCTCGAGTCTTTCAGTATAGCAGTTCCTTAGATATGTGATAAATAAGATTTATCTTGCATGGGAGCTAGCACTTCTTCTAAAGCTACTCGCCCTATCTTTATTTCAGGAAATTATTCCCACACAATTTTAAAACTTCTGCTCTAACAGTTCTTCATTTAAGCGATAAATAATTTTTACTCTCTGTACCTACCCCTCTTATTTTCATCATAATTGTGGAAGTAGTTGAGAAAGTTATTACCACAAAATTTCTTTGGATATTCTATAATTATTATTTTGTTTGTATGGAGAGTACCATTGTCCCTGCTACGATCCCAAAAATAAAGTAGCCTATTTGAATTATGTTGCTTTCAAATTACTAATTGGTTTTAAAGCTTTTAAAATCCTACATTAAATAGTAATTAAATGTATTTCTAACAATGCAAAACCCTCTATATATGTAGTTATTTTATTTATTCACGTTGAATGTTTTAAAAGTAAGCGAAAAAAACTGTTTGTAGTTTTTTTTCGTTCTCTTGAAAAGTTGTGTTTTTCGAGATAGAGGGTTTTGAATATAGGCCCTCGATATTCATTGAGATCATACTCAAATTACAGACAAATGATATAATGAAATTAAATTTCTTTTAAAATTATCATTCATAAGAACATAATTAAGCATTTTGGCTTTAAAACGATTGTCTTTTTTATTAAAAACCGTAGTGCGATTCAGTTTCTTATTTTAACGATTATCGAATCGTTTATAAAATTAAACAACAAAATTATCGATTTTGCGATTCTACATCATTTTTAAACATCATCAACAATTTACAAATAACTCCCAAATTCTTTTTTAATTCTACTCCTATTTAAGTATTCTGTTTATTTAGACAGAAGTGCCACACAAAAGTTGTCTGCTGTTGTTTAAATGTTCGTACCGAATCATATAATCGTTACTGCAAACAACAAAAGTCATCGACATATTTGTCGATTACCGACAGTGTTGCCAATAAAATGCATTGGAAATTTATAAAAATATGCTAAATGCTTTTAACACTTTTTTGCAGTATTTTTAATCCAGTACTTTTATATTTTTTGATTCAATATCATTGTAAATTTTACGGTATTAGTTGTCAGTTTTAAAATATAATCCAAAATTTTACTTTATTTCCCAATATTACAAATAATTCTGAAGAAAATTTGTTTATAAGTTGTCATTTGAACTCTATTTTACAAAAAAAAAAAAAAAAAAAAAAAAAAAAAAATAGGGGCAACGAAAAAATGAATTTTCTTTACAAAACAATATAGCATTCTCATTTGCTGTAGAATAATTTAGCATAATTTTTTGGACGATCTAGGACTTTTCCATTTACATATTCTGGCAACACTGATTAAAGGAAAAAATCCTTTCACAAAACAAATCTAGTTTTTCTGTTCTTTTTAGGTTTTTCTAAATAAAATCAATGATCATCAATATTATTAAAATAATTTTTTTTTTAATTTTTGATATTATTTATTGATTAATTAAGTTGAAACCATCGTTATACATTTCAGAATTTTCGGTTATTTCCACATCATTTGAATCATTAAAATAATTTTTGAAATAAATAATAAATGAAAAATTCTCAAAAATAAAGCATTTATATACATACACTTTTTATATACACTTTATGTTGAATATTTAAGAAAAATTAATATGTGCTAAAAAAATTTCCAGAATTTAATAATAACTTACACGTTTCCGGTTTATTCTAACTTTAAGACGTTTGATTAAATCTTTGAAAAAGCTATTCTATTGTTTTCCAAATAGTATTCAAACTTCACAGTCCGTGAAAGGCTTTAACCCGAAATCTATTAAAACGTGATTTACACATTTATATATCCTAAGATTTTCCAACTGAACAAAACTTTTTACACTTACTCGTATAATTTCAAAAAGGCATAACAATTTAACAAAAACTTGTTTTTAAAAATTATTCGATTATTTGATTAATCGTTAAAAATTGATCGAATAATTTTCTTCTAAATTTATTTTTCTTTTTTTTAAGAATAAAAAATTTGTTCCTCGAATAATCGAATTTCTGTTCGAATGACAACCATAATTTTTATAAATATGTAGTTATGTAAAAATATTTATCCAAAAATTATCTCTATAAAAGGAAGCAACAAATACTTGTTAAAAGCAAAAAATATAATTATTTTGAATGATAAGACGACTTTTTCTGTTGAGTGGGGATTTTTAGGAGAAATTTTTTTAAGTTTTGGGGTTGGCCAAAAAAAGTACCTAGCAGCCCTGTATACCTACGAGTATGTATATATTTTAATTCAGGGTTTGAATTGTATTAAAAAAACATTAATTAAAGAATCTCAATTTTTGATATTTTATATCTAATATACATACGCATTATTGCATTAAAAGTAATATATAATACTATATATAAATTATTTTAAAATTTTCATAATTACGATTTTTTTTTTTTTTTAATAAAATTAAGCTTGTTAAATAATCAATTCATTGTAATCTTTTTTTTAATATAATTCTTATGAAATAAATAAAATATTAATAAAAATATGGTTTTAAATGGATTTTAATTGAAAAATTAATAAAATCTTTAGTTATGCCATACAATTAGAGAATGCTACTCGGCATTCCCAGGAAATTTGCAATTTTCGTTTCCCGCTTGAAATTTTTGGTTACTTGTTATACGTGGTCTCCCTCCTTTGTGAATGGTATGTATTTTTCCACTATTGACTATACGACAAATAGTTGATTTTGGAATCGATTATTTTTCGAAACATCTTTTTGTGAAATTCTGTTGCGATATCCTTTAAAGTTGTTTATTTCATTTGGAAATTGTACTTGTTTCCAGCAAAAAGGAAAATAAATAAATAATAAAACACTGTTCAGTATTCAAATGATGAATTGAAACTCGTAATATGCATTTCTTTATAAGGAAGAAGAATGTGATTACCGTTATTTTCAGTACTTTTTAGTATAAATTGCTTTAAAAAAAGAAGAGGGTAAACAGTTGTTGTAATTGTTTCGAACATTTCAATTAAAACCATTATATTTAAAAATATATATCGGTCATTTGCTGCAATATCATAACTCAAAAAAAAAACGCAAATTTCGTGTTAACATCGTTAGTGCATAGTAAATAATGTATTTTATTATCTGATTCGTGTACGTATTTTTTTTTTTTTTTTTTATTTTCTTTTTTGTTTTTTGTATTTCACGCAGGATCGCGATTAAAGGATTATGTACAAATTTCATAATCTATTTTGTATTCCTTGCAACAACGTATTATTTGTGTGTCTGCTATTGTATAGTCAACATTGCAAAGCTTCCTAAAAAAGTGATTAAATTTCATCATAATATTATTTTCATTCAAGATTCAAAAAAAATATACATCAACTTAAAAACTCCTAAAAAAGTACATTTTTGAGTTATGACATTCTTCTTCAGCAAATGAGCGATATGAGAATTTTCAAAAATTTTCGAAACTCTTTGAAACCTACTTTATGTGTCTTGTATTTCTGAAGTTTGTTGTGTGTGTAAAGATAAATTCGAATTTAACTAGCAGAGACAAGTCCTCTTTGGAACCCTTATATGGTATATCAGAAATAATTTTGGAGTTTCAGAAAAACTTCATCTAAAAAAAATGTTTGTTGAAAGTTTTCTTGAGAAGCATATTGGTTATTTTTGGAGTTGATTGAATGATTCGAATATGCCACTATATAGAAATGTTAGTCCAAGGGGTCCTTAAGTCCTATAAGTCACTATATAGAAATTTTAGTCGAAGGGGTTCTTAATAGAAGAGCATAAGTCAAATTTCTAAAATAATTTCATAACTTAAATAAATGAAATTTTAAAAAATGTAGTTTTTGTGAAAATGCAATTATTCGCCCAATTCGAATAATGTCCATTGGAATAAATAGCGTTGTATGTATTTTCACAAAAAAATACATTTTTTAAAATGTTAATGTTAATATTTATTAAGCCTTTTTAAAAAATAAGTTGATATTTTAAACTAAAAAATAACAAAGATTTCTGAAGTGCAGTAAATATTTGCAGCACCATGCTTTTACAATATATTATTCCAAGTTTAAAACAAATAGTTTTTACATACAAACAAATACGCCTTTTCTAACGGAGCTTACACATCTTAAGACGAAAACTTACATCTAAATTAAAAATAAAACATAATAAAAAAGGAAAAGAAAAACAAAATTCTCAAAAAAAGGTACTATGCTCTATGAGTGCCAGGCGTACTTTAAAAAAAAAAAAAAAAACTATGTCTTAAATTAATATTTAAGTCAAAGTTAGAAAGTTTTTCATTAAAAAACCGATAGGTGAGAGATAGTTGGTATTATGCCAATTTAAATTTCTCTAAACTGTGGATATTTGGTATGATGATTTTCATGAACTGCAATTCTAATTATAAACCTATTCAAATATAAACCGATTGGTGTTATTTATGAATTTCGATACAAATATATATTCGAATGTCGCTTATTTACTGCTTCAAAGTTCTTTTGAGTACTACATCTTAAAATTTTATGTTCAAATATTTCTAACTATTTCACTAAAGTAAGTGAAATTCTAAACAAAATTGGAAATCCATATAAGAAAACCGGTCTTAAACTTATATACATATATAAAAGAAGTATCGTTTTCTTTGATAAATTTTCATTATGTATAATTTATGAAAACGACCTCATTATCTTATAAGATTTGTTCAAAACTCTTCTTGAATGTCGGTTAAATTTAAAGAGTATTAAAATTAATTCCAAAACATTTCAGATTATTTACAAATGGTATCTCCACTCCATCAAGAAAAAATTTTAATTTTTTACTCTCAGGAACAACATAATTTTTCCATTTTCTTGAAGCATTGCGAAGACAAATTACTTCACACTTAACAGCACTTATTTTCACCCCCAATCATTATATAAGTTTCTAAGAATTTGAAGATGATAAGAAACTTGATTTAAAACGTCAATAAAATATGAATATAGAAGGAATCATTCGCATAAAGCATACTTGAAGAATTTGATAAAATGTGAGGAAAATCATACATTAAAATATTATAGAGGTGTGGAGCTAAAATTTAACCTTGTGGAACGCAGCACTTAATTGTACCAAATTTTGACAATTCACTATTAAATTGCACACAAAATGATCTTTCGTTGCACTACATCCTATTTGAATTAACTTACAAAGAATGCCATTATGAAATGCATGGTCGAAAGTCTTTTTAACGTCTAACGAAGTCGCTACTGTACAGCAACGATTACGAAGATTACATACATCATTTTGGAATTTTGATAAAGCATCAACAGTAGAGTGTCCTTTTTTAAAGCCAAATTGATGATCTTGAATAAATGATTCAGTCATAGATATGTCCATTTTTCCCCTTATTATTCTCTCAAAAAGATTCCATATAATTTTATAGTAGTATGTTGTTTGTTTTTTTTTTTTTTTTTTTTTTTTTTTTGTATAGAATCAATTTTCGATATCTTCCAAGCGTTTGGAAAATACGCATTATTTAAACAAAATTAAATTTATTTAAAAATAATCAGCAAATATTCAAATGACTGTATAAGAAGCTTTTTTATAATAAAATTAGATATCTTATCTAAACCACACGATTATTAGTAATGCAATTAGAATGCTCTAACATCTCATCTATAGTTGCAAGATTATTGTGTATTTATTTTTGAGAAACTTTCAGAAAAAAGTGTGTATGCAATGAATATCATTAATAGTATTATCTATAGTATTTAAAATATCTGTAACATCTCTAACTAGTGTAGAACTAATGTAAATCCTTGAAAAATGATTTTATAATTCATCTAATATTAATGACTTATCCTCTAATACTGTTCCGTTAAGAGATAGACTTCTTCAATTTTTATTTCTTTTGTATTCTATTATGTTATAAATTTGTCGATGAGTAGAAGGATCTGATTTAATTTGCTGAAGTTTCTCGCTAAATAATTTAGACTGTTCTAGTTGCCCTTGTATTTTAATAATTATGTTTAATAGTTGTATCTGTTTCGATAAAACTAAATAATCTTGATCAATTCGACATAAATTTCTTTTTTCAATTCCTTTTGCCACCTATATTTAATTTTAAAGAAACTTTTAATTTTTTTCAGAAATGATAAATTTTCTACTCTAGCTTTCAATTATATCCGAATGATAACTTGTAACAGATTGTATAGTTCATGTGAAATTATCGATATATTTATTAATTTCCAAATTCTTAAGATTTCTATTTGAATTTATATAATGATTTAAAATACCACCATTTCTATATGGTGGCATAGTCGAAACATTCGCACAACTCCAAAAATAACCATTATTCCTGTCAAGAAATTTTTCAACGCAAAATTTATTTTTTGAAGTTTTTCTGAAATCACAAAATTATTTCAGATATTCCACTATAAGGGTTCCAAAGACGACTCTCTTGGCTAACATCTCCATATAGTGTGATATGCGAACCATTCACCCAATTCGATTGAATTAGCAAATGTTTTTAATTTTTAGAGACAGCCGATAGTGCGACCGTCTCCTTTAAATATCTGATTATTAATCAAATGTATCTACTTATTATTAATCTTAACCTAGCTTACAATTATTCTTACACTAATATATACATAATATCATCATCATTTGAGAATAATGAGCCATTCATAATACATGCTGTCCAGCTCTTGTGCAGTGTGGGCAAAATACTTCAACAATGTATAAGCATTAATTTACATGCAGAAGGCAAGCAACTTCGACTACAACTCCCTTTTACAGAAAGAATGATCAATACTTGGTTGATCATTCTTAGTTTATTTAAAAAACACAAAAGTTAACACATTTTTATATTTATTTATTCTAACGGGGCTTTAGGACCGTACTTCCTCTTTTAAAAAGAAAAAAAATTATTTTATTAAATATGATTACAGTAATTAATTTGTAAATTTTTGTTTCTTAAGAAGAAAATTTAGATATTGCCAACGATAAGAAAGTAAACAATTGTTTTTAATTAAAACATAGAATTGCATTACTATTTTTATAGATTCGTTTCAATCGATGGAGCAAGATATAGTGATTTGAAATGGAATGAATTAGCAAAATCCTCAATAGTATGAGAGAAGCAAGTAGAGTAACTGAGCTGTATTGCAACAATACCTTTTTATTTCCTCTTCTTCCATAATTAAAATTAAACGCAAATATATCATACAAAATTTAACTTAAAGTTATCTTTTTTTAAGAAATAATTATTGGAATGAAACAATATTAACATATTATTAACAATCGATTTTTATTTTTCATAATTTAAACTAGAATCGCTCAAAATGAAAAAATGAATTGAAAAATTTATTTGAAATAAAAATTAAATCATTTTCATCACATTGGGTTGTATTTCCTAAGTCGATCTTTATGGACCTTAATTATTGTCCATCAACTCAACGTTATTTCTCCCATCAAAAGCTATTAGCTTGCAAACCGGGTCCAGTTTGTGTAATGCATAGTTTCAGACTAGTATCCAATCATCTTTAACAATTCAGTGGAACTCTGTTGTCTCTTTAATTTAGCATTTGTACTAAACCAGCAGCTCTGCGATGAGCCGCTTGGAGTCTGAATTTATTCTCCTTCTCATATAAGTCCACGATATACGAAGGTGTTATACTCTTGTCATTTATGAATTCTAGGGATGGCGGAGTCTTTCCAAAAAAAATAGTTCGAATGGACAATACTCATAAGCCGTTGACGGAATTGTATTATAACAATAGAAAAAAAAATTTAAGCACACATCCCAATCAGATCTATCTTCAGACACATAGGCCCTTAAATATTCGTTAAAATTCTGTGCTATATTTCTACTGTACCAATTGTCTCATGATAATATGGTATAGAATTGTCCTTTTCTATTTTCATGAGAGCACAAAGATCCTGTAAGATTTAGTTCATGTATTCCGTGCACGTGTCCGTGACTATTTTAGTCATTGAACCATATATCAATACGATGCCTTCCGCGATTGCCTCTGCAACACTTCTGACTGATTTATTCTTTATGAGCACCGCCACCAAATATATAGTGAGATCACACATTATAGTGACTGCATATTCATTTTGAGAGTCAGACTTTAGTAAAGATCCAATTGTATCTATGATGACTATTTCAAAAGGTTTAATGGGGGTTGGCGTTAGTACAATGGGTTTCTTGCCCCTAATTATAGGTTTAGTAGTTTGGCTTGATTTACATTGTTTAACGTATTTGGTTATATCTCTAGTCATGCCTTTTCAATAATAAAGAAGTCTTATTTTTCTTATCATGCGAGTGATTCCGATATGACTTCCGTTAACAGGGTCATCATGATATCTTTGCATGATATACATTTTTTCTTAAAGTCGTATCGTTGCCAAAACAATGTTATAAGTTATTTTTTTAAGCTTTGGAAAGAGGTGAGCTGAGTCGACATTTCCATTAATAACTAAGTCATACAACATATATTCTTAAAGTTTTTTCTTTCCTTTAAGGATAACTAGTTTATCCTGAGTAAAATGCAATTGTGACATTTTACGGTGCTCTTGGGCCTCATATACCTTTAAACTGATCGATTCGTTAGATTGTGTTTCATTGCTCATTTTACAATCCTTGTTCTGTTTTACCTGAAGCCTAGTTGTTACCTTCAGTACTTATTTGACTTCTATATTTTGTATATCTGTAAATTCTAACCGTGATAAAGCATCAACGGCATGATTATTTTTCCCCCAAGATAGTCGACTGTAAAGTCGTTTTCCTCTAGGTCTAACCTCATACGTGTTGTCTGGTAATATACCCTTTTCTGTACATTTGTGACCTAAGAATGTCACTTCCTGACAGAAAAACGAACACTTAACAGGACATAACTTAAGGCTGTACTTTCTGCACAAATCAAATACATCTTTTAAATTTTGTAACTTGTATTCCGCAGAACAACCAATCACTATCAAATCGTCCATATAAATGAAAGCTTGTGTGGGTGATAACCCAGAAAAAGCTAATGACATCATTGTTTAGAATGAGTTTGGGACAATTTTTATGCCATAAGGTAATCTTTTGAATCGAAAAGAGCCTTTGTCGGTTGAGAACGAAATATTGCATGAAAAGTACTTTGCTCTACCTAATTGATCCAATATGTCATTCATTCGAGGTAATGAAAATTTGTCACCTATTAATTTCTTGTCGATTCCTCTATAGTCAACCACTAGTCTCCATCTCTTTTTACATAATGTTTCTAGCTCAGAATGTACAAATGCAAGAAAATTTTTTCGTAATTTTTCAATGTTTTCCCTTTTCTTTTTGGGATTGCAACTTGGTTGGACACTTTTATAGTCATTTAGATTTTCCAATATTATGTGGACGTTTTCAATTACTAAGTCAGGATTATATAGTCCTGTTTGCCTTGGTAGTCCAATATACATCCATACTTTCTGATGAAGTCCATGTCTATAACACCATCCGTTTTAATGGGGAAGTCATCTCCTACCATATGAAACTCATGCGCTATTAGGATGTCTTCTATCTTAAGATCAATTTTAACTTTTCCCAATGTTGTTATCAATCCTTGTCCAATGCCATTTATGTTGGTCTTTTCGTGGTTATCTATTGGTTGGTTTAGAACCTGATTGAATTTTACTACAGAGATGTCTGCACCTGTATCTACCAAAGAGATATATTTATTATCATTCAATAATGACCTAGATCTCAGGAAGCTGTACAAATTCAAATTTATGTTATTAAAGATCTTAGGGGTTTCGTACGTTTCCCGAATTATCTTCGGTTAGGCAACGCATACTATTAGTACCTCTAACATTATTCTTGCCATTTCGTCCATTGAAGAAATTATTTCTTTGATAGTTTGAGTGATTTCCATTTCGATCGCTATTGCTTTGGAAATTCCTTTGAGCACTGACAATGTGACGGTTACCATTGTTGCGGTTATTATTATTTCCATAATTGTTGATACTCAAAAAATTTAAATTTTGTCCGTCGAATTGGCGGTTTGGGTCTTTGAGCAGAGCTATACGAAAGGACGGTGTTTGTTTGACCGCAAGCCTCCGTACAGCTGCTTATAAATTTTGACACCAACTTATTAAGATTAGTGAAAATTCCTGATCCCATTATCAGCTTCACTCTTGCATTATTAATTACTGCTTTTGTAGCCGATCTAGTAGCATATGTTGTTGCTACAGGAGTTGAAAGTCCATCGTTTATATATGCTGTTTCTAATTTTTTAGTTAAATCTACAAATTGCTTAGCATATGTATTGACTGTTTTACCCTGCTCACGCACATTTATCAATTTTGCAGTTATGCCTAAGTAAGTCTGTAGTAATTTGCATTAAGCAGTCTTCTTAACTGCTCTAGTTTTATTACAGGTGTGTTAATATGCCTGTTTATTGTTTCTGCCCTTGTTAGTCGGTCAGTATTCATACATTAATCGATTTTAGGAATTCCTCTTTTATGATTCGAGTTTTCAAAACCAACTCTTCCAATTCCATTTACTGGGAATTAACTTCAAAACAATCGGGCATTCAACAAAGAAGCTAAGTGGTGTTGGTCACACTTGTGGATGTTAACAAATTTAAAAGTTAGAAGCAATCAAAAAAATAATAATTTGTGTTAATATTAAATACAATAACGCAAGTATCAACCAATAATGAAATAATCTTAAAATGTAATGAATTCAAAAGTAATTATTGGTTGATGTAATAATAGTGGATTAGGATCAAAAAAGAAGGAAGAAAAAAATTTATGATTAGATATCCTATAGCTTATCGCTATAATTTCCTAGAGAACATCTCATATAGGTTTTTCTCATCGTTCTCTTGTGCAATTGGTAAATTGTTGTTAACAATTGCATCGCCAAAATGGCTATTATTATGCCAAGGTATACTACAGGATACGAAATTTTAACTGTGATCTCGTTAATCATATTTGCGTTTGGGTTATCTATCTTAGAATCGTGGTTACCCATTTTGGACTTATTCAAAATAGATTAATAAGATTATAAAAAATTAAGTAACACCAATATGGTTACAAGTTGCTACACTAAAAACAATGCATATGAAAGACCCGTTTAATAATACACTGTGGTATTAATTCATTAATTGCTTCCCCCTTCTAGGCAAAAAAAAATAAAAATTGCGAGGCTTGTCCAAAGTCGTAAGAAGTCCTTATTCGACAAAAATTTAAAGAAAAGGAATATACCAAAAAAATATATATATGTCTCATGCGCAGCGTTCCATATACTCTTTGCATATAGATCCGCCGAGCACCACTGGAGGGACTCGTAAGTATCGCAGCAGTGTATCCAGGAATTTTTTTCCCCTAATTCTACCCTACCTATCTGGTTATACACATATTAATAGAATATATTAATGGAATTAGTCTAGATTTATCAAATTCATACTTGTGCAGTAATCAAACAAATATATGTAGTTTTTGTAATGTTTCAATAATAAGGCTTGCTTTACCTTAAACAAAAATAAAACATGTATTAATTAAAATTTAAGTATGTATACTAAAATTGAAATATACTGCTAAAGGTCCCGCTAATGTTCTCCCTTTTGGGGCTGTTGTTGCTGTTAAAAAGCAGTTTGTTTTTGTTGTTTAGATTTTAAGGCTTTGTTTTCTTGCAAATGATTTTGGTGGGCGTTTTTTCTTTTTTTAACGTATTTCTTTTTTATTTAGTTTTTACAATAAAATTTTACCGTCTTTAGTGTTTTTGGTTTTGTATTAATTAGTGTGTGTATTATTTTCTTTTTTATTTTAAGTTTAATATGTTTTTTCCTTTTTCTTCCATTTTTTTTAATAGAATCAAGTCTATTTTGAATACCACTTTTTTACTTTATTATATACATTTTCGCAAAAAAAGTCGTTTTTAAAATTTCATTTATTTAAGTTCTGAAATTATTTCAGAAATTTAACCCCTTGGACTAATATTTCTATATAGTGTCATATGCGAACCATTCACTAAACTCCAAACAAAACCATTAATCCTCTCAAGAAATATTTCAACACAATTTTTTTTATGCAGTTTTTCTGAAATCCCAAAATTATTTTAGATACTCCACTATAAGGGTTCCAAAGAAGATGCTCTGAACTAACAATTCTATATAGTGTGATATGTGAACCTTTCACCCACTTCGAGTAATGGCTCTTGAGTAAAATTCCATATAATAAATGTTATCAAAAAATACACTTTTTTAATTTGAATTTGTTTAAGTTCTGGTGTTATTTCATATATATAAATATGTCAGTTCTTTTAGGGACACCTTGAAGCACTATTCTTATGAGGTCTTTTATGTGGACATGGGTCCTATTCCTTCAATTTGCCCTTTGAATATGCCACTGCAAAATTTTCTATGTTAATAAATTTAGTTCTTGTCTCCGATAGTTAAATTCGAATTTATCTTCACACACATAAGTTTGTTTTAAAAACAGGAAAAGTGTTGATGCATTTTTGTAGACCTTTTAAAATAACTAAGAAATCCAAATTTGTAGATCATTCACCTAAAATCTCAAGGAAATGCAGCCATTTAAATCTAAAAAAATTCAAAAAAAAATAGAGTTGAAACTTTCGAAGATTTTTTGATTTAAGTTTTGTACTTGCAATTTACGTATTTTAGGGCTGTTAAATTTTTATCCTAAGTTAAAGTTTAACTGTAGTCAAAATGTTTATTTTGTATGAAAATTTCCAAGGTTAAGATTTAACTGTGGGTAAAAATTTGATAATTTAACAGCCCTTAGATTCAAACTTTTACTCAGTCCAGGAACATCACTTTGGAAATTCATATGTTGTATAGCAAGAAACCATTTTAATATCTGTTGAAAAGCTATGTGGTGATAAAAAAAATTAAACCAAAAATTTATGACTTTTTAAATTTTGCAGTATTATAGAAAATATGCGTGCTTAAGTGAAATTAAATCTAGATAAGAGAATTTTAAATAGAAAGTGGTTCTCTACAGTTTGTATATCTAGTTGATGTCAGAAACCATGCATGGGATAACATCAACACAAACTGCCACATAAGTGGCATAAATGTTTGTAAAATGTATGTTTTTTTCGATACTGACAAATACCGCTTTTATAGACCAAAATATCACGTAAACAGATTTTTTTTAATGACACTTCCGAGTCAAAGGGGCGTTGAAAAATTTTTAAATGCAAAAAATTTTATGCATTTTTTAAAATGTTCACCAAATTTTTATATTTTGTTTTTTCTTTAAAAAAAGATAAAAGTACCTGTAAAGAATCACCTTAATGGTTAAAATTGAGTATGTGAAAAAATTAAGAAACATCACTTATATCGTCTACAGCGGCATTCTTCTCCAAACTCATTTCGCTTACTGGCAACTACCGCGAAGTGTAAATTACACCAACATTAATGTCAAATTAAAGCATTTTATTTGCTGAATCCTTAAAATATATTGCTGGCGTCAATATATTTTAAGGACTCAGAAAAGATGTTCTTAACCCCAAAAATCAGAACCACATGTATCGCATTATAGTTCGAATTTTAAAATAATAAAAACTTTTAATTTGTAATTATTAGAATAAGAATAATAAATTTTATTAATAAACACCCTGTTTCAACAAAAATAAACATAAGTGATAATAAATGGGAATGTATGAATCTAAAGGATTACAAGCAATTTTCTTAAATATGTGTAGTAGAATATACCCTGCCAGCATAAAAAAGTGTATTTTTTGACACTCTTGGATGTTCAAAAGTAGAAAATATATAAATAACATATCACATTAGTATCAAATTTTGATATAAAAAAACTTGATTTGGGCGACTGTTAACATTCCACATCAAAGGAAAAGAACACGCACGATATTTCGATACTTTCTTGATGTACTTTTTTTATACTTCTATATGATACTAATTCGACACCTGAAGAAAACACTAATAGTCACCTAAAAAGCATTATAACTGTGGCGCACTTCTTCCCGAACTGAGACTCTTCTTCGATAAGAAAATAATATCATCTTTGATTGTTAAGCATTATTTGAAATTACTTTTTGGACTAAATTTCGAAAGAAAATGTTGGCAGGGTATAAATACGAATAATGTATGTATGTATGTCTTATTTTAAATATGTATTAAGTATTTTAAGTTTATGTCAATGTAAATGTTAAATCTCAACGACACATGTACGGCAAACCGATATCAACGTTTTTTTCATTACGCATTTCTGCAAAGAAACGGTTAATATCTTCTTCAGTGACTACCTTTTTGCTGGCCACAAATGTTTGCAAATAATCCTTTAATTTATCCTTCATCCGATTGTATTCGGTGATGACATCAATTTGCTGAACCCGATCAATAGAAGCTAAAGCGCGAATACCTTGTTCATATGATGATTCAGTTCCATGCTTCTTTATTCCACGCTCCTCATAACTTTTAGCAGAATCTTCAGGATCCAAAAGATATTCAATTTTTTCGCTCTTATAGACTATCATACAAGCAGAACAACGGCAAAGTGCAGCCCTCCAGTCTGGCCCCCAAAATGTTGATCCTAATTAAAAGTATATATAATATATATATAATAAAATTAATATATAATAAAATTAAGATAACAATTTAGAAAAGAGTGCGTAGATGTATATTTAATAAAAAGAAAAATATTTAGTTCGGTTTAATTTAATAAAAGGAAGAAAAAACATATAGAGAACTTAAATAAACGAAAATGAATATTGAATATTTTAATGAAGGACTCGACAACTTGATGTACTGCGGCATCAAATTAAGTCCAGAGCAGAAAATTTTAATAGAAAATTCCCTTATAGTGTTGCAAAATGAAAATCGTTTTACAGGCATGTATTTTTGGGGGCGTATAAATGGTATAACAAAAGATTATTACATTTCATTTGGTTATACAAAAGATTGTCTAAGGGATCGCAAATATTTCTTTAGCACTGATGGTTATCAGTGGCTAATTTTACCATTCGTGCATAATCCAAAAACTTTTCAAGCTACAATGTTGTGTCATGAATCTTTTTCTGGCGATCCTAGTCTCATAAAACGAGTTAAAATAGTAAGTCAGATACCTAAAACTTCAGGCTTTACTCTAATTTTTGTTTTAAGGATCCCATTTTCGATATTGATGCTAATCAAGCCATTTCGACCAGCTTACCGGAAGAAATCCAACTTAAGGAAGAGGAACGCCTAGCTGCAATTGTTTTTATCATAACTGAAGAATGTGCGATTTGTCCACGAGGATCTCTGTACAAACTAACCGATGGTTCTGTTGTTCCAAATCAAATGTTTCGCGGTTTAAATGATTTACAATGTGAAGATCTTTCCTATTATCAGATTTGTCGTTTGCCAAGAAACGATCTTGAAGTGAACCTTTCCAGACGATCTGATTACAATTATCCAATTGACTTTTTGGATTCTCTGGAGTGTGTCATTCCAAAAGGAAAATCATTTTCATTGAATTTACAGCACAATGAACGTTTAGTAATTATAAAATCATGTATTTGGCTGGGTATGACCTTCTTTCATAAAATTAACTCGTCAAAATACGGGTTTCTTTATATTGGTGATGGAAGGAAAAACTATGACCTTTTGTTTATGTTTTAGAAAAAAAAAATCTATTAGGATCGTGCAGAAGATCTACTCTGTAAAATTGTTTATCAATGACGTATTCATTTCAATGTATTTAACAATAAAATTAACCATTAAAATTTTTGGTGTTATTCCAATTTGAAATATAATTTGCATAAATAGTTATTTATCGAAAAAAAGAGATTTTTTTTTTTTTTTTGAGATATGCCTTTATGTGACGTTAGGTTAAGTATAAAAGAGTCATTTATGCCTCCACTAACAGAGTCGATACATTGTGAGTTTCTTTAATGTACCAGAAGAGAGGAGAAAAAAATAGAGAAAAGAAATAAAGTGAAATCCATTAGATGAGTATTATGGAACATTGTGGAACCTAGAACCTAACAATCAAGAATAATTGCTCTAAACCACCTTATCCCCATTACTAACACTTATCAGATTTCTAAGCCCTTTGCAAGTAACCTCATCTAGTTCGTGCAGTACATGGCTCCCAAAACACCTCAGCCTTCTGCGCTGAAGCTCTACACAATGACGGAGTATATGTTCCACTGTCTCTGGCTCCTCTACATTATTGCACATTCTAAAAAAATCTCACGTGATCCTTTTCCACTCGACATATTTCCTATTAAGAAGTGATCAGTAATCATACCCACAATGATCCTTAGACTTCCCCGACTCATCCCCAGAAAATGTGTCATAACGCTCTAAATACTCTATAAAACTATCGGTAGCCTAAATACCTCAACCTAAAATTTCCTGATAAACAGAACTAATAAAGTCTTCTCCGTGTTGACTCCCATTCCCTTACTGTTGGTCCAAAGGAATAGTTTTCGCAGACCTGATTGCATGTTCCCACTGATCGTGGGTAAAAATTTACCCGAGACCAGTATTACTACGTCATCCTACGTACGCTACGATTTTCCGTCCATAGTATCGAAGTTTCTCATTATTACATTCACAGCTAGAAGCCGCAATAATGGAGAAAGAACCTCCAATTGCGGTGTGCTCCTTGTCACAAGTTTTCTCATACAAGTGTCTCCCTTGATAACCCTGCTGCTTAGCATCAGAGTTAACCATTCAATTAGGAAGTCACTTCTATTTTGCGAAGCAAGCGACTCACTAAACGCATCTATTCTAATCTTATTGAAGGCCCCTTCTATATCGAGAAAAGCTGCCATGGTATATTTCCTTTGCTGCAGACCTCGTTCTATGTAACTCACTATGTCGTGCAGACTACTCTCAACAGACTTAACCTTAAGATGGGCATGTTGATCGCCGCTGATGACATGAGTCCCCATAATCTTCCTAAGATGTAGATTAGTCTTTATGTTGTCTTTAGTAAGAAAGACGATTGGTTGATCGGTTTTACACGCTTTGGGTATCAAAATAACCCTAACCTCTCTCCACCCTCTGGAAATATATCTCAATCTGATATATTCCCTAAATACCTCCGCGAGTAGTGAGATGCCCGTTTCATAGACGTTCTGTAGCATGGCCGGAAAGATATCATCCGTTGCTGGTGATTTTTATGGTCCAAATGAATCCACTGCCCATACTACCTTGTCTCTAGTGATCATCTCATCTATCGTATCAGTGTCTCCCTCACCTGTTTCCATCCGTAGGTTATCACTGACACTACCTGTCTGTCCATCAGATTCTATATTACTTATATTATTTATCAATTAACTGAGGAACTTCAAGCTATATTCTGTCCACGAGTTGTATGTATCCAGTTGCCACAGAGTCCTTGGATAATACCCGCCTAAATCTAGACAACTAATTTACAGAATCTACAGACTCACACAAATTTATCCATGACGCTCGTTTCGCCCGCCTTATGTCTTTCTTTTACCTAGTGAAACTATCCTTATATCTGTTCCAATCCTCATCCCTCCTCGTTAGCTTGGCACAATTAAAAAACTTCCTAACTGTAAACCACTAGTCCCTGTGTTCCCCGGTTCACCATTTCGGTTGTTTCCTTTTGCCAGGATATATTATCGGGCAACTGAGCTCATAGCTATTCCTATATGCTTTTACACATGATACAACTAAACCAAGTAGAATTATTAGGGAGAGTTGTCATTTTCAAGTCTTGTAAATTCAAGTAAATGAAAAAAGAAATGAAAAAATATAAAAATTTTTTGCTTACATTTAAAATGTTGAATAATTCTTTGAAATCAGCACTTTATTTTCGCAATATTTTGCGAAATTTAACATGTATATTTGTTTTAAAAGAATAATTTATACCATGATACAAAGAAGTAGAGGTAGATCCGTTCTCTCTTTTCGTCGCCATACTTGCCTTCCAACGTTTGAGCGATTTATTATTTTATTGTCCTACCACATCTTCTTAAAAAAATCCGATTTTTTTTTTTGTTTTAATTTAATTTTAAACGAATTATATTTTCAATAAATTAATTGAAATAAAAGAAAGAAAGCACATTTCTATTTAAGGTTCATATATTATTTATATATTTTTTATATTTTCAATAAATTAATTGAAATAAAAGAAAGAAAGCACATTTCTATTTAAGGTTTATGTTCATAATAAATATTTTTTACACACATTGACATTTTTATAATATATTTATCCTCCATTATACGATGTTTGAGTGACTTAGTATTCATTATTTTAACGATACATTCATCGCTTTATATTCCCAAATTTAAATAATAACAAAAAATTAAATACTGCTACTGTAGCATGTTAAATACTTTTGTTTAAGGTAACACAAAGGTCAAAATCCCATTAATAATACTTTAAATAACCTTTTTAAGATATATTTGCTGTATTTTAATAGGTTAGCGAAAGGAATATATGTATATGATGACACAATTTTAGTTAAAACAAATTACACAATTTTGATAATAATTTCCTAAACATAATTTTCCATTGTTGTAATGTGGCAACGTTTTTTTCGTTTGTTTATAAAAATATATAAATATAAAAATATATAAATTTCCCTGAGAAAAAAGTATTACCTTGTTTCTTTATATCATGATTTATACCCAATTTATTACACAGATTACTCTACGTCTACACGAAGACATTTTTATTTCTTAACATTAGAAGTAACGTCGCAAAAATAACGGGAAAACATACTTTGTGTTAACATAGTGTCTACATTACACAATTTTTTATTAAGACAAACGTCAAACTTAACGCGAATTTGAGGAAGGTGGCAACAGTTGCACAAAAACGACAGTATGGCGTATTCATTATTGTTTTTTATATATGCAGTTTGGCAACTGTAACAACCAAAATAATAATCAGCTGTTTAACTAAGATTACCTTGTATATATTCGCACTGATTTTGATGTTTGCTTTGATAAAAACTTGCCTAATGTAGACGCTAGGTAAGGGGTGGAGAAAACGTACATGAGAAATTTATACGTTAAATTTTTCTTATCGAAAAATTTAATTATATAAAAAATGTTGACATCTTATGTTAAACATTATTGCTCATTTTATGTTTAAACATTTATTGCGAAATAGTTTGCGCAATAAATTTCTTATTGGTTCACACGTAACATTTTAGAGAGATAGAATTTGACAATTGCCAACATAAAAATGTCTACGTGTAGACTGGGGGTTAGTTAGTCTTATTAACATAAAATTCAGTTTATTTTTTTTTCACAATTTTTATAACTTTAATTTGTATATATATATATATATATATATATATATATATATATATATATATATATATATATATATATATATATATATATATATATATACCTAATTGTTATTTATTCTATCACGGCCTTTACTATTAAATAATTTTTAAATGTACTGGTAATATGGTCCATATACCGGAATCATGGCACGAACCGAGGAATCTTGCGTTAACATGGGTAAACAACAAGCGATGATCACAAACCTAAAGTTTATCATCAATGAAAGGCAATTGTTTATATATTTACGTAATGTAAAGTTTTAATTAAACAACATACAGCCTATACATTAATACTATAGTATCCTTTTCTGTTCATATACAATGAGGTCGGAGTTTCGCTGCTTTTTTGTGGTGCCACAATAGCAACACGAGTGCAATCGATAGCCCCAACTGTAGTCTTGATTCCAAATTGTCGATAAAACCTTCAATTGTTTAGGTATATTATATATATTTATAATAAAAATTATTTTTGAGAAATTTATCCCGATTTATTTTCAGATATTTCGTTGTCCGTGGAAATTTTATTCCAGCTCTCTTGTGAGCTATTATTAATTTACTTATGTAATTAAATCTTGAAACGGATGACTGTCTCATGACTGTTTGATTATTAGAAAAAATATGCATCCTTTGCAATTGTTTTTCTTTATCTTCGTTTATAATTATTAATATTATTTCATCTGTCATTTCAGTTTGTTTTTTTAGTTTTATTTGTGACAAAAAATTTATTTGTTATGTGCTCTTCATTAGGTGACAAAATTGTTACATTTTATTTATGACAATATTTTCCAGAATACCAAAATTATAAAAATTGTCATTCACCTCAGTTTTGTTATAATTTTGTCATTGTCACAAAGTTCAGAATACAGGTAGGTATTACTTTTATTTTCTTAAAAAGCCCGTTTGGATTATTTGTTTATAAGTCCTTATGGACCAACATTATTGCTTTTATTAGAAATATGATGTGATATTAAATGTTAAAAGCATTTTACTGTTTGGTTGCTGGATTTACATATTAAAAGGAAAGTTTACTTAATAGAACCATTATAATAGAATATCATGATCAATATTGGTATTTAAAAAATGTAGGGCACATTTTAGAAGAATAAGAGGTTATTATAGAAATTAAGAGTTTTTCTCATTCTATGATATATAGAAATGGTCCAAAGGATCTTATAAAAGTAGGATGTTAAAAAAAAAAAATATATATATATATATATATATATATATATATAAATATATATATATATAAATAAAGTGTTTTTCTATATTTCAAGTTGTATTAAACGGCTACTTTATCGAAATTGTATAAATTGGCGTACAGGGAGACGGACGCAGCATTTCGAACACGCATTACTATTTCGTAAAATCATTTCTAAAAGTAAAAAAACTGGGTCAGAAAAATATAATACTCTATCTTCCTTTTTTCGGATTATGAATTATTTTCCTAAATATTATAAAAAAAAAATAATCAAGTACGCATAAAAAAACCGCATAAAAAGAGTTTTGAGGTATTATTGAAAGAAGGGATGGAAAATGAAGATAGTTATCGGTATAAAAATAAATTCGAAATGGCACTTTTTTCATTCTAAGAGTGCTAAAATTCAAAATTTTGATATTTATATTTTATTTCATGCAAAACTCAAAGAATGTAAGTTGCATATATACAATGAAGGATAAATATGGTACCAAATTATTAAATGATTTTATTTAGATTCAATATTATAGTAAAATGTGATGATCTTTAGAAATATGGTCCTGTTCTTGAATTAAAATTAAACAGAAAAGGAAAAAATCATCAAAGATCAATTCCTTAAAAGCGAGCAGTTCAGCCTTAGAAAAATGTAATATATTATCTGATATCTTTGATATTCGGAACATTTGCCCTTTCACTGGAATTCGTCTTACAGAACATAGAAATTTGTAGTAGTGATTATATATTTTAAAGTGATTTCCGTTTATAATTTTATAAATTAAATATTCGACCTATAGCACAAATGTTTCTATAATGTACAGGTTTATTTGCCTACAAACTTATTTGAATTGTATTAAATACACTCAAATCGCCCGCATTTAGTAATTTTTTCTGAATACGAAGTACAAATTTGAATCGAAGGTCTTTATAAAAAAAAAATACATAAAATACTATTATAGGTGTCTATTGGAAAATTAAATACCTCAAAAATATATTTTCATTTAAAAAGTTTATTTTTCAATTGAAGTGTAGAATTACCAACTAATTTGATAGTATAAAATGACTTGAGGTATTTTTGAATGTTAAAAGTATCAAAAAAGTACTATCGTATCAACTTTTTTATCTCTGATTGAGTGTTTAAAATAAAATAGATTGTTAAAGTTAATAAAAGATAAAGTTAGTCTTTTATTCTAACTTACCTTTTTCAAAATCTCCCTTTTTATTGGGGCGGCGACACTTTTCATCTGGCTTCTCTTCTACATCTTCCATTTTTTGCCGTTTAGCCGACGGTTCCTCTCCAGCTGTAACTGAGCCATTTGTCTCACTCATATTCATGATTTCAGAAATACTTTTATCCAAATCACTTTTCAATTTGTTGTCGTCGTTATCCTCACTACTGGTTACATCAACTGCGCCTACAACTCTAAAATTACCATCGACCGTTTCATCCAAACTCTCCACCTTTTTTAATGCCAATCCTGTATAACTATGTAAAATTGTATGATTATCCATGCAAGAACCACATATCATTTCACTACATGCATCTACTAGTTTATCTGCTTCAGCGGGTGCATTTAAATGCTGCAAATGGAACCAATCTTCACAGACCACACATTGTAACATTAGCTCATCTGTGGTACGTTCCGGATCTGGGTATGGGCGATGGCAAGTGCAATATAGGCCTTGAAAATTTTGATTGTACAAATTTTCAACGTTGACTTTTTCCGGCTGCTTGAGACTGCTATTTAAAGTACAACGATTTGCACCCGTACGCTCTGTCGGGCAATCACAACGAAAGTTTCTTTTCGTATACAATTCAACTAACTCATGATTCTCATGACATTGATAAGAACAAGCCAAACAAATTCCTGCACTTTTGTTCAAATTACTGCGACCCTCAGGGCAGCATGTCAAACAAGAATATAATGCTTGGCGCTTAATAGGACCCAAAATGTACGTACAACTTTTTTCATCCGAAGCTCCCAGTACAGCAGCATATTCCTCTTCCAACTCCTTTTCCTCTTCTAAAACATCCAACATGGTGACGCTAGATTCCTCCAATTGATTCGCAGACAACTCATCAACACTGCTTTCTTTACCCACATTATTTATATTCTCCATTTTCTTCTCGAATGTTTTACTTAGCTTAACAATACAAATTAAATTAAATTTATCAACACTGCTGATGAACTTCTCTACTGGTTACAATTTTTGTGTACTATGTCTTTACTCTATAGAAACAAACAACACTTTTGCTAAATCCACAAAACAACAAAAGCAGATAAAACGAAAAAAGCTGTTTGGCGGGAGAAACAAAAACACAGTTGAATATAAAACGATTTAAAAATAATTTTCACTCATTATAATTTCTTGAAAATATCGCTCATAAATTATTAACTTAACTGCTTCTCCAAACTGATTAATAACACAAAAATTTGAAATATTTCTAATAGATTAAAAATTTAATAAACTTGCAAAATATTCGAAAAATGCTACATAAACACCACAAATATAATTTTACAACTTTTTTAAGCAATTGTGTACGAAATTCCAAGTGAAATAGACAAAGAAAATATAACGTTGCCACATTGTTAGCTCTTAAATATATAAAAACGAGATATTAACCTATACGGTTCATCAAATCGACTTTCGAATAACCGAACAATCGACTTTTTGTTGCAAAAAAAATCGAAATAGACTTGTATAGAAATTTGCGAGAAATCGACTTTTTCGTTGCCAGATAGTCGAAAATAATCGGAAAAATCGAAAATAGTCCAAAAAGGTCGAATATAGTCGAAAAAGTCGAAAATAGTCAGAAAAAGTCGAAAATAGTCGAAAAATTCGAATATAATCGGAAAAGTCAGAAATAGTCGGAAAAAGTCGAAAATAGTCAAAAAAACTTTATTTAAAAAGAATAGTTTCTTAGCAGTTTTATTTAAACTACATCACATGTTGAAAATAATATCGCAAAAACATATTTTTGTTCTTAATCAGTACTTTCTTGCATATTGTCTGTTAATTAATCAATATGTTTGACGCGTTGTATATACTTTAAATATATATTTTTTTAAGACAAATAACAAAAAATAGTCAAGGAAGGCGAAGAATCCCGAACATATCGTATAAAATCGAAAATAGTCGAAAAGTCGAAAAAATCGAAAAGCCGAAAATATTCAAATAGTCGATAAGTCGGTAAAAGTCGAAAATTGTGGAAAAGTTTGAAAAAGTCGAAAATAGTCGGAAAAGTCGAAGTCAACTATTCCAAAATTAAAAAAATAGAAAAATCGACTATTTAAAAATTGAAAATTCGAATAATCGATTATTTAAAAGTAGAAAAAAAGTCGAAAAGTCGACTTTTCCAACTATAAAACCCTACGGCTCTGGCATAAGTTAAATTTTCTGATACAATTTCTCATTAATAATAGTATTTTTGGCATAAATCAAAGTCACCAGAACTATTGATTCTTAAATAATTTTGATGCTGGTTCAAGTGATCTTTTACCTGTGATTATAGTGATATAAAATTTTTGTCCGATCCTTCTCAGTTTACGAGTTATAGAGTTTTAAAATTTGCATATATTTCTCCGAACATTTTTCTTAATAACTGTCCGATCTGAATTATATTAACGCCGTTTAAAAGAATTTACGGATACCTTTCTAATAATATATAACACAATCATATAAAATAAATCCTTGGGAACAAAATTAACATTTTGTACAAAAATGTATATTTAGCGACATACCCAGAGGAGAAAGTCCTTAAACCCGGCCGAAGTCCTTAAGCCGGGCGGCCCGGCAACACAGAAAAAACTTTATTAACCTAAAAGAATGTTATACATTCTGTATTTTTAACGCTTAAAATATTAATAAGCTAATATAGAAAAAAATGTGGTTTGTCACTTCATACTAAATGTCTACCCGTCTTAAACATTATGTTAAAACATCGTTTTTGAAACATATGTATGGATAAATACGTGGTGTCAAAATCAGTGCGAATCTTAAAAGGTAACTTCAGTGAAATAGCTGATTATTATTTTTGGTTGTTACAGCTTCAAACAGCATATATAAAAAACATTAATGAATTTCCCTTATTGTCGTTTTTGTGCAATTGTGGCCACCTTTCATAAATTCGGGTTAATTTTGACACTACGACAAATATTATGTTTGAATATTAAACGTAAGCCATCTACATTTATTATTAAAATGTTAATGTTAGGTGTATTCGTTGGCTTGGAACGACAGTAATTGGGCAATATACTTTTATTTATCTTATTTATATTTATTTCACTGCTTTTGATCTCACTTCTTCTATCTATCCTAAACTCTCTCTTTTTTCTTCTTTATTCTATTTTTCTGAAAGAATTCACAATGGACCAATAAGTGTCCTGAGGGAACTTGTGAAGGAATACACAACTTACCTAGGAGTATTCGAGTAGTAATGTTTTTAAAACATTACATCACTAATGAGATACTACCCGCCTTCATTTATTGATAAAAATAAAAAAAAATTGTCTGCAAATTAGACAAAATTATGAAGTTTGCCCTGAAAGTAGCTTGGTCTTCAGAAGACCGCTTTCTTTTGAAAATCACTGACCTAGTGTTGTATTATAAATTATGTTTTGAGTAACCTATACTAATCCATATTCTTAATTTTCTTTTCTAATTCCAAAAATTTTAATAACCAGTATTTTTAATATTTGATAATGTATCGCTCTATTTCTTTTGCTGTATTCACACACATAGGTTTACTTTCCTCTCAATGAAAATTCTAAAACCTACAATATCTCTTGTTCTGAACAGTGTTGACAGAACATATTCGAAGTGTTATGTTAAACTCCAAAACATATGTTAAAATCTGCTAAATCGAGCAATTTTTGTAGGATCGGAAGAAAACGTCATAAAATCAAATATAATTTGAAAAATGTGCGACCGAGAATTCACCAATAGATATGACGGAATGAAATTCTAGAAATTGTTTTTAAACTCAATAGGCATAGTGAAGCTGGACCGAAAATTTTTGGAAATAAATCTGTAACTTCTAATCGCCTGATTGGATTTACAAGTAAGTACCCCTGACATAGAAACATTTTAACCACTTGCCTAATTTTTGCTTCTTATCCGATTTAAACAACTTTTATATCGTCTTAAAGCTTTAAGTATTGTAGTTTTGGTTCTATAATATACTTCGACTTCAATATTTTTGTATATGTAAAATTAAGAATTACTTCAGCTGGACGTAATAATTTATTAAAAAAAAAAAAAATGGAGTCCACAGATTTTCTAATTTAAAAAGACATTATATCTGTTTTGTAGACATAAAAATGCAAAAGAAAAATTGTTAGAATCCATTTTTCAAAACACAGAAATCGACATAAAAAAATATATATTTTCGGAAATCTGCAAATAGACCTTATTGAATATTACGGAATGTTTTTAAGGTCGACATTTTTACTATTTAAAATATGGGGTATTTCAAATAATTTGCTCATGTGACTAATTTTATCAGTGGGTTGTCACAATTTTTTTTTTTTCAATAATAAAAAAAACATTGTTCTAACTTAATTCGAGAAAGTGCCAAAAACATCATTCAATTTTGTTTAAAGATACAAAAACTTAAACTTTTGTTCAAAAATTTATCAATTACGACTGATTCTTGATTGAGGGTGTACGTTAAAAAACTTCCAAAATTTCACATACTTTAAGATAAATATGGAAAATTTCAGTTTTTAAAAAATGTTAGAATTTAATGAGAAATTAGAATTTTTAATTTATATAACTTTTACATAGTGTCTACATTAGAGATTTTTTATCAAGACAAACCTCAAACTTAACGCGAATTTGTAGAAGCTGGCAACAGTTGCACAAAAACAACAATATGGCGTATTCATTATTGGTTTTTATATATGCAGTTTGACAACTGTAACAACCAAAATAATAATCAACTGTTTACCTCAGGTTACCTTGTATATATTCGCACTGATTTTGACGTTTGTTTTGATATAAATTTGTCTAATGTAGACACAAGGTTAAGGAATAAGAGATAATATAGTATATTATGTTTTTTTTTTCTTTATCTTGTCTAGTAGAATTCAGAAAAATAAAATTACGTAAAATTGATTTATATTTGTAAAAATACAAGCTCCGATGTTTTTCACACTTGTAAACTTTAACACTCTGTAGTACCGTGTTTGAGATACGCACACCAGCTAGCAATATTTTGAAAGCCTAACACCTCTTCTGACGATGTCGCAAGTTCCATCTAAATCGATTTAACAGATATATTAACATTTAGTTAGCAAAAGGCCCCACTGTGTAGTGTTGACAGTTTTGCCTTTAAATTAAATTTCTTTCTAGATTTTCAGTAAATTACCTAATAACATTGTTTACCACAGTTTTGTTAAGGAAATTTTAAGTTACATTTTTGTTAAGAGAATAAGTCACAGTTTTAAAAGTAAATTGACGTAAGAAATTTAGTGTAAGAACTTATCTTCTCATGTGCCGAAAATTATGCTAACATTTTGCTTGCAGTAAGTTGATTACCCAGGTCTACAACTGAGATTGACGCTGATATAATATGTGAGATAACGTCGGCAGAAGGGAGTAACCATCTCATTTATATTATGTTAAATCTTAATTAAAGGGTACACGTATTCCTATAAATTCTATAAGATATCATTCTTTTCAATCAGGCACGCAGTAGATATGTCCTTTTTGTTTAAGAAATGTTTCACTTTTTTACCACAATTTTTATAAAAATCCTTCTTAAAATGTAACATACATTACAAGGAAACAATTTTACAAAAAATATTGTTTTTTTTAGTAATTTCTAAAATACACTAGCACACACAAACAAACTTTCGTATATGTGTATTTTTTGATAATTCATCTTATAAGATAGTTGTGTAGAGAAATCTCATCACAACAATCTAATAATGCTTCTTATAATACTAATATTTGAGTTTGCACGTGATAATTATCTGAGTGCGAATTTGACACTCTGATAGAAAACTTTTACATATTCTGTTACATAGTGTCTACAATAATGATTTTTTTTATCAATATAAACGTCAAACTTAACGCGAATTTATGAATGGTGGCAACAGTTGCACAAAAACCACCTTCCATAAATTCGGATTAATTTTGATGCTTGTTTTGATAAAAAAATTTCTAATATAGACACTATGTAATTTTTTGATGTTTGGTAACCAGGTACTTACTTTTACAACTCTAGTTTAGTGTTAAAAATTCTTGAGCATTTCGTATGGAAAGTGATTGAAACATTCATAAAGAAAAAAGAAATATTTCGAAAATCAGCAAAAATAATAATTCAAAATGAATGCACCTCCAACGTTTGAATCATTTTTACTTTATGAGGGTGAAAAAAAGTAAGTAAAATTTGATGTTACAATTTTGGATAGAATAAATTCTAAACGTTTTTCATAGAATCATCAAAGAATTGGACACCAAAGTGACAAATGCCGCCATATTTACCGTCAACAAAGAAGATCACACATTGGGAAACTTGATTAGAAAGTAAGTTTAGTACTTGACAAGTAGACCGCATACAATTTAAGTTTATAACTTATTTATAGTCAATTGTTAAAAGATCCCAATGTTTTGTTTGCCGGCTACAAAGTACCTCATCCATTGGAACATAAATTCGTAATACGTATTCAAACTACAGCAGATTATTCCCCCCATGAGGCATTTATGAATGCCATTACTGATCTTTTAGCCGAGCTTTCGCTTTTCGAAGAAAGATTTAAGGTAAGTTGATAAAAAAAGTATCCATTCAGTGATAGTTATAAAATTTGTATTACTTTTAGGATGCCATAAAGGAAAAGAAGGAGGGTGGCGACTAATTTATTCAGTAAAGATTATTTTAAGTTATTTATACTGCATATACATATTACTTAGTTTGTACAAACTTTTTATTTACAAATAAAGTTATTTGTAAATACTCTTTATACGCAGATAGTATATTGTAAAGGAAAAAAAATTTTCTATTTTTATTTTTCTTGCGCAATATTTGTCACACTTATGGCAATGCAAAAAATAAATAAAATAAAAAAAATTGCAACATTACCAGTCAATAAAGGTTTTTCTGTGTAGCCGGCCTTCGGCTATATATATATATATATATTTAGGTCAGTGATGTCCCGTGAGGGATCATATGTTGCTAACTCACGTGTCTATAACAGCGCTCGAATCGAACAAACCCTGAACGAATTGATCCATCTGATATCAATATAAATGAAGCAGTCCTAATCTCAGTAAGAGTGGGACATTGGCATAAAAGATGATCCACCGTTTCCTCCTCATCTCGACAACTTCTAAAGTCGTTAAAAAGGGGGCCCTAGTCTACTAGCATGCGCACCAGCAATCCAGTGACATGTTACAACGGCTACCAGAATTCTTAGTCGATGCCTCGATAGTCCCATGATGAAGTTAGATCGAGATTCATCATAATGGTTCAGAAGAACCATTTTGTATTCCTGGGATTTATTCCCTAGGATTTACCGATGGTTTTCTTATACATATATAGGGCAATACCGGCCTTTTAGCCTCTGGCCTGTATATTCTGGAGCCAGGATATTTTGGTGTCCAGTATAATTCCAAGGTACTTCGCACTATCTGACACCATTAATTAGTTGAACACCTTTTAGGCGTGGAAGTGGGAAAGGTGAAATCTTTTATCTCCTAGAGAAGAGGACAAGTTCCGTTTTTCCTGGATTTACCCTAAGGCCATTAATTGTACTCCATGTACTAATTAGACCCAGAGCAGTTTGCCACTGATGCATATTCCTTATACTCGAAAGCTTTTTCAGTATACCCTACGAGCGAATGTAATGCAGTCTCAAAAGATTTGCCCTTCATATAGGCATGTTGAGACGCTGAAAATAGCCAAGAGTTAATAGTTTTACGCAGGTGTTGGTCGATCAACCTTTCCACTGTTTTCAAGAAGAAGGACAACAGACTAATAGGTCTAAAGTTCTTTGGTCTTGTATGTGAGGTCTTACCCCCTTTAGGGATAAATACCACTGTACATCTAGTCCATGACTCAGGGATATAAGGACATAACATGCTGAGTATATCCGAATTAGCCAGGGAACTATTATATATGCATTGTACTGCAGGTCAGCAGGTATAATACCATCAGAAACCAGAGATTTAAACGGGGCAAAGTTCTTTAGAGTCCATCTCAGTCCACTATCCGTTATGGGAATGGGAACATCATTGATGACCTCTGAAGATATCACAGAGCACTCCGTTAAAGGGAGGCTGCCAGGAAAGTGCGCATGCATTAAGACATCTAAGGTCTCTTGACCGCTTATTGTCCAATTGCCACATGGTTTCTGGATGAAACTCGTAACAGTACGTGATGATGTTAGAATTTTACGAAATCGAGTGATTTTCTACGCCGCTACAAAAAAGCCCTCCAGGATTTGCGTTTCGCATTTCTTATCTGGTTTTTAAACTTGTTTACTGAGGACTTATAAGTAGACCAGCCTCCTAGTTTCTTGGCCTCATTGAATAGACGGCGACATTCTTTACGAGTTTCGCCTATCTTGGAGTTCCACCAATGTGGTTTACTTCTACCCCTGCAGATTTTGGGTCTGCATACAACAGAAGTCTAATGCGTTTGTTAGCATTTTAACATAGGACTCCCTCAATGGTCGGGGGTTCAGGGAGCAGCTGGAACAGAATATCATGTTGTAGTGTCCAATTTATCTTCCTCCTGCTTTGAAAGGGTTTAACCCTGGGTGAACAGACTTCTATGTTAAAGTCAATGTACAAGTGATCAGAGAATGGGAATTAGCGTCAGCTCCAATTACGAGCGGTATGTTGTTTGCTTTAGCCGGCTTGCTACTATACAAAATGATATTCTACCTGATACCGCATCGTGTAGCAGCTTGAAGTTGTTCGCCAACGATTAATGGTTCCTGGACTAGTGCTAGATCCTCCCCTCTTTCTACCATTCGGAGGAACAAAGCAGCCGAGACTGCTTTAGAATGGTGAAGATTAATTTGCGTTATCTTCACCTTGTGTGTTCTTTGGGATGATTGTGACGTTGACGTCATCTTGGTCGGAGAACAAGAGGGCGTCCCACAAACTCGGAGTTTGAATGAGTGTCCTCTTGAGCAAGAGAACTAACAGTCTCCTCACAAGACATCATGTCATCCCTTCGGTAGACCTGTAGGAAGATTAGCTCAAAACCATAGCAAATCTTACCACATTTTTTTACGAAGGGGTGGCAGTGACTCCTTGTTCATAACGATCACAAATCTTTCTGGATGCTGCGTTGGATTCGGAAACTCTCAGGACTTCCGAACCGAATGAGTTTCAGAATCTCCTCTTGTTTGGATAGTTCGTCCGGTACTAGGGCCATGGCTCTAGGCCGAGGTCAGGAGCAGTGCTGATCGCTCATTTGAGCGGGCTATTAGTTTGACTCGCATTATTACACTGGGGGGAGGGTCCGAAATTCTCTTTTAGAACTTTCCAGAAGACTTTCATCAGCTTTCTACGCACTATATCCCAGTTAGTGCGAGATATAGCGCAATCCGGGTCGTTCCTAGCGATGGCAGCTCGTATAAGATGCCTTTGGTAATTTCACTATACGATTTGTTCATCGGGTTGTAGGGCTTTGGAAGCTTGGTCCCGGGCTGTTGGTTTTCGGCTGTGCATCCTCCTCTGAACGTTGCTCGTCCTTCAAAGAGGCCAATTCGGCTAACAATGATTTAGCCCAGATAAGAGAAACAAGTTCATCAGGAGTAAGGGACTCGGCAGGCTTATTACCCAACCGATGCAGAAATCGTTCGGCGGCGCGCTGTCTTAAAAAGGCACTAGCTCTTTACAGCTACCAACCACCTTAACCTAACACTACCTGAGCTCGTGCCATTACTTAGGTCTGACAGTGTAGTAAGTCAGACCTCAATAATGACAAAGCTCCCCATATCCTTCACAAGGCGACACGCTCGGTGGGAGATTTGTCAACTGTTTAAAACTTTTGGTATTCTTTAAAAACCCAATTACAGTTTAAATTTGGCGATTTCTGATTAGCAATTTGGCGACATAGGCTCAAAAAATCTGACAACCCTGCCCATGGCATAATTATGTACAAGGTGCATGCAGAGTGGCAACAAATACAACAATAAAAAACAATGTAGATTTAAACGTCAAAAAATCCCGCTGTATTTTATAAATAAACCCAGAAAAAATGATGTCAAACGTTTGAAATACGATGATTTAACGTTCGTTTCTCGAACTTGTTTTAAATATAGGTAGAGGTTTGAATTTTAAGTTTAATTTCAAATGGAAAATCATTTGAGAAAAAACTTTTGAAAAACTGTACATTCTGAAATTGATATCAAATGTTATTATTGAATCATTCTCAAACCTAAAGATAACTAAAAATATTTTAAAATTAGTATATTAATAATTTGGTATTAAAGGTTATTATCAAATAATTCATAAATCTAAAGAGACAAGAATAAATGTTTGAAAAATGGTATTTTCTCAATTTGATATCGAATGTTATTATCAAATCTTTCTTAAAGATATTTGAAACAATATATTTAAAAAATATTTTATAAAAATAAATAAATTAATAAATAAAATTATTTAATAAAATATTTTCCAATTAATGAATACATGTATTGATAGGACAAAATTACAAGTCTATCCAAAGAAAACTTCACGAAAAATTAAAAATGCAAATTACTTTTATATATGCTCCACATGCAGCCACAATCCACATTTGAAAAAAGTTTGAGAATTACATTTAACAATGATTTGATAATAATAGTATTTTGTAACGTAGTTTTGTCCTCGGCTGAGGTAGTTCAGTTGTATCCAGGGTCGACTTACGGCATCCACGAACCTTAAGTGAGAACACAATTGGTTTACCCTTTCTGCGGTTCAAATTTACAGTGTATCTTTATTTAGTAACTCAATGTCTTAGTTATCGATAATAATAAATATTAATAAATATTTTGTGTTACGTAAATTACTAGCAACACGATGATACGCAGGGATTCAGTCGGTTACTTCTCAGGTAATTCGGATTCTATTACTGGAAAATGCCGGGTTGAAGATTCGGTTCCCTCGGGTACTATGCAACAGGCCGGATCATTTATGACACTTCGAGATATATTACAAATACTGACTTAAATAATACAATTCCATAAAACTAGGTTACAAAATTCAGACTTAATCCAAAGAGAAACAGTCAACCGAAGTTGCTGTGCCGAAACAGTCAACCGAAATTGCTGTGCCAAAACAGTCAACCGAAGTCGCTGTGCCAAAACAGTCAACTGAAGTTGCTGTGCCAAAACAGTCCACCGAAGTTGCAGAGCCAAAACAGACGATCGAAGTGGCTGTGCCGAAACAGTCAACCAAAATTGCTGTGCCAAAACAGTCAACCGAAGTTGCTGTGCCAAAACAGTCAACCGAAATTGCTGTGCCAAAACAGTCAACTGAAGTTGCTGTGCCAAAACAGTCAACCGAAGTTGCTGTTCCAAAACAGTCAACCGAAGTTGCTATGCCAAAACAGTCAACCGAAGTTGTTGTGCTAAAACAGACGACAGAAGTCGATGTGCCAAAACAGTCAACCGAAGTTGCTGTGCCAAAACAGTCAACCGAAGCTGCTGTGCCGAAACAGACAACCGAAGTTGCTGTGCCATAACAGTCGGAACAAAGCCGCTGTGTCCGAAACAGTCAACCGAAGTTGCTGAGCCAAAACAGTCAACCGAAGCTGCTGTGCCGAAACAGACAACCGAAGTTGCTGTGCCATAACAGTCAGAACAAAGCCGCTGTGTCCGAAACAGTCAACAGAAGTCGCTGTGCAAGGTATCCCCTTGACGCTCGGAATTGATCCGGGTACCAGAGGAACAGTGGCTGATTTCCCAATATCAGATGTCTCGGGAATAAGACAGATTATATTGTGAGATCAGCTGTCTTAGTTTTTGGCAAATTTTGTAGCGCTCGAATCGCAACTACTTCAACAACCTTAGAATACTTATGTGAAAAATTCCACAAATTAAATGAGAATTATTAATTCTCTATAACATATGATGGTTGGTAGCTAAGGTATATAAATTAATGTATTGGTGTAAACAAATGTAGTTACAGACGAGCAATGGAGTGAAATAATAATGGGGTACAGATATGTAAAGAACATAATAAATATAAATATTATAGGTATGTAACAAAGTTTAAATAGCTATTAATATTAACTTTGCTACAATATCTCAATTTCACAATTAATTCCCTTTTTGTTGCAATTCTCAAACGTTTGCCCTTTGAGAAAGGACTTGATTTCAAATAGCTCTCAATTTGATATCAAACATTTGTGTTTACTGGAAATATACAAATTTCAGCTAAGCTTACAATGTTACGTTGTAAATAAATATGTCATGAGATGATTGATGCTTTTGCAAATAAATTTAATTTATTAATGTATTTTATTAACAAAAAACTCTACATGATAAAACTAAATAAAAGTATTTAATTTTTATATGTTTTTTAATTAATTCTACATTTATCAATATGCATATTTAAATAATTAAAAATAATAAAAAGAACAACGATAAGGAGCAATTTTACATTGTTCATAGAAGTGAATTGTTCTCTTGAATATGTTCGTTCATTTCGTTCGTTTAAAAGGTAAAAACGTAATAATTGGTGTCAGAAGTGGGTTTGCAAAATAATAAGCAGTCATGAAGTTTGAAGAGCTAAAAGTGGAGCAACTCAAGAGAGAATTGAATAAGTTGCTGTTACCTACAGCTGGTAACAAAGCAGAATTACAAAAGATGCTGGTAGATGAATTCAAGCAGCGTGATATTGGCATCGGAGCTTGTGAATTCTAGTATAAAGAAGAAATGGAATTTTCTACCCGTGTAACAAGCAGCATGGATTTATCCACAATGTTTGCTGCTTTGATGGAGCAGTTTAAATTATTTAAAGAAGAAGTTCAAGAAGAGCGACAAACGAGAAACTTCAGCAAATTTCGGAAGTTATAAACAGAAGAGTGGATAGAATTGAGACAAAGGTGTCCGACTTAGTGAGCTGTCTAGATATACGGGCCAAAGTCGTTGATAATTTTGATAAAAAGCTGTCCGATTTAGAGAATGAAATAGCCAAAGGTGTTGTTAAAAAACTACATGATCTAGAAATAAAGATGAATAATCTTCAATGCCAAGATGGACAGGTGCGAATTATTCCGGAGTCCTCTAGTAGAATAAAGGCCCCTAGTTTTGATGGCAGCACACCATTTAATGTGTTCAAGTTCCAGTTTGATACAATTGCCATTAAAAACATGTGGAATGACGAAGAAAAAGCTATAGAGTTGATATTGGCCCTAAAAGGAAATGCAGCAGTAGTTCTTGAAAGCGTGCCAGCATGTAACAGAAACAGTTATGATGATATAATGGAGGCGCTACAACGTAAGTACGCTGGTGAACATAAAAAGGACTTATACCGAATGGACACTAAAAGACTTTGCGTTGGAAATCGAGCGTTTGCTGCAGCTTACTTATCCAGGGGAAAACAGCCCGTTTTTGAACCATATCAAGATAGAGGCATTTGTTAATGGCATTCGCCATTCTGAAATAAAACACGCGGTTTGTACCACACTGAAACCGTCTCATTCGCACTGGCACAAGAAGCGGCGAAAATAATTTCAAAGCCGCAAGCAAGAGAAGCAAAATAAAGCCATCGGGTAATATTCAGCGAAACTTCAAAGCATCAAAAAAAAAAAAAAACGAAACAGATCTACCTCGCCTTAAAGAAACAACCAGCAGTCAAATCATCAATCATAGAAGAATTACCTTTAAACTAAAACGAGCTGGCACTATGGAGCAAGAGCTCCATCTGAGGGCCCCACAATCTCCATATCCATAATCCAGCATCAACGGTCAGAAACACGTTTTTACTATAGACACCGGGGCATCACAGTCTATCGTCAGGTCCGATTTAGTCAAGAAAACAATTGAACAACTGGGGTAAGTCTGCGCACAGCTACTGGGAAGTTGGCCACGGTCTATGGTAAAGTAAATGTGAAATTAACCATTGCCGACGTTAGCGTCAATCATGTATTTATTGTTGCCGACATTGTGGACGAAATTATCATTGGTGCTGATTTCATGATTAGTCACGGAATTTCTTTGAATATGGGACAAAAAGTTATGATTTGGCGAAATGTGGAGATACCCCTTGACGTCGGATATGAAAATAGGACTCAAGTAAGAAAGCTAGTTACCGTCGAGTATCAGAAGCTACCACCACAGTCAGAAACACTTCAGCAGAGGCAGTAATCAATTGCGAGGAAAACCCGGAACCTACCAATAAATCCACCAAAGAACACGAGCTACTAGCGGAATATGTGGAGAAATGGGTAGAAGGATTAGCGCCGCCAGACTGAAATAATGCCAAACAGATTCTGAAGAAATATACCTCCGTCTTCGCCTTAAAATGTCAAAGCCATGGTAGAACGGCAATTACAAAGCATCAAATAAATACTGGCGAAACGAGGCCAAAAAAGCAGGCGTGACAGGTGTGACAAAAATCTTAGAAAAGTTAAAGTAACGTTTTTATTGGGTGGGTTGTCAGCAAGCAGTAGCCAATTGGGTAACCAATTGTCCACAATGCATAGCAGCGAAGGATCCAGTAAGAAGAAGTCGTAGACAACTTCAGCAGTATAACCGTCAGTGATGCCGGAAACCGTTACGTTCTAGTGGTTATGGATTATTTCAGCAAATGGCCAGAGGTATATGACATACCTGATCAGGAAGCTAAAACGGTTATAAGCGTATTTGTGGACAACTGGGTGTGCCGCTATGTTGTTCCACTGGAGTTGCATTCTGATCAGGGTAGAAATTTTGAATCTGCCGTATTCAAGGAAATGTGCGATTTATACGGAATAAGAAAAACCAGAACAACGCCGCTGCATCCTCAATCTGATGGCATGGTCGAAATATTCAATAGCACTCTGGAGGAATATTTAAGAAAAGTGGTCAGTGCACATAAGAAGGACTGGGATGAACACATGCCGAAATTTCTATTGGCATACAGATCAGCTGTTCATGACTCAACCCCTGCAAAAATTGTCTTCGGGATAGAACTCAAGTTGCCTGGTGATTTAGAATTCGGTATTAAGCCCCCATCAACAAATAAGGAAAATACTTGCCAAGAGCAAGATGACCTGAACGAACTTCATGAATTCGTACGCAGACGAATAAAAATGTCCAGCGATAAAATGAAAGCCAGAAAGGATCGAGCAGCGAATTCTGAAGGATTTAACGAAGGCCAGCTTGTACTGGTATATAACCCACAACGTAAGAAAGGACTGTCTCCCAAACTACAAAACCATTGGGATGGACCATATAAGGTGATTAAGAAATTAAACGACATGGTGTACAGAATACAGAAAGAAAAGAGCCCGAGATCTAAAATGAAGGTCGTACATCTAGAACGACAAGCTGCCTATGGGAGAAGTGAATCTGTGTCTATTTGGGACTAACAGACTTAAGAGGGAGGGGGGGCAGTGTTACGAAATTGTACTTAAATTCAAATATAACGGTTTTAACGGTTGGTTTAAAATTGAATAATGCTTTCTTTCTGTTTATGTTAACAGCAGGTAACATATCTGTAAATACATATCTGAAATTATTAACATAGTCATTGTTTGTAAGTATGGCAACATTAAATGTTTAAGCTGCTAACATTAACATTGAAAGCTCTAGTTTGTCCGTTAAGAACATTGTAGAAATAGAGCTTTCGAGAAACATCTAGGAGGTAATGCGGTGTATATAAATTGGGCGTGAGAACACCATGGAGTCAGTCTAATTGGAAGCATCGTTAAGTAAAGACAAATTAACTGCCTTGGCTGTATATTTTTGTACATTATTAAAGTATGCTGTATAAAGTATGTATATTAAGTGTTTGTGTGTGTATTAAAACACAAAGTGACTATTTAAACTGTTATTGTTGTACATTTTTAAATAAAATAAAGAGTCGTTACAACTTTTAAACTACTAAACTGCTTTTATTTGCAATCAAAGTATACGGGTTATTTAAAGGAAATAAACCACCGTTTTTAAAAGGTAAAAACGTAACAATATAATTATATACGTTAATCCTTTCGAGAATTTTACTATTGAAATTCAGCAAGATCGGTTCATAAATGTCGTTTTTTTACTTAAATGTTTGTGAAGCCTCCCTATAACATTCATATATATATACTTTTTTTCTGAAGCCCGTATATAAGCTAGGGACTTCGTTTTTGCAAAACAAAATTGGAAAATATTTTCCGAATTTTTCTGCTGCAGAAATGAACTTATTTCTTGTAGAACTTTTATATTAAAAATCGGAAAACCCGGTTTAAAATAAAAATGTATATTAAAAAACGGGTTTTAAACCCATTTTTCGATTTTCTAAAACCCTTATATAAGCTAGGGACTTCGTTTTTGCAAAACGAAATCGCAACATTTTTCAGAATTTTTTTCTTGTATTTCGGTTTTTTGAATCAACCATCAACATTGAATTAACATTCATGGGTACTGAAAAACAACAACAATAAATTAATGGAAATTTGTTTTCTTAAACTTTTTAAAGCACCTATGTCAGCAAGAAACTTCGTTCTTTCACAGAAAAAACAGGAATTTTTTATTGAATTTTTGAGTTGAAAAAAATTAACTAAGTAGATCCAGTACTTGCCGAGTTATAAGCCAGTTTTTCGGTTTTTTAAATCAGTCAAATCAGTCCAAAAATATTCCACCATATCCATTTTATACCATTCACCACAGGTGTAAAAAGTATATATATGTTTGTCATTCCATAAGTTTGTCATTTCCACAATTTTTTTCGGATAGCAAAAAAGTATATATTTTCTGGATCCTTATAAGAAATCATGTTGATAAGACGATGTCCGTCTGTCCGTCCGTCGGTTGAAATTCCGTTTATGAAGCCCACCAATAACCGCCAAAGAAGATTCGAAAATTTTTGTCTGAATTTTTATGCTGCTGAAATTAACTAAATCGGTCCAATAATAACCGATATATCGGGCAAAACGCATTTTTGACTTTTTGAAGCCCCTGTGTTAGTCACGGATTTCGTTTTTATATAGATCGGTCATAAATATTTTATCGGGTTATAATAACATAATATTTCAATGAAAATCTAAAAGTTTCGGGGGCTGATTTTAAGCCGGTGAAAAAATCGACAGCTGATAAAGTAAATCTCTGAGTTATTTGTATATACAAACAATAATTTTTTTGTATATTTGGGCGTTTCTAATTGGAAATAGAAGCATTGCAATGCCTCAGTGTTGTTGTTTTTTGTATAAACATGTATATATTTAGAAACATATGTATATAAATTTAATAATAATTTTTTGTATATGGAAGCAGTGGTTTTCGTTATATATAAAAATATATGAAGCATTGTAATGACTATTAGTGTTGTTGTTTTTTGTATAAGCAAGCGGTTTAGTTGACAAATGAGAGTGCTATATTCGGCTGTGCCGAATCTTATATACCCTTCACCCGTGTTGAGATGTGTTATATTAAAGTGAAATATCTTATGTTGGATGTAATTAAAAATATATTATTACAAATATATTTACCTATACTATATCTATGTAAACACTAAAAACTTTAAATAATTTGCATTTCAAAATTTTATAAATTATTTTAACCCTATATATTATTTTAATATTATTAATTATTTTAATATTACAAAAATGAGGTGTAAGTTTGTTTGTTTATTTGTTTGTGTATCAATCACGACTAAACGGCTGCACTGAATTTCAAGAAATTTAACACACAGATAGTACCAGTGACAGAGGTGGTTATAGGCTTTGTTATATATCGATTGGAAGTCACGCCCATATTTTACGCCTACTTTTAAAAATATATATTTTTTCAATTTTATACGTTATTAATGAAGCTATTTATAAATTTGACGCACAGATATTGCTTGCACTGTAGAATG
The DNA here is from genome assembly GCA_932274085.1 of Protocalliphora azurea. Lineage (NCBI taxonomy): Eukaryota > Metazoa > Arthropoda > Insecta > Diptera > Calliphoridae > Protocalliphora > Protocalliphora azurea. The sequence continues at coordinate 79,915,953 of OW026520.1, forward strand.
TTATAGGTTATGTTGGATCTTGATCGAATGCCTTGCCCGTATTTTACATCTACTTTTTTAAAACTCAAACGGATGAACCAATTAGCTTAAAATCGGAACAGAGGGTGTAGTACCCCCATATAAAGCAAATATTCAGTATGTCATATCTAAGTAACTTTTACAGTGAGAACCTTCATCCTATCATGTTGCATTTATAAAATGAAAATAAGACGGATAGGTCAGGGGGAGAGGTAGCCCCCATACAAAAAAAATATAAATTTGCTTATCTAAAGGATTATTATAGTGAAAGTCTTAAAAATTTTAAAGTAATTTTCATATCAAATTTCAAAAAAAGTGAATAGGTCTATGTGGAGTAGTAGTAGAGTACTAGACTAATTAAAAACCAGACCTGTCGCGAAAACTGAATTTTCGCGATAACAGAACCCAAAATTTTATTGAAAATTTTTATGTAATTTTTAAATTTATAATTGTTTTTATTAATATATTTATATTTTAAATATTTTTAAAGAAATTGGAGATTTTGAGTTGCTTTTTTGATAAATTATTTTTTAAAATGACAGCTGAATCACGTAGTTCATATAGTGCTGTTATCGGTTTATCATTTTCCAAAACCCATTGTATTAATATGTTTGTAAATGTTATATAATCGTCTACTTTAATTTAGTTTTCTTCATGACCACAATCGTATAAATCCTCCGATTCCGTATCTGATAATTCCATTTGCTCCTCATTACTTTCCACATGAAATTCTTCTTGAATCCTGTTGTTTATGTCAGCATTCATGAAAAGATATTCCGTCCCACTTTCTGTTTTAACGAATTTTCTTGCTTTATAATGCGGTAAACCGAAGACTTATGCAACTTGTAATTCACGCAAATTGAATTTATGGAATCTCCACTTTTATTATTTTTTTAATCTCTAATTTTTGAGAAATCGTTGGCTTTAAAATATGTTGAACTTTTCCCATATTAAGAGATATATTTACACAACAAAGGCACGAATAAACTGACAAAATTGATGATCAAAATCAGTCAAAATGGTTTATATACCAAAAGACGGGGATTTCCCTTTTTTGGTCATAGACATTGTAATCAAATTTAAAAAAGAAGAGATAAAAGTCGCGAAAATAGAACCAGGTTTTCGTAAACTATTGCGATTACAGACCCTGCAATTTAAAAAATTAAGCCGTAGCGATAGTGAGTAATCGCGAATACCGAGCTTGCACTGTATTAGTTATCGCATCAAATAGGGCAACGAAGCGTACCGGTAAAGCTAGTAAATAATGAATTTAATACTTCGGAATTTTACAAAAGTTAGCACATATTTAAAAAACCGAAATTTGAAAAAATATTTGTGATAGATTTATGCAAGAATAAGGTACATAGCTTATATAAGAGCTTAAAAAAATCTAATAGCAACAACAACTATTAGAGAAGCAGACAGCATAACTCAGCCATTTATGAACCGATCTTGGTAATAGTAATATTCTCGAAAGGATTTCCGAAATATATATGGGGCAGTTACCGGTGAGCTTCTTAAATGCCATTTCAACCGACGAACTGACAGACGGTCATCGCCCTATCGACATAATTTCTGATATGTATCCAGAAAATATAAATTATAGATATGACAAACTTATGGAGTGACAAACTTATATATACCCTTTACACTTGTGGTGGAAGGTAAAAAAATTGGTTTAAAAATGTTTAAGTTATCACGAATTCCCTAGACTATTAAAGTGTTTTAGACCACTTGTCTTATGTAAGGAGTGTACAACCAAATTTTTAATTTTTTGAGAAACGTTTAAATAAAATGAAATTTTTAATTAAATTTAACCCATATTTATTGAAAAATAAGTTTCTGTTTATACAGGATAATTCAAAGCCCTTTCCATGTTTGGTTAAACATTTTTTTTAAAGCTGCTTCAAAACTCCAATTTCAAACTTTTAAAAACTATGTAGTTTTATAGACAACACCACAGGAAATAAATTTAAGAAAGAATTAGGTCAATACCTAGTATGACTACAGCACGGTCAGAATAGGGAAACATTTTACAGAAACTGAGAAATATTTCTTTGCCATAATGTGACCATAAAATATTTTTGTGCGGCAAAGAACAAATCAGCTGATTTCGGGAAAACAAAATGATTTGCCAGCAAACAAAAATTTTTCGATAATGTGACCACATATCGGAAAATCTTTTTCTCTTTTTTGGAAAAATATTTGAATTTACAAACATTTTGTTAGATCAAACAATGGCAAATAACAGATGTTTCAAAAAATACCAAAATATAAATGAAAAAGTTTATAAAATAATTAAAAAATCGGCTATGAAAATGTTGTTAACTTAAAAGCAAACAAAAATAAAATAATGTTTTGGTTTAATTGTATATGTATGTTCGAGATATATTTATATTGGAAAAACTAGATTTAAACTTTGTTTTGTTTGTTATGTTTTACGTAAAGAACTGTGGATAAACTGAAGTTGTTTCTCTGAACTTAGCATTCCGTTTTTATTTTCTACAATAATCATTTAGATAGGTAGTCGAAGTCAAGATGTTAATTTGTTATTATTTTCGTTTATATGATGAAATCAAGATTTCGAAATAATAATAAATAATTCAAAAGTACCAAATTTTACAAAAAGCAACTATAACATTTTTTAAGAATTATTAAAAATATAAATTTTAAAAAAGTACCAACTATAAATATGTAATAATATTCATAAAAATATCAATTATTAAAAAATACTAACTTAAAATCCGTACTTGTTTTAAAGTACGAAGTAAAGTGTTGAAAAAGTATCAATTGGCATTTTCAAAACTCCATTTCGTATTTTTTATTTAAGCGTTTTTTTTTTAAATAAGAAAGTTGGTTTTACTTAAAAAATATGTATAAATTTATATGTACATATGTTCATATAAATAAACAGAGCATCATTGCCATTATCTTTTAAAAGCAATGAGGCCATTCGTGTTCCGTCAAGATTTTCATTCCCACCCCCTAGACATATGCGAACAGCCTAATAAATACAAAGTTTAATCGCTTTAAATATTTTCCAATCAGCCTAAAACTTTGTTTTTATTAGATTATAGACTACTGGCATTTAACACGCGACTGCGTTAGCGAACTTGCGGGACTCCATAGACCAGGGGTTTTCATCTCTTCATGCTTCTTCATTTTCTAGTTAGATTGCTTATTCTTAAAATATTATCGGGTATACTATCAACAGCAATATTGAATGGATTACGAAGTAAAATGGTTTGGTAAGAATTGTTTTCAGCTCCGGATAATATTTGAAAAATTCATCTAAGTATATTATTATAATGTTCATATGTTCTTTTTGAGCATCAGATGAATCCAAGATATCATTCAGCAGTGGAAATGAAGAGTATTTTGGTAAAGGGGATTAAAGACGTCTTTTCCGTAAAGAAAGTTCGTATATAAAAACATTTATTGAATCAAATTCATTTAATATATTTACTTGTCTGCTTTGTAATTAAGATTGATTAACGTCTCGAAAAATTTAGAGATATAATTATAGTAATATATAAAATTAGTTTTCTGCAAATTTTTTATAATGATCTTAATTTTTGTATAAAAGGAAAATGTCTACTTCTGTTTTTAATTCGTATAAATCCTCTTCGAAATCCAACGGACATTGATATGAAGTAGTAATTTCTTATGTTCTGCATTTAAATCGATACATAGGACTTTAAAAATTATATTTCTTAAGGCACTAGTTTTTATAAAATTTTCTACGTCTATTGTAGTTTTAAGAGCACTTTTAAATATAGCAACTACTTGTCGGTGGATTACGCCGTGAGATTTAATTGATTTAAAAAACCTGATCGCGATCCTATAATTGATGCGGTTCCATCTGTATACCTATAGAAGTCGTAGACAAAGGTTTAGTAAACAATAATTCTTCCTTTATTTCACTTTCTGCAATAAAATAAAATTTGTCTTTAATTAGAAACAATAATTGATGCAAGCCATCAATTTTACCCAAATTTACTACTCACTGGCAACTTTGCTACTGAACTAAATCCACAATCTTACATAGACATATACTAGTGGCTAAGCTAACATTTATCTTCTATAATCTTCTAGTAACTTCAAGAACCATGTAACTGCTTACAATCTACAAATTTAGTTTATCACAAACACATAAACAATCATTTAATACAGTTTATATAATACAAGTTGCTCATTAACACATAAGAAAGTTAACAAAAAGCTTTTTTATATTTACAGTGATTATAACTCTTTTAGATAATTACAAACTAGAAACCTATAATATTGTTGCGAAATTGTACTTGAATTAAAATATAACGGCCGTTAAAAGGCTGGTTTAAAGTTAAATAATGCTTCTCAACCTTTCTCAATGCTTCTCGACCTTTCTGTTTATGTTAACAGCAGTTAACATACAACATTGAATGAAAAGCTTTCACCATTGTTTGTAGGTATGGCAACACTAAATATTTAAGCGGCTAACATTAACATCGAAAGCTCTAGCATTCGAATATACTACTTTGTCTGTTGAAACCATTGTAGAAATAGAGCTTTCGAGAAGCATCTAGAAAGTAATGCAGTGTATATAAATTGGCCGTGAGAACACCATTGAGTCAATCTAATAGGAAGCATCGTTAAGTAAAGACAAATTACCTGCCTTGGCTGTATATTCTTGTACATTATTAATGTGTGTTGTATAAAGTGTGTGTGTGTATTAGAACGCAAGTGACTATTTAAACTGTTTTTGTTGCACATTTTCAATAAAATAAAGAGTCGTTACAACTTTTAAACTACTAAACTCCTTTTATTTGCAATCAAAGTACCGGTTTATTTAAAAGGTAAAAACGTAACAATATAAATATAAAATATACCAATTATTTAAGCATAAAATTTATATATTTAATGTTTTTACTTACGGTTAGTTCATAATAAAATATTTTCACACATTTATTTTTATTTTTAAATTCAAATTTATTTGTTTATTTTTATTTTTTTTTAATGATGACAACTTTTTATAAAAGAAATAAAACGCTCAAATAATTTTATTTTATTACATTTATATATCACTGTTCGATAAAAAAAATCTCCTATTAAACAAAAATAGGTGGAACAAAATGGATTGTGATGTGCTGAAACTAAATGTGCTTTCAATTTTTTCCATCAGAACTCAATTTAGTTTATTCGAAAACTAGTCAAATTTTGCCTAATAAAAGTTATTAAAAAGTTTTAATATTACCACCTGTTAATAGACTACTGTCAAATTTTGAGCAAGTATCGTCATTTACTTTGCGTTTAACAGCTGTTCAAAACATACAACCTCGTGTATTTTTCTAAAAATGGGAAAAAGTGAATTCCTAGTGCTCATTAAACATTATTTTTTGCGAAAAAAACCGTCAATCAAACCAAGGAAAAGCTCGATGTGGTTGCACAAGTACAAATTACTCTGAACGTTCTGGACGGCCAATTGAGGTCAGTACACCCGAAAATGTCGAAAAAATCCACGATATGGTGTTGGCCGACCGAAGAGTAAAAGTGCGTGAGATTGTTGATACGATATGACAGTGTGGTTTGATTTTAAATGATCAGCTGTGTTTAAGAAAGTTGTCTGCAAGGTGGGTGCCACGTTTGCTCTCAATTGACCATAAACGTAAACATGTGACAACTTCAAAGGATTTTTTGGAGTTGTTTAACCGCAATCCGAATAAGTTTTTGCGGCGTTTTGTAACTGTGGATGAAACATGGATCCATTACTGTACTCCGGAGATCAAGCAACAGTCTAAACAATGGGTTACTCCGGGTGAACCTGTTCCGAAGAAGGCCAAGGTAAGTTTGTCGGCCAATAAAGTGATGGCAACAGTTTTTTGGGATGCACGCGGGATAATCCACATCGATTACCTTCAAAAGGGAAAAACAATAATAGGCGAATATTATGCCAACTTATTAGACCGATTTAATGAGGATTTAAAAAGAAAACGACCCCATATGGCCAAGAAAAAAGTTCTTTTTCATCAAGATAATGCACGGGTGCACACGTGTGCAGTCTCAATGGCAAACTCTATGAATTGGGCTACGAATTGGTACCTCATCCGCCATATTCTCCGGATTTAGCCCCTAGAGACTTATTCCTATTTCCAAACCTAAAAAAATCGCTCGGTGGAAAGAGATTCAGCTCCAACGATGAAATTATTGACCAAACAAATGTCTATTTTAAGAACCTCGAAAAATCCTATTTTTTACGCAAAGTAAATGACGACACTTGCTCAAAATTTGACAGTAGTCTATTAACAGGTGGTACTTGGTGGGAATAGTGTTGCATTTCATATAACTACGAGGGAAGTTCGAAAAGTCACGGACTTATTGATCTGCCCTCGTATATTACGATGAAAATAAGAAATATATTATAAAAATCGATAGATAAATTAAATAATGATTTTATATTTAATGTGTTCTATAAGAACATTAAGTACACGTATAGAATACACAATTTTTCTTTTATATGTATGTATGTATGTATGTATGTATGTATATATGTATGTATGTATGTATAATGATTGAAAAAAGAGAAGACAAAGTCTATTCCTGGTTCATATTAGTGTGTCCGCAAGTGTAAAATTTCCAATAAGGCTACAGGGTAATATTTCAAAGCTTCCGATACTTAATTATGTCAAAGGGTGAGTGAGGTTTCAAAAAAAAAAAAAAACGTGATTATCGGTGGCTTTCAGCAGTACGTATAAGACACCAAAGCGAAGCTATATGCAAAAATTTCTAGGTTAAATCATTTTTTCTTCGAATTTTCCTAATGTATAATTACATATTTTGCTTTATTTTATTATTTACTTTTTTTGCTTGCTTAAGATAATCAAATTATTAAAATTATTAACAATATTGTTCTATATATTGGCGGAGTTTATTGCTTAAAACTTCTCATTTACTTATACTTTACAATTTTAATGATTTAAATTGAATAGTAGAAAGCACGGCTAGGTATAGCTGTTATTTGATATTGTTTTCTCTTACAAAAACTTTGTAAGATCAAGTAATTATTTGCCAAAAAATGGGAAAATATTTTCCAATAAGTGGTCACACTATCTTCACATTAAGAATTTTTTTGTTTGCTAACAAACAATTTTAACTTCGACTACCTATCTAAATGATTATTGTAGAAAATAAAAACGGAATGCTAAGTTCAGAGAAACAACTTCAGTTTATCCACAGTTCTTTACGTAAAACATAACAAACAAAACAAAGTTTAAATCTAGTTTTTCCAATATAAATATATCTCGAACATACATATACAATTAAACCAAAACATTATTTTATTTTTGTTTGCTTTTAAGTTAACAACATTTTCATAGCCGATTTTTTAATTATTTTATAAACTTTTTCATTTATATTTTGGTATTTTTTGAAACATCTGTTATTTGCCATTGTTTGATCTAACAAAATGTTTGTAAATTCAAATATTTTTCCAAAAAAGAGAAAAAGATTTTCCGATATGTGGTCACATTATCGAAAAATTTTTGTTTGCTGGCAAATCATTTTGTTTTCCCGAAATCAGCTGATTTGTTCTTTGCCGCACAAAAATATTTTATGGTCACATTATGGCAAAGAAATATTTCTCAGTTTCTGTAAAATGTTTCCCTATTCTGACCGTGCTGTAGTCATACTAGGTATTGACCTAATTCTTTCTTAAATTTATTTCCTGTGGTGTTGTCTATAAAACTACATAGTTTTTAAAAGTTTGAAATTGGAGTTTTGAAGCAGCTTTAAAAAAAATGTTTAACCAAACATGGAAAGGGCTTTGAATTATCCTGTATAAACAGAAACTTATTTTTCAATAAATATGGGTTAAATTTAATTAAAAATTTCATTTTATTTAAACGTTTCTCAAAAAATTAAAAATTTGGTTGTACACTCCTTACATAAGACAAGTGGTCTAAAACACTTTAATAGTCTAGGGAATTCGTGATAACTTAAACATTTTTAAACCAATTTTTTTACCTTCCACCACAAGTGTAAAGGGTATATATAAGTTTGTCACTCCATAAGTTTGTCATATCTATAATTTATATTTTCTGGATACATATCAGAAATTATGTCGATAGGGCGATGACCGTCTGTCAGTTCGTCGGTTGAAATGGCATTTAAGAAGCTCACCGGTAACTGCCCCATATATATTTCGGAAATCCTTTCGAGAATATTACTATTACCAAGATCGGTTCATAAATGGCTGAGTTATGCTGTCTGCTTCTCTAATAGTTGTTGTTGCTATTAGATTTTTTTAAGCTCTTATATAAGCTATGTACCTTATTCTTGCATAAATCTATCACAAATATTTTTTCAAATTTCGGTTTTTTAAATATGTGCTAACTTTTGTAAAATTCCGAAGTATTAAATTCATTATTTACTAGCTTTACCGGTACGCTTCGTTGCCCTATTTGATGCGATAACTAATACAGTGCAAGCTCGGTATTCGCGATTACTCACTATCGCTACGGCTTAATTTTTTAAATTGCAGGGTCTGTAATCGCAATAGTTTACGAAAACCTGGTTCTATTTTCGCGACTTTTATCTCTTCTTTTTTAAATTTGATTACAATGTCTATGACCAAAAAAGGGAAATCCCCGTCTTTTGGTATATAAACCATTTTGACTGATTTTGATCATCAATTTTGTCAGTTTATTCGTGCCTTTGTTGTGTAAATATATCTCTTAATATGGGAAAAGTTCAACATATTTTAAAGCCAACGATTTCTCAAAAATTAGAGATTAAAAAAATAATAAAAGTGGAGATTCCATAAATTCAATTTGCGTGAATTACAAGTTGCATAAGTCTTCGGTTTACCGCATTATAAAGCAAGAAAATTCGTTAAAACAGAAAGTGGGACGGAATATCTTTTCATGAATGCTGACATAAACAACAGGATTCAAGAAGAATTTCATGTGGAAAGTAATGAGGAGGAAATGGAATTATCAGATACGGAATCGGAGGATTTATACGATTGTGGTCATGAAGAAAACTAAATTAAAGTAGACAATTATATATAATTGACAAACATATTAATACAATGGGTTTTGGAAAATGATAAACCGATAACAGCACTATATGAACTACGTGATTCAGCTGTCATTTTAAAAAATAATTTATCAAAAAAGCAACTCAAAATCTCCAATTTCTTTAAAAATATTTAAAATATAAATATATTAATAAAAACAATTATAAATTTAAAAATTACATAAAAATTTTCAATAAAATTTTGGGTTCTGTTATCGCGAAAATTCAGTTTTCGCGACAGGTCTGGTTTTTAATTAGTCTAGTACTCTACTACTACTCCACATAGACCTATTCACTTTTTTTGAAATTTGATATGAAAATTACTTTAAAATTTTTAAGACTTTCACTATAATAATCCTTTAGATAAGCAAATTTATATTTTTTTTGTATGGGGGCTACCTCTCCCCCTGACCTATCCGTCTTATTTTCATTTTATAAATGCAACATGATAGGATGAAGGTTCTCACTGTAAAAGTTACTTAGATATGACATACTGAATATTTGCTTTATATGGGGGTACTACACCCCCTGTTCCGATTTTAAGCTAATTGGTTCATCCGTTTGAGTTTTAAAAAAGTGGATGTAAAATACGGGCAAGGCATTCGATCAAGATCCAACATAACCTATAACATTCTACAGTGCAAGCAATATCTGTGCGTCAAATTTATAAATAGCTTCATTAATAATGTATAAAATTGAAAAAATATATATTTTTAAAAGTAGGCGTAAAATATGGGCGTGACTTCCAATCGATATATAACAAAGCCTATAACCACCTCTGTCACTGGTACTATCTGTGTGTTAAATTTCTTGAAATTTAGTGCAGCCGTTTAGTCGTGATTGATACACAAACAAATAAACAAACAAACTTACACCTCATTTTTGTAATATTAAAATAATTAATAATATTAAAATAATATATAGGGTTAAAATAATTTATAAAATTTTGAAATGCAAATTATTTAAAGTTTTTAGTGTTTACATAGATATAGTATAGGTAAATATATTTGTAATAATATATTTTTAATTACATCCAACATAAGATATTTCACTTTAATATAACACATCTCAACACGGGTGAAGGGTATATAAGATTCGGCACAGCCGAATATAGCACTCTCATTTGTCAACTAAACCGCTTGCTTATACAAAAAACAACAACACTAATAGTCATTACAATGCTTCATATATTTTTATATATAACGAAAACCACTGCTTCCATATACAAAAAATTATTATTAAATTTATATACATATGTTTCTAAATATATACATGTTTATACAAAAAACAACAACACTGAGGCATTGCAATGCTTCTATTTCCAATTAGAAACGCCCAAATATACAAAAAAATGATTGTTTGTATATACAAATAACTCAGAGATTTACTTTATCAGCTGTCGATTTTTTCACCGGCTTAAAATCAGCCCCCGAAACTTTAGATTTTCATTGAAATATTATGTTATTATAACCCGATAAAATATTTATGACCGATATATATAAAAACGAAATCCGTGACTAACACAGGGGCTTCAAAAAGTCAAAAATGCGTTTTGCCCGATATATCGGTTATTATTGGACCGATTTAGTTAATTTCAACAGCATAAAAATTCAGACAAAAATTTTCGAATCTTCTTTGGCGGTTATTGGTGGGCTTCATAAACGGAATTTCAACCGACGGACGGACAGACGGACATCGTCTTATCAACATGATTTCTTATAAGGATCCAGAAAATATATACTTTTTTGCTATCCGAAGAAAATTGTGGAAATGACAAACTTATGGAATGACAAACATATATATACTCTTTACACCTGTGGTGAATGGTATAAAATGGATATGGTGGAATATTTTTGGACTGATTTGACTGATTTAAAAAACCGAAAAAATGGCTTATAACTCGGCAAATACTGGATCTACCTAGTTCATTTTTTTCAACTCAAAAATTCAATAAAAAATTCCTGTTTTTTCTGTGAAAGAACGAAGTTTCTAGCTGACATAGGTGCTTTAAAAAGTTTAAGAAAACAAATTTCCATTAATTTATTGTTGTTGTTTTTCAGTACCCATGAATGTTAATTCAATGTTGATGGTTGATTCAAAAAACCGAAATACAAGAAAAAAAAATTCTGAAAAATGTTGCGATTTCGTTTTGCAAAAACGAAGTCCCTAGCTTATATAAGGGTTTTAGAAAATCGAAAATCGGTTTAAAACCCGATTTTTAATATACATTTTTATTTTAAACCGGGTTTTCCGATTTTTAATATAAAAGTTCTACAAGAAATAAGTTCATTTCTGCAGCAGAAAAATTCGGAGAATATTTTCCAATTTTGTTTTGCAAAAACGAAGTCCCTAGCTTATATACGGGCTTCAGAAAAAAAGTATATATATATGAATGTTATAGGGAGGCTTCACAAACGCCATTTAAGTAAAAAAACGACATTTATGAACCGATCTTGCTGAATTTCAATAGTAAAATTCTCGAAAGGATTAACGTATATAATTATATTGTTACGTTTTTACCTTTTAAAAACGGTGGTTTATTTCCTTTAAATAACCCGTATACTTTGATTGCAAATAAAAGCAGTTTAGTAGTTTAAAAGTTGTAACGACTCTTTATTTTATTTAAAAATGTACAACAATAACAGTTTAAATAGTCACTTTGTGTTTTAATACACACACAAACACTTAATATACATACTTTATACAGCATACTTTAATAATGTACAAAAATATATAGCCAAGGCAGTTAATTTGTCTTTACTTAACGATGCTTCCAATTAGGCTGACTCCATGGTATTCTCACGGCCAATTTATATACACCGCATTACCTTCTAAATGCTTCTCGAAAGCTCTATTTCTACAATGTTCTTAACGGACAAACTAGTATATTTGAATTCTATAACTTTCGATGTTAATGCTAGCAGCTTAAACATTTAGTGTTGCTATACTTACAAACAATGGTGAAAGCTTTTGATTCAATGTTGTATGTTTACAGCTATATTAATAATTTGTACAGATATGTTAACTGCTGTTAACATAAACAGAAAGGTTGACAAGCATTATTTAACTTTAAACCGGCCGTTAAAACCGTTATATTTGAATTCAAATACAATTTCGTAACACTGCCCGCCGCTTAAGTCTGTTCGTCCCGAAAAGGCACAGATTCACTTCTCCCATAGGCAGCTAGTCGTTCTAGATGTACGACCTTCATTTTAGATCTCGGGCTCTTTTCTTTCTGTATTCTGTACACCACGTCGTTTAATTCCTTAATCACCTTGTATGGTCCATCCCAATGGGTTCTTACGTTGTGGGTTATACAGGTGTTAAAGCTGGCCTTCCTTAAATCCTTCAGAATTCGCTGCTCTATCATATATGGCTTTCATTTTGTCGCTGGTCATTTTAATTCGTCTGTGTACGAATTCATGAAGTTCGTTTAGGTCATCTTGCTCTTGGGAAGTGTTGTCATTATTTATTGATGAGGACTTAACGAAGGCTTTTACCATTATTAGATCACTTGTTATTTTTGCTGGTTCTATCACCCACAAACTATTGTCCTCACAATCTCCCCCCATTCAGACGGTAACTAGCTTTCTTACTTGAGTCCTATTTTCATATCCGACGTCAAGGGGTGTCTCCACATTTCGCCAAATCATAACTTTTTGTCCAATATCCAAAGTAATGCCGTGCCTAATCATAAAACAGTACCAATGATGACTTCGTCCACAATGTCGGCAACAATAAATGCATTATTGACACTAACGTTGGCAATGGTTAATTTTACATTTACTTTACCATAGACCGTGACCGGTTTAATTGTTTTCTTGGCTAAATCGGACCTGACGATAAAACGTGCTTCTGAAAGTTGATGTACCCAGAAGCTTTAAGATTGCTATTTTTCTGCTGTATTACGGATATGAAGATCCTTCTGATGTGGGAGCTAGCTTTTGCTCCATAGTGCTAGCTCTTTTTAGTTTTAAAGGTAATTCTTGTGATGATTGATGATTTGACTGCTGGTTGTTTCTTTGAAGCGAGGTAGATCTGTTTCGTTTTCTTGGTGCTTTGCAGTTTCACTGAATATGACCCCATTTACCACAGTTATAACATTTTATCCTGGCTTTATTTTGCTTCTCATTAAACGCCTCCAAAACCTTTTTGAATTCGTCGATTATTTTCTCTCATTATCAGCAGCAACTTCGACATTTCGCATCTTGCATATTTGCGGCTTTGAAATTATTTTCGCTGTTTTTTTGTGCCAGTGCGAATGAGACGGTTTCAGTACATGATGGTTTAGATGTGGCACAAACCGCGTGTTTTATTTCGGGATCGCGAATGTCATTAACAAATGGCTCTATCTTGATATGGTCCAAAAATGGGCTGATTTCCCCTGGATAAGTAAGCTTCAGTAAACGCTCGATTTTCAACGCAAAATCTTGTAGTGTCTCATTGGGCTTCTGTACTCTAAGATTCGGTATAATTCCTTTTTATGTTCACCACCGTACTTACGTTGTAGCGCCTCCATTATGTCATAATCTTGGCATTGAAGATTATTCATCTTTATTTCTAGATTATGTAGTTTTTTATCAACACCTTTGGATATTTCATTCCGGACAGCTTTTTATCAACTTTATTAACGACTTTGGTCTGTATTTCTAGACAGCTCTCTAAGTCGGACAGCTTTTTATCAACTTTATCAACGACTTCAGCTTGTATACCTAGGCAGCTCTCTAAGTCGGACACCTTTGTATCAATGCCATCCACTCTGCTGTTTGTAACTTCCGAAATTTGCTGAAGTTTCTCGTCTGTCGCTCTAGAAGTTTCTTGAAATTTCATTTCCATTATTTTATTTTCTTCTTTAACTTCAGCAAGAAGTTTTTCGTTATTTGCTTCAAAAGTTTCTTTAACTTCAGCATGAGGTTTCCCGTTATTTACTTTAGAAGTTTCTTGAACTTCAGCAAGAAGTTTCTCGTTATTTACTTTAGAAGTTTCTTGAACTTCAGCAACTTTAAATTGCTCCATCATATCAGCAGACATTCTGGAAAAATCCATGCTGCTTGTTGTTGCACGGGTAGAAATTTCCATTTCTTCTTTATACTAGAATTCGTAAGTTCCGATGTCAATATCACGCCGCTTGAATTCGTCTATCAGCCTCTTTTGTAATTCTACTTTATTACCAGCTGTAGGTAACTCCAACTTATTCAATTCTCTCTTGAGTTGCTCCACTTTTAGTTCTTCAAAATAATAATAAGTAGTCATGAAAACTGCTTATTATTTTGCAATCCTACTTCTGACCAATTGCTACATTTTTACCTTTTAAAAACTGTGGTTTATATCCTTTTAAATAAACCGGTACTTTGATTGCAAGTAAAAGCAGTTTAGTAGTTTAAAAGTTGTAACGACTCTTTATTTTATTTAAAATGTAGACAACAACAGTTTAAATGGTCATTTGTGTTCTAATATACACACACTTAAATTACACACTTTATACAGAACACTTTAATAATGTACAAGAATATGCATCCAAGGCAGTTAATTTGTCTTTACTTAACGATGCTTCCAATTAAACTGACTCAATGGTGTTCTAACGGCCAATTCATATACACTGCATTACCTTCTAGATGTTTCTCGAAAGCTCTATTTCTTTCTAGAATGTTCTTAACGGACAAACTAGTATATTAGAATTCTAGAGCTTTCGATGTTAATGTTAGCTGCTTAAACATTTAGTGTTGCCAAACAAATGTTACAAACAATGCTGTTACAAACAATGCTGAAAGTTTTTCATTCAATGTTATATGTTTACAGCTATTTTAATAATTTCTACAGATATGTTAACTGCTGTTAACATAAGTAGAAAGGTTGAGAAACGTTATTTAAATTTAAACCAGCCGTTAAAACCGAGTCAATTCAAATGAATTGGTAAAAATGAATTGCAATTCATTTCCAATTCAAATGAATTTGTAGAATGAATTGCAATTCGTTTCTAATTCAAATGAATTTGTTAAAGTGAATTGCATTTCCAGTTCGTTGGAATTGAATTGATTCTGAATTAACTCAAATGAATTAGAAAAAATAATTAGCAATTCATTTCCAACTCATTTGAATTGAATTGATTGAAATTTGTGTTGATTTTGTAAGTAAATCTACAGTAAGCATCACTGTTGTTTTGTTATTCAATTATTTTTTATGTAAAAGACAGCAAGCATTACTCTCGTTCGGTATATCACCTAGTATAGTCCAAAGACAAAATATTCTTAGATTTGAAATTCCCATGATATACAGGAATTGTCAGGTAGCGGCGGAATATTAATAGAATATTTGATATTGGCGAAAATTCTATCAAAATGGGAAAATTTTGTTTATTTGATAAAAGAAACTTAAATTTTTATTTTTAGTAAATAGTGTGAAAATATTATTGAAGGTGTGTTTAACAATCATTTTTTGTTTAAATAATCTCATATTTGTATATTGTAGAAAATTTCTTTTTTTTTATTTTCCAATCGAATTTTAAAGATTCTAGCAACTTTGGATCTCAACATAACATTTTTTGCTGTCAAAGCTGTGTTCGTTTACTCGAAATTCTTACTACTTTTACTACAATTGGAAAAATTTGTTTGTAAAAATAGTAAATTATATAAAATAGTAAATTATAGTAAGTAAACGAACAGGCATATAATATATTTGAGTCGTCAAAGAGGAATATGCAATAAAAACAAATGAGTGATTTTGTTAGAATGAGAGTAGATAAGTGATAGCTGATAATGGAGATAAGTAACGGTGTGCGCTTACGCTAATTACACTTTTCAATTTTTGTACTGAATATTTTCATTTTGCTACGATAAATTTCCATTTTCATTCCCCCTAGATCTGCTCTTGAATTTGATTGTAACTCATTTCTGATTTCATTCATTTGAATTACAATTCTTTTTTCTAATTCATTTGAATTAATTAAAAATCAATTCAATTCAAATGAATTGCAATTCACTTTGACAAATTCATTTGAATTGGAAGCGATGGTAATTGCATCAGTTGACCAATTTGGATTTTTTTTTTTTAATGTTCGTCATAGTCCAACTTAGGTTTTACGGAAAGAAAAAATTGACCACTCCACTTTTACGCCCACTGTTTTCGATTTATCTAAAATCGGTAAACGGCTGCACTGATATGGCTATTTTTTTAATATTCGTAGAAATCCAATTTAAATTTTTACTGAAAGAAAAATTGACCACGCCCACTTTTATGCCTACTTTTTTCGATATATATATAAAATTGGAAAACGGCTGCACCGATTTGTCTAATTGTTTAACTGTTAGTAACTTTCGCAGAATGCCTGGACCGATTTGGCTATTTTTTTTTAAATGTTCGCAAAGTCTATAAAAGTTTTTTACAGAAAGAAAAATTGTCCACTAATACGCCCACTTTTATTAAATCGTCGGGTAATTTTATGTACAAGTTTAACTGTATACGGTCACGAATAAAGTTTTTAGGGAAAGAAAAATAGTTATAGTTTTGAGGAAGTTTTTAATTTTAACAGTTTGCAAAAATATTACCTCTCCATGTTAACTGACAATAGGAACTACATACTTTCTTGATTCTATTTTGTTTTGTTCAATATACTCTCAGGTTGTAAACAACTGATTTGTTATGACTTTTATATTGTATCGCGATTTGTCCAAAAATACCGTTATTTCTTTATTTACATTCCAATTTATTACCTTACATGTGCAATGTTGATTGACTTCTTATTGTCAAATTGTGGATCAATTTAACGGTTGACGAAAAATAAATTAAGTGTAATTGTTAATTGTGAATTATATAAAGTTTAAAGAGTTTCTAAAAAAGTTTACTAACGGTGATGTTTTTTTTAATTAAGATTCCATTGTAAGTACATTGCAATTGATTCATGAATTGAAATAAGTTAAATCGTTTTATCTCAAACAAATTTATAGATTAATTTACTATAGACTGTTAGTTTTGAAGTTATAAATGGTTAAAAGGTAAGAACAAAGTGAATAAATTCTCCCGCATTGCAATGCCGCCAATAAGAAGGAGGAATTTGCTTCAAACCAAGTGTGTTTTCGATTTAATCAAACTGCGGAGCAACTCGAAGAGCGAAATGAAATTGAACGGAATTGATTATCACAAACACGTTCAGGACGTACACAAGAAGAAAAAGTATATGCAAACGAAGTAGATATGCATCGAATGAGACACAATCGTTCAGTAGAATCCATCCGAGTGAAAATAAATTTAAATGTTCGTGCAAGAAGAGAAACAAATGTTGCGTTAAATACTCATCGAGCTGCATTCCATTACATCAGGACAATTGATTACAATGCAGACCAATCCGTTGCTATTGGTTCGATGAGCGTAAGGCATTGAAATGTAGAAATGAAACTCCTGGATTGTGTTGCGTAAGTGGCAAAGTGAAATTGATATCGTTGATTCCACCACCACAGCTATTACTCTCATTGGTTTTTTGAACATGAGCTCATTCCAAACATTTCCCGACACAAATCCAGAACAATTGTTCCAAATGACTTCATATGTCTCAACAAATGTGATTCGGGATAATTTCATACCTACTTTCAAGGTAATTTCAATACAATCACCTACAGCATTACATTTTGTTTATGTAAATTAAACATTACAGATTCATTACAACTGAAAACTTTTTTTCATCAGCACAATCAATTGATTGCATTGTTCAAAACCGCACTAGACCGTATGCGCTCTGATGATCACAAAATTGTTATCAGAGCCGACAAGACTCCTGCGGAACAACACGCAAGATATTTCAATGCACCAACAATTGATGATGTCGTCGTTGGTGAAAATTTGGAATCCCATGATATCATTCTACATCGACGAAATAAACAGCGGCAGCGTGTGTACGAAACACACCGATAATATGATGCGTTGCATATCCCATCATATTTTGGCAAGGTGAAGACGATCGTAGAGCATTGCAATGAACGAAATTATGTTATTACAGCAAAACAATCGAAAAAAGTATTTCTTTATTTTAATTGGTTACCTGAGCATCGATCTTTCAATCAAGATGTAAATAGACCACCATATGATTCATTGTAAATATTTTCAAATAAAATGTAAATCAAACATACGCCAAACCTATATGAATAAAAATTATTATTCAAAAATAAGTTTCTTCTCTTTTTAACTATTTTTACACATTTCAAACAGAACCACATCTGTTCGGTAATGCTAGTGTTCGAGTAAAATAAAACATGTCGGCAGTGTTCATCATTAGCGAACACAGGCAAATAACAACAAGTTATTCGACAATTTTGTTGAGCACAAATATATGTACATTTTTTGTTTGCAACGCTTCGATAAGTGTACATGCTTCGCCAATACACGTGTACTCTAAATATATAAATGTATTTATTCAGATCTCTATTAAATATTTAGCTATTGATATTTTATTTATTTATTTATTAATTTATTTTTTAATCAAGTAATATACAGAAGCCTTTCAAGGCCAATAAATACATATATATTACAAAAGCAAAATATCTTTAAAATATCAAAAATATGTACATATTTATAAAAACATGAATAAAATATGCAAATAAAATTACTAAAAAAAATATTACATTTTGGCCCTTAGCCGAATAAACAGTAAAACTAAACAAAAACATGTCTCAAAGCGGTAGCCAAAAAATAAAATAACAAATTATATTTATAGATTAAATAAAACTGAATAATCAAGAACATATCTCCTTTAAAAAGCACATAATCAGAAAACTGCTGCCAACATCAAAAAGTTATAGGATAAAAAATTTGCTAATCTTGTAAAAAATTCCGTTACAATACAAACTAATGCCCATAAAAATGGAAAGAAAAAGTGCTAAAAAAACTAAAATATCTATAAGAACTACTTGTTGCTATATAAAAGTAAAAAACTAAGTCCACTTAATAAAGATGGATAATACTAAAAATCCTTAAGCATCAGTAATAGATGAGGAAAAATGTGCAAGCAGTTTCAAACGAAATGCATTATTCGAATGGGGAAAAATACGGAGATCAACAGGTAAATAATTCCAGCAACGAGCTACTCTAACAAGAAAAGATCTCTCAAAGCAGCTGCATGTTATTCTAGGAATGATAATTTGAGAATTTCTAGTGGAATGAGAAAAACGAAATCGCGAATAAAGTTGAGAAGGCTGAATATTATTAAGCACTCTAAACAAAAACAAAAAGCTTCTAAGTAACTTAAAATGGGAAAGTTACATCCAAGGAAATCAGAAATATCCAGAAATGTGAGACCTCCTAGGGACGTTGTAAACATATCGATTTAATCTGGAAGAAATGTAAGTCAACTTGCCAGATACAACTTCTAGCCTATAAAAAATATGCGCCATTAATAATGCATAAACCAGTCTATAACGAATGCAATATAAATAAATACTATTCGAGTAAATCCTACGCAATCTACAGAAAACATTGTCAACATGAGCCTCTAACGTAAGTCGATCATCAATATTAATTCCTAGACATCTTAGCCGATAAACAAATGAAATTCTGTTACACCTACAAAAACATTTAAGCCTGAAATATAATAACCACTGTTACCGAAAAGAATAGCCTTCTTTTTAGGTGAGTTAATATATAATAAATTTCGTGAAGACTATTGTTCAAAGCGACCAAGACTATAATTCATATTATATCCGAGAACATCACAATTATCCCGGTTTGCACTAGTGTCAATATATTCAGGTAAATCATTAACGTACAATGTAAAAAGAAGAGGACTTAGTACAGAATAGTGCTGTACAAGTATTGAGTATTAAGTATCGAATACAACTCTGTGTAGAGATGCAAATTATTTTTTAAATATATGAAAATAATTTTAGTGATTTTTGTTAATATTGAATTTAAAGTTAACGTTTTTGTTTATTTAATGGTTTATATAAATAAATTTATAAAATTACACGCTAATTGTATAAATATATTTTGTTTCATTTTTAAATAAAACAACTTTAATTAAAAATTATATTTCAAATTAAAAAATCTGCTAAGTATCGAGCACCCAAATGAAAAGTATTGAGTAGTATCGAGTATTCAAAAGTGGTAGAAGCACAGAACCCTGAGGAACACCCGAAAATAAAGAAAGTATACCGGAAAATTCATTATTTATATCAACAAACTGATATCTTGCAGATAAATACAAATAAATTAACTTGCACGCTGAATTCGAAAATTGAAAGTAATCCCTCAACTTGGCAATCAAAATAGGATAACTAATGGAATTAAACGCTTTAGTCAAATCCAAAGAGACTAAAGATACTAACTTATTCTCGTTCAGATTATAACGAACAACATCTGCCAAGTTCAACAATAAGGAAGTAGTAATATAACCACGACGAAAAGCATATTGAAAAGCAACAATTCATATTAACAAACGTTAAAACTTGTTTCTTAAGAATGTGTTCCAATACCTTGGAAATAGTCGAAAGAATAGATATTCGCCACAAGTCATATCAGGTGTAAATTTAGTCTTAGGAATTGGTACAACAAATGGCATCTTCCAATTCGACGAAAATACAGATGAAGTATGTATAGAATTAATATGGAATATAAGCAAACCAGAGATATATGGAAAAATTATCTTAAGAAAGTGTATAGTAATGCCATCAGTGCCGACATATTTGGACTTTACCTTACATATTGCACTCCAAAGATCATCTACAGTTATACTCTCTAAAGAAAATGTTACATTGAAATCACAAAGTTTAAAATCATAAACCTCATCAGCAATAACTCTGTCAGTATGAGGATCATCAACGAAATGTGCATTAACTTCATCAACACCAAAGCTACATTGAGAATCATAATCATCAGTAAAACCACAACCATTTTAAACTTCCACATATCAGAAGAAGTCATTCCGGAAAATAGCCTCGCAAAGCACCTTTTCCTCTTCCTACGAATAATAGTTTTAGTTCTATTCCTATATCGACAATAGACTTTCCAGTGCTCAGCAGATGAAGATGTATGAAAAGCTGAGTAAGCTAGATCCCTTAAAGATGAAACTAGCACAACACAATTACGAGTAGATTGCATCCAATTGGCAGCACTAACCCGAATTTTCCTTCTAACAACCGGCACAAAATTAAAAAGCTTCTCTGTCAACGATGACAAAACAGAACATTGATCATCAATACAAACAGATCCAAAAAAAGAAGTAGAGTTAAAATTCGTCAAAAAAGAAGCAATACCATTCCAGTTAATTCCATTGAAGTTCCTGTATTGATTTTATTGATTTTTCGTAATTTTCACAATTTTTTATGAAAATACCCAAAATTTTATATTTTTGACTTCCCGGATTTTTAATTCCTGCATTCGTCGCTATATTGGCTCAAATATATAAACAAAGAAAATCAAAGTATAAAAACTCAAATTCTGCGATAATTTAGAAGAAGAAATGTAATAAAATTATGTTAACCAAACATTTAAAACTAATTATTTTTTAGATATATTTAAAAAATAAAAAAATAAAAATCATTTTAAGAGATACCATGTTAGCGTTTTAAGTTAAAAATGTTGAGTTTTTTTTAGTGATTTAGTTAAAAATTAAATTTTAGCGACTTTTAGTTTAATTTTATTTACATATATATACTATATTAATAACATTTTGCTTTTATTTTGTTAATAAAAAACGATTTTCTATTTTTTATTGCTTTTATAGATAAATTAGCGTTTTTTTAATATAACAAGAACGCTTTTTTAGAAATAATTCTGTAACTTGTGAACCGATGGAAATATCTCAAAATTTCACCTCGCCATAGTTGAAGTGTTTTCGAGTTGATATGAAGGAGCACAGATTCTGAGCGAGTCAATTCGTTTATGATTTGACAGAAAAAAATTTTAGATAGTCCTTGTAAATTCCTACAAAAAATACGCTTAGGTAGGTTATCTTTTTTAGTTTAAGAGACATTTAGGTCGAAATAATTTTTTCACTCATTTTTAGCCTCGTTTTTTAGATTTTTTAACATGGCGGGCTCAATACTACTTTTTTAATATTCATCGGATTCTTTACAAAATTTGATTTAATAGAAGCAAAGGTATATCTACCTCCCCCAAGCCCTATCATTTTACGATATTATTTTAATTTCTACACCTATATTTTCTCTTTAACAAAATAAATAACGTTAGCATTAAGAACTCTTAACTTAGATATGTTTAATATTTATTTTGGTAATGATGCTCCTACAATATTCATAGAAAATTTAATTAATGATGCAAAAGAAATTTACGGAAACTATTTAAATAAGGTCGTACCAATGACAGCACTCTCCAATGATGAAACAATTTTGTATAATCTCTCAACAATTTGTCACATATGTAAGCAAATTTTAGGAGCGGACAAATTTAGAGGAGCATAGCTCATGTAATATTAATTATAAAATAGCCAAATTCATACCAGTATTCTTTCATAATTTGTCCTCTTATGATTGTCACTTATTTATGAAAGTACTTTCACAATTTGAGGGAGATATAAAGGTAATTCCTCTTAATCGTTATCAAAGTTTATAACAGTTGAAGAAAAACAGGGATTTGAAATTCGGTTTTTAGACTCTTTTCGTTTTATGGCCTCCAGTTTAGAATCTTTAGCAAAAAATTTAAATGACTTATTTTCAAATTCTAAATAAAATTTGTAATCAAAAACAACAATTTGATTTACTCAGAAGAAATGGAGTATTTCCTTATTCTTATATTGATTCGATGGAGCGCTTTAACGAAACTAATCTTCCTGCTAAAGAAAAATTTTATAATATTTTAAATAATTCGCATTGTACTGATGAAGCTTATGATCATGGTAAATCGGTTTGGACAACTTTTAAATGTAATAACTTGTTAGATTACACTAAATTATATTTAGAAACAGATGTTCTCCTCTTAACATATATTTTTCAAAATTTTAGAAGTATCTGTAAAAGTATATACAAACTTGACTCATGCTCCAGGTTTATCGTGGGATGCAATGTTAAGAGCAATTAACATAAGGTTAGAACTTTTAAGTGACGTCAATATGTATAATTTTATACAAGACGGTATTAAAGGAGGACTAGTACAATATTCAAAGAGATATTCTAGAGCAAATAATAAATATTTAGAAGACTTTGATAGTAGTAAGCCTTCAGAATATTTAATGTATCTAGATGCTAACAATTTGTATGGTTGGGCCGTGACGGAATATCTCCCATGTGGAGAATTCGAGTGGATTTATGATGATGTGGCTTTAGAAGTTATTGATGTAACTACTATGTCGGATACATCTGACATCTGATACATCTGATATTGGTTATTTTTTGGAGGTAGATTTAGAATATCCACACTATTTACGTGAATTTCATAAAGAAAATAAATTTATTGGTAAATCTAAATGTAGGAAGTTGTTGTAGACCTAACACCAAAAAAAAAAAAAAAAATATTATTTCCATTATAGAGCTCCTAAACGATGTTTAAAAAATGGATTGATATTAAAAAAAAAAATACACAGAGCATTAAAATTTCGACAATCTCCATGGTTAAAAACATATATAGATTTGAATACATGCCACAGAACAAGAGCAAAAAATGCTTTTGAAAAAGATTTTTTTTAATTATTAAATAATTTTGTATATGGAAAAACTATGGAAAATGTTCATAAACGCAAAGATATAAAAATTGTTACAGATTGGGAAACAACAAAGCGTAATCATTTAGGCGCTAGAGCATTAATTTCAAAGCCTAATTTTTCGAGTATAACTCAATTTTCAGAAAACATGTTTGCAGTTCAGTTAAAGGTTATGCAAGTAACTTATAACAAACCAATTTATTTAGGCTTTTCTGTGTTGGAAATCTCAAAATGGAAAATGTATGATTTTCATTATCAATACATGAAACCAAAATTTCAGTCGAATTTAACATTGAATTATATGGATACATACTCATTCATATACACTATAAATGCAGATGATTTTTATAGTGATAATCGTGAGGATATTGCCTTAAGGTTTGATATATCAGAGTATCATCCCAATAACATATTTAAACTCCGAATATTAAATAAGAAAGTTCTAGGTATGATGAAAGACGAGAATAGCAGGAAAATTATGAAAGAATTTGTATTCATTCAAAACAGTTGACATGGAGGAAGTAAAGAAATCTA
The DNA here is from genome assembly GCA_932274085.1 of Protocalliphora azurea. Lineage (NCBI taxonomy): Eukaryota > Metazoa > Arthropoda > Insecta > Diptera > Calliphoridae > Protocalliphora > Protocalliphora azurea. The sequence goes on from OW026520.1 coordinate 79,940,194, forward strand.
AAGGAGTTAAAAAACCATGTATACAAAATTTATCAATAATAGACTATAAAAGGTCATTATTTGAAAGAAAAATAATTTCTGATACAATACATAAATTTAGATCGAAGTTTCATCAGTTGTATACATAGAAATTACATAAAGTTGTCTTGAGTTATGCGGATGATAAAAGAATTATTGCTTCTGATCAAATAAATACTTATGCCCGAGGACATTTTAGACTTTAAAGTGACTTTGATAACTCTTTTACGAAGATAGATGATGATATGTTCTTGAATATTGATAGTGAGTATATAAAATTTTTAAAAGACTCATTAGACGCTGAATATTTAATGAATGTAGATGTTTAAGTTGTACATTTAATAATTTAAATACTTTCATATTTTCTAATTTTATTTAAAGTTTACATAAGTAGAACTTCAAATTTACATATTTCTACTGAACAGAGTTAACTCCTTAAGATATTATTAAAATACATTTTTTAATGAAAATGACACTGATATGTATGTTATCACAATGAAACAATAATAAATATATGTATTTTATTACATAATAAATGTGTTTTATTTTTAAATATTTTTCCATTGTACATTTTCTATTTCGTAATCTAACTTTTTACGATTTCTAGTTAGTCGAGGAGAATATTGATATGGTAAAGTTGATTGCTTCAAATTTTGTGATTTTCATCCTTTGACAATATTCTTATTTTTGGTGTTCCATTATTTGAAAAATGTTTAAGTCGTTTAGCTGCTGAAGAGGCAGAAGTAGGATTAAGTTTTTGTAATGTTGTATCCATATCAATTTCATCATAATTTTCATTAGTATAAATTTCCTCAGGTAAATTTATATTAGATTGTGTTCCAACACTACTTGACTCTGGTTGCATTGTTTGAGTTTCAATATGTTTCTTATATATTTTCCTAGTTTGTGTTTCATTATCACGTATGTTAATATAATACCATTTATTAATATCTTTTAGTGTGTGTGAACTATATATTGGTATTAGTTTTCGATGTAGAAAATTGGAATCAGAATATTTAATTTTAAATTTATCGTAAGTTGATGGATTAAGAACTATTAATTTGGATAAATTATTTGACATTTTCTAAAATTTTTCCAATAACCACTTAAAACGGATGAAATAATAATTGGTAGAAATCCTCCTTTTTGAATTAGATGTTTCCTCTTTTGTTTCATTGAGGTTTCTGGTGAACAAACTTTTCTAATTGTATTTTTATATTTTTTTATTTTGTCAAAAACTGATTTATTGATTTTGTGGTTCTCATTAATTATATTAAAAAGTATTTCATTTATTGTTTTAATAACAACATCATCAACATATTTCAGTATTGCATTTCGTATTTTAGGATCTGCTTTCTTAAGAACGTAAAGAATATGTTTGTTCTCCTTCAACAGTTTTAGGTTCGAGGTCATTGTTTATATTTGCAAATATTAAATAGTGACTTTTATTGAAAATATCCGTTCTAAATCTTAATGCGTTGTGTATTTGTTGAGTGAGATCAATTAATAAATAACCATGAGTCTGTTGCGTACAGTTATTATATACATCAACCAGAGCTTTTGAGTTTTCTTGGTATACTTGGCGAGCTAAATATTGAAATTGTAACTTATCCCTAGGATTTTTAAAGATACCTATATATTTAGAGTTTAAAGAAATATCTCTGGAATGAGCACCTTTATGAAAAATGTTTTATGTTACTAAAATCACAGCTAAATTTCTATGATGAGATCCCTTAGTAAAAAGTTCACACACTTTTTTATTGGATGATTCAAGCATTAAATCATCCAATATTATTAAAGCCGATTAATTTTCTGCAGTAGCAAAATCCTCTGGAATACCTTGTATAAACTCTACATTGTTAATTCTCGGAAGAGAATTTTTTCTGCAAAACACCAAATAACACGAACTATGTTTTTAGGTATTAAATGTTGATTTTTTTTTTTATCAAATTCATAATAAATGTGGATTTCCCACAACCAGAGGGACCACAAATCATCATAGTGTTTACACTTTAGTACGCGATTTTTAAATGAAGTGCAGCATTAACATTCTATAAATATAAATATGAGTAAAAGAATTCTTGTTGATGAACTACATCGTCAAGCGAGAAAAAGCTTTCAGCGCCGACGATTTATTCAAAAGGGTATTTTAGATACATGGCAGGATTGACTTAGTGGAAATGATACCGTATGCAAAATGTAATAAAGGTTTTAAATATATCCTTACTGTAATTGATGTATTTTCAAAGTATACATACGCATTACCATTAAAAACTAAAACAGGAATAGAAACTTCGAAAGCATTAAAACATATTACAAAATTAAACAAAGGAAAATCTCCCAAAAATATCCATTCTGATCAAGGGAAAGAATTTTATAATATCTATTTTAAAACTCTTATGAAAGAATATGAAATTAACCATTACAACACTTTTTCAAGTATGAAGGCATCAATAGTTGAACGTTTTAATAGAACTTTAAAAAATAAAATGTGGAAACAATTTAGTATGCAGGGAAATTATAAATGGATAGATATATTAAATAAATTATTGAAAGAATATAATTCATCATATCATCGTTCTATAAAAACAACACCCAATTCAGTTAATAAGAAAAATGAACAGAAGCTTCTTAATACTGTATACAGTAATTTGAAGGTTTTCAAATGAGGAAAATATAAAATAAATGATTTAGTTCGCATTAGTAAATATAAAAATCAATTTAAGAAAGGATATACACGAAATTGGTCTACAGAGGTTTTTAAGATAAACAAAATTTACGTAACCAATCCTATAACATATCAACTTGCAGATTTTAATGGAAATATAATTAAAGGTGGATTTTATGAAGAAGAAATGTTAAAAACAAAAGGCGCAAAAAATTTTTTGATAGAAAAAATTTTAAAGCGAAAAGGAGAAAAACTATTGGTAAAATGGCTTCGTTTCGGAAAAGAATATAATTCATTAATCAGAACGATATTAGAAAATAATATATGTATAACAAACAACATACTATATTAATCATTCTTTTTAAAGATGGCTTCAAGTATACAAGAAGAAAATATTTATGTTACTTTATTAAGTAATAATTCAATGGATATTTATAAAAATACTCCAAACACTTTTACAAATTTGCTAACACAATCTCTAAATTTGGATGATCACTGGGTAGTTGGATTATCAGGCATTTCATTTTCGTTACTGGAAAGAAATAATAAAAATATTGTTAAACGTAGAAAAGGAAATATAACATCAAATGTCGACACACAAACTATACATAGTACATGGAAAAACAAAAATATCAAAGCATAGTGCAAAGCATAGTAAGACTAGTCGCTTTCGTTATGTCGGAAAAAAGTAATTTGTTCCAAGTGTTACAAAAATATTCAAAAAAAAAAAAAAAAAAAAAAACTCTGTTATTGTTTGTGAAATTTGCTGATGCAAGTTTCATAAAATATGTGCAAAAACAGAAGATTATACTGCATTTAGTTCTCTTGTTAATTTTGAAAACATTGTTTTTAATTGCGATAATTGTTTACATACATCTCGGGATTTAATTAAAAAAATAAGTCTTTTGAACAATTAAAATCTCTATTCTCCCAATTTGTGGAAAATAAAATACAATGCAAATAGTTCTCATCGCAGCCTACCTATGCCTAAAACCGGTTTTAACTCTAAATTGCCTATTCCTGCAAGTTTACCAATTTCTTCAAATAATCAAAATCGTAATGTAAACACTACTGCAGTTTGTGTAAAAACTATTCCCACTTATGCTGTCAACGATTCTACAAATACATTATCACTTGCTAAACAAACAGATGATTCTGAAGTAAATAATGTACATTCATTTAGAAATGACAAAATTGTACTTATAGATTCTCAAACTGCCAGTAATAACAATTTAGCTGATTTAACTGACACTAATGTAAATAATGCTTTTTCTACCACTAATGATTCTAATTGGAATTATGTCACTAATAGGAAAAAACCTGTCAAAAGAAAAATTGTAATTGGAGAAAATAATAATACAGAGTTAATGTGGTTTTAAAATTGAGATCAGCATTTAAGCCATCCGTTTTAGAGCAAAATATAATATCCTACATTAAAAAGCATTTACAAATTGTTAATGATAATATATTGTGCTATAAACTAGTGAAAAAAGATGCCTCTATCGATGATCTCAAGTTTGTTAACTTTAAACTTGGTGTTTCAGCAACTTATTATGAACAACTTTTTCGGTCTGAACTTTGGACAGCTGCTATTAAAGTTCGCCGGTTTAAGTTTTTTCCAAAAAATCCAAATCCCCAGCAACACATATAAGGCACAGTTCTAACTCATTAAAATTATATTATCAAAATGTCTCTGGTATGAGATCTAAGTCTCAGTCATTTCATTCTTTCACATCCCAAGCTGATTATGATGTCTTTGTTATTACGGAAACATGGTTGAATACAGACTTTTATAGTGAAGAATTCTTTAATCCTTACACATATGTAGTATACCGTAAAGATAGAGATGCTGAAAAAATTGGTTTTAGTAGAGGAGGAGATGTACTTATAGCTATTAAAAAGTTTCTATGCTGTAGAAATATTCGTTTATCTAATATGGATTCATTACTTGATCAACTTTGTGTGGCAGTTAAGTCGCTTAATTATGAATTATTTATAGTTGTAACATATATACCCCCTAATAGTTCTGATGATTTATATGATAGTCATATATCAAATGTAATTATTATTTCTGAAAGTATAAGAAATGGTGATAAGTTATGTGTTATTGGAGATTTTAATCTTTGTGATATTGTTTGGTCAGAAGTATAAAACTCTGAGGTATTTTTACCCACTAATGTAAATAAATCTTTTGAGATAAATCTAATTGATTCATTTTTTTAGTATTGACTTCCAACAAGTTAATACGTTTTTTAATAAACTAAATAGAATTCTTGATTTAATATTTCTTAGTTCTGACGTGAGGTTTACCTTAAATTTATATGCTTTTCCAATATCACCATTTACTTCTCACCATTTTCCATTAGAAATTAACATTGAATTCTATGAATATCTATCTAATTATAACAATAATGATATACATTATAATTATTATAAATGTGACATTATTACATTAAATATGCTTTTTAAAAATGTCAATTGGATTGTCTTATTAGAAAGTAAAATTGTTAGTATATGTTATGATGTTTTTTTTTATCAAATGTTCTTAATATTTTTCAAAATAATATTCCTTTAGCAAATCCTAGGGTACATAAGCTTTCATGGTATACCAAAGGACTCAAAAAATTAAAAAATCTTAGAAATAAATATTACAAAAAATATAATTTCACAAATAATAATGTTTATAAAGATTTAATTTTCTCAATAAATTTCTATACAATCAGTATATTATGAGTCTTAATAACGACTTAAAGTACAATCCAAAACGATTTTGGACTTTTATAAATTCTAAAAGAAATTGTTCTTACATCCCTTTATGTATGAACTATAATAACTAAACTTCAAATAATCTAATTGATTCACTGAACTTGTTCGCATTCTATTTTAAATATAATTTTAATGATGAAAATTTACAGTATGATAATTTTGATTTAAATGAAATAAACACCATTATGGATTTCGGTAATTTGCAACTATCTGAAGAAGATATTGAAGAAGATTATTGCTTTCTAATTCATTTAAGGCTGACAATGATGGTTTACCAGCTTTTTTAATAAAGAAATGTTCTTCTTCATTATGTCTACCATTGAAAATTATTTTTAAAAAGTCTTTAAGCAATGACTATTTTATTAAAAAGTGGAAATTTACAACAATTTTGCCTATTTATAAATCTGGTGATAAAAATAATGTCATTAATTATAGGCCAATTTCCAAATTAAGCAATATTTAAAAAATTCTTGAACATATTGTTTATCAGAAGCTTTTCTTCAATGTAAAGAGGCATTTCTTTATCTCAATACGGATTTATGACTGGAAGATCAACCTGTACTAATTTGGCTGTTTTTACCAAGTATTGTATTTATAGTTTTGAAGATCGATTGCAGATTGCTCGATTTATACGGACTTTGCTAAGGCTTTTGACCGAGTACCACATGAACTTTTATTATTAAAATTATATAAATTGGGCGTTCATTCTCGAATGTTATCTTGGTTTCGTTATTACTTGTCGGATAGACAATCCGTAGTTTCTCTTGATGGTGTTTGTTCTACATCATTTATTCCTACTTCTGGTATTCCACAAGGTAGTGTTTTGGGTGCTCTGTTATTTAATATATTTATTAATAACATTGACCAATCTTTCAGAAAGACTCATTATTTATTGTATGCTGATGATTTAAAAATTTTTAAAACAATTTCTAACGCCAATGACGTTTTTAATCTCCAGGAGGATTTAGATAGGGTGAGTTCTTGGTCAGCCCGCAATGGTTTACCTTTTAATTTAAACAAATGTTTTTCTATGACTTATCATATATGTTGTAACACTGTTATATCTCGATATAGAATACATCAACATTTACTATCATCCGTGGATGAAATTTTATATTTAGGGGTATTATTTGATAAAAAATTATCATTTAATAATCACTTAAATTATATTATACCTAAAGTTTATTCAATGTTATGCTTTTTATGCCGGAATTCTAATAATTTTGATCATTACACAAAAAAGTTCTATATACATCCTTTGTGAGATCTAGATCAGAATATGCTTCATTTATCTGGAGCCCTTGTACTCAATTACACATAAATAGAATTGATAAAATTCAAGTTAAATTTATAAAGTTTGCTCTTTCATTTTTAAATTTTTCATTTGTAAAACCTCAAATTTCGATTCCTACATACCCTGATAAGTGTGCCTTGATTTCTACGAAAACTTTAGAAACAAGACGTAAAATTTCTTCTGAATATTTCCTATATGCTACAATACGTGAATTAATTGATTGTCCTGATTTGCTTCATACCATAAAACTATGTATGTACCTCCTAGGCCTAGATATTCATGGAACATCATAAGCTTTGGATGTACCTTTAATAAAAGCTATGAGATTATTCAATAAATATTCTAATGAATTAGACTTAAGTATATCAAATCTTGAATTTAAAAATTTGTTAAACAGTTTGTTTAAATAATTAATTTAATTATGTATATTAAATTATCATTGATGTCTGTAAGGATAATATTGTATTCATAGACTGAAACTAATAAAAAATAAAATAATGAATATGAAGACATTAAGTTAAAATTTCACGAGCTCTTAGAAAGCTCTAATGATACCTCACAAACATATATATATATATATATATATATATACTTCAATAAGGAATCACATTTTTTTAACTTTAATTAAGTATATCTCCTAAACTAAAGTTCAGAAAAAAATAATAGTATATAGTATTGGCTTTAGTTTTCTGTAGAAATAAAAAATATACATATTTTGTTATACTAAAATTATGCATTTATTTAAAGACATTTAATCAAGTTCGCTAGACACATATCGCTTTCAATATAATCCAAATTATTTCTATTGGATATTTGTAATATTATTATAACCTTTGCATTCATTTTTCATACCATACATTACATTATCGCATATGAGGATGTTTTGATATTTTATTTTGTTCACATATTTTACTAACTTAATGGGTCTTATTAGCATTTTGTTACATGAATTTAGATGCGTGGTAGGTATACTTAATATAATCATGATTCATCAATCATGATTCGATGCTATCTTTATTTCAGAAAACTCAAATGCTTGTTCCAAGTTTATAAAAGGTATGGAATCTTTATTTATTATTTGTTTTACGATATCAATTTCTTTAGCTGTTAATAAGAAGGAATTAACTACACCCACTTTTGCTCAATGTATGGCATGTTGAATGTTAATTAATTCTTCCTTAACACTGTCTAATTTATATTTTAGTTATTAATTGTTCTTTTACATTTTCACTTCTTATTCTTATGATTAAATGTTTCAATTATATTGTTTGTTATATGAGTGAGTTCATTAATTTTTTTCTACTGTTACCTTATTAATAATAGCTTGTTTGTTGTTATTTCTTAGTATTTTGTTTGTTTTTTTTTTTGTTAATATCTTCGAAATCTTCATGATCAGGGCTTCCTGCGATCCACTTCCAGGCGGAGCCTATAAAATCTAGGGATCTTTTTGACCTTGGTTTTAATCTGTCCAGAAATGATTGAAGTTCTATAGCTTCATGATTTAAAAAGGGTTGCAGAAAGTGAGAAGAACTAATATTGTGGTTTAGTGTTTCTTGCAGTTTTTTATTAAGTCCTGATATATATTTGTGTCGATGACGTGTATTAATTTCAATGTACCAGTCTGTAATTTTGCTAGTCCGGAGTTCCATGCTACTATTTGTGAATTAGAATAGTCCAAAATTTTTACCTCGGGCGAAACCAGCGAAGAAGTGTCCTGCAAATTAGAGTTTTTTTTCTCTTTAGTTTTTGATATTATTTTTGTGTACTACTTTTCCTGATTTAGTTAAGACTGTAGTGTTCCTATTTTCTTCGACTATTTCTTTTCTATACGTTTTACTAAGTTTCGTTCCTAATCTTTTATTTTCTTTTACATAAATGGTTTCTCAAGATTCATAAGTTTTGGGTATTGTTTTTCTCTTGTTATGGTAATTCATGTCTTCTACCTGCTTCTGCTGAAGTTTCTTGATAGTATTTAATTTAACCTTCTCTATTTCTTGTGGATTGGTACTTACTCTACCTAAAAAAGAAATGTTTCTATTGGTTTTTTCTTTATTGTTGAATGTATAGAATTATTATATTCATAGACAGCTCTATGCAATAATTCTGCAAATGTTTTGTGTGAGTTCTCGGCTTTTAGACAACGCATTAATTCCGCGATCGTGGAATGAAACCTTTCTATCTGTCCATTCACACTACTGCTATATGGTGGGATCTTAAATACCTTTATTTTATATTCATTTTCTAATATAAAAACGATAGCTGTAGAATTGAAGGATTTTTCGTTATCCATAACGATTGTTTCTGGTATACCAAAGGAAAGTATAAGTTCTCTTAGTGGTTCTTTAACATCTTCGATAGCTCGAGACCTTAGTATTCTTGTTTGTGCGAATTTGGAAAATTTATCTATAGCAGTTAATATTGTTTTTTTTTTTTTTGTGATGAAAATATCTATATGTATGATCTGGCCAGAATATGATGGTATTGGTGTCTCTTGTAGCGTGATTTTATTAGGGTGCCTATCGTATTTATTTTCCCTACACACTTTACATAATTTAGTGATCTTTTTTATCTTAGAATGCATTTGGGGAAAATAGAATTTTGTTATAAGTTGTGTTTTATTTTCTATACTATTTCTATGTGCCCTATTGTGTTCTTTTATTATCTCACTTTCCTGTTTTTCTTCGTTTTTTAGATCTGTTACCATGGTTCGAGTATATTTTGCTCTATATTGTGTAAAATTATCTCTATAAATCTCTTGTAATTTTCCCAAGATGTCGTTAGAAGTTTTTATGCAATTTGTCACGGAGGGGTTTAAGTATTTTTTTAGGAGTTGAATAAGAGAATCTCCTTTAATGTTGGGTTCATTAATGGTATGCCTATGGTAAGTGGGGAATACAATCTCAAAACTGTAGGTTGATTGTGTTTCTTCGTTAGAAATTATTATTTGATTTTTAAAAGCATTGAGCGGTGCGTCTCTAAATTGTATAAAATGATGCGGAGGTCTTGATAAAGCGTCGGCGACAACATTCGTACTACCTGGCTTATACTGCAACTCATAATTATAATCTTCAAGAAATGCTTTCCATCTTTTCAGTTTGAAATTTGAATTTTTACAACTTAAGGCATATGTGAGTGGAAGGTGATCGGTATAAATTTTTAATTTTGGAGACCCATATAAATAATTTCGAAGCGACTTTAATGACCATACGATTGCGAGCATTTCTTTTTCGTTGGTAGCATAATGCTCCTCTGCTCTGTTAAGAGTTCTAGACAGAAATACAATTGGACGGCTCCGAGAGCATAATTTGAGGCATCTGCCGTTAGACAAAATTGGAGAGTAGTAGGGAAATGGGAAGGCAATAGTTGTTTTTGTTTTTAATGAGGAGTAAGAGCAATTTTGAAGAGTAAATTGTTTGTATGAAATTGAAAACCAATGAATTTGTTTTTGTAATTTTTTCTTGTGGAAGAAAAATTGTTTTGCATTTTATGAAATTGAAAACCAATGTATGTATATATGTATGTATGTATTTATGTAATTATGTTAAAAGTACATACAAATAATTTAACAGGGGAGACAATTTTTATTTATTTATTTTTTTTTTGCACTTTTAATTGTGATGAAATTAAAAATAGCGTTTGAGTATTTTTGGTTTATTCATCTATATATTTTTATATGGTTATTTTTGTTTTTGTAAAGTGGAAACTTGAGAATTGTTTTGTTTATATGGAAAAAAATAACTTTGTGTAAGACTCTTTGACATTAATGAAGATATATTTTATGTTGTTGAGTATGGTCATGATTAATATTAAATATTCTAATAACAAATTAAGGGGAGTATTTTTTTTTCACATTAAACATTTTTCATATCTAGAATATGTTTAAAATTAGTTTAATGCTCATTATTTATGTATTTATAATGTTTTCTCAATTTGAAATGATTAATTTGAATATTCTAATAACAAACTATGGGAGTATATTTTATTTACATAATTAGTTTATAACTCAATATTTCTATATGAAAGCTAAATTAATATTTTCTCTATTTGAAATATTAAAGAGAAATACTCAAAATATTCAATTTACTTATTTAAATATAAAGGAGTATTTTTTAAATTTGTATAAAAAGAGGAATCAAATCATATTTATTACCATTTGATCTGAGGAATACTTCAAAGTATAGTTAGCAGAATGGTAAGCTATCACTATTGTAAAATGCATTTAACTTTTCATGTATTTATATTTTTTTTTTATTTTTTTTTTTAGATGTATGAACAAATTATTAAATTGGCTCTTGGTATTAAGGCAGAGTATACAAAAATTTATGATATTCCCTTACATCAGCCATTCAGTCTTCTTTGATCAGATTGTTGTACATTTGGTCTTTTTTCCAAAGAATCTATCATTTTGGGCAGGCCTATTCATATAATTAATGGCCCTGGTTCTAACTGACTGGTCTATGTCCATTGGTTCGGGTCTTGGTTGAGGTTTAGGTTCGGTTGGTCTTGGTGGAGGAACATTTGGATTTATGTAGCTTTGAGGGCGCATTTGATTGGAATTGTTCTTATGGTAGATCGGAGCGGATACATAAAAGGGTCTTTGGTGAGGGTAAGGTTGTGGCATGTGCGCCAACTGCGGAATAAATTCTTGTTGGTAATTACTGTAATTACTACGGTTGTTCTGCTTATTATTGGAAGGCTTGGGATGGTTATGTGAGTTTGCGTTCTCACAAACTGATTCTCCATCTTTAAGCACAGGTGAAGTGCCTGTGGCAGGTATTTTGGTTCTTTCATACCTAGATGTAAGGACATATTTCCTCTAAGGCCTCTAATAAAGGTGTCTAAGGCTTTATCTCGATACGTTTGTGTCAGTAAATCGAGTGACTCTCTTCCTATATCCATGCAGGATATTTTATTCATGATCAAGGAAAGGTGAGAGTATACTTGTTGGTAGAATTCCTGAATCTTATTGTTACCTTGCACAAGAGTACTCATTTGGTACTCCAATGTTGTAAGGTCTCTTTTGTCTGCGTAATGTAACGCAAGACATTTTGCAATACTTTCCCAGTTTAGAGGCGTATTATAAGATTCTAGCGCAGCATCTGCGCTACCCACAATCTTGTTTCTGATAGTGGTTAGAATGGCGTAGTATTTGGGTGTTCCTTTCATGTTTTCATAAATTGTAAGTATTCTGTCTACGCTCTTTTTCCAAGAGCTAAACTCAGAAGGGTTTCCGGAGAACTCCCTTAAGCTCCGGACAACGTCAGGGACTTTGTCCAAGTTGGACAAATTGTTCCTGAATCTTTCTTCTATCACTTGGTCTTCACCACCTATATTATTATTTGGATCTAAAAATCGTCTGAATGCAAGTTCGCACTGATGTGCGCAGATCCTAGCTACTCTATCGTCCTCATTTTCCCTATTTCCCTCAACTATGTGTACCGCGTTTGGAAGGTTTGCGTTGTTAAGGACTGCAGGCCTGATCAAATTGCTCGGGTTTGACATGATTCTTTAAAAAGTAAATCTTTGTTCCTATTGAAGTTTTCTTTTCTTTTTTTTTTTTATAAAAAATTCTCTTTTCACACCAGTTATTTATTATAGCTATATATTTCTTTTCTTTTTTTTACTATTGTTCTCTAAGGATCACAATATTAATTCTCATCAATAATGTTCACTTTCTAATTAAGTAAAATAGTTTTTTTTTTGTAGGATTTTCTGATTAATTTATCTATAATATTCCGAAAAATTGTTTTATGAGCTTTCAAAACTTTGTTATTTTCGACATTAAATTTTTGTTAAAAGTGTTTAATTAACTTGTTTAGGATTTATCGAAATAAATATTTATTGCTTTAAGAGCCTCAAATAATTCACTGTTTTTTTTTTTGAATTTAAATACTTTGATTAATAAATTTTTGTTGCATTAAGAGCTTTAAGTAATTCACTTTTAAATTTTCCAATTTTATTTTTCTAAACTTTTCACTTAAAAATAAAAATATCTTACATGACTAATCTTACAATCATCCTTGCGAAGTTGGTAGAAGGTAGTTTGTCCTTTTCTTGGATATACTGGAGTTACCGTACTACACTGAGTTCCTCACTCCAAACGTCCTTATTTGGCAGATGGTTGTATTTATTACAGCCTGTGGGGTGTTGATTTTTTAAAACTTCTTCTGCAGCCTATAGGGTGTCTTTGAGATGAAGCTTTCTTCGGTTAACAGCCTGTGGGGTGTTTTTGTTGTTGGAGTCTCCTTCTGTTACAGCCTATGGGGTGTTTATTTAGATGGAGATCCTTTAGCGTTGGGCACCAATTATACTAAATTTTTATTTTTAGTATTTTTAAAAAATTTCGATTCAGACTTCTGTCTGAAGCGTTCTTTATTTTTTAATGTTTTTCTTTTACGAGTTACAATTAAAACTAAAACTTTATTTTAATCATACAATAACTTAAACTAAATATTAATTTGCATGGTAATCAAAATGACACGCTGTTGTTATTTTGCAATATTGGTTACTTAGAATTCTATTGACCTGTCTGCATTTGTGTCAGCAATTTAATTATTGTGAAACAGTTTGTAATAAGGGCATTCAACGTTTCTTGCGTTAACACATACACACACACACACATATATATATATATATATATATATATATATATATATATATATATTAACAAATTTGTTTGGTTGGAAAATGTTCAAACTTTAAATTTTTTTTATTCTGTATGTAAAATTTGTTGGCTGCATTTCAAGTGTTTAAAAGAAAAATATTTTTTTTATACAAAAACGGAAACACAAATATTGAATTTTGTTTTGGTAAGGATAATGATGTATAATTGGATTTTATTAAAAGTTTTAAAAGAAATATTAATTTTTTTTTAAGGATTTTCGAATTGCGATTTGTTATTCTTGAGAAAATTTCTGGAATTTACATACTTGAATTTCTATATTATTTTGAAGCCAAAATACTTGGAACACTTGAGGAATTAGTAAAGTTGTTCAACTAATATTTTTGTTTGGAGGTGACTAGTTTATTTTCCTGTTTAACAAATAGGAAAATAGGCAATTATGTTATTCAAAGAAGTCAACCAACATCGAACAATGCATCATTACAGAGACTTACAACCTAAACACAAAACTTATTCTAAATTCGAAATTTGATAAAGTCGCATTAAAGTTTAATAATTATCCTGGTCTAAAAAGTTAAGTATCCCATTTCCAAAAGTTTTCTGATCTAGCGTTTTATATTAAATTGCAATTGTATAATTTTAATTTTTGTTATAAAAAAAAACTAGTTTCACTTTAGTTATTAAGGTAAACTAGTTTTTTTTTAATTTTCGTATAAAACGTGCTAAATGTTAAAAATTGGATATGGTCACCTTAGTTTGAAATTAAGAAAATATTTTCTTTTATTTTATTTAATTTTGAAAACCAAAACATAAAATCATGTTCAACATTTAAAATAATTTAATTCAAAAATTTCAAAATACATTAACATTCTTCATTCATAAACATCTAACTCCATATAAAATTTTTTCTCGCAAAACTGCTAATCCACAGCCGTCTACGAGCGCTTGCAGACGCCGTGAGATAAGTTATGTAAGTACGTATAATATATATATATATACATTGTTATAATAATATTCCATTAATATCTTTTGAAAAAATACTATTTTGAGTATTTTTGATTGATATATATATATATATATATATATATATACTAGTTAAAAGCAAACACATTTTTTTTTTGTTTATGTTTACTAATTTATGTTCATTATTAAATTATCATTTTATTTCTTTAATAATACTTAATAAAATTTGTTAAATTAAATATTTGCAAAAATTCAATATTGAACTTTTAGTTGCAATTATTATGAAAGGTAAAGTCATGTGAGTAGTTTTAGTAGAACAAATATGGCTGGAATTTATATTGCTTTTAACTAGTATGGAGGGTGTGTTAAAAAAGGAATGGGTGTAACACCTTAAACCATGCCCGTATATTATCGACAATATTCTCTTCTTTCCAAAAATCCCATCATTAATATGAGTTTAGCTATCTAAAGTAAAGTTCACTGTATCGACTTTTAATTCATGACTTCTGAGGGACAAGAACACACCCCAACGACGAGCACAGCCGGTTTCTTAGGTAGCACCGTCTCTTAAAGTTTTGATGTGCGAAGCAAAATCGTTACAAGATGTTTCGTCAGAGGTAACAGGTTTAAAAACTATCTAGAGTTAAGAACATACAGAAATATGTAATATGTAATACTCTTAGCAACGAAACGCATTCAAGTCATGGTGTGCCTCAGGGGTCAAAACTCGGTCCTATACTGCATACACGCACCCACAAACAACAACAGCAGTACTCCTGTCAACATCACAATCATAACAACACTCTCAATAGCAACAACAGAACCGCCAACAATTCAAGAACCAGGAAAACTTAAACTGCAACGAACCTAGCAACCAAGTTACAGATACTCAACGTAAAAAGCATCTGCTGCATAACCTTGTTAAATTAATTTTACAACAATAGAAGATTTAATTCCAATCGACCACAATTACAGCACTAGGCGGAGGGCAGAAGGAAGATTTAAAGTAGAGCGATACAAAAATAATTATGGCAAAAATACTCAACCTTACCTAATATTACAAACAATTTACCAATTTCAATACTTAATATAGAAAATCCTTTTAAAAGAAAAATTGTATTAAAAAACACTTTATAAGCACGAAATGAATACCGTATTTATTATATTATTTTATTATTATATCCAGCAGATAAGCCGAATGGCTTCGCGGGATTAGAATTAAGTAATATGAAATGTAAAATATTATAATCAATAAAATGAAAATTAAAAAAAAAACGTTTATAAAAAAAAAAACTATCAACGGTTGTGGTGATATTGAGTCCTGTACCAAAACGCTAACGAACTTCTGTTGCATGCAGACCCAAAATCTGCAGGGGTAGGAGTAAACCACATTGGTGGAACTCCAAGATAGGCGAGACTCGAAGAGAATGTCGCCGTCTATTCAATGAGACCAAGAGACTAGATGACTGGTCTACTTATAAGTTAACAGATTTAAAAGCCAGATAAGAAATGCGAAACGCAAATCCTGGATGGCTTTCTGTAGCATTCATGGGACTATCGAGGCATCCGCTAAGAATTCTGGTAGCCGTGGCCATAGGGCACTAGATTGCTGGTGCGCATACTAGGAGACTAGGGATGAAGAAGAGGAGGAAACAGTGGAGCATCTTTTATGCTACTGTCCCACTCCTGTCGGGATCAGGACTGTTGATTTTGGAAGTCCGCTTGTGCATGTATTAGCAGATCTCTCTGATATTGACATCAGATGGATCAATTCTTTCCTACATTCGTCGGGTTGGTTCATTTCGAACGCTGTTATGGACACGTGAGTTAGTAACACGTGTCCATAACAGGGTTTCACAACGGGACCAAATTGGACCCAAGAGAGCTGTCTCTTATTGACTAGACAGCTGCCCTAAGAACCTAACCTAGTTAACAAACTGATTCAGACTTTTAAGTTTTTGAAAAAATAATAAAGACAAAATAGGTATTTTTCATTAGTATATAAAAAAAAAAAACAAATTAAAATTTAAATATGAATACATCCATATGTATGTTATTCATTCTGAAAATGCAGTTGCCTTTAAAATGTACATATTATTTATTGAACTAAAAAAACATTAAAAATACTTTAAAACTACTTTTATTTTTGATAACAAAGTCTTCAGTCTTTTCAGTTAAAAACTAATAATAATAAAAAATAAAGACAAAATAGATATTTAATTCTTAGTATGTAGAAAAAAGAATTTAAAATATGAATACATAAATGTATTATTCATTCTGTAAAGGATTTCGACAACATGTAATTTTTTAACTTTAACCATTCTAACACAAGGGCAAAAACTATAAAACTTTTTGGAACTATTTTACTTTTATTATTAATGTTTTGAAACGGTGAAAAAAGTAAGCTCGAATTCGAATAACACAGATTGAGGAAAAATTTTTCTGCGGTACGTAATATTTTTGTCTATTCGTATTCATGTTTAAACCTCCTTTCATAGATTCTAAGCCTAGCAGCTTGTTTCTCAGCCCTCTATCCATAATGAAATGGGGTATTAAGGCGAAGTATGATATTTTTTAAAAATTTTCAGTCCATAAATCGCACGTTAGAACATATCCAATTTTTTTTATTGATGAAATCTCCGACTGCAGTTTCGCAAAATGCGTAGAATAGCTGCTTTCAACGTTTCTGTAAATTGTGGATGGATGCGGTATTAATAAATCAGTCTTAATATTAGCACCAAATTTGTTTCCAAGAGTTAGCATTAGTTTCGAATAGTCTTTTACTCCATTATCTAATACTAAGGATATCAGAAATAATTCATTTTGTTAAAACATCCACACTGATTCGGTTCAATAAGTTAATTTTCTTTTTAATTTTTTAACAATGCATATCACTTATGTTTGCTTAAGTTTGATAGCCAGTTTTGATTATATTTATAAACATTTTTACAAATTTTGCAAGTAACAAAATTCGTTGATTCAATATCATTTTCATCTTTTATAAGACAAAAAAAGTCCCATATCTTGCCTTGTCCCCTTTTTTCACTAATTTTGTACACATTTCTTAAAATTTTTTCTTTTATGTCAATATTATTCATTATTAAATACAAATTTTATCAAAAAATTTAGTTATTCACACACTGCACAATAAAAACTAATATGTTTACTTGTTTTACCAACTGGCACTCTAAAATACTTACAACAGTTATTTGAAATAAAAAAAAAAAAAAAAAAAAAAAAATAAAAACAAATAAATTTCTCACTCAATGCAAAACCAGAAATAACTGTAACAGTTTTTATGAGTATAGTAAGTGTGTAAAAAAAAATACCACATCATTTACACTCATTTCCTCATTTATACTAATACTCACAAGTATTTATATGCTATATTTATTTTGAGTATACTTTCAGTTCTACTCTTGCACGTCATTAGTACGTACTGTCGAACTTTTTACAATACAACACAATAAAGCTTATATTTAGGGTATTCTAGAAAATATTAAATGCTTTAGTAAAAGCGAATAAAAAATTAATTTTTCTTTTAAATTTAAAACTAGAATATAACTGTCTTTAACGAAGCACTAATTTTTTCGTGCGCAGTCCTTAGAACCCAAACCAATTTAGAATAAGAATACGGTTCTACTCCATAAGTGCCAGAAATAATTGCGACATCACTAGCTCTGATTTCAGGAGTTCTAGAATTAATAATTATAAAATAAAGTAACTCTTTTGTGTTACTAATAAAAGAAGAAAAAAAAAAAAAAAAAACAAGGAAAAAAAAATGACAGAAGCATTAACTTCAGGTCTCAACAAAAACAGAAAGAAAGTTTTTCCTGGGAGTATTTTGTATGTTTTTTTAATGTAATTCAAAAAACATACAAAATATTAAAAGTTGACTTAGAAAAGTGTGTAACCCATAGTTACCCACTTTTCTAAGTCAACATTTTATGAAAATAAACTTTAGTTTTTTTTTTTTAAATATAAAAAAAATTAAATTTTTTCTTACTTACTGATATTTATAATTGTATATTTTTCCATAAAACTGAAAATGTATATTCCCATATTCCGTATATCAAAAGTTAGAAAAAGTAAACATTATTTAATAAAGTTTAAAAAAATTTAATTTTTATTTATAATTAGCATAACATTTGACTAAATTTCGTATATGCCAGTTGATAGATTTAGAGAAATGCAACTTTGTCTTTAATTTTTGATTTACAAAACATGGGAAATTAGATGCTTTTGTTGATTTAATTACATTATTATTTGAAAATTTATCTATAAAATAAATTAGTTTATATTAATTTTATAATTAGAAAAAAATATATAATTTATAATTATTTGTATATAGATATACTTTATAAGAAATGAAAGCAAGATTGAAAATTAGCTTTTAAACAAAATCTAAATAATTAACAATAATTTTCTATGTAACATATACGTATAATAGTTAGTACAAAAATAAGGCTCCTTTTCAGGATACAAAGGAAACATTAAACGATTTCTTAAAATAATCACAATAAATATCTTTAGAATTAAAGTTCCCTCTTCTTTAAAACAAAAACAAAATACAATAGATAAAAATTATAACATAAAATTAAATATAAAATTATAAATTACTCGGTACTCGAGTTAATAACATTCATCGTCACATTCTCCAGCTTCGTGTCCAAACACTTTATTGCAATGAAAGGAAAATAAACAAATGTTGATTTAAAATTTTTGATTCACAACAACAGAATAAAACAAACCTTCACATGATTCACAATATTTTCTAGGTTCTGGAAGTTTACGTTCCTTGCGATTTGCAGGATCATTACTGTTTTTCTCCTCTCTGGGTGGTGGTGAGTAATCTCGATCATCTGATGCCTGCAAAGGACAATCCTCGGTCTCGTGTTTATCAAATTCATCGCAGATATCACAGAATACGCGTGGAGCTGGTTTTCTCTTGGCGATTAGTTCAAAAGCAGCCGGTCTTAAAGGTAACAAAAATTAAATTACGCAAATACTAGACAGACTTTATAATTCTCATACGTACTTAGTAAAATCAGTTGGTAATGCCTCCAAAGCCTCAATTTTCGCTTTCAATGTATCATTTTTCTTTTGCATGTCAGCAATTATCGAATTAAGAAAATTTATTTGAGCTGTATTGTCGTCTGCAGTTAAAGTCTGTTTTTGATTTTGAAAAAAAAAAAAAATATATATATATATGTATACATTATTTTTTGGTTTTAGGAAGTAACAGCAACCTACCTCCAATCCGGATTTATCTCCGGCAGCACCATTCTGTTTTAATTTACTTATCGATTGTAAATCATTAATGCGTTGTTTTAAACCAACAATTTCCTTAGTTTTTTCCATTTCCACCAATTCGAGTTTTCGCTGTAAACTTGTACATTCGATTTTCAGGGCCTGCTCGTTTTCAATTGATTTTGACTGTTCTTGCTGCAGTTGAGCGATACAAGATTGAAGTTTTTTGAGCTGTGTGGACTTTTCAGATGATGTTTCGTCCATTTCATCTATTATTTTCTTATATTCTACAATTTGTAATTCTAAATCTTCTTGTTGCTTTAGATTTTCTTCCGATTCCTGCTTTAGACTCTGAAGCTCCTTGTTGGCCTGCTGCAATTCGCCAATTTTAGTCTTAAGTTCGAGAATACTGTTTTGCGCTTCATTTAGTGAACTTTGAGTATTATGTAGGGCGGAATCAGTTGAGTTGAATTGCTGTTCTCTTTCTTCGAGCTGACTCTCTTTTGTGCGCAATTGCTCTTGGGTGGTGTTAAGTTCTTGTTTAAGGCTGGATAATTTTTCTACTAACTTTTCTATATTTTTATCAGATTCCATTTCGAAGAGTTCAAATATGTTGGCAGTCTCACATTTTTCTTGTTCTAGAATTTCCAAAGCCTCAGCAAGTTCAGCATTGGTTGCAGAGATTTGTTCATTAGAAAGTTTGAGTGCTTCCAGCATGGCTTTAAAATTATCGATTTTCTTTTTATCTTCTTCGATCTGTTTTGTTTTGTGTTCACAATCGACGTTAGTGAGCTCTAGAGCATTCTGAAGTTTTTGTAATTGCAATTCAAGTTCGGACTTGGTATTTGATTGCATTATCCGTAGTTGCTCGGCTTCACTGTGAATTTTAATAAACGAGTTTTCCTTCTCCTGAAGTTCTTTAGTTAGCTTTTCGATAGTTTGTAAAAGTCTTGAATTTTCTTGTTGCAAATTTATTAAAGCTGATGAGCCTTCATTTTGTGTTTTTTGCAAATTCGCATGCAATTGTTCATTCTGCACTCTATAAACCTCAATTTGTTTTTGCATTTCACTCTCTTTTGCTTTAAAGTCTAATTGAGATTTAAGCAATTCATCTTGCAAAAGTTGAATTTGTTTCTGTAAGCTACTAATAGCTTCGTCGAGCGATGCTTTCGATTGTTCGGAGTTTTTGATTTGAGCTTCAAAACTCTCAATAATTGTTTGTTGTTTTGCACTCTCAGCATCTCTAAGTTCCCTCACATCAGCTTCTACTTTAGCGGTTAATTCCTTTTTAGCATTTTCAAATTCCCTCATCTGTTCTTTTTTGGCATCTTCGACTGCCTTAAGCTCATTACGTAAACTTTCAATTTCAGATTGTTGCGATTGAAGGCTTTGTTTGAGCTCTTGCAATTGACTTTCTAGTATTAGACGTTCATCATTGGTCTTATCTGTTAGCTGCTGCAAGAGTTTTTGCTTGTTGGATAATTCTTCTGTTAGTTTGACAATTTCGGCATTAGAACCGGCAGAACCTTGACGTATAGTATTTAGATTGTTTTGCAAAGTCTTATTTTGTTCTTCTAATTTATCACACTTTATAACAAAGCTATCAAGTTTTCGACGAAGACCTGCCATTTCTAAATCTTGTTTGCCACACTTTTCCTGCTCCTGTTTAAGAAGTTCAAAACGATTGAAACTTTCTTCTGAGACGTTTTTGAGCTCATTCGTTAAAGTTTCGACTTGACTGCACATACCGTCTATTTGCTGTTGACTGGCTTGTAATTGACTTTCCAAAGCGGCACGTTCTTCATTGGATTTATCCATAAGTTCTTCGAATGCTTTTTGTTTTTTTGCAATCTCTTTAGAAAGTTTGATAAGTTCAGCATTTGAATCTGTGCTTGATGTACGAAGAGTGGTTAAATCTTGTTGCAAAGATTCATTTCGTTTGACCAAAGTTTCGTATTTTAATTGTAAGTTCTCTCGATTCCTTTGATTGTCACTTAACAGAAGCTCCTGTTTAATAGTCTTCTCTTCCAGTTCTGTAATCTGTTGCATTTTTTGGCTGATCTCCTCATTCGATTTCTGGACAACGTCTTTGAGGTCGTTAAAATCTTTAATGCTATTCGTTAACTTCTGCTGTAGTTCTTCCAGTTGCCCAGTCATTTCAATGCGTTCCTTATCGTGACTATTGACCAAATTAGTAATTTCGCATTGTTTATTGAGAATTTCTTCATTAAGTTTTTTGACTTCGTTGTGGACGGTTGAATTGGATGTGCGGGCCGCGATTATTTCCTGTTGTAAAGTTTCATTCTGTGCTACTTGATTGTCACATTTTGCGTTTGAACTTTCCAATTTTCGAGTTAAGTCTCCTAAATCTAATTGCTGTTGAGCATATTTTTCCTCGAATTTTTTAAGTTCGTCCTCTAATTCTTGTCTTCTACTCAAAGATGCTTCATGTTCTACCTTAAGTTTTTCCAACAATTTCGTTGTAGTTTCAAAGGCTGTAGTAATTGATTTAAGTTCAGATAATTTTGATGCGATTACTTCGTCTTGTTGGATCGACTTTTGGCGTTGATCTTCGATTGTATTCGTGAAGTTCTTTAAATCACCTTCAAGTCTTTCATTTTGGCTTTCCAGTTGGCTAATTTTGGCACTCATTTGTTGAATTGTAATTAAGGATTCTCTTTCAAGGGCAGCAGTTTTTTCCTGTAATTTTTCAAGTTTAGCCTTTAATGAATGAATTTCATTTGTTTTGTCGTTGTTAGATTGTTGGTTATTCTTTAACGTCTCCTCCAAATCTTTCTTTAGTTTTTCAACATTTTCCTGAGCAGTTTTTAAGTTTTTATCACATTCAGCCAATGAGGTTTCTTTTTCTGACAGTTTCTTCGCGGTCGTTTCCCTAGAGTTCTTTTCGTTTTCTAAATCACTGAGTAAAGTTTTAATAGTCTCATTTAGCTGTTTATTGTCATTTTGAACTTTTTCACATTCTAAACGTAATTCTTTAAGGGATGCTTCCAAAGCTATCATTGCTTCGTTTTTCTCTTGATCTTGATTCAAGGCTTCTTTAAGCTTTGCTTCAATACTACTTTGAAGCTCGGCCAGCTTTTGGAGTTCTTCTTGTGTTTTTTGTAGATTTGTTTCTAGTGTGTTTTTCGTTTCTTGCAATTTAACAAAATCTTCTTTTAGTTTTGAATTTTCTTGTATCTTTTCTTCCAGTTGAGTTTTTTTTTCTGCCTTTCCTAGTTGTTGAGTCTTAACCAATTCATCCAATGTTACACATTCTGCATGTTTGATGGCTAATTCGGCTGTTATCTTTGTCAATTCATTATTGATATCCTTCACACGTGTGTTATGAGTTTTACATTCTTCGCGCAGTATTCGACACTCATCCTCCAAACTAGTTCGTTCAGTTTCGATTGTTGCCAATGATTTTTTAATTGTTGCATTTTCTTCGGTTAAACGTTTAATTTCTTGAGTCTTCTCTTCCAGTCTAGTGATAAAATCAGTCTGGATTTGTTGACGCTCATTTTCATATTCTTCTTTAACAATTGTTAACTCTTTGCGCATATTTTCGAGGCCACATTCAGATAGTGAGAACTTCTCCAGGCTTTCATCTTTTGCCACCAGTTCTTTTTGCAATGTCTCATTTTGATCTTTAAGATATTTAATATTTTCCTGCAACCGTTGCAGCTCATCCTGGTGTTCAGCAATTTGCGCCTCAAATTGTTGAGTTTGATCCTGCAATTTCGCCTTTAATTCAGCAACTTCAGTATTTACTGCCGCACTAATTTCTTCTGAAGTGATTTTTCCTGGTAAAAAAATTATCATAAAAAATTCTAAATATGTATGTATATAGGTATGTATGTAAATATGTATGTATGTATGTATGTATGTTTGTATTGTATATTGTGCGAGATATTTACCTGATGTTAATTCCTTGATTTTTGTCTCTAATTCATGAATTTTCTCCTTGTAAACTTGAGTTTGTGCCTGCAGAGATTAACGAAATATTTATTTTTTACGTTTTTATTTTGGAGAGTTAAAAGTAAAAATTATTTAATGGATACAACAGACTTTTAATTTATGTTTAGTTAAGATATCATAGGCTAACAAAAGAGCTATTTTTTTCGGGAGAACTTATGTATTGGGGTTAGCTGAAATAATGAACGATCATTACGTTTCGTTTTTCATAGAAAAAAACTAAAATCCAATTACGTAAACTACGTTTTCAATTATTTGTTTAATTGAAACTCAACCAGTGAACAAATTATAGGTTCAATAACTAAATTTGGACACAAAAAAAAAAAAAAAAAATTTTTTTTTTTTTTAATTTTCAATTAAATTGTTAATCATAAATTTAAAAAGCTTTTAGTTATTGAATAATTTGCTCGAAAATTAAGATTTGTGCATATAAAAAATATTTTGGCAAAATTTCAATTAAATTATTAATCAGAATTTTAAAATGATTTCAAATATGTTTATAATTAAATAAATTACTCAAAATCGTACTGTTCTAACAAATTAAATTCAAATTTTACATAGACAAAAATCTAAAATCCAATTTCAATGCGAATAATACATATTCAATTATTTTATTAATTGAAATTCAACCTATTAAAAAAATTGCACTTCAGTAATTGATGCAATTAAAAAAGTAATTGGAATAATTTTTATCTTTGATAAACATATAATCACTCAATTTTTACACACAAAAGATATAAATTCAATTACACAGTGCATCAAGAAAAAGTTGCCACAGTAATTCCAACGCAAAATAAAAGCGTACCAGTAGTCTAGCAAAACATCCAAAGGGTTTTTTAAAGTTAGTTTGAATTTTGGTATTATGGCCTCTTGAAATTCGACTGGATGCCACGCCCACTTTTTTAAAGAAAGTATTGCTTTGCTTCCTAGTAAGTAAATTTCAAATTTCATAAGTATTTTGATGTCGGTATTAAAAAATATCACAGCATAATAAAAGTGGGCGAAAAAGAGGCGTGGCACCCATACAGTTTACATTTTATAATATACAATATTTTCTATTCCTTGCGTATGTAAAATTTTATGTGAATTATCAAGAAAATAGAAAATTTTATTATTATTGAAAGTAGACTAAAAACTTGGAGTGGCATCCAACTTATATTTTAGCCCATAGTTTTCTCCACAAAATACTTGATATATGTGCTACATTTAATTTGATCTTTTAAAAAAAGAATTATTTACAAAAAGTGGGCGTGACATTTTGATTAAAATGATATCCTATATTTACATTCAGAAGATGCACGATATATATACGTCCCAAAAATCAGTTAAATTGGTTGAATAATGTGAGTACTCGTACACATATTGCAAAAAATCTTGCTATGAAAAGTGGGTGTAAAAAGAGAGAAGCATTTAATAAAAATCTTACATAATATCTAAGAGAAACCTTGTACTCTATTAAACAATAAAAACTCATAAATATATTGAAATTTACTGATTTAAATATTTTTTATTTATACACATAGTGAAAAAAGTGCTCCAAAATATCCTATGTTTAAGAGTCCATAAAATCGAAATTTGTTAATCTGATGGTATACTTTCATTTTGAATTGGAATCATTGAATCTCAATTTCGGATATATTTTTTTTTTTACAGAAAATAATACATTTTATAGCCTTTCAGTTATTTTTCTTATTGAATTTATTAATTAATCAAATATAAATTAAAAAATAAGTGATAATTTAAGTGTGATAATTTGATTAATTGAATATAAAATTTGTTTAATAAATTAAATTTTAATTAATAAAATAATTGAAGTTAAAGTTTTTAAAAAACAGAAATCCCAAACATTTTGTTGAATATTTCAATAAATTTACTCTAAAACTATTCCTAAATAGAGCTAGGGGTATCAAATAAATAAAAAAATGCCTATAATATTTTGAGAACAATTATTCACATTATCATAAACAAAGCGATGACAAAACTAGAATGTAAATTATAAAACTATTTGGCTTTTCAACACATTTTCTAACATACTTACACATTTTTTTTTTTAAATAGCAAATTAAAGGTATAATTTGGGATTAAAAGTAATTATTTTTTGTGACAATTTTTGTAGATTGTTCTGACTTACATTTTGTATGTAAATTAATTGCTTACTAGATTTTGTAATTTTTTATATTAATAGAATTTTTGGCGCGATTTGTGTATAACAATTTAAAATTTATAAATGAATTCTTTCTGGGTTCTTCTATTAAAAAAAAAAACATTCTAAATCAGTTCTAGAAATATTGAAAACACTGTTCCATGTTAGGAGTGATACCAATGTCCCTTATGGCTCTCTGTGATACTTATAATTAGTAATGATTATTTTTCAGTACGACACTATTTACAACCATTTTTCCGATTATTTGGAATATTAAACTTAGAAGATAAAGATGAGAAATTTCTTTTATTTTGAAAAAGTTTGAAAAATTTGTTTTTATTTTAGATAAACTTTGTTTAATCTCTGCATTAGAGTTTTTCTTGGCGTTATTATTTAAAACCTTTTTAGCCTTGCTTGTTTAAAGCCCAGGACGAGTTATTACGCGCCCTATTGGCATATTTCTAATTGAGCTTGGAATTCAGTCTTGTCATCTTTTCATTTTCTGAACCAAGTTACATTTTATTCGTTAAGTCTTTGCTAAAAAAAAAAAAAAAAACAATTTCTAATGATTACTTTCAATTTTAGTTTGCAAAATTTTTTGAAATAATAATAATAAATTCATGGAAAATAAAATTCTATATATATCTGTCTTTATATTGGAGTTTCATGGCATTACAACACGACCTAAAGAAGAGATTTTACAAAATATTTTGTATGACAACCATGTGCTTTTTGGGACCAAAAATCGAAAAAAAGCTGTTAATTCACTATTCTCAACGGTTTGTGTCAATTTCGGTGTTTTCCGACCGATTTTCTCCCCTTGTGTAGAGGAGTGTTAAAAAACACGTTTGTGCGCATTTTCATAAATTTTCAAGTTAATGCTATTCCAATAAAAAAAAAAACTCCCTCAATTTCTTGATTTTATTTTCTTATTTGTGTAAACATTTTAATATTAACCTTGCTCACAATAGCTAGGCTATTTTTTGCTTAAAAATTATGTAGAAAACTGCTTCTTCTTTAAAGCCTGTAAAAGATCCTTTTATATCTCGTGTTTAGCCATTTTCCCCCATACTCAAAACGAAAAAAAATTCACATAACCCATTAATCAAGTAACTGAAAGTAATTTTTATATCATGAATTACAGTGCTACTCTCGACCAAGTGACAAATTTATTGTGATAGTAAAAGAAATTTTTTTTCCATTCTAGGTTTCAAAAAAAAAAAAAAAAAAAAAATTATATATATATATATATATATATATATATATATATATATATATATATATATTATCATTTAGAAGATAATAATAAAATAATTTTATTTTTTAGTCCAAATGTTTGTATTCGTCGATAAATTTTTTAAAAAGAAAAAATATTTCTCGCATAGAAAAAATGGGATATTTTATATGAGCTATAAAATGGTTTAAGATGTAAAGGTTATTAGTATACTCATACATACTTTAACTCGGTATGCTTCGTTATCCCTATTGATGAAGCCACTAATATTACTGCGATGATTAACATTTTCTTAGTATGGGTTCTACCACTTAATTGTGGAGCTATAAGACTGAAAAAAGGAGAAACTAACCCTATATACCCTATATGGGTATGCTAAGTCCAATATTATACTCGTCCCAATATGATAAATCTAAAAACTACTAAGTAAAAAAATGCAGCAATTGTGGAGGAAAGCACACTGAAAATTACAGTTTACTTCATAGTTAAAAAGTCGCTAACCCTAAAATCAACAATTTACCCGTCCAATTAATAAATTTTTTCGAAGCAAAATACTCCGATAGTATAATAATCAAACAATATGCAAATGTTCTTAAGGACAATAAAATCAAGGAATAAATCTAATCCTATTTGAACCCAGAAGCAAGAAAGCAAAACCCCGCTTTCAATTTCATCCGGTAGAAGCTATAATAGAGACTTTATTGCAACCGGTCAATAATTTTACAAACTCATTTAGCAATATGATGCAAGAAATGCTTAAGATGCAATCAATGTTATTGCAGGCTGCGCTTAACAGCCCATCTAACAGAATATCTAAGATTTTTCTGTCAGAGAGTATCAAATTCGCTTTGTGTGTGTGTAAGTGTATTTTGGAAATTACTAAAAAAAAATGTTTTTTGTAAAATTGTTTTTTTTTATGATTGTTTTATATTTAAAAAAACATTTCTATAAAAATTGTGCTAAAAAATTGCGAATTTCTTAAATAAAAAGGACATGTTTACTCTGTGACTGATTGAAAATAATGATATCTTATAGGATTTATTAGAATACGTGCACTCCTTATTTATGATTTAATATAAAGAAAATAATTACTCTCTACTGCTGGTGTTATCTCACTCTCTTCTGTCAGCGTTAATCTCAGTTGTAGACCTGGGGTAATAGACTACCTAACTAATATAAGACCAAACATTATACAGGTCGGATTATTTATAATTTATTACAAAAATAGGAGGAAAGAAAAGAAAAAAATTTAGGATATTTTGGGTAAAAATTACGGTTTTATTTAAAATGGAGCCAATTATAATTCTTACATGTACACTTGGAAGAAAGAATTATTTATTTTAAATTTGCAATAGATTTGACTATTAAATGAAAACAAATTGTTGTACAAGTTTATAGAATTTTCACCGATATTGTTAGGAAATTAAGAGTTGCGAAATTGAACTGAAACATAATCACGAGATTATTATAATACAAATAAAAAGTATAGAGGATCACCTTTAATTGGATATCATTAGCTTTTCCATAGTGAAAAAACCTTTCATTTCATAGCATTTCAAAAAGGACAAAAAGATGAGTTTTAGAAACTCATCAGATGTAAAGAAGCTTATTTATGATAAATGGATATGGTTTTTTATGGCACTTAGACCCCAGAATTGCATCATGTGGAGGTTCAACTGCTTTGATTAAATAAATTCAAGCTACTATAATTTGCCTTGATGATTTTCATCAAAACTTTGTGATTTCATTGATATACTCACTCTCTAGCTTTTCGATTTCAGAAAATTGAAAAAAGCTTGAAACACACTCAAACCCACTCGCTCGAAATATTTTCACATCCGCTTAAAAAGAAGAAATCCTTTATATAAATTCGGACCAGATAAGTTATAATATTTAGATATAAAATTTGAATACTTATTGTTAGTACTATTTTAATTATATACATTAAATCTATATACATACATTTTGAGGAAATAACTTTGCTATCATCCTTAATGAGATAATAAAATTTATATTAATCATATAACTTAAATTTTATTGCTTTGTCATCAACCTTCAAACTTAGAATGTAAACTGGACGAATAGAACCAGAGGGAATTGTGCCCCGCATAGAACGAATACATATATTAAATATCGTACATCTTAACAAATTTTAAAGCTAAGGTCCTAAAATGTTGTAGGAATAACTTTCTCAACAAATTTCATAATTTAGAATGATAATGGAACGAGTAGGACCAGGGGCAAATGTTATCCTCCATAAAAAATGAAATAATCATACAAAGCAATATTTATTTTCGCATATCTAAAGAAATGTCACAGAAAGTCTTAAAAATTTGTAGAAATAATTTTCATTTCATTATATTTCTAATAGGGCAGATAAGTCCACATATAAGGTAAATATTAGTCACCGCATCAAACCTGGCAGCGAAGAGCATTCTGAAAAGCTAGTATATATTAGTTTCTCCTTTTTTCAGTCTTATAACTCCACAATTAAGTGGTAGAACCCATACTAAGAAAATGAAAAGCCAGTATATATTCTACAAATATTGGGAAAAAAATTGTGGAGCTTAATAAGAAAATTATTCCTACAAAATCTTAAGGGTGCTACAACACCTCCTAGAACTATCCGTTCTATTTTCTTCTCAGTTGTGGAACTTGAAAAGAAAACTAACCTCACACTGTAATAGTTCGTTAGATATGGGATAATTAAAATTGATTTTCGGGAGTTGTAGCCCCTCCCAAGACCTATCCGTCCTACATTCACCCCAATTGTGAATGTTGATAACAAAATTTCTACAGTTCTTTATATATGCAATAATTGATATTTACTTTATATGGGGGCTACCACTCTCCCTAAACCTTCCTGTTACAGTTGGGAATAATATTTCATTTTGGTGAATAATTCGTTATCGGTCAGTACGACTGACTGAAAGATTTCTTTCTTTTCTTTCATATTTCATTTACTGAAATACAGGGTTTTTTTAATGACGAAAAAAGGAAACAGGGTTGTTCTTATGTAAACATGTTAATTACTTAAAAAAATTTCACAATATATTCTTTAAAGTAACTTTTATTAACGTGCGTATTAAATCTTGATACACAGGTCAACACTAAAAAAGTATCGTGAAAATATGTTGCAGATATTGTATGTGTAGTCAGTCATTCTAATCACCAGGAACATTTCGGTGTTTCTCTATCACGTCACATTTTTAACTCATTGACGACGAAAGAAAATATGAGGGGTAAGGGGAAGGCGTAGAGGGGAAATTAGTATATGATATAACCAACACATCTCAAAAATGTTGAAATTATTAAAATCGCACTGGCAGGAAATGCGTATCGAAAGTTTGAAAAAATAAAAATCTTGATTTAAATAACAAAATCAAGAAAAAAATTACATCGTGAATAGTTCCGCGTAATTCATACTCCTTAGACTAAATATAGTGCAGAAAGTGAAAGTAAAGGTTTCATTTCCATCATGTCACACTTTTAACCCATTACCGACCAAAAGAAATATGTACTCCTAAGAATTTTTTACGTTATATAATTTTCTAGGTAATATGTAGAGAAAATTAGTCATTCTAGTTTTATAGAGAAGGAATAGTATAACCTGCCATATGAAAGCAATAAGCTATACACAAGGAAGCTTTTTCACCAAAGCACTGTTATTGAGAGATTATATCAAGTCGTATGGAATCCTACTATGCTGACAGACTATTGCTGCTTCCTGGTATGAGAAAGAATTGCAATTTGATCCTAATTTAAGAATATATACATATATATATAACATTATATATATATGAGAATAGGATGTAAAGTATATTTCATATCGCTAGAGGGCGTAAAATAGACCACAAGGGGTAAAAGCTCCCCCTGCCTAAATCTTCTTAACTAATACACCGATTTTCTTGAAATTTGGCAGGCAAATAGTGTAACATCTGGAAGGAACTATAGCCTATAATTTTTATTATTTAGGACGGGAAATAGGGCAAGAAAGTTAACAATTCTCTCTGCATATATTTTCTTAACTATTCAACCGGTTTTCTTAAATTTTGGCATGCAGACACTCTAACATGTGAAAGGAAATTAAAGATATACATTTTCTGAAAATTCCAACATTTAGGGCGTAAAAGAGGACAAAGCGGGTAAAAGCTCCCCTGAAGATTATACATTTTAACATTTAGGACGTAAAATGAAGCAAAAAGGGTAAAAGCATGCCCACCCATTCCCACACACTTTCAATACATTCCTTAGTTTTGAATTAAAAACCAAAGTATTCACTAGAAATAAGTTATATAGCAAAACAACGTTTGCCGGGTTAGCTATTATATATATATATATTATATGAATCTTTTTGAAAATAATCCGAATATGAAGTACTTCCGAATCACAAGTAAATTTGATCTTATTGACATCTTTAAATGTTCTTTTTTGATGGTGCAGAATGTAAAATAAAATGCGACATGAAAAGATTATAATATTATAACTTCTTCTATGTAATGCTTTGGCATTAATCGCTTATTAATCGATGAACTTTTAACCTCGAATAATTATTTGTCGAATTAAAATGAAAACCCGAATAATGAATTACCTAATCCACACTAATGTGAGCTTTTCGTACATAAACAAATTAAACCTCACGCATAGCTTGTTTCATTTCTTTTAAGTAAGACGGTAGAAAAACAGAAGCTGAAGATGACTCCCGGGTTCAAGTCTCAACAGAGCCAACCCAAATAAAATTGTTGTACACAAAAAAAAAAAAAAAAAAAAAAAAAAAATGAAAAATTTATCATATAGGTTTCGCTTGCAAATATCTTATTTAGGAACTCTTGCTTTTAAAATTTTTAACGTTAAGCTTTTGCTGGGAATCTTGACAAATTAATGTAATGCTGTTTCAGAAACCCTAATAAGCTCTTACATTGTTATCGTCACCTAAAGTGCAAAAAAGACCGAAACCAAACTTTTTTATATTTTATAGCAGAAGCAAAAAACATGACGAAAATGCAAAGGGCCGTAACCACAATTCTTCATTTTTTTTGCTTTAAATTTAAGCTAATAAATAAGATAAAGCATAAAACACTCTTCAAATAAAATTTTTCTTAAATGGAACAAATTTTACGACTGTTTCGTTTATGAATTTTTTCTTTTTCAGAGTTATTAAGAGCCTTACCACGTCCCATTTTGAATAAAAACTATTTAAAACTATCAAATTAAAAATTATCTAGCCATTTATATTGAAAGAAATTCAAATCATAGCCTTCCTGATTAATATTAAAGGAATTCCTTATTCAAGTGACATACGAAAAAGTACGAAAGAAATACATGTCTTTAAATAAATGCATAATTTTATTATAGCAAAATATGTATATTTTTTATTTCTTCAGGAAACTAAAGCCAACACTTTGAAATTTGGTTGCGCAAAAAATTACTTTTTTTTTGAACTTTAGTTTAGGAGATATACTTAATTAAAGTTAAAAAAATGTGATTCCTTATTGAAGTGGCAGGCAGTGTATATCTCAGTAAATACTGCAGATATTGATGTGATTTTTCTTGTTATGTAATAACTAGGGAAACCAGAAATATGCTCTAAGAAAGGTATTATGCGCATTAAATATGCGGTAAAAAACAAAAAATATGCTCTAAAAACAAAAACAAAAAAAAAAAAAAAAAAAAAAAAAAAAAATATATATATGCACTTAAAAAACGACAACTTTTTGTAAATTTCTAACAAAAACTATATTTTTCATTGAAAATCTTCCAATTGCTTGCCCAACTAATTCTAAACATTATTATTAATTCAGAAATTATATATATAATTATATATAATTATATATAATTATATATATATATATATATATATATATATATATATATATATATATATATATATATATATATAAAATCATTCATTCCATGAAAGAACGCACAAGAAGCCACTAGAATATTTCCATTTTTATTTTTTTGCGAATCTATTCACGATTTTTTGTTATCTCTAAAATGTATTTTAATTTAAAATTGGTTTGTGAATACGGGGGTAAAATATTAAAAGTTCTCATGAAAACCCGCAAAACACTCGCAAACTGTGTAATGTGTGGAAGTTTGCACACTCGCAAAAAAACTATCAAAAATTTTATGGAAATTCATTTGCATAACACTTATAAGTTAACGCGACTATTTAGACTCGTAAACTTGCGCTGTTTAATTATAATAAAAACATATCGCGCAAATATGCATAATTGCACAAATGGGAAACTTAAGCGTTTAAATGAATACCCCTAATATTTTTTCTCTTCTGAAGGGTGGTGAAAAACACATGTCTATTTTTGTCAATGACGATATACATAATTGAGAACCGCATATATTAAAAATATGATAATAAATTTTTAATAGAAAAAATGAAAATTAGAAATAAAAAAATCTGTGTATCCATTGTTGTAGGTTGATGTAGGTAAAAGATATATTGATGAATAAAAGAACCTTACATTTAACTCATCACCACAAAATGTGGCCTCATCTATAGAGAATTGCAAATCTTCCGCTTTTTTACGTTCCTCACTCAACTGACGCTCTAAATGAGCGATATAAGTTTTAAGCTAAAATAATAATTTGAAAAAATAATAAAAAAAAACACAATTAATACTTTTATTTTGATTCATTTAAATAAAAATGCATTGGGTTTTCGTAAATTAAATGTTCATGTATTTTTAAGTTTGTAATGATAATTAACATAAGTGTAAACAATTATAAATATTGATATAAAAAATATAATTATAATAGTAATAATAGTGTAGGTGTATTTATAGTTTTTAAAATATATAACAGAAGCAATAAAATTCGCTTATATCGCTTATAAATAATCAAATATTTTATAATTATTTATAAAATTATAGTTGAAGTAATTAGTTTCATTGATCTGCTGTCAGGGCAGTAACAATTTTTTTTAATTTTAATTTTTTTCTGCAAAAAAGAAAATTAAAAAAATTAAGAGATAATTTCGTTCGAAACCAATTTAGTGTATTGAGAAATTTGGTTTATATTTGGTTGGTTTTTACGACGGCCATGATTTTTAATATATTTTCAACATTATTTGTGAAGACTTTTATTTTATTAAGAGGTTGAAGGAAAAATCTAAAAGTCTATTTGAAAAATTATCCAATATCGGTTTCATACTCGATTATTTGAATTTTGAGCACTATGAGGTACAGGGTCTCTTTCTACTCATACAACAATAACAACAATGTTAAAAGAAATTTAAAGCCGGGTTTCCGTTTAAAGTCTTCGTGCGAGAAAAAATACAATTTGCGCCTGACGTGCGTTTACTTAATGCGTAGAGGTGTTAGCACACTATGAAGAATACAATGTTTCTCATGGTTTCCACTCCAGCCACGAAATTCCCGGCGCAAATCAGCCAAACGAAAACTACGACGTGCAATAAGTCTGGCCCAACGATCAGCATCACTAAGTACTTTCTATGGAAATGTGA
Source organism: Protocalliphora azurea (assembly GCA_932274085.1). Classification (NCBI taxonomy): domain Eukaryota; kingdom Metazoa; phylum Arthropoda; class Insecta; order Diptera; family Calliphoridae; genus Protocalliphora; species Protocalliphora azurea. The sequence goes on from OW026520.1 coordinate 79,974,610, forward strand.
ATAAGAAAATAAATATAAATGAGGTGATAACAACCAATTATGAAATGAAAACAACGTATAATATATATTAGGGGTATAAATTTTTTGCAATTTTTGCGAATATCAAAATTCACAGGATATAGCGTTATAGGGCATGAAAAATATTAAGAAACACGATATTAAATTTTCACGATCGTTAAAAAAAGTTTCTGCTCAAATGTGTCGAAGTTCTGAATTTATTTTTTTTTAAATTTGTTCATATAAAATTATTTTTATTGAAAACACTGGCACTGTCTTAATTTTTTTTTTTTTCATAAAAAGTGATTGTATATTTTTTTGCAAAAATTCATAATGTTTATTTTTAAAAATTTTAAACTTTTTATTCGTTAAATATAATGCAGAACTAAGTTTTAGTCAACATTAATATTAAAATGCAGTTTTAATTCTTTTTTCCGTTATAATTACAATGCTGATTTTTATAAATCTTCTGAATTAAACAAAAGCTGAAAAAATTGTGACCAGATTGACTTTACAATTTTATTTTATGTGGTTATTAAGGAAATAATTAAGCACTCTTGGTACTCAACAGAATATTTAGTACAGTACCAATTTTGATTACCAATATGAAAAAATACGCTTCTTTAATATTAAAAAAAAAAAAAAAAAAAAAAAATAATAATAGTAATAATAATTTAATAAAAAAATTTAAATGGTTTTAGAAATTGCTTTCGGTGCGGAAGGTTTTTAGTCGAAATAACTTTTGAAAACGGTTTTTAGTATCAGTACAACATGGGCTATGACGCGATACCCTGTTTTTTTTTTACCCCTAATGTATATGTTTGAATGTAAGAAAAAAAGTAATTTCAAAGATGTTAAAAGAAAATTTAGTTTTGCGTTTGGTTTTCTTCCTCTATTTTTTCATCTTATAGATTTAAGCTAAAATTTTAATGCACACACAAATTACATCAATATACATAATTATTTGTTTAAATTAATTAAATTTACTATCTATTTTTTATTAAACAATTTATGAGTGCTAGATTCATATTTGCAATTGAATTTGAAGCAACTGCTCATGTTTCACAGTTAAATGCACACAATTTTTCACTTCAATCTTGATTTGAAACCTTAAAATTTATAGGAAAAAAAAAAACGCACATACAATTAACCATAAACGTTGAAATAAAAGCAGAAATACTAACAATTGCAATAAGTTTTTGTAAATAATAAACAATTAAAACATAAACAATTTAAACATAAACAATAATTAATTTTATTTGTTATAATTTTTTTTTTAGTTTTCTTTACACATGTCAAAAAAAGTAACAATGAAACATTAAAAAATTTAATAAAACAACAGCAAGTATATGAGAAAATAATAACAAAGTAATATTTTACAAAATTTTACAAAAAACAAAAAAAAAAAAAAAAAAAAAAAACAAAGCTTTAAATAAATTGTTATAAATTATTGTATTATAGTAAAATATGTACTATATTCTATTATAATATTTAATTTGTCTTGCATAATGGAGAGAGGTGGAATTATTTGGTAATAAATCAAAATTAAAAATCTGAATGAATTTTTTCGATTTTTTATGTTATTTAATTTTATCAATATAATTTTTTGTTCATTTGCATTAAAATTATATCAATTATTTAATAAAATTAATTGTTAAACAATTAGTCAAATGAAAATATAATGATAGGAGTTTGTTGATTAAAATAAAAGTGATGAAAATTTAGTAGAACGAACTCAAAATCTGTAAGTGAAATTATTTAAATGAAATATTTTTAATTTGACGAAAATCAGCTTTGAAAGTGCGTAATTAAATTTAAATTAAATTTATTTTGAAATAAATTAAAAAGTAAATAAACTGGTATTTATTTACACAAAACTTTCAATCAAATACAATTTATTATTACAGCCTTTTTAGGTGTATTTAAACATGAATCCTTTAATGTGATTTTTGTAAGTAATTTACTTTGAAACAGTGTATAACTAAGTCCTACTATATTTTATAAAAGATTTTAAACAATTAATTTTTAAATCAACAGGCTGGGCTGTACAGCTGTTCCAATATTAAACAATTTAAAGTGATTCTAATTTTAAAAATGATTTCCTTTGAAAATTATTTACATTAGTTTTGTTGAGTTCGTCTCAGGGATAATTTGTCAAAATCGCTGCGTTTTTAAATATTATAATATTTCAAAACTTGTGCTCGTCAAAAAATAAATAAGTTAATACTGTTAACACTTTTAGAGTTTTTTTTTTTTATAAAACACAATTTGTCGTTGAGCGAACAAAGATCATAAATAAAAGTTCTTAAACATGCAATTAGTTGTATGTATGAAATGATTTGTTAATTAAATCAATTTCAAACAAAAATTTTACAAAAATGAAAAATCGTGTACAAAAAACATAAAAAGAAGAGAAATGTCACAAGAAGAAAAAAAGGAAAGTTTAGAAATTTAAGAAAAAAAAAAAAAAACAAGAAACAAAAAATGAAACTTCAAGATTAATTTAGCGACAAATTAAAAGCATTTGGAAATTACATTTTAAATACTTAAAAAATACTCGTAAGTAAGTAAAACTATAAAACTTAGTGCAAGCAGAATAATAATAAAAAAAAAAAATCATCGAAGAATAAAAAGAAAACAATTACATATAATTGTGACAAATTAATATAGAAAAGAAACAAATCTTGGATTAATTAATGAATAATTAGAAGACCTTCTTACATAGCACCTAAAACTCTTAAAAATTATAATATTGAAATGAGAAAATAAATGTTTTTCACAATATTATTGTGATTTAAAAACCATTTGGAAAATATAATTTCTGTTTATCGCAAAACCAAACTTTCTTTTTCGAACCAGTAGAGGTTGGTGTGGGCGAACGGGATTTAGACCGTTCGACCAACGTTGATCGTTTCGAAATCGGTTGTTGTAACGATGTTGCGGAGAGTACACCAAATGGCCGTCTTTGATCGGCTTGTAAGACAACACTTGTTGTTGTAGCTTGTAGTGGTGTTGAATTGAATAATGGTTTTGGTGGTGGATAAGTAATATCGCTGTATATATTTACCTCGTTAATATTTTTCTGAAACTGCAAAGCTGTGTTTTGTGAATCCTCACGATCCAAATCTCTTTCGATCATAAGTTGTTCAATATGTTGTTGTTTCTCACGTAATAAATCCTATTGGAAAAATATAAATTAAAAATTACTGATAACAACCATAAAATCATTTAAAAAATATATTATTTAATATAAAAAGTAAACCCCAATATATAGAAAAACAAAATAGGAAAGAAAATAAATTAAACAAAATAATAACGTTTATATTACAAACCTTTTCTATTCGAGATCAACATAATGTTTTGGATAATAAATGATAATGAACTATGTTCTGATTAACATTATATTTCATTAAGCTCAAAACAAAAAATAAAAAAAGTAATATTTTTTTCACACACCAATGCCGTATATATAATAATAAAAATTATTTATTTAAATGTTTGATTTATTTAAATGTTTGTCAGATGTCTTGAATTTTTTCTTTCGGAGTTTAAGAACTGTATCAAGATGTCTTTGAAAAAAAAAAAAAAAAAAAAAAAAAAAAAACAATAAACAGGTTTATTCCATTTATTACAATTGAATTTTGTCTATATTTTCAGATTTTTTTATATTCTATATTCGATTTTTTAATAATACTTTAACTGATTTTTTTGGATGTGTGTTTCCATTTTTTTTTTTAAATCAGTTTACTTATCATTATTATTCATAATTGATGAGGTGAAATTAGTTGAATTAAAGTTTTGTTTTCTAACATATTTTAATGCGCAAATTTGATAAAAAAAATTCGTGACCATTAATTTTAGAAAAATATTGAAATGTAAATTAATCTACAGTTTCCAAAAGTACGATCTGATGACATGATAGTAGAGGTTTTAGGTTAGGTTAGAAGGGCAGCTGCAAATGTAAGTATACAGTTAACTTAGGACTTATTGATGCCGTTGTGTTAAACAGTAGAGGTTTAGCCGAGTTTAACCATAGAACTATATAGGCCTAAGGCGGCGGGTCCACAGGGTTTCAAAAATTTGTATATATATGAAATCTTCTAGTCCAGAATAGAATCCTTTTAATTGTTTTACGTACCCGAGGTGGACACTCTCTGTTAGCAATATCCGTTTGGAAACTGCAGATTTATTTCCATTTAATTTTTTGCATCCCCCACTGTCTGACGTTGTATGAGTACTTTGTAAGAGTAAACAGATAAAAAAGACTGAAAATACCTTAGTTCGGGCCTTAATATTGTCAAACATTCTTCGTTAATTGCATGAAAATAGATGTTAGGAAAGCTTCCCTTGTCAAAATTTGATTTGTCATATATATATATATACATATATATATATATATATATATATATATATATATATATATCTTTTTTTAATATCTAAGCCTATAAATCACGTTTTTTGAATTTATTCTAGTTCTTAAGATAAATCGTTATATAGAAAATTAATGAGGTTGCACTATATATTGTAACAAATATAAGGAATGTCGGATTTTTTAAACCATCTGGCAACTATCTATTTCTCAATAATTTTTTTACGAATTTTTGGCTTTTTGACGACAGGAAAATCAAACTTTCGTTTTATAGTAGATTTGACCTTTTTACGCAAAAAATTAATAGTCAAGCTGAGTCCAAATTTGCAAAATATTTATTTTCTTAATGTGAACACTATAAATCTAACTTGACATTCAAAAATCCGGTAATCTTCCCTGAAAAATTTTTAAATAGTTGGCTGTTTGCTCAAATCATATCGACTAAACAATTTTCATGTAATCTGACCACTCATAATATATTTATGTTTCCCCCTTACGAGTTCTATGCTATTTCACAGCTATTTTATCAAACAAAAAACGTTAAATAAATGCGCGTAATGTGGACAAATAATCAACTCTGTATTTAGTTGCAAAAATTACGAGAAAATACGTCAAAATATTTCTGATCAAATATTTGCCTAATGTTTTATATAGTCTTTTCATATACCAGAACATAGAATATAATATTATTATTCCAAAAAATATTAACTTATGTATGTTGCAAGTATGAATCAATATCTGGAAAAAGTTTTTTGCTTCTTGTAATTGTAGAACGGTATATACTACATTAATATTCTAAGCGTGAATCCAACTTGATTTTTTAAACATTATGTTGATCGGCACACTCTTACATTTTCTCGAGAATTAACAATCAATTTAAAACTTACTAAATACATTCACATGCAGAATATAGTGGAGAGATAAAGAATATGGATTACATGGAAGACTGTTACAACAAAAGCATCCAAAGGGGCAGAGAACCAAAATAAACATTTTTTAAATAAATAAAACAAACCAAATTAAGAAATAAATATAAAACAATAAAACAAAAGCGTGCAAATTATTTGTTTTTTTTTTTTTTTTTTTTTTTTGGAAAGTTGCAATAAACAGCGCTTTATTTACACAAAAACTGAATAAAAGAATAATAATGAATAGTTTTAAATTCAATATAACCAAAACATTAAGTAAAAATAAAATAAAATTATAGGTAAAATATGTAATTATAAATTTGTATAACAATTGTAAAATAAAGAAATATAAAAAAAAATAAGTTTTTGGACTGTTTGGTATTTGTTATTAATTTTGAAAAAATGGTGAACTTTGTTAATAATTTTAATTCAGCAAATTTTTAAAAAACAATATGGACCATTGGTAAATTAACATAAAATCAGTATATTAAAAGGGAAAATTTTTATAAGTTTAACACAAAATTAATAGATAGAGAAAACCATCTTAAAAAGAAATCTACTATAAAAAAATGTTGCATTAAATATTAATTTAAATATTAACAATTAAATTATTAATTGGAAACTTAAAATGCTTTTAATTTTTTTTGCAATTGAATAATTTGCTTAAAAACGAAGTTTCGTAATATATTAAATTCAAATTCTAAAAAAAAACTAAAATTATATTTCAATTACGAAAAATTCATATTAAATTATTTTATTAATTTAATTTCAAACCTATTAAAAAAATTTATATTCAATTTTTAAAATCATCTCTTATATATTTTTTATTTATATTTCATTATTTTATTAATTAATACAATGAGAAAGAAAAATAATTGAAAACCTACACAGAAAAAAATATTTTCGAACAAATCTCAATTAAAATTATTAATCAGTAACGCAATTCCGTAACTTTTAATCGTTTACTACCGATATCGTTAACTAACGAAAAATGTTGTTTTTTTCAACGATTTTGCTATTCTCTATTATAAAGTTAAAAATTTTTTTCGTCAGTATATTTTTATGACGAATATCGATAGAAATTCATTAAATTTAATTTGTATTTTTATTTAAAAATAAAACTATTTTCTAGATAGAATGTGAAAAAAAGTTTTAACAATATATAAAAGTGTGCAGATTATCTTCCAACAACATACCAATATGAGTATATGTATGGTATGTTGTTAGAAATACTTGTGAAATTAATTTGGTGTTAAATGTTTATTATATTTACATAACGATGTCAAACTTATTTTTAAGAATTCCTAAAAAAAAAAAAATATGTTTTAGATCCAAAAACCAGCTTTTTATAATAACGGAATAGTTACGTAAGAGATAAGTTACGGAATTGTGGTACAGAATTTTAAAATGATTTAAAAAATGTCTATAATTAAATAAATTGCCAAAAATCAAAGTATTCTAACGAATCTAATTTCAATTACGAATGATATGTATCAAATTATTTTATTAATTGAAATTCAATATAATAAAAATATTTTACATTCAATTACTAAGATCAATTCATTTTTATTTATTTTTGATTAATCAAGTAATTAATACAATTAGAAAAATAACTATAAATGGTTTTATTTTTAAATAGAAATACAGAAAAATTCAAAATTTGTTCACCGGAATAATTGATAAAATTAAAAAAGTTATTGAAACAAAATTAATTTTTTGACAAATCATTTAATTGACCATATTTTTTCTGTGGATAAATTGTTTTCTTTTTAGTAATAGGAATTTTAAGCATTTGAGTAATTGATAAAATTAAAAAAGTAATTGCAATAATTTTTATCTTTGATAAATCGTTTAATTGACCATATTTTTTCTATGTCATTAAAAATATCGAAAAAATTTAACACAATTTTAATTACAAGAAGGTATTTTTTTTATTAAAAATTATTTTTTAATATAAAAACGATAAATTTCAATAGATTTTACAAAAGAGAAATTGAAAATTTACTTGAGAAGGTGATTAATTATTCGAAGTAGATATTTCTTTTACATACTGTGTTCCCCAATCTTATAAATGATTGAAATTATAAATAATAATGAAAATTTTTAAATATTTACATTAATAAACATAAATAACTAATAAATTATTGGGGTTATTTGTAGGTCGTTAGTGGTGGGTTGTTTAAAATCGTTTGCAACATTTTAAATTGTTATTAAAAAGTTAATTAGTAAGAGCTTTAGCGTACCTGCATGGAAAATTGGTTTTTTGGCGTGGTAACTGCAACAGGTTTTATTGACGACGATCTGCGCTGCTTGAAAGAAACAGTTTGGAATTTATCGTTAATGGTTAATGGGAAATTTGTTAGTTGAATATATATATATATATATATATATATATATATATATATATATATATACTTGAACATTTTTGTTTAACTGTAAATAAATGTAATACTTTTGTGAGTTGATTTTGTGTTATAAAAAAGTAACTTTAAACATAAATTAAGAAAATAAAAAATAAGAAAAATGAACAAAATTAAATTAAAGAAAACTTTAAAGGACAGAACTCATTTAAAAGCATGCAGCAGCTTCAGAGTAATAAAGGATGTTTTCTTATACCTGAGCATTCAAGCGCAAACGTGACGTATTTGTCGTGGCAATGCTGTTCATTGTGCCAATGGAAGTGAGAGATTCACGGGATCCTGTTCGGGATAGGCGAGACTTTTTAGATGATGGTGATAGAGAGACTTTTGCAATTGGCACAAAGACACCATATTTTGGTTTACATTCGAAATATCTATGAAGTAATATTTATAAATAATTATAAAATCGAGATTTTCTTTTTTTATAGACACAAACCTAACACCATCAACAGAGCCATCATTTTTGCCGCTGGCCTCATCTAATTCAACGCCACACCAATTTCCGGATGCAAATTGTGTCTCACCCAAATAACGCAGAATTCCAGGACGACTGCCAAATCCAGATGAAACAATAACACGATCACCCACGGTCAAACCATTTTCTTATGTTTTGAATTAAAAAACAGATATTAATATTCTAATTTCTATTGATTTCGTTGCATGTATGATTTCTTCTGTTATTTTAACATATACAATTTACTAACGTATACGGAAAAAAGTTGCAGCAAAATTAAAAATGTTCTAATTTCTGAAAAAATTAACATAAACCTTATATTATTCTTTTAAAAGATAATTTATGTTGTTTTTATATGTCCAGCATTTGAATCGCTTTTGTGAACTTCTAGAGCACTTCTGAAGGACTTCTTTGTCATGAGTTTAAAAACTCGATGTTGGAATTTTCTGAACTTGTTATTCGGTTATTATATCATAGTTTACCTTGGAATTTTGTCGAAAGGATTCTACGAACTCTCCTCTAAAACTTATTCATCGATTTTAATTTAAAATTATTTAGAGATTTTTAATTTAATAATTTAAATTTAATTTAGAGGTTTTTCTTACCCCTCAAAATCATTTTGTCGTTATATTCAGATACTGAAGTAGTTTAGAAGATACATATATCTTTACTGGATAATACGTCTCAATATTTCTTTTTATGAAACCAATCACATCAGCGTTGCACAGCTTAATATATTAATCAAAAATGCTGTCAAATCAGAATTTTGAAATGTTAAAAATTCCCCATAAATTGACTGATCTATAAATTTTTTTTTTTTTTTGAAAAACTTTTGGCCTTAATTTTTGTATCTAACAAAAAATAAATTTCTTTGACGCTCATTGCCATCTAAGTTAAAATAGAAATCATTTTATATGAGGTAAATATAAAAATAATCTAAAAAAATTACAAATTTTTTGTTCAAGGTAGTTCCGTTTTTGTTAACATTTTAAAGAAACTAGAACTCCTATTTTCATTCAAATTTGCACATTGTAGCCATCCGAAAGGAATGATAAAATGTCGTTATCATAAGTACACTATTATTGAAAAATTAAAGACAAATTAGATTTTAAAATTGATCCAAAAAATAAATGCTCGCCTCAAATTTACTTTGACTCATACATATTTTTTCTTCGAAAAATTTTTGGCCGTAAGTTTTGTATTCTTTCTATCTTTGACTCTCGTTGCCATCTGAGTTGAAATATCCGCATTAAGTTAATAAATGGAAGAATGGAGTAAAGTGGAACATAATTGTATATAAATAATTATAATATATGTATATAAATAAAAACAATTTTGTGGTGGTGTATATATAGAAATAAAAATTATAAATATTTTTTTAAGAGAGTTCGAATTTTATTAAAATTTTGTAGAAATTAGAAGTTTGATTCTCATAAAATTTTCACAATAATAAGACATGTCGTTATCCCAAATTGATTATAAAAAGTTTTTATCATTAGTATACTTTTTAACCAGCGCCCAAAATATTTTTGCAGTTTTATTCCGCGTACATTACATTGTTATCACGTAACGATGGTAACTGTCTATATTGCGATTATTATATGTAAATGTTAACAAATGTATATATTTGACTCAAAGTTCTGACTCATATTATGTTAAATAATTATGTTAATTGAAAATATATAAAATAAATAAATCATTGTACGGAAATATTCACTAACTAATTTTTTCTTCTGAGATACAATTTACAAGTCATTGAAAACAATAAATAAAATAATTGTTGTATAATATTTAAACATTTTGAAAAAAGGTTAATAATAAAAAATTACAAAACTCCCACCAAAAATATTTGATGTCACCTAATATTACTTCGAATTGAACAGTTACAGCTTCTTAAATAAATTGAAATTAATATCAATTAGTATACATACATATATACATAGTAATCACACATGCGTTAAGATAATTTCCAAAATGATTTAAAATTTCTTACTACTAAAATAGAATGGAAAGTGTACGGCATTTAGTAGTGCCAGTAGTCTTTGTTAAAAAATTTCGTTAATACCAAAATTGTTAAAATTTCAATGGAATATTTGTAGCACAGTGTGCATGACCAGAACCGATTATACGATCTAAAAAGAGGTTACCATTTACATAAATGTTTCGCAAATAACGAACTGACAAATCGTTAACTCAAAAACCTTGATACTTTTCAATCCATATAGTACTAAGAAACAAATCAATTCCTTCAGGAAACCTTTTGCAAAAAAAATTTATTTAAACTTACTTCCTGGACTACGTAAGAACGAGCTGTGTATACTGGCCGTGGGTGATACAGTACGTGAGCGATCTGGTGAATGTTTTGATAATGGTGATATTGGCGTTTGAGCTCCTGGCAAAGGTGCCAAGGTAAGACGTGTTAAACGAGAAAATATACCCCTTTTTGGTTCACATTGGAAATAACGTTTACCAGCAACACAACCATCATTTTTGCCTTTTGTTGTTTTTTTTTTAGAGAATTATTTATTTTTCAGTTATTATGAATAAAATAAAATCATATGTTTACTTACCACTAGGATCATCTAATACTACACCCGCCCACTCGCCAGGTGCAAAATGTGTTTCACCAATATAGGCGATTTGTCCCGGACGTATGCCACCAACCCAAACTCTCTGCCCAATTATAAATTGTTCTGTGTCGTGTGTCAAAATGGATCCATGATCTAAAATTAAACAAATAAGTAGCAAATTTATTATTTCATTTAATTACAATTTTTTGTTTTATTTTATACATATGTTTACGTAAGTAGATTAGATCCACTTAGAAACCTATCACCAATAAAAACAAATTCACCTCTCAAGTTTTATTAGTTTGTTTACTGTATTTAGTTTAGCACATATATATATATATATATATATATATATATATATATATATATAAATTGCATGTTAAATTTTATACTGAAAATTATTATAGAAGACGTTATTTTCTAAATACCCGATACTGCAATGATGTCATTTAAGCCGACTATTTTTAAGTACGAGTACAACAACACAATACTAGAAATGCAAATTAAAAATATGTACATAAATATTAAATAATAAATTCAAGTTTGATAACCCAAAAGCTATTTGACAATTAATGTTGCATATAATACATCTACATTAATGTAAAAATCCCAATTATTATTTATTACTATACGTACAGTTGGTTGATACAGTCCACTAAAAATTCAAAACTATAATTATAATATGCATGAGTAGTTTAAAATTTAAAAAATTTTTAATGGAGTATAAATCCTATTTTAAAATAAATATTTTAACATTTCGTTGGAAAAAATATTTTTTACAATTTTTAACTTTTTATAATGTATTGCATATACAAGATGAGCAATGATGAGTACATGTATATTATTTAATATGGGACTTGATATCGGAAGAAATTTATTTTTTGTTTTATAGACTATGGGAGTCTTTTGATAATTGAAGAGTTCTTGGGCATTGAATATTAAAGATTGGAATACGTAAGATATTAGGATTCAATTGATTTTGAATCCTAATATCTCAAGGAATCTGAGAATCAGAGAAGTAGGGATTCCGAAATTATAGCTATAAGGGATGTAATGAGAGCATTTGAAATTTGTCACCTTAAGTGATCAAAGCATTGTCAGTACCGAATGTGGAAGTAAGGACCATTAGCACAACAATGACAACTTCAGTGGGAGGGTGGGGCTGTACTTCGGCCACATATTATGTATATTTTTATTAATTTTTTTACATATGAAAACATCAATATATGCGAAAAACTATAGACCATACTTAGTAAAATCACTTTCGCAAAAAAGACTACTGGAAAATGTTAGTCATTCTTGCACAATATTTCTAAATTTTATTTTATCCATAAAATATCTGATTTTATTGATTTTATTGCATTTCGAGCGCAAGCTAATAAAATAAAATAAAAAATTGAAAAAAATTTTATTTTTTTTGTACTAATGTTTCTGAGGCTGAAAAGTTCAAAAAATAAGAATAAAAAATTGAATTTGTGTTCTTAATATCTTGCACAGTTTTGCTATTAATATTTATATTTTGTAGCACCATGTTATAGTTTGGTATTTTATTGGAGTTATTTATATACAATTATGTTCCACTTTACTCCATTCTCCCACATATTAACTAAATGCGGATGGTAAAATGAAAGCTAAGCATCCTTGCAGTAAAATAAGAAGTTTTAAATAACTGTTGCAGCCAGTGCTGTCAGAAACAGGGAAAAAAATCCCTACAAGTAGATATGGAAAATCGGACAGATTTTTTGTTTTCTTCAGGTACTTTTCCTGAAAGTTTATTTATTTATTTTATTTTATTTTATTTTTTTTTTTTTTTTTTTTTTTGAAAATGATCGCCAAAAAACGTAAAAACAATATCAATAAAGGAAAATTGCTGAATTTTTTATATTGAAATTATTATTATACTTTGGACTTTTGACAAAATATCTTAGGTCGAGATAAGACAATATTCAAATTCGTTTACACAATAATCGGTATTTTACTATGACTATTATTTTTGGAAATATATTTGGCAAAAAGTTAACATTTCCATAGAAATTCCTGTTTTTTTGACAGTTTTTTAGCTTTCCAAAAGAATTCTAAAATTTAAGATAACTTATTATGTAAAAAGACCACAGATTTATATGATTCTTTGAAAACAACCATATACCGAAAATATAAACAAGTTAAAAAGATATTGTCGTTCAAGCGAGACCATATGATATGTCCTATTATTTGGACCTGTGTCTAAATATGCACCGATACTTGTATATTTATATAAAACAAATATACGTATTCATTTTATTACTTATGTTGCTACTAACATTTATATGGTATTTATGCACTTTAGGGTAATTTCCGGAGGGGGACTTTATGTGGCAGCTAAGGTTAATTATAGGCCGATCCTCGTAAAATCTGGCACTGTGGTTTCTAATATTTGTATGGGGTTTATACACGTTAAAGTAATTTTCCGATGGAGCTATGACTATGAAGACCATGAAATTTAATCCCCAAGATTACCTATGGCCTTCCTACATATATAATGGTTGACTTTAACGCTCTAGCGTGGGTGTTCTGTAGCCAGAACAGTTTGGTGTCCATTATTATACACAGGTACTTCGCACTATCCGACACCTTTAATTCAACTCGATTTAGGCAATGGAGTGGGAAAGATGGTATTTTGTATCTCCTTGAAAAGAGAACTAGTTCCGTCTTTCCTGGATTCACCCTAAGGCCACTACGTGTACTCCATTTACTGAGTAGGCCTAGCGCACTTCGAAGGCGGTTAGATGTGGTATCTAATATTTTCCAGATACGGCCACCGCAACATCGTCCACATACGCGACAGTTTTGAACCTCTGGGAATCAAATTTCCTGAGCATTGTGTTAACCGCAATATTCCAAGGAAGTGGAGATAGAACTCTCCCATGGGGAGTGCCTCTATTTGCTACTCTATATATTTTAGTCGCACCCATAGGTTGGGATAAAGACCACTACATCTAGTCTATGAATCGGGGATATAAGAGCATGATAACCAAGCCGAGTATATCTGAAGCAACCATGGAATAATATCAGCATTATACTGTAAGTCTACAGGTATGATGCCATCTAGGCCCGGGGTTTTAAAAGGGACAAAGCAATGTTTGAATTAAGAAATTGAACAAATAAAATATTTCGATCACAAGCAATTTATAGATAGTTGATTAGTGTTTAATTCAATCGACAGATATTTTATTGAAAAAAATCGTTGGCGAATGCAACAAGTTTTTAAACATATCAGAAGATAATGTTAAATAAATCTAATTTCCTATAATATAATTTTCGGACTACAATAATTAGTAATTTTTATACCAACAAATTCATTTCCATTACAGAACTATTCTATATTTAAAGGAATAATTCTCTTGAGTTCAGTACCCGTGTTTGATGATTAATATCGAATCATTGAGTGTACTAGAATCGAAAGCAGTCCAAATTGCTATATTTTTAAAGAATTTAGATCTAGTATATTAATGTTTGAGCAAATATTTTATTAATTTTTCTGAATAAAATGTGTAGGACTTTTTGTAGGAGACATTTTTTTGGACACGTAGGAAACAATCAGATTTTTTTTTTGACCAGCTGTAGGTAATTTTAAAAATATTTGCTGGCAACACTGGTTGCAACACAAAAAGTTAAAAAAATTTTGAATAAAATCATTATTCATTCATAAACTTTCATGATACATAGCTCATTTTGGAGCAAAATTTTTGTATGAAAAATTGTTTGGATAATCAGCAGTCCGATGTATGATACAGTTTTTGTTACTCTGTATTTAATTTTTTTTAAGAATTAGACGAGTAAATATTTAAATTACAAATTGTATCATGGTCAACACTCAACTGTTAAAAGTAATTGTGTAAGTTAATGCTATTTGCAACACACACTTTTGCAATTTCTTGTGGGGGAGTTATTATTACAAAAAAAAAAAAAAAAATAATAAATAAATAAAAATAAAAAAAAATTTAAATTGTTTATGGAAAAACTAGTTTTTTATTTAAATATGTAAAATGCAATTTCGCATTTACATTTTCATGTAAATTTTATTTTCATCTAAAAAAAGATTAAATTTAATTATTATAATACAGTACAAAAAAGTTGTAGAGGAAATGTTAAAGCAATTAAGAATATTTTTAAATGCCTGAATATTGAGTAAAATTTAGTAAAAATTGATCTTACTTAATAAAATTATACTAGCAAAAAATAATAATTATTATAATTATAATAAAAAAATTAATAGGTTAATATATATATATATATATATATATATATATATATATATATATATATTAATTACATGTATATATATATATATATATATATATATATATATATATATATATATATATATAAATATTTAATACTACTAATACTAATACTATTACAAAAATTTCACTTAATCCTTAACTTTTTATATTTTAATCCTGTTTCAAATTGGCAATTGCCACTTTTCTTTAAATTACACAAAACAGGCTTTAGCAGTAAGTTATTATTTCTTCTTAAATCTTTCCAACAAATAAAATGCAAAACAATCAAACTAAAACAAATATCCACTGTCATTAGATGACACATTAGTGTCATCTAATATGTAGGTTGTATAGAATTATCTTAAATATTGAAAAACAATTAGTCAAGTCAATCAAAAATTACATGATTTTTTTAAAATTCTTTTTTGTTAAACAAATTCAAATTAGGAGGAATTTAAAATTCGTCTTTTGCGCAGTTAATAGAAAATTGTTAATATTTGAGAAACACTGCATTAGATCACTCCAACAAAGTGTATTATATGTTGATTGCTGGTTGCACATAAATTGTCCAGTTAGCATCTTATAAAAGTCACGTTTTGTCTAAGCAAAAAAAAAAAAAAAAAAAAAAAAAAAAACAAATTGAACGAGAATAGTTTTTTTTTTTGTGCTAAAAATGACTAATGTTTATATCAAAGAAATTTTCGATTTATATATTTTTCGTTTCAGAACACAAATGCCAACCAAATGTGCAGTTGTGACTTTTGCCGACACCGAAGCAGAAATTTATAAATAATAAAGTATTTTATCATTGCCACCATTTAAGGCAAGATCAAGTGGCATAGATTTTATGGCAAATCTCTAATATAGAAAAGGAAACCACCTGCGCAAGCGCCTTTTACATTTAAGCAAAAAAAAAAAAAAAATTAACTGATGAATATTTATTTTAATAACAACAAAAGCAGCATTTGAATATAAATAAAATTACAACAATCTGTCATTCTTTAACGTAAATTTAAGTTAAATTGTGTTAAGAAATGCATTACAAAATATTAATTATTTAATTCGATTTAGTAATTTTTTAATGGGCATTAATATTTACGATCAAACTTAAAACAAAACATTAGTTTTCTCTTAAACAACTTAGAAGTCATTATATGTTCCAATATTTTAAGGATCTGAAATATAGAGCTTACCTGAACTTTGTCTTTGGCCTGTTGCCTCTAGATATAAATCGTCTTTAATTTTTTCAAACAAACAAAATAAAAAAATGTTAAACGAAAAAAAAAAACCAAAATTATAAAACAAAAATAAATAAATTAAAAACAAGACTCATTTAAAAACTTACAAGATTGTCGTCGACTTGAGTCCGAATTCGCAAACGGTGAACTCGATTTAAAAGAATAACGTGATGGTGAAAATCTATCCATTTCGGGTGACAAAGAGGAACGTGTAAAACGTTTCACTGTCTCTTGGTATAAATCTGGTTTTAGGTTTTGTTTTTTTTGTTGTGGATATTTTTTTTAAAAAAAAAGATGAAATTTTTGTTAATTAACACAATAGCATTCAGTTTTTAATATTTTTTTTATTTTTTATTAATACAAGTAAATATTTGTTATTTTTGTGTGATTAAGATTAAAAAATTGTTATTTTAAGTGGGAGAAAATTAGGAATTATTGTGTGAATAGAAAGAACAATTATTTGTATATTTCCCATTGTGCGTTTTATGTTAGTCATTGTAATATTGCATTAGATTTTTTTTCAAAATCATCATCAGAGTAAGTTTTTCAAGCTTATCTCTTAAAAAGCAAGCTTTTGCATATTCACATGTATTTTAGAAAATCTTTGCATAATTTTTCATATAATGGATACAAAAATTAGTTTTCATAAGAAAAAAAAAAATGGTATTTTTTAATGTTTTTTTTTTTTTTTTTGTTTTGGAGTTTGATTAACTGATTTGTATAAATAACTTTGTAAGTTTTTTAATACATACTTAGTGCATAAATGTAAAAAAGTTAGAAAAAATACACATTTATATAAGAACACTCATGAATTTGTCTGCTTTTCTATTCTTATTTTTGTCGTTCTTTTTTAAGCCATATTTTTAATTTCTTTCGTGTAGAGAAAGTCTACGCTGATCATCATTATTGGAATTGTTAAAAAAAATTGCGGTTATTGGAAATTTTAATTATTCTACTAGAGGAGAAAGGTAATGTTGAAACGCTTAAGAAACTGTGTCTAAAATATTTTATATGTTTAATATTTAACTTTTTTTAGAAACGTACTTGGAAATATAATTAAATTATGAAAATCGATTTTTAAAATAAACTAAAATTAGTTTTTGTATCTTCTCACTTCTAAAACGTTTTCAGATAAAGACAGCGCTCGAAAAATACAATTCAGCTTATAAAAATGAAACAATGGGTAAATCTCTTTGAAATTTTGATTAAATGCTGTTATATTCAAATGTTAACTTTAAAAGAAAAATAAATTTTTTTTTATTAATTTTTATTAAAATATTTAATATTCTCTGGAATACCCTCCATAAAAGCTTTATTACGTTTTCGGTAACTTTTTTGTTGAAATGGGTCCACTTCTTTATAAACTCTATTTTATTTTTTAGTTAGCTTTAAGTATTCTTTAAATATTTTTACTATTACACAATACATTTAAAATGGACAGTGTTCTCGGCAGTTTAGTGGATTAGCCTCCATTGGTATATAGTAGCACCATTTGTTTGATACCACTCAGTTACTTTTTTGTTGTAATAATGAGAAGAGAGATCAGGCCAGAAAAATTAGAATTCGTTGTGTTTTCTAATGATAAGAATGAATCTTTTCTAATGGAACAAAAGTTTATTCTACAATTTCGATTTTTACACAATATTTATCTGATACATTTCCTATAACATCTGGGATACGTAATCCATGACCAAAATTTTGTAAAATTCCGTCAGTACGTACTCTTAAAATACTCGTGAACAAATTAGCCTCAGTAATCTGCGTCATCTCTTTTCTTCGGCCAGCTTTTTTTAACATTTTTGATAAAAGATACAGAGAAATTTATTGCATTTATATTAAAATTCGTATTTTGTCTATAATCCTACAGTTTGTAAATCAAAATTTTCTTCAGATATCAGGATTCCTTTCGGTGATCATGAACTCCTTGTATTTTTTATGGCTCAAAAATTTAATTTCCCAACATACCTGTACTCCTAGAAATTGTTTTATATGGTCGATATGTGTTCCGATTATAAAATTCATGCATTTGCATGAATTTTGTTAAATTTTCATTTTAAGAAAAACTAATTATGCTATTAGAACAAAATTTAGCACATAACTGAAAATAATAACAAATGTAAACAATTTAAAGGTACTAATTTTTTCGCTTTTAATAAAAGTTGTAAGTCTAAAATTGTGTACGGACTTTTTCGTGCGCAGTCCGAATATCAAATTAAAACGTCAACGTCAATAAATCTTTATATAGTGTAGTAAATTTTGTAAGCTTTTAAATAATTCAATTACATTTCTTAGTTATTTAGTTTTTGATTTTGAATTTAAAAAGCTCTATATAATGGGATGGATTAAAATATGGAATTAAGACATAGAAATATATATATATATATATATATATATATATATATATATATATATATATATATATATATATATATATATATATACATATGTTTATTTATATGGTTTATATTATTAAACCACTTTTAAATCATGTAACTATTTTAACTAAATTATTAGAGAAATTGTATTTAGTTTAATGCTATGTTCACATATAGAGGTTTTTTGAAAAACGAGTCGCTTTCTCAAAAAACATAAACATATTGATTTTTTTTTTTTTCATATATTTCAAAGCCAAAAATCCGAATTGTTTAATTATTTAACGCACAAAAAACGTACTAAATTTCCATATAGGAAAGAAATTTTTAGTATTTTTAGTACATAGAAATTTCTTGGAAAAAGAATTTGTAAAAATTGCCAAACAGTTTAAAAACAATTAATTAAAAATTATGAATAAAATTTGTATTTGTTCATAAATTTTATATGTTTAAAAATTGTATTTTTTGAATTAAAAAGTACTTGTGTGTAAAATTTTTATTTAAATCAAAAATTTGAAAAAAAAATTTTAGCAAACGAAAAACAGGCCAAATGGGAAAACACAATAAAATGATATGTGAACAGTGATGTTTAACTCATTGTGTTTTTCAAGAAACAAGTCAAAAACTAATGTGTGTGAACATAATATAAAATTCAAAACGCTCTTCTTTGTTTATTTTTTAATCATTAGTATTAGCTGACACTGCAAATAACTTATCGTTTTTATTTTTATTTTGAAAATTAAAACTCAATCTGTTACGGATGTGTAATAATATTGCGTTTTTTTAACCCTAATTAACATTTGTGAAATAAAACTACACAAAAATTACAAAATTATTTAAGACATTCCTACCTCCCATAACTAAGTAACCTCCCAATGAACCAAAATATGAAATTTAAAATAAAAAAATTCCAAAAGTAGGAAATAAATCAATCACTTAAGAGAATTAAAAATTTATACATATATATATATATAAACACCCATAAATCAATTAGCCCTCCTGACATGAGATAAATAATTACAAAAAATTTAAACAACCAAATACTTTTAATAATACGTTTTAGACAATATGAATTTGTACGATCAGACCTCAGACCAAGTAGATATTTGAGTTAATTTCACAAAAAAAAAAAAAAAAAAAAAAAAAATTTAAGAGGAAACAAATTGATTTTTAAAAAGTTTAATTTCGAACAAATAATGTTCACACATTTTATGTTTTTCTTTTTTTTTTTGCATTATGATTATCGTTATTATTATTATTTTTGTTGTTGTGACCACCATTCACTTTAGTTTTGACTTTTTTTTAGGAACTTTTTGTTGTTTTTGATACTTGTGGTCAATAAACAACAAATTGTAAACAAAGTATTTTATATTGTGTGTGAGTTTTGAGCTACTGAATAATTGTATCTCATAATGTATAGTTTTGTACTAAAAATAATAACGACAGATAGACAGAAAATGAAATAAAAATACATACTAATTGTACTTGTAGATACAAGATATAATTGACTTTTCTTTTGTTATAAAGCTGCCACAAACGACTGACTGTCCGCTCTTACTCATGTTATGTAAATACGAAATACGATCAAAGTTGATTGTTGATTGGAAGTGCAAGAAGATGAAACATTTTAACATGAAACCATAAGATCAAACAGTCCAAATCGAACATTTTAAACACTACAGTAATAAACTTTATCAGATAATTATACTAATGTCCCTCTTCAAGTTTCTAGTAATCGTCATTTAATCAAAATACCTAAACTATTTTTTGGAAAAAAGCTAAAGATAATATAAAAAAATATTTTAAATTTATTACTGCTTTAATATTTGAAGGTAATAAACACGCTCTATTTAATAAAAGTTAGCATGTCAGTTTCAATATTTACAACAACCTCCAGCTCAAAGACTGTATTTTGGTCAAGGTTTTACTTTAAAACATTTTACAGAAATCGTTACAAAATTATAATGAACAATTCCCATTAGTTTACCATAATGGTATTCTCTTAGTAAATATTAAGTACCATCATGTGTTTGTAGGAAAATGTCACTATTTTCCTGTTCAAATGATGGTGTACATTATTATCATACAAAAAATTAATGAAGTTGAAATTTTGAATATCGCATTGTGCGGTCTATGTCTTGGAACGAAAAATAAATTTAACTTGCTTTAGACCTTTTTTGTTTGTTTACGTTTTTATTTTCGTTCCTGGTCTAGATGTATTTGGTATCTGTTCAGTTTTATTATAATGGTATATTGACAAAAATTCCAGTCCAATTCATAAATTCACAACTTGAGAAATAAATAAACTAATTGATTAATTTGAGATTGTACCTATATATTTGCCACATACTGTAAATAATTAGATTCAATACAAAGCCGTGCTTTATTTCTTTAACAATAAATAATTATTAAATTATTGCAAAATATTTGTTGTACTGATTTTAAAATGAATATAAAATAAAACGCAATAACTTGAATAAATATTTGCAAAAAAATTGGAAAAAGAAATAAAAATGTACAATTAATATAATAAGCCAACTAATACTAAAAGTAATTGTTTCTATAAGCAACAATTAAAATGAACTTTTATTACAGCACAATATAATTCAAAGGAAAAATTTCCTAATCAATGAACGGAAAATTGGCATATAAATATATGTTTATTTTTATATGTTCCAAGATTTGTTTAGATGAAAAAATCTACTAACTAACTGCCTCTGCAATTATTCCTTGCATTGTAAAATGACAACATCCATTTTAATAAAATATAACTCGTTTTATTTGTACGAAAAAACTTAAATGTAACTAAAAATAAAATTTGTGGGTATTTTATTAAACCTCTAAGTATGTTTGAATATGAGGTGCAACCTCAGCAACATTCTATATAACTAATCTCGAGAACAAGAGACAATTAAAAAAGTGATTTTTTGATAAAAACTATAATCGCATGTACCTAAAATGACTGAGATATTCGGTGCCACAGAATCGGTGTTGACCGGTTTAGTTTATCGCTGTAGCAGTGATATAAACATAAATATGGTAATAAATAGTGGTCCGTGATTTTGTTAAAGGCTGTTATATTCAAGTTCTAAATGTATGGAAAAAATAATCTTTTATTCGTTTTTAATAAAATACATAATATTTTCTGGAATATCCTCCATAAGAGCATTATTGTGTTTTCGGTTACTCTTTTCTTCTTTTTAAACTCTATTTTAATTTTTACTCAGCTTTAATTATTCTTCAAATATTTTTTTTTTTTTATTATGACCCAATACATTTAAAATGGCCAGAGTTCTGAATAGTTTAGCGAATTAACCTCCTTTGTTGTCGATTATTCGACATTGAAGTTGATAGTTTTTTTTTTTTTTTTTTTTTTTTTTTTATTATGCGTGGGATCGAATAAAATTTGAATTTTCTTCGATTAATCGAATGAATAAAGAATAAAATATATTGTTCGAATAATTAATTATAAGTTAAAAAATGCAAAAACTAGTACTTTTTAATTAAGTTTTTGCTTTTATTAACATAAAACATACCTAAAAACAAAAAATTATTAACATAGAACAAAAAAATATCAAAAAATTAAGAAAATATCCAAATTATAGACAAATTCTTTAATCTTTTAAAATTATCATTCAAAAAGAAAATAATTAAGCATTTTGGCCTTTTAAACGATTATTGAGTGGAAAAAATCCTTTCACTTACTATTGATGATGGCAATAGATAGCATTAAAAGCAAATCTATTTTTCTGTTCTTTATAGAATTTTCTAAATAAAGTCAATGATCAACAATATTACTAAAATAAAACAAAATTTTATAAACATGCAAACTTTAATTATTTCTATAATCATATATTTATTTGTTTTTAAGCCATATTTTGTTTTGCACAACTGTTAAATGTTTGTTAATATGTTATGCTATGCTATGTTTTCCTCAAGGAGAGAATCTGTTTTTAGATGTTTTGTTTTCCACAACTATTAAGTGTTTGCTTTTGAAACATATTTTTTCTCTGCAACTATCGGATACACATTTTTATGTATCAATTCGGAAGTTTGTCAGTAAGCAATCAAATTATTTGTGAAGAACAAGTGTTTATTTATTAAATTTTCATGAATAAAATAGTGAATATTTGTAAAAAGAAATTAAATAAATGCAAATAAAAAAGGTAAAAACTTAAAACTTTAAAGTGGGATTTATACACTTGAAAGTTTTTACATTTTTTATTTGCATTTATTTAGTTTATTTTTACAAATATTCACTATTTTATTCGCGAACATTTAATAAATACATAAACACTTATTTTTCAGAAATAATTTGATTGCTTACTGACAAACGTCGGAATTGATTTTTAATGTATACTTTTATACATTAAAAATCCAAATAATTAATAACACAATTCTAATAATTCCATTTGCATTTATATCTCTTTATATACACCAACAATAAATCAGGAAGAATACGAAGATGTTTATATTTCATTAAAATCGAATTTTATGGTCTACATTTCCAAAGAAAAAATAAAAATACTGAACTAAGTTCCCGTGTAAATATTTATATGTAAGTAATTAGTATGTAAAAAATTAATATGTAAATTAATATTTGTATCTAATAAATAATTTTCTCCATTTTTTCATTTTTGTAAAATGTGTAATGGGACTTAATGAAAAAATTTTAAAAATTAATAATTTTTTTGTGTTTTATTTTAATAAATTTAGTAGAGGAAACTTATAACTCTTAGTTATAGTATGATAAAATTGGATTATAATATAATAAAATGAAAAAATGGTATAATTTAAGGGAATTATAATATGATAAAAAGAGATTAGAATATAAAAAAGCACACTATAATGAGGTAAAATGGGATTATAATATGATAAAGTCGAATCATATTACAATAAAAACACGTTGTTATATTATAAAATAAAACTCAATAATTACACAAGGGAACAAAATTGAACTTTTTTGTGCGTGTGTAATATATGTAGTGGAAGTGCCTTCATTTTAGACATAACGGTATATCGCGAAAAATCGAGGTGATAGACAAAAAATGGAATAGTAAAAAATTGCTATAATGTTTCAGTTAACACAAAAAAGTTCAATTTTGTTCCAACATATACATTAAAAAAAATGTTTTTTTTATGGAAATCGCGATTTTTATCAATTCAGTTTTCTCAGTAAATCGAACAAAATAAAAAGTTGTGCACCAATTGCAATGAAATAAAGCTCATTTCATTCGAAATGTGTTTTTAGACCAAAACTCTGATTTTTGGCTCATTTTTATTTCTTATGAAATTTTAAAGAACAAGAAAAAAATTTTTTTAAATGTTACTTTTTTGAAAGCTTCAACTACTGGGCAAATTTAAAAACAATGTAAGCACGGCTTAAAGATAATATTATTGCCAAGTTTTGGATTTTCTTTTAACTGAATATGGTGAACCGCTTTCAAGTTATTCCAATAAATGTAGTGAGTGC
This sequence comes from Protocalliphora azurea, assembly GCA_932274085.1. NCBI lineage: Eukaryota > Metazoa > Arthropoda > Insecta > Diptera > Calliphoridae > Protocalliphora > Protocalliphora azurea. Next base: position 79,998,673 of record OW026520.1, read on the forward strand.
TTTAATTTTAGACATAACGGTAAATCTCGAAAAATCAAGCTGGTAGAGAAAAACGGAGATTATTATGTTCCCAGTGTTATTTAATTTTCATATTCTGTATGTAGTAGTTTGTAATTAACAATTTTTATTGATTTTAAAAATATGTATTTGTTATGTGTTAAAGGTAACAAAAAAAAAATATTATCACTATTATTTTTTTTTGCACATAAACAACACAATACCCAATAAAATTTGCTATTTTTAAATCAACAAACGAAAGAAAGCAAAAGAAAGACCAAAGAAAACTAACCAGTCTCATTTCTTTGGTTTTGAGGTTTTTTTGTCGATTCTTTTTATTGTACATATTTCTAGTTTCATTCAAAGGTACAATCTGAACGAATATATTTATATATATGTATTATTATTATTTAATATGTTTATTGTATGTTTGTCTGAATATATTGTAACAAATATTTATACATTTCATTTTGTAAACTTTCGCCAGTATTTTGAGATGGAATTAAGGAAATTATGCCACAAAACATCTGCTCTTTTTTGCGTTTTGATTGTATTTAATTTGGATTATTGTTTAATGTTGTCTTTTATAATGATTCCAGTTTGTGTTTGGTGTTTGTTAAACGCTAAATATTAAATAAAATAACAATAATGAAAAATCCATAGAAATTATAAATAATAGTTACAAAAATGCTAAACAAAAACAAACTTCCCTCTTAAAGGCTGATTTGTTTGTATATAAATAATTTTTTATCTAAGCTATTAAATTTAAATGTTTATCTAATAATTTAGTAAGTCTAATACTTTCTTGGAATTTTTTAACATTCAATGTTTATAGAGATTAGGAAGAATAAATAAATAACAAATATTGCAATTATAAAGATTTTGCAACAATTATACTTATTAGCGAGTTGTAAAATTTATAATTATAAAAATGTGTAAACTTCCATTTAACAAAAAAAAAAAAAAAAGTACAATAAGAATATATTCGGCTTGATTGAATTTATTATACCCACCATCTGCAGTTTTTGTACCATCCTAATTTAAAGTTTCACCATATATGGGAGGTGGGAAGTAAAGTGTACTGATTATGCCCATTTTTGGTTTCCGAGTTTATATTGATTTTTGAACTAAGGACTTCGCATGAAAAAATCCGTGCACAATTTAAATATCTCAACACAACAAGAACGGATTCCTTTAGCCCGCATTGTTAAATTAAACAAAAATTTAGACGGCAACCGAAAATATTTACTTTCTTTTCATTTCTTTTTTACTTTAAACATTTTTCAATTTTGTTTACGAAATTCACATAATTTTTAAAAATATGCTAATATTTTTTGTGAGAAAATGAAAACAACAAAAATTCCGTATAGAATTTAAGATAAAATTTATTTTTAAACCGAGCCGCATTGCGCAGTTTTTATACAAATTTGTATGGAAATTACGGGACCGGGCTTGTCCCGCTTATAGCGTCTATTATACGCGAAAAAAATTAGTACCGTTAACTTGTTTACATTTGTTATTATACTCAGTAACTATGAGCTCAATTTTGTTATTATAACATAATTAGTTTTTCTTAAAATGAAAATTTAACAAAAATCGTTCAAATACATAATTCAAATTTATTATCGAAACACATGTGGAACATATAAAATAATTGCTAGAAATACAAGTCAGTCGGAAAATACAGTTTTTTTGAGTCATAGAAAATACAAAAAGTTAACGATCATTGAAAAAATACATATAACCAAAGAAAAAGTTGATTTAATACAGTCTTTAAATCAACTTTTTCTTTGGTTATATCGCAGAAAAAAACGAATTTTAGAAGAAAGTCTCTACATTTCTGGATGGAATGTGACTCATTCTTTAAAATTGTCTGTGTATCTTTTATAAGAAAAGCTAAAGCAGCTGGACTGAAAACTCATCACGTAAAAAAGTTCCTAATAGGAGCGCTAGAAAAAATGTGAAGGTAAAAGAGAGGACGAAAATTATTGAGATTTTTTTTCAAAAATACCAACACTGCCTAAAGGGTGATAAAATGTACGTACTGACGGATATTTTTCAATATCCTGGTCATGAATTCCATATCACAGATGTTATGAGAACACAACGAATTCTAATTTTTTCTGGCCTGACCTCACTTCTCATTATTAAAACCTAAAAAGTAACTATGTGGTATCAAAAAAATGGTGCTGCTATACATGGAAGGAGGCCAATCCTCTAAACTGTCCAGAACTCTGTCCATTTCAAATATATTGGGTAGTAGAAAAAAATATTTAAAAAATACTTAAAGCTGAGTAAAAAATAAAATAAAAAGGAAGTGAACCCGTTCCAACAAAAAAGTAACCGAAAACACAATAAAGCTCTTGTGGAGGGTATTCCATAAAATATTAAATATTTTATTATAAACGTATAAAAAACTAATTTTTCTTTTAAATTTAGAACTTGAATATAACAACCTTTAACAAAACATAATTTAAAAAAATTAACCCATTCGTTTCATTTTTGTAAGCTGAATTGTATGCAATAAATTTTTTGTGTATGAACTTAAATTACGGCGGACACTTTGTTTTCTAATATTGGCGCATTTTTTTTTTTGTTTTGCTCATTTTCAATACCAAACAATCCATATATTAGAAAAATATTCGAGGCAAATTTCTTCCCCCAAGGCGGTCCGTGGTGAGCCTAATTCATCTTTCAGCAGACATAGAGACGAAGGAAAATCGTACTCATCTTTTTTGAAGAGAAAGAAAACGAATGAATATTTACAATTTTTTATTATTAATGCGTCAAAGGTCGAAGGATTATCTAATTTGCATACATCTCTTATAATATGAATTGGATGTATTTAGGAATTTGAAGATCATAATATTTGAAACATTTTAATAAAGTGAATTTTTATATTTTGGGTTTAAATATTCTATAGAATATAATTTTTGCATTTAATCACAATTTTCCATAATCTCGATTACGACTAATCGCGTTTTATTAAAACAGAAATATAAGTTTTTTTGTCAGTTGAGCAGTAAAACAGATTGGAAATTTTTGGATCCATCCAAAAGTTACTTACGAGAATCTTTTTAATGACGATATTAATATCAAGGCGTAAAATAATTATAGTAAAAAGTATATTTTCTTAACTTCAATCGCATTAATCGCAGTTAAAATCTTGCGATTTCGATTACGATTAAATTATTTGATCAATCTCGATTTCGATTACAATTATAATCGACTTGCAAAGATTTTCAATATAGTGAACTAGATCTTTACAACATGATTATAAATTTTGCAGTATTATTCAAGGACCCTGGATTCTAGGTACCTCTTAATATCTCTAACAGTCATGTACTATTTTTTATTTCTTTTGTCTCTATTCAGTTTTAATCTAATCATTAAATTGTTAAAATAATTTCAAATTGTCAACACTATTTTCAGAAAACTCAATTGCAATCTCTCTCTCTCTCTCTCTTGCTAGTTAAGATCTAATCACTTATTTCGTTTTCTTTCTTTTACTTTATTTTTCTTTTTAACAAAAGGTTTTAAATATGTTTGTCTGTCTGTAATTTAGTTTGCAATTAAGTTTTGATGTTTTTGTAATTATATCGTGTAGTGAGGTGTGTTTGCCTATATTTTTGAATGTATGTGTGTATCATAATAAATGATTCATCAAACAACGAATACCGACTGAGAACAAAAATAAAAAATTAAAAAAAAAAAACTTTGTACATTTTTTTTTCCAGCAAGTACGAACATTTTCTATTGTATTGTGAACAATTCTATTTTCATCGCAATATTTTAACTGTGTTTTTGGTTTGTGGCGCCGTTTTACTTTTTTTAACTAACAAGACAACATCCTTAAATGTATTTTAATCGACCTCATTGTTGTTCAGGTTTGAGAGCAACAGAATGAATTGTCTAGTTGGTAAGTTTTGCGATTTTTCAATCCGCTTGCCGGCCAGCGTAATTAAAACTTATTTCAATTTATAAATTTTAAAATATTTACAGAAATAAGAATTTATTTAAATTATTTTTCGTATTAAAATACTTAATTTCAATAATTTAAATTTCGGGATTTAGCAAAACTTTAAGAAAATGTTTTCTTGCAATTCTTTGGCCTTAAAAGATTTGTAAAGTTTCAATATTTCAAGATTATATATATATGTATACATGTAAATCGCTTAACCCACTTTATCTTGAACAAACACTTGTTATTGTTTGTTATAAAAAAAAAAAATGTTTACACGCTGCGACGTATTTTTTGCAATCTACTTCAAATTACTCGTATGTAATGAGAAAAAAAAAATTTACTATTGAAATATTAACATATATTAAATTATAGATCAATGACCATATTATTTCAAAGTTTATGTATGTAGGTATACAATTCACTTGTGCGATATTTATTGATATAATACAAGTAGGTATTAACTGTATTACACAGTTTGCTTGTCACTGAACTGTCACAACAATCACGAGAGAAAATGTCTGACAAACGGTTATATTTCTTTAACAACAAACAAAAACTTAACTCCTCTTCTCTGCTCTACTCTGCCCGAGTTGAGTTCGTCTTATCTAAATATAATTTTCCTGACTAAGTTTATTTTTTTCCAGTAAACAAAAACGATAATCAATTAAACAACATTTAATTAACATTAAATACTTACAACCACTATTACAACAAGAAAAACGACATGTATATGTTTACAATTAATTAAAAATATTAAATAAAATATTATCAATATTTTGTTATTCTAAAACCACCAACAAGTTTAAGGAGTAATTTAAATAAATCATATTGTTTGTAACAATTACCCAAGTTTACTTAGAATACTTAGAATAGTTCTTTTTTGGAGCATTACCATACCAAGGCTCTATTATAAGTAAATAAATAGTTACAATAGAGATTTTTCAACATGATTTTTGATTTCAGGGACCCCAAATCAAGTAAGATTTTTATAAAACAATTTCGAAATGCAAAATATGCTCTTAAAATGTAATTTTTTCTGGCAAAAAAAATTTAAATTATTTACTATTAATGCTAAAAAATAACTTTTTTTATTATAAAAAAAATAATAATAATTTCTTTTGTAATTAAAAATAATTAAAGCTAATACATTGTACCAGAAGCTACTATCAATTTATAACATTAACATTATTAGGGTTTAAAAATGATTTGAAAAATAGTAAAAAAAAAAAAATTCACTAACGGAAAAAAAGAAAAGGAAAAAGTTCTATTGCCTGCAAAATATGCAAAATTTTCTCATATGTGTAAAATATATACTTCTTTATTCATAATAAAAATTTTAAATTTATCAAAGCTTAATAGAAAATTTCTTCATACAAATTTGATTAATAAAAAGTTTATATATTTAGAATTTTTGTTATGAATAAGGCCTATACTTTTTATTGTAACGTATGCTAAATTCTGTTCTTAAATATAAAATATGCAAAAATATGCTGTAACAAATCCAAAATTCCTACAGTTATCTAAAATGCATAAAAACCTAACAATTTGGTTCATTTGAAACGAAGGAAAAAATATGCATATTTTTTTTGCCCAGATAATGAGTTACTATTGTTGTATTTCACTTTATGCATAAATAACAAAATTGCAAAGGTTTAAAAAACTGTTTATAATTAAAGCAATATTTTGGGGCGGGGCAAAGAAATAATTTTTGCATTTTTAAAAACCACATGAACTATTCTTTCATTCTAGGGGGTGAGAATGACTTAACTTTTTTTTTTTTTTTTTTTTTTGTATGGAGACCAATCTGCTCTACTACCCTGCAAGCATTTAGTGAATTCTTTTTCGAAATAGCTCACTTTTTCGCCACTCTTAGAAGTGCAATAGAAGATTTCTCTCAATTTTCCAACAACAAAATACATTAATATACGAATTGAATCTTCTAAACGTAACTTCTTATTCACTATTAGAAGTCGTTTGGATAGCAGTTACAGTTATTCAAAAACGAAAACACTATTTTTCAACACCTTTGCTAGCATTTGGAAGATTATTTTTTAACAATCCACATAATCTGTCGAATTTGGCACTCTAAGTTGATTAATAGTAGAACGTTCAAAACTTTACAAAAACAACACACATTAGGTTCGAAATTTTATCATAAAATCATGATTTTGACGATTGTTTACATTTCATTATGAGAAAAAGAACAAGCAGAAACAATATAATTTTGCTTAGTAAAAATATAAGTTTTGAAGTGATTAGAGTGAAAAAATATTGACATTAACTAAAATTATTTATGTAAGCTGATAGTGAAACAAAAAATTCATAAGTTTTACTTATGAAAGGAAAATTAAGAAAATAAGGTAAGCGTTTATCAAAATTAAAAAGAAATTATTAATATTTCAACTAGTTCTGGGCAAGCGAATAAATTTAGGAAAACATTTTCATTTTCTATAAAATTTAAATATGTTATTAACAATTTGAGGGCCAGAACATGGACGGAAGATTTTGTTTTATATAAAATTCTTGATAACTTAAACAACATTTTTTAAAAGTGTGGGTGTTTGCCTTATGTATGACATGCCTGCAGCAAAAGTCGCTAATTTTCAGAATAATTTTCTATAGAACAAAAAATTGCGAATATATTAAAAATTCAATTTTACAAATCTATTCCGTGGAAGATTAAAATATGTATATATAGCAATCAAAATTTTAATGCATTGCATTAGAGTATCCGAGAAATATTTTAGCAGAGCTGAATTTTTGCACTTTAAATTTGAATTTTCAAAATTTTAAATTAAATTTTTTTTAAAGTTCGAAAAGAATTCAAACATTGTTCTTGTTATTAAATATTTTGAAGAAATTGTTTTGTTGTTGTAATGCTTGAAATGTGTAGAGTAGATTGTGGTAATTTTTGGTTAAGTAGCGGTATTTATTTCTAAGTTTCAAAAATCTTAAATAATGACAAAAATGATTGAAAAAACTTTCAGGGACAAGATAAAATTTAAATACTGATTTAAAATAGTACATCATCATTAAAATTAGTAATAGAGTATGGAAATGATCAAAAGATCATATAGTCTTTAATAAAGGGAATCCCCTTTATAAGAATGGAAACATTTGAAAAAAAAAAATTAGAGAAAATTTGTTATAAATATTTTTTCAAAAATTCTTAATAGTCAGCTATTTGTTCAGCGAGAAAGTATGATTTTAGAAAAGTATATGGTGTTCGCCTTGTAAAAAGTGTATTACAATTGTTCTTTAATTATTTTTCTGTAGAAAAACTGGCGATTTAAAAAAAAATAACCAAAAAAGTTTTATTTATTTTAATTACATAGAAAATTCAATACAAAATTAAAATAAATAATAATGTAGTCTTGTAATATTTAGAAATCGTATATTATATTAATAAAAAACATTTTGGAAATATTAAATTACACATTTTATAATGCGAACATCATAACCTCTCTAAAAATCATACATTGTCGCCGAACATTCTAATAACTGCAGAAAATTTTGCAAATATTCTAATAGATGTTAAATGTTCATTTGAATTCAAAATTTTTTGTACAATTAATTTCATTGTTTTTTATAATAAATACAAGGAAGAGTTATTTTTGTTATTTAAAAAATAAATTAGATTTAATAATTATTCTTATTTTATTATACATATATACCTACTTTATTAAATTTGAAAGAAACAAATATTCTTTTCTAATTTTGTACTTAAAATATTTCTTAGTATTGTTTTCTAATTTATTTTTTTTTTTTTTTTAATGTTAATTTGAATTGAAAATATTGTTGTGTAATTAATTTTATTGCTTTCCATAATAAATATCAGAAAGAGTTAATTTTGTGATTTAAAAAATTTTAATATTTTTACTTTTGATAATTTTGTTCATTCCTAATCCTTCATTTTAAAATGTAAAATGTAAAAATGTGGCATTATTATTTTAAAAATTTTATGCAAAATAGTTTTAAAATTTTGCAAATATTTTCTATCGAAAGTGTAACTACGTCGGCACACCGGGAAGTTTATATGTTTCGCTTTTACTATCGAATTTTCATATAGTTAGAGATAGCATCTTTTGAGTAACGCTTTAGTGGAGATTGGAAGATTCGAATTAGGATTTCTTATTAGACACTTTTTACTGCGGTATAGTAGATCTTAATACGTGACGTACAAAATTTACTAAAGCGTTACGAATTCTGATCTACTTAGTAACACCGTTCGGGAAGAAATGTGCCACTAAGAGATAGTTCCTTTTGAGTAACGCTTTAGTGGGGATTTGAAGATTCGAATTAGTGACATTCAATACTGACTAAAGAGTTACTCAAAAGGAACAATCGCTTAGTGGCACAGTTCTTCCCGAACGGTGTTACTAAGTAGATCAGAATTCGATAGTAAAAGCGACGCATATCAATTTCCTGGTGTGTCGATATAGTTACGCTTTCGACAGAAAATGTTTGCAGGCTATGTATGTATGTGTATGTGTGTGTGTGTTTATGTATGTATGTATTTATTAAAATTTTGGACACTGCATATAGGGTGAATATATGTATATGTATAAGATTCAGCTATAATTTTCAATTTTCTTTTTTACGATTCTATCAGAAGATGGGCGAATTAAAAATAAAAAAAATCATAAAAGTTTAAAAATATTAAAGTTTATACAAAAAAAAAAAAAAAAATAAATAATTGTATAATACTCATAAAATAACTTGCTTTATCCAGTAAGATGTTTTCAGGGTGGTGGTGGTGGTGGTGTTAGAAAAGTGAGCCTACATTAGGCCCACACGAATTTTATTTATTTATATTTTTTCTACAGAAACAAAAAAAAAAAAAAAAAAAAAAAAAAAAACAATTTTATACAAAAAAATTAATGCAAATTATCATTTAAAGTGCAGATTAATAGATAGTTTGAGTGTAATGCAATGATTGTAATTTAAAATCACCGGCGGAAATTGTTTGGTTGTAATTTTCCACCTGAATGCTTTTCCAAATTATAAAGATTATCTTGTAAAAGCAGTAAATCCAACAGAGAATGATTAAGAAAAGTTTAAGTATTTAGCGTAAAAACAAAAAATAAATAAAAATATTTACTGATAGCACAATTAAAAAAACCCCCCACACACACAAACCATGTGTATAAACAATAAATATAAATACTTTTTTTATTTAGAAATTAAATTTTTATCCGCTTGCCAATCTGATAGTTGTATTATATATATATATATATATATATATATATATATATATATATATATATATATATATATATATATATATCGCAATCATTTTTATTTGTACCATTAAAGTTTCATAAATTAACGTTTCATAAATCGTAACTTTTTCTTTAGTAGATATATAAAAAATTTATGATTTTTTGATTTTCAGTGGCAAGAAGTGCCTTGAAAAGAATATAAAATTCTTAAATTTCATATTTCAATTATTTTTACTACTTCTACTTTTTGATTACTTCAATAGCATTAATAATTTATTTAAGAGATTTCTTGCTAATAGATTGTAACATTTGACATTTAAATTTCCGGTTTCATTAAAATTTTGGCTAAAAATAATTGCACAAAATACTCGTAAAAATGTTAATTATTAAATGAAATTTTGCTGATTATTAGAAGATAAAATAAATTTTTTTTGTAAAAAAAAAAATTAATCTATATGTAAGTTTCAAGTCTATGGCTGTAAAAGCTAACAATAATATGTTTTCTAAAATTTAATCTTATAAAAAATAGAAAATGTCTTTTTAATAAAAAATCAAGGTTTTAAAATAAATATCAAAACGATTTAAAATGGCACAATTATTATATAAATTTTTGTCTTAAAACTTAAACTTCTCATCATTGAACTTGACTTGCGGTTAAAGGGGTTGAGAATGGATTATTTTTTTTTTAATTTCATGACCTTTTTAAGATTTTTTATCATGTTGACAAAAATTAATTAATGTTTCTATATAACAAATAAATAAATGTGTAAAAAAGAAGAATTCCATTGATACTTCCCCTTATCATTTTGTAAAATATTCTATTGTCTAAACCTGATTCTCATAATTAATGTAAATTTTCTTTCATTAATATTTTTGTTATGAAATACATATTCTTAACTGAATGAATTTATTAATATGGTCAATTGAAATATATTTATTTATTATTTTTTTATTTAATAAATATGGCCAAACCCCTTAGAAAACAATTGTGTAATGAATGAATTGAGTCATAACAAAAGCAGAATATGTGCTAAATACTAATTTTAAAACAGTTTCAATTTTTTATTATTTAAAATAGGAAGTTATATTTATTTTTTTATTGAAAATTTTAACTGTTAAATAAACTTGATACCAATTACGGGTAATACCCGTCGGGTATTTGTCGGTCATAAATGTTTAAAAAAATTAAGAGTATCAGCAAAAATGATTTCCTTCTTGTTTATATATAGGGCAACCAAAAATATGCAATATCGTATTTTTTCTGTGTTTCAAATGGAACAAAATGCCGTTTCAGGCAATTTTAAGAATTTTGGCATTTATATGTTATAACATATTTTTGCATATTTTGGTCTTAACAGCATATTTTGCCATATTTTCTTAGAAAATTCTTATTTTAGAACGCGTTTTAATTATTTTATACTTAAGGGCATAATTTTAGATATTTTGCATATGTATATTATATTAAAGAGCATAATTTATTTATATTTTACATTTAAGAGACAATTTTTTCATATATTTCACCCAATATAATTTTTTCCATAATATGCCATTAGTTAAATTTTCTTTTTATTCTCTGCTATGCTTTTAATTTTATAAATTGATAGAAATTTTGTAATTTCCTAATTAAATGAATCAGCGTTGAATATTATTATTATTACATTTTTTAGCATTTAATTTAAAATTTAACAAAATTAAAAAAAATAATATTTTAAGAGCATAGTTACAAATTTTAACGGCATATTTTCCGATTTTAAGAGCATTTTTTTATTTTTAGAGCATGTTTTAGGTTTCCTTATTTATAAATGTTTGGCCAGATTTGAAATGTTGATGCATTGGACCAAAACTAAACCATTGATTGTACTAAATATTTTTTAAAGTAAATAGTTTATCTTAAAAGATTTTTTGGTTACTCTACTGAAATTTTTGAAAACATTAGAAAATTCGATTATGAAAACTAAAGTATTTGATAGGAATAGGTCGTGTCACAAAAAAAAAAAAAAAAAAAAAAAAAAAAAAAAAAACTAATAATTTTTCTAAAATTTCAACCGTTTGATTGCCTACAAATTAGTTTTTCACAAATTAACTGTTTCTCCTTTATATGGTTGTGCTTAAATATATTAACCAAATTGTTCCTATTGTGCTCATAAAAATTACAAAGTTATCTTAAGTACATTAATAGAAAACAATTCGACACAGCTGGGGATATTACAATCACTACTTATGTATTTAGATGTTTCATAGCAATTTAAATTTTTGAAAAATTAAGAAAAAAAAAACATAAATAAATAAGAAAATAGCAATAAAGTCATGAAATCACTTCAAGAAATAAATTATAAAATTAAATGGAAAATTAAACGAAATAATTTTACTGTGTTACATAATCCCAAACAAATAAAAATGAGATGAATTTTGTTAAATTAAAGAAATATTTTTTTAAATCTCATTTAAAGACACAAAAAAATTTTTTAAATAAATTAAGAAAATAAAAATAAATTTAATGTCATACATTACCTGTATACTGAGAATTGATGGAACTCAAGTTGTCATCACTTTCACGACTCATGCTGTTTGTATCTGCAAAATACGAAAATGAAAAAGAACGCAAAAATGCAAAAAATCATAAGCAAACAAGAAACAAACAAAAAAATTTATATATAAACAAATAAATAAACATGCAAAAAAATTTTAATTTAACATAACAAATTAATTAAAATGGGCTGGCAGTGTTGTTAGATTAGGCGATTTATTCCCATATTGGGATTTATTGGGGATGTTTTTAAGGTTTAGGGATTTGGAAGATTTTTGGGGATTTTTATTTTATTTTTATAATTTCTCTTTTTAACTTAAGAAAAATTAAAAAAAAGCGGATATGAAGTTTTTAGTAACAGTAAGAGTCCAATGAAGAATATAGTGAATATGGTACTATAAAGTAAAAAAATTAATTAAAATCTCCGCAACAAAATTATTATGTATGGATTGGCTATGTGGGTAATGTTTAATCAATTTATTCTCTATTATTGTTACTGCAATAGTAAACAAGAATTTAAAAGCTTTCAATAATTTGTTGTTTAAAAATTGAAGAATTGAAGTATCAAAAATAATTAAAGCAACGGAACTATATTAATCATACTTTCATACCTTTGAAGAAGAAATAATCTTAGGTCTATGCATTAACTATAAAAATGGCGTAAATTATTTAATGATAAAAATGTTAATATTTCCAATAAATTTCATTTTTTTGAAAATCTATACGAAATTTTCTTTTTCACTACTGACTATTTAGGTAAATTTACCTGCCCAAATCTGCATACCTTCAAAGAAAATGGATTGAAGTACAAATAAAAAGAAATATAGTTTATACTATCTCCAAAATTAAGATATTATTTTGGTGGGGATTTTTGGGAATAATATAAGCAGCTATTTGGGAAATTTTGGGGATGAAAATTTGGCATTTAGGGATATGACTCTGGACAAGTTAGTAGGAAATTAAAAAAAAAGTTCTAAAATTTCATTTACCTATTTTGAGTACAATAAATTCTTTAAAAATATTGATTTTCTTTTTAGTGACCCACATCAAAAAGAAACGGTTATTGATGTTTCACTGAACTATTGCATAATTGGAACATAACAACATGTTTTACTTTTAAAAGCATATTCTGCATGCGTAATGATGATTTGTTAAATTAAGAACATTGTAAATCGCGAATCTGGTATATTTTGCCAAGAACAAACTTTTGAGTTTTTTTTTCGAAATTGGTCTCAAAATTTTCGTTGTTAGGGAACATCAGAATTACAATAGATAATTACTATAGTATAGATAATTACTATAGATAATGTAAAAAAAAATTTAAATATATTTCTGCTTTATAAAAAATAGAAGTATAATAAATTATATACTGTTTGCAAGCTATTATTGTATACATATGTTTTAATTGTATATAAAAATATCAAATTCATCAGGAAGGGTTCCGTAAAATCGTATAAAAATTATATAAGCAAGAGCACATAAAAAATTAATTTTCAATTCAATCATCTTTTCATTTCAACACCTTTTCAATAGTTAGAAATTCAGACAATGTCGTCACATTTACTGTTAAGTGCAAAATGGTGTCAATATAAATTTATCACACACTTTCATTATTTCAAGAGAGTCTTTTAAGTGTTCCAGCATCTTGCACAATAATTAGCACATTCCATGTAAACAGTTTGTTTTCAAAATGAATGTGAATAACAAAAGTAAGCAATAACAAATTCTTAACAAATATTCAAACATTATTATTTTATTCCGGTAAAGAAAACATACGCCTGATTCTACATTTCGAAAACAATGTGAAAGTGAAAATTTTCCTTAATTTCTGTTCTTTATATCACTACAATTATATGAAAAGTAAAGTTTAATTTTTATAATGTTTCAAGTAGAATTGAAGTGATTTGATATGTTCTAAATGTCAATTTCACTACAAAATAAGTAATTTGAAATCGACAACGGAAAACCATGTGAAGGAAAATACTTTTTAATAAAATAAATAAAATGTTTGTTATTCTAAATTAAATTTATACGAAATCAATCAAAATGTAAGTAAATAATTTGCGTTACGATTATAGAGTTATTTAATGAACAGTTCTTTAAATTTTAAAGTGTCATAGAAAAAAATCCAGAACTAGCCAAAAGGTTTTTTAAAGTTGATAGAATGGCAGCTGTTCATCTATATAAGGATTTCGCAAATGAATAATATAGTTCAGGCCTCCTTGATAAGGACACCAGTGGTTGGAAAAAGGTTTGGACTGACTGGAAAGGGAACATTCGCAATAAAACTTGTGAAGGACACAATAATATTCAACACAAGTCATCTAAAGAGGATGCAATAGTTAAAACTGTGTGGCCTTTATATAGAAGTTTGTAGATCGTTTGAAATGGATACAGCTAACTTTCGATTATCTATTGAATTGGCCAACTGGTTTTATTGATTACGGGAAATGTCTCTTCTAACACCATCCTAAAAGCTTAATAAAAAAATGTTATGAAAAGAACACACATTTAAGATAAAAATAGTTACTTACGACTTTTCGGGTAACCGGAAAGGGTCTGGACAGTCCCGAAGTTTCCTTTCTATTTTATATTTTTTTTTCCATTATTTGTAATCAGATTAAAATTACACCACTCATTAAAAAAATGTAGTAATTAAATATAAAGTAATGTAGTAATAAAAAATAAAGTAATTGTAAAATTCTTCATCTTTGCTAATTCATTGAAGTGAATACCTTTTACTTTAATATGACATTCAATTTAATTGAAAAATCATGGTTATTTTAATTAAATAGTTTATTAAAAACAAATTAAGAATGAAACCGAGTGAAAATACAGTTTCCCTTGTTTTCCAGAAAAGCGTATAATTAGGTATGTGAATTTAAAAACGATTTCCCTTTTATTTCGTAATGAAATGTAGAACCCAGGCGATAATAAAAATATTTAATTTGTTAAAATAAAAATAATAAATCCGCTGCTTAGTTGAAAATTTCATTCAACTTAAGCTCCTTTTTGTTAAACATTTTTTAAAATGTTAAAAATTGCTTTAAGCTCTTATCAAATATTTAATGCTTAAAAATGTCAAACAAACCAGAGAACAATTTTATAGGTAAATTAGTGGCATATTTTTTTTACATAATTATTTCAACACTTACCCGCATTAACAAGAGGAAATCAATCAAAAGAATTTAAAAATAATTAATAAATAAAAATAATAGTTTTTTTTTAATTTTAAACAATAACTTATTTTTAATATATCAGTGGGAGAGAAATTATCAAAATATAAACAAAAACATTATTTAATTTAATAAAACATCGTAATTTATTAACGAAATTTTTGGTTAACAAAAATCAAAACAGGTTTTTTATTTAAAAACTTGTGTCAAAATTGTCATAAAAGAAATCTTGATATTAAAATATTGTAATTATTTAAATACATTTATAGAATTGAATAGAAAAGAATTTTAGCATAGTATTTTGTTGTATAATTTAAATTTTCTAAAGACAAAATGACTGACTGACAAACTATGTGTGTGGGTTGCTGACTGAAATATGGGGTAATTGGTCATGTTAATGTTAATGGATGTAATAAATAACAATACAATTCTAAGTTTTAATAAAGATGATTACTATTTCCAAACGTGTATATTCCCCTTAAAAGGAAAATCAGCGGTGACATTTTATGTCCGTTAACAAAATTGTTGATAATTTTTTTAACAAAAATAACAAAAAAAAAAAAAAAAAAAAAAAAAAAAAAAAAACTATATAAACATAAAATTTCTAATGAATTACGACGATTTTATACGTTTTGATAAAGATTTTTTTTACTCCCACAGCAAACAACATACTGAATTATTTAGTAATAAATTATACCTTTATAAAATTACTATAATTGTGACATAAGTCACAATTTTTAACGTCAAGCAACATTTGCACAATTCACAACAATTTATTTCGCTCAAGTTAGACAATAATAATAATAATATAAGTTATATAATGACATTTTTGAGATTTAAATGAAATTTTATACATAAATACACTGCCTGCTACTTGAATAAGGAATCACATTTTTTAACTTTAATTAAGTATATCTCCTAAAGTAAAGTTCAGAAAACAATAATTTTTTGCGCAACCAAATTTCAAAGTGTTGGATTTAGTTTCCTGAAAAAATAAAAAATATACATATTTTGTTCTACTAAAATTATGCATTTATTTAAAGACATGTATTTCTGTGGTACTTTTTTTGTGGTACTGTAATTTATTTTTAAATTTAGGTTATAAAAATGAAAGTTATTATCTTCTAGCACTCAATTAGTAATGAGTACTGCCACCATTTTTAGAAATAACCTCAAACCAAAAGTTGAACAGCTTGTTGATTAATCCATTGTTTTACTGCTCTGGTGGTATTAATCGGAGCGTTGTCGTGTTGGTACGTCCAAGGTATGGGTTCAAAGAAATCATTAAATTTTGGAAATGCTTCCTCCAGAATGTTTTTGTAAGTCGTTGCAGTCATTCTGTTGGATATAAAAACCAATTCTATGGTACCATAATACGAAATGGCACCCATACCATTATTCCGCCCTCTCTGCGGCTCAAAAATAATTCCTCCTTATTCAGGTGATGGAAGTAATAGTTATACCCGTCGGCACCATCAATATTAAACTTTTTTCATCAGAAAATACAACTTTAAACCATTTGTCGGACCATGTCATTGTATTTTTGGCAAACTGTAGACGTTGTGATTTACGTTTTTCATTAAGTGGTGTTTTTTGCGGTTTTCGTCGGACTATGTATGGGCACGACTTTAGAATTCTGTGCACTGTTCTTAGACTGGCACTGACTCCACTTTTTTCACGTATTTTTGATACCGACATGGCAGAATTTGATGCAATTCTAAGAATTTTTCGTCTTTCTTTTGGAGTTGTTGCCATTTTCTTCCGCCCTTTCATGTTTTTTCCATATCTTTCTACGTTATTTAAATAATTGTACACAACTGTCTTTCCTCTATTAATGTTTTTGGCTATTTGAACCGTATTCTGACCCTCAGATTTCAAAATCAGAATTTTTTATTTTTCAGAGTTATTAAGAGCCTTACCACGTCCCATTTTGAATAAAAACTATTTAAAAACTATCAAATTAAAAATTCTCTAGCCGTTTATATTGAAAGAAATTCAAATCATAGCCTTCCTGATTAATATTAAAAGAATTCCTTATTCAAGTGACACACGAAATAGTACCACAGTAATACATGTCTGTAAATAAATGCATAATTTTAGTATAACAAAATATGTACATATATTTTTTATTTCTTCAGGAAACTAAAGCCAACACTTTGAAATTTGGTTGCGCAAAAAAATATTTTTTTCTGAAGTTTAGTTTAGGAGATATACTTAATTAAAGTTAAAAAAATGTGATTCCTTATTCAAGTAGCAGGCAGTGTATGTATATTGAACGAAATCAATGAATAAATATATAATACACTAGTTTTATATTGGATACCACACCCTTTTCTGGAAGTAATTAATATAACAGAATCGATTTACATAAAATTTCTTAAGATATTTGATTTGACACACAATTATTTTTTGGCCTTTAAAAGATCTGGAGGATAGATATATTTCATTTCAATTATATGTCGCAACACCTTTTTTCACAATTCAGTAAAATACAAGTAAGAGGTAACCAAAAATATGAAAAATAAAATTTTTTTTCTGGGCTTCAAAACCATTTAGGCATCGATTTGTTACAGCTTATTTTGCTCCAATACTTAGCAGCATATTTTGTCATATTTTTATAGAAAATCCTTATTTAAGAACATATTTTAGCAATTTAAATGAAATATTTTTTTATACTTAAGAGCATAATTTTGCATATATTACATTAATGAACATATTTATGCATATTTTACACTTCAGAGAAAAATTTTGCATATTTTGTACCCAATGAAAACTTTTACATAACTTGCCAATAATGAAATTTACTTTTTACTATCACATACGTTTTTCAAATCCGATTTTCATCTTATGAATTGATAGAAATTTTGTAACTTCCTGATATAATGTATTAGTTTTGAATGTTTTTAAGGGCAAAATGAAAGTACTTTTTAGAAATTGATCACATTTCTATTTTTATTCGCATAAAACTCTTTTTAGGGCCCTGGTAATTACAAAAGAAGCAGCAGCATCTATCCACTGTCTAATTTCTTTTAGAGTATACGCTATACGTGTAAAAATTTTCGTTAAATCATTTTCACCAAAAAAAAAAAAAAACTTTTATAGAAAGTTGACATAAAACTGGTTGTGGAATCCTGTGGAAATTTATAAAAAAAATTTTTATCTTCAATATATAGCTTTTTAAACAGTTATTCGAAAACAACGATTTATCGTAATTTCAAAAAGTCTTTGAATTTCTATCTCTGTTATAATTTTTGATTAACGTCTACCCATTCGTAAACTCATGTAAATCATTGTCAAAAATGACAATGCTATTAATATTAAAACAATTTTGATAGATTACAAAATATATTGCTTTTATTCAACCATATTTTTGTTTATACAAATTAGATTTAAAAGATTTCCTTGAAAATATAGGAAAAAAAATAGTAATAATTAAAATGTCATCGAAATCGTCACCGAAATCACAAAACTATATTTCTTGACAAATTATTCCTAAAGCTATTTTCAAATCAATCATACTTATTTTAAAAATGGTTTAGCTAAACTTTTTAGTTTTTTAATTAATAAATCTTAATAATAAAATTGTACAGCATCGATTAAAATAATAGCAAAGTCAGTGATTTAAATAAACTTTAGGAAATTGATGAATTTATCAATGCTTAAATTCGAACTTTGAGAAATAAATAATTATATAAATGAATCCTGGATTTGCTCATAAAAACAAATAATATTCGTTTGAATTTTCTTTGTTGAACTTTTACCCAAGATCTTGTCAACATGCGGCTATAACAATGATTAAAGAGCATTAAATCAAATTTCAAGCATTTAGTTTATATATCTTAAATAATAGCGAAAATTAACATTTAAGTAAAGCAGCATTTAAATAAGTTTTATATTTGAATTTAGGTTAAATTCCAATATAATTTTTTAATGTTTGAATTTTTAATATGTCAATGTCTACAGAGTTTATTTAGCAAAGAGTGCCAACTTTTTCTAGACTTTATGTATATTTTATAATACTCTATTTCAACTAATTTACCAACCAATTTGCTCGTATTTATATATAAATCTTAACCCAAAAAAAGTTTAATTAACAAAACCACATTTGAATCATTAAGAATAAGGCAATGAAATATGGACAAATTGATTGATGGTATGTACATCATTTTTTAAAATTGTTGTAGATCAAGCGGAAACGAATATACAGATGAAATTTGAAAATAGTTTAACTAATTAAAACAATAATAGTTAACAAAGTTAGAGAAAAATTTTTGCAACATTCATTCAAAAGTATTGTTTTGAAATTTTCATTAGATATTAAATTGGAAAAGTAATGCCTAGATAAGCAAAATATACATTTAAATAGTGAAATGGATATTTTTAAATTTATTTTACTACTAAATAAGTATTCAAAATATTAAAGACATTCAAGTCAATTATCTATTTAATAACGCAAATGACAAAGTTTGTTTTTTTTTAGGAAAAGAACAAAACTAAAAATTGTATTTTTTTTTATTTAAAATGCAAGAATATTACAAACAACTTACGTTTACTGGTCATTTGCAGTTTTTTTTTTTTTTTTTTGTGAATATATCAATGACAAAACCGATTAAGTTTACAAATATAAGCATATAACAACAATTTAAGAATACTAGTGTCATACATAAATTTATTTGTGTTAAACTTTATGTTTAACAACAATTTAAGTATTAAATATGGAATTGCGCAATTCAAAAACAATAACAACTTAAATGCTAATTTAAATAAATAAAATATGTATAGACTTCTTTTTTCAATAAGAACGGACTTAATCATTTTGTCAAGTAGCGGCATGTCGACCAACAATATATATATATACATATATATATATATATACTTGTTTTCTCAACAATCTTGATATTTATTTGACACGAATTACAAACAAACAACAAATTAAACGTCATTATTGTTGTTATTGTTGTTATTGTTGTTATTTAAGAAGACAAAAAGGTAATTAAAAAAAGTGAAAGCTAATTAGTAACGCTATACGCAAAAGAAGTTAAATTCAAATATTTAAATAACAAACAAAAGCAACACAAATAGGGTCTTTATCTTTTTCATTATATAAAAAGAAAAAATATTTAAATTACTGGAATCCTGTGTTAACCCAATAAGTATAAAACTGACTGTTAATTGTTTCGTGTGACACGAGTAGAGATTTATTAACTTAGGCTCGACTCAAAAGGGAAAAAAATTAGTTAGAATCTATTTTAAAAAATATCAAGCAGCATGAAATTGTTTATAAATAATATCTCGAATTTTTGAAAAGAACTTTAAATATTCATACTGCAGCATTACCAATATATATATATATATACATATATATATATATATATATATATATATATATATATATACATATATATATATATATATATATATATATATATATATATATATATATATATATATATATATATATATATATATATATATATATATAAAGTTAAAACTGTTCTGAATCTCCTGTAATAAAAAATCGTAAAATTTGGGACAAAAATCGTCAAATCGACAACAGGCCATTTTTATACCCAAAAAACGTCAAAATGGCGATATCTATCGTCAAATATGGCAACAGTGATAACAAAGTATTTTGATAAAGTATGGCAATATTAAGAGCATGAGAAAGAAATTATGAGAGAATATAGAATCCTGTGAAGTAAAAAGATATTAAATAATAACTCATCGGTTAGCTTATTAAAAATTTCAAGAAATCATTTGGTGATTATAATAAACCTTGTAAGAATTCAACGGAGCTTAATTTAATTTATAATTTATTTTTATAAAATTTTACACCTAGTTACTAATTTAATATGTCAATAATATTAATGTGTAAGATTAAGAACTTTCATAAGTAAATAAAATACGTTAATGAAAAAAATAATAATATTAAAATACTTGCAAACACAGTTCATAAATTTAAGGCTCAGTTTTGTTTAAACTGAAGTTAGTTAATATTTTTTATGATTTTTTCAAAACGCTATTAGGGATATTGTGATCACTCTTATCCAGGGGAAAAATAGAAAATTTCCTCCACAAACTGAAAATATTTAATGGAAAAACCGCGCTAAAACACAAAATGTAAGAAATTTCATTAGAAAATCTATTTTCCTCATCCAAAGGTTTGAATAGGATTATATTTTTTATCAATATATCAATAATATAATACTGAAATTGTATTATTAAGAAATATAGTACATATTTTAGTTTTGGGGGTAGCTGAAAACAAATCCAAATATTTTGAAATAATCATAATTTTTTGCTCACTGTTTTTATATTTATTTACATTTTTATTTACAAAATTAAAATAAACATTTTTATAATTTTACTACTCATTTTCAAGTGTAAATTGAAACTGTTCTTAAAAGCTCTAAAATATTTCTTAACCTCAATATTTATTTTTTATGAAAATGAGTTTGAGTTTATTTTGTTATTAATCGATTAGTAACACTCAAGTACTATGTAAATATGCAAAATTATTCAAGTTAAATCACAGTAAAAAAATAGAACTTGCTAAAATATATTTATAATTTAGTAAAAAATATGGTTTTGAAATTATTTTAAAATTTATTTACATTATTCATATTTGTGGTCGTACACTTGAAAAATGTAATATGTAAGTTTAATTTCTGGATATATGCCAAAATATTTCTTCATATTACAAAGAAGGAAAAAAATGAATTGTAAAATTTTATTGTATTGTAATAAACGATTATGACATTCAGCAATTTTGTAAATTTGCATGCACTGTTTCATTCGGATTTACTTGAGAAGAGCATGTGAGTACCTTTTGAAACACGCTTTTCAAAATGAATAATTTATAGTGCACGTTATGAACATATTTTAAGGATTAATTTAAGGTCAAGTTTATTGAATGAAACAAATAAAAATTTATTAAAAATCGTTACGGTTTTTGAAAATTTTTGTTTCAAGTTTATTTTTTTGCATTTGGAAATAGATCTATCGTTATTTTATAATTATTTACAATCACTTTAAATGTCACTTCAATTTTCTTGATCACTATTTAAATAATAAAGAAAAAAACTAAACAAAACTTAAAACACTATTTCGTAAATATATTTGCATTTAACAATAACAAGACTATATATACATATGCGAATAAATTTTAATACGTTTAAAAAATAAATTTAACGAAACGAAACTTTCTTTTTATTTGTTGTTTTTTTTTTTTCTATAAATTTGTCAATATTTCAATGCGATTAATTTCCTCTGCTACATTTTACTCTAAAATTTCTTATTTATTTTTTTTCTGTTTCTAGTCAAAACGAACTAAAATTAAACACAATTTCTCTAAATAGTTAACGATCAGCGTCAAGCCAACGTACAGTGTTTTCAAAACACTTTTTTTTAAATAATTCTGTAACTTGTGAACCGTTGGTAATATTTCAATCAAATTTCAACTGGCCAGAGATTTGATGGAGCACAGATTCCTAGCGGGTCAGGTGAGGGGGGGGGGAGTTGGTAGACCCCCAAAGTTGGTCATCTCGGGTATGCAATTTATTTAGAATTTTATAAATAATCCGATGAATATTAAAACAAATAGTGCCAATATTGAGCCCGACGAGATAAAAAAAAACCTAAAAAACGAGGTTAAAATGAGTGAAAAATTTATTTCAACCTAAATACCTCTTAAACTAAAAGATATCTAAATAAGTAAGCGTATTTTTTGTAGGGATTTACAAGGACTATCTAATATGAAATATTTTTTCTGTCAAATCATAAATGAATTTTTGCCGATTTTTTATTGCATATCCGAGATGACCAACTTTGGAGGTCTACACACTGACCCGCTATTAATCTGTGCTCCTTCAAATTAACTCGAAAACAACTCGTCTCTGGCCAAGTGATATTTTATTGAGACATTTCACAAATTACAAAATTATTTCCAAAAAGGGGTTTGGAACCACTGTGCAACGTACTGGTCAATCGACCGATAGACAAATTGTCTTTAGCCAAAAGCAATCGTTAAATATTTTTTCATGTTTAAGAAAAAGAAAAGAAGGACGGAATAAAGAAAATAGTTAAAACATTAAGGTGGCTTATTAAAGAAACAGAAAAAATCTGCCATAAATATAATTAACTCTATTTTCAAATGATTAAATACATAGATTCCCATGTAAATTCACCGTCAAGTAGCAAAAAAAATTAAATTTTATAAAATGTTTGATAAATTCTTTTTGATTATTGGATATTGAAACTTCCGTTGACATTTTATAAAATCAACTATTGTTTTATTCATGATTTGTTTCATGTCTGTTTATTTCTTATTGCCTTTTTATTTGGTAATTTCCCATTGAATTTTTTATACACTATATCCAATTTATAAATAAAAATAAAATAAAAAATAAATAAAAGGAAAGTATTGCAATTTTAAATAGTCAAATCATCACAAACCTATACAGTTGTAAAACAAACCATTTGTTTGATACCTCTCATTTAGTTTTTTGTGCTAATAAGAAAAAAGAGATCATATCAGAAAAATTGGAACGCATTATGTTTTTTAATGATATAAAGGAATATTTTCTGATGGAATTCATGGCCAGGATATTGTAAAAAGTCTGCCAGTACAGACTTTTTATAAGATTGTAGGCAGTATTCATATTTTTTAATAATAATAATAATAATAATAATAATAAAATAATAATAATAATAATAATAATAATCTCAATAACGTTTGCCCTCTTTTTTGCCCTCAAATTTTTCCAGCGTTCCTATTAGGAGCTTTTTTACTTCGTGAGTATTCAGGCCAGCTTTAACTTTTCTGTAAAAGATACGGAGCAATTTTAAACATGAGTCTCATTCCACCAAAAAATGTAGAGAAATTCTTTTAAAATTCGTATTATTTTGTCTGCGATCAAATCAACTTCTTTTCGGTTATCAGGATTCTTTTCGGTGATCATGAACTGTAATTCCCAACTCACCCACCTTCCTAGCAATTATTTTATATGTTCAACATGGGTTTTGGTTAATTTTCATTTTAAGAAAAAATAATTGGTCTATTTCAACAAAATTTAGAACATAGTTACTGAGAATAATAACAAATGTAAAGAAGTTAACGCTACTAATCTTTTTCATGTACAATAAAAGTTATAAACATTAAAGTGTGCACGGATTTTTTCGTACGCAGTCTTTACTTGTAAAACAAAGATATCAAGTTGAAGCATTTTGGTAAATATTTCAATGTATATTTGATCTTTATTATATAAACTTTCGGAACAATAAACGTATGATTTACAGGCTTTAGTCAGAATTAAAATATAAATTCTCAGAAAAACAATGAAAGAAATTCTAACTACATAATTACTTTCTTGTTAATTCTAAAACCCTGTAAATATGACTAATAATGGAACAGAGCTATGTTAAACGTATTGGGAATAACCCAAATTTTTTTCGATTTCAAAACCTTTCACAAATTAAAAAAAAGCAATCTCTAATAAATCGCGTACAAACATAAGTATACCATAAATTAAAAATATTAGATAGTGATAAAAAATACTTTTATTATTATATACATATTTTAGCGCAATAATTTCTTTAATTTGTCTGTGTTTTCATATTATGAAATTCTTTTTAGCTTAAATAAATCTAAATGAATTGTAGCTGCATCCACAACAAGAAACATAAATTGTTCAATAAACTTAAATTAAATTCAGGGTATTTCCTACAAAATGTATTTATAAAAAATTTATGTATGTGCAAAATATATTTGATTTAATTTTTTTTTTTCTCATGACCACCAAATAATAACGAGAAGTGAGTGAACTTAAATTCTTTTTTGATTTTATTATTTAGATTATTGAATATAAATAAGCGTATGTATGTTTGTACTTCCTTAATGAATACTTAGAAATAAATTAATTATCTATTTTACATATTAATGTTTTTATAATTATCACATTTTATTGAAATCATCCAAAATAGTACATATAAATAGCTGCTGTCAACGAATTATTATCAATATTGCATTGAAGACATTTTAGTAATTGAATTAAATAGATTTTCGCTAATATTTTATTTTTATATTTTTAAAGAAATGAGATAAATTGTACTGCGGAGGATATTTTTTATTTATTTCGAAATTTTTAATATTAGACATATGAAGTCCAAGAAGGCATATATTTTCCAACTTTGAGTTGAGAAATTTTATTTTGCAAATAAAATAGGAAAACATTTACATATAAATAAATACAAAAACGAAAAAAAAAAAAAAAAAATATTTAGATTCTACAATATCGATTGGTGAAAACGGCACTCCACATACACACTACTACATAAAAGAATATCTAGGGTTATACCCTTTTCTTTTCTCTTCAATTATTGTGATCTGACTGATATCAATCTTTATCGACAGAACTTATTAACTCAACACTGTTTCTTTTAAAAAATCATCAAGTACTCATTTACATTAAACAACAATAGTACAATAACAATTAAAAAAAAGAACATTGTAAGTTTATATTGTGTGAACAGTAATATAAAACCCAATTTCTCGAAATAAAAAAAATAAATTAAATTGACACCTGTGTGCAAACTTATTCAATATTATGGCAAATAATAATGATGATGTTGCCTTTTAAAAGCTCATAATGTAGTAAATTTTTCTTTCAAGACAGTCTTGAGAACCACGAGAACAACAGCACCTACAACAACAATTTTATTGGTATTGTTTTATTTATTTATTTTTTATTATTATTATTTTTTTTTTTTTATTTCTTATATTTAGCCGTTTTTTTTTTTTTTTATTTTGTTAAATTAAACATGAGCCCATTAGGTTGGCAAAAATAACTCATCATTAGGCAAACGCAAAAAAAAATCATTGAAATATATTTAAAGAATTTGTATACTTGTTCATCAATCAAATAAGAATGATGAGTTTTGTTATTAAATATAAAAAAATAAATAAACAAAAAAAATGGCAAACCCAAAAAAGGAAATGAAACAAATAAACAATTTGCCAAATTATAGAAACAATAAAAACCCAAGTCGATAATGTTATTCAAGACAGAAAATATTCTTAATGATTTATTTAAGATATCAGAAGAAGAATGTTCAAACAAAAAATGAAAACTAAAAATTAACAATTAATAAGATACTTTTGGGTTATTCAATAGATTTTTTACTCCTCTATGGGTTAAGCAGCAACAACTTAATTAAACTATAAGCGAGTGGGTTTTGTAAATGCTTATCTTTGAATTGGCAAAACATAATTAATAATTGATTTTAATTAAATTTAATTCATATCCAAACATGTACCAAAATGCCACGTGTTATTAAGTTATAGAGCAAAGGAGTCTACTTGAAATAAGATTGAATAAATAAAAATTCCTATGAATTTAGCTAAAAATGTAACGTTTTCTTTTACAAATTAATAAGCGTATTCACAAATAAGTTTTAAATTGAAATGAGTTTAAAAATAAATTTTCACACAATTTTTATCTTTAAAAAAAATTTTAAATTTAGAATTTGTTTTTGAATGCAGGAGTTAATCTAAAAATTTCTCACTTAAGTTTATATATGAAGATAAATACGTCCTACACAAATGTTAAATACGCCCCACAAGCTGTTAATTGATTTTTTAAAATGAACAAAATAATTTTTTAACAAAAAAAAAAAAAACTATATCAAAATTAAATTTTAAATAACAAAATCAAAATAAGTTTATCGATCATATTAAAATATGAAATTATAAACAAAATGACGAATATATCATCTATCACTCTATTCATAAAATTTCTTTGAACAAAAATCGAAAATTTCAAGTGGTCTACTGGGTGTTGGGAGCAGACAGGAATAGGGTAAGCGGAAGAGTGGGAGTAGCCTAGAACTAGTAGATTCCAGAAATTTTTGTTCTATGTCCAGATTCCATCTGGGATCAGAGATATATAATTTCGAAAAATTTATTTTTTCAATATAAAAATATGGAAAATGTGGAATTTTAAAAAGTGGCTTCAATGGGCATAAGGAGCAAACATGGATCGGGTAAGCGGAAGAGTGGGAGTAGGAACAGTAGATTCCAGAAATGTATGATCTATGTCCAGATTCCATCATTTAAGTGGCTACAATGGACATAAGGATCAAACATGAATCGGGTAAGCAGAAGTGTAGGAGTAGCCTAGGACTGGTAGATTCCAGAAATGTATGCTCTGTGTCCAAATTCCATCTGGGATCATCTCTGCTCCTTATGACCATTGGAGCCACTTGAAAATTCCACATTTTTCCATATTTTCATAGTGAAAAAATACATTTTTCAAAATTATATATCTCTGATCCCAGGTGGAATCTGTACATAGAAAATACATTTCTGGAATCTACTAGTTCTAGGCTATTGTCACTCTTCTGCTTACCTGATTCATGTCTGTTCGCAACACCCATTAGGACCACTTGAAATTTTCGATTTTTGTTCAAAAGAAATTTTATGTATGAAGTGATATATTCGACAAATTTGTTTATAATTTTATATTTTAATATGTTTTATAAGTATATTTTGGGTTTTTTATTTAAAATTTAATTTTGATATAGTTTTTTTTTTTACTAAAAAATAATTTTGTTCATTTTAAAAAATCAATTAATAGCGTGTGGCGCGTATTTAACATTTATGTAGGACATATTTATCATCACATCCTTATTTTTAATTTGATAAATTCTCATTTCTATAACGTTTTAATGCAAAAATTTACAATATTTATTATTATTATTATTTATTTTTTTATATTCTCAATCGCCTGTCAAAAAATTATAATTTGTTAAAATGAATACTTCTAAAAAAAAAGATGAAAAAATACAATTGTATTGAAGCGCCAGCATGTACATTACATATGTTTAATTTTAAAATGTATTTATGTCAAATAACATCAAGCGATTTTATTCGATTAATTAGTGGTTAACCGCAATTTAAAAAAATATTTCATACTGAAATGAAATTGAAATTCTATAAACAAAAAATAACAAAACATATTAAATTTAAATATACATATACAATATTTTACATATATTTTCACATACATAGCAGTATTTTTATATCTGTGGTAATATAAAAAAATAATTAATTTGTATTTTAGATAATAAAACAGGTAATATAAATATTTGACTTTTATAAAATGATAAGAAGAAAAAATATAAAAAATTAGGACGTATACACATTTTCTAATTTATTTTATTATAAGTAAAAACTAGTATTGATTGTATTTAACAATAAGTAGATGTCTATTGAAAATTTAAGGACGAAGTCCTTATTAGCCAGTTTCGAATTATTATAATATTGATACCTATATAAATTTAAATATTATTTTTTATTTAATTAACTGAAATAAAATAAATAAATAGCATATGCTTTTTATTTACTTTTTTTTCTCCTTATTACTTGCAAATGATTTTGCATTAAGTTAAAATATTTGTTGGGGCTAAAGATTTTATATATTTTATTTTAACCTAATATCAATCTTTTTGCTTAAGATCTGATTAACTACTCTATTTATAAATATTTTTCTTGGCTGTAAGTTCTTTTAAAAAGATCCAAAGAAAGCAAGATTAATGCCTGAGATATTTATATAACATAAGGTTTGAGTTCGAAATTTGTTGAATGATCAAGATTTTGTGATCGTAAATATGATGGCAAATATTGTATTTAGCTGTTACGTATTTCTCGTCAAATATATTGGACTAGGCTATAAAATAAATTTTTTAAACACTGGCATTGCAAAGTTGATAACAGATGTGGTCAAAGTAATAATCGTTTATAACTTTATTTTTGTTATTCTTTTTATTTAATAATTCGAAACTGATGTGGTGTTAAGTTGATAACAATTCGGTATCAATTCCTAGTTTTTGTTTTAAATACCCAGTGTACAATTTCAACGTATACAATTTGAACACATACACTATTGAAATTGAATGATATAATTTTGTACACGTACTCTCTTCGTGCCATCAGGATAGAAGTATTTAAATTTTAGAATTCCAAACAATTTCATAAAGAGAAAAATTTAAAAACAAAAAATTTGTTTAAAACAACAAGAACATATTGCTCATGAGTAATAACGTTACTTTTGTCGACTATTTATAAAATAAATATAGAAAATTAGTCTTTTTAGGTGTTTCACCAGGACAGGACCACACGGAAATCAGTCGTCGGTTATGTAAATCTTTATAAATGCTACATAAAATTTAAATTAAAGTCTGTTTCATTTCTTATCAAAATATTGTGGAATACGTTTTTTTTTTTTCAATATTAGTTAAAATGCAATTACGCACATGACACATGTATTTAAATCATAAATAAAATTAAAAATTATGGCATGATTTATTAGGTAATTAATAGGATGTTTCTATTCTGATGAAACAAAAGAAAAGTTCCGTAGTAAAACATTGAAGCATACTTTTTTTATTTTTAAATGGTAACCTGTAGAATGATTTATTTGAATATTTAGAATCGTCAATGTTTCTGGTTCTTTCTATCCTGATCAGAGTAGTATGTGTTAGATACTTCTCTGGGTGTAGACAAAATTATAAGTTCGCTTACTAATTTTACAAATGAAATTACGCAAGCAAAACTTACTACAATATAAAAGCATTCAGAACAAAAGAAAATATTTTTAAACAATACACCAAGGTTTGTGTTCTTTTGTACATATTTTTATGTTATTTTATTTATGTTCTAATTTTTATATAGAATTGCAAAAGAATTAATTTAATATAAAATTGTATAGCAGCTAAGAAAACTTAGTTGGATGGATAGTTTTTTGTGTTTTTAAAAGTAATAATTCATTTTTTAACTTTTATTCATTTGCACTTGTGTTATCATTAGGGCAACTAAAAATATGCTCTAAAAAACTGCTTTATACGCATCATTTTTTTTTAATTCGGAAAATATGACCCTAAGAGTAAAAAATGTGCACTTAAAATATTATTTGTTTTTTTCACCTATTAAGGCTTATAATAATTTGATTTTTATTAGCAATTGCTTAAGAATATTTTCTTTATGTTATAAAAAACATTCATGTTTCAGGAAATTACAAAATTTCTATGAACTCATAAGACGAAAATTATTAGAGAATCGGAGTTGAAAAAAAAAATTACTTTAACGATGAGAGTTTTGTAATGCACTAAAAAAATTTAATAAAATTACACTTATCTATTTCTGAAAAAATTCCTAAATATACTCGTATGTTCAATTAAGTTTGAACAGTCTGTAAAGAGAATATTTCACTAATGACAAATTATGTAAACAATTCATTTGGGTGCAAATATGGTAAAATATGGAAAAATATGTCATTTAAATTGCTAAAATATGCTATAAAATTAGGTTTTTCTATAAAAATATGACAAAATATGATGCTAAACTTAAAATATGCTGTAAAAAATCGATGCCAAAATTCTTAAAATTGTTAGATACGGATAAATATCTGAAGACCAGAAAAAATATGATTTTGTGGTTATCGATATTAAAAATAACTAAGTTTACAATTAAGTACAACTTTAAGACAGAGAAAATTAATAACCGAACAAAAATAATATTCAAATTTACCTAAATTATTCAAACACTGTGCGAAAGAATAAAACTTTTTAAGTTTCATTTCAATATTAATGATGCAAAATTGAAAGCAAAAAATAAAATTTATAAATAAAATAAAATTGTTGTTTTTATATAAATAAAATAAAACCTTATCTCATTTTTTGCAACAACCGTAACCAGATTCACATGCGATATTTCGATTTTTTTTAACATGAAATTTTAATTTGTTCAGTTTGTTTCGACATTAGAAGTTTATTATTTTTTTTCTCTATCTCTAGAGAAATGAAAAGTGAGACGAAAAAAAAGTAGAAATTTTAAAATAAAAAGAAAAAAATGGCAAATTATAAAAACAAATTATAAAAACAAGGTTCAAAACAAGTTTCGAGAATGTCAATTGTTATAACTAAAAACAACAATAACAAGTTAGTGTGCTATATTCGGCTGTGCCGAATCTTGAGATGTGTTATATGAAAATTAAATACATTATATTGGATGGAATTACAAATATCACAATCTGACAAATTTTGGATCATTGAAAACTGTCTCAATAATTCCAAGGAGAAATTAATATATACTATTAGATTAATAAAATCCCCAAAGGGTTTTTCAAAGTTAGTTCGAATTTCGATTTTATGGACTCTTAAACTTCAGATATTTTGCAGTACTTTTTCCATATGTGTGAAAATAGAGAACATTTAAATCAGCAGTTTTCAATGTATTTATGCTTCATTATTATTTTATAACATCTCTAAGATGTTTTGAAAGATTTTTATTTAGTATCCCACCCCTTTCACGCCTACTTTCCATAATAAAATTGTTTGCAATGTATGAGTATTCAATCGATTTAAGTAATCTTTAGTACATATATATATATCGTGCATTCTCCGAAAGATGATTTAGGATAAAATCTTAATAAAAACGCCAGGCCCACTTTTTGTAAACAATTCTTTCAAATTAAATTTAGCACATATATCAAGTATTTGTTGGAGAAAGCTATGAATTAAAAAATAAGTTGGATGCCACGCAACTAAGACAATTCACATCAAATTTGATATACACAAGGTATAGAAAACACTATATAGTCTGTATGGGTACCACGCCTCCTTTTTGTCCACTTTTATTATACTGTGATATTTTACCACTGTCATTAAAAATTTTAATGAATTTTTAAATTTGTTTTCTAAGAAGTGGGCGTGGCATCTAGTCAGTACATCTTCAAGCATTTACATATGTGGCATGTTTCATTTTAATCGGTTCAGTAGTTCAGACACAAAGTCAAGTAAAATATAGTAAACATTATCATGACAAAAATGGGCGTAAAAAGGGTTTGACATCCAGAAAAAATCTAGTATAATGGAAGTACTCTATAAAATAAGAAAAATTCATAATAACATTTGGATTAAATAATTTAAATGTTTTTTCTTTGCAGTTATATTGGAAAAAAGGGATCCAAAAAATTCGAACATCAACTTCTAAAAACCCTTTGAGGGTTCTGTTAGACTACTGAGTTTGTTTGTGTATCAATTATGTCTAAACGGCTGAACCGATTTTCACGAAATTTGACACACAGATAGTACCTGTGCTGGAGGCGGATGTAGCAATGTTTAGGGTTTGGGGTCCAGGAATTCCTGGACGGGAAATCCCGTGATTTCCCGGAAAAATGTCGTCGAGAATTCCCGGCAATTTTTTTCTAACTTTCCCGGGAAATTTAATATTAACGACTCAATGAAAAATTTACATTACTGTACACACGCTACTTACTAAAAGCATTTTTAGATGGTAATACTGAATATTAAGATTCGTCAAAAATTCGATACAAAAGTTATATTTTAAATTATTCAAAAACATTTGATTTTCATATGTATCAATAAGGTATTTTTTCTACATTATCAAAAATAAGATTATACAAAAGTTTTCCAAAAAATAATTAAAAGACGAAATATCGAAAGAAAAATAAAAACTAAATTAAAATTTAAAATCACGGTATTATTGTCTGAAGTATTCTCTATCGAATCTTTCGACACACTGATAAAATACGAAATATTTTATTTTTCAAAAGTATTAATACTTCTTGTGATAGAATGTCTAAAGAATTTAATGAAATTTGAAACAATTTTACCTTTGGGAAGTTAAATTTTGATTTTTTTAATTGTATTATTGGTTTGTGGAAATGAATATTAAATAAGTTGCGCTTCGAAAATATTCACTATTATAAAAAAAATCATTAAGTTCAGAGTTTTTGCACTAAAAACACAACGTGTTTCAGTTCTTTTGAGACACAAGTCTTATGCAAGCAATGAAACTGTAAAGAAATATTTATAAATATTAAAAGCCTCAGAAATTAACCGAGGATTTTAAAACTATTAATAGAACCAATTTTAAATATTTTCCAGAATTGTGTCTTACATCTCTAAAGCAGAAAGAATTAATTAAAAATGTAAGATGAAGATAAAATGGAAATAAAACTATAAGAAAAACTATTTGTATTGAAACTTAAATAGATTAGGATAACTTACAATAGGTGTTTATTTTATTTTTATGAAATGTTTAAAATTGTTTAAAAGATGCATCATACCTTAATATTGTATTATTTTTTGTTAAATAATTGTGACTTATAATGTTATTTAATATTCTTTATAAGAAATCAATGCTTTTTTATAATTTAAGCTTTTAAATCCCGGGAACCCCCGGCAAATAGAATTTTTCATTCCCGTTTCCTGGGAAAAGAAATATCATGGGAAACCCCAAACCCTAGCTATGTTAGATCTTGATTGGACCTACTTTTACTAAAAATCTATTTTTTTTAATTTTGCATGTTATTAATGAAGCTATTTAAATGAAATTTGACGTACAGACACCGCTTTCACTGCAGAATGTTATAGGTTATGTCGGATCTTTATCGGATGCCATGTCCATATTTTACGCACACTTTTTTAAAACCGTAAAACGGATGAACAGATTTGTTTAAAATGTTTACAGTATCATCCTGTGTGCCTCAAATTCAAATATGTTTTATTTTTCGGTCGGAGCGGGGGGAGTAGTACCCCTATATAAAACAAATATTCATTATGGTATATCTAAGGAACTATTACAGTGAGAGCCATCAAATTTCGTGAGAACCTTTATCTTATCATATCAAAAATGCGTTTTGGCCGATATTTATTTTTTCAGCACAAAAATTCAGAAAAAATTTTCCGATTTTGTTTTGTAAAAACGAAGTTCCTAACTTATATAAGGGCTCTAAAAAGTCGAAAAAAACTAAAAAAAACGGATGCTCGATCGTTTGATATATATATGTATATAACTTTTTTGTTCTCCTATAAAAATTGTGGAAATTACGCCTTTACGCCTGTGGTCAAGGGTTTAAAAAAAAACAATAATAAATAATAATGAACCCCATTAATTTTGTCAAAAAATTATATTAGAAATGAAGACAAACAAAAAACAAAAGAAATAAAATGACAACTTTAAGTACTACACAAAATAATTTTAAAATAAACGTAAATCAAATAATGAAATGATAACAACAAGTGGAGAAAAAAATCCACAAAACAACCAAAAAACAGTAATAATAGCAATAAACATTAACATATACTTCAACTACAATTGTATGTGCACTTTATTAAGAAAAATTATTATTTTAAAATATACAACAATACAACAACAAGAAAATATACATTTAACTTTGACCATAGATGTTTCTATTATTGTACTTGTTTCTATATAATTTAAAAAAAAAACCAGGAATTAAAATTAAAAAAAAATGGGGTTATCTTATTCATTATTGTATGGCCCAAAACCAGTACAATTCAAAATTTCCAAAAAAAAAAAAAAAAAAACCCGTATAAATAAGAAATTAGGCCTATGGGGATTAGAAATTCCACATACAAAGTAACTTTGGAGTCCACATTAGATTGGCCCGCTTCATTTCCGAAAATTTTTGAATTTTTTATATTTAAAGTGAAATAAAAACTGTGTCCAAAAAAGTAAAATAATTCAAATTATTTGGTACGTTTCGTATTAATAAGTTCGCATCCCTGATTTAATCTGACGTATGGTTAGACAGACAGAGAGGTTCACATACATATCTAGTACTAATATTTACACACAGACACAGAGCCGAAAATGAAGATACAACAAAAAACGAAAACCGACAGATATTAAGAGACAATAGCAAGTAAATGTTTTATGGTGTTGTTGATAGTAATTTAGCACTTTAACTACTTGAAATTCAAGTCGAGAATTAAAAATAGAACCGGCGTCACATAGTCAAAACCATCAAAAACAATAACAAGAAATATCTTACACTGTATTAGTCACACAACAACAGACAAAATTGAATAAAAAAAAATCAATATTAATTATACAGATAACAACAACAGCAACTACAAAAAAAATTTTTCCAACAGTTACATGTATTTTTCAAAATAAAAATACTCTGAACATATTACTATTGTTGTCATGAATGATTTCGAAATTTATTTCATTTCGATTCTTCTGAGTTTTTGCACTCCAAAACTATTTTAAAATTTTTTTCTACATATTTAAAACATGATTTGTTTGTTTTGTTTCTCAAGTTGAGGAAAAACAATTAAAACAACAACAACTAACAGCAGCAGTAAACACAATAAGATAAACTACAATCAGCAGTAACAAGTCAACAAACGAAACTCAAAACGTCTCATTTAACAAGGACATTTTATTTTAAAATTTGAACTTGATTTTTTTTTTTTTTTTTTTTTTTTGAAAAACATCATTATGTTCGTTTGAACAAAACATCATAAAAAATATTAAACCTTAAATAAAAAATAAAAAAAAAACATTATCTTTATTGTATTCACCTTTTTTTAAAACAATTTTCGTTGTTTTATTTTATTTATACTGTTCCAAAGAAATAATTAATCCGTTTTAGTATTTGTTTTAAATTAAAAAATTCTCGTTTTTTTCATTTCCTTTTAAATCGTCGATTTTTTTTACTACAGAATTTGTAATCAATCTTATTAATATTTTGTTGGTGTTGTAAACGCGTTGAAAACGTCCACTTTGGAAAGTCTCGTTTTAGTAACTAAAGTACTAAAGTGAACGTGCGCTACTTTGAAGCAATAGAGAAGTTATAAAAACACAAAAACAAATACACAAATTCATTTCGTATTCGTAAAAAAAAAAAACACAAAACTTTTGAGACACGAACATGTGAATATAATCTATATGTATGAGCGCAAAACATTATAAGCGAAAACTAAAAAAAATTAAAATAAAAACAAAACAAAATCTTCGGTAAGTCTTCGCAATTTTGAGCACACTCTATATAATTTTATTCGCAATGTTGTCAAGAAGGAAAATTATTTTTAAGACTGCGTTTTTCAAAAAGGTGATATTTCAGCTACGTTATAATTCCAAGTTTTAACACAAATTTCAAAAAAAGTGTTATCCAACGGTTCTAAAGCATATTTTAGCATATGTTTGCATATTAACATCTGAATTCAAAATTTTTTAATTAAAATCTTTTTATTTTATTATTTTTTTTTAAATTTTTATTTACATGTGATACCTATATTGCGATATATATATATATATATATATATATATATATATATTATATCCTTTAAAATTCTGAACTCAATTTGAGACGATATTTGACGTGATGGAGAAAACTGGGTATGTAGTTTTGCTTTGTATGGTCTCTTGCTTCATGCATATGAAAATTTTTATGTGTGAAATGCCCGCTAAAAAGTGTTTTAATTATATCGTGGTTTTCTATGCTTAGTATTACATTTTGAAATGTGAGCGTATGAGTAATAGTAACCAATTAAACTAAGTATATGCCCCTAAAACTAACTCGGCCAGTTTACAGCGAAGAAATTTCATGTTTTTATAGATTTTGAGTTTCTAAGCTAAATTCAACAAAATTTGGTACGAATGTTTATGCTACAGAAAGGGACTTATAGGCAAAAAAAAAAAAAATTAAATATTATTAGATTTATAACAATTTGGAGAAATGAAGTGTGATAGGTACAAGTGTCCTTGCTCCGATTCCAAAAAACTATATTGGTTACAATCATAATGATATATTTGGAACGTTGACCAACCTAAATGTATAAAATGCATGTATGTTAAAGTGATTTAGAAATAAAGATTAGTATGTTGTTATATGATTCTCTAAATATTACGTCTGAATATTTTCATTTACTTGAGCAGGACCATTTTTTAAACACCTCTAAAAATACGGAGTTTTTTCAATAGCATTATCAAAATTTCCGTTATATGAAAATTTACTTAAATAAATATACTATAGACATATTATATTAATACTTAGAATATGCATTTAAATAATTCTTACATCTCTTTCCATTCGTGAAACATTAGGATTTAATTAACAGTTTTTGTATATATATGTAATTGTATATATTTCAGAAAAAGTTGAACATATATTGGATTCTAAGATGCCATTGGAAAGGTCTCTTC
Organism: Protocalliphora azurea; assembly: GCA_932274085.1. Classification (NCBI taxonomy): domain Eukaryota; kingdom Metazoa; phylum Arthropoda; class Insecta; order Diptera; family Calliphoridae; genus Protocalliphora; species Protocalliphora azurea. The sequence goes on from OW026520.1 coordinate 80,035,595, forward strand.
TGATACTATGAGAATTACAGATAATTAACCCTTTAGAAGTCAAAGGGTCAATTTTAAACATTTGGTTCCCAAAAGGTTAAATCAACAATTTTTGCAAAAAAGTTATATGAAAGTATTTATTATACATAAATATCGATGAATCTATAAAAAGTACAATAAATTCTTTTAAAATCGAGGTAATAATCGAATAAAAGAAAATGTTTGGAGTTTAGTCGCTATTTTACACCAATTTATGATATTTTGACATTTATTTTCTTAAATAACTTTATTTTCCATAAAAATTAACATAACCCATTTGGTAATTCTAAAATATTTCTTTTTTTACAAAAAAGGTTAAATGAATACATATATTAATATCACTTAATAAGAGCATATTAAATCTAAAATCTAAATTACTATAAAAAATTTCCGAAATATTTAGATTTTAATAAAACAGTATTAAAAAAAATTCATAGAAAATTTTAAAAAATGTTTGCTCTTTATGTATTAAACGTCATTTGTATATTATATGTTGTATTTTGTTTAGAAAAAAGTTAAAAATTGTATTCACTGTTGGCCGAAAACTATATTTTTGAAGGTATTTTAAAAATGATCTAGCTCACGTGAACGAAATAATTGAACTGAAATATTTTGGGGATTAGTTAAAAACATACCAATTTTTAATTGGAGACATTTTTCGTCTCCATACAAATCAATGCACTTTAATGTATGTATGTGAATTATACATATTCTGGTTTTGAGTTCACTTTTGAAATCAGCAACTAGTAAATCCTCTAGATGCAAATTTTCAGTCTTATCATTCAGTGTTATATGGAATTAATAAAAACATATTTTTATTTATATTTTAGCGAATTTTTTATAAAACTCCAGTTGAACATCTCACATTAATTACATTTATAAGCCAGAGAAAATTGAGTATTTCAGAGAGTGGATTTTTCTTAATTTTACAAAACATTTATATGAATATTATAAATATTCAATATCTCTCTTTAATATTTGTTTTCAAGTTAATTTATTAATTGATTTTATTTGTTTTGCAAATTATATTCTTATAAATCGGTAAATGTGATTCAATGCATTTCTGGTAAATTGTAGGTGTGAAAAAGTGATGGAAAGGTTTTATATTATATTGGTCAAACGCTGTTTATTTTTTTTAGTAAAATAATATCATTAAAATTACTCCTGAAAAAACAGGAACGAATGTGCTTCTAACAAGTAATATTTTCTAACCCATTTTAACTTTTTTATCTTGTTTCAAATTTCATGTAAATAAAGAACAAAATTGAAAAAAATGCTTTTTTAAGTAGGCGTAAAAAGTGGGCGTGACATTTAATCGAGATCTTACATAGCTTATAACCGCTCCGGCACTGGTGCTATATGTGTGTCAGATTTCGTGAAAATAAGTTAAGCCGTTTAGACGTAATTGATACACAAACAAACGTACACCTCATTTTTATAACATATATAAGAATTACGAATTTTAGTTTTTTAAAAAACTGTGAGAAAGTAAAAATTGCCTCATGTAAATGCACCCTACAAACTTCAGGTTCGATGCAGCACTCTATATTTTGCACATATTTTTACAACAAATTTTTTACATCAAATATTTTTAGGAGGAAGGAAAGTCGGCTTTTTTTAGAGCACTCTGGTGCTTACATATGTTTGCAGCTTTTGTCCCCATTTAAATTTTTTCTCAAATAAAATCCCTTTAAAAAAAGCTTTTTTTATCTTTAAAGGTAACTTTTATATTTGCTTAAGTCTGGTAACTCAATTATGCTTTTTTGTCAGGTTTAATTGAAATTGATGACTTTAACATTTTGAGTCACTTTTTCAGGGCTTTACACTTCGTGCTATTGTTGCTCAAATGTCAATTGTTATTAAATTTATGATAGCACATTTCTACGTTTTTTCGTTCAGATAGGATCACATGTTTTACAATGATATGGTAGATTATTAAATAAATTATTTATTGTGTCATAATAATTATGTTGTAAAAAACAGCGATTTTAAATATTAAATATACTTGTAGATTCATTATCTTGGAATTGACACCGCCCTAAATTGTTGATAAACCATAATATGTAATAGGGGAAACCCTTTTTTATTCATGTATTCTTTATTTTTCTATTTTGCTTTTACTAAGTTTAACAAATGCTTGTAAAATCTACTGTATTTTAAATGTTTTTTACTTGATTAGATTTTATATCAGAATATAATATTTTCGTCGAAACTTTATCTTTATTATTTACTAAATAAATTGTTAATGAAGGACCAATAATGCTTGAAACCCATTCCGCTAAACGTCATTTGATAGCAAGACCCGACAAATATGATTAGCACACTAGGATGGGATAAATAGGTTAGAAATTATTGACTTACAACTTGAAGAGGTAGATCACATTGTCTCCAAAGGTAAAATACTCTGGGCTATCGATAGTTATAAACCGTTTGAGGCAGCGGGTTCGGTTTGTATTATTGGTGCAGAAGAACTCGGTGAACTACATCATTAGTTGTTTGATTTCAATCTTTAGGGGATGCATTGAGTAATTTTATTTGCAGTAAATTCAAGATAGTTTTTATTCCGAAGGCTTCCGAAGTGAAACTAAAGGATTTCAGCTTTTGAGCCTCTCCAATTTTTTTAAAAGATCGAATTTAACTAGCAGAGACAAAAACCAATTTTTTAACAGAGCACTGTTAACAAATTAATATGACTAAGATATCTAAAGAGCTAAAGATTTTGTGGACATTTGTAGAGTAAGGCGAAGGGCTCACATATGGCACTATATGGAAAATGTGATCCTAGGGTCACAGTATGGAACAGTATTAGTGGCATATCTGAAATAATTTTGGAATTTGAGAAAATTATTTTTTCTTTAATTCAAATCTGGAAAGGACTTTTGAATATTTCTGGAGTTAAGTGAAGGTCTCGCTTATGACACTATATGGAAAGGGTAGTCCTAGGACCACGTTATTGAAAAGTATTAGTGGTATATCTGAAATAATTTTGGAATTTGAGAAAATTTTATTTTTTTTAATTATAGATCTGCATGGTGATATTGAAGATGAAGAAGAAGAATTAAAGAAAATAGTTAAAAATCGCATTGATAATGAAGGAATAAGTGCAGTTAACAGTTTTAACAAACAACATTGTTTATCAAACAAGTATTCGGAGGGTAACTTGGTACTGATTAAATCGGAACATGCATCTACAGGCCAATTGCTAAATTTATTGGCTAGATTTAAAGGCCCTTATGATATTAAAAGAGTTTTGGGTAATGATCGTTAATTAATAGCCGATACAACATCTCGTGCAAGCCAAAGAAAATTTGAATCAATTTATGCTGCAGATAAAATGAAACCGTGGTGCGATTTAAATGAATTTGTTGAAGCTCAAAAAGAGAGGAATGACATATCTGCATCAGATAGTGATGGAGAGAATTTATAAATTGTTGTTGTAATTTTATATATTAGTAAATGGTTTTGTTAATGGATATTTAATGGACGAGTTTTTAATGGTGTCTAAAACAATTTCCAAGTTATAGAATGTTGATTGTTGTTCCGTGGTGAGCGTGATTCCACGTTGACCGTTTGATTGTTGATATATGCGTGCGTGTGTAAAGATAAATTTAAAAAGTTATAAACCTAGACGCAAACTATGTCAGTTAACAGTGCTTTGTTAACTCGTTAACATAGCTCTGTTGAGCATGGAGAAACTGATATATTCAATAAAAATGGAACTAGGGCCGCATTTTTGTATCAAATGGGTCCAGAAAAACAGTAAAATTAGGAAATATCCTCACATATCTTAAATTCAGGCAACTTTATGAGAAATGACTTAAAAACATGAATTTGACAATCATTCAAAATTTGGGATTCTGTGTGGGATGAATCCAGATTTCAGGGAAACAAGGCAAAGTGGGTTAACAAAACTTCTTGGAAATAGTACATAAGGTATTCCACTATATCATCCACTTTTCAGATCCTTTAACAGTGTGAGTTGGAAGGAGTTATAAAATTTTTCAAAAATTTAAAATTTGGAATTCTGAGTGGGATGAATTCAGATTCCAGGAAAACAAGGCAACGTGGGCGGACAAAACTTCTTGGAAATGGTAGATAAGGGGTAACCCACTATGACGTCCACTTATCAGATCTTTTAAATTTGTATAACTCCTTTCAACTCACACTGTTAAAGGAGAGTGGGTTGTCAACATGGCTGTCGTTGATTATTGTATCATGGGGCGTTTTGACAAGTTACATACAATACAAAACAAATATCTGGAAAATAGCCATTGGAGAGGTATATGTTAATTAAGTACATGTCGTATTTATGTAATTTCAACACACATAAGTTTTGTATTTATAAAAAGCGGTCCATAATTGATCACATCTTTCAGGTAGATTCCGCCGCCTAAAAATTACTTAAAAATCAACAGAAAATTTTATATATTTGAGTTGCATATAAGTACAAATCATCATACAAAATTTCACAATAATAGGTTCATAATTGGAATTTTCGATTCCCATATAATCTCCATTCCCAAAAATCAATTAAACTTGCATCTCACAAAAAAATCAATATCGAGATAAAATTTAACACATCTAAATTTTGTATAAGCACAGTTCACTTCAATAAATTTCATAATGAAGGGTCCAAATTGGCAATGGCTCCCTTACAATTCACATTCCCGAAAAATACTTAAACGTTCATAAATCTCACATAAATGCCAATATAGAAATAAAATTTTACGTAAATAATTTTCATATACGCATAAATTATTGTAATAAAATAACTATCACTTTACAATTGACCGTAGGTCCCATATAAGGCTCTCTCCCAATAATCGTTTTAGTGCCTATACATAAACATGTAGGGTATTATATGGTTAATGTTAATTTGTTAGTAAAATTGACAACAGGCAAACTGTTAAAACTTCTAATTTTTCTAATATTTACATAACGACAAAAATCATGTGAAAAATAAGTAAAATTAAGACACTTTTCAGGATATCTTAGGATAAAGGATGTTTTTTTTCATTTCAGATGTGCAATTTTATGATTTTATAATAAAGACGAGTATAAGTCCTTTATATTAATACCAATTTTGTTAAAATCGGATAATGCACATAAAATTTATTTAACCGTAAACCGTTAATTTTTGACAAAAATGCTCAAGGTGTCCTACTTTAGAGGTCCATAAAACATGAACCGTAAACGATATGAAGTTGATTCATACGCGATAAAATAGACGATGACTAGTTTAAAGAACACCACAAATATAAAAAACGTAGATATAAAATTTTTAAAATTGTAATTTTGGGTCGAAATTTTTTGAAATTACCCAATTTTGAATTTTATTTTATCATAGGGAAATGACATTTCGTAGCTGCTCCGACGTGATCGGTTGGTTATGTAATAATTTTCGAAAAAATTTTATTGCACCATTCCAAACCTATATTAATCAAATACTACCCTCCAAACCGTTTTAGCATATCTTGATTAGTTTAGAATTTTTCAAAAACTATGTAACTGTGTGTAAAAATTTATAATAATTTAGTAAAAAAAAGAAATGTAGGTAAGTTTTTATTTAATTTTATGTCAAATGAGCAATTGTAAATTGAAGTCTTTTAGTTTTCAATTCATGAATACCACACCACCAGTTTCTCCATAAGTTCAAACATCTTGCTGACTTAGTAGTAAATCTATTCGAAAATGAATAGAAGTGTATTCAAATTAAAGGTCTCTTTAGTTAAATGACAACAATTTCCTTAAATTGTTTATTGATTCATTTACAGTCTTAAAGAAATTGTTCCATGAACCATATGGTTATTAATACGTATTCACAATATACGTATTAGTAACCATACGTAATTCAGATCGGCAACAAATTTAGTATCGAAATAATATTTTATCACAAAATAATTCTACCTAATTTAACATCGGTTCCACTAAAACAGCACTGGATATTTCCCAAATTTTGTGGACTTCAGAAAGAATGATTGAAAATTGTTTAAGATATAGCATTTAGCGAAACTGACTAAAATTTATTCAGATTTTCGACATGCCGCCTTTAATACTGACACTTTAATAGCTTTAAACAATTATTTATATATCGATATTAGTCAGATTCAAAAATGCGTCACATTCAAGTATTTTTTAATCAGGATTAAAAATTTGAAATAGTAGCATTATCGAATTGTAAGTAATTTTTAACTGTAAATGAAATAACCTAAAAGGCTATCTGCAAACTTATAATTTTGATATAGGGGATATAACACCGATTATGCTTTAAGTTTAAAATGACGTTTTTATAGCTATACATTATTTATGTAAGTAAAGATAATTTAATATTTAAAATTTATAACTGTAGACCTGCTGAGTTAATAGAACTCTATAAGCTCGCTAACATAGCGCTGTTAAGCAGATAAAAATTAGATATACAGCTGCGGTCAATAAAATAGCACCACATAAATTATTTTATTTTAAACAAGTGTTATATATAAACTGTTGTGTATGAAGACACATTCGTAAGTTGAATACATTCCACATCTGTGTTAAATACGTTCCACACATTGTTAAATACGTTCCATGCTTTGCTAAATACGTTCCACACATTGTTTATTTAAGAAAAAATAATTTTTAAAGCAAAAAAAACTTTTTTAAAAATTGTTTTCATTATTTTATTAAAAAAACATCACAAATAAAAATTTTTGGAAAAAACTAAATAGAGAAAACAGCATTAGAATAAGTGCAACAAAAATACCCATATCCAGGTCACATTGTGTTTGGACAGATCTGAATGGGTTTGTAATATATCACGTTAAAGCTCTAAAGGAGGAGAACTCAAAACTGCACAGGGTATATGCAGTTGTTTCTCAGGAGACATACTACGAGGTGCTGAAGTTTGGCAAAATTCAGATACCTCTGAGAAACATATTTTGATTTTGGACATACCTGAATGGGGTTGTGGTACACCAGATTAGACATGCTACGAAAGGTGGAATAAAAGTATTCATATTTCAGAGATATATATTCAAAGTTGTGGGGGGCCATTTACGATAGACCTGAATGTTGTTGTGATACATCGGATGAAAGCTCTAAGGGAGTAGATTTCAAAACTATATAGGATATACCCAGTTGTTTCTCAGGAGACATGTTACGAGGGGTACAATATAAATATGTGTGAAGATAAATTCATAAGTTAAATACGTCCCACATCTCTGTTAAATACGTTCCACACACTGTTAAATACGTTCCACGCTTTGCTAAATACGATCCACACATTTTGCATTTCAAAAAAATTATTTCTAAAGCAAAAAAACTTTTTTAAAAATAATTTTTATTATTTTATTAAAAAAAAAACATCACAATAAAACATTTTTGGAAAAAACAAATAAAGAAACATATACAGCATTAGGATATGGTGCAACAAAAATACCTATATTCAGGTCACATTTCGGGACAGTTCGGACAAACCTGAATAGGGTTGTGATATATCACGCGAAAGCTCTAGAGGAGTAGAACTAAAAACTTCACAGGGCATATCCAGTTGTTTCTCAGGAGACATGCTACGAGGTGCTGAAGTTTGGCTAAATTCAATAAGTCTAAGAAACAGGGGGCCATATTTTGATTTTGGCCATACCTGAATGGGGTTATGGTACATTAGGTTAAAGGTCTGGTGGAGTAGAACTCAAAACTGTTTAGACAAAATTCACTTATTTCCTAGGGAAGATACTACGAGGGTCGGAACTTTGCGCAAATTATTATAAATTCACACCTGAATGGAGGGCTTTTTGGGTTGTGATACATCGGATGAAAGCTCTAGTTGAGTAGATCTCAGAACTGTATAGGGTATATCCAGTTGTTTCTCAGGAGGTATGCTACGAGGAGTGGAATATAATTATTCATATTTAAAACATATATATTCCATGTTGTTGAGGGGCATTTACGACAGACCTGGATTGGGTTGTGATACATCGGATGAAAGCTCTAAGGTAGTAGATCTCAGAACTATATAGGGTATATCCAGTTGTTTCTCAGGGAACATGCTACGAGGGGTGGAATATAATAACAATATTTTTCAATGATTTATATTTCAAGTTGTGGGAGAGCCATTTCTGACAGACCTGAATGGGGTTGTGATACATCGGATGAAAGCTCTAAGGGAGTAGATCTCAGAACTATATAGGGTATACCCAGTTGTTTCCCAGGGAACATGCTACGAGTGGTGGAATACAATCATTCATATTTCAAACATATATATTCCATGTTGTGGAGGGGGCATTTACAACAGATCTGAATGGGGTTGTGATACATCGGAAAAAAGCTCTAAGGGAGTAGATTTCAAAACTATATAGGGTATACCCTGTTATTTCTCAGGAATATAATTATTCATATTTCAGAGATTTATATTCCAAGCTGTGGGAGGGCCATTTAGAAGAGACCTGAATGGGGTTCTGATACATCGGATGAAAGCTCTAAGGGAGTAGATGTCAAAACTATATATGGTATATCCAGTTGTTCTCAGGGGACATGCTACGAGGGGTGGAATATAATATCAATATTTTTAAATGATTTTTATTCCTAGTTGTGGGGGGAAATTTAGGACAGTCTTGAATGGGGATATGTTACATAGGATGGAGTATATCTTTAAACTAATGTGGCATCAAAAATAAATAAAAAACCAACAATTAAAACAAAATTAAATAACTTCAAAAATATAATGTAATGGGCTGTAAAAAGGTTAAAAAGGTGTTGATGCAAAATACATGTCCACAAAGAAAAATATGAAGTTGGAGCGTATTTTGAAATCTTTTTAAAATTCAGAAGAATTTTATTAGATTTTGTTGACTGTTTGGCAACTGTTTTGGCACAGCAACTTCGGTTTATTGTTTTGGCACAGCAACTTCGGTTGACTGTTTTGGCACAACAACTTCGGTTGACTGTTTTGGCACAACGACTTCGGTTGACTGTTTTGGCACAGTAACTTCGGTTGACTGTTTTGGCACAGCAACTTTGGTTGACTGTTTTGGCACAACGACTTCGGTTGACTGTTTTGGCAAAGCAACTTCGGTTGACTGTTTTGGCACAGCAACTTCGGTTGACTGTTTTGGCAAAGCAACTTCGGTTGACTATTTTGGCACAGCAACTTCGGTTGACTGTTTTGGCAAAGCAACTTCGGTTGACTATTTTGACACAGCAACTTCGACTGACTGTTATTACACAACGACTTCGGCCGTCTGCTTTGGCACAGCTCCTTCGGTCGTCTGTTTTGGCACAGCAACTTCGGTTGACTGTTTTGGTACAGTAACTTCGGTTGACTGTTTTGGCGCAGCAACTTCGGTTGACTGTTTTTGCACAGCAACTTCGGTTGACTGTTTTGGCACAGCAACTTCGGTTGACTGTTTTGGCACAGCAACTTTGACTGTTTTGGCACAGCAACTTCGGTTGACTGTTTAGGCACAGCGACTTCGGTTGACTGTTTTGGCACAGCAACTTCGGCTGATTGTTTTGGCACATCAACTTCGGTTGACTGTTTTGGCACAGCAACTTCGGTTGACTGTTTTTGCACAGCGACTTCGGTTGACTGTTTTGGCACAGCAGCTTCTGTTGACTGTTATGGCACAACGACTTCGGTCGCCTGCTTTGGCACAGCAACTTCGGTTGACTGTTTTGGTACAGTAACTTCGGTTGACTGTTTTGGCACAGCAACTTCGGTTGACTGTTTTTGCACAGCAACTTTGGTTGATTGTTTTGGCACAGCAACTTCGGTTGACTGTTTTGGCACAACGACTTCGGTCGTCTGTTTTGGCACAACGACTTCGGTCGTCTGTTTTGGCACAGCAACTTCGGTTGACTGTTTTGGCACAGCAACTTCGGTTGATTGTTTTGGCACAGCAACTTCAGTTGACTGTTTTGCCACAGCAACTTGGGTTGACTGTTTTGGCACAGCAACTTCGGTTGACTGTTTTGTCACAGCAGCTTCGGTTGACTATTTTGGCACAGCAACTTCGGTTGACTGTTTAGGCACAGCGACTTCGGTTGACTGTTTTGGCACAGAAACTTCGGTTGATTTTTTTGGCACAGCAACTTCGGCGCCAAAACAGTCAACCGGAGTTGCTGTGCCAAAATAGTCTACCGAAGTAGCTGGGCCAAAACAGTCAACCGAAGTTGCTGTGCCAGAACAGTCAACCGAAGTCGCTGTGCAAAAACAGACGACCGTAGACGTTGTGCCAAAACAGTCAACCGAAGTTGCTCTGCCAAAACAGTCAACCAAAGTTTCTGTGCCAAAACAGTCAACCGAAGTTGCTGTGCCAAAACAGTCAAAGTTGCTGTGCCAAAACAGACACCCGAAGTCGCTGTGCCAAAACAGTCAACCGAAGTTGCTGTGCCAAAAAAGTCAACCGAAGTTACTGTGCTAAAACAGTCAACCGAAGTTGCTGTGCCAAAGCAGGCGACCGAAGTTGCTGTGCGAAAGCAGATGGTCGAAGTCGTTGTGCAATAACAGTCAACCGAAGGTGCTGTTCCAAAACAGTCAACCGTAGTTGCTTTGCCAAAACAGTCAACCGAAGTTCCTGTGCCAAAACAGTCAACCGAAGTTGCTGTGCCAAAACAATCAACTGAAGTTGCTGTGCCAAAACAGTCAACCGAAGTTGCTTTGCCAGAACAGTCAACCGAAGTTGCTGTGCCAAAACAATCAACCGAAGTTGCTGTGCCAAAATTGTCAACCGAAGTTGCTGTGCCAAAACAGACGACCGAAGTCGTTGTGCCAAAACAGTCAAACGAAGTTGCTGTTTCAAAACAATCACCCGAAGATGCTGTGCCAAAACAGTCAACCGAAGTTGCTATGCTAAAACAGTCAACCGAAGATGCTGTGTCAAAACAGTCAAAGTTGCTGTGCCAAAACAGACGACCGAAGGCGCTGTGCCAAAACAGTCAACCGAAGTTGATGTGCCAAAACACTCAACCAAAGTTGCTTTGCCAAAACAATCAACCGAAGTTGCTGCGCCAAAATAGTCAACGAAGTTGCTTTGCCAAAACAATCAACCGAAGTTGCTGTGCCAGAACAGTCAACCGAAGTTGTTGTGCCAAAACAGACGACCGAAGACGTTGTGCCAAAACAGTCAACCGAAGTTGCTCTGCCAAAACAGTCAACCGAAGTTGCTGTGCAAAAACAGTCAACCAAAGTTGCTGTGCCAAAACAGTCAACCGAAGTTGCTGTGCCAAAACAGTAAAAGTTGCTGTGCCAAAACAATCAACCGAAGTTGCTGTGCCAAAATAGTCAACCGAAGTTGTTGTGCCAAAACAGACGACCGAAGACGTTGTGCCAAAACAGTCAACCGAAGTTGCTCTGCCAAAACAGTCAACCGAAGTTGCTGTGCAAAAACAGTCAACCAAAGTTGCTGTGCCAAAACAGTCAACCGAAGTTGCTGTGCCAAAACAGTCAACCGAAGTTGCTGTGCCAAAATAGTCTACCGAAGTTGCTGTGCCAAAACAGTCACCCGAACTTGCTGTGCCAAAACAATCAACCGAAGTAGCTGGGCCAAAACAGTCAACCGAAGTTGCTGTGCCAAAACAGTCAAAGTTGCTGTGCCAAAACAATCAACCGAAGTTGCTGTGCCAAAATAGTCAACCGAAGTTGTTGTGCCAAAACAGACGACCGAAGACGTTGTGCCAAAACAGTCAACCGAAGTTGCTCTGCCAAAACAGTCAACCGAAGTTGCTGTGCAAAAACAGTCAACCGAAGTTGCTGTGCCAAAACAGTCAACCGAAGTTGCTGTGCCAAAACAGTCAAAGTTGCTGTGCCAAAACAATCAACCGAAGTTGCTGTGCCAAAATAGTCAACCGAAGTTGTTGTGCCAAAATAGACGACCGAAGACGTTGTGCCAAAACAGTCAACCGAAGTTGCTCTGCCAAAACAGTCAACCGAAGTTGCTGTGCAAAAACAGTCAACCAAAGTTGCTGTGCCAAAACAGTCAACCGAAGTTGCTGTGCCAAAACAGTCAACCGAAGTTGCTGTGCCAAAATAGTCTACCGAAGTTGCTGTGCCAAAACAGTCACCCGAACTTGCTGTGCCAAAACAATCAACCGAAGTAGCTGGGCCAAAACAGTCAACCGAAGTTGCTGTGCCAAAACAGTCAAAGTTGCTGTGCCAAAACAATCAACCGAAGTTGCTGTGCCAAAATAGTCAACCGAAGTTGTTGTGCCAAAACAGACGACCGAAGACGTTGTGCCAAAACAGTCAACCGAAGTTGCTCTGCCAAAACAGTCAACCGAAGTTGCTGTGCAAAAACAGTCAACCGAAGTTGCTGTGCCAAAACAGTCAAAGTTGCTGTGCCAAAACAATCAACCGAAGTTGCTGTGCCAAAATAGTCAACCGAAGTTGTTGTGCCAAAACAGACGACCGAAGACGTTGTGCCAAAACAGTCAACCGAAGTTGCTCTGCCAAAACAGTCAACCGAAGTTGCTGTGCAAAAACAGTCAACCGAAGATGCTGTGTCAAAACAGTCAAAGTTGCTGTGCCAAAACAGACGACCGAAGGCGTTGTGCCAAAACAGTCAACCGAAGTTGCTCTGCCAAAACAGTCAACCGAAGTTGCTGTGCAAAAACAGTCAACCAAAGTTGCTGTGCCAAAACAGTCAACCGAAGTTGCTGTGCCAAAACAGACAACCGAAGTTGCTGTGCCAAAACAGTCAACCGAAGTTGCTGTGCGAAAGCAGACGGCCGAAGTCGTTGTGCAATAACAGTCAACCGAAGTTGCTGTGCCAAAGCAGGCGACCGAAGTCGTTGTGCCACAACAGTCAACAGAAGCTGCTGTGCCAAAACAGTCAACCGAAGTCGCTGTGCCAAAACAGTCAACCGAAGTTGCTGTGCCAAAACAGTCAACCGAAGTCGATGTGCCAAAACAATCAGCCGAAGTTGCTGTGCCAAAACAGTCAACCGAAGTCGCTGTGCCTAAACAGTCAACCGAAGTTGCCGTGCCAAAACAGTCAAAGTTGCTGTGCCAAAACAGACAACCGAAGTTGCTTTGCCGAAACAGTCAACCGAAGTCGCTGTGGCTAAACAGTCAACCGAAGTTGCCGTGCCAAAGCAGGCGACCGCAGTCGTTGTGCCATAACAGTCAACCGAAGCTGCTGTGCCAAAACAGACAACCGAAGTCGCTGTGCCAAAACAGTCAACCGAAGTTGCTGTGCCAAAACAATCAACCGAAGTTGCTGTGCCAAAACAGTCAACCGAAGTTGCTGTGCCATAACAGTCAACCGAAGCTGCTGTGCCAAAACAAACAACCGAAGTCGCTGTGCCAAAACAGTCAACCGAAGTTGCTGTGCCAAAACAATCAACCGAAGTTGCTGTGCCAAAACAGTCAACCGAAGTTGCTGTGCCAAAACAAACGACCGAAGTCGTTGTGCCATATCAGTCAACCGAAGTTGCTGTGCCAAAACAATCAACCGAAGTTGCTGTGGCAGAACAGTCAACCGAAGTTGCTGTACCAGAACAGTCAACCGAAGTTGCTGTGCCAAAAGAATCAACCGAAGTTGATGTGCCAAAACAAACGACCGAAGTCGTTGTGCCAAAACAGTCAACCGAAGTCATTGTGCCAAAACAGTCAAGTTGCTGTGCCAAAATAGTCAACCGAAGTTGATTTGCCAAAACAGTCCACCGAAGTTGCTTTGCAAAAAACAGTCAACCGAAGTTTCTGTGAAAAAAAAGACAACCGAAGTTGCTGTGCCAAAACAGTCAACCGAAGTTGCTGTGCCAAAACAATCAACCGAAGATGCTGTGCCAAAACAATCAACCGAAGTTGCTGTGCCAAAACAGTCAACCGAAGTCGCTGTGCCAAAACAGTCAACCGAAGTTGCTTTGCAAAAAACAGTCAACCGAAGTTTCTGTGAAAAAAAGACAACCGAAGTTGCTGTGCCAAAACAGTCAACCGAAGTTGCTGTGCCAAAACAATCAACCGAAGTTGCTGTGCCAAAACAGACGACCGAAGTCGTTGTGCCAAAACAGTCAACCGAAGTTGCTGTGCCAAAACAGTCAACCGAAGTTGCTTTGCCAAAACAGTCAACCGAAGTTGCTGTGCAAAAACAGTCAACCAAAGTTGCTGTGCCAAAACAGTCAACCGAAGTTGCTGTGCCAAAACAGTCAAAGTTGCTGTGCCAAAACAGACAACCGAAGTCGCTGTGCCAAAACAGTCAACCGAAGTTGCTGTGCCAAAACAGTCAACCGAAGTTACTGTGCTAAAACAGTCAACCGAAGTTGCTGTGCCAAAGTAGGCGACCGAAGTTGCTGTGCGAAAGCAGACGGCCGAAGTTGCTGTTCCAAAACAGTTAAAGTTGCTGTGCCAAAACAGACACCCGAAGTCGCTGTGCCAAAACAGTCAACCGAAGTTGCTGTGCCAAAACAGTCAACCGAAGTTACTGTGCTAAAACAGTCAACCGAAGTTGCTGTGCCAAAGCAGGCGACCGAAGTTGCTGTGCGAAAGCAGACGGCCGAAGTCGTTGTGCAATAACAGTCAACCGAAGGTGCTGTGCCAGAACAGTCAACCGAAGTTGCTGTGTCAAAACAATCAACTGAAGTTGCTGTGCCAAAACAGTCAACCGAAGTTGCTTTGCCAGAACAGTCAACCGAAGTTGCTCTGCAAAAACAGTCAACCAAAGCTGCTGTGCCAAAACAGTCCACCGAAGTTGCTGTGCCAAAACACTCAAAGTTGCTGTGCCAAAACAGACAACCGAAGTTGCTGTATTAAAACAGTCAACCGAAATTGCTGTGCGAAAGCAGACGGCCGAAGTCGTTGTGCAATAACAGTCAACCGAAGTTGCTGTGCCAAAGCAGGCGACCGAAGTCGTTCTGCCATAACAGTCAACAGAAGCTGCTGTGCCAAAACAGTCAACCGAAGTCGCTGTGCCAAAACAGTCAACCGAAGTTCTGTGCCAAAACAATCAACCGCAGTTGATGTGCCAAAACAGTCAACCGAAGTTGCTGTGCCAAAACAGTCAACCGCAGTTGCTGTGCCAAAACAGTCAACCGCAGTTGATGTGCCAAAACAATCAGCCGAAGTTGCTGTGCCAAAACAGTCAACCGAAGTCGCTGTGCCTAAACAGTCAACCGAAGTTGCTGTGCCAAAACAGTCAAAGTTGCTGTGCCAAAACAGACAACCGAAGTCGCTGTGCCAAAACAGTGAACCGAAGTTACTGTACTAAAACAGTCAACCGAAGTTGCTGTGCCAAAGCAGGCGACCGAAGTCGTTGTGCCATAACAGTAAACCGAAGCTGTTGTGCCAAAACAGACAACCGAAGTCGCTGTGCCAAAACAGTCAACCGAAGTTGCTGTGCCAAAACAAACAACCGAAGTTGCTGTGCCAAAACAATCAACCGAAGTTGCTGTGCCAAAACAGTCAACCGAAGTCGCTGTGCCAAAACAGTCAACCGAAGTTGATGTGCCAAAACAGTCAACCAAAGTTGCTGTGCCAAAACAGTCAACCGAAGTTGCTGTGCCAAAACAATCAACCGAAGTTGCTGTGCCAAAACAATCAACCGCAGTTGCTGTACCAAAGCAGTCAACCGAAGTTGCTGTGCCAAAACAGTCAACCGAAGTTGCTATGCCAAAACAGTTAACCGAAGTTGCTTTGCAAAAAACAGTCAACCGAAGTTGCTGTGCCAAAACAAACAACCGAAGTTGCTGTGCCAAAACAATCAACCGAAGTTGCTGTGCCAAAACAGTCAACCGAAGTCGCTGTGCCAAAACAGTCAACCGAAGTTGATGTGCCAAAACAGTCAACCAAAGTTGCTGTGCCAAAACAGACAACCGAAGTCGCTGTGCCAAAACAGTCAACCGAAGTTGCTGTGCCAAAACAAACAACCGAAGTTGCTGTGCCAAAACAATCAACCGAAGTTGCTGTGCCAAAACAGTCAACCGAAGTCGCTGTGCCAAAACAGTCAACCGAAGTTGATGTGCCAAAACAGTCAACCAAAGTTGCTGTGCCAAAACAGTCAACCGAAGTTGCTGTGCCAAAACAATCAACCGCAGTTGCTGTACCAAAGCAGTCAACCGAAGTTGCTGTGCCAAAACAGTCAACCGAAGTTGCTATGCCAAAACAGTTAACCGAAGTCGCTGTGCCAAAACAGTCAACCGAAGTTGCTGTGCCAAAACAATCAACCGAAGTTGCTGTGCCAAAACAGTCAACCGAAGTTGCTGTGCCATAACAGTCAACCGAAGCTGCTGTGCCAAAACAAACAACCGAAGTCGCTGTGCCAAAACAGTCAACCGAAGTTGCTGTGCCAAAACAATCAACCGAAGTTGCTGTGCCAAAACAGTCAACCGAAGTTGCTGTGCCAAAACAAACGACCGAAGTCGTTGTGCCATATCAGTCAACCGAAGTTGCTGTGCCAAAACAATCAACCGAAGTTGCTGTGGCAGAACAGTCAACCGAAGTTGCTGTACCAGAACAGTCAACCGAAGTTGCTGTGCCAAAAGAATCAACCGAAGTTGATGTGCCAAAACAAACGACCGAAGTCGTTGTGCCAAAACAGTCAACCGAAGTCATTGTGCCAAAACAGTCAAGTTGCTGTGCCAAAATAGTCAACCGAAGTTGATTTGCCAAAACAGTCCACCGAAGTTGCTTTGCAAAAAACAGTCAACCGAAGTTTCTGTGAAAAAAAAGACAACCGAAGTTGCTGTGCCAAAACAGTCAACCGAAGTTGCTGTGCCAAAACAATCAACCGAAGTTGCTGTGCCAAAACAATCAACCGAAGTTGCTGTGCCAAAACAGTCAACCGAAGTCGCTGTGCCAAAACAGTCAACCGAAGTTGCTTTGCAAAAAACAGTCAACCGAAGTTTCTGTGAAAAAAAGACAACCGAAGTTGCTGTGCCAAAACAGTCAACCGAAGTTGCTGTGCCAAAACAATCAACCGAAGTTGCTGTGCCAAAACAGACGACCGAAGTCGTTGTGCCAAAACAGTCAACCGAAGTTGCTGTGCCAAAACAGTCAACCGAAGTTGCTTTGCCAAAACAGTCAACCGAAGTTGCTGTGCAAAAACAGTCAACCAAAGTTGCTGTGCCAAAACAGTCAACCGAAGTTGCTGTGCCAAAACAGTCAAAGTTGCTGTGCCAAAACAGACAACCGAAGTCGCTGTGCCAAAACAGTCAACCGAAGTTGCTGTGCCAAAACAGTCAACCGAAGTTACTGTGCTAAAACAGTCAACCGAAGTTGCTGTGCCAAAGTAGGCGACCGAAGTTGCTGTGCGAAAGCAGACGGCCGAAGTTGCTGTTCCAAAACAGTTAAAGTTGCTGTGCCAAAACAGACACCCGAAGTCGCTGTGCCAAAACAGTCAACCGAAGTTGCTGTGCCAAAACAGTCAACCGAAGTTACTGTGCTAAAACAGTCAACCGAAGTTGCTGTGCCAAAGCAGGCGACCGAAGTTGCTGTGCGAAAGCAGACGGCCGAAGTCGTTGTGCAATAACAGTCAACCGAAGGTGCTGTGCCAGAACAGTCAACCGAAGTTGCTGTGTCAAAACAATCAACTGAAGTTGCTGTGCCAAAACAGTCAACCGAAGTTGCTTTGCCAGAACAGTCAACCGAAGTTGCTCTGCAAAAACAGTCAACCAAAGCTGCTGTGCCAAAACAGTCCACCGAAGTTGCTGTGCCAAAACACTCAAAGTTGCTGTGCCAAAACAGACAACCGAAGTTGCTGTATTAAAACAGTCAACCGAAATTGCTGTGCGAAAGCAGACGGCCGAAGTCGTTGTGCAATAACAGTCAACCGAAGTTGCTGTGCCAAAGCAGGCGACCGAAGTCGTTCTGCCATAACAGTCAACAGAAGCTGCTGTGCCAAAACAGTCAACCGAAGTCGCTGTGCCAAAACAGTCAACCGAAGTTCTGTGCCAAAACAATCAACCGCAGTTGATGTGCCAAAACAGTCAACCGAAGTTGCTGTGCCAAAACAGTCAACCGCAGTTGCTGTGCCAAAACAGTCAACCGCAGTTGATGTGCCAAAACAATCAGCCGAAGTTGCTGTGCCAAAACAGTCAACCGAAGTCGCTGTGCCTAAACAGTCAACCGAAGTTGCTGTGCCAAAACAGTCAAAGTTGCTGTGCCAAAACAGACAACCGAAGTCGCTGTGCCAAAACAGTGAACCGAAGTTACTGTACTAAAACAGTCAACCGAAGTTGCTGTGCCAAAGCAGGCGACCGAAGTCGTTGTGCCATAACAGTAAACCGAAGCTGTTGTGCCAAAACAGACAACCGAAGTCGCTGTGCCAAAACAGTCAACCGAAGTTGCT
Organism: Protocalliphora azurea; assembly: GCA_932274085.1. Lineage (NCBI taxonomy): Eukaryota > Metazoa > Arthropoda > Insecta > Diptera > Calliphoridae > Protocalliphora > Protocalliphora azurea. The sequence continues at coordinate 80,053,870 of OW026520.1, forward strand.
GTGCCAAAACAAACAACCGAAGTTGCTGTGCCAAAACAATCAACCGAAGTTGCTGTGCCAAAACAGTCAACCGAAGTCGCTGTGCCAAAACAGTCAACCGAAGTTGATGTGCCAAAACAGTCAACCAAAGTTGCTGTGCCAAAACAGTCAACCGAAGTTGCTGTGCCAAAACAATCAACCGAAGTTGCTGTGCCAAAACAATCAACCGCAGTTGCTGTACCAAAGCAGTCAACCGAAGTTGCTGTGCCAAAACAGTCAACCGAAGTTGCTATGCCAAAACAGTTAACCGAAGTTGCTGTGCCAAAACAGACGATCGAAGGCGCTGTGCCAAAACAGTCTCCCGAAGTTGCTGTACCAAAGCAGTCAACCGAAGTTGCTGTGCCAAAACAGTCAACCGAAGTTGCTATGCCAAAACAGTTAACCGAAGTCGCTGTGCCAAAACAGTCAACCGAAGTTGCTGTGCCAAAACAATCAACCGAAGTTGCTGTGCCAAAACAGTCAACCGAAGTTGCTGTGCCATAACAGTCAACCGAAGCTGCTGTGCCAAAACAAACAACCGAAGTCGCTGTGCCAAAACAGTCAACCGAAGTTGCTGTGCCAAAACAATCAACCGAAGTTGCTGTGCCAAAACAGTCAACCGAAGTTGCTGTGCCAAAACAAACGACCGAAGTCGTTGTGCCATATCAGTCAACCGAAGTTGCTGTGCCAAAACAATCAACCGAAGTTGCTGTGGCAGAACAGTCAACCGAAGTTGCTGTACCAGAACAGTCAACCGAAGTTGCTGTGCCAAAAGAATCAACCGAAGTTGATGTGCCAAAACAAACGACCGAAGTCGTTGTGCCAAAACAGTCAACCGAAGTCATTGTGCCAAAACAGTCAAGTTGCTGTGCCAAAATAGTCAACCGAAGTTGATTTGCCAAAACAGTCCACCGAAGTTGCTTTGCAAAAAACAGTCAACCGAAGTTTCTGTGAAAAAAAAGACAACCGAAGTTGCTGTGCCAAAACAGTCAACCGAAGTTGCTGTGCCAAAACAATCAACCGAAGATGCTGTGCCAAAACAATCAACCGAAGTTGCTGTGCCAAAACAGTCAACCGAAGTCGCTGTGCCAAAACAGTCAACCGAAGTTGCTTTGCAAAAAACAGTCAACCGAAGTTTCTGTGAAAAAAAGACAACCGAAGTTGCTGTGCCAAAACAGTCAACCGAAGTTGCTGTGCCAAAACAATCAACCGAAGTTGCTGTGCCAAAACAGACGACCGAAGTCGTTGTGCCAAAACAGTCAACCGAAGTTGCTGTGCCAAAACAGTCAACCGAAGTTGCTTTGCCAAAACAGTCAACCGAAGTTGCTGTGCAAAAACAGTCAACCAAAGTTGCTGTGCCAAAACAGTCAACCGAAGTTGCTGTGCCAAAACAGTCAAAGTTGCTGTGCCAAAACAGACAACCGAAGTCGCTGTGCCAAAACAGTCAACCGAAGTTGCTGTGCCAAAACAGTCAACCGAAGTTACTGTGCTAAAACAGTCAACCGAAGTTGCTGTGCCAAAGTAGGCGACCGAAGTTGCTGTGCGAAAGCAGACGGCCGAAGTTGCTGTTCCAAAACAGTTAAAGTTGCTGTGCCAAAACAGACACCCGAAGTCGCTGTGCCAAAACAGTCAACCGAAGTTGCTGTGCCAAAACAGTCAACCGAAGTTACTGTGCTAAAACAGTCAACCGAAGTTGCTGTGCCAAAGCAGGCGACCGAAGTTGCTGTGCGAAAGCAGACGGCCGAAGTCGTTGTGCAATAACAGTCAACCGAAGGTGCTGTGCCAGAACAGTCAACCGAAGTTGCTGTGTCAAAACAATCAACTGAAGTTGCTGTGCCAAAACAGTCAACCGAAGTTGCTTTGCCAGAACAGTCAACCGAAGTTGCTCTGCAAAAACAGTCAACCAAAGCTGCTGTGCCAAAACAGTCCACCGAAGTTGCTGTGCCAAAACACTCAAAGTTGCTGTGCCAAAACAGACAACCGAAGTTGCTGTATTAAAACAGTCAACCGAAATTGCTGTGCGAAAGCAGACGGCCGAAGTCGTTGTGCAATAACAGTCAACCGAAGTTGCTGTGCCAAAGCAGGCGACCGAAGTCGTTCTGCCATAACAGTCAACAGAAGCTGCTGTGCCAAAACAGTCAACCGAAGTCGCTGTGCCAAAACAGTCAACCGAAGTTCTGTGCCAAAACAATCAACCGCAGTTGATGTGCCAAAACAGTCAACCGAAGTTGCTGTGCCAAAACAGTCAACCGCAGTTGCTGTGCCAAAACAGTCAACCGCAGTTGATGTGCCAAAACAATCAGCCGAAGTTGCTGTGCCAAAACAGTCAACCGAAGTCGCTGTGCCTAAACAGTCAACCGAAGTTGCTGTGCCAAAACAGTCAAAGTTGCTGTGCCAAAACAGACAACCGAAGTCGCTGTGCCAAAACAGTGAACCGAAGTTACTGTACTAAAACAGTCAACCGAAGTTGCTGTGCCAAAGCAGGCGACCGAAGTCGTTGTGCCATAACAGTAAACCGAAGCTGTTGTGCCAAAACAGACAACCGAAGTCGCTGTGCCAAAACAGTCAACCGAAGTTGCTGTGCCAAAACAAACAACCGAAGTTGCTGTGCCAAAACAATCAACCGAAGTTGCTGTGCCAAAACAGTCAACCGAAGTCGCTGTGCCAAAACAGTCAACCGAAGTTGATGTGCCAAAACAGTCAACCAAAGTTGCTGTGCCAAAACAGTCAACCGAAGTTGCTGTGCCAAAACAATCAACCGAAGTTGCTGTGCCAAAACAATCAACCGCAGTTGCTGTACCAAAGCAGTCAACCGAAGTTGCTGTGCCAAAACAGTCAACCGAAGTTGCTATGCCAAAACAGTTAACCGAAGTTGCTGTGCCAAAACAGACGATCGAAGGCGCTGTGCCAAAACAGTCTCCCGAAGTTGCTATGCCAAAACAATCAACCGAAGTTGCTGTGCCAAAATAGTCAACCGAAGTTGCTGTGCCAAAACAGACGACCAAAGTCGTTGTGCCAAAACATTCAACCGAAGTTGCTGTGGCAAAACAATCATCCGAAGTTGCTGTGCCAAAACAGTCAACCGAAGTTGCTGTGCCAAAATACTCAACCGAAGTTGCTGTGCCAAAACAGACGACCAAAGTTGCTGTGCCAAAACAGTCAACCGAAGTCGTTGTGCCAAAACAGTCAACGAAGTTGCTGTGTCAAAATAGTCAACCGAAGTTGCTGTGCCAAAACAGTCAAAGTAGCTGTGCCAAAACAATCAACCGAAGTTGCTGTGCCAAAATAGTCAACCGAAGTTGCTGTGCCAAAACAGACGACCAAAGTCGTTGTGCCAAAACATTCAACCGAAGTTGCTGTGGCAAAACAATCATCCGAAGTTGCTGTGCCAAAACAGTCAACGGAAGTTGCTGTGCCAAAATACTCAACCGAAGTTGCTGTGCCAAGACAGACGACCGAAGTCGTTGTGCCAAAACAGTCTACCGAAGTCGTTGTGCCAAAACAGTCAACCGAAGTTGCTGTGTCAAAATAGTCAACCGAAGTTGCTTTGCCAAAACAGTCAACCGAAGTTGCTGTGCCAAAATAGTCAACCGTAGTTGCTTTGCCAAAACAGTCAACCGAAGTTGCTGTGCCAAAACAGTCAACCGAAGTTGCTGTGCCAAAACAATCAACTGAAGTTGCTGTGCCAAAACAGTCAACCGAAGTTGCTTTGCCAGAACAGTCAACCGAAGTTGCTGTGCCAAAACAATCAACCGAAGTTGCTGTGCCAAAATTGTCAACCGAAGTTGCTGTGCCAAAACAGTCAACCGAAGTTGCTGTGCCAAAACAATCAACCGAAGTTGCTGTGCCAAAACAGTCAACCGAAGTTACTGTACTAAAACAGTCAACCGAAGTTGCTGTGCCAAAGCAGGCGACCGAAGTCGTTGTGCCATAACAGTAAACCGAAGCTGCTGTGCCAAAACAGACAACCGAAGTCGCTGTGCCAAAACAGTCAACCGAAGTTGCTGTGCCAAAACAATCAACCGAAGTTGCTGTGCCAAAACAGTCAACCGAAGTTGCTGTGCCAAAACAAACAACCGAAGTTGCTGTGCCAAAACAATCAACCGAAATTGCTGTGCCAAAACAGTCAACCGAAGTCGCTGTGCCAAAACAGTCAACCGAAGTTGATGTGCCAAAACAGTCAACCAAAGTTGCTGTGCCAAAACAGTCAACCGAAGTTGCTGTGCCAAAACAATCAACCGAAGTTGCTGTGCCAAAACAATCAACCGCAGTTGCTGTGCCAAAGCAGTCAACCGAAGTTGCTGTGCCAAAACAGTCAACCGAAGTTGCTATGCCAAAACAGTTAACCGAAGTTGCTGTGCCAAAACAGACGATCGAAGGCGCTGTGCCAAAACAGTCTCCCGAAGTTGCTATGCCAAAACAATCAACCGAAGTTGATGTGCCAAAACAAACGACCGAAGTCGTTGTGCCAAAACAGTCAACCGAAGTCATTGTGCCAAAACAGTCAAGTTGCTGTGCCAAAATAGTCAACCGAAGTTGATTTGCCAAAACAGTCAACCGAAGTTGCTTTGCAAAAAACAGTCAACCGAAGTTTCTGTGAAAAAAAAGACAACCGAAGTTGCTGTGCCAAAACAGTCAACCGAAGTTGCTGTGCCAAAACAATCAACCGAAGTTGCTGTGCCAAAACAGTCAACCGAAGTTGCTGTGCCAAAACAATCAACCGAAGATGCTGTGCCAAAACAATCAACCGAAGTTGCTGTGCCAAAACAGTCAACCGAAGTCGCTGTGCCAAAACAGTCAACCGAAGTTGCTTTGCAAAAAACAGTCAACCGAAGTTTCTGTGAAAAAAAGACAACCGAAGTTGCTGTGCCAAAACAGTCAACCGAAGTTGCTGTGCCAAAACAATCAACCGAAGTTGCTGTGCCAAAACAGACGACCGAAGTCGTTGTGCCAAAACAGTCAACCGAAGTTGCTGTGCCAAAACAGTCAACCGAAGTTGCTTTGCCAAAACAGTCAACCGAAGTTGCTGTGCAAAAACAGTCAACCAAAGTTGCTGTGCCAAAACAGTCAACCGAAGTTGCTGTGCCAAAACAGTCAAAGTTGCTGTGCCAAAACAGACAACCGAAGTCGCTGTGCCAAAACAGTCAACCGAATTTGCTGTGCCAAAACAGTCAACCGAAGTTACTGTGCTAAAACATTCAACCGAAGTTGCTGTGCCAAAGTAGGCGACCGAAGTTGCTGTGCGAAAGCAGACGGCCGAAGTTGCTGTTCCAAAACAGTTAAAGTTGCTGTGCCAAAACAGACACCCGAAGTCGCTGTGCCAAAACAGTCAACCGAAGTTGCTGTGCCAAAACAGTCAACCGAAGTTACTGTGCTAAAACAGTCAACCGAAGTTGCTGTGCCAAAGCAGGCGACCGAAGTTGCTGTGCGAAAGCAGACGGCCGAAGTCGTTGTGCAATAACAGTCAACCGAAGGTGCTGTGCCAGAACAGTCAACCGAAGTTGCTGTGTCAAAACAATCAACTGAAGTTGCTGTGCCAAAACAGTCAACCGAAGTTGCTTTGCCAGAACAGTCAACCGAAGTTGCTCTGCAAAAACAGTCAACCAAAGCTGCTGTGCCAAAACAGTCCACCGAAGTTGCTGTGCCAAAACACTCAAAGTTGCTGTGCCAAAACAGACAACCGAAGTTGCTGTATTAAAACAGTCAACCGAAATTGCTGTGCGAAAGCAGACGGCCGAAGTCGTTGTGCAATAACAGTCAACCGAAGTTGCTGTGCCAAAGCAGGCGACCGAAGTCGTTCTGCCATAACAGTCAACAGAAGCTGCTGTGCCAAAACAGTCAACCGAAGTCGCTGTGCCAAAACAGTCAACCGAAGTTGCTGTGCCAAAACAATCAACCGCAGTTGATGTGCCAAAACAGTCAACCGAAGTTGCTGTGCCAAAACAGTCAACCGCAGTTGCTGTGCCAAAACAGTCAACCGCAGTTGATGTGCCAAAACAATCAGCCGAAGTTGCTGTGCCAAAACAGTCAACCGAAGTCGCTGTGCCTAAACAGTCAACCGAAGTTGCTGTGCCAAAACAGTCAAAGTTGCTGTGCCAAAACAGACAACCGAAGTCGCTGTGCCAAAACAGTCAACCGAAGTTACTGTACTAAAACAGTCAACCGAAGTTGCTGTGCCAAAGCAGGCGACCGAAGTCGTTGTGCCATAACAGTAAACCGAAGCTGTTGTGCCAAAACAGACAACCGAAGTCGCTGTGCCAAAACAGTCAACCGAAGTTGCTGTGCCAAAACAAACAACCGAAGTTGCTGTGCCAAAACAATCAACCGAAGTTGCTGTGCCAAAACAGTCAACCGAAGTCGCTGTGCCAAAACAGTCAACCGAAGTTGATGTGCCAAAACAGTCAACCAAAGTTGCTGTGCCAAAACAGTCAACCAAAGTTGCTGTGCCAAAGCAGTCAACCGAAGTTGCTGTGCCAAAACAGTCAACCGAAGTTGCTATGCCAAAACAGTTAACCGAAGTTGCTGTGCCAAAACAGACAATCGAAGGCGCTGTGCCAAAACAGTCTCCCGAAGTTGCTATGCCAAAACAATCAACCGAAGTTGCTGTGCCAAAATAGTCAACCGAAGTTGCTGTGCCAAAACAGACGACCAAAGTCGTTGTGCCAAAACATTCAACCGAAGTTGCTGTGGCAAAACAATCATCCGAAGTTGCTGTGCCAAAACAGTCAACCGAAGTTGCTGTGCCAAAATACTCAACCGAAGTTGCTGTGCCAAAACAGACGACCAAAGTTGCTGTGCCAAAACAGTCAACCGAAGTCGTTGTGCCAAAACAGTCAACGAAGTTGCTGTGTCAAAATAGTCAACCGAAGTTGCTGTGCCAAAACAGTCAAAGTAGCTGTGCCAAAACAATCAACCGAAGTTGCTGTGCCAAAATAGTCAACCGAAGTTGCTGTGCCAAAACAGACGACCAAAGTCGTTGTGCCAAAACATTCAACCGAAGTTGCTGTGGCAAAACAATCATCCGAAGTTGCTGTGCCAAAACAGTCAACGGAAGTTGCTGTGCCAAAATACTCAACCGAAGTTGCTGTGCCAAGACAGACGACCGAAGTCGTTGTACCAAAACAGTCTACCGAAGTCGTTGTGCCAAAACAGTCAACCGAAGTTGCTGTGTCAAAATAGTCAACCGAAGTTGCTTTGCCAAAACAGTCAACCGAAGTTGCTGTGCCAAAATAGTCAACCGTAGTTGCTTTGCCAAAACAGTCAACCGAAGTTGCTGTGCCAAAACAGTCAACCGAAGTTGCTGTGCCAAAACAATCAACTGAAGTTGCTGTGCCAAAACAGTCAACCGAAGTTGCTTTGCCAGAACAGTCAACCGAAGTTGCTGTGCCAAAACAATCAACCGAAGTTGCTGTGCCAAAATTGTCAACCGAAGTTGCTGTGCCAAAACAGTCAACCGAAGTTGCTGTGCCAAAACAATCAACCGAAGTTGCTGTGCCAAAACAGTCAACCGAAGTTACTGTACTAAAACAGTCAACCGAAGTTGCTGTGCCAAAGCAGGCGACCGAAGTCGTTGTGCCATAACAGTAAACCGAAGCTGCTGTGCCAAAACAGACAACCGAAGTCGCTGTGCCAAAACAGTCAACCGAAGTTGCTGTGCCAAAACAATCAACCGAAGTTGCTGTGCCAAAACAGTCAACCGAAGTTGCTGTGCCAAAACAAACAACCGAAGTTGCTGTGCCAAAACAATCAACCGAAATTGCTGTGCCAAAACAGTCAACCGAAGTCGCTGTGCCAAAACAGTCAACCGAAGTTGATGTGCCAAAACAGTCAACCAAAGTTGCTGTGCCAAAACAGTCAACCGAAGTTGCTGTGCCAAAACAATCAACCGAAGTTGCTGTGCCAAAACAATCAACCGCAGTTGCTGTACCAAAGCAGTCAACCGAAGTTGCTGTGCCAAAACAGTCAACCGAAGTTGCTATGCCAAAACAGTTAACCGAAGTTGCTGTGCCAAAACAGACGATCGAAGGCGCTGTGCCAAAACAGTCTCCCGAAGTTGCTATGCCAAAACAGTTAACCGAAGTTGCTGTGCCAAAACAGACGATCGAAGGCGCTGTGCCAAAACAGTCAACCGAAGTTGCTGTGCCAAAATAGTCAACCGAAGTTGCTGTGCCAAAACAGACGACCAAAGTCGTTGTGCCAAAACATTCAACCGAAGTTGCTGTGGCAAAACAATCATCCGAAGTTGCTGTGCCAAAACAGTCAACGGAAGTTGCTGTGCCAAAATACTCAACCGAAGTTGCTGTGCCAAGACAGACGACCAAAGTCGTTGTGCCAAAAGTCTACCGAAGTCGTTGTGCCAAAACAGTCAACCGAAGTTGCTGTGTCAAAATAGTCAACCGAAGTTGCTTTGCCAAAACAGTCAACCGAAGTTGCTGTGCCAAAATAGTCAACCGTAGTTGCTTTGCCAAAACAGTCAACCGAAGTTCCTGTGCCAAAACAGTCAACCGAAGTTGCTGTGCCAAAACAATCAACTGAAGTTGCTGTGCCAAAACAGTCAACCGAAGTTGCTTTGCCAGAACAGTCAACCGAAGTTGCTGTGCCAAAACAATCAACCGAAGTTGCTGTGCCAAAATTGTCAACCGAAGTTGCTGTGCCAAAACAGACGACCGAAGTCGTTGTGCCAAAACAGTCAAACGAAGTTGCTGTGGCAAAACAATCACCCGAAGTTGCTGTGCCAAAACAGTCAACCGAAGTTGCTATGCCAAAACAGTCAACCGAAGATGCTGTGTCAAAACAGTCAAAGTTGCTGTGCCAAAACAGACGACCGAAGGCGCTGTGCCAAAACAGTCAACCGAAGTTGATGTGCCAAAACAGTCAACCAAAGTTGCTGCGCCACAACAGTCAACCGAAGTTTCTGTGAAAAAAAAGACAACCGAAGTTGCTGTGCCAAAACAGTCAACCGAAGTTGCTGTGCCAAAACAATCAACCGAAGATGCTGTGCCAAAACAATCAACCGAAGTTGCTGTGCCAAAACATTCAACCGAAGTCGCTGTGCCAAAACAGTCAACCGAAGTTGCTTTGCAAAAAACAGTCAACCGAAGTTTCTGTGAAAAAAAAGACAACCGAAGTTGCTGTGCCAAAACAGTCAACCGAAGTTGCTGTGCCAAAACAATCAACCGAAGTTGCTGTGCCAAAACAGACGACCGAAGTCGTTGTGCCAAAACAGTCAACCGAAGTTGCTGTGCCAAAACAGTCAACCGAAGTTGCTCTTCTAAAACAGTCAACCGAAGTTGCTGTGCAAAAACAGTCAACCAAAGTTGCTGTGCCAAAACAGTCAACCGAAGTTGCTGTGCCAAAAGAGTCAAAGTTGCTGTGCCAAAACAGACAACCGAAGTCGCTGTGCCAAAACAGTCAACCGAAGTTGCTGTGCCAAAACAGTCAACCGAAGTTACTGTGATAAAACAGTCAACCGAAGTTGCTGTGCCAAAGCAGGCGACCGAAGTTGCTGAGCGAAAGCAGACGGCCGAAGTTGCTGTTCCAAAACAGTTAAAGTTGCTGTGCCAAAACAGACACCCGAAGTCGCTGTGCCAAAACAGTCAACCGAAGTTGCTGTGCCAAAACAGTCAACCGAAGTTACTGTGCTAAAACAGTCAACCGAAGTTGCTGTGCCAAAGCAGGCGACCGAAGTTGCTGTGCGAAAGCAGACGGCCGAAGTCGTTGTGCGATAACAGTCAACCGAAGGTGCTGTGCCAAAACAGTCAACCGAAGTTGCTGTGCCAAAACAATCAACTGAAGTTGCTGTGCCAAAACAGTCAACCGAAGTGGCTTTGCCAGAACAGTCAACCGAAGCTGCCATGCGAAAACAGTCAACCAAAGCTGCTGTGCCAAAACAGTCCACCGAAGTTGCTGTGCCAAAACAGACAACCGAAGTTGCTGTATTAAAACAGTCAACCGAAGTTGCTGTGCCAAAACATTCAACCGAAGTCGCTGTGCCAAAACAGTCAACCGAAGTTTCTGTGAAAAAAAGACAACCGAAGTTGCTGTGCCAAAACAGTCAACCGAAGTTGCTGTGCCAAAACAATCAACCGAAGTTGCTGTGCCAAAACAGACGACCAAAGTCGTTGTGCCAAAACATTCAACCGAAGTTGCTGTGGCAAAACAATCATCCGAAGTTGCTGTGCCAAAACAGTCAACCGAAGTTGCTGTGCCAAAATACTCAACCGAAGTTGCTGTGCCAAAACAGACGACCAAAGTTGCTGTGCCAAAACAGTCAACCGAAGTCGTTGTGCCAAAACAGTCAACGAAGTTGCTGTGTCAAAATAGTCAACCGAAGTTGCTGTGCCAAAACAGTCAAAGTAGCTGTGCCAAAACAATCAACCGAAGTTGCTGTGCCAAAATAGTCAACCGAAGTTGCTGTGCCAAAACAGACGACCAAAGTCGTTGTGCCAAAACATTCAACCGAAGTTGCTGTGGCAAAACAATCATCCGAAGTTGCTGTGCCAAAACAGTCAACGGAAGTTGCTGTGCCAAAATACTCAACCGAAGTTGCCGTGCCAAGACAGACGACCGAAGTCGTTGTGCCAAAACAGTCTTACGAAGTCGTTGTGCCAAAACAGTCAACCGAAGTTGCTGTGTCAAAATAGTCAACCGAAGTTGCTTTGCCAAAACAGTCAACCGAAGTTGCTGTGCCAAAATAGTCAACCGTAGTTGCTTTGCCAAAACAGTCAACCGAAGTTGCTGTGCCAAAACAGTCAACCGAAGTTGCTGTGCCAAAACAATCAACTGAAGTTGCTGTGCCAAAACAGTCAACCGAAGTTGCTTTGCCAGAACAGTCAAATGAAGTTGCTGTGCCAAAACAATCAACCGAAGTTGCTGTGCCAAAATTGTCAACCGAAGTTGCTGTGCCAAAACAGTCAACCGAAGTTGCTGTGCCAAAACAATCAACCGAAGTTGCTGTGCCAAAACAGACGACCAAAGTTGCTGTGCCAAAACAGTCAACCGAAGTCGTTGTGCCAAAACAGTCAACGAAGTTGCTGTGTCAAAATAGTCAACCGAAGTTGCTGTGCCAAAACAGTCAAAGTAGCTGTGCCAAAACAATCAACCGAAGTTGCTGTGCCAAAATAGTCAACCGAAGTTGCTGTGCTAAAACAGACGACCAAAGTCGTTGTGCCAAAACATTCAACCGAAGTTGCTGTGGCAAAACAATCATCCGAAGTTGCTGTGCCAAAACAGTCAACGGAAGTTGCTGTGCCAAAATACTCAACCGAAGTTGCTGTGCCAAGACAGACGACCGAAGTCGTTGTGCCAAAACAGTCTACCGAAGTCGTTGTGCCAAAACAGTCAACCGAAGTTGCTGTGTCAAAATAGTCAACCGAAGTTGCTTTGCCAAAACAGTCAACCGAAGTTGCTGTGCCAAAATAGTCAGCCGTAGTTGCTTTGCCAAAACAGTCAACCGAAGTTCCTGTGCCAAAACAGTCAACCGAAGTTGCTGTGCCAAAACAATCAACTGAAGTTGCTGTGCCAAAACAGTCAACCGAAGTTGCTTTGCCAGAACAGTCAACCGAAGTTGCTGTGCCAAAACAATCAACCGAAGTTGCTGTGCCAAAATTGTCAACCGAAGTTGCTGTGCCAAAACAGACGACCGAAGTCGTTGTGCCAAAACAGTCAAACGAAGTTGCTGTGGCAAAACAAGCACCCGAAGTTGCTGTGCCAAAACAGTCAACCGAAGTTGCTATGCCAAAACAGTCAACCGAAGATGCTGTGTCAAAACAGTCAAAGTTGCTGTGCCAAAACAGACGACCGAAGGCGCTGTGCCAAAACAGTCAACCGAAGTTGATGTGCCAAAACAGTCAACCAAAGTTGCTGCGCCAAAACAGTCAACCGAAGTTTCTGTGAAAAAAAAGACAACCGAAGTTGCTGTGCCAAAACAGTCAACCGAAGTTGCTGTGCCAAAACAATCAACCGAAGTTGCTGTGCCAAAACAGTCAACCGAAGTTGCTGTGCCAAAACAATCAACCGAAGATGCTGTGCCAAAACAATCAACCGAAGTTGCTGTGCCAAAACATTCAACCGAAGTCGCTGTGCCAAAACAGTCAACCGAAGTTGCTTTGCAAAAAACAGTCAACCGAAGTTTCTGTGAAAAAAAAGACAACCGAAGTTGCTGTGCCAAAACAGTCAACCGAAGTTGCTGTGCCAAAACAATCAACCGAAGTTGCTGTGCCAAAACAGACGACCGAAGTCGTTGTGCCAAAACAGTCAACCGAAGTTGCTGTGCCAAAACAGTCAACCGAAGTTGCTCTTCTAAAACAGTCAACTGAAGTTGCTGTGCAAAAACAGTCAACCAAAGTTGCTGTGCCAAAACAGTCAACCGAAGTTGCTGTGCCAAAAGAGTCAAAGTTGCTGTGCCAAAACAGACAACCGAAGTCGCTGTGCCAAAACAGTCAACCGAAGTTGCTGTGCCAAAACAGTCAACCGAAGTTACTGTGCTAAAACAGTCAACCGAAGTTGCTGTGCCAAAGCAGGCGACCGAAGTTGCTGTGCGAAAGCAGACGGCCGAAGTTGCTGTTCCAAAACAGTTAAAGTTGCTGTGCCAAAACAGACACCCGAAGTCGCTGTGCCAAAACAGTCAACCGAAGTTGCTGTGCCAAAACAGTCAACCGAAGTTACTGTGCTAAAACAGTCAACCGAAGTTGCTGTGCCAAAGCAGGCGACCGAAGTTGCTGTGCGAAAGCAGACGGCCGAAGTCGTTGTGCGATAAGAGTCAACCGAAGGTGCTGTGCCAAAACAGTCAACCGAAGTTGCTGTGCCAAAACAATCAACTGAAGTTGCTGTGCCAAAACAGTCAACCGAAGTTGCTTTGCCAGAACAGTCAACCGAAGCTGCCCTGCAAAAACAGTCAACCAAAGCTGCTGTGCCAAAACAGTCCACCGAAGTTGCTGTGCCAAAACACTCAAAGTTGCTGTGCCAAAACAGACAACCGAAGTTGCTGTATTAAAACAGTCAACCGAAATTGCTGTGCCAAAACATTCAACCGAAGTCGCTGTGCCAAAACAGTCAACCGAAGTTTCTGTGAAAAAAAGACAACCGAAGTTGCTGTGCCAAAACAGTCAACCGAAGTTGCTGTGCCAAAACAATCAACCGAAGTTGCTGTGCCAAAACAGACGACCGAAGTCGTTGTGCCAAAACAGTCAACCGAAGTTGCTGTGCCAAAACAGTCAACCGAAGTTGCTCTGCCAAAACAGTCAACCGAAGTTGCTGTGCAAAAACAGTCAACCAAAGTTGCTGTGCCAAAACAGTCAACCGAAGTTGCTGTGCCAAAAGAGTCAAAGTTGCTGTGCCAAAACAGACAACCGAAGTCGCTGCGCCAAAACAGTCAACCGAAGTTGCTGTGCCAAAACAATCAACCGAAGTTACTGTGCTAAAACAGTCAACCGAAGTTGCTGTGCCAAAGCAGGCGACCGAAGTTGCTGTGCGAAAGCAGACGGCCGAAGTTGCTGTTCCAAAACAGTTAAAGTTGCTGTGCCAAAACAGACACCCGAAGTCGCTGTGCCAGAACAGTCAACCGAAGTTGCTGTGTCAAAACAATCAACTGAAGTTGCTGTGCCAAAACAGTCAACCGAAGTTGCTTTGCCAGAACAGTCAACCGAAGTTGCTCTGCAAAAACAGTCAACCAAAGCTGCTGTGCTAAAACAGTCCACCGAAGTTGCTGTGCCAAAACACTCAAAGTTGCTGTGCCAAAGCAGGCGACCGAAGTTGCTGTGCGAAAGCAGACGGCCGAAGTCGTTGTGCGATAAGAGTCAACCGAAGGTGCTGTGCCAAAACAGTCAACCGAAGTTGCTGTGCCAAAACAATCAACTGAAGTTGCTGTGCCAAAACAGTCAACCGAAGTTGCTTTGCCAGAACAGTCAACCGAAGTTGCTGTTCCAAAACAGTTAAAGTTGCTGTGCCAAAACAGACACCCGAAGTCGCTGTGCCAGAACAGTCAACCGAAGTTGCTGTGTCAAAACAATCAACTGAAGTTGCTGTGCCAAAACAGTCAACCGAAGTTGCTTTGCCAGAACAGTCAACCGAAGTTGCTCTGCAAAAACAGTCAACCAAAGCTGCTGTGCTAAAACAGTCCACCGAAGTTGCTGTGCCAAAACACTCAAAGTTGCTGTGCCAAAACAGACAACCGAAGTTGCTGTATTAAAACAGTCAACCGAAGTTGCTGTGCGAAAGCAGACGGCCGAAGTCGTTGTGCAATAACAGTCAACCGAAGTTGCTGTGCCAAAGCAGGCGACCGAAGTCGTTGTGCCATAACAGTCAACAGAAGCTGCTGTGCCAAAACAGTCAACCGAAGTCGCTGTGCCAAAACAGTCAACCGAAGTTGCTGTGCCAAAACAGTCAACCGAAGTCGCTGTGCCTAAACAGTCAACCGAAGTTGCTGTGCCAAAACAGTCAAAGTTGCTGTGCCAAAACAGACAACCGAAGTCGCTGTGCCAAAACAGTCAACCGAAGTTACTGTACTAAAACAGTCAACCGAAGTTGCTGTGCCAAAGCAGGCGACCGAAGTCGTTGTGCCATAACAGTAAACCGAAGCTGCTGTGCCAAAACAGACAACCGAAGTTGCTGTGCCAAAACAATCAACCGAAGTTGCTGTGCCAAAACAGTCAACCGAAGTTGCTGTGCCAAAACAAACAACCGAAGTTGCTGTGCCAAAACAATCAACCGAAGTTGCTGTGCAAAAATAGTCAACCGAAGTCGCTGTGCCAAAACAGTTAACCGAAGTTGATGTGCCAAAACAGTCAACCAAAGTTGCTGTGCCAAAACAGTCAACCGAAGTTGCTGTGCCAAAACAATCAACCGAAGTTGCTGTGCCAAAACAATCAGCCGCAGTTGCTGTACCAAAGCAGTCAACCGAAGTTGCTGTGCCAAAACAGTCAACCGAAGTTGCTATGCCAAAACAGTTAACCGAAGTTGCTGGGCCAAAACAGACGATCGAAGGCGCTGTGCCAAAACAGTCTCCCGAAGTTGCTATGCCAAAACAATCAACCGAAGTTGCTGTGCCAAAGTAGTTAACCGAAGTTGCGGTGCCAAAACAGTCAACCGAAGTTGCTGTGCCAAAACAGTCAACCGAAATTGCTGTGCCAAAAAAGTCAAAGTTGCTGTGCCAAAACAGACAACCGAAGTCGCTGTGCCAAAACAGTCAACCGAAGTTGCTGTGCCAAAACAGACAACTGAAGTTGCTGTGCCAAAACAGTCAACCGAAGTTGCTGTGCCAAAACAGTCAACCGAAGTTGCTGTGCCAAAGCAGGCGACCGAAGTCGTTGTGCCATAACAGTCAACCGAAGTTGCGGTGCCAAAACAGTCAACCGAAGTTGCTGTGCCAAAACAGTCAACCGAAGTTGCTGTGCCAAAATAGTCAACCGAAGTTGCGGTGCCAAAACAATCAACCGAAGTTGCTGTGCCAAAATAGTCAACCGAAGTTGCGGTGCCAAAACAGTCAACCGAAGTTGCTGTGCCATAACAATCAACCGAAGTTGCTGTGCCAAAATAGTCAACCGAAGTTGCGGTGCCAAAACAGTCAACCGAAGTTGCTGTGCCAAAACAGTGAACCGAAGTTGCTGTGCCAAAACAATCAACCGAAGTTGCTGTGCCAAAATAGTCAACCGAAGTTGCGGTGCCAAAACAGTCAACAGAAGTTGCTGTGCCAAAACAGTCAACCGAAGTTGCTTTGCCAGAACAGTCAACCGAAGCTGCCCTGCAAAAACAGTCAACCGAAGTTGCTGTGCCAAAACAGACAACCGAAGTTGCTGTATTAAAACAGTCAACCGAAGTTGCTGTGCCAAAACATTCAACCGAAGTTGCTGTGCCAAAACAGTCAACCGAAGTTTCTGTGAAAAAAAGACAACCGAAGTTGCTGTGCCAAAACAGTCAACCGAAGTTGCTGTGCCAAAACAATCAACCGAAGTTGCTGTGCCAAAACAGACGACCGAAGTCGTTGTGCCAAAACAGTCAACCGAAGTTGCTGTGCCAAAACAGTCAACCGAAGTTGCTCTGCCAAAACAGTCAACCGAAGTTGCTGTGCAAAAACAGTCAACCAAAGTTGCTGTGCCAAAACAGTCAACCGAAGTTGCTGTGCCAAAAGAGTCAAAGTTGCTGTGCCAAAACAGACAACCGAAGTCGCTGTGCCAAAACAGTCAACCGAAGTTGCTGTGCCAAAACAATCAACCGAAGTTACTGTGCTAAAACAGTCAACCGAAGTTGCTGTGCCAAAGCAGGCGACCGAAGTTGCTGTGCGAAGGCAGATGGTCGAAGTCGTTGTGCAATAACAGTCAACCGAAGGTGCTGTTCCAAAACAGTCAACCGAAGTTGCTGTGCCAAAACAATCAACTGAAGTTGCTGTGCCAAAACAGTCAACCGAAGTTGCTTTGCCAGAACAGTCAACCGAAGTTGCTCTGCAAAAACAGTCAACCAAAGTTGCTGTGCCAAAACAGTCAACCGAAGTTGCTGTGCCAAAACAGACAACCGAAGTTGCTGTATTAAAACAGTCAACCGAAGTTGCTGTGCCAAAACATTCAACCGAAGTCGCTGTGCCAAAACAGTCAACCGAAGTTTCTGTGAAAAAAAGACAACCGAAGTTGCTGTGCCAAAACAGTCAACCGAAGTTGCTGTGCCAAAACAATCAACCGAAGTTGCTGTGCCAAAACAGACGACCAAAGTTGCTGTGCCAAAACAGACGACCAAAGTCGTTGTGCCAAAACATTCAACCGAAGTTGCTGTGGCAAAACAATCATCCGAAGTTGCTGTGCCAAAACAGTCAACGGAAGTTGCTGTGCCAAAACAATCAACCGAAGTTGCTGTGCCAAAACAGTCAACCGAAGTTGCTGTGCCAAAACATATACAACCGAAGTTGCTGTGCCAAAACAATCAACCGAAATTGCTGTGCCAAAACAGTCAACCGAAGTCGCTGTGCCAAAACAGTCAACCGAAGTTGATGTGCCAAAACAGTCAACCAAAGTTGCTGTGCCAAGACAGTCAACCGAAGTTGCTGTGCCAAAACAGTGAACCGAAGTTGCTGTGCCAAAACAATCAACCGAAGTTGCTGTGCCAAAATAGTCAACCGAAGTTGCGGTGCCAAAACAGTCAACAGAAGTTGCTGTGCCAAAACAGTCAACCGAAGTTGCTTTGCCAGAACAGTCAACCGAAGTTGCGGTGCCATAACAATCAACCGAAGTTGCTGTGCCAAAATAGTCAACCGAAGTTGCGGTGCCAAAACAGTCAACCGAAGTTGCTGTGCCAAAACAGTGAACCGAAGTTGCTGTGCCAAAACAATCAACCGAAGTTGCTGTGCCAAAATAGTCAACCGAAGTTGCGGTGCCAAAACAGTCAACAGAAGTTGCTGTGCCAAAACAGTCAACCGAAGTTGCTTTGCCAGAACAGTCAACCGAAGCTGCCCTGCAAAAACAGTCAACCGAAGTTGCTGTGCCAAAACAGACAACCGAAGTTGCTGTATTAAAACAGTCAACCGAAGTTGCTGTGCCAAAACATTCAACCGAAGTTGCTGTGCCAAAACAGTCAACCGAAGTTTCTGTGAAAAAAAGACAACCGAAGTTGCTGTGCCAAAACAGTCAACCGAAGTTGCTGTGCCAAAACAATCAACCGAAGTTGCTGTGCCAAAACAGACGACCGAAGTCGTTGTGCCAAAACAGTCAACCGAAGTTGCTGTGCCAAAACAGTCAACCGAAGTTGCTCTGCCAAAACAGTCAACCGAAGTTGCTGTGCAAAAACAGTCAACCAAAGTTGCTGTGCCAAAACAGTCAACCGAAGTTGCTGTGCCAAAAGAGTCAAAGTTGCTGTGCCAAAACAGACAACCGAAGTCGCTGTGCCAAAACAGTCAACCGAAGTTGCTGTGCCAAAACAATCAACCGAAGTTACTGTGCTAAAACAGTCAACCGAAGTTGCTGTGCCAAAGCAGGCGACCGAAGTTGCTGTGCGAAGGCAGATGGTCGAAGTCGTTGTGCAATAACAGTCAACCGAAGGTGCTGTTCCAAAACAGTCAACCGAAGTTGCTGTGCCAAAACAATCAACTGAAGTTGCTGTGCCAAAACAGTCAACCGAAGTTGCTTTGCCAGAACAGTCAACCGAAGTTGCTCTGCAAAAACAGTCAACCAAAGTTGCTGTGCCAAAACAGTCAACCGAAGTTGCTGTGCCAAAACAGACAACCGAAGTTGCTGTATTAAAACAGTCAACCGAAGTTGCTGTGCCAAAACATTCAACCGAAGTCGCTGTGCCAAAACAGTCAACCGAAGTTTCTGTGAAAAAAAGACAACCGAAGTTGCTGTGCCAAAACAGTCAACCGAAGTTGCTGTGCCAAAACAATCAACCGAAGTTGCTGTGCCAAAACAGACGACCAAAGTTGCTGTGCCAAAACAGACGACCAAAGTCGTTGTGCCAAAACATTCAACCGAAGTTGCTGTGGCAAAACAATCATCCGAAGTTGCTGTGCCAAAACAGTCAACGGAAGTTGCTGTGCCAAAACAATCAACCGAAGTTGCTGTGCCAAAACAGTCAACCGAAGTTGCTGTGCCAAAACATATACAACCGAAGTTGCTGTGCCAAAACAGTCAACCGAAGTTGCTGTGCCAAAACATATACAACCGAAGTTGCTGTGCCAAAACAATCAACCGAAGTTGCTGTGCCAAGACAGACGACCGAAGTCGTTGTGCCAAAACAGTCTACCGAAGTCGTTGTGCCAAAACAGTCAACCGAAGTTGCTGTGTCAAAATAGCCAACCGAAGTTGCTTTGCCAAAACAGTCAACCGAAGTTGCTGTGCCAAAATAGTCAACCGTAGTTGCTTTGCCAAAACAGTCAACCGAAGTTGCTGTGCCAAAACAGTCAACCGAAGTTGCTGTGCCAAAACAATCAACTGAAGTTGCTGTGCCAAAACAGTCAACCGAAGTTGCTTTGCCAGAACAGTCAACCGAAGTTGCTGTGCCAAAACAATCAACCGAAGTTGCTGTGCCAAAATTGTCAACCGAAGTTGCTGTGCCAAAACAGTCAACCGAAGTTGCTGTGCCAAAACAATCAACCGAAGTTGCTGTGCCAAAACAGTCAACCGAAGTTACTGTACTAAAACAGTCAACCGAAGTTGCTGTGCCAAAGCAGGCGACCGAAGTCGTTGTGCCATAACAGTAAACCGAAGCTGCTGTGCCAAAACAGACAACCGAAGTCGCTGTGCCAAAACAGTCAACCGAAGTTGCTGTGCCAAAACAATCAACCGAAGTTGCTGTGCCAAAACAGTCAACCGAAGTTGCTGTGCCAAAACATATACAACCGAAGTTGCTGTGCCAAAACAATCAACCGAAATTGCTGTGCCAAAACAGTCAACCGAAGTCGCTGTGCCAAAACAGTCAACCGAAGTTGATGTGCCAAAACAGTCAACCAAAGTTGCTGTGCCAAAACAGTCAACCGAAGTTGCTGTGCCAAAACAATCAACCGAAGTTGCTGTGCCAAAACAATCAACCGCAGTTGCTGTACCAAAGCAGTCAACCGAAGTTGCTGTGCCAAAACAGTCAACCGAAGTTGCTATGCCAAAACAGTTAACCGAAGTTGCTGTGCCAAAACAGACGATCGAAGGCGCTGTGCCAAAACAGTCTCCCGAAGTTGCTATGCCAAAACAATCAACCGAAGTTGCTGTGCCAAAATAGTCAACCGAAGTTGCTGTGCCAAAACAGACGACCAAAGTCGTTGTGCCAAAACATTCAACCGAAGTTGCTGTGGCAAAACAATCATCCGAAGTTGCTGTGCCAAAACAGTCAACGGAAGTTGCTGTGCCAAAATACTCAACCGAAGTTGCTGTGCCAAGACAGACGACCGAAGTCGTTGTGCCAAAAGTCTACCGAAGTCGTTGTGCCAAAACAGTCAACCGAAGTTGCTGTGTCAAAATAGTCAACCGAAGTTGCTTTGCCAAAACAGTCAACCGAAGTTGCTGTGCCAAAATAGTCAACCGTAGTTGCTTTGCCAAAACAGTCAACCGAAGTTCCTGTGCCAAAACAGTCAACCGAAGTTGCTGTGCCAAAACAATCAACTGAAGTTGCTGTGCCAAAACAGTCAACCGAAGTTGCTTTGCCAGAACAGTCAACCGAAGTTGCTGTGCCAAAACAATCAACCGAAGTTGCTGTGCCAAAATTGTCAACCGAAGTTGCTGTGCCAAAACAGACGACCGAAGTCGTTGTGCCAAAACAGTCAAACGAAGTTGCTGTGGCAAAACAATCACCCGAAGTTGCTGTGCCAAAACAGTCAACCGAAGTTGCTATGCCAAAACAGTCAACCGAAGATGCTGTGTCAAAACAGTCAAAGTTGCTGTGCCAAAACAGACGACCGAAGGCGCTGTGCCAAAACAGTCAACCGAAGTTGATGTGCCAAAACAGTCAACCAAAGTTGCTGCGCCAAAACAGTCAACCGAAGTTTCTGTGAAAAAAAAGACAACCGAAGTTGCTGTGCCAAAACAGTCAACCGAAGTTGCTGTGCCAAAACAATCAACCGAAGTTGCTGTGCCAAAACAGTCAACCGAAGTTGCTGTGCCAAAACAATCAACCGAAGATGCTGTGCCAAAACAATCAACCGAAGTTGCTGTGCCAAAACATTCAACCGAAGTCGCTGTGCCAAAACAGTCAACCGAAGTTGCTTTGCAAAAAACAGTCAACCGAAGTTTCTGTGAAAAAAAAGACAACCGAAGTTGCTGTGCCAAAACAGTCAACCGAAGTTGCTGTGCCAAAACAATCAACCGAAGTTGCTGTGCCAAAACAGACGACCGAAGTCGTTGTGCCAAAACAGTCAACCGAAGTTGCTGTGCCAAAACAGTCAACCGAAGTTGCTCTTCTAAAACAGTCAACCGAAGTTGCTGTGCAAAAACAGTCAACCAAAGTTGCTGTGCCAAAACAGTCAACCGAAGTTGCTGTGCCAAAAGAGTCAAAGTTGCTGTGCCAAAACAGACAACCGAAGTCGCTGTGCCAAAACAGTCAACCGAAGTTGCTGTGCCAAAACAGTCAACCGAAGTTACTGTGCTAAAACAGTCAACCGAAGTTGCTGTGCCAAAGCAGGCGACCGAAGTTGCTGTGCGAAAGCAGACGGCCGAAGTTGCTGTTCCAAAACAGTTAAAGTTGCTGTGCCAAAACAGACACCCGAAGTCGCTGTGCCAAAACAGTCAACCGAAGTTGCTGTGCCAAAACAGTCAACCGAAGTTACTGTGCTAAAACAGTCAACCGAAGTTGCTGTGCCAAAGCAGGCGACCGAAGTTGCTGTGCGAAAGCAGACGGCCGAAGTCGTTGTGCGATAACAGTCAACCGAAGGTGCTGTGCCAAAACAGTCAACCGAAGTTGCTGTGCCAAAACAATCAACTGAAGTTGCTGTGCCAAAACAGTCAACCGAAGTTGCTTTGCCAGAACAGTCAACCGAAGCTGCCATGCGAAAACAGTCAACCAAAGCTGCTGTGCCAAAACAGTCCACCGAAGTTGCTGTGCCAAAACACTCAAAGTTGCTGTGCCAAAACAGACAACCGAAGTTGCTGTATTAAAACAGTCAACCGAAGTTGCTGTGCCAAAACATTCAACCGAAGTCGCTGTGCCAAAACAGTCAACCGAAGTTTCTGTGAAAAAAAGACAACCGAAGTTGCTGTGCCAAAACAGTCAACCGAAGTTGCTGTGCCAAAACAATCAACCGAAGTTGCTGTGCCAAAACAGACGACCAAAGTCGTTGTGCCAAAACATTCAACCGAAGTTGCTGTGGCAAAACAATCATCCGAAGTTGCTGTGCCAAAACAGTCAACCGAAGTTGCTGTGCCAAAATACTCAACCGAAGTTGCTGTGCCAAAACAGACGACCAAAGTTGCTGTGCCAAAACAGTCAACCGAAGTCGTTGTGCCAAAACAGTCAACGAAGTTGCTGTGTCAAAATAGTCAACCGAAGTTGCTGTGCCAAAACAGTCAAAGTAGCTGTGCCAAAACAATCAACCGAAGTTGCGGTGCCAAAATAGTCAACCGAAGTTGCTGTGCCAAAACAGACGACCAAAGTCGTTGTGCCAAAACATTCAACCGAAGTTGCTGTGGCAAAACAATCATCCGAAGTTGCTGTGCCAAAACAGTCAACGGAAGTTGCTGTGCCAAAATACTCAACCGAAGTTGCCGTGCCAAGACAGACGACCGAAGTCGTTGTGCCAAAACAGTCTTACGAAGTCGTTGTGCCAAAACAGTCAACCGAAGTGCTGTGTCAAAATAGTCAACCGAAGTTGCTTTGCCAAAACAGTCAACCGAAGTTGCTGTGCCAAAATAGTCAACCGTAGTTGCTTTGCCAAAACAGTCAACCGAAGTTGCTGTGCCAAAACAGTCAACCGAAGTTGCTGTGCCAAAACAATCAACTGAAGTTGCTGTGCCAAAACAGTCAACCGAAGTTGCTTTGCCAGAACAGTCAAATGAAGTTGCTGTGCCAAAACAATCAACCGAAGTTGCTGTGCCAAAATTGTCAACCGAAGTTGCTGTGCCAAAACAGTCAACCGAAGTTGCTGTGCCAAAACAATCAACCGAAGTTGCTGTGCCAAAACAGACGACCAAAGTTGCTGTGCCAAAACAGTCAACCGAAGTCGTTGTGCCAAAACAGTCAACGAAGTTGCTGTGTCAAAATAGTCAACCGAAGTTGCTGTGCCAAAACAGTCAAAGTAGCTGTGCCAAAACAATCAACCGAAGTTGCTGTGCCAAAATAGTCAACCGAAGTTGCTGTGCTAAAACAGACGACCAAAGTCGTTGTGCCAAAACATTCAACCGAAGTTGCTGTGGCAAAACAATCATCCGAAGTTGCTGTGCCAAAACAGTCAACGGAAGTTGCTGTGCCAAAATACTCAACCGAAGTTGCTGTGCCAAGACAGACGACCGAAGTCGTTGTGCCAAAACAGTCTACCGAAGTCGTTGTGCCAAAACAGTCAACCGAAGTTGCTGTGTCAAAATAGTCAACCGAAGTTGCTTTGCCAAAACAGTCAACCGAAGTTGCTGTGCCAAAATAGTCAACCGTAGTTGCTTTGCCAAAACAGTCAACCGAAGTTCCTGTGCCAAAACAGTCAACCGAAGTTGCTGTGCCAAAACAATCAACTGAAGTTGCTGTGCCAAAACAGTCAACCGAAGTTGCTTTGCCAGAACAGTCAACCGAAGTTGCTGTGCCAAAACAATCAACCGAAGTTGCTGTGCCAAAATTGTCAACCGAAGTTGCTGTGCCAAAACAGACGACCGAAGTCGTTGTGCCAAAACAGTCAAACGAAGTTGCTGTGGCAAAACAATCACCCGAAGTTGCTGTGCCAAAACAGTCAACCGAAGTTGCTATGCCAAAACAGTCAACCGAAGATGCTGTGTCAAAACAGTCAAAGTTGCTGTGCCAAAACAGACGACCGAAGGCGCTGTGCCAAAACAGTCAACCGAAGTTGATGTGCCAAAACAGTCAACCAAAGTTGCTGCGCCAAAACAGTCAACCGAAGTTTCTGTGAAAAAAAAAGACAACCGAAGTTGCTGTGCCAAAACAGTCAACCGAAGTTGCTGTGCCAAAACAATCAACCGAAGTTGCTGTGCCAAAACAGTCAACCGAAGTTGCTGTGCCAAAACAATCAACCGAAGATGCTGTGCCAAAACAATCAACCGAAGTTGCTATGCCAAAACATTCAACCGAAGTCGCTGTGCCAAAACAGTCAACCGAAGTTGCTTTGCAAAAAACAGTCAACCGAAGTTTCTGTGAAAAAAAAGACAACCGAAGTTGCTGTGCCAAAACAGTCAACCGAAGTTGCTGTGCCAAAACAATCAACCGAAGTTGCTGTGCCAAAACAGACGACCGAAGTCGTTGTGCCAAAACAGTCAACCGAGGTTGCTGTGCCAAAACAGTCAACCGAAGTTGCTCTTCTAAAACAGTCAACTGAAGTTGCTGTGCAAAAACAGTCAACCAAAGTTGCTGTGCCAAAACAGTCAACCGAAGTTGCTGTGCCAAAAGAGTCAAAGTTGCTGTGCCAAAACAGACAACCGAAGTCGCTGTGCCAAAACAGTCAACCGAAGTTGCTGTGCCAAAACAGTCAACCGAAGTTACTGTGCTAAAACAGTCAACCGAAGTTGCTGTGCCAAAGCAGGCGACCGAAGTTGCTGTGCGAAAGCAGACGGCCGAAGTTGCTGTTCCAAAACAGTTAAAGTTGCTGTGCCAAAACAGACACCCGAAGTCGCTGTGCCAAAACAGTCAACCGAAGTTGCTGTGCCAAAACAGTCAACCGAAGTTACTGTGCTAAAACAGTCAACCGAAGTTGCTGTGCCAAAGCAGGCGACCGAAGTTGCTGTGCGAAAGCAGACGGCCGAAGTCGTTGTGCGATAACAGTCAACCGAAGGTGCTGTGCCAAAACAGTCAACCGAAGTTGCTGTGCCAAAACAATCAACTGAAGTTGCTGTGCCAAAACAGTCAACCGAAGTTGCTTTGCCAGAACAGTCAACCGAAGCTGCCCTGCAAAAACAGTCAACCAAAGCTGCTGTGCCAAAACAGTCCACCGAAGTTGCTGTGCCAAAACACTCAAAGTTGCTGTGCCAAAACAGACAACCGAAGTTGCTGTATTAAAACAGTCAACCGAAATTGCTGTGCCAAAACATTCAACCGAAGTCGCTGTGCCAAAACAGTCAACCGAAGTTTCTGTGAAAAAAAGACAACCGAAGTTGCTGTGCCAAAACAGTCAACCGAAGTTGCTGTGCCAAAACAATCAACCGAAGTTGCTGTGCCAAAACAGACGACCGAAGTCGTTGTGCCAAAACAGTCAACCGAAGTTGCTGTGCCAAAACAGTCAACCGAAGTTGCTCTGCCAAAACAGTCAACCGAAGTTGCTGTGCAAAAACAGTCAACCAAAGTTGCTGAGCCAAAACAGTCAACCGAAGTTGCTGTGCCAAAAGAGTCAAAGTTGCTGTGCCAAAACAGACAACCGAAGTCGCTGCGCCAAAACAGTCAACCGAAGTTGCTGTGCCAAAACAATCAACCGAAGTTACTGTGCTAAAACAGTCAACCGAAGTTGCTGTGCCAAAGCAGGCGACCGAAGTTGCTGTGCGAAAGCAGACGGCCGAAGTTGCTGTTCCAAAACAGTTAAAGTTGCTGTGCTAAAACAGACACCCGAAGTCGCTGTGCCAGAACAGTCAACCGAAGTTGCTGTGTCAAAACAATCAACTGAAGTTGCTGTGCCAAAACAGTCAACCGAAGTTGCTTTGCCAGAACAGTCAACCGAAGTTGCTCTGCAAAAACAGTCAACCAAAGCTGCTGTGCCAAAACAGTCCACCGAAGTTGCTGTGCCAAAACACTCAAAGTTGCTGTGCCAAAACAGACAACCGAAGTTGCTGTATTAAAACAGTCAACCGAAGTTGCTGTGCGAAAGCAGACGGCCGAAGTCGTTGTGCAATAACAGTCAACCGAAGTTGCTGTGCCAAAGCAGGCGACCGAAGTCGTTGTGCCATAACAGTCAACAGAAGCTGCTGTGCCAAAACAGTCAACCGAAGTCGCTGTGCCAAAACAGTCAACCGAAGTTGCTGTGCCAAAACAGTCAACCGAAGTCGCTGTGCCTAAACAGTCAACCGAAGTTGCTGTGCCAAAACAGTCAAAGTTGCTGTGCCAAAACAGACAACCGAAGTCGCTGTGCCAAAACAGTCAACCGAAGTTACTGTACTAAAACAGTCAACCGAAGTTGCTGTGCCAAAGCAGGCGACCGAAGTCGTTGTGCCATAACAGTAAACCGAAGCTGCTGTGCCAAAACAGACAACCGAAGTTGCTGTGCCAAAACAATCAACCGAAGTTGCTGTGCCAAAACAGTCAACCGAAGTTGCTGTGCCAAAACAAACAACCGAAGTTGCTGTGCCAAAACAATCAACCGAAGTTGCTGTGCAAAAACAGTCAACCGAAGTCGCTGTGCCAAAACAGTTAACCGAAGTTGATGTGCCAAAACAGTCAACCAAAGTTGCTGTGCCAAAACAGTCAACCGAAGTTGCTGTGCCAAAACAATCAACCGAAGTTGCTGTGCCAAAACAATCAGCCGCAGTTGCTGTACCAAAGCAGTCAACCGAAGTTGCTGTGCCAAAACAGTCAACCGAAGTTGCTATGCCAAAACAGTTAACCGAAGTTGCTGGGCCAAAACAGACGATCGAAGGCGCTGTGCCAAAACAGTCTCCCGAAGTTGCTATGCCAAAACAATCAACCGAAGTTGCTGTGCCAAAGTAGTTAACCGAAGTTGCGGTGCCAAAACAGTCAACCGAAGTTGCTGTGCCAAAACAGTCAACCGAAATTGCTGTGCCAAAAAAGTCAAAGTTGCTGTGCCAAAACAGACAACCGAAGTCGCTGTGCCAAAACAGTCAACCGAAGTTGCTGTGCCAAAACAGACAACTGAAGTTGCTGTGCCAAAACAGTCAACCGAAGTTGCTGTGCCAAAACAGTCAACCGAAGTTGCTGTACCAAAGCAGGCGACCGAAGTCGTTGTGCCATAACAGTCAACCGAAGTTGCGGTGCCAAAACAGTCAACCGAAGTTGCTGTGCCAAAACAGTCAACCGAAGTTGCTGTGCCAAAATAGTCAACCGAAGTTGCGGTGCCAAAACAATCAACCGAAGTTGCTGTGCCAAAATAGTCAACCGAAGTTGCGGTGCCAAAACAGTCAACCGAAGTTGCTGTGCCATAACAATCAACCGAATGCTGTGCCAAAATAGTCAACCGAAGTTGCGGTGCCAAAACAGTCAACCGAAGTTGCTGTGCCAAAACAGTGAACCGAAGTTGCTGTGCCAAAACAATCAACCGAAGTTGCTGTGCCAAAATAGTCAACCGAAGTTGCGGTGCCAAAACAGTCAACAGAAGTTGCTGTGCCAAAACAGTCAACCGAAGTTGCTGTGACAAAGCAGGCGACCGAAGTCGTTGTGCCATAACAGTCAACCGAAGTTGCGGTGCCAAAACAGTCAGCCGAAGTTGCTGTGCCAAAATAGTCAACCAAAGTAGCTTTGCCAAAACAGTCAACCGAAGTTGCTGTGCCAAAACAGTCAACCGAAGTTGCTGTGCCGAAACAGTCAACCGAAGTTGCTGTGCCAAAACTGTCAAAGTTGCTGTGCCAAAACAGACGACCGAAGTCGCTGTGCCAAAACAGTCAACCGAAGTTGCTGTGCCAAAACGGACAACTGAAGTTGCTGTGCCAAAACAGTCAACCGAAGTTGCTGTGCCAAAACAATCAACCGAAGTTACTGTGCTAAAACAGTCAACCGAAGTTGCTGTGCCAAAGCAGGCGACCGAAGTTGCTGTGCGAAAGCAGACGGCCGAAGTTGCTGTTCCAAAACAGTTAAAGTTGCTGTGCCAAAACAGACACCCGAAGTCGCTGTGCCAAAACAGTCAACCGAAGTTGCTGTGCCAAAACAGTCAACCGAAGTTACTGTGCTAAAACAGTCAACCGAAGTTGCTGTGCCAAAGCAGGCGACCGAAGTTGCTGTGCGAAAGCAGACGGCCGAAGTCGTTGTGCAATAACAGTCAACCGAATGTGCTGTGCCAAAACAGTCAACCGAAGTTGCTGTGCCAAAACAATCAACTGAAGTTGCTGTGCCAAAACAGTCAACCGAAGTTGCTTTGCCAGAACAGTCAACCGAAGTTGCTCTGCAAAAACAGTCAACCAAAGCTGCTGTGCCAAAACAGTCCACCGAAGTTGCTGTGCCAAAACACTCAAAGTTGCTGTGCCAAAACAGACAACCGAAGTTGCTGTATTAAAACAGTCAACCGAAGTTGCTATGCGAAAACAGACGGCCGAAGTCGTTGTGCAATAACAGTCAACCGAAGTTGCTGTGCCAAAGCAGGCGACCGAAGTTGCTGTGCCATAACAGTCAACAGAAGCTGCTGTGCCAAAACAGTCAACCGAAGTCGCTGTGCCAAAACAGTCAACCGAAGTTGCTGTGCCAAAACAGTCAACCGAAGTTGATGTGCCAAAACAATCAGCCGAAGTTGCTGTGCCAAAACAGTCAACCGAAGTCGCTGTGCCTAAACAGTCAACCGAAGTTGCTGTGCCAAAACAGTCAAAGTTGCTGTGCCAAAACAGACAACCGAAGTCGCTGTGCCAAAACAGTCAACCGAAGTTACTGTACTAAAACAGTCAACCGAAGTTGCTGTGCCAAAGCAGGCGACCGAAGTCGTTGTGCCATAACAGTAAACCGAAGCTGCTGTGCCAAAACAGACAACCGAAGTCGCTGTGTCAAAACAGTCAACCGAAGTTGCTGTGCCAAAACAATCAACCGAAGTTGCTGTGCCAAAACCGTCAACCGAAGTTGCTGTGCCAAAACAAACAACCGAAGTTGCTGTGCCAAAACAATCAACCGAAGTTGCTGTGCCAAAACAGTCAACCGAAGTCGCTGTGCCAAAACAGTTAACCGAAGTTGATGTGCCAAAACAGTCAACCAAAGTTGCTGTGCCAAAACAGTCAACCGAAGTTGCTGTGCCAAAACAATCAACCGAAGTTGCTGTGCCAAAACAATCAACCGCAGTTGCTGTACCAAAGCAGTCAACCGAAGTTGCTGTGCCAAAACAGTCAACCGAAGTTGCTATGCCAAAACAGTTAACCGAAGTTGCTGGGCCAAAACAGACGATCGAAGGCGCTGTGCCAAAACAGTCTCCCGAAGTTGCTATGCCAAAACAATCAACCGAAGTTGCTGTGCCAAAGTAGTTAACCGAAGTTGCGGTGCCAAAACAGTCAACCGAAGTTGCTGTGCCAAAACAGTCAACCGAAGTTGCTGTGCCAAAACAGTCAACCGAAATTGCTGTGCCAAAACAGTCAAAGTTGCTGTGCCAAAACAGACAACCGAAGTCGCTGTGCCAAAACAGTCAAAGTTGCTGTGCCAAAACAGACAACTGAAGTTGCTGTGCCAAAACAGTCAACCGAAGTTGCTGTGCCAAAACAGTCAACCGAAGTTGCTGTGCCAAAGCAGGCGACCGAAGTCGTTGTGCCATAACAGTCAACCGAAGTTGCGGTGCCAAAACAGTCAACCGAAGTTGCTGTGCCAAAACAGTCAACCAAAGTTGCTGTGCCAAAATAGTCAACCGAAGTTGCGGTGCTAAAACAATCAACCGAAGTTGCTGTGCCAAAATAGTCAACCGAAGTTGCGGTGCCAAAACAGTCAACCGAAGTTGCTGTGCCATAACAATCAACCGAAGTTGCTGTGCCAAAATAGTCAACCGAAGTTGCGGTGCCAAAACAGTCAACCGAAGTTGCTGTGCCAAAACAGTGAACCGAAGTTGCTGTGCCAAAACAATCAACCGAAGTTGCTGTGCCAAAATAGTCAACCGAAGTTGCGGTGCCAAAACAGTCAACAGAAGTTGCTGTGCCAAAACAGTCAACCGAAGTTGCTGTGCCAAAGCAGACGACCGAAGTCGTTGTGCCATAACAGTCAACCGAAGTTGCGGTGCCAAAACAGTCAACCGAAGTTGCTGTGCCAAAATAGTCAACCAAAGTAGCTTTGCCAAAACAGTCAACCGAAGTTGCTGTGCCAAAACAGTCAACCGAAGTTGCTGTGCCAAAACTGTCAAAGTTGCTGTGCCAAAACAGACGACCGAAGTCGCTGTGCCAAAACAGTCAACCGAAGTTGCTGTGCCAAAACAGACAACTGAAGTTGCTGTGCCAAAACAGTCAACCGAAGTTGCGGTGCCAGAACAGTCAACCGAAGTTGCTGTGCCAAAACAATCAACCGAAGTTGCTGTGCCAAAACAGACGACCGAAGTCGTTGTGCCAAAACAGTCAACCGAAGTTGCTGTGCCAAAACAGACGACCGAAGTCGTTGTGCCAAAACAGTCAACCGAAGTTGCTGCGCCAAAATAGTCGACCGATGTTGCTTTGCCAACACAGTCAACCGAAGTTACTGTGCCAAAATAGACAACCGAAGTTGCTTTGCCAAAACAGTTAACCGAAGTTGCTGTGCAAAAAAACAGTCAACCGAAGTTGCTGTGCCAAAACACTCAACCGAAGTTGCTGTGCCAAAACAGACGACTGAAGTCGCTGTGCCAAAACAGTCAACCGAAGTTGCAGTGGCAAAACAGTCAACCGAAGTCTTTGTGCCAAAACAATCCACCGAAGTTGCTGTGCCAAAACAATCAACCGAAGTTGCTGTGCCAAAACAGTCAACCGAAGTTGCTGTGCCAAAACAGTCAACCGAAGTTGCTGTGCCAAAACAATCAACCGAAGTTGCTGTGCCAAAACAGTCAACCGAAGTTACTACGCCGAAACAGTCAACCGAAGTTGCTGTGCCAAAACAGTCAACCGAAGTTGCTGTGCCAAAACAGTCAACCGAAGTTGCTGTGCCAAAACAGTGAACCGAAGTTGCTGTGCCAAAACAATCAACCGAAGTTGCCGTTCCAAAACAGTCAATCGAAGTTGCTGTGCCAAAACAGTCAACCGAAGTTGCTGTGCTAAAACAATCAACCGAAGTTGCTGTGCCAAAACGGTCAACCGAAGTTGCTGTGCCGAAGCAGACAACTGAAGTTGCTGTGCCAAAACAGTCAGCACAAAGCCGCTGTGTCCGAAACAGTCAAAAGAAGTCGCTGTGCAAGGTATCCCTCTGACGCTCGGACTTGATACGAGTACCAGAGGAACAGTGGCTGATTTCACAATATCAGATGTCTTGGGAATAAGGCAGATTATATTGTGAGATCAGCTGGTTTAGTTTTTGGCAAATTCTGTATCGCTCCTTACCCAACCAACCTTAGAATACTTATGTGAAAAATTCCATAAACTAAATGAGAATTATTAATTATCTATAAAATATGATGGTTGGTAGCTAAAATAAATACGTTAATGTATTGTTATAAACTAATGTAGTTACAGACGAGCAAAGGAGTGAAATGTTAGTGGGGTACAGATATGTAAAAGAACATAATAAATATAAATATTATGGGTATGTAACAAAGTTTAAGTAGCTATTACTATTAACTTCGTTACAATTCATTCAAATTTATATCATAAAAAATGGCGATTTTCTGTAAATTGACAAAAATAATAATGAGAAAGAAAATAGTGAACAAAATCTGATGACATTTAGAAAAAACAATTGTCATTTTTTTTAAATGTCTTGGTAAATGAACGATATACAGTTACGAGAATAAAAAATACAACGCTAAGTGATGTCGTGCAAGGTATCCCTCTGACGCTCGGACTTGATACGAGTACCAGAGGAACAGTGGCTGATTTCACAATATCAGATGTCTTGGGAATAAGGCAGATTATATTGTGAGATCAGCTGGTTTAGTTTTTGGCAAATTCTGTATCGCTCCTTACCCAACCAACCTTAGAATACTTATGTGAAAAATTCCATAAACTAAATGAGAATTATTAATTATCTATAAAATATGATGGTTGGTAGCTAAAATAAATACGTTAATGTATTGTTATCAACTAATGTAGTTACAGACGAGCAAAGGAGTGAAATGTTAGTGGGGTACAGATATGTAAAAGAACATAATAAATATAAATATTATGGGTATGTAACAAAGTTTAAGTAGCTATTACTATTAACTTCGTTACAATT
The DNA here is from genome assembly GCA_932274085.1 of Protocalliphora azurea. NCBI lineage: Eukaryota > Metazoa > Arthropoda > Insecta > Diptera > Calliphoridae > Protocalliphora > Protocalliphora azurea. Next base: position 80,085,445 of record OW026520.1, read on the forward strand.
CATTCAAATTTATATCATAAAAAATGGCGATTTTCTGTAAATTGACAAAAATAATAATGAGAAAGAAAATAGTGAACAAAATCTGATGATATTTAGAAAAAACAATTGTCATTTTTTTTTTTAAATGTCTTGGTAAATGAACGATATACAGTTACGAGAATAAAAAATACAACGCTAAGTGATGTGATCTTTGTTCGCATATGTTTTGTTTATAGTTTTGGTTTTGCTATATGGCCGGTAGACTTCTGTTAAATATAATTGTTCGAATATTTTTGTACTTAAAGAAAATTATTAAACGTTTAGTAAAAACAGTTGTATATTTGAGCAAGCAAAAAAAGTGCAACTCTAAAAAAATCAACATTATTTTTTAAATTTTGATAAAAATCGTTATTGGAAAAGATTGGAAGCTATTGTATTGTTAAATACTAAAATACATGAAATCAACAGATAATATAAATATTAGCAAATTATAATTTCTATAAAATTTTGCTACTTTTCTAAACTATTTTGGTAAATTGTACATAGATTGATATTTGTGGAATTCTTATTTTTTTTTATTACTTTGAAATACTACAAAAATTCTCTATGAAAAGCGATCAATTATTCATGATAATTGGGCTTAGGTTAGGTTGATAATTCATAATTGTATAAGAGCTTTGAACCGAAATAACGCGATCAGTTTCAATCATTATTGTGATGCAATCAACAGCTAAATATATATCTTTTTTCGCAATGATACGGCATTATTTAATGACCGATAAGGCAATAATGTCCAAATATCTCTTTATTTTGGTTCTGGAACAAATTGTAACATAGGGAAAGACAACTAAGAATTATACCTATTTTGAATCTCTTCCAATTTCAAATAATTAAAATTGTAAACTTCATGATTATTGGACTGTTGTACTCTTTAATACTAGAAATTAATATTTAAGGAAATATGTCAACCTAGACAGTCTAAATTTAAAGTCAAATTAATTCAAGTTGTCTTCATTGGATCTCATTTCTGCCTCCAAAGTAAAGGTTCTAGTTTGATTTTAGTAAACGATATGTTATACGTTAGAAGTGTTATCATATTAACATCATATTAATTTAACGATTGGTGGCAGTAGTAGCTTTAAATTGTCACATGTGTTCATCCAAGTAATATAAAATATCTACTGTTACATGACTTCTATAAATTTTTTCAGGTATCATCGTTTCAATATTGTGTTTCTAAGATATTTTTTAAGAATTCTCATATTAGAACTACACATCAATATTATTTCAGTACCATCACATCATCACAATGCTATTCTAAAATATTCCTAAATTCTTAAAAAGAATGGAGAAAGAGTATTTTTTAATATTAATAATATCATTTGTAATTAAAATTACCTTAAATTTATGTGTATTGGTAGTAATTGATTGTAATGCAATCAAATTATAGTTTTCAGCAATTTTCAATAATTATTTTTAGCAAAATTTTAAAAAATACATTGATTTTTTAAGAGTTGCTTTTTTCTGCTCGTATTAAATCACAACTTAAAAAAAAAAAATTAATAACTATTCCTATATGCGACAATTTGGAACAAAGTGACATACAATAGTTGACTACGACCACAAACAATAAAATCACAACAGAATTGGATAATTTAATAACATTCTCGTATATGATATTATGAACTATCTTATGATATTATGAACTAATAATTATCCCCATTCAGGTTGTCCTAAATGGCCCTCCCACAACTTGGAATAAAAACCATTAAAAATATTGATATTATATTCCACCACTCGCAGCATATCTCCTGAGAAACAACTGGATATACCCTATATAGTTCTGAGATCTACTACCTTAGAGCTTTCATCCGATGTATCACAACCCAATCCAGGTCTGTCGTAAATGCCCCCTAACAACATGGAATATATATGTTTTAAATATGAATAATTATATTCCACTCCTCGTAGCATACCTCCTGAGAAACAACTGGATATACCCTATACAGTTCTGAGATCTACTCAACTAGAGCTTTCATCCGATGTATCACAACCCCATTCAGGTCTGTTCGAAATGGCCCTCCCACAACTTGAAATATAAACCATTGAAAAATATTGATATTATATTCCCCATTCAGGTCATTCCTAAATGGCCATCCCACAACTTGGAATATAAATCTCTGAAATGTGACTAATTATATTCCACCCCTTGCTTAGGGCTTTCATCCGATGTGTCACAACACCATTCCCTACCACAACTTGGAATATAAATCATTGAAAAATATTGATATTATATTCCACCCCTCGTAGCATGTTCCCTGAGAAACAAGTAGGTATACCCTAAAGGGTGTGAAGATAAATTCGTCAGTTAGATACGTCCCACATGTCTGTTAAATATATTCCAAACACTGTAAAGTAAGTTGAGTTTATTTAATATGACTTTTTTTTACGGAAAAAAGCGTTTATAAAAATACATTTTAATGTTTTATTAAATAAAATATAACTGTTTAAAATTTTAAACAAAAAATATTAAAAAATATGTCTCCAGAATAAAATTGTGTTGCAACAAAAACACCCATATTTAGGCCACATTGCGGGCCAGTTCGGACAGACCTGAATGGGGTTGTGATATATCACGTGAAAGCTCTAGAGAAGTAGAACTCAAAACTGCACAGAGTATACCCAGTTGTTTCTCAGGAGACATGCTACGAGGTGCTGAAGTTTGGCAAAATTTAATAAGTCTAAGAAACAGGGGGCCATATTTTGATTTTGGCCATACCTGAATGGGGTTATGGTACATCAAATTAAAGGTCTGGAGGAGTAGAACCCAAAACTGTTTAGACAATATTCACTTATTTCCTAGGGAAGATACTACGAGGGTCGGAACTTTGCGAAAATTCTTATAAATTCACACCTGAATGGGGGGCTTTTTGGACAGACCTGAATGGGGTTGTGATACATCGGATGAAAGCTCTAAGGGAGTAGATTTCAAAACTATATAGGGCATACCCAGTTGTTTCTCAGGAGACATGCTACGAGGGGTGGAATATAAGTATTCATATTTCATACACATATATTCCATGTTGTGTGGGGGGGGGGGGGGCATTTACGACAGACCTGAATGGGGTTGTGATACATCGGATGAAAGCTCTAAGGGAGTAGATCTCAGAACTATATAGGGTATACCCAGTTGTTTCCCAGGGAACATGCTACGAGTGGTGGAATACAATCATTCATATTTCAAACATATATATTCCATGTTGTGGAGGGGGCATTTACAACAGACCTGAATGGAGTTGTGATACATCCGATGAAAGCTCTAAGGGAGTAGAACTCAAAACTGCACAGAGTATATCCAGTTGTTTCTCAGGGAACATGCTACGAGGGGTGGAATACAATCATTCATATTTCAAACACATATATTCCATGTTGTGTGGGCGGGGGGGGGGCATTTACGACAGACCTGAATGGGGTTGTGACACATCGGGTGAAAGCTCTATGGGAGTAGATCTCAGAACTATATAGGGTATACCCAGTTGTTTCTCAGGGAACATGATACGAGGGGTGGAATACAATCATTCATATTTCAAACATATATATTCCATGTTGTGGAGGGGGCATTTACGACAGACCTGAATGGGGTTGTGATACATCCAATGAAAGCTCTAAGGGAGTAGATCTCAGAACTGTATAGGATATATCCAGTTGTTTCTCAGGGAACATGCTACGAGGGGTGGAATATAAGTATTCATATTTCATACACATATATTCCATGTTGTGTGGGGGGGGGGCATTTACGACAGACCTGAATGGGGTTGTGACACATCGGGTGAAAGCTCTATGGGAGTAGATCTCAGAACTATATAGGGTATACCCAGTTGTTTCTCAGGGTAGCTGCTACGAGGGGTGGAATACAATCATTCATATTTCAAACATATATATTCCATGTTGTGGGGGGGGGGCATTTACGACAGACCTGAATGGGTTTGTGACACATCGGGTGAAAGCTCTAAGGGAGTAGATCTCAGAACTATATAGGGTATACCCAGTTGTTTCTCAGGTAACATGCTGCGAGGGGTGGAATATAATATCAATATTTTTTAATGGCTTATATTTCAAGTTGTGGGAGGGCCATTTCGAACAGACCTGAATGGGGTTGTGATACATCGGATGAAAGCTCTAGAGGAGTAGATATCAGAACTATATAGGGTATACCCAGTTGTTTCTCAGGGAACATGCTACGAGGGGTGGAATACAATCATTCATATTTCAAACATATATATTCCATGTTGTGGGGGGGCATTTACGACAGACCTGAATGGGGTTGTGATACATCGGGTGAAAGCTCTATGGGAGTAGATCTCAGAACTATATAGGTATACCCAGTTGTTTCTCAGTGTAGATGCTACGAGGGGTGGAATACAATCATTCATATTTCAAACATATATATTCCATGTTGTGGGGGGGGATTTACGACAGACAGGGTTGTGACACATCGGGTGAAAGCTCTATGGTAGTAGATCTCAGAACTATATAGGGTATACCCAGTTGTTTCTCAGGGTAGCTGCTACGAGGGGTGGAATACAATCATTCATATTTCAAACATATATATTCCATGTTGTGGGGGGGGGGCATTTACGACAGACCTGAATGGGTTTGTGACACATCGGGTGAAAGCTCTAAGGGAGTAGATCTCAGAACTATATAGGGTATACCCAGTTGTTTCTCAGGTAACATGCTGCGAGGGGTGGAATATAATATCAATATTTTTTAATGGCTTATATTTCAAGTTGTGGGAGGGCCATTTCGAACAGACCTGAATGGGGTTGTGATACATCGGATGAAAGCTCTAGAGGAGTAGATATCAGAACTATATAGGGTATACCCAGTTGTTTCTCAGGGAACATGCTACGAGGGGTGGAATACAATCATTCATATTTCAAACATATATATTCCATGTTGTGGGGGGGCATTTACGACAGACCTGAATGGGGTTGTGATACATCGGGTGAAAGCTCTATGGGAGTAGATCTCAGAACTATATAGGTATACCCAGTTGTTTCTCAGTGTAGATGCTACGAGGGGTGGAATACAATCATTCATATTTCAAACATATATATTCCATGTTGTGGGGGGGGCATTTACGACAGACCTGAGTGGGGTTGTGACACATCGGATGAAAACTCTAAGGAAGCAAATCTCAAAACGTTTCTATGAATACGTGATACGAAAAGTCGTTCATAGTATCATATACATATACATATATCATTCATTCCTCAAGATTTTTGAAAAAATGACAATTTCTTTCTAAAGGTTTGTTTATTATTTTCTTTCTCATTATTATTTTTGCTAATTTACTGAAAATCACAATTTTTTATGTTATAAATTTATATTAATGGTAGAAAAATCTGACAAATTACTGAAATTAAAGTACAATGTAAAGGAATTGTAATGATTAACGGCTGTAATGAAGACCAAGTGAGACTTCAAACTACAAAAGTCAATAGTTTATTTAAAAACGCACTCGTAATGCAATTGCAGCTTTACTATGAATTTAGGTTATCTGCTATTTTCAATATTTTTGTTTAGAACACAGAGAAAAAAGTATATAAATCTAAAAATTGTATTCATAGATATTATGAATCGAATATGACTTTTTTCCCAAACTTAAAAAAAAAACAATATAAAATTTTGTTTATAAAAATTATTAAATTGTATACAATTGTGCGATAATTTTAGGAACTTTGCAAAATTTTTGAAAAATTTTATTTCATGGTAAATGCTTAATAAATAAACAGTGTTGCCAGTTTAGCCTTTCTAAGGCTAAATGTAGCCTTTTTATTTTGCTTTTAGCCTCAAATTTTTCTAGCCTTTTTGATTCTTAAAATTGCCATAAAAAGGCTAAAATTTTAATATTTCAACAAAGAAGAAAATAATTGCTTATTTGCTTCTACTAATTTTATGTTTACGGAATCATCCATTTAGGTATTTTTGTGTATTAATTCGCACAAATAATCAAGATATTTTGAAGATCAAGATATTATATTTAACAAAAATTTTCGTCTGCGGCGCCTCATCCTCCAAAGCGACATATGTTGAATAATTTCATCCTATATCGCTACTACCAATTATTGATCAAATTTTTCAAGGTATATTTATTTTAAAATCAGATTTTTCCACATTTCATGGAAAATAACTTATTTAATGCTTTTCAGTTCTGATTTCGAAAGGGCTGTGCTACTGAAGAGGATTTGTGAATGTTCAGAACTATATATGTAAATGTTTGGATGAAGGTCATAGTGCTGTAACAGCCATTTTTTGATTTGACAAAAGTTTTTGTTATATATATTGGCGCAAAAGCTCTAGTACTATGGCGTTCATGGAAATGGACTTTCGCTTTTATGAAGCTATCTAAAAAATAAACAACAATTTCTTAAAATTAAGGAAAGTGAAACTACTGTTAGATATTGAGTGCCACAGGGAAATGTTTTAGGTCTCTTGTTTACGGTATTTTTACAGTTTTTAAAATACTTTTAAAAAATTTTATTCCTCAAAAAATGGGTCAAAATTAAAAAAGTACTCTATTTGGACTTAGTAGGCTCAAGAGCTATTGTCTTATGAACTTCAGAGCAGAAAAAATAATATTAAAATTGATCATAAGCTTTGAGTAATACGAGTAGAATTTTGAAAAAATTACTTTTCTCATATAAGAGCCCTATTGAAGATTGAAAAATGGGTAGAAATTAAAAAGGTGCTTTATGTGGACCTAGTAGGACCGGAAGTAAAAGAATTTTGAAAATTTTGATAAATGACTTTTGATGATCGAAAAATGGATCAGAATTAAAATGATGCTCTATTTGGACCTAGTAGGCTCGAAAGTTATTCTCTTAAGTTTGACTTGTCTTCTATCTATGTTCCTAATTTCATCAGAATGGTGGTTTAAAAGATCCAGTCTTATACCATTTATTTTCTAATTGTAATTTTCTTCATCGTTATCAGATAAATTTGGAAATAATAAAACTTATGATGATTTTTTTAATCTCAAGATCATTTATTGCTGGCAAATATATAGGAGATTGACAAGGTAATCTAAAAGTAGTTTATAACAATAAAATTTTGGTTTAAACAAAAAATAACTAAAATACAATTAGAAAATAAAATAACCAATTTTGGTTAAAAATAATTAAAACGGCAACACTGACATGTTAAGAAATGGCACGTGCAAAAAAAGTGATTGATTTTTCTTTTTGGTACATTTGTGTGTAATCTCTAGCTTTGTTGCCCGTTAAACCAGCGTTGCCAATTCAGCGATTTTTGCGCTAGATTGAGCGGTTTTTAAATGTCACTATTTTTTCTATTTGCGATTTTTTCAAAAAAAGCTATTAAATTGGCGCGTTTTACTGTACCCAAAATCTACACGTAGACATTTTTATGTTGGCTATTGTCAAATACTATCTCCCTCTTTAATATGTTCCGTGTGGACCAATAAGAAATCTTATTATCAATTTATATCCCAGTGAATATTTAAGCACAAAATTGAGCAATAACGTTTAACATAAGCTGTCAAAATTAATGTTCTTTTTTAATATTTTGCTCTTTTTTCAAAAAAGAAAAGGTGCGAAATTAACTAATATTATTTTAAAAAGGCAAATAAAAAGTAACAAAGGAAAATAATTTAAAATTTTGGGTAAAAACCAATTTAGAATTAAAATTTTTCATGTTCGTGTTCTTCACCCGCTAACATAAAGTTGAAATAATTTTTTCCCCTTTATTCTGCCGACGTTATGTTAGGAAATAAAAATACTTTTACTTCCCCATTAACTAATAAAAATAGCATCTTAAGGCCTGTGTGAAACGGTTGAAAATTATTTTTCGTAAAAAGTGAGCTTTATTAGCTCGTAAAGCTAGTAGAATTTTTGACAAAAGTATAATTTCTTCGACATTTTAAAATTGATAGAAAAAATTCAATATTGTACAATATATTCTAAATATTATCAATATTAAATTTTATATGTCTTATAATTTCATCACAATGTCCTTTCCTAAAATAGAGTGTGGCTTTCGGAATGGATTTAAAGTAAAATCAAAACATTTAAAATATGTTCATTCATATCTCTTGTTTTTTTTTTCTGTTTACACATTTTTGTAAAGTTTTAATTTCCCACAACAGAAACAAGAATTTTTCTCACCACAAAAAAAAAATAACATTTTCTATCATAGAGCATTATTATTATTTTGTTAATTTTAAAACTCAGCAAAAATTAAAACGATTTTTTGATTTCGAAATTCCAAAATATACCTTCAGAAATCTTTTGTTTAAAGTGGTCATTTGAGGTATCTATCCGTTTTCTAAATCCCGTTGAATGAATCATCGAATAAGCAGTTTTCAAGATTCTTCCAAACACGTTCCTATTCTTTTTAGGAAATGATTTTTTTGGGGGAAAAAATGGAGTGATTAAATTAAATAATAGTTTCATGAATTTAAATTCATGGATAAGATCTTATGAATCGGGAATTTGAAATGTACAAAAAATTTTACTGCTTATTTCTGTAATAAAAATACCAATTCTAAATTTTTGATTTGAAATATAATTCACTATTCTGTTGAAGTTAAAACATTTAAAAAATAAAAAATATGGACTTTATATTGTTTAAGTTGTTACTTTTTGTAAAAATCAGATTCGAATTTAAAAAACTAGATAAAAAGCGCTAAATTGAACCAAATTTAGCGCGTTTTGGCTACAAATAGTTGGCAACACTGCGTTTATTTAAATATGCAGACACGCTTGTTTACTCATTTATTTAGAAGTACACTTTGGCCTCGATTTAAGCCTTTCTTTATGATTTCGATTTATATACAGCATATTTATTAGAGTTTTAAAGAGTTTTATTATAATAGGTGTATGTCTTAAAGTATATTTTATTGCAAAAAATTTTAAATTCTTTGTTTTTGCTAGAAAATCAAAATAGAATTTATATAAGTATGTTAATTTCACCTGATTGCGAAAAAAATAGTCACTTTTTATTAAGATTAACATCTTTTCTGAAAAATATGTTTATCCTGGATTGCTTTTAAGAAAAAGGTGTATATACATAAAATTGCGATTCAGTTTGCATCGCAATTCTCCGGCCCCATTAACAATGCAAGTATAAATAATTTTTTTTTTGTGCAGCATCCCATCCAACACGTTGTTAAACGTTTAAAATATGATGACTTTAACGGTTGATATCAAACGTTTTTCCCAAATTTGTTACAAATATAGGAAGAGGTTTGAATTTTAAGTTTGATTTAAAGTTGAGAATCATTTGAGAAAAAACGTTTAAAAACCGTACATTCTCAAATTGATATCAAATGTTATTATTGAATTATTCTCAAACCTAAAGATAACTTTAACAATATTGGAAAAATAGTAGATATTTATTGTTATTATCAAATCATTCATAAATCTAAAGATAAAAGTTAACAAATATTTGAAAAATGGTATTTTCTCAATTTGATATCAAATGTTATTATAAAATAATTCTTAGAGTTATTTGAAACAATATATGAAAAAATTTTAAACATATACAAATAAAAAAATTAATAAATAAATTTATTTAATCAAGTATTTTCAAACTAATAAATACGTATAATGATAGGGCATAATCAAAAGTGTATACAAGAGAGAAAGAGAAAACTTTACAAAAAATTAAAAAAGCAAATTACTTTTATTTATGTTTCGCATGTGGACACAATTCACATTTGATAAAGGTTTGAGAATTATATTTAACAATGATTTGATAATAATAGCATTTTTAAATTTAATAATTAATTCCTCTTTTTGTTGAGAAATTTATCATTTTCAAGTTATTTTGAAATAATTCTCAAATGTATAACATTTGAGAAAGGACTTGATTTCAAATCAGCCTCAATTTGACATAAAAAGATTTTGTTTGCTGGGATATTACTCACTTGTTCTTAATTATCTTTGTATAATAGAGTGTTGCCATTATGTTAAAATACTTGTTAGTATCAGTGTTATCCGTTGGTACTATTTTATTTTCTATTTCTATTCTTTTATATCAATTTAAAAAAAAGCTGGATAATTTATAAATAATTAATAGCAATAAGTAACACTGCTGCTAACAAGTATTTTAACATAATGGAAATTCTCTATTATACAAAGTATTCATCTAATAAAATAATAGAATATTGTTTTGCAATTGTTTAAATCTTTCTATATTAGTTTATAAAAATAAAATAAAAGAAATATATAAAAATAGATTTGATATTCAAAACCTATGATCAATCTTAATATTATCTTATCTCTTCTGAAATCCTTAAGAAAATAGCTTTCAAGTCTACTAGGAGCACCTTTTTAATTTTGACCCATTTTTTTATCATCAATCTTATATGAGAAAAATCACTTTTTCAAAATTTTGCAAATTCTATTACAGAAAACCTATGATCAATCTGCATATTATCTTTTTTGCTCTGAAATTCATAAGACAATAGCTTTCGAGCCTACTAGGTCTAAATAGATCACCTTTTTAATTTTTACCCATTTTTCTATCATTAATGGGATCCTCTTATAAAGATTTTTTGAGAAATTAAAATTTTTAAAAGTAATAACTGTAAAAATACCGTAAACAAGGGACCTAAAACACTTTCTTGGGGCACACCATATCTAACAGTATTTTCACTTTCCTTAATTTTAAGAAATTGTTGTTACAGCACTATGTCCTTCATCCAAAAATTTACATATATAGTTCTGAATATTCACAAGAGCCTCTTCAGTACCACAGCCCTTTCGAAATTCAAACTGAAAATCATTAAATAAGTTATTTTCCATGAAATATTAAAAAATCTGATTAAGTAATATACCTTCACAAATTGGATCAATAATGGGTAGTAGCGATATAGGACGAAATTATTTAACATCTGTCGCTTTATTTTCCTTGGGAATAGGAATAACCATATGTATTTTCAAATTATCGGGCTAAACTCACGTGTCAACTATAACATTAAAAATGTTTACCAGATATGAGGTAAATATACTCATAACAACAACTTTTTCCAGATAAAAGGTCTGCAACAATTGCTATAACATTAGTTTTTGAAACTAATATGAAAGATATAATAAATTTTTAAATAAAACATACAACGGCTGTCAACAAAATGATCCAATGAATAATCGCGCACAAAATAAAGAGTTTTTATGGTTAATGAAGTTTATTAGAAAATAATTATAATAATTGATTAAGTAAGTCCATAAAATGTGTTATTTTCGATTTGGAGGATGAGACGCCGCAGACGAAAATGTTTGTTAAATATAAATCTTGATTATTTGTGCGAATTAATACACAAAAATACCTAAATGGATGATTCCGTAAACATAAAATTAGTAGAAGCAAATAAGCAATTATTTTCTTCTTTGTTGATGTATTAAAATTTTAGCCTTTTTATGGCAATTTTAAGAATCAAAAAAGGCTAGAAAAATTTGAGGCTAAAAGCAAAATAAAAAGGCTAGTTTTAGCCTTAGAAATGCTAAACTGGCAACACTGTTTATTTATTAAGCATTTACCATGAAATAAAATTTTTTAAAAAATTTTGCAAAATTCCTAAAATTATCGCACAATTGTATACAATTTAATAATTTCTATAAACAAAATTTTATATTGTTTTTTTTTTTTTAAACTTTGGAAAAAAAGTCACATTCGATTCATAATATCTATGAATACAATTTTTAGATTTATATACTTTTTTCTCTGTGTTCTAAACAAAACTATTGAAAATAGCAGATCACCTAAATCCATAGTAAAGCTGCAATTGCATTATAAGTGCGTTTTTAAATAAACTATTTACTTTTGTAGTTTGAAGTCTCACTTGGTCTTCATTACAGCCGTTAATCATTACAATTCCTTTACATTGTAGTTTAATTTCAGTAATTTGTCAGATTTTTCTACCATTAATATAAATTTATAACATAAAAAATTTTGATTTTCAGTAAAATATCACGCATTCATAGAAACGTACATAGTTTTGAGATTTGCTTCCTTAGAGTTTTCATCCGATGTGTCACAACCCCATTCAGGTCTGTTCGAAATGACCCTCCCACAAATTGAAATATAAACCATTGAAAAATATTGATATTATATTCCACCCCTCGTAGCATGTTCCCTGAGAAATAACTGGGTATACCCTATATAGTTCTGCGATCTACTCCTTTAGAGCTTTCACCCGATGTGTCACAACCCCATTCAGGTCTGTCGTAGATGCCCCCCCCACAACATGGAATATTGTAACGAAGTTTTCGTTACATAAAGAATTTACAATTTGAATTTTTGTGTTACAATTGAATTTATATAATTTAAGTTATTAAAATGTAATGAATTTTGTTTGTTAAATTGTATTGAACTTATATTTTTTTGTGAAGAATTAAATCTGTTAATTATAAGAGAGCACTTTTAGTTTAACATTTAAAGAGATACTAGTATAAGAGAACGTTACAGCAATTAACTAACGCACACACACATTTCAATAACGTTTTTTGTATTATGTATTTTATGGTTATCACTACTACGCAGCTCGTGATCACTTTGTTGTCGTAGTGTTTATCACTACCAGTTCAGTTGAGCTTTGGCTGTGCTCGTGTGCGGACAGCTAGTATAAGTTTGTAACAGCTTTACTAACAGCCACATACAAGCGCGGTCAGGCGCAGCTGAAGTAGTAGTGTATAGGGTTACTACTGGTATGATACAGCCATAGTTCCCAGACACATTAGTTGTAGTGCGCAGGGATTCTAATGGCCATAGATCCCAGGCGTAGTGGTGACTAACACACTAACAACTATTAAAGTTTTCAATAAAAGCCGACCACTTCTTATTGGTCGGGGAGTCGGTATTAAAGATTTTAACAGGCAGGACGTTGCGCGGTTGTCGAAGTTAATTGCTGGAATCACAAATTTTGTAAAAAAAAAACAAGAAGTAATAAATAAAGTTTGAAATTAATCCTTTTTTTGTTTTATCCTGGAACCGAATGGGCATATCCTGGCAAAGATTGTTATAAATGGCGCCCGAGCAGGGACTGTAAAAAAAAGGAAGAAAAGTATTTAAAAAAAGAAAAACATAATTAAATAAAATCAGTGGAAAATTTTAATAAATAATGAGCCGAACTTTCATAAATCTACTAAAGAAGGACATTTTATGCAATTGTCTGAGAGATCTGGGTATGTGTGATGAAGGCAGTGTGGAGGAAATGAGGAGCCGTTTAAGGGCATATTTAGATAAAGATGATATCCCTCCTGAACATGAATCATATATTCAAAATTTAAGGTCTAGATACGACTCCGGCAAGGATATTAAAATACCTAGTATACAAATCTCTCGCGCTTCTTCTCCGGTACAAACGAATTTTGAGCAGGAATACAATTCATCCAATACGTCGGAGGTCTGTGATAAGGTACGTAAATGGGGCGTAAAGTATGATGGCGGAAAAGATCCGTTATGTTTCTTAGAAAGAATAGAGGAATTAGCCACGTGTTATTCTATCCCTAAAAACATGTTACTAAATTACATGCCTGAACTTTTAAAAGGTGACGCTTTAGCTTGGTATCGTAACAACAAAATTAATTGGAAAAGTTATAAAGATTTTGTCGAAGATTTTAAACTGTTCTTTTTGCCAAACCGTTTCTTTGAAAATCTGGATGATGAAATTAGAACACGTGTACAAAAATCCGATGAATGTTTCGTTGATTACGTTACTGAAATACAGTCATTAATGCGTTGGACTAACTTAACGACAAGTGAACAACTAGAAAGAATATATAAGAATTGCAGAGCAGAGTACAAAATGTACATTAAAAGAGGAGATTTTAACCGACTGCGAGATCTCATTTTACAGGCACAGGAATATGAAAATATACGAGCAGAAGAGAATAAGCAAAAGAAATTAATTCGACGAGTACAGACGGTGGTTGCTGCTACCAAATCCCCTCATGTATGCTTTCGCTGTGGCGAACCAGGTCATAGTCGCGCTGGTTGCTCAAAACCACAAGTTCTATTTTGTTGGGATTGCGGTAAAAGAGATGTAAAAACGATCGAATGCTGTCGTTACGGCGCGGGAAACTTGAACAGAGGTCCTTTAGCAAAGGAGAGGGAAGAAGATCTCTGAAATCAAAGACCTTTCCTATTAAACTTACACCTGATGACAACCTTCGCTTACGAACATGGTTAACGATTAAAAATAAAAAGATATCGGCTGTAATAGACACTGGGGCCACACATTCCTGTATACAGTTTTCAATTGTAGATGAAATGCATATCCCAATCGTAGCTGGTGGTTTTGATTTCCTGTATTTAGCAGACCATTCTAGAATTCCAGTTGAAGGTACCGTAAATCTTTGGTTTGTAATCGACGGTGTCGTTTATCGACATGATTTTCTGGTACTCAGAAATTGTTTAGACCCAATAATAATTGGAATGAATTTCTTTCAACAAACAGGTCGGGAACTGCATATAATTCCCAGAACAAATGCTACAAACCCCAATATTTCACGAGCTTCTATAATTAGCTCATTACAGGTAACGCACACCGTAGATTTGGCAGACGAACAACAAATTCAAAATTTTCTGGATATCGAGCTGCCACGTTTTGAAGATATCAACGTTCCTTCTGAAGTAACCCAACATGTTATTACGATGAAACATTCTCGGCCAATCCGACAGCGCTATTATCCACGAAATCCGGCAATGCAACAAATTATCAATGATCAGATAGACGAGCTATTAGAAGAAGGGAAAATCGAACCCTCTAAAAGTCCTTACAGTTCACCCATTGTATTGGTTAGGAAGAAGAATAATGAGTGGCGATTGTGTGTTGATTTTCGACAGATAAATGAAAATTCCATTCGAGACGCGTATCCCCTTCCACAAATAAATTCAATACTAGAAAAACTTAAAAATAGCAAGTATTTTAGTACTATAGATCTTCGTAACGGATATTGGCAGATCCCCATGGCTCCAGACAGTAAAATTTATACTGCCTTTACAGTACCAGGACGCGGACTTTATCAGTGGCGTGTGATGCCGTTTGGTCTGCACTCCGCGTCAGCTACATTTCAGAGAGCATTAGACTCCGTCATCGGCCCCGACTTAGACTCCTTTGCTTTTGCTTACTTGGACGATATTGTTGTCTTAGGAAGTTCCATAGAAGATCACTTACATAATTTAAAAACCATTTTTGATCGACTAATTGATGCTAAGCTGCGGATCAATCCAAAGAAGTGTACCTTTGCAAAAAGAACAATACGTTATTTAGGTCACGTTATTAGCGAAAACGGAATACATACCGACCCCGAAAAGGTGAAAGCTGTATTAGTCCTACCTGAGCCATCTAACCTTAAAGAATTAAGATCATTTTTAAACACAGCAGCTTGGTATAGGCGTTTTGTTCCTAACTTTTCTACAGTAACCAGTCCTTTGAACGATCTTCTAAAGAAAGGAAAGAAGTGGATCTGGGAAACGGAACAGAAAATGGCGTTCGAAGAAATAAAGCAAAAATTAATGGACGCACCCGCTCTAACTTGTCCAGATTTTACTCGTACTTTTATTCTACAAACAGATGCCAGTGACGTAGGTTTAGGAGCGGTTCTTACACAGCAATTTGACGACGGCGAAAAGGTAATCGCCTATGCTAGCCGCACGTTATCAGCGACAGAACGAAACTACACAGTTACCGAGAAGGAGTGTCTGGCAATTGTATGGGCTATTAGGAAGTTGAGACATTACATCGAGGGATATCATTTTATCATCGTTACAGACCACCAATCATTAAAGTGGCTGAATTCAATTCAATCTCCATCTGGACGAATTGCACGCTGGGCATTGGAGTTGATGCAGTTCGATTACGAGATTCGATACCGTAAAGGAAACTTAAATGTTATCGCAGATGCTCTTTCCCGCTCTCCACTAATCCTAGAAGACGAAACCCCAATTTTGCAAACACTTCAAAAAGTTTCAGACAACAATGATCCTTGGTATCAGAAAAAAATAGAAACGGTAAAAACAAATCCTGAAAAACTTCCCGATTACCAAATTGATGAAGAAGGAAATTTACGAAGACACATTTTCGATTCATCCGCGTATAACGAAAACGATCCTATTCCGTGGAAACTAGTGGTACGAAAACCCGATAGGAACCGTGTTCTTAAGGAGTGTCACGATGATGTTTCTGCTGGACACTTAGGAATAAATAAAACCATCGCACGCGCGACAAAATTATATTACTGGCCCGGTATTTTCCGTGATATCTCAAAGTATGTTAGGAAATGTGAAATTTGTCAGCGCTTCAAGCCTCTTCAACAAGCTCCAGCTGGAAAAATGTATTCCACCACTGTTCTAGCTCCTGGCCACACTATTTGTGCAGACTTTATAGGCCCACTACCGAGATCTGTACACGGCAATACAACTCTTATTGTTTTCCATGACAAATTTACGAAGTGGTCTGAGTTTGTCGCTGTAAGAAAAGCCACAACTCAAACCTTTTTGAAAGCATTTCGTGAAAGAATATTGTCACGATTTGGAGTGCCTCATTTTCTTCTCACCGACAACGGTACTCAATTTACAAGTCGGGATTGTCAAAAATATTTTAAAATATTAGGTGTCCAACAACGATTCACCGCTCCTTATTCTCCACACGAAAATCCAACTGAGAGAACTAACAGGACTATAAAAACAATGATTGCCCAATATACGGAGAAAAATCAGAGGAAATGGGACGAACAATTACCTGAGTTGACACTTGCAATGAACTCGAGCAAACAATCATCTACTAAATATAGCCCAGCATACCTAACATTAGGCAGGGAACTACGTCTTCCCCATAGCCTATTCGATGACAAAACCAACTCAGAAATTGCAAACAACCAAGTAAGCCCAGAAGACAAGTATCATCACTTAAATGAAGTCTTCAAAATAGTACGACGTAATCTACAAACAGCATCAGACCAACAGGCCTCTCATTATAACTTAAGACGTCGTGAATGGACTCCTAGAAAAGGAGATTTAGTTTTGGTAAGAAAACACTTTTTATCTAAAGCTATTGACTATTTTGCAGCTAAACTCGCACCTCGATTTGATGGTCCATATGTAGTTACAAAACTCATATCGCCAGTTATTGTCGAACTTACTGATCCAAAAAGTAAAAAGCGGAAAGGTACAGCGCATGTGAAAGATCTTAAAATATACTATCCAGAATCCTAAAATGACAGATGATAAATTTAAGAATAGTTGTATACGTTTTAAGCAGGCCATGGATAAAGAAAAGGAGAAACGCCGAAAAACAATATACTTAAACAAACCAATAGAAAAGGTCAAAATAACATCTATTATAAACTTGCCAAACCTGCCTTTATCAGATGATCTGTATACTCGAAAACTGAAATCAGATGTTCTCGCGAAATTGGTAAAAGATCTAGAGCTTGACAAGGAAGAAGATGATTATGACAAAAGCCAACTTATTCAGAAGGTTCTGTATTCGATTGAACCCATCACACCAGGTAAACGTACACGATTCAAAAGATGCTACAACTCAGTTACGGTGGTAGTATATATACGATGTTCATTAGATGTCTGGTTATTTATTGAAAAAGAAAAGATTATTTTTCCTAAACCCCGGAATGATACTACTATAGATGATCTTCAAGCCTCAAAAAATTTAAAATAAACCAAGAGGGAGATGTAACGAAGTTTTCGTTACATAAAGAATTTACAATTTGAATTTTTGTGTTACAATTGAATTTATATAATTTAAGTTATTAAAATGTAATGAATTTAGTTTGTTAAATTGTATTGAACTTATATTTTTTTGTGAAGAATTAAATCTGTTAATTATAAGAGAGCACTTTTAGTTTAACATTTAAAGAGATACTAGTATAAGAGAACGTTACAGCAATTAACTAACGCACACACACATTTCAATAACGTTTTTTGTATTATGTATTTTATGGTTATCACTACTACGCAGCTCGTGATCACTTTGTGGTCGTAGTGTTTATCACTACCAGTTCAGTTGAGCTTTGGCTGTGCTCGTGTGCGGACAGCTAGTATAAGTTTGTAACAGCTTTACTAACAGCCACATACAAGCGCGGTCAGGCGCAGCTGAAGTAGTAGTGTATAGGGTTACTACTGGTATGATACAGCCATAGTTCCCAGACACATTAGTTGTAGTGCACAGGGATTCTAATGGCCATAGATCCCAGGCGTAGTGGTGACTAACACACTAACAACTATTAAAGTTTTCAATAAAAGCCGACCACTTCTTATTGGTCGGGGAGTCGGTATTAAAGATTTTAACAGGCAGGACGTTGCGCGGTTGTCGAAGTTAATTGCTGGAATCACAAATTTTGTAAAAAAAAAAACAAGAAGTAATAAATAAAGTTTGAAATTAATCCTTTTTTTGTTTTATCCTGGAACCGAATGGGCATATCCTGGCAAAGATTGTTGCGCGGTTGTCGAAGTTAATTGCTGGAATCACAAATTTTGTAAAAAAAAACAAGAAGTAATAAATAAAGTTTGAAATTAACCCTTTTTTTGTTTTATCCTGGAACCGAATGGGCATATCCTGGCAAAGATTGTTATTTATTTTTTTAAAACTTTTTTTTTTTAAAAACTTTGGAAAAAAAGTCACATTCGATTCATAATATCTATGAATACAATTTTTAGATTTATATACTTTTTTCTCTGTGTTCTAAACAAAACTATTGAAAATAGCAGATCACCTAAATCCATAGTAAAGCTGCAATTGCATTATAAGTGCGTTTTTAAATAAACTATTTACTTTTGTAGTTTGAAGTCTCACTTGGTCTTCATTACAGCCGTTAATCATTACAATTCCTTTACATTGTAGTTTAATTTCAGTAATTTGTCAGATTTTTCTACCATTAATATAAATTTATAACATAAAAAATTTTGATTTTCAGTAAATTAGCAAAAATAATAATGAGAAAGAAAATAATAAACAAAATCTGATGACCTTTAGAAAGAAATTGTCATTTTTTCAAAAATCTTTAGGAATGAATGATATATGTATATGATACTATATCACGCATTCATAGAAACGTACATAGTTTTGAGATTTGCTTCCTTAGAGTTTTCATCCGATGTGTCACAACCCCATTCAGGTCTGTTCGAAATGACCCTCCCACAAATTGAAATATAAACCATTGAAAAATATTGATATTATATTCCACCCCTCGTAGCATGTTCCCTGAGAAATAACTGGGTATACCCTATATAGTTCTGCGATCTACTCCTTTAGAGCTTTCACCCGATGTGTCACAACCCCATTCAGGTCTGTCGTAGATGCCCCCCCCACAACATGGAATATATATGTTTGAAATATGAATGAACGTATTCCACCCCTCGTAGCATGTTCCCTGAGAAACAACTGGGTATACCCTATATAGTTCTGAGATGTACTCCCTTAGAGCTTTCATCCGATGTATAACAACCCCATTCAGGTCTGTCGTAAATGCCCCTCCACAACATGGAATATATATGTTTGAAATATGAATGATTGTATTCCACCCCTCGTAGCATGTTCCCTGAGAAACAACTGGGTACACCCTATATAGCTCTGAGATCTAATCCCTTAGGGCTTTCATCGGATGTATCGCAATTCCATTCAGGTCTGTCGTAAATGCCCCCTCCACAACATGGAATATATATGTTTGAAATATGAATGATTGTATTCCACCCCTCGTAGCATGTTCCCTGAGAAACAACTGGGTATATCCTATATAGTTCTGAGATGTACTCCCTTAGAGCTTTCATCCGATGTATAACAACCCCATTCAGGTCTGTCGTAAATGCCCCTCCACAACATGGAATATATATGTTTAAAATATGAATGATTGTATTCCACCCCTCGTAGCATGTTCCCTGAGAAACAACTGTGTATATCCTATATAGTTCTGAGATGTACTCCCTTAGAGCTTTCACCCGATGTGTCACAACCCCATTCAGGTCTGTCGTAAATGCCCCTCCACAACATGGAATATATATGTTTGAAATATGAATGATTGTATTCCACCCCTCGTAGCATGTTCCCTGAGAAACAACTGTGTATATCCTATATAGTTCTGAGATGTACTCCCTTAGAGCTTTTATCGGATGTATCACAACCCCATTCAGGTCTGTCGTAAATGCTCCCCCCCCACTACATGGAATATATATGTTTAAAATATGAATGATTGTATTCCACCCCTCGTAGCATGTTCCCTGAGAAACAACTGGGTATACCCTATATAGTTCTGAGATGTACTCCCTTAGAGCTTTCATCTGATGTATAACAACCCCATTCAGCTCTGTCGTAAATGCCCCCTCCACAACAATGAATATATATGTTTGAAATATAAATGATTGTGTTCCACCCCTCGTAGCATGTTCCCTGAGAAACAACTGGGTATACCCTATATAGTTCTGAGATCTACTCCCTTAGAGCTTTCACCCGATGTGTCACAACCCCATTCAGGTCTGTCGTAAATGCCCCTCCACAACATGGAATATATATGTTTGAAATATGAATGATTGTATTCCACCCCTCGTAGCATGTTCCCTGAGAAACAACTGGGTATACCCTATATAGTTCTGAGATGTACTCCCTTAGAGCTTTCATCCGATGTATAACAACCCCATTCAGGTCTGTCGTAAATGCCCCTCCACAACATGGAATATATATGTTTGAAATATGAATGATTGTATTCCACCCCTCGTAGCATGTTCCCTGAGAAACAATTGGGTATACCCTATATAGTTCTGAGATGTACTCCCTTAGAGCTTTCATCCGATGTATAACAACCCCATTCAGGTCTGTCGTAAATGCCCCTCCACAACATGGAATATATATGTTTGAAATATGAATGATTGTATTCCACCCCTCGTAGCATGTTCCCTGAGAAACAACTGGGTATACCCTATAATAGTTCTGAGATGTACTCCCTTAGAGCTTTCATCCGATGTATAACAACCCCATTCAGGTCTGTCGTAAATGCCCACCCCACAACATGGAATATATATGTTTAAAATATGAATGATTGTATTCCACCCCTCGTAGCATGTTCCCTGAGAAACAACTGGGTATATCCTATATAGTTCTGAGATGTACTCCCTTAGAGCTTTCATCGGATGTATCACAACCCCATTCAGGTCTGTCGTAAATGCCCCCCCCCCACTACATGGAATATATATGTTTAAAATATGAATGATTGTATTCCACCCCTCGTAGCATGTTCCCTGAGAAACAACTGGGTATACCCTATATAGTTCTGAGATGTACTCCCTTAGAGCTTTCATCTGATGTATAACAACCCCATTCAGGTCTGTCGTAAATGCCCACCCCACAACATGGAATATATATGTGTAAAATATGAATGATTGTATTCCACCCCTCGTAGCATGTTCCCTGAGAAACAGCTGGGTATACCCTATATAGTTCTGAGATCTACTCCCTTAGAGCTTTCACCCGATGTGTCACAACTCCGTTCAGGTCTGTCGTAAATGCCCCCCCCCCCACAACATGGAATATATATGTTTAAAATATGAATGATTGTATTCCACCCCTCGTAGCATGTTCCCTGAGAAACAACTGTGTATATCCTATATAGTTCTGAGATTTACTCCCTTAGAGCTTTCATCGGATGTATCACAACCCCATTCAGGTCTGTCGTAAATGCCCCCCCCCCACTACATGGAATATATATGTTTAAAATATGAATGATTGTATTCCACCCCTCGTAGCATGTTCCCTGAGAAACAACTGGGTATACCCTATATAGTTCTGAGATGTACTCCCTTAGAGCTTTCATCTGATGTATAACAACCGCATTCAGCTCTGTCGTAAATGCCCACCCCACAACATGGAATATATATGTTTAAAATATGAATGATTGTATTCCACCCCTCGTAGCATGTTCCCTGAGAAACAACTGGGTATACCCTATATAGTTCTGAGATGTACTCCCTTAGAGCTTTCATCTGATGTATAACAACCCCATTCAGCTCTGTCGTAAATGCCCCCCCCCCACAACATGGAATATATATGTTTAAAATATGAATGATTGTATTCCACCCCTCGTAGCATGTTCCCTGAGAAACAACTGGGTATACCCTATATAGTTCTGAGATCTACTCCCTTAGAGCTTTCACCCGATGTGTCACAACTCCGTTCAGGTCTGTCGTAAATGCCCCCCCCACAACATGGAATATATATGTTTAAAATATGAATGATTGTATTCCACCCCTCGTAGCATGTTCCCTGAGAAACAACTGTGTATATCCTATATAGTTCTGAGATGTACTCCCTTAGAGCTTTCATCGGATGTATCACAACCCCATTCAGGTCTGTCGTAAATGCTCCCCCCCCCACTACATGGAATATATATGTTTAAAATATGAATGATTGTATTCTACCCCTCGTAGCATGTTCCCTGAAAAACAACTGGGTATACCCTATATAGTTCTGAGATGTACTCCCTTAGAGCTTTCATCTGATGTATAACAACCCCATTCAGCTCTGTCGTAAATGCCCCCTCCACAACAATGAATATATATGTTTGAAATATGAATGATTGTGTTCCACCCCTCGTAGCATGTTCCCTGAGAAACAACTGGGTATACCCTATATAGTTCTGAGATCTACTTCCTTAGAGCTTTCACCCGATGTGTCACAACCCCATTCAGGTCTGTCGTAAATGCCCCTCCACAACATGGAATATATATGTTTGAAATATGAATGATTGTATTCCACCCCTCGTAGCATGTTCCCTGAGAAACAACTGGGTATACCCTATATAGTTCTGAGATGTACTCCCTTAGAGCTTTCATCCGATGTATAACAACCCCATTCAGGTCTGTCGTAAATGCCCCTCCACAACATGGAATATATATGTTTGAAATATGAATGATTGTATTCCACCCCTCGTAGCATGTTCCCTGAGAAACAACTGGGTATACCCTATATAGTTCTGAGATGTACTCCCTTAGAGCTTTCATCCGATGTATAACAACCCCATTCAGGTCTGTCGTAAATGCCCCTCCACAACATGGAATATATATGTTTGAAATATGAATGATTGTATTCCACCCCTCGTAGCATGTTCCCTGAGAAACAACTGGGTATACCCTATATAGTTCTGAGATGTACTCCCTTAGAGCTTTCATCCGATGTATAACAACCCCATTCAGGTCTGTCGTAAATGCCCACCCCACAACATGGAATATATATGTTTAAAATATGAATGATTGTATTCCACCCCTCGTAGCATGTTCCCTGAGAAACAACTGGGTATATCCTATATAGTTCTGAGATGTACTCCCTTAGAGCTTTCATCGGATGTATCACAACCCCATTCAGGTCTGTCGTAAATGCCCCCCCCCCCCACTACATGGAATATATATGTTTAAAATATGAATGATTGTATTCCACCCCTCGTAGCATGTTCCCTGAGAAACAACTGGGTATACCCTATATAGTTCTGAGATGTACTCCCTTAGAGCTTTCATCCAATGTATAACAACCCCATTCAGGTCTGTCGTAAATGCCCCTCCACAACATGGAATATATATGTTTGAAATATGAATGATTGTATTCCACCCCTCGTAGCATGTTCCCTGAGAAACAACTGGGTATACCCTATATAGTTCTGAGATCTACTCCCTTAGAGCTTTCACCCGATGTGTCATAACTCCGTTCAGGTCTGTCGTAAATGCCCCCCCCCCACAACATGGAATATATATGTTTGAAATATGAATGATTGTATTCCACCCCTCGTAGCATGTTACCTGAGAAACAAGTGGGTATACCCTATATAGTTCTGAGATCTACTCCCTTAGAGCTTTCACCCGATGTGTCACAACTCCATTCAGGTCTGTCGTAAATGCCCCCCCCCGCAACATGGAATATATATGTTTGAAATATGAATGATTGTATTCCACCCCTCGTAGCATGGTCCGTGAGAAACAACTGGGTATAACTTATATAGTTCTGATATCTACTCCCTTAGAGCTTTCACCCGATGTGTCACAACCCCATTCAGGTCTGTCGTAAATGCCCCTCCACAACATGGAATATATATGTTTGAAATATGAATGATTGTATTCCACCCCTCGTAGCATGTTCCCTGAGAAACAACTGGGTATACCCTATATAGTTCTGAGATGTACTCCCTTAGAGCTTTCATCCGATGTACAACAACCCCATTCAGGTCTGTCGTAAATGCCCACCCCACAACATGGAATATATATGTTTAAAATATGAATGATTGTATTCCACCCCTCGTAGCATGTTCCCTGAGAAACAACTGGGTATATCCTATATAGTTCTGAGATGTACTCCCTTAGAGCTTTCATCGGATGTATCACAACCCCATTCAGGCCTGTCGTAAATGCCCCTCCACAACATGGAATATATATGTTTGAAATATGAATGATTGTATTCCACCCCTCGTAGCATGTTCCCTGAGAAACAACTGGGTATACCCTATATAGTTCTGTGATGTACTCTCTTAGAGCTTTCATCCAATGTATAACAACCCCATTCAGGTCTGTCGTAAATGCCCCTCCACAACATGGAATATATATGTTTGAAATATGAATGATTGTATTCCACCCCTCGTAGCATGTTCCATGAGAAACAACTGGGTATACCCTATATAGTTCTGAGATCTACTCCCTTAGAGCTTTCACCCGATGTGTCACAACTCCATTCAGGTCTGTCGTAAATGCCCCCCCCCCCCCCCCGCAACATGGAATATATATGTTTGAAATATGAATGATTGTATTCCACCCCTCGTAGCATGGTCCGTGAGAAACAACTGGGTATACCTTATATAGTTCTGATATCTACTCCCTTAGAGCTTTCACCCGATGTGTCACAACCCTATTCAGGTCTGTCGTAAATGCCCCCCCACAACATGGAATATATATGTTTGAAATATGAATGATTGTATTCCACCCCTCGTAGCATGTTACCTGAGAAACAACTGGGTATACCCTATATAGTTCTGAGATCTACTCCCTTAGAGCTTTCACCCGATGTGTCACAACTCCATTCAGGTCTGTCGTAAATGCCCCCCCCCCGCAACATGGAATATATATGTTTGAAATATGAATGATTGTATTCCACCCCTCGTAGCATGGTCCGTGAGAAACAACTGGGTATACCTTATATAGTTCTGATATCTACTCCCTTAGAGCTTTCACCCGATGTGTCACAACCCTATTCAGGTCTGTCGTAAATGCCCCCCCACAACATGGAATATATATGTTTGAAATATGAATGATTGTATTCCACCCCTCGTAGCATGTTACCTGAGAAACAACTGGGTATACCCTACATAGTTCTGAGATCTACTCCCTTAGAGCTTTCACCCGATGTGTCACAACCCCATTCAGGTCTGTCGTAAATGCCCCCCCCCCACACAACATGGAATATATGTGTGTGAAATATGAATAATTATATTCCACCCCTCGTAGCATGTCTCCTGAGAAACAACTGGGTATACCCTATATAGTTCTGAGATCTACTCCCTTAGAGCTTTCATTCGATGTATCACAACCCCATTCAGGTCTGTCGTAAATGTCCCCCACCCCACACAACATGGAATATATGTGTATGAAATATGAATACTTATATTCCACCCCTCGTAGCATGTCTCCTGAGAAACAACTGGATATGCCCTATATAGTTTTGAAATCTACTCCCTTAGAGCTTTCATCCGATGTATCACAACCCCATTCAGGTTTGTCCAAAAAGCCCCCCATTCAGGTGTGAATTTATAAGAATTTTCGCAAAGTTCCGACCCTCGTAGTATCTTCCCTAGGAAATAAGTGAATATTGTCTAAACAGTTTTGGGTTCTACTCCTCCAGACCTTTAATTTGATGTACCATAACCCCATTCAGGTATGGCCAAAATCAAAATATGGCCCCCTGTTTCTTAGACTTATTGAATTTTGCCAAAATTCAGCACCTCGTAGCATGTCTCCTGAGAAACAACTGGGTATACTCTGTGCAGTTTTGAGTTCTACTCCTCTATAGCTTTCACGTGATATATCACAACCCCATTCAGGTCTGTCCGAACTGGCCCGCAATGTGGCCTAAATATGGGTGTTTTTGTTGCAACACAATTTTATTCTGGAGACATATTTTTTAATATTTTTTGTTTAAAATTGTAAACAGTTATGTTTTATTTAATAAAACATTAAAATGTATTTTTATAAACGCTTTTTTCCGTAAAAAAAAGTCATATTAAATAAACTCAACTTACTTTACAGTGTTTGGGATATATTTAACAGACATGTGGGACGTATCTAACTGACGAATTTATCTTCACACCCTTACACTGCTGCTAACAAGTATTTTAACATAATGGAAATTCTCTATTATACAAAGTATTCATCTAATAAAATAATAGAATATTGTTTTGCAATTGTTTAAATCTTTCTATATTAGTTTATAAAAATAAAATAAAAGAAATATATAAAAATAGATTTGATACTCAAAACCTATGATCAATCTTAATATTATCTTTTCTCTTCTGAAATCCTTAAGAAAATAGCTTTCGAGTCTACTATGAGTACCTTTTTAATTTTGACCCATTTTTTATCATCAATCTTATATGAGAAAAATCACTTTCAAAATTTTGCAAATTCTATTACAGAAAACCTATGATCAATCTGCATATTATCTTTTTTGCTCTGAAATTCATAAGACAATAGCTTTCGAGCCTACTAGGTCTACATAGATCACCTTTTTAATTTTTGCCCATTTTTCTATCTTTTAAAGATTTTTTGAGAAATTAAAATTTTTAAAAGTAATAACTGTAAAAATACCGTAAACAAGGGACCTAAAACACTTTCTTGGGGCACACCATATCTAACAGTACTTTCACTTTGCTTAATTTTAAGAAATTGTTGTTACAGCACTATGTCCTTCATCCAAAAATTTACATATATAGTTCTGAATATTCACAAGAGCCTCTTCAGTACCACAGCCCTTTCGAAATTCAAACTGAAAATCATTAAATAAGTTATTTTCCATGAAATATTTAAAAATCTGATTATGTAATATACCTTCACAAATTGGATCAATAATGGGTAGTAGCGATATAGGACGAAATTATTTAACATCTGTCGCTTTATTTTCCTTGGGAATAGGAATAACCATATGTATTTTCAAATTATCGGGCTAAACTCACGTGTCAACTATAATATTAAAAATGTTTACCAGATATGAGGTAAATATACTCATAACCACAACTTTTTCCAGATAAAAGGTCTGCAACAATTGCTATAACATTAGTTTTTGAAACTAATATGAAAGATATAATAAATTTTTAAATAAAACATACAACGGCTGTCAACAAAATGATCCAATGAATAATCGCGCACAAAATAAAGAGTTTTTATGGTTAATGAAGTTTATTAAAAAATAATTATAATAATTGATTAAGTAAGTCCATAAAATGTGTTATTTTCGATTTGGAGGATGAGACGCCGCAGACGAAAATTTTTGTTAAATATAAATCTTGATTATTTGTGCGAATTAATACACAAAAATACCTAAATGGATGATTCCGTAAACATAAAATTAGTAGAAGCAAATAAGCAATTATTTTCTTCTTTGTTGAAATATTAAAATTTTAGCCTTTTTATGGCAATTTTAAGAATCAAAAAAGGCTAGAAAAATTTGAGGCTAAAAGCAAAATAAAAAGGCTAGTTTTAGCCTTAGAAATGCTAAACTGGCAACACTGTTTATTTATTAAGCATTTACCATGAAATAAAATTTTTTCAAAAATTTTGTAAAATTCCTAAAATTATCGCACAATTATATACAATTTAGTAATTTCTATAAACAAAATTTTATATTGTTTTTTTTATTTAAAGTTTGGAAAAAAAGTCATATTCGATTCATAATAGCTATGAATACAATTTTTAAATTTATATACTTTTTTCTCTGTGTTCTAAACAAAAATATTGTAAATAGCAGATCACCTAAATGCATAGTAAAGCTGCAATTGCATTACGAGTGCGTTTTTAAATAAACTATTGACTTTTGTAGTTTGAAGTCTCACTTGGTCTTCATTACAGCCGTTAATCATTACAATTCCTTTACATTGTAGTTTAATTTCAGTAATTTGTCAGATTTTTCTACCATTAATATAAATTTATAACATAAAAAATTGCGATTTTCAGTAAATTAGCAAAAATAATAATGAGAAAGAAAATAATGAACAAAATCTGATGACCTTTAGAAAGAAATTGTCATTTTTTAAAAAGTCTTGAGGAATGAATGATATATGTATATGGTATTATGAACGTATTTTCGTAACACGTATTCGTAGAAACGTACATAGTTTTGATATTTGCTTCCTTAGACCTTTCATCCGATGTGTCACAACTCTATTCAGATCTGCCGTAAATGCCCCCCCACAACAAGGAATATATATGTTTGAAATATTGATATTATATTCCACCCCTCGTAGTATGTTCCCTGAGAAACAACTGGGTATACCCTATACAGTTCTGAGATCTACTCCTTTAGAGCTTTCACCCGATGTGTCACAACCCCATTCAGGTCTGTCGTAAATGCCCCCCCCCCACAACATGGAATATATATGTTTGAAATATGAATGATTGTATTCTACCCCTCGTAGCATGTTCCCTGAGAAACAACTGGGTATACCCTATATAGTTCTGAGATCTACTCCCCTAGAGCTTTCACCCGATGTGTCACAACCCCATTCAGGTCTGTCGTAAATGCCCCCCCCACAACATGGAATATATATGTTTGAAATATGAATGATTGTAATCCACCCCTCGTAGCATGTTCCCTGAGAAACAACTGGGTATACCCTATATAGTTCTGATATCTACTCCTCTAGAGCTTTCATCCGATGTATCACAACCCCATTCAGGTCTGTTCGAAATGGCCCTCCCACAACTTGAAATATAAACCATTAAAAAATATTGATATTATATTCCACCCCTCGTAGCATGTTACCTGAGAAACAACTGGGTATACCCTATATATTTCTGAGATCTACTCCCTTAGAGCTTTCACCCGATGTGTCACAAACCCATTCAGGTCTGTCGTAAATGGGGGGGGCATTTAACACAACATGTAATATATATGTTTGAAATATGAATGATTGTATTCCACCCCTCGTAGCATCTACCCTGAGAAACAACTGGGTATACCCTATATAGTTCTGAGATCTACTCCCATAGAGCTTTCACCCGATGTGTCACAACCCCATTCAGGTCTGTCGTAAATGCCCCCCCCCCCCACACAACATGGAATATATGTGTATGAAATATGAATACTTATATTCCACCCCTCGTAGCATGTTCCCTGAGAAACAACTGGGTATACCCTATATAGTTCTGAGATCTACTCCCTTAGAGCTTTCATCCGATGTATCACAACCCCATTCAGGTCTGTCGTAAATGCCCCCCGCCAACACAACATGGAATATATGTGTATGAAATATGAATACTTATATTCCACCCCTCGTAGCATGTCTCCTGAGAAACAACTGGGTATGCCCTATATAGTTTTGAAATCTACTCCCTTAGAGCTTTCATCCGATGTATCACAACCCCATTCAGGTCTGTCCAAAAAGCCCCCCATTCAGGTGTGAATTTATAAGAATTTTCGCAAAGTTCCGACCCTCGTAGTATCTTCCCTAGGAAATAAGTGAATATTGTCTAAACAGTTTTGGGTTCTACTCCTCCAGACCTTTAATTTGATGTACCATAACCCCATTCAGGTATGGCCAAAATCAAAATATGGCCCCCTGTTTCTTAGACTTATTGAATTTTGCCAAACTTCAGCACCTCGTAGCATGTCTCCTGAGAAACAACTGGATATACTCTGTGCAGTTTTGAGTTCTACTCCTCTAGAGCTTTCACGTGATATATCACAACCCCATTCAGGTCTGTCCAAACTGGCCCGCAATGTGACCTGAATATATGTATTTTTGTTGCACCATATCCTAATGATGTATATGTTTCTTTATTTTGTTTTTTCCAAATTGTTTTATTGTGATGTTTTTTTTACTAAAATAATAAAAATTATTTTTAAAAAAGTGTGTGGAACGTATTTAACAGTGTGTGGAACGTATTTAACAAAGGTGTGGGACGTATTTAACTTACGAATTTATCTTCACACACATAAGTTAGTTTAAAAAATAAATATCATAGGACAGGACATTTCCTTTTCCCGGGAAACGAGGCAACATGGGCGAACAAATCTTTCTCTATTATAATCAACCTTAGAAAGTCAGAAAGAATTATGAAGATTTTTTAAAATTTGGGATTCTGTTGGATGAATCCAGTTTCCAGGAAAAGGAGGCAATACGGGCGAACAAAACTTTTTGGAGATTGTATTTAGAGTATTCCTCTTTAAGAATTTTTAACAGAGCGAGTTAGAACAAATTATGTAGATATTTCAAAGTTATAAAATTTGAGATCCTGTGTGGGATGAATCCAGTAGGAAAAGGAGGCAACTTGTGCGCACGAAACTTTTCGGACAGAATGATCCTATATTATAATTAACTTTTAGAACCTCTAATAGAGCGAGTTAGAACAAATTATTTAATTTTTCAATATTTTAAAGTTTCAGGTTCTGTATGGGATGAATCCAGTCTCCGGGAAAAAGGATATTGTGAATTAAAATTTCATTTTATAAGGGTGTGAAGATAAATTCGTCAGTTAGATACGTCCCACATGTCTGTTAAATATATTCCAAACACTGTAAAGAAAGTTGAGTTTATTTAATATGACTTTTTTTACGGAAAAAAGCGTTTATAAAAATACATTTTAATGTTTTATTAAATAAAACATAACTGTTTCAAATTTTAAACAAAAAATATTAAAAAATATGTCTCCAGAATAAAATTGTGGTGTAACAAAAACACCCATATTTAGGCCACCTTGCGGGCCAGTTCGGACAGACCTGAATGGGGTTGTGATATATCACGCGAAAGCTCTAGAGGAGTAGAACTCAAAACTGCACAGGGTATATCCAGTTGTTTCTCAGGAGACATGCTACGAGGTGCTGAAGTTTGGCAAAATTCAATAAGTCTAAGAAACAGGGGCCCATATTTTGATTTTGGCCATACCTGAATGGGGTTATGGTACATCAAATTAAAGGACTGGTGGAGTAGAACCCAAAACTGTTTAGACAATATTCATTTATTTCCTAGGAAAGATTCTACGAGGGTCGGAACTTTGCGCAAATTCTTAAAAATTCAAACCTGAATGGGGGGCTTTTTGGACAGACCTGAATGGGGTTGTGATACATCGGTTGAAAGCTCTAAGGGAGTAGATTTCAAAACTATATAGGGTATACCCAGTTGTTTCTCAGGGAACATGCTACGAGGGGTGGAATATAATTATTCATATTTCATACACATATATTCCATATTGTGTAGGGGGGGGGGCATTTACGACAGACCTGAATGGGGTTGTGGCACATCGGGTGAAAGCGCTAAAGGAGTAGATCTCAGAACTATATAGGGTATACCCAGTTGTTTCTCAGGGAACATGCTACGAGGGGTGGAATATAATTATTCATATTTCATACACATATATTCCATGTTGTGTGGGGGGCATTTACGACAGACCTGAATGGGGTTGTGGCACATCGGGTGAAAGCTCTAAAGGAGTAGATCTCAGAACTATATAGGGTATACCCAGTTGTTTCTCAGGGAACATGCTATGAGGGGTGGAATATAATTATTCATATTTCATACACATATATTCCATGTTGTGTGGGGGGCACTTACGACAGACCTGAATGCGGTTGTGGCACATCGGGTAAAAGCTCTAAGGGAGTAGATCTCAGAACTATATAGGGTATACCCAGTTGTTTCTCAGGAGACATGCTACGAGGGGTGGAATATAATTATTCATATTTCATACACATATATTCCATGTTGTGTGGGGGGCACTTACGACAGACCTGAATGGGGTTGTGGCACATCGGGTGAAAGCTCTAAAGGAGTAGATCTCAGAACTATATAGGGTATACCGAGTTGTTTCTCAGGGAACATGCTATGAGGGGTGGAATATAATTATTCATATTTCATACACATATATTCCATGTTGTGTGGGGGGCATTTACGACAGACCTGAATGGGGTTGTGATACATCGGTTGAAAGCTCTAAGGGAGTAGATTTCAAAACTATATAGGGTATACCCAGTTGTTTCTCAGGGAACATGCTATGAGGGGTGGAATATAATTATTCATATTTCATACACATATATTCCATATTGTGTAGGGGGGGGGCATTTACGACAGACCTGAATGGGGTTGTGACACATCGGGTGAAAGCTCTAAAGGAGTAGATCTCAGAACTATATAGGGTATACCCAGTTGTTTCTCAGGGAACATGCTACAAGGGGTGGAATACAATCATTCATATTTCAAACACATATATTCCATGTTGTGTGGGGGGCACTTACGACAGACCTGAATGGGGTTGTGGCACATCGGGTGAAAGCTCTAAAGGAGTAGATCTCAGAATTATATAGGGTATACCCAGTTGTTTCTCAGGAAACATGCTACGAGGGGTGGAATATAATTATTCATATTTCATACACATATATTCCATGTTGTGTGGGGGGCATTTACGACAGAACTGAATGGGGTTGTGGCACATCGGGTGAAAGCTCTAAAGGAGTAGATCTCAGAATTATATAGGGTATACCCAGTTGTTTCTCAGGGAACATGCTATGAGGGGTGGAATATAATTATTCATATTTCATACACATATATTCCATGTTGTGTGGGGGGCATTTACGACAGACCTGAATGGGGTTGTGACACATCGGGTGAAAGCTCTAAAGGAGTAGATCTCAGAACTATATAGGGTATACCCAGTTGTTTCTCAGGGAACATGCTATGAGGGGTGGAATATAATTATTCATATTTCATACACATATATTCCATGTTGTGTGGGGGGCACTTACGACAGACCTGAATGCGGTTGTGGCACATCGGGTGAAAGCTCTAAGGGAGTAGATCTCAGAACTATATAGGGTATACCCAGTTGTTTCTCAGGAGACATGCTACGAGGGGTGGAATATAATTATTCATATTTCATACACATATATTCCATGTTGTGTGGGGGGCACTTACGACAGACCTGAATGGGGTTGTGGCACATCGGGTGAAAGCTCTAAAGGAGTAGATCTCAGAACTATATAGGGTATACCGAGTTGTTTCTCAGGGAACATGCTATGAGGGGTGGAATATAATTATTCATATTTCATACACATATATTCCATGTTGTGTGGGGGGCATTTACGACAGACCTGAATGGGGTTGTGGCACATCGGGTGAAAGCTCTAAAGGAGTAGATCTCAGAACTATATAGGGTATACCCAGTTGTTTCTCAGGGAACATGCTATGAGGGGTGGAATATAATTATTCATATTTCATACACATATATTCCATGTTGTGTGGGGGTCATTTACGACAGACCTGAATGGGGTTGTGGCACATCGGGTGAAAGCTCTAAAGGAGTAGATCTCAGAACTATATAGGGTATACCCAGTTGTTTCTCAGGGAACATGCTATGAGGGGTGGAATATAATTATTCATATTTCATACACATATATTCCATGTTGTGTGGGGGGCATTTACGACATACCTGAATGGGGTTGTGGCACATCGGGTGAAAGCTCTAAAGGAGTAGATCTCAGAACTATATAGGGTATACCCAGTTGTTTCTCAGGGAACATGCTATGAGGGGTGGAATATAATTATTCATATTTCATATACATATATTCCATGTTGTGTGGGGGGCATTTACGACAGACCTGAATGGGGTTGTGGCACATCGGGTGAAAGCTCTAAAGGAGTAGATCTCAGAACTATATAGGGTATACCGAGTTGTTTCTCAGGGAACATGCTATGAGGGGTGGAATATAATTATTCATATTTCATACACATATATTCCATGTTGTGTGGGGGGCATTTACGACAGACCTGAATGGGGTTGTGGCACATCGGGTGAAAGCTCTAAAGGAGTAGATCTCAGAACTATATAGGGTATACCCAGTTGTTTCTCAGGGAACATGCTATGAGGGGTGGAATATAATTATTCATATTTCATACACATATATTCCATGTTGTGTGGGGGGCATTTACGACAGACCTGAATGGGGTTGTGGCACATCGGGTGAAAGCTCTAAAGGAGTAGATCTCAGAACTATATAGGGTATACCCAGTTGTTTCTCAGGGAACATGCTATGAGGGGTGGAATATAATTATTCATATTTCATACACATATATTCCATGTTGTGTGGGGGGCATTTACGACATACCTGAATGGGGTTGTGGCACATCGGGTGAAAGCTCTAAAGGAGTAGATCTCAGAACTATATAGGGTATACCCAGTTGTTTCTCAGGGAACATGCTATGAGGGGTGGAATATAATTATTCATATTTCATACACATATATTCCATGTTGTGTGGGGGGCATTTACGACAGACCTGAATGGGGTTGTGGCACATCGGGTGAAAGCTCTAAAGGAGTAGATCTCAGAACTATATAGGGTATACCGAGTTGTTTCTCAGGGAACATGCTATGAGAGGTGGAATATAATTATTCATATTTCATACACATATATTCCATGTTGTGTGGGGGGCATTTACGACAGACCTGAATGGGGTTGTGGCACATCGGGTGAAAGCTCTAAAGGAGTAGATCTCAGAACTATATAGGGTATACCCAGTTGTTTCTCAGGGAACATGCTATGAGGGGTGGAATATAATTATTCATATTTCATATACATATATTCCATGTTGTGTGGGGGGCATTTACGACAGACCTGAATGGGGTTGTGGCACATCGGGTGAAAGCTCTAAAGGAGTAGATCTCAGAACTATATAGGGTATACCCAGTTGTTTCTCAGGGAACATGCTATGAGGGGTGGAATATAATTATTCATATTTCATATACATATATTCCATGTTGTGTGGGGGGCATTTACGACAGACCTGAATGGGGTTGTGGCACATCGGGTGAAAGCTCTAAAGGAGTAGATCTCAGAACTATATAGGGTATACCCAGTTGTTTCTCAGGGAACATGCTATGAGGGGTGGAATATAATTATTCATATTTCATACACATATATTCCATGTTGTGTGGGGGGCATTTACGACAGACCTGAATGGGGTTGTGGCACATCGGGTGAAAGCTCTAAGGGAGTAGGTCTCAGAACTATATAGGGTATACCCAGTTGTTTCTCAGGGAACATGCTATGAGGGGTGGAATATAATTATTCATATTTCATACACATATATTCCATGTTGTGTGGGGGGCATTTACGACAGACCTGAATGGGGTTGTGGCACATCGGGTGAAAGCTCTAAAGGAGTAGATCTCAGAACTATATAGGGTATACCGAGTTGTTTCTCAGGGAACATGCTATGAGAGGTGGAATATAATTATTCATATTTCATACACATATATTCCATGTTGTGTGGGGGGCATTTACGACAGACCTGAATGGGGTTGTGGCACATCGGGTGAAAGCTCTAAAGGAGTAGATCTCAGAACTATATAGGGTATACCCAGTTGTTTCTCAGGGAACATGCTATGAGGGGTGGAATATAATTATTCATATTTCATACACATATATTCCATGTTGTGTGGGGGGCATTTACGACAGACCTGAAGGGGGTTGTGGCACATCGGGTGAAAGCTCTAAAGGATTAGATCTCAGAACTATATAGGGTATACCCAGTTGTTTCTCAGGGAACATGCTATGAGGGGTGGAATATAATTATTCATATTTCATATACATATATTCCATGTTGTGTGGGGGGCATTTACGACAGACCTGAATGGGGTTGTGGCACATCGGGTGAAAGCTCTAAAGGAGTAGATCTCAGAACTATATAGGGTATACCCAGTTGTTTCTCAGGGAACATGCTATGAGGGGTGGAATATAATTATTCATATTTCATACACATATATTCCATGTTGTGTGGGGGGCATTTACGACAGACCTGAATGGGGTTGTGGCACATCGGGTGAAAGCTCTAAGGGAGTAGGTCTCAGAACTATATAGGGTATACCCAGTTGTTTCTCAGGGAACATGCTACGAGGGGTGGAATACAATCATTCATATTTCAAACACATATATTCCATGTTGTGTGGGGGGCACTTACGACAGACCTGAATGGGGTCGTGGCACATCGGGTGAAAGCTCTAAAGGAGTAGATCTCAGAATTATATAGGGTATACCCAGTTGTTTCTCAGGAAACATGCTACGAGGGGTGGAATATAATTATTCATATTTCATACACATATATTCCATGTTGTGTGGGGGGCATTTACGACAGACCTGAATGGGGTTGTGGCACATCGGGTGAAGCTCTAAAGGAGTAGATCTCAGAACTATATAGGGTATACCCAGTTGTTTCTCAGGGAACATGCTATGAGGGGTGGAATATAATTATTCATATTTCATATACATATATTCCATGTTGTGTGGGGGGCATTTACGACAGACCTGAATGGGGTTGTGGCACATCGGGTGAAAGCTCTAAAGGAGTAGATCTCAGAACTATATAGGGTATACCCAGTTGTTTCTCAGGGAACATGCTATGAGGGGTGGAATATAATTATTCATATTTCATACACATATATTCCATGTTGTGTGGGGGGCATTTACGACAGACCTGAATGGGGTTGTGGCACATCGGGTGAAAGCTCTAAGGGAGTAGGTCTCAGAACTATATAGGGTATACCTAGTTGTTTCTCAGGTAACATGCTACGAGGGGTGGAATATAATATCAATATTTTTTAATGGTTTATATTTCAAGTTGTGGGAGGGCCATTTCGAACAGACCTGAATGGGGTTGTAATACATCCGATGAAAGCCCTAAGGGAGTAGATCTCAGAACTATATAGGGTATACCCAGTTGTTTCTCAGGGAACATGCTACGATGGGTGGAATACAATCATTCATATTTTAAACATATATATTTCATGTTGTGGGGGGGGGGCATTTACGACAGACCTGAATGGGGTTGTGATACACCGGATGAAAACTCTAAGGAAGCAAATCTCAAAACGTTTCTATGATTACGTGATACGAAAGGTCGTTCATAGTATCATATACATATATCATTCATTCCTCAAGATTCTTGAAAAAATGACAATTTCTTTCTAATGGTCATAAGATTTTGTTTATTATTTTCTTTCTCATTATTATTTTTGCCAATTTACTGAAAATCACAATTTTTTATGTTATAAATGTATATTAATGGTAGAAAAATCTGGCAAATTACTGAAATTAAACTACAATGTAAAGGAATTGTAATGATTAACGGCTGTAATGAAGACCAAGTGAGACTTGAAACTACAAAAGTAAATAGTTTATTTAAAAATGCACTCGTAATGCAATTGCAGCTTTACTATGGATTTAGATGATCTGCTATTTTAAATATTTTTGTTTAGAACACAGAGAAGAAAGCATATAAATCTATAAATTGTATTCATAGATATTATGAATCGAATATGACTTTTCTCCCAAACTTTAAAAAAAAAACAATATAAAATTTTGTTTATAGAAATTAAATTTATTGTATACAATTGTGCGATAATTTTAGGAATTTTGCAAAATTTTTGAAAAAATTTTATTTCATGGTAAATGCTTAATAAATAAACAGTGTTGCCAGTTTAGCCTTTCTAAGGCTAAATGTAGCCTTTTTATTTTGCTTTTAGCCTCAAATTTTTCTAGCCTTTTTTGATTCTTAAAATTGCCATAAAAAGGCTAAAATTTTATTATTGCAACAAAGAAGAAAATAATTTCTTACTTGCTTCTACTAATTTTATGTTTACGGAATCATCCATTTAGGTATTTTTGTGTATTAATTCGCACAAATAATCAAGATTTATATTTAACAAAAATTTTCGTCTGCGGCGCCTCATCCTCCAAAGCGACATATGTTGAATTTCGTCCTATATCGCTACTACCAATTATTGATCAAATTTTTCAAGGTATATTATAAAATCAGATTTTTCCACATTTCATGGAAAATAACTTATTTAATGCTTTTCAGTTCTGATTTCGAAAGGTCTGTGGTACTGAAGAGGATTTGTGAATGTTCAGAACTATATATGTAAATGTTTGGATCAAGGTCATAGTGCTGTAACAGCCATTTTTTGATTTGACAAAAGTTTTTGTTATATATCTTGGCGCAAAAGCTCTAGTACTATGGCGTTCATGGAAATGGACTTTCGCTTTTAAGAAGCTATCTAAAAAATAAACAACAATTTCTTAAAAATAAGGAAAGTGAAACTAATGTTAGATATTGAGTGCCACAGGGAAATGTTTTAGGTCTCTTGTTTACGGTATTTTTACAGTTTTTAAAATACTTTTAAAAAATTGTATTCCTCAAAAAATGGGTCAAAATTAAAAAAGTACTCTATGTGGACTTAGAAGACTCAAGAGCTATTGTATTATGAATTTCAGAGCAGAAAAAATAATATTAAGATTGATCATAAGCTTTGAGTAATACGAGTAGAATTTTGAAAAAATTACTTTTCTCATATAAGAGCCCTATTGAAGATTGAAAAATGGGTAGAAATTAAAAAGGTGCTTTATGTGGACCTAGTAGGGCCGGAAGTAAAAGAATTTTGAAAATTTTGATAAATGACTTTTCTCATATAAGGGCCCTATTGATGATCGAAAAATTGATCAGAATTAAAATGATGTTCTATTTGGACCTAGTAGGCTCGAAAGTTATTCTCTTAAGTTTGACTTGTCTTCTATCTATGTTCCTAATTTCATCAAAATGGTGGTTTAAAAGATCCAGTCTTATACCATTTATTTTCTAATTGTAATTTTCTGCATCGTTATCAGATAAATTTGGAACAAGAAATAATCTCAAGATCATTTATTGCTGGCAAATATATAGGAGATTGACAAGGTAATCTAAAAGTAGTTTATAACAATAAAATTTTGGTTTAAACAAAAAATAACTAAAATACAATTAGAAAATAAAATAATCAATTTTGGTTAAAAATAATTAAAACGGCAACACTGACATGTTAAGAAATAGCACGTGCAAAAAAAGTGAGTGATTTTTTTTTTTGGTACATTTTTGTGGTAATCTCTAGCTTTGTTGCCCGTTAAACCAGCGTTGCCCATTCAG
The DNA here is from genome assembly GCA_932274085.1 of Protocalliphora azurea. Taxonomy (NCBI): domain Eukaryota; kingdom Metazoa; phylum Arthropoda; class Insecta; order Diptera; family Calliphoridae; genus Protocalliphora; species Protocalliphora azurea. The sequence continues at coordinate 80,124,642 of OW026520.1, forward strand.
CGATTTTTGCGCTAGATTGAGCGGTTTTTAAATGTCACTATTTTTTCTATTTGCGATTTTTTCAAAAAAAGCTATTAAATTGGCGCGTTTTACTGTACCCAAAATCTACACGTAGACATTTTTATGTTGGCTATTGTCAAATACTATCTCCCTCTTTAATATGTTCCGTGTGGACCAATAAGAAATCTTATTATCAATTTATATCCCAATGAATATTTAAGCACAAAATTGAGCAATAACGTTTAACATAAGCTGTCAAAATTAATGTTCTTTTTTAATATTTTGCTCTTTTTTCAAAAAAGAAAAGGTGCGAAATTAACTAATATTATTTTAAAAAGGCAAATAAAAAGTAACAAAGGAAAATAATTTAAAAACCAATTTAGAATTAAAATTTTTCATGTTCGTGTTCTTCACCCGCTAACATAAAGTTGAAATAATTTTTTTCCCCTTTATTCTGCCGACGTTATGTTAGGAAATAAAAATACTTTTACTTCCCAATTAACTAATAAAAATAGCATCTTAAGGCCTGTGTGAAACGGTAGAAAATTATTTTTCGTAAAAAGTGAGCTTTACTAGCTTTACGAGCTTTACGACAAAAGTATAATTTATTCGACATTTTAAAATTGATAGAAAAAATTCAATATTGCACAATATATTCTAAATATTATCAATATTAAATTTTATATGTCTTATAATTTCATCACAATGTCCTTTCCTAAAATAGAGTGTGGCTTTCGGAATGGATTTAAAGTAAAATCAAAACATTTAAAATATGTTCATTCATATCTCTTGTTTTTTTTTCTGTTTACACATTTTTCTAAAGTTTTAATTTCCCACAACAGAAACAAGAATATTTCTCACCACAAAAAAAAAAAAAAAAAAAAAAACATTTTCTATCATAGAGCATTATTATTATTTTGTTAATTTTAAAACTCAGCAAAAATTAAAACGATTTTTTGATTTCGAAATTCCAAAATATACCTTCAGAATTCTTTTGTTTAAAGTGGTCATTTGAGGTATCTATCCATTTTCTAAATCCCGTTGAATGAATCATCGAATAAGCAGTTTTCAAGATTCTTCCAAACACGTTCCTATTCTTTTTAGGAAATGATTTTTTTGGGGGAAAAAATGGAGTGATTAAATTAAATAATAGGTTCATGAATTTAAATTCATGGATAAGATCTTATGAATCTGGAATTTGAAATGTACAAAAAATTTTATTGCTTATTTCTGTAATAAAAATACCAATACTAAATTTTTGATTTGAAATATAATTCACTATTCTGTTGAAGTTAAAACATTTAAAAAATAAAAAATATGGACTTTATATTGTTTAAGTTGTTACTTTTTGTAAAAATCAGATTCGAATTTAAAAAACTAGATAAAAAGCGCTAAATTGAACCAAATTTAGCGCGTTTTGTTTACAAATAGTTGGCAACACTGCGTTAAACATTTTATTTAAATATGGCCTCGATTTAAGCCTTTCTTTATGATTTCGATTTATATACAGCATATTTTCTTCTTAGAAATGAAATAAACTTAAGTAACTGCATGTGAAAAATTTATTAGAGTTTTAAAGAGTTTTATTATAATAGGTGTATGTCTTAAAGTATATTTTATTGCAAAAAAAATTTTAAATTCTTTGTTTTTGCTAGAAAATCAAAATAGAATTTATATAAGTATGTTAATTTCACCTGATTGCGAAAAAAAATAGTCATTTTTTATTAAAGATTAACGTCTTTTCTGGAAAAATATGTTTATCCTGGAATTGCTTTTAAGAAAAAGGTGTATATACATAAAATTGCGATTCAGTTTGCATCGCAATTCTCCGGCCCCGTTAACAATGCAAGCCGGGCCTCAGTGTTGATGAGTATTCAAGTATAAGTAATTTTTTTTGTGCAGCATCCCATCCAACACGTTGTCAAACGTTTAAAATATTATGACTTTAACGGTTGATATCAAATGTGTTTCCCAAATTTGTTACAAATATAGGAAGAGGTTTGAATTTTAAGTTTGATTTAAAGTTGAGAATCATTTGAGAAAAAACGTTTAAAAACCGTACATTCTCAAATTGATATCAAATGCTATTATTGAATCATTCTCAAACCTAAAGATAACTTTAACAATATTGGAAAAATTGTGTATTCTTAATTTGATATATATTGTTGTTATTAAATCATTCATAAATCTATATAGAAAAGCTAAAAAATATTTGAAAAATCGTATTTTCTCAATTTGATACCAAATATTATATGTATAAAAATAATATATAAAAAAAATTGAAACATATACAAATAAATAAATTAATAAATAAATTTATTTAATCAAGTATTTTCCAACTAATAAATACGTATAATGATAGGGCATAATCAAAAGTGTATACATAATAGAAAGAGAAAACTTTACAAAAAATTAAAAATGCAGATTACTTTTAATTATGTTCCGATGTGGTCACAATCTACATTTGAAAAAAGTTTGAGAATTATAATTAACAATGGTTTGATAATAATAGCATTTTTCAATTTAACAATTAATTCCCCTTTTTGTTGAGAAAGCTATCATTTTCAAGTTATTTTGAGAAAGGATTTGATTTCAAATCAGCCTCAATTTGACATAAAAAAATTGCGTTTGCTGGGATATTACTCACTTGTTCTTAATTATCTTTGTATAATAGAGTATTGCCATTAGGTTAAAATACTTGTGTATCAGTGTTATCCGATGGTACAATTTTATTTTCAATTTCTATTCTTTTATATCAATTTAAAAAAAACTGAAAAATTTATAAATAATTAATAGCAATAGGTAACACTGCTACTAACAAGTATTTTAACATAACGGCAATTCTCTATTATACAAAGTATTCATCTAATAAAATAATAGAATATTGTTTTGCAATTGTTTAAATCTTTCTATATTCGTTTATAAAAATAAAATAAAAGAAAAATATAAAAATAGATTTGATACTCAAAACCTATGATCAATCTTAATATTATCTTTTCTATTCTGAAATCCTTAAGAAAAAGCTTTCGAGTCTACTAGGAGCACCTTTTTAATTTTGACCCATTTTTTTATCATCAATTTTATATGAGAAAAATCACTTTTTCAAAATTTTTAAAATTCTATTACAGAAAATCTATGATCAGTCAGCATATTATCTTTTTTGCTCTGAAATTCATAAGGCAATAGTTTTTGAGCCTACTAGGTCCACATAAAGCACCTTTTTAATTTCTACCCGTTTTTTCAATCTTCAATAGGGCCCTTATATGAGAAAAGTAATTTTTTCAAAATTCTACTCGTATTACTCAAAGTTTATGATCAATCTTAATATTATTTTTTCTGCTCTGAAATTCATAAGACAATAGCTCTTGAGCCTACTAAGTCCAAATAGAGTACTTTTTTAATTTTGACCCATTTTTTGAGGAATAAAATTTTGAAAAGTATTTATTTCAAAAACTGTAAAAATACCATAAACAAGAGACCTAAAACATTTCCCTGTGGCACTCAATATCTAACATTAGTTTCACTTTCCTTATTTTTAAGAAATTGTTGTTTATTTTTTAGATAGCTTCTTAAAAGCGAAAGTCCATTTCCATGAACGCCATAGTACTAGAGCTTTTGCGCCAAGATATATAACAAAAACTTTTGTCAAATCAAAAAATGGCTGTTACAGCACTATGACCTTGATCCAAACATTTACATATATAGTTCTGAACATTCACAAATCCTCTTCAGTACCACAGACCTTTCGAAATCAGAACTGAAAAGCATTAAATAAGTTATTTTCCATGAAATGTGAATGTAGCGATATAGGACGAAATTCAACATATGTCGCTTTGGAGGATGAGGCGCCGCAGACGAAAATTTTTGTTAAATATAAATCTTGATTATTTGTGCGAATTAATACACAAAAATACCTAAATGGATGATTCCGTAAACATAAAATTAGTAGAAGAATTAGTAGAAGGCTAAAAGCAAAATAAAAAGGCTACATTTAGCCTTAGAAAGGCTAAACTGGCAACACTGTTTATTTATTAAGCATTTACCATGAAATAAAATTTTTTCAAAAATTTTGCAAAATTCCTAAAATTATCGCACAATTGTATACAATAAATTTAATTTCTATAAACAAAATTTTATATTGTTTTTTTTTTTAAAGTTTGGGAGAAAAGTCATATTCGATTCATAATATCTATGAATACAATTTATAGATTTATATGCTTTCTTCTCTGTGTTCTAAACAAAAATATTTAAAATAGCAGATCATCTAAATCCATAGTAAAGCTGCAATTGCATTACGAGTGCATTTTTAAATAAACTATTTACTTTTGTAGTTTCAAGTCTCACTTGGTCTTCATTACAGCCGTTAATCATTACAATTCCTTTACATTGTAGTTTAATTTCAGTAATTTGCCAGATTTTTCTACCATTAATATACATTTATAACATAAAAAATTGTGATTTTCAGTAAATTGGCAAAAATAATAATGAGAAAGAAAATAATAAACAAAATCTTATGACCATTAGAAAGAAATTGTCATTTTTTCAAGAATCTTGAGGAATGAATGATATATGTATATGATACTATGAACGACCTTTCGTATCACGTAATCATAGAAACGTTTTGAGATTTGCTTCCTTAGAGTTTTCATCCGGTGTATCACAACCCCATTCAGGTCTGTCGTAAATGCCCCCCCCCCACAACATGAAATATATATGTTTAAAATATGAATGATTGTATTCCACCCATCGTAGCATGTTCCCTGAGAAACAACTGGGTATACCCTATATAGTTCTGAGATCTACTCCCTTAGGGCTTTCATCGGATGTATTACAACCCCATTCAGGTCTGTTCGAAATGGCCCTCCCACAACTTGAAATATAAACCATTAAAAAATATTGATATTATATTCCACCCCTCGTAGCATGTTCCCTGAGAAACAACTGGGTATACCCTATATAGTTCTGAGACCTACTCCCTTAGAGCTTTCACCCGATGTGCCACAACCCCATTCAGGTCTGTCGTAAATGCCCCCCACACAACATGGAATATATGTGTATGAAATATGAATAATTATATTCCACCCCTCATAGCATGTTCCCTGAGAAACAACTGGGTATACCCTATATAGTTCTGAGATCTACTCCTTTAGAGCTTTCACCCGATGTGCCACAACCCCATTCAGGTCTGTCGTAAATGCCCCCCACACAACATGGAATATATGTGTATGAAATATGAATAATTATATTCCACCCCTCATAGCATGTTCCCTGAGAAACAACTCGGTATACCCTATATAGTTCTGAGATCTACTCCTTTAGAGCTTTCACCCGATGTGCCACAACCCCATTCAGGTCTGTCGTAAGTGCCCCCCACACAACATGGAATATATGTGTATGAAATATGATTAATTATATTCCACCCCTCGTAGCATGTCTCCTGAGAAACAACTGGGTATACCCTATATAGTTCTGAGATCTACTCCCTTAGAGCTTTCACCCGATGTGCCACAACCGCATTCAGGTCTGTCGTAAGTGCCCCCCACACAACATGGAATATATGTGTATGAAATATGAATAATTATATTCCACCCCTCATAGCATGTTCCCTGAGAAACAACTGGGTATACCCTATATAGTTCTGAGATCTACTCCTTTAGAGCTTTCACCCGATGTGCCACAACCCCATTCAGGTCTGTCGTAAATGCCCCCCACACAACATGGAATATATGTGTATGAAATATGAATAATTATATTCCACCCCTCATAGCATGTTCCCTGAGAAACAACTGGGTATACCCTATATAGTTCTGAGATCTACTCCTTTAGAGCTTTCACCCGATGTGCCACAACCCCATTCAGTTCTGTCGTAAATGCCCCCCACACAACATGGAATATATGTGTATGAAATATGAATAATTATATTCCACCCCTCGTAGCATGTTTCCTGAGAAACAACTGGGTATACCTTATATAATTCTGAGATCTACTCCTTTAGAGCTTTCACCCGATGTGCCACAACCCCATTCAGGTCTGTCGTAAGTGCCCCCCACACAACATGGAATATATGTGTTTGAAATATGAATGATTGTATTCCACCCCTCGTAGCATGTTCCCTGAGAAACAACTGGGTATACCCTATATAGTTCTGAGATCTACTCCTTTAGAGCTTTCACCCGATGTGTCACAACCCCATTCAGGTCTGTCGTAAATGCCCCCCCCCTACACAATATGGAATATATGTGTATGAAATATGAATAATTATATTCCACCCCTCATAGCATGTTCCTTGAGAAACAACTGGGTATACCCTATATAGTTTTGAAATCTACTCCCTTAGAGCTTTCATTCGATGTATCACAACCCCATTCAGGCCTGTCGTAAATGCCCCCCCCCCCCTACACAATATGGAATATATGTGTATGAAATATGAATAATTATATTCCACCCCTCGTAGCATGTTCCCTGAGAAACAACTGGGTATACCCTATATAGTTTTGAAATCTACTCCCTTAGAGCTTTCAACCGATGTATCACAACCCCATTCAGGTCTGTCCAAAAAGCCCCCCATTCAGGTTTGAATTTTTAAGAATTTGCGCAAAGTTCCGACCCTCGTAGAATCTTTCCTAGGAAATAAATGAATATTGTCTAAACAGTTTTGGGTTCTACTCCACCAGACCTTTAATTTGATGTACCATAACCCCATTCAGGTATGGCCAAAATCAAAATATGGCCCCCTGTTTCTTAGACTTATTGAATTTTGCCAAACTTCAGCACCTCGTAGCATGTCTCCTGAGAAACAACTGGATATACCCTGTGCAGTTTTGAGTTCTACTCCTCTAGAGCTTTCGCGTGATATATCACAACCCCATTCAGGTCTGTCCGAACTGGCCCGCAATGTGACCTGAATATAGGTATTTTTGTTGCACCATATCCTAATGCTGTATATGTTTCTTTGTTTTGTTTTTTTCCAAAAATGTTTTATTGTGATGTTTTTTTTAATAAAATAATAAAAATTATTTTTAAAAAAGTGTTTTTTTGCTTTAAAAATAGTTTTTTTGAAATGCAAAATGTGTGGAACGTATTTAACAGTGTGTGGAACGTATTTAACAGAGGTGTGGGACGTATTTAACTTACGAATTTATCTTCACACACATTCATTTTATTAGAAATGCTCCGACAAAATGAGCTATGTGACGTTTTTAGAAACTTCAATGATATCTGCCAAATGCCCAATCATATCGATTTTCTTAAGTCACTTGTATTAATTGTTCTAATGTTTCCATAAAATGTAGGATTTAAAAGAAAATTGCGTGAAATTACAAAATAAAACGATGTTTTGACTCTACTGAAAAATTGAAAAAAAAAAAACACATAACTTGTCGGAACTGCGACGATTTGCTATAAAAAATCCAAATTGTTTTTTTTTTTTTCTAACATTTTTATTAGAATTGCCATTCATATACAAAATATTACAAACATTTGTTTCAAACGTTAGAAAAAACAGCTAAATAAAGTATTTACAAATGTCTATTTTCACTATCATAAAAGAATACACTTTTTTATTTTTTGTTTTTATTTTAGCAACGAGTTAGACAAGTAAAATTAAAGGCAAAAAATAAGAAATATAATATAATAATAAAAAAGTAAATATATTTTGTATATAATCTAAATTCTAGTTTTATACTTTAATGGATTCATATTTGTGTCTTTTTCTTTCAACTGATATTACCCATCGTTTTGTTAAATATAAAAACAAAATTAAAATGGAATACTTTTTGAATTGCTGACATAATCATAATTAGAATTTAAATTACAGAGTTGAAAAAAGTTGACAATGTGACATTAAAGTAGAAGTAGTAAAACTAGTATGTGAAAGCTGTTTGTCATTAAATGACGTGAGTTCATTTACATCCATAATTCCAATTATAAATGCATTTGATCCACAAAATTATACACATACTGACAATTAGATCAACAGTGGTCCAGTTTATTAATTGGCTGTTTTAAAATGTTAATTGTTTGTTTGTATCATTTTGTAAAAAATTGGCGCACAGTTATGAAACCCATATTTCATTAAATAAATTAATTAAGAGTATTAATTATTAATTGTTCACATGTATATACTTTTATAATTGTTTCTATTTTGACAGAAACAACTACATATTAAAAAGAGTTTGTATATTTTCGATCTCTTAATAACAACAATAAAATAATGCGTAGGAGTTTGTTTTTCTTTACTTGTCCATAACAATAATCGAATTTTGTAAAAAGACTGGCGCAGAAGGTTGAAGAAACAGACAGAGAGGCAAGTGTTTAAACGGTGTGACTTGAATTGACTTTAAGTAGTTGTTTTTGAACACAATTAACAGATCTCAATTGTACATTAATTTGTTTACAAATAGACTATTTAAAAAGCAAATATGTTATGTTGTGATTTTTGTATACATATATATTTTGTATATATATATCAAAAACAAAAAATAATTATTATTTGGGTAATTTTAGATCAAAAAATCAATATGAAGGAAATTAGTTTAAAATATTCTGAGAACACCATAGCATTTGCTATCACGCTATTTAAGCAACATATTGTGCAATAAAATTTTATTATTGATTTTTATTTCATTTCTCAGAAATAAAAATTATTTCTGATTTTTATTTTATGAATTTCAAATATTCATAATTTTTTTAAATAAAACTCAAGTTGTGATTTTTAATTTGTATAAGTTCACACACAGCAACTTTTATTTCTGAAAATTTTCTTTTTTTTTTTTTCTTTTGAACTTGCATTTACGTTCACACACAACATTTTACTTCAGGAATTCTTGTTTTAATTTCCTTGATTTGTTTTTGTTTTGAAGTACGAAAATGAAAAACAAAACGAATTTCGAAGTACAGGCTAGTTTCTACCCTTTCATATCCCCTCTCGCTCGCCTTGTGCGGACTCAGACTATCTCTCACAAAAAATAAAAATCAGTTTATGATTTTTATTTTTTTTTTTTTTTTTTTGTGGCATAAAATGAAAATCTTTTACATTTATCTACATTATTGTAATTGATAAATATACAATGTTTATGTGTTGCTTATGAGGTGTATGCGCTAATTAATCTCTGTTAGTCACTTCATCTGGACATAGAACATATATTTCTGGAATGTACTAGTCCTAGGCTACTCCCACTCTTCCGCTTATCTGATTCATGTCTGCTCCTTATGTCCATTGGAGCCACTTGAAAACTCCACATTTTTCCATATTTTCATAGTGAAAATACATTTTTCAAAATTATATATTTCTGATCGCAGATGGAATCTGGACATAGAACATGTATTTCTAGAATTTACTAATCCGTGTGGAGTCTTTTGCTACATTTACTACTATCGAACGTATCCTCAGGTGGCGGATAGAGGGGATTGGTCTTAAGGCACATGATCTGTACATTCTGGTACACGATGCATACAGGCCCATGACTTGAGTGTTCAGATCATGTACATTATTCTGATCCTATAGTTCCTTAGAGTCTCTCGTGGACCAAATAAATGCAGAGCACTTTAAGGTCAAGGTGATTGGTAACAGTGCCGAGGACCTGAATGGTTAGTTGGTGCTTAAATAAACACCTATGGCACGGGTTGATTGTAAATTTTAGCCTAGTCAGCGTACGCCGTCACTGCGGGAGATGGTCGTCCTATTACTTGCATACTCGTGGGACGAAATAGATTTTTCAGACATTAATTCCATACGGACAGTTGACGAACGGTCGCAGGGCGACAGGACAGACACTGACGACGATTTAGTGATGATAGTGGTGCAACGAGTCATTGTTGTACAGGAAGGTCAGTTGTTGGGTCTGGGCATCTCGAGGGATTCCTTTGCTGGGACCAGTGCCACACAGAAGCTCGGACATCTTCCTCTTGGATCTGAAGATGAGCACGAGATCACTGTGATCTCAACTCGCGCTCAGAGTCAAAAGAGGGCCGGAGCGTCAAGGCGAGGTCGGAGCGGGGTGATGTCATACGGCCAGCGGCAATTTAGTTCGGCGAAATGCGACAACCGATGTCACATGCCGAACTAAAGAAGAGAATGCTCGGAGTGGCGCAAAAACTTCTCTTATCAATCTGCATAAGATAGCTAAGAGAGACTCAATGCACTTGCAGGCAAGGATAAATACATTGTCAGAAAGCACAGGAGGAACGTTAAAAGCTTCGAGCGGATCTACGGGCCTGTTTGTGACTCTCACGCAATGTTATTCTGAAGGATTGGGTGAGAATGTGGACAGCACTCCAGAGGTGTCTCATGAGAGTACAGGAGGAAAGTCAATATCCTCAAAGATCCGTGCCGCAGCGGAAAATAAGGGTAGTGGCGAAACAGCCAAACATGCAACCCTTTTGGACCAACAGGTAAAGACAGGCAAGCAAAAAACTACCAGTGGTGAGGCTGATCATGCACCAACCAGCAAATCTTGCAATTCGCCAAAGATTGTCAGGAATGCCATGTCTGGATATGATCAGCCATTGACAAATAAGAAAGCAGTAGGTCAGATGCCGACCAGCTCTACCTGTGGAAACCATAAGAGCACCACCAGTTGGGTTGCTAAAATCTCTGGCATGCGGCCTTCTCCTTCGAGCGCTGTTGGTCAAAACCCAAACGGCTCTTCTAAAGGGGTTATTAAAAGGGCCAGGTCTGGGTATGACCAGCAAACCTCGATAGCCAATAAGGCAGCTCGCACACCTTCCAGCTCCGCTAAGGGCCCCCACAAGGACCTTATTAAAAGAGCTGGGTAAGGAAGCGAACAGCCCTCAACATCGAAAAAGGCGAAGGAATCAGTGCTGCAGAACTGTATTCAAGCTGCTGTCATTGACAAAGTTGATCCAGATGGAAGGATCAGAGTTGAGCAATGGCGACAGATTGAACAAAAGCTCATTGAAGAGATCGCCCTCATAAGAGGAAGGCCGGGCGAGGTATCCTTCAAAGGCGCGGACTAGATGAAGGGAGTTAAAACTATACACTGCGGCAATAAGAAAACTTATGAATTTCTAAAAAAGCAATTGGCAAATGCGATTTTCCTCGTCCGGGGGAGAAACTTGAGGTTGAAACCATTCTGACAGTATTGGAAAATCAGAATATAGGGCTTGTTACAGGTCAATGGAAGACTGTGAACTCCATGACCTGAAAGGAGAACCAAGGCAGAGACATCAGATTTTCTGTGGATCAGGAGTCTTTGAAGACTGGAGACACTGAGGGGAGTTGTCAATTTTGGTTTTTGGGTTATAGATGTAACGCTAGCGAACCAAGCGGGTGAATTTTTCAAGGACTGGAGGGTGGCTGTGAATTATACCTTTTCGGACCATAGCATGATAACCTTCAGTCTTGACTATGAGAAACCGGAGGGAAGGCCTTATAGGAACTGCAGAAGGACGGATTGGAAGTCCTTCGGTTAGTTGATAGGGATTTGAGGGATACTGAGAGCTGGAGAAATTCAGATGAGGGTATCGAGGAAGTCGTGAATAATTTCATGGTGATTTATCCTGACAAAAAGATTTAGCTGAAATGGTGGGCCCAGGAACTTAGGGTCCAACGGTTTACAGTTAGAATTGTTCAATAGAGCCAATCTAACGAAGAGTCAGGCTGATTGGGACAGCTATAGGGCAAGCATCATGGATGAATTTCTGTGAATCCGTGGACTCGGTTAACGAGTTGTCCAGATTTATACGGATATTATCCAAGGACGCTGTGGCACCTGGATATATAAAACGTGCGGACAACTCCGGCTCGGAGTCCCCTCAGCTTACTGATGGAATCTCACTTCCCTTGCTGTATGGATATAGAATCTGATGGGAGGACAGGTAGTGTCAGTGATATCCTACCTACCTCCGGACCAGAAGAGGGTGATATCGATGCGATAGAGATGATCGCTGGAGACAATTGGCGGTAATCTCATTAGGACCATATAAGTTACCGGGCCCAGATGGCATTTTTCCGGCCATGTTACAAAATGTCAATGATGGGTTCATCTCACTGCTCGTGGAGGTTTTTAGGGAATGTCTTCAAGTCTTAAAGGGGGTGGAGAGAGGTAAGGGTAATTTTCATACCCAAAGCGGGCAAGAAGACTCACTCGAAGCTCAAGGGTTATATATCGAACAGCCTATCATCCTTTCTACTCAAGACAATATAAAGACTGATCGATCTGTATCTAATGAGGAATATGAGAACTCAGGTCATCAACGATCAACACGCCTATTTTAAGGGTAGGTCTGTTGAGAGTGCTCTGCATGATGTGATGAGTTTTATTGAACGGGGTCTGTTGCATAAGGAATACACCTTAGAATTACTCGCTTCGTTAGGTATTAGAGTATTCCTAATCGATTGGATCACCCTGATGTAAAGCAGCCGGGTTATCAACTGGAGCATGGGAGACATTTGCATAAAGAAGCTTGTGACAAGGGACACACCGCAAGGGGAGTTCTTTTCCATTATTGTGGTTTTTGGCAATGAACGTAATACTGAGACATTTCGATTACATGGGAAGGAAGATCGCAGCCTACGCTGATGATGTGGTAATTTTGGTCGCGGCTAAATTTCTACCCACGATCAGCGAGGTCTTGCTGCAATCTGGGCTGCTAGAACTTTCCCAATGGGCAAATAGTAATGGGAGTCAACCCTGGAGATATAAGGTTGAGACATTTAGTCTACCAGTATTAAATGGGACAGAACTCAGATTGTGAAGAGAGGAAAAGTACCTGTACATTTACTTGGACAGCAAAATGTCTTGGAGGATAAATACTCAGGAAAGGGGCAGGAAGGGGCTAAATGCCTAATACGCATGCAGAAACTCTATAGGGAAGAACTGGGGTCTAAAACCGGTAATTATATATTGGATATACACATCGGTTGTGAGACCTATACTCACTTATGGATGTTCGGTATTGGTGGGAGGTGTTGAGAAAAGGATCTTATAGGAACCTTCTTTCTAAAGTTGAGAGATGTGCTTCAATTGGCTTTGCGGGTACCGTGAGGAGTACACCTCAAGCAGCACTGGACATCATTTTGCACCTTCTTCCAATTGAGGAGTTCGTGAGAGGAATGGCTTTGCGGAGCTTATTTAGGCTAAAGGAATTAGAATTAATAGGAAGCTTCACAGCGGTGCATGTTAGCATACTTAATGAAGTCAAGTTTGATAGTCGAACATTATCCTTGGCCGCCCAAACGGATTATGTCGGTATTATAATTCACTTCGAGGCTACTCCCGTTATCAAAACCTCTGGACTGGAGCGGAGATGGAAGTAGGCACAGTGACGGGTGTCTACTTCCTGGGAACGGATATCAAACGATCTTTTAGATTGTTTGATAGTTGCAGCGTTTTCCATGCAGAAATTCTAGGCATTTACAAGGCCTTAGGGATACTGAAGGAGAATGTTGGGAAGGACACTGAGGTAACGTTCTATGTGGATAGTCAGGCAGCACTACTGGCAATGACAAGTTATTGTGTCAGGTCCAGATTAGTGCTTGAGTGTAGGAAGGAATTTAGAAGACTAATGGATGCCTACAGAATAAGACTCTGTTGGGTTCCTGGTCACTGCGATATTCTCGGCAATGAAATAGACGATTAGCTAGCCCGTAATCGGTCGGAGCTGGACTGGACTTTTGTGAAAGTATCGGTTAGGATTCCAATTGGGTCAAATTTCATTTCCATAAGGGAATGGAATTTAGGAAGAACGAATCATGCTTGGAGTCATAAGAGTCATTGTTGGCATGATTACAGGTCATCTCGCAATAGGGAATATGACCACTAAGGCACGTCAGACTTTTGTAGGACTTGAGATGATGTGGAGGAGCTAGAGACAGTGGAGCATATACTCTGTCCAAACTGAAGCGGTTTGGAAGCCATATTCTACACGAACTAGAAAAGGTTACGTGTAAAGAACCTTATAGGGTTCTTAATGGGAATAAAGCGGCTTAGAGGTAATCAGGGCAGATTGATGGATCTTAGGTTCCACATTTTTTTTTTTTTTTATTTCGTTATCTTTTCCACTTTCTTCGTCTATTAGCTTTCTCTTGTATTAATAAAGGGATCACAATGGATGGTCTTTGGGTGGAGACGTGAAGATGCCGCCCTTTTTAACCTAACCTACTAGTCCTAGGCTACTCCCACTCTTCCGCTTACCCGATGCATGTCTGCCCCCAACACCCACTTAAAATTTTCGATTTTTGTTCAAAGATATTTTATGTATAGGGTGATATATTCAACAAATTTTTTTTATAATTTCATATTTTAATGTATTTTATAAATATATATTTATTTGAAATTTAATTTTGATCGTTTTTTTTTATTAAAAAAGAATTTTGTTCATTTTAAAATATCAATTAACAGCGTGTGGAGCGTATTTAATATTTGTATAGGACGTAGGACTGAAGTGTTTATTTCACACCCTTTGGTAAAGTATCCATTTGGATTTTTATTTTAAAAATCACAAACTGATTTTTATTTCCAAGTTTTATTAAAAAAAAATCAAAAGTAATTTTTATTTGTGCATGGTAAAATAAAAATCAAAACAAATTTTTAATTTTCAAACAATAAAATAAAAATCAAAAAATGGTCTCCGATATATATTTTTGTATATATGAGGAATTGCACAAATTTTCGACTCTCCGAAACCGACTTTATGTGTCTTGTATATCTAAAGTTTGTTTAAAAACAAGAAAACTGTTGATGCATTTTGGTAGACCTTACAAAATAACTAAAAAAAAGCAATAGATTATAAAAATGATAATTTGTGTATATAATTTTTATAAGGGTGTGAGGATAGCTACGAAAGTTAGCTACGTTTTTTAATTTTATGTTACCTAACATTTCTCTCACTCAAAGACTTTTATGTTAGCAGAATTTGATTATTTTCAATTTTAATAACATTTTTAAAAATGTTAATGACTTTTATTTAACAAAATAGATTACAGCTAAATCTATTTTGTTAAATATCTTAAGGATTTCAGAGCAGAAAAGATAATATTAAGATTGATCATTGGTTTTGAGTAATAGAACTTTTAAAATTTTGAAAAAATTAATTTTCTCATATTAGGGCCCTATTGATGATCAAAAAATGGGTCATAATTAAAAAGGTGCTCTATTTAGACCTAGTAGGCTCGAAAGCTATTATCTTAGGGATTTCAGAGCAGAAAAGATAATATTAAGATTGATCATAGGATTTGAGTAATAGAATTTTGAAAATTTTGGAAAAATTCATTTCTCATATTAGCCTTAAGATAATAGCTTTCAAGCCTACTAGGTCTTAATAGAGCAAATTTTTAATTTTGACCCATTTTTTGATCATCAATAGGGCCCTTATATGAGAAAATTAATTTTTTCAAAATTTTCAAAATTCTATTACTCAAAACCTATGATCAATCTTAATATTATCTATTCTGCTCTGAAATCCTTAAGATAATAGTTTTCGAGTCTACTAGGTCTAAATAGAGCACCTTTTTAATTTTGACTCATTTTTTGATCATCAATATGAGAAAATTAATTTTTTCAAAATTTTCAAAATTCTATTACTCAAAACCTATGATCATTTTTTGATCACCAATTGGATCATCAGATTTTTTGAGAAATAAAAATTTTTAAAAGTATTTATTTTAAACACATATTTCTGAAACATAAGGTAGATTAAAAATCATAGTTTTTAATTATATTTTTTTTTTTATTCAAACATTTAAATTATAATAATTTTAATGAAAAAATATTACAAAAATGCTATTAACATTTTTAAAAATGTAAAGAAAAGTACAGCTAAATCTATTTTGTTAAATAAAAGTCATTAACATTTTTAAAAATGTTATTAAATTTGAAAATAATCAAATTCTGCTAACATAACAGTCTTTGAGTGAGAGAACTGTTAGGTAACATAAAATTAAAAAACGTAGCTAACTTTCGTAGCTATCTTCACACCCTTCCCGAAACCTGGATTTTGAAAAATAAATCGTGATTGACATTCCTAGCTAGTAGAGAATTAATGCCAAATTTTAAAATTTAAGTATTTTTCCTGTATTCCTTATCAATGGTATATATTGCAATCTATATAATTACACCTTATTTAAATAACTAAACTATTCAAAGTAACGAGATCATTGATTTTTCACTGTATATTTCTAACTAAATTCTTGCGCTATTTTCCTCTTCTGAAAAGAATTATCAATTTGAATACTTACCTCTTGGAGGTGGTCCAGCTTTTGGAGTAGTATGCGAACATGGACGTCCAATTTTAGAAACTGATGACGAAGAACCGCTAAAATTTGTTGGCGCTTTTAAGCGACTTGGCGGCACCCCCGTCACTGAAGAAGCTGGCGTGGTAGCGTTTGAGCTTGAGTTTGGTGGCACAACTGTCTGTGATTGCGTTGGTGTTGGTGCTGCCGGTGGCGGCTGCACTGTCGATTCTACACTAGTTGCATCATTTATGTTTTTATCATTTGTTTCACTCATATTTACTTTATTTTTTAACACTTTTTTAATTTTAATTTCACACAAAAAAACTTACGTGGAATGGTTGGATTTTAAAGGAAGGATAATTTTTCCTTCTTCATTGATTTTTCTGAATAATAATTTTGAAAACAAATAGACTTACCTTTTGAAGATAAGTTATCACAAAAAAAAAAAAAAAAATAATAATAATAAATATAATTTTGATTATTTTCTAGGGATTTTTTTTTTTTTTTCATATTTAGCATGTTTTGGTGAACTATCTTTACTGCATAAACAATCATTTATCTTTTTCTCCAATCTTCTTTAGAACACACTCACGTCATACAGTTTTTGTTTCACCGAACAGCTAAGCGAATAATAGGAAGTTTCATTTAAATGAATTAAAATCATTCAAATATACTGAAAAATAAAATTACATTTACATACGAATTTTTAAAACAGACTGATATTTCACTTCTGGGTAAACAATTTGGATTTTTGTGCTCCCGAACTTTTGCACGTCGTTGTATTTTCGTGGGGAGGAAAATTAGCTTTTTTTCATTTTACCACACTTTACCCCAAAAATAAGGAAAGAACCTAATATAAAAATATTTTTTATTGAACTCATAGGGTGAAGTCGACCAGCTCCAAGTCGCCGTTTAGCCGCCGCCAATCTTGATTTGGTTGCAAATTACCGCCGCCGACTCATGCGACTTCTATCAGCTGATATTTAAAGCCAATTGTTTTCTTTTAATTTATTTTGTTCGCGTAATTCTTAATGAATTTTAACAAAAATATGTCCTTATATATTTAAAAACTGTTAGATTTAATTAGTTTATATAATTTACTAAAATCTAAGCGAAATTATTTTAAAAATTGGTAAGTCACATGAATTAAGAGTTGATTGGATTTTTTTTTTTTATTTGCTGAAATTTGTATTAATGAAAATAGAAGTGGACTGAAATAATTGTTAGAAGCGAAATGAAGACTATAATTATGTATATGAATTTATTTCAATTTTTGTATTATAAAAAGCCTTTCAAGACCAATAAACATCTTTCAAACGTGAATTTCTGCATAAAAATCTGAATTTAATCTGAAAGACTAAATTATTATATTTTGTTTAACGGGATTAAATTTATTTTTCTTATTCTTAAAGAAAAAATTAATAACCACTACTAAAATGAAAACTTATTAAATTTGTATTAAAACTAACTCTACATAGATTTGGAAGACATCTTCTTAGAAAATATTTACGCGATATCTTCGAAAATCATCAAAGTTATACTTTTCTAATATTGCATTTTTCAGTCTAAAGACAAGTAGGCAATAAACAATATATATATATATATATATATATATATATATATATATATATATATATATATATATATATATATATATATATATATTTATATATATAATTTTATTTTTTTTTATTATTTTTATCATCAAAATATCGTGCGTTTTTTAATAAGGTGATTGTCGCCTCCGCAATGAATTGATGATATCCCATTGAAATCATCTAGAAGAAATTAATAAATACTTTAATTTTTAGTCAACATTTTTCAATTGTAGAAAAATTGTTCAAAAATGAAAAAATATTGAAGAAATTTGTTTCTCTTTTAGCAAAAAATGAAAAATGTAATGCAGCGTTTTAGTTTTCGTGCTTTATGATGTTAAGATTTAGGCGCATGCTTTACAAGATGTAAACGTTTTCTTTCTTATATAATTTCAGAATTTATTTAGTGATAATTTTTCTAAATATTCAATACATTTTTCTTCTAAGCAATACGAATTCAAATCACTTTCGTATTATTTTGCTTGTGGGGAAAAGACTGAATTATTTTTAAGTTAAAAATTGTATTCATTTTATTTTGCTCTTTACTAATTGCATGACATAAGTATAAAGAGGTGTTCCACTTCGTTCTTACAAAATTTTGTTTGACTTTTAAGCCAATTAATTGATAATTGTTCTTTTGTAAATAAACAAAAAAAAAAAAAAAAAAAAAGCATTGCCAATAAAAAGGAAAAACTTTTTTAGGAATATTTTTTATTATGTGTAATTTATATGTTGAAAAAACGCACATCTTTTGGTTTTGCTGAAATACATAGTATTACAACAGGTACTGAATATTTAAAAATATCAATTTAATAAATAATTTTCAACTAACAAATAACATTTTAATTCAATGGCTTAAAAATATACTATTTACATTAAATAAATACATGAAACTTTCTTTATAAAATATGATAACTTTTATGTTAGCTTTATATCGATATATTTCCGTGATAACTGTACTTAATTAATTTAATAGGTATCGAAAGCTTTGAATCTTTATATCTCTTCAACTAAAAGTTGCTTAGATAAAATGTATATATCACCAAGTTTAGAATAAAAAGCTTTACTAAAAGTAATTAAATTTGTCAAGATTAGACATATACACATAATTTTCAATATTTTTACCAATATTCTCGATGTACCCGAACATAAAAATATAAACAAAAAAATCCGTTTTTTTCTTGTTTATGTTTTTTTTTTTCTTTAATTTGTAGCATGATTTGAGAGAATAAAATTAGTGTTGACTTAAACGTTGGGGACAAAATAAGAGAGTGGCGCTACCTTTATACCATGGTTAATTAAATTGTTAAAGAAAATATTTAATCTATATATATAAAACAGGATGTGTGTATGTATTTAACGTATGGGCTCCAAAACGGCTGGGCCGATTTTGATGAAATTTTAGGGAATCTTCAGAATATTCAGGCGGGTGTGAAGTCTGATTTTTGATTTTCGGTCTACGGGCAAAATCCAATTTTCATATTGTACCACCAATGACATATACATATATTTCTTTTTTTTTTAATTTTATTTTATATTTTTTGAAAGCCGTTGTCATGTTTTTCAAAACGAGATATCAAACTCTTAAATCAGTTATGTAGTTCCGAAGATATTTACAAAAAACCTATGTTAATAATGATCCAATATCAAAATTTTAAAAGTTTCGAAATGTTGCATTCAAAAATCCGAGTTTTCGGTTTATTTACAAAATATTTACATCATTTAAATCGTGTGGTAATACAACACTAATGTTTGCTTAGAGCCTGCAAGGCGGACCCGGTCCGCTAGTATAAAATATAAATAAAGTGTGCTTTCAAAAAAATTAGACGCCGAATCATTTTTACAAAGCCGCGGCCGACAATTTTAACTCGACTTCGCTTCTGATTAAACTCCTTTTTTTCCGACGAGATTTTATTTACTTTTTTTATATTTTAAAATAATGCTAGTTGACCATTATTTCCTTCGTTATCTGTTATTTAATAAATTCGTTATTTAATAAATTGGTATTATTTATGTCTTTATTATGTCAATTGCTTGTTTTTTTTTATATTTGAACGATATGATTATATTTGAGATATTTACACACTTTCATACATATGTATATATTGTATATAGGCTCACACATCTAACGAAGTAAGGTTTTAAATTTTGGGGATGACTTTTTGTTTGATTGTTTGTTGTGTTTTAATGCCTCCTGGCTTGAATTTTGCATCTTTTTTTAATTTACTTTAAAATCACATTTACGAACTAATAATCTTTCTTTAGTTCTTTGTTTCGTATTCTAAAGATAGATGCTTATTGATTGGAAAGTCTGAGGCATTTAAAATTTTTGTTTGAATTAATTATTTATTTATATTTTTTCATTTATATTTCACTACTTTTTACAGTTTTTCGTACGTATAACGTACTGTTAGCTCTTTATTTACATACAAAACAAGTATTGGTCATCTAACACAACGATACGAGTGCAATTATATTATGACACGGTTTTTTTATTGAATATATAGCATTTTAATTAATTGAAAAATGGATCACCACTCATAGTATCATTTTCTTGATTTTCTTTATGTTATATAATGAGGCGACAGTTTGTCCAACTAATTAATAAAATTTTAACTTTATAGAACTTTGTTTACTTGTTAAAAAAAAATAATAATTTAAAAAAGTAAATAACACAAATAAATCACAACGTGAGTTTAACAAACGATTTTTTTCTTCCACTAAAATAAATTCGTCAAATAACTGAGTTGCTTTTGAACAAAAATCTAATGGGATGATATTAACAAAAAGCCGATTTAAAAAAAATAGTCGGCGGCTGAACAGAAACGATTCAGCGGCTTTAGATGGTGAAGCTATAAAAGCCCCGTTACTCTACGGTAATTTTACGAGTCAGATAGGGCACACTGAATAGATATACTCATACGCCTAGCTAATTATTTTTAATAAATTGTGGCATACTGGAACTATCGAACTTCATACATAAAAAATTAAATACTATACACCTCGCTCCGGGACGATTATGCCTTGGAATCAGCTGACACGTTATGCTTATTTTTTTATCAAAACAAACGTCAAAATTAACGCGAATTTGTGGAAGGTGGCAACGGTTGCACAAAAACAACAATATGGCGTATTCATTATTTTTTATATATGCAGTTTGGCAACTGTAACAAATCAAATAATAATCAGCTGTTTAACTAAGGTTACCTTGTATATATTCGCACTGATTTTGACGTTTGTTTTGATAAAATTTTCCTAATGTAGACACTAGGTTATAAACTAGGGAAGTCAATGACTGAAAATGTAGTTGGAGTAGAGAATGTGAAAAATTGCACTTAAACAAAAGTTGGGAATAGTAAATAAAAAACGTTATACATTTTGCTTTATTATAAAAAACATATTTTTAATGTGTTCCTTACATTGAATGTATTAATATTGTAAAATATAATTCACATTCCTCCAACTTTATCTTAAGAAATTGATGGTTATTAATACTAAACAAATAATTTCCATAAATTTTTTCCAGCGCATTTTGTAATTTTGTACTCTTTGCACTCTCATAGCAACGACTAAATGAATGAGCGTAATAATACGTGTGAACTCAGTCAGCACAACTGTGCTATGAAATTGACTCCCTATTACCTCAGGTCTACTACTGAGATTAACGTTGATATAATACGTGAGATAATGCCGGCAGAAGGGGAACACATATTCTAATAAATCTAAGATTTCATTGTTTACAATTAGTCAGAGAGTAAACATATGCTTTTTATTTAAGAAATTCGCACCTTTTTAGCAAAATTTTTATAAAAATATATTTTTAAATGTAAAATAAATATTAAAACAAAACAATTTGACAAAAACATTGTTTTTTTTAGTAATTTCCAAAATACACATGCACACACACAAAATTTCGTATATGTGTATTTTTTTTTTTTTGACAGTTCATCTTATAAGGTAGTTATGTAGAGAAATCTCAGCACAACGGTCTCACAATACTTCTTATAATACTAATATTTGAATCTACACATGAGATAATTCTCTCAGACAGCGAATTTGACTCTCTCTGACAGAAAAATCTTACATATTCTGTTACGTATAGATGCGCTGTTCTAATCGTAAGTAAATATACACATATCGAGTACTATTTTTTTTTAATTTTTTATTGAATTAAATATTCGTTAAATTAAGTGCCTCAGCGTCCATTGGACATTATTGACGCCAGTTGGCAAAAGTTATAAAATATTTAGTATTCAATAATGAAAAACTAAATTAAATAATATTAAATAACAAACATATATATATATATATATATATATATATATATATATATTAATAACAATGAGATTATTACAATAAATATTTCTTTATTTCTTTTTTGAAAGTCGATATTCTTTCAATATTTTTCAAATTTTCTGGAATATTATTATATTCCAAACTACCCAAGTACCCAAGTGTTCAACCCTTTGCTTGGTAGTCTCTAAACGGCATCTCGCAACTCTTAAGTTCAACGCATTTCTTGTATTAAATGTAGTTTTATTTCTTCTAAATGATATAGTGTGAAAACCTATATTATTTAGTTTTAAAAACATACAATAGAAGTTGCATTTTGTGCAAACCATAAACAGGGAGTATAGTTGTTGACACATCTTTATATAGAGATAATGTTGAAAAAGTTAACGGTAGATTAAAAATAGTTTGAAGTGCTTTTTTGTGCTCTCTGAAGTGCGTTTAATTCATTAGTTCTGTTATAACCATAAACAATAGCCACGTAGTTTACATGACTTTGAATTAGCGATTGGTAAATAAGAAGTTTCCTTTTTATGTTGAACTTATTCTTAAATTTGTAAATTAAGCCAGTAGCATTCACGATCTTAGATTTTAAATGTTTAATATGCATGTCCCACGATAAATTACTTTAAAAGTATATTCCCAGATATTTTGTCTAAATTGATTCTCGTTCTTATTTTCCATCAATAAAGATGCTAAAATTTTGTGAACAAGATATGGTCTAAATCTTATCATTTTGGTTTTATCAACATTTAAACACAATCTATTTATTCTAGAAAACTCTGTAATAATTGCTGCATCATATTCCATTTGAGTTCTTATAAATGTTTCGTATTTATATGGACAGAAAACACTAATGTCATCAGCAAATATAAATAATTTTCCAAAAAGTTGTAGATTTTTTATATAATTAAGAAAAACTTTAAGAATTAACGGACCCAATACATTTCGCTGCGGGACTCCATAATCAACAGCGACTCTTATGACTATCAGCTTCAATATATTGTTTCCTATTTGTTAAGTAACTTCTTAACATCGCTAGTGCACTTATATTTAGGCCGTAGTAAGAAAGTTTTTCGATAATTATATTATGATCTATCAGATCAAAAGTTTTCGTAAAGTCGTAAAAAACACCTGCTACGCCGCTAAATCCATTATCCAATCCTTGACATATATTGTTCACTAAATTACCAACAGCTTCTTCAGTACCGCATTATTTTCTGAAACCATATTGACAATCATATAACTAATTATTTTCATCTAAATAAGATGATTATTGCTGGTAAAGAATTTTTTTGAATACTTTATCAATTGTAGGAAGTAAAGCTATTGGTCTAAACTGTTTTATCTGCATAGCGTTATTTTCTTTAGGTATCGGAATAATTTTTGCTATTTTTAAATCTTCAGGATATATAGAAGAATCGACAACGTTATTGAAAATATTTGTAAGATAAGGAAATATAATATCTTTGCAGTATTCTTAAACTATTACATGTGTCTCCAGGTAAACATTCAATTTGTAGCCTCAAGGTCCTTGGAATTTGAATAAAATATTCGTTAAACATGTTATGTTTGGTTGTCTGCAACAAGGTGTCCATTAGCATCACAAATTTTTATTTCTCCCTTTGGTTGCCTACCAAGATGTTCATTTAAAAACTTCCAACATTTTTTGGAGACTTGTTGAATTTGATTTAAATTGTTATTTTAATAGTTATTTATATTTTCTTTACAAGCCTTCCTAATTACACGACTTATTCGCTTCAATCTGTCATGAACATTATTTTTTCCTTGTCTCCGAATTTTAAGTAGTTTTTTCTTGTAATTTATAAGTTCGATTAAATTTTCATTCATCCAAGGTGTTAGTTCATTTTTTACTAATTTGCGTTCACATTTTTCAGTAGTATTATTTTTAGCTGCAAGTGCAATATACTGTATTAATTGGGACATATCTTATGAAGGATTTCCGGATTCTTGGTAAAAAAGCAAAGTGTTGTTTAGAATTTCTCTAGCTTTTTCATAATCACAAAGTCGTTTAACACTTTTAACATATTCAGAGTTCTTAATATTAGTTTTAAGTTTACACGAAATTATATTGTGATCAGTCAAACTGCAACCAATAGTATCTATAAAAATTTATTCTAAAATTTTACTATATACATTATCAATACATGTTTCAGATCCAGGGCGTGTTATTAATTCATGACAATTTTTATAATTAAAACTTGACAGTATATTTATTAAATCTGAATATAATGAGCTTCGTAAAAAATCAATATTAGAATCGCAAACTACAATGATGGGATGTCGACCACAAAAAACAAGTAATGTTTTTGTCAAATCTATATACAAAAAACAAGTAATGTTTTTTGTATATAGATTTGACAAATAAAACAGCACATCGGAATCCACCTAAAACTATAATCTGTTTCTTTAACGGATTCTTAAAACCTCTTATTTTTTACTCTTTCGTTTTGTCAGTGTTACATTGCATTCAGTGTTGCCACGAAGGACAATATAAATTACTCATTACTGCTTTCAAAATTACACATCGGAGGAAAAATTACACACATGATTTTTTTGAATTAGGAAGAATATATTAAATGCTGATTTGAATACATAAAATTTACTAAATTTATGTGTATTTTTCTCGATGTATTTATGCAGATTGAACCATAGATTAACATAGATAAGAAGATTCGTTGTCAAAAACCAAAGTTGTCAAAAAGAAATCTAAGTCTAAGAATGTGTTAGTAAAAATTTAATTAAAGACAATAACAATTCTAGAACATGTGCTTTTTTGAGTAATATTTTCAATAGAGTTTTTTAAACTTCATATCTGTGTTTTTTAATCTATGGTTTAAACCATAAAAATATCTAGAAGTCCAACTCTTTTAATTAGCTCAGCAAAAAAAAAAAAAAATACTCTCTTCACACGTATAAATTAGTACTGTAGAAATTTCTACTAACTCATACAAAGAGTTAAGTTTTTTTTGACAGCTGAGTTAGTTTTTTGAGAGCAAGCTGGGCTTCCAGTTGTTTTCTATGTTTTAAACATTTTGTACAAAAATAGATGTGTTTTGTTGCTAACGTTCATAGGCAATTTTAACTTCGATAAAAATGCTGCCAATTTATGAAAAAAATACAGTTATGGATATTTGAATGTAAACAAAAAAATAAATAAATAAATAAAATAAAAAATACATATTGTTAAGTTTTTACTTTTTAAAAACTGTGGTTTATTTCCTTTTAAATACTTTAAATACCGGATACTTTGATTGCAAATAAAAACAGTTTAGTAGTTTAAAATTTTTAACAATTTTTTATTTTATTTAAAAATGTACAATAAATAGTCACTATGTGTTCTAATACACATCTAAATTACACACTAATATCAAGAATATACAGCTAACTTCAAGGCAGTTAATTTGTCTTTACTTAGCGCGACTTCAAATTAGACTCACTGAATGGTATTCTCACGGCCAATTTATATACACTGCATTACCATCTATATGCTTCTCTAAAGCTCTATTTCTACAATGATTTTAACATAGTGTCTACATTAGAGATTTTTTTATCAAGACAGACGTCAAACTTAACGCGAATTTGTGGAAGGTGGCAACAGTTGCACAAAAACAACAATATGGCGTATTCATTATTGTCTTTTATATATGCCGTTTGACAACTGTAACAACCAAAATAATAATCAACTGTTTAACTAAGGTTACCTTGTATATATTCGCACTGATTTTGACGTTTGCTTTAATATAAATTTGCCTAATGTAGACACTAGGTAACGGACAAACTAGTATATTCGAATTCTAGAACTTTCAATGTTAATGTTAGCATTTAGTGTTGCCATTCTTACAAACATTGGTGAAAGCTTTTCATTCAATGTTGTATGTTTTACTGCTGTTAACATAAATAGAAAGTCCTAGATGCATTATGCAACTTTAAACCAGCCGTTAAAACCGTTTTATTTGAATTCAAGAACAATTTCGTAACACTGCCCCCCGCTTAAGCTTGTTCGTCCCGAATAGGCATTCTCCCATAGGCAGCTAGTCGTTCTAGATGTACGACCTTCATTTTAGATCTCTGGCTTTTTATACCATGTCGTGTACAGGATAGAGAAATAAACTACTTTTATTTGCAATCAAAAGTATTCGGTTCATTTAAAAGGAAATAAACCACAGTTTTTAAAAGGTAAAAACGTAACAATATCATAACATTGAATAAGATAAATAAATTTGATCCACACGTGATAAATTCCTATCATGATAAGAATTTGACGTTTGTTATACCCTGCGTTAAATTGTCGCAAATTGTCAAAAATTACAAACGATATGTGTAATTACACATGAAGGGCCACACTAGTTACATAATAGAAAGTGTAAGATTTTTCTGTCAGAGAGTGTCAAATTCGCTCTCTGAGAGAATTATTTCTCGTGTAGATTTAAATATTAGTATTATAAGCAGAGCTGTCAGATGTGTCGATTTTTCGCCGAAAATGGCGATTTTTAATTGCTTTTGGCGATATAACTTTGCGTTTGGGGACATGGCAAATTTTTTGGCGATTTATAAACAAGGTGAACATTTTTTGGCTAATTTTAAAAATTTTATTAAATAGGAATTTCGTACAATGATTACTTGTATGCCGTATAGAACAAAAACATTTTTTGAGAAAAACGATAGTTCGCATTTTATTTTTTACAAAAACTACATATCAAAAGGATTTCTTATCTAATATCGATTACTGCACAAGCTAAAAACAAAACCTAAATTTTTTTTAAAACTTTGGAATTCAATTATAGTTGCGTATTGTTGCTCCCGCATTGGGAGTACTTTATATTTATTTGTAAATTGCACTAAGAAATTTACACGTTTTTCTTTATGAAACTAAAAATTAACAAATTTTTTATATAACTTTAATTTTATTTATTTATTTTTTTTTTTTCATTTCTTGCCATTCTTATATTCATAGTTGTATTTTTGTTCATAAATTGGAAGCAATTTTATCGACGTTAAAATTAACATGTATAATTCTACACTTTAACTAACGTATACATATTTAAATTTTGGAAATAATTCTGTAACTTTAGAACTACTGGATGTATTTGACGAAATTTCATGCGGCCAATCCTGAGGTGTATTCCAATTGACTTGAGGGAGCACAGATTCTTAGCGCGTCTGGAGGACAGGGGGTAGAACTCAGAATTTGGTCACCTCGGTTATAAAATTTTTTTAAAAATCGACAAAATTTATGATTTGATTGAAGAAATTTACATATAGATAGACCTTATAATTCTCTACAAAGAATACGCTTACATGTGTGGAATCTCTTTTTTTAAGAGATATTTAGACCAAAGTAAAATTTTGACCCATTTTTTAACTTGGCGGACACAATTTGAGTCTTAAAATTTTTCTAAATTTTTTCTTTCGTGCAAACATTATATACCTATGTGGTTCCTATAAAAAGTTATATTATTTTGAAGTAGAAAATTAAAAAAAATGTTTGGATTTTTTGTGATTTTTCTCAAAAAGGTGGTGACATTTTTTTTTTTTTTTACTTTAAAATCCATTTTTTTCTGGACTCTACATTTTTTTAATGTTTCTAAAAGAGTGCTTAACGTAAATACATGTAAAGTAAATCGGATGGCTTATTAGAATTTCGTTAATTTTATTTGTTTATTTATTTGTGGAGCTCAAAAATTTCATAGCTGAGATTAAAAAAAAAATACTTTGACTACATATTGTTACGTTTTTACCTTTTAAAAACGGTCGTTTATTTCCTTTAAATAAACCTGTACTTTGATTGCAAATAACAGCAGTTTAGTAGTTTAAAAGTTGTAACGACTCTTTATTTTATTTAAAAATGTACAACAATAACAGTTTAAATAGTCACTTGCGTTCTAATATAAACACACACTTAAATTACACACTTTATACAACACACTTTAATAATGTACAAGATTATACAGCCAAGGCAGTTAATTTGTCTTTACTTAACGACGCTTCCAATTAGACTGACTCAATGGTGTTCTCACGGCCAATTTATATACACTGTATTACCTACTAGATGCTTCTTGAAAGCTCTATTTCTTTCTACAATGTTCTTAACGGACAAACTAGAGCTTTCGATGTTAATGTTAGCAGCTTAAACATTTAGTGTTGCCATACTTAAAAACATTGGTGAAAGCTTTTTCTTCAATGTTGTATGTTTAGAACTATGTTAATAATTTTTACAGATATGTTAACTGCTGTTAACATAAACGGAAATGTCTAGAAGCATTGAGAAAGATTTAAACCAGCCGTTAAAACCGTTATATTTGAATTCAAGTACAATTTCATAACAATATATAGGTAACAAATGTTCGCTAAACACTCTAAAAATATTTAATAAGCCACGCCTCTGATAACGACAGACTGACCATTTTACTAAAAAAAGTCAATTATTAAAACAAGTTTTCCCCGAACTGGGATTTTGGGTATTTCGGAGTAAAAAAGTGGGAATCTATTTATGTTATTGTTTTAAGGACAATGAAATAGTTTACACATTCGTTTGAAAACTAACTGAAACTTCAACAAAATTTGCACATTTTCTTTCATTTCTATGGTAAATATGTGCTGTAGCATTCTATATACATAAGTGCACAGCTGTTTTTTTTAAATAATTTTGTGTAACTTTTGAACCGTTAAATATATTTCAATGAAATATCACGTGGTTATTACTGAGGTATTTTCCAACTGTTTTGGAGGAGCACACGTTTCTAGCTGGTCTCGGGGCAAGGGGAGGAACTCCGAAATTAGTCACCTCGGATATTAGTAATTTATTAGCTTTAAGTTTATATTGCTTAAAATAAATATTCTTAATAAAAAAAACATATTTATTTCAGTATATTTCATTTTATTTAAACAAAATATTCATTTACATCTAATATCAAGAACATTCTGAATATCATCGTTTCGTACATGTTATAGCAGGATCAGAAAGCAATAAAAGATAATTCAAAAGGTTCTGGTTTTGACATATTCTCGAACTTTTTCTTGTATTAAATAGTTGCTTGAAGTCAGAGTTTCTGGCCTCCTGTGCCTCTTCTGTAAATTTTCCTAGTGGTCGTCAGATTTTGGAATCAAAACTATGTTGAAGTACTTTGTGAACAGTGGGTGTTAATTCGTTCCATCCATATAATGATCGTAAAAGCTTTAAAGTATCTGTGGTGAATAACTCAAATTTTTCTACATTTATATGATGTTTACTATTTGAACCATGTAGGGGAGATATAACAAAGTTTAGGTCATCTTTATTAATATTTTTAGAGCTGTCTGCAGGAGTTTGTGAAAATTTTGATTTTTTCAATCCACATATTCGTAATGGCATTGCATACCTTTCCATCAATCATTGTTAATTGAAGTTCAGAGTGTACGTTGATATATTTCAATGCAAACCGGATTTAAATTTTCAATTGATTGTTTTGTGTGTATTTTTTGCTTTATTTATTAGTTTGCAATATACTTTTGATTCTGGAGTTGGGTTTTTCTAATCATATTTAGTAGCATTAGTTGACGTAGATATATCATTCGAATTCTTTCTTAAGCGTAGTGGAACCAGCGATGCCATAAAAACACTTTTGTAGTCTGTACAACTTTGCCCTGATGAAGCTTGTTTGTATTCTGATTGTTCTGACAATCCATCACATCCCCATTTGCATATTAATGTTAGATCCGATTTATCAAGTTCCATTGTCTCTTTAACTTCACATTCGTATTATGTAGATAGTATTTCCGACAGTCTACTTTTTTTAATTCTGACCCAGATAATCATACTGCTTAAGTTGTGGTCCTGCATTATTGGTTTTAATTTCCATGATGCTTTCCAAACAGGTGCCATACTTCAATTGAAACTTTCGTACACAATTATTTACTTCCTTCATTTTTATTTCGAATAATTTGAAAAATTCTTCAACTTTATCCAATTCTCAAGTTGCTTCAATAAAATGTGTTAATGTAGTTATATATTCAGCATAAAGCTTTTTATGTCAATGTTATCGTCATTGTGGTATTACGAACCTTTTCTTCTCCTCGGAGGTCAATTACCCTGCTGGCTGTGCGGCATCATCTCGTGGGGGGTGTTCTCAACCCTTGACCAATGATTGCAGCAAGAAAAAAAATCATGTAACTGAAACATAAAACAAAACACGTACACTATCCCGGAAATCAGACTGTAGGGAGGTAGATGTTGAACTCCAATCGCCCATTCCCAACCTTGACCATAATAACTCCATATCTCCTCGTTTATGGTCCCATAAACCCGCCATTCGTCGCCCTGATCTGATTTCAACAATCCCCCAAAATAAAAACTCTACTCAGTTTTCATTTTTGTTTATATTTACTCTACATTAAACATTATTTTGTTAAACTTTACTCTATAACGTATTATAACAATTACTAAATACTCTTAATAGTATTTTTATAAGTTGTTCTTGTCTTATTCTTATTTCACTTGTTTTATGTTACAGGCATTTAAACTTAAATTTGGCCGTTACTTTTTTTCTCCTATTATCTATTTTTTAATATCTCATAAAAATTAAAAAAAATGTTCTTCTTTATGGATCGTTCAATAAATTTTTTCCTCTCTTTTTATTGTTATTCTTCTTTGCTAAGCGCTTAAATTATAGCCATCCGTATTACTTGATGTCCGACGAATTTGCTATTTTCTACGCCTGAAGAAGCTCCCTAATGACGTGCGTTGCAAATCAGCAAATATTTCTAAAAGCTAACGTTCTAATTTGAGTACTTATTATACAAATTCTATAATTATTTCTCTATATGCTACTCTTTTTTTTAATTATTTTGAGATATTTAACCTATTATGTTACTTTTTTCAGGGTTCTTTTTTTCTGGCCTAAGGGATTATTAAACTTACAGATCTAACAAACATATAACACTCTCGAAAGACACAATTTTGTTCACACAATCTCACACCTTACAATTAAATTTATTTAGGCTAATTATACCAATATTAATATATATATATAAATATATAAAAAATATATAAAATATATATATATATATATATATTTAGATTTTTTTCTTAATAAAATTAAAGGTGATAACAACGCTGTTTCTTTATTTCTGCCTTTTATTGCCTAGTGCCGAAATTGGTAATGGATTTTATATATTCCCTGGTTTTTTGCTTAGCAATTACTTTTGACATAAGCTCGTGCATATACGCATATAAACTTATTATTATTACCTGGCTATCTCTCCTCGGAAACGAATTATCCTGCTCCAAATTCGAGACAATTGCCAGCTAATCGATAAATACAAAAGAAACACAATTAGCTGTCTGCCATCTTCCTCATAATTAATATATTTAAACAAAAAATAGAAACCATACATGTTTTATAAATTTTCAAAACATTATTACACTTTCCACCCGTTTCTTATAGCATTTCTTTAAAATTTAGTTTGGTGAATATTATTTTTTTCTCTAAAATTTAATACAAAAAAGTACCCAAAATTAAAAAAAAAATACTAAAAAAACGTTGCTTTTTCCCTTCACTATATGATAATTAACATAAAAGAATTTAACTTTGTCACAAAGAAAAAAAAACTTACGTTTTACTTTCTTTTTGGTCGCACACAAAAAAACTTTTTTCAATTCTTCTGAATTTACTAGAATTTTTTTTTTTCACTTTCTTAATTTTTTTTTTTTTTTTCTTCGGCTTAAACTTAAATTCACTCAGGCACTAATGACAACTTTCTGTACTCTCCCACATAATTTTCTACCTTTTATACCATGACTACTCCTATATACTGTCATTTAAATTCGCGCATAAAATTCCATTTTTGAAAAAAAAACTTATAAAAATAATTTTCGCGTAATTATTTTCTTAGATAGAAAAAATAATTAAATAATAAATTACATCAGATCTTGTTGCCTCACGTTTTTACCCTATGTTTCTCATACTAACTGACCCCTCAATACCAGGCTGTCAGGAAATTTAGCAGCATAAATATTTTCATTCATGATTTTAAAATAATATTTTGCATTTTCAAAATTTATCGTTTGTGAATGGAAAATGCAACCATGTATACTTATTTTACGCACTGTAGTATGTTGACATTACTATGAATACTATGTCTATGAAACACAGCTCGAACACACATACATCTACAATCAGCTGCCAAACATACACATGAAGCATATTTCAATGGTTGCCGGTAAGTATCGTTAAAATCTAATAATATTTAAATTTTTTTTCTTATTTTCAGGAATTTGGGGAAAGAAATTGATGAAGAACATGGAAAATATGTATCGCTCCCATTTGTTTCCGTACATATAATTAATGTTATCTTTTTTTCCTTTTATTTCAGGCCACACCATGAAATAACACCAACCAAGACGATCTACTCGTAAAAAAAACTAAATTCAGAAAACAATAATATAAAAACACTGAATTTTTTTCAAAATTTTCAAAATTCTATTACTCAAAACCTATGATCAATCTTATTATTATCTTTTCTGCTCTGAAATCCTTAAAATAATAGCTTTCAAGCCTACTAGGTTCAAATAGAGAACCTTTTTAATTTTGACCCCTTTTTCAATCATTAATGGGCCCTTATATGAGAAAAGTCGCTTTTTCAAAATTTTCAAAATTCTATTACTCAAAACCTATGATCAATCTTAATATTATCTTTTCTGCTCTGAAATCCTTAAAACAATAGCTTTGGAGCCTACTAGGTCTAAATAGAGCACCTTTTTAATTTTGACCCATTTTTTTGATCAACAATAGAACCTTTATATGGGAAAATAAATTTTATCAAAATTTTCAAAATTCTATTACTCAAAACCTATGATCATTTTTTGATCATCAATTGGATCATCATATAAAGATTTTTTGAGAAATAAAAATTTTTAAAAGTATTTAGTTTAAACATATATTTCTGAAAGATAAGGTAGTTTTAAATTCATAGTTTTAATTATAATTTTTTTATTCAAACATTTAAATTGTAATAATTTTAATGAAAAAATATTACGAAAGTGGTATAAACATTTTTAAAAATGTAAACAAAAGTGCATCTAAATCTAATTAAAAAACGTAACTAACTTTCGTAGCTATCTTCACACCCTTAAGTTTCAGTTAGTTTTTAAATGAATGTGTAAACTATATATGCAAGTATTTGGTATTGGAAAGGGTATAACTTGAAAAACAATAATATATAAATAGAAATTAAATTTGTGCATTTAATTTATCAAACAAAAAAAACGTAAAATCTTGATGTTTAGTGTTATTTTGTAAAAAAAAAATAATATTTGAACTTAAATAAAATCTATATAAATAAAGCTATCATTATGAAATTCTAGTATAATATAAAAAAGTTAAACAAGAATAAATAGATTCCCACTTTTTTATTCCGAAATACCCAAAATACCAATCCCAGTTCAAGGAAACCTTGTTTTAAAAAGGGTCTTTTTTCAATAAAATGGTCACCCTTGCGCTATCAGGGGCGTGGCTTATTAAATATTTCTTGTGTGTTTAGCGAACATATATAGGTATGTAATCAAGGTGTTTTTTTAATTTCAGCTGAGATTTTTGAGCTCCACAAATAAATAAAAAAAATAATAATTAACGAAATTCTGATAGGGCTAGTGGGGAGACTGATACCCTAAATGCCCTCGTATTTACTTTACATGCACTTACGTTAAGCATTCTTTTAGAAACATAATAAAAATTATGATTCAGAGGAAAATAACGGATTTTTGTGCCACATATCATATACCAAACCACAAAAATTGTTTATGTTCTTTTGAGTGGGTCAAAAAGATATATTTATTTAAATTAATATAAAATAGGAACAAAATACAGTTACTCTTAAAGGATGACATTCGGAGCTCACATGAGAACCTCGATATACAAAAAA
This sequence comes from Protocalliphora azurea, assembly GCA_932274085.1. Taxonomy (NCBI): domain Eukaryota; kingdom Metazoa; phylum Arthropoda; class Insecta; order Diptera; family Calliphoridae; genus Protocalliphora; species Protocalliphora azurea. The sequence continues at coordinate 80,158,644 of OW026520.1, forward strand.
TTGCGTTTAATATATAATACTCCATATACATTTTCACAATTTAACTAAATTCACAACAAAAAAAAAAATGACTTACGAAAACCGGTCCGTTTACATTGCACTTTATTTTTGACAACTCAAAAAACACCGACACAATTTTTTACAGAATCAGAATATATTAATGAATCTTTGTATTTTATTTAATTATTTTTTTTTTTTCACAAAATACTTAAACAATCACGTCTTTTTTTTAATTATATTTTTGTATTTTAAAATAATTTCTCTTTTAGACATTTTCTCTTTATTAGATTTTTGTACATAAGGTTGCCATCAAAATGTAAAAATCAGAGTTGAATACAGCAGTAAACAAGTTAAGTAATGTTTTTTTAATTTAACTAGTTAAATTATATTATGTTCACACTCATTAGTTTTTAACTTGTTTTTTGAAAAGCACAATGAGTTTAAACATCACTGTTCACATATCATTTTATTGTGTTTTTCCTTTTGGCCTGTTTTTCGTTTGCCAAAATATTTTCATAAATTTTTGATTTAAATAAAAATTTCACACAAACACTTTCTAATTAAGAAACAAAAATTTTAAAGAAATAAAATTTGTGAACAAATACAAATTTTATTTATAATTTTTATTTTTTTGTTTTTAAACTGTTTGCCAAAATTTTATAAATTCTTTTTCTAACACTAAAAATAACTAAAAATACTAAAAACTTATTATGTTTTTGTGTGTTAAATAATTATTTAACACTCAAAAACACATAACACACATAATAATTATAATTAAACAACTTGAATCGCAATGTATTTGGCTTTGAAATATGCCAAAAAGCAAATGAATATGTTTGTGCTTCTTAAGAAAACGACTCGTTTTTCAAAAAAAAAAAAAACTCTATATGTGAACATATCATTATTTGTATAAAAAAAACTGGTTTAAAAAAAGTAATACCTAGTTATATGAAAAAATCATTTTTTTTCATAAATGTTGACGGGGTATAAAATAGTGTTTGCTTGGAAAGTTTCAGCTTATTTCTTATAATACATATTTTCGAGATATTGAAAAATTTATTGCGGATTTAAAAAAAGGAAATATGCATTATATATAATGTATATCTAATATTATATTTGCACATTAGTTTTTGAATTGTTTTTTGAAAAACACAATGAGTTGAAACATCATTGTTTACATATAATTTTATTGTGTTTTTCCTTTTGGCCTGTTTTTCGTTTACCAAAACATTTTCGCAAATTTTTGGTTTAAATAAAAATTTCACACACAATTTTTAAACGTAAATAATTTATGAACAAATATATATATGTATATATATATTTTAAATTGATTGACAATTTTTACAAATTCTTTTCCAACAAATTTCTATGTACTAAAAATTTCTTCCCTGTACGGAAATTTAATATGTTTTTTGTGTGTTAAATAATTAAACAATTCGAATCGAGAAATATATGAAGAAACAAATCAATTTGTTTGTGTTTTTGAGTAAACGACTCGTTAAAAAAAAACTCTATATGTGAACATAGCATAACTCAATTTTTAATTTAATCTTACTAGCAATTGACTTTTTTTCTATTTGCCTATCTAACAAAATGAAGGGCATTAGTTTTTAAATAGCTTCAACTTAGTTTTAGGAATTCTACCCACAAAAAATATTTAATAAATTTCAACACATTTTTAAACTGAAGCTGTATGTCAAAAAAAAAAAAAAGTGTATTGGGTGATTCCATATCAAAACAAACAGAAAATAGTCTTTTTCGGATTTGGCATCTCCGATTTCAAGGAAATTTACTACGGATTTTGTCAATTTTTTGTTTTTAAATCATAAACTCTTTTGTTCCAAAAATATGACATTTTGAAAAACGAGAAAAAGCTAAATGCTTCCCAAAATTCTGCTTATTTAATTTCTAATAACTTCTAAACTATACACGGTTGATCTCTAGTTTTGGTTTTATATACAAACAAAGATATAACATTTATAACGATATGTATAAAGTTTATTTATAACAAAAGTTCAAAGGTCAAAATTGGACATATACCATTATATCTCAAAAAACGGTATTTTTAAAATTCTTAAAAAAAGCAAATAATGTACATGTGCAAAATTTCAAGGTTAACACTTATTTAGTTCAGAAGTCTGAACCCTATTTTAAGTTATAATTTTATTTTTTATTCAAATACTATTAGTTACTGAAATTATCATTGGCTTTGTTGAATTTACTTTTATAAATATTAATTAAATTTTTTCTTTAAAAACCAAATAAAATCGAATATTTAAAATCGTCAAGTTCAAAAATTAGGTTTTTATATGTTAATGAAAATTTTCTATGATTTTTTTTTATGAAAATTTAAATTTCAAATTGAAAATAAATTAATAAAAATTGCACTTATTTTATATTGTCGGCCTATTATGAAAGACAAGTATCTATTAAGTCTGAGGATATAGCATAAAATTATGAATATTTAATTTTGTATGACTTTTAAACAAAAAAATAAGCTAGTTCCCTTAGATAGATAGATAGATAGAGAAGGTTGACGTGATACCAAAAAGTACCACATCTCCACCCAGAGACCGATCTCGGTCCATTGTGAGTCCCTTCATTGTAAAGCTGTGAAATAAAGAATACAAAAAAAAAACAGAAAATAGGAGAATAGGAATAGAAAAGAAAATAATAGGAATGAAAAGGAATCATATAGGAGGATTAGCAATGTTACCAATCCCCCTAGGGTTGTACCCCTGATTCTCCCTTAAACAGTCGATTCCCATGACGAAGCCTATGACGTCTACAAGTTCTACATCCCGAACGTCACTTAGCCCGCCGAGGAATTGGCTGCCCAGCCATTTCATCCTACGATGCTGCAAACGTGGACAATGGCATATAATGTGCTCAATAGACTTGGTCTCGTCGACGTCTCCACACATTCTACAAAAATCGGAATTGCCAGCGTCCCTTCTAGACCTCATCTTCCCTATCAAACAGTGAATCGTTATGGCCCCTATCATGATTCTTAAGCTTCTCCTATTCAAGCCCAGAAGAGTGCTAGTGCCTGCCTTGTTTAGTGCTGGCCATATCGCCCTCGACACCTTACAGTCCTCTCTACTCTCCCGAGCCGAATTGGTTCTGACGAAGATCCAATCATTGATCTTCCCATAGAAGAAACTCAGTGGTGGTTTCACATAAGTTTCCCTCTTCGAGACATCCTTTGCTGCGCCTTGCCTTGCCAGTTCATCAGCCAGTTCATTGCTGATATATTACAGTGGCCAGGCACCCAGCAGAGTCTCACCATGTAGTCTTTCATCAGCTATCTCAGTGACTTCTTACAAGCAGCAACTAGCCTGGATTTCACCAAATGTGTTCCCAGGGCCTTCAGAGCCGCCTGACTGTCCACATAGAGAGTAACTTCAGTACCCCTCGTAACGCTCTGCCTGATTATTTCTGCGGCATTCAGGATGCCGAGAATCTCAGCCTGAAAAACGCTACACTCATCAGGGAGTCTAAAAGAGCCTTTCAGATTCGTGGCCAAAATATAGACTCCCGCACCAGTACCTATGTTCATTTTCGATCCGTCCGTGAACACTGCACAACCTTCATATAATCTCTCAGCGCCGGACCAGATCTCCCTATCAGGTATCACCACGACAGGATTTACCCCAAAATCCGATTCAGCGGCCATGTAATCTGATGCCCCCATGGAGTTCAGATTAACCTCACCATAAATGATCTCGTATATGACCCTGGAGTGATCTGCTCTTGATGAACCTAATAGTCCTAATTCCTTAAGTCTCAGCAGACTCCTTGCTGCCGTACTCTTCACAAACTCTTCAATGGGTAAGAGATGAAGTATGACATCCAGAGCCGCTTGTGGTGTGCTTCTCATTGCACCTGTAATGCCAATTGAAGCACACCTCTGTGCCTTCGACAAAAGGTTCCTATTACTCTTACGTTCCAGTGCCTGCCACCAGAGAGAACAACCATAAGTAAGAATTGGTCTCACCACCGAGATGTAAATCCAACACACAACTTTTGGTTTGAGCCCCCAATTCCTACCTATGGAGTTTCTACAGGTGTAGTAGGCATTGAGGCCACGTTTGAGTCTCTTCTGAACATTCCTCTTCCAGGTCAGCCTACTATCGAGGAATACTCCCAGATATTTCACTGAGTCGGAAGGCCTCAGTTCAGTTCCACACAGTACCGGTAATCTGAAATTCTCTACCTTGTACCTTCTAGTAAACATAACCAACTCTATCTTTTCCGGATTCACTCCCAGCCCCCTATCAGCGGCCCAAGAGGACAGCTCACCCAGCGCGGACTGCATGATCTCACTGATTGTGGGAAGAAATTTTCCCTCTACCAGTATGACCACATCATCAGCATATGCCACGATCTTCCGTCCCCTGCTGTCAAATTGACGCAAGATCACTTCGACAGCCACTAGCTACAGCAGGGGTGAGAGTACTCCCCCTTGCGGTGTCCCCCTAGTCACTAATTCCCTTAAGCATACTCCACCCAAGCTCGAATTGATAATCCTGTTGCTTAACATGAGGATTATCCATTCGATCAAGAAGTCATGTACTTTAAGATCCACCAGCGCCTGCTTGATAGCGTCAATCTTGATACTGTTGAACGCTCCCTCAATATCCAAGAACGCGGCCATGGTAAATTCCCTATACCGAAGTCCTTGTTCTATATATACCACCACATCATTCAGCACACTCTCAACAGATTTACCCTTCAGATAAGCATGCTGAGCAGTACTCATGATGTTGGTACCAATAGAAGATCTTAAATATAGGTCTATCAGTATCTCTAATGTCTTCAAAAGGAAAGACGATAGGCTGATAGGTCTATAATCCTTGGGTTTCGAGTGACAAGTCCTACCACCTTTAGGTACGAATATGACCTTTACCTATCTCCACCCCCTCGGTATGTGTCAATGTACCAGACACCCTTTAAAAATCTCAACCAGTAGTAGACGAACCACCAACGGTGCATTCTGCAACATGGCCGGAAAAATACCATCCGGGCCAGGTGACTTATAAGGCTCGAATAAATTCACCGCCCATGTAACTTTCTCAACCGTAATCAGGTCTCTCACCACTGTTTCAATTATCCCACTAGCGGACTCTGTGAAGAAGTGCTCTTCCTCACCTAATCCCTCCATCAATGGATCCCTACAACCCGGAAAATGGGTTTCCAAAAGCACATTAAGGGACTCAGAGCTAGACTCCGTCCATGAACCATCTGATCTCTGGATACTCCCAGGAACACTAGGGTCCTTTGACAGTATCTTCCTGAATCTGGATAGTTCATTGACAGAGTCAATGGCCTCGCTGCACTTAATCAACGAGGCTTTTTTAGCTCTTCTAATGTCCTTTTTGCACTTATTAAAACGCACTCTATAGGTGCTCCAATCTCCGTCCTTAGCAGTTCTATGGGCTCTGTTATACAGCCTACCAACTGTGGTCCGTTGAACTCTCAATTCCTCTGACCACAGACTGGCTGTTTCCTTTTGCCCGGATAACTCACCGGGCTGTTGAGCTCATAGCTTCTATTAATAGACCCCGTTACCTTTTCTACCACTTCGTCGAGATTATCCCTTGACATGAACTCCCTCGGAGTTCCAGTCAATCTTGACTCCAGATCCCGTCCAAAATCGACCCAATCCGTTCTTCTAGGATTCCTAAAAGGTTTCCCTTCAGAACCCAGAAAATTCAGATTAAAGGTTATCCTGCCATGGTCAGAAAAAGTGCATCCCATAGCCACCCTCCAATTCTCAACTATGTCCCTAGAGTTAGTCAATGTGGTATCTATTACCGAGTCCCTATCCTTCGTCCTGAACGTAGGGGTATTACCCCTATTACAGATTAAAATATCATTAGTAATAATGAAATCAAATGTTGACTCACCTCTCATATTAGTATCCCTGCTACCCCATTGACTGTGGTGTGCATTAGCATCGCAATTGAGCAATAGACGTACTCCATTCCGTCTTGCTCACTCGCCTATGGCCCACACCCTGTTATCCGGTGGTTCCAGCTCCTCGTAGGGCATGTATACCGAGGCCAAGGCCATTTTATTGCCTCCTAGCGCCTCTCCTTGAACGACCGTCAGGTATCCATAACTGAAAGTATTAAGAAGAAATAACTGAAGCTCATTCTTCACTAGAATACAAGTCCTCACCTTGTCCTCAGTGGACAGCCCGAACAATTTGTATCCTTTAGCCCTTAGACCACAGACCTGGTTGTTATTTAACCAAGGTTCTTGGATTAGGTAGGTTATTAATTCGGTCGAGGCCGCTTCATAAATCTGCACCATCCGCAACCTCTTTGGCTTTGTCATTTTTCGTGTAACGAAATTTGACATAGCCAAGCCCGAACGTAACAACCCCCCCCCCCAATGAGTCCAATTTCTTAATGGATTCCCGATCTACTGCGAATCGAAAATCTTTTCCCTGGTTCTCTTTACAAGTCAATGAAGAGACAAGTTTCCATTGACTTGTATTGATCCCCCTATTCTGTTCTTCCAATATTCCCAGTATGACTTCCACCGGCTTAATGGGTGGTGGAAAATACACCGTGACTATTGGCCGCAAAGGCAATTCCGACACTCATATAAACTCCAGTTGGTTACCACATCGCGGCTTTCAGGAACTCAAAGGCTCCTTTATTACCGCAACCAACAGTCTTGACACCCCTTGTCCAGTCTGCACCCATGAAGGCTATTTCACCCGGCCTTCAATCAGCCGCCACATTTCCGTACTGATTCTCCCATCTGAATCAGCACGGTCAATAACTGCTGCTTGAAGAATTTCCGACTTGGACGAATCCTTCCCCTTTTTGGACGATGAAGGTTGATCGTCACCAAATACTACCCGCTTAGCTGCTCCCTTATGAGAGTTTTTGAGCGGGCCACTTAGTGCCTTACCAACCTTCTTCGCCGATGGAATCTGCTGGTCATCCCCAGACCTCACTCTTTTTATGGTCCCCTTAGGAGGACCCTTAAAAGAGTCATGTGGAACATGACCAGCTTTCTTGGAGGTAGAGGGTATCTCATCTCTAGGCAGAGCTCCCCTAATGGACCTCATCTGAGAGTCCTTAGCGGGGCTCGCAAGAGTTTGGTTTACCCTCTCTACTCCCTTCGCAATATGGTTTGTCCCACTACCAGTCCTATCTGACTTGTCCTTTCCCTTGCGAGAACTTACAGGACTGCTGGATGGCTTGTGGTTCCAAAGTACTAGTAGACACGGACTCTTTACCCTTGCGAGCAATTTCCGGACCTTCCTCTACCTCCACTTTAAAACCATCGGGATAAGACATTTCCAAGATATCACCGATGGAGCCATAGGTCCGTTCAAGCCTGTATATGCTCTTTCGGTGTTTCCTGCGAACGTGTCTATCCCGTCCGTCTAACAGCGATGGATCCTTCTTAGCCATCTTATTTAGTGCAGCTATGGATGCCCTAACGCCGTTCTTCGTCTTTTTAAATCTATTTCGACTGTCGGTTGCGGCCTGCTCATCCATTGAATTTGCAACCGCTTCCTGCCGAACAATTGTTTTGGCCATAGGCCTGGACATGCCTGATGCCCCCGACGAGCTCTCCTGCTTCATACCCAATATCCACTCTCCTAGCCCCGATCAAGAGCAGAGACAACTGTTGTCTCATGTTCTTCATCGGACCCAAGAGACAGGTCCTCCAGTCCCTCCGTCGCACTGGATTCTACAAGATCCTTCGCCGAGTCCAGCAGGCTGTCCTCCTCCGCCAATTGGGTCAGTAATTGTCCGTGTTGCATGAGGATGTCCTTATGTAGTCTCAGCAAGTCAGTGTCATCGTCCTAATGCTTCCCCTCTTTCCTAACGTCAAAATTATTTTTGTCTGCCTTGACCCTATCCCAAGCTCCTATGTCAGCGTCCGTAATTTCTTCTTCCATAGTCAAATCCCCTCTGTCCATTATCCCTTCGTCTTTTTTCCCCCTTAACCTATTTGTTTTTATAAATTTTTCTTGTTCAATTTTGTCCCACGAGTAAGCACGTAAAATATAGACCATCTCGCCCAGTGACGGCGTACGCGGACTAGGCTGTAATACAACTGACCCTTGCCATCAGCATCAGAGGGGAGCTGTTTTTGATTAGTTTCTTTTCGCACTAACTAATGATTCAGATCCTCTGCACTGCTACCTACCACCTTGATCTTAAAAGTGCATGATACCTGTTTATTTGGTCCACGGAAAACGTATGGCACCAAGACCGTACCCAGTACCAGAGATGCATTCATTTTAGCAGAATCACCAATTAGAATACATCAGTTGCACCACATCCAGTCCAGCAAGCCTATCCGTTTCCAGGACCGGGTGTGATACAAAGGATGCATTAATGTCGGCAAAGGGAGAGGGCTCCAGCACCTTACATTAGTGCATCCAGTGCCTCTCGTCCAGTCCCCCCTATCCGCCATCTGGGGTCGCGTCCGATGAGAGTAAACAAGTAAAGACTCCACACGGAAAGCTAGTTCCCTTGTCTCTTGTAAAATTATAAAAAAACACATAGTCCATTTTGTATGTGAAATTCAATTTTAAATTAATTAATCAAAAAGGTATTCGGATATTTAATACTGCTATTTAAGTATTTCTAATCCCAGGTCTACTACTAAGATGAACGCTGATATAATATGTGACATAACGCAAGCAGAAGAGAGTAATAATTTTGTTTATATTATGTTAAATCTTAAATAAGGGGTACACGTATTCTAATAAATCCTATAAGATATCATTATTTTCCATCAGTCACAGAGTAAATTTAGCACAATTTTTTTTTAATATTTTTAATGTAAAATAACTATTAAAATAAAACAATTTTTCAAAAAAAAATTTTAAAAAATTTCAAAATACACAAACAAACTTTCGTAATATATAACATTGCGTGTGGGAAGTTATCTGTTGTTATTTTTTATGTTAGTGACTGTTGTAGGCGGAACCAGTTATTTGTAATTTATGAAACTAAAATAAAAAGGGCAATTATAAAAATAAATGATCATATTTTTAGAATAGGAAAATAGTATAAAATAAGCAGAAAGAAGTATCTCAATTGCTCGACTAGAAATTTTACTAATAATCAAATTTTTACTAAAAAATCAAATTTTTTACCAAATCGAATTTTTTCCTAAAATCAGATTTTTTACTGAAAATTACTGAACTAAAACAAAAAGGGCAAATATAAAAATAAATGATCATATTTTTAGAATAGGAAAATAGTATAAAATAAGCAGAAAGAAGTATCTCAATTGCTCGACTAGAAATTTTACTAATAATCAAATTTTTTACTAAAAATCAAATTTTTTACCAAGTCGAATTTTTTACTGAAATCAGAATTTTTACTGAAAATAATTTTTTTACTAAAATCAATTTTATTACCAAAAATCAATTTTTACTAAAAATCAAATTTTTTACTAAAAATCAAATTTTTGCTAAAAATCAATTTTTTACTAAAAATCAAATTTTTACTAAGCCGAATTTTTACTAAAAATCAGATATTTTGCTAAAGAGCATATTTTTACTAAAAATAAAATTTTTTACTAAAATCAATTTTATTGCCAAAAATCAAATTTTACTAAAGATCAGTATTTACTAAAAATCAAATTTTTTAGTAAAATTAAAATTTTTACTAAAAGTCCAAATTTTTACTAAAAATCAAATTTTTTACTAAAAATCAAATTTTTTACTAAAAATCAAATTTTTTACTAAAAATCAAATTTTTTACTAAAAATCAAATTTTTTAGTAAAATTAAAATTTTTTACTAAAAGTGGAATATTTACTAAAAATCTAACTTTTTACTAAAAATCAAATTTTTTATTAAAAATAAAAATAAAATTTACAAGAAAATCCTTTTTTTAACAAATATCATTTATTGTCAAAAATTCAGATTTACAATTGAATTCGACACTTAAAATCAGATTTATTAAAAAAAAATTGGTAAATTTTTAACGAAAACCCAATTTCTAGAAAATATAATTTTTTTTTCTGTACAAATTTTATTAATTTTTTTTCACTAAAAAGATGATTCACTTCCTCCTAGGACATGCCCATCTTAAAATAACTAGTCACTAGAAAATAAAGTAATTAGTAGTTTCCAAATTTATTCCGTAAGTAACTACTTCAGAGCTGCTTGAAGGTTAACATTTCCATCTCCGATTATTATACATTTAACTGCTCTCACTTGAATGGATAAACAGCAGCGAGCAAGAGAAGATAGTTGAGAACAAGGTGATCGTTTTAACGAGAATGCTTATGGGCAAAAAATTTTATAACATATTTAAATCAATGCTACGCATATGCAGGGTTGTCAGAGTTTTTTTGGAGCTTCTGCCGCCAAATTGTTAATCAGAAATCGCCAAATGAATTTTTTTTACTTTTTTGTTTTTAAAGTTTTTTTTTCGCAATATTTATACAAAATTTGTGTAAAAAATGTATAAAATAAATTAAATGTTTCAAAAAATAACAAAATTTTTTATATTTTTTATCTATGTAAAAACTTTATCAATTGAACAGGATGTTTCATAAATAATTATTTATTTAGTTTTTATTTGCTTTTTCATAAAACAAGCTGAAAATGGCGACATAATATGTACGATTTCTCTGTCAGAGATCTTACATATTATGTTACGTGTAGATCGGCTGTAAGATAGTTTTGTAGAGATATCTCACTACAACCATGGCGTAATCAGACAAGGTGTCATTATAAATTCTGCTGATTATTTTGTGCTTCATTTTTTAATGTAAGTCTAAAATGTCAATTTTTTACGTTTGAATGGATTAGTTTCTTCACAAACAAAAGCAAATTTTTCGGCTTAAAAGCAGCCGCCGTTTTTAAATTCTTTTTGGAAAAATGTGTTAAAAACGAAATTTTTTATTATCTTAATAAAGTACTTGCCATTTTTGTTGTATTTAAATATATGAAAATAATATTTGCATTATTTTGAACTTCAAATAATTATAAATCAACCAAGTATTTTTGATGAATTATAATTGATTATTTTTGATGGGTGATATATCGGCTTACTGCCGATTTTAAGCCGCCGTCGAAGCTTCTTAACACGTGCTGCCGCCGATAAAATTCTTCGGCACCAGTCTCTGCGTAAAACATTTTATAATACTAATATTGGAATCTACACGTGAGATAATTGTTTACGCCCGTCTGAAGAGAATTATTTCACGTGTAGATTTAAATATTATTATTATATGATGTATTATGAGACTGTGTGATGAGATTTCTTTACACAACCATCTTATAAGATGAACCATCAAAAAAATACACATATACGAAAGTTTGTTTGTGTGTGTGCATGTGTATTTAGGAAATTTCTGAAAAACAATACTATTTTGTAAAATTGTTTCCTTATAGTGTTTGTTTTACCTAGTGTCTACATTAGGTAAATTTATACTAAAACAAACATCAAAATCAGTGCGAATATGTACAAGGTAACCTTAGTTAAACAGTTGATTATTATTTTGGTTGTTACAGTTGTCAAAGTGCATGTATAAAAAACAATAATCAATACGCCACATTGTTGTTTTTGTGCAACTGTTGCCACCTTCCACAAATTCGCGTTAAGTTTGACGTCTGTCCTGATAAAAAAAATCTCTAATGTAGACTCTATGTTACATGCTAAAAAACATTTTTATAAAAATTTTGCCAAAAAAGTGCGAATTGCTTAAGTAAAAAGGACATGTTTACTCAGTGATTGAATACGTGTACCCCTTATTTAAGATTTATCATAAAATAAACAAAATGGTTACTCTCCTCTGTCGGCGTTATCTCATATATTTATCACGATAGAAATTTACTTATTGTAGACTGAAGTTTTCAGTATTATTGCAGCGTTAAAACGAAGTAGTCAGCTCTCGACTACTGACAACTTTGTCTTGACGTAGTTTGATAAAAGACGCCATTTTGATTTTTGTTGGTACACCATGTAGTATTGTGACATACGTTTACCCCTATAATTTATAAAGATGAAAAATTATCTGTAATTCAGACAAAAATTTACGCTTGTCTTGATGAACATTTTAATGATATAGACTTGATGTAACTAAAAAATGTAAATAAAAATATATAAAAAACGTAAACAAACAATGAACAAAATTTGAATAAATTTTATTTCCTTAAAAAAGGAACTAAAGTATTCGTTGAGCAGTAAAATCGAAAACGGGTTTCTATAGTGGACAGGAACCGGGAAATGTCATTCCCAATAAAACCATATATTAGGAGATACCCCCTAACAATCCTTTCAAAATGGCAAAATTTTGGTGAATTGAAATTTGTTAATAAAATCTAAACTATTCATGAACAGCCGTAAGAATTGAGAAATGTCATTCCCGAAAAAAACTGTTATAAGGGGGTACCCCCTAACAAACTTTTGAAAATGGCCAAATCTGGGTAAATTAAAATTTGCTAATAAAATCTAATATGTCATTTAAACCAAACAAAAACTAGTCGTTTTTTGCTTTATTTGGTTTTCTAATAAAAAACTACATACGTAAATTTTTTTAGTCTCTATACAAATCATAACCATTTTTAACTAGTTTTTATTGAAAACCAAATAAAAACCTCTAAAATAACTGTTTATGATACATCCTTTTTAGCAAATTTTAGAACCGTAGCTTTTATATATAAAGAGAAAAATTAAATTTCAAATTTATAGAAATTATTTGCTTTGTTTATGAAATTATTACAATAAATAATTTATTAAAAATTGTTAAAATATGTTTTAATATTGAAACTATGTATGATGAAATCAGGTATCAAAACATTGATCAACAAGTTACTAATTCAGGTAATCTAGATTTTTATTTTAACAAATTAATATTTATAGTTAAAGAAGCGTTCAATAAAATATCTGTCGGTCAGAAAAATTCGTGGCAACGAGAAATCTCTGAAATTAGTAAAATGTTAATTAGTCAGAGAAATAAATACAATCGTAAATTTCAAAGATGTAGCGATTTTAATTATAAAAATCAATTGAAAAGCATTTTGAAGCTATTAAATAAACTTATTGATTTTCACCTTAATAAAGACCGCAATGAATCCTGGTCAAAATTTATTTAGAATTTGCCCTCGGGCTCTAAAAAGTTTTGGAAAGTAAAAAAAGCACTTAAAGGAAACAAAATGCCTTTTACTGATCTTCATGTAAACGGTGAAGTTTTAAAATCTGGCAATGAAAAAGCTAATTCAATAGCAGATGTATTTGGTAATTCACATACCATTACTTTAAACAATTATTCACCTATGGACACAGCCGTCTCAAGATTCATTCATGATCTTAACGACACAATTCTTGACAGATCTAGCGTAGAGCTTACCAATTTAGATGAAGTTAAATCATTTGTACTTTTATTGAAAAATAATAAAGCCCCCGGTTTAGATGGCATTAATAGCATTATCCTTAAAAAGATGCCCGATTGCTTTTTTGAAACTCTATGTAAACTTTTCAACTCTTGTTTAATAGAAGGCTATTTTCCAACTATTTTTAAGAAAGCAAAAGTTATCCCAATTCCTAAGCCAGGAAAGGATCCTAAATTACCGTCTAGCTATAGACCAATCAGCATCCTAAGCCTATTGGATAAAGTATTTGAAAAAATAATTAATAAGAGAATTTTAAATTTTTCCAACCAAAATAATATTATTAACCCTCAACAGTTTGGATTCCGCAAGGAGCACTCCACAGTACATCAACTAAAAAGAGTCGTTAATTTTATTGAAACAAACAAAAGAAATCGTAAGAGCACTGGAGTTATTTTTCTTGACATTGAAAAAGCCTTCGATTCAATATGGCATGAAGGCCTGGTTTTTAAACTAAATTCCTTCAATTATCCAACGTACTTGCAAAAGATAATAAAGAGTTTTTTAGATCAACGGTCATTTGCTGTATCTATAGATAACACGCTATCTAGTGATAGACAAATCCCTGCGGGTCTGCCGCAAGGATCGGTATTATCACCTACTCTTTATTCAATATATATTTCCGATTTTACTATTCGCAAGAATCAAGAAGTAGCTTTTTACGCTGACGACAGTGCTTTTATTTGCTGCGGTAAGGTGTCAAACGCAATAATCAAAAAAATGGAAGATAGTTTAAAATCTACCAATAAATACTTTGATAAATGGAAGATAAAAGTTAATGTTAGTAAAACACAAGCTATTATATTTCCATATAATAGATCACAGAAACGTATTCCTACAAAACATTTATATTCTAGGGGAGTTTTTATTCCTCTGCAGGATAGTATCAAATATCTAGGTATTATCTTAGATAAAAAAACTATCATTTAAACAACACATACAGTATATTTGTGATAAAGCAATCAAATGTGGCCGTGTACTTTATCCCTTACTTAACAGAAGATCTAAACTTAATTTAAAAAACAAGATCCTTATTTACAAAATGTGTATTCGACCAATTATGACCTACGGATGCCAAGTCTGGTTTAATAAAGCTGCTAAAACTTACACAAGAAAATTACAGATAATACAAAATAAAAATCTGAAAATAATTCATAACCTACACCCCAGATATTCTACTGATCTACTGCATAGAAACTTTAAGCATAAAATGTTTAATTCATTTGCAAGGGAACTGACTCTGTCATTTAATGAAAAATGCAGAACGTCTACATATGAAATAATAAGAAATTTGCTAAACAATCACTAAGACTCTTTTTTACTTAAAGAGTTATAATTGATGGTTGTTTTTAAAATTTCTTATAACGTTTAAGTATGTACAAGGTTTTTTTTTTTTTTTTGACAACTTTTCCTTAACACTGTGATATTAGTAGTTTCCATATTTAATTATTTAGATTTTAATTGTTGTAATACTTTTAAGTAAATTCTCATAACAATGTAATTATTTTATTAAAGGTTTCAATAAAGTCAATAATAATAAAAAAAAAACTATGTATTCCCTGATCGAAGAAATAGCAAATAGAGCGTAAATAAAAAATATCTAAGAAATGACAATGTCAACAAAAACTACATTGGGAAGAAATAAGGTATGTAAACGATGCAGTTTCTGAAATTTTGTTTTTCAAATACCAATTAGTTTTGTTTTGATATAAATGGCATATAAATTATTTGTTGAGAACTAAAACCAAAAACGGAGTTCAATAGTGGACAGTCCTAAAAATCGATAAATGTGCTCAAGGATTACTTAAGATTTAATTAACAAACTTCAATTCACACAAATTTTGCAATTTTCAAATAGTTGGTAGGCTTTGTTTTAAATTAAAATGTCTTAAATTTTTTTTATTATTTCTTTACATGTTACATGTTAAAATTAGTTGTTTTAAATATGATAGTTTGCTTTCTTCACGGAGAAACTGAAATTTTTTAAGTTGCGGCAACACTGCATAATTTCTGATTTCTCGTTTCTTTTCAATTGTACCACAGTTTGATTTTTCTTTCGGTCTAAGTCTCATGTCAAATGCGAGCGGTGGTGATTTTTTTTTTTGTTAAAGAACAAATTCTTGGAAATATTGTGTTTGTGTAAATAAAAATAGAAAGAAAAATGATTTTTCTTTTTAAGAAAGTTCATTAAAAATATTATGAATAATGCAGTTAAATTATAAACTAAAATAGA
Source organism: Protocalliphora azurea (assembly GCA_932274085.1). Lineage (NCBI taxonomy): Eukaryota > Metazoa > Arthropoda > Insecta > Diptera > Calliphoridae > Protocalliphora > Protocalliphora azurea. The sequence goes on from OW026520.1 coordinate 80,174,269, forward strand.
TGAAAAAAGGATTTAACGACTCTGTGTCTTATAGTTTGATTGTGTGTGTATTTTATTGTAGAACGATAAATAAAAAAATTCTTTCAAATGAGGATGGCAGCCACAGCTGCCGTCTACAATCGGCTCCACAATTCAAGTGTGGGTGTGGTTGGAGGTGGCCTTACATCTGGCCCTGCCGTTGGAGGCTGTGGCGGAAGTCTGGGTCACCATCATCAGCTGGCACGTTCTCTAGAACGTATTCTGGAGGAGGCCCACCTCAGTGGAGAACTGATATTGACCAACAGGAAATTGAAAGATTTTCCAAAAACTGGTACCAAATACAATCTCAACGATACAGTAATTGCAGGTTTGTAAAAATAATTATTATATTATTAATTTTTAATTAATAATATAAACCTCAATTTAAGGAAGGAACGTTTTTTAAGTGTCTGACAGCCTTGGGTGCGGTCGTATGACACATACCTTGCTGGTGTTTGTGCCTAAATGCTTAACAGACAAGTATATATATATATATATATATATATATATATATATATATATATATATATATATATATATATATATAATAAGGAAGTTGCAAAAAATTATTTTTTATTGGAAAAATAATACAAAATAGCAAAATTTAACTTAAAAATAAAAGTTGAACGAAAAATCAATATTTCAACCACCTTTTTGTGGTTGAGTGTCATAAAAGAGGAAAATAACATGTACACACTCATTGAAACAAACGTCTCTAAAATTTCTGATCAGCTGCTTGTTTAAAGGGCTGATTATTGTTTATTATTTACCACCATGCCGCTTTAGTGAGATGGTTTCTCCTGTATACATAGTGCAGCAATTAATTTTACTTTAAAGTGCATTTTGCTTTCGCTCTCGCTACTAATACCACTACTGTGTCCTTTCAAGGACAGTTGATATTTTTTGTGGATTTTTTTTATTTAATACGCCTTTTAAATAAGATTTAGATTTTTCGTATTATGTTTATTTAAATTTTATCCCCTTATTCTTATGAGCTGGTTTGTGAAATATTTTTTATATTTTTATATATTACAGTTTTGTTTTTTCATGTACTTACTTGGCATTTTTATATTTTCAAAGCTTAGTATTTAAAAATTTAAAAATCTAGAATAGCGCACCATTTTCAGATCGATCGCAAAATGCATTTGTTCTTTGTTCATAACTGTGAATATTTATGATGAAATACCGAAATGAAACAAAAATAAGCTTCAAACATCATTATAAATAAAAAATATTTAAATAGAAATTTTGTTACAATGAAATTTAAATGCACTGCAAAAAATACAATTTCTTATATGCAGGAATGAAGAATTAATTTGAAAGAGAACTGCATGTGGATGAATAACTGCCATATCTAAGCAAAATCTTGAAATCGTAAGTTTTTTTTCAATAAACATTGGTCAAATATTTGTAATCTGTCGGTAGGCTTAATTAATTTTGAACAGGATACAGATGAGTTTTTAATCGATAAATTGTGTCTAATGAAGTTAAAAAATAAAATATTTGATACCAAAATTATTATCACTAATGATTCACCATATTTATTTATAATAATGTCATTATGATATCAAATGATCTTCGAAAATCGATAAATATACCGCAAAATTATAGCGCTGCTTTTATTTTTCAATATCTTAAAATAATGATATCATTTTCGAGTATGCCTTTTAAAAGCAACACCTTGCACCTTTATCGTTAAAATGGTATCGTTATGATATCATTACGATATCATATTTAAATCAGAGTCTCTTTTACTTAGTGTCTACATTAGGCAAATTTTTATCAAAACAAACGTCAAAATCAATGCGAATATATACAAGGTAACCTTAGTTAAACAGCTGATTATTATTTTGGCTGTTACAGTTGTCAAACTGCATAAATAAAAAACAATTATGAATACGCCATATTGTTGTTTTTTGCAACTGTTGCCACCTCACACAAATTCGCATTAAGTTTGACGTTTGTCATGATAAAAAAATCTCTAATGTAGACGCTATGTTAGTATTATATGAAATTTCATACTGAAACTGTAGTATTGTTCTAAACATTCTAAAAATTTATTCCCTTCATTTCTTTTAAATATTCATCAGTATTTTTCTTCTTCTAACTCTTATATTATGTTACATGATAAAGATAAAAAATTACGATTTACATGTGATAAATTTGCAATATGAAATTTAGTATTTATGTAACATATAATCTTGAAAAACAAACATAAATACCTTTTATAATTAAATTAATTTGTTTAGTTTAAATTTATAAAACTTGTTAACATCAAAAATTAATTTTTTCTTAAATATTTTTAAATTGGGACGTTTTATCATTCAAAATAATTCCTTTTTTATCAATTAGTTGTTTTTTCTTTTTATATAGCTCATTTTTGGATGAATATTTTTACATAAGTATGTTTGTATTATCCCCAAATTACATTATATAAGCTTCAGATTCACCATCTTTAAAATTAGAGAAACTTTAGAATAAGTTTTTCAACACGTCAGATTAAATTCTTTTAATATTAAAATATTAATGGTTATATATATATATATATATATATATATATATATATATATATATATATATATATATATATATATATATATATCATTTACGGTATATCATATATTTTGGAAATAAATCATAATATTACCAATAAAAGGTAAATTCGAAACGAACATAGGAAAACCAAGCCTTCAGAAATTGCCATATGACATATGTTGTGTTCTTTTTGTGAAAGAGTGAAAATTTCAAGGTGAACGCTAAAATACCCTTACCCCTAAAAAAAAACCATCAAATACCGTTACCGCTAAAATACCGATGCCGAAATAAGCCAAAATACCATAAACAGCGTTACCGTTAAGCGATTTTAGTCACCAATTGTCCCTTTTTCAAGCACATGGCCACTTTTTTGGCCCCTTTTTTAAAATGAACTAAATGGCCACTTTTTAAGACTTTGTGTTAAATGACGAGAAACTAAGTTGTTTATAATTTCTCGACCAATTTTATATTAAATTCAATGAAAAAAATTCATTATTTTGATATTGTTTCATAATATACCGATGTCGATACATGTTAAATGAAAGTTGAGTACCTTCAATTAAAAAAAAATATTTATTTAAATAATTCAGCACAAAATGTTAGGTAAAATCCTCAATAGAAAGTTTTAACAATTTTGCAATAAAAATAAAAATTATTATAAATAAATTATTTTGTTATTAATAAAGTTAAATTTATTAGTTTTTCTTAAAATTCATTTTTTGTTTTTGTTTTTATCAAATAAAAAAAATTTTATGGATTTTTAAAGTATTTAAGCTGTAGACCCCTATTAAAAATCCTCTATTTCGGGCACTTTTTAAAAATTTTCAAAGGTAACGCTGACCATAAAAAAGGCAAATTCGAAACGAACATAGGAAAACTAAACCTTAAGAAATTGGCATATGACATGTGTTTTTGTCTGAAAGAGTGAAAATTTCAAGGTTAGCTACCGTTTCGCTAAAATACCCTACCCGCTAAAAAATCCATTCAACTTTACTATATCGTTACCGAAATAATTGGAAATACCGTTACCGCTAAAATAGCTTTACCGAAATAGCTGAAACTATTATTATCGCCAAAATACCAATATTGTTATTAAACAGTTTGAAAGAATTAATTTTAATAAATTTAAAATAAAACTTGTACGAATATTACAGTTATCGCAGCCCGAAGTTTTAATGCTCGACTCCACTTTATAGTTCATGGTTGTGAGCTGATGACTTCGAAATAATAATACATCAAAATACGGATAACGCTAAAATATCGTTACCGAATTAACTGAAAATATCGTTAGTGCTAAAATACCATTACCGTTACCTTTTCGAATCGGTTGAAAAACTTTAAAATTCTTGAAAAGATTGGAAGCCATTATGGAAAAATATGAAATTGCACATGCATACCACTTTATAGGGATTGGTAGTCCATAGGGTCCACAACAAAACCCTATTAGTCGAATTTGTGTAATAATTTTGGAATTTTAAAAAATTAATTTTGAAAAAATCAATTTTTGAAAAAACTTGAAATTTCTTGAGAAGATTGATGGCCATTTTTTAAATCTTAAAATTTTTAAAAATTTTATTTATAACTATTCTCATGCATTTAACTGTTTCCTTTTCATTTTATCGAACTAAGAACAAGTACAATAAAAAATTGTAAGAACGTATAAAGTATCTACTAACTACGTCTCCTAGAACGTGTAAATGATACGCGTTTGATACAAGAAGTGGTAAATTAAAATTATATCTAAATAAGCGTTTCACGCCAAATTTGTACTAGTTAATACCATATGGAAAAATAAAAAGAATTATGTTTATGGTGTTTATAAATACACTGCCTGCCACTTGAATAAGGAATCACATTTTTTAACTTTAATTAAGTATATCTCCTAAACTAAAGTTCAGAAAAAAATAATTTTTTGCATAACCAAATTTTATTTGGCTTTAGTTTCCTGAAGAAATAAAAAATATACATATTTTGTTATACTAAAGCTATGCATTTATTTAAAGACATGTATTTCTGTGGTACTATTTCGTGTGTCACTTGAATAAGATTTGAATTTCTTTCAATATAAACGGCTGAGAATTTTTAATTTGATAGTTTTTAAATAGTTTTTATTCAAAATGGGACGTGGTAAGACTCTTAACTAATTCTGAAAAGAAAAAATTCTGATTTGAAATCTCGGTCCAAATAGCCAAAAACATTAATAGAGGAAAGACAGTTGTGTACAATTATTTCAATAATGAAGGATATGGAAAAAAACATGAAAGGGCGGAAGATAATGGTAACAACTCCAAAAGAAGGACAAAAAATTCCTAGAATTGCATCAAATTCTGCCATGTCAGTATCAAAAATACGTGAAAAACGTGGAGTCAGTGCCAGAACAGTGCCCATACATAGTCCGACGAAAACTGCAAAAAAACCACCACTTAATGAAAAACGCAAATCACAACGTCTACAGTTTGCCAAAAATACAATGACATGGTCCGACAAATGGTTTAAAGTTGTATTTTCCGATGAAAAACAGTTTTATATTGATGGTCCCGACGGGTATAACTATTACTTCCATGACCTAAATAAGGAGGAATTATTTTTGAGCTGCAGACACAGCCGAGAGAGCGAAATAATGGTATGGGGTGCCATTTCGTATTATGTTACCATAGAATGGGTTTTTGTATCCAACAAAATGACTGCAACTACTTACAAAAACATTCTGGAGGAAGCATTTTCAAAATTTAATGATTTCTTTGGACCCACATCTTGGACGTACCAACACGACAACGCTCCGATTCATACCGCCAGAGCAGTAAAACAATGGATTAATCAACAAGGTGTTCAACTTTTGGATTCGCCCCCATATTCACCAGACCTGAATCCAATGGAAAATATCTGGGGGTTGGCTTGCAAGAAAAGTTTATGAAGGTGGAAAACAATTTGAGACGATAGAATCCTTAAAGGATGCAATAACGAAAGCATGCAGTTAAATTTCGCTAAATGTCCAATTCATATCTTGAATATTTTTTTCTGTATATTAACTATTTAAAAACATGATTATCTTTTACAAATAAATAATTTGACACTTCACAGTAATAATTTATCAAAACGCATATTATAATATTTGATGTAAAACTTATTACATGTAAAATTTTTATGTAGGGAACTAAATATATATTTTAAATCGAAAAAAAGTAAATACAATTTTTGGATTGCAATGTAAGAGCTATTATATTATGACAATCAGAAATACTACAAATAAGCCCAAAACAAAGTTTTTTATGCACATTAAATATGTAGTAAAAAAACGAATTATATACACCTTTTAAACCAAAAAATTCTTGTAATTTTTAAACAAAAAAAGCGCTTTTATAATGAAGCAAAGTTTTTAATTAATATTTTAGCGTTAATAAATATGATAAAACTAAAAATTGTACATCAACGTTACGTTGTCGAACAGCCCTACTTTTAGTTCCACAAACAAAGGCTTGAAATATATTTGGTTTATCTTAAATTCCTGCAAAATGCTTACTGAGTTATATCAAATTAAAGTTTTTTTTGATCTACCATTGGCTTACCAAAATATTTCCAAACATCTGTTTCAAAAGGAATCGTATGTGAATTTATGCAACATCCACTGATTCTATGCGGGCAAGTTTAAAAGATACTTTATATTTCAAGAATTAAAATCCTTATTCTCTTTCTAAACCTTTGACATTTATTGCTACAAGTTCCTCAGTATTCATCCAAATTTATATAATCAAGAATTAAAATAAAAAATATAGATATGTAAAAAAAAAAAAAAAATATTTTCAAAATGTCAAAAAAACGTAAATATATAAAAAAAAAAAATATTTTCAAAATGTCAAAATAAGCGAAATTATTTTCACATTTTTATCATAAAGTATACCAACTTTAACAAATAAGTAAAATCGATTCAATTTTAAACTCGAATTGAGTCTTTAATCTAAAATTAATTTAATTTGAAACTGTTGTGTAAACATTTAATAAAACTTACAAATTTATTAACAATGAAAATGTTTGTTTAAATTATTACAAATAATGTGTAAATAAAAATAAAATCAACCATAACAACTACCACAAAAAATATAAAATGAACCAACATTGAAAACTTTAAGAACGTCACGTCATTTATCCATCCATGTTCACTGTAGTTGCAGTTACTATTGACTTTGCATTTGCCCATCGGTTTAGTTTAAACTGAACTCAGGAAGTAGTAGTCATAATAATGACGAATAAGTTTATCGTTTACGAAAGTCTCAAGAGAATACGCAATTAAATATAAGTATAAATATGTCTGGGTATAGGTAGTACGTGTATAGTAAATAAAACGACAATGTTATATTTTGTAAATAAGTATAATACACATTTATTTTCTATATGTATTTACGTATGCATACCCGTTTCTATGCTGTAACTTTCGTAGGTTGTTAAATAAGTATTTGAACTTAGTATACTTTTAAACGAATGAATGGAAAAATATGATACATACATAAATATTATTTTGTATTATTTAAACAATGTTCTTAAATAATGCTATGAAGCTATATCGGGTCAAAAGTTGGCGTTTAATTAGGATTTATTTAAATGGATAAAAAGAAGTTTCAGTATTGCCCTTATTTCTTTTTATACCCTTCACTACAGGTGTAAAGGGTATATATAAGTTTGTATTCTGTTTGTAATTTCCACAATTTTCATTGGAAAGCAAAAAGTTCTAGAAAATATATCCTTGTAAGAAATAATGTAGATAGGACGATATCCGTCCGACCCTTTGTCGGTTGAAATGGCGTTTATGACGCCCACCGATAACCGCCATATATAATATATATATCAAACGATCGGACCAGTTTTTAAACCAGTTTTCGATTTTCTGAAACCTCTATATAAGCTAGGGATTTCGTTTTTGCAAGGAAGATTTAGAAATTTTTTTCTGAATTTTTATGCTGAAGAAATGAACTAAATTGGTCTAATAACAACAGAGATAACAGCAAAACGCATTTTTTAATTTCCGAAGCCCTTGTTTAAGCTACGGATTTTATATAGATCGGTCACAAATGTATAAATTTCGTTTTTTTGAATTAACCATATCGGTCCATAAACAACCGAGTTAAAAGCAAAGATCTGAAAAAATATTAAAAATATAAATACACAAACATATATAAAAAAACATTGCAATGACTCATTGTTGCACAGTGGTCCCAAAACGATTTTTTTGGAAATAATTTTGTAGCTTTAGAACTACTGGATGTATTTAAATGAAATTTCACATGACCAATCTGAGTTACAGGGGGTGGACCTCCAAAGTTGTTCACCTTTGAAGGTTCTAATACTTTACAATTAATATATTATTATTTTTCAAGTTATAACCTTTCCAATGATGACCAAATACTTGCATAAATAGTTTAAAAACTTATTGAAATTGACCCCTTCAGCAAAATTTGCACATTTTCCTCCATTTCTATGGTAAATGTGTGCTGCAGCATTCTATATACATAAGTGCACAGGTGTTTCAACATGTTTTATTTTTTTAATAATTTTGTTTAACTTTTGAACCGCTAAATATATTTCATTGAAATTTCACATAGTTATTGTTAAGATATTTTCTAACTGTTTAGGAGAATAAGAAGTTTCAAGCCGGTCTCCTGACAGGGGGAAACCTCCGAAATTGGTCACCTCTTTTAATGATTATTAATTCCAGGTTTTTAAATATTTTTCTAATTATAATAAATTTAACTAAAAGTTGGTTGGTGATTCCATTGTAATGGCTGTCACTGTACATATGTACATTTGCTACATTCGGTACATGAGCAAACGAACTCTCGTCTTAAATGACGTTAGTGGCTGTAGAGGCCATACATAGAAGAACACATGTAATAAAAGGTATTGGTGCCTATTCATACCTGAAAATAAAAACAACAACAGCGACAACAAACAAGCCTTTTGTGGTAAGAGTTTATGTTGTGTGCGAAGTGAACATTTCGTGCTTTGAATGCAAATTTAGGAAATTTAATTTTAAAGACGCCTATATACATCAATCCATCCATATATTCAACAACCATATATACATCTGAATGTGGAAACTTATTAAATGGAAACTCTTAATGTATAAAAAAAATTATATATTATTTATTATGTTTACACCATTTATTATTGGGGCTATACTATAATATAATTCATAACAATTGAAATCTAATCTGCAATAATATTTATTAATAGCATTTATTTTTTACTGGATTATAATATACTGACTCAAAATACATCTACACAAAAAATTTCATATCTTCAAAAATTACATCAATATTAACAAAAGTCAAAAGGCCGTAACATCAATTTCGTAAACTACAGTCGTAAAATTTGTTCCATTTAAGAAAAATTTGGTTTGAGGGGTATTTTATGTTTTATCCTTTTTTGCTTTAAGTGAACTATTAGGATAGGTTAGGTTAGATGGACAGCTGCAAATGTAACTATACAGCTCAATTGGATCCTATTGGTCCCGTTGTATTACCCTAATGGATCATGTGAATCTGTTTTCATATGTCCGAGAATAGGTAGGTTCGAATCGAACGAATAAAAGATCTGATCCGTCTAACATCAATTGCAGACAGATCAGATAGTCCGGGCATATATGGACTACCAAAATCAGCAGTCCATATATTCGCAAAAGCAGGACAGTGTCTCTTCCTCCTCCTTGTTAAGGCAACTTCTACAATTGTCGTTAAAAGGGAGTCCTAGTCTCCTAGCGTGTGCACCAGCAATTCAATTCACTGTAATAATGGCTACAAGTGTTCGTAGCTGACACCTTGGCAATTCCAGAATCAAACTCGACCGCTTCTGATCGTACTGGGGCCATATCTGTCTCTAGATATAACATGCGGACTCGTTTGTCCATCTTTGTTGAGCTATTCTCAACAAGTACTGCAGTATCATTGATCTGCAAGATGACAGCGGTATGTCAACTACTTAGTCCGTTTCTTCACTTTGAAGAAGAGAAGCAGTTCTGGCTAATTCATCCGCAATAATATTTCTCGGGGTACTTGAATGACCCCTTACCCAGATCAATTCTATGTTTGAATGTCTCGCCATCTCATTTAAAGATGTACGGCATTCATGTACCAGCCTGGATGACACCCAAAGGAGACATAAACGCGAGTTGACTATCGGTACAAATTTGAATATCCACTCCGAATACTCTATAGTACATTAGCCAATTTACCGCTCTCCCAATGTCTTGAAGAGCAGTGCAGTAATCCAGCAATTTAAAGGAGACGTTCCTCCTATCTGCGGGAATTAAGGCACCTTCCCCAACCCCTTCAGAACATTTTGATCCATTAGAATAAACCTCAATAGATCCGTCTTTTATAGTGGGATCGACTGAGATTGAAACTGAGAAGCATCTGTCCAGAAAGGGTTAGGGAACACAATAATAAATATTGTCAGGGATGTCATCCGAGATTCCCAAATTGGTCGCATGGCCATAGCTTCTACCGTTCCATGCACCTATTTAACTGAGCCTAGTCGCCGACATGATAGCGATTTGTTTGGCCATTAGATCCACTGGAATCCAGTTCATCAGAACGAATAATGCCTTGGATGGTGTTATACCTACCTTTTCGAAGATTCCGCAAAAGGTGTATTTTTTCATCGAAGAGCCGTTTTGTATTCTTAGGATTTAATCCCCAAGGTTTCAATATGGCCTTCCTGCACATATAAAGCGCAATGTTTGCCTTTGACTCTATAGCTTGGGTGTTCTGGAGCCAGGACAGTTTGGAGTCCAGTATTATACCCAGGTACTTCGCACTGCCCGACACCTTTAATTCAAATCCATTTAGGCAATGGAGTGGGAAAGACGGTATTTTGTATATCCTTGAAAAGAGAACTAGTTCTGTCTTTCCTGGATTCACGCTGAGGCCACTAATTGTGCTCTATTTACTGAGTAGGCCAAGCACCTGAGTCTGCTAGTGTGCAGGGGCGCCGGCAGGTGCTAGAGAGTTTATGCCCCCTGCACCTGTAGGTGCTCTTCGTTCGGCAGCCCGTGCGGCTCCAGTTGCTGCCCCTACGGTATCGGTTCCCGTGGCGTCCAAGCCTGTAGAGCAGTGCTCGATCGTGGTTAGGAGCAAAGGTGGCTCCTCATCGAAGGAGGTCGTGTCAAAGGTGGTAGAACAGGTTGGCCCAACTCTTGGAGTGCGTGTCCACGAGATTCGGCCAACGAGAGAAGGAGCATTGATCTGGACCCCTCGGTTGCAGAGAGGGAGAAGATTGCTGGCAACGCTAAATTTGCTGAGGTTGGTCTGGAGGTGTCGGTGCAGGACAAGTTGGGCACCCGGGTCGTCGTGCAGCGTGTTCACTATCTCCGTGTGATGAATTTATGAAGGAGCTGTACGAGTTGAACCTGAAGGGTTCAACTCGTTCGCCTAGTGAGTAGTCCATGGAAGTCTGGTGGCGCGTCCCAAGTGAACGTAGTACTTGAGTGCACGGAGCGAGTAAGAGAGCAGTTGTGTGTCAGTGGCGTTTACATTAGATGGTTCCGTTTCCAGGTAAGAACGCAAGATGCTGTTCCTGCCTGCTATCGCTGCTTAGGTTTCGACCTTAGAGTGCGTGATTGCCGATTTAAGGAAGACGTATGCCGCCGCTGCGGCTTGGCTGGGCATTGGGCTAATCAATGCCCCAATGAACTGAGATGTCGGAACTGCGCGTTCAAGTGTCTCCCATGCCGCAGACACCATTAAATGGTCCTGTGTATGCTGCGGTGACCGCTCGGGCGAACGCTAGGCATTGAAATGGAGTACAATATACTACAGCTTAACTGCCAACGGGCATACTTGGTTGTGAGCGAGCTGGGGCAGGCGATGCGCAGTAAGGGTGCGATTTCCGCATAAGTGCAGGAGCCATACACTACGGATTGCTCTATTAGGGGGCTGCCGAGGGGTATGCGAGTTTATACGGACAGATGGGAAACTCTGCAATAATAGTGGATGGCAGGGACATTGATTGTACTTTAGTTAGTAGGAGTGAATAGGGGTCTGTATTTCTGCAGAAGGGCAGTTTGGTAGGGTGCTCTTAGTGAGCATGTGTTGTACGTTTGGCTGTCCATTGGAGCCTTATTTAAGGTATATGGATATGGTGCTACTCCAAGCGAGTTGTAGTTCCGCTCATCCTAGGTGTTGACGCAAATGCATCCTCTCCTATGTGGTTCTCAAAGATATCCAGGCATTCCCCTGGATATCACAACTACATGCGAGGTAGGATGCTCAGCGAGTGGATGTTAACGGTGATCGTCGGCTTACTAAATACGCCGAGTTGTCTGTATACCTTCGATGGCCCTAATGGCGTCAGTGACACAGACGTTACAGCTGCAAACGGAGCGGCGCTGACTGCTTTTGCTTGAGATTGGGGTCTCTTACCATGAACGGACGCGGGGGACAGCACCTCTTAGAAGGTGGAGAGACAGGGATGTGAACTGGGACATCTACGCGGAAATTAGAAGACTTCAGGGCACGGCCTATAGATGACCAAGATGAACAGATAGATCAGTGGATGTGTGACACTTTGCTTGGCCGATGTCGTAAGACTAAGCCCAGCAAAGTTAGTTGGTGGATCCGCGAGCTTGATGAGATGCGAAGGACAGTCAGGCATCTCCGGGTTCGTTTTCAGAGGGCCAGGCGTATCGGCGCTTATGATCTTGCTCAGCGTGAAGCTGACTATCGGAAACTGACTATGGAGAAGTTTTGTACGGGACAATAGCGATGACCCCTGGGGTACGGTTTATCGTATTTGCAGGGGTAAGAATAGTAGTCAGGCAGTCACAGCATCTCTCCAGGTCGGCGATGTTACGTTGTCAACTTTGAGGGTTTGTACTGAAGTACGGAGTCGGTCGACTACTCTCCTCTCATTAGGGAGATGGTCGATTCTCCGTTACGTGGTGTGTTAATGACTCGTCTGCCAAATACGGCTTAGGCAAATTTGTGTACTTTAAGGGTGCCTTATGTCTACTTCTCATAGGATAGCGTTCTTCGTAGGCTAGAGGAAGTAGGCTGTCGGAAGTTAGCTCTAGGGGGAGCTACTTCAGCGGCAGAAAGACTTGTGTGATAGGTGCCAGCGACACGGCTTGTAGGGATGTTGCTCGGGGCTGTTCGCAGGGGTCCATCTGTGTGTGTTCATTTATATGGAACATGGATCCTCTGTTGATGCACCTTGGCCGTTCATACAAGCTGTGCACGTATGCGGATGTCTTACTTATCCTTGTGAAAGGCCAGTCTCGTGCTGAGCTGGAAGCTAGGAGGTCACGCGTGACGTATCTGAGTGGTGCGATCATGCAGGCGTCGAAGTGGCGATGGACAAAACCAAGATAATGCTGCTCAAGGACAGATTATCACGGGTCGTCCTCCATTCATTCGGACTGGCAACGTTAGTCTCAGATATGCGACTGAGGTCAAGTGTTTGGGAATAATGATGGGGGAGAGGTTCCGTAGAGTCTTTTACTAGTTTTTTAAAACAAAAAAATTAAACTTTTTTGTTACGGCCTTTTGTATTTTATGTGACGAAATACTACAATTTTTCTCAAATATTTGAAATAGTGTAGCCTCTATAAATATTCTTCAACTAAAAAAAAAACAAAAAAAAAATCTTTTCTAGATTTTTTTCATTAAAACTTCATGCATAAAAAACATCTTAAGGGTTGATTTGCCTTACGATTAAGCACTTATTATTTTATTGTTAAATAAGTGTAAAACGTGTTATAACTCATGTTGAAATAAATGCATAGAAATAACAGAAAAATAATTTATCACATAAATTACTAAATAATGAAAAAAACCCAGCAAAATTTTCAGAACTTGTTCTAAAATTATTAGTTTAACAACTGGAGTAATCTGAACTACTACAGATTCCTTAATAACATCCTTGGCACCCATGCAGTAGAACAGTATTGTGATTCTAAATTTGTTCTAAAAATTGATTTTGAGAACTTGTGCATCAGAACTAAGGACTGTGCAGGAAAAAATTGGAGCATGCTTTAAGGTTTATAACTTTTACTTCACATACTTAAAAAAAATTTGTACCGTTAACTTGTTTACATTTATTATTATCCTTAATAACTATATACTAAATTTTGTCGTAATAGCATAATTATTGTTTCTTAAAATGAAAATTGAACAAAACGCATAACGCACAATTCAAATTTATAATCAAAAGCATAATCGACCATATAAAACAATTCTTTCCAGAAATTCCATATCACAAGTATTATTGGAAATGTAACACATGTCCTATACATTTTTCGTCTGGCAAGCTATATGTACGTGCGGGGAAAAAAGCACTTCATTCGTAACAAATGGCAATTGCTTTCTATCATTAGAAAACACAATGAATTCTAATTGTACTGACCTGATGTCGCTTTTCATAATTACAAGAAGAACGAGTAGTAGATATTTTTGGGTCATAATAGGAGTGTAAGAACTAGGATTAATATTGGGATAACGGAAATTCGGAGTACCGCATGTTGTGAAGGATGTAGATTAAAAGGTTGAGCACATTATCTGACCTATAGATATAAATGATTAGGTAGGCAATATCAAAAAATCCTTAACCAAATCCCAGAGTGAGGATTGCAAAACATCGTAGGCCTTAATTAATTGCCTAAGGCACAGACAATATGGCAAAGGGAAAAACGGAAATGACTATTATATATAAGTAAATAAATAAATAAATATATATATATATATATATATATATATATATTTTTTTTTTTTTCAATTAGAAAGGACATTCAAAATATTAAAAAAACCCTTTCTCCATAAGAATTTAGGAATATTTTAGAATAACATTATGATGATGATGCTGAAATAATATTAATATCAGGATTCTTAAAAATTATTTTAGGTTAGGTAATATTGAAACAATCAAGCATGAAAAAATTGATACAAGTCATGGAACAATAGATATTTGATATTACACATGTGGCCATTTAAAGATACCATTGCCACCAATCGTTGATTTAATAATGTCAATATGATAATGGAAAACCCTTCTGACATACCATTTATTATTTACTAAAATCAAAATAGTAACTTTACATTTGAAGGCAGGTCACTTATTATTTTAACGAGTACTGTTTAATGGAATCAACTTGAATTAATTTTACCTTAAACGCATAAATATTAATTTCGAATAGTAGAAAAATGCAACAGTCCAATAATCACGAAGGTTGATATTTTAATTATTTGACATAGAGAGAGTGTCAAAATAGGTATGATTTCTAATTGCCTTTCCCTGTGTTAGAATTCGTTCCAGAACCAAAATCAAGAGATATTTGAACATTATTGCGATATCACCAAAACGATCGAAACTGGTCGCGTTATTTTGGTCCAAAGCTCTAATACAATTATGTACTATCAAGATAAAAAAACTATCATGAATATTTGATCGCGTTTTCGTTTTGTAAGATTTCAAACTAATAAAAAAATAAATAATAATACCAAAAATATCAATCTTTTTGAAAAATTTTCCAAAATAGTTAAAAAAATTGGAAAATTTAATATAAAGTGGGATTATTTGCTAATATTTATGTTATCTGTAGATTTTACATATTTTAGTCTATATGTAAGAATAGAAAATCATGGTATTTAACAATATTATAGTTTCCAACCTTTTCCAATAACGCTTTTTATCAAAATTAAAAAAAAAAACAATGTTGGTTTGCTTAGCGTTTCACTTTTTTTGTTCGCTCAAATTTACAATTGTTTTTACTAAACGTTTAATAATTTTCCTTACGTACAAAAATATTCGACAAAATTATATACAATAGAAGAAGTATATGGCCGCAAATAATAAAATCACTACAGTATTGTTACATCGGGTCTCGCTATAAGCAAAATATATATGAATGCTTTTTTTTCTGGTCGCAAAAAACAGCAATGCTTCTATTTTCAACTAAAAAAGGTCCAAAAATACATAAAAAATGATTGTGTGTATCTATATAAAGTGTGATCCATTTGGAGATTCCCTTCTTTTTTTTAAAGAAAAAAAAAAAAAAAAAAAAACAAAGAAAATTCAAATTTAATGGGGAATGTTTATTATCATTTGAAAGAACATTCTTTGGCATTTATTTTTTGAAGATTATGTCTATCAAATGTTGGTCGTTGATACGTCGCAGATGGTCCATCCGTTGAGTCCAATTTTCGATGACTCGAACGAGTCATCGAAAATTTCGACTGGTAACTGGCGAATGACACGCGTGATGTTTTCCTCCAAGGCCTGAATCGAAGCGGGTTTGTCCGCATAAACTTTAGACTTTACATATCCCCACAGGAAAAAGTCTAACGGTGTGATATCACATGATCTTGGTGGCCAATCAACCGGCCCAAAACGTTAAATTATGTGCTCACCGAAGTGTTTTCTCAATAAATCCATTGATTGATGCGATATGTGGGAAATGGCGCCGTCTTGCTGAAACCAAATGTCGCCGAGATCACGAGCTTCAATTTCATGTATAATAGTCGGTTATCATGGCACGATAACGGTCGCCATTGACGGTTACGTTCGCACCGGCATCATTTTTAAAGAAATATGGGCCGATGATTCCACCGGCCCACAAATCACACCAAACCGTTGTTTTTTCTGGATGAAGTGGAAGTTCTTGAATCTCTTCAGGTTGCTCTTCGTCCCAAATGCGGTAATTTTGTTTGTTTACATACCCATTGAGCCAGAAATGGGCCTCATCGCTGAACAAAATTTGCCTCGAAAACGAAGAGTGTGAAGATAAATTCGTCAGTTAGATACGTCCCACATGTCTGTTAAATATATTCCAAACACTGTAAAGTAAGTTGAGTTTATTTAATATGACTTTTTTTACGGAAAAAAGCGTTTATAAAAATACATTTTAATGTTTTATTAAATAAAACATAACTGTTTAAAATTTTAAACAAAAAATATTAAAAAATATGTCTCCAGAATAAAATTGTGTTGTAACAAAAACACCCATATTTATGCCACATTGCGGGCCAGTTCGGACAGACCTGAATGGGGTTGTGATATATCACGTGAAAGCTCTAGAGGAGTAGAACTCAAAATTGCACAGGGTATATCCAGTTGTTTCTCAGGAGACATGCTACGAGTTGCTGAAGTTTGGCAAAATTCAATAAGTCTAAGAAACAGGGGGCCATATTTTGATTTTGGCCATACCTGAATGGGGTTATGGTACATCAAATTAAAGGTCTGGTAGAGTAGAACCCAAAACTGTTTAGACAATATTCACTTATTTCCTAGGGAAGATACTACGAGGGTCGAAACTTTGCGAGGGTCGAAACTTTGAATGGGGTTGTGACACATCGGGTGAAAGCTCTAAGGGAGTAGATTTCAAAACTATATAGAACATACCCAGTTGTTTCTCAGGAGACATGCTACGAGGGGTGGAATATAATTATTCATATTTCATACACATATATTCCATGTTGTGTGTGGGGGGGGGGGGGCATTTACGACAGACCTGAATAGGGTTGTGACACATCGGATGAAAGCTCTAAGGGAGTAGATCTCAGAACTTTACAGGGTATTCCCAGTTGTTTCTCAGGGTACACGCTACGAGGGGTGGAATATGATATAAATATTTTTCAATGGTTTATATTTCAAGTTGTGGGAGGGCCATTTCGAACAGACCTGAATGGGGTTGTGATACATCGGATGAAACCTCTAAGGGAGTAGATCTCAGAAATATATAGGGTATACACAGTTGTTTCTCAGGGAACATGCTACGAGGGGTGGAATACAATCATTCATATTTCAAACATATATATTCCATGTTGTGGGGGAGCATTTACGACAGACCTGAATGGGGTTGTGACACATCGGGTGAAAGCTCTAAAGGAGTAGATCTCAGAACTATATAGGGCATACCCAGTTGTTTCTCAGGGAACATGCTACGAGGGGTGGAATACAATCATTCATATTTCAAACATATATATTCCATGTTGTGGGGGGGGGGGCATTTACGACAGACCTGAATGGGGTTGTGACACATCGGGTGAAAGCTCTAAGGGAGTAGATCTCAGAACTATATAGGGTATACCCAGTTGTTTCTCAGGGAACATGCTACGAGGGGTGGAATACAATCATTCATATTTCAAACATATATATTCCATGTTGTGGGGGAGCATTTACGACAGACCTGAATGGGGTTGTGACACATCGGGTGAAAGCTCTAAAGGAGTAGATCTCAAAACTATATAGGGTATACCCAGTTGTTTCTCAGGGAACATGCTACGAGGGGTGGAATATAATATAAATATTTTTCAATGGTTTATATTTCAAGTTGTGGGAGGGCCATTTCGAACAGACCTGAATGGGGTTGTGATACATCGGATGAAAGCTCTAAGGGAGTAGATCTCAGAACTATATAGGGTATACCCAGTTGTTTCTCAGGGAACATGCTACGAGGGGAGGAATACAATCATTCATATTTCAAACATATATATTCCATGTTGTGGGGGGAGGCATTTACGACAGACTTGAATGGGGTTATGACACATCGGGTGAAAGCTCTAAAGGAGTAGATCTCAGAACTATATAGGGTATACCCAGTTGCTTCTCAGGGAACATGCTACGAGGGGTGGAATACAATCATTCATATTTCAAACATATATATTCCATGTTGTGGGGGGGGGGGTATTTACGACAGACTTGAATGGGGTTATGACACATCGGGTGAAAGCTCTAAAAGAGCAGATCTCAGAACTATATAGGGTATACCCAGTTGTTTCTCAGGGAACATGCTACGAGGGGTGGAATACAATCATTCATATTTCAAACATATATATTCCATGTTGTGGGGGGGGGGGGGTATTTACGACAGACCTGAATGGGGTTGTGACACATCGCGTGAAAGCTCTAAAGGAGTAGATCTCAGAACTATATAGGGTATACCCAGTTGTTTCTCAGCGAACATGCTACGAGGGGTGGAATACAATCATTCATATTTCAAACATATATATTCCATGTTGTGGGGGGCATTTACGACAGACCGGAATGGGGTTGTGACACATCGGGTGAAAGCTCAAAAGAAGTAGATCTCAGAACTATATAGGGTATACCCAGTTGTTTCTCAGGGAACATGCTACGAGGGGTGGAATACAATCATTCATATTTCAAACATATATATTCCATGTCGTGGGGGGGGGGCATTTACGACAGACCTGAATGGGGTTGTGACACATCGGCTAAAAGCTCTAAAGGAGTAGATCTCAGAACTATATAGGGTATACCCAGTTGTTTCTCAGGGAACATGCTACGAGGGGTGGAATATAATATCAATATTTTTCAATGGTTTATATTTCAAGTTGTGGGAGGGCCATTTCGAACATACCTGAATGGGGTTGTGACACATCGGGTGAAAACTCTAAGGAAGCAAATCTCAAAACTATGTACGTTTCTATGAATACGTGATACGAAAGTTCGTTCATAGTATCATATACATATTTATTATTTTCTTTCTCATTATTATTTTTGCTAATTTACTGAAAATCACAATTTTTTATGTTATAAATTTATATTAATGGTAGAAAAATCTGACAAATTACTGAAATTGAACTACAATGTAAAGGAATTGTAATGATTAACGGCTGTAATGAAGACCAAGTGAGACTTCAAACTACAAAAGTAAATAGTTTATTTAAAAACGCACTCGTAATGCAATTGCAGCTTTACTATGGATTTAGGTGATCTGCTATTTTCAATATTTTTGTTTAGAACACAGAGAAAAAAGTATATAAATCTAAAAATTGTATTCATAGATATTATGAATCGAATATGACTTTTTTCCCAAACTTAAAAAAAAAAACAATATAAAATTTTGTTTATAGAAATTATTAAATTGTATACAATTGTTTTGCAAAAATTTTGGAAAAAAATTTTATTTCATGGTAAATGCTTAATAAATAAACAGTGTTGCTAGTTTAGCCTTTCTAAGGCTAAATCTAGCCTTTTTATTTTGCTTTTATCCTCAAATTTTTCTAGCCTTTTTTGATTATTAAAATTGCCATAAAAAGGCTAAAAAATAAAAAATTTTCGTCTGCGGCACCTCATCCTCCAAAGCGACATATGTTGAATAATTTAGTCCTATATCGCTACTACCAATTATTGATCAAATTTTTCAAGGTATATTTATTTTAAAATCAGATTTTTCCACATTTCATGGAAAATAACTTATTTAATGCTTTTCAGTTCGGATTTCGAAAGGGCTGTTCTACCGAAGAGGATTTGTGAATGTTCAGAACTATATATGTAAATGTTTGGATGAAGGTCATAGTGCTGTAACAGCCATTTTTTGATTTGACAAAAGTTTTTATTATATATCTTGGCGCAAAATCTCTAGTACTATGGCGTTCATGGAAATGGACTTTCGCTTTTAAGAAGCTATCTAAAAAATAAACAACAATTTCTTAAAATTAAGGAAAGTGGAAGTACTGTTAGATATGGAGTTCCACAGGGAAATGTTTTAGGTCCCTTGTTTACGGTATTTTTTCAGTTTTTAAAATACTTTAAAAAAAATTTATTCCTCAAAAAAAATGGGTCAAAATTAAAAAAGTACTCTATTTGGACTTAGTAGGCTCAAGAGGTATTGTCTTATGAATTTCAGAACAGAAAAAATAATATTAAAATTGATCATAAGCTTTGAGTAATACGAGTAGAATTTTGAAAAAATTACTTTTCTCATATAATGGTCCTATTGAAGATTTAAAAATGGGTAGAAATTTAAAAGGTGCTTTATGTGGACCTAGTAGGCGCAAAAACTATTGTCTTATGAATTTCAGAGCAAAAAAGATAATATGCTGACTGATCATAGATTTTCTGTAATAGAATTTTAAAAATTTTGAAAAAGTGATTTTTCTCATACAAGATTGATGATAAAAAAAAAAATGGGTCAAAATTAAAAAGGTGCTCCTAGTAGATTTGAAAGCTATTTTCTTAAGGATTTCAGAAGAGAAAAGATAATATTAAGATTGATCATAGGTTTTGAGTATCAAATCTATTTTTATATTTTTCTTTTATTTTATTTTTATAAACGAATATAGAAAGATTTAAACAATTGCAAAACAATATTTTATTATTTTATTAGATGAATACTTTGTATAATAGAGAATTGCCGTTATGTTAAAATACTTGTTAGTAGCAGTGCTACCTATTGCTATTAATTATTTATAAATTTTCCAGTTTTTTTAAATTGATATAAAAGAATAGAAATTGAAAATAAAATTGTACCATCGGGTAACACTGATACACAAGTATTTTAACATAATGGCAACACTCTATTATACAAAGATAATTAAGAACAAGTGAGTAATATCCCAGCAAACGCAATTTTTTTATGTCAAAATGAGGCTGATTTGAAATCAAATCCTTTCTCAAAATAACTTGAAAATGATAGCTTTCTCAACAAAAACGGGAATTAATTGTTAAATTGAAAAATGCTATTATTATTAAATCATTGTTAAATATAATTCTCAAACTTTTTTCAAATGTGGATTGTGACCACATGCGGAACATAATTAAAAGTAATCTGCATTTTTAATTTTTTGTAAAGTTTTCTCTTTCTATCTTGTATACACTTTTGATTATGCCCTATCATTATACGTATTTATTAGTTGGAAAATACTTGATTAAATAAATTTATTTATTTGTATATGTTTCAATTTTTTTATATATTATTTATATATATATATATATATATATATATATATATATATATATATATATATATATATATATATATAATATTTGGTATCAAATTCAGAAAATACGATTTTTCAAACATTTTTTAGCTTTTCTATTTAGATTTATGAATGATTTAATAACAAAAATACATATCAAATTAAGAATATACAATTTTTCCAATATTGTTTAAGTTCTCTTTAGGTTTGAGAATGATTAAATAATAGCATTTGATATCAATTTGAGAATGTACGTTTTTTCTCAAATGATTCTTAACTCTAAATCAATCTTAAAATTCAAACCTTTACCTATATTTGTAACAAGTTTGGGAAACACGTTTGATATCAACTGTTAAAGTCATCATATTTTAAACGTTTGACAACGTGTTGGATGGGATGCTGCACAAAAAAATTCTTATACTTACATACATATGTATATAGTATATGTATGTATATGCGTATCTAACGTACTCATCAACTGCTTAAAAGCAGTTCCAGGATAAACATATTTTTCCAGAAAAGACGTTATTCTTTAATAAAAAATGACTAGTTTTTGTGCAATCAGGTGAAATTAAAATACTTATATAAATTTTATTTTGATTTTTTAGCAAAAACAAAGAATTTAGTTTTTTTTTTTGCAATAAAATATACTTCAAGACATACACCTATTATAATAAAACTCTTTAAAACTCAAGTAAATTTTTCCTATGCAGTTACTTAAGTTAATTTCATTTCTAAGAAGAAAATATGCTGCATATATATCGAAATCATAACGAAAGGCTCAAATCGGGCCGAAGTGCACTTCTAAATAAGTGAGCAATCAGGCTTGCCTGTATATGTAAATAAAATGTTTAAAGCAGTGTTGCCAACTATTTGTAACCAAAACGCGCTAAATTTAACCAAATTCATTAAATTTGGTTCAATTTAGCGCTTTCTAGCTAGTTTTTTAAATTCGAATCTGATTTTACAAAAAGTAATTTTCATAATTTTTATTTTTTAAATGTTTAAACTTCAGCAGAAATAGTGAATTATATTTCAAATCAAAAATTTAGATTTTATTACAGAAATAAGCAGTAAAGTTTTTTGTACATTTCAAATTCCAGATTCATAAGATCTTATCCATGAATTTAAATTGATAAAACTATTATTTAATTTAATCACTCCATTTTTTCCCCCAAAAAAATCATTTCCTAAAAAGAATAGGAACGTGTTTGGAAGAATCTTGAAAACTGCGTAATCGATGATTCATTCAACGGGATTTAGAAAACGGATAGATACCTCAAATGAATACTTTAAACAAAAGAATTCTGAAGGTATATTTTGGAATTTCGAAATCAAAAAATCGTTTTAATTTTTGCTGAGTTTTAAAATTAACAAAATAATAATAATGCTCTATGATAGAAAATGTTATTTTTTTTGTGGTGAGAAAAATTCTTGTTTCTGTTGTGGGAAATTAAAACTTTACAAAAATGTGTAAACAGAAAAAAAAAACAAGAGATATGAATGAACATATTTTAAATGTTTTGATTTTACTTTAAATCCATTCCGAAAGCCACACTCTATTTTAGGAAAGGACATTGTGATGAAATTATAAGACATATAAAATTTAATATTGATAATATTTAGAATATATTGTACAATATTGAATTTTTTCTATCAATTTTAAAATGTCGAAGAAATTATACTTTTGTCAAAAATTCTACTAGCTTTAAGCTCACTTTTTACGAAAAATAATTTTCTACCGTTTCACACAGGCCTTAAGATGCTATTTTTATTAGTTAATGGGGAAGAAAAAGTATTTTTATTTCCTAACATAACGTCGGCAGAATAAAGGGGAAAAAATTATTTCAACTTTTAGCGGGTGAAGAACACGAACATGAAAAATTTTAATTCTAAATCGGTTTTTACCGAAAATTTTAAATTGTTATCCTTTGTTACTTTTTATTTGCCTTTTTAAAATAATATTAGTTAATTTCGCACCTTTTCTTTTTTGAAAAAAGAGCAAAATATTAAAAAAGAACATTAATTTTGACAGCTTATGTTAAACGTTATTGCTCAATTTTGTGCTTAAATATTCACTGGGATATAAATTGATAATAAGATTTCTTATTGGTCCACACGGAACATATTAAAGAGGGAGATAGTATTTGACAATAGCCAACATAAAAATGTCTATGTGTAGATTTTGGGTACAGTAAAACGCGCCAATTTAATAGCTTTTTTTGAAAAAATCGCAAATAGAAAAAATAGTGACATTTAAAAACCCCTCAATCTAGCGCAAAAATCGCTGAATTGGCAACGCTGGTTTAACGGGCAACAAAGCTAGAGATTACACACAAATGTACCAAAAAAAAAATCAATCACTTTTTTTGCACGTGCCATTTCTTAACATGTCAGTGTTGCCGTTTTAATTATTTTTAACCAAAATTGGTTATTTTATTTTCTAATTGTATTTTAGTTATTTTTTGTTTAAACCAAAATTTTATTGTTATAAACTACTTTTAGATTACCTTGTCAATCTCCTATATATTTGCCAGCAATAAATGATCTTGAGATTAAAAAAATCATCATAAGTTTTATTATTTTTTGTTCCAAATTTATCTGATAACGATGAAGAAAATTACAATTAGAAAATAAATGGTATAAGACTGGATCTTTTAAACCACCATTCTGATGAAATTAGGAACATAGATAGAAGACAAGTCAAACTTAAAAGAATAACTTTCGAGCCTACTAGGTCCAAATAGAGCATCATTTTAATTCTGATCCATTTTTCGATCATCAATAGGGCCCTTATACGAGAAAAGTCATTTATCAAAATTTTCAAAATTCTTTTACTTCCGGCCCTACTAGGTCCACATAAATCACCTTTTAAATTTCTACCCATTTTTCAATCTTCAATAGGGCCCTTATATGAGAAAAGTAATTTTTTCAAAATTCTACTCGTATTACTCAAAGCTTATGATCAATTTTAATATTATTTTTTCTGCTCTGAAATTCATAAGACAATAGCTCTTGAGCCTACTAAGTCCAAATAGAGTACTTTTTTAATTTTGACCCATTTTTTGAGGAATAAAATTTTTTAAAAGTATTTTAAAAACTGTAAAAATACCGTAAACAAGAGACCTAAAACATTTCCCTGTGGCACTCAATATCTAACAGTACTTTCACTTTCCTTAATTTTAAGAAATTGTTGTTTATTTTTTAGATAGCTTCTTAAAAGCGAAAGTCCATTTCCATGAACGCCATAGTACTAGAGCTTTTGCGCCAAGATATATAATAAAAACTTTTGTCAAATCAAAAAATGGCTGTTACAGCACTATGACCTTCATCCAAACATTTACATATATAGTTCTGAACATTCACAAATCCTCTTCGGTAGCACAGCCCTTTCGAAATCCGAATTGAAAAGCATTAAATAAGTTATTTTCCATGAAATGTGGAAAAATCTGATTTTATAATATACCTTGAAAAATTTGATCAATAATTGGTAGTAGCGATATAGGACTAAATTATTCAACATATGTCGCTTTGGAGGATGAGGCGCCGCAGACGAAAATTTTTGTTAAATATAATATCTTGATCTTCAAAATATCTTGATTATTTGTGCGAATTAATACACAAAAATACCTAAATGGATGATTCCGTAAACATAAAATTAGTAGAAGCAAATAAGCAATTATTTTCTTCTTTGTTGAAATATTAAAATTTTAGCCTTTTTATGGCAATTTTAAGAATCAAAAAGGCTAGAAAAATTTGAGGCTAAAAGCAAAATAAAAAGGCTAGTTTTAGCCTTAGAAATGCTAAACTGGCAACACTGTTTATTTATTAAGCATTTACCATGAAATAAAATTTTTTCAAAAATTTTGTAAAATTCCTAAAATTATCGCACAATTGTATACAATTTAGTAATTTCTATAAACAAAATTTTATATTGTTTTTTTTATTTAAAGTTTGGAAAAAAAGTCACATTCGATTCATAATATCTATGAATACAATTTTTAGATTTATATACTTTTTTCTCTGTGTTCTAAACAAAAATATTGAAAATAGCAGATCACCTAAATCCATAGTAAAGCTGCAATTGCATTACGAGTGCGTTTTTAAATAAACTATTTACTTTTGTAGTTTGAAGTCTCACTTGGTCTTCATTACAGCCGTTAATCATTACAATTCCTTTACATTGTAGTTCAATTTCAGTAATTTGTCAGATTTTTCTACCATTAATATAAATTTATAACATAAAAAATTGTGATTTTCAGTAAATTAGCAAAAATAATAATGAGAAAGAAAATAATAAATATGTATATGATACTATGAACGAACTTTCGTATCACGTATTCATAGAAACGTACATAGTTTTGAGATTTGCTTCCTTAGAGTTTTCACCCGATGTGTCACAACCCCATTCAGGTCTGTTCGAAATGGCCCTCCCACAACTTGAAATATAAACCATTGAAAAATATTTATATTATATTCCACCCCTCGTAGCATGTTCCCTGAGAAACAACTGGGTATACCCTATATAGTTCTGAGATCTACTCCTTTAGAGCTTTCACCCGATGTGTCACAACCCCATTCAGGTCTGTCGTAAATACCCCCCCCCCCCACAACATGGAATATATATGTTTGAGATATGAATGATTGTATTCCACCCCTCGTAGCATGTTCCCTGAGAAACAACTGGGTATACCCTATATAGTTCTGAGATCTACTCCTTTAGAGCTTTCACCCGATGTGTCACAACCCCATTCAGGTCTGTTCGAAATGGCCCTCCCACAACTTGAAATATAAACCATTGAAAAATATTTATATTATATTCCACCCCTCGTAGCATGTCTCCTGAGAAACAACTGGGTATGTTCTATATAGTTTTGAAATGTAATCCCTTAGAGCTTTCATCCGATGTATCACAACCCTATTCAGGTCTGTCCAAAAAGCCCCGCATTCAGGTGTGAATTTATAAGAATTTTCGCAAAGTTCCGACCCTCGTAGTATCTTCCCTAGGAAATAAGTGAATATTGTCTAAACAGTTTTGGGTTCTAGTCCACCAGACCTTTAATTTGATGTACCATAACCCCATTCAGGTATGGCCAAAATCAAAATATGGCTCCCTGTTTCTTAGACTTATTGAATTTTGCCAAACTTCAGCACCTCGTAGCATGTCTCCTGAGAAACAACTGGATATACCCTGTGCAGTTTTGAATTCTACTCCTCTAGAGCTTTCGCGTGATATATCACAACCCCACTCAGGTCTGTCCGAACTGGCCCGCAATGTGAGCTGAATATAGGTATTTTTGTTGCACCATATCCTAATGCTGTATATGTTTCTTTATTTTGTTTTTTTCCAAAAATGTTTTATTGTGATGTTTTTTTTAATAAAATAATAAAAATTATTTTTAAAAAAGTGTTTTTTTGCTTTAAAAATATTTTTTTGAAATGCAAAATGTGTGGAACGCATTTAACAGTGTGTGGAACGTATTTAACAGAGGTGTGGGACGTATTTAACTTACGAATTTATCTTCACACACATTCGAAAACGTCGGATCTTCTTGGAACTTTTCAAGACGTAAAATGCGCTAAGTCGTTCCATATGTCAATTCGAGTTGCTGCGAACGGCGCCAAATCGACTCTACACGGTCTTCGTGCACACTCTCAGCTACGGCCGCTATATTTTCTTCACAGCGTGCTGGACGTGGTCTATTCGGTCGAATATTATCCAATAATGAATGCTGGGTCTCAAAATTGGTGATGGTCTTGCGAATAGTACGCTCAGTACGCAGATTATGTTGACCATAAGTTGAACGATTTGTAAACGTTGTTCAGGCGTAAGTCTTTCCATTATGAAATGCCAAACAATACTAAACAAAAATAACATGACAGCATGACACGACTCACACGTGATCTGTCAAAAAAATTCTATTGAAAAAAGTATCTCTACTTGAATCACCCATTACAATCAACAACCCTGCCTGCATTGAAAGAGTTTTTCATCCATCCATTATAAAGTGTCTTATTTAGACACTTTTTCATGTTCAAAAGTAGAAAATACATAAATTTGCAATAAAAACATATTAGTATCGAATTTTGATCTAAAAAACTTGACTTGGGCGACTGTTTACATTCCAGTTTAAAGGAAAAGAACAAGAACGACATAGTTTTGTTCAGTAAATATATAACTTTTAAAGTGATCAATGTTGTTACTTATTGTGTTGAATAAAGAGTGTGTTAATATAAAAAATTTTAATTAGTGATTTTTGTTTTTAAATATTTCATATTTTATTTAAAGTTGCAATGAGTTATTTATTTAGTTTAAAGTTATTGTGAGTTATTACAGTATGTTTAAATATAAGGTAAGCATTTAGCTCAACTATAATTTAAAATATTTACTGGAAATATTCCAACTGCATTAATAACATGTTTATTATAAAAAAGCGATTATATTTCGATACTTTCTTGATGTGTCTTTTACACTTCTAAATGATAGCATTCCGACACTCAAGGAATGTACTAAATAGTGTCATCTAAAAAGTGACTCTTCTTAGATAAGTAAATAATATCATATATTCGAATATTATTAACTGCATGAGTTATCGCTTTAGTTTAATTTCGATAGGAAATGTTGGCTACTGGTTGCTTATATAAAAAACAATAACACTGAAAGTCATTGCAATGCTTTTTATATATGTTTGTGTGTGTATATTTTTAATATTTTTTTCAAATTTTTGCATATAACTCGGTTGTTATGGACCCATATGGTTAATTCAAGAAATCGAAATTTTAGAAAAAAATATTTACAACAGATTTGTACAAAAACGAATTCTGAAGCTTATGTAAAAGCTTCACAAAGTCCAACCGATTTTGTTCATATCTTCCGCAGAAACATTCAAAAAAAGATTCAGAATTATCTGTGCAAAAGTCTAAACCAAATACGTTTTTAGAGGCCTTTTCGGTTTTTTGGCGATATCTCGACCATCAATGAACCGATTTTGTTGACTTTTACTAGTGTCATTCTAAGGAATATTCCTTTTAATTTGATGTATAAAACATATATATTCGATAACTGTGATTAAAATGTGATTTCAATAGACAGACGGTCATCGTTATATCGGCTTCCTTATCAATAAGGATCCAGAAAATATATTCTTTTTGGGGTCTTAGATGAATATTGTAGAAATTACAAAGGGAACGACAAACTTATAAATACCTTTTACACCTGTGGTGAAGGGTATAAAAAGCTATTTGATTTTTATAAGGTAAAGAAAAGAAATCTTTTACGATTTCAAGTGGATATTTATTTTTGCGATACGATTATTAAAAGAACCTATTTAAAGCATTTACATTTGGAGACAGGTTACATTTTCTTCTACTCACAATATTTCAATTTATTCTTATTTTATTTCTTATTTTTTTTGCCACTAGCACCAAACTCTTTCACAAAAACTTAAAGTGCATCAGAATTAATATTAAAACAACAGCTAAAAGCAAAAATAAACAACTTAAACCGATTGAATAAATTTTTGGCTGGCCGTTGAAATTTAAGGAAACTTCACAAGAGTTATTAAAATGCATGCTTATTTTGAAATAAAAACTTCTAAAAATGAAATAAGAATATATTATAAGTACAGTGTGTCAAGAAATTGTTTTTACAATGAACAAAAATTATTATTTCAACGTTATTTTACAAAATTCGCGAATGTTTTATAACATTTTGTTATATATATTCTCTAACGAAACTACAACAAAAACTACACATATCCTTTAATCTACCTGTCAAGAAATTCTTGAAACTTTGTAATGTATTTATCGTCATCCAGTGTTACGGATGTAATCACATAATACAAGAATATTCGTTCTAGTCTATAATATATATCACCAATGATTCTCAAATTATATGTTAAGTATTACTGCAAAGGATAAACCCTTTTTGAGATTATTATAACCCCCAAATCGGAAGCAGTGTCAGAGAAGTTACATAAATGTATTCCTTATTAAGGCAAATACTTAATATTGTATTAAATCGCTCCAAACTTTGGAGCTTAAATCTAGTAGTAGCCTTATGCATAAAATATTCGGCAGTGTTGAACGTATAAATGAAGGAAACTTGGCAAATATCTACCAGGGCTCTTGTTAAAGGACTCCAGGAAGAGTATGTCATTTTTGTCTTTCAAGAAACAATAAGAAAAACACTGAACGAATACAAATACAGGTTGAAAGCTACGAGGAAAGAATCACTCTTGTAGGGGGAAAATGTTGAAAAATTATTTTCATTCGCTATAATCCGTCCTGACAAGCATAAAAATTACTTGCGAATTTGTATTTTGTGGGAATGCTAAAATTATGTTGTAGTATAAATTAATTCAAACTTTTAAGGCTTTAAAAGATCGTTTAATAAAAAGTGGTATTAAATCTGAGCTTATGAAGCCAAAATTCAAGTTAAAATAATGACTCCAAGCACATAGTGGTAAGAAGTAAGTTGCTAAGAGGTATTACAAGATCATAATTAACTAAAAAACGTCATATTGGTGGAATATCTAAAATTCCAATTGACTATGATATTAATTTATTAATTTATTTGATGAAAAATATTCCCCAAGCAGTTATACGTGCCAGCTGTTGCCATATTAAATTTTAAATTCCGGAGTTTTGTGATTTTCTTCAGCCGTTTTATAAATGTAAAAAGAATTTCTTAACACGAAAATTTTTGTGTTTGTTTAATTTTGCTCTCTTTTAAATAGTTAAATTCTTTATGTATTATTTTTTTTGTTATATATTAATAAATATATTTTTTAATACGAATATGTTAATCGTGTTAAAAAATATTACCTTAGCTGAAAATAAGTACATAATTTCTTTTAAAGCCAAACTATGGAAAAATCATGTTTTCTTTCAATGTAAAAACAATTTCTTGACATACTGTTTATCACAACAAGAAAATGCAACTGAAACCTTTTAAAATGTATGGTGTAATTGATATTTCTTATAGATTAAAAATTTCTACAAATTTAACTTCCAGTTAGACAGAAATACCAACGAATTGAATGAGTGTGAAAGCAAATTCATACAGCTGATGGATAAACAAGTTTAATGTTCCAATTTATCGTGGTCTTAAAATATTTCTATCATCATGTCAACAATTTATTGTGCTTGTAAAATCACAACCCAGTTTTGTTTTAAGGAAACGAAACAAAACAACATCATCCATTCGTTCCCACGACAATTGGATCTACGCTACGGAACGACCCGAGTTCAACACGGTCAAAGATTGTCAACTCAGCCGCAGCTGTATCAACTGGAAGTTTTTTCCCCAGGGAGGACCTTTCGACTACAAGAGAAACATCATCCATTCAACGCAGAATAGAAATTTTTTGGAAATAAATCTGTAACTTCTGAAACAAACAAAAAATGTCTATTTTAACTTAATCAATCAATAAGTATTTTATTAGTTTACATTTATGGTGTTTACCTAAATTTAACAAATGTAAAAGGATATATAAAAATATTTGAAATCGGACGAGAAGCAAAAATTTTGCAAGCGATTAAAAATTTTTTATGTCAGAGGTTCCTAACTTTGAGCCCCCTTAGTTGCGCCCCTGTGGGGATTGTTGTGCCCCCCCTTCCAAAAAGAACATTGTACACTCCTCTGCTATGCCTATACCAAATTTCATGAAAATCCAACTTGCCGATCAGAAGTTACAGATTTATTTCCAAAAAATTTCGATTCTGCCCCACTGTGCACTGCAGACGAAATCATGCTGGTGCTGCTGTTCAAAGTTTTTGTTTTTGTTAAACATGCCACATACAATGAAAAGTGCAATAAGGAAATTATATTCAATTCGCTTCCAACAACATCCGATATGCAAAATTAAAAAAAAAAAAAAAAAAAATAAGAAATTAATGTAAATGAAAGAAAGGCAAACGCAAACTAAAGAAAATCAAGTTAATTATTTAGGTCAATATAAATTGAAAAATGTTCAACAGCATTTAAAGAAATTACAAGAAAATATGGAAAATAATAGAAAAAAATTGAAAAGTTTTCTTCAAATTCAGCTTTTCACCAATAATGAATTAAATTTATAGTCGTCGTCAGTCAGTTCATTTGCATTTTATGATTTCATTTGAAAAAGAAAAATAAATCTCCACAACTCAAATTTCCCATGTTTCGTACAAAAACAACATAACACTTTTTAAATTACCTACACACAATTCCCATAAAGACAGTGAAAAAATTGGCAAAAAGCCCAATTTAATATTATTTTTTTTTAGATTATTATTGCGTCGTAGTGTAAAGCTAAATTTAGTTCATAAACATTTATACTTTGTATATGAATTTTTTAATTAAAATAGTTTACCTTAAAGAGCGTTAAATTTGTTGAGATAAAGTGACTAGTGAATACACAATAATTCGACACGAGATTGATGATTGTAGGAATATCTATAAATGCATGGGTTCACGTGATCATGCACTAGTTCATTTTTAGGTGAACATGCATGACTGTGACATTAGCGTGTCATTTGTTTATAGGTTTGTTTGTGAAGCAATCACGCCTAAGTCGCTGAGCCGAATTTAATGAAATTTTAGATATAGATGCATTTTAAGATGGAAGGAATTATAGGGTATAAATTAATTGCATTATGCCGAAAATGGCGAAAATATTGCAGTTTTTCACAATTTAAATTTTTTCTTAACTTTTTTTTTATAAGACTAAAAGTCTTAATAGAAGAAGGAAACGTTACGGGAAACATCGATACTGCAAAATAATTGGACAAAGATGTATTTTTTACGTTTTCCTAAATTTTGTTTATTAGCCTTTTATATTCCATGAAACGAAGCAGCATTCAGCTAGTTTAAGTATAAAAAATCCATTATCTTAAATAATATACAAGTACAATCGAGTAAAAGTGAAATATTGCAATGCCAAAACTAGAGTTGAATGCATGCATTGAACGTTGTTTTCATGAGTTCACAAATGATGAATTTATTAGATTTAAGGAAGAAATTACGAATGCATTTACATACATAAATTTTAAAGAATTCGTGAAAATATTATATCCTTTTGAACTACTTTAAAACTTTTTTGCTGAGTATATATGTAATATATTGTTACGTTTTTACCTTTTAAAAACTGTAGTTTATTTCCTTTAAATAACCCGTATACTTTGATTGCAAATAAAAGCAGTTTAGTAGTTAAAAATTGTAACGACTTTTTATTTTATTTAAAAATGTACAACAATAACAGTTAATTAGACACTTTGTGTTTTAATACACAGACACAATTAAATTACATCGCATTTATTAGTAACAAAACAAAAGACAGCTATAAATCAGCTGTCCTTTACTACTAATAATGCACAATTAAAAATTGCGGGATTAAATAGTCGCGCAAATGTATAGATGTTGTGTAAATGATTCTCCAAACATTTGCTGACAGTTCATTCGAAAGTTTGTAAACTTGCTCACATTGCACAGTTTGCGAGGGTTTTACGAGTTTTCATGAGGACCCGTATTATAAAATTTGATAAAAAAGTTACATCGCTATATTCAGCTGTGCCGAATCTTTTATACCCTTCACCACTTTACCAACAAATAAAAAATAATAGTATGCTTAAATATTTTCGCATTTATATTAATAATAAATACATACATTTGTTTCACAATCGTCGATTGCTTAAAAAGAAACAACTTATAAGCATACATAAATAAGAACTAACTGCATGCATACAAAAAAAAAAAAAAAAAAAAAAAAAACAAGTTAGAGCGCTATATTCGGCTGTGCCGAATTTTTATACCCTTCACCACCTTACTGGCAATAACATTTACGCCTTAAAGTATGCTTTCATATTTTCACATTTATATTTACAAGAATAACAACACTGAGTCATTGCTTCTATTTCCAACTAAAAAACGTCCGAACATATATAAAAAATTATTGTGTGTATGTATATACAATAAACATCTACTGTTTGCTTATACATATGTATATGTTTGTGTATGTATATTTTTTTATAATTTTTCAGATAATTGCTTATAACTCGGTTGTTTATGGACCGATATGGTTAATTAAAAAAAAACCGAAATTTTAGAAAAATATTTACAACAGATTTCTACAAAAACGAATTCCGAAGCTTATATAGAAGCTTCACAAAGTCCACAAGTTCGTTTTGACGATATCTCAGTTACTAACGAATCGATTTTGTTCATTTCTTCCGCAAAAAAATTAAAAAATATTCCGAATTTTCGGTGCAAAAACGAAGGCTTATATAGTGGCTTTGAAAAGTTGAAAACAAATACGTTGTTAGTAGATGCCTTTTCGTTTTTTTTGGCGATATCTCGGCCATTAATGGATCGATTTTGTTGATTACTAGTGTCATTCTAATGAAAATTCCATACAATTTTATGCATAAAATATATATATCAGATAACTGTGATTAAAATGTGATTTTAGTAGACAGACGGACGGACATCGTTATATCGACTTCCCTATCAATAAGGATCTAGAAAATATATACTTTTTGGGGTCTTAGATGAATATTGTAGAAATTAGAAAGGGAACGACAAACTTTTACATACCCTTTACACCTGTGGTGAAGGGTATAATAATTGCTTCTTGTGCTGAAGTTTGTTTATAAAACAGAATTTATAGTGTAAACATTAGTATCATCCATATGAGGATGGGCTTTTGAGGAAAGTGCTTTTTATTTTTATTAATTAACGATGACTTCATTCATGATCACCACGTTGTACAAGTAAAAGAAATATTTTTACATTTAATGCGAATAATAACGAGTATAAAAATAATTAAAACAACTTGGATTTATAAAAGTTATAACGCTATTTATTGGACTTTTTCTGTTCATGACCCATTGCCACGAATTATTAAATAAATAAAATGGATAATCCTATTATACCAAATACATATGTACGTATTTTTTTAATATATCCAACATAACTCGGGAAAATCTTAATCAGTGTATGATTTGAGTAATATGGAGCAAGAGACCGACAATTCCTAAGAAATACATGATGTATGCGTGCATATGCAGTTCGGTATATCAAAGAGTAGCCCGTAGCTATGATTAATTAGTAAACACCATCCACTACTTACAATTAAAATTTGTGTGTGTACACGTATGACTTTAATGTCCGCCTTTAAAAATAATAAATTCTTTGTATTTTATTGTTTATAATATTGAATTGAAAACATTCTGCTGGGAGATTGAAGCACACCCAACCAAAATACGGTAAAAAGGGATGTAGAATTGAAGGAAAGTAGGTTAAATGTCAACTAACAAAATCATTAGTCAATTTAACAGATTTTTTTTTTTTTATAGATTAAATGTCAACCAACAAAATCATTAGTCAATTTAACAGATTTTTTTGGTTAATTTTTCGTAAATCTGTTAAATCGACGAAAAATCGTCAATATGACTAATTGATTTAGTTAATTGAAAGGTAGCTATTTTGACAAAATTTTTTTTGTCAAATTAAATAAAATATTATTCAAATAAAATATTATTCAAATATTATTCAAATTTTTCTTCATATTATTGAATTTTTATTCAATCTTACTAATTATTTTATTTAATTCTACTAAATTTTAGTTGAATTTAATAAACAATTTATCCAAATTAAGAAATTTTTTGCTTCAAATTGAAGAATGTTTATTCATTTTAACTATTGAATTTTATTCAATTTTACAAAATTTTAACAATTTGAAACCCAAGTGGAAAAAATTACGTTATGCATAATAAAAACGTTAATTCTTATAAAAAGTAAAAATATATTAAAAATATAACGATAATATATAAAGGAATATTTTAATTAAACTTAGTATAAACTTACGTAGCAGAGGTTTTGTTTTGTAAGTAATTACAAAATTTGTAAGTAATTACAAGGGACGGACAAGTACACTGTTAAATGAACCAAATAAATGACCATCTGAAATATTTAAGAAGAATAGATATTAAAAAAATAATTAGTCATTTAATAATTAGTAATATATTACCTTCAGATATATTTTCCATATGTTTCATATTTTGATTTAAATGTTTGCTTACTGGATCCTTGATATGATTATTAAATGCAGAGATGATTTAAAAAAAGAAAATACTTCATAACTCGAATATAAATAATCCGCCTATGGGTGTTTAAAATCGATATCGGTGTAAGAAAATGAAAAATATACATTTATTAAAAATTCCATTTAACTAAATAAACTACATACATATTTCCGTACCAATTTAAAACCTAACGGTTTTTTTACTGTGACCATTTATTGAGTACATCAGGTGTGTACTAAACAATTTTTTGATTGCCGAACAATGGCTTTCAGTTTCTGTCCATGAAGAGTTATTTAATATTATTTAACCTCAATACTATTTTCAACGCATATTTCTGGATGATCTAAAGCAAAGTATAAGAAAATGTGGAAAGAAAAAGAAAATATATGCATATAAAATATACATAGTACATTTAGTATATAAAATAATATTTACCTTATACATTTAAAAATCATTTGTGGCCACTCGTAGTAGGTTTTTTCATTTATGCTCATTTATTTATGTAATTTTTTGTAAAATACTGTTTTTAAGCTTTCTAAGAACATTAAAATTTTCGTCGTACAGTTTTTCAGAATCAAAAACAACTCCTTGAGATGATCGTCGTCTAGTAGCCGTTATTTAAATTTTGTGTATTTACTATGGAAATAATTACATACATATACATATATTAATAATTATAAATTTTTAACATTACGGAGAAAAATATGAAAAAGGCTTATAAATTTCCACACGTTTAACAGTTGCTTTAGTTCTCTGCAGTTTGTGCCATCCAGGAGATTGCACATAAACTAGCATTTTTCTGCATGACTATTAATTATCGATGGCTGTCCTTTAGTTCTTAAATCAATCTGATATCAAGGTTTAATTTTTCTACTATAGTAGCTTTCATTTAATATGAATATCAACTACTAACATACGTCATACAAAAAAAAAAAAAAAAATATTCACCGTTTCATATTTTGTGTTCCATACCACTCCAGTGACATAAGGAGCAGATATGAATCGGGTAAGCGGAAGAGTGGAAGTAGCCTATGACTAGTAGAAAGGAGCTGACATGAGTCGGGTATATATATATATATATATATATATATATATATATATATATATAGATATATTATTACATACAAACAAGTCATACTGAACAATATCATTCATAACAAATTATATTTGTTGGGGAACAAAATTTTTTTTATTTCATATGTATGTGTGTGTAGCCACGTTTGTATGGAGAGAAAAAAAGATATCGGTATTCCCAACTCAAATGAAAACTTACATCATTTAAAGATACCGTTTAAAATTTTCGTCCTGACATCCTTTCGTGAGTTGGATAAGAATGAGAAAAAGTTCGTTCTATCGGGTTTTTCGGATTTTTTTCGTATTTCTGCCAAAGTACCATATGAACATTTGGTATTACAAAAAAGGATTTTGGAACGAACATTTAATGACGTAACAAAAATTTGGTAACAGGTCCAAATGATTCTAAAATTTTGCAATTTTTCACAACATTTTTGGATATTTGATTTTTTACACATAAATATTTAAAAAATATTACAATAGCAGTTATATGGAAACGATTTTTTCCGTTTTTTTTTTTAATTCGAACTTGTTCTTTATTCAAATTTTTCGAAACATGATTTTCTTCATATACTAATATTTCTATATGAGAAGGAATTAAATGAATTTAGCATCAATTAGCTTTTAATGGTATACACTTCATACTTCTATTAACAATCAACGAAATAAATTAAGTTTAAGTGAAATACCCACAAAAATTATGCTAATAATTTTCTTATTGTGATTCACAAGAAAAAATCGCTCTTTGTGTGTTGGTATAATTGTAAACAAATACCCTAATTAGCATAAACCCAGCATATTTTTTTTGGTTTTCGGTAATGGCAACTACTTATTAAAGTAGTTTCTTGGTAATGAGACATCATTATTATTTGCATACTCTGTATTGCATAAATAAGTTTTCAGTAGTATGACAGCACAACCAGAAGGTTGTTTGTTCAACCCCATTCTGATGCTGTTAGTTTTTTATAATAAAAAGTCTAAAAACATATATTTATGCTAAAAAAGTTTTTGTCACTTAGAAAATTAAGTGCGAGATGGTGTACTGAGTAAGACGTTAGTCATTAAAAACGAGTGGTTAATTTGTGTCCAAGTTCAAATTTCACTGACGGCAAAACTTTTTTGTTTTTTTTATTTTGATTTTCTTTAGGTATTTGTATATGAAAGGAAATATAAGTCGAAAAATTCGAATAAAATTTGAACAAGTTCGAATTTGAAAAAATTGAAAAAAACATTTTGGTATAACTGCTAGAGGATTATATTCTACTATTTTGGTCTTATTTTTTGAACATTTATGTGTAAAAAATTGAAATATCTATTTTTTTTGAAAAATTGCAAAATTTCGGACTCATTTGGACCTGGTTTAAAATTTTTGTTATGTCATTAAATGTGCGTTCCAAAGGCAGTTTTTGTGTTACCAAATGTTCATATAGTTTCTTTGGCAGAAATACGAAAAAAATCCGAAAATATGACCTTTTTTTCATTTTGATCCAGCTCACGAAAGCGTAATGTAAGTACGATTTTTTTTCATTTATTTTAAAGTTAAAAAATATAAAAAAACTGAGTTGAAACTAAGGGTGTGAAGATAAATTCGTTAGTTAAATACGTCCTACACAAATGTTAAATACGCTCTACACGCTGTGAATCGATTTGTTAAAATGAACAAAATTATTTTTTAATAAAAAAACTATATCAAAATTAAATTTTAAATAAAAAAGTTAAAATTTATTTATAAAACACATTAAAATATAAAATTGTAAAAAAAAAATTCAAATATATCACTCTATACATTAAATTTCTTTGAACAAAAATCGAAAATTTTAAGTGGTCCTAATGGCCATAAGGAGCAGACATGAATCGGGTAAGCGGAAGAGTGGGAGTAGCCTAGGACTAGTAGATTCCAGAAATGTATGTTCTGTATCCAGATTCCGTCTGTGATCAGAGATATATCATTTTGAAAAATGTGTTTTTTCACTATGGTCATATGGAAAAATGTGGAATTTTCAAGTGGCTCCAGTGGACATAAGGAGCAGACATGAATCGGGTAAGCGGAAGAATGGAAGTAGCCTAGGACTAGTAGATTCCAGAAATGTATGTTCTATGTCCAGATTCCATCTGTGATCAGAGATATATAATTTTGAAAAATGTGTTTTTCACTATGGTCATATGGAAAACACATTAGAAACATAAAAAATGTAGGGTCCTGAGGAAAATAATGGATTTTAAAGTGAAAAAATGTCACCACCATTTTGAGAAAAATTACAAAAAATCACATTTTTTTTTAAATTTTATATTTTAAAATAATATAACCTTTTATCCGAACCGCATAGGTATATTATTCTTGCACGAAAATTATTAAAAATTTTGTACAGAATCTAGGATTATTTTAGAAAAATTTTAGGACTCTAATTGAGACCCCAAGTAAAAAAAAAACTAAAAAAAATTGTCCAAAAATGTGTCAAAATTTTACTTCGGTCTAAATATATCTTAAAGTATAAGAGATATCCCACACATGTATTTTTGTATTTTTTTGTAGAGAGTTATAAGGACTAGATTAGGTTAGGTTAGGTTAAAAAGAGCGGCGTCTTCTCGCCTTCACCCAGAGACCTCACAGATAAAGAAAGAGAAAAATCCTAGTAGAATATAGTAAAAGATTGAAAAGAAAGATAGCTAAATATAAGAAAAATAAGACCCATCAAATCAACCCTGACTACCTCTAATTCACTTTATTCCGATTACACTCGCAACCTCCTCTAGTTATATATATATATATATATATATATATATATATATATAGTCAACACAAACAAAGTTCAATTTTGTTGCAACATACACATTAAAAAATGTTTCTTTATGGAAATCGAGATTTTTTATCACTTCAGTTTTTTCAGTAAATTGTGAATAAAATTAAAAGTTGTGCACCGATTGCAATGAAATAAAGCTCATTTTATTGGAAATATGTTTAACTAAATGCTTTTAGACCAAAACTGCGATTTTTGTCGCATTTTTATTTTTTATGAATTTTTAAAGAGTAAAATTTTTTTTCAAATTAGTAACAATTTGCAATTAAATTACAGACCGCAAAAATACTGTTCCCCATTGTAATCTCTTTGGTGTTATCACATTTAGAATATCTGAATCTGATCATCCCAAACCCGAAATTGACAACCCTTTCCAGTGACTTTAACTTCTTCCACTGCGAATCTGAAGTCTCTGCCTTGGTTCTCCTTACAGATCATGGTGTTCACGAGCTTCCATTGATCTGTAAGAAGACCCTCATTCTGATCCAATACTGTCAGAATGGTTCCAACCTGGGTGGAGGGTGGAGGGTGGAGGGAACCGTAGACGTAGGGGCATCTCAGATGCCAGCATCACCTCAAGTTTGCCACTGGATGAAGAGTGTCGTACTTAGCAACTTAGCGTTCTTAAAAAATTCAAAAGATTTCTCATTTCTGCAGTTAATAGTTTTGACACCCTTCATCCAATCCGCGCCTTTGAAGAATACCTCGTCCGGCCTTCCTCTTACAAGGGCGATCTCCTCAATGAGCTTGTGCTCAATATGTCGCTATTGCTCAACGCTGATCCTCCCATCTGGATCAACTTTGTCAACGACAGCAGCTTGAATACAGTTCTGCAACACTGATTCCCTCGCCTTTTTCGATGTTGATGGCTTATCACTTCCTGACCTAGCTCTTTTAAACACTGCTCTCATTAAACACTTCTGGAGTACTGTCAGCATCCTCACACAATCCTTCAATATAAGACATTCCCAGAGAGTCACAAGCAGGTCTGTAGATCAGTTCGTACATTTTGGCGTTCCTCTTGTGCTTCCTGACAAGATACTTATCCTTGCCTGTAAGTGGCAATGAGAATTTCTTAGCTATCTTATGCAGATAGATAAGAGAGGCTCTTGCAACACTCCCTGCTTTCTCCTCTTTAGTTCGGCATATATCATCGGTTATCGCATCACACATAACCGCGTCTTACCGAACTAAAGCACTGTTCCCCGCTCCGACCCCGCCTCGACGCTCCGGTTTCTCTCTTGACTCTGAGTGCGAGCTGAGATCACAGTGATCTCTTGCTCATCTTCAGATTCATCCCCGAGTTTCTCTGTGGTGCTGGTCCCAGCGAAGGAATCCTTCGAGATGCCCAGAATCTCATCCGTTTCTGATAGCTGGCCTAGCAATTGACTTTCCTGTAAGAGAATGTCTCGTTGAACCCTTATCACTATCTCGTCGTCCGTTAGCATGTCCGTTTCAGTTGTGTCCCTGCAATCGTTCGCCTTCTGTCCGTTTTGAATTTATATTTAAATTGTCAATTTCGTCCCATCAGTATGCCAGTAAATGAAATTACCATCTCGCGCAGTTACGGGGTGCGCGACTAGACTAGAAGTTACAACCAACCAGTGCCATAGGCGTTGGAGGGGAGCTGTTAGTTTGTTTAGGCACCAACTAACCATTCAGGTCCTCAGCACTGCTGTCTACTAACTTGTTCTTAAAGTGCGCTGCATTTATTTGGTCCGTGAGAGACTCTGTGGAACTCTAGGATCAGAGATAATACACACTCATATTATGGGCCAGTACTTACCATATTACAAAATGTTTAGGTTATGTGTCTAACAATCAATTCCCGCCATTCGCCACCTGGGGGCGCGTCCGATAGGAGTAAATGCAGGAAAGACTTTTCAACGCACCGACGATATTTATATTGTTTAAAATCAAAAATAAAAATCTTAAAATATTTTTTCTTTTCATTTGAAAACATAAAACTCATTGTTTGTTTTTACTTTTGATTTTTATTAAAAAAAAAATGAAACGTCGATTTTTAAATTTTTTTTGGGAGTTTCAACTTTAAATCTCCACAACTTTTGCGCGCATTGATAAAAATCATCAACCCGAACAGATTTTGCATGCATAAAAATTCGTTTAATGTCAGAAGAAAAAAATTTTGAAAATATTTTTACTAA
This sequence comes from Protocalliphora azurea, assembly GCA_932274085.1. Taxonomy (NCBI): domain Eukaryota; kingdom Metazoa; phylum Arthropoda; class Insecta; order Diptera; family Calliphoridae; genus Protocalliphora; species Protocalliphora azurea. Next base: position 80,215,627 of record OW026520.1, read on the forward strand.
AAATGTTCAAAATTTTTGAAATTCCTCATATACATAGTTTGTAGAGAGAACTTGTTGCAACATGTGAAACATTTGATGTAGAAAAGAAAAAATAATTTGTTAGTAGTAAAAATACAACTGAGTACCAATCATTGATGTCGTCTTATTTAGTTGATGTTTATCCCTTCACCACCATAGGTGGCTGGGGTTTTATGCGTTTGTGCTGATGTTTGTAACGCATAGAAAAAGTTATTCAACACACACCTCAAAGTATACTATTCTATTCAGAATCACTTTTTAAATTGATGTAATTGGCTGGCTGGCTGTCCATATAAACCTTGTGCACAAAGTATGAATCGCAATTTTAAAGGCAATTCAATGGAATTGGCACGTAGAACTTTTATGATACAAGAACGAAGGCTATTGAAATTGGTTGTGATAGGTCCATTATTTCACTTAGCTCCCATACAAATGTCCCCTCGGAATAGAATTTAAATGCTCAAAAATGCCTTAAAAATAAGAATATTTTAATGAAAATCGGTACGAAGTTCTGTAAAGGTATCAATCTTTATACCAAGTTTTATGAAGATCGGTCCACAATTAACCATAGCTCCCATATAAACTCCCTTCCGAAAATCACTTTAACGTGCATAAATTCCATACGAATGTTAATATCAAGTTAATATTCGACACAAATAAGTTTTATGTAAGTAGAAGCAACATTGCCATAATTTACCATAGCTCCCATCTAAACCCACTTCCAGGAATCACCCTAAAGTGTATAAAATCATCTAGATGTTAGTATCAACGCATTATTCTGTATTTGTATGTTTTATTTTACATATAGTAAAATTGGCCACAGGTATTATTTAAGTCCCCTTCCCGAATTTTTATGCTCGTACACAATGGTGTAGGGTATCATATAGTCGGTCTTGACCTACTATATCTTTCCTTCTCGTTTTGTTTTATAAAGTTGCTGTGATGGTACTGACAATCATTGGAGTTGGTTGTCTTTTGCTTACTTTGCATTGCTTTTCTTTTGCATTCACACAACTGTTTTCACGCAATTTTATAGTAGATTTTTTTGTTAAACGATTTATTTTTATTGCAACTATACAGTTGTTGAAATATGTTGTTTATATTGTTGTTATCGCTTTTCGTTTAAATTTTATTTGTGTATATTTTTGATGCTTTGTTGGTGAGATTGTTAATATTATCTTTTAGTTTACAAACATATGGAAATAGCACAATATATAGAAAATATTAAAAGAAATTGAAAAAAAAATGTTTCCAATTTATTATTTAATATTATTCTGTAAACAACTTTTTTTATATCCCTTTTTAACTTTGATTGTATGATTGAAGTGGTAATACCATTCGTATTTTCCACTAATCTCTATCAAATATAATTTATTTAAATTTCTTCACAGTTTACTCTACTTTTGTTAAATATCCTCAAAATAATTAATTCAAGCAATTTACAAATTGAAGATATTAAAATGAGTGGTTAATGACCCTGTCATTTGCCAAATACCAAATTTCATTCTCTACACCATAATAAATTTCTCACCCAACTGGATTGAAATAAAATAAATACATAATAGTTCTTAATACTATTTAATTGTTTTCGTTCAAATGTAAGATTTTATAACTTAAGTAATTATTTATAACATGCCAAATTAAAAAAAAAAACGAGAAAAATGTAGTCGGTCAAGACCTACTATATGGTACCCTACACCATTGTGTATGAGCTTAAAAATTCGGGAAGGGGACTTATATTACACCTGTGGCCAATTTTACTAAATATAAAATAAAATACATGTATAGAATAATACATTGGTACTAACATTTCGATGATTTTATGCACTTTAGGGCGATTCCTGGAAGTGGGTTTATATGGGAGCTATGGTAAATTGTGGACCGATTCTCATAAAATTTGACAATGTTGTTTCTACTTATATAAAACTTTTTTGTGTCGAATATTAACTTGATACAAACATTCGTATGGGATTTATGCACGTTAAAGTGATTTTCGAAAGAGGGGTTTATTTGGGAGCTATGTTCAATTTTGAACCAATTTTCATAGAATTTGGTACAAAGTTTGGTACTTGTACAGAACTTCTTTGCACCGTCCAGCCAGCCAGACGGACGGACGGACATCGTTAGATTGATTTAAAAAGTAATTCTGAATCGATTGGTATACTTTAAGGTGGATGTTAGATAACTTTTTCTATGCGTTACAAACATCAGAACAAACCACCTATGGTGGTGTGGAGTATAAAAATAAAGTCAACATATAATTTATTACATTCATTTGTATGTACAAAAATGTTTATTTAAAAATTTATTTTCTGTTCTGTTATGTATGTTCTATTTATTTTACTTTTTCTCATTTTTTTTTTTTTTTTTGCAATTAGAAAAAGGTGTGTTCACTTACTTACAGTCCAGTTAAAATTAAAATTTTTAATTTAGGTCAGTTGGTTATGAGAAGAAATTATTATTGGGAAACATGCTTTATATATTATTTTTATAATTATAAATTCAAAGTGGGTTGTGTACAAATTATTTTTCTGATGAGGTCGTATTACCTAGTGTGTAGGTAATTTTAAATTGAATATTTTAAGAAAATAAAACAAAATTACACAATTTATAGGATAACACCGAAAGTATTTACATCATCAATTTTTTTTTTGGTGATATACTCTATTAGTATAAAAATCAACATAAAAATAATGGCCAATCTAAAAACAGAAGAGTACACGCTATCTGTGTCCTTTTTAGTTTTTTCCGAATAATTCGATTTCATTACTTTCTTAGAAGTTTTTAAAGATTACTCAATATCATTTTCAATATGTTATTATTTGCAGAAAACAAATTTACATAATTAACATTTTTAATATTGAAAAAATGTTGTGAAACTTGTATGATGTTTTTTTTCATGTATTTTATATAAATTAATTATATAATTAATTTTAATTATTAATTTGTTGCACAACATAAAGATTACAAATGTTTAAGAAACATTTATTTTTTTCTAATTTTCATTGAACATTTTGATATTTCGAAAAGCAGAATTTAGAAAAGTTGACTTTAAATATTTGAAAATTGTTTGAATATACGAGTAATTCACACGTATTTATATAATTTATTGTCAAAAGCATAAAAAATCTCAAAATTTATATATATATATATATATATATATATAAATAGAAGAAACTTTTCTAAATATGTATTATATTTATAAATATATAAATAGAAATTAATATTTTAGTTATTTTTTCATTGACCCAATGAAAATAGTGACTTTACACAAATATGAATACATTTATATATTTTTAAAAATTTAATATTTAAAAAACACAGATGTTATTGTCGTATTATCGAAAATATGTATAGTTGCATGCAACACATTCAAACATTTGTATATAATGTATCTAAAAATACTTAAACAATTTATAAATTATGAATTATAAACGATCTGTGGCTAGAAACTCTAAAAATATTTATGAAAAATTGAAAAACACACAAAAGGTAAATATATGTAAAAATAAAACAAAAGACCTTACTCATTCAGCACTCACTTAAAAGTAAAAATTCTTTGCAATCACTGAACCGATATATATATTTTATTTAAAAATATAACAAATATGTATGAATAGTTCATGCATTCACCTCTAACTCTACAAATCATTAATGCGAAATATGAAAATGTTTAGAAAATAAATATTATTTTTTGGTATCTAATTGTTTATTTTCTTCCTCTTTGTGCAAGAATTTTTACTAAAAATATATATTTTTTTACAGACTTATCCCGCAATCGATTTTGTGAATTGCCGGAAGAAATTACTACATTTTCTTTCCTTGAAACACTGCTACTCTATCACAACACCATACGTAGTATACCCGAATCTGTGAAACATTTGACTTCTTTAACATATTTAGACTTGCGTAGTAATCAGTTGTCTTCGTTGCCACGTGAATTATGCTTCCTTCCCTTGCAAGTATTATTAGTGTCAAATAATCGTTTGACAGCGCTACCGGATGAATTGGGTCGTATGGATCGTTTAACCGATTTGGATGCCTCATACAATCAACTGACAACATTACCAGCACGTATTGGTGAATTGCGGTCATTGCGTTCGTTTTCTTTGCGTAGCAATCAATTGATGTATTTACCTCGAGGTAAGTGAAATAATTATTTTTCTTGCTAGTAGATTTTTATAATAAAAAATTGCAATTTATATTCGTTTTTGTAGAATTAACATGTTTAACATTGGTTTCATTGGATGTATCGAATAATCGCATTTCTAGTCTACCTCTTGAAATTCGCCAAATGTCGACGTTAGTTGAGTTAAATCTTGAAAATAATCCTATGACTTCACCGCCAGCTAGTGTAAGTTTAATTTAATTAGCTTATTTCTATAAAAAGGATCCAAGTTATACATATTTTAAATATAATGAGTTTAAATTGGTATAAGTAATCATTTTTTTTAGTAAACTCTTTCAACAATTCCTTGTTGCTATGTACTATTAGATATATAACGTAATTAGTTCTATTGACTTGTCGTAACGACCCGATCTTCTTATATTACATATTTTTAATCCAGATCATCAATTAATAATAAAATGATAACTTTGTACTTCCATTATATGTATTCTAACAATTCTTAAATTTTATAAATTTTTTGTAAATTTAGCTCTGTGTTCGTGGTTTGGTGCACGTCTTCAAATATTTAGAAACTCAAGCTACCAAAGAAGAAAAAGGCTCCCGAGCCGGAGGAAATTATGATGGTTATACTACCTTGAGAAGAGCACCGCGTAACAATTCCAATGGCAACATTTTAGAAACACATCGTATTGCTAGATATCATGTAGACTCTGGTTATAGTACATGTGATGGTATGGACAAACGGTGGTCTCATGATATGCCCTGTAAGAATTTCCTCAAATTGTCTTAATTTGCATTTATAATCTTATAATTGACTTCTTTATTGTTTATTTTAAAGTGAAATCAAAAAATGAGTCTCCTAAACGCATGACTCCAACAACACCTCCTTTATCAAAGGCATCTCTGTTAAATGTTGATCTCATGGATGCTTCATTGACTTCGAGTACAAGTACTATAGTTGATGAATCAATTAGTGTTACAGCAGTTGTAGTCAAACCTTTAAATTTGGAAAGCCAATCTACAAGTGATTTGAGCTGTTCGCCAATTAAGACGAAAGAGGAGAATAATTTAATGCATTTACAACAACAACACCTCAATTATGTCCATAACCATTCTAGTTCAAGTAGTGGATCTACACCTGATTTAGACGATGGCATGATCGATCATAATGCACAACAACAACAAAATGGTAAATTTGATGATAAAGTCAATAAAAATTTGGGAAATATACAAACTTATAGGTAAATATTTAAACTTATAAATTGTACATATTTATTACATGTACTTTATTAAATTATTTTTATATGTTATTTTAAAGGGAATATAAAGAAGCTTTAAAACAGCAACGTAGCCAAGAAGTCTACAAGTTAAAGGAACAAAAACATATAGTATACGATTCAAATGAAACCCCCTCTCCACTACCAAACGAAGACATGGAAATACGTTTGAATGGTAATGCGCAAAGCGCACCAGTGCCAAAATCCATAATGAAAAATAGTGTCAATAATTCAAATACAACATTAAATGGTGGTATTAGTGATAGCAGTGGCAATTGTGGTACAGGCAATGTTATTGTCAGTAGCAATGGTATCGAAGAAACTGTAGTTATACCAAAGAAACCAATACAAAAAGTAATACCCTCCAGAAATACTGAACTAATGTCCCTAACTAAACATTCTGCTGTAAACGATGTCATGTCGACAGTTACAACAAATGGTGACTGCATTGGTTATATAAAACCAAATAGTCCGATGAAGACTTTAAATGGTGGTAGTGTTGTCACTGGTGGTAATGGAAAAACGGTCGTTGGAGTTGGCATATTAACGAACAATAATAAATTTACAACTACGACGACAACAGCAACATCCTCAACGACTGGAGGTATAAAATCACCAGTTGGCAATAATAGCAACAAAGTAATAACTGGCAAAGCACATCGGTAAGGATAATACTAAAGTGATTTATTGAATCCTTTTTACATTTGTCACATTATAATTTTTATTTTATATAAAGTATTAAACTAAATAATGTAAAATGAAAGTTGAATAATTTTAATATCTTTTAAAGTGGCATTTGTTTTTAAAATTGCAATTTTGTTCGCTTTAAATTTAATTTTTTTAAATTAATTTAATTTGCTTTAAAATTAATTTTTTTTAGCTAAAACTTTTTAAAAATTTATTTTAGCAAAATTTTATGAGGCTCTTAGTAATTTTTTCATTAGTCAAAAACAAAACAAAAGTTTACTATAGTTTTGCATGAATAGCTCTTTCTTATCATCTCACTATGGTTTTACTGACAACTTTCCTTAGCCAAAATTTAATTTGTGTTTCTGTTACATTTTGTTCTTATTATTACTCATTTGTTGTTTAAGGTTGAATTTGTTAAGCGAATCTAAAATTTGTTTAAAAAACGTGTTTTTTACACTTTTCATTAAATTTAAATTGTTGAATACACAGGTTTTTTTTTTACAAAGTTTATTATGAAAAAGAGATCTGATGAAAACTGCTTTTATAATATAATATGAAAATAGGAAGAATTAGTTGGCATCGTGGGGAAGAAATGTGTGTTTCATGCAACCCCAGGGTTCGTAAGAAATTTTAATTTTAATAGAACTTCAAATTTTCGGTGAAAATTGATAATGAAAAAGTCAATTGAAACAGATAGACTGAGATCTGGGCTACATTTTTTTACTTTGATAATATTGATCAAAAAAAGTGGTCAACGAAAACATAGTGCATCTGTCCATAAACGCTTAATATGATTCAGGTCAGGTGGTTGATCATGTGATGTCACAAGTCCAACGTCGTTCTTTAATAAGTACATTTTTTAATCTACTGTTTATGATCGTATATCTTTTTAATGACGAAATTTGGAAGTATCATATTTCTCAGGCTACGATAGTTGATATTAAATTGTGTACATTTATTTTAATTTTAGCCGTTATTAAAACATTTTTATTATAACTCGCATAGTTGAAACTATTTTTAATATGTATTTTAGCATTCTGATATAGAAATTGGGAATAAATATTGATTTTTTTTTTTTTTTTAAACGTTTACCAAACTTAATTCCTTCCTAGAAACTAAATTAGTGAAAGTTTTTTAAATATTTTTAAATATATGTACATAATTTTTATTTTAGAAATGTTACTTGGAATCATGATATACCGCCAGAAAAGTTAAGTTTTACAATGCGACGGGAATTCGATCGACAACGAGAAGAAATCGAATTAATGACACAATTACGTAGTGTACGTATTTTACTAAATTATCGAATTAACAAGTGATTAATTTATAATATCAATATTATTCTTTTAAATAGATTATTGAAACTCGTTTAAAAATGACTTTACCAGATGACATTGCATCCGCTTTAACTGATGGCGTTATATTGTGTCATTTGGCTAATTATGTGCGACCACGTTCTGTGGCCAGTATTCATGTACCATCTCCAGGAGTAGTAAGTTTTCAGCACATGTATAAATTATTTTAATTTAATATAATTTTTTTTCCATTTTTTACAGTCTAAATTAACCATGGCACGCTGTCGTCGTAATGTGGATAATTTTTTAGAAGCTTGTCGTAAAATTGGTGTCGATGAGGTGAGTTTATTTATTTATTTTATGTACCAAACAAATCATTGTAATATTATTGATATTAACACGTCATTATCAACATGACTAACAAGATTGTATATGTACCTCAATCTTTGTAAAGAGGTATTATTACATTGAATGGCTTTAGTTTCTTTTTTTCTAATGGTTTATTCGTTTAAATATAAATTTTAACTAAAAGTATTTAACTATTTGTAGTTAGTTGCAATTACTTAAAGTAGTAAATCGTAGTAGCAAAATATTTCAAAAAAATGTAAATAAAATAACAAATAAATGAAATAAAATTATCATAACCCTCTATCTCAGGATTTCATGAAACTGCGTTTTTGATACCATTACATTCCCTATAATAACGCTCATCTATGATATAATTTTCAAATGAAACTTCATAGTTTTTCTAATCCCGTTTTTGATGCCATTTTTTTTTGATCCCTATAACAACGCTCATCTATGATATAATTTTCAAATGAAAATTCATAGTTTTTCCAATTTTATGTTGTTTTATTTCATGTTTTCGTATACCTCTATCTTACAAAATAAATATTTTATTTTTTTAGTGCAAAACCCTCTATCTCTCTGAGTAATTATTTTATTTTTTGACCATTTAAATATAATATATATATAAATTAGACATACATGCTGAATATGAATGAAATTTAAATCGGTTGAATAGTTCTTTAGATATACAATAATAAATATTCACTTAGTATTTCGCTACTACCCCCTGCAAACCTACCCTATCTATTTTCATTTCAATTGGGGAACTTGACAAGAAAATTATTCATACAAAATCTCGAGACTTTCATAGATATACGATAATTAAGATTTATCTTGTATGGGGGCTAACATTTCCGCCAGAGCTGCCCATCCTGCTTTCATATCAGTTATGATTCTTGATAAGGAAATTATTCTCACACAATTTTAAAATTTTGGCTCTAATAGTTTTTCATTTAAGCCATAAATAATTTTTATTCCAATAATTATTTTGTTTGTATGTTTTGTTTTGTTTGTAGGGGGTATCATTCCCTCTGCTCCGATCCCAAAATAAATTAGCCTATTTGAATTATGTTGGTTTTTTAAATTACTAACTAGTTTTTAAACTTTAAAAATCATATATAAAATGGTAATTAAATGTATTTTTACGATGCATATCTATAGTTATTTTATTTATACACATTGAATATTTTAAAATTGCCAATGTTGTAAAATATTAAAATCAAGTTATATGTAAGATTTAATCGTGGTTTTAAATAAATATTGTAAAAGATTTTTTTGAATACTTGAAAAATAAGAGAAATAAACAGTTTGTTTGCTCTCCTGAAAAGTTGTGTTTTTGTGTTTGTTACACTTTACGGTAACATACCAAAGAATGCATGGCTTTGAAAATTATTGCAGATGTTTAATTTTTATATTTGTAAAATGCATTAACTACCAAAATTCAATTAGTATTAATATCACGCTTTGCAGTGAAAAATCACTCGAGAAGTAACATAGCGTACGTTATAGGTCTTGTGAGGACATCATAAATCTGTTTAAAAATTTGCAATACACTCCAAAAATTTTGAGTTATGCTGAAAAAAGTGTTTTTGGGTATCTGAATCTGGATTTTCAATCGTAAATATATTTTTTTATGTTTTGGTCAAATATTAACAGCTAACTTTTAAACAATATCTAGAAAAACTAAAAATTTACGAGTTTAACGACGATTTATTAACTTTTTTCAATATAAGCCTATGCAACGATGCAATAATTTTTAAATGCGTTTTTGTTGTAAACGTAAGATTTAGTATTCTCAAATTGGATTAAAACTGTGGAACTTATTCCATTTTATCTAGAATAACTTACTTAAAATTCCCATATATATATTTTTTTCTCAGAAAGTAAACACTATGTACACAATGTGAAAAAATCTAAAAAATGTACATCAAAGTTAAAATTTCGAAAAAGAAAAGAGTAATGAATTAAAAAAGTTGAATAAATCATTACTAATTTGGAGTATATATAAAAAATTTTAGTATACTTAAAAAGCTACGTTCTTCTATTTTCCCAAGACTGATAGGTTCTATCCAAGATCCACTCTCGTATCTTCCCAAAAAAGAAACTTAATGGGGGTTTCACATAGGACTCTCTGTTTGAAGCATCCATCTCTGAGCCTCGCTCATACAACTTTTCAGTATCTCTCAATATTAGAATCACCAGACGTTTCTCCAAAGTATATTTCCATGGCTATGTAATTTGATATGTCCGTGGGACATAGATTATACTCACCGCGGATTTTACTCATCATAGATTATACCGGGATGTCGTTGATGAACCCAGTAGTCCTAATTCCTTAAGTCTCAGCAAAGTTCTTGTCAACATACATTTCACGAACTCCTCAGTGGGTAAGAGATGAAGTATGACGTCCAAAGCCGCCTGCGCTGTACACTCTATGCACTTGTAATGCCAATTGAAGCACACCTCTGTGCACTTTCTTTCCAATATCTGCCATCATACAGACATCCATAAGCAAGAATTGGTCTCATTACCTATGTGTAAATTCAGTTTGCAAATTTTGGCCTGTGTCCCCAACTCTTGCCTTTAGAATTCCTACAGGTATAGTAGCATCGAGGCTGCGTTTTAGCCTCTCCTCAATGTTCTTCTTCCAAGACAGCTTACTATCGAGGAAAACTTCAAGATATTTCGCTGAGTCGCGCAATTTCATATCCGTTCCACCTAGTACCGGTAATTTAAATTTCTCAACATTGAACTTCCTCGTGAACAGAACTAAACAGGATTCACTCCCAAACCCATATCAGTGGCCCAGAAGGACAACTCACCAAGCGCCGTCTGCTTGGTCTCATTGATTGTTGTAAGAAATTTCCCTGTCACCAGTATGATCAGCATATGCTACGATCTTCCGTCCCCTGAATTAAAATGACGTTGCCAGCCTATATACACAATAAGGATGAGAGCACTTCCCTTTGCGGTGTTTCTCTAGTCACTAATTTCTTTAGACAGAGTATAGATTTACTCCTTAGTACTGTTCTTGTCCGTCCCTATATCATCTCTAGCTTGTTTTCCTAAGTCATCGTTCGTACTGTCCTCTAACCTAACCTTGGCCCTATCGTCCTCCCTTTTTGCATTATTGTCAACCCCCCAACCTTAACCTGTTCCCATGAGTATGCACGTAATATAAAGGGCGGTTGTCCGCAGTGACGGCGTACGCGGACTAGGCTATAATACAACTAACTCTTGCAATCATCATCAGAGGCCAGCTTTTCGCGATTAGTTTCTTTCAGGACTAACAAATCATTTAGATTTTCGGCACTACCACTTACCACCTTGATCTTAAAAGTACATGATGCTCGTTTATTTGGTCCGCGAGAAACTAAAAAACGCAGAGACCAGACGAGATGTAAGAGAATATATTTCAGTTGGCTGGAGCACTATACAGAATATATCAAGTACATCGCGTCTAGTTCGACATCCTAATGGTTTCTAAGACCGGGCGTCATACCGGGAGAGGACTCCGACACCGGACATGAATATATCCAATGTTTCACGTCCAGTCCCCCCTATCCGCCACCTGGAGACGCGTCCGGTGGGAGCAAACAAGCAAAGACTCCACAGTGTTTACTAGTAGTTTGCTAGATAACAAAACATGAGTGTTAATATTGTATTTTATTATATATGTATGGAAGGACCTGTCACTCGAAACCCAAGGATTATAGACCTATCAGCCTATCGTCTTTCCTCTTGAAGACTTTAGAGAGACTGATAGATCTATATTTAAGATCGTCTGGTAGCTCCAGCATCATGAGTAGTGCTCAACATGCTTACCTGAAAGGTAAATCTGTGGAGAGTGCGCTAAGTGATGTGGTGGGTTATATAGAACAAGGGTTTCGGTATAAGGAGTACACCATGGCCGCGTTCTTGGATATTGAGGGAGCGTTCAACAATATTAAGATTGACGCTATCAAGCAGGCGCTGGTGAATTTTATGGTACATGACTTCTTGATCGAATGGATAATCCTCATGCTGAGCAGCAGGATTATCAATTCAAGCTTGGGTGGAGTATGCTTAAGAAAACTAGTGACTAGGGGGACTCCGCAAGGGGGAGTGCTCTCACCCCTGCTGTGGCTAATGGCTGTCGATGTGATTTTGCGTCAATTCGACAGCAGGGGGCGGAAGATCGTGGCTTATGCTGATGATGTGGTCATACTGGTAAAAGAAAAATTTCTTCCCACAATCAGTGAGATCATGCAGTCAGCGCTGGGTGAGCTGTCTTCGTGGGCTGCTGATAAGGGGTTGGGAGTGAACCCGGAAAAGACAGAGTTGGTTCTGTTTACTAGGAGGTACAAGGTAGAGAAATTCAGACTACCGGTACTATGTGGGACTGAACTGAAGCTTTCAGACTCAGCGAAATATCTGGGGGTGTTCCTCGATAGTAAACTGACCTGGAAGAGGAATGTTCAGGAAAGACTCAAGCGTGGCCTCAATGCCTACTACACCTGTAGAAACTCCATAGTTAAGAGTTGGGGACTCAAACCGAAAGTTGTATATTGGATTTACACTTCGGTAGTGAGACCAATCCTTTCATATGGTTGTTCTGTCTGGTGGCAGGCACTGGAACGCAAGAGCAATAGGAGCCTTTTGTCGAAGGCGCAAAGGTGTGCTTCGATTGGCATTACAGGTGCAATGAGAAGCACACCACAAGCGGCTCTGGATGTCATACTTCATCTCTTACCCATTGAAGAGTTTGTGAGGAGTATGGCAGCAAAGAGTCTATTGAGACTTAGAGAATTGGGACTATTAGGCTCATCAAGAGCAGGTAACTCCAAGGTCATTTACGAGATCAGTTACGGTGAGGTTAATCTGAGCTCTGCGGGGGCATCAGATTACATGGCCACTGAATCGGACTTTGGAGTAAATCCTGTCGTGGTGATACCTGATAGGGAGATCTGGTCCGGCACTGGGAGACTATATGAAGGTTGCGCAGTGTTCACGGACGGATCAAAGATGGTCGAGGGTACCGGGGCGGGGGTCTATATTATGGGCACGGATTTGAAGGGCTCTTTTAGACTCCCTGATGAGTGCAGTGTTTTTCAGGCTGAGATTCTCGGCATCCTAAAGGCCGCGGAAATGATCAGACAAAACATTGCGAGGGGTACCGAGGTCACTCTCTATGTGGACAGTCAGGCGGCTCTGAAGGCCTTGGGGACACATATGGTGAGATCCAGCCTAGTAGCTGCCTGTAGGAAGACACTGAGAGAGTTGATGGAGGACTACACGGTGAGACTCTGCTGGGTGCCTGGCCATTGCAATATTTCAGGCAATGAATTGGCTGATGAACTGGTAAGGCAAGGTGCGGCAGGGAACGCCTCGGAGAGAGAGACATATGTGAAACCACCACTAAGTTTCTTCTATGGGAAGATCAATGATTGGATCTTGGTCAGAACCAATTCGGCTTGGGAAAGTAGAGAGGACTGCAAAGTGTCGAGGGCGATATGGCCGGTATTGGACAGGGCAGGCACTACCACTCTCCTGGGCATGAATAGGAGGAGCTTAAGGGTCATGATAGGGGCCATAACAGGTCACTGTTTGATAGGGAAGATGAGGTCTAGAATGGACGCTAACAGTTCTGATTTTTGCAGACTGTGTGAGGATATCGATGAGACCGAGTCTATTGAGCACATTGTGTGCCACTGTCCGCGATTACAGCATCGTAGGATGAAGTGGCTGGGTAGACAGTTCCTCGACGGGTTAAGTGACGTTCAGGACGCAGATCTTGTTGACGTCATAGGCTTCGTCATGGGAATCAGCTGCTTGAGGGAGAATCAAGGGTTTAACCCTAGGGGGATCGGTAGCATTGCTGGTCCCCCTTTATGATTCGTTACATTTCTATTCCCTTTTTTATCTTTCACTTTACTTTTTCTGTACTCTGTATTTTAAATTTTATATATTCTATACTCTTATTTCACAGCTATTCTATTGAAGGGACTCACAATGGACCGGGATCGGTCTCTGGGTGGAGATGTGGTGCTGTCTGGTGTCACATCTACCTTCTCTATCTATCTATCTATCTATCTATCTATCTATATATGTATTTGTTTAATATTTTTGCTGAAACATAACGACGCTTAATCTTGTTTTTCAAAAACCTGCCGCAACCTCTTGTTCGCTACCAGTTGCATTTACTACTTTATTATGGATTAATTGCCTTTTTACCTTCAAACCTAGTCCTAAAGATCATATTTTCAAAACAAAAAACATGGGCCACAATTTATGATCGTTGTTGTAAAATCTTTTTGGGTTCTTTTATTTTTGTGGTACTCATAAAATGTTGCTTAGATACGTCCCGATCAAACAAAAATACAATTTAGAGCTCATGTGAGATTTGCAATATTTTATGTCCGGGAATCCCGAACAAAATTTCCGGGAATTTTAAAAGCACTTAAATGAAATGTATGTATAGTATTTAAAAAAAAAAAAAAAATTTAGCTAACTTAACCGTAATTTCGTTGGTAAATTTTAATGTACAATTCATTAGATTTATATGGGACTAGCATTTAACCCGCTAGCGCGTTAACGGACTTGCAGGACTTCTATATAGACCAGATATAAACTTGTAGCTTTTTTATTTAGAAAAAATAAAATGTATTATCAAAAGTGGAAAAACCTGTGAAATTAAACTATGACTCCTAGCTACCGTGGGAACAGTTATGACATTGGTATCTTCAGAACATCAATAACGAACATCTCAATTGCAACTTTTAATGATTCCAATTTCATGTCTCTAGCTTTATATTTAAATGAGAAACATCCAAGGAATGGGATATCGTACCACTTCGTAACCCTTTATGAGTTCATCATTAAATAACACAGGGAACTAAAAAACTACGAAGTATATATATATCACCTAATTAAAAAATCGGATTTCATAAAATTTTAAACTATTTTTTTGGGTTGAAAAAAAAAGGAATTAAATTTTGTTCCTACATTTTACAGCCTAAGAGATGTATAAAATTTTTTTAGACGCTTTTATCCCCCAAGTCTTCAAATTTCTAAAAATGTTGAGCGAGAGATATCTGTAGTACAATTTCTATAGGATATTGTGTCAGCATTAACAACAATAGTCTTTTTAAATATCTTAGTTAAAAAATTACCAAAAAGTAGAATAAATAAAAGGATTTTCATAAAGTACCAAAGGCATATATTTCTGATAAATGAAAGAATTTTGCGTTCATTTCTGTTTTTAAATAAATTTAAACATTTGGCATCTCTGCCTCAAGATAAAAACATCGTGTTAATTTTTGCTTGAAAAATTTTTAAATTAAAGTAAAAATAACTACTTAAATTTGCTTTAACTTTCTTTTATTTGGCAATGTTTGCTCAAAAAAGAAGAAAGCATTGGGGCAATAGCCCTAAATGCAAGGTGCCAAAAACTATAGACGGTCCCAGCACTAGTGCCAACAGGTTTCAGCTTCTGTCCGAAGACGAAGAAGAAGAAGCAGTTGCTATCAAAGAAAAAATTCCACCAATAATTGGACCCTACCCACATTTTTTCAACTGTGATCGGATTAATTGGGGTTAAATATACTTACAAACGGATGTATATTGGTACAAAAATTGTATCAAACTCGTTATCGCTGTACAATGAAGCTTTGAGTGTTCTCAAAGACAAAAAATTCCAGTATTATACGCATGAATTAAAGAATGCAAAAACATTTAAATTGGTTTTATTTGGTCTGCCACAACTGGACACAAAGATAATTGGCGAAGAATTTGTTAGCTCGCTCAAGATAAACCCGGTAAGCATCAAGGAACTAACAACAAAAAGATCCAGCTTAGATGACGCACTTTATCTCATTGAGTTTGATCGTCAACATGTTTCAAAAAGAGAGGTTATGAAAATAAGATATTTTTGTAATATATCTGTATATTGGAGAAAACCTCTAAAGGGCAATAAAGGTCCCACACAATGCTCCAAGTGCACTATGTATGGACATGGTGCTAAAAATTGTAACCGTATCGTAGTGTGTTCAGCCTGTGCTGGAAACCATGATTATGCAGTTTGTTCGCTCAACAAAGGTAATAGTGATGGTAGTATAATTTATAAGTGCTACAACTGCATAAAGAAGAACTTAAAAAACGTTAACCATAGAGCTGATGACCCAAAGTGCCCAAGTCGTCAAGAATATTTCGAAATCCGTCATCGAGTAACATCTAAATCTAGGGCGACCAGCAGAGGAACTAACGTATCATATTTTAAAGAAGACGATCATGATTTTCCTCAATTGCCAAGGCAAGAACCCCATAATAATACACGCAATTCCCGCGATTTTGGTAATTTGTATTCTGAGGTAGCTAAAGGCAAGAGCTACGACAACAATAATAATGATGACATTTCCAATGAAAGACTTCTGGAAATATTTTTTGATGCTGTCGATGCTTTCCAAAGATGTCAAAATAAGTACGACAAGCTACGAGTTTTGGGTATGATGCTATATAATTCAACCGGTAGACACAATGTTCATGTTATGCATTGGAATGCCCAAGTCATAAAAACTGAGTCAGCAGCTGCCCAGTTGGAACACTTTTTACACAAAGAGAAAATCGATATTCTCCTTTTAAATGAGACTTTTTTGAAACCGTGCCACAAATTTCAACTTGGTGGTTATAAAATTTATAGAGAGGATCGATCTACTCATGGCGGAGGAGTTCTAATTGCAATTAAAGGTAACATTAAGCATACGTTGTTACCAAAAATAAAAAGAAGTGCTGCTGAAAGTATTTCAGTACAAGTTATGATTAATAGAAGGTCAGTTATATTCTATATTATATATAGAATCTAGTTCATACTACCAATTTTAAAGCTGATTTGAATAAATTTACTTAATTTTCAAAAGACTATTTTATTTTCGGTGTTCTGAATGCCCAACGTACACATTGAAATTGTATGTCAAATAATTCGGCTGGTAATGATCTCTACAGCCACTGTCTTCAAATCCAGCTACTACATTTATTACCTAAATGGACACACTCGCTTTGGACAAAATATCAACCCCGTTCAACCGTCCACAGTAGACATTCTTTTATTTAACTCGTGTCTCCATTTTTCAAACCTTGAGTCACATCCAAATGTTTTACAGTCGGACATTGTACCTATATCTTGCGTTATTTCTGGACAAGTTCAAAACATGACATATTCAGTTTACTTGTATTATCAGCATTCAGAAACTGGGTGGGTGGAAAATGAAATTAGGTGGCAGAATATTGACCAACCTTACTAATTCAGGTAATCTAGATTTTTATTTTAACAAATTAATATTTATAGTTAAAGAAGCGTTCAATAAAATACCTGTCGGTCATAAAAATTCGTGGCAACGAGAAATCTCTGAAATTAGTAAAATGTTAATTAGTCAGAGAAATAAATACAAATGTAAATTTCAAAGATGTAGCGATTTTAATTATAAAAATAAATTGAAAAGCATTTTGAAGCTATTAAATAAACTTATTGATTTTCACCTTAATAAAGACCGCTATGAATCCTGGTCAAAATTTATTTCGAATTTGCCCTCGGGCTCTAAAAAGTTTTGGAAAGTAAAAATAGCACTTAAGGGAAACAAAATGTCTTACTGATCTTCATGTAAACGGTGAAGTTTTATAAAATGGCAATGAAAAGGCTAATTTAATAGCAGACCTATTTCGTAATTCACATACCATTACTTTAAATAATTATTTACCTGTGGACACAGCCGTCTCAAGATTCATTCATGATCTTAACGACACAATTCTTGACAGATCTAACGTAGAGCTTACCAATTTACATGAAGTTAAATCATTTGTAAAGCGTGATCCATTTCGAGGTTCCCTACTTTTTTAAAGAAAAAAAAACACAGAAAATTCAAATTTAATGGGGAATGTTTATTACACTGTGGTACATTTTTGGGATTATTGTCTGGGGGGTGAGAAATTCCAATTCAGGGTGATGGTACTAGGTCAGTATAGTAAAACCCTCAAAGGGTTTGGTGTTCGTATGTGTCAGTTTTTTTATGACATTTTAAATTTTTTCCTTATCTTGATGTTTTTTCGCTTAGTTGTAACATTTTGGCAAAAACGTAGTTTAACATAACTCGAGAACCACTTGTCCGATTTTGATGAAACAAATTTAGAAAAATTAAGAATTACAATTTCTCTAATCTGTTTCTATACCGTTTTCCTATATGTGCAACACTTTCGAAGTTAAAAATGAATGTATGAAGGGAAAAAAGTATTTTTTGCCTAAAAATTTAAATATTTTTTTTTTTTTAAATTCATAAAAAATCCAAAATGGAAAAAAGTGCCAAAACTAATTACTTTCGCGTAAAGTCACATAACTCATGAGCAAAAAAAGGCATAGATCATGAAAATCGATGCACGCGTTTCTCATTTATTCACAATTAGGTAAATGTATGAAATTCAAAAATTTGCTCCAGATATGCACAACATTATTTGGAGAAAACATTGACACTCACAAGCCGAACTCTCTCATATTTTTCTACTGGTTCTGTAATGTTCACATAAAACATGCATTGTCATTATACTTCTTCTCTTTCTCACACTGGTTCTGTGATTTTTGTCATTCAACAAGTGCCGACGAACGCGAACAGTAAAAGTGATTTTTCTCCAGTTTTTTAAAAGTGAACAAAAGAGAACAGAATATGGAACTGTGCAAGCCAGATATAAATAGCTTTTGCTACTGCTGTGGTCAATATGTCTCAACACATAAAAAAAGGGGAAATTTCAGTACTGATTTTGTTCAAACATACGAGATGTACTTCAACCAAAATGTTATAGTGAACGAAAATTGGGTACCAAATATAGTGTGTAAAAGCTGCTACAACCGTCTAATGGATTGGAAAAATAGAAGACGTGAAAGTATGCCATTCGGTATCCCAATGACTTGGATTAATCCTGGCGAAGGTCACAATCCATTGAATTGCTATGCATGTGCGAATAAAGGAGCCGCAAAAAGGATAAGAAAATCGTATAATTACGTTGGTGTTGCAAGTGCCGCAACACCAATTCCTCATTCGGACCACATTCCTGTGCCAAAAGCTTCTAGCCCAGATATTTTCTCTTCTACGACTGCTCCGACATATCATGCACGTGATGATCCCCCATATGAGCCATCAGTATCCAATGAGCCGATTTTAATAAATCAAAATAAGCTTGATTCAATTGTTGCCAAGTTGGAATTAACACAGCATAAATCGGAAGAGCTGGCTTCCATTTTGAAAACAAACAATTTGTTGGCACCCGGAGAAAGAGATGAAGTTTTCTTGTGTTTGAAACTAATTTACCCGAGACTCAGCGAAAGTAAAATTAAAGAAGGTAAGTTATAATATCACATTCATTTCCCATGATTTTCCATCTTAACAAATTAATTTTTTCCAATCAGGCGTACTAAATGGTCCAGATATACGAAAGCTGATTAAAAGTGACGCATTCAACAATATTTTGATTGACGCTGAATTGAATGCATGGCAGGCAATCAAAGAAGTAATAAAAGGCTTGTTGGGAAAGCATCGTTCTAACAACTACGATGTTTCTGTCGCAAGGATGTTAAGAGCATTCTCGGAAATTGGTGTCCACATGTCCTTGAAAATCCATTATTTACATCATCATCTGGACTACTTCAGCAAACAATTGGCTACCGAATCTGATGAACAAGGTGAACGCTATCATCAAGTTGCTATGCCATTTGAAATGAGGTAATACTGATTTTTTATTTTTTCAAACTCATTTTAATAAAACAAAAACTTACAGATATAGAGGCAAAAAGTCGCCGAGTGCAATAATTGCGGAAATTTGCTGGTGGAGTAAGCTAGTGTGGCAAGACAAGGATGATCTTGATGATAAAGAATTTTCAGGAGATGCAGAAGGGCCAACAGTGGAGTCACACATTGACATTATGTATGGTTCAGAAACTGATGATAGCGATGAATGCGATGCCACTAGTCCCGAACAACCACCATCGAAAAAGTCTAGGCAATATTTATTAAAATAAATAAAAATAAATAAATAAAATAAAAATAAAAAATTATAAAAATGTTTACTTCATTTTTTTAGTAGTTTATGGCCAGAAGTCTGGAGTTATTGGGGAAAATTTATAAAAAAGGCGATAAATGACACTTTTTTGAATAAAAACAAATATCAATATTCTTGTCAAAATGGGATACCTTCACTTAATTGTAAATAAAAGCAGAACGCGTTAATCGATTTCTATGATCTATGTCGCATTTTGTTTATAGGTTATGTGACTTTACATGAAATTAATAACACTTGATCCTTATTTCCGTTTTGGATTTTTTATGAATTTAAAAAAAAAAAAAATTTTAATTTTTAGGCAAAAAAATATTTTTTTTTCTCCACAAATTTATTTTTACCGGCAAAACTGTTGATTATAAAGAAAAACGTTATATTAACGGATTAAAGAAATTGTAATTCTAAATTTTTTTGAGTTTGTTTTAGCAAAATCGGACAAGTGGTTCTCGAGTTATGTTAAACTACGTTTTTGCCAAAATGTTACAACTAAGCGAAAAAACATCAAGATAAGAAAAAATTTAAAAGGTCATAAAAAAAAAACTAACACATACGAACGCCAAACCCTTTGAGGGTTTTACTATACTGACCTAGTACCATCACCCTGACTTGGAATTTCTCACCCCCCAGATTGGCTGTTGTACTGTGTTATCATTTGAAAGAACATTCTTTGGCAATTATTTTTTGAAGATTATGTCTATCAAATGTTGGCCGTTGGTACGTCGCAGATGGTCCATCCGTTAAGTCCAATTTTCGATGACTCGTTCGATCATTTCGACTGGTAACAGTCGAATGACAAGCGTGATGTATACCTCCAAGACCTGAATCGAAGCGGGTTTGTCCGCATAAACTTTAGACTTTACATATCCCCACAGTAAAAGGTCTAATGGTGTGATATCACACGATCTTGGTGGCCAATCGACCGGCCCAAAACGTGAAGTTATGTGCTCACCGAAGTGTTTTCTCCATAAATCCATTGATTGATGCGATATGTGGGAAGTGGCGCCGTCTTGCTGAAACCAAATGTCGCCGAGATCACGAGCTTCAATTTCAGGTATCAAATAGTCGGTTATCATGGCACGATAACGGTCGCCATTGACGGTTACGTTCGCACCGGCATCATTTTTAAAGAAATATGGACCGATGATTCCACCGGCCCACAAACCACACCAAACCGTTGTTTTTTTCTGGATGAAGTGGCAGTTCTTGAATCTCTTCAGGTTGCTCTTCGTCCCAAATGCGGTAATTTTGTTTGTTTACATACCCATTGAGCCAGAAATGGGCCTCATCGCTGAACAAAATTTGCCTCGAAAACGACAGATCTTCTTGGAACTTTTTAAGACCCATAGAGCGAAGCAATGTCTCTTGGGAAGGTGCTGTATTGTATTTTAATTTGAGATCTCGACGTAAAATGCACCAAGTCGTTCCATACGTCAGTCCGAGTTGCTGCGAACGGCGCCGAATCGACTCTCCACGGTCTTCGTGTACACTCTCAGATAAGACCGCTATATTTTCTTCACAGCGTGCTGGACGTGGTCTATTCGGTCGAATATTATCCAATAATGAATGCTGGGTCTCAAAATTGGTGATGGTGTTGCGAATAATACGCTCAGTAGGCCGATTATGTTGACCATAAGTTGAGCGAAGTGAACGAAACATATTCCTCACAGAACGTGAATTTTCGTAATAAATTTGAACGATTTGTAAACGTTGTTCAGGCGTAAGTCTCCATTATGAAATGCCAAACAATACTAAACAAAAATAACATGACAGCATGACCCGTGATCTGTCAAAAAAGGCTATTGAAAAAAGTATCTCTACTTGAATCACCCATTACTTTTATTGAAAATAATAAAGCCCCCGGTTTAGATGGCATTAATAGCATTATCCTTAAAAAGATGCCCGATTACTTTTTTGAAACTCTATGTAAACTTTTCAACTCTTGTTTAATAGAAGGCTATTTTCCAACTATTTTTAATAAGGCAAAATTTATTCCAATTCCTAAGCCAGGAAAGGATCCTAAATTACCGTTTAGCTATAGACCAATCAGCATCCTAAGCCTATTGGATAAAGTATTTGAAAAAATAATTAATAATAGAATTTTAGATTTTTCCAACAAAAATAATATTATTAACCCTCAACAGTTTGGATTCCGCAAGGAGCATTCCAACTAAAAAGAGTCGTTAATTTTATTGAATCAAACAAAAGAAATCGTAAGAGCACTGGAGTTATTTTTCTTGACATTGAAAAAGCCTAGAACTAAAACCTCAAAAGCATCAGTTTTCATATCATCCTTTGTTCTGGTGCAAATACGAAAATATCTTTTTGAATTAAAAGATTGAACAAACCTCAAAATGCTATTCATTCCTAAATTATCTCCTACTATTACACCTAAAACGAAATAAACTTTGCGTGTCGAGGTTTGAGTGGCAATTTCAGTACTATTTTCTTTTTTTTTTTTTCTAAATGGTAGAATGATTTTTCATTTCCACACTCTTTTAAATTTTTAGTAGATATGATGAAAGCGCCATGAAATATATAATCTATAATAGTAGGAAAGTTGAAGCAACACACACAAGTGTGATGTTAATTTGAAAATCATTAAAGAAAATTGTGCATGTCAGATGTAAAAAGTTGTTTTTTAGAGTAAAGATTTCTCCACTTGCAAAGTTGATCAAATCTGAATTTTCAAATGCATTTTGAGTACAGTCTAAAGTTTTATCTAACGGCCCCTTAATCTCAAATATTTTTCTGAATTGAAATTGCAATGGTTGAATGAAAATATTAATTGTTTTGGAATCTAAGGTAGGATTGCCGGAAATAGTCTTTTCAGTTATTATTTTTTTAATTACAACGTTTTTTGGGTGCTCGTAGAGATTAATATCTTTTAAGTATTTTAAAAGTTTGTACTCTGAATGGAATTCTAAAAAAAGCTCTTTGACTAAACTAAGAAGAAACTCTATACCTCTTTTAAGCTCACATGCTTCATGTGTTCTAATACACTCATAATAGCCGATGACATATCAGATGAACGGAGTCGTAATACTTTCAATGTCATTTACTTGTTTTCTCGACAAAGAATTTTTTGCATTTAAATTTCAAAACGTTTTTAACAATTTAGTTTTTTATTCTGAATTCCTGTAACATTATGTGCTTCCACCGAGAGCGTACACTTTTAGGTTTTACTGAATTACATGTTACATGTTGGGTGTTCAAATGTTTTCAAAAGCATGTATAATTTGAAAATATTTCGTTACATTTGTTTTGCTTACAAATAAGTTTAATTAATTTTCCAGAAATAAAAGGACCAAATTTTAGGTGACGTATTAATAATTCCACTCCACCAAAATTTTTTAAGCACTTGAAGCATATATGCATTTTTATTTTTTGATCTAACTTACTAATGTTAAAATAGATGTAATTTTTGAAGATTTAATATCGTGAACTGTGGATATTTAAAAAAAATATTTTTGTATGAACACCCAAGATGTTTCACATGCTTGAGGGTACTTAAGTGAAAAAACGTGAAAAATGTTGGAGCATATGTCCAAACTTTTAATAAATGTAGAAAATTTAAACAAAGTTTTATAAAAATAAATGTAGAATTACTTAATTATGCTATCAGAAGGTCCCTCAACAATTATTAATGGCTGAATTGTTAGCCCAATAGAATAATACTCGTACGTGCCAATTTCAGCTTCGTAGTTATTGAGGGTTGTTAGACGAAGAACAAAACTTTCCTGTGCATCGATAATTATTTGCTTTTTCAATTTTCCTTCTTCATTTTTAAAACGTGTTGATGACTGTAAAATACTAGCAAAAAAACATAAGTTTATAATTATAAAAATATATTTGTATTTTACATGACTGTATGTATATACATTTTAAGGATTTTCATTTAAAAAGAAAAAAACTATTAAACAATGTTATCAATTATTTCCAATTACACTTACAAGATCGGGAGCTCTTGAGTCTGAATATTTAGGCCAAGCCTTTAGAAACACGATATTGCTAAAACGTTTTAAACCTCTTTGTCTCATGTAATATGTTTTGTTCCATTTTCGCAGACTTCTCTAACTATCTCTATCAAGAGATCTTTTTAAAGCCAAAGCAATGGACTAGTCTATTTCTAAGCCTTGATCAATTTTTTTTGTAATACTTTAGTTTTGTTGCAGGTTGCTCTGCCATTTTTTTACGTTTTCATTGCGCATTAACATATTTAGAATATAACTTGCCGCTCGGATTTTTTCCTTGGCGCGCAATATAATAATATTCCTTTTCAAATTTAAATAAATTAGATTATTTTTTTTATTATGTAAAACTAATTATTATACCTTTACTTCTGCTTCGCTTTGGAAAAACTGGTAAATATCATTGACAATATCGATGATGTCACTAGGCTTAAGAGATATTTTGTTACAAATAATTTCTTCCATAATAATACTTATAAAGTCATCACGGTCGTTATCTGAAAGCTTTTGGGACTGTTTATATATTTCCAAACAGGATTGTCCCTTTGATGTATGGTTTAGTATATCCGTCAAATATATTTGAATTTGATAAGGTTTCATCGTCGATTCCAAACTACAACGAAAGGAGTAACTAAAAATTTACTTTTCGAGAATATGTAAAGAGTGAAATGCTTACTTCTTTTTTACGCCACATAAACAATTTCTCTCTGAATTCTATTCGAAGACCCAAATGTGGAATTGCTTCAATAAGATCTGCTTTTTGTATATATTGCAAACATCTAAACGTGACTACTTACCTTGTAATATCGCCAACAGTTGTAGTAGATTAAAATCATTTAACAAAGATTTTAATTTTTCCAAGTCTTCATCGACTGTGCAGGAGGCTTCATATTCCTTAGTAAAAATTATATTGTCAATTATTTCTTCGACATCTACTGCACTTATTGTGATTTTATTACCACCAACTATTACATCATCTAGAAGCTCTAAATTTGCCATTAAACCCTTTTTTCACAGAAATATACAATTTTGATTTCACAATATTTTTTAATCCGATCTGACTCGCGGCTTACAAGTTTTATATATTTTGATCTTTTATTTGTGTAATAACAGTGTTACCATCTTATTTCTAAAATGTTCAACATTATTATAAGGTGGTATAGCTTTAAATTAAAGTATCACTAACAGCCCGTCTAGACGTAACATAATATCTAAGATTTTTGTGCCAGAGAGCGTCAAATTCGCTCTCTGAGAGAATTACTTCACGTGTAGATTCAAATATTAGTATTATAAGATGTATTATGAGACTGTTGTGATGAGATTTCTCTACACAACCATCTTATAAGATGAACTGTCAAAAAAATATACATATACGAAAGTGTGTCCATGTGTATTTTGGAAATTACTGAAAACAATGTTCATTTTTTGTAAAATTGTTTCCTTGCAGTGTTTATTTTACATGTTAAAAAACATTTTTATAAAAATTGTGCTAAAAAGTGCGAATTGCTTAAATAAAAAGGACATGTTTACTCTGCGACTGATAAAATGATTTCTTATAGGATTTATTAGAATACGTGTACTCCTTATTTAAGATTTAACATAAAATAAACAAAATGGTTACTCTCCTCTGCCGGCGTTATCTCACATATTATATCAGCGTTAATCTCAGTTGTAGACCTGGGGTTAGTTAAATGAAAGACGAATAACTTCAAATCAAAAATGGGTTGTTGATTTATGCATAATTTAACGTTAATTTAATGTTGTTTCACCATGAAAATATATTTAACAACATCCATTATCAGTTCATAAGTGTTTTCACATTGAAATGAAAATGTACATTGTGAATTTAAAAACATATGCCTTTAAATTTACGTTTTCGCGTTTTTAAATCGAAATTAAAACATTTTGGATTTACAGTTATCATTGTTGATATTTAAATTTGATTCAGGAATCTTAAATGTTTGCGCTGAATTCAATGTTGAACATTTTAAAATTAACAAAAATATTTTTCTTTTAAAGGTAAATAGGAATTTTAAAAATATTTTACGTTAATTTAATGTGGCTTTACACATTTTTAAAGTTGCGCAGTGTTGAATTAACGTTGAAAAGCTTCAAGTTGAAAAATTTTTAATTTAACAACGATTCACTTCGATTTTAAGTCATTTTTCTCTCTGTGTATATCTTTAATTTCATACTTCTAGATTAATTATTACAAAAAAATTCAAAAAGTACAATCAGAAGAACGAAAAATTACCACATACTTAAGTTCATTTTTCTAGGCTTTATATTATAGAAAATTCATCATTGATTTTGAATAAAATGTGATTTTCCGCTTTTACCTTTCTTTGGTACTTTTTTCTCCCATGGATGTAACAAAAATTTTATTCCAATGAATTTCTAAATTGTAGTGGAATCCCATATTAAAATCCGCATATATACGCATATATGTCAATAAATATAACAAAATGTTTTATGAAAAAAAGTACTAAAAATAGGTAAAATTTTTGCCCCTTAAAAGTTCGAATTTCCGAAAACTACCAAATTTGTGTTAGTCATTTTTCGATAAGTTACAAATACGGTATAAATTTTAGTTGTATGTTGACTGGTTTAGAAGATACGTATGGTGCCAAAAAAGTAACAAAATACAGTTTTCTCCCTAAAAGGGCCGATTTTCAAAAAAGTACCTGACACCTTTCAGCTTATTTTTCAAAGAAATAGCGATACGTATTATTATTATTATTATTATTATTATTATTATTATTATTATTATTGTATCTATTTTACCAGTTTTTACCCCTAAACATTCGAATTTTCAAAAATCCCGTCTTAATGGGAGACCAATCTACAGTTCAAATTTCAGGGTTGTCCAAAAATATTTTGCTAGCTAAATTTAAACGTACCTTAAAATTATGAAATTTCGAGTTCCTGCGATGATTGAAACAGGATTTTTATATATGATGTCCACTTTCATAATTTTAGGTACTCGTACGTTCAAATAAGCGATATCCATTGGTTATTTTCATACAGAGTTGGACCAAACAAGCGTAATCAATTTGAACTCACGTTTGTGTAACCCCGAAGGGATTAAGAAAGCGATGTTGGAATAATATCAATATCTGAGTAAATATTTTATTACATAACTTCTGATATTTCTATTTTTCTGTTGCAAATATTTTTTATGGTACATATTTTTTAAATAAGAATAACAATATTGCATAACATTGTGTCGATATCCACAAAATTTTTTTTTAAGACATATACTATGTCAGTATTAATTTAAGTTGATTAATCAGTAATTAAGTAATTTACCAAATTTCCTTTTCTCAGTACATTTACAATCCTGTTCTATATCCACTAATAGAAAAAATTGTATCCAATTTGGGTCTCAGATGATGAACTAATGAAAATACTGGTTATGGTTTTTGCGATCCCGGGAAGTTGAAAAATTTTTCCCGCTGTCTCGGGAAATCAAAAAGTTAAGGAAATTGTGATCAATATGTGAGATACAACTTTGAGAGTATAACTCTGAACCCATGTCAGATTAAATAATATTATTCATATAAACAACTAAATTAATATTGGTTTTTTTACATGTGTCTGGTACTAACTTCCCAAAAACAAAATAGGCTGAACAAGTATAACAATAACAATGTTCAAAATTTATTTTAAAATTATCAGACTGTATATATTTTTCCATTAAATTTTCCATAAATTTTTAACAAAATTATCTTTATATACTGTGAAGCTTTACCTAATCGCCCAAGTAACGCAGTTTCAAAAAACATAAAATATATAGCAGAAAAACACTTTAAATTAAGAAAATGAAGTTTACTATTGGAAATTGCTGAAAAATTGCTTTAGAAGTAATGAAATTAACTGAGTCTAGTGAAAGGAAATTAATACTTTCAAAATTGTTAAAGTCTATTATTGAAAAGTACTACTGTTTTCAAGAGTATCGAAATTGAAAGACTTCTACACAGTTACTAATTTTATTTTTCTAATATATATTATTTAAAATATTGGTCAATTGCAAACATTTTCTGGTAGAGAGAGAGAGAGAGAGAGCGAGAAAGTAGAAACGAATCTTTTGATTGTATGTATAAAAAACGATTCATCACTTTAAGTAACTTCTTAATGATGTATAATGAAATTTATATTTAATTCCTTTTGTATTCATTTTATATATATCGATAAAAAGAGAACTAAAGCTATTCAATTGTAGAGCTCAAGAATATGTAAAATTATTTGTATCCTTTTTCCCATCCATTACAAAAAAAAAAAAAAAAAAAAAAAACAAATATACTTTGAAAAAAAAAATAGTTTACAAAAATCTGTTATTTGGTGTTGGTTGCAGGAGTTGATTTGCTCCTGTGCAGATGTCATACCCCTATCTGCAACTGATGCTGATCATGATAATGATGACATCGTTACATTAGAGGACTTTAATGACAACAACGACAGCATTTCAAACAATAGAAAACTGTATCGGAACAATAACAACTGTACTGATCCAGAGAATAAAGGCAAAAAGATTGATGAACAGCAACGTAAAATCTTGCCAAATCCTGCGGCGGTGTTAATAACCGTATCAGCCTTAATAGCAATGGATTGCAATCCTCAACATCAAAACATAAAAAACTTTCAACAGCAACATGAATTCCAAGTGAAATTGCAAAAGTATCAAAATCATCAACAAGTGTCACAACATCTTGAGGAAGATAAAAAACACTACTTTTTATATACAAATAATAAACCGGATTTGAGCAAACAACGTCGTTGTATGCTGCTTGAAAATAATGAATCTTTGCTAGAGGAAGTAGAGGAGGTTGAGGAGAATGGAGACGAAAATGAAGATAGAATAAAGCATGAATTGAATAAAGAAGAGCAAAACAAATTAACTGCAACCTGCACCAAAGAACAGATGATGATGGAATTTGAAAATTCCAATTATGATAAATTTGATCATTATGATAATAAATTAAATAGTGGTGGCGCTGGCGATCTTGATGACTATTATGGCAATGGTCAAATGAGCAACTTTTATAGCAAAAATGTTCACAATAATGGCAATAGTTGCAACGTCGAAAGAAAACAATCACAACAACATAAAGATGTTGGCTCCTCCACATCACCAACAGCATTAAGTGTTGGCAATCTTTATCGTCATTGCAAATTGAAAACATTTCAGAAAATCAAATTAAATTTGATTACACATCATGGTAATAGTAGTGGTATTAGTTCTTCCTCATCGTCGTCGTCGTTGTTGTCATCATCGATGGATGCTACAACACTGCAAACAATTGTAGAAACCGATAATGATGTAATTACAGGTAATACTTCCTCATCAACAACATCCAATTCTGGTTTATATCAAATTATCGATGAGAAATATAAAGTCAAAGCAACTGCACTATCACTTAAGTTAACGAACAGCCAATCGTCTAACAATTCTCCAACTACAGTGGCAGCAGTTAATACATCCAATATTAAATATAAACTACTTGATTTATCTTGTATGGAAAAACCAAGAGAAAAATCTCCATCTAATTTGTCATCACCGCTTACAGAGGCAACAGGAGCAGCTGCGGCAATCAACAATACAGTATCGAAACGTATTGAGTTCTTTGAACACGCAAATATACCCAATGGTGGCATAATTAAACCTAAATCAAATATATATAGTATTTATCGAGTCAACGATAATATATTGATTGAAGATGAGAAACTTGTCAATAATGTTGTCAAATTAAAAGAAGCTGGATCTTCAAAATCATCTTTTCTATTAAGGCATGATTCCCACACTCTAACAATCATATTATCATGTGTTTTTATTGTGACATTTTTGCTGTTGGTCTTCTTTCCACTGCCTGGCTAAAGAGAATCATTGAAAAAAAATTTATTAGAAATAGTATTTTAGTTTAAGTACATATTTATTTTTATTTTTGGCCAATCACCAATTCCCATTTCTCTTACATTCCTGTAATATGTAATTGCCATTTAACTATTTAAAATTCATTTTAATTACAATTTAGCGTTTACTCAAACGATTTTAAGATGAATTAAGAATTTTTTTTCTATTACATACATATGTAATGCTTTTATATAAATACAAAAGTAGAAAACGCAAAAAATCCATTTTAATTATACATTAAATTTATACGTATAAGATTTTACAGAAGAATGATGCTAAAAAATCCTTATAGGAATCCCTTACTTTAGTAGAGGCTGCTTAATAAAAAAAAAAAAATATTGAATTTATACTTTCTTAAAAAAGTATTGAATATTTGATTTGTTGTTACGAAAACTAACAAATGCATTTAAAACTCCCAAAGACTTGAATTATACAATATTTTATACTTCATTTAAATTTTCCTTAAAAAGTTTCCTATTGAAACTCTAAACAAATCAAGGAACTGATATGAAAACTATTTATTTAATATGTTTACCCACTAATTTTATCATTATGTCATTAAAATGTTTTATTTTGATTGTTTCATAATACAAAAAAATAAATAAGAGGACTTTCCATGCAAACTACACTAACTAAACCATTTTGCATTTATTATTACTTTAACAATTGGTAATATTTTTGTTTTAAATATTTTAATATTACTTCCTGTTTATACAAATATCTTCAATAATAAAAAAATAATAAATAAGGTCTTAGATGGAATGTTGTGAATTATACATTTTGACATTCCTCCATTTTACCCACATAACAATATTTTTGCAGTATTTGCATAGTAAAAGTTTCAAATTTTTTAGAATTAGTTTATTTTTTTAATTATTTAATATTAATAACATTAGCAGCTAACAATTTTAGAAAAATGTTTGATTTATTTAAACATTTTGTTCTTTTATTTAAGGAATAGATTATTCCTTATTTTTTTTTTTTAATTTTTGAAATATTACTTGTTTTATAAAGGATATTTTCACATTTCCTAAAGCATATTAATGGGTTTTGTAAAATATTTTTTAATAAAGAAAATTAAATGAGTTTTCCTAAACTCACAAGGTACACAAATAATTTTGTTAAGTTTGTTTATGAATTGTAATAATTTTAAGTAAAAATCTAATAATTGTATTATGCAATTTTATTTTTATTAACATATAAGATTTAAGATATTGATAAATTTTTAGATTTTTAATACTTGAAAAATATTTATTTATCGTTGGTATATACCGAAATATAAAATTAATTTATAAAATCATATATAATAAACTGGCTATAGGAACAGGATTTCAATAGATTCTAAAGACATACATATATTTTACAAGAATTAAACTTAATATTCT
Organism: Protocalliphora azurea; assembly: GCA_932274085.1. Classification (NCBI taxonomy): domain Eukaryota; kingdom Metazoa; phylum Arthropoda; class Insecta; order Diptera; family Calliphoridae; genus Protocalliphora; species Protocalliphora azurea. The sequence goes on from OW026520.1 coordinate 80,246,723, forward strand.
AATTTTTGCTTTTTAAGCATTCTTGCCATTTCCTTTTTTCTAAGTTTCCTCCAATATTTTATTTCTGTAACAGATATTTTCTTTTTTTTATTATTTCTATAAAATATTTAAACTTAACTTTATTTAAATATCACTATGCGACAAATTGAGGAACATTGCGTGGGGGTGAAATCATTCCATCTGCAATTGATAGCATTTGATGAGTGTGACAAACCTTCCAAAGGATTTTTCGCTGGTAGGCAAAATTTTTGTTTATGACCTTTTAAACTTTTCACCAAAGTGGTCTAAGATATATCGAAAAAATAATATAAATATAATTCGAAGCTAAATTATTTTCCCATAAATAGTTATAGCATTTAAGGGGGAATAATTTATTAGAACTTTCTATTCATCTATCTCAAATTATATGGGGTCATTTCTAGTCCGATTTTAAGAAAAGATGTAAAAGTCGATTAAAACTTGTGGTTAATGGGTTAGAATGTTCTACAGAACTTTTCTGCGACGAATTTCACTAGGGGTCACCGAAGTTCTAAAGTTCATCCGGTGTAGCATTTATCCAAAAAAATTAACGATTTCAACAAAACTTTTATGTTATATTTTATTGCCTAGTTTAAGGCGTTTATATAAGAAGTGTGGAAGAAATTGATAATTTTCTTTTTTAAGAACACACGATATGTCGGGTGAATGTTTTACCTTTGGATACCCTTAGTAAAATTCGGTGAAGAAAAATCTGTAGAACATTTTAAGTCATTAAACTCAAATTTTAATCAACTTTCATGTTCTTTCTTAAAAACTAACTAGAAATGACCCCTTATAAGGAAAGATAAATGAATTGAAGGCTGTAATGAAATATTTCCCCTTAAATTCTCTAAATATTTATACAAAAATAGTTGAGTTTCGAACCATATTTATATTATTTATTTTTTTTTACTTATCTTAGATTACTTTGGTTTTAAAAAGGAAAAGTTTGTCATAAAACGTAAAATGCTATCAATTGCAGATGGTACGATTCCGCCCCCATAATACTGTTGCATAGTGCACTTTATTGGTCTAAAGTATTTAATGAATTATTTTTATTTATTATTACAGTAACAAATTTTTTAACTCTATAACAAATAAATTTATAACACAGTAGAACATAAATTCGTGAACAATTATTTGCTTATATAATTGTCGTTTGTAGTTATAATTCGATGAATGAATTTAGTTTCAACATTAAAAAGCAGGGACTAAGTTTACTAAAACAAATTAACAAATGCGAAAGTTAGTATTAAGATTAAAGATTAAAAATAAAAACTTAATTATATGAGATCATATTGAGCAGTTTTTGTTTTATCAAGCAATAAATTACAAAAAAAATGTAAACGAATGATGAATTAGATTATATAATTTATCCAAAACCATTTGAAAGCAGTGCCTTAAAACCGAGTGTTGTAGTCTTTTAACAGTAGATTGTGGTGTGAAATTGATTAATTAGGAATTATTATTTCCCATACAAATAATAAAAAACAATACTATTGTCTCAATATGATTTCATATTTTAATATAAAAAACAAAACTTAACTAACATTCCTCTAATTTTTTAGAAATAAAATAATTGAAAATCAAATGTTTTAAAGAACAAGTAAAATTTTCAAAATACATACCTATTTTATAAAAAAAAAATAAAACAAATAAATGTAACACATTTTGAAAATCTTAATATAAATTATACATTGCTAATATACAAACAAACTAAGCGCATATATTTTTTGTCCCCTATTTTATAGAATTAACATTAATTAGTATTTAAAAAAGTAATAATCATTTACCAAATTATTTATTATACCATGTACTTAATATGAAACACCAAAAAAAAAAAAATAATTTAATATAAAGAAATACTACAAAGATGAAAAACCTTTTCTTATATATACGTACATAACATTAGTAAATCAAACATTAACATACATATGCAGATATGTATATTTGCATTTATTATAATTATGTGCATACAAGCATATACATATTTAAACTATTTATTATTCAATTAATTTAATGAATTTAACGACACAAAAATCGAAATAAAATCTATAAATATATGAATGAATTACTTTTGATACAATATAAAAAGAAAACTAATATTTCTTAAATGAGTTTTATTTTTAGTTTAAAAAAACGTTAAAATTAATAATTAATTTTAAATATTTCAAAACGAATTTACAAAGAATATGAGCATTATTAGCATATATTGGACATAATTAGTCTTTTGTCCGCAAATAAATTATATAAACTTCTTTAAATACATATTGTTTGATTCATACAAGGATCACAGAACTTGTAAAAAGTTTAAGATAACACTGCACTCAAAATTGAAGTCATTAATGTTGGTTCATTTGTGTTACCAGAAAGACAGTGTGATATTAGAATATAACGGAGTAGTAAGTTTATCATCTCTCTTGAGGCAATTCTTTTAAGACATAACATGCTTTTCATCCTTTGATGTAGCATTGCCGGAAAATTTTCATATTAATCATTTCATTATTTTGGTTCCATATGGCATGATGACATTTTTTGGTTATTTATCAAAACCTAAGCAGATTTTTGGTTTAAATGTACACGTTATTATTATTATTTTAAAAATTCTTAAATACTTCCAAATTTATTAAGTTTTCCATATATGTAACTACAAAAATAGATTCGTAAAATCCAGCAAAATAACCACGACAACTGACTGCAAACAAATAAACAAAAAACAAAAACAAAAATCATTCAAAATATATCACCTTAGTGAATAATAACTACATTTTTTCTTTTTGTTATGAATATATTTATTTATTGTTGTTTAATGCACTTTTAATAAAATTTTAATGCAAAAATACTATTTTTTAATTTTTCGGGCATGTTTCTTACATTGTTTACTTTTTGCAACCATAGGATTTGCTGGATTTTCAAGCAAAAATAAAACTAGAAAATTTGCAAACTCAGTTTATTACTCAGTTTATGAACTGCAATTTTTCTCTCCAAATTTTTCCTTTTTTTACTGCACGCAAGTCCAGTAAAAGTTTTTATTTAACAGTACAACTTTTTGGGTAAACGAACGCACTTAATATGCGTTTAAAAAATTGCCTCTACGAATTAATTTTTTGGGGTCAAAAATCCTTTTTTTATTTTTACTAAAAACTCAAAAAATATCTATAAACATGTAAAATTTTTTCACAAAAGCCTATAAAATATTTAGAAAAGACTTTTATAATTATTTTTAACAAATTTAATTTTAAACATTTTTCTTTGGGATAGGACCGTTTTTGTATTTTTACCTTAAAAATCCAATCACACAGATTTTTTCTTGAAATTTATTACGGATAAATACTGACAAGAATTATAAAAACTGAAATATTATATATTTTGATCCACCCATTAAAAACGTGTACTGAGTGTTAATAGAAAATTTCTTTCATAACTCTTTCATTATAAACTAAAATCCTATCCTTCAGAAAATCTGTCCAATATCCCACCATACATGATAGGACCACAAGAGCCAGAGAACTAAATAATATTGCGATTCTTGTTTTCCAAAGAAATATTTAAAATTAATTGGATTTATACATCTAAAAAATATTTTTTTAATAAAAAGTTTATTTATTTCAATATTTTAGAATTTAATATGCTGTGCTGCAGATGTCCTCGAAGGTAAAGGTGCAGTCCAAGTAGCCATAACGGTTGGAGAACTCTTCCGTATTCATAGCAATGGTGCTAATATACAAAATACTGGTAAATCTCCAACACGTGCCACACGAGCCACTCTAACTCCATCACCCATAGTTTAAATTAAATACCAAAGAGACGACCAATGAATGGGGAAAGTATAAATGAATAAGTTTTTCAAAGTAGAATTAGTAGCTAAAAAAGCTTCGAATTCTTCTGGTGCAACAAAACTATTGCTAAGTAAATATTAAATAGAGATTGTTCCTTATCATTTCAAAATGTTGTTGTGAGTCTGAATGATACAAAACAATTTTAAAAATCATTAAATATTTGTGAATAATTGTTGCTGTAAAGTATTATAATTAAAACGAGATTATTTTTTAATTTTTACAATTTTTGTAATCACTTAGCAAATATGCTTAGTTCAATTTTTGTCTTTGTATATTATAATTTAAGATTTTTTTATAGACTGCTTTTATATTTCCTAATAAGCATTTTTCCTGGAATTCAAGTTTAAGAAAATTTGAATTCCAGTTATAAATTCAAATTTCAAGTATTGAAATACACTTGTATCTCACTTTGTTTCAATAGCATACTCCAGTGAAAAGGAAACTTGAATTCATGTCGAACATAACACTGTTAAGACTAATAATTTCTACCCTTGAATTAAAGTGCAATTCAAGTCGAAAAAGATAATTGAAATCAATATTAAAAATACAGTATAATTCAGCCCCTTAGTAACACATATTAAATTGTATTATACAAAAAATATTTAAATGCGAAAATAATAAAAAAAAAACAATAAACATACAACAACAAATAGCACGAATAATTAAATAATAGTTAAAAAGAAATATTATTGTTTTAAATATCTGTAAACTAAATTTTAAAGTAAAAGTATTAGTTTTATTTAATTTGTTTATGCATTTTTTTTTGCCTTTTGGAAATGCAATGTTACAAATTTTTCAAAACTCAGTCTCATTGTGATCCGCAAATTGGTTGAAACTTTTGGTCAAAGGCAATTACATTTTTCGATAACTGGTTACTTTTTGGTGTCTATTTTAAGGTTCGAGAGTCTAATGGTAACCCGTCAATATAATCTTTCAATATGTTAAGTAGGCAATTAACGACAATATTAGAAATATTAAAAGAAATTGCCCACTTACTTAATTTATCTTTTAGACTTTCAGTTTCTCTGCTTTTGTACTCTGTACGTCATCATCATAATCATCGTTTGATTGTTGATTATTTGTAATTGTTGAGGGTTGGTCGATGGGTGTTGAATGGGTGCTACATCTTACGTTTTGAGCAAACAATGCAACAATTTTCTGCGCATCTGATTTTGATTTTCTAATCATTGTACTTACTTTTCTTTTTCTTTTTTAAATTTAATTTTGTTCTTCGATTGATATAATGTTACCTTCAATATTTTGTTCACGAATTATGTTCATATGTTTTATTATGTAATATGTTTATTTGTTATTTTTTTAATTTCTTTCCACAAATTTCATATAATTTATTTTATATTTTTAAATTTGTTATATAAAAAACAATAATAAAATATTTTAACAAAATTTAAAAAATCACTTAAAAATATATGAGAATATAATTGGAATTCAAGTTGAATTCAAGCAAAAATTCAAGTACTTGAAATTTAATTTTTTAATGCTTATTGGGTTTGTTTATTTTTCTTTTCATTTTACGTTAAACGCATACATATGCATACATTTTAAATAACTCATGCTCTCTGTAAATACATGATAAAAAAGAAAAAAACATTTACATATATTTATTTAAAATTTATATATTATATTCGAATTTATCGACCTCAATTTTTTTTAATGATACACATAACTCAACACGCAATACATATTTTGCTCTAACACATTTGTGTAAACAAATTTAGTTATATTTAAACAATTATACATTTAAAACTTTACATTTAATGTCACAATTTATAAAAGTATTAAATATTAAAAAAGTATATATATAGGGAACAAATACATATAAAAAATTTATATGTTGCTATCACATATAAACAGAATATACATGCATGTCATGGTTATTTGTTTTTATTAAACACATAAAAACTTAAACAAAAACACAATCAATATAAATACTAATTATTAACTTCCTTAAAGTATGCTATATTTTACTTATTTATCTTTAAATCAAGATTCAAATATAGTTGCCAGAATTAATCTAAATTTGTTTAAAATAAACAAAATCCTGTTTTTAAACCGTATTAATAAAGCTGTGTTTTTAAAATGAAATACATATTATGTACTACATTTAATTATAAATATATTTGTTTTTGTATACAAATATATTTATGGCCATAATTGAAATAGTCATATTTACTTAAATTTTTATTTTTTATTTATTTAAGAAATATCGCAAACGATATTAGTTAATATTAGTCATAAGGTCGAAAAAGTAATGTAATTTGTGTATCAGCTTCAACTAGTAATAAGTGTAGTATTTATAATAAATACTGTCAAAGATAATTTACAAAATGAGAAAGTTACTCATAAATATCATGGTTTATAATTTAGTATTCTTTTTAATTTTGCATGCACTTTTTTAAATGTTAAAACTCGTAATTTATACTATTTAATAAATAAATAAAAGAAAGAAAAACGAACATAATATCAAAATAATAAAGAATATGACAAGACATACGAATAAAAATTATACAAATCTATAAAATTAAAACAAGTTTTAAATTTACTCAAAAATATGTAAATCTGAATAAAAGTAAAGTTTTACTTTATATATATGCGGTTTTATATTTCCAAGGTTATTTAGAGTGCTGAATTTGAATCTTTACTCCTTTTTTCAAAATTGGTTTTAGTTTTCGAGATATTAACAAAAAATGTTTTTCTATATTTAGGATCTAATGACCAAATTATTCAATAAAAAGTGAAAAATCGGAATTGAGTTTGACCCCTCAAACTTAGTCCATTGTATTGTTTGGGATCCGTTTCATGCATTAGAGTCCAACTCATCATGCTCTCGTTCCAAAATCCTTGGTATTATTATCCGATTTTCGCCAAGTTTTATGTTGAAAATCGAAATGACAAACTTGTTATAATTTTACAACTAACTCTCCATAATTAGTTTAAAATCACGGAAATTGCAACTACCGAGAATGTTGCGAACCAAATTTTCGAATTACCCCATTGCTAGCGGTTTATTAAACGATAAACAATTTTTAAATATTCCGTTGGTCACCAGTTTGATTTTTGTCCTTCACGGCTAATTGTTTTGAAAAAATTCTTAGTAAGGTAAAGTTTTATGTGAAGAGGTGGTTCAAAAAAGAAAAATTACATAATTAAAAATAAGAAGTTTTATGTAACTTCCTAAATGCAATAAAAATGACGAATAACTTATTTAACTTGGGCAATTCTCTTTAAATAGTTGAAATAAATCGAACTGTTCACTGTTCACGAAAAATTTAAACGTTTAAATTTTTGCTTTATAACGTTTGTTTTATAATAATGCCCAGCAAAAAAGAACTGAAAAAGAGCTAAAAAGCCATGATTTTATCACCATATTATCATTAAGAGAAAGCATTTAGTGCTTAAAAAGAGCTGCAGAACTTCTTTTTTAAACCAGGGTTGACATTGAAAGGATGTTCTTCTTTTATACTTCTTTTTCTTTTTGATGTACTTTTCTTAAAACTATGTTTAAAAATTTGTTTAATAACAATTGTTATTAAATCTAATAAAAATGCTTTAAAATTTAATTTTCTTAGAAATTAACCTTTTTTGCTGCTAAAAATACAATTAATTATTTTCACTTTTTTGCAAGTAATTAATAACTTCCAAAATGCTGAAAATATGCACTTATTTCTACTTTTGAAGTGGTTAAAATTTTCATTTTTGGAAGCATGCGATGTTTTTTTTTTTTTTTTTTTTTTGGGGATGTACCAAATAAGCCTCATCAACCAAATTGCCTCAAAAATGTATTGGACCTTATTCAACAAATATTTAAAGCATACAGTATTTATATTTAAAATCTAAAACTTTCTTTCATAAAAAACATACCAATAGATGGTTCTATTGTTATAATTTTATGAACTAGTTTTTTCGTGTTCAATTATAAGTATTTCAATCACAAAATATATTTTATTTTGGAAAGACATATTTTCAAATACCAGGATTAGAATTAAAATATTAAAAAAAGTTTATTGAATAAGATAAATCAAATAAATAAGAACAATTTAATATTAAACAAGTAAGAAAGATATAGTCGATAAAGACCGACCATATGATACCCCACACCATTGTGCATGTCCATCAAAATTCGTGGAGGGGTCTTATATTAGACATGTGGACAATTGTGGACCGATACTTTTACTAAGTGCAAAATAAAATATACGAATACAGAATATTACGTTAATACTAACATTTATATGAATTTATGCACTTTAGGGTGATTCCCCAAAATGGGCTTATATGGGAACTATGGTAAATTATGGAGCGATCCTCATAAAATTTGTCACTATGATTTCTACTTATATAATACTTATTTGTGTCGAACATAAACCTGATACTAACATGTGTATGTGATTTATGCACTTTAAAGTGATTTTCGAAAGAGGGTTTTATATGGGAGCTATGGTCAATTATGGACCGAACTTCATGAAATTTAACACAAAGATTGATACTTATACAAAACTACCTTATACCGAATTTCATTAAAATATTGCTATATTTGAGGCATTTATGATCGTTAAATCAATATTCCGATCTTCAGAATTGCGACCTGTACTTTGTGCACAAGATTTACGTGGACAGCCAGCCAGCCGTCTAACCAGACGGACGGACATTGTTAGATCGACTCAGAAAGTGATTCTGAGTCGATTGGTATATTTTAAGGTGGGTGTAGGATGATTCTTTCTGTGCGTTACAAACATCACCACAAACATATTTTTATACCCCCAACCACCTATGGTGGTGTGAGGTATAAAAATAATAATTTCGATAAAATTATAACGGAAATAAAAAACTTTAATTTTGAAATTTTAAAAAATTACAAAAAATAATATTTTCTTGTTAAAAAATTTAAGTGACTTAAAACCGGTTATTTCAAGAGTCCAGAACTGGGAAACCGGATTTTTATAAGATGAGATTTTCCGGATAAACCGAAACCCGGTTTTGTAAAAAAGCCGGTTTTTTCTAACTTACAAGTGCTGAAAAGGAGACCTTCTCCGCCACAAATGGCATCGAATAAAAGAATCATTCATTGATTTCATGACACTGAACTAAATTTCGTAGGTAATAATGAAAAATTTGTGTAGAATTTTAACGAAAAAAATATTTAATTAACAGATTTTTTCTTCAGATCAATATAATTTTTCTTCAAATCAGCTAAAAATTTTTGTCAAAAATATATTTGAATAAAATTTCGAAAAATCTGTTAAATCAACGAAAATTTAGTTACATTGGCATAACTCTTCGTAAGTAAAACAACACACAATTTTATTCAATTTAACTCACAAAAGAGGTTAATTTGAATAAATTATCTGTTAAATTAATTAATGTTTTTGTTAATTTTAAAATTGATTGATATATTTTAGTTAATTTGAATAAAATTCTTCAATCTGACTAAAATTACTTAAAATGATTAAATTTGAAGAAACTTTTTGAGGAAATTAACTAACACAAATTGAGGATCATCGCGTGAGGGCGGAATAATTCCATCTGCAAGTGATAGCATTTGATGAGTGTAACAAATAGTGCTGTGAAAGTATTGAGTATTAAGTATCGAGTGCCGAGTATTTGCACCTTTTTTGGGTACTCAATACTGTTAAGTAGTTACTAAATACTTTCAAAGTTTATTTTTTTTAATGATATCGTATTAAATATATAACGGCTAAAATACAACTCTGTATAAAGATACAAATTAAATTTTAACTATATAAAAATGATTTTATTGATTTTTGTTAACGTTAAATTTAAAGTTAACGTTTTTATTTATTTTATGTTTTACACACTGCCTGCCACTTAAATAAGGAATCATATTTTTTTAACTTTAATTAAGTATATCTAATTATTCAAGTGACACACGAAAAAGTGCCACAGAAATACTTGTCTTTAAATAAATGCATAATTTTAGTATAACAAAATATGTATATTTTTTTTTCTTCAGGAAACACTTTGCGAACACTTTGAAATTTGGTTGCGAAAAAATTTTTTTTTTTTCTGAACTTTAGTTTAGGAGATATACTTAATTAAAGTTAAAAAAATGTGATTCCTTATTCAAGTGGCAGGCAGTGTATAAATAAATTTATAAAATTTCATGCTAATCGGTTAAACAGATTTGTTTTATTTTTAAATAAAAGAATCTTAATTAGATTTTATATTTCAAATTCAAAAATATGTTAAGTATCGAGCACCCAAATGAATAGTATTGAGTTGTGTAGAGTATTCAAAAGTAACAAAACTTCAAAAGTATTTTTCGTTGGTAGGCAAATTTAAACTTTTCTCTTTTTTTACACCAAAGTAGCTCAATTATTTTCGCATAAATAGTTTGAGCTTTTAAAGGGGAATATTTTATTAGAACTTTTGATTCATCTATCTCTCATTATAAGGGGTAATTTCTAGTCCGTTTTTAAGAAAAGGCATAAAAGGCAAAAAAAAAAAAAATATGAAACGAAAACAATTATTAGTCATTTTTGTTAACGATTTCAACAAAACTTTGAATTTTATGTTATATTTCATTGCCTAGTTTAAGGCGTTTATATAAGAAATATGTGGAGACTCCTAGTAAAATTCGACGAAGAAAATATCTGTAGAATATTTTAACCCATTTAATCGACTGTCATGTCCTTTTTTAAAAACAGACTAGAAATTACCCCTTATAAGGAGAGATAAATGAATTGAAAGCTCTAACGAAATATTCACCATGAAATGCTATAAATTTTTATGCGAAAATAATTGAGCTTCGAACTATATTTATATTATTTATTATTAGTTTAGAAGGTCATAGAACAAAAATGTTGCCTACCACTGAAAAATCCTTTGGAGGATTTATTTACACTTATCAAATGCTACCAATTAAAGATGGAATTGTAACGTCCACAAAATACTGTTGATTATAATTTTCTTTATTCAATAAAATTCTTCAATTTGAATAAATGTCTTCAAATTTACTAAAGACATGTAATATTGAAGAAATTTCTACAAAATCATTTTCACGTGATTCTTAAAGATTTAATTTATGTTCAGATTATTAAATAAATACAATTATAATTTTTCATAATATTAAAAAGACATGTATGTAGTCTTATAATTTTATTAATTATTTAGTTTTTACTAGACATTGTCGAATATACATATATGCATGAAAACGATATTTACAAAAATTTGATAAAATGTATTACAATATAGACGAATTTACTTTAACTAAAATTTAGTAGAATTAAAGAATAGAGTAGTTAAATTTAATAAAAATTCTTCATTATGAATAAAACCTTGACTAAAGATAAGTAAAATTGAAGACAGGTGATTTTATTTTAGTAAAATTGAATAAAATTCTTAAAATTTACTAAAGGCATGTATAATCGAAGAAATTTCGTTAAAATTAATTTATTTTAGCCAAATTGAATAAATTTCTTCAATTTAACTAAATATCATTAAATTGACTAAAGCATGTAGAATTGAAGAAATGTCGATAAAATTAACTAATTTATTTCATTCGAATTTGATAAAATTCTTCAATTTGACTAAAGTCAGGTAGAATTGAAGAAATGTTGATAAAATTAACTAATTTATTTTAGTCAAAATAAATAAAATTCTTTAACATGACTAAATATCTTCATATGGAATAAAGTCATGTAGAATTGAAGAAATTTCGTTGAAATTCACTAATTTATTTTAAAGAAGTTGAAGAATTACATGTAGAATTAAAGAAATTACTTCAATATAGAAAACACATGCTGAAGAAGATTAGTTGAACGACTTATATCAAGGAGTGTACCCGTGTTTTTGGGTCTATATACTTATTTTTTGTTTAAAAAATTAGTGTACATATTCGAATAAATAAATTGTAGTGAAAAATAAGTGTGAATTTATTTTATAACAGATATAATATATATATATATAACTAGTAAGTATCCATCAATAATTAATAGTAATGCAGAAAATGTTAATTTATGTGCAAACTCCTGGATGGCACAAACTGCAGAGAACTAAAGCAGATGTTCAACGTGTAAAAATTTGGAAGTCTTTTTGCATATTTTTCTCGGTAATGTTAAACATTTTTAATATATGTATGTAGGTACTTTACTTATCATTTTCATAGCAAATATACAAAATTTAAAAAAATCAACTATTCAAAATTGTACAACGAAAATTGTAATGTCCTTATATTATATTATTATATGGTGTTCTACAAAAGAGTATATATATATATTGTTACGATATTGTACTTGAATTCAAATATAACGGTTTTAACGGCTGGTTTAAATCTTTCTCAATGCTTCCAGACATTTCCGTTTATGTTAACAGCATTTATCATATCTGTAAAAATTATTAACATAGTTCTAAACATACAACATTGAATAAAAAGCTTTCACCATTGTTTTTAAGTGTGGCAGCACTAAGTGCTTATGCTGCTGGCACTATCATCAAAAGCTAGTTTGGCAGCACTAAGTGTTTATGCTGCTTGCACTATCATCTAAAGCTAGTTTGGCAGCACTAAGTGTTTATGCTAATGGCATTACCTACAAAAGCTCTAGATTGTCCGTTAACATTGTAGAAAGAAATAGAGCTTTCAAGAAACATCTAGTAGGCAATACAGTGTATATAAATTAGCCGTGAGAACACCATTGAGTCAGTCTGGTTGGAAGCGTCGTTAAGTAAAGACATATTAGCTGCCTTGGCTGTATAATCTTGTACATTATTAAAGTGTGCTGTATAAAGCGTGTAATTTAAGTGTGTGTGTGTATTAAAACACAAAGTGACTTATCAACTGTATTGTTGTACATTTTTAAATAAAATAAAGAGTCGTTACAATTTTTAAACTACTAAACTGCTGTTATTTTTGCAATCAAAGTACAAATTTATTTAAAGGAAATAAACGACCGTTTTTAAAAGGTAAAAACGTAACAATTGGTGTCAGAAGTGGGATTGCAAAATAATAAGCAGTCATGAAGTTTGAAGAGCTAAAAGTGGAGCAACTCAAGAGGGAGTTGAATAAGTTGGAGTTACCTACAGCTGGTAATAAAGCAGAATTACAAAAGAGGCTGATAGATGAATTCAAGCGGCGTAATGTTGACATCGGAGCTTACGAATTCGAGTATAAAGAAGAATTCGAAGTTTCTACCCGTGCAACAACAAGCAGCCCGGATTTATCCACAATGTTTGCTGCTATGATGGAGCAATTTAAAGAAGCCAACGAGAAACTACTTTCTGAAGTTAAAGAAACTTCTAAAGTAAATAACGAGAAACTTCTTGCTGAAGTCAAAGAAGAAAATAAAATAATGGAAATGAAATTTCAAGAAACTTCTAAAGTAAATAACGAGAAACTTCTTGCTGAAGTCAAAGAAGAAAATAAAATAATGGAAATAAAATTTCAAGAAACTTCTAAAGTAAATAATGAGAAACTTCTTGCCGAAGTTAAAGAAACTTCTAGAGCGACAGACGAGAAACTTCAACAAATTTCGGAAGTTATAAACAGCAGAGTGGATGGCATTGATAAAAAGGTGTCCGACTTAGAGAGCTGCCTAGATATACAAGCCAACGTCGTTGATAAAAAGCTGACCGACTTAGAGAGCAGTCTAGATTTACAAGCCAAAGTCATTGATAAAAAGCTGTCCGACTTAGAGAGCTGCCTAGATATACAATCCAAAGATGTTGATAAAAAACTACATGATCTAGAAATAAAGATGAATAATCTTCAATGCCAAGATGGACAGGTGCGAATTATTCCAGAATCCTCTAATAGAATAAAGGCCCCTAGTTTTGATGGCAGCACACCATTTAATGTGTTCAAGTTCCAGTTTGATACAATTGCCATTAAAAACATGTGGAATGACGAAGAAAAAGCTATAGAGTTGATATTGGCCCTAAAAGGAAATGCAGCAGTAGTTCTTGAAAGCGTGCCAGCATGTAACAGAAACAGTTATGATGATATAATGGAGGCGCTACAACGTAAGTACGCTGGTGAACATAAAAAGGACTTATACCGAATGGAATTGCGTGGTAGAGTGCAGAAGCCCAATGAGACGCTACAAGACTTTGCGTTGGAAATCGAACGTTTGCTGCAGCTTACTTATCCAGGGGAGAACAGCCCGTTTTTGGACCATTTCAAGACAGAGGCATTTGTTAATGGTATTCGCGACCCTGAAATAAAACACGCGGTTTGTGCAACACCTAAACCATCATTTACTGAGACCGTATCATTCGCACTGGTACAAGAAACGGCGAAAATAATTTCAAAGCCGCAAATATGCAAGGTGCGAAATGTTGAAGTTGTTTCTGATAATGAGAGAAATATAGTCGACGAATTAAAAAAGGTTTTGGAGGCGTTTAATGAGAAGCAAAATAAAGCCAGAGTAAAATGCTATAACTGTGGTAAATCGGGTCATATTCAGCGAAACTGTAAAACACCAAGGAAACGAAACAGATCTGCCTCGCCTCAAAGAAATAACCGGCAGTCAAATCATCAATCATCACAAGAATCACCTTTAAACTAAAACGAGCTGGCACTATGGGGCAAGAGCTAGCTCCCACATCTGAGGGCCCCACCATCTCCATATCCGTAATGCAACAGAAAAATAGCAATCTTACTGCCTCGGGGTACATCAACGGTCAGAAGCACGTTTTTACTGTAGACACCGGGGCATCACAGTCTATCGTCAGGCCAGATTTAGTTAAGAAAACAATTGAACCATTATGTGGGGTAAGCCTGCGCACAGCTACTGGGGAGCCGGCCACGGTCTATGGTAAAGTAAATGTGAAATTAACCATTGCCAACGTTACCGTCAATCATGTATTCATTGTTGCCGACATTGTGGACGAAGTTATCATTGGTGCTGATTTCATGATTAGCCATGGCATTACAAAAAGTTATGATTTGGCGAAATGTGGAGATACCCCTTGACGTCGGATATGAAAATAAGACTCAAGTAAGAAAGCTAGTTACCGTCGAGCATCAGAAGCTACCACCACAGTCAGAAACTTTAGTATGGGCTCGCATGGAGGGAGATTGTGAGGACAACAGTTTGTGGGTAGTAGAACCAGCAGAAATAACAAGTGATCTTGTAACAGCAAAAGCCCTCGTTAAACCCTGTAACAACAAAATAGTTCCTGTAAGAATGCTTAACCTGTCCAGCTACGAAAAAGTCGTTAAGCCAAATTCTGAAATAGGTCAATGCACTTCAGCAGAGGCAGTAATCAATTGCGAGAAAAACCCGCAACCTGCCAATAAATCCACCAAAGAACACGAGCTACTAGCGGAATATGTGGGGAAATGGGTAGAAGGATTAGCGCCGCCAGACAGAAATAAGGCCAAACAGATTCTGAAGAAATATAGCTCCGTCTTCGCCTTAAAAAGTCAAGGCCATGGTAGAACGGCAATTGTAAAGCATCAAATAAATACTGGCGAAGCGAGGCCAATAAAGCAGGTGCCCAGAAGTGTTCCTCTAGCAAAACGAAGTGAAGTGAAGGAGTTGGTCAATGAAATGGAGCGGAACGGTATAATCGAACCATCTTTAAGTCCTTGGAGCTCGCCTGTTGTTTTAGTTAAGAAGAAAGATGGCAGCACTAGATTTTGCGTCGATTATAGAAAACTAAATGACGTCACCAAGAAAGACAGCTACCCGCTACCAAGAATTGACGACATCCTGGATACACTAGCTGGAACACAATGGTTCTCCACATTGGACTTGCAAAGTGGTTATTGGCAGGTAGAGATTTCAGAAAAAGACAAGGAAAAAACCGCCTTTAGAGCGAGTGATGGGTTATGGCAGTTTAATGTGATGCCGTTTGGACTCTGCAATGCTCCAGCCACATTCGAGCGTTTAATGGAACAGGTATTGAAAGGACTTCACGGGAAGACATGCTTGGTGTACCTCGATGACATAATTGTCATGGGTAAGACTTTTGATGAACATTTGAATAACCTTGAAGAAGTTCTTAAACGAATATCAGCGGCTGGACTCAAACTCAGTGTAAAGAAGTGTGCGTTGTTCCAGAAAGAAGTTAAATATTTGGGACATCGCGTAACAGCAGACGGAATATCAACAGATGAGGATAAGATAATTGCTGTTAAGAACTGGCCACGTCCGAGAAATCTCCACGAATTGCGTAGTTTTCTTGGCCTTTGCACATACTACAGACGATTTGTCCCGAATTTCGCCAATGTAGCCGCAAACTTACATGAGCTGACCAAGAAGTCACAATCATTCCAATGGTGTGAAGCACAAGAATTAGCATTCCAGAAGCTCAAGGACCTGTTATGTACGGCACCAATTTTGTCATATCCTATACCTGGAGAAACATTTGTGGTAGATAGCGATGCGAGCGGATACAGAATAGGCGGTGTACTTTCACAAGTAGTCGGTGGCACTGAAAGGGTCATTGGATACTTTAGCCGAACGCTTTCGAAGCCTGAAAGAAACTACTGCGTAACGCGACGAGAACTTTTGGCAGTATTAGAGTGTGTGAAGCATTACCACAAATATCTGTACGGCCAACACTTCCGACTGAGAACCGATCATTCTGCCCTCAGGTGGTTGCTGCAATTTAAACAACCTGAAGGACAACTGGCTCGTTGGATAGAGCGGCTTCAAAGCTATGATTTTAGCATCGAGCACCGAAAGGGTTTGAAATACGGCAATGCGGACGCGCTGTCAAGACGGCCCTGCAACGTGGAATGTAAGCATTGTACAAAAGCCGAGGAAAAGGAATGTATCATCGATGTTCGACTAATGCATATAGAGTCCAGTGAAGATTGGTCTGTAGCGCAAAGAAATGACCCCATACTGGCAAAAATAATATCGGCAAAAGAAGAAGGTAGAAGGCCAGCCTGCAATGAAATATCCGCCGAAAGTCCACAGATGAAATCATATTGGGCCCTATGGAATAGTCTACAGTTGTTAAATGGCTGCTTATACCGCATATGGGAAAGTGCTGACGGTAAAACAGTGACAAATCTAATTGTAGTACCATCCTCTAAAATAAACGAAGTAATGAAAGAGTTCCACGACGGTCCCAGTGGTGGTCATCTTGGTGTAACAAAAACCTTAGAAAAGTTAAAACAACGTTTTTATTGGGTGGGTTGTCAGCAAGCAGTAGCCGATTGGGTAGCCAATTGTTCACAATGCATAGCAGCGAAGGGCCCAGTAAGAAGAAGTCGTGGACAACTTCAGCAGTATAACTCAGGCGCGCCATTCGAGCGGATTGCAATGGATGTCGCAGGCCCTTTCCCCGTCAGTGATGTCGGAAATCGTTACGTTCTAGTGGTTATGGATTATTTCAGCAAATGGCCAGAGGTATATGCCATACCTGATCAAGAAGCTAAAACTGTTATAAGTGTATTTGTGAATAACTGGGTGTGCCGCTATGGTGTTCCACTGGAATTGCATTCTGATCAGGGTAGAAATTTTGAATCTGCCGTATTCAAGGAAATGTGCGATTTATACGGAATAAGAAAAACCAGAACAACGCCACTGCATTCTCAATCTGATGGCATGGTCGAAAGATTCAATCGCACTCTGGAGGAATATTTAAGAAAAGTGGTCAGTGCACATCAGAAGGACTGGGATGAACACATACCGAAATTTCTATTGGCTTACAGATTAGCTGTTCATGACTCAACCTCTCGAACACCTGCAAAAATTGTCTTCGGGACAGAACTCAAGTTGCCTGGTGATTTAGAATTCGGTATTAAGCCCTCATCAGCAAATAGGGAAAACACTTCCCAAGAGCAAGATGACCTGAACGAGCTACATGAATTCGTACGCGGACGAATAAAAATGACCAGCGATAAAATGAAAGCCAGATACGATAGAGCAGCGAATTCTGAAGGATTTAACGAAGGCCAGCTTGTACTGTTGTATAACCCACAACGTAAGAAAGGACTGTCTCCCAAACTACAAACCCATTAGGATGGACCATACAAAGTGATTAAGAAATTAAACGACGTGGTGTACAGAATACAGAAAGAAAAGAGCCCGAGATCTAAAATGAAGGTTGTACATCTAGAACGACTAGCTGCCTATAGGAAAAGTGAATTCGTGCCTATTCGGGACGAACAGGCTTAAGCGGGGGGCAGTGTTACGATATTGTACTTGAATTCAAATATAACGGTTTTAACGGCTGGTTTAAATCTTTCTCAATGCTTCCAGACATTTCCGTTTATGTTAACAGCATTTATCATATCTGTAAAAATTATTAACATAGTTCTAAACATACAACATTGAATAAAAAGCTTTCACCATTGTTTTTAAGTGTGGCATCACTAAGTGCTTATGCTGCTGGCACTATCATCAAAAGCTAGTTTGGCAGCACTAAGTGTTTATGCTGCTGGCACTATCATCAAAAGCTAGTTTGGCAGCACTAAGTGTTTATGCTAATGGCATTACCTACAAAAGCTCTAGATTGTCCGTTAACATTGTAGAAAGAAATGGAGCTTTCAAGAAACATCTAGTAGGCAATACAGTGTATATAAATTAGCCGTGAGAACACCATTGAGTCAGTCTGGTTGGAAGCGTCGTTAAGTAAAGACATATTAGCTGCCTTGGCTGTATAATCTTGTACATTATTAAAGTGTGCTGTATAAAGCGTGTAATTTAAGTGTGTGTGTATTAAAACACAAAGTGACTTATCAACTGTATTGTTGTACATTTTTAAATAAAATAAAGAGTCGTTACAATTTTTAAACTACTAAACTGCTGTTATTTTTGCAATCAAAGTACAAATTTATTTAAAGGAAATAAACGACCGTTTTTAAAAGGTAAAAACGTAACAATTGGTGTCAGAAGTGGGATTGCAAAATAATAAGCAGTCATGAAGTTTGAAGAGCTAAAAGTGGAGCAACTCAAGAGGGAGTTGAATAAGTTGGAGTTACCTACAGCTGGTAATAAAGCAGAATTACAAAAGAGGCTGATAGATGAATTCAAGCGGCGTAATGTTGACATCGGAGCTTACGAATTCGAGTATAAAGAAGAATTCGAAGTTTCTACCCGTGCAACAACAAGCAGCCCGGATTTATCCACAATGTTTGCTGCTATGATGGAGCAATTTAAAGAAGCCAACGAGAAACTACTTTCTGAAGTTAAAGAAACTTCTAAAGTAAATAACGAGAAACTTCTTGCTGAAGTCAAAGAAGAAAATAAAATAATGGAAATGAAATTTCAAGAAACTTCTAAAGTAAATAACGAGAAACTTCTTGCTGAAGTCAAAGAAGAAAATAAAATAATGGAAATAAAATTTCAAGAAACTTCTAAAGTAAATAATGAGAAACTTCTTGCCGAAGTTAAAGAAACTTCTAGAGCGACAGACGAGAAACTTCAACAAATTTCGGAAGTTATAAACAGCAGAGTGGATGGCATTGATAAAAAGGTGTCCGACTTAGAGAGCTGCCTAGATATACAAGCCAACGTCGTTGATAAAAAGCTGACCGACTTAGAGAGCAGTCTAGATTTACAAGCCAAAGTCATTGATAAAAAGCTGTCCGACTTAGAGAGCTGCCTAGATATACAATCCAAAGATGTTGATAAAAAACTACATGATCTAGAAATAAAGATGAATAATCTTCAATGCCAAGATGGACAGGTGCGAATTATTCCAGAATCCTCTAATAGAATAAAGGCCCCTAGTTTTGATGGCAGCACACCATTTAATGTGTTCAAGTTCCAGTTTGATACAATTGCCATTAAAAACATGTGGAATGACGAAGAAAAAGCTATAGAGTTGATATTGGCCCTAAAAGGAAATGCAGCAGTAGTTCTTGAAAGCGTGCCAGCATGTAACAGAAACAGTTATGATGATATAATGGAGGCGCTACAACGTAAGTACGCTGGTGAACATAAAAAGGACTTATACCGAATGGAATTGCGTGGTAGAGTGCAGAAGCCCAATGAGACGCTACAAGACTTTGCGTTGGAAATCGAACGTTTGCTGCAGCTTACTTATCCAGGGGAGAACAGCCCGTTTTTGGACCATTTCAAGACAGAGGCATTTGTTAATGGTATTCGCGACCCTGAAATAAAACACGCGGTTTGTGCAACACCTAAACCATCATTTACTGAGACCGTATCATTCGCACTGGTACAAGAAACGGCGAAAATAATTTCAAAGCCGCAAATATGCAAGGTGCGAAATGTTGAAGTTGTTTCTGATAATGAGAGAAATATAGTCGACGAATTAAAAAAGGTTTTGGAGGCGTTTAATGAGAAGCAAAATAAAGCCAGAGTAAAATGCTATAACTGTGGTAAATCGGGTCATATTCAGCGAAACTGTAAAACACCAAGGAAACGAAACAGATCTGCCTCGCCTCAAAGAAATAACCGGCAGTCAAATCATCAATCATCACAAGAATCACCTTTAAACTAAAACGAGCTGGCACTATGGGGCAAGAGCTAGCTCCCACATCTGAGGGCCCCACCATCTCCATATCCGTAATGCAACAGAAAAATAGCAATCTTACTGCCTCGGGGTACATCAACGGTCAGAAGCACGTTTTTACTGTAGACACCGGGGCATCACAGTCTATCGTCAGGCCAGATTTAGTTAAGAAAACAATTGAACCATTATGTGGGGTAAGCCTGCGCACAGCTACTGGGGAGCCGGCCACGGTCTATGGTAAAGTAAATGTGAAATTAACCATTGCCAACGTTACCGTCAATCATGTATTCATTGTTGCCGACATTGTGGACGAAGTTATCATTGGTGCTGATTTCATGATTAGCCATGGCATTACTTTGGATATGGGACAAAAAGTTATGATTTGGCGAAATGTGGAGATACCCCTTGACGTCGGATATGAAAATAAGACTCAAGTAAGAAAGCTAGTTACCGTCGAGCATCAGAAGCTACCACCACAGTCAGAAACTTTAGTATGGGCTCGCATGGAGGGAGATTGTGAGGACAACAGTTTGTGGGTAGTAGAACCAGCAGAAATAACAAGTGATCTTGTAACAGCAAAAGCCCTCGTTAAACCCTGCAACAACAAAATAGTTCCTGTAAGAATGCTTAACCTGTCCAGCTACGAAAAAGTCGTTAAGCCAAATTCTGAAATAGGTCAATGCACTTCAGCAGAGGCAGTAATCAATTGCGAGAAAAACCCGCAACCTGCCAATAAATCCACCAAAGAACACGAGCTACTAGCGGAATATGTGGGGAAATGGGTAGAAGGATTAGCGCCGCCAGACAGAAATAAGGCCAAACAGATTCTGAAGAAATATAGCTCCGTCTTCGCCTTAAAAAGTCAAGGCCATGGTAGAACGGCAATTGTAAAGCATCAAATAAATACTGGCGAAGCGAGGCCAATAAAGCAGGTGCCCAGAAGTGTTCCTCTAGCAAAACGAAGTGAAGTGAAGGAGTTGGTCAATGAAATGGAGCGGAACGGTATAATCGAACCATCTTTAAGTCCTTGGAGCTCGCCTGTTGTTTTAGTTAAGAAGAAAGATGGCAGCACTAGATTTTGCGTCGATTATAGAAAACTAAATGACGTCACCAAGAAAGACAGCTACCCGCTACCAAGAATTGACGACATCCTGGATACACTAGCTGGAACACAATGGTTCTCCACATTGGACTTGCAAAGTGGTTATTGGCAGGTAGAGATTTCAGAAAAAGACAAGGAAAAAACCGCCTTTAGAGCGAGTGATGGGTTATGGCAGTTTAATGTGATGCCGTTTGGACTCTGCAATGCTCCAGCCACATTCGAGCGTTTAATGGAACAGGTATTGAAAGGACTTCACGGGAAGACATGCTTGGTGTACCTCGATGACATAATTGTCATGGGTAAGACTTTTGATGAACATCTGAATAACCTTGAAGAAGTTCTTAAACGAATATCAGCGGCTGGACTCAAACTCAGTGTAAAGAAGTGTGCGTTGTTCCAGAAAGAAGTTAAATATTTGGGACATCGCGTAACAGCAGACGGAATATCAACAGATGAGGATAAGATAATTGCTGTTAAGAACTGGCCACGTCCGAGAAATCTCCACGAATTGCGTAGTTTTCTTGGCCTTTGCACATACTACAGACGATTTGTCCCGAATTTCGCCAATGTAGCCGCAAACTTACATGAGCTGACCAAGAAGTCACAATCATTCCAATGGTGTGAAGCACAAGAATTAGCATTCCAGAAGCTCAAGGACCTGTTATGTACGGCACCAATTTTGTCATATCCTATACCTGGAGAAACATTTGTGGTAGATAGCGATGCGAGCGGATACAGAATAGGCGGTGTACTTTCACAAGTAGTCGGTGGCACTGAAAGGGTCATTGGATACTTTAGCCGAACGCTTTCGAAGCCTGAAAGAAACTACTGCGTAACGCGACGAGAACTTTTGGCAGTATTAGAGTGTGTGAAGCATTACCACAAATATCTGTACGGCCAACACTTCCGACTGAGAACCGATCATTCTGCCCTCAGGTGGTTGCTGCAATTTAAACAACCTGAAGGACAACTGGCTCGTTGGATAGAGCGGCTTCAAAGCTATGATTTTAGCATCGAGCACCGAAAGGGTTTGAAATACGGCAATGCGGACGCGCTGTCAAGACGGCCCTGCAACGTGGAATGTAAGCATTGTACAAAAGCCGAGGAAAAGGAATGTATCATCGATGTTCGACTAATGCATATAGAGTCCAGTGAAGATTGGTCTGTAGCGCAAAGAAATGACCCCATACTGGCAAAAATAATATCGGCAAAAGAAGAAGGTAGAAGGCCAGCCTGCAATGAAATATCCGCCGAAAGTCCACAGATGAAATCATATTGGGCCCTATGGAATAGTCTACAGTTGTTAAATGGCTGCTTATACCGCATATGGGAAAGTGCTGACGGTAAAACAGTGACAAATCTAATTGTAGTACCATCCTCTAAAATAAACGAAGTAATGAAAGAGTTCCACGACGGTCCCAGTGGTGGTCATCTTGGTGTAACAAAAACCTTAGAAAAGTTAAAACAACGTTTTTATTGGGTGGGTTGTCAGCAAGCAGTAGCCGATTGGGTAGCCAATTGTTCACAATGCATAGCAGCGAAGGGCCCAGTAAGAAGAAGTCGTGGACAACTTCAGCAGTATAACTCAGGCGCGCCATTCGAGCGGATTGCAATGGATGTCGCAGGCCCTTTCCCCGTCAGTGATGTCGGAAATCGTTACGTTCTAGTGGTTATGGATTATTTCAGCAAATGGCCAGAGGTATATGCCATACCTGATCAAGAAGCTAAAACTGTTATAAGTGTATTTGTGAACAACTGGGTGTGCCGCTATGGTGTTCCACTGGAATTGCATTCTGATCAGGGTAGAAATTTTGAATCTGCCGTATTCAAGGAAATGTGCGATTTATACGGAATAAGAAAAACCAGAACAACGCCACTGCATCCTCAATCTGATGGCATGGTCGAAAGATTCAATCGCACTCTGGAGGAATATTTAAGAAAAGTGGTCAGTGCACATCAGAAGGACTGGGATGAACACATACCGAAATTTCTATTGGCTTACAGATTAGCTGTTCATGACTCAACCTCTCGAACACCTGCAAAAATTGTCTTCGGGACAGAACTCAAGTTGCCTGGTGATTTAGAATTCGGTATTAAGCCCTCATCAGCAAATAGGGAAAACACTTCCCAAGAGCAAGATGACCTGAACGAGCTACATGAATTCGTACGCGGACGAATAAAAATGACCAGCGATAAAATGAAAGCCAGATACGATAGAGCAGCGAATTCTGAAGGATTTAACGAAGGCCAGCTTGTACTGTTGTATAACCCACAACGTAAGAAAGGACTGTCTCCCAAACTACAAACCCATTAGGATGGACCATACAAAGTGATTAAGAAATTAAACGACGTGGTGTACAGAATACAGAAAGAAAAGAGCCCGAGATCTAAAATGAAGGTTGTACATCTAGAACGACTAGCTGCCTATAGGAAAAGTGAATTCGTGCCTATTCGGGACGAACAGGCTTAAGCGGGGGGCAGTGTTACGATATTGTACTTGAATTCAAATATAACGGTTTTAACGGCTGGTTTAAATCTTTCTCAATGCTTCCAGACATTTCCGTTTATGTTAACAGCATTTATCATATCTGTAAAAATTATTAACATAGTTCTAAACATACAACATTGAATAAAAAGCTTTCACCATTGTTTTTAAGTGTGGCATCACTAAGTGCTTATGCTGCTGGCACTATCATCAAAAGCTAGTTTGGCAGCACTAAGTGTTTATGCTGCTGGCACTATCATCAAAAGCTAGTTTGGCAGCACTAAGTGTTTATGCTAATGGCATTACCTACAAAAGCTCTAGATTGTCCGTTAACATTGTAGAAAGAAATGGAGCTTTCAAGAAACATCTAGTAGGCAATACAGTGTATATAAATTAGCCGTGAGAACACCATTGAGTCAGTCTGGTTGGAAGCGTCGTTAAGTAAAGACATATTAGCTGCCTTGGCTGTATAATCTTGTACATTATTAAAGTGTGCTGTATAAAGCGTGTAATTTAAGTGTGTGTGTATTAAAACACAAAGTGACTTATCAACTGTATTGTTGTACATTTTTAAATAAAATAAAGAGTCGTTACAATTTTTAAACTACTAAACTGCTGTTATTTTTGCAATCAAAGTATAAATTTATTTAAAGGAAATAAACGACCGTTTTTAAAAGGTAAAAAATATATATATATATATATATATATATATATATATATATATATATATATATATATATTTTTTTTTTTTTCGGTTTCTTCCCACGTTTTCTTATACATTGCTATAGATCATCCGGAAAAAAAAACGTTGAAAATAATATTGAGTGATAACTCTTCATGGGCAGAAATTGGAAGCCATTGTTCGGCAACCAAAAGATCATATCTGATAAATGGTCACAGTAAAAAAGCCAGTAAGATTTGAATTGGTACGGAAATATTTGGTTTATTTAGTTAAATGGAATTTTTATATTTTTCATTTTCTCACACCGATATCGATTTCGATATCGGTTATTTCCATTCAAATTATGAAGCATTTTTTTTAAATACGGAGATCTATTTGATTATCATATCAAGGACACAGCAAGCAAACTTTTAAATCAAAATATGAAACAAATGGAAAATATATCTGAGGGTAATATATTACTAATTATTAAATAACTAAATATTTTTTAATATCTATTCTTCTTAAATATTTCAGATGGTCATTTATTTGGTTCATTTAACAGCGTATTTGTCCGTCCCTTCATCATATGTGTAATTACTTACAAAACCAAACCTTTGCTACGTAAGTTTAAACTAAGTTTAATTAAAATATTTCTTTTTATAATATTTTATACTAATTATTTAGATATTTTTAATTTATTTTTACTTTTTGTAAGAATTGACGTTTTTGTTATGCATATATTAAATATACTTATATTTTTTTTTAATTGTTAATTGTTTTATATATAATAGATATTATTAAAGTCATTAAAATTTCTTATTTGTGTTATTTTCGATGATAGTAAGTAGTCGTTTATATATTAATGTATTATTCACAAAAATAATTTTTTATTATTTGAATAAAATAATGCAATTATATAAAAACGTAACTTTTCCTGTCGGGGTTTAAAATAGATTTTAAAATTGACGAAATTTAAAATGAATAAACCATTCTTCAATTTGGAAAAAAAAATAGTTACTTTGAATAAATTATTTATATAATTCAACTAAAATTTAGTAGAACTAAATAAAATGGTGTAGTAAAATTTAATAAAAAAATAACTATCTTTTAGTTAACTAAATCAGTTAGTCATATTGACGATTTTTCGTCAATTTATCTTATTTACGAAAAATTAAAAAAAAAACTGTTGGATTGGCTTGATTTTGTTAGTTGACATTTAACCTACTTTTCTTCAATTCTATACCCTTTTTTACCATATTTACTACTCTTTTTTGGTTCAGTCTAGTACTATATAAAGCTCTCATATTTGATGATTAATTTCTTACCTTAATTAAAATTTATTTCTTAAAATAATTTAATAAATTTGACTTGAATATTATAAGATTTGTTGAGTTTTTTTAAACAGTTCCTTATAAGAAATGTAATCGATAAGACGATGCTGGTCCGTCCGTTTGTCGGTTAAAATGGTGTTTGTGAAGGTACCCGATATCGTGGATATACGATATATGTAGAAAACGATCGGTAATCCTTTCCAGAATTTTGCTATTGAAGCTCCTATATAAGCTAGGGACTTCGTTCTTTCACAAAAAATTTGTAAACATTTTTCTGAATTTTTATGCCAAAGAAATGAAAAATCGGCCCATAAATATTCGAAAAAAATATATTTAATAGATTATCATGTAAGTTTATTAATTTATATAAAACATGAAATAAATAAAACATTAAATTCAGATTTACAAAAATCAGTAAAGTTATTTTGATATATTTAAAAATTAATTTGAATTTTTATACAGATATGTATTTTAGCTGTTATATTTTTAATACGATGTCATAAGAAATTAAACTCACAAAGTATTGAGTAACTACTTTAACGTATTGAGTACCCAAAAAAAGGGGCAAATACTCGGTACTCCAAGCTTAGTACTCAATACTTGCACGGCACTAATATGCAAGCAGTGATAACTCAGTTTGTATATACATACAAACATACGTATATATTGTATATTATAGCTTTATTTTGTATTTGTAAAAAAATTTAGATTATTTTTTAAAGTATAAATGTGAAAATTATTTTTATTATTTGTGGGTAAAGTGGTAAAAAGTATAAACCAACGGATCTCAAACGAGATTCCGCAACCCACAAGGGGTATGGACGTTGTAGGGGGAATCGCGAAGATTTTTTGATTGGTATTTATTTCTTCATACTTATGAAATGATGTAAAGTTATGAGTAAAAACTGCAGAGATTTAAACGATATTCATATGTAGTAATATTCGATAACTTTGGAGTTCTCCAAATTATTGGGGTTTATTTATGTGCTTGAATTTTACTATCATCCTGTTAACTTTTATCCAAAATTTTAATGTCAAAGACACTACCGAATCATAATAATCTTTCATCAAATATTCTTCTCAGGAAGGTTTTATCTGAAATGTATAATTATTTGAAATAAAATGTTTTCAGTAATGCCAAACGTTTGACAATAATTTAAAAATAGTTGGAGAAAAAAAATTTTCTCAAAGTAACAAATGCATTTATTACTAAATTATTTCAAGTCTGATTCTCAAATGTATTTCAAAATTCTTATTATGGAATTTGTGGACTCAACTAAAAAATATTTAAAGCTGATATTTCTTAATGAAGCTTCAATAAATCTTGATCGAAATACATTTTCCTAAATTTAGCCTGATTTAGAAGTATCATTTGACGTCAAATTGAAAAAAAATCATTTTAAATATTTTTCTTTGGAGTATGAATTTCTTTTTAGGTTTAAGAATTATTTAAGAATAACACTTGATATCAAATTTGAATACAAACTTATTAGTTAAAAAATATTTTGTGACACATTAAAATTACCATGTTTCAAACGCCTGAGTTTTCTGGGATGCAGCTAATTTGTTATCTCAAAATTGCGGTGGGTCGTTCTCAAGTTGCAACGTTGAAAATACAAACGATTCGTCTCAGCTGAATATAGCGCTCTAACTCGTTTTAATTTTATTTAAACATAGATTACAATTAAGCATAAAAACATACAATAAATTTTTATACATACAATGCACATTGGGACAGAATTGAAATTTTTTGAAAACAAATCTGTAACTTCTAGTCGGTTTCACATAAACGTAGCACAGGAGTGTTCAATTTTACGTTTGGAAGGGTGACCCCACAGAAGCGGAGCTTTTAAGTGCTTGTCAAACGTTTGTTTCTTGTCTGATTTCTAATACTTTTACATCTTCTTAAAGATCTCGGTAAAGGCTATGAAAAACATACTTGTGTGTACTATTTTCCCTTACAGTTTTCAATTTATTTGCATTTGAAATTTCAACTATATCAATTTTCCAAAATCTTGGTCCAGTTTTTTAAATATATAGCTCAACATTTTCATCCAATTTTGTACATTTTTTCCAATTATAGTGTTTTCCCGGTGTAACGAATACTCAATTTAACGAATTCATGATTTAACGTACGTCCACATTTTTTCCATTGAGTACCTTATATTACGAACAATTCATATACATATTTTAGTACTCGATATAACGAATTTTTCCAAAAACGTGATTTGAAATCCATAAAAATAAGAGAAAGTATATAAAAATATATCATATTGAAAGAGTACTACTCTACTTATTATTCAAGATTTTCGGACAAGATTTTTTCATTTGAGAACTATTTACTAATAAAATATTAGTAAATGAAATCAAATTAAAAATACGTTTCAAAACAGTTATTTTCCTAACAGTTATATTTCTTTTAAATATTCTTTCGTTTGTATTCTGTACAATATCATTTTAACCGGTACCACCATATGTGATGCGTTTATGCTGAAAAATGGTTGGACCTCCGCTTAAGGAATCCATTCGATTCATAATTACTTATTGACTCAATTTAACATTATAAATCTTTCAGGACAGTTGCTGTGTTCAAAAGACCACTCTCTAGTAGTAAACGCCCATGCGTCCAACTATAATAGACCACAATTTCCTTACATTCTTTGTAGTTTAAACATCAAAATGTGTTGAAAAAATCTGTTATTCAAACAAAAAATTAAAATTATTGATGTTCATGTAAAACTCTTAAGAATTTTAAATTAGTTAATTTATTTTTTCGCTTTTGTTTTTATAAGATAACAAAAATATGTGGACTTTAAAATAAATCTTTTAAAGTATTTTTATTGGTAAAAATATTCGCGATTTAACGAATTTTTCAATTTTACAAATTGGCCTGACAATATGTCATTCGTTAAATCGAGAAACCACTGTATTTATAATAAAAAAATTATGTCAGCTAGATGACAAAATTTATCTAAAAAAATCGAGTTCATACTTTTTCTGATTTTTGGAATTAAAGTAAAATTTTTGTCAAAAAATTTGGTTTTCGGATGAACTATAAAT
This sequence comes from Protocalliphora azurea, assembly GCA_932274085.1. NCBI lineage: Eukaryota > Metazoa > Arthropoda > Insecta > Diptera > Calliphoridae > Protocalliphora > Protocalliphora azurea. The sequence goes on from OW026520.1 coordinate 80,275,632, forward strand.
ATTTTATCTGTAATAAAATCTTTGTTAGTAAAGATATATTAACGAAATTTTTGGTGATTGTGTCATATATAATGATAAAGTGTAAAAAATGGGATTTCTTTAGAATTTTGCCCATAAAATCCACATTTGTTGTATGTTCCATCTATTACGATTGCAAGCTTTTTAAAATATGTCGGAGATTCCGAGACTACATTTTGTTTGTAGTTTCAGGCTTTGGCATTTTAGAAAACATAGGCTAAAGTCAAAATAGGTCAAAGTCAAATAGGAGGATCTGTACTTAGTCCTAATCGGTGATTGGGCTGGTTTTTAATTTTTAAAACATTTACTTCAAGATACCTTTCGGAAAAGTATACAATTATTTTACGTTCCAAAAGAAAATTTTATTTTAGAGAAAAAAGAGTGTAGGCACTTTTTCGGCTATAACAATACGAAAAATCATAATTTTAACAATTTTAAAATTCAAAATCTTCTATTTTTGAACTCGGAAATGTTATCGACTTCAAATTTCTTTTATTGGATAGATAATTTTGTTCTTTAACTTTACAAAATTGGATGAATATATTGAGAAATATATTAAAAAAAACTGGACAAAGATTTTGCAAAATTGAGATAGTTGAAATTTCAAATGCAATTAACTTGAAAATTATAATGGATAAATAGCACATAAGAAAAAAAAATGAATTATAGTATGAGGATAAAATACAAAAAAGAAAAAAAAAACAACAATTTATCTTTAAATGTATGTAAATGTTTAGTCATGTAGATTTAGGGTTTTGTTTATTTATAAACTTTTCAAAATCAAAGTGTTGCACACACTATAATCTTCGCGTTAACTTCCATTGGGCTTTTGTTTACAAGTGTTGATCGACTTCAATTTATTGACCATATATCGGTGTAAAGTTGGCTGCAGTTGGGGCGTTAATATTTAGCATCAGGGATGGAAAATTGTTCACTGGTGTGAACATCCTCCCGGGCAAGGTTTTAGGGTATTGATGTTATGATCACCATTAATATCCATAGCTTCTTGGGTATTGGAGTGAAATTCAGGTTCAGCCAGTGATCTTAGATGTGTCCATTGACTTTGATGATTTCACCCATTGCATTAGGGTACATAAAAATAAAATGAATACCCATAATAAAATTTATATAATTAGAGTGTTAGGGTGAGTGTTAGTTCCAAAATAGTTTAGAAAGTGGGTTAGTTTCTAACAAGGATAGGTTAGTTAGTTGAAGTTAGGGTTTGACTAAAAGTACTATACTAATATAATTTTTGCCATCTATTGGCTAATGTAATATTTCCATTACTTAGATCGGGTTTGACATGGGTTAGCGAACCAATCAAAAAATGACCTGAGATTATTGGGTTTATGTTCTGAGAGTTTTCATTTGATATGCGTAGTGTTCTCGTGTTTAAAAATGTTTTAATTTTTAAGGCTTGGGTAGAGAACTTATCAAAAGCGTACAATTGGGGTAAAATAAAATGCCACATCAAGTTTTAAAGAACTATTTACAGAAAGTTTGGGTTATTTTTGGAATTCCTGTTGCTCTTTCTTTATCAGTTGGTATCTTCTATGAAGTCTGTGCCGTTGTCCATGTAAGAGTACATAGCGACAAGCCATCTCCGCCTCTAAAAAAATCGAGCATAAATGGCCAAAAAGACTTGGGTAGACAGATCTGCTGTTGGTTCTTGGTATAATTGGTTATGGGTAATGTGTGAAGTTTTTAAATTTATGCATGTATGTACAATAATAGTTATAATTGCTGTGTAGGGTGCGCAATTAACTCGGAACGTGACAGTTTGACATATGTAGTCCTTATGGGTTTGTTAGCGCTTTTACGAAATAATATCGCAGAAACAATGGTTGGGTAGTGTTCAATAAAATCTGTCTGTATATTTTTGTAACATCGGCATTAAAAGTCATCTTACAAAAACGCCATTTTAAGATTAGCATAAATAAATGTTGTTGTTGGGTAGGACTAATGCATAAAGCATTATCGAGTAAACAGCAATTGGTAATTGAAGATGTGTTTTGGTTTATTTTATGGATTTCATATCAATATATTATTGTAGCACGTTATCATACTAAATATTGTGTTCGAGTTTCCTTCAATTGCTCCTCATTTCGTACAAACTGTTCAATCTTGCGCGAGTTTCTTAATTCTTAAACATTTATCAAGCTTGTCAGAACTAAAGTACGAAACTATGGTTGGGTGTTTTGCGATCGCTGAACAGATTCCTTTAAAATCCAACCAAACACAGTTTCCTGAGTTATCAATGTGTTAAGTAAATCTTTAACACCGGGTTTTATTATTTGCGGGAAAAATTCACTGCCAATAACACAGTGCAACAAGAAAAAATTCTCTCAATAATTTCAACGCAAAATGTAAGTGTAAAAGTAGTCTAACAAAACCCCCTAAGGGTTTTTCAAAGTTAGTTCGAATTTCGGTTTTATGGCCTCTTGAAGTTCGAATTTTTCGGATGTAATAATTTTTCAATATAATTGGAAATAAAAACCATTTAAATTAATTAATCCAAATTTTATTGTGTTTTTGTTGTTTTATAGAGTACTACCATTTTTCTGAATCCCATACCTTTTCTTCATCCATTTTTGTTATAATATTGTTTACTTTATTTGACTTCACCTTATATCTAGGTGAACAGACAGTTACGTTTATTTTAAACTTTTTGAGTTTTCTAAAAAATGTTAAGCAGAAGATTAAAACTTGTTATGCCAAATCATTGTGCATACATTTACAAAAATAATATATCCCAAAAACGGTACATCATCCCATCCGAAAATTGCTCTTTTTCAGCGCGGACAAAAAAATAGGGTCAGCAGTAAATTCGTAAAATTTTTTTAAAATTTTTGCAAAGTTTTTTCGAAACCTTTACTTTTTTTAAATCTTGATGGCGATGTTAATAATTAGAAACTGAAAAAAGATAAAAACCGTTAATAATCTTTAATTCTGAGGCAATTTTTTTTATCAAAAAGAATCTACAGAATAACATTGTCAAAAATATGGGGAAAATCTAAGGTCCGAACAAATGTTAAGTATCGACACCGTTTCCTATAGTTAAATAATTTTTGTTTTAATTAAAAGGCAGTACTTAAGAGCAATTTAGAAAGGCTTAATGTAAATAAAATTCCATTGGAACAGAAAATCTACAAAAAATTTTATTATGTCGGTAACATAATAAAATTCCATTAAATCGGTTCAAAATATACTACGAATATAATTTTCTTCTGGGAATCTAAGAATACAATTGGAGGAAATATTATTCCTCCGTAAGATTATTAATAAGCTCTTTGATATTGAGATAACGACCTTAAAATTTGCTATGGTAGTAACCAACACCGTTATATTACTAACACCGTTATCCTTAATAGTGCAGGGGGTATAAAAAGTTACCAATTATGTATTTTTTAGATCCTTACGAAACTTTTGCAATACAATTTAATATTTATAGTTCATTTATATAAAAAAATAGTTATTTTGATTTAATTTTACGTAATTTTTTACTTTGGGTGCATGAGGATATCCGCAGAGAAGAATTATAGTTGTAGAGACCATAATCTAAGAGCAACATATTATGGTTGGAATATATGATCATAGCGAAAAATAGATTTGATTATAAATAATAATTATTATGATTCAATTTTTTCATACTGTGTTCAATTTTATGGTTTGTTTTTTCATGTTATGATTCTAGTTTTATATATAATTGAACAATCTTACTACATCATTATCCCATTGTATCAGATTATGATTTGATATTATTATATTATTATTATTCAATCTTATTATATTATCATATCACATTTAATCATGTTATTGTCCCAATTTATCATATAGTCATCAAATCTTATCATATTATTATTTCATTTTGTCATATTATTATTCCATCTTATCATATATTAAAATAAAACGTATTAATAAAAAATTATTTTTATAATTTTTTTTATTGAAAATTATAGAGAAAAGAGTTCATTAGAAAAATATATATATTTGCATATTATTTGTTAATTATTTATATTTATTAGTACCACCATATGTGGTTCAAAGATACGTTTTTTGTACGTTTTTTAACTAAATCAATACCTTATATTGCTTGAATCACACCGAGTATAACCAAACCTTGCCTATTTATATTTATTCATATATGAACTAAATGAAAATTACAATGAAGTTGGAAAACAAATATTAAAAACAAAGTATATTTAAAAACAAGCAAGTACTGAATTTTTCAACTAAGTTTGTGAAAAGGACAAGTATTACAATTATTTGAAACATTTTACTGTCATGCGAATAATAATATTAATATGGTTTAAGAACAGAATATGGTTTAAGAACAGGGAACAAGACAGCAAATATTTAATGGTTGTAGAAGTAATGATATTTTTCATATTAATAAAATTTTGTTTCTGGTAAAAATATTTTAAAAAATTTTATTGAGTGTAAACATTAAATGAAAAATTTAAGCAAAAACATTATTATCATGAATACAGAGTTATTAAAATTCAAGAAAATTAATAATGAGAACATAATATTGTTGTGAATTTCCAAAATAGTATTTTGAATAAATTTAGGTTTTACCAATTGTTTTCTCATATTCTTAGAAGAAATTTATGTTCTTAGAGAATTTAGAATCGTCTTAATGGCATTAGATCTCCCCGACTTGATAAATTTTGTTGGTGATTTTTTCCTCCGTAGTACTTTTTATACCCCGAAATTTTTCAAAATATTTATGAACGCTGTCTATTAATTGAAAATAAAATTGTCAAACTATACTTATCAACTTCTGTACACAAAATTTGCTTGAGCTGCGATTTTTCCCATATTTGTGACATTTCTATTTCATATATCATTTTTGGTACTCGAAATTAAAGATCTCCAATAATTCTTATCCTTTTTCAGTTTTTAATTGTTAATATTATTATCGAGATTTAAAATAAGTAAAGTTTCGAAAAATTTTTAGCAAATTTAAACAAAATTTTGACGAATTTACTTCTGACCCTTTTTTTGTCCGCACTGAAAAAAGACAATTTGCGCTTGAGATTACGTACCGTAGGTAAAGCAAATTAGTTATCCGTGTTTTATAAAGAAGGAATAGTGTAACAAAAGTGTAGAACATGCCATGTCTCCAATTTGCCCTAGAAGTCTTTAGAATTTTCAAATTCGCAGAAAATATGAGAGCAATAGCGGTACGCTATTACCGAGAGATTATATCAAGTCGTATGGAATTCTACGGTGATTACTGACTGTTGCTGCTACCTAGTATGAGAAAAAAAAAAAATAATAATAATAATAATAAATATAGATCTTTCTTTGATCCTAATTTGTTTATTTATTTATTTTTTAAATAAAAACATTGTAATCACTTAAAATTGTGATGGATTTGTTTTATTTCACTTTATCTAGTGCAAGGAAAAATAATTACGAGATTTTTTTTAGAAAAATTTCATTTTAGAAAAAATCGGTTAATCGGTTTTGTTTTTTTGAAAAATCGGTTAACCGCTTTTAAGTCATTTTAATTTTTTTACAAGAAAATATTTTTTTGTAATTTTTTAAAACAAAAGTCTAAATTTATACTTGCATATAAGTTTTATTCTGAAAAAATAATAAATTTTGGGTGCATAATTTTAAAATTAAAGTTTTTTATTTCACGTTATAACTTTTGAGAATTTATTATTACATAAACTCGCGGAAACGTGATGTTTTCGATTGCCAAAATAAATAACACTAAAAATCACTTCAAAATTTTTAATTAGTTTTTATCAGTAAATATCATTAGCAATATTTCAAATTAGGCCAAGTACCTGGGCATTTACTTGGACAGCAAATTGTTTTGGAGGAAAAATACTCAGGAAAGGGCCAGGAAGGAGCTTAATGCCTTTTACGCATGACGGAACTCTATAGGGAAGAATTGGGGTCTAAAACCGGTAATTGTATATTGGATATACACATCGGTTGTAAGACCCATACTCACTTATGGATGTTCGGTATGGTGGGAGGCGTTGAGAAAAGGGACGTATAGGAACCTTCTTTCTAAAGTTCAGAGACTACCTCTAAGCCACTTTATCCCCATGACAACCTTATAGGGTTCGTAATGGGGATAAAGTGGCTTAGAGGTAGTCGGGGTTGATTGATAGGTCTTGGGTTCCACACCTTTCTTTTCTTATATTTCTTTTTCTTTCTTTCTACTCTTGTGTCTTATTCTACTAGGGATATTCTCTTTCTTCGTTTTATTAACTTTCTCTGGTATTTATAAAGGGATCACATTGGACCGGATGGTCTCTGGATGGAGACGTGAATACGCCGCCCTTTTTAACTTAACCTAACCTATTTCAAATATATAAACTTTTTTATTTTCTTGTATAAATGTTAATTAATAAATGTTAATTAATAAAAAACAACAATGTAGAGAAAAATTTATCGCAAATAATTTTACGCAATTCATATTAAAATAAATGTCCATCAGGTCATAATTTTATGAGATTAGAGCTTTTAATTTTGATATATTCCTACATTTGTAAGACTTAAAAACAATTATTTTTCATTTCCTTTTTATTAATTCTTCATTTACATAACCGTTCCCAATGACGCGTTATGTGGTAAATATAAGTTTCTAAATAAATAAACTGCAAAATTTTCTGTTGAAAATAATCAGCCAACACACCTAGGTTTAATTTGCCTTGATATCGTCTCTCAATAACTGCTATTTGATGACTCCTATTTCTTCTGACCGGTTATTGGTGCCATATTTTTAAAGAAAAATCTTAGTGCGATCCCAAAAATGTATTATTGAAGACATTTGGCATTCATATTATGATAGGCTTTCAACGATTTATCATACTGCGAAAATTTTGATTTCCTCAAGTATTTTCTGCTAGTGCGATAAACCTAATAAAGTTTGTATTTTTTTTGAAATGAATGATAGATTATTTATTAACTGTTTTATATTTAGTTCTGCGAATATTGAATCCTTAATTTTCTTTTAAAAAGTGCAGTTTTGAGTGTTTTGTAATTTTCCTGATCTACGATCACATTACAGATTTTTCCTCTACACTCATTTTGGTCATGGTCATGTGTGCGTTAAAAGTCTCAAAAATCAGCGTCTCAAATGTACATCAATAAATAAAAACCTAATTCCGAGAAAGATTTTTTAGTTTTCCATATTCTTGTGAAACATAAATTTTCCTTTTATATCAACTGAATTAAGTGAAAAACTTCTCGAGAAACAATTTATCCATGGGAAATGAATTTTTTTGAGAATTTATATGATGGATTTTTTTTACAAAATTGGTTACTGCAAATAAGAAATTAATTTCTTCGTTATTAAAGTACTACCTATAGCCCTTTCAAAATAAAAAAGGAAAGATTAGAAAAAAAAGCTAAAATAAAAGATAAATTAAGCCTCAAAAATGTCAAAGAGACATAATTGCATTCAACATTAAAGAAAATTGCGGTATATTTGGAGACTTCTCATTTTAAAAACATCAAAAAATTTAAAATTAAATTGTTCACGTTTTAGAATAGTTTGTGTAAAAATAAATTTGTTCACGTTTCTGGATTGTCATGTTTTCGAATGTTCACGTTTCCGCTAATGCACTGTGTTATTATTATTATTATTATTATTATTATTATTATTTATTATTATTATTATTTCTTTTTAATTTGAAATGAGCATTGTTTTTATTTATTTTAATTAATATTTTATTTCTAATTCTGGCACACAGAGAAAAAAATCATAAATACAAATTTTTTTTCATAAATATTATTAAAAATTAAATATAATGATAATTTTTTAACAATTTTGCGAAAATTTTGGCTTTGTTTTATTATATTTTATTGCAAATGATAAATGAAAATAGTTATATATGAAAATATTAACAACAAATGCCCTAAAATGACAATTTTCCAAGAAAAATATGTTAAAAAATAATGTTTGAAAATTTGCATAATTTTGCAGCCATTCTAGGGCACATACTTCGCTTTCATAAAAAGCGATAAACATACATCGCTTTCATAAAAAGCGCTAAATAATATTTATTTTTTGTTCCTAATATGTATGTAGCTAAAAATTATAAAAAATTCAAATTTCCAAAATTTCAAACATTTTCTTTACAAATTAAAAATATAAATGAAAATTTAAAAAAATTTTGTTTGAGACTTCTTGATTTATTTCATTTGAGAAAAAATATATGAAAAAACTTTTAATATTTAGGAAATTATTCTTAAATATTATGAATTGACTTCAATGAATACAAATGTTTATATTTATGTACAAACTTTTTTCTATGTATTTGAAAATATATATTTTCTTTTTTAGAATTTTTGCATGTTCGGCTTAAGTTTATTGACTGATTGTAGAAGAATACAGTGTAAAAGTTTTTTTGGACACTCGGCAGAATGGAATGCATTTTCTGGTACGCCACCTTCATCAGCACCTTTCAGCGTCCCACCGTGATGTTCTCTGTAAACATCATCTATTTAACTTACAACTTTTTGGGAAAATGGAATCTGTAACTTATTTTCCTTATTTTGCTATTAAGTAAGACGAATGGTTTACGATAAAGCTTTTTTACAATTATTTTGTATTCTTCTTTTTCAATTATTTTAGGTAGTAAATAAGCAATGTATAATTTATTATTGTTTAGCCACTTATCACTGTATTTACACGGTTTTCGGTTTTGGATGCTCTATTCTCGATATCATTTTTTCTATTCTTTTGTTGGCTTTGTCATTTAATTTTGGATTTTTTAAACTTTTGATGTCTAAGAATTTTCTGTCAGTGCGATTTTTAAAATTTTGCAATTTTTTAAATCTACAGTCATGTGTTAGTTATATCAAATGCAAATTACCTCTCTATAGCCAGTTCTTGCATCTAATTTTTCCATTGTTTTATGAGGGTTAATTGAGAAATTCATTCATGACATAACATAATATAACATAACATAAAGAACAATCGTGGAATCACATTATAGAGAAAAATTGCAGTCAATATAAAAATTTAGTTTTAATATTTAAATTTTGTCCTTATTGTGAAAAACACCAGAAAATTCTGAATATATTATTAAAAAATGCTAAATAATATTCCAAATGCTAAATGAAAAAATTGCGGCTAAATCAGAGAAAAAATGCTAAATTTAGCTGCAAAAATGCTAAAAGGATCACACTGATGGGTTTTTTATATTAGATATCAATGAAACTTTACAAAGTCCTTTAAAACAGAAATTTTAGCAACAATGGGTAGAGCGGGAAAGCGCAACCTTCCTGCAAATTTATTTGAAATGAACGAACAGTCGCACAGTGGGGTCAAACGCAAATTTTTTGGTAATAAATCTGAATCTCCTAAACTACTGGTCGGATCAAATTGAAATGTATGGAAGAGTTGTAGAGAAGGACCTAAGCTTTCGGAAAACTCATCTTGTAGTCACCCTGTGATAACACGAGATAAGCTACAGGGTGTCAAAGTTGACTACCTCGAGTATGTAAAAGTTAAAAAAAATCGTAACTTGTGCAAATGAAGTCCGATTTTAAAGATTTTTATATTTCTGGAAAGTGCTTGGCAAGATAAAGAAAAAATAAGCTTACTCATCTAAGTTATCTCTTACAGTTAAAAAGATATTTACGCTTGAATTTTGAATTTTTGATTTTTTGGCTCGACTTTCTTTCGTTTTTCGGGAATAAGTCCGGAGATATATGAGGTAAAAATATTTTAAAAATATTCTGTAATTTGCTACATATTTTAAAATAATATGCTGAAAGAATTTTTGGATTATCTCAATTTGTCTAGACGTGAAAAATATTCAAAGTCAGCACTCTGAAATTGGCATGAAAAATGGCTATTTTTTTACAAAAGTATAGTACAATTCATTCACTTTTTTCTCAAAGTTCCGTTAATAAAAAAATTTTTTCCTTATTAATTTCAAAAGATAAGGCTTCATAAATGGTTAATAAAGAAATTTTGAATTGATTTAAGTTTGCACCCTACATCCAGCATTGGCCGAAAATTGTCAATTTTAAAAAATTGTTTAATTTTTATCGATTAATAAAAAAAATTTCACGCGAGCTTTTTTAAATTTGGTACACATATTTTTTATAGAAATAGATTTAGAATGATTTAACACTAAACTGCTTCCCGCCCGGCCAAAAACGAATGCAGGAGTGGAGATTTTATGTTAGAAGTCAGTTTTTTTAACGACTATTTTTAAAAGCATATTAAAAGCATATTAGCATAATATTTTTAATATTATTTCTTATGTAATGTATAAAACACAAATCAAGCTTTCATTCCTAAAAAAATCAATAAAATAGCTCCAATAACCTATTTTTTGTAATTTTTAAAAAATAATTTTTTTTTTTTTAAATAGCTGAAAATACAAAAAAAATTAATTTTTTTAATACAACTCCACTAATTTTGCAAATACTTTAAAAATGTTAAAAGAATATAAAAATAGACTTATTTACCAATTCAACGATTTATAAAATGTTGATATAGGTCATTTAATAATAGTAATATAATGGCCTCAAAACTACCAAGTCACGTCAAAAGTTGCAAAATTCACTATTTTGTTCCGTATTTCCATATGTGTGTATACGTAACATTTTAGTTTTCTAATGTATTATGTAGGTATATATTTGTTATTATAAATTAGTAAATTCTTTATTTGAGTAAAGTTTATTTAATTTGTTCTACATATTTACATACTTATACATATATCCCGTATATTTATTTTATTAAGAATATATTATCGAAGATATTATTAGAGATTTTCTTGAAAATAATCAGAAACATCAAACGTTATCAAATTTTTAACTTCCTTAGCTTCGGAATCCTCTTTTTCTATTTCAAGAGTGATTTTTGGTAGCCATCGTGTTCTTATAGAATATATAACTGGATCTGATGATATTAATAAATATTCCATTAAGTCCATATTTTGCGCTATTTTCGAACATTTTCGGCTATTGAAGAGTCGGAAATGTTCAACATCTTAATTTCGGGCTTCCTGTGCTTCCTCTGTTGGAGTCATTGATTTCCAGGGGTATGTAATGTTAAGTAGTTCTTTAGTTTCGTAAGCAAAAATTTTACATTTGTCCGCATTAATTTGTTTTTTGCTATTAATGGCTGCCAATATAATCTTAAAACGCTTCAAAATATTTAAGTCAATGCCTGTGATTGAAGATGTGAGTTCCGGATTTTCAAAGAAACGTCTTGCTGTATTTCCATCATTTGAGCTTCCATAGCCATGTAGAGGTTTATCAATTATTAATCCGAGTTATTCCTTGAATTCTAATTGAATTCTTTTCTTTTTCTCTTTTCGTAATTCGTGAAGTTCCAAATTGCTTTTTACTGTAGCATTTTCCTGCCCGGGAATATTTCTGTACTTCATATCATATGCAAGATGTAAGCAGAACTCCAAAAATCTTATCCTTGCGTGGAGTGGTGATATTCCAAATTTTAAAGAATTTTTATTAACAAGGACTTCAGAATTATCCTGAAATTGTGAACTTATTTTTCCACATATATTACATTTCCATGTAGATGTTGTATCTGTTATAGCGTTTGCAACTTTTCCATCAATCATCGTTAGTTGTTGTTGAAATATAACTTTAATAGTTCTGTTTGATACTTTTACATATATTGGGGGCAATGCTTTAATTTCTTCTTCCAATTGGTTGACAATGCTGTTTATTATAACCGTGGTTTCTTTTGTGTAATCAAAAGGCATTGGACGGCACAAAAATTTGGAACCTGGAGTTAAATTTATCCATATATCATCAAAAAGCGAGTCATTTCTTGTCGATGAGGAAGGATTATTTAAGCGCATTCGAAGTGGTACCAGAGACGCTATAAACAGCGAGGAATAATTATTTCCAGAATTACTTCCATCCAGTTGTTTGTATTCCGAAAATCCTGATGTTCCATCGCAGCGACATTTGAATATTAAAATAAGTTCAGAGTCTTTGCATTTTTCAATGTTATCATTGCTGAAGGTAGATATAATTCTAGAAGCAGTGTTTTCAAGTAATTGCAATATATTAACTTTAGCACTTTTAACAGAAGCATTAACCGGGTGCTCCATAGGCTGTAAAATATTACTTTTCGCTTCTTTCACTGATTTGCTACTGGAAAAGATATCATATCCTTTTTCGCTAACAGATTTCCTCAAAATCTCGTATTGGTTTATTGATAATCCTAAATTTAATATTAGAGCTAAAGCATCTTCAGAGGTAAAGAACGATGTTGATTTCGGTGTCACTATGCTTTGGATTATCCGATGTAATCGATTGGGAGAAGCTGTTGGTAACACATCTATAACTTTTTCTACTTCCTTTGGTTGCGTACGTGTTACTAAAGCTTTAAATGTATCTTTTATTTCGACATTCGTATGTGAATTTAGAATAGATTCCTGTTTGGTCCTCTTTGTTCTTAGCTGAACTTCATCGTAACTTCTTTTTGGTCGACCCTTTTTCTGCTTTCCGATGAAAATTGGTATTTCTCCCTTCAACCACTCTTCACTTTTCTTTTTGAACTTTGGTATTGACTGAAGCTTGCATCCTTTTTTCGTATGATTTATAAAAATTTTCGAGCTTTAAACTGTCTTCTGCAGTAAGAGTTAATCCAAAAGATACTACTGTATCAATGAGTTTTCTTATTTTTTCTGGACGATTTGTAATATCAGATAGATTATCCCAGATTACTTTGCAAATAGAAAAGTGTTTTAATGTAATCTCCATAATGGCAAATTCACTAATAAATCTGAATATTTATAAGGATACTTATATATAGAAAAAGAATATTTATATCAGGTAAATGGTGACAGGCAAAAATGAATAAAAAAATTTAAATTTTTGCTCAAAACCCCCAATTTCATTCAGTTTATTTTTATGACCTGTAGTGTTAAACAGGTACGTCAAAAAATGTACCTATGCGATTGTAAAAAAATCATTTTTGTTATAATACATTAATTAAGTAGCTAGGTAAATTATTTAAAAACTTAAAAAAATGTAATAAAAAACGAAGGAAAATATACTTATTTATGTACTTAGGTAATTTTAAAAACCTTTTCAGTAGAAAAAAAATTATGAACACTTTAAATAAATTCATTAATAAATATTATTATCTCGTAACAAAAATAAGCACAAAATAGTGAATTTTGCAACTTTTGACGTGACTTGGTAGTTTTGAGGCCATTATATTACTATTATTAAATGACCTATATCAACATTTTATATATCGTTGAATTGGTAAATAAGTCTATTTTTATATTCTTTTAACATTTTTAAAGTATTTGTAAAATTAGTGGAGTTGTATTAAAAAAATTAATTTTTTTTGTATTTTCAGCTATTTTAAAAAAAAAAATTATTTTTTAAAAATTACAAAAAATAGGTTATTGGAGCTATTTTATTGATTTTTTTAGGAATGAAAGCTTGATTTGTGTTTTATACATTACATAAGAAATAATATTAAAAATATTATGCTAATATGCTTTTAATATGCTTTTAAAAATAGTCGTTAAAAAAACTGACTTCTAACATAAAATCTCCACTCCTGCATTCGTTTTTGGCCGGGCGGGAAGCAGTTTAGTGTTAAATCATTCTAAATCTATTTCTATAAAAAATATAATCGATAAAAATTAAACAATTTTTTAAAATTGACAATTTTCGGCCAATGCTGGATGTAGGGTGCAAACTTAAATCAATTCAAAATTTCTTTATTAACCATTTATGAAGCCTTATCTTTTGAAATTAATAAGGGAAAAATTTTTTTATTAACGGAACTTTGAGAAAAAAGTGAATGAATTGTACTATATTTTTGTAAAAAAATAGCCATTTTTCATGCCAATTTCAGAGTGCTGACTTTGAATATTTTTCACGTCTAGACAAATTGAGATAATCCAAAAATTCTTTCAGCATATTATTTTGAAATATGTAGCAAATTACAGAATATTTTTAAAATATTTTTACCTCATATATCTCCGGACTTATTCCCGAAAAACGAAAGAAAGTCGAGCCAAAAAATCAAAAATTCAAAATTCAAGCGTAAATATCTTTTTAACTGTAAGAGATAACTTAGATGAGTAAGCTTATTTTTTCTTTATCTTGCCAAGCACTTTCCAGAAATATAAAAATCTTTAAAATCGGACTTCATTTGCACAAGTTACGATTTTTTTTAACTTTTACATACTCGAGGTAGTCAACTTTGACACCCTGTAGCTTATCTCGTGTTATCACAGGGTGACTACAAGATGATTTTTCTGAAAGCTTAGCTCCTCCTCTACAACTCTTCCATACATTTTAATTTGATCCGACGAGTAGTTTAGGAGATTCAGATTTATTACCAAAAAATTTGCGTTTGACCCCACTGTGAGTCGGAAGCTGGTTAAATTAGCGCTCTTGCTGGGAATAACTTTCCCTGAACTTCTACGTTAAAAACTACTGTTCCTAATGATTTCGTTCTGTCATCTAGGGTGCTTTTGCTTGATCGGGTATGAGTAGAAAAAGACTGATGTTGGCGGCTGATCATCGTCTGTGGTAATCTTTAATAATATGAGAAATTGCCAAACAATTTTAACATATTCCACTATTTTTTACAAATTCTTTTTTGTCATTTGCTCTTAATGAAGTAAATGTTGAACATTCTCTTAAAGTATGATTTTTTTGAATAAATTGCAAATAGAACCATGGAGCTTTTTGTAGTGGTCACACTTATCCGTTATGTATTAGTCACATTGTTACAATCAAATTTTATTTGCACAAATTATCGGCATGTAAAATTTGAAGCTTAACAAAATGCTGACACCTAAATAACCTACCACAATAAACAAATGACATTAATAAATTAGGTCATAAGAATAAATATGTAAATATGTAAACATAAGTATATAAAGATTTTAGACTTAAGAAATCATATAAATAGCTGTAAGTTTAACTAATGAAGACAGAATAAATTTAAAGATCAGAACGGCTGGTTAGCTGTAGTAGATCCTTTCTTTTATTCTCAATACAAACTGCGGCTCTTTAGCCATAACCAAGCGGCGTGCTCGCCCTAATAATAAGCAATATACAGAACTGACGGAAACCCAAACATTCTTCCTTCTTCTTTACAGTTTATCTTGGGTATTTGTAGAATGGGTAACATTGTGATTGGGTGGGTATTTGGATTAGGGTAGCTAGAAGGATCTAAAACATCATTAACTGATGTTAATTCCTTAAAAGTGTTTGTTAAAAAGAGATCCATGTCTGTCCAAGAAGTAATTTCAGCATAATCTTCAATCGGCGGCCAAAAATTTTAAATGAGACATTTTTGGGTTAAAATAAATAAACCCATAAATATATAAATATTTCAATGAAAAATATATTTCATTTCGTATTTGTGTAAGGAATTTAGAGATTTAAGTCTTTAAATTGAAAAATAAAAAAAGTTAGTACCAGTGTCAAAATTTTCAACAGGGTACTTTATTAATAAAAGTGTGCACTACACAATAGGGTATGTAATATTATTCCTTTATTAGTAATATATAATTTAATAAACAAATATTATTAGTTAAGTAAAGAAATATTATTTCAATATATTACTTTTTTAATAAAGAAAATTTATTGCAAAGAAGTTGGAAATTTATAACATAAGTAAGTAAAAAAATTACAGACTTACCTTTTTTGCTGGAGGTAGGGTACACACCATCGCGAAATGAAACAGGTGTCAGCAGTTCTACAAAAACAACAATGTGGCGAATTCATTATTTTTTTATACATGGAGTTTGACACTTCAGCGAGTAAACAAAAATTGTGCTTATATGAATTTTGATAGTTCTAAGTAGTAAAAAAAAAATAATAATCAGCTGATTAACTGAGGTCACCTGTTTGAACTCACCTTGGACCAAACCTTTTTGTGTCGTCTTCTCGCCATGGTACAGTGCACAGTGGGGCAGAATCGAAATTTTTTGGAAATAAATCTGTAACTTCTGATCGTCCGGTTGGATTTTCATGAAATTTGGTATAGGCGTAGCAGAGGAGTGTAAAATGTTAAGTTTGGAAGGGGGGCACAACAAACCCATCAGGAGCGGAGCTAAGGGGGCTTAAAGTTAGGTACCTCTGACATAACAAAATTTTAATCGCTTGTCAAATTTTTGTTTCTCGTTCGATTTCAAATATTTTTATATATTGTTGTAGGCCCTAATAAGACCCATAAAAAACATGCTTACGTGTCCTGTTTATTTCTTATAGTTTTCGAGTTATTTGCGTTTGAATTTTTAAGCACCAGTTTTTTTTATATATATCCTAGTATTTCCGACCGATTTTATTATTTTTTTCTTAACTAGTTAAAGAACAAAATTATCTATTGAAAAAAAATTTGAAGTCGATATCTTTACCGAGTCCAAAAATAAACGATTTTGAATTTGAAAATTGAAAAAAAGACGACGTTTTGTGTTTTTTTAGCCGAAAAAGTATCTACACTCTTTTTTATCCAAAATAAAATTTTCTTTAGCAACATATAATAATTTTGCACTTTTCTGAAAGATAATTTCACAGAGATGATTTTAAGATAAAAAACAAGCCCAATAACTCAATTGGTCATGGTACACACCCTCCCGAATTCGACCCATTTTAGACCATATTTTCTCAAATCCCGAAGCACGAATCGACAAGCGGAATATATTTTAAGAATATGTTATTAAAAGTTTTAAATCAAAATTAACGGGAAAGTGTGGATTCTATAGTCAAAAATGTAAAAAGTCCCATTTTCGGGAATTTTCATTAGTTTTTTGGGAATTCAGGAAAACCCTTCATTAATTAAAAAAATTTGTATTTTCTCCATAAACCCCAAATGGGGCCTTTTGTTTGGTTTATTTCTAAATAGCGAAAGAAATTTTAAAAATATGTATTCCAAATTAAGCTTATCCTTTAGCATATATAATTTCCGATCTTTCCAAAATTTTCAAAAAACTTCGATTCTGCCCCACTGTGCAATCTTGCGAATTCAGAGATACCAAATACCTGTATATATATATATATGCAGCTTATATCTGAAAAAAAAAACTGAGAATAAACCTTGCAAGTTTTGGCAATTTTTCATATATTTGTATGTAAAACGCAGATGCGTTACAAGTCCAAGCGCAATGTAACTCCAGGTCTACAACTGAGATTAACGTTCATATAATATGTGAGATAACACCAGCAGAAGAGTAACCATTTTATTTATATATGTTAAATCTTAAATAAGTAGTACACGTATTCTAATAAATCCTATAAGATATCATTATCTTTAATCAGTCACAGAGTAAACATGTCCTTCTTATTTAAGAATTTCGCACTTGTTTAGCACAATTTTTATAAAGATATTTTTTAAAATGTAAAACAATCATTAAAAGGAAAAAATTTTACAAAAAACATTGCTTTATTTTAGTAATTTGCAAAATGCACATGTACACACACAAACAAACTTTCATGTATTTTTTTGACAGTTCATCACAACAGTCTCATAATACTTCTTATAATACTAATATTTGAACCAGCACGTGAAATAATTTTCTCGGAAAGCGAATTTGACACTCTCTGAAAGAAAAATCTTATATATTCTGTTACGTGTAGATGGGCTGTAAAGGTAACAGAAGAAGTTAACATTGCATTGCACTGTGGGACCATTTGCAAAATAAATGCTAATAAGTCTGGATCTTTTAAACCGCTGAACCGATTTGGTTGAAACTAGGAACATCGATAGGGGAAGAGTTAAAATTTTAGAATATTGTTGGCTAGATTGTGTGGCTGGAGCACGGACGGCGCTACAGTGCGCCAAAATTGACCACCTCAAGAGTGAAATACATATCGGAGCTTGTAATTTTTACAAATATGAAGCGATTTTAAATATATTTACATTTCTGAATTCTTCTAAGCAAGACAAAGAAAAAACATGCTTACTAAGTTATTTCTTATGGTTTAAAAGATATTCAAAAATAAAACTTCTTATTTTTGGCCTTGACCTTTGTGTGTTTTTGTCCTATTTTAAAATAAAATTTATAAAATTTTTAAAAAATATGGTGAAGTTCTCTATAATTTTCTAAATTATGCTAAATAAAAATTTTTGTAATTATCTAAATCAGATAACTACAAAAAAATTGTTTAGGTTTCAACGAAACCAAAATGTATACGACACCACGAATGCTGATGAAGTGTGTAGCGGCACAGAAAATACGTATTCCATTCTGCTGGTGTCTAATTATAGTCCACAAACTCTGCTTTGGTACTGCCAAACAAAGATAACAAGGCAATTTAAGATTGTAAACTTGTTTAAAAATTAAACTCAATATTTTGATACAAGTCTCTAAAATTGCAATTTTTTGCCATAAAGTACCTTTATTATTTCTTTTTTTTTCTTTTTTTAATTTTGTTAAAAAAGCTCAATATTTTTTGGAAGACTGGACCTTAGGAAAGCGTGTAAGTGTAATTTTGAGAAGTTTTAAACGTTTAAATTACATCGCGCAGTGGTCAAGATTATCAATTTTGTAAGAAAAGTTCAATTTTTTGAGTCTGCAAAAAATGTTGATTGTTGATTTCGGTACTTTTGCAATTACATTAGATAGTTTGACACGTTTTTAAAGGTTTTGCAAAAAATTCTGACAGCTACGATGCAATTTTCTGACAAAAACCATATTTGCAATAAAAATAATTTTAATCTTTAAAAATATATAATAAAATTATATATATTTTTCTGATCTTTACGTTTATAAATTTTTCATTAAGCATTTTATAACAGGTTCCAAAAATTATTTTGAAACTTTTAAGCATTTAGAAAATATTCAGGCCCAAATTTATAAACTTTGTTCCTGTGAACAAAATTTGCATTTTTCGTTTTATTTTAAGAAAAGTCTTCTAAAAATTTAAAAAAGTAAAATAGTTTATAAATTATTTTAAGGAAGACACAGTTTCCTTTAAAATGATATATAATATGTCTATTTTGTATTTGAAACCTATATAGTAAATAAATTTAAACTAAACAAGACGAAAAAAATTTTAAACCTTTATGCTTTCTTCCATTTTGGGTAATGCAGTGCACTATTGTGTGATGTAAAAGCGTTACAAAAACGTCATGATAAAACATAAAGATTTGACAATTTGCAAGGTTTTGCTTATTTGAAATATATTTACTAGAACGTTAGAAACACAAAATAATCATATTATACATCATTTTCAAGGAAATTGTGCCTTCTTTAAAATAATGTTTGAACTATTTAATTTTTTAAAATTTTTAGAAGACTTTTCTTAAAATAAATTTTGTTCACAGGAACATATTTCATAAATTTTAGCCTAAGTATTTTCGAAATGCTTATAGGTACCAAATAATTTTTGTACATGTTATAAAATGGAGAACTGATAAATGTAAAGATCAGAAAAATATATATAATTTTAGTATATATTTTTAAAGGTCAACAGTTTTTGTTATTGAAAATATGGGTTTTTTTCAGAAAATTGTTTTGAGTGACGAAATTTAGCGGCAGGCTGTCACAATTTTTTCGAACTAGCTAATCTAATTCGCAGAAATACCAAAATCAATAATCAAAATTTTTACAAGCTCAAAAATTTGAACTTTTCTTCCAAAATTGATCATTTCCGACCACTGCTGGATGTAGGGTGAACATTCAAAATTTTTTAAAATTACACTTACACGCTTTCTTAGGGTCCAATTTTCCGGAAAATATCAACAAATATTGCAATTTTATAACAACATTTTTTATAAAAATCAAATATATAAAGGTACTTTTTTTTTGGCATAAAATTGCAATTTTTGAAATTTGTTTCAAAATTTTGATTTTATTTTTTTTCCAGTTATCGAATTGAGATAATTACATTTTTTTTAGAATAAGTTACAAAATCATAGAGAATTTCACTTACAATATCCTCAACATATTTTTCACGGTATTTTTTACTGTTAACCTGTGTAATTAGTGAAAATATAATAAATGTAGTCTTCAGACTATGACCCGAACAATTTTTAATTTAGATTTTAAGTATATTTTTGAGAAATAATGTTTGTATTTGAACATAAATAAAATTTAAACGAGTTAAGGAATTCTAATGAAATTTTGTCAAAATACAACATAGCCAAAACCTAGTCTGGGGAAAACTTGGCTAGAAATCTGACTTACTATAATTAAAAATTATAAAAAAGGACCTGTGCTCCTGAGGATCAGCTCAAAAACACTTCTGCTCTTATCGTATGAAATTTTGTTTAGATATCTCCAACGGGTCACAAGTTACAGAATTATTTCCAAAATAAGTGCAGCACATAATTGAGGACTTACTTTTTATCCCATTAAATACAGAGCATTACTTGGATGACATGGTTATTTAGCTTTGATGTCAATTTTTCTATTTGGCCGGGCTTTGAATTATCATAGTGGATTCCTTTTGTATCGCCCGTAACAATTCGATGTTTTTAGATAAATTCAAATGCTTTTCAAATCTGAAAATTGTTGCTTGATCTACTTCCAATTATTTTGTAATCATTTGGGTGGAGTAATGATAGAGCAAAGAATGGACTAGTACTAGGCAATATACATAAGGCTTAGTGACGATATTTTAATACCTCAATTGGTTTCTTGATCGGTTTCGATCTCTTATTCTGCTCATATTCCAACAAAAAAAAATAAATAAATAAATAAATTTATACACAATTTTAGACCTCTTCGCGGACCCTCCAAAACGTTCCTGCTGACCCCCATTTGGGAAACCGTACTCTAATGTACGTAATGTATGTATGTATATGTGTATGTACATATGTACGTTTATGAATAAATATACTAAATTGTCAGATAAATCCTAAATTTAAAAAAAGTCTTTTTTTTTTTTTAATTTAGTTGCTTCAAATTTGACGTAAAAGAATGTTTTTGTTAAAAATTTGAAAATGTAATTAAGAAACGGTTAAACAACACGGTTCCAATATGTAGAATAAAATGCAGAAATTAAATTTTTTTATTGAATTTTGTAAACGTGCTGGTGATCAAATAAATATACAAACAGACAGACGCACAGTAAGAAGTAAGAAGAGCGGACAGACAAACAAACAAACAAATAAATAAACGAACATTTCAAATATTGAAAAAAGTAATAAATTCTTATCAAGAGACATCCGAAAGAGTAGAAAAACAAACTGAATAATTGCTTTAACAAACAACAAATTTACAAAAGATTCAAAACAACTAACCAACCAAGCATCCAATCAGACAGACTTATCCAACAAACCAGCCAGCCGATCATGTATGTACATATGTACATACATACGTATATTTATATATGTTAATTTATATTAATATAGAATATGTATAAAAGATATATTTGTGTGTGTGTGTGTGTGTGTGGACAATAAAAAGTATAATATTGGCATCATCTTATTAAGGGCTCGTACATTTTCATCCAATCTTTGGATATTTTTTTTAGTTCAAATATTGTATGTAGTGCCCAATATTCATATAGAGACACACACGAGCTGTTGTTTTCAATACAAAATTTGTTTGGAGGGAGGGAGATGCATCAATGATCGAATAAGTTGCTTGCTCAGGGTGTTGTTTGTTCTGTGTATTTAATATTGGTGATTGGTGTGGTAATGATGAGAATAATAGTGATATGGGGAGTGTTTTTGTAATGTTAGTGCCATCGTGTGTCCAGAAGCGCCAGGAGCACCCAAATCCAATTTAGGTGTCTTCTGTACATGTTCATAAGCTGCTAGTACATGTTATAAAATGCTTCATCAGAGAGCAGCCGAATTTCACAAAGTGATGGGCGGATGGTATCCCAATTTAAAAATTTAAAACTTAACTAGCAACAAACATCCTACATGAACGTTTATTAATTATTAATTAAATTAACGTTACTTTTCATCTATCATTTATATGTTTAAATGATGTATATAAGTATTCACGAAATATTTTAGAAAGATAAAAGGTAAATGGCAATAAGGCAATAGACATTACCAATCGGGAGAGCACGTACCCGACGAGAAAAAATATAGTTGAACATTGTTACCGCAAACATATTATGTTTTAATTTTTTATAGTCGCTGGTATAGTTGAAATTAAACTTAATAGTGAATTTAACGTGAACGATCGAAGATCCCATAAATGTCCTTTCTAAAAGCATTGCTTTGTAACTGAAAATATGTATATACAGGCATAGTCATATATATTTACACTTTATTAAATTTTTTTGAAAATTTGGAAAAGAAGTCAAATAATGTTGTTGTAAAATATTTTGAAAAAATTGTTTTATTGTTGTAATGCCTGAAATGTGTAGAGTAGATTGTGGTAATTTCTGAAAAAGTAGCGATATTTATTTCTGATATTAAAGGCAAAGTTATTTATTTAATATTTATTTATTTAAAATTATTTACACAGCTTTAAAAATCAATTATTTACGCTTAATAATTGCCAATGATGGTCCAAAATCTTTTCTTTAAGATAATATGAAATCTTGTGATACAAACCCAACTTTAATAAGTTCGCAAAAATCGAAAAATATTAGCAAAAATGATGAAAAAGCCTTTTAGAGACAAAATGAGATTTAAATGAAGATTTAAATTGTACATAATCATTAAAATTTGTATTAGAGTATGAAAATAGTTAAAAAATCGTGTAATCTTTAAGAAAAGGATCCCTTATATGAAAATAAAAAAATTTAAAAAAGAAATTAGCGAAAGTCTATCATAAAAATTTAATATCTTTTAAAATATTTGCAAAATTCTCAGTAGTTATCTATTTCTTCAGCGTGAAAGTATGATTTTTAGAAATATTTCACAATCGTTTTTCTGCAATATAAGAGCGATTTCTAAATATTACCAGATTACATTGTTATTGATTTTACTTTTATATTGAATTTTCCATGTAATTCAAATAAATAAAATTTTTTTATTTAAATTTTTTTTCTAAAATCACATGTTTCGCTATAAAAAAAACAAAAAAAAAAAAAAAACAATTGTAGAACCAATGTATTGATTGCACTTCTTATAATGCGAACATCATCACAACTTTTCAAAATATCATACTTTCTCGCTGAACAAATAAATGACTACTGAGAATTTTGCAAATATTTTAAACGATCTTAAATTTTTATGACAGTTTTTTTGCTAATTTCTTTTTCAAATATTTCTATTTTCATATAAGGGATTCTTATTATTATAGATTACACGATTTTTTAACCCTATGCCGACTCCTTTACAAATTTTAATGATGATGTACTATTTTAAATCTTCATTTAAATCTCATTTTGTCTCAACAAACAAAAAAACAACAAAACATTTTTCAAAATATTTTATAAAACAATATTAGACTCCTTTTCTAAATTTTCAAAAAATTTAAAAAAGTGTAAATATGACTATGACTGCATATTGAAAATTATATTCAAACAGTTGAATAAAAGTTAACAAAATCAACATTAATTATAATTAGGTATGTATATTATAAAAACTATTAAAATAAATTAGTTTGCTTATTTATTATTTTAAACAATTAATTGTAGGATTCATTCCCATAATCAAAAGCATTGATTATCGATAGCAAAGGTCGACAGTGAAGTAGAACGAACCCCTGTGGGGTTTTTGTCGTAAATCACACATTTAAATATTTATGCCTTTTTTCTACTTACTCAATTCCATAATGAACGATTCATTTTAATTCAGAGTGGGGCAAATTGACTTTGGTCGACTAAAAATATTTAACTGGATGTGTGTACAAGTTAAACTCGCTGACTATTATGAGGTTTTAATGTTTGTGTGTGTGTGTGTGTGTGTTCTTTTGGGATGTTGCATTTGATTGAAAATACAAACATACACGTACAAACACTATCAGCATCAGAGTCAGCAACAGTATCCATAATAAAACAATGTTACTGAAGGAATGAATCAGTTGTGGGATAATTAAAAGAATTTAATTTCCCTTTTTATGATATTTTAATTTATTTTAGTGTAAATCATGTAGAAAAATTTGCCCATTGACCGAACTGAAGTGCAACAACAACAGAGGTAGCAAGAGCATAAACATGGAAGAAATCAGCAGTCGAAAATTAAAGTTCAGTTTATATGTGGGGTCGAAACATAAGACCGGTGGATGGATGCATGAATTCTTGGATCGACCAAACGTTCGATTGATTGCATTAAATTAGTTTTTTATTCATAATTGGCTGCTGGATGTGAATCCAATGTAGATATGTTTATAAAGAAACTCGGTAGTAAAGAAAAGAAATTGTTACTTATGTTTTTGCAACAATAAATTAAGTAGTGATTTGATGAATCTCTTAAATATTGTATGATCATACTTCTACATCTAAACATACAAAGTCTCAATCTACGTTTCCCACACAGTGTCCAATACTGACAGAAATAAACAAATTCAATAAATTAACAAAACATGTGAAGAAACAGAATATAAATAAACAAAATTGGATTTCACAGTTTGTGGTCCGAAAAAAGTCGATCATAATTTACAATAATAAAACAAAGAAAAAACCAATGAAACTTTTTTGGTACAAATTTTCAAGTTCTAGCCTGCTTATCAGGGATGTCAAATTTGGTACAATTGTTCTTTTTTTTTTATACAATTCGAAGATGAAAAATACAACGGTACACCAATGAGCAATTATGTACAATTTAAATTATCTTCAATTTTAGTTTCCAATAGAATTATCATCCAAATTGCAGCCTTAATAAAACAAAAATGCTTCAAATAGTCTCAGATTAGTTAAGAGAAAATAAAGTTATTCATTATAATTAGTCTTTGGCTTTTATTCTTTTAACGATATGAGGTCTCACATACTCATAAATATTCGTATTAATATAAAGTTTTTATTATATTAAAATAATTGATAAATAAAAACTATCACAGAGATAATAGGACCTAAATGATAAGATTTAAATTAGAAATAAATTACTATATTATATTATATTATATTATATTATATTATATTATATTATAATATATTATATTATATTTTATTTTATTATAATATATTATATTATATTATATTATATTATATTATATTATATTATATTATATTTTATTATATTATATTATAGTATATTATATTTTATTATATTATATTATATTATATTATATTATATTATATTATATTATATTATATTATATTATATTATATTATATTTTATTATATTATATTATATTATATTATATTATATTATATTATATTATATTATATTATATTATATTATATTATATTATATTATATTATATTATATTATAGTATATTATATTATATTATTTTATACTATCTTGTATTATATTATATTATATTATATTATATTATATTATATTATATTATATTATATTATATTATATTATGAATTGTTATCAAAATTTCAAGATATGTAATACCATATATTACATGTAATTTATAATAATTTGAAAGTATTAAATTTGTTTCGGGAATTCTTCATTAATTCGGAACATCAAGTGAATCGAAAAACCTGCGATAATTTCAACTTCTTCGTATTTTATTTATAGAAAATAACTTATTTTGGTATAATTAGGATCAAAAAAATACATCCCTGCTGTTTATACATACTTTTCATGCAGCTTGCAACATATTAAAATAGTCGTATTTGTTCGTGAACAAACATTCATATTATTCATAAATTTATAATTTGTAGAAAATTTACAGACTGGTTTGATCTATGCAAGAACGAAGTCCATACACTGAACCAAATCTCGCAAGTAATATTGACGAACAGTTTTCGTAGAATTTAAACAAAATAAATATTTAAATGACAGATTTTTTTCTTCAAATCAATATAATTTTTCGTCAAATCAACTAAAATTGTTTGTCAAAAATAATTGCTGGTAAAATATGTTGAATTGACTAAAATTTCATTAAAAAATCAACGAAAAATCAGTTAAATCAACGAAAATTTAGTTAAATTGGCAGTAACTCTTTGTAAGTAAAACAACACACAATTTTATTCAATTTAACTTCCTTAAAAGAAGTCAATTCGAATAAATTATCTATTAATTTAACTATTTAATTTAAAAATTAACTAATATATTTAGTTATTTTGAATAAAATTCCATAACATGACTAAGAATATTTAAATTGACTAAAGACATATAAATTTAAAGAAATTTTGAAGAAATTAACTAGTTTATTTTATAAAATTTGAATAAATATCTTAAAACTGTCTAAAGGCATGTAAAATCAAAATCAGTGCATGTGTTTTATAAAGATTTAATTTATGTTGAGATTATTTAATAAATACGGTTACAGTTTTTCATAATATTAAAAAAATATATGTACATACATATCTTATAATTTCGTTAATTATTTAATTTTTACTAGACATTGTTGAATATCTGTGTATATATGTATACGATATTTATAAAAATTTGATGAAATTAAACAGTATTTATTTTAACTAAAATTTAACAGAATTAAATTTAATAATGTAGTTAATAAAGATTCTTCAACATGAGTAATTTAG
This sequence comes from Protocalliphora azurea, assembly GCA_932274085.1. NCBI lineage: Eukaryota > Metazoa > Arthropoda > Insecta > Diptera > Calliphoridae > Protocalliphora > Protocalliphora azurea. The sequence continues at coordinate 80,302,114 of OW026520.1, forward strand.
TAAAATTGAATAGAATTCTTCTTTTTCTTAAAACCCTGCCAACATTTTCTATCCAAATTAGCACTAAAGAGTAACCTCTAGTTGTTTTTAACAATCGAATATGATATCATTTTCCTATCCAAGAAGAGTCACCGTGAGGGAAGAAGTGTGCAGCAGCTCTATAACTTTTTAAATGACAGTATTAAGTGCTTTTTTTATGTGTCAAATTGGAGTCATTTTGAGGAACGGAAAAAGTCACTACTTCTGTCGAAATTCTAACTTAATACTATCAACATTACTATCCAAACTTTGACTAAATAGTATCCATATTTATTTTAAAATAGTAAAAGAAAAATAAGTTATTTTCCTATCGAAGAAGAGTCATCGTTCGGGCAAAACTGTATCGCAGTTTTTATACATTTTAAAAACACTATTAAGTGCTTTTTTTGTGTCATTTAGGGTTATTCAATATTCAATTTAAGAGAAGAATATTTAAATATAAAATTATACCAAATAGCTGATAAAAAAAAGTAAGTATTGAAATCAGGCGCGAATCCATGAGGGTAGGGGTGGTATAGGAAACTTATCACAACAAATATGGGTTCACTTTCACTAAAAAATATACATATTTTTGGCGAAACGCCAATTTATTTCGAAATTTTATATTATTAAAAACAGGAAATAAATGCAAACTTATTTGTTGTTTTCAAAGTAAATTGTCAAAATTAATTTTCGCTTCGTTTTACGGAATAATATTTATTGTTTAATTAATTTAATTTAAAATTTCTTTAAAAATTTTTTTTCACAATATTTCATTTTGTTTTCATTTTAAACATAGTAAAAGAAAAAGAAGTTATTTTCCTATCGAAGAAGAGTCGTGGTTCGGGCAAAACTGTATCGCAGTTTTGATACTTTTCAAATGACACTATTAAGTGTTTTTTTTTTGTGTGACGAATTAGAGTCTTTTACGGTTATTCAAAATCGGTTTTAGTTGTGCTTAGGAAAATATTCATATTTTAAAATTCAATTTAAGAGAAATTTTTTTAAATATAAAATTACACCAAATTGCTGACAAAAAAATAAGTATTGAAATCAGGTGCGAATTCACGGGGATAGGGGTGGTATAGGAAATTTACCACAACAAACCTGTACTTTAAATTTTCATATTTAAGAAATAATACACTCTGCTGCAATGAAAAATCACTATAGAAATGACATAGCATATATAGGCTTTCTTGCAATATAGGAATCCATAATATGTTTTTAAGGATTTTGAATCATAATCTCCAGAAAAATGTGAATTTATTTCTCATTTTAAGCAATCAACGAAAATTTCGTTAAGATATCCTAACTAACAAAGATTTTATTACAGATATAAAATTTATTAGCTAACATAATTCTTCATTATGTAAAATATTTGAAATCAGATAGGAAAAAACATTGGCAAGCGATGAAATATTTTCTATATCAGAGGTAACCTATTTTAAGCCCTATATGCCCCATATGCTCCTGACGGGAATATGGAGCCCCCATTAAAATTAAAAATTATACGCTCCTCTGCTACTTCTATGTGAAATCTTGTATAAATCCATCCAGTCGATTAGAAGTTAAAGATTAAAAAAAAATCGAAAAAAAAAGAAAAAAGAATTGTGTAAAAACATGGTGGAGGAGCAGAATTAGTAAAAAAAAAAAAAAAATTATAGATATATTTTGATAAATTGGAACAGGATATTTTTGATTTCGAAGAGCCTAACAACTTTAAAAATTTAGTTGAAAGGTTTAATGAACATACATACATGGGTTCACTTTCACTAAAAAATATATATATTTTTATAAGCGAAACGCAGATATATTTCGAAATTTTGTATTATTAAAAACAACAAATAAATCCAAATTTATTTGTTGTTTTCAAAGTAAATTGTAAAAATGAATTTTCGCTTAGTTTTACGGAATAACAGTTATTTTTTATTTAACATTAATTCTTAATTAATTTTATTTAAAATTTCTTTAAAAATTTTTCATTTTGTTTTCATATATATATATATATATATTATTTCTACCTCACTTTATTACGTTTTTTTCTTGTTTATTTTAATTTTACGAAGCTTTCTTAAAATTTTTAAAAAATCGATTACCTTTGAATGTAACACGCCAACTAAGTATCATCGTCTTCTTCTTTACATTTTTTGTTTTTAATTTAAAAACAATGTATGTATGTATGTATGTATGTATGTATGTATGTATGTATGAATGTATGTATGTATGTATGTATGTATATTACAATAGTCAAATTTATTATATAATTTATTTTGGGAAACAAATTGTAATTAAGGTGAGAAAATAGTTATAGAAATTGAGATTTTTTTTAGTTACATTTATTTGCAATCTATTTACATATGAATAATAAGCAAATCTTATAAGTATTTAAAATATTACATAATTTCCTAAAATGAGTTTAAAGTATAAATAGAAGGTCTAGCACATGTAGTTTTTTTAGCCGTTGTACTTCGTCAATGTCATCTAAAAGAGCTATAGCCAAAATATTTTCGTGGTTGCTAAGTCTGTTCAAGTATCTCATGCTATATTTCTTAATTTCTTCCTTAACTTTGGAAATGTCAACGTCATGATGAATGTTGTTGTTTCTAACAAACCAAGGCGCTCATGTTATAAGTCTTAAAGTTTACACTGATATTTCTGAATAATATCAATGTTAAAGTACGACGCTGTTCCCCATAACTGAATTCTGTTAGTCCAGATAGGTTTTAAAATTGTCTTATATAATATTATATATAACATTATATAATATTAATTTATTGTTTAGACTCAATTCTGAACTTGGATCTAGTAGCCAGTACATTTTCCTCGTTTTTATATCAAATTACTTTCTCTTCAGTTGTAAATGATTTTTCCATGTTAAACTTCTATCAATATTTATACTAAGTTATTTAAAACAATTGGATTTGGGAATCAAAGTTCCATTAAGATAAACGGGCGGACAGTCACCTTCTTTAAGAGTGTAAGTAACATGAATTGACTTCTCAGCATTCACTTTTATATTCCATTTTTTTAACCATGAATTTATTAAATGTAGTTGTGATTGAATTATTGCTGAAGCTTCAGTTGCTGATTCTTTAACCGCTAATATAGAAGTATCATCTGCATATGTGGCAATCATATCATCCGTATTCGAAGGTATATCTGCAGTAAATACTGTATAAAGGATTGGACCTAACACGCTCCCCTGCTGTACACCGGACTTAATTACGCTGATTTCTGAATTATCATCGTTGATGTTGACATAAAAACTACGTTCATTTAAGTAAGACTTCAACAATAGGTAAAAAGGTACAGTCAATAGTCGTTTTAATTTGTATAGTAGACCATTATGCCAGACTCTATCAAAATCTTGCTTAACATCAAGAAATACAGAAGAGCAGTATTGCCGATTTTCCAACGCATCACTTATTGTTTTACAACTTTGTGACATTATTCAGGGTTCCCGTGATTATGCCGAAAGCCAAACTGATGATGGGGTAAGATTTTTAAAGATTATAAAATGTTTGAACTGAATTATTTTTTAGTTCTATTAAGCTTTTGTTCACGTGACTAACTGCTCGATTTTAATTACGTTTATCTGAAGGGTGTCTAGTTCTTTTCCAAATTTTTCGAAGTTGCATTTTCATGTTAATTAGATCTCTTATTTCCATGGATATTCCGAATCTTGAACTAAAGGTATGACTGTTTTGAGGAGTAGACATAAAAACCACGTCATGGATTATTATCGAAAAATTTTCTACTGCCTGACAAAAAAAAAGTTCTCTCCCTTTTGGGATTTGATATACGTGATCCTCACCAAGTGTGTTTAGCGATAAAATCACCACCTACTAAAAATTTATTCTTAAAGAAATTTTCAAACTGATCACATAATACATTGTATCGGGGTGGAAAGTAAACATAATATTTTGTGACACTATTATTATTGCAAGTTATATTACCTCCAGCTGCCTGCATATAAAGTTCAGTCACAGAATCTAAAACTTCATATTTGATTGAAGACTTAATTAAAATCGCAGCAGCAGCATGTGCCCTGTCATTGGGTTGATTAGCTGATATTAAATCGAAGCCTCTTATATTAAAAAGAAAACTTGCTTGTAAGGTGTGATTCTGATATTAATAAAATGTCTATAAAATTATTTTTGAGAAATAGTTCAACTTCGTTTATATGAATAATTATACCATTTGCATTCCATTGTGCAATATGTAAGGCTAGTTGCATAGTTTGGTCATAAGCATTGACATCATGTTCATTAAAGTATTAGTTAGCTCTATTTGTTTTTCAATCATTGACTCAATTTTATGAAGTAAGTTTTTAGCGCCGTTATTAGCACCGGCAACTTGAGCATAAGTTAAAGGATCATTATTGTGGGTTGTTTGCGGTATATGATTAAAATTCTGTTACTCTGTTGTATTTCTCATAGATCTATTCATTTGTTTATGTACGAGTTTTTGGTAAACTTCATTTACATCCTTTGTAATTCGCGGTATGATTTTTCAAACAATGCACGCATTGAGGAGGGGTGTTTTGAGGCTTAGTACATTCAACAGTTGAGTGAGTAAGACCACATTTTACACACCTGAAAGGTTTTCTACAATACGATTTCGTATATCCAAATTCTTGGCATCTAAAACATTGTACAACGTTATCGAATTTTTTCGGAGCTTCAACTTGTATAACTGTATTACCAGGTGTCTTCATGCTGTGAATATCCTTATTGTTGGAGTTAGGATCTAGATCCACAAAAGACATTGGAAGGGGCTACTTAGTAGCACGACTTATAATATTTCGAATGCTTCTAACATGATGACCTAAAGTAAAAGTTTAGCTTTTATGTCTTCAATTGGCGTTGTGTGATGCAGACCTTTAAGCACCACAGTAAATGCACGTTCCTGTTTAAGCTGATAAGTATGAAAACTAATGGTAATACTGTCTAAATATTTAGTCACTTTCTTATAAGAGTCAGTTGTCTTAATACTTTAACGAACTTGTCCATCACTTAAAGACTTATGATAAAATTCACTACTAGGAATAACTTTTCATAATTTTGTGACCATTTTACCAATATCATCAACATCGGATATGATTAGTGGAGGTGGCTTTGGAGGTTGAGCTTCTTTAGTAGGCATATCATCATCGTTTTCATCATTAGTAAGAGCATCAAAACGCTTTGAAGTAGACGATCATCAAGTTGTTGTCGTTTTGTCGTATTTCTAATAATGAATTTAAAATAACAAAAAATGTCTATTTTAACTTAATCAATAAGTATTTTATTAGTTCACATTTATGGTGTTTACCTAAATTTAACAAATGATGGTTAAAAATTTATATATTTATGATCTAGTGGAAATGTACAGGTATACTTTCCGGTGATACCTAGCTGCAGCGTTTATTTATTACTGATGGTTCAAAATCTATATTTTTATGAGCTAGTGTCAATGCACAGGTAATATCCTTTCCGGTGATACCTAACAGCAACATATAATATCAATGAATTCGGTATAGGTACTCTACCAAATTGACTCTTTCAGATATTTTACCTAATGAACATTCACAGAATACCTGTAAATATATATACCTGTGCGATATATCTAATAGATATATATAAATTCTTAGCTAATCCTTATCAACATCATAATGAAGTTGATTACCATGGTGATTACATTGAATCATTAACAATTGTGTTGTGTTCTGTGGAGTTTATCTAAAAATGCTCTTAATCGTTTAGAATCTATAGTGGAATTCATAAAAACTACATATCACGCAAAAGTCGATGTCTTTGGTAAATCTCAGATAGAGAGATTGTTAAAGTTGTATGACGTAAAAATGAATTCCTTGAATCAGCGTACTAACAGATTAAAAATTAAACATTCCGATTGGATGGATACTGATATAGAAATATTGGCGTGCAAAATATCAACTGGAGCACCCTGCAAGACATATGATGATTTAAGTACAAGATCTAAGAAGAAAAAACTGGCCCATAAGCTTTCTATAATTTCGAATGAAGAAGTTTCTGATACGTTCAAAGAAATGTTAAAAAAGGAGAAGCAACTTAAGAGTGCAATTAATATTGCTGAAATACTGCCAACTGCATTACCAAAACGTCTTAAACGGATTGCCGAAAGTGTACCTACTTCAACGTCACAATTCAATTGTACAGAGGAAGAAACAATTCCTTTAATGCTTGAACTGGACCTCAGCCGAAACAAATGTTAAATTTTAAAAAAAGCTCTGCTTGAAAAGGGACACTCAATTCTACCATCATACAAGGATATTCAAGAAAAAAGCAAGCTATTTTACCAGCTATTTCGGTTACCGAAAAGGAAGCATGTATAGAGCTTTCTTCTTTGCTTGAGAATACAGCTACCAGGATAGTTGCAGATTTTTCTTTGGAAAAAGTAAATAACAGCAACGTTGTATTAATCTGTAAGTGGGGATGTGACGAACTATCAGCCCTTCCTGAATACAAGCATGCTAGTGAAAGTAAGAAAATAGCGGATTATAAAAGCGTATTTATAGCATCTTTGGTGCCATTAAAAATGCGATTTTATTTCTTAAAGCAATCTTCATCAAAGTGTAAAGACTCATTTGAAGATATATGGCTTAACATCACTCCAGGATCAAAACATTTTTGCAGACCTATTTGGTTCGAATAAACAAGGGAGTCGAAGACAACAACAAAGGATTTAGTGGAATATATTAAAGATGAAATAAATGATTTACAACCTCTTTCAATAACCATATCCTTTCAACTTAGTCTAACAATGATTGATGGAAAGGTTAGTAATGACATTACGGAAACATCTTCTTTTTGGAAATGCTCACTATGTGATGAGACGAAATCACAATTTTCGGATATTGGTAAAGCAAGGAGTATTAATGAAGAATTTCTGTCTTTCGGAGTATCTCCACTTCAGGCCAGAATACGGTTCATGGAGCATTTTCTGCACATAGTATATGATTTAAAGTATAGAAGTGTGCCAGAAAATTTAACAAAACCTACCAGAAACAACGAGGATTTAAAAACACTTAGAATATCTGAGAAAAGTAGAATCCAGGATGAATTCAGAAAAGAGACGGGATTAAACATCGACAAACCTCTGCCGCTTGGTGGTAGTACAAATGATGGAAACGCAGCAAGAAGGTTTTTCGAAAATTTCAAATTTAAACCTAAAATAATTGGTATTAATAAAGAGTTGCTTGAAAGGACTAACACACTATTAATGTCAATTAATAGTAAGCACAAAATTAACTCTGCTCGATTTGCAGAATATGCAACAGAAATATCTAAACTACTTGTTTCTCTATATCCATGGAAAGAAATGACACCATCAGTACATAAAGTATTGTGCCACGGCGAAATTATAATTGAACGAAATACTCTTCCACTTGGAGAGCTTACAGAAGAGGTCCAAGAAGCAAGAAACAGAGATTTTAATTCAATTATTCAGCTTCAGGAAATGCTCCAGAACGTCACAAAACGAGGATATTTTTAATAGCCTATTGTTACCATCAGATCCTGTACTATCATCAATGAGAAAATGTTGGATTTATTATAAGCCTTTATCAACTCAAAATACTGAAGACTTGAAGGACCTTTATTATCTTTTAGATATGTATACAGATACAACAGATTATTTTATAGAAAATAAGTAGTATAAGTTTAAAATATTAGAAAAATTGTCTACATAAATTTAATGTAAATAAGTAATAAAAAATCGTATTAGAAATAGAATATTTATTAAGGAAGATGATAAATACCAAAAATAATAATATTGATTAAGTTAAAATAGACATTTTTTGTTTGTTTTGTTATTTTAAATTCATTAATAGAAAGGATAAAGATTTACTTAAATTTGGGAAATGTGGCTACCCTATTAAAAATAAAAAATATTTATTAATTATTTTTATAAAAATATTTTGTGTATAGATATTAGTAAAAGTATACAGAAATATTCATAATTTTCTAAGTAATTATTCACGCAAAACTAAAGGCAAAAGTTGCAAGTTTGTAAAAATATAGTCATATATACAATAAATTGGAAATATAAAAGTTTAAAGGCGCATATTTCTGAAATGAGGCATGATATTGACTTGATCGCATGATATTGACTTGAAAAGATCGGTAATTATATATGCTAAAGGATAAGCTTAATTTGGAATACATATTTTGAAAATTTCTTTCGCTATTTAGAAATAAACCAAACAAAAGGCCCCATTTGGGGTTTATGGAGAAAATACAAATTTTTTAATTGTAATAACATATTTATTTATAAAGATATCTTAATGAAATTTGCAGGAAATGTGGATCTTATTAATATAAATAAAAGCGTTAACCAAATTTCAATCAGGGTCAGGGTTTTTCTGAATTCCTAATCAAAATTATCAAACATGGGATTTTTTACATTTTTGGCTATAGAATCCACATTCTTAAAATATATTCCGCTTGTCGATTCGTGCTTTGGGATTTGAGAAAATAAGGTCTAAAATCAAAACTTTCATATAAAATTTGTCGAATTCGGGAGGGTATGTGCCATGACCAATTGAGTTATTTTTGGACTCAGTAAAGATATCGACTTCAAATTTGCTTTATTCAATAGATAATTTTGTTCTTTAACTAGCTAAGAAAAACACTAATGAAATCCGTCGGAAATACTAGGATATATATGAAAAAAACTGGACCAAGAACATGCAAAATTATGGTGCTTAAAAATTCAAACGTAAATAACTCGAAAACTATAAGAGATAAATAGGACGTGTAAGCATGTTTTTATAGTCCTTATCAGGACCTACAACAATATATAAAAATATTTGAAATCGGACGAGAAACAAAAATTTTGCAAGCAATTAAAACTTTTTTGTCAGAGGTACCTAACTTTGAGCCCCCTTACCTCCGCCCGTGGGGGATTGTTGTGCCCCCCTTCCAAACATAACATTGTACACTCCTCTGCTACGCCTATACGAAATTTCATGAAAATCCAATCGGCCGATCAGAAGTTACAGATTTATTTCCAAAAAATTTCGATTCTGCCCCACTGTGCAATGACAACCATGGGTTAAAAAAGAGCTTCTGCAGCTATTTTGACGCACTAAGAACTTCCTTCCGATGACAACACAATGTTTAAATAATGAGTATTTTTTATGTTATGTTATCCAAGCGGGAACTCGCTATATAAAATTCATGACATTCGTAAGGGAATGATGATGCGCTATTTACATTTCTCCCTTGTAAGCCTGCTTCGTTCGAAGCTCCATTTTTACTGTAAACTAATATAATTAGTTCCATTTAAAACTATATTTATAAAACATAACAAGAGATAAGACTTCATGTATGTATGTTGAATCAATCAACAAAATTATTTCTTTATTTCTATTCAAATATTAGCATTTAGCACATATGTTTTATAAAATAAAACAGATTTTTTTGTGTTTAAAAGACCGGTCTATTCGATATTCGAAAAATGGAAATTTTGAAAAAAACGGCAGTACTTAAGCAGAAAAAATCGGTTTTAAAACTGGTTGGAAAACCCAGTTACCTATAGTCATTGCAATGTTTCAGTTGTACAACAAATAACATACATAAGTAAATGTGTACACTGGTGTATATTCCTATAAACGCATTTAAAATTTTTGTTTTTCTTTGAGGTATATTCGTTTCTCTTAATCAAAAACAATGTTGTGTTGTTACAATAACTTATGATATAAATTTTTTTTTTTTAAATTATTGCAAAAAAAAAAAAAAAAAAAAAAAATAAAAAAATAAAAAATAAAAATAGTGAAATTGGATGAAAAATTAACCGTTCGGAAGGAGTTATTCGAAGCTTTCTTAAGAAAGGGCAGAAATACGAAGTGCATAAACCAACAAAAGGTAATCAAAAATTAACAAAAAGGCAAATTAATAAAATAAAAGAAGTCACCCGCAATAAATTAAATGCTACACAAATAAAAAATAATCTTGACCTTCCTGTCATTTCCAAACATGTTGCACACATTTTGCGAACAGATGGTAACATAAAATGGAAGAAACCAAAATGTAAGCCAATATTAAAAAAAATCATAAGGTAAATCGTTTAAAATTTGCGCGCAAATACATGAAACGGACAGATGAGTGGAATACAGTAATCTTTTCTAATGAAAAGAAATTCAATTTGGTCGGTCCCGATTCATATTCTTGTTATTGGCATGAACAAAATTTATATGTCGAAACGTTTGGTTTGGGCAGCCTTTTATGGTGCAGGAAAATCAAACACATGTTTTGTTCCAATTAAACTAATGCCTCAGTTTATATAAATGTCTGTGTGTGTATTTTAAATAGATTTTTTCAGTTTTTTTTTTTTACCAATAACTCGGTTGTTTATACACCGATTTGGTTGATTCAAAAAATTGAAATTTTAGAAAAATGTTTGTGATCGATCTATATAAGAACGAAGTCCGTAGCTTATGTGACGGCTCCAAAAAGAATGAAAACTCATTTTAGCCGATATCTGGAATATCTAAGAGCCGATTTTTCATTTCGTTAGCACAAAAATTCAGAAAAATAATTTCAAAATTAATTAGTTTATAATTTTTTGTTGAACTCTTTTACAGTTTTTTTAGAATTTTTGTATTTCGGCTTAAGTTTATTGAATAATTGTAGAAGAATACATTGTAAAAGTTTTATTGGAGACACTCGGCAGCAGAATGGAATGCATTTTCTGGTCCTCCATGACCTTCATCAGCACTCTTCAGCGTGCCACCGTGATATTCTTTGTAAACATCATATATATACAACTTTTTGGGAAATGGAATTTGTAACTTATTTTCCCTATATATTATTAAGTAAGCCTAATGGTTTACGATAAAGCTTTTTTACAATTATTTTGTATTCTCCTTTTTCAATTATTATTGTTTATATGCTTAAAGCTACCAGTTAGGTAGTAAATTCAAGCAATATATAATTGTTATTATTTAGCCACTTATTAATTAGCAATGAACAATATTGTTGTTGTTATTTGATTTGTTCCTTCTGTTTGTTGTCTATTTTTAGAAATACTTAACAGTGGAGTCAAGTAACACTTTTTACACCGTGACTTGTGTTGAGTTAATTAGTTTATAGTTTTTTGTTGAACTTTTTTATAGTTTTTTTTTTGAATTTTTGTATTTCGTCTTAAGTTTATTGAATAATTGTAGAAGAATACATAGTAAAAGTTTTATTGGATACTCGGTAGAATGAAATGCATTTTCTAGTACAATACGACCTTCATCATTTCATTTTCTGTGAAAGAACGAAATCTCTAGCTTATAAAGGAGCCTCTAAAAGTCTAAAAAATCTCTAAAAGCCGGTTTTTTTAAAGAAACCTCCGCTATTTTTGAACCGATTTTACTGAATTTCAATAGAATTGCCGAACGTTTGATACATATATCATACATCTACGATATCGGGTGCCTTCATAAACGCCATTTCAACCAACAAAGAGACGGACGGACAGGCATTGTCCTATCGACATCGTTTCTTATAAGTATCCAGACAATATAAACAAATTTGCATATACCCTTAAATAAATGAAAAATTTCTATCACGTCACGCTTTTAACCCATTGGTGGTCAAAGGAAATATATACCTTTAAGAAATTTTTAGATAAATTAAGAATCCTTGTTATATGGAGAAGGAATAGTACAATAAAAGTGTAGAACATGCCATGTCTCTTACTATATAGCCCTCTATAACCCCTAAAACTTTAAAATTGTCAATATCCCCGAAAATGTGGGAGCAATAAGCGATAAACAAGAGGAACTTTTTCACAAAACGCTGTTACTGAGAGATTATAACAATGTATATGGAGTCCTTGGTTGGTTTACGTGGTAGCCCGGGCAATCAATTAGATTCGTTAGAATCCGTTTTGATAATATGGAGTCCTACTATGCTGACAGATTATTGCTGCTTCTTAGTAAGAGAAAAAAAAAAAATGAAAAATGGTAATTAAATTCTAATTTGAGAAAAAAAACCTTATATAAATTAATATTGTGACGTGATGGAAATGTTTCATTTAACTTTCTGTACTATATTTTGTCTGAGTAAGAATTAATCGGATTTATTCACGTTTTATTTTTTTTATCAGTGTTTTGTTGACTTTGTTATTTAAATTTGTTATTTAAATATGGATTGGATTTTTTCAAACTTTTCAGATTTACGGTCATGTGTTTGTTATATCAAATACAAATTTCCCATCTACTCCCACTCCTTACATCTCATATTCCATGGCTTTATGAGGGTTAATTGAGAATGTCTTGATTTTTACAATTTTAAAAACTGATAGGAGCTACGTCTGGCAAGGTGGAGATTTGACTCATACTACATTTTTGTAGTACCATTTCTTGTCTATAAAACATGAATTACCTTAAAAATTATATAACATAAAAATTCCGCAGGGAAACATATTTTCGTTGGTTGTCAATGACTTGAAAATGTGACGTAATGGAGAAATACCGAAATCTTTCTGGTGATTGGAATATACCTGCAATATCTGCAACATGTTTTTCATGATAATTCTTTAGTGTTGACTAGTACATTCAAAAAACCGACATTTTCAGAAAATCGGTATTCGAGTTTCAATATATAGCCTTTTTTAAAAAACCGGTTTCGAATACGGTTTTATGTAAATAAACCATTTAATCGGTTTTTATTAAAAATACAAATATTTAAGAAAGAATAATATTTTTACTAAAGAAAATTAACTTATAATGCTTATCGTTTGTAATGACAAGTAATATAAAAATAAAAAGTCATATAGTTCTTCTGCAGCTAAGGATATGTTCAAATTTTGTATTCTCTTCTAATCCAACTCTCCCTATGTACCTATTTATTCAAATTCTCCTTATTCTGGTGACAAACTATAAAACTGAAATTTACTTATTACCTATATTTTGTTAATAAAAATTAGTTTAAATCTATTAAAAATATAGAAATCTCAGTTCTTAATACGTCTAGGGCTACTCAAATTAGGAATTAAAAAAACTAGCCTTAAAGCTTTATCAGTTCATAATGAAAATAACAAATACTTTCAAATAATTAAACAAATTATTTAAAAATAAAATGTGTATGTAAGCTACTCAAAAAAATTTTAATTTTCAAACAAATTTTATTTTTAAACAATTCCACACTTTTAATGCATAAGACCATAAACAAATATAAAAAATGGGAAGTACAGGTTACTTTAGTAAACACAAATAAAAGAAGGAGCATTTCATAAAAAATCGGTTAACCGACAGGATAACACCGGTCTGTTGAGTTATTCGAAAATAAAAATTATTCGAAACCGGTCGGTTCTTAAAAAAATAAGAACTGGTTATGTGTTATTAATATAAATACTATGTAAATACATTTACTTATTTTATAATACATTTCCATAGCAACTATAAATATTTTTATCAAATCAATCCAGAAATAAATGCTAAAAGTAATATTGAGGCAATATTGAGTGATAACTCTACATGGGTAGAAATTGAAAGTCATTGGTCGGCAACCAAAAATTATTATTATATCTGGTGTGCTCAATATATGGGCGCAGTATAATATATATATATATATATATATATATATATATATATATTATCGAGGGTCTTCATAAACGCTATAATAACCGACAAACGGACAGACATCCTTATTTCGACAAGGTTTTATATAAGGATCCTGAAAAATTAAATAAAATAATCGTGATGATGAATTTCTGAACATAATGTATAACCTTTCATTTTATCAAATGAATAACATCTGTAATTGTAATGGTAAATTGTTGGATCTAGAAAGATTTCCATTATCCTACCATTGAAATCAGCTGTTTTCTGGATTCCAAAAATAACTCTGTGCAAAGTCCTGATGGTAAAGAATTGTATTGTTTTCGTAAAACTAATTACCAATTTAATCTCAAATGCAAATGATAAATGTGTGCCAAAACTTAAGGTCAAAAAATACACGGGACCACCTTGGAGCAATAAATACATTTCGAAACTGAAGAATTTAAAGAATAAGCATTACAGAATACACAAAAGTCGTAATTGATTACTGACTATCGTAAAAATTCTGTTGGTCTGGTAAATAATTCGTTGTACAACAAATACTTGTTAAAAGTGTAAAAAAAAAACAACTTTAAATGTGACCATGTTTTATAAATTTGTAAATTCAAAAAGAAAGAGTAGTGTATTCCCATCAGTTATGAAACATTGAGTATGGTGATGATGCTGTTATTATTAATATGTTCGCAGACTTTTTTCAAATAATTATTCCAATGTATTTTATGAAGATTCCAAAGACTACCCATACCATATTACTTCAAACGGATAAATTAGTTTTATCACTATGGAAACCTGCGAGGTATTGGATAAATTACAAAAATTAAAAAAAAAAAAATAAATAAATTTAGTCATAAACCTGATGGTGTTCCCAGCTATATATTAAAATATTTCGTGGCAGCTTTAGCAGGTCCTTTAACATCTTTGTTTAACACTTCAATAACTAATGGATATTTCCCTTATCTGAGGAGAGATAATTACTTGATCCCGTTATTTAAATCAGAAAATAAATTAAACATATCCAATTACAGATGTGTAATTCCGAAACTTATTGAACAATTTATTATTGTTATACTATGTCATTATATATCCTTAATATTGTCTCCAATGCAACATGGTTTTCGGAAAGGCTTTCCAACTATAACTAACCTCTAAACACTTTATATGTGCATCTGGCGTTCCCCAAGGAAGCCATTTGGGACCAATCCCTTTTTCTTTATTTATCAATGATCTTCCTAAAGTTATTAACTTTAGCAACATTCTAATGTATGCGGACGATGCACATAGGGGCTAAATTATACCAAACGTGGCATTAAATAACCAGCGGTATTTTAACATAAGTTATTTGTATCAGTGAAAAAATAATTTTTATAGATTTTAAATATGTTTTAATATTATAACCCACGGAACAAAATAAATGAAAAAACATGGTAGAGTGTTATATTCGGCTATGCTGAATTTTATATATCCTTCACTCGTGTTGAGCTGTTATATGAAAATGTAATATATTTAAATGTTTTTAGTTAGTATTTAACAAAAATTTTTAGAATTTAGATATTGAATGTAAAATATAAATTAATCAAAAATACATATATTGGATTTAATTTAAAAAAATATATTTATCTCTATAATATATCTACTTAAAAAATAGTAATAATGCGCTTTTTCAACCCAAAAATTCTGAAAAAATGATCGAATTTTTAGTTAATGAACGAAATCTATAGCTTACATAGGTGCTTCAAAAAGTTGAAAAATACCTTAGTTTATTGTTGTTTGCGTTTTTCAGTACCCACGAAAACAGGTATAGGAGAAATAATAAATTAAAGAAAGATTTCCCAATATAGGACAGGGACATCGACCAAAAATGTATTTTGGCTGATATCTCTGTTACTAATGGACTGATTAAATTCATTTCTTCAGGACAAAAATTCAGAAAAAATTTTCCGATTTTGTTTTGCAAAAACTAAGTTCCTAGCTTATATAGAGGCTTAAGAAAATCAAAAACCGAATTGAAAACCCCGTCTTTTTTAATATCTCCGTCATTTTTAAACCGGTTTTTATGAATTTAATAAAAAATTTCTGGAAAAGTTTTCTGATCTTTTGATATATATAGGGAATTCTCTTTTTACGTTTACCTTTAAGATACCGACGTTAAACCGCAAATATATTTCTTTAATTTTGATTTTTTTAACTAACTTTTGATGCAACACCTCATGGAGTAAAACAACATCTCGTGGAGTAGAACAACAAAAATTCAAGATCTGAAATGGTTCCATGTGGTACCGTCAAGCACTCAAAGTTAAAAAAAAATCCAAAAAAAAGTGTTTGAAAATAACAAGTTTTTTCTATCTTTTGATTCCTGTAATCGCGGATTTTACCATATGTATCCAATTTATCTAACATAAACTACAAACACTTGTAGAAAGAGGGCAACTTGGGTTCAATCAATGTGTCATTGACCAGTATTAAATTATATTATGGACAAGTGCTAAAACCAACATTTTCTAAATTTTAATTTTTGCAGTTTTTTGATTAGAAAAATTGAGGTGTTGCGAGTATTGTAAAATAAAAAATAGAGGTTTATTATTATTTTAAATTTTAAAATCGTTGTGGCGCGATAAATCGATCTAAAATTTTGCGTACTTTATATTAGAATTTTTTACATTTTTTGTGAAATTATATCTATAATAAGTACATCTATTCTGTCTTAGTTAAGCGAAAAATTGGTTTCAACAAAAAAATTGCATAAAAAGTATTCGTGACCTGAGATCGCGTTGTCTGTAATCTTTCATAAATCGTCGAAGCACACCCAAGCCGCTAACTGAAATCGGTGAAAATGTAATCTACAGCTGTTATTATAGAATATATCGGAATCAAGTGGCAATCAAAAATAATTACGCATTTGAATTTAATGCAACTTTTAACATTTTCGAGTGTATATATGTATTTGTCATTGAAAAATTAATTTTATAGTTATATACGAGTAATTAATATATGCAATTTTTTATTTACTATTTTACAAGAATTTTTTGTGGTTAGGTGTGAAAAATACATCAGCAATTGAAATGCAGTTAATATATACATATATATATATATATATATATATATATATATATATATTATATATATAATTTATGTGCACTTTGTTTTTGCTCTATGTTTAAACAGATTTGTGGTCGCGATTATGTTCAATTATACAAAACTTACCGAACTTTCTTTAATTTGTATCTTATATACGTCTGTGTAGGACAACCATAACATAAACGGTCATTTCTTGTCAATTAATCATTAAAAAAAGGCTTCGATTGTCAAATATTAAAAAATTTTATAAAATTAAAAAACGAGAAAATTTAATTAAAATTTAATTTAATTAAAATTTCTTTAATGAAATGTTAAAAAATCACTGTGATCGCGATTATATTCGATGTCATCAACAATACTGTATCATTTTTAATTTGTATTTCAGACATTATTGATGTGGATTATATGCGTGTGGTAATTTTTTAAATATTGTTGAAAATAAAATTTTGGCAATTTTTTATAACTTTTTATCTTAAACCTCCATAACACTAACGACGTTCGCTAAAAGTCATTCACGCGAACAGATTTGTGTTTCATTAAAGCCAGCTAATAGTGATACCAAAGAGCGTTGATGTGCAATTAAAAAAAAAAAAAATTTAAAATTTTTTTGAACCCTAAAAGTAAACGAGTTTGAAGAAGTGCCAATAGATCATATATTTATATTTTCGGGAGGCTTCAAAAAGGCCATTTAAACCATTTTAAAGTCGAAAAAAACTAAAAAAAAACCTTTTTTATACATATCTCCGTCATTTAAGAACCGGTCTTACTGAATTTCAATAGCAAAATTATAGAAGATATTTCCGATTGTTTGATATATATTATATATGGTAGTAAACGGTGGGTTTCGTAAACGACATTTCAACCGACAAACGGACGGACGTATTCCTATCGACATCTTTTCTTACGAGGGTCTAGAAAATATAAACTTGTTTGCTTTCCAACGAAAATTGTGGAAATTACAAACATAATGACAGACTTATACATACCCTTTACACCTATTGTGAAGGGTATAATAATGAAAATATACCTATAGATTTTTTTATTTTCATAATTTTTTTCTTTGTTGAGTACGAAATTTATAAATATTATTTTATTATTTAATAATAAAGAATTTAGAGTACTATATTCGGCTGTGCCGAGTCTTTTATACCCTTCACCACTTTACCAAAAAAAAAAAAAAAAAATTGTATGCCTTAATAATATTCGTACATTCATTTGTTCCACAAGCAACGATTACTTAAAAAAAATCACAACAACTCATAAGCTTACATATATTTATATATTTTTGTATGTATATACAAGCAAACTGACTGCATATACAAAAAAGAATTACAACACCAATAATCATCATAATACTGCTGTTTTCAACTAAACTGCGTGCTTATACAAAAAACAACACCACCAATAGACATCGCAATGCTTAATACAAATGTTTGTGTGTATATATAATTAACAGATTTTTTTAGTTTTTCGTCCATAACTCGGTTGTTTATGAACCAATTTGGTTGATTCAAAAACTGAAATTTTAGACAATTGTTTGTGATATAAAAACGAAGTCCTTAGCTCCAAAAAGAACAAAAAGTCGTTTTAGCCGCTATCTCGAATATTTATGGGCCGATTTTTAATTTCTTTGGCATAAAAATTCAGAAGAAATATTTACAAACTTTCTGTGGGGCTTAAGAAAGTCGAAAAAATAACATCTAAAAAGATTTTAGGATATCTTTATATAAATTGGAGCATTGGAATGACTAACAGTGTTGTTGTTTTTTATATAAGAAAACAGTAGTTGTGTGTATATATATATGTACATTTATTTGAATGTGTTTAGTTTGCTTTTTGTATATGAGAGCACATAATGTAATTATAAAGTGATCGCACATCTACAAAAACAACAATGGCTTGAATTTTGCTAGGTAAAACCACTGCACATAATGTCAAAATGATATGAACAAAAATGAGCAAAAAATATTACATACGAATACAAAAACAATTTGACATTTTCGCGCGGTATGTAAGTGAAAAAATTGTAAACGTGGTCGATTTCTTATTACACTATGATAAAAGCAGTGATTGCTTAGTTTGTATATACATACATCCAAACCAGAGACCTGCGTCGAACACTTTTTAATGGCGATGGCGGTTTATGAAAAAATTATCAGCGGCAGTTCAAAATCGGTTGAAGCTGGCTGAAGATACATAACACTTATTACCAGTGTTGCCACAGCTCCAAAGAATAAGACTATAAAAAAGTTAACTTTTTTAATTACCAAAAAAAAAGATCATTCTCATTAGTTTTTGATACTTTTTATACAGATATTTTAATAAATTTATAAATTAAACATAGAATGGATTCTAGAAGAAAGACCAAATGAAAAATCGCCAAAAAGTTCGTATACAAATTTTGGGTTATATTTTATGTGACATTTTTGAGCTATAATTCCTTTTTGATTAGCATTTCCAAATGTTGGGTGATTTTCGCTTTCATAAGAATTTTTTAATAATATTCATAAATAGTTTTTATGCTAAATGAAGTATATTAAAAATTAATTATAATAACCGATTTAGTAAATCCGCAAAATTTTTAATTTGTAGAATAAAACGCATTTTTTGTGCGATGAAATACAAAAAAGTGCTTAAATAGATGATTCTGTAAAAATAAAATTAGTAATATCAAATAAAGAATTATTTTTTTCGCTGTTTAAGACAATTTTAATAATCAAAAAAGGATAGAAAAAATCTAGAAGTTAAAACGAAATTTTAAGGTTAAAAGCAAAATAAAATGTCTAGATTTAGCCTTGAAAAGTCTAAACTGGCAACACTGCATATTACATACTTATACGAGTATTGATACATACAATTTTTATAAAAATATTTATTTTGCTAGACATTAAATTTCATGAATTTATTAATTTATAAATGTACAGAAAAAAGTTTGTGCATAAATATAAGAATTTACTTTCATTGATTATAGTTCATAATACTAAAGAATAATATCTTAAATATTAACACTTTTTTACATTTTTTGAAATGAATTAAAAGTCAAGAAGACTTAAGAAATTGTTTAAATTTTCATTTCTTCGCAGAATTTTTGGTTTTTAATGATTTTTAGGCACATGTTGTGGGGCGGAAGAATACAGCAGATGTGTTTTTTTATTATAATGATGCATGTGCTGTAGAATGGCAGCAAATTTAAGCAATTTTCTAATGTTTACTTTTTAACAGCTTTTTTATTGGAAAATTTTCATTTAAAGGGTTTTATTGTTAATATTTTTATTTTAGAATTTGAAGCAAATCTAATAAAACTAAATTAAAATTTTAGCAGCATTTTTGCAATATTCGCAAAATTTTATTTATTATGAAAAAAGTTCGGGGAAAAAGTCATGTTCGATTCATATATTTATGAAAAAATTTTTAAAATATATGAATTTTTTTTCTCTGTGTGTAATTATATTTAATAAACTTTTCAAGATTTTGGAGTAAATTAAGACGACCGGTCCACTTGATTTTTAAACAAATTTTCAAGGTTACCGTTACCGCTAAAATACCCTGATCTAAATAATTGGAAATACCGTTACTGAAAAAATTGCCTTACCAAAAAAGCTTTAAATACCATTAAATTAAATTAAATTATTATTTTGAATAAAATTAAAATAAAACTTGTGAGATTTTTATGGTTATCCCAAACCGAATAATAAATATTTGATACCACTTTATATTTCATGCTTGCAAACCAATATCTGCGAAATTTCTGAAACAACCTTTACCGAAATAATTATGAATACCGTTACCGCTAAAATACCGATACCGAAATAGGTCAAAGTAACGATAACGCTAAACTATCGTTAATGAAAATACCGTTACCGCTAAAAAACAAAAATAATCGAAAATACCATTACCATTCAATACCTTTTTGAATCGGTTACCAACCCTGCAATTTTTATAACGATTCAGTAGTATTTTGCTTGGGATTAAAGTTTACGAGTTATGGATCTAAATAATTTTGCGATATTTTTCTGAATATTTTTATTGGCATTTGCGATTCAAATTATATTATTACCATTTAAAAGTACGTTCAATTACCTTTCTAATGATATGTAACACTATATTTATCAAATCCTTGAGAGGAAAAATTGCATTTTTATATATTTTATATATGATATACTTACAAAATATTTTTATTTGCAAAAAAAAAAAAAAAAAAAATTATTCGGCGATGCCTGTGTTCGACATACATAGACGAAGAAGTCCCTAAGCACGGTCAAAGGCCGGCTACACGGAAAAACCTTTATTAACGTTAAAAGGAAAATATTTTTATTTCAACTGGGCCGGTAATCTTAATTTGCTTCAAAATTCCTTATACTTAAAAAAGAACATAGTTTTTATAATACTTTCCGTTCCGTTCAGAGTGGAATATTGATTTAAACTGAAGGAAAGTACTTAATATTTCTTTTCTAATCTGTATGACTAATTTGATTGAGTTTAAATAAGAATTAAACAATTAAAAAACTCCGAAACGTTTCTGATATAAAAATAAGAAAACTATCCCTTTATTAAAATTTGGAAAATTCGTACTTTTTTTACTTGGTCTGAAACTTAATGATATGTTTTGGATAGTTTTTCAGAGGATTATAGACACATGTCGTAATCTAAAATGCAAAAGAAAAGGAGTCATGTTTAAAATTGGGCTTTGGAAATCATTTTACATTTACGAAAAAAAGCAGTTTTTTTCATTTAATTAGGCATTTTTCTGCTTTTTAACCAGTTTTTTCATGCAAATAATTTAACTAGTTAATAGAAAAAACACTTATTTAATTTTTTTATTGCTGTATTCAACTCTGATTTATAAATTGTGAAAACAACCTCATGTACGAAAATTTAAGAATATTTCAAAAAGAAAAATTATTTTAAAATAAAAAAAATATATAATTAAAAACAGAAAAAGTGATTGCTTTGAGTATTTTGCAAAAAAATATAGACGGCGGCTTATTTAAAGCCGTCATAAGATGAAATTTTTGTCAGCGGAGGTGGCTATTGAAATTCTTCGGCGGCTTGGCTGCTTTACTGGCAGGCGCAGGTCTTTGAATACTAGCTTATAGAAAAAACAACAACAACACTAATAGTCATTGCAATGCTTCATATAAATGTTTGTGTGTAAACGAAAACCACTGCTTGCCAGAGAACCAAGCCGAGAAAATATTCGATGGCGACGGCGCGATACTTTTTGGTCGGCGGCTGATTTTTAGCCGGTGTGAGCCGAACAAATGGGTGGCGGCTGATGATGTAGATAATTAATCGGCAGTGGTGCGCCGCCGACTTTGAGCAGATCGGCTTGTTTTTTTGCTCACACAAAAAATTACTACTAAATTTATTTCAATAAAAAATGTAAATAAAAATTTGTTAATTTTTTAATTGGCGATTTTTTAATTTAAACTACAAGTTAATAATTTAGTTCATAGTTATAGTGAGTTGTTACAGTGTGTTTAAAAATAAGTTAAGCATTTAGCTCAACTGGAATTAAAAAGTATTAGAACTACAGCATTTTTTTGCCGAACGATGATTCTTCTTCCATAAGAAAATGACATCATATTCAACTGTTATTAACTACATCAGTTGTCGCTTTAGTTCTAATTTCGATAGAAAATCAACAACTACTGCTTTCTTACATAGTGTCTACATTAGAGATTTTTCTATCAAGATAAACGGCAAATTTAACGTGAATTTGTGGAAGGTGGCAACACACAGTGGGGTCAAACGCAAATTTTTTGGTAATAAATCTGAATCTCCTAAACTACTGGTCGGATCAAATTGAAATGTATGGAAGAGTTGTAGAGGAGGACCTAAGCTTTCAGAAAAATCATCTTGTAGTCACCCTGTGATAACACGAGATAAACTACAGGGTGTCAAAGTTGACTACCTCGAGTATGTAAAAGTTAAAAAAAATCGTAACTTGTAAAAATGAAGTCCGATTTTAAAGATTTTTATATTTCTGGAATGTGCTTGGCAAGATAAAGAAAAAAATAAGCTTACTCATCTAAGTTATCTCTTACAGTTAAAAAGATATTTACGCTTGAATTTTGAATTTTTGATTTTTTGGCTCGACTTTCTTTCGTTTTTCGGGAATAAGTCCGGAGATATATGAGGTAAAAATTTTTTAAAAATATTCTGTAATTTGCTACATACTTCAAAATAATATGCTGAAAAAATTTTTGGATTATCTCAATTCGTCTAGACGTGAAAAATATTCAAAGTCAGCACTCTGAAATTGGCATGAAAAATGGCTATTTTTTTACAAAAATATAGTACAATTCATTCACTTTTTTCTCAAAGTTCCGTTAATAAAAAAATTTTTTCCTTATTAATTTCAAAAGATAAGGCTTCATAAATGGTTAATAAAGAAATTTTGAATTGATTTAAGTTTGCACCCTACATCCAGCATTGGCCGAAAATTGTCAATTTTAAAAAATAGTTTCATTTTTATCGATTAATAAAAAAAAATGTCACGCCAGCTTTTTTAAATTTGGTACCCATATTTTTTATAGAAATAGATTTAGAATGATTTAACACTAAACTGCTTCCCGCCCGGCCAAAAACGAATGCAGGAGTGGAGATTTTATGTTAAAAGTCAGTTTTTTAACGACTATTTTTAAAAGCATATTAAAAGCATATTAGCATAATATTTTTAATATTATTTCTTATGTAATGTATAAAACACAAATCAAGCTTTCATTCCTAAAAAAATCAATAAAATAGCTCCAATAATCTATTTTTGGTAATTTTTCAAAAATAAATATTTTTGTTTAAAAATAGCTGAAAATTCAAAAAAATTTAATTTTTTTAATACAACTCCACTAATTTTGCAAATACTTTAAAAATGTTAAAAGAATATAAAAACAGACTTATTTACCAATTCAACGTTATATAAAATGTTGATATAGGTCATTTAATAATAGTAATATAATGGCCTCAAAACTACCAAGTCACGTCAAAAGTTGCAAAATTCACTATTTTGTGCTTATTTTTGTTACGAGATAATAATATTTATTAATGAATTTATTTAAAGTGTTCATAATTTTTTTTCTACTGAAAAGGTTTTTAAAATTACCTAAGTATATAAATAAGTATATTTTCCTTCGTTTTTTATTACATTTTTTTAAGTTTTTAAATAATTTACCTAGCTACTTAATTAATGTATTATAACAAAAATGATTTTTTTACAATCGCATAGGTACATTTTTTGACGTACCTGTTTAACACTACAGGTCATAAAAATAAACTGATTGAAATTGGGGGTTTTGAGCAAAAATTTAAATTTTTTAATTCATTTTTGCCTGTCACCATTTACCTGATATAAATATTCTTTTTCTATATATAAGTATCCTTATAAATATTCAGATTTATTAGTGAATTTGCCATTATGGAGATTACATTAAAACACTTTTCTATTTGCAAAGTAATCTGGGATAATCTATCTGATATTACAAATCGTCCAGAAAAAATAAGAAAACTCATTGATACAGTAGTATCTTTTGGATTAACTCTTACTGCAGAAGACAGTTTAAAGCTCGAAAATTTTTATAAATCATACGAAAAAAGGATGCAAGCTTCAGATTGGTCAATACCAAAGTTCAAGAAGAAAAATGAAGAGTGGAAAAAGGGTCGACCAAAAAAAAGTTACGATGAAGTTCAGCTAAGAACAAAGAGGACCAAACAGGAATCTATTCTAAATTCACATACGAATGCCGAAATAAAAGATACATTTAAAGCTTTAGTAACACGTACGCAACCAAAGGAAGTAGAAAAAGTTATAGATGTGTTACCAACAGCTTCTCTCAATCGATTACATCGGATAATCGAAAGCATAGTGACACCGAAATCAACATCGTCCTTTACCTCTGAAGATGCTTTAGCTCTAATATTAAATTTAGGATTATCAAGAAACCAATACGAGATTTTGAGGAAATCTGTTAGCGAAAAAGTATATGATATCTCTCCCAGTAGCAAACCAGTGAGAGAAGCGAAAAGTAATATTTTACAGTCTATGGAGCATCCGGTTAATGCTTCTGTTAAAAGTGCTAAAGTTAATATATTGCAATTCTTGAAAATACTGCCTCTAGAATTATATCTACCTTCAGCAATGATAACATTGAAAAATTCAAAGACTCTGAACTTATTTTAATATTCAAATGGGGCTGCGATGGAACATCAGGATTTTCGGAGTACAAACAACTGGATGGAAGTAATTCTGGAAATAATTATTCCTCGCTGTTTATAGCGTCTCTGGTACCACTTCGAATGCGCTTAAATAATCCTTCCTCATCGACAAGAAATGACTCGCTTTTTGATGATATATGGATAAATTTAACTCCAGGTTCCAAATTTTTGTGCCGTCCAATCCTTTTTGATTACACAAAAGAAACCACGGTTACAATAAACAGCATTGTCAACCAATTGGAAGAAGAAATTAAAGCATTGCCCCCAATATATGTAAAAGTATCAAACAGAACTATTAAAGTTACATTTCAACAACAATTAACGATGATTGATGGAAAAGTTGCAAACGCTATAATGTAATATATGTGGAAAAATAAGTTCACAATTTCAGGATAATTCTGAAGTCCTTATTAATAAAAATTCTTTAAAATTTGGAATGTCACCACTCCACGCAAGGATAAGATTTTTGGAGTTCTGCTTACATCTTGCATATGATATATTCCCGGGCAGGAAAATGCTACAGTAAAAAACAATTTGGAACTTCACGAATTACGAAAAGAGGAGAAGAAAAGAATTCAAAGAACAACTCGGATTAATAATTGATAAACCCCTACATGGCTATGGAAGCTCAAATGATGGAAATACAGTAAGACGCTTCTTTGAAAATCCGGAACTCACATCTTCAATCACAGGCATTGACTTAAATATTTTGAAGCGTTTTAAGATTATATTGGCAGCCATTAATAGCAAAAAACAAATTAATGCGGACAAATTTAAAATTTTTGCTTACGAAACTAAAGAACTACTTAACATTACATACCCCTGGAAATCAATGACTCCAACAATTCACAAAGTATTGGCTCATGGTAAAGAGCTAACAGAGGAAGCACAGGAAGCCCGAAATAAAGATGTTGAACATTTCCGACTCTTCAATACCCGAAAATGTTCGAAAATAGCGCAAAATATGGACTTAATGGAATATTTATTAATATCATCAGATCCAGTTATATATTCTATAAGAACACGATGGCTACCAAAAATCACTCTTGAAATAGAAAAAGAGGATTCCGAAGCTAAGGAAGTTAAAAATTTGCTAACGTTCGTTGTTTCTGATTATTTTCAAGAAAATCTCTAATAATATCTTCGATAATATATTCTTAATAAAATAAATATACGGGATATATGTATAATAAGTATGTAAATATGTAGAACAAATTAAAAAAACATTACTCAAATAAAGAATTTACTACTTTATAATAACAAATATATACCTACATAATACATTAGAAAACTCAAATGTTACGTATAAACACATATGGAAATACGGAACAAAATACTGAATTTTGCAACTTTTGACGTGACTTGGTAGTTTTGAGGCCATTATATTACTATTATTAAATGACCTATATCAACATTTTATATATCGTTGAATTGGTAAATAAGTCTACTTTTATATTCTTTTAACATTTTTAAAGTATTTGCAAAATTAGTGGAGTTGTATTAAAAAAATTAAATTTTTTTGGATTTTCAGCTATTTAAAAAAAAAATATTTATTTTTGAAAAATTACCAAAAATAGATTATTGGAGCTATTCTATTGATTTTTTTAGGAATGAAAGCTTGATTTGTGTTTTATACATTACATAAGAAATAATATTAAAAATATTATGCTAATATGCTTTTAATATGCTTTTAAAAATAGTCGTTAAAAAACTGACTTTTAACATAAAATCTCCACTCCTGCATTCGTTTTTGGCCGGGCGGGAAGCAGTTTAGTGTTAAATCATTCTAAATCTATTTCTATAAAAAATATGGGTACCAAATTTAAAAAAGCTGGCGTGACATTTTTTTTTATTAATCGATAAAAATGAAACTATTTTTTAAAATTGACAATTTTCGGCCAATGCTGGATGTAGGGTGCAAACTTAAATCAATTCAAAATTTCTTTATTAACCATTTATGAAGCCTTATCTTTTGAAATTAATAAGGAAAAAATTTTTTTATTAACGGAACTTTGAGAAAAAAGTGAATGAATTGTACTATATTTTTGTAAAAAAATAGCCATTTTTCATGCCAATTTCAGAGTGCTGACTTTGAATATTTTTCACGTCTAGACGAATTGAGATAATCCAAAAATTTTTTCAGCATATTATTTTGAAGTATGTAGCAAATTACAGAATATTTTTAAAAAATTTTTACCTCATATATCTCCGGACTTATTCCCGAAAAACGAAAGAAAGTCGAGCCAAAAAATCAAAAATTCAAAATTCAAGCGTAAATATCTTTTTAACTGTAAGAGATAACTTAGATGAGTAAGCTTATTTTTTCTTTATCTTGCCAAGCACTTTCCAGAAATATAAAAATCTTTAAAATCGGACTTCATTTTTACAAGTTACGATTTTTTTTAACTTTTACATACTCGAGGTAGTCAACTTTGACACCCTGTAGCTTATCTCGTGTTATCACAGGGGGACTACAAGATGATTTTTCTGAAAGCTTAGGTCCTCCTCTACAACTCTTCCATACATTTCAATTTGATCCGACCAGTAGTTTAGGAGATTCAGATTTATTACCAAAAAATTTGCGTTTGACCCCACTGTGCAACAGTTGCACAAAAACAACAATATGGCGTATTCATTATTGTTTTTTACATATATGCAGTTTGACAACTGTAACAACCAAAATAATAATCAGCTGTTTAACTAAGATTACCTTGTATATATTCGCATTGATTTTGACGTTTGTTTTGATATTGAAAGTCATTGCAACGCTTTTTATATATGTTTGTTTGTGTATCAAAAAACCGAAATTTTAGAAAAATATTTATAACAGATATGTACGAAAACGAATTCTGAAGCTTATTTAGAAGCTTCACAAAGTCTAAAAAAGTGTCTCGACCGATATCTCTGTTACTAACGAACCGATTTTGTTTATTTCTTCCGCAAAAAAAAAATTAAAAAAAAAATCCGAATTTTCTGTGCAAAAACGAAGTTGCTTTCTTATATAGGGGCTTAGAAAAGTCGAAAAAATATATTTTTAGAGGCCTTTTCGGTTTTCGGCGATATCTCGATTGATTGATTGTTGATTTTTAGTAGTGTCTAGTTCTAAGGAATATTCCCTATAATTTGATGTATATTCGATAACGGGGGCTTTCTAAAAAGTGATTTCAACAGACAGACCGACAGAGGCACATCGATATATCGACTTCCCTATCAATAGGGATCCAGAAAATATATACTTTTTGGGGTCTTAGATGAATACTGTAGAATTTACAAACAGAATGACAAATATACCCTTTACATTTGTAATGAAGGGTATAAAAATAAATTTCATGTTTTTTTTTTTTTTTTTTTAAGGAAAACACATTACCTCTGCGCCAGTACAGGTTTTAGTCAAAATTAGTCAGAAAAACAACAAAATAGAAATAAATGATTAGTACGGAAACGCTTTCTTGTAAATTCTGACGAAAACTTGCAAGTCTGACAAGTACTGGAACAGAGCTAATGCTTTGTAATATTCCAACAAATCCAAATGATATCGTAATGATATCATAACGATATAACTTCGGTGATAAAGAAGCCCTATAATGATATTATTTTTAATTCTAAAATAATATAGGTTGCTTTCTAAAAGGTACACTCGAAAATGATATCATAATTTTTGAAAATAAAGATATTAGTAACGATATCGTTGAATTTAAACAGCATGATAATTTAGCAATACATACATATATACATACATCCATACATACATACCAAATAATTTTTTATGTAATACGAAATTTCAGTAGTCCGAAAACAGTTTCCCTTAAAATCCAAGCTGAAATTGGTTTCTTTATCTTATCCTCTTTTATTCTAATCTAAGAGACAGCTCACTTAGGTCCAATTTGGCCCCGCTGTGAAACCCTGAGGGATCATGTGTTACTAATGCAGATATCCATAAAAGCATTCGAATCGTACCAGCTCGTCGCATGTATGAAAGAATTGATCCATCTGATGTCAATATTAGAGAGATCTAATAATGGATGCAAAAACAGACTACCAAAATTAGCAGTTATAATTTCAGTGAGAGTGGGACAGTGGCATAAAAGATGCTCCACCGTTTCCCCCTCTTCTTCATCATGACAACTTCTACAAAAATCGTTAAAAGGGGACCCAAGTCTCCTAGCATGTGCCCCAGCAACCCAGTGCCCTGTGACAACGGCTACCAGAATTCGTAACCAAAGCCTCGGTAGTCCCATAATGAAGTTAGATCGGGATTTATCATAATGTGACCATATTTGCCTCGAGGTTGAGCATGTGGGTTTATTTGTCAATCTATCTTGGCCAATTCTCGATAAGTTTCGCAGAATTACTGATCTGAAGGACGAAAGCGGTACTTCAACCAGTTGGTACATGTCTTCATATCGAAGAAGGGAGCCATTTTTGGCTAGTTCGTCTGTGATAAGATAATTTGGGGTGTTTGAATGACCAATTTGAAGGGAATATAAACGCCCCCTCCCTCTTCAACTCCTTCAGCAGATTTGAACCCGTCAGAATAAACCTTCACTGAACCAGATCTTAATTCCAGAGCAGTTGAGATTAATACTGAGAAGTCTCTGCCAAGAAAGGGTGTGGAAATACAATAATCAATATTGCAAGGAATGCTATTAAGGAAACCTAGAACGGTTTAATGGCCGAATCCACTATCATTCCATGCACCTATAGTCCTAAGCCTGGTCGCCGACATAAAGGCGATCTGTTGGAGATCATGGTCCATGTAACTGGAGACAATGTAAATGATGCCAGAGCTTGCCTCCCATTCTGCTACTACAGTATCCTGATCGCGGAAATCAGAGAGAATAAAGATACTGAGTTTACTGCTTGCTTTTATACAAGATCGTATTCTACCTGATACTGCAGTTGTAGCAGCTTGAAGTTGTCTGCACGTAGTCCGCAAACTATTTCGCTGACGATCCATGGTTCTTGGACTAGTACCAGATATCTCCTTTCTCTACCATTCGAAGGAGAACGCATGCATGGCTGCTTTAGAATGGTGAAGATTAACTTGCGTTATCTTCACAATGTATGGATGATAGTCACGTTGACGTCATCTTGGTCGGAGTCCAAGAGGGCTTCTTTATCAACTGCTTCGTCCAATTGCTCAAAAAATTCACCCATAAACTCAGAGCTTGAATGAGTGTCCTCTTCAGCAAGAGAACTAGCAGACTCTTCACAAGACATTGCTTCCGGAATTTGATTATCAACGATCTGAACCGGTCTGTCTTTGTCATCCTCTCGGTAAACCTGTAGAAAGATTGACTCAAAGCCCTAGTAAATCTTATCACTTTTCTGAGAAGTGGAAGATTTGTTCGCAACTCCTTTGTTTACAATAGGGTTGCCGTCACCAGAGTTGGTTTCGAGCAGACAGTCCCCCAAGTAGGGGGTTTCGCCGGTCTTGTGCCGGCGCGGGCCAGAGCAGCTTTTGAGGTGCTTGTTTTGAGGCTCAGAGGTACCTCGCTACTATAGTTTCCAGAATTGGAAGTTGGATTTTCGCATTTGGTGAACTTGCCACCTCCCACTGTTTGTAGTTCCGTTGTGCTCCTTATATCATTTTGTTTGTTTTTTTTTTGTCTGGATTCGTAAATTTTGTTGGTTAGGTCCGCGGGCAGTCACTAGACATGGCTCGTGCCATTACTTAGGTTTGACAGTGTGGTATGTTAAACCTAAATAATGACAAAACTCGCCCTATTCATCACCTGGGGTCGCGCTCTATGGGAGATCTGTCAACTTTATAGGAGATTTTCATATAATACACAACATAAAATATTTTTTTCCACAAAAATTTTCAATTTATTTTTATTTTCCTGAAAATGTTTGAAGCTTTTTAGTAAAGAAAAAATAATTTCTATATTTTATAATATAATTTTAAAATTATGATATCATTGATGATACCGTACAGAGAAAAAAGTTTGTACATAAATATAAAAATTTACTTTCATTGATTTCAGTTCATAGTATTTAAGCATAATTTCTTAAGAATTATTTTTTTTTTATATTTTTTTCAATGAATCAAAGGTCAAGAAGACTGAAAAAATTATTTAAATTTTCATTTATATTTTCAATTTGTAAAAAATGTTTGAAATTTTCTTTGAAAAATTTTAAGTTTTTAATGCTTCTTAGCTATTAATATTATATTTTATCTAATCTATATATTTATACCGTTCTTGCAGTAAAATTATTTAGAATTTTGTAAAGAATCCGATAAATATTTTAAAAAAATTTGGGGCTAATATTGAGTCCGCCAAGTTAAAAAACTTGAAAAACGAGACTAAAAATGAATAAAAAAATTATTTCGACCTAAATATCTCTTAAACTAAAAGAGATAACCTAAACATGTAAGTATATTTTTGTAGGGTATATTTATTTTATATATATATTTTATACATATATTTTTTTCTATAAAATTAATTTTTGACTATTTTTTATAAAAATTGCATACCCGAGATGACCAACTTTGGACTCCCCTCTATTTCGCTAGGAATTTGTGCTCCTTCAAATCAACCCGAAAACACCTCGTCTCTGGCTATGTGAAATTTTGTTGAACTATTTCCAAATGTTCACAAGTTACAGAATTTTTTTCCAAGAAAAGGGTTTTGGAATCACTATACAGCGCATAGTGTGGCAGAATCGAATTTTTTTGGAAATAAATCTGTAACTTCTGATTGGCTGGTTGGATTTACATAAAATTTCACAAAGACCTAGCAGAGAAGTGTAAAATTTTAAGTTTGGGGAACGAAGGCCCCGCGTACCCTTCAGGAGCGGAGCCATTAAGGCTCCAATTTGGGCACCTTTGACATAAAAAATTTTACATCGCCAAATTTTTCTTTCTTACCCGATTTCAAAAAAATGTTTCAAGTTATTTGCATTTGAAATTTCAACACTTTTAATTTAAAAAAACTAGTAGTCGATTACGATATATATCTATATATATATATTTTTTTTTTTTGCCGAAAAGTTGTCTACATTCTTTTCTCTTTAAAATAAAATTATATTATATACATATAATAATATATATATATATATATATATATATATATATATATACATATAATAATTTACCACTTTTCTGAAAGATATCTTCACAGAGATAATTTTAGAATCAAAAACAAGCCCAAACACCCAAATCAAATCAAACCAAATCAATCAAATTTTTTAATTTAATCCATATGTTTTAAAAACCCAAAGGTTAATTCTGCAAACCGAATACAGTTTCGAAAAGTTTCATATGTTCCAAAGAGTTTGCTAGTGGCTTTTTCCAAATCTGCAATAAATGTAAACTTTATGAGCAAAATTAAAAAAATCAATTTTTGGGATTTGACTCGATATTTTGGTAATTGTGGAATTCCTTTTACAAAAGTTTTAAATAAGTCTACACTTTACCATTTCAAATGATGAAGTCGTTAATCGCTGAAAATTTTGTTAAGATTTCTAACAAATCAGAATTTTATTAGAGATCAAATATTTATAGTTTCTTCAAAAAACTGTAAAAAATAGTTTTTTATTTTAATTCTAAAAATCAGAAAAACTATGGACTTCATCTTTCTAAATTAAACTACCCTGTCTAGATGACATGATTCTTAATTACATACAAGAAGATTGATGTCAGAGTATAGTTTGATATTTCAATTTCAAAATCATCAATTTTTGGACTTAGAAGAGATATCGACTTCTAGTTTGTTTATTCGATAGATAATTTTGTTCTTTAACCAATTGAGCAAAAAATTTATAAAATCGGACAAAAATATTGGGATATATATTGAAAACACTGGGCCAAGGTTTAAGGTAGTTGCAAAAAACTTATAGAGATAAATAGCACATGCAAGCATGTTTTTAATAGGCCTTATCGAGAGCTTTAAGAGGATGTAAAAATATTTTAAATCACATAAAAAACAAAAATTTGGAAAGCCATGAAAAATTTTCTATGTCAGAGATACCCTATGTGGGGTGCTCCTTCCAAACTTATAATTGTGCGCTACTTTGCTGCGTTTGTGTGAAACCGATTAGAAGTTTCAGATTTATTTCCAAAAAATTTCGATTCTGCCCCACTGTGTACCTCATTGGGAACTACTTTATTCTTTTACTTTATTCTTTTACTTTATTCTTTTACTTTATTCTTTTACTTCCATTGTTGTATTTAAACAAAATACAAATAAGTATTAAAGGAACATTTTTTACCTTTTTCTTGCTATTTAATTTCAATTTGTACAATAGTTATGACATAAATTAACAAATTAATATTTTTAGGGATAATTTGCTAATTATTTTATAGAATTTTTGAAACAAATAAAATACGTCTGCTCTTTTACGAAGAAGAGAGAATTCTAAAACACATTCTTAGACTTAGGCTTTTGACTATAGAGTTTCATAATATAATTTTTGAACTCAAAATAGTTCGCTCAAAATCCATAAGATTGCTAATTATAAAGTATTTTAAAATTTGTGTACAAAAATTTCATAAGTTCGATGCAGTATTAAAAAAATTATAAAAAAAATATACAAATATTTTTGTTTGATTGTGTATCTTTTTTTTTTGCCACAACTAAAAAAATTTATTTACAAAATTTTTAAATTTCTTTCTCTTACACGAATGTCTAAGAATTCTTTAAGTTAAAATATTTCGTTATGTAAAATTGATAATAAGTACTTTAAAATTTAATACTGAAAACTAAAAATTTAGATCGGATGTCGGGCAATTTTAGGCAAGTTAATTAGTTATTAAATTAATAATAAAGGGTCCACTTTAAAAATGTAAAAATACCATTTTGGTTTGAAAAATTACTTAATTTTATCTAAACTTACTATCAAATACCTTTGCAAGTATTAAACAGTTATAAAATATTAAGAATATCGATTTAATTTAAAGCAATTATCATTATCATAAAAATTA
This sequence comes from Protocalliphora azurea, assembly GCA_932274085.1. NCBI lineage: Eukaryota > Metazoa > Arthropoda > Insecta > Diptera > Calliphoridae > Protocalliphora > Protocalliphora azurea. Next base: position 80,335,917 of record OW026520.1, read on the forward strand.
AACCACAAATCATTATGAAATCGATGAGAGAAAAATCGATTATTTTGTTGAAAGAAGAGCGGAAGCTCATACTGTGGCAAATTCAATGGCAACAAACAAGAAACACACAGTGGGGACAATCGCAAAATCTTTGGTAATAAATCTGTATTTCCTAAACTACTGGACGGACCGAATTGAAATGCATGGGAAAGTTGTGGAGGAGGACTTGGGCTTTCAGCTACAGGGTATAACCACCCTGAGTATGAAAAGATTCAAAAAATTGTAACTTTAACAAATCAAGTCCGATTTCAAAGATTTTCTATTTCTGTAAAGTGTTTGGCGTGATAAAGAAAAAATGGCTGGACGAACTTAGATATAATTTTTGCATTTTTTCTGCATTTTATTTTGAAGTGTATTAGAAATTACAGAATATTTTTAAAAAATGTTTCCCTCATATACTTAAAGACTTATTCCCGAAAAACAAAATAAAGTCCAGGCGAAAAATTAAAATTTGAAAATTAAAGCGAAAATATATAGAAATTAAAGCGAAATATATAGATCAGATAAAAAGTTCTATTAATCTGAAGTTAGAATTTTAAAAAATTTCGTTTTATTAGGATTTTTTTTTTAAGTGTCAACCTATATAATTTGTTTTTTGTTCTGGCCCATATAATTTGTTTAATGTTTTTAAAAGGAATCTTAATGTAGATCCGTGTAAAGTAAACCTGAAGGTGCTTGGACTAACGGTCTCCCCAAAAGCCAAACTTTGTCAATTTTCCAAATATTTTTTTTAAATTGGTTTGCAAAATTCTCAAATCTCAAAGTTCAAACAAAAATTATATTTTGGGTAAACACATAAACGGACGCCTCTTATAACGACGAAAAATCAGTTTTTAAAACACGTTTTTTTGCGGATTGGAATTTTGGGTATTTTCGTACAAAACAGTGCCTGTTTAATTCCCTGATTTAAGGGCAAGTCTATCTATATTGTGTAAAATTTCATTTGAATATCTACTCGTTTAAATTTTATTTAGGTCCAAATATTAGCATTATTTTTTAAAAAAATATACTTAAAATTTAAATTTTAAGTTTTCGAAGTCATGGTCTGAAGAAATTTTACCGTATCTCTTAAACAAAGGATATAAACAAAAGGAGATAATCTACATGTGTAAGAGTATTTTTTGTAGAAATTTACAGGACTATCTATATATAAAATTGCTTTTCTGTCATATCACAAATGAATTTTTGGGGATTTAAAAAAAAATGATAGACCCGCGATTCAACTCAAAAAGACCTCGTATCTGACGATGTGCAATTTTATTGAGATATCTGCAACGGTTCACAAGTTACAGAATTATTTCTAAAAAAATCGTTTTGAAACCACTGTGGTTCGTTTTATTAAAAAAAATTTTTTTCTTTCTTAAAGAACATTTAAAGCTATATTCTGGTAGCTGTTGTTCTCCTTGTAGTTTTTAGTCGTTTAATGCTGTTGACTATAAGGATGATTACGCGATATTAACAGCTCCACCTCACAATACAATACCAACTACTTATAGTTGGTAGTGTTAGCTGTTACTCTATTGTGCTTGACGGCCTTTTCCTTAACGAATGCGAAAAGAAAAAACTTGATGATGGCGGCAAGTAAGCGCAGGCTCATGTATACTGCACCGCACAACCTGTTTGAGATGGATGACGCTACAGGCAAATTAACGCGTAATTTTTAATTTGATCATGCGTTATTGCATTAATTTACCATAGTGATCATATTGTTGTTGCTTGCAGCAATCCATTACATACAACTGCTATATGCCACCGCAAAGCAAAATTCTTCATTACGCATACTTGTAGGTAGGGAGGAGGTAGAACTTTGGGGCAAATTTGAATTTTGATGGATAGATGAATTATTCTGATAAGAGTTGTTTAAGCACAAAATCAAAAATGTAATTTTCACTTTTATGGTGGTCGAAGAAATAAATTCCCTGAAGGATCGATAAACAACAAGTGTTGCTTGTTTAATTGTTAATTTTTCATTGCTGCAGCAAAATCTGGGCCACCTTTAAGTGGACCAAGACTAAAAATATTGATGTGCCAATGAAACTTCTTTTTTATAAATATGCATGTGAGTTTGACCGAATAGTTCGGCCAAATAAAATGGAGAGAGCAATACATTGGCTTTAACAAAAGGTAGTGATATTTTATGATAAAAGTTTGATCAGTAAATAGTAGGGTTTTATAACTAGACTTTCCGACTTTTTTCAAATTTTAAATAATAGATTTTTCGACTATTTTCGACCTTTCGACTTTTTCCGTCTGTTTTCGACTGATTTCGTTTTTATATGTTTTTTTATTTGTCTTATAAAAACTTAAATAAATATAAAATATATAAGGTGCAATGAAATATATTGATTGCTGGTTACTCACAAAAATATATTTTTACGATACCATTTCCAACAGTTAGATGATGTAGTTATAATAAAAACTGCTAAGAAACTATTCTCTTTAAACCATTTTTTTTCGACTTTTTACGAATATTTTCGAATTTTCCACTATCTGGCAACAAGGAAGTCAATTTATCGACAATTTTCGACTATTTTAAAATAAAGTCGACTATTCGAAAGTCGATTGATGAATCCTAGTACGAGGAAATAGATAATGTTTGATAAGATATGGTTTGAAACCATGTCGGTAAGTCTGATATTCACGACTCTATGTTTACCATTTATTAAATAACTTATATAAAGAACTCTGAAAGTGTTAAGTTTCTAACAAATCTTAATTTTTTAGAACCCATGATACAAAAAATGGTCATGTAATTTTTTATGAGGAGGGAAATGTATCTTCCGAATTACATATTGGATAAATGAGAACTGGACATTCCCACACCAATTAATTTTGGCCATAAACATCTGTAGTTTACTATGAACTCCTAATATCAATACACTTTTTGATTGCCGAATAATTTGGTCATACGTTACATAGAAAGAAAGTTGCTTATAAATGATTATGTTGAAAATATTTTTTATAGCATCTTCCGTTCAATTCCGCCAATTATTACAAACATAAATGCTTAGAATTTTTTTTAAAGTGCTAAAAAGCGATAAATTAGAAAAACAAAGGTTTTGTGGTACAATCAAGACAAGTTTTGTGAAAAAGCACAAAAAACTCTTTTAAAAAGTAAAAACAAAATAACAATATTTTTTACCATAAATCAACCTCTCGGCATCTACATCTCAATATACTCATAGCAAACTGAGTAAATAAAAACACAGGTCATGAACCTCGATCCAAAATTGGGCAGTTCATCGGTACTTTTCCACTCAAACAATTTTATTTGTTATTTCTTTACGAATTGTTAAGATCTATCGAAAAATTTTGACTAGACTTTTCACATTGCTCGAAAAAGTATATTGAGAATATAGTACAGACATGAATTGTGTCACTTCTTTCAGTTGTCAACAAAATTCTCCAAAATTAATATTACCACATTAAAATATTTTTCATTAAAGGGGTAAAAGAAAATTGCTTAAAGTGCTAGATTCGCTCAGTGGTTCCAAAATGCTTTTTTTTTTTGAAATAATTCTGTAACTTGTGAACCGTTGAAGTATATCAATAAAATTTCATCTGACCGAAGTGTGTTCGAATTGATTTTGAGAACCACAGATTGCTAGCGGATTAGGGTGGAGTGGTATGCAAAAAAATCGCTAAAAATTCATTTATCATTTGACAGAAAAAAAACTCTATATATAGATAGGCCTTGTAAATCACTACAAAAATACGTTTGCATTTGTTTTTAGTCTGGTTTTATTATTTCTTAGGTTAGGGCTCAGTATTGGCCCCATTTTTTGAATATTAATCGGATTCCTTGCAAAATTCTAAACAATATTACTGCAAAAATTATATAAATATACAAATTAGATTAAAAGTTATATTAATCTGAAGTTGGAACTGTAAAAAATTTAATATTTTTTGTTTTTTTTTTTTTTTACTTATAAAATTTGTTTATTGTTCTGGCCCATATAATTTGTATAATTTGTCAAAAGGAATCTTAATGTGGATGTGTGTAAAGTAAACTCAAAGGCGCTTGGAGCAACGGTCTCTCTACAAACCAAACTTTGTCAATTTTCCAAAATTTTTGTTTGTAAAATTCCCAATTTGCAAATAAAATTATATTAATTGAATACCTCCATATGTTGAGTAAATACACAAAAAGTATTTTCTGACGGACGCCTCTTAGAACGACAGTGTGATAATTTGAATGGAAAAAGTAAATTTTTAAAACACGTTGTCACCGGGGTGCGATTTTGGGTATTTAGGTATAAATCAGAGAGTCTGTTTTTAATTCCCTGGTTTTAAGGCAAGTCTATCTATATTGTGTCAAAATTTCATTCGTATATCTCTACTCGTTTAAATTTTATTTAGGTCCAAATATTTACAAAATATACTTAAAAAATACACTAAAGAAATTTGACGGTATTTAATTTATAATGTTTTTTTTTTCGAAAATCTTACGAATTTAAAGATACCAAATACTTATTTATGCAGCTTACATCTGAACAAAAAAAAAAAAAAAAAAAAAAAAAAAAAAAACAATAAATCTTGCAAGTTTTGCAAAATTTTCATAGTTTTGTACGAATATTTCAAACAAGGTAAAGGTACAACCTCAATGTAAAGGTAACAGATGAGCTAAAAATTACCTAAGAAGATAAATCTTTTGCTAGATTTCAAGCAGAAGTATAGATATTTTAGGAAAAAAATCCCAACCCCGGAAAATAGTTTTTTAAAAATTGACTTTTTCAATTGAAATGGCCACACTGTCGTTATAAGAGGAGTCCGTCAGAAAAAACTTTTTATTTGTTTACCCAACATATGGAGGTATTTAACTAACATAATTTCTGTTTCATCCTACCTTTGCGATTTGAAAATTTTGCAAATAAATTTAAAAAAATTTTGAGAAATTGATAAAGCTTCGAAAACATTAAAAAGATTATATCAGCCATATCAAGAAACAAATTTTATAAGTAAAAGAATATTGCCACCTTTTTTAAAAAAAAAACAAAAATATGAAATTCTTTTAAAGTTCCAACTACAAATTAATATAACTTTTTACCGAATCTACATTTCTATATGATTCTTGCAGCAATATTATTTAAAATGTTGTAAAAATTTGGTGAATATTTAAAAAAATTTAGTGGCAATATTAAGCTCGCCAAGTAAAAAATCTAAAAAAGGAGGCTAAAAAGGAAAAAAAAAAAAATTATTTCAACCTGAAATTAAAGAGATAACACATGCAAACATATTTTTTGTAGAGATTTACAAGGACTATCTATAGAAAATTTCTTTTCTGTCATATCATAAATGAATTTTTGGCGGTTAAAAAAAATAACATACCCGAAATGACCAACTTTGATGGGCCACCTACTGAGACGCAAGGTGTCTGTGCTTTTTCAAATTAACTCGAAAACAACTGATCTTCAGCCATGTGAAATTTTGTTGAGATATCTCCAACAGTTCACATGTTACAGCATTATTTCCAAATATAGCGTTTTGGAACCACTGTGTTTCGGGCTAGAAAATATTTTTCGTATTTTAGACTACTAAAAACGGGCTAAAACTAAACCAGAAAGGCCTAAGTTAGCATCACTGCTTCCGTTTGTTTTATATTTTTCCGTTCACTCTCTTTTTCTCTCTTCATCAACATGTTGCTTTAGTTATTTTTAATTTGAGATCTTTTGACAGCTCCTTGTCATATAAATTTAATTGAATTTACATTTTTATTAATTGCTTTTTCTTCCAAATTTATCTCCGTACGTATGTACATACATCTTGTTTTACCATCTCATGTTGAATGCATCCATCCATCGCACGTATTACGTGAGTTCAGAAGTTTTTTTGTTGCACTAATAACGGATGTTGTTGATTCATGTGAGTATAAGTTGATTAAACAAATGTTTTTCTTTACCCTACTTGGTTAGAATCAGTGATACAAAAATAATCCTTTTAACAGTCCATTACAATTTCGAAAGAGTTTTGTAATACTAGTTTTCTCTCTCTTAGAATTTATTTAAATAATTGTGGAATGAATGTATTTCGAGTTTTGATTTTGGAAAATATAATTTAAATTTTTAAGTCGATTCAATAATTAATTAAATTGTAGGTGAATTTAAAGTCGAACTATACCACTTATAAATTGTCTCTGTTCATAAAAACACTCGTCTCTTAAACAAGAATATTGAATGATTGTTGAAAGTAATTAAAATTTGTTTAAAGTTAAGTTTAATTGCAACAACGCCCCTGTCAATAACGTTGGATGAATTTTATTTATAAATTTTATGCTGCCAATATTCTGAAAAAAGTTATAAAAATTCCTTGTGGATATTAGCCAAGACAGATGAAAAAATTAATCATAAAAACATTGTTACGGAGTAATAAATGTACAAAAATATTTATGTATGTATGTCGAATCAGATTAATGTTAATATAGCTACTGTATATTAAGATTTTCGATTGAGAAAAAATTGGATTAAACTTTGGTAAGGCGACTTTCCGAAAAACGTATGTAGGTGATAGTTTTATCCACTATCAGAAAAATTACTCTTTCTTGTTATTTTCCTGTTAGTAAACAATTTTACAAAAACAAATAACATTAATTTCGATTTTTGATCTACTTATTCTACATTTCTTACTAACTAAAATGTCGAAAAAGTCACTTAAAAGTTAGTTTTTTGATAAATATAAATTTACCAAAAACTGTCTTCCATTAGTGTTCTCAAGATGTTATTTTCCTGATAGTAAAAAATTTTACAAAAACAAATAACATTAATTTCGATTTTCGACCTTCTGAAAGTAAAAAACCATTACATTGTTTTTAAATTAATAACAAAAAATGTGGAGAAGACGATGGTACTTAGCTGGCGTGTTACTTTCAAAGGCAAGCAATCGATTAAAACGAAAACAAAATGAAACGGTGTGAAAAAATAAACTAATTAAAAAATAAATATTGTTCCGTAAAACGAAGCGAAAATTCATTTTGACAATTTACTTTGAAAACAACAAATAAATTTGAATTTATTTCTCGTTTTTAATAACATAAAATTTCGAAAAAAATTTCGTTTCGCTCATAAAAATCTGTATATTTTTTAGTGAAAGTGAACCCATGTATGTATGTTCATCAAACCTTTCAACTAAATTTTTAAAGTTGTTAGGCTTTTCGAAATCAAAAATATCCTGTTCCAATTTATCAAAATATATCTATAATTTTTTTTACTAAGGTAAGTTGTTTTAATTTTCTTGTTTCTCATGCATTACTATTTCATATCTACCGTAAAAAATTCTGTTCCTCCACCACGTTTTGACACAATTCTTTTTTTCGATTTTTTTTCTTTTCTTTTTTTTTTGGAAAAAAATCTTTAACTTCTAATCGCCCAGCTGGATTTACACAAGAATTGATATAGTAGTAGCAGAGGAGCGTATAATTTTTAATATGGATGGGGGCTCCATATGCCCCTCAGGATCATATGGGGCATAGAAAATATTTCATCGCTTGCTAATTTTTTGTTTCCGATCCGATTTCAAATATTTTACGTCTTATTAAACTTTAAAGTATCGTAATTTCTGTTCTGTAAAAGATATTGACTTAAATTTTTATCTACATAATGAATAATTATATTGGCTAAGTAACGTAATTTATTTGATAAAAAAAAAATATGGTTTTTGGAGAAACTATAAATGTTATATCTATATATATATATAAATGGTGTAAAAAATGTATAGTAATTCATAAAATGAGAACGGCTGGGCCGATTTCTGTAAATTTTTTTGTCAGTTGTTCGTATTTTCGAGGAGAAGGTTATTACGGAAGAAAATTTTGGAAAATCCCTCCGGAAAAGTCGGAAAATTGGAAAAATCGAAAATCGGGTTTTTATATGAAATTTTTGTGAAATTATTCTTTAATGGCTTTCGAAATCAAACAATAGAAAGTTCTCAGTGTAAGTCAAGGAAAATTGCGGAAAATGCGAAATGTGGAAAATTGAAAAAATCGAAAATTGATTTTTTTGTACGAAATTTTGTGTGAAATTATTCCTTAATCGCTTTCCAAATGAAAAAATAGAAAGTTCTTGGTGTAAAACATGGAAAATTGCGGAAAATGCGAAATGCGGAAAATTGGAAAAATCGAAAATTGATTTTTTGTATGAAATTTTGTGTGCAATTATTCTTTAATGCCTTTCCAAATGAAAAAATAGAAAGTTCTCAGCCAAATCCGATAGATGGCGTTATACGTTGACTTAGACTTTGCGTAATCTGGCAGGTCTCATTTTGGCATTGTAATTTTCTACAGTAAATGTGCTATTTTTCTTGCTGCAATTTATACGAGTTTTGTGTATTATTAAACTGATTCCGGAATGTCGTAAATCACGCATTATATCGAAAATAGATTTTTTGTATGAAATTTTGTGTGTAATTATTCCTTAATGGCTTTTCAAATGAAAAAATAGAAAATTCTTAGCGTAAAGGAATAATTTATATATATATTATATTACTCTAAATTTTGTCTGAAGGCTTAAAATTGGGGCGAGTCTGTAATAAAATCTTTGTTAGTTAGGATATCTTAACGAAATTTTCGTTGATTGTTTAAAATTAGAAATTGTAAAAAACTTTTTGTAGAAGGAATCCCACATTTTACAAAAAAAAAAACTGAAAATCCCGAAAATGGGACTTTTCACATTTTCGCCTATAAATTCACATTTTTCTGGAGATTATGATTCAAAACCCTTAAAAACATATTATGGAATCCTATATTGCAAGAAGGCCTATAACGTATGCTATGTATATGTCATTTCTCGAGTGATTTTTCGTTATAACAGAGTGTATTATTTCCTAAATATTAAAATTTTAGTTATAGGTTTGTTGTGGTAAAATTCCTATACCACCCCTACCCCCGTGGATTCGCGATTGATTTCAATACTTATTTTTTTTTATCAACAATTTGGTGTAATTTTATATTTAAAAATTCTTCTCTTAAATTGAGTATTTTACTATTTTAAAATAAATATGGAACTATTTAGTCAAAGTTTGGATAGTAATGTTGATAGTATTAAGTTAGAATTTCGACAGAAATAGTGACTTTTTCTGTTCATCAAAATGACTCCAATTTGATACATAAAGAAAGCACTTAATACTGTCATTAAAAAAGTATTAGAGCTGCTGCACACTTCTTCCCGCACGGTGACTCTTCTTGGATAAGAAAATGATATCATATTCGACTGTTAAAAACAACTTGAGGTTACTCTTTAGTGCAAATTTGAATAGAAAATGTTGACAGGGTACATATGTATGTACAATAAAAATATACTTGCTTATGTATAGTTTGTACATTTTGCTATATTTCTTCTGAGATCTTTAACGTGCATATGTATGTAAAGGTTTCAATGTTCTCATCTAAATGAAATTTTATTTAATTCTAAGGTATAACTTCTGAAAATGTTTGTCCATGCTATATTCTTTCTCGAAAAACCTTTTACAATTTTACAGATATCTACTTGAGAGTGTTTTGATTTTTAATTAGTTTCGAGTAAAGTTCAAAAATTCATCTTATCTTATTGATTCGTCCTCATATATTGGTCTATAAAACATAATTAAATAACAAGTAAAATGTTATAAAAAAAAAAGAAAAAATACAATTGTGTTTATAATTTAATCAAATATGATGAATTTAATCGTTTATTTTCTATTTTATTGTATACAAAGTAGTAATTTTCACAAAAGTATTATTTATTAATAAATAAAAAAAAGTTTACATGCATACTTTAATTCATATCAACTATAAAACAATAAGTAACATCATTTGTTACGATATCATCCAATGAGTCAATAAATGTATTCAACATAAACAATTTTACATTTACGATTACAATAACAATAAGCTTAAACTGTTAGAAATAAAACAAAAAAACATAAGACTATAAAGCTTTTTTTTTTTTTTTTTTGTTAAACTAATTTGAATTTGAAATTTTCCAAGTGAACAATTCCTGTGTCTTCATAATGTAGGAGGGATGGCTAAATATAATAAATTAATACTATGTATCAGATTTCAAAAGATAACACGAACAACGACCCGTAAACGAGCAGTTTAAATACATGTTTTATACTTAATTAATTAATATTCAACAAAAAAAAAAAAAAAATATGTTAATATTATCTATTGATAATTAAAAATTATGTAGGTGTTTAAATATATATTTTGTTTAATTTAATAAATTATTTAAATTGTATTTTTGAAAACTCTCTTATAAGAGGGTTATTGAAAAAAGACTCAACGATTTAAATTGTTGCTTTCAAAAGTCATTGATTTTAAATTAATATTTTGTAACAGCGCATGTTTTTGCATATACTTGTTTTTACAGCATATTTTGTTATTTTTGGAACATCTTTATATGTTTTAGAAGAGAATATTTTTTATAATTTAGTATACAGTGTTGTCAGATTAGGGGACGTATCTCCAAATTGGGCATTTCTTTTGGGAAATATTGATGAAAAATTTAGTTTGGGGGTGAATTTCTGAATTTTGGGGATTTTTGGAAATTTTTTGAGGATTTCTATTTTATTTCTATAATTTTTCTTTTTAACTTAGATAAATTTAAAAAAGCATAATGTTCCGCCCAATATTCATTTTTAGTAAAATATGCCTATTATTTATTTAACAACAGTGCAATGAGGACAATAAAAAATAAATCAGAAAAGAAAAATGAGCTTTATGATACAAATTTTATATGAATTTAAAGAGAAAATTTTATTACACATTGTTTGTTTACAACACTTTTTTTTATGAAGTCCAAAGTGAAAGAAAAAATATATGCCTTCTTCGGTTCTGAAAATATCATTTGACCTAATAAAGTATGTAAAGAATTTTTACTATTTATAGTGGTAAATTTTATTGAGAAATAGTCTCTAAATTTTTACAAAAATATGGTTGCCAGGGGGTTAAGTATTTATTTTTTTAATGTTTCCAAATTTTGAGAAGAAACAAAAATATAACAGATCTATCTAATTCAGTCCATAACTTTTATATACAAGGAGTTAATTATTTTTTTTAATGCTTCAAAATTTTGAAAAGAAAAAGTAACCGATTTATCTAATTCGATCCATATCTTTTATATACATCTTAAGGATCAGAATGTTCAGTTGTATGTTATATTTCACCATATTGCGATTTTTTCTAGCGATTTTCGATTTTAAACCATTTAAAAATACTTGAATAAAATTTGGTGTTTTACCTAGCTCCTATACAAAGAATTTCTCGGAATATAGATTTATCGATTATAAATTATATATAATGTATATGGTAATATTTTGATAAAATTTAGCATTACTATATTTTTGGTAACCATAAATTATTCTACCAAATTTCATATATATTTCCCGAAATTCACTTAAAAGTGTATAAATAACGTAATGATTAAAATTTGGCACAACTATGTGCAATAAATAATAAAATAATAATAAAATTACTAACTTTTTTTTTTACCAAGTTACATATATAAATATTCGGTTAGCATTAGATTAGATTTATTTTGTTAACAATATTAGTAGATCCAAATTTAATATTGTTTATATTTTATTATAAAACGAAAGAGTTAACGAAGTTGCAATATTATCAACTAATAATTTGATATTTTAGCAAAATAAATTAAAGAAAATGAAAAATTATTTATAAAAAACAGCGATAATGTTTGCAATTAAATTAATGTTCTGTTGTTACCTGCACCCGATCAAATAAATACTTTTCAACAATGAATAAATCATTTTTCTATAATCATTTTTTCTTCTTCTTCTTTCTACTACTTGCATTTATTTTTCGTGATAAAAACAACATTTTTATAATGAAACTGATTTAATATATAATAATTTTAGCCAACTACTTACTACCAGTATCTCAAATATTTGCTTGAGTTTCTTCTTGCTTAACGTTAATTAAATGGGTGTAGAATTAAAGAAACGCCCTCATGATGTAGCAATGATCTTCTTCGTCGTCTTCATCACATACATACATACATACATATGCATACTGATACATTTTTATGATAAGGAGGTATATCGTGTTTTTACCACGATATAGATTTTCTACCAACTTTAGCAGTCATATTTCAATACGGGAGCTTAAATAAACCACTTGAAGATCTGTTGAATTAATTAAAAAATAAATAAAAAAATAATAAATTGAAAAAGGAAGACAAAAATCTATTTCACTCACACACATACTTGAGTGTTCCATTGGATGTGCGGAAAAAACATGAAAAAATAATGATTGCAATCATCGCTATGATCTTGTAAAGCTTGTAAACTGATATGCTCAATAGCTTCTTATTGTGGTAACACCTACTTTTAACTTACGTTATGTTTACGCTAAGACAAATGCTTGTAGCTGCAATTTTGTTTTATATCTCCGAATTAAAAACAAAACCAAAAAGCGCCATATCTATCAAACAATGACCAGAAAGTAACTCAAAGTATTTGGATATCTTGGTCACATGCAAGAGCAAGGAACGTATACATATGTACAAATGGACTGTATATCGTATACTTATACGAATATGCACACATATATATTCGAATCCATACTAAAGTCAGATGAAAACATTCTACATGCAAACGGCGGATATGGGCGGTCTTTCTCCCTATTGTGCTTTAATTTTTTAAATAAACTTTAAATTTCATTAATTAAAATCATACATATTTCATCCTTCTATTTACTTTATTTGTTTATTATATACACAGACATAAATACCGGCCGAAAAAAATGTTATACACTCAGAAATGTAAAACCTATTGAGTATCCGATTTACACCAAAAATAAAACCTGAATTCATTTACACCAAAAAAAAAAAAGCTTTAGTAGTGCTTCATTTGGAAATTGGCATTGTATTATGACAAAAAAAAAAAAAAAAAAAAAAAAAAATGTGTAATCATATTAAATGGCGGATGTTTTTCTACATAAATAGTATTATTTAATACCAAATTAAAATCACAATTATTGTTTACAATTCTATGTTTACATGATTATTGACTTATTTTTTTGGCTGTATCTTCTTGAGCTTGTTGGTTGTTGTTTATTAATTCATTTAACAATTTCAATTCTGTTTGCGTAACAAAAATTAATTATTTTGATATGATCGTTGCTCGTACAACCCATTAAAATTAATAAACAATCAATAATTTCTAATAATTTATAAACTGTATCAAATCTTATTCTATATCAATAGGTGCCCTTTGTATTTATGAAGTAAAAACATTATTTTGTTAATATAGCCATATATTGGTTAACAGAAACATCTTAAATCGTTGATGTACCAGCTCGGATTTTGAATCTCTCAATTTCAATGAAATCCAGAACATAGGACTTTTAAAATTAAAAATTATCATTTGCTCTTGGATAAGATATTTCTTTCCCTGGACCAACTCGTGCTATTCTCATCTTACCAAATCGTATACTTGATAAGGAAATTAGTTAAAATTTTAAGATTTTCGTTGCAATATTTCTTTGGATAAAATGTTCCTATTTTACGAACATCAATATCATTCATTTTGTGGTCAATCTAGTTTATAATTTTTGCAATTCCCTACATTTTGCTTTTAAAGGTAAAGAAATCGAAAAACGCTGTCAGTCTGCCGTCTGTGTGTCGGTTGAAATTGCGTTTTTGAAAATCACACACAACTTAGATTAGAATTTTAAGATTTAAAAACGGTCCATAATTGACACTCTTTTTCATAATTTTTATTTTTAGAATCCCTTTCGTTTTTATACAGATCTGTGAACAATTGTTGTTTTTTTTGATTAATACCTAATTCCTTTATAAAAAATATCCCAAAAACGAAAAAATATTGCCAAATTGAAAAATTCCCATACACAAAAAAAAAGGAAAAAATAAAATAAAAATAAAAAAATATAAATGCATTTCAATTACGAAATTGCTTATATCAATTAAATTTTTATTTGATTTTGCTCTAATCTTCAAATTGAAAATATTAATTAAGAGAAAATAATTGATTTTTGGATGGATTTTAATTCATTATAGCCTATACCACCATAGGTGGTTGGGGTATTATGCGTTTGTGCTGATGTTTGTAACGTATAGAGAAATTTATCCAATACCCACATTAAAGTATACTAATCGACTCAGAATCACTTTTTAATTCGTCCATCCGTCTGGCTAGCTATCCATGTAAACCTTGTGCACAAAGTACGTGTTAAAGACGTGCAAGAGTAGAACTGAAAGTATACTCTAAACAAATATAACAAATAAATACATGTGAGTATTGGTGTAAATGAGAAAATGAGTATAACTGATGGGGTATGATTTTGTTTTTACACACTCACTATACTCATAAAAACTGTTACAATTATTTCTGGTTTTGCATTGAGTGAGAAATTTCTTTGTTTTTTTGTTTCAAGTAACTGTTGTACTACTATTATTTTAGAGTACCTGTTGGTAGCACAAATAAACATATTAGTTTTTATTGTGTAGTCCGTGAATAAGTGAATTTTTTGATAAAATTTTTATTTAATAATGAATAATATTGACATTAAGAAATGTGTATAAAATTAGTATCTGTATTTGTATATTTTATTTTACATTTAGTATAATTGGCCAGAGGCATAATATAAGTCCACTTCCCGAATTTTTATTCTCGAACACAATGGTGTATTGTATCATATTGTCGATCTTGACCGACTATATCTTTTTTTCTCGTCAAGAAAATGAAGGCGTTGCAGATAAATTCGGATGTACCGTGAATAGTTTGAATTTAAAATTACGAGCACATTGACTTGGAACGTAAAAATTAAAATCCCCAATTCCAATTTTAAGTCTATTATGCTGTACGGATGTGAGACCTCTAACATTATTTAGCTATCTACGATATCTAATATCAGGCAATACACAACAAAAACTAATCGACTTTGAAAGTCGTAGACGAAAACGAAGTTTTATTGGCATAAATCACGAGAATATTTATAACAACACCAGAACATTTAAAAAGTATTACGAAACACAACAAAATGTAGTTACTGACCTTTGGACTCTGAATACTTCATTTTAATTTAGATTTTTAGTTCAATGGAGCACAAGAAGTCAGAAAATATCGATAATTTACATACAATTATAAAAATTCAATAAAATATTTTTTTCTTTCATTTAGTTTTTTTTTTTCAACATTTTTGACAAACAAATGTTTAATCAATTTAAAAAGTAATTAATTTGATTAATACATTAATTAAATTTTAAAGTAAAAACAATTAATAAAAATACAAAATTGAATCGAAGAAAATTCGATGTGCATTATATGTAGTACTGCACTGTCCTACACGTCACTGGTGTATGGTATACAAGATTCGGCACAGCCGAATAAAGTCTACTAACTTGTTTTTAATGAACTTGTGTGTCCATTAAAAAAAGTGAATTATTATAGGATTAGAAAACCCTGAACCTTCACCTCCATACAAAAGACACAAGACTTAAGTTATGTTGACATTTGGCAAATATTTGATCTAAATTGCGTGCTCAGTTGTTTTAACAAAAATTTGTTTGCCTTTGTTTGATATTGGAAATGTTTTATAAGAGAAAACAGCATTAAACAAAGTTCAGTAAAATGTCAGTTGTGATTTATATTTTCCTAATTAGAAAATTGAATTAAGAGTTATTTTTTTAGTGGTTACCTACGTCTTTTTCGTTAAATAGTTGACTAGTCTGAACGTACTTTTAGTCATCTTAAAGCTACATGGCAGATCATATTCACCTTTATCGTGAATAAAATGTCCCTCGGAATTTGTTCTATTTTCCCAAAATAATAATCGTGTATTATTTTAAATATGTAAGGAAAATCCACCCACATTTGGAAGTATGTTTCGATTTTGAAGGAAATCATCTGTTACGAAGTAAATAATTCATAGGACATTCGTTATAACAAATTTTTGATCGGAAGAAAAAAATTCCGATGTAATAAAATGTTCGCCTTTTTTGCGAAAAGAGTGATTTATTCTACGTCTCATACATATCGAGCTACCATATTAACGAAACAACTAAAACAAATATATTTATTTTTTTCGGAATTATCAATGGACATATTAGGTTCGTTCTTTGCTTTTCCAGAACAATGCAGTAAACTGAGTATTTACTGAGCAAATTTAAGATTTTACTCTCAAAGAAAAAAAAAAAAAAATTTGTAAAATATGGTAACCATGACAGCTGATTACAAACAAATAAACACAGAATAATAACAACAAAGTTTTTATCAGAGTTTTTATCGCAATATGCACTTTAGTGAATAACAACTACATTTTTCTTTTTGTTATAAATATATTTATGGTTTAATGTATTTTTAATAAAATTTTAATACAAAAATATATTTTTTTTTAATTTTTCAAATACTCGTATATTCATTTCATTGTTTAGATTTGTTTACTTTTTGCAACCTTATAGTTACATATTCTATGAATACCCTTAATAAATTAAATATATTTTCTTTAAATAAATGTTTCCATTTACTCTTTAATTATTCAATTATCAAATATTTTCTTTTAATTAAATAGTTTATCAATTTCTTTAAATTACATTAAACTAGTTATTTTTGTTCAATCATAACAAAATGTAAAAGTCAGTTCTTAAGCTATAATAATAGTTAGTTTTAATAAAATTATTATATGGTTTACTGGATTTTCAAGCAAAAATAAAAATATAAATATTAAAATTCGTAAATACTCAGCCTATAAACTTTCATATTTCTCTCTCAATTTTGTTCTCTCTTTACTGGATTTTAGATAATCGAACGCAAGTCCAGTAAAAGTTTTTGCTGCACAGAACAAATTTTTGGATAAACGAATGCACTTATTAAAATGTTTCTATGGATCCCAAGGAGTTCGTGGACCTCTATTTGAAAGTCGTTATATTAAAGGATATTGTAGAACACATAAATTCAAATATCTTAAAATTAATCGAATTTAACTATATTTTCTCCAAGTAGAATTGTAGTTTTTAATATAGGCTCTCGAAATTACCATATAAAAATAATATTTTATTTAACTCAATCCAGGGAATTGTTATATGTTTGAAAGTTTAAGACTTTGATTGTCCGAGTAAAATAATAAAAAATTGTATTAATACTAATTTGGAATCAAATTTCTCCCTTTATTCGTTGGTTATAGATAAAAACATTAAATTTAATTTGACTCCATGTGTTGGGACGACGCCTACTTTAGTTGTTAATTAAATATTCATTAAAATTAATTCCAATAACTTTCTAAATCATTTTGTTTTGTTATTGTTAGTGTGTGTGTGTGCATTATTTATGTTTATTGAAAAACTGTCAAACAATTTAAAGAAAAAGATTTTTTTTCGTTTTTCGTAAAGTTTTTCTGTTCAAAAGGCAAACAAATATAAATAATTCATAAATGTACAGCAATGAAAACGATTGAGAGACGTGTGCTGGATGACATGGAAGGAATTCGTGTCCCAAACTCATCGACTGACTATCGTTCTCTTACATACAATTTGCGTGATAAAAAAAAAAAAAAAAAAAAAAAAAAAAAAAAAATGAAAAAAAATAATATAAAATATTTCATCAATGGCAGTAGAATTCATCGATAGTTTGTGAACTTCACATATTGTGCCGGGCTGTAATTAACTTGTTTCGATAATTGTTCACCACATTCGACTACTGTGGCAGTTGCTACTGTTTCTTTATTCGTTCGTTCATTTGATCGTTTGCTGGATCATATGACTTACATACATCCATACATACATACTCACATACATACATACATGCATATATACATACATCTCACATACACATGTAGGTACGCACTAACAACTTTAACATGTTCCAGTAAAACGTCGATTTATTTATTTATTTTTGTTTCTACAATTCAATTGTAATTTAGGTCTTGTTCCTTTCAGCGTAACGATCAAACCAAAATGTTTGACTCTTAAATGTTTGAACAAATCACTAAAAAAGACTTCCTCGTAATAGTAAATTAAAAACAAAATGTATTGCAAAAGGAGTTATGTTCTGTAATTATAGATATTTGTTTCAATCGATTATTCGATTTAATTTTTTAAATTTTAATTATTTTTATATTTATATTGATGAAATATTAAAATATTCAGAGAAAAATAATAAAAATAAATTTCTATTATGAAATTGTTTATATTAATTAAATTTTTTTTTGATTTTGCTCTAATAACCAAAATGATAATATTAATTAAGTGAAAATAAGTGTTTTCTTATATAAATTTCAATTAGTTTTTAATTTAAGTAGAACAATGAGGGGCACACTCACTACTTTCCATTTGCGCTTGTATGTGTGAAGCAGCAAAAAAAGAACCTTAATTTTTGTTATTGATGACTTTATTTTGAACTAGAACTTATTTATATATTTTCCTGGCTATAAAAAATATTCATTCAGATGACTGAAAATACAAAAATATATATAATAATTTAAAATTTAAAAATAAAAATTATAAAATAACAAAACAATAAGAAACAGAAGTTTTAATTTAAACGTTCAAAATATATTTTAAAATTCATTTGAAACATGATCCGTGTTTTGGGATATTTTAGATGGATTGAAAAATTTTTTACTGTAATTCTAGTTGAATATAACGAAAATAACTTTAATTATTTTCTAATAATAAAATATAAAAATTATAAAATAAAATAAATAAAAATGCATAGTAGATATAGTTCGCTTGATATAGAAAAGATGTATTTTTTTTTTTTTTTTTTTTTTTTTTTTTGAGAAAATTGGAATCCTAGTAATTTCCGTTTAAATACACATCCGATAAAAAAAGAGTAAGGCATGTTGGCAAATATTAAATGTATACTCGCTTTTAAGCACTATTGGATAATTTAGAACTAGTAAAAGCAGTATTTACCAAATATCGGACAACTTATTTATATACATCATTGTTATCATTATGAGCTCGATTTTCATAAAATGTTATGCTTTTTAAATTTTCCATTTTTATTTTTCCGAGCAGAAAAAATAATATTTTTTAATATTTTATTCACTTTTTCACTTTCACTTTTTCTGAAAAATATTAGTTTTTTTTTTGTTGTAATTTTTGCTTATTGAAAAGTCATTTTTTTATTGTGGAAAATACAAAAGTTTTATTTTCAAATAAGTCGAGCTTAAAAAAAGAAACATTGGTCCTCATGAAAACGCAAAAAAGCCTCGCAAACTGTGCAAAGTGTGCAATAGACATTATTTAAACCTTATCAATAACTGCGATGAAAAAGTTATAGTTACGTTAAATATAATAAAATCATTGTATTTATCTTTAATTTTAACAAAATTGTTTAATTATTTGCGACGATTTCTTATTTTCTTATACTTAATAATGCACAACATTTGAAAAGGGGGTTCATGAAAAATGTTGCGTAAATTTGCGCAGTTGAACAAATGGGAAACTTAAGCGTTTATTAATTTTATAAAATTATCAACATTTAACTAATTCATCCAAATCAATTTCTCTTTTGTAGTCTTTGCTATATGTCGGTCGCTTAAATTATTACGTAACTTACTCAAAATAATTTTAATACTGAAAAATGCAACCTCGCAATTGTATGTAGTGCCAAACATTGAGTAAAGTTTATATATTTCATTTTTTATTTTCCCACATTTATTATCATTGATGAGCTTCCAGAAATTTTCTTCAGTTTCCAAAGGAATTTCTAAATCGTTCCGTAAATTTCTTAGCTTTTTTTGCCCTTCTATTCCACAAGTAGGTGGATAATCGTGTAATTCTATTAACTTTTCAATAAATTTTAAATCTTGAAATCTTGAAATCTTTCTGTATAATTAACCAATATATCTTCTACGATTTCGGCATACTTTTGAATTTTATCAAAACTATTGATACTAAATTCTGTAAAAATTATTGATTTTTTAAAGATTATTAATACTATTGTTTTTGAGTTGATTTATTAATAAATTAAGTTTTATATAAAAAATGTTCAGTGTTTTCATTAATTGAAAAATGTTAATATTTTTACCTTGAAGAGTGAGGTTGAATTTATTTAATATTTCAGTGATGTCGCATAGAAACGCTAAGTCTAATTGAAAATCGTGATCTTCAAGTGAAGAAACGAACTCAATGGTTTCATATCTAGGATTTAATTTTAAAAACATGATAATTTCTTTTCTCAAATTAAACAGTCGTTCCAAACTTTTTCCTCAACTATGCCAGTGAACTTTTGTGTACTCGTATAATAAAAGATCACCGTATTCCGCATTAAAACTATCTAAAAATTCTTTAATTTTTCTGTGTGGCAGTGCCTTGTGTCCGCCTCTTATTTTGTTTATAATTTTTATAACAATATTCATTGTATTTTTTAACTTTAATTCTTTTGCGAAAAGAGCTTGTTGGTGTATTATGCAATGGAATTCCATTTTTTTCCAAAATTCCCAAAAGACCCTTATTATAAAGTTTTAAAGTTCCTTGACATTTTTGTCCAAGATAACTGATAAATTTAAAAAAATACCATCATTAAATGGTCGTCATTGTTTTGCTAAAGCCGGAGAAGCTATGTACGATACATTTTTTAGAGGCAATGATTCATTCGTATTTATACGAGTAGTTTGAAAAGAGTTATAATTTTCATGAACATCTTTAAATTTTAAGAAAAATGCTGCTTTTGATTCCAAAACTTTATTTTTTCGTACATCCCCCTCTAGACTATCATTATACAAACATTTCTTACTTAAAATGCGATGATATATAAGCCATTGTGTATCACCAATTATATTCTCTAAAAAAACCAGCTTCCCATTTTCATCAAACATTTTGGCTAGTGTTTTTTTTTTTTTTTTTTAAGTTGTGTAGTGAGGTATTGCTTCAACAAGTGCTAAACTACAACTGACTTGATTTGCTTTGACGAGATTGAGATAAAACAGCAGTCGAACGAAGTCACACGAAGTAGTTTATAGTGTACGTGTTATACAACGTTGCGTAAGCAGCATTTTGTAGTTTAACCCCGCGAGATCAGGGCTGTCAGATATGGCGATTTTTCGCCAAACGCGTTGACTTTTAATTGCTTTTGGCGACATGGCGATATATAACATGGTGGCGTTTTGTTTGGCTAATTTTTAAAATTTGCGGAGAAAAACTATTCAATTTTTTTTACTAGAAATCGACTATTTTTGGTATTTGCCTTTCTGACAAAATGAAGAGCCCTAATTTGTAAATAGCTTCAACTTAGTTTAAGGAATTTTATTCCCAAAAAATATATTTTACAATATTTATGTATTAAATGTTTGATAATTTGATAATTTATTTTCTTTCAAATATATTGAGGATATTAATATTTTCGATCACAATGAAATAAACGTTCATGAATAAATTAATTCTTTGACATAATTTATAAATTTAATAAGATCATTGTTGTTATAAAATGTTAGAATTAATTATTCTTTTAAAAGATTTAAAAGTTGATGACCTAAAAAGGAGCTATATGTCAGAAAGGTGTTTTTAAGTTGTATTTTCTATATTCAATTACACTGTGCTCGAAAATGAGACTATTTTTTTACAATGTGGGCACCCATTGAGTTAAACTAAATCGACGACGCTGAATTTAGTACTGTTAACCCTTATTAAAAGCGCTCGTTTTAGGTATATAAGTCTTTTAGATTAAATTTAATAATTTACCCCCCGTATTCACAAACAACTTTTAAATTTAAAATGCATTTTAAAATAACATTTTTATACACATTTTTTTCTAAAATGTATTTTTAAAATATTTATTAAAAACTATTTTCAATACCTATTACAATTTATATAATTATATTAAAAAAATTATCTTTAAACATATATTTTTATTATAAAAGTAGATTGACATATTTGCGTGTAAATTATATGCTAAATATAGTTTTTTTTTTTAAATAATATTGCATTTTTCCCGAATTTTTACTATCATTAAAAACAAAACAAATAAGAAATTTTAAAAACTTTAATAATATTTATTGTATAAAAAATATATTTAATGTTAGAATGTTAGAAATAACTAAATGATTTAAATATATATAAAACAATAAGAAATTCTTTTGTAAAAGAAATAAGTATATTTAAATTAATATAAGTATAACAAAAATGTCAGCTCTTATAAAAAGTAAGAATAAATTAAATATATTTAAATAATTAGTATAAAATACTATAAAAAGGAATATTTTAATTTAACATAGTTTGAACATCTAGAAAACATACATAGCGAAGGTTTTGTTCATAAATGACTATATTACGAAGGCACTAGTACACAATGAATAAGGTAAACTATTTTAATAGAAGTATTTAAAAAGAAGGAAATTCTGTTATTTAATAATCAATAATGTATTACTTTCATATATGTTTTCAATTTGTTTCATATTTTGTAATAAAAGTGTGCTTGCTGGATCCTTAATACGACTATCAAATACGGGAATGGTTTTTAAAATCGGTATCTGAGAAAATGAAAAACATACATTTATTAAAAAAATATATATACATTTAATAAAAATTATTAGAAATTAACTAAATAAACTATTACTGTACCAATTTAAATCCTAGCGACTTTTTGTAATGTGATCATTTATTGAGTACATCAGATGTGCATTTAGAGCATGTATTTCATTTAAACGATAATTTTTGGTTGCCAATGGCTTTCAATTTCTGCCCATGTATAGTTATCACTCAATATTGCCTCAATACTATTTTCAGCGTTTATTTCTGGATGATCTATAGCAACATATAAAAA
The DNA here is from genome assembly GCA_932274085.1 of Protocalliphora azurea. Lineage (NCBI taxonomy): Eukaryota > Metazoa > Arthropoda > Insecta > Diptera > Calliphoridae > Protocalliphora > Protocalliphora azurea. Next base: position 80,358,672 of record OW026520.1, read on the forward strand.
AATATGGAAAGAAAACGAATATGTACATAAAGTATATAAAATAATGTTTACCTGTAATTAAAAATCATTTGTGATCACTCGTAGTAGATATATGGCCTTTTTCGTAGAACAGCGTTTTGTTTATGTTTTCTAAGGACATTGAAATATTTGTCGTACAGTTTTCATTAATCTAAAACTGCTTGTCTTTTACTGAACCAAAAAAGACGAAAAAACCTCTCTAAATTTACTAAAGTCATGTAAAATTGAAGAAAATTCTTCAAAATCAGTTTGCAAGTGGATTTTAAAGATTTAATTTATGTTGAGATTGTTAAATAAATACAATAACAGTTTTTGATAATATTAAAAAAAAAAAAAAAAAAAGTATGTGCACATTACATTGCCCATGAATACAAAATTTTTGATTTTGCGTGCTCCACTCGCAGTTTCTGGTAGATGGGGCTAAAAAAATTATATATGTGCAAAAATTGGGTCGATCGGTCGTAAACCGCCAGTCGACTTTAACTTTTGTCCCAAAAAAGTTCTTAAAACTAACTAAAATATTTATTACAATATAATACTAAAATTTAACATTTTGCGAACAACAACTATATATATCCTTTTTTATTCGGAATAAAAATTAGAAAATTTTGACATATAACATTTTACCCTGCTATGACTTGTTATGATGTTATAAGCAATCAAAGTAAAAATTTATACATGGACTTTTTTTTTTTTAAATGCCCTCGATTTAATATGTATCTAGACTGTTAGCAATGGTTTTTATTATTTTGTAGAGAAAAATTTGTAGTTTTTACAAATCAATACATTTTGCATATGTACAAACTATTCTAGCGCAGATGTACTAAAAGCCGACTTTGAAGTATCGATTTTGTACTTGTTACACAAAAATTGGAATTAAATGCAGGGTTTAGCATGACTTTTTGGATCATTACAGTGACTACTTTTAAATTATTGTTGTATGAAATAGTCGCTCGAATTTAGTGTTGCCGATTAACCAAAATAATAATAATAATAATAATAATAATAATAATAATAATAATAATAATAATAATAATTATAATAATAAAAATAAAAATAAAACGAAGACCTTTTTAAAACTTTTTATGTCTTTTTATGTCAAAAATTTACAATTTTTATTCTGAATTAAGTTTTACTAGACATTGTATAATATACATACATATGTATATGAAAATGATATTTATAAAAATTTTATAAAATATATTAATACACAAATGAATTTTAACTAAAATTTAGTAGAATTAAATAAAATAGAGTAGTTAAATTTAATAAAAATTCTGCAATAATAATAAAAAAATTTAGCTAATTTTACTAAAGGTAGATAAAATTGATGAAAGGTAATTTTATTTTAGAAATTATTCAAATTTATTAAAGGCATATGTAATTGAAGAAATGTCGGTAAAATTAAATAATTTATTTTAGTCAAATTGAAGAAAATACTTCAATTTGACTAAATATCTTCAAATTGACTAAATTCATGTAGAATTGAAAAAATTTCGTTGAAATTCACTAATTTATTTTAGTCGAATTGCAGAATTACATGTAGAATTGAAAACATTTCCTCAATATAAAAAACGCATATTGAACGACTAATAACAAAGCGGGTGATCGTGCTTTTGGTTCTATATACTTATTTTTTGTTTAAAAAATTAGTATACATACATATTCGATTAAATTCTAGTGAAAAATAAGTGTGAATTTGTGTTATATCAGATATACATATTTAAAAACTAACAAGTATCTATTAATAATTAATAGTCTACAGAAAATTTTAATTTATGTGCAAACTCCTGGATGGCAAAAAAATGCAGAGGATGCAACTGTTAAACGTATGGAAATTTGGAAGCCTTTTTCATATCTTTGATATAGTTTTAGTGAACATAACCTAAGAGCAGCATATTATGATTGGAACATATGATTACAGCGAAAAAATAGAAATGATTATAAGTAATAATTAAATAAAATAAAAAATAATTATTATGATTCCATTTTGTAATATTGTGACCAATTTGATGATTTGTTTTTTCATGTTATGATTCTGGTTTTACATATAATTGAAAAGTATTACTATAACATTATCCCATTCTATCAGATTATGATTGATGTTATTATTATTATTATTATTCTACCTTATTATATTATTATACCAAATTGTCATATTATTATTTAATTTTATCATATTAGTATCCCATGTTATCATATAGTTATCCAATCTTATCATATTATCATTTCATTTTGTCATATTATTATTCCATCTTATCATATATTAAAATAAAACGTATTAGTAAAAAATTAATTTATAAATTTTTTATTGAAAATAATAGAGCAAGAATATATATATATATATATATATAAACATATAAATATAATATGTGTTCATTAATTATATTCATTTGTACCACCATATGTGGTTCAAATGTAAATGTTTTTTTAAATTAAACCCTTTAATGGTAGTTAATCAATGTTTTATATTGCTTAAATCATACCGAGTGTAACCAAACCATGTCTGTTTATTTTTATTCACATATAAACTAAATGAGGATTATAATGAAGTTGGGAAACAAACATTAAAAACAAAATTTTTTCGCTAAGTTTGTAAAAAGGATAAGTTTTATATTTATTTGAAATATTTTGTTATCATGGGAATAATAATATTAATATGGTTTAAAAAGAGAATATGGTTTAAGAACAAGGAAAAAGATTGCAAATATATAATGATTGTAGAAGTAATATTTTTCATATTGGAAAACTTTTGTTTCTGTTAAAAATATAATTTTTGCACTTAACCATATTAAAGGTTTTATTGAGTGTAAACTTTAAATGACAGAATTTAAACAAAAACATTGTCATCATGAACACTGAGTTATTAAGATTCTAGAAAATTAACAATGAGTACATAATATTATTGTACTGATAATGCTGTAGCAATGTTTTTCTCTGCGCATAAGTAGGTATCTTTACTTATTTTATAAATCATTTCCATAGCAAATATAAATACATATATAAATCAACTACTAGACGACAATCATCAGAAAGTCTCAGGGAGTAGTTTTGGATTATTGAAAATTTTATGACGATATAAACTTGTCAAGTAACAAGCCCAGCTAGGCTTCCTATAAATATAAATGAACAGAAGGGACAAAACAAATAACAACATTGTTTCATTGCTACTTAATAAGTTGCTACCTAACTGCTAGCTTTAAGCATATAAATAATAATAATTGAAAAAGGACAATACAAAATAATTGTAAAAAACTTTATTGTAAGCCATTCTTTTAAATTAATAACATATAAGGAAAAGAAGCCACAGATTTTATTTCCCGGGAATGAATGTCACCATGTTGGGGTGCTGAAGAGTGCTGATGACGGTCGTAGCTGACTAGAAAATACATTCCATTCTGCCGAGTGCATTCCGTTCTGTCGAATAAATTTACAAAATTATAAATTAGTTCATTTTTACGAAATTTCTTCAATTCTACATGCCTTTAGTCAATTTGAAGACATATTGACAAATTGAAAAATTTTGTTAAATTTGAATAAAATAAATTAGTTAATTTAAATTTGTATAAGAATTAAACTTCGGAATTTCATCAAGCTATCGAAGGATACCTTAAATATCTTTTTTATAAATTGAGATACATATCTTTTTAAGTTAAATACTTATCTGGCAATATTATTATATGTCGTTTTTAATTTACTCTTTTCTTAAGCCGAAAAATAGTTCACAGCCATATGGAAGCGTTGGTACTAAGTTGGTTTTAGCCAATAAAATTCTGATTTTAAATGGTATAAAATATTGAGTGGTCCACAGAGCTCCGAGCATACCATATGTTTTCCCTGTTACTTTGTTTATGTGTCAATCCATTAAAGATTTGTATTAAAAGTAATATCCAAGTTTTTTGTGATGATACTACTTCAATATGATAAGATCCTAAGACAATATTTAATTGATTCCAACTTCACATTTCTGATCTGGAAATTAGGATACATTTGGATTTCTTAGGATTAAGACTTAGACCATTTGCAGTTGCTCGCCCAACATTTCCATCTTTGAGGGATAGTACTAGTTGTGACAATGGTGTTAAAGACGTGTGTTATGTAGGTAATTAAATACGGTAGTAAAATTTTTACAAATTTTGGATTTATGTCATCATATCCCAAGGCTTATGATTTTAATAATAAAAAACTTTTAAGAACATCAGATTGACGAAATATTTGAAAGTTAAATTGGTTTTCATTAGAATGTATTGGATCACTATATATACGTGAATGTACAATAGATATTGGTATATTTTTGAAAAATTCGAAATTATGTACAAGATTTTGATGCCTTAAAATTGAAGTTGATAATTTTATACAAAATTTTTATAAATAACTTTTAAACTATATATATATATTTTTTTGTGTCATCAAAAAACTTGATATTTTACTTCATTATTCCTTTTTAGTTTTTGAAATAAAAATAAAAATTTTTATGAATTTATGGTTCATAAATTTCACGGAATTTTTAATAGATTGAATGGATAATTTAATCTGTGTTTTTATTTAACTGTTATTCTCAAAGCATTTCAAATAAATAAATGCATTTCAATGAAATTTATTAAAATGCATGACCTGAAAAACACGAAACGTTAAGCTATATAGAATATCAATTCTACTTAAATAGATCTAATTATATTCTTTAATATCAGAAACTTACTGATGAAAAGCTTTGGAACTAATCTGATAAAGGGAACTGTACCGAAAATCGATATATTTTACGAAAATTAAATATATAATTTATTTTTATTCGATTTCAGTTAATAATAGCTTTGCTCTATTACTTTTCAATATTTGTATAAAGTAAGAAATTGTAACAAAAACAACAAAATTATCGAACGCAAAAAAAATAATAACAAATTTTCAAAAATTCGAAATACCCTGCAAATTTTGAGATACTTCGAAAAAAAAAAAACGATTTGATTATAGTTGGTGCCCTAAGGATCCCATAGCTACCTAAATTTCAAGTCAATTTTGAATCTAATTGAATGAAGAAAGCAAAAGAAAGTAGCTTTTTTATGTTTACTACAAATAAGAAATAATTTATTATTTTTTTATATTAAATTTGCTTTTCTATTTTAAAATAATACTATTCTTTCAAGTCGTATAAATACTCCAACAATTATTTAAAAATTTCAAAACTTTATCGAATTATTTTTAATATATTTTTTTTAGCAAATCATATGAAGAGTTCAAGTAAATGATTTAATATAAAATCGAATAAGATCTAAAATTTTTGTCTAATTTAAAAGAAAATAAATTTTGTTATGCTTGCAAAAAAGCCTTTAAAGAATATTACATTATTGCATAGACTTTTGTAGAAAAATTTATAATAAATTGCATTAGAACTTGAAAGATTTAATTTTTTTAAATGTAGTTGAAAAAATTTATTTCAATATTTGACCAACACATATACAAATGTATATGATTGTATATATGTATATTTTAAAATTTTTAATTATTTTTAGTTACAAAATTATGCATATTTTCTTATGCATTTTTTTTTTAAGATTTTACTTGATATTTATTTTTTATTTATTTATTTATTTTATAAATATTTTTATTTAGCTTCCAAAATAAAATTGTCTTAAAATAGGCAAAATTTTCATTATGTATAATTTAATAATATCTAGGATAAATATTATATTTCGTAAGAAAAAATTTGGGAAAAAGTTTTTCTGTGTTGTTATTTAAGCGCTTTTTGTAAAAAGTTTTAAATATATTTTGATTTATAAAAAAAAAAAATATTTTCATTAACTTATAAAAATAGTATTTAGACAAATTATTTTTTATCGAAAGATGTATTTTTAATCCTATGGTCCGTAAAATCTAAGCCTATGTTTAACGAAATTTGGAAATTTAGAGTTTCGGAAACTCAGAAAAAGTAAATTAAATTGCAAAATTATTTATTTTCGGCTACTTAAAATGAGCGTTTTAAAAAAGTTGTAAAATACATACTGTCAACTAAAATGCAAAATGCCGTAACCGCTCAAAAATTAAATGTTGGTTCTTTATTGGATTATGATGTACTGATCTAAAGTACATCTACACAAAAAAGTTTTATATTCATATCTTCATAAAATTACATCAATTTAAAAAAAAGTCTAATGACTGTAACATCAACTGCATAAATTTTATTTTAAGTGAACAATTTAAAATTTTTACTCAATTATTTAATTTTAAAGTAAAAAATTAAAAATTGTGGTCACGGCCTTTTGCATTTTCATAATGTTTTTGCTTCTGCTATAAAAAATTAAAAAGTGTGGTTATGACCTTTTGAATTTTAGGTGACGATATATATATAAACTAACTACTACAACATTGTTATATATTTACTTATTTAGAATATAAAAAAAATTTACTAATCTAAATATTTTTTCTTATTCAGATTAGTACTGTATAATACATTATTGCCCGATCTAATCCATTACGTTATGATGTTTTTACTTAATGGCATTTACTATAATTTTATTATTAAATTCCAATATTAGTTTTTAATTCATAATTAATTAATTAAGTATAATTTATAGGTTGTCATTATTTCTGGTATCTCAATGCACAACTTTCCGTTTTTTTTCTCTTCATCCACAATTTTTAAGACTTTGATGCCACCGAAAATCAAATGAAAGGGATTTAAAGAGAATCTATAATATATTTGTAACATAAACATTTAATTTTTAGATATAAATTTATTCACCATCTTCGTTAAGTCACAGGTTGTACCCATGCTTATGCATTAGTATTTGTATTTTATCATTTTCATCTGCTCTAGTATGTATTTGTGTGCATTTTAATAGAAGTGAGTATGCTTAGTAGCTTATCTTTTGTTTATCATTATAAACGCACAGTGGTCCCAAAACGAATTTTTTGGAAAAAATTCGATAGCTTTAGAACTTCTAGATGTATTTGAACGAAATTTCACGTGGCTAATCTTGGGGAGTATTTAAATTGATTTGGAGGAGCACAGGTTCTTAGTTGGTTTCGGGGACAGGGGTGGACTTCCAAAGTTGATCACCTCGGGTATGAAAATTAAGAAAAAAAAATCGCCAAATTTGATTGAAAAAAAATTTTACACATGTATAGTTCTTGTAATTTTCTATAAAAAATACGTTTACATATGTGGGATATCTCCCTTAATTGAAGACATATTTATACCGAAGTAAAATTTTGACCCATTTTTGAACATGTTTTGTTTTTCAGTTTTTAACTAAATTGAACCCGCAATTTGAGTCCTAAAATTCTATATAAAATTCTAAATAATTTTCGTGAAAGCACCATATATCCATGTGGTTCCAATAAAAAGTTTTATTATTTATTAATTTTTCTCAAAAAGGTGGTGACATTTTTTCACTTCAAAATCCATTATTTCCCTCTGCACCATACATTTTTTATCCGAGGGCATTTGGGGCAAAAGTTTCCCCGCTAGCCCTATCAGAATTTTGTTAATTTTAATTTTCTTTTTTTTTGTTTATTTGTGGAGCCCAAAAATGCCAAAGCTGAAATTAAAAAGATCACCTTGAATACATACCTTCATATATATATATATATATTTATATATATATATATATTATAAATCACGCCTCTGATAACGACAGGGTGACCATTATACTGAAAAAAGTCAATTTTTAAAACAAGTTTTCCCTATGTGGGATTTTGAGTATTTTGGAATATAAAAGTGTTCTTGTTTTAAGGACAACTTTTTTTATATTATACTAAAATTTCATAATGATATCTTTGTTATTTATTTATATATAGTTTTTATTTAAGTTCAAATATATGCATAATACTTGCATAAATAATTTCCACGTTCGTTTGAAAACTAACTGAAACTTGACACCCTTCAGCAACATTTGCACATTTTCCTTCATTTCTATGGTAAATATGTGCTGCAGCATTCTATATATTTACATACATAAACGCACACCTATGTATTTAAATTTTTTTTTTTTTTTTTTTTAATAATTTTGTGTAACTTTTGAACCGTTAAATATATTTCAATGAAATATATACGTGGTTATTGTTGAGGTATTTTCCAACTGTTTTGGAGGAGCACAAGTTTCTATCTGGTCTCGAGGCGGTTGGAGGACCTCCAAAATTGGTCACCTCGGATATTAGTAATTTATTAGATTCAGGTTTAAATTGCTTAAATTAACTATTCTTAATAAAAAGCATAAAAAGTATATTTTATTTATTTCAGTATACTTCATTTTATTTCAATCAAACTTTAATTTACATCGAATGTATCAGGAACCTCCTGATATCATCGTTTTTGTACATTACATTATTATTAGTATTCCACTTATTTCTTACCGATTTTTGAGAGTAGGACCGGAAAACAATAAAATGTAATTCAAAAGCTCCTGGTTTTGACATATTCTGGAACTTTTTCTTATATTAAATAGTTGAATGTGCTTGAAGTCAGAGTTTCTGGCCTCCTGTGGCTCTTCTGTTAATTCACCTAGTTGTAGCATGTTTGATGTTGAAGTACTTTGTGAACAGTGGGTGGTAATTCTTTCCATTCATATAATGATTGCAAAAGCTTTAAAATTTCTGTGGTGAATAACTAAAAATTTTCTATATTTATGTGATGTTTGCTGTTAACTGCTCTCACATGATATATTCGAAGAAGTTTCACATCAATTCCAGTAATTCCGTGTTGCCATCATTTGTACTCCCATAGCCGATCAGTGATTTATCTACATCAAGACCAGTAATCTGTTTAAATTAAATTTTTATCTGCTATCATTTCCATAAGTTTCTTGTTGTTCCTAATCCTTTTTGCTGCTTTCCATGTATACTTCTATATTTGAGATTATACGTAATATGAAGCATGTATTCCAAAAAGCGTATACGGGCATGTAAGGGAGTTTAGGGCATCTTTATTAATATTTGTAAAACTGCCCGCAGAAGTTTGTGAAAATTGTGATTTTTTCAATCCACATAAAGGACATGTCCAGGCTGAATCAGTTTTCGTAATGACATTGTGTGCATGCATACAATGCCATTATTGATTGTTTGATTGTATCAACTCAGATTTGTGTGCATTGTTTACTTTCTTTTCCTGGAGTTGGGGTTTTCAAACACATTTAGTAGCATTAGTTAACATAGATGGTTCATTTGAATCCTTTCTTAAGCGTAGTGGAACCAGAGATGTCATTAAAAAACTTTTGTGGACTGTACAACTTTTCCCTGATAAGCCATATTAACGTCAGATTCGATTTATCAAGTTCCAATGCCTCGTTTTTCGAAAATGTAGAGAGAAGACTTGAAGTAGTATTTTCAAGTAACTGCTACAAGTCAATAAATGCCCTTTCATTGTCAATTTCATTAGGTAGTGGGACAATATTTTGCTTTTTTTTCAATATATCTTTGTAACATGGCACATTAATCGAGTAAAGCCTTTCTCAATTTTATATATTTATTTTTGCTTAGTCCTAACTCCGGCATAATCACTATTGCCTCATCTTCAGAAAACTCAGAAGCTGGTGAAGGTGTTGGAATACTTTTTATCATCCGCTTAAGTCGACTTGAAGATGCATCAGGAAGTCTACTTGTTTTTATTTCTACCCCAGATAATCATATTGTTTAAATGGTGATCCTGAATTAGTGGTTTTAATTTCCATGATGCTTTCCAATCAGGTGCTATGCTTCAATTGTATTTTCAGCAGGCAATTATTTACTTTCTTCGTTTTTGTTTCGAATAATTTGAAGAAAATTTAAACTTTATCCAGTTGTTGAATTCGTTTGCACTGCAATAAAATATGTTAATGTAGTTATATATTCAGCTCTATTCCTTTTAAGCATTTCCCAAAGAACGCGGCACAAAGCTTTATAAGACATTGTTATCGTTATTGTGGTAAAAATGTTAATAATGTAAATAAAACAAAAGAGTTTTTTTGTTACATACTGAAAAACCTTTTCTAGGCACCATAAAACTACGCAATATTTTTATAAAATAGTACATGTTCTAAAAAATATTTCTAATTAATTGGCTTACTTATTTCACCTTTTCTAAGGAAAATCAAATAGCTGGATATACCTGATTATTGTATTATATTACCGAAACTTGCAGGATGTACCTGATTGTTTCATAAAGTTAAATAATTAATAATTAAAAGTGGTGACCAATTTCGGAGATCCTCCCCCTGCCCCGAGATTAGTTAGAAACTTGTGCTCCTCCAAAAAAGTTCAAAAATATTTCAGTAATAAATACGTAAAATTTCATTGAAATATATTTAACGGTTCAAAAGTTACACAAAATTAAAAAAAAAAACATGTCGAAACAGCTGTGTACTTATGTATATAGAATGCTGCAGCACATATTTACCATAAAAATGAAGGAAAATGTGCAAATTTTGCTAAAGAGAGTCAAGTTTCAGTGAGTTTTTAAATGAATGTGTAAACTATTTATGTAAATACTTAGTATTTTTGGAAAGGTTTTAACTTGAAAAATAATAGTATATAAATAATAATGTATTAGAACTATAAATTTCTTCATTATATTTATCAAAATCTTCAAATTTTAATGTTTAGTGTTATTTTGTAAAAAAGAAATAATATATATAAAAATAATACCAAAGCTATCTTAGAGTGTAACGTGACAGGATTTTCTCTACCACGTATGAGCTATACATCAAGGAAAAGATTTAATCCAAGAAGACAAGCCACATATGTATATAGTTCCTATACAAAAGTTATTTAGAATTTTATGCAGAATCCCGAAATCCCCGAGACCTGCTAAGAACCTCTTCTCCTCCAATCAATTTAATACATGTGAAATCAATTTAAATACATGTGAAATTTCTTTCTAACACATCCAGTAGTTCTAAAGTTGCAGAATTAAAAAAAAGTTGTTTTGGGACCACTGTGAAACGGTAGTCATCGTCATTTATTCGATGTTTTTTCTTTTTGTTGCATGAATAGTTTAACCGAAGAGGTTAATTAAGACTCAGTTAGTAGATTCGTAATGCATACACTTACGTGGGAGTACGTAAAAATCTAATTCAAATAGATATTTACGTAAATACGTATCAAATAAATATGTACATGTGTTTGAGTCATTTGACATGTTTATACACGTTACGAATCTATTAATTGAGGCTTTAGTCAGTCAGTTCGTCCGCCCTTCGTGTTTGTGGTTTATTTGAATTAATTAAACGATTTAATGTCATTAATTATTATTAATAATATCATGGGACGTTTTAATGTCTTTAATTATGAATTTGTTTTTTATATCTGTTTTTTATATTTTTATAAATGTACCAATTGCTATTAAAAAGTCAACGTGAGACTCACGACTAACTATTGGCGGTATAACAATAACGTGTGGTCAGGAGAATATTCTGTGGGTCATCCCAAATTTAATATTATTGAGGATCGAAGGAATTTCAATAAAATTCGACTGGTATTTGTGTATTTAAGGAAAATACGAACATTGAAAATTCCAAAAAACTGGTTTGGGTGCTCACATATAAATCATAATTACAAATCAGTGGATTCACAAGTATGCAGTCGTATAACATATTACTCGTTGATATCCAAAATCACATAATAAAAAAAAAAAAAAAAAAAAAAAATATAAAGACATCAAACATAAATTCCAAATACCTGAAAGTTGAATTAGAAAATATTTTAATATTTATTAATTACTAAAGAGTATAGGAAACTCTCGTATTCTTTTCATACTACTTTTCATACTACTTGTCTCAACGAATTCTCGGATATTTCCATGAGGACACATAACATGCGTTATGGGAATTGTGATTGAAAAAGTAGGGTTCGAATAATCACTGATACATATGATGAGAAAGTAAGGCCTTAATGAACGCCAACATATGAAATTTTAATTTACACCTATGCAGTGATGTCAGACAAAAACTTCAAAAAATCCCTCCGTTTCATTGAAAAAATTGTTTTTTCCCTCTATACTCCCCAATTTTCCCTCTGCAATAAAATCATTGCTTTTAGTAAAAAAAAAAAAAAAAAAAAATACAGATCTAATATTATGTTAGTACGGACTTTCTACTTATACCTATGATTTGGTTTTGCTTTTGCGGAAAATTTTAAAATAAAAACATTCTATTTTTAGGTCGACAAAAATTTTAATTCCCTCTCTTTTACCCTTTGTGTAAAATTTTCTACAAAAATTCCTTCCACCTGACTAAAAGTTTACACAGGTGGAGAATTTGATATTTAGAGGAAAAGTTTCAGTTGAAGTCAACTTTGTCTGTGACGCCAAGAGAATTTCTATAGACTCTACATACAGTATTCGAAGTTAAAAATGCTATTCATGTTGGTGATTTGTGAACCATTTTTATGATCACTAAACACCTAATTATCCATTCAATATCTCGTAAAGGACAAAGAAATGCAGATGAATTAAAAAGGTGTATGCAACATTTCATGTACATTCTGAACTCGATTGAGAATTTTCAAATATGACAAATATCTCAACCGCCATTTAACAATTACCGAACGTCAAAGCTGCAGCTATTTATGACATGAATGGAAGGAAGGCATAATCAAAATTAAAATTTGCATAGAAAGACGACTTAAGTCTGCGATAATTGGCGAGATTTAAGGCAATATCATTGGTAATATGAACAGGTGAGAACGTTATATTAGGTTTGGCCGCATCTAAATACTCATCATCTGCAACCATTTAAAATTTCACCTTATACGGAACGTGAGCAGTAAAGTGGGCGAACTACGCCCATTTTTGGTTTCCAAGTCTATTTGTGCAAAATTTACAGGATTTTTCAACTTATATGGGAGGTGGGCGGTAAATTGGGTGGATCACGCCCATTTTAGGTTTCAAGTTTACATTGGTCCTTTAACCAATAAAAGTATAAACTGGATAAAAAGACGCCCTGTTTTATTATGAACCGATTTTTCTCATTTTCAATGCCTAACAAACCTTATATGAGACAAATATTTCAGCCAAATTTCGTCCTCCTGAAATGTCCGCCCCGAGCCCTATCTGGTTTCAACAGACAGACGGATGGACATCGTTAGATCATATTAGATTTCTACGAGGATCCAGAATATAAATACTTTATGAGGTCTTAGATGATTGTTTCGACATGTTACACACGGAGTGACAAATCCAATATACTCCTAATCATTTTTTATGGTACGAGGGCGGATTTTTCGAACTTCCCTCGTAGTTATATGAAATGCAACACTATTCCCATCAAGTACCACCTGTTAATAGACTGTCAAATTTTGAGCAAGTGTCGTCATTTACTTTGCGTAAAAAATAGGATTTTTCGAGTTCCTTCAAATATTCATTTGTTTAGTTAATAATTTCATCGTTGGAGCTGAATCTCTTTCCACCGAGCCTAAATCCGGAGAATTTTGCGGATGAGGTACCAATTCGTAGCCCAATTCATAGAGGGTTGCCTTTGAGACTGCACACGTGTGCACCCGTTCATTATCTTGATGAAAAAAACTTTTTTCTTGGCCATTTGGGGTCGTTTTCTTTTTAAATCCTCATTAAATCGGTCTAATAAGTTGGCATAATATTCGCCGTCTATTGGTTTTCCCTTCTGAAGGTAATCGATGTGGATTATCCCGCGTGCATCCCAAAAAAACTGTTGCCATCACCATATTAGCCGACAAACTTACCTTGGCCTTCTTCGGAGCAGGTTCACCCGGAGAAAACCATTGTTTAGACTGCTGCTTGGTCTCTGGAGTACAGTAATGGATCCATGTTTCATCCACTGTTACAAAACACCGCAAAAACTCATTCGGATTGCGGTTAAACAACTTCAAACAATCCTTTGAAGTTGTCACGTTTATGGTCAATTGAGAGCAAACGCGGCACCCATCTTGCAGACAACTTTCTTAAACCCAACTGATCATTTAAAATCGAAACCACACTGTCATATGAAATGCCTATGGCATCAACAATCTCATGCACTTTTACTCTTCGGTCGACCTCAATTAGCCGTCCAGAACGTTTAGCGTCATTTGTACTTGTACGACCACAACGAAAGTCAGTAAACCACTTTTTTACCATTGAAATCGATGGTGAAGAGTCCCCATAGTATTTATCGAGCTTCTCCTTGGTTTGATTGACGGTTTTTTTTCGCAGAAAATAATGTTTAATGAGCACTCGAAATTCACTTTTTTGTGTTTTGAACAGCTGTTAAACACAAAGTAAATGACGACACTTGCTCAAAATTTGACAGTAGTCTATTAACAGGTGGTACTTGATGGGTATAGTGTTGCATTTCATATAATTACGAGGAAAGTTCGAAAAGTCACGGACTTATTGATCCGCCCTCGCAGGTATAAAAATGATCTTAAACTGGATAAAGGAACATCTGGATAACTCCAGAAGTTTGGTTCAGGTTAACATCCACAGTTGCTTTTCATGAGTAAATCATATTAAAACTCTTCAATTGGTGGTCGCACTGTACATTAGATTAAAATACAGATCAAATCCTTACCTGTTCTTTGATTTTAAAAATCATTTGATTGCAAAAATCGTTTTAAAATAATTAAACAATATTTATGTTATTAAGAATATGACAAAAACATGTCTTAAGTTTTGAAATAACTTTTTTAATAGGTCAAAGTTTAAAATGTAAAATTATGTAGTTTCTTTAATAAAAAGTCTTTAAAGCATAAGATATGACACCAATATTAAGCTTGTTTTTCTTTGTCTGCTCGATTAAGTAATAGAATTCAAACTTATAAATGTTTCATATCCAAGCTTTTAAACTTTGGCACATTGTACAGTAGGACGGAATCGAAATTTTTTGGAAATAAATCTGCAAATAGATTTACAAAAAATTTCACATAGGCGTACCAGAGGTGTGTACTATTTTAATTTTGGAATACCTCTCAAGAGCTGAGATTTTGTGGTTTAAACTGGGGTACCTCTGACGCAGAAAATTTTTAACCACTTGTCAAATTTTTCATATCCGATTTCAAATATTTTTAAATTTTCTTGAAGCCCTATATAAGGTCTATGAAAAACAGCTGGCATGTATTATTTACTTCTTACAGTTTTCAAGTTATTTGCATTTGAAATTTCGTAGTTTTGGTTCTATAAAAGATATTGTCTTCAATATTTTTGTATATAATTCAGAATTATGTCAGCTAGACAAGATATTTTATTTGAGAAAATGGAAAATGAAAAATTGTTTTATGATAAAACTGATAAAATCTTTGTTTGTTAAGATATCCTAACGAAATTTTCGTTGAACGTTGACTTTGTCATTTGAAAGTGTAGAAAAATTTAATATTTTTGTAAAAAAATCCCATCATTCCTAAAACACTGAAGTAAGTCCCAAAAATGAATTTTTTTTAATTTTTCCCATTAAGTCTATATTTGCTATAGGTTTGCAAAAACCATTGGCAAAATCTTCGGAACACATTAGAGTTTTCGAAACTGCATTCTGTTTGTAGATTCATGCTTTGTATTCTTAAGTCAAAATTTTGATATAAAGTAAGTCAAATTCGGGAGGGTCTGTATTTAGTCCTATTGCGTGTTTGGACTTGTTTTTAGAAATTTCAAATTATTATATGCTTTTAAAAAAATTTTATTTTTGAAAAAAGGAGTGAGACTCGAAGGATAGTTTTATTCTTTAACTAACTAGAAAAAAATTTTACAAAATCGGACAGAAATATTGGGCTATATATTAAAAAACTGGACCAAGATTTTGCAAAATTGCGATAATTGAAATTTTAAATGCAAATAAGTTGAAAGCTATAAGGTATAAATAGCACATGCAAGCATGTTTTTCATAGGTCTTATCGAAGGTTGTAGAAATATTTGAAATCGGATAAGAAAAATTTGACAAGCGGTTAAAATTTTTCTATGTCAGAGGTACCCTATTTTGAACCCCAATTGCTTAGCTCCTGAGAGGTATTACAAACTTAAAATAGTACACTTAAACAGTTAAATATTTACTATATCAGAGGTGCTCCACTTTGAGCCCTGTGGGACCCTCCTTCTAAACTTTAAAATTGTAAACTCTTTTGCTACGTCTATTTGAAATTTTATTTATATCCAACTAGCCGATTAAAATTTTCAAATTTATTTCCAAAAAATTTCGATTCTGTCCCACTGTGTACTGTAGTCCAGTTTTTACACTTATTTCACACCTCACCAAATAATAAGTTTCGCTTCTCTTTCATTAATATCTCTAGATTAAAACATATCTTAAGTGTAACAATTTTAAGGTTTTCTTAAATTAAAAAATAAAGTAATATTTAGATACATTATCAATTTTATTTGTTTATATTACTAAAATACTTCTATGGATATTGCTTTTTAC
This sequence comes from Protocalliphora azurea, assembly GCA_932274085.1. Lineage (NCBI taxonomy): Eukaryota > Metazoa > Arthropoda > Insecta > Diptera > Calliphoridae > Protocalliphora > Protocalliphora azurea. The sequence goes on from OW026520.1 coordinate 80,375,018, forward strand.
ATAAAATTATATTATTATTTATTAACAATAAAAAAATTTTTCTTCATAATTATATTTATATATGTACATTGTGTATTAAATAATAAAAGTTTCACACATTAAATAATCTTAATTAAACTTTATCCTAATCATGTTGTTTTAATATCGCAACATGGACCGGAAATGCAATTGTAATGAATTTCTTACATTTGATTTCATTTTCCGTTAGTTCGTTTGTATTTCATACAGTTTGATTTTCAGTACTGAATATTGTACTCAGGGATGGAAAATGTAAATTTTTTTGGTATCAAAATAAATTTCAAATAGTACTTTTTTGATTCTCAGAGTACTAAAATTGTTGACGGTTATTTATTTTTTATTTAGTGCAAAACTCAAAGAATGTAAAACGAAGGATTAAATACAATACCAATTCATTAAATGATTTTATTCAAGTTAAATATTAAAATTAGTAAAATATGAAGACCTTAATAAAATGTGGCCCTGTTAATGAAATAAATTTACGAAGAAAAAAGCCATCCAAGATGAATTCCTGAGTACAGTTTTAGTAATGATTGTACATATACAATTTGTAGAGTTTGCTCTAAGAACCAGCATTTATATATATATATATATATATATATATATATATATATATATATATATATATATATATATATATATATATGTTAAAAACTGCTGATATTGGGTCGATTATGCTAAGAAGCATTTCAAAATAAATGTGCAATTTGCCAATCAATTCTGCCCAAATCTAGCAAAATGGCAACACTGAAATAAAAAATTGGGAGGGAAATTGAAAACAAAAAATCATTTAGTTTTGTACTAGCTTTCAGTAAGGTGGGTTCATATCCAGTGTGACCAGATTTAAATATTTTTTTCAGCTAAATCTTGTTTAAAATAAAGCTAAAAATGCTAAAAATTTATTTAAAAAAGCTAAAAATAATGCTAAATTAAGAAAATACTTTTTTCAGTGGTATATTTTCACTTTGTCTTAATTTTTCATAAATTTGTGCTTATGTAGTTATAAAAACTGAATCGATTGTATACACAGAAGAAAAAAGTAAAGAAAATAAGTAGATAAAATAGTACTAGATAATAGGGGGAATTGGTTGCTAGACCACAAAAGTTATAAGCAACTATGTATATAGAAGCTTGTCTCAACAATTTGTGCATACAATATGCTGCAATTTGTAGCTAGATACATATCCAGTAACCTATGGTCAGTTCTGTTCAAGATCTAGTTGAAGTTCATGTTAAAATAATATTAATTGGAGAATAACAATGTTAGTTTATAAACTAATTACTTCAATGAATATACGACTATTTCAAAGAAGTCGGTTTTAAAACCATAGAAATATTTATTTAATATTTTTAAAGCGCAGGTAATACAATTAAGAAGAAAACTATACCGTTCATAATTTTCGGACTAAATTATCTGTTCACCTAATTACAATTATATTAATTAAAAATACATTCGTTAGTGTATATATTTTACTCGCTAAATAATCCTGTTCACATTTAAATAATTAATTACATGATTACCAACCACTGATGCGCAAAAAGAACTATCATGGAACCGTATTATAGACGAAAATTGCAGTCAATGAAAAAATATAAGTTTTAATTTTCTAATTTTGTCCTTCTTATGAAAAATGCTAAATAATGCTAAATATATTATTGAAAAATGCTAAATAATATGTCAAATGCTATATAGAAAGTTTGCGGCTAAATCGAAGTAAAAAATGCTAAATTTAGCCGCAAAAATGCTCAAATAGTTCGGTTTTTTTGCAGTGCTTTCATTATTATTCTTATTTTCTTTGGACATTTTTATTTTTTAGTAGTTATCCAGCATTCTACGAAAAAAAAAAAACAGAATATTTGGAATAAACCAACCAAACTACCAAACCTTCGAAGATTAAAATTAATCTACCAATTTTGGTCCAATCGGACCAAAATAGCAACGCTGATGCTAGATATATTAAACACACTCGTAGCAAAAAGCCTAAACAAAGCAAATACTCCAACACATTCAAATTTGTACGTCCTTATCTTTGTACCTATCGCTGCAGTGTTGATTCCAAAATGATTTTTTGTTTTTTTTTCTTGAAAATAATTTCGTAACTTGATAACCATTGGAAATATCTCAATAAAATTTCACTTGGCTAGAGACGAGGTATTTTCGAGTTGATTCGAAGGAGCGCAGATTCCTAGCGGTTCAGGGGGGAGTGCGTAGACCACAAAGTTAGTCATCTCGGGTATGCAATTTTTTTATATCGCCAAAAATTTATATATGATTTGACAGAATAAAACATTGTATATACGAGTATAAATCCCTAAAAAAATACGCTTACATATGTAGGTTATCTCTTTTAGTTTAAGGGATATTTAATTTTACTCATTTTTAGCCTAGTTCTTTTAGTTTTTTTTTAACTTGGCATACTCAATATTGACCCTAAATTTTTTCTAAAGGTTCCCTATAAAATTCTTACAAAATTTGGAACTAAAAATTTGTTTTTTGTTCTGGCCCATATAATTTTTTTTTATGTTTTCAAAATGAATCTTAAGGTAGATGCGTGTAAAGTAAACCAGATGACATTTAGGGTAACGGTCTCTCCACAAACCCTTTCCAAACTTTGTAAATTTTCCAAAACGTTTTTAAATTTGTTTGTAAAATTCTCAAATCGCAAAGCTGGGATCAAGGAAAAATTATGTTAATTAAATACCTGCGAATGTTGGATAATCACGCAAAAAGTGTTTTCATGTTCATGATGGACGCCTTTTATAACGACAATGTGACCATTGGCATGAAAAAATTCAATTTTTAAAACACGTTTTTTCGGGTTGGGATTTTTGGTATTTTCGTAAAAAACAGTGGGTGTGTTTTTAATTCCCTGATTTTAAGACAAGTCTGTCTATATCATTTCAAAATCTCATTTGAATATCTCTACTACTTTAAATTTTATTTATTTCTAAAAAATATATTTAAAATTTAAATTTTAAGTTTTTGAAGTCATGGTCTGAAGAAGAGCTATTATACATTAAATATAATAAAATTGACCGTATTTAATTTACTAGATATTATTATCTATAATCTTACGAGTTCAGAGATACCAAATAGTTATATATACAGCTTACATCAGAACAAAAAAATAAAAATAGCAGCAAACATTGCAAGTTTTGACATTTTTTCACATTTTTTGTTACAAGTACAATCGCAATGTAGAGATAACAGAAGAAGATAACATTGCATTGCTACTCGCGCTGTGTTTGCATTTTTCATGAAAAACATGAGAAAAGTGCTAAATATTACCTAAGAAAACAAAGTTTTTATTAGAAATATAAACGTTTTAGAGGAAATTTTAGAACTAGAGTTTTTCTTTTCATCGTCTTTTTCCGATCCCGGGAAATCGGGATTGATTTTAAAATTTCCCATGACCCCGAGAATTCCCGTAAAATAATATTAAGAATTTTAAAATATTTATAAGATAATTCAGTTAAATGAAGTATAAAAAATTTTTTAATAAACTAATTAATCATAAAACGATTAACTAATTCAATTCTTTTTGAAATATTGACATTTGGAGTGTTCATACTTTTTATTATATAATAACTCTTCTGAATTATATAATAACTCTTCGAATCATTTTGTAAGCTTATTTTTAATCAAAAAGCCGATACCCTAGGCTTTTTGATTAAACACGTATGGGAAAAAATTCACTATTGATACTGAATGGTATCGTTTTCAACACGTATGTGGTCGACTTTTTTCTGGGTGTAAGTTCCTTCTATTTTTATGCTACATATTAATCTATAGCTAAGAAAAACCTGAGCTCAAAAATTAATTAACATCATGTTCAGTTCTTAGATAATTGGACCCTTTAAATTGCATGGTCCTATAAGTGAACTTTTTGTAATTTATCTGATAAAAAAATCCATATACAGTTAATAGTTTGGATACTTTTCGGCTCACATTTTAATGGAGCTTTAAAAATATATGTTGTTGTTTGGAGATTCAAAATATTTTAAGGAGATTTCTCTTAAAATTTTCGTATGCGTGCAAATTAAATCTTCAAATCGTTTAAAAAATACTATGCATTTCAAATTTCTTATTAACTTCTTATTAGTCCTTTTGCAGCATATTATTTTGATCACAATGTAGAATCAATTTTTTCTTTTTAAAATATTTCCATAAACAGAATTATTTTGTTTTCCATTTTCTCGCTTTATACGAAAATATATGAAGGACTCGAAATAAATAAAATTTAAACAGCTAGAGACATTCAAATAAAATTTCAACATAATATAGAAAGACTTCCCTTGAAATCAGGGAATTAAAAGCATACCACAGTTTTGTACCAAAATACCCAAAATCCCAACTCGGAAAAAACGTGCTTTAAAAATTGACTTTTTCATTTAAATGGTCACACTGTCGTTATATAAGGCAGTCGTCTGAAATTACTTTTTGTGTATTTACCCAAGATACGGAGGTATTTAATTAACATAATTTTTGTTTAATTCCAGCTTTGCTATTTGAGAATTTTGCAAATTTAAAAAAAGGTTTGGAAAATTGACAAAGTTTGTATAGGGCTTGTGGATAGACCGCTGCCCCGAGCGCCTTCGAGTTTACTTTGCACGCATCTACATTAAAGTTCCTTATGAAAACATTAAAAAATGATATGGGCCAGAAAAAAAAAACAAATTTTATAATAAAAAAATATTGCCAGCTTTTTTGAAAAAAACCCAAAAATATGAAATTATTTTAAACTTTCAACTTCGGATTAATACAAATTTTTATCTAATCAATATATTTATACGATTCTTGCAATAATATTATTAAGGATAAGGAATCTGATGAATATTTAAAAAGGTTTAGGGCCAATATTGAGCTCCTCAAGTTAAAAAACCTAAAAAAACAAGGCTAAAAATAAGTGAAATATTTATTTACAATGGTTATCTCTATTTATATTTTTTTCCTGTCAAATTATAATTGGATTTTTGGCGATTTTTTACAAAAATTGCATTCCCGAGATGATCAATTTTGGAGACCTGCCCAGTGATACCTTGACCCGCTAGGAATCTGTGCTTTTTCAAATCAACTCTAAAACACTTCATTTCTAGCCAGGGATATTTCCAACGGTTCACAAGTTAAAGAATTATTTCCAAAAAAAACAATGGTGTTGCTTTAAAATGTCAAGTTTTGTTTCCTAAGTCTTTCGTATATTCGACTGACTTTTGGTGGTGGCCCTACATTAAAAACAGCAGCGACAACAATAACAAAAAGTCACATAAAAAAATTTCTCATAAATGTTTATGTTAACACAAAAGTGTGGGCATTATAACAGCGACACACTTGATATGAATATATGTATATGCAATGTAATGGAGTCGATTATATTGTGTTCCCAACTCGTAGTATACGAATATGATAAAAAAATTATATACTGCCTCTTGCCAACATGTTCTAAATTTTTATATTTTATGCCTTGAATTGCTTTGAATTTGTATTCCAGTTTGTTTGGCAGTTTTGATTATTTAAAAACAAAAATGTTAAACTAACTAACTGCTCCGTTTGTTTCTCTTTTTTTTTTTCAGTTGTCTGTATCTGCTACTACAGCAGATGAGTGTGTCCTGTGTAAATTAATGAAGTCTCATTTTATTCATTTTGCCCAACACTCATATACAAATTGATATAAAAATGTAAGATATTTTTTATTTTTAATTTGGTTTCATTCTTTTTGGCCATTTAGTTTTTCTTGTTAAGATTATAACACACTTGACATATTGGCGCCAGATTCAAATTTTAAATTCTTACAATGATACCAGAAATTCGCATGAGTATAAATATTGTTCGTTTCAAAATAATTTCTATTATAATAAGTTAAGCAAGTTAAAATTTTCTGTGGTTGTTTCAAACGTAAACTAATTTATTCCCATTATTTTTGTGATTTATAGTTTATCGCTCACTACATGTGTATAAAATTCTAGAATTAGTACAATGTGATTTATATAAACAACCATAATTTAGTTAAATTTGATTTGCAGTTAAGTACAGAGGAAAATAATTGATATACTTGATCTTTTATTTCATCATCATAATCCTTCGACCGACCATCGACTGACCGACAATGTGGTTTAAGACTACTATTGTTATTATTATTTTTTGGTGTTAAAACATATCAACATAAAAATTACTTTAAAAGTAATTTCTTTTGTTTTATTCATTAAATTATTTAATATATGTAAAATATTATATTTACTGATTAGTCATTACTGGCAACACTTTAATTTTACCCCATACACGAAGAGTGAGAGGTAACATGACAAGTTTTTACTGCTATTAAATAAAGGCAGACATTGTAACCATGAATGGATGGAATGTGTACTTTTTTTACTTTAATAATAATAAAATAATATACATACATATACATTAAGGCGACTCACTGAAAAATATTCTTCTGTTATCCCCCTGAAAATTAAACTTGATTTATTTTACCTTCCAAAATTTTACGGATCTATTGATAACCGTTCGAACGGGTAGTTTTTATCAAAAGAAGAATTTTGATACCCATATTGGCTGTGTTTATTTAAATTTTAAAACAGATTATGTTAAAATTTAGTTGAACATGTTTTTTCTTAATTATATTTAATATTCTTTTATCTTTATGTTATTGTTTAAATATATTTTACTGAGCATTTTATCCCATACATGAATGTGTAGCATTGGTACCAAAACCAATCCTTGTCTCTTCACACCTAACTGTGATAATGTTGGTGTTATTGAAGGGGTCTAATAGAAATAAGGATATTAGATATGAACTTGTGTATAATTTGTTATATGTTACTAGGCTTTTAGTTATACCCCACATCACCATAGGTGGTTGGGGTATTATGCGTTCGTGCTGATGTTTGTAACGCACAGAAAAAACCATCCAAGACCCACCTTAAAGTATGTCAATCGACTCAAAATCACTTTTTGAGTCGATATAACGATGTCCGTCCGTCCTTCCGTCTGGTTGGCTGGTTGTCCTTGTAAACTTTGTGCACAAAGTACAGGTCGCAATTTTGAAGATAATTCAATGAAATTTGGCACGGGAAACTTTCATGACACAATGACGAAGCCTATTGAAATTGATTATGATCGGTCCATTATTTCACTTAGCCCCCATACAAATGTCTTCCCGGAATAGGGGAGGGCATAGCAATATTTTAATGAAATTCGGTGCAAAGAAGTATCAAACTTTGTGCCAAATATCATGAAGATCGGTCCATAACTGACCATAGTTCCCATATAAAACCCTCTTTCGAAAATCACTTTAACGTGCATAAATCACAGGATCGCTCCATAATTTACCATAGCTCCCATATAAGACCACTGTCGGGAATCACCCTAAATTACACAAATTCATACAAATGTTAGTATTAACGTAATATTCTGTATTCGTATCTTTTACTTTACACTTAGTAAAAGTATCGGTCCACAATTATCCACATGTCTAATGTAAGACCCCTCCACGAATTTTGATGGACATACACAATGGTGTGGGGTATCATATGGTCGGGGTTGACCGACTATATCTTTATTACTTGTTTATTTAATAAATTAGTGCCTTACAAGCATTTACCTAAGAGTGACTTACAATCACTCTAACAGTAAAATTATTGTTTTTTATAAATAATTCTTCTTAAAGATTGACTGCTTATAAATCACTCTTCGATATGTTTTGTATACCAATGGAACCGGCTTCTAAATACCTTTCAAATGACACCACATTTTTTAAGCGTTGCTTTGGAAGAAAATACAAAAATTTTCAAGAAACTAAAAAAAGACTTTTTCTAAAAACGATTCAGCTAACGAACGGTTCTCAGTAGAATCGTAATATTTTGGGAAACAATATAAAACATACCATGGTTTATTTTCAGGGGGATAACAAAAGTACTATTTTCCTTACATACATAAATATGTACGTTCATTTCATATACGGCTACTTCACAATTTCCAAAGAAAATTAAAGAATTTTATATTGGTTGGTTAAGTAAAAACAAGTACTAGTACTATTTATAGAAAGTAAGTACTTTCCTTTATTTTATGACAATGAGAAAATTTTATATTTTCTTATGGATTTAATTTTTTAATTTAAAATTCGTACTGGAAATGGTGTTGTTGTAGTAGTGTTGAAAGGAAGTAAAGAATATTATGGCATTTAATGAAACTAAATTCAATTACTGACAACACGAAATTCCATTAATAAAATTATAGTCATTATATGCTGAGTAAATTTGAATCAAATTAACACAGGTTGCAACCGATTTAGTAATAACAATCAAAAACAACAACTATACATGTATAATATAGTCATACAGATATAAAGATAATCATTAGTTTAAAAAAAAAATTAAGAAACAATACAAAAATTGTTTGAGACCCTAAAATTTACATAGCGTAAATTTTGTAATCTTTTATGTACATATGTATATATTTTGACTTTACAAGTTGTGATTTAATAATCAATACATTGATAGAATTACATGTATAAGGTATGTGTTTATTCACTGCAATATTATACTAAATGTCATTCAGAATTTAATTTCAATAACTCTGAACTTAATTTTGCAAAGCAAATAGTTTGTATCCATGACAAATTTAATTTACTTATACGAGTTTGATCAAAGTATACTTGTTTTATAATTACTTAATTACTTAAGCTGTCTTTATTTAAGTTCTCATCTGAGTTAAATGTAAAAAAATCAGTTTGAAGTTGTTCAGATTCTCATTTTAAAAACTATAAATGAACTGATCGTACTATATAAATAATTACTCTCTAAATACTGCTCACATGCTCAATGAAAATGATAACTAAGAGTGTAAAGTTGTTAAAGTATAAACATAATTATAAAAGCGAGTACTAAAAACTTCAGTACAAAATCATTATAAAATATCCTCCCCTCCATATTGTTGCAAATCGGGCAAGTATTTGCAAAAACACGCATATGTAATAGACTTTTAGCTAATAATTACTTTAGTATTTATAGTTATTGGTATTTAATTTAATTATAAGTATAAACTAAATGTTTTCTAGTCTTTTTAATTTTTATATTAATTTTTATATTAAAAAAAAGATACGTACAATTCACAATTTCAAAATCAAGTAATTTTAATTGTACATATTTATTCAATTATAAATCGATTTTTTATAAACAAAATAAATATTAATCAATTAAAATGAGTAATTAAGTAATTATCTGTTTTGCATTTTGTTTTATTGTTCTTTTGCAATTAATCCAATTTAATTTAAATTACATTAAACAACCACTTATTTGCTGATTTTTACAAGTCATTGAATAGATTAAATCCAGAAGTAATCTTACAGTCTCCGAAATAATATAAGCGATTTTTGAGATCTACAAACATCAAACGCAAATGAATAAATTTGTCGCAATTAAGAGTACAGTGGTCTCAAAACGTTTTTTTTTTTGGGAATAATTCTGTAACTTGTGAACCGTTGGAGATATCTAAATAAAATTGCACATAGTTACAGACGAGGTGTTTTCAAATTGATTTGGAGGAGCACAGACCTCCAAAGTTGGTCATTAAAATTACCACCAGGCGTGGCTCAGAAAATATTTTTTGTGTGTTTATCCAACATTGGGGGTATATAGCAAATACATTTTTTTGTTGATCTCGGCTTTTACCGAGTCCAAAAATAAACGATTTTGAATTTGAAAATTGCAAAAAAGACGACTTTTTGTGTTTTTTGGCCGAAAAAGTATCTACACTCTTTTTTATCTAAAATAAAATTTTCTTTAGCAACATATAATAATTTTGCAATTTTCTGAAAGGTAACTTCACAGAAATGACTTTAAGATAAAAACAAGCCCAATATCTCAATTGGTCATGGTACATACCATCCCAAATTCGACCCATTTTATATGAAAGTTATGATTTTAGACCATATTTTCTCAAATCCCAATGCACGAATGGACAAGCGGAATATATTTTAGGTGATACCTATCTGCAGCATTTATCTATTACTGATGGTTCGAAATCTATATTTTTATGAGCTAGTGACAATGCACAGGTAATATCCTTTCCGGTGATACCTAACAGCAACATATAATATCAATGAATTCGATATAGGTACTTTCCCAAATTGACTCTTTCAGATATTTTACCTGATGAAAATTCACAGAATACCTGTAAATATATATACCTGTGCGATATATCTAATAGATATATATAAATTCGCAGCTAATCCTTATCAACATCATAATGAAGTTGATTACCATGGTGATTACATTGAATCATTAACAATTGTGTTGTGTTCTGTGGAGTTTATCTAAAAATGCTCTTAATCGTTTAGAATCTATAGTGGAATTCATAAAAACTACATATCACGCAAAAGCCGACGTCTTTGGTAAATCTCAGATAGAGAGATTGTTAAAGTTGTATGACGTAAAAATGAATTCCTTGAATCAGCGTACTAACAGATTAAAAATTAAACATTCCGATTGGATGGATACTGATATAGAAATATCGGCGTGCAAAATATCAACTGGAGCACCCTGCAAGACATATGATGATTTAAGTACAAGATCTAAGAAGAAAAAACTGGCCCATAAGCTTTCTATAATTTCGAATGAAGAAGTTTCTGATACGTTCAAAGAAATGTTAAAAAAGGAGAAGCAACCTAAGAGTGCAATTAATATTGCTGAAATACTGCCAACTGCATTACCAAAACGTCTTAAACGGATTGCCGAAAGTGTACCTACTTCAACGTCACAATTCAATTGTACAGAGGAAGAAACAATTGCTTTAATGCTTGAACTGGACCTCAGCCGAAACAAATGTTAAATTTTAAAAAAAGCTCTGCTTGAAAAGGGACACTCAATTCTACCATCATACAAGGATATTCAAGAAAAAAGCAAGCTATTTTACCAGCTATTTCGGTTACCGAAAAGGAAGCATATATAGAGCTTTCTTCTTTGCTTGAGCTACCAGGATAGTTGCAGATTTTTCTGCAGATCAGTTGGAAAAAGTAAATAACAGCGACGTTGTATTAATCTGTAAGTGGGGATGTGACGAACTATCAGCCCTTCCTGAATACAAGCATGCTAGTGAAAGTAAGAAAATAGCGGATTATAAAAGCTTATTTATAGCATATTTGGTGCCATTAAGAATGCGATTTGATTCCTTAAAGCAATCTTTATCAAAGTGTAAAAACTCATTTGAAGATATATGGCTTAACACCACTCCAGGATCAAAACATTTTTGCAGACCTATTTGGTTCGAATACACAAGGGAGTCGAAGATAACAACAAAGGATTTAGTGGAATATTAAAATATTAAAGATGAAATAAATGATTTACAACCTCTTTCAATAACCATATCCTTTCAACTTAGTCTAACAATGATTGATGGAAAGGTTAGTAATGACATTACGGAAACATCTTCTTTTTGGAAATGCTCACTATGTGATGAGACGGAATCACAATTTTCGGATATTGGTAAAGCAAGGAGTATTAATGAAGAATTTCTGTCTTTCGGAATATCTCCACTTCAGGCCAGAATACGGTTCATGGAGTATTTTCTGCACATAGTATATGATTTAAAGTATAGAAGTGTGCCAGAAAATTTAACAAAACCTACCAGAAATAACGAGGATTTAAAAACACTTAGAATATCTGAGAAAAGTAGAATCCAGGATGAGACGAAGAGACGGGATTAAACATCGACAAATCTGTGCCGACTGGTGGTGGTACAAATGATGGAAACACAGCAAGAAGTTTTTTCGAAAATTTCAAAGCTAAACCTAAAATAATTGGTATTAATAAAGAGTTACTTGAAAGGACTAACACACTATTAATGGCAATTAATAGTAAGCTTAAAATTAACTTCGCTCGATTTGGAGAATATGCAACAGAAATATTTAAATTACTTGTTTCTCTATATCCATGGAAAGAAATGACACCAACAGTACATAAAGTATTGTGCCATGGTGAAATTATAATGGAAGGAAATATTCTTCCACTTGGAGAGCTTACAGAAGAGGCTCAAGGAGCAAGAAACAGAGATTTTAAGCACGTTCAATTATTCAGCTCCATGAAATGCTCCAGAACGTCACAAAACGAGGATATTTTTAATAGCCTATTGTTATCGTCAGACCCTGTACTATCATCAATGAGAAAACGTTGAATTTATTATGAGCCTTTATCAACTCAAAATACTGAAGACTTTTTTAACTAAAATAAGTATTTAAAAACTTTATTGTTGTTAATGCCGACACAATATCCTTTCGAAATTGTACTATTGATATCTCTCCCCCAACATTTTTAGAAATTTGGAGTCCTGGGTGATAAAAGCGTCTAAAGAATGTACTTTATACATCTCCTAGATCGTGAAATCTAGGAACACAATAATTTTTTTCAACCCAAGTTTCAACCAAGTAATAAGTATAAAATAGCAAAAGAAAAAATTAACCATTCTTGAAAACTTTGAAGTCTTTTGAAAAGGAACAGTTAGTTGAAGAACAAAATTATCTATCGAATAAAAGAAATTTGAAGCCGATATCTTCTTCGATTCCAAAAATTACCGATTTTGACTACGAAAATTGCAAAAATTATGATTTTTTTTTGCCGAAAAATTGTCTACACTCTTTTTTCTCTAAAATAAAATTTTCTTTCAAAACGTAAAATAATTTTATACTTTTCCAAAACGTATCTTCAAGGAGATGATTCTAAAATTAAAAACCAGCCCAATGACTGAATAGGGCTAAGTAAAGACACTTCAGAATTTGACCTATTTTGTATCGAAATTTTGACTTTTGCCTATATGTTTTAAAATTCCAAAGCTTAAATGCAAACAGAATGCAATTTCGAAAGCTAGATTCATGAGACATGCAACAAATGCGGACTTTATGGGCAAAATTCCAAAAAATCACATTTTTGAGATTTTCGCAGGTTTTTTGGGTTAAATTTTTTACATCTTACCATTTTAAATGATAAAATCTACAATAATCATTAATTAAAATATAAAATATTTATAGCTTATCCAGAAGACAATTTTTTACGAAAATTTTATTTCTATTCTAAAAAACTGTTCGATTTTTTGCAACTAAATTGAAGTCAATATCTTTTATAGAAACAAAAACTAAGCTACTTCAAATTTTAATATAATATGAAAATAATTCTCTAACTTGTAAACCGTTGGAAATATCTCAATAAAATTTCGGGTAGCCATAGACGAAGTGTTTTGAAATTGATTCGGAGGAGCGCAGATTCCTAGGAAAAACTCAGGTGAAAAATTTTACGTATAGTTAGTCCTTGTAAATATCTACAAAAAATACGGTTACATGTGTAGGTTATCTCTTTTATTGTAAGAGATATTTAGGTCTAAATAATTTTTTCTCTCATTTTTGCCTCTTTTTTTTATTTTTTTTTTTAATATTCACAAAATTCCTTGCAAAATTCTAACAATTTTGCTGCAATAATCATATAATCATATAGATTCAACAAAAAGTTATATTAATCTGAAGTTAAAATTTTAAAAAATTTCATATTTTTTTTTTTCAAAAAATGCGTCAATGTTTTGTTAGTTATAAAATTAGTTTTTTGTTCTGGCCTATATAATTTGCCTCATGTTTTCAATCTTAACGAAGATGTGTGTAAAGCAAATTCGGAGGCGCTGGGGTAAACGGTCTCCCCACAAGCCCTTTCCAAACTTTGTCAATTTTCCAAATTTTTTCTAAGTTTATTTGTAATATATATATATATATATATATATATATATATTACAAATTATATATATAAATAATTCCATATTTTGGGTAAAGCTTCTGTGAAACGCCTTTTTTTGAACACGTTCTTTCCGGGTTGAGATTATGGGTATTTTGGTACAAAAGATTTTCTTGTTGCCTAATCTGAAGATAACCCTTCAAAAAGTTCTCCTAGTACATATTTTGTCGCAAACCAAGTATATCGATTTTAAGGTACATTTATTTTGTTGTTGCATGAATTAGGTTTTTTTTCTCTATCTATTTATTATCTATCTATTTATTAATCTATGACGAATTCTAAGCTAAACATAATCGAAATATACACACAGGGTATATACAAGTAAATTAAAATATATTAAATGCTGTCAGATTTCTTCAGACTAGTGATGTCAGATGCAATTTAGAAAAAATCCTCTGTTTTGTATAAAAAAGTTCTTGTTTTCATTATTTTCAAAAAAAAAAAAAAAAAAAAAATCATCCAATTTTCTCTTATCATTAAAATCGCTACTTTTAATAATAAAATTAACAAAAGAGTAATTTTTGTTTGTGATAAATATTTTAAACGAGAATAATTGGAACACTAAGAAAAATTTTTATATGCAAGAAAATTCTAACTTCTTTGCTATTTATTGAAAAAAAATCCATTCAGCATATTATTTTTTTATTTAAAATAAATGTGAGAGATAAAATTGCATTTTCCCTTCTTTATTCCTATTTTTAGTCGTATTTTGAGAAAAAAATTAAACATTTAAAAAGTTCCCCTTATTCTGGCAAAAATTAATGGCCTGTTTATATTATCCATGTCGCTCAAAATTTTTGTTGAAATGAGTGCAAAAAATTATTTTTCGTTTTTGTAAGGCATGTGCCGGGTTTTTTTTGAGTAAAAACGTAAGAACTGACGTTTTTTTTAACGCATTTACAAATGTCATTAATGTCAAACACAGACAATCGGTAAAATTTACTCGTGAAGCGAAATGCGGTGATAAAACTGTAAATATAACATATTTTTAAAAGTTATCTTTAACATTTTTATAAACATACCGCTCCTCTGGCAAATCTAACACATTTAATGTATCACGAACATTTCTGCGACATATACGTGTGTCGCCAATATAACTCTCACTAGAATCACTCGATTCGCTAAAATAATGTGACACTGATGGAAACATTATTGTTAATTTAAAAAATATGTTTGCAATTTAGTTTTTGCACTTTTGCAATTTTGAACGCAACATTTTTAAGTAAATAAAAAACAGCTGTTTTTGTTTATATTTAAGGGTTGCCATTTTTGTGTTCAAAAAACATGATTTTGTATGTAAAATATTTATAAGTTTTAAAAATTAAATATAATGACAACAATAACATTTGACAATATCAAAAACACAACGTAAAAGAACGTAAGATAGACAAGTACTTTAAAAAACTCATTTTCTTACGTACTGGTCTGGGTACCAGTCGCTTGTCTGAACCTTTACATGTCTTGTATAAACAGGCCATAAAGCTCTTTGTTTATTTTCTTGTCAACTTAAGTTTTAAACTGTAAAATGAAACATTACATAAGTGTGAGCTTTAACTTAAATATTTTAGTATTTATGTTAGTATTTGGACCTAAATAAAATTTGAACGAGTAGAGGTATTAAAATGAAATTTCGGAAAAATATAGGTAAACTAAACCAAAAAACTCCCACTTTTTTGCACCAAAATACCAGAAATCCCAACCCGGAAAAACGTGTTAAAAAAAATTAGTTTTTTCATTCAAATTGTAATCCTGCCATTATAAAATATTTTTTGTGTGTTTACCCAACACATGGAGGTATTTAATTAACATAATTTTTAATCCCAGTATTGGTTTTTGCGAATTATACAAACAAATTGAAAAAAAATATGAAATTGAACTGAGTATGGATAGGGCTTGTGGGAGACCGTTTCCTCAAGAACCTCCGGGTTAGCTTTACACTTATCTCCGGTAAGATTTCTTTTAAAAACATTAGACAAATTATATGGACGGAACAAAAAACAAATTTTACATTTTTTATTTTTATATTTTATTTACTTTTATTAAATAATTCGAGTAAAAATAATCACGAAAAAATTTGGTGAGTCCAACTCGATTTATTATAATAGTATTTTAATAGGAACCTTACGCTTATGATGATGTTCTATTTTTCATGAGCGATACTTTGACAAGAAATAGTAAGTTTTTGAGTTTTTGTTACCCCATTTCGTCTAGTACGTTCTGTATTAAAAATTTACCTGGAAAATTAGATCTCAAACAATTAAAATCAATAATTATAATACTGGAGTTTGGACTCTATACCAATATATTAAGAAAAATGGCACTATTGCAGATTACAAGCTTTTAACTTCATATGAATTTAAAAGCTTCATATGAAGTTTCATCTAAATGAAAATGAAAAGTTATGGGACATAATCCGACTGTGGTATACTAATATTATTAAGAGTAACAGGTGGGCAGTTTCCACTTCCTAGAGTGAAAATGACATGTTTACTTTTTAACTCATTCTCTCATAATTGCCAGTTTATCAACCATGACTCCACACGTCGCAGGTAAATGTCTAGAGACGCAATATGCGTGGTTCATCGAAGTGCTGTGTCATCAGCAAATGTGAAAATTATTTTTTCGTTACAAAGAAGAGTGAATTAAATAGAGTGTGGGTCCCAGAACGCTTCCCTGACTGCAGCAATTTATGTATACGTGGTGGTAGCAAACATTTAATTTTATATATTAAACCAACATCTAAGAAAATAGCAGAACCATACATCTATAATTCAAAAGATTTTCTTCTCTCCATTTAGGCGATAGACCTGTTCAATATTTCCGTGGTTTTCAGGGAACTAAATTGGTGAATTGGGATGCCATTTCTATCATTCAAGTGTGGTATGATTTTTTTTTTTGGAACACTTGCTCAAATAGCTTCGACAAGCAAGAAAGTAGGCTAATATTTCATAAGGAAGACACGTTAAGGTTAAATCTTTTCCTGGCTTCGGCATCATTATAATCTGAGAAGTTTTCCTAATTTCTGGAAAACTTACAATTTAAAGTTCGCATTGAATATTATGGACAGAACAATTACCACCACGTTCGGTATATTTTTAATCATGGATGATGTTATTGAATCATATCATTTATATTTTCTTTGATGATCACATGAATGTTCTTTTTGCTAACAATAATTATATCATCATAATTTGATGATTTGTCTGACGTCTCTCCCAATATAAAATTATTTGTTGGGGGATTAGGTTGGAAGACAGTATTTAAATGATGTACAAATAGGTTGGCTTTATCTTCTGCACTACGAACACAGGTAACGTCAGCATTTTCTAAAGGATTTTGAGCTTCTATTATAGAAGATTTTTGTTTCTATTATAGAAGAATTATCAGAAGTTATTTCATATGAAATTTCCATTGTTATTCAATTTCGGTTTATTTCGGTTTATATTCTTTGATAAGGCAAAATCTATAAGATCATAACAACTAGTATCTTATAAAACTGTCTACGTCTAGGATTCATTAATTTAAAATCCCATTAAGTGCGATTGACATTATAGTCCCGTTGATTTGTAGAATGGAATGAATAACTTGTAATATAAAATTTAATTTTATTGATGGGATGAGTCTCTGAGACTAAAATCACATCCATATTTGGCTTTTCGATGCAGTATGATATTTCCGATTTATGTTGGTTTAAACCAATTGCATTTCAGGAACATACTCTTAAATAACTCTTTTTTTTCGTTAAAAGGATTTGTTTCATTTGGTTCTGTGGTCTTAAAAGCTCTTGTATTGTGTTTTGAATGGATGTCATAAAGTTTGTCATATTTTAATTTAGAGGAAACTGTTTGTGTATTCGTTTGCATTAAAGTTTCTAACCCTCCCGAAACTCGCTTAAAATCGCTTTTAAAACATTCACATAGGATCCATTTCCAGAGTTTAAATTAGTATAATTTCTTACCTTTTGAGTATATTTTGAATTGATAAAAACCAAAATCATTTCTACTATTTTCTACCCAATGTCACTATAATGTGAACATTATTTTTATTGAAGCCTGAATATGTTAAATGGTCCTAAATGTTTTAAGGTTTATTTTCTTCGTCGTTTTTACTGATTTGTTTTTAAATTTAAGAATTTTGTTGGCGCCTTTGTAATCATTGCAGAAGTGAAATAAAATGAAAAAGAAAAATAAAGAAAATACCTATGTATATGTATATATGTATGTATATGTTTGTTTGACTGGAAGATCATCACTTGAATTTTTTTGAATGTTTTGTTTTATGGCAGTGCATGGTAGAGTGGTCGGGTTAAATTTATCTTAAGCGCATAAACGCCGGCTCTAATGTGGCTAATTGACTAAAACGTGGAAATGAAATTAAGAAATAAAAGCCAGTTAAAAGATTTACACTCTACAATTAGAAAAAGAGAAAATGTAGCAAAGGCATGAAAAAAAAAGTTGGAAAGATATAGTCAGTTAAGACTGACCATATGATACCCTACACCATTGTGTATGAGCATTAAAATTCGGGAAGGGGTCTTATATTAGACCTATGGCCAATTGTGAACCGATTCTTTTACTAACTGTAAAATAAAATATATGAATACAGAATAATGCGTTGATACTAACATCTATCTGATTTTATGCACTTTAGAGCGATTCACAGAAGACCGATCTCATAAAATTTAGTACTGTGGTTTCTACTTATATACAACTTATTTATATCTAATATTAAGTTGATACTAACATTTGTGTGTGTGGAGCTATGATCAATTATGGACCGATCTTTATGAAATCTAATTTATAATTATTTATAATTATATAAAAATTCTCTATGCTAAATTTCATTAAATTATTTGCTATATTAAAGGTATTTATATGCTTTAAGCCCTATTCCGGGAGGACATTTGTATGGGGACTAGGTGAAATAATGGACCGATCATAACCAATTTCAATAAACTTCGTCCATGTATTAAAGTAACTATTCTTGCCAAATTTTATCAAGTTATCTTAAAAATTACGATCTGTACTCTGATCACACAGTTTACATGGACACGCAGTCAGTTGGACGGACAGACGGACGGACATCGTTAAATCAACTGAAAAAATGATTCTGAGTCAAACGATATACTTTAAGATGGCGGTCAGATGATTTCTTCTGTACGTAACAAACATCAGACAAACTCAAAACATAATTTTTGTGTTAATTGTTAAACAATTAAAATATTTAGGATACAGACTGGAAACAGAATACGAATGTATGTAGATACTTACTTTTCAATTTTTGTTTGATTCATTTAAAATAAAATCTAAAGCATTTTTTAAAAATGTTCTTTTGTGAATATCACAAAACATTTATTATAAATAAAGTCTTTGATATTGCATTTTATAATTTTCCATAAAATGACAAATAATATGAAAATAATTAATTAATCATTTATTTTTTATGACAAAAATTACTATATTCTAATGAACTGAAAAGAAATTAATTAAAATTCTAATATATTATAATTATTTTCTTTTTAAAATATGTCAACTGTATTTAAGTATGTATATGTGTATGTAATTTTTTTTATGTAAAATCTATGACTATGAAATAATAATATTGATTATTTGTAACGTACTCGTGTATATTTCTTTTTAGTTTTATTATTTTAATGAACTATTTCCACTAAGTATAATAAATTTTAAATTAATTACACACAATCTAATAAGACTAACTAATATACATATGCATTTAAATTATTGTTTTATATAAGTATATAAAATATGTATAAATAATTACTTAATTCTTTCTCTAGTTATCGATACGAAAGAAAATTTAAAATCGTATACTTTATTTAATTACAATAATTACAATATAAATAATAATTATTTAAATTAAATTTTTCTTATTCTAATCGTATTATTTAAGTACATATGTATTATAATAAATATTGTTATAAGGTCTTTCTATTTAGCACTTATCTTATCGACAAAAGTTATTGAAAGGGAATTTTCATTATCAATCAATCAATAATTAAAAAAAGTTCATGTGAAAAGTCATTTAGCGTCTAATTTATTTTTAATGTTTGAGGTGTTCATTAGCTAAGAACATCACTGTGACCATTTTGACGTAACATTTCTAGTTTAAGTTCATGTTCACGAGCCTTTAGCCTTAAGGCGGCAATAGATGATGAACGACGATCTTCTGGTGGCGTTGAGGAACGTATGGCATTCGTTTGTTGAGCACCTGTTTGATGTTGGGGGGAATGATGTGACATCACCACTGGTTGTGATTGTGGTACATTTGGTGGTGGTGGTGCTGCCACGGCTGGTGGTATTGATTGATGGGCAGCCATTGGTGGCAAACCCAAACCGGGAGAATGTTGCGATTGCTGCGGTACAGTTGGTCCCGTTTGTGAGGTTACTGAAGAGGGTGATGTGGGTGGCGAGGCAATTAAATGATTAGGTGAGTGTAAGTCCGGTGAGCCAATATGCATAGATGGTTTAACTTGCATCGGTGGTGGTCGGGGTACTGCGGTCATATTGGCTAACAATGATTGGAATGATGTTGAAGGTGAATACATGGAAGCCATTCCAGGAGGCAGCATATGTGGAGGTGCTCTACAGAAAAGAGTTAAAATTGGTTAAACATTAGTAATTAGTTTAGTCTTATTGCAGAGAAAATATGTATGTATATTTTGTTACCTTTGAAATTGATTAAAATATCCCGTCGGCAACATGGGTGCACCCGCCAAATGTGGATATCGAAATGCTGCTATATTTGCAGGACCATCAAAGGGTTTGCGTAAATTTGCAAAGCCCAAATGGGTGAAAGGATTTGGGGGTAGCGTAGAACCGACTACTGTTTGTATGGAACCAGGACCACTAGGTAAATAAGGATTGTAGGGGTGTGATTGAGGTCCAACTTTTTCCTGTTTCCGCCATTTAGCACGTCGATTTTGAAACCATACCTTGAAAGAAACATATAAAAATTATTAGAAGTATTTTTTTAGTTTATTTCTATGTAATTACAAATCCAATTACAAAGTAATAATGAAGAAATTAACCACAATTTTGTATGTAAAAAACCAAATTATAAATAAACTAATTTAATTTGTTATTAAATTGTAATTTAATTATTTTCTATGAATTTAATTAACTTTATTTATGAGTTTCTTCATGCGATTTGGAATTTGTACTGTTTTTGTTTGTTTTAGTTTAATGTTGCACAGTGGATTCTATGGGAAAGCATGTTAGATTAAAAAAGGAAATAAAATCGAAATAAATATGTAACTTCTAATCGGCTGAATGGATTTATATAAAATATTTAAATCTTTATAATCGGATAAGAAACAAAAATTCGACTGGCCATTAAAAATTTTCTATGCCAGAGATGCCCTGCTTTGAGCTCCCATAGCTCCGCTCCTGAAGTATCTATGGGGTTCCCCTTCCACTCTAAACTCCTTTGCTATGCCTACGTAAAATTTTATGTAAATCCAACCAGGCGTTTAGAAGTTACCGATTCCTGGATTGTCGGGATCTAGACCAAACATAATTTTTTAAATGACTTTTAATAAACTGTTGAAAATTTTAAAATTTTAGAAGAAAATGTAGCCAAATATTAAAATAAAAATCTACTTTAAAGTTATTAATTGTGGTATATGCTTTTTAAAGTTTAATAAAATAATAGTTCTCAATTACACTTGAAATGAGGGGAATAAGTTACGTCATATTTATTTATTTAAATTGATTCAAATATCTAATATAGACATATTAGCTGTTCAAAAAAGTCACTTTATTTAATTTTCAAATTAATATCTTCATTTTCGGCTGCAGTTTAAGAAATACTGTTCAATTATTTTTTAATTTTTAAATTTATTCATTTGCTAAATAATATAATTTTTATAGTTCGAATTTTTATTTATTTATTTACGTTAGATTTTATCTAATTTATGTTGAATTTTATTTAAAACCGTATCAAATGTTAAAAAGAAATTATGACGTTAATTAAAATAAATTGTTTCTTTTAGGGGTATTTTTTGTTTTGATTTACGAAATTATTTGAAAACATGTGTCACATTTAGTTTTAAGACTTTTTGATTTCTTTTCAATCGTTTACATTCATGCAATAATGAAATAAAATATAAATAATTACACTTTTTTAAAATGAATTTTTTGTAAATGAAAAAAGTTCTATTAGTTTTGTTCCAGTAATAGTCAGATTTACAAATTTTAGTCAGAATTTACAAGAAAGCGTTTCCATTCTTAGAAATTCTATGTATGTATTTTGTTGTTTTTCTTTAAATTTCTGACTAATTCTGTCTAAAATCTTTACAACTATTGAAGCAGATCTATAGATAATGAAATCTTAAATTCATCAATAAACCAACTGCAATTAATATTTTTTAAACTAAGAACTCTAGATCCAATATTGTGATCCTAGAGTACTAAAAATGAATTCAACTATTTCCGGCACATAGTTTTTCTACTCAAAAGTAACTATACAATATAAATATTTAGAGTAAAATAAAAAGTAAAGAGGAGAAGAGTTCTAAAAGAATATTGAAAGAAGATCATTAAAATGGTTCAATTTTAAAGCTAAAATATTTAAATAAATTTCTAATAAAAAAGTAGAAAAAGTGGAAGCTCACCTGTATACGCGCTTCAGTTAATCCAATTTTCATGGCCAGTTCCTCTCTGTAATTGAGAAAAAACAAAACAAAATACTAAAATTAACATACACCTCTATAATTAATTAATTTATTTGTTATTATGTTTGTTTATATGTTTTTGTTCATTCGTATTATTGTAATTGCATTCAGAGTTAATTAAATCTAATGGTTTTTTGAACTCCATCACTTATTAATATCATTTCGCCTCTCTCTAACTATATGTTCGTCCATAAGTCTTTTTGTCCGTCTGTCTGAATAACCACAATAGAGCTATAGTCTATTCACAACTTTTAGATATACTTTTGAAATAATTACGAAAAAAAAAATAGAGTAGAGAGAGAAGTAAGAAACCGGCAGTGGAATCTGGTTTTAATTTAATTTGTGGCAGCCGGCTAAAATACAGTTATTTATTATTTTATTGTTTTTTTCTTCTTGCTGTTTGATTTTTTTTTTTTTTTTTTGTCTTAATAATTTATTTATTTCGTTTGTTTGTATTAAACGTGTTTTACTTATTTTTCGAATTCAAAACCATTTGTATAATGAAATAACAAAAAATAAAATAATTGAACAATTTTATGTTTTATTAATTAAATATTAATTAAATCAATAAATCTTTTTAATTCTTGATTCGAAGTTTTTTTTGCTTTTTTTCTTTTTCAATTAATTTTTTCTCTTGTTTGCAAAGACAAGGAAATCGGCGATTAATTTATAAGAATTGTTATCTAAAATACAGAAAAAATAAAGTTTAGAATAATATAAAAATGCATTTTAGCAATAATATATTTGAAATTTTTATAAAATTTAATTAAGGCAAGCCAATAAATGATTTTCTGAGTTTTAATTCTTAAAAGATTTATTGGCAATTTATGAAGAGTCTATATTACATAAAATTTGAGTCGAGATTGCAAATAAAATAATTTTCATTCATATGCCGATAGATAATTTTATACAGCAAACTCTGGCTAAGTAAGAAGACAAGAATAAACTGTTCCATATGATACCAAAGGAAAAAGAGAACCATATTATTTATTTGGCACGTAAGATTTTGGAGTTTAAAGTGTTTTATTTGTTTTATCGACGTCACGTTAATTGATACAAATTGTTAGAAAATTGCAAATTTCTTTATTTTATGTGGGAATTGGTTGTCTTAATTTCGTTCAAGTCATTATTGTTTTTTTTTTTTATTTTTGAGTACATAACTAAGACAGTACAATAATAACAACAAAAACAAACTTGTTTTAAACGACGACTATTGCAAAGGGAAAGTATGTTTGTGTCTTAAATCTTTTGATTTTCTACAGACATGACTGACTCTGTTCTTTGTACTAGTTATGTACATATTTATTTATGTGTGAATTAGTAGTGGTGGTGGTGTTTATGGTAGTCTTTAGAAATTTGTTAACTTTGAAGATAAATTTACGATTTTTATGTTTGTCTATATTGCAATTTAAAATGAAATTTAAAAAAAATTATAAACATTTTTACGATTTTGTACAATTTTTGAGACAAGCTTTTACTTGTATTATTTATATTAAGTTTTGTATTATTATCGTCATGATAAAACAAAATTATTATAATGTAATAAAATCAATATCTGTTTATAATGATGTTTTTATCAACATTAATCTATTGTTATCGATTTGAAAAAACTTGTTAACATAAAATCAATTTAAAATCATATAAAAACACCAAATTAAAAACGACTCTGGATGTATTAAAAAAAAAAAACATAAAAACCAAAGAGCATAAAATATTTAAAAAGATATTAAAATATTTCAATTTCATGCCAGTCATCCAGCCAAACAACCAACCAGACCTCTAACAAACCTACACACAAAATAAAATTCAAAATAATAACAGAAACAATAAAAAATTCATTTAAACTAAAAAAACAAAAAATCATAAAAAATAAAACAAAGTATTTTTCTTTAATTAATTAAACAAATTCAACGCACCAGCAGGAAGCCAATTTATGTGCTTTTATGTAAATTAACACAATTATCGTTTGTATCTTTTTGAAAGCAACAGCCAGCAGCAGTCTCTTTTTCTTTCTCTTCATATTCAGTGCTAGGTAACTGCAATGCAACTGATCTGCTTATGATATTGGGGCCAGAGAAATGTTAAGAAAGGTTGGAGAGTGGAACGTTTTGTAAGAAGAAATGAATGAGTGGCTGGTAAATTAAAAATGCATATCAAAATCAGATAACAAGTAACGATAAGATGATAAGAAGGAATGACACGCGGTGTTTAAAATTATTTTCAGAATGCTTATATCAATATCATTATGAAATTTTCCTTAAAAAGCCATACGTTGTGATGATACCTTAACTATCAGGTGTGAGTGTTTCTATAATTCCATACCTTGATTAAAGGTTCATTAGAAAATAATTTATCCTAATTTGCTCTAACATTTAATTTAATTTAATTTTCACGGATAATGATTATTCAGTGATAAAAATATTTATAATTTATTTTACGAACTATTTAACAACGCTTCTTTTTTTGGGAAAAAAGTTTTTAATAGATCTTGTGATTTATTTTAGTTTTGCTGGAGTTGAAAAAACATGAAAACTTGTAGAAAGTAGTTTCATTCGAATAGTAAAGAATCTGTGAAAACGATACATTTACTTGTTTTTTTTTTGTTTTTGATTTTTTTTTTTTAATAAAAAGTAATAATGTGCTAAATATTAAATTCTTTAATTAAATAAATTATTAAATTAAGAACACAATATATATATCATAAATTAAAATATTTTTATAAGAAAAAAAAAAATGAAACAAATGAAGGTTGCAAATTAAATTTGTCAATTAGAACAATTTAAATACAATAAAATAATAACAAATAATATTTAATTTTAAAAATTAGAAAAAAACCATAGAACTTATTCGATTTCATTTGGAATAACTTATTAAAACTTTCCTTATATTTCTTTTTTTTTTTTGCCTCAAATGATATGCACTAAATCAAACATTAGATAAAATATTTGTCTTAAAATATTTTAAAATATTTAGTTTAATCAATCGAATTTTTTATTTATTATAAAACAAAATACTTTATTGATTAAATCTAATTTAGTGTATAAGATAAATTAGGCAAGTTTCTTAAATATGTTAAATAATCAAATTTCACTTGTTGCCTTTTTAGAACTTCTAGAACTTCAATAATCGAAGTTAACTTGGTAGCATAAAGTATTTGGTATCAAACAATGATGTCACAACATTCCCCCACCAGGGCAGTTTCACCCGAACCTTAAAGGAACCATTACACGTCCACCACTTCTAGTTACTTTAGATTGTAGCACATCAGGTGAAAAACTGATGGAGTCTGAGATTTTATTACTGGAATCATTTTCCTTAGGAACTACCGGATTCTCTATGCTATCAGGTAAATTTTGTATTAACTCCGAGGAGAAGGCACGTACTTCTGATATTGATGAATCATCATTGAGACCATTATTTGAAATAAGTTTAATTCGGTCAATACTGACATTACATGGACGACTTCGAATTAAAATATTGAAAAACTTGTTTGAACGTTTTATAACCAAATATGGACCGTCATATGGGTGAGTGAGAGAAAGTTTTACGAAATCGTTACGAATAAAAACGTATGTTGTGTTTTGTAGATTTTTTGAAATAATCGTTCGAGGCATTGAGTGGTGTGTGTGTCGGTCGATTTAAGTAGTTTGGTAGTAGCTCGGAAATCTAGATGTTACAAATTATGAATCATTGAAAAAATTTGTTGGCGAAAACTTTTAGAGATGTAGGATAGATCAGTTGGTCATTGCAACTTGGTATTGGAAAATATTTAAAGTTTAATGGATTCTGTTGGGTATCTTGGAGCATTTGTTGAAGTTCTTCATCATATTTTTTGACGACGGCTATTCTAGTATTGTCCATGACTGTGTTGATTGACTCGATGCGGGAAAGTCCGTCAGCTGTAGCATTTTCTCAACCAGGAGTATGGTTAATATTGGTGGTAAGCTGACTGATGAAATCAAAAATTAGTGGTGGATGATCGGTGACTACGTAGCATCTTCGACCTTCTACCATATACCAGAAGTGACCTACAGCTTAACATATTGATGTTAATTCCCGATCATATATCGAATATGTTTGCTGGGGTTTTGTTAACTTTTTTGAATAAAATGCTAACAGCTGAAGAATATTTTGAATATTTCGGTGCAACAGCTATGTCGGAAGCGTCTAAACTGTCAATTAAGCATCTACAGCAGGATGGGCTAAAATTTTTGTATTTTTGTGTTAGTTTCTCTTTACATCGCTCAAAAGCAATTTCTGCTGTCGGATTCCGTATTAAGGGAGTACGATCGTTTTTCTTATTGCCAATAATAAGTTGTTGCAATTGCAATTGGTACGAAATGGCATGTGGCAATAATTTTCTATAAAAATTTATAATAGCGATAAACCTCTTTTAATTCTTGAGCCACTTTCGGTTTCGGAAAATCCCGTACAGCTGTTACTTTTTCAAGTAAAGGACGAATACCATCTGCATTGACTAGATGACAGAGGAATTTTATTTCACTTTCACACTAGCTTAAATTAATTGCGAGATTGTTATCACGAATACGACGAAAAACTTTGGTCAGATTTTGGCGATGTTGTCCCGGAGAAGACGAAGCGATGCAAATGTTGTCGATGTAGAGAAAAACAAAATCCAGTCCTCGCAACACTTCATATATGAGCCTCTAAAACGTTTGGACAGCATTGCATAGCCCGAAGGCCATAAATTTAAATTCATATAGCACAAATAGCCTTTTGCAGATCTATCTTAGAAAATATTTTTTATTACCTAGCAAATTTGCTCTTTCATCAAAAATTCAAATTCCGTTTTGTTGGCGGCAAGCTTTTTGGGTAAAAGTCGACGGGTTCGAAAAAAATAGGGTTGACCTGAAGTTTCAATTCTGTTTTTTTCTGATCCATATGGTGATAGTTTAGAAATGCAAGAAAATTGTTGCAAAATAGCGGCAAAAGATTTATTTAAATCGAAGGATTTTATAACTGCTGCTTCGTTGTAGTTAGTCGATGTAAGCTGCTTCGTGACGTTATCTATTAGACGGTTGCGACATATGTCGATAAACAAATCATAGTATTTGATGAAGTTGGATCCGATTATAGGTGATCTCACATCAGCAATAACGAAAGACTAAAAAATCTTTTCCCTTATTATCTTAAAAGTGGAACCGTTGGCGGCATACAGCATGACAGGAGTAGGACGAACATCAAGCGAGCGTAAAGTGAAAGACAAAACGGAAACATCGGCTACGGTATCAATGAGAAAATTTTGATCGGTATAATAATTCTTGATTTGAAGGCGAAAAATTTGGTAATTGGTGGTGGACCTTTCGCTTATATCCTCCACCGACCTGTCGAGTCAATTTGAAGGAGTATTTGTTTGCAACGCATTCAGACTACGTTGATTTTGGCGACAAGGGCTATGACAATTTTGTGCATTTCGTCCGCACTTCTTATGATACCAGCATTCAAAACCAGTCGCTTCGTTGTTATAAGTGGGCGGGTTTTTGAACGAATGCGTTGAGAACTTTGTTCGCGGGATCGTGAGCGTGAACGTGTTGAAAATTTCTCGAATTTTTTGCTTAATTCTATAACGGCTGCACGAAGTTCGTTAATCTCGTTACATGGTTGCGCTTGGACGCGATGAATCTGGATCGGAGACATGGCGTCAACGACTGAGTCAGCAATTTTTGTAAACTCTGCGGGATATCCCGCTTGTTACCAAGCGGAAGATGTGACAACAAGCAATTGAGGCGGTGCTGTTCGCAGTCTGCGAAGTGTTCAATTATCTTTCCTTTAACATATTCTTACGTGTCGGACAATTGTGAAATGATGTTCGGATCTAATACTGCTAACACCATTGTCTATAGTAATACCAGATAACGTGAGCCAAAAATTCATATTCGCTTCTATATTGCAGCTCGACATTTGAGGGGCACGACGGAAATGTTCACGGCAGATGGTTGTGATAGGCCACATCATGTTGACCATGCTGCCTTTCATCTTCGTGAGTTATTTTATTGTCACAAGACAATAAAGGAAAACTATCGGCAAATTCGTCTACGAAATTAAAACGAAAATTTGGCAAAAAAAAGACATACACGCTGCCACAGTTTACACACGGGGTCATCAATTTATTTTAATTAATCGAATCGTTTTATTTATTATAAAACAAAATATTTTATTGGTTAAAACTTGTTGTGCCCTTTGTAGAACTTCTAATCGGAATGGCGGTTTTTAGAGTTGTTTAAAACATTGCCATCAATAATCGAAGGTTATTTAGTAGCAAAAAGTATTTGGTATTAAACAGTGACGCCACATATATAAAGAATTTTTTGATAAAATTTAGAAAATGTTAAATAACTTTTCGAGGTTTTGATATCAAGCAAATGTATATCAAAGTCAACAATTTTAAAAGGAAAATGAAATTAAAAATGTTTTATGTATAAATATTAGGGTATTCACTCGTATAATGTTTGTTCGATTAATCGATAAATTAAAATCAAATAATTGTTAGATTAAATTACAATCAATAATTTCGAATAAAAATTTATTCGTGTTTCCAATTTTATTATTATTATTATTTTTTTTTTTTAACAAATTTTACTTGTAAACAAATGTTGCAATAGAGTTGTTGTATAGAATGCTTAAAATTTTAGTATGACCCCAAATAATACCATGATTTTAAATTGTATTAAACAAATTTTATTCAGTGCAAAGTACCGTATGTATGTCTGAAATACAACGTATAATTGAAGTATAAGGTTGTATTTCAATTACAAAAATTTAATCAAATATATAAACGTCATTTAAAAAAGCTTTAATGTAAAATTTAAGTCATTTGTAATTTTTAATTTGGATTAGGAGGAGATAAAAAGAAATCGCACATGTAAGAAACAAATTGGAAGATTTTGAACTTGATTTGAAATCTCATATCGATAGTTGTAAGTTTGAAGTTGACGTACCAATAGAAACTCAGCATGGTTTAGTTGATATAATGATGATGGCTTGGATGAAACTTGTGATATAGAAGAGAATTGTGTTAAGTGGCAAATTCATAATTTAAATTAAGAATCGCTGAACTTTTTTAACTAAAGTAAATCCGATGTTTTTTTTTTTTATTATTTCATAAACTTGTTTTATCGACAACAGTATCCGAACATTAACGTAGTGTCTATATTAGACAAATTTTTATCAAGACAAACGTCAAAATCAGTGCCAACGAATACAAGGAAAACTCAGTAAAATAGCTGATTATTATTTTTGGTTATTACAGCTGTCAAACTGCATATATAAAAAAACATTAATGAATTCGACTTATTATTATGTTTGTGCAATTGTTGTCATCTTCAGTAAAACAAAAAATATTGTCTAATATAGACACTACGTAACAAGTTTGGGTGATACTCTTGACAACTTGACATTTCTGAAAAACGAACTTGATTTATATGATACCTATATGGAAGTACGTATATAAATATGTCGATAAAATAGCGATAAAGTTTTAAAGTTTTTTGTATTTACTTTTCATTTATTTACTGAATCTGTCTTTAGTAGGCCTCATAGTAAGTATTTATATCTTAAAAACTAAAATTAAAGCTAAATACTCTCTACAGAGAGCTAAGATTTTAAACAGCCCTCTCTTTAGCGAAGCCTTGAGTAAGCTTGCACTTCTGCAAGGAGCCTAGCGAGTGAGTTAGGATGACTTTCAAGTTTCTGGATGTATTTTCTACTGAATTTTCTAAATTCTTCCTTTACCTTATGGATATTCTCATTTCTTATGTACCACCGCGCACTATATAAGATCAATGCTGGTATTACTGGTTATAACCCATAATTGGATGCCATAAATCCAAATTGGTTTTGACACGGTTTTATACAGGATGAGTTTATTATCAAGTCTTAGTTATGATACTTCATCTGAAGTCTCTTGGTTTCTATATGACGATGCCAAGTGTGACAGGCACACAGTTTCCATAATTACACACATTCATTTACCCGTATTCGCCAGTTTTCTAACCATGTCTCTACTCGTCAAACGTAATTATTTAGTTGTCTAGATGATATGTGTGGGTTTTCATGAGAGCTGATTATTGCTGTATTATCACCAAATGTAGGTGTAGTCAATAAATCGTATGTAGGCAAGGCAGAGATGTAAATTAAATAGAATTTAGGCCCAAGATTTTTTACATTTATATTTTCCTTGATGATTGTATTAATATGTTCTGGGCTAACAACAATTATTTAATCATAGTTCAATGTAGTGCCAGATGTTTCTCCCAAAACAAAATCACTTGCTTAATGATTTTCTGTAAAGTCTGAGATTAAATAATATGCAAAAAATTATGGCGATACCCTTGCACTACGGGCCAAGGTATCGATCTAACGATGTCCGTCCGCCTGTCCATAAAATACGGGTTGCAATTTTAAAGATAATTCAATGAAATTTGGCAAGCAGGACTTTTATGATACAAGGACAAAGCCTATTGAAATTGGTTATGATCAGTCCATTATTTCAGTCAAAAATGCCTTAAAAATAAGAACATTTTAATGAAATTCGGTGCAAACAAGTTCTGTAGAATTATAAATCTTTGTAACAAATTTTATTTAAATCGGTCCACAATTGATCATATAAACCCCACTTCTGAAAATAACTTTTACGTGTATAAATCTTATACGAATTTTAGTATTAAGTTAATATTTGATAAAAATAAGTTTTATGTAAGTGAAAATAACATTGCCAAATTTAATGAGAATCGGTCCATAATTTACCAAAGCTCCCAAATAAATCCACTTCAAGGAATAGCCTTAAGGTGCATAAAATTATCTAGATGTTAGTATCAACGCATTATTCTGTATTTGTGTATTTTATTTTACATTTAGTAAAATTGTAATACAAGTCCCCTTCCAGAATTTTTATGCTCGTACACAATGGGTTAAGGTATCATATAGTCGGTCTTGGCCGATGATCATCAATATTTTGTTTTGTGTTGGCTTAAGCCATTTGCATTCCGGAAACATATTATCAAATAAGTAATTTTCTCGTTAAAAGGATTTGAATCATTTGGTTCTGTGCTCTTAAAAGCTCTTGTATTGTGTTTTGCATGGGTGACATAAAGTTTGTCATATTCTGGTTAAGAGATGTAAATTTCTGCGTAAGTGTTTGCCTAAAAGTTTCAAACCCTTCCAAGTTTTGGGGCACATTAACATATGAGCTATTGTTAGGTCTCGTTGAACTTAATTTATTAAATTGCATAATTGGCTTAACTAATGGTAACTCCAGGATTTAATGGATTAGAAGTATTATATAGAAATGATAGTTCAATAACACCACCTCTTTCTTGCCTTTGTTTCTTTTTCAATCTCTTCAATAATTCTTTATATACTGTGCAACCGCGATAATTGGCCGAATAATTTTAGTATGTCCAAACTTTTAGTAATTGCCACATTGCACAGGTCTATTTCTTGTAAGAGGTTCCTCTATAGTTACTCGCCGATTCAATAGATATCGCAGGGAGTATATAGGGTGCGTCTCATTCTTTTTCAATTTCAATATCCTTTCTTTGTTGATTATTCACATCATCACTCAAGAGAACAAAACGGTTGCCTATCAAGAGTTCATCAACAACTTTTTGCTTTTTAGCTTTAGCTGCACCTTTTTGAGGTCTTAAGTTTCTCTTATGAATACTAACATACCTGAGAATACCTGTTGATACTGTAGATTTTGGTATACTTATCTTATTTTCCATTTCTAGAATAGCACCTTTCTGTGTACCATCATTGCCAATCAGGGTATTTTTAGTGTTAACGACACTCTCACTAGACATTTTTGTCAGTGGATTACAACAATAAAATGAACATAATACGATTTTGTGTTAAAAATCCGTCATAAATTTCATGACTTCTTTTCCAAATTTAACTGATAACGTTGAAGAAACCACAATTTTAAAGACATCAAGAATGCTAATGAAGTATGTTTGCGATATTATGGAAAGTACATTTTCCATTGTCTGATTACACTCCACAAACTTTAGTTTTGTTCCACCAAATAGAGAAAATTAGGATAATTTCGGAATGCAAATCTTTTAACATGATTGTGGTTTGGTACATTAAAGATATCTATTGAAGCTATCTTTTCTTTTAGATGTGACAAATTTCTACATTTAGTCATATTCATATCTGAAATGACATTGCAAAATTGTGCTAAGATCGGTAGATATAGATTATACTGCCTATAGAAGCCAAAGCTTATAAAAATAGAAGTGTTATAAATAAATGTACCTATACAATTGACAAAGACCCTTCAAAAAGTAATTTTTGTTTTTGTCCGTCCATGATGAAATTTGGAGATAAAGAATCTTCAAACCATGCAGATATTTGCGATATGTTTGCTGCTTTCTTCTCATCCGCCTATTCTGATAAAGAATTACATAAACTTTCCAATTATCCATATCCAATTCCCGGTGCTAACAGCTGTACATAATAAAAAATATTCTGATAAATGTGGAGCTGACGGTGTTCTAATCTATGTTCTTACAAAATGTTTACATTCTCTTATATCTCCAATAACCTATTTTTATTCAACATATCAATATTTAGTGGTTATTTTCCTGAAGTTTGGAGGAAATCTTATATTATACCTTTGTTTAAATACGGAAACAGATAAAACACTTCGAATTATAGAGATATTGCTAAATTAAGTGTTATTCAAAAACTTTTCGAAAAGATAGTTACTGAATATATTTCGCAAAAAGTTGTTTATTATACCCATTCCAGCATGGACTTAGAAAATGATGTTCCACTACTTTTAACCTTTTGAAGTTCACAATCTTAACTATAACTGCAATCTTAACTATAACAATATATACAGATTTCTGTAAAGCTTTCGATAAAGCAAATCACGATCTCCTATTGTTCAAATTGGATATACTCGAATTTTCTCCTGTTTTCCTTAAATGGCTTTCTAAATATATTTTAAAAATAGATATCAATGTGTATTATTTAGAGAATGTACATTGAAAACCATTCCTTTTTTATTATTCCTAATATTTATAAATGATTCATTCTTGTATTAATAATATTAATGTATGCTGATGATGTAAAACTGTTCCCATCAATGTTCCTTACTTCAATCAGATCTGAGCAATCTTTATGATTGATATATGATGAATCTAATGGATCTGAATTTAAGAAAATGTAAACACATGATGTTCTACAGAAGTCTAGTACTTTCTAGATATACAATAAATGAATATCAACTTGACCTATTCGAAGAATTTCTTGATCTGGGTGTGTTGCTTGATTGTAAACAATCCTGGTCTGGGATCCTCAATACAAAGTTCATATAAAGAAAAGTGAATCGGTCCAGAAACAATTTCTCTTATTTTGTCTTCGTAATCTTCCACTGAATCCAAATATTAATTTACCATATTATAAAAGTCTATTACAGCTTATTTACTCTTGAAAGGAGAAGAAAATATATGAATATTTCATTTGTAGTTAATTTAGTAAACGGTTCAATTAATTTCGAGTTGCTGCTTCGTATGATCGAATTCGTGATTGTAAATCGTCCAACTAGAAATTATACTCCTTTAAAAATCATATATTTTTGAACCAATTATGCCTACTTTGATCCCCTGAGACGTCTATGCAATCAATTCAACAGTTGTTATCCATATATTGATTTCTCAGTAAATACAATCTGTATTAGGAGGAGTATTTTTAACTTCGTTAAATAATAAGACTTTATTATTGAATGATTATGAAAAAAATTTTATTGCAAATAGCTTTAAGAATAATATGTATCCTAGCTTGTAAGAAATTGTAATTTAATTGGTTTTTGCCATTTTTGTTAATTTCAAAATTTACATGACATGTAGTCTATGGAAAAATATTAATAAATGAAATATTACAGTTTCCTGATCATTGAAAATGTTTGCGCACTAAACTCGTTGAAGTTTTCAAATTAGGCATACTTTTAATCTTAAGGTATTTTAGATTATTTTATATATATATATATATATATATATATATATATATATATTATATATTATATTATATTATATTATATTATATTATATTATATTATATTATATTATATTATATTATATTATATTATATTATATTATATTATATTATATATATATATATATATATATATATATATATTGATTGATTAATATATATTGATTTTTTCCAAATGTTGAACATTTTTTATTTTAAGGAAATTAAAATATTTTATTCGTAAAATCGTATATTTGAAAAATGTTTTTGTTAAATGATCATATAGTTTCATTTTATTCTGCTATTTAAATGCAAATTTGAAAGGCCTTTTTTAATAACCGAAAAACAAAACAATATAGTATATGGTAAATCTGTTTTGATGTTTTAATTTTGGAGTTAATATTAACGAAATAATTAAGAAGTATTATACAATATATTAGACACAATCATTGTTAATGCACAAACATTTTATTTCCATATTTTTAAAAATGAAAAATTTTCTAACAAAAAAATCCTGAAAAGTTTTAGAAATTACATTCGGTACGGAAGGTTTTTATCCCAAAATGATTTATTATTTCTTATATCACTACAGTATTTTCCATATCGTGATAACTTGTAATTGTATTGTGAAAATTTTTGTAATTTTCAACTTATTATAATTTGGATTGTTATCAACACACTTAACATAAAAGATGTCTTGACGTTTTGCAATATAAGTAATAAAATTTGTATTATTGAACTACAAATATTTAAAATATGTATGTATAAAATGGTGATTCTAACGAATAAATTTCTAAATGTTTTTCTCTACTGAGGACTTTCGACACATTTTGCCTTATAACTGATATTAAAAAATATTTTAAACCTTAATATATAAAAATTATATAAACTTTTATATAAATGAATTTAAAATTTTAATTTTGGTAATTTCTTTACTAATTTGGTTACTTTTTTTTCAAAATATTAGTTACAAAAATTGATTTGCCATGGCAACACTGATTATAATACTTTTATTTTCTTTTGTATCTCTTCTCTTTTTTTAAACAAATTTATTTTAATATATATTTATGTGTATATAAAATTAATATGTATATTTATATTAT
Organism: Protocalliphora azurea; assembly: GCA_932274085.1. Classification (NCBI taxonomy): domain Eukaryota; kingdom Metazoa; phylum Arthropoda; class Insecta; order Diptera; family Calliphoridae; genus Protocalliphora; species Protocalliphora azurea. The sequence goes on from OW026520.1 coordinate 80,410,595, forward strand.
TATATTTAAATGAAAATATTTTAACAATAAATCGGCGATTTCTATCTCACTGTTTCGATTGATAAAGAATATCTGAGCTATTCCTTGGTATTTATTTCTGTTTTAGTTTTGTATTTATATTATGAAAACTTTAAAAATCATAAAAGTATGTAACTTTAAATAAAAATATCTCGGAGATCCATTAACAGATTAAGACAATTCCAACTGCGTTTAAAGTGTATTATTGTCATCTTAACTAGAATATTTGAAAAACTATTAAAATTTTGAAAAAATGCATTATTTAAATGCAATTTTCATTGACCACTATAGATTTATGTTTTTTTATTTATTTATTTTTCTTTTGGCGTTTTTTAAAAATATGGAATTTTTCATTACAACGGAAATCCAAACATTTTGGGAAACACATTTATTATGTATGATATTGATTTTAGAAAAGTCTATTCATATATTTTCATATGTAAAGCAAAAATGAATTAAAAAATATCAAATTATCACTGAAATAAATGAGTTTTTATTTCATGTCAGCATCCCCCCATGATCCAACTCTAAATTTGTTTATGTTATTGCCAACACTTTAAGGAATATTTTAAAGAAAAATTATAAAAATGGAAGGTATGATTTTTTAAATATTAGAAACTGTATTTATTAGATATCAATTTGAGCCAATGTTTGCTTAAATCGGAAAAACAGGTCTGAAGATAATGTATTTAAAGAAAAAAATATTCGAAAAAAGTTGGCTTTGAACCGCGATAAAAACTAAACTGCAATGAATTTGAAAATTTTGAAAAACTCAAATTTTTTATTGACGTAATGAATGTGTATACCGAATTTCATTGAAATTGGATGTGGTGAGGTTCTTAGGGTATTCGAAAATATTTGTTTTCTTCCAAGATAGATAGCAGTTGTTAACATCGTTCAATGCATTGCAATGGCAGTAGATTTTGAGATTGAATTATATTTTATCTCACTTTTTTTTTAGGAAAATATCAAAATATGTAATTGATTCATAGTTGTTGAGTTAAATTTTATTCATAGTGCATTTTATTTAAGGCCGCTTGTAGATAAAGTTCTCAATTTTATAGTTAGATTATTAGCAATACGCATGCTAGTTTTACTAGACCGATTATGCCACAAATGTTTTAGAAACTTTCAAAAAAAATAATTGAGTATTAATATCCAGCTGATTTTGTGAACTCGGTCTTTTAACTCTCCCATATAAAAGATTGACTATCATTTAATTAAACTAAAACCGTGATTTGTTTCAAAAACATTAGTATTCAAATATACAGTAGTGGTCAAAACATTCAGAGTTGAAATGATATTTCACGTATGCATTTATTTTTTTCCCGCAAATATATTTTATTGCAAACTGAAATTTTTTGTAGATTTAAAAAAGCAATATAATGCAATTACTAATGATCATATTAATAAGCTTATAGCCTTAACATGGAAGAAATGTTGGTAAGTAATAAAAGCTATATCTATGTAACTTAATTTTAATGTTTTCCCTTAATACTTGTAAGAGTTGCAAATGTTTTAGCATTTAAATTTTAACTTATTTTATTATAATTTGGTTTTCATTAATAAATGTTTTTATATAAATTAGATAATTAAATAAATATTTTAACATATTAAGACAAAAGAAAGCATTGCTTAAAATATTATTTTTAACACAAAAAAATGTATGACTGCTAACAATAATTTTTCAATTGCAAATGTTTTGACATCCACTGCATATTTGCTTAAATATAAATTAAAGTGCTTCACGAAAAAAAAACAAATTTACCCCTCTGGAAATGAAGATATTACATCTTAATATTTTGATTTACGTGAGTTGGACGACTTACAAAACAACTCTAAAAATGTAGATTTCTTTCAATAGCATTATCAGAATATAATAGGGATATGCGAACGCCTGGAATATCAATTTAAATAATTATTACATCTCTTTTCATTCGCGGAATGTAAAGATTTTATTAACATTTTTTGCTACATTGAGTCTTTAAAATTCAGTTGCTACTTTACACAAATTTATAGTTCTTTTTTATAAATGTATGCTTCTGGTGATATATATTGTTGTTAAATTGTTAAACGAATACATATATCAATAGTATTGAATAAGACTTTAATAAAATACTATTTTAAAAAACATAGAAAAACATGATTTTTTTTTCATTTCACGAGAATGAAAACTAATTTAAAAAAAATTTTTTGCTCATAATGTATTAATCAGCATATTTTTTTTGTATTTTCAAAATAATCCAGCTCACTAAATCGAAATAATTAAATCAAAATTTTTTGTGAATTAGTTTATAATATATCAATCTTTAATTTCAGGGGGTACATTTGCAATATTTTTGTCTTTATACAAATCGATACAATTTAATGTACATATGTATGGTTATTGTATCGCTTTAAGTATATTTTTATTAAATTAAATTTTTGAACAATCATGATCATACAAACCGCAAATTATTTGAAGAAAAAAATCATAACCACAAAATATTCTTGGCAAATTTTAATAAAATAACTTACAATCAATTAAATTGAATTTTCAGATTTAAAGCCAACACATTAAATTGCGCTTCTTAAAGACAAGTTTCATATTATACCCAGCTCCCTCTCAGATATTCAGCCAGACAAACAGACAGATACTACTTGCCCGCAGTAAATACGAATAATAAAACCACTAATATGCTCATTTCAAGTACTTTTATGCACCTCTAATATTATTAACCAAACATAAGACCGCACATACACAATCTTTTATACATATTTTTGGCCACAAAAGACACCTTCACTTTGGACCGAGAGTAAAGAAAAAAAAAATAATAATAATAATAAACTTTAAAAAAGCTGAAAGTTTAAAATGAAAACAACTGCAAAATAATAATCATAATTTGGTTAGTCAGACAACTAATATTGGCAACAGTAGTTACATTGAAGGTGGTAGCTGCAGTCAACTGCAACATCTGCATCAACGGAAACCGTAACAGAACCACTTATAAAGAAGTACTGCAACAACAATAACAGCGTCGGCAAATCCAATCACATTGTAAAAATTTATTAAAAACAAATTCAATTATAGAAAACATGAAAATTCATTATAAAAATTATAGTAATTACATAAAAATTATTAAACACACACACACACACACACACATTTACGTACACTTTACACTTTAATATCCGCAGATAGACAACCAACAATTTATTTATTATAAATATTAATACACAGATAAATAAATTGAAAAATAATGAAACGTACTTGCAGCTTCATTATTACTGTTTTTGTTGTTTTTGCTATTAATGTTGAATATTGTATGAATACGACGACGAGTATTTCAGTTGTTTTGTAAAATGAAGTTGAGCATAAAACAGATATCGGTGCTATGCTCTATTCAAGATTTTATTTAATTTCAATTCAATTCTTGGCTTTTGTTATCGTTGTTGCTGCTGCTGTTGTCACTACTACTGCTGTAGTTGTTGTTTGCCGGTAATCATAATCATAATAATAATGCGACGATTTTAATTTAAAAAAGTAATTGAGGTTCAAATGTATGTACGAGTTGTATATATCTGGTATACAATTTGGTTGAATGTGTGAGTTTTAGCCTTGATATTATTACATGGATAAGCCTTAATTATAATTATGGTTGTTTGCGTTTATGTTTGGGTTTAAAATTAATATGCAGAAAACAAAAACTTAAATTGAATTATCCGTCTAATTGAATGTTATTCTATTTTTTTTTTAATTTTAATTAAATTTAATTAAAATCTAAGGTAAATCGTTTGGAAGTGAAGATTTTATGAAGAAGAAAAAAAAAACGAAAGACTTAAGAAATGAACTTTAAAGAAGTGTTGTTATTATGTTGGAAAATTTTTTAAACAGCGATGGGCTAGTCCAGATTACGCTTCAAAATATGACAGGTTTTATACAAAAACTTTAAATTAAAATATAAGAAGTTGTATTAAATTTTATTTAACAAATAAAACATAATAAATGAAAAGTAAAAAATTAGCAGTGTGAACAACATTTTCTAAACCTTATAAAAGTCAAAAATGAAGATATCGAAATAATATATGGTAATAATTCAAGAAAATTTTGGAGAGATTGGATCATAATAGGCTCAAAAAAACTTAATAGGTTATAATTATTGATACCTATATCCAGTTCAACACAAATATGTTTCATATCACAAAATATACTGAAGATCAATTCATAATAAGCCCTTGCATCCTTTTAAACGTTGAAAAATAGGTCGAATTATGAACTCAGAAACAGAAATTTATTAAAGAACAGAAATGGCGATTATAGGAAAAGTTTTGACCAAAAAAAAAATCAATATGATCCAATAGAATTTGGAACATGTTGTTGGAAAATTCTATTATTTTTTTGAATACGCTTTCCAAACAGGCAATAAATTTTATATTTGGATTTTTATAAAAAAATCAATAAATAACGATTATTTTACATTTTTTATTTTTTATTAAAAATAACGAATATTTCTTATTTTAATTTTTTATTTCAAATATAAAGATTTTTAGTTTTTCCTTGTTTTTACCATTAAAATGGATTTTCATTGAATTTCAACGATTTAAGATATAATATGTCTATAGATTCTTGAGTTCAAAATTAAAAAAATCGCTTCTACAGTAAAAAATCACTTCATAAATAAGCATTTTTGAGGATATAAAAAAAAAAACAATTTTAAAAATTTGCAATACACCCTCAAAATTTCGAGTTAAGCTAAAAAAAAAAATATATATATATAAATGCATCCCTAATACCGTTAGAACTTCAAAATTTAGAAAGATGCCCAATTTTTTAATATTATAAAATATTTACGAAGATTATATCTACCAAATATGGATGTCAAATAAAAGCTAAGAATTCCTGGAATATAACTAAAGTTTTTATTTAAATGTTGTACTATTTAAGGAAATATCTTTAAAGTTGTGTATTTTTCAAAACCTTGAAATCTTTTAAGATAAAACTTGATTTCTTAGAGAAAAACCAATTATATACGAGCTATAGTTTAATGCATGTATCGATTTTTTCAAATGTGAACAAATTTTTGGAAAATTGTTGCATGGCGAAATATGTAAAGAATTTTTTAATAAAGTGTAGAAACTTTTTATTTTAATATTTTATATTTTTATATTTAATATTTTATACTTAATATTTTATTCTAAACAAATTAGCATTTAAAATTCTGTTATAAATATGTTTAGTCTTAAAGAAAAAAATTTACATCAAAATCAAGATTTTGAAAAAGATAAGGAAAATAAATTTAAAAATGTTTAATAATTCTTTATTTATTAGGGATATCCGATTAATTTTGGTCGATTAACTGTTCGAATAATTTGAAATGGTCTATTTTCGAATAACGAATAAACCGAATAATTTGTGTCGAATATGCGATTAGCCGAAATTTAGTTTACTAAAGATATAATTTAGATAATTTCTTATTTTTGTGATAAATTTATGTCAACTACATCTTTTTCTAAAATGTCTGTTATATTCCAAAATGCAATTTTTAGGGAAGTTTCTTTTCATTTCTTCCAAAATATCAATAAGTGTACATGTCATGTTTTTGTGCTTAAGAAGTAATACCAACAGCATCCAAATATACTAAGAAGAGATCCAAATGATATATAAAACGTTAAGATTTGGTTGTTACTAGTTACTAAAAGAACTGTTTCAAACAAATGGAAAACAATTTTATGAATATTTTTTGTTATAAAAAGTGTTTTGGTTTAATAGAAGTTAAAATTAATTTCCTTGCGCAGATAAAAAAGAATTTGGATATTCATTGCAGTTTTGCATGAAAATGTGCACATGACTTCGTTCTCAGTGACTAAGTGTCAAAAAAGAGAACATTTTCCATTGGCAAGCCTATGGTAAATTCGTTGGAAATGATCCGAAGTTACAATACTTATAAATCACAAATTACAGATTTTATTGATTTCTTCGGATGATATTATTTTTTCTTTTTGATAAATTGTTTAATAACCTTTCGAATTGAACAGTTTATAATATTATAACTTCATAAATACTCGTACTTGAGACAATAGAAATTCTGCAAGAAATAGATTTTAGTAAAGTAAACTCAAAGTGTATGTAATATGTAAAAAAAAATGTGTAAAATATATGTAAAAATTTTAATTTTCATCAACAAAATGTACGCAGAAGTACTAATATTAATTTTTACTTTTATGACAAAAACAAAAAATCATTCTCACACAGAAAATAAAGAGAGTTGTGTTAAAAAGACTTCTTTATTAATAAAAGCTGAACTAGGAGAATATTTTGTGGTATAAGGTAAAAAAATTTTATTTTTTCATAGAAATGGGTGAAAAACTGATAAAACGAACCTTTTTTGAAAGAATTTGATCAACATTATATTTCTAAATAACTATTTTAATAGATTATATACTATAAATATTATTAGTAGTAGGGAAATGGGAAACCAATGAATTTGTTTTTGTAATTTTTTCTTGTGAGTGCATTAATAGGAGGAAAAATTGTTTTGCATTTTATGAAATTGAAAACCAATGTATGTATGTATGTATATATATATATATATGTATGTATTTATTTAATTATGTTAAAAGTACATACAAATAATTTAACAGGGGAGACAGTTTTTATTTATTTATTTTTTTTTTTGCACTTTTAATTGTGATGAAATTAAAAACTGATGACTTGTATAAATAGCGTTTGAGTATTTTTGGTTTATTCATCTACATATTTTTATATGGTTATTTTTGTTTTTGTAAAGTGGAAACTTGGGAATTGTTTTGTTTTATATTGAAAAAAAAATAACTTTGTGTAAGGTTCTTTGACATTAATGAAGATATATTTTATGTTGCTGAGTATGGTCATGATTAATATTAAATATTCTAATAACAAATTAAGGGAAGTATTTTTTATTCACATTAAACATTTTTCATATCTAGAATTTATAATATTTTCTCAATTTGAAATATTAAGAGATATACCCAAATTACTCTTCTTTGGAGATAAATTAGATTAGATATAAATATAATTGTCTGAAGTAAAATTATTTCAATCAGTTAATAAACTTTTTAAAAGGCGGAACAAAAATGGAAACAAATAAGATTACAAATGCTGATATTGTTGCGGCTTTCAATAAATTAAAAACAAGACCATATCTAGCAGCAAAGGATTTACTACCATCAAAGTCATATAAGGTATTAAGTATGTTCCGCCATAAGAATAAATATGGAAATGTGGTGATGGCAGAGCTTGAAGAGGGAATGTTATATTTTCCCAAACGATATAATAATTTGGAAGATAAAGTAATAGATGGAGTTAATAATGAACAGTTTACTTTAAGGAGGAAGTTAGATAATGGTTTATATGTTTTGGAATTGGAAGAGGTAGTCAGCGAAAACTCCGCTGGAGAAGACGAAGTGGGAGAGTTTTTTATCCCAAATTCTCAACCATATTTCAGCTGGGAAAATAATAAAATTCCAAGAAATTCTTAATAAAGAAAATTTGTTAATTAGTATATAAGTATCATGGTTTTTAAAAACTAACTAATTGTAAAAAGAAAGCTTTGCAATAAAGATGTTACATATAAAAATTTAAAAATTGCTTCAAAATTTTGATGGTTTAATTTTTGTTGAATATCAAAAAACACTGGATGAGTATTTGGTACTTATTAATAAAACTGGGAATTATAATGAAGAACTTATATCATCTAAATATGGATTACACTTCAAAAACTGTTCATGGTCGGATGATAAGGCGAACGTTGGTCTTGATACTTGTAATTGTAGAAAGCATAGACAACTTATAAACAAAATAGAGGATTTTATAAAAAGATATTATTTATTATCTAAACGTCTAAAATAAGTAAATAGGGAAAATATTTTTAATTTCAAATATGTTAATTTAAAAAAATAATAATAAATAAAAAATAATATAACTTTAAAAAAATTTTTGTTTCTTTTTTACAATAACTTCTTGCAATTTTGAACTTGGTAAGGGTCTTATGAATTTTGAATTTTAGAAATAATTTTAGTAAATAATTGACTATCTATCAAGAACAACATATTCAGAATAATGAATACATCCAACAACACTAAAATTGAATCAAATTATATTTCAAACAAGGGTCAAATTGAAATTCAAGAAATCTTAATACTACCGCCTATAGACATTCCACTATTCCTCGCATTGCATGATGGTCGTGATAAAATTCTCCTGGAAGTTTTACTAAATGTGGAAAAAGAACTTGGAATAAAAACAAAATAATATATATTTTTCTTATTTATTTATTTATTTTTATTTTCTATAATAACAAATAAAAGTATTTAAATAAACTTAAAACTAACATATCATTTTCATGTAAATTAAAATAAGTAAAAATATTTAAATTTTTATTAAAAGTTAAATTTTTACATCTTAAATAAATAAAAATGCAACAATAAACACCACAAAACATTGATGATTCACTTTGAATTCGCATTTTATTGTAGATAAATGTTTTAGAATTTCGGTTTAGAAATGAAATAAATGGTTTTATTGGAGGTTGACCTGCAGAGCAAAAAAATTCTGCTGGTTTATTTTTAGGGAAATAAAAAGCGACCCAATGCTGTCCAGGCTTATAAGATGGATCAGTGTTGGCTATGTAAAATGATGGTTTTGTAACAGGTGTCTTGGGTAATTTATTGCTCGCAAAAATTCCTTTAAATTTATATTTTGTATAATTATTTGAATTTAAAGTATTTATAATATTTATTGAGTTCATAGCGTTTGAATTATAGTGCGAGACTTATCAATTTCTATTATACTGTCAAATTCACAATATACTAAGCAGGTAATTGCCTCTGTTATGGGTTTACCGAAACATCCTTCTATTCGAATAGTTCCTTGATTTATTAAATTTCCACAATTAGAATTATTATTGTGATCTGGTGTTAAATCAAAAGCTAGTAAAAAAAATCTCTATCAAAAAGTTCCTTTGTAATTTGATGACCTTTATCAAAATGATGGATTCCGGTACCTTTAAATAGGGTTTGATAACCACGAGTGCTTAATATTCCTCCATTGTTGTAGTTAAATTATATTGGCTGTGCTGGAAATTGTACTTCATTAACAACCAAATTAAATCTTTGTAAATTAAATGTTGAAAGTTGTATGGATTTTCTTTTCTATCTCCAGTATAAACTTTGTTCGACACCATTCCAAAAAATTAAGAAATTTGGTAATTGTCCAAGTATAACATTATCTAGAGATAATGAATGGTTTCCTGGATGTATAGTGAAGGTCTTATTTTCTACTCTCTTATATGGATAAATTGCATTTTTGCTTTGTAATACATTATGATGTGCCATTAATATACTACTATTGATAGTAAGATGATTTATATATAAATTAGCTTCATGTATTCTTAGATAAGATTCATTTTTATCCCCACTTTCTAAAATATAAAATTCTGGTTTCTCCAAATTTAATGTGACCTTAAGATCAACATTATTAAGCAAGTACTTTTGTTGATTAAATACATCTACATGAAGTATTCCGAAAAGCTCCACCTTTTTCCCATCCTTAAATAATTTTTTTCTTTTATCTAAACCGGGATTTTCTTTATCGATTAATGAATTAATTTTATTCACATCAGTAGCCCAACCACACGATTCAAGATGGGTAGATCTAGCATCATTTCCATAATTGAGCAATGTTTCCATATATATATGCTCTATAGTGATAGTTGTTGTCAGGTTGAAATACACTTTTATTATTAAAATGAACTGTACAATTCCTAAATATGGAATGCAACAAGTTATTAACAACGCCTCCAGATCCTTTGAATTCAAGCACTAGTCTAAGATAAATACTATTAAGATCTCTATATGTTTCACCATTCCCCAATGATACAAATTCAATTGTACTAGAGTTATCCAATGAAGCAATTGGATTATAACATATTTCTTCTGTTTTAATTACACTAGTTTGAATTGGGGGAGATTCAAATAAATCCAATTCACTTTTCATACATTCTATAAATCCCGACATTTTAAATTTCCAAAAATATCGTTAAAGTTCTTTCCTCTACAACATTTGGATTTATTATGCGGTTTTTGTTTTAAGCGTTTAAGTTTTATATGCTTCCCTTTATCTTTCTGCATTGTTTTTATTTTTTCAATAGTAGCTTCTTTGATATTATTCATAATTTTTCTCCCTTGATTAAATAGAATATCTTTCACAGATTTTGTTCCGATTTCCTCCAAAATTTCTTTTCCAATGTCTAATGACTTATTTTTTAAATAATTTAATCCTGTTCTCAAGAATGGTTTCAGGTGTGAAAACAAAGATGAAAACAATGATCCAATACCACGTCCATATTGCACAAACCTTGGTGTATGATATATTTCACCAATATTTTGAACATTATTTCCAGACTGATTATTATAATAATTTGTATACATCACATCCATGGTTATTACAAAAATGATTTAAAATTTTACTAAACATTTATTTTATATATTTTTTAAAGTGTAGAGTACAATAAACTGGTATGAATTCATTCAAACTTATTATTCCTCCTTCATCATTTCGAATCATTATAGATATATTATTAATGTTATAAGATTCAATAGGAAAATATTCAATTCTATTAAAATGAATATAATTTTTCAATGTGGATATTGAAAATATTTTCAAACATTTATTTTTTTTATTACCTACATGTCGTGGTTTAATTATATCAGTGTAAATAAATACAATTTCATTTATATCTGGTGAAAAGACTTTAGTAAAATAATTTGTCATATTATCTGAAAATTTGGTTAAAGATTTGTGCAGAATGTGGTTTGTTGATGTTAAAATGGAATCCTTATCAACGTTTTCTAATTCATTTCTACTAGTATAAGAATCAAATTCGTTGACTTTCTTTTCTGTTGCTAAATTTGTTTGTGAGGTATCATTCTTTAACTTATTTAAAGGATCTGATTTTTTATCACTTAAATCTTTTTTTTCTGTGGATACATTACTTTTTGGAGTATCACTTAATTTATTCAAAAGTTTTGTTTTATTATTCAGATTGGGGTTTGTTATCATAAAATCATTAGAGCATAAATATCCATTGAATTATTACTTAATAAAGTAACATAAATATTTTCTTCTTGTATACTTGAAGCCATCTTTAAAAAGAATGATCAATATAGTATGTTGTTTGTTATACATATATTATTTACTAATATCGTTCTGATGAATCCATGAATTATATTCTTTTCCGAAACCAAGCCATTTTACCAATAGTTTTTCTCCTTTTCGCTTTAAAATTTTTTCTACCAAAAAAATGTTTGGGGCTTTTGTTTTTAACAATTCTTCTTCATAAAATCCATCTTTAATTATATTTCCATTAAAATCTGCAAGTTGATATGTTATAGGATTGGTTACGTAAATTTTGTTTATCTTAAAAACCTCTGTAGACCAATTTCGTGTATATCCTTTCTCAAATCGATTTTTATATTTACTAATGCGAACTAAATCATTTAATTTATATTTTCCTCCTTTGAAAACCTTCAAATTACTGTATACAGTATTAAAAAGTTTCTGTTCATTTTGCTTATTAACTGAATTGGGTGTTGTTTTTATAGAACGATGATATGAAGAATTATATTCTTTCAACAATTTATTTAATATATCTATCCATTTATAATTTCCCTGCATACTAAATTGTTTCCACATTTTATTTTTTAAAGTTCTATTAAAACGTTCAACTATTGATGCCTTCATACTTGAAAAAGTGTTGTAATGGTTAATTTCATATTCTTTCATAAGAGTTTTAAAATAGATATTATAAAATTCTTTCCCTTGATCAGAATGGATATTTTTGGGATATTTTCCTTTGTATAATTTTATAATATGTTTTAATGCTTTCGAAATTTCTATTCCTGTTTTAGTTTTTAGTGGTAATGCGTATGCATACTTTGAAAATACATCAATTACAGTAAGCATATATTTAAAACCTCTATTAAATTTTACATACGGTATCATTTCCAATAAGTCAATCTGCCATGTATCTAAAATACCCTTTTGAAAATTACAAAAACAAATTCATTGGTTTTCAATTTCATACAAACAATTTGCTCTTCAAAATTGCTCTTACTCCTCATTAAAAACAAAAACAACTATTGCCTTCCCATTTCCCTACTACTATTATTATTTATATGTTTTACCTGTATTACTACTTAAGACTCTTCGGTTAATCGAATAATTTGCCAATAATCAGTTGTTAACCGATCAACTTTTAAACTCGAATAATTATTTGTCGTATTAACCGATTAATATAAAAATCCGAATAATCGGATACCCTATTACTTATTTGGAGTGGATATAAAAGATTTCAATATAGTTAAAAAGCTATATTCTTCTACTTTCTTTAAGATTTTCAAATTGGCTTAAAATTTATGAAACGAGATCTTTAGTGCGGAAACTACCCAAAAAAATGTTTTATTTTTGAAATATCTCTAAATTTAGGGGGTGTTTCGAAAATTGTTATGTGATGTTTTCAAGAAAATCTTCACCCAACATTATATTGTTTTTCGAGTGAGAATAAAATGTGCATTTTTTAGCAGCGTGTAATCGTTATTTTTAAATCAAAAATAAAAATCAAATAATAATCATTGCATTTTGAGCAAAAAATAAAAATCTGAAATGGTAATTATTTTTGATCAAAGAATCAAAAATGATTATTACTTTTAATTCAAAAAACCATAACTAAATTGTGATTTTTATGATATATCTTATAATCTTTACGATCCCTGGCAAAAACTAGTCGAAATGGAATGATTTACTATTATAACATACCTTGTAAATACATCCGGATAATGTGTGCGAGAAAAAGCCTTCTCCAATTCCTCCAATTGAAAACTAGTGAATGTGGTACGATAACGACGTTGCTTTCTTTTCGGTGCATAATCATCCAATTCACCATCACTATTGGTATCCGAAATGGGACTATTGGTACCACCGCTGGCACTAGTTGTCACAATACATGTGACCGAACGGTCAGGAATAACATCCTGATGAGCTAGTTTGGCTTCTTGTGGTAATTCCTCCAGTTTGACTTCCTCTGATATGCCCATAATCTGTATGGGCCAAAATTTGTCAATGCAATAAAATGCAGAAATTTCAACTGAAATGAAATGAGATGAAAAACGCTAAAGAATGCAATAAATTATTTATAATTTTACCAATAAATAAAAATATAAACAAAAAAGAAAAAAATATATATAACCACAACTTGTATTTATTATATTTAATTGTTTACATCATTAATACTGATTGACATTGATGAATACTAACGAACTGTGACTACTCGTCATACTTGCAAAACAAAAATTCTTAAATACATACTGACATACACATGTATATATATATATGTACATACATATGTAGGTATATTTATATACAAATATTAATATGTATAGGGGACTTATTATTTAAACATTATATTCAATATTGTCACAGCTTCTCATATAACTCTACAGATATTATGGCCAATCGTCATAATGACGTTGATGATGAAAATAACATTGATAATGATGATTCTAAAGAATTTTGATATATTTATGGTTTGTATTTTTAGCAAAAAAAAAAAAAAAAAACAAAAACTCTCATCTCACTTCCATGGCTAAAGAAATATAAAATTGATTTCAGAAAAATTTAATTGAGTCTACATTGCATTACAAAGCAAATTACAAATACGGCATATAATAATATGTGACCACGACTACAGCAATAAGTTGTGCTCTTAGCAGCAATAGCGCACATCTTCAACAGAGACAAAAGGTAGTCGACAAGGGAAACTGTGAGGAGTTACAACTTAATCATCAACTAACAATTAACCATAGAATTTTGTTATGTTTCACAGTGTGAGTATGTCTGTAGTAAGTGGTAAAGGGACTTTTTTCCTTTTTTGTTTTTAGACTTTATGTTGCTATTTCTGAACGCGTTGATTGCTGTTGTTGCTGTTGTCAAGTTTAGGTATCAAACAATTTGTTTTAAGGTGTACAACAAACAATATCATTTCACAACTTTAAGTCACGCTTTATTCAAACACCACGCATACATTAATGCAACTCCTTCGACAATGTACTGTAACCAGATTCATACAAACACATGACAAACAGTCGTATGGAAGGACTGACGCATGGATGCAGTTAGTCAGTCCGCCAGACAGACGGACAGATACAAAAATACATACATAAATAATTAAATAAATGAACAAAACGAATCTTCAATTCTCAATCACATTTGAAAGAAAATACAATGATGACTGCAACAACAACAGCAACAGCCGTATTTATTGGAGTAGAACACGTTGACTGGATTTCAATTTTACATTTCAGTACGAGAATGTTTGAATAAAAATTGGCATGCAATTCCATTTGATATTCAACACATTATTGAATGCGTGAACAGCATCATTCCAAAAACGTCTCTAAAATGAATTCCATGAAAACTATCCGAAAGGCACACGACCAATCACCACACATACACATACACACACACATACACACTCACACACACATACACACACACTCACACTAACCTACAAATTCTCAGACAGACACTCACTAAACCAAATCGAATTGTATAAATAATCAAATGAATTTTTGCATAAATAATGAAGCCAATGGAATTGTATTTGTTATTTTTGCTCTGTCTGAGTCTTGGATACTTAATTGATTTTCTTCAATTTTAATACCTACAACCAATTATGCACCATTAAACAGCATTTTAAATATTTTATTTTAGTTATGGCAGGGTTGAGAATATATTTAATTGAAAGTTTAAACTATGTTTTAATGTTAATTAACGAATATCAATTTATATTGATTCACTCTCCCACTCCCATCATCACTATCCGTATCTGAAACATAAAAAGCGATTTATTTAAGAGCCAGTGTTTCTAGTTGGTAAAAATTTATTATTTACCATGCACTAAATAAGGAATAAATGCATTTTATTCCAATTTATAAATAGATAATGATCTAGGTACGATTGGAGTGGAGTAGTAGTCTATCATATAGGCGATCCTTCATAATTATTTTAATTTTAATGGATGACCAAATAAAGAGGACGCAAAAAAAAACAACAAAACAAACAGAATATTCATTAAATCTTTAATGATGCTAAATAAGGAAAAGAGTAGATATATAATAACATAAAACTGGCTAAAATTTAAAATAAATATAAATTATAAAAAAATACGTGTTCAGATATCTTTAATATAAAACAAATTTAGAGTTTTTTTCAAATGTCATTTGAAGAGTTAGATAAAATGGAAACTCTTTGAATTTGACTTTAATAAATTATATACAATTTTTATTTCTTTATATGACATTTTCTACTGATTTATTTTGATTCCAGAAATATATTTTCCAACAAGTGGCAAAATTAAATAAATTGAACTACAAAATATTCATAAGTTAAAACAAAAATTGAAGAAAATACCCCCTTCATTACTTTAATATTTTAGTACTGTGATTTAAACGATTAAGAAAGTTATTCAAGTTTATTTTTGTCATAAAAGCATTTTTTTCTTTTTGTAATTTCATTTGGGTATTCAACAATATTTCATTGAGCTTCTAAACTCAACATTTTTATCTACATTCTATATCCAATGATATCCCGTGTTAAAATAATATAAATGTGTAATAACCAGACATTTTTTTGTCAAGACAAACGTTAACAATTTTTTAGGTCTTGGAGAGAATTTATTAGTATTATTGTTGCATCAAGTCAAAATTGTCAGCGCTAGAGCTCTGACAGCTTTTACTTGATAAAAGACGCAATTTTGATTATTGTTGACACTTTTGATATGGTTTATTATAACATACGTCTTTCCCCAAAAGTTGATAAAGATAAAAGATTGTCTCTAATTCAGATAAATTTTTGACGTTTGTCTTGATAAAAAAATTGAAAATTGGACAAGCTATAAGTAGTAAAGGAATATTATATTGTTACGTTTTTGCCTTTCAAAAACGTTAGTTTTTTCCCTTAAAAAAGAATATCGGTTCTTTTAATTTGCAATAATAAGACGTGTCAGTACAATTTGGTTTAAATCCAAAGACAGATCTTTATTTCCGCTTTAAAACACACTTTATTACTGAACTGCAACTTAACTACAGAGGAGAACAGAGTCGTAACATGGACTCATGAAAATTTACCAAACTCAGCTTTTTAGAGTATCAAAGAGAAAAAAGAGAAGGAAATATAATTGCAAGCGTAATTGTATATACTCTATGAATATAATAAAAACGAATGTTGAAGTAGTACGCAATGTGCTTAAAAGGAGAATTTAGAATGTAATCAAAACAAAGACTCCGTGGACAAATTCGTCACATGAAACGGAAATATAATACATTTTCTATCTCAGTCTTCTTACGATACTGTGAATACACTGCCACTTAACGACTCAACGACAGACTCACGACTACTAACTTTACAAACTATACCTGCTTAAATGTTACTGATAAAGCCAATAACACTGGTCAACACAATTATTTTTTTATTTATTTATTTATTTATTTATTATTTTTTTCTTATTGTGTATTTCTATGGCTCTGACTATATAAAAAAAATACTGGGAGATTGCTAAAAGCTTTACTTTTTGAAATATGACTTTTATTATTTTGACAAAATTTCTATCGAACACTAACAAATTATCTTTTATGTTTTTGTTGCAAACTCCAGCATTAGTCTACCTTCATATGTGAGTCACACCTTCCTTGATATCGCTCTTCCATTATCCGAAGAACCTGATGAAATCTTTCACCCTGCTCCTCACTAAATTCACCCAGATTTTATGGAAATCGGTCTAAACGCGAGTGCAGGAAGTGTTTTTTTTATGCTCCTGTTGCATCGTAGCTCTTGTTTCGTCTTCAAAAACCAAAAAAAAAAAAAAAAAAAAAAAAAAAAATAATAATTCTAAACTGTGGATTCGATTTCAGTCATATATTTCACAAAATTATTATCTTTCCTTATCTGTGGCCCATCAAAAACACCAGCTTTCAATTTTTCTGTACTTTATTATGGAAACTCGCATGAAAGAAAATCGAAACATTCGTCTTCAAAAACTGTTTCATTATGATGCGTTTCGTTCGAGCAGAAGATAAGTTATGATATGACCATTTATTTCGATTTCTAGGGTTAATTCTATTTATTTTCAACCAGTTGTCATGATGGTTTCGAGGTTCTCGCCAAGTCATGTTTATTACTAACATTATTACATTTCTTTTTCACTGGACTATAACCGTAGACATACCACTCATTTCTGGCGTACAATATGAAGAACCCATGGCTTGTCCTGATTACATAATTTTATTTTAAAGTATTGATGAAACACAATTTTCATAAAGTCCGATATAGGTTTTTGTGATATATTTCAAATATATATTACTACAAATACTCCAAAAACAATCTGAATTAAGTACACAATATCTTCTTGACAAAGCCATATTGAAAACCACAACAAACTATATTTTAGTGTCCAATAAAAAACGAAAATTTAATAAGAAAAAATAGTAAATGAGGGTAGTTAGCTACAACTTAAAAGAAAAAGCTTTTAGGGAAAAATTGTTGCCGTATTTAAAAAAATACGTATCAATTTGAAATAGAAAAAAATCGCTGGCAAACAAACAATTTTTTTGTTGACCAGTGTAATTAATCTCTACAATCATCTAGTAATTTCAAAAACAATATAACAGACAGTGTTGCCAGATTATGATTTTATCATATTTTTGATGATTTTTTAACCCAAATATGATTTGATGCTTTTTCTTATACAGGAAAAAGTTCGTGCATAAATATAAAAATTTACTTGCAATGATTTTAGTGCATAATACTTAAAAATATTGTCCTAAATATTAACATTTTTTTATATTTTTTGAAATGAATCAAAAAGACTTAAACAAATTGTTTGTTATAAATGCATGTTTGAAATTTTGTTTTTAATGATTTTTAGCTACACATATGTTGCGAACAGAACAGAACGCTTCTGTTAGAAGCGTTTTTTTTTATAACAAATATGCATGTGCTATAGAATGACAGAAAATGTAAGCAAATTTCTAAATGTTACATTTTTACAGCTTTTTCTTGGAAAATTGCCATTTGTAGAGATTTATTTATTTTCATTCATAACTATTTTATTTAGTATTTGTATCAAATCTAATAAAACTAAATCAAAATTTTAACAAAATTTTTGCAAAACTAGTAAAATTTTCATTAAGTGCAATTTAGTAATATCTACGAAAAAAAAGTTTTGTTTTTTATGAAAAAAGTTTGGGGAAAAAAAGTCATGTTCGATTCATAATATTTATGAAAAAAATGTTCAAATATATGAATTTCTCTGTATATGATTTTTATTTTAATCACATAAGCAACGGTTTTTAAAGACTCCCGATGATTTGTTAGGATATGTTTTCTTTTGAAGTTTAATGACAAATATTCAAGTTTATATACCAAAACTACACTACAACCTATACATTCACATAGGAAATATATAAAAGTATTTATTCTTCTAGAGTTTGTTTTATTTAACTTTCCTACAGTATTTCAAATCTTCTTCACTATGTCAAATATTTATGCATTTATCCAATGACCATAATGCAAGAGTAGCAATAATACTTTTGTATGTTCTGGCACATGACCAAATTCTGCTAGGCCAATCAATTCCCGATGAAAAATTATTTAATACCCATACAAGACTACGTATTAATGGTTTCAAATTTGGATGGCCATAATCTATAATCCAAAGGATATGGTCTTACACATTGCTTTTTTGTTACTCTTATATTGTTTAGAACGGCGCAAAATAACTGTCTAGTAGAAAAAGTCCAAAAATTTATTTTAAAATTTGATAACAAATTTTACATCAAATGATAGCTAAGTCTTTCAGCATTCAAGATATGTCTCGCTTTTTATTGTGCAATTAGTCTGCATAAAATAATTTTAACTCGTTTGGAAAAAAGTTAACAAAAATTCAGTTTTGGATATTTAGGTATATTTATTAATTATATATATTAAAAGTCACAATAGGAACAATATAACAAATATGAAATATTTATTTATGCACTGTGAAAAAAATGTGTAGCTTTGGCTAAAATATTAAATATTTTCTAAAATATTGTCAACTTTAATGGAGATGCAAATAAAGGATCAATGGAAATCAATCTAAGTCTGATTGGTTTGAAATATTTTAAAATGATTTCCATACAGCACAAGTTAAATTATATATGTTTTCTATAATAACTTCTGAACTATGTTAATTTTAAACAGTGCTAATGTTACGGATTTTGTATTAAGTGTTTCATGTATTTCAATTCTTCTATTGAAAATATTAAATTTAGAGTTATAGATCAGTAATAGTAAGTAATATATTCTTAAGATACTTTAGGATGTTTTTGCAAAACAGTTAATAACAATTGTGATTTTACTAGAAAAATTAGCAAAGAAAATACTAATGAAATTCAAAAGATCAAACTCTTAATTCCACACAATTCTATAATAATAGTTCATCGAAACATAACAAATCAAAACAACAGTATTAATAACTATTTCTAAACCAGTAATTTCGCATTAAAGATGATTGCGATTAATGACATTTAACGGTTTAATCATTTACGAAATTAACAGATTTGTAATTTTTTTAATACATATCTACACAGATTTTTACAGAAATAAATAATATAAATATAATAATGATAGATTAGAAGACAAAAAAGTTAAAAAAAAAAATAAAACAAATTTAAATAAATTTAAATAATAAATTTTATAACGGACTATATTATACAAGTTTCTCACTACTACATAAGCAAGTTAACGAAAAGCTTTCTGTATAATTATAGCATTTCTCGGCGTTCTGAAAACGATTTCATTTACATTTTGTATTTGTGTTTGTTCTGTATTACTCTCCCGCTCTTATATCGTACATAGAAAAAAAAATGTTCAATTTTATAATTTAATATTTTGAATTTAAAAAAGATCTATTGCTTTTAAATAATTTATTCTATATAAAGAAAGCTATAAATGAATATTAAAACAATTTTCATTAAAAAAAGAACAAAAGATATATTTAAATTTACTAATAAACATTTTCAAACATCTTCTCAAAAATTTCTTTCAGTTCTTTTTGAAAATCAGCCCTTACCTTACTTTTAGAAAGCTCAAGCAAGACTGAGTGACTTTGTTAATCTGTAAGACCATATAGATGTGAAAAACATGGCATTATAGCAAATAGAAACTCTCTTAGATAATTGAAATAAACCACAATTAATCTCATTAATTTAAATTCAGAGAGAATCGTTCGGAGTAAAAATATTGTCACTACTACCTTAAGGCATTTTTGCCAAATACATATAAATGGAGATCCAAGAATTAGTGAATTTTTTTTTTTTTTAATATTTTTGTCATTGTAGTAATTATAATATTTTATATTATATTATTATAATTTTTATTGTTTTACAATGTAAAATTTACATATTGTACAAATGACTTAAGAAAAAGGATCCAGTTCATTGATGAAATATGATCTAACATACTGTAGTGTATGTCCTAAGCTAAAATATTTTAAAATATTAACCAAAATGGATCAGGAATAACAATTTAAAATTTGGGTAAAAAAAATTTTGTTGTCTTTGTTTTTCATGACAAATTTTAAATTTTTAAAAGTATCCATTTTAGTATTTGTTTTTCATTTGTATGAAAAAAATACCACTCTTTTAAATTTTACTGAAATTTAGTCTATATATATCTATATATATATATATATATATATATATATATATATATATAATATATATATATATATATATATATATATATATATATATATATATATATAAGTGGCATAAGAAACTGTGTAAAAATGCTTTTATTTGTTTCCCAGACGTAACAAAATACTTTTTATTCATCATATTTGTACTTTTAAAAAAATGGCCTTTAAAATTATACTGAAATTGTAATTTGACTTTCTTAATAATGTTTATAGTTTTTATATTTTAAATTTTGCTTAGATTGTAATTTGTTTGCTTCATTGTATCTAGCTTTAAGAATTTTGTTTGATTCATTTGTATCTAGCTTTAAGAATTTTAACATAAAAAATAAAAATTAGAATTAAACTAACCACCGAACAACTAGGTTGTTTCTTTCACCTTATTAGAGAACAAAAATCTCAAATACGCCACTTATATATATATATATATATATATATATATATATTTCTTGAAATTTTTTTAAAGTTTCAACTTCAGATTAATATAACTTTTTATCGGATATATTTGTATGATTTTTACATTAAATATTTAGAATTTTACAGGAAATCTAGTGAATATTTTCAAAAAATTTCAGGGCTTAAATTAAGGCCCCCAAGTTTAAAAAGCAGAAAATGAGGTTTAAAAATTTATATTACAAGTTTTTCGATTAATTTGTTATAAGAATAAAAATTAAGATTTAAATTAAGATATATATATGTATATATATATATATATATATATATAGTATTTATATATGAGAATACAATTTGCTTCGATTTGAACATTTCTTAAACTAAAAGAGATAACCAATACATGTAAGCATGTTTTTTGTAGAGATTTATAAGGACTACCGATATATACAATTATTTTTTTTCATTTAATTCCTAAAATTACATACCCGAGGTTACCAATTTTGGAGGTCAAACCTCTGCCCCCGTGATCCTCTAAGCAGCTGTGCTCCTCCAAATCAACTGGAAAATACCTTTGCTCTGACCCTGTGAAATTTTATTTAGATATCTCCAACGTTTCGTAAGTTACAGAATTATTTAAAAAAAGCTGTGTGTTGTCAGTTAAAAACTGAATTATAAAAATACAGACGTGAGAATTCGGTGAAACTTATTTGAATAAAATATATATATATATATATATTTTTACTTTTTTATTGAAATTTTTTTGCAATAATTAAGTAAAAATACTAATAATAAAAAAAACTAACTTATTTCATTTATATGGCAATTGCTGTTAATTATTTTAAAAGCCTTTAGTAATTATTAACTATACAAAAATTTTGGAAAATTTTAAAAAATTAAAATTTATTTACCCCATATCGTAATAAATTTTAAAATCTGATTTTAGATTTGAAGCTAGCGGACAAATTTCGATACACATATGTTCTAAACTTTATCACTGTAGAACATATCCTTATATTTTTTCCATTTTTCTATGAGCTCGATTCATTGTGAGATGTTATAAACTACAAACTTCTTATACGTTACAAACTAAAAAAAATTCAAATACGTTATAAACTGGAAAATTCTATAATCGTTATTTTAAACTTATAAAAATAATTTTCGTAACAATTTTAATATTTAAACTCATGTTATTAAAGTTCGACAAATATGTTTTTAAAGTTTGTAAAGTTGAGTTTTTTAAAGTTACAAAAGTTGAAAAATCATCTTCTTGTTTCTACATATATAATAGTTCCATATTTTTAGCACAATTCTAGACGTTTTAAAATTTTCAATATAAGATTTATAACTTTGATTATTCTTATATTGCAAATTACAGTTATGAAATTATCACTACCTTAAATAGAAAGAGACGATCTTTAGCGACATAATTTTAAGTGTAAACAACAGATGTTAGAAATATATTCAATAGTTAAGGCCAAGGCGAATTCAAACAGATAACCTGATTAAATGAGCTGCATATTTTTTTAGTACTTAGAGCTGATAAGCTCCATATAAGCTAAATTTTAGCTTTTCCGCTGAAGTATCAAACTCCATGGTATAAAAATAATAATAATGAATTCGCCATTTTGTTGTTTTTTATACTCGTATTTGCTGCTACTTGTTTCATTTCGCCATGTGTTAAGGCCTTGACAGAACTTATCCATCGCCATGTGGTGTCCATAGTATTCGGAAGTTCTAATATTTATGAGACTATGTTTTCGACAAGGCGGCGTCATTATTAAAAATTTTTGATTTAGGCCTTAGAAAAAAAAAAAATATTATTATTATTGTTATTATTTTTTTATGGCACATTAAAATCCATTTGTATAAATATAAAGTGACTAAACATATAAACATTTTGCAAACAAGAAGTTTATGTATAATTTTGATAAAAATTACGTATAATATCAAAACATATCATAATAAAATTTATTTTCAATATTTCCTAGTAAAATTTATAAAAAATCTTTATATTAAAAATCGCAATTTTTAATAATTTTTGGCAGACTGGGTTTAAATCTAAGTTATTTCTCCATATATTATAAGAAAATATATTTTATAAGAATTTATTACAAAGAAATGCCATTTAACATTGTAATCCTTTTTAACCCAAGCAATTTTCTTTTGGTTCATAAAATTTGTATTTTTCGAATTTTTTTGATGCGCCTCTACATTTCCAATTATGGTCAAATTCGTGCTGTTCATGCGATATGCCTTTGCAAAACGTGTTTTGACAAAAATGTCCCATTTTCAATTATCAAATCGTTATAATTTTTGCGCATCTGCACGAAATGATTAATGCGAATTGATTCTATATGCATTCGAGTTACTTTATACTTATACGAATTAATTTTAATGTGTCATCAAGCAAAAAAAAAATATTTCTTTTCTAAGGCGTAAAATCAAACATTTTTGATAATGGCTCATATATTTAACAGTTTTTTCTGAAAATTTCGAAAACATTATCTCACAATTATTAAATATTATTGCATTAAAGGAAATGAAAGTAAATTTATTAATTTAAGTCTTTAGGACTCGAATACTATAGACGCCACATGGTAATGGACAAGTTCTGTCAAAGCCTCAATTCTTGAATGTTTTCTTTTTAGTATTTGTTGTTTACACTTACAATCAAGTTTCTAAAAATCGTCTCTTTCTCTTCCAGGTAGTGATATTTTTATCTCTTTAATTTGCAGTGTTTTATATCATAGATATAAGAATAATCAAAGTTATAAATCTAATATTAAACATTTTAAGACGTCTAGAATTGTTACTAAAAATATGAAACTATTATATATGTAGAAACAAGAAGCTGCTTTTCGACTTTTCTAACTTTAATAACGAAATTTAATAAACTTTTAAAACACCATCTATATGCCAATTATGGTAAATTTCGCGCTGTCCTTAGCAAAATGTTTTTTTTGACAAAAGTGTCCCTTTTTCTACTATCAATGACATTTGACTTATATTTATGGATCCAGTCTATTATATTTATCGCCGTTTTTATATTCTCACGTCTGTTTCAAATAATAGATACATTTTATAGGATGATGTTAAAGTGGCGATAACTTTGAAATATTCTTCAGAAATACTTCGAGTATTATTCTTTTAGTAAACAATTTGATATGGCAATACCACATCAACGAATAATATGGCAAGTATATGAATTCAAATTGATTTACATATACCTTTTCTGTTAAAATATTTTTTTTTATTAATTTGTAATTTTATTTATATTAAATCGATTTCTATTGTCCCTTTTCTATTGCTCTTACGTAATGACATAAAAATAATTGTATTTTAGTTTAAATATTATAAAGAAATATTATTCCGACATAGAAAACGGAAGAAACAATCATTGTACCAAATAGGAGAAGAAAATGGTTCAAACCAAGAGAAAAAATGGAAAGTCGTTAAGTGAAGTAGCAAATAGGGGTTTAGGAAGGTCTCTACATTTTGTCCAAAATATCTTGTTTTGAAAAACAAACAATATAAACTAGTGGTATACCTCATAAAATATTGGCAAAATAGAACCCCTTCATTTCTTTAAAGGCTATTTTAGCTGAAATTTTTAATGAAGTAAGTCCACAAACAATTTGTCTTCATCTTGCGCAAGACAAATTGCCGTGAAGAATTGCCAAAAAAAATTCCATTAAACGAAAGTTAATTTGTTTGGAAACGACTATCAAAGAACTGTCCGCAGTCGTAAAGGGAAAGAATTCCACGTTAAATTCACAAATATAACTGTTTAATAGGGAGGAGGAAACATAAAGGTTTGAGAATGCTTTTAATGGAATGGTGTTGGTACTATTTATCGCACTGATAATATAATGAACGCAGATGGGTACAGGGACATATTAGAAAATGTTATGTTTCCGTATGCCGCAGCGAATATGCCATTATTTTTAACATTCGAGCAAGATAATGGCCTCAAATACAGTTCGAGGTTAGTAGAGAATAGGTAAGAATGATTTGAAGAAAATATTATCAAAAGAAGTTCTCTAAAATAGAGATGAATTATTAGAAAAAAGATAAAAAATATGGTACGAGATTCCATTAAAAAATTGTAAAAAGTTGATGTCTAGTATGTCTAAACGAATGCAGAAAGTTCTCAAAAATAAGGATGGATGTACAGGATATTATTGTTATTGTTTAACATTATCTAATAATTTTTAATAAAAATTAGTTTTTAATTTATGTATTTTTCTTTAAATACGAGTATATCTACTATTATAAGCATCAAAATTGCTTACGTAGCAATACGATTGTCAAATTTATATATTATTTATGACTTATTTTAGCTTTCTTTTTACTTTCTTTATTGATAAAAATAAGTATGCGGTGATTTTTTTTTAATGAACCAAAACGTGCTTTTGTTTTCTTCTATATATAAAGCGAAAATTTGTATATATCGAACATTTGTTCAAATTGCAATTTGATATATAAAAATACAAAAACAAAAAGTGCAATTTTTGCGTAATTTTCGAAAAGTCCATAACATTTTTTTACTAAATTTATTATAAATCTCCTTCGATTTTATTGTGTAAAGTAACAAGAAGTTCGTAGTAATTCATGCTATTTCATTAGAAACTGAGAATGTGCTCTTGTTTTCCAAACTTTGAAGCCATCTACTGCGATAATTACAAGAAGTATCAGTCCATGTTTCAAAATCTGTATTCCGTTAAAGAGCGCACAGAATCCGTCCAAAAAAATTTTAAAAATTAAAAAATTTTGTCATTTTAATTTTGTATTTAATTTTGTATTTATACTTATTAAGGATTAAAGTCAGTTTTAGCCAGGTTAAAAATTTTTGATAATGGCTCTATATATGATTGAAGGTCTCCTAAAGTCTATATTCAATTAGTTAGTAATTAAAATAAGTTATAAATCATAATAAGTTATATGCAGTTATTAATGATTAAACTTCAAAAATTATAGAGATCTATTCATTTTTAACATAAAAAGTGTTAAATGATGGTCCTGTTTACATATATTCAACTTAAAATAATCATTATTCATATGAATGAATCCAAACAATACAAAAAGTAATGTTAGTCATTAAATCGCAACACGTTCATATGATAATATGCCTGTCAATAAGAACAACATGATAACTGCCAAAGAAGCTACAATATAATTGCCATTTTCGTTTTTTTTTTCAGTCTTCTTCACAAACATATCGCCTTTTTACGCGATGTTATGGTAAAACATTCATTAATCACTAAAAGATATCAAAAGAAACTAAAAACAAAAACAAACAAACCAAACTTAACACCAACCTCCAGGACGGACACTTAGCCAGACAGACGAACATTTAGATATAGATGAAAATACAACAAAACATCTTTAAGATACAGATATAAAACTAATCGGATAAATGGTGAAATGTGTGTTTCTGTATCTGTGTGTATGTATGTAACATATAATTTATCTGGAGCATGTTTTGTGGCAGTCAACAATATGTAAGTGTATCATATCATAAGGTATGTGTATATTAACAACACTACTTACTTACACACTTACTTGATCATTGACTGCAACACCATGTTGTAGTATCTGCATTAATAACTGACTATAATTTATACAACAACTTGGTTGTAAAAACAAAATACGAAAGAGTAAAAACACAACAACAGCAGCAAAATTTCATCTTAATATTGAATCAATAATCGTATAAATAAATGAAAAAGGAAAAGAAAATTTAACATGATCGCTGTACGATCAAATTCGTTGATACGAGAGTAAATTTAACATTTCTATTAAGATTACAAGATGCAAATATTATAAATACTTATACATACAAACTGTATGAGAGAGCGTGTCTTTTGTATGATGCAATTGTTAGTATTGCATAAGTTGCATCCTCATGATCACTACTGGACTACTAACAGCAACAACTGACCGACCAGCCGATCGACCACCTTAACAAATACATAAATGGTCGTATCGAAATACAGAAGAAACAAGATGTGATGACCTTCTTAAGAGGAAATCATTGTTTCTTCTTCTCCTACTGCATTTACACATTCGCACACAATCAGACACTTACTCTCGCAGTTAAATATATGTATGTATTTATGTATGTATGTATGTATGTATGTATGTATGTGAGAGTGTATTTCGGTGGCAATATTAACAGGAAACTGGTAATAAGTTCATGAACTATTAAGTTTTTAATTTACGTCAAGTGTGAACAGCAATATAAAGAACATGAAATGCTTCAAATATGTGTTAATAATGCATCACAAACAATTTTAAGCATTTCGAAACGAGCTGCTTAAAATTATAGCACATACTGTTTTGTGGATCAACTCTTTAAATGTTAAATTTATTTAAATGGGTTCATTTTTCATAAATTCGGTCAGAAAATAGCCCAAGAAAAGTAGACAAAAATATGACTAAACCACCCAGTTTGATAAAGGGAAGCGAATTTTGGCGTCTCGGTTTCGTCTTGGTGTTCAAAAATCATCAACACTACGATACAATAATCACGTATATATATTCCACTCGAGTTATTGGCGGTTAAATTTTTTCATATATATCAGTTATTATGCATCGAACGTATTTTGACACCATTTATTTATATATAAAACAATTTTCTACAATTTTGATGAAGTACATTTTTATTTACCATCATGAGTTTTAGAGTTGTAACGCATTTTAAGTTCAATTTATTATTTTGTAGTCTCCGCTATATTTCCGAGCGACATTGTGAAATTGTAGTGATAATTAGACAACCCTTAAGTTAGCTATAGATGTGTACCTATCATTTATTACACAACTATCGAGACGGCGCATCCTGGTTATTGTTAGGGTGTCCGGCAGTGTAAATTTTATACTGAGGTTATAATTGCGAACTGAAAAAAAATGTGGACACAAAATTTAGTAAGCAAGAAGAATTTCCCGTATTTATTGAACTATAACGTAAAAAATTATATAATAACTGGAGGGAAGACCCTTATGCATTTATTTTTGAAAATATGCGCCTAAAAATGCACTTAAAAATTCAAAATATGCCCTGAAAATTAAAAAAATTCACTTATTTTTATAGCCATGCAATATACCAAAAGTTTTCGTTTAAATGTAGTAAAACAAAATGTTAAGAAAATATCCTTTAAGTAAAGTATATAATTAATTAATAAATATAATATTAAAGGGTAAAGTTTACAAAAATGGATATTGTAAGTGTATATATATATATATATATATATATATATATATATATATATATATATGAAATATATATATGAAATTTGAAAAGTGGGTACACAATTTTATGTATGAGAATGATTTTTTCAGGCTGACATACATGTGATAATAAGTAGTAAAAGGTAATATTTTTAAAACGGATATTTTCTTAAGTTTTTGTGCCGCTATATTTAAATAAAAAAAATATTGTTATATTCTAGGGATTTTTTAGCTTTCATTTGACATCCATATTGGGTTAATATAATGTTCCTAAATATTTCATATTTTTTTTTTTTTAATATGTATCGTTCTAAATTTTCAAGTCCTTTTAAGAGGAAATTTGACGTTCTGGAGAAAAATTGAGTACGCAGTTTTACTACGTATGGTCTCTAGTTTCATGCATATATCGATTTTTTCATGTGTGAAAATGACTGTCACACGGTGTAATCAAGAAGGCTTGAAAAAAATTATTTAAATTTTCCTTAATACTTTGAGTTTGTGAGAAAAATTGTGCAATTTTCTTAGGAAAATTTTTAATATCCCTACAAGCAAAATAATATAAAAGTTATTCGAATTCGTATTGCTTAGAGGAAAAATTGCATTGAAGTTTCCCCATCGGGAGAGATTATGCGTCACAGACGATACATCTAAGCAATAAGAAACATAGGCAATATTGCTAGATAATCATCTAGGTGAAAAAAAGAAGATCTTGAAATAATATAATAAAGAAAACGTTTGCATCTTGTAAAGCATGCATGCATATAAATCTTAGCATCATAAAGAACGAAAACTGAAACACTCACATAAAATATCCGTTTTTTGCTAAAAGACAAACAAATTTATTCAATATTTTTTCATTTTTTAACAATTTTTCGACAACTGAAAAAATTGTTATTGAAAAATAGAAGTATTGCATTAATTTCTTATATTTTATTAAAAAAATGTTGCCTGGATGATTTTCGTCCAAGTAATAAAAAAACAAGTAAGAAAGATATAGTTGGTCAAGCTTAACCATATAATACCCCACACCATTGTGCATGTCCATAAAAATTCATGGAAAATAAAATAAAATATACGAATATAGAATATTACGCTAATACTAACATTTATATGAATTTATGCACTTTAGGGTGATTCCCAAAAGTGGGCTTATATGAGAGCTATGGCAAAATTATAGAACGATCCTCATAAAATTTGTCACTATGATTTCTAATTATATAAAACTTATTTGTGTCGAATATAAACCAGACACTAACATGTGTATTTGATTTATGCAATTTAAAGTAATTTTCGAAGTTTGTGAATAAATTTCTATGTTCAATTCATACAGTTGATTGTGTTTGATTTTTTTCTTTAATTATCTCAAATCCCTTTTTTTTCAAAACAGCCTACAACATTAATTTTATTTTTTCAGCAATGGCTCCTTCTGCAGTTTCGATTCTCTCAATAGCACCATCAATTAAATCGATTTTAAAGAATCGAAACTATTTAATTTAGTAATAGTTTTACAAAAAAATTTCATATTTGGAACAAGCAAGCGGAGATTAATTTTAATATATTTAATATATTTAATACATTAATACTAGTTTAACATTTTTATAGCTTAATAGTTATTAAATTCCCTAAGTTACAATCTATATATAAGAAAATTTGATTTTTATTAATCAAAAATTTTGTAGTTTGCTCGCATCAACGTTGTGATTTAAAACTCGAACAATTACATTTACAATACATATATCGACCGACAATGTATGTTTCTTAAAAGCGAGTTTATTTCTTCAAGATGAACATTATTTTTTCTAGCCATAGATTCAGATGGATTTATTTCATTTGTATACGTTTTTAAGAAATTCAATAAAATTGGATTATATAATTTTGTCAAAAGAACGTCAGGCTTTAAATAAATCCAAGCTAAAATTATTAGTTTGTGCATATACTTCGTTTCAAATTCTTGTTGTGTTTACTATTAACGTACTCGTATTAATGAAAAGACATATTTTCTAGATATGCTTACTATTTACGTGCTAATGCTAATAATTTACGTGCTTTTAATAATTTACTGCTTTATTGCGAATTTTGTAAAAGTGTCAAACACATATTTATTTAAAACTGAAGTTTTCTCCATTTCTGATTTCTCCATTTTATCTTAAAGAACATTTAATTCAATAAAATTTTCTTAAAAATTTAATGTAATTTTCATACCAAACTTCACCAAATAAAGAATTTCATAAAAAGTTAGTATTTATTATCAATTTAGGAAGTTTTAAAAAATAAAATAACTTTTTATTAGAATTTATGTACATAAAATGTTCTTTTATTTATTAAATCGCGCTTGATTTAAAAATCGCTAGAACACCTGTTATACGCATTTTACCACAAAACGAATAAATAAAAAAAATCTATGCCAAAAATGTAAAAAATAAAAAATTTTAAAAATATGTAAATTTATAAATAGTATTGACTTCTTTCTTATTTTGTCTTGTTAATCTTGAAATTTGTGAAACCTTCCATCACAATTGCATTTAATGCAGAAATAATTAAAAGTAAAAAATTTTGCTACATTTTTGAACAAAACTCTTGAAAAAGCTTAATTCTGAGTTCTTGTAAATTGTTCAAAGAGAGTGAGAAAACAAAGAAATTGAGTTAATTTAAAATGGAATTTTGTTTCCTTTAGTTCAAAATTTTGTTTGCTTTAAGAATTTATTTTATGTAAAATAATAAATAAATTGATTTATAAAATAATAGTTGTAAAAACCTAACAAAACTTCCCATGGCGTTTTGTTTGGTTTATTTTATTTTTCTTTTATTTTTATTTTTTGTTTTGCGTAAATTGTTTTGCAACTTGCAAATAATCATTATTGTTACTTGATTGATATTTCAACCTTTAATTTCCAACTTCAGAAACTAAACTACTGTTTGCAAGGTAATGAAACAAGTGTGTGTAATATAAATATCGATGGACACGTACAAATTCATTAACTTCTGTGAGTGTTTAAAGATCAAATAATCGTGTAAAATTTTAATAAGATAATAATTTAAACTGATATTTTTATTTTGCTTTAAAAAGAAAATTTTAATATTAAATTTTATTGATTGATTGATTGAAGTTACTAAAAGTTTTATTCACTATTTATAATTGTCCTAAAAACTTACAATTAGAAACGAAAATACCCTTAATTTTCATTATTTAAACAAATAAATTCATAATTATGTATCTATTTGTTAGCACATAGATACAAATTTATTATAAACATTGTTAGTTTAAACTACCAATTAGATAATTTCAATTATTAGTTGAAAGTGTAAATACATTAATGATTTTCGCAGTTTCATTATTTTAATTTATTTAAAATTTTTACTGCTCGTATAATTATAAAATTATTTCTTTGCACTTGCAGTGTTGCCGGGAGGTGGAAAAAACATAGAATGGCTGTAAAATGATCTACTAGAAAATCTAATACTGTTGAACATGGTTATAAGGAATAACGAACACTTTTCTTCATTCCAACTGATTTTACCTACATTTTCTATACAAATAACTACGAACTTTGTTTTTTATAACGAACACATTTTATGGATTATAAGGAACTCCCAAAAATACTAATTTTATACAAACAATTTTTTTATTTTTTTTATTATTTTTTTTTTTTTTATTTTTTATTTTATTAATTTCAATTTAAATTATCGGACAAATAAAAGAGGAATTTTATATTTATAATTGTTGACCTTTGTAACATAACGAATACACATTTATCGAAAATAGCTAAAAATTAAACTGAAATTACAAAAGGATAAGAAAATCGCTATTCCTCAAAGAGTAAAGATCTCAAAACATTCCAATTTCAAAACCACGTTAATCAAAAAAAAAAAAAAAAAAAAAAAACAAACATTGAATTATAATAAAAAATATAATTAAATTCAATTTGCCATATGTCAAATGACTTATTCTTCCTGATATATTAAAATCATTAATATTTAAAATCATAATTTTTTAAAAATCATAAATACATCCCATTCTAAAAGGAAAGAAATACGCTTTAATTACAAATATTAGTATCATAATAAAGTACGTGTATTTTGTTTAATAAATAAATTTTTTTGGAATTTTGCGATTATAACGATCTACTTTTATAACGAACTAAATTTGTCGGTCCGTTCGAATTCGTTATAACCGTGTTCAACTGTGAAAAATTTTCATACAAATTTGGGTTATACGTATTTCATATAAAAAATGTTCCAATGTTTTGACATGATTTATAGTCATTTTTAAATTATAATTTTTAAATTATAAATATTTTCTGTGATTAATGAAGTTTTCTATTAATTGATTAAGTAAATTCAAAAAATTAGTTAAGTAATATTTGATTTGGAGATTGAAGAGAAACAGATGAAAATTGTATAAAAATTTTTATAAATAATGTCGATCTTTTGTGCGTACTAATATAAAAAAAAATCTTAAATGATTCCGTAGAAATAAAATAGTGAAGGCAAAGAAGAAATTATTTTCTTCTTTGTTGAAGTACTAAAATTTTAGCCTTCTTAAGGCAATTTTAAAAATCAAGAAAGGGTAAAAAAAGCAAAAGCAAAAACGAAAATTTTGAGACTAAAAACAAAATAAAAGGCTAAACTGGCAACACTGGTAACTTTGTTTAAGCGACTTATAAGTAATATAAGAAAAATTATTCCCACAATAATTTTTACATCGAGTTCCATATTTCATTATTATTTTAAGATAAAACATCAAAGCAAAGAAATGATGTTGTTGTTAAAAAATAAAAATAAACAACAACAATAGCAATCCAACAAAAAAAAACATTTAATTACTGATCATTCCTAGAAATATTTATAGCTAATAAAGTTATATGACTAAATATAGTAAAAATAAATTTATTAATAAGTGCATAACTTTGAATGTTTTATAGTTGCTGCCGCTGCTACTGCTACTGCTGCTGCCGCTGATGTTTTATGTTGCTGTTGCTATTTTATTTTTTATTGAGTTGTTTGTTTCACATGTCTCGTAGCATTCACGTTTAGTAAGTTTAATTGATGAAATTCTCCCATGTAGCAATTATTTAGTTGCATGCAACAAACTTAAATAAACTATGCCACAAATACTACTAATTATTAAATATAGTTAATAAATGTTAACATTCAAACATACTTAATAAATACATACCACTATTTACAATAAAAACAACAAGTACAACAATAAAATATTTATGCTTCTACCTGTTTCACTGCATGAGTTTTAAGATGTGAGTGTTAGTATGAATGATACAATTTACGATTGTAAAAGTTTAAGGATCAGATGTTTTAAATAATGCTTTCATTAAATTAAATATTTTAATTAAGTATTAACAGCATTCAATTATTCCTTTCAATAACTCTTCAAAAACAATTACCTTAATGGAAGAGAAAAAAATAATAATAAAAGCGATTCAAATAATTAAGCTTATACTTGAGTTATGCTCTGCCTTTACCATAGTTCTGCTGCTTTTTTAATGTAAATACATCTACTTTTGAGTTGAAATCGTTCCAGAATAAATTCTGCGAACCAAATACATTTAGTAATCAAATTTACTGCCTGCGACTATATTTAAACAAGATTACAATACGGGCTAGATTCTAATATTATATCTCCGCATCTATGGATTTCCACTATATAAAGTCAGATTAAATGTTTGTTCAAACTAGTAAATCAGAATTTTTTATCTCTTATCTTTTACATAATTTACATCTATAGGAACTTAATATATAGGACAGTAAGATATTCTTGTAGATTGGAATATTCCTAGCGGATTGTTTTCTTACATTTTACGTAAGGGATGTGAGTGCAATACTTTATATTATTTGAAATATCCATCAAACTTTCTAAGCTACCTGCGTACTTGCTGCTCTAAAAGCTTTTAGTTGTTTTTGTATTACAATCAAAATAATTAATAGAAAAACATTTCCATACACATCGATTTAAGAAAGGGCTTTATCTAAATGTTACAAAGAATCTGGGAACAATTAATTTTAAGATATTTCATCACGTTCGTTACGTCCAAATCAGAGTTGCCAGAAAATTCTCAATGTCGTCTGCTAAATTCCCAAAAATAATATGATTAAATCTACTATATACAAAGCTTTCGTTGAACGTTTCAAATTGTTTTGCTTTGCTAAAATTGAATTTGAAAAATTTTATTATAATAAAAAGTTTTTAGAACATGTTTGTGATAGTAATATACAATACAAAATACATACATATATTTTACAAAAGGAGAGAAATTTAAGAAAATATAAATATATATTTTAATATTCTTATAAAAATAATCATATATTTTTTTTACCCTTCACAACAGGTGTAAAGGGTATATATAAGTTTGTCATTCCGTTTGTAATTTCTGCAATATTCAGCTAAGACCCCAAAAAGTACATATTTTCTGGATTCTTTTTGATAAGGAAGTCGATACAAGGAATATATATGTTTATACATCAAATTATTGGGAATATTATAGGAATATTTTTTTCGATCTTTTTAAGTCTCTATAAAAGCTAGCGACTTTGTTTTTGCACAGAAAATTCGGAATCCTTTTTTGGATTTTTTTTTTTGCGGAAGAAATGAACAAAATCGGTTCATTAGTAACTGAGATATCGATTAAAACGCATTTTTGCAAAGCTTCTATACAAGCTTCAGAATTCGTTTCTGTTCAAGTCTGTTGTAAATATTTTTCTAAAATTTCGGTTTTTTGAATTAACCATATAGATCCATAAACAACCAAGTTGTAGGTAAAAATCTGAAAAAAATTATAAAAATATACACACAAACATTCAGTATGACAAGTTATTGTTGTAATTTTCTTGTGTTACATTTTCTTTTATGTATATTTCTTTAACAAGTTTTACCAAAAAAAATTATTATAATTGTAATTACAACAACAAAACTACACATACCCTTTAATTCACTTACCAAGAAATTATTTACATATGAGTTTTTTGTTGCTATTTAAAACAATTCTTGGAACTTTTGAATGTATTTATAGTCACCAAAGCTTCAGTGTAATGTTTATAATCACGTAATACAAGAATATGATTTCTAGTCAATAATATATATCACCAGTGTTTCACAAATTATATATCAAGTATATCAAGTGAAAGGAATGTAAAGGATAAACCCTTTTGGGGTTTATTATAACACGCAAGTCTGAAAACGAGTCAAAGATATTGCATAAATGTATTCCTAATTAAACCAAGTATTTAATAGCGTATTAAATCGCTCCAAGAATGACGAAACTTTAGAGCATAAATCTAGTAGTAGCCATCTGCATAAAATATTCGGCAGAGTAGAACGTAGATAAGTTAAGGAAACTTCGTAAATAATCACCAGGGCTATTGTTAAAGGACTTCAAGAAGAGTACGTCTTTTTTGTCTTTCAAGTAACAAATAAAACACTAAACGAATAAAAATACATGTTGAAAGCC
This sequence comes from Protocalliphora azurea, assembly GCA_932274085.1. Lineage (NCBI taxonomy): Eukaryota > Metazoa > Arthropoda > Insecta > Diptera > Calliphoridae > Protocalliphora > Protocalliphora azurea. Next base: position 80,446,500 of record OW026520.1, read on the forward strand.
ACAGAAAAGAATCACTCTTACTAAGGGAAAATGTTTCAACAATTATTGTTATTCGCTATGATTCGTACTGATATGCCTAAAATTAATGGTTCGGCTAAAATTATATTTTAGTATAATTCAATCCAGGCAGAGTATAGCGGAAACCTTCAAAAGCGTTCAAAAAGCCTTTATAATTAAAAAAGTGATATTCATACCTTCATATTTAAGAGAATTGTCAAATACAAAAAAATGCAAACATATGAATTTTGTTCAAAGTAGTTTTTTTTTATAAAATAGGATAGATTTCTAACAATATAAAATAAATCTGGACAGGATACAGGACAACAAGAAAAAATTCTAGTTATGTTGAATTAATGACTCCAAGCAGTTAGGAACAAAGAGCGATAATGCAATTATTGTTGAATTGCAAAAAGGATTGAATATAACAGCACAGAGTCCACACTTGAATCCCACATTAAACTTGTGCCCATGTGTGAAGAAGTATGTGGCTAAGAGGTATTACAAGGTCATAATTAACTAAAATACCGCAATATTTGTGGAATATATAAAATTCCAATTGACTATGACATTCATTAAATAATTTATTTGATAAAAAAAAGGTTTCCCAAGTAGTTATGCATGCCAACTGCTTCCATATTTATTTTTAAATCCCGAAATTTTGTGATTTTCTTTAGCCGTTTTATAAATATAAAAAGAAGTTCTTGTCACGAAAATTTTTATGTTTCTTTATTTTTTGCTCTGTTTTTAATAGTTTAAATCTTTAAATGTTATTTTTCTTTGTGTTACATATTAATAAATATATTAGTTAACATATTTCTTTTAAAAAAATGTGAAATTAGCTGAAAATTATATAATTTTTTAAAGCCAAGCTATTAAAATATCTTGTTTTCTTTCAATGTAAAAATAATATCTTGACATACTGTATATAGAAAACATTGCAATGACTTTCAGTGTTGTTATTTTTTTTTTTTTTTTTTGTATAAGCAAGCGGTAGTTGTTGATTGTGTATACATACACACAAACAGTTTTTATGTATATTTGGACGTTTTTTTAGTTGGAAATAGAAGCATTGCAATGACTCAGTGTTGTTGTTGTTTCTTGTATAAGCATATGTATCTACATTAAGAAAGCAACGCTTGCTATGGTAGTTTAATTTTGTGTTTCCATTTTTGTAATTTAGAAAAAAATGTAGATTATTTCTGTAAGTATAAATATGAAATTATAAAAGCATAGTTTAAGGCGTAAACTTTATTATTTGTTGGTAAGGTGGTGAAGGGTATAAAAGATTCGGCACAGCTAAATATAACACTCTAACTTGTTATTTATATAATTGTTTTATAATTGAAAACTTAGTACTCTTCTTCAATTCCTTAGGTTTTCCTTAAGGATGAAAATTGACATCTTAAAAAATGTTTATTGAAGATAACAAATATCATTTTAAATTCAAAAAAGATTTCAAAATAAGCTCCAAATTTATATTTTCTTTGTGATTATATATTTTGCACCATCTTTTTAATTTTACAGTTCATAAGCTTATGATATCTTCACATCTTTCAAGTTATTTCAAATTGTTGGTTTATTTTCTTGGTAACTGAAGTTTTTAACTGTAAAACGAAACATTTCATAAGTGTGACCTTTAACTAAAATTATTCTTAACTAAGTTTGCACTTAATTCTACACTAAGAGAACAGTATAAAACCGGGCCATATTTTAATTTTATTTACAATAAATATTGTTTTGGCAAGACCATCTTTTCGAAATTGAAAATTTTTGAACTTTTTATAGATAACTAAAATTACTCGTATAAGAAAATATTTAGTATTTTTCTCATATGACATATATCATTTCAAGCATTTTGAAAGTTATATTTGATTTTTGTTAAATATTTGTGATTTTTTACATTTTGTTTAATAAGATTTATAATGTTGTTTATACAGCTCCTTAAATATTAATTAAATATAATGCACAGAAAAAAATATTGGATCAGTCTTTAAGAAATATATTTTGCAAGGATAGTGGAAATTTTGTTCTTCACCATTTATCACTAACCGGCGTAAATTTAAGTTCAATACCAGTCATCGATTGAAAGATAAATTTATTTAACACCTATTTTTTTTAATTATATTATTTTCGGATTTAAAACAATAAAGATGAAACTATATTTTTTAAAATCAAAGTAGTAGTAGTTGTAATTTTTTTTTTTTTTTTTTAATTTTAAACGTTAATCTACTTGAATTTTGTATCTAGATACTGAAATACAAAATTTGCAACAATTCGAATTTATTTTTCAATGAAAAATTATATATTTTTTTTTTTTTTTTTTGAAAATATATTTGATTATTATTCCTCATGTTGTTCACTTGTGACGAGTTTCTCATATTTTTCTGATGTTTTTACTTTCGAGCAAAATTATTAGAATTATTAGAAGAATAGCAACATGAACCTTCTTATATTACCCATTCTCTAATGTATGAAATACTAATTAAAATTTCCGTTCTCAACTTGTTTCGCCATTTATTTTTAACAAGACCCATAAAGCTAAATAAAAGCTCCACTTCAACATCAAGAGAAGGGTAAAACTAATAAAGATTTTACAAATTTAGACAATTGTTCGAATGGATCTTTATCCACCGAATTTTTGAAATTATAAGCTTGTGTCCAAAATGATATTGTGTTCATGTTGCTATCCCAATTACATTAGTTTTCCCATTGTATTTGTAGATACTATTAATTTAATATCTTTATCGTTTATTTTGATTTCTCTTAAAAGTGAAATAATAGGAGTTTTAGTCTCTTCTAAAGTGTTTTCAAAGGTCTTCTTTTTCAGAAATTAGTTTCAGATTATTTATTTTTTTTTTTTTTTTTTTTCTTTAATAAAATTTTCAAACTAATATCCATGGCTGAGGAAGTAGTTAATCGCTTGGGTTTTCGACATTTAGTGTAATAATTATTTAATAAATTTTTCTCTATCATATATTTTATTTGCTATTGATTGTACATGGTCGCTTTTTATAGCCTGTGAAGTTTTGTTTAAAATTTGTAATTCTTCTAAAATATTTTTTAGGAAGTATGATAACAAAAATTATTGTTCATTCTAATAAAGCTTGTAAAAAATGTTTGCTGTCTAACATTTTTCATGTGTGTGTACAATACCGAAATGCGTATTAAGTTCTAACCGTTACTCTCATATTCTTTTTATTGTGGTCTCTATGGGCACCAATACCATATTTATACGTATATTGTCTCTTTTGAAATTTGGCAATCTTTTCTGCAATCTATTCTGCTAAAAATGTGTAAATATATGTGTGATGTCTACAAATTTTAAACACACGAAATCGAATATCTAACATTATTTAATAATTCGACACTAATATGTTGTTAATTTAATACCCACGAGGTATCAATTCTTTGTTAATATTCATCACGCATTGTAAAAAATTAAAAAAAAAAACGGAATGGTATCATTTACTACCCAGCAAAAATAAATATAAGTAATTTTTTAGGATGTACTATATAATCACTTTCAAAGTATCAGTAAGTTAACGTTTTCTGTTTATATCTAAAGATGTTATTAAAAAGCTATTTAAATGAAATTTTCTGTTATAAAACTTTGAAAATCGGTTCTTGTTTTTTCATATACTTATTACTGAAAACTGCTTAAGACAAATGAAAAATTATGTTATATTAGTTTATAACAAAATAGTTTATGCTAAAATTAAAACTAATTGCAATGAAAAGAATATCCAAAAAATTAATTTTGTATGACATCATGAACATGAATGACTTCCTACTCAGCGAATAAATATTGGAAAAGAGAATATCTTCCAATAACAAGTCAATGTTAAATTGAATGGGATTGAACTGAATTTACACTACTCCTGGATCTTATTGACTTCATTGGATATTCTTTTTTTGCTGGGTATGTGTGTATAATACACAATTTGAATAGCATCAAAAACAGAGATATTAAAATATTTTATATAGCTAATAGTCCATAGAGCATAATAAGAATATTGATCAATCCATTCCTTTAGATCTTTATTTTGGTTTAAGATAAAACAAGATGAAATAACACAACAGGAATCACTGAATGAAAAAATAAACAGACAAAAATGTGATTGTGTCAATTAGACACAATGACAGTTCGGAAGATATTAAGCAAAATAAAAAATTGTACATTTCAACTGCTAAAAGAGAAAAAAAAACAGGTATTTGTTGATTTTTATGTTGACATTTGAGTGCTTCACTTCAAAACTTTTGCCGCCACATTATTTTATAATTGTTGCGTGCATTAAGCAGCAAATTAACACAATAATGTCAAACGCACGAGAATGTCAGGTAGACTGCCACAAGATACACACACACATCTAAACACAAAAACACAATCATATATACTTATAAACTTGCTACAAACAAGTGCCAAAAAAAGAGAAACTATTTTTTTGTTTTTGGCCAAACAAACAGCAATAAAATTAATTTTTATTTTATTTTTTGTGAAAGCCATAATTATAAATTGCAACAATAATTGGCGCCAAAATATGAAATCAAATTTAGAATCATACATACACAAACATGAATAATGATTCATATTTACAGCTAATAAATATTTATAAGAACATTATTCTTTTGCTTTTTAATCGAATTTTTCTAAATTTTCTTTGGTATTTGGGTTTTTTATTGTTGTCTTCTTGGAATGTTTGAAATTAAAAATTTCATGATAAAAATTATTGTTATTATTAATGAATTAGATTAATTATACAAAAATGTTTCTCGATCATAATAACTCATGTACATATTTCTTCCCTCACTGTCTCGTATATAAAATAAGTAGTTGAAGGAAAAAAAATAGTAAATGTTTGCGAACATGATTAAAACTAAATAAGATTTAAACGTTTTCCAAATTAATATTGTCACTTGGACATGCGAACAATTTGTTAACATAATATATCTGTCATAAAACATCATAACATCATTATATATTAAATGACAACTTATAACAACAATAACAAAAACAAAAATATATACGTAGTAACAAAAACTAAAGAACACAAAATTATGAATGTTGAGTTATTAACTGATTATACACGATCAACATCGAAAAAAAAGCTCCATCAACAACATCATCGTCGTCATAATCACTGTAATCATCATGTTGGACAACAAAATTCAAAGACCATGTCGTTTCAATGCCAACCAACTTTGTCAGCTGCAATCTCATAACATACTGGTACCTTTTGAGAGAAGAAAAAAAAGGGCAAAATGAACATAGCATGGAAAGATTGAAAATAAATAAAAAAATAAATTATTTATGTATGTTTGTGGAATTGTGCCTACATACATATGTTGTGTGTCTGTTTGTGCAACAACACCCTGATGTCTGCTTTTTGAAAATTTAGTGCTGTTAACTAATTTTATTCGGTTCAATTAAAGAACGTTATCTTTAGATTATCATTTCGAAATTTGTTACAATGGGATCTCTAAATTTTGAGACATTCCCTAAAAATAACTGTGAACGTAATTACTGCGCTAAAGATCTTGTAGCTCCTAGATTCATAAATTTTAAGTCAATTTTAGATTCTCGCCGAAGAACATAGTTTTTTAACTATATTCATATCTTTTATATATGTATATTCCAAATAAGTATTCTAATTAAAATTTTTTAAATCTATTTTCCTTTACACTTTCTAATTTCGTATTTGATGTAACTCTTCTGATTTTTTTAAGACTAAACATATTTGCATATCGTCAATTCAAACAGAGTACAAAAAAAAAAAAAAAAATGTCATAAAATCAAAATTAATTGCCGTACAAATGAAATTTTAAGGTATTTACGACCTCAGATATTATTATTTTTGGAGGCAGAAATCTAAAAATTTGTCATTATATGTATGTCGATTTTGAAAATTTTGATTTTACGCAGTTTTGCATTTTCGGTGACGATATAAAGTTTTAAATGTTATTTTGTTTATAACGTCGAGTCTATACTAGACAATTTTTTATCAAGGCCAACGTCAAAATCAGGGAAAATCTGTACAAGGTAACCGCAGTTCAAGATTACATTAGGGGTGTAACTTTTTCTTAACAAAAATAAAAGTTATATCGATGAAAAATCCTTCCGTACTAAAGCAATTTCTAAAACTTTTGTTTAATTCAGAAGATTTATTAAAACCAGTGTTTTTAAACGCCAAATATAACGAAAAATTATTTCAAAATACATTTTAATATTAATGTTGATTAAAACATTCATTTAACATTATTTCTAACGAATAAAAAGTTTTAAAAATTATAAAAACAAATATTATGCATTCTTGCCAAAAGATATGTGATGCTATCGCTTTTTATGAAAGATTATTCTATTGAATACTATTATAATGTTATTATAATTGCTTGTATAATTTTGTTTTTAATAAAACTAGTTCATTATATGAACAAATATTATTTATAATATATATTATATAAAGCGGAAATTTTTTTTAACGATCGCGAAAATTTAACATCGCGTTTCTTATAATCTTTTCATGCCCTATAACGCTATGCCCTGTAAATTTTGATATTCGTAAAAGTTGCAAAAAGTAATACCCCTAATTATACATATCGCTCATTTGCTGCAACAACGTCATAACTCAAAAAATCTATTTGTTTTAGGAGACACATTTTTAGTTTTTATGTTGAATGAAAATAATACTATCGTCAAATTATATCACCTTTCTAGAAAACTTTAAAATAATATGCTGTTGCAAGGAATACACAATAAATTATGAAATTTGGAAAAAATGCTTTTATCGCGATCCTGCTGGAAATATAAAAAAGTCGCCCACAAGACCTTTTCAGTTAATAAAACACATTATTTACTATACATTAGTGATGCTAACTCGAAATGAAAAATGAATAAAACGTTTAGGTAAGTTATTAGAGAAAAAATCGAATAAGTTCCTTAGTTTTTATCCAATTTGAAAAATATAAATCTTGTTATATTAACAACACAAATGTTTTAAAAAGTTATTGAAGTTAAACTCGAGAAATTGTGGAAAATGTTATTTTTTTAAATGCTGTCTAAAAAGTTATTTTTAATATTTAATATTTTCTTCTACTTTCCAAAACAGCACAAAAAATATAAAAAGACAATAAGAGAGTTACATAAACACAGGAACCTGTCCGAAAACAGTTTATTTTTTGATAATAATTAAAAAATTTTTACGTGTATTGGTATTTACAAGACTGATTTATGATGTTTTCGAGAAAGCTTATTTGTAGGCCATGTCTTATTTCGAATGATATATTACGGTCTAATTAATGCTTTCTGATCCGACTTATTCGTTTTCAAGTAACCGCATTGTTTTGTACACAATTCAAAAAAAAAAAAAAAAAAAACAGATCTTTAGGTGTTTTTTTTTTAGTGAACAAACAATAATTTTATTGTTCTGTTTGATCTTGATCAAATAAAGATGATGACAATGTTGTGTTCTTAAATTGTTTGTTTTCAAAAGATTCGGTTGACGATTACGATAAGTTTAACTTCTTTTCTTGTGTTGATATTCTTCCTTATGCCGCAAAAATATTTGCAGCGTCTTTAATTGAAATGACAATAAATCGAATGGGAGCACAAAAAGGACATACGATAATAACCACAGACACCAAACACTTTTCAACAAATCATTCTTTTTTTTTTTTTTTTTTGTTAACAATAAAAACTTTAAAATCAACCAACCAACATAAATACTTGTACTAAAATCAATTATGAATACAAATTTGCCATTTAGACATTTTATAAACATGGTATTTGGACAATTCTGACATATTTTGCGTTCCAATATAATGTCACACACATGACAAACGAATAAAAATGTATGTATGTTTGTGCAATGACAAAAAAAAAAATCTACAGCCGAGTGAACAAGAGAAGCCTTCTTCACTCAATATTTGAATGGTGACAAGACGTTTGTGTCATGAAATCAAACAAAAGCTGGAGTTATTTCTTAAGAAATAAGTGTATCGTTGGGTTGTATCATTTTTTTGGGAGTAGTTACACAGACTTGGAGTCTGACTGATAGTTAAAGATGATGTCGACAATGATATTGTTGATAATAAGGAGGAAAGATGATAATGACGGTGATGTTTTTGATGCTGACAAAAATAAAAATGATTATAGTTTTAAAATTGATTTGATTATTGTTGGCAATTTTCACTTGTTTAGTAGTTATGCGTTCAGCATGATTGTCATGTTGAATTTATTTATGATTTTAGAGAGTTTTTGCTGTCAATTTTTTGTCATTGGTGCTGTACGAAATTTATTTTTTATTTCTTTTTTTTTACGTTAACATTTTTAAAATGACAGTAAGAACTGGAAAAAATTTAAAATTTTTTTTTGTTATTGGCTTTGTGACATTAATTATATAATTAAATTTGTAAATACATACATGATTTGTTTTATGGATTTAAATTTAATTTAAAGCGATGGAGGATTATAATTCATAGATCGATTATGTATGGCAATCGAACTTAAGTTGAGTTACCTATTGGCAATACCAACTATAAGTAAATTTATATATTATATTATGAATGGCAGTTGCCAAAAAGTTATCGAACATATTATTTTAAAAGTTCAGCAACTGAAATAAATGTAAATAAATAAATAAATAAATAAAAATGAATTTGTCTGTCGAATCAATTATATTTGTTACAGATCTTCTGTGATAATTTCAATAGGTTTTAACAACTCATAAAATGCAGAAAATTACCTTGACGACAAGGATATTCCTCTTCCTGATTGAGATTAACAATTCGAATCCTCTAACAGAAACAACATTGTTTGTGATACTGAATCTGCATTTCAGATATGTAAAATTTAACTTTTAGGCGCCTCTAGGATTAATGTTCGTGTTCCATCAAATTTCCCATTTTTGAAGAATCTAAGTTTTTTTTTAATTTATGGAAATGATACTTGATCTATTATATACTAATAGGTCTATTATGTATGAAAACCGAACTTTAGTTGTGTTGCGTACTGGCAACGTAACCTATAAATAAATTTATATTACGAATATCAATTTTTTTTATTTGTCAAAAAGGTACAAAAATAATATTTTGAAAGTTCAGCAACTGAAATTAAAGTAAATAAACAATGTAAAAAATAACAAAAAATAAAAGTGAATTTATGGGTTTTTCGTTCAACGCTCCCTTAAAACGAATCAATTGTGTTTGTTACAGATCTTCCGTGAAAATTTCACCAGGCTTTAACAACTCATAATAGATGATACTGTTCTGAAGATACCAAATACAGAAAAACTATTAATACTTTTACAAAAAAAAAAAAAAAAAAAAGAATTAAGTTTAAAATTTTTTCTTCTAAAAATTTTCAGTAACTAGAAATTTGTAGTTGCCAGTTGCTATCCGTAATATCTTTTTGGGAACTGGCAGCACATCATAAGTTCGGTTGCCATACATAATCGACCTATAAGAGCTTTCAGGTGCCAGTTACTAGCTGTAATATCATTTCGGCAACTGGCAACATAACTAAAGTTTGGTTGCCATAAATCTAATAAAAAATATTAGAATATAAAGATTTCAATTCTGCATAAATTTTAAAGTTAATGGAAATGAAAAAATGAAAAAATTAATTAAAAAGCCTTTTACATAATGATATAAAAATTTAAGACAAAAAAAGTGTTCGACATCTACTTTACTCCTCGAAAAATCAGAAAAATTCAATTTTTTAATAACACATAGCTTTTTGTTTTCACTTTATGACATCTTTTAAGCGTTTTGATAAAGATTTGACAAGGATTTTCTAATATTCAGGATAATTTTTTTTTTTCATTGCACTTACAATATCAATTTAATACCATTTTTATTTGTAAAATTCAGACATTTCTATTTTTTTATTATAATTTAATTTTTATTATTTTCATACAGTTATTAAAGAAAACTAAGTTTTATGTTTGTGGCTAATGATTATTAAATATAAACTTTAACTTGCATATAAATTTTATTTTAAAATGTCTATATAATACCGATGATTCATAATTCCGTCTATAAATACTAAAATACCTACTTAAGATTCTGTCACATAACCATAACACCTCAACCCCATTACTTTACGGTTTTCTCTTAAGTTTTCTAAGTTTTCTCTTCTAGCTCGGTATATGGCTTCCTATAGACTAGGACATTCATAATGCATACAAAATGATTTAACTTGATTTCAATTGCAAAATTTTCATCCTTCAAGAACTTTTTTGACTCCTTGGCATATCCTATTAAAAATTCTAATATAAATTTTATATTCATTTTGAGATGTGTGAGCTTTTTTATACCAGACCTGGCTATAAAATGATGTAATTTTTTTAACATATCTAAATTTCTATAATGCAATGCGTATTTATATGATGATCGATGCATTTAATTTGTGATTTTGTTTCACTTTACGTAAATTTTACGTTTAACCAGCTTTTGTAAACCTTAATGGTCTGTTGATTCAGATTTATTTTCTAGTGAGTTTTTGTTTTATTTTTATTTTTTATAATATAAACACATGTAATAATTATCCCAGTTTTAAAAACCAACAACATTCGTGTACTGTTGCAAAAATGGCAGCGCTCAGTAAAGTTCTGTGCATTTGGGACCAAATATTACTAAGACTAGAAGCAAATACATATTTCAAATAAATATTTATCATTTTGTTTAAAATAATTCAATAAATATATAAATTATAACTAAATTATAAGAAATTAAATGGTATGTCGAATACTTATTTTGTCCACTGTATGTATTTAGTCAATATTTGCAATCAATTTACAAAAGTTCCACTTATTTTCATTTAAAGCGAGATTTCACCGTGAACGGATTAAAGACATTTGTTTTTACAGTTTTTAACATCGACTGAGCTCTCTTTATCTCAATAGGTGGACACCATTTTGGGCTAATGTGTTTGGGTGCTGTTTTGATGTGACTGGTCATTTAATGATTTCTATTGGAAAGCAAGATAAAAATTTCGCGACAATATTGCAGTCAGATTTTTCATATATTTCTTCAAAGACACTGGAAAATGTTTCTGAAAAAGCGAAAAATCGTGGACCGAACTAAAGGAAATTGCAACAGCTAAACGAGAATGAAACGCAATTATTGAGTAATATGCTCCTTATAGGAACAACAGGAATTAATATATTGTCATTAAGATTTGATAATATAATTAGACGAAATTTCTTCTACACACTTTGCGACTAATTTGATGCAGCTCGAAATAGATGTTTAAGAAAAGAGCATATTAAGGGACAATCAATGACGAGTAAAATATGTATGTAAACAATTTATTTTAAATCCGTTTAACTTTTGTTTATAATTACACTGGTAAGCAAAAAAAAAAAAAAAAAAAACTTTTTCCTCCAAACAACAAAATTCGGCTTTCATTTTTTCTTATCACGTACTGGTTTTTATGAGCATGACTAATAATATAAATAATTATTTTAACTGAAGAAACCTTTTTATAAAAAATTCAATAAAAATTGCGTACGTATACTTAATATATTTACTATACGTATGCGTAATATTTTTAATATATGTAGGTGTGTTAACTTAATTGTAAATAAAATCAAGATCTATTCATCAATTTTGATTTTGCATAGATTATTTTATTCATAGCTTTATGATTAAGGGTTAAAAGCAGACAATTATTTACCTTCTCATTTCTTTAAAGAACTTTTAAAGAGCGAAAATTCTTTATTTAATATGAAGAAAATTTATTTTTTCTGACTCCAATTTTTCAATAACTCTGAAACTATTGAGTAGATTAAAAAATGATAATGTTATGGTGACTTGAAGGCAAACTCATTTTGCATATTTTGCTGTTTGATTTATCTAAATCGGTAAAATATACTCGTGTAAACTCTTAATTAAGTGAGTCATCAGCACGTGATAGAAAAAAAATAAAATAAAATAAAATAATATGTTAAAATAATATGAAAGCAGATTCATGTTTAGCACGTCAAATTCCATCTAGTCCACCTATTCTTGTTTAAAGAGGATTTTTCTGCCGAATAGTGTTATTGGTATTTTTTTGTTGCCCTACACTATTTAATTTTTAAATATTCTAACAACTCTGATTAAAACATTATCAGGGCAAAAAAAAAAAAAAGAAAAAAATATGCAAAATCAAATTTTTTTGGACTTCAAAAGAACACATTTCCGACAATTTTACTAATTTTAGCATCGATTTGTTATAGCATAAAATCATATTTTTGCATATTTTGGGCTTAGGAGAATATTAAAAATATGACAAATATTTTCATAGAAATATTCTTATTTTTAGAATATATTTTTTGAATATTTTTGCATATTTTACACATAAGAGACAAATTTTTCATAATTTAATTTTTTTTTTTTTTTGCATAATTTACTATTAATGAACATTTTTTTTAGTGTCATATACGTTTTTCAAATCCGAATCCATAATAATTTTCATCTTATAAATTGACAGAACATTAGTAATTTCCTGATGCCAACATATTAGCTTTGAAGCTTTTTAGCAATTGCTAATAAAAATCAAATTACTTTTAGCATGAATACTTGCTAATTTAAAATTTAGCAAAAATTTAAAAAAAAATTTTAAAATTTTAAGAGCATATGTTCTAAATTTTAAGGGCATATTTTCCGATTTTAAGAGCATTATTTATGCGCAAAAAACACATTTTTTTTTTGGAGCACATTTTTAATTGCCCCGATCTTTATTTTTGATTTAATTTGAGTTAAGAGTTTCTACTCTTTTCTTGCTTTTTTCGGTCAATATAGGTTAGGTTGTTATTCAGCAAGTTTTATATTTTTATCGAAGTTGAACAGAGAGAGATATCTTCAGGGTTTTTTCAGCAACATATGTATTCTACCAAAGAATTTCTTATATTTCTTTATATTTGCTAAAAATTTTTATCCAAATATGGGACTTTTTTATAATAAGAATTAGTGTCAGAACTGAGAAACATTTCAATACATATTTTTTACATTAAATGATTATCATTCATGAATTAATCAAGTCTTTTGTTATGCATTTTATGTTCGTTTTACTTTTATTTCTTTGTATTTTTAGACATTTAAAATGTTATTAAAATGAAATGATCATGAACTATCAGTGAATTCTTGACTGATCAATAAAGTGTGACTGATGTGGTTAAGCTTAATGTAAAACCATAAATAAAGGAAATTAAAAAAAATTTAAAAAAAAAAATATATAAGTCACAATGGATTTAAATTTATACAATAGCACTCATACATACGTATATTAAATTTCATATATATATATATATATATATATATGTGTGTACATTTATCATAGGTATGAATTTGTGTTTATAAGCACTTATACTACGTTTAAATAATATCAAACAGACAGTGTACGAACAAAGTGCTTCTGTTTTAATTTTTATCATAAAATTTGTCTGCAAAAACGGGGTCTCTTGCTGAAAATTGCCTATTCGTTTTAGTTTTAGTTACGTTGAGTTTTTGACCATACCGTGTCACCCTTTCCATTCATTTCATTTTTTATCAGACTGAAGTTTGTTTATGTTTTTTTCGTTTTTGCTTAAAATCGCCTGGTTGTTTACTGAACATGTTGAAAGTGCAACAGGCCTCATTAAATAGCTGCAGTAGTAAAAAAAATAATAATGAAAAAAGGAACATGAACACAGAAACATGAATATGAATGTGTTCGTCAACACCATTAAATGTTGCAATAACAGTAGACACATCCATCGTTTTTTACAATGTGAACAAGTGTATGGGTTTTTATGTTTTTTTTTTCTGCTCAAACCATATCCTGAGGAGCAACGACATATGTAGTCAGTTTGGTGATGCTACTGATGATTTTGAAAATTTTTTCAACGGTTTTGTTTCTGCTCAAGCTGAGATCCCTTGGTTTTAGTTTTATGTTGCATTAACAATAAATTCTATTACAGTTAACCACTAAGTTCTCTTTACTATGTTGCAAGAGAAAATCTCGTGTTTAGCAGTTTTCATAATTTTAATATGCGATACCATTAATACGTTCCTAAATTAAAATATTGATTATATCGTCATTTGGGCAAGTTGTATCCACAAGAGTGCATGTTCATGTTTGAATACTGATGTTTGTTTCAGTTGATGTTTGATTTCGTATCGATTACATTGTAACTTCTTAAACAGTAGTTTCATTTTATGATTCATACTTAATAGTAAATTATTTTCTTGCAGTTGTTAACATGATTTGATCAATATTTATTTATTTTTGAATATAAATCACTTAGAGATGATAAATTTGATTTTAGCTCTGGTAATTGTACAAAACTCTTCATCTCTGATGTAACAAGTCTGCGTGTTCTTGTTCCTCTGTTCGTAACTCTTTTCAGATCTCATAAAAATGCAGGTAACATTGAATAAACTGCCAGCCAGCCTTCCAACATATCCAAACTTAAACACACACATACACACATACGATGTATATTTTAAAAGTCAACAAACACAAGACCAAAGTAAACCTTCTAGCCAACTGGTCAGCTGCGTTAAACATGTCTTGACCATATTTACACATACGTTCATATATATATGTATATTTATAGTAGTATTGCAGGAAACTCATATACATACATTCATTCGTATGTACATATGTACATATAATGTAAGGAAGTAAGTAAGTAAGTAGTAGTCTTTTGTATGGGTTGAAATGAGAGATAATCGTAATGGTTAAAGTGGCGTCTAGTGGTGTCGTAACATCACATTAATTACATGTGCTTATAATATTAGACGAGTTGATTTCTCTCCTCTTTGTTGTCGTGGTAGATGTTGATATTGCTGTTGTTGTTGTTGTTGTTGTTGTTTTTTTTTTTTCTATTTGTTCTTGTTTTTATAATAAAAAACATGCAACAAGGGCTTGCCAGAAATTGATAAAAAGAAAAATTACATGAATTTCAATTAAAAATTTTAATTGAAATTTTGCTTAATACTGAAAACCAAAAAAGAATAGAATTGAAGAAAAACTATGTATTGTAAAAATAAATTACATCAAATTTTTCATTTAGGGTAATAATGGTTTCATATAAAAAAAATTAAATAAAAACACTGTAGAAACCTGATGTACAAAAAAGTGTTGCAAAGAAATGGCATTAATTATGTTATTATGAAATTAAATTTTAAACTGTTATTTGGATCCTACAACTAAAAAATTTTTTTTCTGATTAGATTTGTAATATTTCGACATAAAATCTACTAAAGAATAATTACAGTTGAGTATGGAGTAAAACAAAATCAAATAATCATACCAGCAATTCCAAACACGGGTTAAAGTTATTTTTAATAACTTCCAAAATTATGAAAATAAGTTTATTTTTATAAAAATCTAGAGTAGTGTTTTCTACGAAATCAAAAATTTCCACATTTGTCCAGTATTTTTTTTTTTTTTTTTTGTGAATCTTTATTTTCTGTCGAAAATTGTATCAGACATATTGGAAAACTGGTTCTTTATTAAAACTATAGTTGTTGCACTCACTAAAATTAAATTTTTTTATACAAAGGATATTTCGAACTGATTTTTAAATTCTTTATTATTTTAATAAAAAAAGTTTTATTTTTTGTTATTCCGCCTGAAATCTTTCTAAAAGAAATATATGGTTATCTCCATTGAAAAATTCTTCTAAATTAATTAATTTTAAAGGCAGGATAGAGGGATAGTCCAACGTACTTACATCACATTATATTCTGATATCTAAAACTTCAAGAACTTCTAAGTAATTTCTTCCACCCATAAATACAGATCAAGCAACATGTAGAACATATAGTTCCACAATCGGAGATTATTATAAAATTGTATAATTGCATCAGTCTCCAGCAGGCTCGATCTATAAGTGAATAAATATGAAAGTCAAATGTTGATGACTGAATGTCATTGAAAAGCCTTGACTCATTTGATGAGACACCATTTATAAAATTTCGTATAGTGCGAGAGCATAATATTAACTTAAGAGGATTAATTACAGACACCATTTTTCTACCACATTCGAAAAGAAGAATATGAACAAACGTCTGTGTTTTTGTTACATATTAAAAATGACCTTATGCTCTGATACCCAGACTAGTCTGACATTATGTCGGCATAGTTGAGACAGAGATTGATTGCAGTCAAGTATACATCTCGATATTATCACTGATCGCGGCCGACTATGTACATAAAAATCGATGCTCTTGAGCAAGCTCCCAAATTCATCTAGCAGCTTCAATTAAAGGAAATATCCCCACATGGAATACTGTACATGATGTATCAAGTAATCTAAGAGAATATTCCAGATCTTCAATAAAAACTATCAACCGAGTTCTCGTCAGCACACAGTCTAGAGTTTGTATCTTGTTTATCATAACTCGAAAACGGTCCAATTTAGATAAATGAAACACCAAAAGATGTGGATTCAAATTGTTTGCTAAATAATGTCGGAGTTATTTAGAAGTTATTCTTGGATTTTTTTATTCAAAATTTAAGAATTTTTCTTCTTTAAAGGTTCTTTTAAGAAATGAAAAATGGTAAAGATTTTTAGTTTTTAATTCTTTGTCATCAAAATTGATCTACAAATCTTGATTTTATTCACAATTAAGTGAAAAAAAATTGTTTCTTCTTTATACAAAAATAGTTGAATCTGTGTTTTTTTTTTTTATCACGTATTAATTTATTTTATTGGCATGACTAATGTTAGGCCATCACACTAGTATAACTCGAGAACGGTTTATCCAATTCAGATAAAATAAAATAAATAAAATCAAGATTTGTGCATCAATTTTGATGATACGTGGATTATTTTATTCACAATATTACCAACCTTATAATAAATGATTATAAACAGAACATTTTCGCCATTTTCGTTTCTTAAAAGAACTTTTAAGGAAAACAAATTCTTCAGTTTTGCAAAAAAAAAACTGTTTTTTTTCGACACTGATTTCTGAATAACTCCAAAACTATCTCACAAATAAAATGATAAAATGGTGTTTTATTTATCTAAATCGTACAAATGGCTCTTGAGTTATGGTGAACTATACTTATTAATGGAGAAATATCAGACAAACCCATGAAAAATTAACACCAGATAGAAAAAACTGAAAACAGATTCGTATTCAGTACGTCAAATTCCACCTAGTGCACCTATTTTGGTTTAAATGAGGCATAAAAATGATTTTTTCAAGGTTGTTAGGTTCTTGCCGGCTCGAAAGTTTCCATAATGAAATAAAAGAAAACCATTTTCTTTTTGCTTGTTTTAAAAATGATTTAACAGTTCATAAAATAAAGGAACACAAGTGAATGAGATGCTATTGCGTTAGAAAATTTATAGCTGATAGAATTGGGCTGTGGATATTTTTGGTAAATCAATGTAGTCTTTTTTGTTTTAATTCTTTGTATTTATATCATATAATTTGTTTGAATTATTCTTTAAAACATTTCATTCCGAATAAATACAACTGCTTCGACACTCAACATATTCATTTTAATTATTGAATTAATTAATTTTTGATTATGTTTTTTTTTTTTTTTTTTTTGATAGTAGATATTAATAAATAATTTTACTCGACAAAGAACTAATGTCAAAACATTTGAACTTTGTATGACCCCAGAGTTCGAAAAGTAAATTTAATTACCCCTACGCAGTAACAATGGAAGACACACAGACATATAATTCTCTTACATCTTGAATGTCACCAAAATTGTTTTTTTTTTTTTTTTGTTAATTTTATTTTGCTGATAGCACTGCCGCCACTGTTAAAAATTCAAATCCAACTCATATTTTAATAAAAAAAAAAAACACTAAACAGCAGCAACAATGAGAAACTAAATCTAAAAAACAGGTGAGTGAGACATGTCGTATGTTGGTATATCATGAAACAAAAAACAAAACAAAAACACCATCAATTGTTGTTGTAGTATGGCATTTGTACTCAAAGATGAAGAATTTTTTTTTTCTGGATAATGAATTCATGACTCACATTTATTGTTCACTTGTGTTGGATACAAAACTTTATTCGTTTGTTCGTTTGTCTGTTCATGTATTGAGGTGGTTAGGCTGAATTGACTGGACGGATAATCATATTATTTGTATGTCTGTCCATGTGTCTGCCTGACTCAGAGATGGAAAATGAAATTACTTTTCGGTATCAAATAGTATTTTTTCCACCTTCAGAGTAGTAAAGTTTAATAAAATGTTAATTTCGTTTTAAGTGTACCCAAAATAAGGGATTAAAATATAATACCAAGTTGATAATTGAACAGATATCACTGAGGTAAATAAAAATTAAACTACTCGATCTTTATTTTGTTTTTATTCAGGGTATATTTTTCCTAAAAATTTTGAAGATCTTCATATTTCTGGCAAAGTTCTAGAGACCAAATTCAATAAAAATTGGAATATTACAACCGATTTTGTGTAATTTAGTTTATTTGTATTCTTCGATTTCTTTAAATTAATTTTATTGTTTTGGGAACTTGTAAAAGACTTTAATAGATTTCAAGTTTTGGTCAAAGGATATTGTTCATTCGAATTGCATAATTACTTTTAAAGTTCAGGAAAATGTCAAGGAAATGGAATAGAATCGATTTACTGAATAAAAAAACAAATAAATAATTTTACTGTAATTTTATTCAAAAATGAAAACAAATGAAATTGTCTCCAAAATACACGTTCATTTGATTTTGAAATTAATTTCTAATCTGTTTTAGATCAACCAACTAATCGCTTAAGAGTATCGAATTACTCGCAGGAGTACTACAGAAATTTTTAATATTAAATAGTATCAAAAAAGTGCGATTGTATCAACTTTTCCATTACTGGTCTGACTCTATGCCTCAATGTTGAGACAATTCTATCTTTTAATGTGTTCTGTTGTGTTTGTTGTTGCTGTTTGCTGTTGTCACCAGCCAACACTAATAAATTATTAATGGTTTTATCACTTGATTCTTTACTTAATACAAATATTGTATACATTTCCTAAACGTTCATGTCAACCATGTTCGTAATACATACAAATAACAGAAAAATGCTTAAAAATATACGACTCTTTTTGTTGTTCCTGGTATGTCAGCACTATAATTCAGGAAACTTTAACACCGGTGAGGTCGAATCTTTGATAAGAGATTGATGAGGAGCAAACAAGAAACACAACAAAACTGAACCAAAAACCAAAGGAATCAAACATACTGCAATAACAAAAACAAAAAAATACTAGTGTATATTTTGGTCTGACTGAATGACTCTGTTGTGACTGACTCATCTCGAATGAGACAAAAAAAAAAAAAAAAAAAAAAAAAAAATACTACAATGAATTATTTAAGCTGCTGTTGTTTTTTGTTTAATGTGGGCTTTAGTGGCGTCTTGTCAGAGATTGAAAAGAGTATTCTCTTTAAGTTTAATTTGATGAAAACTAATTCCATATTTTATACTTCTTTAAATTTCCTATAATCGGAATAAACATTTGTTTGATCTTAACGATTCTAGGTACATTTTTAAAAACTCTTCTAAACATTTATTGTGACATGTAGTTGCCGATGTGCTTCAAAAGTTGAGGTACATATAGTAAAGTCGTATACTTTCTGAGATATTCACATATGAATTTGAGTGCATCGTTTAAATTTAATTCACCGTATTAATAGTTTAACTTTACTATTTTTTGTGGGAATCCCCAAAAATTTAACGAATTCATTCTCTTAGACTATTTGTTCTTGATATTTATTTTTACTACCAGTTTCCATTACCATCAGTCAAATCTCATACAAGGTATTATTGTTGTTTTATTTATTTGTAGTTTGTTCCTTTTCTTTTTTATTTCCATCTTTACAATTTTGAGTCCACCACCGTGATTCTTTGGCTAATTGACTAGTATTGGCGTATAATTGATACCCTCGAGGCGCCTGCCGTATGTCGTTGCTTTATGACTGAATTTTATTCTTTTCATTTTTGCTTTTGGTTACAATCGTGGGTAAAAAATATTTAGTGTGAATGATAAAATGAAAAAAAAAACTATGACTTTTACTTCCCAATAAACATCGATTCAAACCTAAGAAAATATTTGGAAAATTTCCAATTTCCAAAATTATGAAATAAATAAGAAAATTAAAAAAATTTCATATAAACTTTTTATGTTAGGTTTTTGTAAAATTTTCAAGTCATTATAAAGTACAAAGTCAATTTTTTTATTCAGTTTATTTTGTATTTTTTCAATTGATATTATGACAATATTCAAATGTTTTTACATTTGAAAAAGCTTTCAATTCTTTTTTTTTTTTTTTCATAAAAATACAATATTATACATAAATTATATTGAAAAAAATATTTTTGCGCAATTGTGCAGCAATAAAATGGACAAAAACAGCTATTATGGTCCATGAAATGTGATGAAAAATATGCTTTAAATGATGCATGCATTCAAAATATTAGTTTTAAAAATAGTTTAAAAAAAAATAATTTTCTTGTTTAATTCAAAATATACTTGAAAAAATTAAAAAAAACTTTTTGAAAATATTTTAGAAACATTTGTTTGTTAAAGAATTATTCAACTTAGTTTTAAATTATGAAAGCATTTGAAAAAGGTATATCAATTCTAACAGCTTGTACTTGAAATTTGAAATAGATTTCAAATTAATAAATATTCAATTTTTGTTTATTGGGTTTATATACATACAAACATATGTACATACTGAGATGGTTTTTTTTTATTTTTTTATATTTTATGATTTTGTACTCTGTATTTGTTTATTTTTTAATATTATTTTGAACATTATCAATCATCTGTTTGTTTGATCACCATTAAACCACTCACTAATTTTACAAGCAACAACAATCATAAAAACTTACACCGGACTACACCAACAACAGGTAAATTTATATGTTAATATTTAATTTATTTATTTATTTGCTGGGGCATTACACCACTTTAATATGTATTGTTGTTGTTGTTGTTGTTGTTGTTTTTTTATTATTTTATGTATTTAAGTATATCTTAGCCTTAATGGACAAATAACGCGTGCTCATTGTGTGTTCTTATTCTCTTTTTCGTTTTAATTTTATTTATATTTTTCATTCTTAATTTAATGTTGTTTGTATTGATCAATAAAATAACAAAGATGATGATGATGATGATGACGATGTAGAAAAAATAAATAAAATGATATCTAACAGCTTGTAATTCATTATGATTTTATTTTTTATTATTTCATTTCATTTCATTTCAATATTTTTGTTTTTAATTTCTTTGTGTAAAATCCATTTAACAATCATGTTTTTGCCTTGAAGTAATTAATAAATTAATCGAAAGTAATATTAATTAACACAAATAACAGTGAAATCTAACTATAACGATTGATAATTAAAAGGAACGCGTATTTCTTTATACTTATGAATTCTGACTTTAACACCTCCTAGAATCGTTCTTTGATGTCCAAAAACTTTCCGCGTGAAATATTAGTAAAATCGGATATCGTTAACCCTTGCCGCACCGGATATGAATTTTTTGAGGTGCGTTTATATGAGAAAAACTTGGCCTTTTACCGTTTTTTAGAAAAATTAAGCTATTAAATAATTTGTTTTGCAGTTAAATGTTAAAAAATCGTAATCTACACACAATTATCTATCAATAAAATATAAAAGGAAAAAAGGTTAAAAAATGTTAAAGTTATTACGAATTCCTCAGACCATTAATGTGTTTTAGAACACTTGTGCAAGGAGTGTACAAAGATTTTTTTTGAGAAATGATTAAATAAAAAGCTATTTTTAATTAAATTTTAATCATAATTAATAAAAAATAAGTTTTTGTTTTTGCAGAATAATTCTAACTTTTTTCTAAGATTGGTCAAAAGATTTTGATTATTTTAAGGTTGTTTCAAAACCCAAATTTCAAACTTTTAAAAATTTTGTGAAACAGATTTCAAAAAAGTTCGAAGAAAACTATGTAGTTTTAAAGGCAATACTACAAGATATAAAATTAAAAGAGAACTAGGTCAATACCTTATATAACTAAACCGTACCTGCGATTTGAATTCTGCGGATTTCGGCAAAAAGACATTTTTGCAGTTTTTTAGTTATAAAGTCAACTTTTTTTAAACTGATATTCAGACTAAAAAAAATATTATATGATAAGGTAAAACATACCTCAAGAAAAAAATATATTCTGAAGTTTTTAAAAAATTGGACATGGATAACCTTTAAAAAGGTCAAATGTCAAAATTAGAAAAAAAATTAAATTTTTAAGGAAAAAATTTCGAAAAATTTAATTATTTTTGTTTGGATTTCGACGAAATTTTACGAAAATATAACTGAAAGGCTTCCGTTGATATAACATTACAAAAAGGAAAATTTAATCTTCAACTGAGCTTGGGGTCTGCCCTTATTCTTAAATATATTCAAAGTAAATTTTGTTAATTAATATAATTAATCAATAAGATTATAATTACTTCATTCTGATAAGTAGAGTCATAATAAACCATCAAAATTTATCACAGAAATCATTGCACCCAAAGCCAGATAAAAATAAATTATTTTTCGTTATTTAAACTTTTCGAATTTTGACCTCTGACGTTCGTATTTTAAAGGTTATCCTTGTTCAATTTTGTTAAAAGCTTCATGAGATATCTTTTACCTTATTATAAAATAGTTTTGTTTAGTATGAATATCAGTTAAAAAAATGTATACTTTTTGCCGAAATCTGCAGAATTCAAATCATAGGTACGGTTTAGTTATTCAAGGTATTGACCTAGTTCTTTCATTCGAACTTTTTTGAAATTTGTTTAACAAAATTTTTAAAAGTTTGAAATTGAAGTTTTGAAATAGTGTTAAAAAATCAAAATTTGTTTGCTGAAACAAAAACATGATTAAAATTTAACTAAAAAAAGCGTTTTAGTCAATCATTTCTCAAAAATTTTAAATTTCTTTGTACACTCCTTGCACAAGTATTCTAAAACACGTTAATGGTCCGGGGAATTCGTAATAATTTTAACTTTTTTTAACCTTTTTCTTACCTTTTATATTACATTTTATAGATAATTATGTGTAGACTACGATTTTTTAACATTTAGTTGCAAAAAAATAAAAATTACTTAATAGCTTAATTTTTCTAAAATCAGTAAAAAGGCCAACTTTTTCCCATATAAATGCACCCCCAAAATTTCCTATCCGGTGCGGTACGTTTTAACGATAGTCGGTTTTACTAATATTTTACAAGATAAGTTTTTCGACATCAAAGAACGATTCTAGGGAAAGTTATGGTCAAAAGTCGGTCAATTTTGGAGCAGTCTATTTTATATATTAGTACTCAAATTAGTTTGAAATTCAAAATGAAGTTTAAAGACTTAATTCCGTAACTCTATCGTTTGTTCGGTTATCCTCAATAAAATGAAAAAAATCTGTTCTTGTATTCTATAAATATTTTGTTTCAAATTTAACAGAATAACATAATATCTACTATCGACGAAAAGCAATTAAAAACGTAAAAAAAATCATATTCTAAAAAACATTTAACTTAAAATTAATTCTTAAATTCAACGATATGTATTTATGAAGTGATACGAATTTTCTTAAAATAAAAACGAATTATTTTTAAAAACTTGTATTGATATTTCACAGTTTTCTTAAATTTTATTTGCTACACATTTTATTTCATAGGATAATGTGCCCTATGCCAGGAGCCAACATAATTGTTATAAATTTACACTTTTAAAGTAATTTGCAAAGTATATTTCTTGTACACAAGTAGAATTTAACAAATTAAAGGAACATGTATAGAGAAAACTTAACAAATAATAATAAACAAAATATTTTATTTATTTTGTCAAATAATTTTTGTTACCATTTAAATATATTTTTTATTTTTTTTTACCCTTTGGTCACTGCATATGCACCCCTCCATGAAAATGCAATTTGATGTCATATATTTATAAAGAATGTAATTCTGTTTGGTTTGTGATATATTCCATTAATGTGCCCTTGCGTGAATTTTGAAACATGTACATAAATTTTAATATCATATAATATAGGTCTATATAAAAATATTATATTGCAAACATTTTAAAGACTTTTTGAAAATTTTCAGATTTTACTTCAGCATTTTTGATTGCCAAAAATTATGCCTTATTACGTAAAGCACTTTTTGCGACTTGTCGTAGTTTATTTTAATGATTATTTTTTAATATGTCAAAATAAATCAGTTTTGTCGGAAAATGAGATATTTTTATCTAAACCCATTTTACTTATACACATCTTGGATGTGTATAAAAGCTATCAAAATGTGACACAATAGTATGATTTTGTGAAGAATTATAATAAAAACGTGAACGCAATAAAAATTTACGAAGTTTGCAGAATTTATTGACAAAAATGCATTTTCGTAATCTCAAAAGTGATGACATTATAAAATCTTCTTTAAAATAGATTATTGAGTGATCTAAAAAGTTTCTGCTTATTTTTCCATAGTTTAATCCGAAAATAGTTTTAAAAATAAGAAATCCACCTATATTGTGTAGAACTTAAAAATAATGCTGAACGTGCATCATAAAAGATAATAAATCGTCCTCGTATTTAAGTTATTAAAAAATATTTGAAAAAATTTTCAGTAAAAATTAAGGGTTTGTATTATATATTAAACTCCTGTTATTTTTAAACCATTAATGATATTAATTTAGTTTTTTTCAGTATTAAATAAAGAATCTTGAAACTAACAATATATATATATATAAATTATTAAAAAAAAAGTATTTTTTTGTTTACCTCAGCTATTAATAATAATATTGTTAGTCTTTTTGAGTGAGGTGATGGTTTATTCATTCATTTTGAGAAATTATTATTTTTTTTTTTTTTTTAATTTTAAACCCCGATAACTTCTGGGCCAATTCGCGAAAGTGATTCTCATCAACGAATTTTAAAAGCTGGAGTACTGTTTTTTGTTCGTGCAAAACGCTGCCAATGCGCCAAGAAAAAAGGTCGGAATTTTTTTTGAATTTTAAAATTTTTGTGTTTCCCCCAAAACAAAAAAAGTCCGGGAAATTAGGAATCCTACTAATATAATTACTTTCAATCTTATTCTAAAATTTTGTAAAAAGGAACATGTTTTATGTTTACCACAAAAATAATTTGGTTACGGAAACAAATATTTGATTACCACAGCATAATATGCTTACTGCAATAATATAAATTATTCCAGTGACTAAAAAAGACGTTTAAACATAATATGATTGCCGTAACATTGCTCAACTATATTTATTCTCTAAGTGTAGTTTTGATAACTTTAATATGAGGTCTCACCTAGGTAATATTTACGAAAAAGTTAGTTACTAAATTTTATTGTAATGAAAATTTAACAAAATTCATGCAGACGCATAATTAAAATTTATAATCAAAACACATGTCCACCATAAAAAACAATCGCTAGGAATGCAGGTGTGAGTCGGGGAATATATTTTCTTGATTCATAAAAAAGAAAAGTTAATTTTAATGGAAAATCTCTACACCTCTGGATAGAATGCGACTAAGGTTTAGGGTTCGGGAATTCCCTGTCTGGAAATCCGGGGATTTTCCGTCAAAATACTATCGGGAATTTCCGGTATTTTTTTAATTTCCCCGGAAAACAGGAAATTAAGTATTCTCGTAGTTTTAAAATTCAAACATTTTGCTATTTTTAACGCCTTATACAAACGAAATATTGACGTTACTCCAAACATGGTATTACAAGAGCTTAACGCATATTATTCAACTAGAACGTCTTCTGAGAGAAATGTTAATGTTGCATGAATTAGGTTTTTGACTATTGAATTAAATTAGGTTTTTTCTATCACATATCTATTTTTTATCTATGGTTTAATTTTAGATATTTTAATTTTATTATAGATTTATTTTTTATGAAAGAAGTTTAGGAAAAAGTCATGTTTGATTCATAATATTTATGAGAATCTCTGTGTACGATTATATATATATATATATATATATATATATTATCAGTCGTAGTTAGTATTATGTATGGAGTAGCAAGTATTTACCCATTTTTTTATTCAACACTATAAAGTAGTTACTCAATACTTTATTAATGATATCGTATTAAAAAAATATATACGACAAAAATATAAACCGACATTTTCAGAAAATCGGTTTTCGAGTTATTCAAAAAATAACATTTTTTATTATTATTTTACACCCAGCAAAATAACCCAATGAAAAATCATCCATAAAATTCCCATACAAATTTATGTTATACTTCATATGAAAAATTACCCAATGTTTTGAATTGATTTTGCGTAATTTTTAAATTATAATTCATTATTGATTAAGCATTTATACATTTTTTCCGTGAATTTTCCCATTATAAGATTTTTCAAAATTATTTTCATAAAAACAGTTGATGAAGTATATTAAAAAGTAATTATAATAATCGACTTAGTAACGCCACAAAATGAGTTACAACACTTCTAATTTGGAGAATGAAGCGCCGCAATCGAAATTTTTTATTAGATATAAATAATCTCAATTTTTTATGCGAATGAGTACACAGAAATGATTAAACGAGTGATTCTGTAAAAATGAAATTAGTAATGGCAAATAATAAATTATCTACTTCGTTGTTGAAATACTAACATTTTTGCCTTTTTAAGGCAATTTTAAGAACAAAAAAAGGCTAGAAAAAAGCCTGAAGCTAAAACATAAATTTTGAGGATAAAAGCAAAATAAAAAGGATAGATTTAATCTTACAAAGGCTAATCTGGAACACTGCTTATAATATATGTAGTTTGTAATGACAAGTAATATAAAAATAAAAAGACATATCGCTTTTCTCTAGCAAAACGATAATGCTCAAATTTTATATTTTTTGAATTGAATTCTGATAAAGCTTCTTCCAATCCAACTTTTCCTACGTACCTATTTATTGAATGAAATTCACCTTAATCTTTTGACAAACGATAAAACAAAAACTTACTTCTTACATAAATTTTATTAATAAAAATTAGCTTAAATCTATTAAAAAAATATATATATAGTGTTACTCAAATCTTAAATTAGAAATTAGAATTGTTTAAAAATAAAATTTGTATGAAAACTACCCAAAGAAATGTTTAATTTTCATACAAATTTAATTTTTAAACAATTTGATACTTTTAATGCATCAGGCCATAAATATATTATTAACATATTAACAAATATAAAAATGGGAAGTATACTCGAAGGTTTATTTAGTAAAAAATAAAAGAAGGAACATTTCATAAAATCCGGTTAACCGACAGAAAAAAAACCGACCTGTCGAATTATTCGAAAATAACCAGTTAACCGGTTTTCAGTTTTTGATTACATTACGTTGAACGTATTTATTTATTTATTTATTTATTTATTTATTTTATGTTTCAAGTAAATAAATTTTAAAAAAAATTTCATGCTAATCAGATAAATATATTTATATTATTTTTAAATAAAATAAATTATATTTTAAATTTAGAAATTCATTAAGTATCGTATTAAGTATTCAAAAGTAATAGAATTTGCCAGCACTATTATGAACATATGATTTGATTTATGATGACAGGCTATTTGTCGCACTTGTTCATATGAATGTATATATGTACATATGTATGTTATACATATTGTATTTACGTTTAGTATAAAAGTAATTTGGTCAATAGTAATTGTTGTTTTTATTACCATTGATTGATAGGTATTATTTTTATAAAGATTTGTTGTACCTGCTACAATTGATAATTTCAATTTATATAGGTGCTTAATTAAATGAAATAAAAATTAAGTTTTAAACTAAAAAAAAAAAAAAAAAAAATAGAAGTAAATAAAAGTAACCACTTCCAAATATTAATCTTAGATCTTTAAAACTTTTTGTAATGCATATTTATTTAATTTATGGGGGTTAAACAAATAGAAATATAAATGGAAATAGATAATTTATATTGGAGCAATCAGCTAAATACATACAATAATGTTTGTGTGTTTGAGTATTTGTTTGACACATTTTAAACACGTCTACCATAATTTTTTTGTTTTAGTTTAATAAAAAAAAAAGTTCAAAAATAAAAATATCTGTGAAACATACTGATTGATATAATAATTTCTTTATGACACCAATTCAATATCATATAAATTGATCTTAATTATTTAATTACAGAAATAAAAAAAAAAAATATATGGAATACTAATTTAAATGTTATAAGAATTTTAAATATAATATAGGAACATTGAGGTTTCTGCTTAAATTAGTAATTAAAAAAGAATATGTATTTTATTACTTCAAAATTTGTTCTTGTTTTAAATGTAAGTTAGACGAGTCGTTTTTGCACTCGTGTTATGAAAACAGGCAGTTAGTTTCTATATGAGTTGTTTGCATTTGACTGGATTGTAAAAAATCATGGTAAAAATATTAAGAATTTCATTATCCTAGATCTTTTAACCATAACCATGACACTTGTGACATAAATATGTACGTACATATTAATATTGCAATTGTGAACTAAGAAATCCTTTTTAAATATAATAATCGATAAGCGCTAATGGAGCAATTTTCAAAATTAAAGTACAAGTGCTATCATTTCCAAACAAGTTATTTTACTGTAATTTATTTATTTATTTTTTTTTTAGAAGATATATTTTTATAAATATTATCATTTATATAAATCTTGATTGGTAGTATGTTTATGCTACTTTGTATTCAGATAAATAAAAAAATTTTTGAAGGAGAAAATCAAATACAAATGTTTAACAACTTGAATCAAAGTTATCTAAAACAAAACTAACTAATAAAATAAAAAGTTAGAAAAAATAAATTTTTTTCGGTTGACATAAAACATCAAAATAGCGATCAGAAATTAATAAAAAAAAAAAAAAAAAAATGGGAACATAGAAGTAAAACAAGACATATTTAATTGAAATTAAACATTTATTACGAATGGAATCAATTTAGTTTTACCGATGATGTTCAATGATGAGGAATATTTGTATTTGTTGTAATAGTTTTGTTATTGCTGTTGTATTTTAAATTTGACTCATTACTAATATCTTTTAATTAGTGTTAATAAATATTTGTTTAATTGTATGTTTTGATTTTATTTTGTTCAAGCACTTGTTGCTCTATAGAAGATGAATAAAAATACATTATGTTCAATGTTATTGTTGCATTATATTTATCTGATCTAAGTATGTATGTATGTATGTATGTTTGTATATTGAGGTGACAATTTTTGTGTGATTCGATATGATTTCATAACAAAAGCACATAATTACACATTATAGTTTGTATTTAATGAATGTTAGAGTTCGTATATTTGTTTGATTGAAAATATCTTGTAATGTTTTATGTAATGATGACACCATAAACATTGTTCAACATGTTAGTGTTATATTCTTCTGTGCCGAATCTTATGTACCCTTCATTCGTGTTGAGATTGTGATATATGAAAATGAAATACATTATATTGAATGTAATTACAAATATATTTACCTATACTATATTTACGTAAAACTAAAAACTTTAAATAATTTCCATTTTCATATAAAGTTGAAATAGAATCAAGATGTTATAAATCCTTATATCCTGTGTAAATTTGTTTGTGTATCAATCACGTTTAAACGGCTGAACCGATTTTCACGAAATTTGACAAACAGATAGTACCAGTGTCAGAGGTGGTTATAGGCCTACTTTAAAAAAAAAACTATTTTTTTCAATTTTACACGTTATTAATAAAGCTATTTATATGAAATTTAATGCACTAATGGTTGGATCTTGATCGGATGCCACGTCCATATTTATGCACACTTTTTTAAAACTCTCAAAATAATGAACCGATTAGCTTAAAATAGATTGGAGCAGGGAGTGTAGTACCCCCCACATAGTGTAAATTTTCATTATGACATATCTAAGGAACTGTTACAGTGACAGCCCTTAAATTTCGTGTGAATCTTTATTATATCATGTCCCATTGATGAAATAGGACGGATAATCTCTCATACAAAGAAAATATAACCTTTCTCATTTAAAGGACTATTACATTTAGAGTCTTAATAAAATTTAAATGCAATTTTCATATTAAATTTCGAATAGATTGAGTAGGTCCTGCGGGAGTAGTAGCTCCTATATAAAGTAAGTATTAGTTGTCTCATAAAATAGGGTACCAAAGCGTTCCGGCAAAAGCTATTAAATAACAAATTTATTACTTTAAAATTTTACAAAAGTTCTCATATATTTAAAGAAGATATAATCACTTCCGTGCGGAACAAATATGTTACAAATATAAGACAATAATAAATTAAGCAAGTTAGAGCGCTATATTCGACCGTGTCGAATCTTTTATACCCTTCACCACTTTACCAACAAGTGAAAAAAATAGTATGCCTTAATATTTTCATATTTATACTTAAAAAAATAATACATACTTTTGTTCCACAAGCAACGCTTGCTTAAACAAAAAAGAAAAAAAACACACACACAGCTGCAACGTATTAGCATACATATATTTATATATTTTTCTATATACACTGCTGCATATTCCTATAAACGCACATCAATCAACATACCAAAAATGGGGCTAAAAAATAATTAAGGTGCTACAAATTAATTATTTAAATTATTTATTGACCACTTAAAAAATTAATAAAGAAAAACTTAAAATGTACATTAATTTTTTTTTCATTGTAATTTTACTAATTTAATGCAATTTTTTATGACATTTTCCTATATATGCACTTAAACTAATGAACCAATTTAGCGTTATTAATAATTTGTTGATGAAGCTTTGTTTTGGATAACTTTTAAAATTCGGTCTAGCATTGATTCGACTAATTTTTGAAGAAAAAATACCCCCACAGATTCTCCATTGGATTTAAATGCGGACTGCAAGCCGACCAGTCCAATAGTGGAATAATATGTTCATGAAACCACGATTTAGACTGGTTAGAGATTCGAGCGTTTCATCAATTAATCATTTATAAATGAGAGAAGAGCATCTTCTAACAGTTCATTATAAATTGCACTGTTCATTTTAGTTGGAATAAAGCATACTTTTAATTTTCCTGCAGCAGAAAAGGCTGCCCAAACCATAATACTGCGATTCAACATAGGAATTTTGTTCGACCTCAAATCATGCTAATAGCAAGAATATGAATCGGGACCGTCCAAATAGAATTTCTTTTCATCAGAAACTTACCTTAAGTGAAACTAAGAACCATTATGTCGCGTATTATTTTAACTACACAACATTGTTTTTGGTTAAGAGAAACGAATATACGTCAAAGAAAAACAAAAATTTTAAATGCGTTTATAGGAATATGCACCAGTGTATATGCAAACTGTCTTCATATAAAAACAACACACTAACAACTAATTATCATTATAAACTGCTATTATCAACTAAATTGCTTGCTTATACAAAAAACAACAACACAAATAAATAATATAATATTGCTGTTAATAACTAAACTGCTTGCTTATACAAGAAACAACAACACCAGTGTTGCCAGTTTAGCCTTTTTAAGGCTGAGTCTAGTCTTTTTATTTTGCTTTTAGCCTCAAAATTTTCGTTTTATCTTTTATACTTTTCATCAACATAGAAAAAAATTTCTTATCATCTACTACTAAATTTATTTTGACAGAATCATTCATTTTAGCATTTTTGTGTATTTATTCGCTCAAAAAATCTATATTTTTTATATTTAAAAAGAATTTTCGCCTTCGGTGCTTCATTATCCAAATCAAGAACAACTAATATACTAATAATTAATTTGATGGAATTACTAAATCGATTATTATAATTATTTATTTATTTTTTTTTTTTATTTGCTCCATTAATCATAGATACTATTTATAAACATAATTTAGGGAAATTCTTATAAAAGCGAAAAATCACTGAAAAACTTCAAAATGCTTAATCAAAAAGGAATTATAGTTTAAAAATGCCGAAAAATCACTTCAAAACATAAGGTAATTTCTGACATGAAATATAACCCAAATTTATATGGGAATTTTTTGGACGATTTTTCATTTATAGACAGCTGTTCTTCGTTTTATTTATAAATTTATTACAATATCCTTACAAATATAAAAAAAACTAATGAGAACGAGAAAAAATAAGTTTTTTAAGTAAAAGAAAATATTTTAACTTTTTTCTGGCCTTATTTTTTGGGACATTTAGCTTCTTTTGACCTTTATAAAGTTGAATTTAGCCTGTTCTTTCCTCGGTCCCTGGCAACACTGAACAACACTAATAGACATTGCAATGTTTAATATAAATATTTGTGTGTTTATATTATTAACAGATATTTTTAGTTTTTCTCACATAACTGGGATATTTGTGAACCAAATTGATTGATTCAAAAAACCGAAATTCAAGAAAAATAATTGTGATCAATCTATACAAAGCTATAATCTGTAGCTTAGACAAGGGCTTCAAAAAGTCAAAAATGCGTTTTGTCTGATATCTCGGTTATTATTGGACAGATTTAGTTCATTTCTTCAGCATAAAAATTTAGAAAAAAAAAACTCCGAATCTTCCTTGAAAAGACAAAGTCTTATAAAAAAAATCATTTTTTTTTTAAATCATTTTTTTTTTTTTTGACATATCTCCGCCATTTGTGAACCGATCTTGCTGAATTTCAATAGCAAAATTCTTGAAAGGATTTCCGATTGTTTGACAAATATATTATATATGTCCATTATCGGTGGGCTTCATAAAAATCATTTCAAACTACAAACGGATGGACGAACATCGTCCTATCGACATCATTTCTTACGAGGATTCAATTTTGCTCTCCGAGGAAAATTGTGGAAATTACAAACGTAATAACAAACTTATATATACCTCTTACACCTGTGGTGAAGGGTATAGAAATATACGTATAATTAATTAATGAATACAAATAATAATGGATTGTTAAATTTGACAAATAAAATTCGAAATAGATACATCACACACTACTATATATTTATAAAAACATTATTTATATACAACAACATTTATGATATTTATCAATTTCATTAATATTTTTAAAATTTAGAAAAAATACTATTAGACAGAATTACTAACTTGTTGTATGTTCTCGTGCAAACATTTACTTTAACAAACAAACAAACATAATTTTATCAAATATTCTTTTTTTCTTTCTAAATTATTTTGATTTAATGAACATAATATATGGTATTTTTGGAAACTTGTTTGTGTTGGTATGACATTCTCTAATTAAAATGTGTATGTTTTCGCTACCTTTTGATGATTAATGAAAACATGTACTAGTATTTTCAAATAGATAAATAACTAGAGAAACTCATAACGAATGAATAGATGGTAAATTCAACATTTCTATTTCATTTTACCTCTATTTTTCATGTTCCTTAACAAAAACAAATTAAGTATGTATTTAATTAAAAAAAGAAAAGAAAAAAAAGCATTTCTCAAGTATTTCAAAGATATATATTTGGCAATCTAAAAATATTTTTATACCGAATACAATCAGTACAAACAACATATCGATTTGCTCAGAAAATGTTGAAAAATATGCATACATATGTATATTTAAACAAAATGAAATTTGAATTTATAATAAATTCATATAAAATTTATGTTAATTATATGAATAACAAACACATTTGTGATTTATTACCAAAAAAGATCTTATTATTATTAAATGTATTAGCATCATCATCATCATCATCATTATCATCATCGTTATAAACGTTATTATCATTAGTATTGCATGATTTTCGAAATCATGTAGGTAAATTTGTTTTATTTTATGGGAAAATTCAAATTTTTTTTTAAATTATTATTAATGTTAGGAGCTCAGATAATGTATATGTGAGACCAAATTATAACAATTATTGTATTTAATTGTCGTTATATTTATTTATGCTTATCAGTCTTACCATTCTACTTTCCGACGCTATATAGAGAGATACCCAGCAAACATTTTGATTGCAATGTAATGAGTTATAATGCTAATATATTATTTAATGGCTCTTCATTACTTACACATACTTACTTATTTTAAAATGGCGATGTCAAGGGGGGTAACAACATAAGAATTGCTATTAAAAGTAGGGATTTTGGTAGTCATTATTTGGATGTCGTTATAACAACAAATTACTTGGAAGTAACTCATTGATTTTAGGGTGTTACTGAAGACATTATTACTAAAAATAATGGGAACTAGTTATATTATCGGTTAATAATTATTTATTTATTTATTTAATTATTTAATTATTTATTTATTTGTTAGAAATGCAATACAACTAGATTTAATCTTATTTAATAGTACTGGTTATAAATAATTTATAAAAAGTAAGTATATAAGAAGTTGTTAATTTTCTTTTTATTTAAAACATAAATATTATAAATTCAAATCTCATCATAAATAACTAATTACATATCATGTTGTAAATAAGTAGTTGCTAAATTTCTGACAGTATGTTATAGTCATTGAAAACTAACTACCCACATCAGTAATTACATGCCATTATCAAATTTTTGCTGGATGTATAAAAATTTCAAACAGTTCCGGTATAGGTGTATTTTTTAGGATACTGGGACTACACCCTTTTTCTAATATTTATATTACACTAATTTAAACTTTCATAGTATATAGTCGGATAAAAAAAGGGTCGGAATTACTGCTGACATCACTCCACAGTGTTTTGATCCCATATAACGATGGCACAAATCGAGTTGTCGTAGAAAATTAAAAAGTGGTGCGCATATCACTTTCGACTTTAAATGAACGAAGTTTTGTAAAAATAAATACAAGGACACGCCTACCTCCCATATATCCTCAAATTAAAGAACTCACTTTCTACTAAATGACTGGTCGGAACTTTAACAAAATTTGTGGTCAGGGCTGTTAGATTTGGGGTTTTCAACCCAATTTGTGTAATTTTTGTTGCCGAAAAAGATGAAAATTTTGGTTTGGGGATTTGTGAATTTTTGGAGACTTTAAAAATATTGTAGGGAATTTGTAGGGAATTATCTAATAAAATTCAATTTTTGTTTAGTTGATAAAGCTGAAATTTTGGCAGGAAGTAAATAACTTTAAAGATGCTACAAGTGCACACCGTGCTCGAACAGTCCTAAAAATCCTAACGATACATTCAAGCAACACGTGTGTAGAATGAGTATTTTCGGTATGAGTTTAACAAAAACCAAACCTCGAAATAGTATGCAGAATGATTGAAAATACAGGTGTATCTTAACTTATTAACAGTGTTGCCAGTTTAACCTATTTAAGGCTAAATCTAGCCTTTTTTATTTCGCTTTTAGCCTCAAAATTTTCATTTTAGCTTCTAACTTTTTTCTAGCCTTTTTTCATTCTTAGAAAGGCTAAAATGTTAGTAATCCAACAACAAAGCAAAAAGTTTCTTATTTGCTATTATTAATTTTATTTTTACAGAATCACTCATTTAAGCATTTTTGTGTATTTATTCGCACAAAAAAAAATTACCTGCGGCGCTTCATTCTAGAAACCAATAAAAACGTAACTATATAACAATAACCATAGAACTATTTATAAATATAATTAAAAAAACAATCGTATAAAAGCGAAAATCACTTAAAAATTTGGACCTCAAAAAATAGAATAATTTTTTATGGGAATTTTTTGGACAATTTCTCATTGCATCATTTTGCTGGTAGCCGTTCTTCGTTTTATTGATAAATTTATAACAATTTCTTAAAAAAAGTATCAAAAAATAAATTTTGAAATTAAAAAAGAAATGTTAGTTTTTTTCTGGCTTTAATTTTTAAGGCACTTAGCCTTTTTTGCCGTTTTTAAAGTTCAATTTAGCCTCTTATTTTTCATCTCCTGGCCACATTGCTCATTAATATCCACTGTACGTGATGTGTATAGCTGAAGTATTTTAAAATTAAAAGAGTTGCAGTTATTTTTTTATTCTTATTTGTCCTGAAGATACCCAAAATACGATCTTGCCTCCAATTAAATATATCCTACCCCAATTTGTTGCCAAGAATTCAATCTTAAAAAAGATATTTGGAATAATTTTAATTTGAATGAATTTAATTAATTAAATTAATCTGAAGTTTATGATTAGGTTTTTTGAAATAAATATCTCTTATTTTGGTAAGTAGGGATTTTTAGGTGAAATGTTTTTAAAAGTTTGGGGTTGGCCAAAAAAAAAAACAGCCATGTTTGCAGTAGCCTTTAGAAATATATCATTTTTGAGTCTTCTAATTTATTTTTTAATCGGAACAACGATACGCCTACCTCTCATTTATCCTGGAATTAAAAAAACTCATTTTAGCTAAATTACCGATAAGAAGTTCACCAAAATTTGTGATTGCAATTAAATACAGATCAATTGTGAGTTTGCAAATTAATATTTTAATCGGAACAAGTACATCCATACCCTCCATACATCCTGAAATGAGAAAAACTCATTTTTTCCAAAATACTGGTCACAATAGTATCAAAAGTTACAAATAGTTTTTTTTATGAGTCAGACAATATTTGATTTAATAGGAGCAAGGGCATATCCATCTTCTCCAAACTCTTTCATCTTCCAATATTATTTTAACTTTTGCACCAACATTTCATCTCCAGTATCAAATTAATTTGCCTAAATTTGTCCGATTTCTGCTTAAATTTTTTTATTTTTATTAGTTTGCAATATTTTATTAAATTTTAAATTAATATCGATTTAACATCACGAAATATTTTAACACAAAAAATTCCTAGACTTTTGAGTGAGAAAATGAAATTTTAAAAAATAAGAAGTAATTCTTAACTTTATATATTAATTCCATTTTAAATTTAAAAATTTTGACCTCTCTGAAATTTTCTCTATAGCAGGTATACCGATAAGGCTTCTTAACAAAAAAACATAAAAAAAATAAAGATGGGCTTTTTTTTTAGATATACGTCACTAAAGAAAATTCTTACAAAAAACTATGTTAATAAAAATATTTTCAAAATTTTTAAAACACAACCTTTGACAAATCCACTGCAATAGAAATTATTTTGATATCTTTCATATAACAAAAGTTGTGGCCATTTAAATAAATATGTTAATCACCCTCAAAGCTATAGAGTTGAAACATTACTCAGAATAAAATTGAGAAAAATTTATTTTACATGCTTCTGTATCGTCCTATACACATTCGCCAAATTTTATCTAAATCGGTAGCCAAGGGTCAACATTTTTTGAAATTTAAAATGGAATTATTCTGCTAAGCAAAAAAACTTGCACTTTTTGTATAAAAATGATCTGTAACTAGCGTCATCTTGTGGATTTGGAGCGTACTATATTGAGTACAAAAATTATTCTTTTGCCTTTTTAAATTTCGAAATAATTATAATTAATTTTTTACTTAAATTTAACAGAATAAATTATTTTAATATTAATAAGAACACTTTGAAATTGAAGTAAAAACAGGAAATCAGACACTTTTTCAATTTATCTTTTTGTAAAGTTGCAGCAAAACCTCGGCACTAATTATTTCTTAAAAATTTTTTAATTTGTTGCTATCTTTCATCAAATTGAAGCAATAAAGTAATATATATATATATATATATATATATATATATATTTCCTTAAACAGCTTAAAACTACCTTTTTTGCTGAATAATATTTGCTTTAAATTCACTGAATTCTTTAACAATTATATGAATTATATTGTTAGTCTTCTAAAAATGCATATTTCAATAGAATTTGAAATATGTTTTATTTCGATTTTTTGTGAATCCGGGCCTTACCGTGCTTTTAACAAACAGACGAAGAGTAATTGTCTTTTCAAGAAGAGTAATTCTCTTTTTTCCACCTCGTGAATCCGTTATGAATCGATTATCTGTCCGAATAATATAAATTTGCAAATTTTTGATTAAAGAATTAACCGATTAAATTATGTCTAATAACCGATTGATATAATAAAGTTATTGAAGGAGTGCGTACGAAAAAAATAAGCATACTTTAAAGTTTACAACTTTTGTTATAATTAAAAAAAATAATAAAATAATTAAAAATTGTTTAAATTTGCACCTGTCGGCAAAATTATTATATCAATTACTAATAACTACAAATAATGAAAAACCGATTAAAAATTTATTAAATGATTTATTTGATGATCGAGTGAATTAAAAATTTAATTGTAAAAAAAACTTACATGAATTGCTGTGTTAAACAACTGTGTTAATTGAAAAATTTAAGATAATATTTTTTTCTATGTAGAATTAGTTTTTCTTAAAATTGAAATTAAACAAAACTCACTCATTCAATTATATAGAAAACCATTGTCCACCGAAATTCATTTTGTCGTGTCATAAAAAAGATAAAAACTATTGAAAGACAACCAAACAAATGAAAAGGTTGATTTTTAGACTGTAGGGCCGAAAACAAAACATAAGAATTTTAACAGAAAATCTCAACATCTTTCGAAAGAAAGTTTCAGAAAAATTCCCTAAAGATCTACAAGGCCAAAAGGCTTTTGGTTTATAGAAAGTTGCAGGCTAAAACGAGGACAAACATTATTTAAATTAATTTCTTTCAATATTATGAACGTTGTATAATGACCCCAGCAAAAAATTTTTGGTTTTCGGTAATGACAACTACTTATTAAAGTAGTTTCTTGGTAATGAGGCGTCATTATAATTTGTCTTCTCTGTATTACATAAATAAGTACTCAATAATATAATAGCTCAGTAATACTGCAATCACATGGACGAGTTGGCTAGAGCGCCGGATTAACAACCAGAAGGTTGTTGTTTCAACCCCATTCTGAGGCTTTTAGTTTTTTTTTATGTCTAAAAAGATATTTTATACTAAAAAGTTTTTGTCACTTAGAAAATGAAGTGCGACATGGTATTCTAAGTAAGACGTTAGTCATTAAAAACGAATGGTTAATTTGTGTCCAAGTTCAAATCTCACTGAGGGCACCATTTTTTTGTTTTTTCTTTTTAATTTATATTTTCGTTTAGCTACATATTTTTGAGCGCCGCTAGAATCCAAAAATAACTACATGAATTTGTGGACAAGTCGAACAAAAATAACTAGTAATTCAAAGAAAAAAAATAAGTAGTTTATTTTTGTTTCCAATTATACCTGCTAGCTTACCAGGAAAGCAAAGTTTTTGCTGGGGACGATGAAATATCCTCGTCAAGAAGTGCTTGCCGCAGATGTTAGTGAAAGTGCTAGAATTAATTTTGGGTAAGAAATAATTCAAAATTGCAAAAAAAATCAACAAAAATAAAAAAGAGTAGTCAAAGAAATCAGGGAAAACACTATAAAAGCTCTTATTAAAGCTATTGAAAAAATATTAAAAATTGCAAATAAATTAAGAATTTGGATGTAAACAATTTTATTAAAAACATAAGTTTAAAAAGATTTACCAATTAGGTTTTAATTTTATAACCAGATTATAGACAGTCAATACATATCATCTCAGCTGCACATTGTCACTAGCTTGGCCAAAAATTATTAAATTCGACATTTTTACTAATTCAAAGTACAATTACTGTTGGGTATATAATAAAATAAAATTATTTAACAAAATTTAAATGCTGTCTATAAACAAATGGTTAGAATATTTTTTTCTCTGCGCGTGTTTAATATCAGTTTTATTTACAAAAAAAAAAAAAAAACGAATGTATCGTCCCAGCAAAAGCTTTGCTTTCCTGGTAAGCTAGCAGGTATAATTGGAAACACAAATAAACTACTTATTTTTTGCCTGAATAACTAGTTATTTTTGTTGGAGTTGTCCACAAATTCATGTAGTTATTTTTTGACTCTAGGGATACTCAAAAATGTGTACCTAAACGAAAACAAAAATAAAACAAACAAAAAAATTTTGCCATCAGTGAGACTCGAACTTGGACACACACTAACCATTCGTTTTTACTGACTAACGTCTTACTCAGTACACCATCGCGCACATAGCATCCTAAGCGACAAAAACTCTATTTAGTTTAAAATATCTTTTTAGGCATTTTGTTATAAAAAAAACTAACAGCTTCAGAATGGGGTTGAACCAACAACCTTTTGTTTGTTAATACGGCGCTCTAGTCAACTCATCCACGTGATTGCAGTATTACTGTGCTATTATACTATTGAGTACTTATTAATGTAATGCAGAGTAGGCAAATAATAATGACGCCTCATTACCAAGAAACTACTTTAATAAGTAGTTGTCATTACCGAAAACCAAAAAGTTTTTGCTGGAGTGTAACACATTACTGGGATAATTCCTATATTTGAATTAGATGTGAATGAAATTTTCTTCTCTAAGATATTTACATTTTTTATCCAAATTCCCATTAAAAAAGTCCATCAGGCCATCAAGCCATCAGACCATCTAATATAATATGTAATGGACAACCAATTATTAAGCTGGGGTCACCGTAAAAAAAAATGTAAAAATCTTCAAATCATACATGCTTTCACTGTAATTACATATGATTATAAGATTTTGCAAAAGGCAACGCTATGGTGCATCGATTTTCTTCTTAACCTCATTTAAAATCTATTTTTTTTTCATTATTAACAATTTACGTTAAATTTTATATCGAAGTTTTAAGGGCTACAAACTGGATATGGATATGGATAAACTTTAAATTATTTGACTCAACTTACCACTTGAAATGTGAATGAAATCCAATAAGAATATAAAATAATATTAATCACACTTAAACGGAATTAATATCTAATAATGTATACAAATTTAAAAATCACCGTCGGCGTTAAAAATTTTTTTATTTTTTTTTTTTTATAAATAAAATTAAATTTTATTAAAATTTAATAGATATTTTTTGATAATATTTTTACAAAATACGAGTATTATGTTTAACACGTTTTCTTTTTAAATTCTTTTTCTTTCTATAAATTTTGTATATATTGAATATTAGTGAAAAACACTTTCGAGTTTCATTTAGCAACCACTTTGTAAATCAGCAGCCACGGATAAGTTTACGTAATTTGCAAAATTAGAACAATTTTTTTTTTCTTTTCAACCGTTATTTTATAAATTTATAATTACGATAATGAATGGCTGTGTACCAATCAGTCTGTTAGCGTTTTTTCTTAGTTCATTAATGGGTTAAGGTACCTATAGAGGTTTTTGACGTGACTGACACAACACAACTTTTAGACGTTACGAAAGAATTATTGTATACAACCACGCTGTATAAAAGCCGCTAATAAACTACAGAAGTTGTTTTATTTAGCCAACGGTGTGAGTTGTCTACCGGTGAAAATACCTATTCATTCATTAATACAATCAGGTGGGCTCAAATACCGGTTATGGGTTTTGGCCACATGGGCACTCAAACAATCTGTCGTACTCTTCACTCCTATTTGAAAGTTACTGCAACAGAAATTGTTAGACAATGAGTTGATTCGTTTGCACATGCTGGCATTCGCTCTCTCATTCTCTTGGGGTGGTTAGGTATGAGAGATAATATTGATCGTTTAACCAACGAAAGATCGTTAAATTTTTTCGACAGATGTGCGTGAGTGCGTTTAAGTGCAACAAACAAGTGATAAATTTTAGCTGAGCAAAAGAAAACACTCACCCATTTCATCTCAAAATCATGTTTTAAACGTTTTAAATGTTTGCGAACAGGTTTTATATAGCTCCGCCCATTTCTGCCAATAATTCCATTAATGGGGGTTGGAATTGTTAATGCAATATGGCAGTCACCACCAATTGCGACGCTGTGTTAATTGAATTGAATACAATTTCTCTTTGTTTTGTACTCACAGTCCAACGACGGAATAAATAAGTATGGCGTCTTGAAAATCACTCAGTTTAGGAGCAGCCGTTAAACGCAAGTTGGGGTTGGTAGTTGTTGTTCATTTTAAAAATAACAAATGCAACAGCAAATATAAAGAAGCAAAAATAATAATAATAAATAAAGAAAAAAAAAAAAAAAAAACGCAAAACAAATAAGGCAAAGAGGCCTGTTATTGTTGATTTATGTTACAAGTGGGTAATTGAATAATGTTTTGAGTGGGGGACAATAAATTTCATTAGTGGAAGTTCGCACGTATATTTGCTGCTTGTT
Organism: Protocalliphora azurea; assembly: GCA_932274085.1. Classification (NCBI taxonomy): domain Eukaryota; kingdom Metazoa; phylum Arthropoda; class Insecta; order Diptera; family Calliphoridae; genus Protocalliphora; species Protocalliphora azurea. Next base: position 80,488,502 of record OW026520.1, read on the forward strand.
AAACAAAAAATCGAATACACCATAGGAAAAATGTTTAAAGGCGTTTTATAATTAAAAATGATATATAACAACAAATCTGTAAAATTATTATTAAATTTTGTAGTTTTTTAATTAAAATTAAATATTTATATATACTTATGGGCAATTTCAAAAATTTTCGAAACTCTTTGAAACCGACATTATGTGTCTTGTATTTAGTTTTGTATTGTTTTTTTTTTTTTTTTTTACAGGAAAACATTCACATAAAATCTCAAGGAAATAAATAAAATTGAGTTGAAATTTTCAAGAATTTTTTGATTTATATCAGTTTTGCATTGACAATTAACGTCTTCTAGATTCAAACTATTAACAAGTCGAAAAACAAAATTCATATGTTGTATAACTATTAACCGTTTTACTATCTGGTGAAAATTTATACGGCGATAAAAAATGAAAACAAAAATTTAAAAAATTTTAAAATTTTGCAATTTTTTTCATAGAAAATTTGCGCCCATAAGTGAAATTATATCTAGAGAACAATATGAAGTGATTCTATACAATTAGAGGTATATCTCGTTGATGTCATGAAACCATATAATTGGCGTAAATTTTTATAAAATTTATGTTTTTCGCTACTGACAAATACCGCTTTTAAAGAAATTGGTCAAAATATCGCGTAAACAGATTTTTTTTTAATAAATGATACTTCCGAATCAAACGGATGTTAAAAATGTTAAAACGCAAAAATTGTATTCATTTTTTAAAATTTTCATCAAATTATAGAATTTTGTTCCCTATTTTTTTAAGATCAGATATGAAATTTATATTAAAAAAAAATCATAAAAAACATCATTTATACCTGCTACAACGGTTTTCTTCTCCAAACACATTTCGCACGCTGATAACTACCGCGAAGTAAAAGTTATGTTATTATTGATGTTAACTAAAAGTATTTTATTTGCTTGATACGAGTACTAAAATTCAGGGGGCATCAAAATATTTTATGGACTTATGACATGTACGGATTATATCAGTCCTATATATTTCACATTATAGTTCGAATTTTAAAATAATAAAAACTATTTTCGATTTAAACTAATTACTAAATAAAATACTTGTTAAAAATTTTGCGAAAATTTCATTTTTAAAAACACTAAAATTACACTTTTTGTAAGGAATATTATCATGAGTAGTTTTCAAACCAGCATTGATATTAATTTGATTTTTTCAGTAAAATATCCCAAAATATGTTTTTTATTACCTATTATTTTTACAAGTTTTTAGCTAATAAATATTTTTTGCTATTTACAAAATTGTGCAAAAAATAAAATAATTTTTGTTTTGTGGTTTTGCCATGTTCTAATAGCACTTTAGAAGTTCTATGAAATTGCGTTATTTTGGTTGCGATTACACAATACCTCTATTTTAAAAAAAATTTTAAAGTTTCAAATTTAAAACTTTACAACTTTTGTGTGCCTTAATAAAAACGATTAACGCGAACATACTTTGCATGCATAAATATTGCTTAATGAAACCACAAATCGACGTTTGTGTCAGTATAAAAAAAAAAAATTTAAATATTTTTACTAAAATTTTTCAAATTTTTTTAAATTCTTCTTATGTGGGGTATTCTCTTTTAAGTTTACCTTAATGAAACTAACATTAAACCTCAAATATTTTTTTTATTCTGCTTTTTAAAATAACTTTTGATGCAATTATGTTAACAACACTTGGTGGAGTAAACCAACAAAAATACAAGATTTGAAATGGTTCCATATGGTACCGGCAAGCATTCAAATTTAAAAAATCCCAAAAAAGTGTTTTAGAATAACAATTTTGTTTTCTTTCTTTTGATTGCTGTAATCTCTGTTTTTAGCATATGTGTCCAATTCCTCTAATGTAAACTACAAACACTTGTATAAATAGGCCAACTTGTGCCTGTCGCACGGTGGCTCTGAATTGATTTCATTTTAATGTCGTTTAATAGAAAACACATTGAAAGTAAGATGGCCAAAAAAATAAACGAAATTGTGGACGTAGCATACAGTTATAGATAAATATTTTATGTTATTTTATAAAAAAAAAAAATGATTTTTGTAAATTTAATCAGAATTAAATTATCATTACTAACAAACAATCAAATCGACATTTGGCTTTTGTTATGTTGGTAGGATAATAGTCTTTAATAATTAGTATGATGTGTCACTGTACCGTTTATACCTGAACTTGAGTGGAATAGAACTTTTGAAGGTCAAAAGGAGTTAAACAAATTTTACTACCAGAAGAAAAGCGCAAGTGTCCTCTTTAACCCCATATATACTTTTGAGATTGCCTGGACCAGTCTGTAAAACACTTTTTCCATTTGAATCAAATTACTCCCAAAATTTTTTCTATTTTCATTTTACCGGTTCATATGATTCAAATATAAATACACCAAGTCCTATAAGTTGTGATAGGTATCTTAATTATAATATATAGTTATTATTTTATTACTATTTTTTTAGCGTATTTTACCTATTTCTAGCCTTTTTTAGTTTTTTAGCACTTTTTTATTTTACTTATTTATTCTACCCAGAAACATAAAATAACGTTATGTAAAAAAAAGGATAAAAGCCAGAGGTATTCGAATATAAACTCAGTTACTATAATATATCTAAGCAATAACAATAAAATTTTAAAATCTTTATGAAACAAAAAGTTAAATGGAGCAAATAAAGATTTTATACCAGCTTTGAAAACTGGTCAAAGGGCGAACTTAATGTGATGGTATCTTTAGAAAGTATAAACCAAAACAATCCAACTGTAGCGATAGATCTAAAAGGCTGATGGTGGGAACGCAGCGAGAAGGTTCTTTTCAGATCCCGAAAGAGCATCTGAAATAACAGTTGTTAACTTTTTGACCCACCTTGGTGAAATTTTTTTGCTTTAGCGGTTCCAAATTTCACCCGATATGTCCACCATGGTGTCCAAATTTGCGACCTTTTAGACCCACTCCTTGTAAGTCTACATAGTCCAAGCTCAAAGCTTAAACTCGCCTACACCTCTACTATCACTTTATGAAATTTCATTGAAATCGGAACAACCGTTCCGAAATTCCATAATTATTTCCATTTCATTTTTTTAATCGCACACTGTGTAATGGCATGCTTTCATTTTGCGTTGCAATTATTGAAGCAATTTTTTATTGTTTCACTGTGTAATTCATTTTTCAAAATCACAAAGTTTCAAACATATAGAAATAATGTTTTTTTTTTTAATATTTTCAGAATATTTGTTCAATTTCATTGAAGAACAAAGTAAACTTTTAAAGATAAACAATGATAACTATTAAACTTGTTTTGTATCTCTAATAGTTTAACAGATATAAGGTTACCGAATTTACCCGTTTTTACCTTCTAAACATTCGAATTTCCAAAAATCCCCTCTTTGTGGATCTATTTGAAGGGAGACCAAATTACAGTCCAAAATTTCATCTTTCTAGCTTCAGGCGTTTGGCCTGCTCGATGATGAATCAGTAGATATAAATGACTATTTACTATTATCAAAAATAAAATAAGAAAATTAAAAAAATTTAAATATTTTAATTTTATAAAAAATATTTTTCATATAAAAATAAATACTTATAAGATTTAAAAGCATATGGAGAATTCTCTTTTTATGTTACCTTTAAGAAACCGACCTTAGACCTCAAATATATAATTTTTTTTTTATTTAGATTTTTTAAATTAACTTTCGATGCAATTATTAGCAACACTTCATGGAGTAAAACAACAAAAACTAAAGATCTGAAAAGGTTCCATGTGGTACAGGAAAGCACCCAAAGTTGAAAAATCCAAACAAAAAAGTGTTTGAAAATAACAAGCTTTTTTCTTTCTTTTGAGTCCTGTAATCGCGAATGTTAGCATATGTGTCTAATTCCTGGAAACACTTGTAGAAATAGACCAAGTTGGGTTCAATCAATGTGTCGTTTACCAGTGTTAAATTATATTGTGGACAAGTGCTGAAATCAATATTTCAATAATTTTAATTTTTTGGAGTTTTTCAATTAGAAAATTTGCGCCGTTTCGAATATTGAAAAATAAAGAATGGAGGTTTATTGCTCTTGTAATAGCAGTGCTATAGGAGGTGCCCAAGCTTCGGGGAAAACGTGAATGACTCTAAGAGGTGCCTTTTTTCGCGTGGCACGCTCACAGCGTAATTTTAACGAAACTAAAGTATCGGTTGATCAGAAAAGGTTTCCAAATTACAATTTCAAAAAAATTATAACTCTTTAAAATTGATCTAAATTTAGCATTATTTTACAACAAAAAATTTCTCTAATATTTCGTAAATCGTTGAGGCACATCCAAGGCGCTAATTGAAATCGGTGAAAATGTATATAAATCTGCAACTGTTATTTATTATAGCTTATATCGGAATCAAGTGGCACTCAAAAATTTATTTAATAGTTACTCGTATATATTAATATATGCAACCTTTTATTGATTAATGTCATTTAAAGATTTTTTGTTTTTTATGGTTAAATGTTAAAAATACATCAGCGAATTAAATGCAATTAAAAATATATTAAAAATCTATCTATGTATACGAGTACTTTGTTTTTGATCTATTTTCTAAAGGAAGGTTTAAATAGATTTATGGTCGCGATTATGTTCAATAATATAAGACTTACCGAACTTCCTTTAATTTGTATTTTATATACATACGTCTGTGTAGGTTACCCATAGGGTTTTTAATTTCCCGACATTTTTCAACTCTCGGGAAACGGGGAAAAAATATAATATTATTTAAAAAGCTTGAAAACTAAACAAAAAAAGCTATATTCCACATATAATTTGAACACATATATTTCTATCTACATAGTTTTAAGTAAAAATATTTGTCTGAAGATGACTTTTTAATATAATAAATTGTAATAAGTATTAAAAATAGTTTTTAATAAATGTTTCTGTTAGGTTGCAAATAAAACATATATGTATACCCGTATTCAAAAACATATTTTAAATTAAAAATATATTTCAGAGACAAAATTTTTATGAAAAATTTATTTAAAAAAGTGCATTTTAAATTTATAAGTTGTTTGTGAATATGGGTGTTTATATATTCAAAATGCTTATTTGGAAATTCAATGTTATATAAAAATATATTCATACCTACATACATACATATATACATACATACATATATTTTTAAAAAACTAAAAATGTTTTACTATTTTAGTATCTGGTTATTCATCATCGACAATAAAAACTTAAAGAAAGAATCCTGGATATCGTTCGTCACAGAAACAGAAATCATTTTTAAGAAACGATAAATAAGCATTTCTTCGAGAATAATTTTTTTGATATCTAACTTGGACCCCGATCGATTTCTCTAAAACATAAAAATAATAATTTTTTTAGTTTTAAATAAAAAAAATAATTTGTAAAAATTGTTGAAGGTGAAAGATGAAAACAAAAAATCTTACAAAACTGTGTCATGCATTCATTTTTGTGTTCTAATAGCAGTGGTGTCAAATATGAAAAATTTTCAAATATTTATGTAGTTTTGTCAATTCAGTGTTTTTTAGTTCGGAAATTATTTTTCCAGGTATTGTAGTAAACTAATTAGAATTAATTACATCGAACTGGGTACAAAGCAATGTAATCATCTAACCGTAAACTCGTATTTGCTTGATTATGGTCAATTAACGTTTTTTATATCATGGTAAAAATGCACACTTTTAGTAGTTTTTACTTCTCGGATTTCCGGCAAAAAAATCGCGGGAATCGGGAAGTGAAAAATTGGTAAAATTACCGGGAATTCTAGGGATAAAAACAATAGTTACATATGTGCATTTATTATTGATATCGGACTTAAAGTGGAATTTTTACAATATTTTTAAACTTCTGAATTTTAAATGCCATAACATAAAATGTAAACGAGTTTGAAGAAATGCCCATAGATCATATATTTATATTAATAATATAAAATCAAGAGTGTTTTGACAAAATATAGATGTATTTTAAGGTGGGAGAAACTATAGGATATAAATTAATTTTATATTGATAAAATCGGCAGAAATATTGTAATTTTTTGCATTTGATTTTTTTTTTTAATTTTTATTTTTTTCGATAATATTTACTGAAAGTTTAAATAAAAGAAATGTTGCGGGAAACATCAGTATTTGAAAATAACTGGACAAAACTGTTTTTTTAAGTTTTTTTCTAATTTTTTTTATTAACCTTTATTAGATTCCATGTTACGCAGGGTCATTCAGCTAGTACATATATAAAAAAATAGGAAATTATTTTTATAAAAGAGATAAATATATTTAAATTAATATATGCAAAACAAAAACTTCAATTCTCATAAAAATTAAAAATAAATTAAATATATCTAATACCCCATTTACATTTGCACAAAATCTAGTTTAAATGAGATTTCAATTTATTCGATTTTAATTAGATTTTCCATACAAATCAAGATCTAGTTTCTAATGAGATTTTACCAAAATCTTATGTAATTAAAATAAATTTTGAAAAATGTCGTTTTTCAATACTATTTTTCTTAAAGTGTAAAGTAAAATACAACAATATACCAAATAAATAAATAAAAATGACTCTTGTATACAAACAAATATTTTTGAAATTAAAAAATAGACCAAATTTTATTTGAAAATTATTATAAATTAATTTAAAATTAAATTAAAAAAGATGTGTGAAACACACCTCATTTAGGACTAATTTAAATATGGTAAGAGGATGTATTTAATTTGAATAAAAATCAATTGTTAAACAAAATCTACAGAACTGTCGTTATTGTGTAATGTAAACAGGGTCGATTTTGTTTTTTTCGAAATCTCGTTCAAACGAGATTTAAAGTGTAAATGTAAATTATTTATTAATATTTACTTAATATAAAAAAAGAGAATTTTAATTAAATTTAATTTAAATATCCAGTAATCTTACGTAGCGGAGGACGTAGGCATTACTGTGTTATGAATATAGTAAAATAAACTGAATAAACGATCACCTGAAATATTTGAAAAGAAGAAGTATATATTTATTTAAAAAATAAAAAATTATATTATTAAATAATTAGTAATATACTTAAGTATTCATTTCAGATATATTCTTCATTTGTTTCATATTGTGTAATAAATGTTTGATTGCTGGAAAATGATATTAAAAATTAAATTTATCTAAATATACTATTTCCATACTAATTTAAATCCTAACGGCATACAGTTATCCATAATCCAAACTGCTCGTCCTTGAGATGATAATGATTTAATGATTTAATTATAAAGTAAGTAAATATACATCTCTATATTAACAATTATAAATTTTTAACATTACCAAGGAAAAAGGCTTCCAAATGTCCATAAGTCTAATAATTGCTTTAGTTCTCTGATAGAACTTTGTGTTACCCAGGTGTTTGTACATAAATTAAAATTTTCTACATGACTATTATTTATAGGCGAATACTTGTTTATTCTTGAAGTATGTATGCGTGTATATTTGATACAACAATACTCGAATAAATTCACATTTATTCGAGTATTTATGTATATGGAATTTTTAAACCAAAAATAAATATTTACACCTATATTCTAAAAAGTATTTGTCATTCAGCTGATCTTCTGCAATATGTGTTTTCTACATTGAAAGAATTTCTTTCATTCTACTTGCGTGTAGTAAATTTGAAGATATTGAGTCAAATTGAAGAATTTTATTCAATTTGACTAAATAAGTTAGTTTATTTTTATGAAATTTTTTTAGTTCTACATACCATTAGTAAATATGAAGATATTTATCCAAATTAAAGCATTTTGTTCAATTTGACTAAAATAAATTAATTAATTTTAAAGAAATTTCTGGGGCCAAAAGTAAAATTGTTGGTAATAAATTTGTATATTCTAAACTACTGGTTGAATCAAATGGAAATGTAAGGAGGACCTAAGCTTTCAGAAAAATCTTCTTGTAGTCACACAGTGACAACACGAGATAAGCTACTACAGGGTGTCAAATTTGACTACCTCGAGTATGTAAAAGTTTCAAAAACTTGTAACTAACAAACCAAATTCGATTTTAAAGATTTTTATATTTCTGAAAAAAACTTGGCAAGATAAAGAAAAAAATAAGCTCATTCACCTAATTATTTCTTACAGTTAAAAATATATTTAAGCTTCAATTTTCAATTTTTTGCCTCGATTTTATTTCGTTTTTCGGGAATAAATCCTGAGTTGTGTGAAGGACAAATTTTTTTGTTATTCTATAATTTGTAAGAAATTCCGAAATAATACACTGAAAAACTTTTTTGTTTATTTCTATTCGTCTAGACGTGAAATATGTTCAAAGTCAGCACTGTGAAATTAGTATGAAAAATGGCATATAAAAATAGACGTATTTCCAAATTCACTGATATATAACATGTTTATATATGTAGGTCGTTCTAATAAATAAACATACGAATAACATAATGTGCTCAAAACTACCAACTCGTGTCAAAAGTTGCAAATTGACTATTTTATTATGTGTTTCCTTCCATATGTGTGTGTATACGTAACATTTTAGTTTTCTAATGTATTGTGTTCATATAAATGTTATTGTTTGTAGACATATGTGTGTATGTTATAATAAAAAAGTAGTAAATTATTTATTTAAATAATATATTTTTTTTTCTTCTACATATTTGCATTAGTATTATACATATTTTTCATATATTTACTTTATTAAGAATATAACGATAATAATATTAGTGAATTTCTTGAACATAATCTGAAACATTAAACGTTAGTAAATTTTTAACTTCTTTAGCTTTGGATTTTTTTTTTTTATTTCAAGACTAATTTTTAGTAGATATTGTGTTCTTATAGAATATATAGCTGGATCTGGTGATATTAATAAATATTCCATTAAGTCCATATTTTGAGCTATTTTTTGAAAATTTTCGGGTATTGAAGAGTCTGAAACGTTTATTTCTGGCTTTCTGTGCTTCCTCTAATAACTCTCCCAATGGCAAAATACTATTTTCTATTATTTCTTTACCATAAGCCAGCACTCTGTATATTGTTCGAGTCATAAATTTCCAGGGGTACGTGATATTAAGTAGTTCTTTAGTTTCGAAAGCAAAAATTTTGAATTTGTCCACATTGATTTGTTTTTTGCTATTAATGGCTTCCTATATAATCTTAAAGCGCTTCAAAATATTTATGTCAATACCTGTGATTGAAGATGTGAAATCTGGATTTGCCATCATTTGAACTTTTGTAACCATGAAGAGGTTTATCAATTATTTATCCGAATTGTTCTTTGAATTCTAGTTGAATTCTTTTCTTCTCCTCGTGATGTTCCAATTTGTTTTTAACTGTAGCATCTTCCTGACCGGAAATATTTCTGTACTTCATATCATATGTAAGATTTAAAAGGAACTCCAAAAATCTTATCCTTGCGTGTAGTGGTGTTATTCTAAATTTTATAGCATTTTCGTTAACAAGTACTTCAGAATTCTCATGAAATTATGAAAAATATTTTGCATTTTCAGGCAAATATTGTTTGAAACATCAGCACTTAGAAAAACTTTTGTAATTTATTTTATTTACTTGCTCTCGAACAGCAATAATAATACCAGAGGTTTCATGGATGAAATGTAATTTAGAAAAGTAGTGCAATAAAATGGAAAACATATACCAGTAGTCTTTTTGCAAAAAAAAAAAAAAAATATGCGTAAAATGTAAAATTTTCTTCATTACCCCATACACCACAATACCCCACTTTCTCCTAATATATTCCACACTTCTATTGAAAATACAAAATTATGATTACATAATTATAACTCACAGCCAGTTTTGGATATAAAGACATTCAATTAATGATGATTTAAAAATATGTATAGTATATCGCATATGCACTTACAACAAGGATGCAATTTTTTGTTGCATTTTTAAGAAATTTCTGCCCTTTTTATTTTAAATATTTTTGCTTAATATTGAAGACAAATATATTTATTACACAGTACATTAGCAATTATTCTGGGACAAAAAGCTTTTATGCTACAAATAACAAACTACGAAATGTTATGACTGAAATCAATTTTAATTTAAAATAAACTCGCAGAAAATAAAAAAAAAAAAAACACAAAAATTATAAAAAAATATATTTTTGTATGAATAAATCTGCAGGAATATTTTTAAGTACATATTATAATTTTTATAATTTTTATAAAAATTGAAAGGGTAGAACATTTTCAAAAATGCTTGCTAAAATTGCATTTGCATTTTTATGTGATAATATTATTTCTAAAGAGGACACATTCATCTTCTATATTAGGGAAGTCAATGACTAAAAATATAGTTATGTTAGTGGGCGTGGAAAAATGCACTCAAAGAACAGTTGCTTTCTTAAACTTAAATTTATTAATATCGATATATAAAACAATAAGAAATTATTTTTGAAAGAGCGTAAGAACATGAGTGCATTTAGCCAGCAAATTGTGTTATAAAATTGATATCCCTATTCTTATGTAATTTAAATCATTAAAATCCGTTTACATCTTATAAAAATATCGGTGCTTAAAGTTACACACTTTTTTGATTCTTTTGATTCTTAAAAAAAAAAAAAATGCAAATCAAAAGAATAAAAACGGAGATATTCAAATGGCTCCATAGGGTATACGTATGCGGAATAGTAACAAAATTCGAAGACCTAAGAAAAACTTTTGGGAGTTTATTCATAGGATGAATGATATATAAAAGCCTGAATTAATATTTATAAATTTGAATTATTAATTTGTATATCTTACATCCTTCGTATATTACATTAGTTGCAGAATTTATGTTGTAATATTGTCTTAATGATATCGAATATACTCAAAATCAAAATATGTACAGTCCATTAAGGCAATAGTGTAAAAATAAATGTAAGAAATATTTTACCTAATACTCCAGTCAGGATCTGACCTAGCAATTTGAAAAACTAGTTTTTTTTCCATATATCTCGCTTATTATGCATCGCATACGTTTTAATGCCATTAAAATATTTATAGATTACAAAATTTCTCACAAATTTGCTGAAGTAAATTTGTTGTACCATCACCAGTTGTGGAGCTATAGCGCTATATTTTGAAATTGTAAGGATAATTATGCCATCATTATGTTATCATCTTTTATTAAAATTGTTGTCGAGAAATCGCTTCCTGGTTCATGTTAGGGTGTCCGCAAGTGTAAATTTTTTAATAAAGTTACAGGCTAAAAAACTTCGGAGACATAATTTAGCGAATAAGAGGACTGTCCCTACAAACTATATAAAGCGAATTTGTGCGTAGCGTACACATGATTTTCGGTGACATTTTACAGCATGTATAAGACACCAAAGCGATGCTATGTGCCAAAATTCACTTCCCTCCATCAAATTCCGAGGTTGAGCCATTTTTTCCTCTAATTTTCCTGGATTATATACATATTTAAAACTCGTTTAATAGGCCAATTATGATGTTTATTTATATCTCATAATCCTATTTTCCGAATAACATGTTGTATTTGAAAGGTCTATAAACATATACTTACCAAATCAGTTTAGCTAAACGCTTTGCATCACCCAGGCCATTTGACATTAATTGTATTTATATTTGGAATTGTACCACAGATGTTACTTATATTTATGAAATAATCTGAATAAAATTAAATCTTAAAAAGAAAAACATGTGCCCATTACTGCATGGGAGTAATTCCATTTTAAATTTAAAAATTTTGACTTCTCTGAAATTTTCTCTAAATAAATAAATATGGATTTTTTATATACACATCAATAAAGAAAATTCTTACAAAATAAAAAATATGTTAATAAAAATATTTTCAAAATGTTTATATTGCATCTTAATATACAAGCTTTAACAAAATTATGTTTTCCTTTTGTTTGTATGTAGTTTATGCCTGGCTCTTCTGCCAATGATGTCAGTCCTGTTTAGTATATTTCTTATCTTCTGTGGGCAAAATTTTTTCTCAAATACTTTTCGAATATTTCTGCCATTTTCGGTGTACTTAAAAATTTCACTTTTTTGACTTGTTGTAGAATATATTACTAATAACTCATGGAGAAAATTTTACCTCATATTTAAATCTATTTTCAGTTTTGATTTATTATTACAGATATTTCCCGAAGCGATTTACTATTTTTATGATATTAAATTATTAATATTTTCACTTCAACAGTTATTTGTCTCTTTTTTAGGAAAAGGACACTATCAAACAAATATCAATTAAAATTTTTTAAAGATAATTAATTTTATGGACTTCCCTAAATAATTATTGCGAAATAACCCGATATTATAACAGTGTTGCCTAATAAACAAACGCTGCATGAGTTTGGCTTTGGCGATCAAAGTTGCCATTTTTATAAAAAAAAAAAAAATTATCTTTATTTGAAAAAAATAAAATAAATTTTAGACTTTGCTTATGGTACCAAATAGTATTAAAAAATGGTGGAATTATTCTTATAATATATTTAGCTTTAAAGATATTGCATGAAATATATACATACACTTAAACTTATGTTCTGTAGTATACAAATTTCCACTTATGCACAAAGTTTTTTGCCATGTGAGAAAAAGTTTTTATTCGTGGTTTTGTTTTATTTGTATTTTATTTAATTTTCATAATTGTTTTTTAATAAACACACAACCACGCAAAAAAATTAATAAATAAATAAAAATTTATACGTACTTTGACTTTGTCGTTTTTATGGATTTACGTATCTTGGATATATGAAACATACGTTAGTTAGACTCTAAGTTTAATAGACAAGATCTTTATGTTCATTTAATGCTCCACCTTAATTATTAAACTTTTTTCATTTGAATGTCACGCCTTCTGTTCCATTCTTTTTTTTATTATTTTTTCATTGTTTTATTGTTTAATGAATTTCTTGTTACAACGACACTTTGTTGATTGATGCCATAAGTATGTATTTTTTTTTTTTTTTTTTTTTAATAATTAATGTAATTCCATTTGTAAATTTTTATTTATAGAATAATTTAAAATTTTTAAACATTTTGTGAAAATTATAATTACCAGATAAATAGTTTTCTAAGTACAAATATATCTCCAAAATAAACTTAAATCAGGAGAATTTATTATTTGCTTTTAATTTTATCGATCTCGATCTGGACGAATTATATCCATAATTCAAAATGACTATTCTATAAATCGGCTATTTGTTGAAGAAAATATAAATAGACTTTTTTTTTTTTTGAAAAGTTACCGGGTTTGAAAGTCAGAAAATAAAATTAAAATGTCGGAATAAGAAAAGATGATAACAAAAAAATTCTTCAATTACTTTTCATAATGTTGAAATTTGTACGCATATTTTATAGTACACAGAAAGAAACACAAGATCTTACATTTCCTTATCTACATATACTCGTATATACATATGTATATAAATATATAAAAACAAATCTGTATTTTTTTCTTTCTTTCATTGTTTCTTTGTTTTGGCTTTATACGATGAAGGAGTGATTTTTGTTTTAATTTCCTCAGCATCGTGAAATTGATGGTAAATGATGGCCTCCATATAAAGAAAATATTAACTATCGCATCTCCAAAAGATCTTACAGTGAAAACTTTCATAACTTTTAGAAGGTTTAATTTAGTGCACAGTGTCACATTTATTCAAATTTTAATGAAATTGAAATAATTTTTTTTTTTGCATTTAATAGTAAATATATCATATATGAGCCGTTTATTTTGACACAAATAGTTAAATTTTTACACAATAGTTTTACTCTAATTTAAGTTTTCTTCTTTATTCATTCAGAAATCTTAACAAGTTTCGAGATAAAAGAAAGGAAATCATTAAGAATCGAATAAATATGTAAAAATGTAAATATTTTAATATCTAATTTCATAATTCACAAACAGCTCATATATATTATGGGAAAAAAAAACTTAGAATATTTGAAAGTTTCTATAGCGCGAATTATGGATTTTCTAAGTTGCTACTTTTAGAAATATTTTAATTTTAATTAATTTTTTTGCGAAGAAGTTTGTTAACTTGAACTGTATATAACTAAGTAAATACTGCAGACATTGATTTGATTTGCTATGTAACAATGAATGTATCCAAATTAATAAATTTTAAGGTATTGGTTAAAAATTTGTTATGGAAATAGTACACTAAGATTAGTGTGATACAAATAAAATAAAATTTATTAAAATATGTCCGAAATTCAAACAAAAAAAATAATATTTTTTTTTTTTTCAGTACGGAACTAAGTGGGGCTAAACGCAAAAATTTTTATAATTAATCTATATCTACTAAACTAATGGTTGAGTCGAATTGAAATGTATGGAACAGTTATGGAGAAGGATATAAGCTTTAAGAAAAATCATCCTGTAGTCACCTTGATATAACACGAGATAAGCTACAGGGTGTTCAAGTTGACTACCTCGAGTATGTATAAGTTTCAAAATTTTTTATATTTCTGTAAATTACTTGGCAAGATAAAGAAAAATAAGCTTACTCTTACAATAAAAATGATATTTGCGCTTGAATTTTATTTTTTAATTATTTACCTCGACTTTATTATGTTTTTCGGGAATAAGCATTGAGGTGTATGAGCGATTTTTTTAATATCCTATAATTTGTAATAAATTCCGAAATAATATGCTGAAAAACTTTTTTGATTACTTCAATTTGTCTAGAAGTGAAAAATGTTCAAATTCAGCAATTTGAAATGAGTATTAATTTAATAAAACAAAAAAAATTTCTTTACATATTTCAAAACACAAGGCTTCATAAATGGATTATCAAGATATTTTGAATTAATTTATATTTGCATGCTACATTCAACATTGGTCGAAAAAGATGACTTTTAGAGAAAATTTTCGTTTTTATCGATTAATACAAAAAAAAAAAAAAAAAAAAAAAAATTTCATGCGATTTTTTTTAGTTTTTTGGTGATATTTATTCTTAAAATAGATTTAGATCGATTTGACATTAATTTCTTAACAGGTCTACATTCTCCAACAAAATAATGCGTCGATGTTACTAGCTCGATCCCCAAAAGCGTTTTTTGAGTCGCTAAATATTCTACTGTTGCAGCGACCAATATTGATTTTCAGATCTTCATGACATAAAGGATTTCTGGAGAATACTAACTGCTGAAATAAATTTGGATTATGAGCTATATGACAATATTAAGCGACTTAAAATGATTTTTTAAGTATACTTCAATTTTGACATATATATTCGAAGGAAATAGTACGAATCTGCGCCACGACTGGTGCATGCACAATCATGAATATTGAAAATTAACGTTATTTAAATGAATAATTTTTATAAAGTTTTTGTAGTGCACATATAATTATTTTCTATGAAAATTTTAAAAATCAATTCATTTTTGCCATAAAATACACATAAGAAATACATTTTTTAACTGACTTTTAAAGCTCTAATAAACATAAAAACTATAAAAAAGATTTGCATTTGAAATGTTTATTTTTAAAGAAAATAAATAACTTTATTAATTATGCACATATAATTAATTGTCATAGATAGGTAAGCAAATTCATTTAATTCATGTTTTATAGTGTAGGAATAGTGCAACAAAAGTTTAGAAAATGTCATGTTTCAAGATGGGGACGTTACTACATTTGTGTTACTCCATTTCTTGTCTATAAAACACGAGTGAATAATTTGCTCTACATTTTACCCAGAAAATTATAAAACCTAAAAATTCCTCAGGGAAGAAATTTCATTTGGTCGTCAATGGGTTAAAAATGTGACATGATGGACAAAAACCAAGCATACCTTCACGACCCCCTTGAGAATGACTCACCACAATTTTTGTGTAATAAGTCAAAAAAAAAAAAAGTGATTATGTTATCAAATACTTTTTTCAAACAATTTTCAAATGTAGACCAAAGACTTAAACTTTATATGTAAATTCTGTTTATTTAATTTTAATTTTATTAATTATCTATTTAATTTTACAAAAAAAAAAAACAAAAACAAAAAAAAATTAAATGAAATGAAATAATTCATACTGTATTGTTTTGACATCAAATGTTAATCTAAAATCATTCTGAAATCAAAAAGTAAATACAAATGAATATTTAAAATTGCCTTTTCAACATATGAATACATTCCTTTTCTTGTTGTGGAATTAAATATTTACTCTGAAACCTTTAACCGCTGCGACAGAATTTTATTTTATATCATCCTCAATTTAAAATAAAGTTTACGTATTAAAATAAAGTTATAAAATACAAAAATTGCGATTAAATTACTGTAGGTCTGCCTGTCCTGTTTGCCATTTTGAACCCTGATGTAAAGAAAAAAGTTAACACCGTTCTCTCTCAGAGAAAATTTTTTGGAGTATAAAAGATTTTTTGAAATATATTTTTTTATAAAATCGTTGCCACATTACAACAAGGGAAAATAATTAGAAAATTGTTATCAAAATTGTTTAATTTGTTTTAGAAAATGTATCACTAAAATAATAATTACTAAGTTACTCAATCGTCATATAATGGGGCATAAAGTAATAAATTATAAAAATTTTAATGTCTATAAATAATTTTTGTTATGAACCTAAACACTAAATTGAAATGATTGAAAAAATATAATTCGTTTAAAATTAAAAACAAAAAAACTCCGATTTTTTGAAGATGATATGGTATTACAGTAAAATAATAAAATGCTCAAACTTCCGAAGGATAGTATGGCGACGAAAAGAGAGAAGGAAATGTCATAATTTTAAAAGTAACTAATTAAAAATGGTATGTTTTGTTCAAAGTGTGAATATCGATAATTGATTTAGGCCCGGTTTTATATTATTCCCTTAATGCATACTTAAGTGTAAACATAGCTAAGCTATATGTATTTAAGTTAAAGCTCACACTTAAGTAATATTTCGTTTTTATGATTTAAAACTTAAGTTGACAAGAAAATAAATAAAGAGCTTTAAGCTTTTATGTATCAACAATAGGGTGGTTCCAACTTTCCAAACATTTTTCTTTAACTAAAAATCATAGATGTATTTTATTTATCCTAAAATATTATTATATTTTAGTTATGTTAATTTTTTTTATTGAAAATCTTTTAAATTAGATTGCTATTTGCATATGGTAATGCCAAAAATTATTACATTTTGGGCAAAACATTTTTGCATGCCATCCTAATGTGTCACCAAATAAAATAAACAAAAAAACAACAATTAAAAAAAAAATTAAATAAGAATGTAAAGACATTTTAAGATTATGGGCTGTAAAATTAAAAAGGTGTTGGTGCAAAATATATAACCACAAAAAAAAAAAAAATATTTTTTTATATTATTTAGATCGTATTTTAAAATCTTTTGAAAATTTAAAATAATTTTATTAGATTTTGTATTTTTATTTACTTTCAATAAATATTTTTTAAGATGTCAAATAATTTTCATACTTAGGAAAAACTTAATGGAGGGAAAAAGAATACTTAAGTACGATTTTTCAACTAAGTGGACAATAAAATACCAAGCCTTAATATCTCATTCATACCCTATTCTAAAATGAGTTTAAAACTTCAAAATTTCTTTTACTTACTGACACATATAAGCAGCTATGTACAGAAAAGCCCACTTAGATCCAATAATTGTTGTGCAAATAGAAATCATATTACCAAATATAGTTTGGATTGCCCAATAACACCCCGTTAAAGGCTTATACTGGAAAATCGATTGTAAAATAAAGCCTTTATTAAATCTAAATCGAAGGTTGTCACATTTTATGGAAATTTCCACAAATTATTAAAGAAAAGCTTTTTTTATATTAACATCCAAAATAATGTAAAGCTTATATCAGTCAATTCGAAAATCATTTATTTTTATCTTCAATATCAATTGATCAAATAATATAAATTTTTGATAAATTTCAAGGAATCTTTTTGCGTTTTTATTGTGTAACTATATTTTTGTATGCTCATTAAAGTAATTCAGTAAATATTATATTTTGCGAAGTACAAAATAAAAATTTATAGACCAGTCCAATGATATGAAATTATATTCATATTTAGATGCTTTTATAAGAACTACAACATTTGTTAGCAATGAATTAGGATTCTACAATGCATTACATGCTGACTTCTAAATACAATTTCTCAAAAGAGCTGCTACCCTGTAGAAGCTTTAAGCAATTGCTATACATATATTATTAATACAAATTTATTTAAAATTTTTTTGATGTTTTGTGTCGATGAATTTGTTTTCTGTTGTATTTTGTTAATTTTCAATAAAAACAATTTAAAAGAAATGAAACATAGACGTAATGAAGGAGCGTACATGAAAAAATTTTCAAAATGCGTATTTTTTTTTCTTTTAAAAATAGGTGAATTTTAACAAAAAATGCCTTTAAAGACACAATTTTATGGAATTTTTATTATGGAGTAATAAATGGAGTACAATTCATTATTAGAATGACACATAAAATTCAGAATAGGGTGAATACATATTCCAAAAAATTTTATTATTTTATATAATATAATAATGAAAATTTCAGCAAATTAAAAAAAAGCAACAAATAAACAACCTGTAGTCGTTCAAGTCATATCATTAGATACACCATGAATTTTTAATCTTTTCGGTGCGGGTCTTTCATGACACCTATGGTCAATCGTCGATCGGTTAATATAAGATTTGATGGTGTAATTTATATTTCTTATCCCCGAAAGTATGGCTTATATGGGGTCTATGGTCAATTATGGGCCAACTGTGATAAAACTTTGCACTAGGTTTTCTACTCATATAAAACTTATTTTCGTCAAATGTTATTATTATACTTAGATTTAAATAGGACTTATACACTTTAAATTGATTTTCGGTGAAGAGGCTTATATGTTAACCATGGTACTTTTCTACCGATCTTCGTGAAATTTGGCACATAGATTTATGACTATATACAGCACAATTAGTTTGAATGAAATTGGGATCAGTATAAAGCATTTATAAACATCCATTACAACTATAAAAATATAGGGATATACCCCTTATTCCATTTTAAGCTAATTTTCAGCTAGAAAATTTAGCATGTTCTGATCCGAATTTTTTAGTGTTACTTTGCATACATTTAGATAGATGTTTAATAAATCTTACCAAACATCGACTAAATGTAAGAAAACTATAAAGTTTTATGATTTTATGAAGTTTTATCGTCTCCTGTAATATTATATTTATGGTGTATACAACCATGTAAAAACTTAAAAAAGTTATCATTTAATATTCAGAAAATCCGTAAATTTAATACTCTCAAGAAATTTTCAGCGACATAGAGAAAATTGTTTCATGAATTATAATATTCTAAATGGTACACTGAACCAAAAAGTACATTAATACTTTTGTTCCATAATTTTGACCTAACGTACAGGTGCGTTGAAACAACGTATTGCCATATGTTAACACCTATGCAGTTTTAAAATTCAACGTACAAGTTTATTGATTCGTAGTTCGTTTTAATGAACACGTTCGTTGAATAAAATAAATAATTTAAATGTGCAGTACGTTATATTAAATAACCAGTAACTTTATTTTATTGAACATATACGTTGTCCCAATGAAGCTATACGTTTAGATTTTTAACATTTCCATGAACGGCTACGTTGACTTAAAGAGCCTATAACTTGATTTCTATAAACTTGTACTTTATTTATTATTTTTGTTTTTATTATTTGCACAACAATTTTGTTTAAAATACATACAATAAATACAAAATGGGTTATATTAATTTTCTTTTACATTTTTGTTCGAAAACAATGAATGAGTACGATGAATTTAACATAAATATTTCATTGATTCAAAGTACTTGTTCGTTGATTAAAGCTTCTTCTTTCTTAAATCAAAGTATTAGTACTTTAAATCAACGAATTGTACGTTGATTGTTTTATTGTATATTATATTTTATATTTTGTTTCCTTTTGTTCTTCTAAATCAACGTACAAGTTCATTGAACGAACGAATAAGTTCTTTAAATTCAACAAGCATGTTCTTTGATTATTAAAAATATAAAGGTGTTCTTTAAATCAATGAACAAATACGTTGAATCACTGAATCACATAAATGATTTATTTATTTTATTACGCAATAAATTTAACGAATAGTTTCGTCGTACCGTTCATAAGTGCGTTAAATATTTCGTTGAATTTCAATGAATATTTTCTTCGAAACAACGAATTCGTATGTTGAATCAAAGAATTCTTTGAAAAAATCAACGAATTTAATTTAACGTACTTAGTTCGTTGAAATTGTTTCTTTCAGTATATCTGTGCAAAATTGGGAATGAAAATGTGCCAAAAAATGTCCAAAAATGCCAGGTACAATTTTTAGAGAATTAAACCAAATTAGGAGCCAAAGAAAGTATAAAATCCTTAATAATCGATGAAAAATAAAAGACAAAACATTATTTTTCGAAATGAATAATAATAAAGTGACATTAGTATATATGTTCATTAGATCAGGGGTTCCCACCTCTTCATGCCTCACAGAACCTTTTAAAAGTTTTTGTTTTTCGATATAACGATATCCGACTGTCTGTTGAAATCAGTTTTTAGAAAGCCCCAGTTATCAAATACATATATCTTTCTTGGAATATTTTTGAACTGTACTTTTGTAGTAACTGAAATATCGGTCAAAACGCATTTTTGGACTTTGTGAAGTTTCTATATAAGCGTCAAAACTCGTTTTTGTATAAATTTTTTGTAAATATTTTTTCCAAAATTTCGGTTTTTTACTTAACCATATCGGTCTATAAACAACCGAGTCATAAGCAAGAATCTGAAAAAATTATTAAAAATATACACACACACAAACATATATAAAAATCATTACAATGACTTTCAGTGTGTTGCTTTTTGTATAAGCAAGCAGTAGTTGTTGATTGTATATACATGCATACACACAATCATTTTTTATGTACATATGTTTGGACGTTTTTTAGTTGGAAATAGAAGCATTATAATGACTCAGTGTTGTTTTTTGTTATATCTTCATACAAACATATGAATATTAATTTAGTAGTAATCGGAAGCTATTAGTGTTGTTGTTTTTTTTTTAAAGCAAGCAAAACTTGCTATGAGAGTTTAATTTTTTGTTTATATTTTTTTAGTTTGAAAAAAATGTAGATTATTTTTGTAAGTATAAATATCAAAATATGAAAGCATACTTTAAGGCGTAAATCTACTCGTAGATTCAAAGTTAGCTTTGGCACACGAATTATTATTTAATTCTATTGCTTATTCTTAAAAAATGATCGGGTTGTCATCAATAGTAGTGTTGAATGGATTACGAAGTAAACTTGTTTGGCAAGAATTGGTTTTATGCTACGGGTAATATCGGGAAAATTCAACGTGAAATGAATCCAAGTATATTATATAGTTTTCATATGTTCTTTTTGAACATCATATGAATCCAAGATATCATTCAGCAGTAGAAATGAGGATATTTTTGTAGAGGGGATTAAAAATGTCTTTTCCATAAAGAAATTTTGCACATAGAAACACTTATTGAATCAAATTCATTTAATATATTTTCTTGTCTGCATTGTAGTTTAAAGATATCTTTTTCATAAAGAAATTTTGCAAATAGAAACATTGTCGGTGGATTACGTAGTGATAAAACACATTAATTAAAAATTAATATTTTTGTAACGTTTCTTATATTGTACCATCATATATTGTGCAAGATGATACAATATATTTTTTATTAACTAAACCTTTTAATAGTAGTTAATCAATATCTTATATTGCTTGAATCACCAAATATATTCAAAAACAAACAAGTTATGAATTTTTTAACTATATTTGTAAAAAAACATATTTATTTGTTATGGGAATAATATATATTAATATGGTTTGAAAACAAAATATGGATTAGGAACAAAGAAAAAGATTTATAATATATAATAGTTGTAGGAATAATGATATTTTTCACATTAACAAGATACTGTTTCTGGTAAAAATATTCAAAAATATAAAATTTTTTAGTCAAAATTTTGATTGAATGTAAGAATTGAATGATAAAACTGAACTGAAAAACAGTGTTATCATGAACACAGTATTATTAAAATTAATGAAAATTAACAATGAGAACATAATATTGTTGTAGTAACAATGTACAATAATTCCACACATATTTTTGGTTTCTCTCGCGGACCCCTCGGAATGTTGCTACTCCACTAGACTGCATTAAAATTTTCGGTCTTTTGATTTTTGACCGTAACTCCCCTGCAATCGTTTTTTGGGTTGTAAAAACATATTATGTGAAATATTAGTAAACTTCTAAACTAAATAAGCTTCCACCCTGAAATTTTGAACGAGTACTGGGAAGAGTTATGTCAACATTATATATTTATTTAAAAATAAAAATACCGTTTTTTTGAGATATAATAGTTTGATTTGTATATGTCCAACTTTGACCTTTGAACCTCTGATATAATTAAACTCTATACATATTCTTATAAAGGTAATATTTTTGACTGACTAGAGATCTAACATGTATAGTTCAGAAGTTATTAGTAATTAAACAGATACACCATTGTGACGTGTTTAGCTTTTTTTTAAATTTTCAAAATATCATATTTTTGGACCAGAAAAGGTCATGAGTCTAATTGTTTGTGATTTAAGAAACTCTTAAAATGGCCAATGTCTTTAGTGAATTTCATCGAAGTTGTCAAAGTCTGTCCATTTTGATATGAAATCATCCTACTGATCTATTTCATTGTAATAATTGGCGCGAAATCACTCAGAGTAAACTTTAATTACTCCAGTGAAACTTGATGGAATTACATTAAGAATTAAGAGAGATCAAATAGTAGTAAAAATAATATAATAGTGCCGTAAATCGGACCAATGCCTTAGAAGTATATCGATAAATTTTAATAATATGACGAATTTAATGTGTTTAATAGGAATCTGTTCTAAGTTTTTTTTTCTCTCCATTCGCGAGTTATACTATTGAGATCGCCTTATTAAGGAGTCATATTAGTCATGCCTAAAAAAGAAATATGTACATAATTGAAACAAAATGTGAACAGATTCTTATACAGCACATCAAAATCACATATTCCACCTATTTTTGTTTAAGGGACGATTGCTTTGTAGACCAGTGTAAATATGTAGTTAATTTTAAGTAATCGATAATAATGAAGTTTTCCATATCGTTCATTTACTTCAAGAACGACATAACTCAAAAAAACGACAGTTTTGAGTTAATGTTATAGAAATTCGCGTTATATCAAGATTTATCTTCAGTGAAAATATCGTGTACATATCTTTTATGGTTATAGATTGAAAAGAGAATATGGATATATGTCATTAATTTTTCTACTAAGGTAAATGGCATTTTAAAATTTTGAATGCGATTTCTGCTAAACTAGCTTTTTTGAGTTATGGCGTCCTTGAAGTAAATGAGCGGTAATTTATAATCAAGGACGGGAAGTTCATGCAAATGCATGTTTTTTGCCTTTACTCCTAGAACAGTTTGAACTAAATATCTTTGCGAATCAGAAAATTTTCTTTAAAATATCATCGACATATTTTGTTGAAAATTCATGTTTTTCATAGTTTGACATAAATGCATATTTTTGTGTCATATTTTATCAAAAATTTCAATTTAAAAAATTTTTTTGTGTGGAAAAAAATTAAATCTGTGGCCTTTTGACTTAATTTTATTTTTAAAAATTTCAAAATATTGAAAAATACTATAGAAAAATTAATTCTTGAAAACTAACAATCACAGAAGGACATTGATTATTGTAAACGATGCGTCATCAAAGTTATTGAGTTAAGATGTAAAAATTCTACAAAATATATAATTACGTTTTCTCTTATTTATTAAATCTTTTGGTATAAATATATTGCAAATTTAACATTGCAATAACAGGTACAGAATAAAATATTCGACAAGTCTATTGAAAAAAGTTCAGCACTTCGATTGCCTAAAACATAGAGGTAAATACAGTTTCTCCGGTAAAATTTCCAATCATACATCTGAAGACAGAACAAGTTTATTTAATATCAACCCAGCAAAAACTTTTTGGTTTTCGGTAATGACAACTACTTATTAAAGTAGTTTCTTGGTAATGAGGCGTCATTATTATTTGCCTACTCTGTATTACATTAATAAGTACTCAATAGTATAAAAGCACAGTAATACTGCAATCACGTGTATGAGTTGACTAGAGCGCTGGATTAACAACCAGAAGGTTGTTGGTTCAACCCCATCCTGAAGCTGTTAGTTTTTTTTATAACAAAATGCCTAAAAAGATATTTGAAACTAAAACGAATTTTCGTCACTTAAGAAGCTATGTGCGAGATGGTGTAATGAGTAAGACGTTAGTCATTAAAAACGTTTGGTTAGTTTGTGTCCAAGTTCGAGTCTCACTGACGGCAAAATATTTTTGTTTTTTTTTTTTATTTATGTTTTCGTTTAGGTACATATTTTTGAGTATCCCTAGAGTCAAAAAATAACTACATGAATTTGTGGACAACTCCAACAAAAATAACTAGTTATTCAGGCAAAAAATAATTAGTTTATTTTTGTTTCCAATTATACCTGCTAGTTTACCAGGAAAGCAAAGTTTTTGCTGGGAAGTTATCCATATGAAACATTTGTTTCCGATGTCGTCCATTTTTATAAATCAACCATACATTGATTAATTTTTTAAGCAGCTACCAATAATACTATTGTATTTGAGAGAACTTGAAATTATTTTAGAAAATTCAATCTATAATAGAGACAATAGTTAGTGAAAGAAGTTTGTTGCATTTTAATATAATCGAAATCATTTAAAAATTCACCCGTCACATCTGTTGATGTCGAATAGGCTAAATTTAAAATTTTAAAATATTAATATTTATATTCACTGCATATGTATTTATTTTTAATTTAATATGATACTCAATTGAAATTTTATATCTTTTATTTAATAAAAGTTTGAAAATAACTACATATTTTATTTTAACATTTTTAATGCATTTTTTAAGTGCCTAAAATACACTTTTTAAGTGCATGAACTTCCTGTCCCTGGTTATAATAAAACGACATAATTTAATTTAATAATAGTTTCTGATAGACAAATGATTAAATATTATTTTCTAATGAAATAATTTCCTCAGATAAGACATTAAACAACGATTGGAATTTTATCTGTAAGATTATGTTTTGCTAAAATGATCCGATCTTCATTATTTATAATTATTAAGTTTGAATTATACAAGAATTTGATTTGTCAATTTAAAAAAATTGATTTCGTATAAAATAAATTAAAGAAATTGTTTGGAATCAGGCAAAATAAATCACCATTTTTTTTTACATAATTAACTAAAAAAAAAATTAAATATGAAGAAAATTTACAATAGGAAAAGGAAAAAAATTATAAATAAAAATTGTTTTGGAAAAAATGAGTGTGTCATAAAGAGAAAAAGGAATGATGAAAAAATCTTTAATATTGTCTATCTAAAAATGTGCATCTTCTTTCGAAAATTTTTAAGTAAATCAATAGGTTTTAAAAATTGACACCGGTTTAATAAAAAATGTAGGAAATGCACATTTTTATTTTACTTTTAATAAGTAACTACATAACATTTTTTCTAAATGTTAAAAAAAAATATTTAGTAATTTCATTTATTTTTCCTGGGTTTCCGAAATTCTGAATTTCCAAATTTCGTTAAATTTAAGTTTAAATTTTACGGACCATACGACTAAAAATGCTTCTTTCGATAAAAAATAATTTGTCTAAGTACTAGTTTCATCAGTTAATGAAAAATATTTTTTTTTTATAAATCAAAATCTATCCAAAACTTTAAAAAAAAAAGCACTTAAGTAACAACATAGAAAAAGTTTTCCCTAAATTTTTAAATTTTTTACACATAAATTATCAACGTTTTTTTTTTTTTTTTTTTTTGTTCCTGGATAAATTCTGTTTTGTTAATTTCATCTTTTCAATATTTTTTGGAAAGTAAAAAAATCAAGCTTGTTATCCATATACATTTGCATATGTTTTGATCAAATATTGAAAGAAAATTAAACAAAAAAAAAAAAATGAAATTTTTCAAGTTCTAATGCAATTCATTAAAAATTTTTCTACAAAAGGCTATGCAACGATGTAATATTTTTTAAAGACTTTTTTTATAAGCATAACCAGATTTATTTTCTTTTGGATAAAAATTATAGAACTTATTCGATTTTATATGAAATATCCCAAAATTTTGTTGTTTTTCCTACAATTTCTTACCTTTTACAAGTAATAAAAAGTAATGGAGCAAAACTATTATTAACAGAAATCAAATAAAAATAAATTATTTATTTTACTTTTGTAAAAAAAAAAGTATATCGATTTTCGGTTCCGTTCCCTTCATCAGATTAGTTCAAAATTTTTGCATCAGCTTTTGATATCAAAGAATATAATTAGATCTATTTAAGCAAAATTGATATTCTAAGTACCAAAACCGACATAGCTCAATCTTTGTAATTTTTCAAGTCATGCAGTTTAATCTATTCAATCATCCCAATCATAAACAAAAATTTCGTGGGAGTTTTTTCACTTTTCCCTTTTCTCTAATTATAAATTTATATTTCTCTTTTTTTTTTATCAACTACGGGAAGGGAAAAAAATTCGGCGGGAATAATGTAGGTATCAGCAATGGAAAAAAAGGGGAAAAACATATTTATTTCTCAGGGATTTTCTCACTTGTAATTTTCAAGGGAATTCGCACAGAAATGTAAGCATTTGTATTTAAAACTAAAATAAAAAATAAAAAAAAAACATTTTAATGTTCTTCGTAGGTCAACACATACAAGCAAGCAACAATTACAGAGCTTGCTGACGTTAATGGAAGCCAACGCTGATATTGCTTGCGGATTTCATAAAGGTAGCAAAGAAGCACTTTTACGATACGATAAATTCTTTGGGTCCTCCCAGGAAATATATTGCTGAGTGGAAAAAGGTTTGTTCTTAGTAAAAAAAAAAAACTAAAAATAAAACAATCACTTATACGTACTTTTTTATATATTTAGGTGTGCGCAGATCCAAAAAAAAAAAAAAAAAATATGTTCGGCAAAAGGCTGCTCAAAATCTACGAGACAAAAAAAGTACTGGCGGAGGCCCGAACAAGGAAGTAAAGTTTTCTCCTATACAGGAAGCTACAACCTCGTTGGAATGAAGGTATGACATCGAAGCCCTATGGATTTAACTCTCCAAAAATCAAGAAGATTCATTTTTTTGCCGATACCAGTTTGGTATCCACCTTCGGCAAAAAAACGCAAGCACCAACTAAGCTTGATTACCGGAGGAACAGCAAATTGCTTTTTGGCCTGTTGAGAGTGCTCTGTAAGCACTTCCAATAAATAACGGAAAGCAGGTTTATTTACCCGGTAGTATTTTTGATACCTACCATTAAAAAGAAGACAAAAAATTATTTAAATCAAGAAAAATATATCTGCATATACTTACAATGATTGATTCTTAATTGTTGCTCATCTTTTACAAATGACATACTTCCCGTAAGCATCCGAAAAGCAATACAATGCATTTTAAATGGTTTTCTTTTTTTTTTATTGTTACAAAAATTAAATAAATTCTTCGATGAACATTTGTAAATAAAAAATTAAATGCCAATAAGCAAAACAGCTGACTTCGAAAATTCCCTCTCTCTTATTTTTCATTCCCGGGGAATTTATGATTGGGGAAATTTTTTTCTCGTGAAAAAACTTTTCGTTGGAAAGAAATTTCTCGAGAATATTCATAATTGTGCTGAATATTCCCTGGAATTTACGAGCCATAGACTCATAAAAATTTTTGTTTCAAAAACTAAAAAGGAATAATGAAGTGACCAATTTTTATAATTTAAAAGTTATTTATAAAAATATTTTACAAAATTTGATCGCCACTTATCAACTTAAATTCTTAGACATTAAAATATTGTACATAATGTCGATTTTTTCAAAACAGAGAAAAAAGTTCCCCCTCACATATTAGGTGAAACATCATCGTAGTTTTGTACAAATAGTTCAAGGACTAATGCAAACTCGGAACCAAAAAAGGGCACGGTCCAGCCACTTTACCAACCACCCACTCCTCATATTAGTTGGGTATATACACTGGTGCATATTCCTATAAACCCATTTAAAATTTTTGTCAGCGTTGTCAATTATTTGTAACCAAAACGCGCAGGAAAAAATCCAAAATCCTTCAATTTATTTAGCGCTTTTTAACTCACTTTTTAAATTAAAATCTGATTTTTATTCAGAGTAACAGCTAAAATATTACAAGTTCCATATTTGTTACTTGATTAATGATCAAATGATCAATTTAGACAAAAGAATTCTGAAGGTATATTTTGGCATTTCGAAATGAAATGAAAAAAATCATTTTAGTTTTTGATAAATTCGAAAATTAAAAAATAATAAGTGTTCGTTTTATGGTAGAAAATGTTTTTTCTCTGCTGAGAGAAATTGTTATTTCTGTTATGTGAAATTAAAACTTTACGTAGTGTCACACGAGATACGAATGAACAAATTTTAAATGTTAAATACATACAAACATTTTGAGAGCCACACTCTATTTTGAAAATAGACATTTAATAATGAATATGAAGTATTTTAAATAATGTAATGTGATGAAATTATAAGACATAAAGTTTAATGTTAATATTCTAAATATTTTACAACACACGCCCCATAGACACATACTGCATAAGCTCCTGCACACCAACAATGCAGTATGAAAAATCAAAATCGTTTTGAATTTAAAATGAACTCATACTGTAGACAGTTTTTTCGAATGAAGTTGATTGTTTTTTTTTTTTAAATTTTTTATTTGTCATTTCAAATTAAAAGAAAAAGTAAAAAAATATTTTATTTTTTTTTCGTATTAATCGAATTTGTTCATAAAAATGAAATTTTGATTGATGAATTTGTAGCAAAATCATTAATCGCATATGTATAGAAGGGTTCACCGTTAGTATCTCACTGCAGTATGTGTCTATGGGCGGCTTAAAATTTACTAAAAATAATAATTTTTTACCATCTCACACAGGCCCTAATAATAATAATAAGGACGTAAAAACATGTTCCTAATCGACATATTACTAAAGTAAAACGCACCAATTCAGCGTCTTTTTTGAAAAAAGCGCTAACATAAAAAATGCGGCTTTTGGGTTGTTAAAAAGCGCTAAATCTAGCCCGAAAAGCGCTGAATTGGTAACGTTGATTTTTGCTTTTCTTTGAGGTATATTCGATTTTCTTAACTAAAAACAATGTTGTGTTGTTACAATCACTGTTGTAACAATAAATTAATATAACAAAAAAAGATGCCACCCGTAATAAATTAAATGCTACACAAATAAAAAATAAACTTCACCTTCCTATCAATTCCAAACATGTTGCACACATTCTACGAACAGATGGTAACATAAAATGGAAGTACTCAAAATGTAAGCCAATGTTAAGGAAAATCGTTTAAAATTTGCTCTCAAATACATGAAATGGACAGATGAATGGAATAAAGTAATCTTTTCTGATGAAAGGAAGATCAATTTGAACGGCCCCGATTTATATTCTTGCTATTGCATGATTTAAGTTCGAATGAAATTTGTATGTCGAAACGCAATTTCGGTGCAGTTAGTGCTATGCTTTGGGCAGCCTTTTCCGCTGCAGGAATTTAAATAATATGTTTTGTTGCAACTAAAATGAACAATGCAATTTATAATAAACAATTGGAAGATGCTCTTCTCTTGTTTATTGATGGAAAAATGGATGAAGATTTAAGATATTCCAACAGGATAACGCTGCAATCCAATCCAATCCAATGGAGAATCTGTGGGGGTACATGGCCCATAATGACAATAACGGAGTTAAAACTAAAAATTAAGCAAGCCTGAAAAGAAATTGAAAGTGATTTTCTTCAAAAATTAGTCGTGTCGATGGCAGACCGAATTTTTGAAGTTATAAAAAACAAAGGTTCATCAACACTTTATTAATAATGCTAAATTGGTTTATTAGTTTAAGTGCATATATAGGAAAATGTCATAAAAAATAACATTAAACTACTAAAATTACAATGAAAAAAAATTAATGTACATTTTAAGTTTTTTGTTATTAATTTTTTAAGTGAAGTCAATAAATAATTAAAAAAATTAATTTGTTGCACCTTAATTATTTTTTAGCCCAATTTTTGGTAAGTTGATTAAAAAAATTGATGTGCATCTATAGGAATATGCACCAGTGTACGTTTTTTTATGAAAATTAAATTGGAAAGAAATTAATAAAAATTAGATTAATTTTATATTGTCAGCATACTATGAAAGTCAAGTAGTATATCATATATATTAAGTCTGATGATATATAAATAAAAATGATAAATATGTAATTTTGTATTACTTTATACAATATACATATTTAATACTAAAGAGATTCCTGAAAAATGTCTTTAAATACTTACTTACTTGATTCGGATATAATGCTATATTGATTCCTATAAATCTTTCCTAATAAATGAACCATTTACATTGATAAATTTAAGGAGATTTTTATTTAAAATGTTAATATTATTGCATCAACTAATTTACTTTTAAAGAAGAATATACAAAAAAATGGTGAAAATTGTTCCGAATTTCCTTTTACAAAAAATAGTCAAATTTGGGACAATAATCGTCAAATCGTCAACAGGTAATTTTTAGACCCAAAAATCGTCAAAATGACGATAAATCATCAAATATGGCAACAGTGCTTGTAGGAAGTTAT
This sequence comes from Protocalliphora azurea, assembly GCA_932274085.1. Taxonomy (NCBI): domain Eukaryota; kingdom Metazoa; phylum Arthropoda; class Insecta; order Diptera; family Calliphoridae; genus Protocalliphora; species Protocalliphora azurea. The sequence continues at coordinate 80,519,231 of OW026520.1, forward strand.
CTGTTGAATTTGTTTATAGAAATATACACCAATTTAGATTAGAATATAACAATCTCACTTGTTCTATATCAAGTCAATACTATTCAAATATCCAAAAAGGATAATTTGTCAATAAGAATTTCATTCCTTCTATGTTTAAACCGATGTTGAACCTTAATTTTGTTGAAAAATTTTTAATTTCAAAACTAACGACTTGATTATACTATTTTCAATATGTTTTCATTAAAAAATTTAATTTTTTTTAAATAGGGTTTCTCATTTAGTAATATAGCTCAAGAAATAAGGGTTCGAGCTCGGAATTTGATGGAGGGAAGCGACATGTAGCCGGCGTTGCTAATTTAGCGCTTTTTTCAAAAAAGGCGCCAAAATTCGCACGTCAATTTGTATGCCTATAATAAAAAATAGTTAAGAGGGTAGAAAATTATTATTTTTAGTAAATTTTATTCAGCTATGAGCTGAACAAAATTTTATTATCTCGTAAGACAAAAGTATAAATGTTCAACGTTTTAAAATTGATAAAAAAATTCAATGTTATGAATTATTTACATAGAATATTAACATAAATGTTATGTCTCATGATGTCATCACATTACATTTTTAAAAATACTACTTATTCATTATTAAATGCCCATTTCCGAAATAGAGTGTGGCTTTCAAAATGAATTTAAAATGCAATTAAAATTTTTTAAAATTTATTTTTTATTTTTTATTTTATTTTTTTTTATTTAAATTAATTTTTTAAAATTTAAAATTTTGTTCATTCATATCTCTTGTTTTTTACACTTACACATTTAAAATTTTTTAAATATAATATTTTAATTTGTCAATATTTTATAAAGTTTTAATTTCACACAACAGAAATAAGAATTTTTCTCACCTGAGAGAAAAAACATTTCTCTACCATAGAACAATATTATTATTTTCATAAATTTTCGAGCAACAAAAACTAAAACGATTTTTTCATTTCATTTCATTTCATTTCGAAATGTCATAATATATTATTATTAATTAATTCGTTTAAAGTGATCAGTTGAGGTGTCTATCCTTTTTCCTAATCCTATCGAGTAAAGGATTTATTAGCACATATTTTAGGAATTGGACAGAAAACTCAAAAGTTTTGAACTAAGATTAAAAAATCTAAGCGAAGATAATGAATCCAAATTCTTAGAAAATAGCTGTTGTGAATTTCGAATTTTAAATGTACATAAAATTTTACCGCTAACTTCTGTAATAGAAACATCAATTTTTAATTTTATTTGAAATATAATTAAAAGTAGCAAATATGGTCCTTGTAGTGTTTTAGTTGTTAATCATAATAAAAATTGTATTTTAATTTAAAAATGAATGAAAGGAATTGATTCAATTCAGCGCTTTTTAGTGTGTTTTGGTTACAAATAAGTGACAACACTGCATATAGCTTAGTCTTTGCATTTTATTAAAAGTCACGGATAATCACTTGTACGCTACGCGAATTAACATAGTGTCTACATTAGATTTTTTTATCAAGACAAACGTCAAACTTAACGCGAATTTGTTGAAGGTGGCAACAGTTGCACAAAAACAACAATATGGCGTATTCATTGTTGTTTTTTATATATACTGTTTGACAACTGTAATAACCAAAATAATAATCAACTGTTTAACTAAGGTTACCTTGTATATATTCGCACTGATTTTGACGTTTGTTTTGATATAAATTTGCCTAATGTAGACACTAGGTAAACGCGGTTAAAATATAAAGTGACTTGAATGCTTGTAGAATCTGTTAGCGTTAATTATCTATCATAAGGGGCGCGAAAGTTATAGCGATTTTAATTTGTACATATGAAAAATTTTACAAACTTGAAGTTTCTGTAAAATTTTGACAAAAATTACACGTTATATTAACACCTACTGAGATATTCAAATAAAACTTAAGTTATTTTCAATGTTTTATGGTGTTAATGTATCATATTTTAAGGTTTCCGAGCACAATTGTTTAAATTTTCAGTATAATAAAAATCGTATTCTTTTTTTTAATTTTGAGAAAAATGAGGTTCGCATATAAGTTATTTCTTCATACTTATATTATGCGAAAATATAAGTTATTCAAAGAAATTATATTTAATATACGAAAGTAAATTTTTTTGTCCATAATATTTTTGATCTGCGAAATTTTTTGATTCGCCTCTGTATTTCGTTGAAGTATTACAAACACCTACTACTAATTATGCCAATTATTGTTAATTTGGTGCTGTCCATTCGATGTGCCTTACCGAAATGTGTTTTGATAAAAGTGTCTTGTTTTCAACCGTCAACGACTATTGACTTAAATTTATTGTACCAATCAATTGTAATTTTCATTCTTATATCTGTATATCCAAGGTTTCTACAAATCGTAATTTGCTATATAAAAATACAAATTTTAGAAAAATCCATAACATTTTTTATTAAACTTTTTTTAAGTGCTCTTTCGATTTTATAATGTTAAATAACAAAAAACTAAATTCACGCAGTAATCCACGTTATTCCATATAAATCTAAACTAAAAAACTGATATTTTCAAAAATGGTAGATTCTATTTTCTTTTCAATATTTATGTTCCAATGGGGGGTGCTCGGAACCCGCTAAAAAAAAAAAAAAAAAAAAACAGTTAAAAATTTTGAGATTATTTTTTTTCTGTGTGTAAAATAAAATGATTATTTCTATAATAAAATGATTATTTTTAATTTATAGTTTAGTATTTTATGCATTTGAAAATGGACGGATGTGAAAGTGAAAAGTGCCTTACAAAATAATAATGATTCATTAATATCATTAATAATAGTACATAGCATATGGAATATGGAATTTAAGGTATACATATATCTATTTTACAATATTTTGAAATGGAAAAATAAATATGATCAATTTTCTTTACAGAATATTTGGTAAGTATTTGCAGTCATATAACATCAGAAATACTAAAATACAAAAAGGGGCAAAAATACAAATTTTTTTAATCTAAAATAGGTTTTAAAAAGTAATTTCAAGTCTTAAAAAAACGATTAAAAAAACGATGATATTTCTTAATTTCATATGTTTAAAAATACAAATACATAAATTTCTTTTATTTTTACAGATACAGAAAAAGATTCTGGAAACAATTACAAACTTCGAATAAAGAAGTGGATTTGTTTTGGAAAAAATGTTGGGTTCTCCAAAAGATTTCGATTTATTTTACAACTTTATACAACATTTTTTTATGCACTCAATTTAGACAAAAAAAAAAAAATATACAAAAATATTTTATGTTATAAATTAAATTTTAGAAAAAGTACAAATTCCTAATTAGTTTATAGTTTTTGTTGAACTTTTTTCAGACGGTTATTTATAGAATTTTTGCATGTTCGACATAAGTTCATTGAACAATTGTAGAAGAATACAGTGTAAAAGTTTTATTGGACACTCGGCTGAATGGAATGCATTTTCTATTCCGCCACGACCGTCATCAGCACTCTTTAGCGTCCTAACGTTGTGTTCTCTGTTAAATATCATCTATTTAACTTACAACTTTTTGGGAAATGGAATCTGTAACTTATTTTTCCCTATATGTTGTTAAGTAAGGCGAATGGTTTACGATAAAGCTTTTTTTTACAATTATTTTGTATTCTCCTTTTTCAATTATTATTGTTTACTAGCTGACCCGGTCCGCGTTGCTGGCCCTAAGCAAACATTAGTGTTGTATTACCACACGATTTAAATGATGTAAATATTTTGTAAATAAACCGAAAACTCGGATTTTTGAATGCAAACATTTCGAAAGTTTTAAAATTTTGATATTGGATCATTATTAACATAGGTTTTTTGTAAATATATTCGGAACTATATAACCGATTTAAGAATTTGATATCTCGTTTTGAAAACATGACAACTGCTTTCAAAAAAAATAAAATAAAAAAGCGAAAAAAAGAATATATATATAATATATATGTCATTAGTGGTGCAATATGAAAATTAAATTTTGCCACGCCCGTCCGCCCGCAGACCGAAAATTCCTGAATATTCTGAAGATTCCCTGAAAATTTCATCAAACTTGGCCCAGCCGTTTTGGAGTCCATACGTTACATACATACACACATTCTGTTTTATATATATAGATATGCTTAAACCTACCAGTTTTTATGTAGTAAATCAGCATCTGTAAATCAATGTATGATTTGTTATTGTTTAGCCACTTATTAAGTAGCAATGAACAATATTGTTGTTGTTACTTTTTATTTGTCCCTTCTATTTGTTTTCTATTTTTTTTTTTTTAGAAACACTTAACAGGGGCAGTCATCTAGTAACACTTTAAACGGTGCCTTGTGTTTAAGGTTAATTAGTTTATAATTTTTGTTGAACTTTTTTCATATATAAAATTCCTTAAATGTACAAAATAGTTCCAATTTATATTTCAATATTAATACTTCTTTTAAGAAATAAAAAAAAATAATAATAATAAATTTTTCTGCTTTCTGTTGGGGGTTGAAATAATATGATAAATCTTTTAATTAAATTAAATTAAAATCCAACGAAAATATTGTTGAATTGATTTTTTTTTTTTTGTCAAAATTTATAAAACTTTTGGTTAGTTGTTATTAATTAATAATTAACATAATCAAGTGAACAAATTGTTTTATTATAAAAATTAATTTTTATTCAACAAAAACGATGATTAATTTGATAATAATACGTTGTTGAAATTTTTTGTTTGGATCTTTGAATTCTATAATCCAGTACGACTTATACTTTTTTTGTGAATATTATTTTAATATTAATGCATTTAAATCAATGTGGGGCGATTTTCAAATTTCCTATTTCGCGAAGTTAGACTACAAAATGCTGCTAACGCAACGTTGTGTCACATAGTGTAATAAAAAACTTATTCACGTTTTTTTTTACTCTTCTTCTCCTGCATTTACTCATTTTCTGTTCATAGCATTTTTACATAATGTGCAGTGATTTTACACAAACAAAATACAAACAATTGCTGTTTTTGTAGATGTGCGGCCACTTATAATTATATTATGGTTGTGTCACTACTTCGTATGACTTCGTTCGACTGCCTATCGCTCTCAATGACATCAAAGCATATCAAGTCAGTTATACTTACGAAGGAGAATAGAGTCGTCATATGAAGTCTTTACATAGTGTCTACATTAGAGATTTTTTTACCATGACAAACGTCAAACTTAACGCGAATTTGTGTGAGGTGGCAACAGTTGCAGAAAACAACAATATGGCGTATTCATAATTGTTTTTTATTTATGCAGTTTGACAACTGTAACAACCAAAATAATAACCAGCTGTTTAACTAAGGTTACCTTGTATATATTCGCATTGATTTTGACGTTTGTTTTGATAAAAATTTGCCCTAATGTAGACACTAAGTTAAAATTGGAAAAATTAGCTTGTTTGAAATATCGCGGAAGAAAAAGGAGGAAATATAAATATAATAAAAACGAATGTTGAAGTAATACGCTATATGCTTTAAAGGGGAAAGAAGAATGAATAATCAAAACAAAAACGACGTAGATAACTTCGTCAAAATGAAAGGCAATAATAAACATTTTCTATTTCTGTTTTCTTATACTACTTTCTGTATACCGTGGTTATAGTTTAGCAGTTGTTGAAAGAAGACCTCGATTCGAAACGTAAAAAAATACACTAAGAAAAATAGGAAACTGATTACTTTTTTTATTGAATATGAATGGTTCATGTTATTTTGAGTCATAAATGTTTGTCTATTATACAAAACATTACCACTGTTTTCTTCTGTTTCATATTGTTTCCTTTTTTATTTTTAAATTTCAATTTATTATATGAAGCATGGACGCGTATAAGAAAATTTTACAAGAGACGATAAAAACTTTATAAAATCATAAAACTTTATCTTTTTTTCAATATTTGGTAAGACTTATTAAACATCTATCTATATGCAAAGTAAATAAAGAAATTTTGTGGCTGAAAATAGCTTAAAATGGAATAATGACTTATATTCATATATTTTTGTAGAACAATAGTATTAATGAATGTTTATAAATACTTTATATTAATCACGATTTCAATAAAATTTAGACCAAGTGAGCTGTACATATATGTATAAATCAGGGTGCCAGTGTTCAGTGAACATGAAAACCGTTAGAAAACTAATCATGGCTTTCATATAATTCCATCTTCCTAAAATTACTTTAAATATAATTTAAAATATAACAATAATATTTAATGCAAAATTTCATCACAGTCGATCCATAATTGACCATAGCTCCCATATAAAACCTACTTTTGGGAATCAGTCGCATAATAAATGTAATTTATTATATATTTTACACCATCAAATCTTATAATAACCGGATGACAATTGATTATAGGTCCCACAAAGGACCGCCTTCACAAATATTAAAAACGCACTGAGCTGGGTATCAAATGATCGGATCTGACCGACAATATGTTTTTACTTGTTTTTTCGAATAAATTTGCTAAAATTATTAAAAAAATAGCATCAAAAGATCATATTATTATATTATTTAAATGATGGATGCATGCACTTTTACTTATTCTTAGTTTGATGCATTAAAACTCACGTGATAATAAATTTGTTTGTCATATGAGTAAATATGATATAAATTTTAAGTGTCTTTTTCATATTCTGAAGTTTATTTATGAGTGTAATACTGAATTGTACTCTATTTTGTGAGATTATACCTATTCAATTTGAATCATAGAAGTATTCAAATTTATTTTACTGAACAATTTTCATTCATATTATTTTAATCAAAATATGAAGGTCGAAAACAATTAAATATTTCAAATATAGAAAAATTAGTACTTAAATTAGTTTATTTTAACTTAAATAAAATTTGTTTTGCGTTTAAATTATTATAATTTTACAACGCTTTAATAACTTTGGGAAATTTTAAATTTTACTAAAATCTGCACAAAACCGGGAGGTTGGAATTATCTCAATTTGGAGTCAATTTTAATTGGAAAATTTTCATGAAGCATAAATTTGGAAGTATCAAGTTCAATTTTAATCAATTCAATGGCTTATAAAAAGAAGTCACAAATTTGACAAAATTTACCATTAAAAATAACAAAATTCATTTTTGTTTTTAAACTCATACACTAAAAAACACACATACAATCTCACAATAATACATCCTACACTAACACCATAAAATACTTATAAATATTTAAAACTTTATACTTAATCTTAACATAACTGTAACTTAAAATATAATAACTAGGATAACTCAAGACATCAGGCCTGAAGTCAACAAGGGATATTTTTTGGTGAGCTACTCGTATATTAATATTTTTATTTTTATTTTTATAGTAATATTTATAACTAATACACTAAAAAAATTGTAGTATAAAAAAACACACACACTATTTCACCTATACACATATATAAATTTTATTAACTACGTTTAAAACTTGATAAATTTTTACTTTATCGTTCTTCATTTAATTTTCATTCATTTATATATTACACAAGTCAACAAATTAAAAAAATTGGTGCCGAGAAACCGTTAGTGGTTCTGTAACATGAAGACATTGGTAATACTAAAAATGTGAAAAAAAATTTTTCCTACGTGTAGTTTTGGATATAATGTCAAGTTTTAATAGTAGCTGTCCAACGTACTTTTTTCGGCCCGGCATGAAACCCTATCGGTAATTTTGTTTAATAAATTCATTTTAATAACATGTCGTCGTCGCGAAGAAGTTGTCTCAATGATCCAAACGTGTTTTGTTACATTTGTGGTGACTACACCGTTAAAAAGTTTAGAAAACCTATAACGGATTTTACAAAAAGTGCTTATTTTTCTTATTTTAATTTGGGAATTGAGGATAAAAATAAGCCGTGGATTCCTCAAATGGTTTGTAAAATGTGCTGTGAACATTTAAGACAGTGTATGAATGGTCAAAGACGTCGTATGAAATTCGGAGTGCCTATGCAGTGGAAAGAACAAAAAAATCACTTAGATGACTACTACTTTTGATGTAAAAGTGGGAGTTTTTAATAGTCCACAAATAAAAATATTAATTAAAGATTCCAGTTTCCTAAATTCAATTAATGATTTGGAACGGTCTACTTGGATTTCTTTTGTTGAAGATATTAAAAACTTTCTTAGAAATTACAAGTCAAGCAACTACTGCGAAAATGTTAACGACATGCTAGATAACTTTAGAAACTTGGGATGCAACATGTCTATTAAATTGCATTACCTTCATAGTCATCTCGACCGATTCCCAGATAATCTTGGATCTTGTAGCGATGAGCAAGGGGAGCGGTTTCATCAGGATCTGAAAACTATGGAAGAGAGGTACCAAGGCCATATAATGGCTGACTACTGTTGGGGAATGCAACGAGTCCTTCCCACTACACATCATTCACGAAAGTCACATATATATACACAAAAACTAAATACTAGAAAACTACACGTAAGAATGCCAACTTTTTGTTATTTTTGTAATCAGTATGAAGTCCTAGTTTAAAAAATATACACAGTTCCTTGGCACCAAAACTAGTGTTGACTTGTCTTATTAATTAGTTAAAATTTTTAAAAGACTTTTAGCATTAAATATTTAGATAATATGAATTTTTTGTAAATATGTATCAATAAATTATGTTAGATGAATATAACACGGAAAATTAAATTTGTGATCATTTTACGAAAAGTTTAATGTAGTTGGTTAGCTAAATACGCGGGATATTAGGAACTTTAAATAGAAAGATTGGGAGGGTATTCAGAAATGGGGGGATAAGTGGCATCATATCTTTTTATAAAATTTTGCACTCTATATTAGTTTGTTAAATTTTTATATTGTTTTATATTTTATTTGATTGTACTTATTTGTAAATCGGTTAAATATTATTTTGCTACCTAAATTTAAATTTATTTTGTTTCCAGTTCTCTGTTTATCATAGAGTAGTAAATAAAAAAAGCTTTTTGGCCGATATCTCTGTAAATAATGGACTGACTAAGTTCATTTCTTCATCGGAAAAATTCAGAAAAATTTTTGTTTTGTAAAAACGAAGTCTCTAGCGCATGCAGGTGAAAATTTCTGATCTTTTGATATATACATATCATATATGTATGTTATCGGGAGGCTTCAAAAACGCCATTATAGCTATTTTTAAAAACTCAAAAAAAAAAAAAAAAACAAATTCGATGGGTTTCATAAATGCCATTTCAACCGACCGACTATTTCAATGGATGAAAATCATCCTATCGACATCATTTCTTATAAGGATCCAGAAAATATAAACTTTTTGCTCTTCGACGAAAATTGTGGGAATTACAAACGGAATGACAAACTTTATACACCCTTTACACCTATGGTGAAGAGCATAAAAGTAAATTTGATTAAAAATATAGTTTAGTTGATAAAATAATTAATCAAAAAAACATGTGCTAAAATGCAATCGATAAATTCACTTTAAAAACTTAATCAGTTTAAAATTAACCAAAAAATTTGTTGATTGGATTGAAAATTTTGTTATCGAAATTCGTTTTTTACTATTCTATGTTTGTATAAAAAGACGTTACAAAAACATACATGTATGAACATATGTGTCAAAGTTCCAGTGTTGCCGTTTGATTACATTTGTTACATTTTTTTTAACTTTTCAACGCTCCATATAACATGTATAAATTTTTGTTTTAACCTTATTTTCATAATTTTTAATTTCTTCAATAGTAGTAGGGAAATGGGAAGGCAATAGTTGTTTTTGTTTTTAATGAGGAGTAAGAGGAATTTTTAAGAGGAAATTGTTTGTATGAAATTGAAAACCAATGAATTTGTTTTTGTAATTTTTTCTTGTGAGTGCATTAATAGGAGGAAAAATTGTTTTGCATTTTATGAAATTGAAAACCAATGTATGTATGTATATATGTATGTATGTATGTATGTATTTATGTAATTATGTTAAAAGTACATACAAACAATTTAACAGGGGAGACAATTTTTATTTATTTTTTTTTTTGCACTTTTAATTGTGATGAAATTAAAAACTGATGACTTGTATAAATAGCGTTTGAGTATTTTTGTATGGTTATTTTTGTTTTTGTAAAGTGGAAACTTGAGAATTGTTTTGTTTATATGGAAAAAATAACTTTGTGTAAGGTTCTTTGACATTAATGAAGATATATTTTATGTTGTTGAGTATGGTCATGATTAATATTAAATATTCTAATAACAAATTAAGGGGAGTATTTTTTATTCACATTAAACATTTTTCATATCTAGAATATGTTTAAAATTAGTTTAAGGCTCAATATTTATGTATTTATAATGTTTTCTCAATTTGAAATGATTAATTTGAATATTCTAATAACTAACTATGGGAGTATATTTTATTTACATAATTAGTTTATAACTCAATATTTCTATATGAAAGCTAAATTAATATTTTTTTTTTTTTTTGAAATATTAAAGAGAAATACTCAAATAATTCAATTTACTTATTTAAATATAAAGGAGTATTTTTAAATTTGTATAAAAAGAGGAATCAAATCATATTTATTACCATTTGATCTGAGGAATACTTCAAAGTATAGTTAGCAGAATGGTAAGCTATCACTATTGTCAAATGCATTTTAGCTTTTCATGTATTTATATATTTTTTTTTTTTAGATGTATGAACAAATTATTAAATTAGCTCTTGGTATTAAGGCAGAGTATACAAAAATTGATGATATTCTCTTACATCAACCATTCAAAATTTTAAAATTTGAGTGGAAAGAAACACAATATGGATCAAAAGTTATCACATATTTAAATAACAATAAATGGTTTTATCTTCCGCAACGATTCGTGAAATTTTTAAACAAGAAGGATCCCTATTTAACGCAATTGAATGATAAAAACTGTACTATTATTTACAAAGGTCGTCAATCTTCAAATGGGCTTGCAATATTTGAACTTAGTTATAGCTAAAATTTTATAAATAAAACAATTTATTTTATTTTTTTATTTTTATTTATTTAATAAAAATATATTAAACTTATATAGTGCTTATTATTATTTTATTTATATAATACTTAAAAATTATTATATATCTAAATTTAGAAGAAGATCCTCGTCTTCGTCCATTATTTTTTTATACTCTTCTGGAACTGAGTATGGTCTGACATCAAGTTGAAGTTTCCCATCTTCCTCCATTAGTTTTAGTTCCTTATACTCCGGAACTAAATTCAATGTTGCGCCCCCTGAAGTATCTGCAGGCTCCAAATAATTTGAAAAGTCTTTGGCTTTGTTTTTATGAAAATTATGACATTTCATAAAATGTCTTTTTTTATTCCACTTTGTGGAAAAGCTCACATTAATGCAAAATTCACATGTGAGCTTCTGTCTGTCCATGTTTGAAGTAATTTTTAATTAAAAATTATTTTATTAATACACCTATGCATTAAGAATTATTCTTTAAATTTAATAATTGCTGGTGAATCAAAAGTGTTTAACGAAGCAAAATACTTTTCCGTTAAAAAAATTAAAACATTTTTGGTAGGAATATGCATACATAAGTGTGTATCTGTATGCGTAAGTGTATAAAAATGTCAAACGTTTAATCAATATTTATATATATGTTATTTTTCATTAGTCTCTTGACATAATTAAAAGTGATTAGACATAAATTTTAAACAATATGCCTTCTTATAAATGTAAATATTGCAAATCAATTTTTGTGGAAAAAGAAATGCTTGAAGGACATGAGATCGTTCATTGTTCGGAATGCTGGAAATGGTTTTCAAAGGAAAAACATCTAAAGGAGCATGAAAGGACTCATGCCAGCACATCCCATGTCAGTGGTAGAAGTGAACCTTCTACTTCTAATAAATTTAGTTGTGTTAAGAGCGCTTTCAAAGAAAGAATTCTTACATACCTTTACATAAACCAAAAAGAGGAAATTCTGCATCCTCAAGAGTTTTTAGAAGATGTAAACCGTGATATTTTTGAAATTTTGGAGAACGCTATAAATAAAAACATAACATTGAAATACAATTTAGAAGTGGAGTGCGAATATATTAAAATTGTAGAAGATGAAATAATGCTAACCACCATAACGCATAGAACAAAAATGTCACTTTTAACCATAAGTGATAGTATTGAAGAAAGCACAATACACGTATATATGTAAAAAAAATGTCAGAATTCCAGGAGAGGGATAGTGGATGGTCCCTAATACGAATGAAGCACTTGGAAATAAATATAAATAAGGCTTCATTCATTAGAGGCTCCAAATATATACCATTACCACATTGGATAAAGAAAAAAGATGCCTGTTTCAACTATCCAAATGATGATGAATATTGTTTCAAGTGGTGTATCATACTATAGTTGGACCGTATTACCTCACATCTGCAGTAAAGAATCACCACATAAATCTTCTTCTTCTTATGGACGAAGAATGGTGTCACTACGTTTATATTAAAGATATCGGAAGGTAATTTAAATAAAAATTAACTACATATTTTATAAATTAAATTATTATTATTCAAATATTTCAGATTAGTAAGATCAAGTTTAACTTCCCACCATGGACGAGTTTTCATTTGCAACGCATGTCTGCAGTACTCTCCAAATGAGAGGATAATGGAAGATCATTATCTTAACTGTAAAAGAGTAGTACCGAAAATGCCAGAGGGTGATAATAACATTTTATATTTTAAAAATTATCAGTAGGAGTTAGATGTACCGTTCGTTAGATGTATATATGCTGCTTTTGAGACGTATTTGGAGAAAATTGATAACGAGCAAGTAAATATACAAAAACATATAGCTTGTGCTTTTAGTTATTATATTAAGTGTAGTTTTAATGATAATTTAGATAAGTTTAATATTTATTTTGGTAATGATGCTCCTACAATATTCATAGAAAATTTAATTAATGATGCAAAAGAAATTTACGGAAACTATTTAAATAAGGACGTACCAATGACAGCCTTGTATAACCTCTCAACAATTTGTCACATATGTAAGCAAATTTTAGGAGCAGACAAAGTACGGAATTATTGTCATTTAACTGGCAAATTTAGAGGAGCAGCCCACAGCTCATGTAATATTAATTATAAAATAGCCAAATTCATGCCAGTATTCTTTCATAATTTTTCCTCCTATGATTGTCACTTATTTATGAAAGAACTTTCACAATTTGAGGGAGATATAAAGGTAATTCCTCTCAATAAAGAACTATATATATCGTTATCAAAGTTTATAACAGTTGAAGAAAATCAGGGATTTGAAATTCGGTTTTTAGATTCTTTTCGTTTTATGGCCTCCAGCTTAGAATCTCTAGCCAAAAATTTAAATGACAGTGATTTTAAAATTCTAAATAAAATTTATAATCAAAAACAACAATTTGATTTACTCAGAAGAAAAGGCGTATTTCCTTATTCTTATATTGATTCGATGGAGCGCTTTAATGAAACTAATCTTCCTGCTAAAGAAAAATTTTATAATATTTTAAATAATTCGCATTGTTCTGATGAAGCTTATGATCATGCTAAATCGGTTTGGACAACTTTTAAATGTAATAACTTGTTAGATTACACTAAATTATATTTAAAAACAGATGTTCTCCTCTTAACAGATATTTTTCAAAATTTTAGAAGTATCTGTAAAAGTATATACAAACTTGACCCATGCCAATATTATACTGCTCCAGGTTTATCGTGGGATGCGATGTTAAGAACAACTAACATAAGGTTAGAACTTTTAAGTGACGTCAATATGTATAATTTTATACAAGACGGTATTAGAGGAGGACTAGTACAATGTTCAAAGAGATATTCTAGAGCAAATAATAAATATTTAGAAGACTTTGATAGTAGTAAGCCTTCAGAATATTTAATGTATCTAGATGCTAAAAATTTATATGGTTGGGCCATGTCAGAATATCTCCCATATGGAGAATTCGAGTGGATTTATGATGATGCGGCTTTAGAAGATATTGATGTAACTACAATATCGGATACATCTGATATTGGATATTTTTTGGAGGTAGATTTAGAATATCCACACTATTTACATGAATTTCATAATGATTTACCCTTTTGCCAAGAAAATAAATTTGTTGGTAAATCTAAATGCAGGAAGCTGATTGCAGACCTAACAACAAAAACAAAATATCAGATCCATTATAGAGTTCTTAAACAATGTTTGAAGAATGGACTCATATTAAAAAAAATACACAGAGCATTAAAATTTCGACAATCTCCATGGTTAAAAACATATATAGATTTGAATACATACCACAGAACAAGAGCAAAAAATGCTTTTGAAAAAGATTTTTTTAAATTATTAAATAATTCTGTATATGGAAAAACTATGGAAAATGTTCATAAACGCAAAGATATAAAAATTGTTACAGATTGGGAAACAACAAGGCGTAATCATTTAGGAGCTAGAGCATTAATTTCAAAGCCTAATTTTTCGAGTATAACTCAATTTTCAGAAAACATGTTTGCAGTTCAGTTAAAGGTTATGCAAGTAACTTATAACAAACCAATTTATTTAGGCTTTGCTGTGCTGGAACTCTCAAAATGGAAAATGTATGATTTTAATTATCAATACATGAAACCAAAATTTCAGTCTAATTTAACATTTATATGGATACAGACTCATTCATATACACTATAAAAACAGATGATTTTTATAGTGATATTCGTGAAGATATTACCCCAAGGTTTGATACATCAGAGTATCATCCCAATAACATATTTAAACTCCCAATATTAAATAAGAAAGTTCTAGACATGATGAAAGATGAGAATAGCGGGAAAATTATGAAAGAATTTGTGGGACTTCGATCAAAAATGTATTCATTCAAAACGGTTGACATGGAGGAAGTAAAGAAATCTAAAGGAGTTAAAAAACCATGTATACAAAATTTATCAATAATAGACTACAAAAGGTCATTATTTGAAAGAAAAATAATTTCTGATACAATGCATACATTTAGATCGAAGTTTCACCAGTTGTATACACAAAAATTACATAAAGTTGTTTTGAGTTATGTGGATGATAAAAGAATTATTGCTTCTGACCAAATAAATACTTATGCGCGAGGACATTTTAGACTTCAAAGTGACTTTGATAACTTTTTTACAGAGATAGATGACGATATTTTCTTGATATTGATAGTGAGTATATAGAATTTTTAAAAGATTCATCAGATGATGAATATTTAATGAATGTAGATGTTTAAGTTGTACATTTAATAATTTAAATACTTTCATATTTTCTAATTTTATTTAAAGTTTACATAAGTAGAACTTCAAATGTATATATTTCTATTGAATAGAGTTAACTCCTTAAGATATTATAAAAATATATTTTTTAATGAAAATGAGACTGATATTTATGTTATCACAATGAAACAATAATAAATATATGTCTTTTATTATATAATAAATGTGTTTTATTTTTAAATATTTTTCCATTGTACATTTTCTATTTCGTAATCTAACTTTTTACGATTTCTAGTTAGTCGAGGAGAATATTGATATGGTAAAGTTGATTGCTTCAAATTTTTGTGATTTTCATCCTTTGACAATATTCTTATTCTGAAGAGGCAGAAGTAGGATTAAGTTTTTGTAATGTTGTATCCATATCAATTTCATCATAATTTTCATTAGTATAAATTTCCTCAGGTAAATTTATATTAGATTGTGTTCCAACACTACTTGACTCTGGTTGCATTGTTTGAGTTTCAATATGTTTCTTATATATTTTCCTAGTTTGTGTTTCATTATCACGTAGGTTACTCAATTTAGAACTTTTAGTTTGATGAGAAGATGATATTTGGCTTCCAATTAAATATTTGGCTAATTCTTGTTTAATATAATACCATTTATTAATATCTTTTAGTGTGTGTGAACTATATATTGGTATTAGTTTTCGATGTAGAAAATTGGAATCAGAATATTTAATTTTAAATTTATCGTAAGTTGATGGATTAAGAACTATTAATTTGGATAAATTATTTGACATTTTCTAAAATTTTTCCAATAACTCCACTTAAAACGGATGAAGTAATAATTGGTAGAAATCCTCCTTTTGTTTCATTGAGGTTTCTGGTGAACAAACTTTTCTAATTGTATTTTTATATGGTTTTATTTTGTCAAAAACTGCTTTATTGATTTTATGGTTCTCATTAATTATATTAAAAAGTATTTCATTTATTGTTTTAATAACAACATCATCAACATGTTTCAGTATTGCATTTCGTAATTTAGGATCTGCTTTCTTAAGAACGTAAAGAATATGTTTGTTCTCCTTCAACAGTTTTAGGTTCGAGGTCATTGTTTATATTTGTAAATATTAAATAGTGATTTTTATTGAAAATATCCGTTCTAAATCTTAATGCGTTGTGTATTTGTTGAGTGAGATCAATTAATAAATAACCATGAGCCTGCTGCGTACAGTTATTATATACATCAACCAGAGCTTTTGAGTTTTCTGGGTATACTTGGCGAGCTAAATATTGAAATTGTAACTTATCCCTAGGATTTTTAAACATAACTATATATTTAGAGTTTAAAGAAATATCTCTGGAATAAGCACCTTTATGAAAAATGTTTTGTGTTACTAAAATCACAGCTAAATTTCTATGATGAGATCCCTTAGTAAAAAGTTCACACACTTTTTTATTAGATGATTCAAGCATTAAATCATCCAATATTATTAAAACCGATTCATTTTCTGCAGTAGCAAAATCCTCTGGAATACCATGTATAAACTCTACATTGTTAATTCTCGGAAGAGAATTTTTTTCTGCAAAACACCATTTTAGATATTAAATGTTGATTTTTTATCAAATTCATAATAAATGTGGATTTCCCACAACCAGAGGGACCACAAATCATCATAGTGAATGGATATATAAACTGTTGAAACATGTTTACACTTTAGTACACGACATTTAAATGAAGTGAAGCATTAACATTCTATAAATATAAATATGAGTAAAAGAATTCTTGTTGATGAACTACATCGTCAAGCGAGAAAGAGCTTTCAGCGCCGACGATTTATTCAAAAGGGTATTTTAGATACATGGCAGATTGACTTAGTGGAAATGATACCGTATGCAAAATTTAATAGAGGTTTTAAATATATTAAAATATATTACAGTAAGCAATTGATGTATTTTCAAAGTATGTATACGCATTACCACTAAAAACTAAAACAGGAATAGAAATTTCAAAAGCATTAAAACGTATTATAAAATTAAACAAAGGAAAATCTCCCAAAAATATCCATTCTGATCAAGGGAAAGAATTTTATAATATCTATTTTAAAACTCTTATGAAAGAATATGAAATTAACCATTACAACACTTTTTCAAGTATGAAGGCATCAATAGTTGAACGTTTTAATAGAACTTTAAAAAATAAAATGTGGAAACAATTTAGTATGCAGGGAAATTATAAATGGATAGATATATTAAATAAATTGTTGAAAGAATATAATTCTTCATATCATCGTTCTATAAAAACAACACCCAATTCAGTTAATAAGCAAAATGAACAGAAACTTTTTAATACTGTATACAGTAATTTGAAGGTTTTCAAAGGAGGAAAATATAAATTAAATGATTTAGTTCGCATTAGTAAATATAAAAATCGATTTGAGAAAGGATATACACGAAATTGGTCTACAGAGGTTTTTAAGATAAACAAAATTTACGTAACCAATCCTATAACATATCAACTTGCAGATTTTAATGGAAATATAATTAAAGATGGATTTTATGAAGAAGAATTGTTAAAAACAAAAGCCCCAAACATTTTTTTGGTAGAAAAAATTTTAAAGCGAAAAGGAGAAAAACTATTGGTAAAATGGCTTGGTTTCGGAAAAGAATATAATTCATGGATTCATCAGAACGATATTAGTAAATAACATATGTATAACAAACAACATACTATATTGATCATTCTTTTTAAAGATGGCTTCAAGTATACAAGAAGAAAATATTTATGTTACTTTATTAAGTAATAATTCAATGGATATTTATAAAAATACTCCAAACACTTTTACAAATTTGCTAACACAATCTCTAAATTTGGATGATCACTGGGTAGTTGGATTATCAGATATTTCATTTTCATTACTGGAAAGAAATAATCAAAACATTGCCAAACGTAGAAAACGAAATACAATTTCAAATGTCGACACACAAGCTATAGTACATGGAAAAACAAAAATATTGAAGCATAGTGCAAATAATGAATATGAAGACATTAAGTTAAAATTTCACGAACTTTTAGAAAGCTCTAATGATTTTATGATAACAAACCCCGATCTGAATAATAAAACAAAACTTTTGAATAAATTAAGTGATACTCCAAAAAGTAATGTATCCACAGAAAAAAAAGATTTAAGTGATAAAAAATCAGATCCTTTAAATAAGTTAAAGAATGATACCTCACAAACAAATTTAGCAAAAGAAAAGAAAGTCAACGAATTTGATTCTTATACTAGTAGAGATGAATTAGAAAACGTTGAAAAGGATTCCAGTTTAACATCAACAAACCACATTCTGCACAAATCTTTAACCAAATTTTCAGATAATATGACAAATTATTTTACTAAAGTCTTTTCACCAGATATAAATGAAATTGTATTTATTTACACTGATATAATTAAACCACGACATGTAGGTAATAAAAAAAATAAATGTTTGAAAATATTTTCAATATCCACATTGAAAAATTATATTCATTTTAATAGAATTGAATATTTTCCTATTGAATCTTATAACATTAATAATATATCTATAATGATTCGAAATGATGAAGGAGGAATAATAAGTTTGAATGAATTCATACCAGTTTATTGTACTCTACACTTTAAAAAATATATAAAATAAATGTTTAGTAAAATTTTAAATCATTTTTGTAATAACCATGGATGTGATGTATACAAATTATTATAATAATCAGTCTGGAAATAATGTTCAAAATATTGGTGAAATATATCATACACCAAGGTTTGTGCAATATGGACGTGGTATTGGATCATTGTTTTCATCTTTGTTTTCACGCCTGAAACCATTCTTGAGAACAGGATTAAATTATTTAAAAAATAAGTCATTAGACATTGGAAAAGAAATTTTGGAGGAAATCGGAACAAAACCTGTGAAAGATATTCTATTTAATCAAGGGAGAAAAATTATGAATAATATCAAAGAAGCTACTATTGAAAAAATAAAAACAATGCAGAAAGATAAAGGGAAGCATATAAAACTTAAACGCTTAAAACAAAAACCGCATAATAAATCCAAACGTTGTAGAGGAAAGAACTTTAACGATATTTTTGGAAATTTAAAATGTCGGGATTTATAGAATGTATGAAAAGTGAATTGGATTTATTTGAATCTCCCCCAATTCAAACTAGTGTAATTAAAACAGAAGAAATATGTTATAATCCAATTGCTTCATTGGATAACTCTAGTACAATTGAATTTGTATCATTGGGGAATGGTGAAACATATAGAGATCTTAATAGTATTTATCTTAGGCTAGTGCTTGAATTCAAAGGAAAGGGAGGCGTTGTTAATAACTTGTTGCATTCCATATTTAGGAATTGTACAGTTCATTTTAATAATAAAAGTGTATCTCAACCTGACAACAACTATCACTATAGAGCATATATGGAAACATTACTCAATTATGGAAATGATGCTAGATCTACCCATCTTGAATCGTGTGGTTGGGCTACTGATGTGAATAAAATTAATTCATTAATCGATAAAGAAAATCCCGGTTTAGATAAAAGAAAAAAATTATTTAAGGATGGGAAAAAGGTGGAGCTTTTCGGAAAACTTCATGTAGATGTATTTAATCAACAAAAGTACTTGCTTAATAATGTTGATCTTAAGGTCACATTAAGTTTGGAGAAACCAGAATTTTATATTTTAGAAAGTGGGGATAAAAATGAATCTTATCTAAGAATACATGAAGCTAATTTATATATAAATCATCTTACTATCAATAGTAGTATATTAATGGCACATCATAATGTATTACAAAGCAAAAATGCAATTTATCCATATAAGAGAGTAGAAATTAAGACCTTCACTATACATCCAGGAAACCATTCATTATCTCTAGATAATGTTATACTTGGACAATTACCAAATTTCTTAATTTTTGGAATGGTGTCGAACAAAGCTTATACTGGAGATAGAAAAGAAAATCCATACAACTTTCAACATTTTAATTTACAAAGATTTAATTTGGTTGTTAATGGAGTACAATTTCCAGCACAGCCAATATAATTTAACTACAACAATGGAGGAATATTAAGCACTCGTGGTTATCAAACCCTATTTAAAGGTACCGGAATCCATCATTTTGATAAAGGTCATCAAATTACAAAGGAACTTTTTGATAGCGGATTTTTTTTTACTAGCTTTTGATTTAACACCAGATCACAATAATAATTCTAATTGTGGAAATTTAATAAATCAAGGAACTATTCGAATAGAAGGACGTTTCGTGAAACCCATAACAGAGGCAATTACCTGCTTAGTATATTGTGAATTTGACAGTATAATAGAAATTGATAAGTCTCGCACTATAATTCAAACGCTATGAACTCAATAAATATTATAAATACTTTAAATTCAAATAATTATACAAAATATAAATTTAAAGGAATTTTTGCGAGCAATAAATTACCCAAGACACCTGTTACAAAACCATCATTTTACATAGCCAACACTGATCCATCTTATAAGCCTGGACAGCATTGGGTCGCTTTTTATTTCCCTAAAAATAAACCAGCAGAATTTTTTTGCTCTGCAGGTCAACCTCCAATAAAACCATTTATTTCATTTCTAAACCGAAATTCTAAAACATTTATCTACAATAAAATGCGAATTCAAAGTGAATCATCAATGTTTTGTGGTGTTTATTGTTGCATTTTTATTTATTTAAGATGTAAAAATTTAACTTTTAATAAAAATTTAAATATTTTTACTTATTTTAATTTACATGAAAATGATATGTTAGTTTTAAGTTTATTTAAATACTTTTATTTGTTATTATAGAAAATAAAAATAAATAAATAAATAAATAAGAAAAATATATATTATTTTGTTTTTATTCCAAGTTCTTTTTCCACATTTAGTAAAACTTCCAGGAGAATTTTATCACGACCATCATGCAATGCGAGGAATAGTGGAATGTCTATAGGAGGCAGTATTAAGATTTCTTGAATTTCAATTTGACCCTTGTTTGAAATATAATTTGATTCAATTTTAGTGTTGTTGGATGTATTCATTATTCTGAATATGTTGTTCTTGATAGATAGTCTATTATTTACTAAAATTATTTCTAAAATTCAAAATTCATTCAAGTTCAAAATTGCAAGAAGTTATTGTAAAAAAAAACAAAATTTTTTTTTAAAATTGTATTATTTTTTATTTATTATTTTTTTAAATTAACATATTTGAAATTAAAAATATTTTCCTTATTTACTTATTTTAGACGTTTAGATAATAAATAATATCTTTTTATAAAATCCTCTATTTTGTTTATAAGTTGTCTAATCTTTCTACAATTACAAGTATCAGGACCAACGTTCGCCTTACCATCCGACCATGAACAGTTTTTGAAGTGTAATCCATATTTAGATGATATAAGTTCTTCATTATAATTCCCAGTTTTATTAATAAGTGCCAAATACTCATCCAGTGTTTTTTGATATTCAACAAAAATTAAACCATCAAAATTTTGAAGCAATTTTTGAATTTTTATATGTAACATCTTTATTGCAAAGCTTTCTTTTTACAATTAGTTAGTTTTTAAAAACCATGATACTTATGTACTAATTAACAAATTTTCTTTATTAAGAATTTCTTGGAATTTTATTATTTTCCCAACTGAAATATGGTTGAGAATTTGAGATAAAAAACTCTTCCACTTCGTCTTCTCCAGCGGAGTTTTCGCTGACTACCTCTTCCAATTCCAAAACATATAAACCATTATCTAACTTCCTCCTTAAAGTAAACTGTTCATTATTAACTCCATCTATTACTTTATCTTCCAAATTATTATATCGTTTGGGAAGATATAACATTCCCTCTTCAAGCTCTGCCATCACCACATTTCCATATTTATTCTTATGGTGGAACATACTTAATACATTAAAAAAAAAAACAATATTACAATCGAGAAAATAAAATAGTACAAACATATTTTTCTGCCTCAATGTGCTCTTGAATTGGTTAAAAACTAAATTTATGACAATAAAAAAAATCTTGGGGTTTTGAACATATAAAAATATCGAGATTCATTGTCACACTTTAAAAAATATCATCGGAATTATATAAAAATAATTGCTTTATAGATTTAATTATTACATTTTTAAGCATAATATTTTTATATCATAAACGTATTTAACCCTAGAGAGGCTGAATATTTTACTCAGAAGAGCATAACTGATTAATAAAATAACTTTCTGTTTCTATTCATGCAACATTCACTCCTCGATAACAATATGAAGAATGCTAATGAAGAGTCATTAAATATCCAACAATGTAAAAAAGCAACATATCTTTTCAAATGCATATAGTTAAATGTTTTATGAATACCCTTAATAAATTAAATATATTTTCCTTTAGCTTATTTATTGTTATTTTATTTTTATGCTTTTATTTTTTTTAATAAATATTTCCATTTATTCTTTAATTATCCAATTATTTAATTATCCAATTATTATTAAAGGTCAGTTCTCAAGCAATAGAGGAATTCAATGATTTTGGGAAAAAATAAACATTGATAAATTAATAAAAGAAAAAAAAAATAATTACTTTTAATAAAATTATTATATGTTGAGGGAATATTTGGTCAACTAAATTTAAAAAATCAGATAATCGTAACAGTTTGAATACGAAATGACGATGACCATGGCAGCCAAAAATATGCTCTAAAAAGTTTTTTATGTGCATTAAAAATTACCTTAAAATCGGAAAATATATCCTTAAAATTAAAAATATCTTATAAAAATATTTTTCTTTTCTGGCTACATTCTTAACTATTTAATATTAGTGCTAAAAATTTCTTGACTTTTACTAGCAATTGTTAAAAAAATATTTCCTTTTTGTGCTTAAAAACATTCAAAGCTAACATTCTATAAATTTTTAAGATGAAAAATATTAGGGAATTCTATTGGATCCAAAAAAAAGATAATTTGACTCCTAAGTATTAAACTTAAGTACATGTATAAAATTGTCTGAAGCGGATAAATAATTATCACTTTGGTTATCTATCGTCCAAAACTATGGATCTTCTAAAGCATATTTTTGAATTATTTTATTCTTCGAATTTTTAAATCGAAAATAAACACGTATTGACAATTTATTTTTAAAAATTAATAAACGTAACTTTTTAGGAAAAATTGTAATTTATTCGAAAAAAAAACTGTAACTATTTGAAAGATACCCCTGGCAACACTGCAAAGATTATGTCAAAACAAGACGAATGTAAAATGATAAATTTCTGGTTTATTTTTAGTTTTCTTTTGCATTTGAAAGTAGACGGGGGTATTATACTGAAAATAAAAAGTAATTTACAAAATAATAATAATAATAATAATAATAATAATAATAATAATAATAATAATCTTTTGATATTGTTAACAATAAATAAGTACAAAGCATCGCAATTTGCTAATTGATATAATTTCTCAATACATACACAGAATTTGAAGAATCTATTTTTCAATATTTTAACATGAAAAAATATATATGTATATGCTCATATTGGATTATAATAATTTAATCGTAAGTATTAATTTGAAATCAAATAACCTCAGGATTTCTACAATACTGGCAAAAGGAGTAAAATATGCAGCAATATTTTTAATCTAAAGTACGTTTCAAACTTTCAAGTTAAAAAAAACGACACTTTCTTGTTGAATTTGGTAAGATTAAATATTTCTTAATTTTATGTGTGTAGAAATACAAATACATATGTTTCTTTTATTTTTACAGATCCAGAAAAAGATTCTGGAATCAAATACATACTTCAAAGTAGAAATATTAATGAAGAAGTGGACTTGCACTAGAGAAAATAGATTACAACAAATGAAACAATCAAATTCGAAGAAAAATGTTTGGGCATTCCTTCATGGAATATTGATTTAATGATGGAAAATTTATTGTAAGCTAACAATGCTACCCATAGTGGAAGATATACTATGATATGTAACGATATAAAATTACGTACTTTCATGATTTCGGCCGAAATCAAATTGAAATTACTTAATTTCCCATACATTTTAACAGCTGCAAAATTATTTTCAACTGTGTACAACATACTTCAGCAGTGAAATGTAAACAAAACAGTAAAATTGAGCAATTGATTTCCTAAATTTTTACGTAAAAATATCAAAACCTAAAAAAATAATAATAATAATATTTTATTGACAAAAAACAATATCTTTTAATCAATATACTCAAGAAAATGATGTAAACAAAAAGTATCAGCTGTTCACGAAATTAAATCAAATATCATTTAACAAGTATAAACAGTCTTGATTTCGTTTGTAATTTGGGCATGAAGTTACGTAAGTTCGCGCCGGTCTAAAAAATAATAATAATTTCAAATTCGCATTTAACTGTTAATTAATTAAATCTTAGTTTTAGTGTTAAGTAAAGATAGAGAATAAATTTGATGTACACAAATTTTACAGGAGTCTGTCTTTTGCTGACGTTGTCATTATAAACACTTTCCTACTACTTTTAGTTTACAGATATGTATTACATATGTATCTACATACATACGTGCACAATATGAACACTTTCCAACAAACACATTCACCAATTGTTCTCACCTGTATGTCGATATGTCAATGATACAACAACTTAAAGGTGGTGGTGTACATTACATCTATAGTAACATAGTTACACACGTACGTAGTAATCGTACGAACATGGTTAATTGCGTAAATGGTCACATTAATGAATTTCGTTTTATTTAATTGCGCAATTAAATGCGATCATCAAATTTTTTTCATTACTTCTTTTATAGATATAAAAATGAAATGAAGTGGTTTAACATTTCCTCTGACATCTGTCCGTTAGAAAATACCAAACACACTCAAACATTCACTTGTGTATATTTTGAGTACATATGTGTTTGTGTATGGATTGCATTCGAAGAACCGGAAATTCAATTGTAGCCATCCATTGTAATTATAGTGTCTCCAGTAACTATACAGGTTTTGGTTGGTCCTAATGTTTGCGCATGTGCAAATACTTATTTGAAATTATCAACAGCAAATGCCAAACTCTGTCCAAGTAAACAGGAGTTGGTGAATGTCAGGTCGTATTGACTGACAAGAGAAGGGAATGCTGATGCAGTTTAATCATACTAATACATATACACACCTTTTGATTACTTACTTGCTCTGGTTCATTCGTTTTAACTATAGTTTTTCTTTCCTCTAAGAGGGTGAATAGAAGTGAGAAAGTAAAATACGTAATTTTTCAACACTTTAAAATTTTTGAATATGAGTAAAAAAAAAAAAAAAAAAATATGATATATGTATAAAAATTTGGATGAACTATAGTAGTATGGAATTTATATTTTATATGAAAAAAAAAAACATTACTTAAAGTATATTTAAATATTATATTGTTTACAAATTAAACGACCAACTGTCGGTAAAAAAAAAAAAAATTAAAAAGATCTGATGATATTTAACCAATATTGTTTTACATTTATTTTCCCTTTTCAGTTGTGGTAGAGTGTGGCCTTTATTTTATTTTGTCTGTTGACCTTTCTGCGCTGTTCATTTCTCTTGTTTCCAAATAAAAATGCCAGAAATATTTGTTTTCGTTTAAATTTCATTTTTGATGAAGCGTGAAATTGGCTAGTTTTGAATTCGTATTTATTTATTTATTTATTAGTTCGATGGTTACGGTGTGAATTGTTATGGTTGAAAGTAACAAGAGTAACGAGTTCATAAACTATTTAAAACACAAAAGACAATGTATAAATAACAAAAAATACTTAATGTAGGGGTTAATGTTATAAGTTACAAATTTAATTTCCTATTAACACTTCAGTAATTGATCAAACATAAATAACATTTGTGTGCTTAAATGAAAAATAATAAAGGTACTCATTTAAACGCTTAAGTTTGTTCATTTGAGTAATTGCGCAACTTACAAATTATTTATATGAAGTGGGCTTTCAGACGATGTAATATTTATTAAAGTAAGGTGTGCGTTTAAATAAAATGTAACATACATATTTTTAATTATAAGATAAATGGCATAAGCTAGGATTAAAAGTAAGTTTATTGTATAATTTTTTTCTATAGATTTTTTTTTTTTAATTTTTTGGTATGCCTTTTGAAAAAAATGGAAGTAATTTCACAAAATTTTTGGCGTCATTTGTCTGTAAAAATGTAAAATTTTTAATCGGTATTTATTATTTGTGGAGCCTTCTTAAACTCATACTTGACTTCGTTTCAATTCTTCTCTAATTAAAGACCATATTTTAGCATTTAGCAGATCCATATTGGATTTTGAAAAAATATAAAATAAGCCATTGCACGACCGAACGTAGCTGTTAGGAGTTTTTCCTCTTTTTGGACTTGGAATTCATTATAATGACTTTTTCTAAATCAAGTTTTGTCTAATTCGCTTTATTTGAGATTTTCTAGAAAAAAGTAATCGTTATCAAAAGAAGAATTTTGATACCTACATTGACTATTTTTATGCACAATTTTATATCAGATAACTGTTTGATAAACCGCGAAATTGAAAAAAAATTATTAATATAAAAATTTAACAGACACCAGCAGCTCGTGCCTTAAAGCAAATAAAAATTTAAAATTTTGAATTTTTATTAAATATAACAAACAATATTGATAAAAAAGACCTTGAAAAATAGGATAATTTATGGAATATAAAAATATTGAGGTATGTTTTATATACCAATAAACGCGACTTTCAAATACCTTTAAAATGATATGAAATTTTTATTCGTTACTTTAGGGTAAAATACAAAATTTGTAAAAAGAGACTAACAAAACTTTTATTAAAAACTGTGCAGCTCACGAACGATTAACAGCAGACGCGAAATATTTTGGGAAACATCGCAAAACATACCGAGGTTTATTTTCAGGGGGTAACAAAAACGCTTTTTCCAGTGAGTCGCCTTAATATTTATAGTTTCAATAAAATTGCACTACAGTATGAGCTCGATTTGCACAACCGATATCAAACCAGGATTGTTGCAATTTCCAAAAGAGTTGCGATAAGCGACCACTGAATAATAGAGCGTTTTATTACATTTTTTAATTAAAAACTTATGTTAATAAAAGAAAACAAATAACAAATTCTTAATTTCACTGTTTACTCCACGGAGTCACTATTTTTTTGACTCAAAAAATTATCTGGATGCATTGCAATTTTAATTTTGATTGGGAGATAACTCAATGTGTTTGAGTATATCTATAGATTTGATGATTTGAAAATCCAAATCCATTTGCTTTTTAAGTGTGTTGTTCATAACCAACATGTGCAATAACAACAATAAATACCGTTTGTACTGTTCTTTGACCGAAGCAAAGCAAATACATCATGTGTATGAGCGATTGCAAATACAGGCATTCAAGGCATTTGTCGCAAACAAGTGATGCAAGTGGTGTGGCAAAAAAGCAAATCATACGAGACATTGAGAAAGTTTTTAAGATGCGCTAGTGTGTTTAATGTTTTAATTCTTACATACACACACACACATATATATATATATATATGTCTATATTTTATTGTTGGTTTTTTTTTTTTTTTGAATGAATGTAAAAGGGTTATTTTATACAGTAATTAAAAAAATTACTCTTAATTAAGAATTAAAAAGTAATTGAAACCCAGAAATTAAAGTTATTAAAAATTTAAGAAAGTGGTACATAAGTAGTTATTGATTTATTTATAAGTCCCAAAAACTAATTTAAAAGACTTTTAAATATTTATATTTAATAAAATCTGTTTACTAAGTATTAAGTTGAACAGCACAAGTATTATTTATATTGTTTTAAGTACCTGCAGAACAGCATTTATTTCTCTATTCACACACTTTAAAAATATCAATTTCGTACCCCCAGGTGGTCCGCCCAGAGCGCTATCCTGCTTTTAACAGATAGACGAACGAACATAGCCAGGTTGACTCTGAATCTTGCCAGGACCCAAAACCCTTAATGGTTCTTAAATGATTTTCTCAACATGTTACACACGGAATGATAAACTCCCCATCTTTTTTGACAGTGGGTATAAAACTAAAAAATCAAAGGAGGATTAGAATCGTAAATAAAACCTCGGATTTTCTGTCATTTAAAAAAATTCAAACAGTTATGTTTATTTCATTGTATAAACCCTAGAGGAAAGAGAACCAAAACAAAACAAGTCACATTACAGGTTCTCAGGGCTACTGACCGGTTCCAGTTCCGGAACTTTATATAGGAGGAACCTTTCACTTTTACATGGGGTTGTCAATAGAGATGAATAATTAGGACAGGTCATAAGACAGATCACAGGACTGGTCCAAGAGGACATGTTCAGAATCAATTAATTTAATAAAAATTTGGTAAAAATTGTTCACTTTTCAATTTTTTTATTATTTTTTTAATTTTTTTACTTTTACTGCATTATATTTATTTTTATTTAATAATTTTCCGTTAATGTTGATGGCGGCACCCCGAATCAAGTTCACGTTCTTCTGACGTATCTTACGTTTTATAGTGTCTAAAACTAACCATCTGCCACAGATTGTTATTGCGCGCGAGTTTCTAATTGCGCAATTAAGAAGCACGTTGGAAATTCACTTTAAACTGATATTTAGTGAGTATGGTGGTGTCAACTGGTTCTCAACTGGAACTTTGGTGACAAGTATGGTGTCATTTGATACTCAACCGGTAGTGAGGGACCGCCCCATTACCGCAATTGCCATTAATGTCAAATATGTACCAAATCGGAAGACCTAAAATCATTTCCTATTTGATGTCTCATGGATTTCACGATCCTATTATTAACTCTTTTTTATGGTGAATTGGGTTTAAGCAGAAATTAAAATGATATGAGTTGTAACATTATCTATAAATTTGCATAACGAAATGTGTATATTAGACTGCACCAAAATTTAATGACTTTTGAAATTTGACTGTAACTGCTTTTAGGATCGCTCACTGGGTTGTAAATAAATATCGTTTGAAATATTAGTGAAATCTTATACCGTTAAGCCGGAAAAAATGGATTTTTTAATAGCTTTTAGAAAAATTTAGCTATTAAATACTTAGCTTCGTAAAGAAATGTTAAAAAAATCGTAATATATATATATATAAAGGGTGAAGTAGAGATACTTTTTTCAATAGCCTTTTTTGACAGATCACGTGTGAGTCGTGTCATGCTGTCATGTTATTTTTATTTAGTATTGTTTGGCATTTCATAATGGAACGTTTACAAATCGTTCAACTTTATTACGAAAATTCACGTTCTGTGAGGATTGTGTTTCGTGCACTTCGCTCAAATTATGGTCAACATAATAGACCACGTCCAGCACGCTGTGAAGAAAATATAGCGGAGAGTCGATTCGGCGCCGTTCGCAGCAACTCGGACTGATGTATGGAACGACTTGGTGTATTTTACGTCGAGATCTTAAATTGAAAGTGTACAAAATACAGCTAGTGCAACAACTGAAGCCGCTCGAACTTCCCAAGCGACATCGCTTCGCTCTATGGGCTCTTGAAAAGTTCCAAGAAGATCCGACGTTTTCGAGGCAAATTTTGTTCAGCGATGAGGCCCATTTCTGGCTCAATGGGTATGTAAACAAACAAAATTGCCGCATTTGGGACGAAGAGCAACCTAAAGAGATTCAAGAACTGCCACTTCATCCAGAAAAGCAACGGTTTGATGTGATTTGTTGGCCGGTGGAATCATCGGTCCATATTTCTTTAAAAATGATGCCGGTGAGAACGTAACCGTCAATGGCGACCGTTATCGTGCTATGATAACCGACTATTTGATGCCTGAAATTGAAGCTCGTGATCTCGGTGACATTTGGTTTCAGTAAGACGACGCCACTTCCCACACATCGCATCAATCAATAGATTTATTGAGAGAACACTTCGGTGAGCACATAATTTCACGTTTTGGGCTGGTCGATTGGCCACCAAGATCGTGTGATATCAAACCGTTAGACTTTTTCCTGTGGGGATATGTAAAGTCTAAAGTTTATGCAGACAAACCCGCTTCGATTCAGGCCTTGGAGGAAAACATCACGCGTGTCATTCGCCAGTTATCAGTCGAAATGCACGAACGAGTCATCGAAAATTGGACTCAACGGATAGGCCATCTGCGGCGTAGCAACGGCCAACATTTGATAGACATAATCTTCAAAAAATAAATGCCAAAGTATGTTCTTTCAAATGATAATAAACATTCCCTTTAAATTTTAATTTTTTGTGTTTTTTTCTTTAAAAAAGTAGGGAATCTCGAAATGGATCACCCTATATAATTACCTATCAAACAAGATTAATGTGTCTTAAACTATTTGTGTAAGGTATACAAATAAATTTTATATTTTTTAAGAAATGTTTAAATGAAATCTTTTTTAATTATATTTGAATCATAATTACTGAAAAATACGTTTTTGTATCTTCCTGATAATTTAAACTCCTTTCCTTTCTTGCTTAAAAAATGTTGACTTTTTTAATATTGTTTCAAAAATCCCCAATTTCAAACATTTAAAATTTTGTTAAACAAATTTCAAAAACTTTCGATTAAAAAAGTATGCAGCTATATAGACAACACTACAGGAAATGAAATCAAAAAAGAATTAGATCAATATCTTCTATGACTAAGCTGTATCTTCATGTACGCTTTTATTATCAAATTAAAAATTTGCCAATTGCTTCTAATGTTTTCTTTTAATACTCTGGCTACTGTCATAAATGCTATTGGCCCCCTTTTCAACTCAAAACAATTGTTGACTGATTCGTATAATTATAATTGTTTTTCTGACATAATCCTCGTCACATACTACAAGTTCATTATTATTGTTATTGCTATAAAACTAACTACAAATACTCTCATAAAAACGAAAACATACAACAATACAATCTCTTGGATATAAAGTTTGATTAAGGCAGGTACAAGATGTTTCAAAATCATACTTGCAGTAAAAAATTGATTGTAAAAGGATGGCACTTGCCATGGATTCAATAAATAAAATACAAGAATAGAAACCCAAACTAATTTTTATTATCAATGTTGCCAGATCGAATATTTGTTATATAAAGGATTTAGTAAAATACTATAAAAAACATAAAAGTACCTTAAAAAATCAGCAACATCAGTAAATATTGAACTGCTTCTATGTCAAATTATGATGTTCAAAAGAGATGAAAGAAAGTCATGCTTGAAACGATGCTATTATAACTCAACTTATTTTAATAATAGTGACAGTAAGTGATGGCCACCATTTTATTTAACTGAAAGAAAATAAAATGACTACATTGAGAATAGGCGATTGTATAGCTAAAAATATATTGTTTTTCTGTTTTGTTGATCAACTCCTACAACCAAGACTTCGTTAAATGTCTCAAGTGAAGATCACTAAACTTCATAGGAGAAGTATTATTATTATGGTTTAAATACTTTTATATATGGAAAATGTCACTTAAGATAAAGCTTCTTCGCTATAAATCTAAAATGGTACTCGACAAATTGATAAAATTTTGACAGATGATGTAAATGATTCTGAATTTTATATTATCGAAAATGTTGCACGATGATTCCAAAACTCTTTTTTTTTAAATAATTCTGTAACTTGTGAACCGTTGGAGATATCTCAATCAAATTTCACATGGTCAGAGATGAGGTATTTGTGAGTTGATTTGGATGGGTAAAGATTCTTAACGGGCCAGGAGGGTAGTGTGTGGCCCTCCAAAGTTGGCCTTCTCGGGTATGCTATTTTTCTAAATATTCGCCAAAAATTCATTTATTATATGACAGACAGTGTTTGTAAATATCTACAAAAATACGCTTACATGTAAACTCGGCGGGATTAATATTGGCCCTAACTTTTTTAAAAAATTACCACAAGAATCATACAAATATATGAAACCGATAAAAAATTATATTATTCTGAAGTTAGAACTTAAAAAAATGCCATATTTTTGGTTTTTTACAAAAAGGTGGCAATATTTATTCACTTATAAAATTTGTTTTTTGTTGTGGGCTATATAATTATTTTGCTTTCAAAAGAAATCTTAACGCAATTGCATGCAAAGTAAATCCGAAAGAGCTTGGGACAAAGGTCTCCCCATAAGACCTAACCAAACTTTGTCAATTCTGAAAAATTAAATTTTTTTTGTTAAATTCTCAAATCGCATCGCTAGGATAAATATAAAATTACTTTAATTATATATCTCCATATGTAAGATAAACACTCAAAAAGTATTTTCTGACTTACGCTCCTTATAATGATGGTGTGACCATTTCAATGAAAAATGTCAATTTTTTAAACACGTTTTATATAGATGGGGATTTTAGGTATTTTCATGTATTAAAATTTCTTTTGAAAATAAATAAATTTTATAAGTGAATAAAAATTTACACCTTAAAAAAATAAAAATATGATTTTGCTTTAAAGTTCTAAATTTATGTTAATATAACTTTTTATCGGATTCATATATTTATATGATTCTAAAAATGCAAAAAATGAGATAAAAATTTATTTCAACCTGAACATCTTTTAAACTAAAAGAGATAACCTACACATGTAAGCGTATTTTTCAAGAAGTATCTATAATAAAATTTCTTTTCTGTCATTTCATAAATTAATTTTTGGGGATTATTTAAAAAAATGATATACCCGAGATGGCTAACTTTGGAGAACCACCCACTACCCCCTGACCCGCTAAGAATCTGTACTCCTACAAATCAACTCACAAATACCTCATCTCTGGCCATGTAAAATTTTATTGAGATATCTCTAACGGTTCACAAGTTACAGAATTAATTAAAAAAAAGCGTTGTCGGTTAAGACATTTTCGCGGTTATTGCTCGATATGTATGTATGTATGTATCAAACACAGAGTCATCATATTTCAAAAGTTCGAAAAATTATGTGTTTTTCTTTTGATATCAAAGGTTAATTCAAACCTTAATTCATATTTGCATCAAGTTTGGAGAAAAAAATCTCCTTCTTGTTGAGAATGCTATTATTCTCAAAACATTATCAAATCCTTCTCAAAGGTTTACATTTGAGAAAAAAATTAAATTCAAATCATTATCAAATTTTAAATCAAACCTTTGGTTTGCTGGGTATGTATGTATGTATGTTTATATATTTCTATGTTGGTACAAATTACGTAACTTGAAAAAAATTCTTCCACTAACAAATTTCACAAAAATGCTTCATCTGGCAGCTCTCTGATGGTGTCTCAAGCCAAGAAAATTATTATGTTGTTATTGTTGGTTTAATCATTATCCGTTGCAGCAGCAGCAGAAGACATGGTTTTATTTATAATTTATTAATTAAAGGTCGGCTTTTGTTTGTTGTTGATTTTAATTGCCTTTCGGCATTTGTTATTATTAACCACATGGCATCACGATTACTTGTTTTTATTGTTTTTTCATCTTCTTTTTGGTTTTATCCTGTGTGATTGTAATTCGAAAGGAGTGTTCGTGTGTGTATTTTAAAGAGTAGTAGAGAATGTTTGTTCGATTAGAGTGGTCATTTGTTGTCCCTTTATTCATAATCGTACCATAGAAACTCTCTGTTGAGCAAAAGTTTTTTTTTTTTTTTTTTTTTTTTTTTGTTGATCCTCAAAAAGTATAAAACAAAAAACATGTGTTGCTTTCTCTCATCTCTTTTTATGGGAAGATCTTTTTTTAATATTTCCTGTCTTGCTATATCCTTTAATAATAAGAAACACTCACACATGAGCTCTTGGTCATTTACAGAGAAATAAATTAAACGTTTTGATTAAAATAAATTAGGATTATATTTGTTTTTGTTCCTCGTTTTACGATGATTGTTTTACCAGCCTAAAATTCCATTTTTTATTAGTCACCATTAATTGCTTTGAATTTATGGGCTGTTATCTGTTAACTTGAACATGTTAAACCAAATGGCTTATTAGTTGATTTGCCTGTATACCACATACAGGCCATGGACACATTTGAAAACTTCAAATTAAAGTTTTTATTAGGTACTCGAGAATGTATGCAACAGTATATGTGCTGATTTATGCTTCATTACTAGATGATATTAAATAAAAAAGAGAGGAAAAAAACAGCAGATCCATTGAGATGTAATCTATAAATTTCAGTTTCAATTTTCATTATTAAAATCTTAAACGCTTGGGAATCATCAGATAAACATTGCCATCGATAAATTTTTTTCTTTTTCAATTAACATTTGTTCCCTCTATCAGCCATATTCTTAATTGAACAATTAATAATTGGGTTTGAACCAAAAATCAATTGTGTTTTGTCCTGTTTAAGTCTTTTTAACGCGTGCTTCCGATTTAATCAGTAGATAACTGCTGCAATTATTTCTGATCAATCTGTCGGTATCTTGATTTTGTGTTTTTTTTTTATTTTTATATTTTAAGAAGATTCATACAAAGGCGTCATACAGTAAGAGGAGAACATTTGTATACTTTTCTTATCGTTATAATCAAATGCTCAAAAAAAAAAAAAACACGATGCATCGCGATCAATTTTAGAATATTTGTACTATAAATCTACAACTTCGGAGTTCAAAATCTAGATCGCTTAGTCCCCGAGGCACAAATAAAAACATATTTTATGAAAAACAGTCTATCTATATTTTGGAGATGGAAGAGAAAATGATGAGAATACCAAAGTTTTGCAGAGAGAAAAATCTTAGAGATTTACTTTTTTATAATGGTGGTTAACGCTAGAGGAGATATAACTGTCACATTAATATAAAAATGAATCCCCTTTTAAATCTACAACTTCTGTTGTCTGTGCAAAATTCATTATTTTATTTTAATGTTAAATTTTCCATAACCTGTAGATAAATTAAATTTAGCTTCCAATGTTTAACGAGTTTACGACCACAGGTTCATCATTGTTATTACAAGATCAAAAAAAAAAAAAAACTCACAGATAAAACATACGAGTAAATACAAGTAGTTATTCAAACCTCCATTATGTTTGCCATCAGGTTTTCGTAAAAATTTCATTCAGTGTCTCATTATACATTTTGACCGCCTTTAAAAGAAACACATGCGTCTGTCGAATTGAGAATATGTTGGTCAGCAAACAAATTGAACAGTTTCTTAAATTAATCACGGTAATTCATCTTTGCTCATCAACCATGTTGAGGTCATACCGACTTTAGTCATACTTACACAAAAACACACACATATTTGAACAAAATATTTATAGGTTGCCATATTAAAATATTGAAAATTGTGTTATATAAGAAAGGTAAAATCGTATGTATTTCGAAAATTTAATATACATAGAACTTTTAAACATATTTTTTGTTAACGTATTTATAATAAGTCGTCCCTGCGCTGGCTGAATTACCCATGTAATTTTCAATAACTTTTCAGGAAGGCTAAATGACATTTTCGACGCGTTAGCGAGAAAATCAACGAAAATAGGTACATAGGAAATTTTGTGGAGCAATTTTTATTAAAATATGTTTGTGTTTTTCTTTTTATAAGCTTACAAGTTTATAAAAATATAATTCTGAACTATGGAAGGATATATTATTTGTAATATCTTGGTCAACTTTCAACTTCATACGATAACTGGGACATGCTGCTAAAAAAAATATCATCACCAATATACACAGAGAAAACAGATTTAAAAACAATTCGGTCGAAAGATTTGTTTCTTATTATACATCATTATAATGAAAACTCTTTGACATTTATAATTTATTTTATTGAAATACAAAAATAAAACAAATATTCATTAATCTATATATGTATGTAAGTACATAAAAAATATGAAATATATGTAAAGCTAATGATAAAAATTCTTCCTATCATTTAACGGGTCTTATTACCTCGTTTGATTTCCTCACTTGAATTCCACAGCAATCTGTATAGAAACGGACACTTTATAGTGACGTTGCAGAAGCATTTACAAGGAAAACTTACTTGAAAAGTTGATAATTTTTTATATATAATTTTTGACTATTAGAAATTTTAAACTTTTTATAACGATGATTAACTTTTCTACTGACTGTTCCTTTTTAAATGCGTTTGTGTGCACCCTACCAGTGATTGAAAATAAGTGATTGAAGTAGATTTAAAGTTTTCGTTATTTTATTTTATGTATAATTATGCCAAAGTTGGATTCTACAATTCCCTGTCATTTGGATGGGGAAAAATCTGTTGAAGCTTCATACAATATATCAATGCTAATAGCAAAAGCAAAGTAATCACACACAACTTGTTTTGGGGATATAATATCAGATAAGGCTACAAAAGGA
This sequence comes from Protocalliphora azurea, assembly GCA_932274085.1. NCBI lineage: Eukaryota > Metazoa > Arthropoda > Insecta > Diptera > Calliphoridae > Protocalliphora > Protocalliphora azurea. Next base: position 80,555,737 of record OW026520.1, read on the forward strand.
AAACTCATGAGAATCCCTTTCTTAGCTAACTCTGAAAAAGTAATTGATGACCTGTAGTGTAATGAAAAGACTGATATTTCTAATTTAAGTCAACTTTTATTTTATTGTAGAAAGTGAAATAAAGGAAGAATCATTGTTTACTAAACCTTTGCCTATAACTACTATAGGCGTACAGATGATCAGGTTTTTTAAATCACTTAAATCTCACGGTCCAATCCACCGATAAGTACTTGTTGCGAAAACCTTACCAGATATATTTAAAAGTACTCTTCAAACTACTATAGACGTAGTAAATTTTATAAACTCTAGTGCCTTAAAAAATAGAATTTTTAGAGACCTATGTTTCGATTTAAATGCAAAACATAAAATATTACTACTTCATTATTAACCAGTTGGATTTCGAAGAGAAATATGCTGAAGAGATTGTATGAATTAAAGACAGAAGTAGACATTTTCCTTTTATAGCAAAAATAATGATCTTTATAAAGAATTTGCAGAAAACTATTTTTATATATTACTTTGCTTATATTTCTAAATTTGTCAAGACGTTAAACAATGTTAACATTAAACTAAATATAGATAGCCCAGGAAAAAGTACATGTAATTTAAAACGCGTAAAACAAGTTTCTGAGTTAATACAAAATTGTATTTGGACCAGAATCTCTATATATCGAGTTAAAGCACTAATTAAATGGAAAATTTTAGTTTGTGATCTAAAAATCGCGTTAAATTAAAACACATGATGTTGTTTATTTTGTATATTGGTTTAAACGATTTTTCTACATTTCCACAGATATGACCTATTTGATATCGATTTTCATACCATCCTTTATTAATTGTTTTAAAATATGATAGAGATGTTTCAATGGCATTAAAATCACTTGATGAAGATTCTCCTTGAATTAATCAATTTCGTAAAAATGTCATTGGTAGCGAATAATTAAACGCACTGCATCAAGTGCGCATTAAATAAAAACGCGTATTTCAAGAATGAATCGCGTTATAAGCAAATCGTGTAAATCGTGATGTCATTCAGCAGTGGAAATGAGGAATATTTTTGTAGAGTGGATTAAAGACGTCTAATCTATAATAAATCACTTATTGAATCAAATTCATTTAATATATATTAATTAAGAAAAGACATCTTTATTTCGGAAAGACATATTTTCAAATACCAGAATTGGGAACAAAATATTAATGAAAGGTAATTAAATAAAACAATAAGGGTATCCATTTTAAATTAAAACAAATAATTTCTCAAAAGTTATAACGTTAAATATAAAACTTTAATTTTGAAATTATGCACACTAAAATTTGTTATTTTTTCAGATTCTTATTATTTTTAAGATTATTGTTAAAAAGTTTAAATGACTGCAAACCGGTTTTTATCTAAAATGAGATTTTTCGGTTAAACCGAAAAACGGGTTTCTAAAAAGTTCAGTTTTTTAGATACTCTAATTTGATGCCAAAGTGAGAAAATAACATTTTATTTTTATTTTTTTCTTTCGAATACATTATAATTTATTCTTAGATTTAAGAAATACACTCCGTGACATTAAGATAAAACTATATAAATTTTAAAAATAAAAACGACCTCAAAGAATATGTTGATATATATATATATTTTTAAGAGAGCATTCCTTATTTAAAACAACCAAGACATATTCGACATGCCTTATAACTAGGATTTGGGATCTGGGAATTAACAAGCGGAAATCCAGGGATTTTCCGCTAAAATACTCTCGGGAATTCCCAGAAATTTTTTTAAATTTCCCTAGAAATCGGGAAATTAAATATTCTGGTAAAATTTAAAATTCTATAGTAATCATTTTGCTATTTTTAACACCTTATATCAATGAAAGATTGACGTTACTCTTAACTTGGTACTTGCAAGAGTTCAACGCATATAATACAAATAGAACGTTATCTGAGAGGAACGTAAATGTTGCATGAATTATATTTTTGACTATTAGGTATTTTTCTTTTTATCAGATATCTATGTATATCTATAGTTTAACGAATTTACTTATAATTTGTTTCACGTGAACTTTTAAATCAACTTTATTTTTGTCTTGTCCAAATTTTAGATACTTTAGTTATATTATAGACTTGTTGAAATGAATATTAAATAAGTTGAACTCCGAAAATACTCGCTATTATAAAAAAATTACTTAGTTAGGAGATTTTTCCTTCTAACACATCATTTTCCTTTGAAACAGCACCTATTATCCAAGCAATGAATATTTAAATTTTAGATGTAAATATTATAACTTCAAAAGTATTCATATTATAACTTCAAAAATATTCATATGAGATTATTTTTATCAAATTTCTGAATACTATGATTGATCCGAAAAACATTGTTGCGAACCAATTTTTAGTATTTTCCGTATTTATTTTAATTTAGAAAGAATTAGTAAAACATATAATAATATAAATTAGAGAAATAAAGTGGAAATAAACGGCAAGTTATTTATAATGAAATTTATCCAATAGATTACTGTATATTTTTAAAAAGTTTTAGTATCAAAAGCACAAACTAAATAAAAGTACTTTCGAATGCAAAATGGATAGAAAAAATTCTCTAAGTTCCTCTGAAATAGTTAAAAAAATGTTTGTTCACTAAACTGAAATATATTCTTTTCACAAAATCGCTGAAATAATCATAAGTTGTTATGAAATGGTAATGAAATACATTAAACATGAAGAAAATTACAATAATAATTCCAAAAGAGGCACCTACGCAGCTTTAACACGTTAGGGCAAACGAACAAATCTTTGAATTGCGTCAAATTCAGGCTTTTCTGAACTGTTAACTTCCAGAATTTGACCATTAATTAGTCTTTCTAGTATTTTTCCTGTGGTTTGAGATCTTTTATCATTTAAATCAACGAGTGTTTCAGTTTGGGTATGGGGTTTTCATATTAATTTATTGATTTTAGAAAATATATATACATGAATGTATATGGCAACACTTCTGATTTTCAAAAAGATGTAAAATGTTTAATTAACTAAAACTTCACACATTCATAATCCTCATTTATACATTGTACGTATTTTATACATTTTGGGCGAAAATCATTATCTTCGTTTACGAACATCCTTCGCATACTTGTGCCAAGGGGCAACATAAACTAAAACGGAGGCAATGAAAAAAACATAAAAGCGTAGTAGGCGCAATTGCGTTCTTCTTCATTCAATACCAGTGTTACCAGATAATATTTTTGGCCAACCCCAAAATTTAAACAATTTTCCCCTAAAAATCCCCACTCAACAAAAAAGTCGTTTTGTCATTAAAAATAATTATTATTATTTTTTTTTTTTTTTTTGCTTTTAACAAGTATTTGTTTTTTCGTCTTATAGAGATCATTTTTCGATGAATATTTTTACATAACTACGAGTAGAAGAACGTATGGGCACGCGAGGATATTAAGTTTAATACCCCCGCAATTCAATCAATTTACCGACTACATGATTCCCCAGATGGACTTCTGAAATACTATTAAAGTCGTATTCCCCACCATTAGTGAATGGAGAAGGGGAAATCTTCTTGAACAATTTGGAACTAGGATATACACTGACGGCTCAAAGATGAACTGCGGTGTCGGCTCTGGTATCTTCTCTAATGATCTTGGAATTAGACACTCATGTAGACTCCCTGACGAGGCAAGCGTATTCCAAGCGGAAATACTAGCGGTCAGGGAAGCGTGTAAACTAATTCGCGATAGAAATATTCAAGGGAATATTGGTTTATTTGTCGACAGTAAAGCGGCAATACTATCGCTCAAATCACCGAAAACTATCTCTATTCTAGTCAGACAGTGTAAAGAGGAACTGCTAGGACTAAGTCGACTGTATTACATTACTATAGTCTGGGTTCCTGCGCATAGTGACTACGGTTTCAGTCGCAATCCCGTTAGGAACAGTCAAAAGCAGAATCCAAAAACACTTTCTAGAAAAGGCAAAAAATAGATGGCGAAATCTGGACAAATGTAGAGTCGCGAAAGAAACGTGGCCTACCTACAACGAAAAACGCTCAATGCAACTCATTGGCTACAAACGCAAAGACATCTGGAGACTAATAGCATTGTTTACAGGTCACTGGACGATCGGAAAACATGCAAACAGACTTGGTCTCCCTTACAATGAAAATTGTCGTAGTTGTGACAATCGCGGGAAGGAGGAGATAGTATTTCATCTTCTATGTGAATTCCCAGCCTTAAACGCAAGCAGACATAAATTTCTGGGAGGGTACCAATTAGACAACCTCTGTGAGATATCTAACACTAGACTCAGTGACATTGTTAAATATCTCAATGCTACAGGCTGGATCTAATTAATTTATGTTCTCATTGTTCTTCCATACACTTCTATCTCATTACAGACTCAATAGAACTCATTCACCTGGCGAGTAGTGTGGTTCCATCAAAACGGATTCTAACGAGTCTAATTAATTGCCCGTAAGATTACGGGCTACCACGTAAACCAACCAACCAATGAGTACATATGTATAAAAATACATTATATCATGAATTTCACACACCCCTTATACCACCAATAAAACATAACTGTTAATGACGGAAAATTTTCGGTTTTATTCTATAAAAATCGAAATATTTCCCAAAATCGAATTTTTAAGTATCCATATCTTTTGATGGTGAAGTCAGATTTTAATAACTTTTACGGTATTAGGAAGGAAACCTTGTCCTACTTAAATATCATGATAATAGGAAAATCAAATTTTTAGAAAAATGCATTTCCAATATAGATACATTTTCGATGATCTTTTGAAAGTGTTTTCCTCCTACAATTCTTTATCATTTCAAATTAACTTAAATATTGGAAAATTGAATGAGAAATTCAGTTTAGAAGAAAATGTCTAGTATTTTTAAAAATTTTTTTTATAAAAAAAAACAAACGCCAAGAAAATGTTCCATACAAGAAATCGTTTAGTAAATATATATTATTATTATTATTATTATTATTATTAAATGAGTCTTTGTACGGAAAAATTATATATATAAAAGCTTAAATATTTAAAAAAAAAGAAATGAAAAAACTGCAACTCTTTAAACATCAAAAATAACAGCCGCCTCCTGAAGATCTTACTTCATGCTATCTCGAAATTAGGCTTTTGTTAAACTCGTAACCGAAAATACTCATTCTACACATGCGTTACTAGTAGGGATCGTAAGGATTTCAAGGACTGCTTGAGCAAGTTCTTTATAATGACATGTATGTATGTATGTATATCATCTATAAAATTATATACTTTTGTTCAAAATTCCAATTTTATTAACTAAACAAAAGATACAATTATTATAAAAATTTTCCCGGAAAAGTCCCCAAAATATTTTTAATGTCCCCCAACAAATTCCCCAATCCCCAAACCAAAACCAAACCTTTTCTGCAACAGCAATTCACCAAATTTTGAGTCAAATCCCCAAATCTGGTAGCCCTTTTCAACACTTACTTGTACTTTTAATAAGAGATATTCTTCAAGATCTTTTACTATTCACTGCGTATTAAATTTACATTCATTACGATGTAATTAATCTTGTGTGTTTGGCTGGATGGATGGTTGAATGTTTGTCTGTATATCAGTTTTTTTTTTTTATAAAGTTCGTCATTATCCGTCTAAATGTATAAATGTTAGCGATACTTTGGCTATTTCCTTTAACTCAAGTGTTGTAGTAACAAGTGTTAAAAACAATTTTGTATATTTTTGAAAAAGTTATTAAAACAGACAAAGAAGCTTTCTGACAAATGGGAAATGTTTATGTTATTTGGCTACATTTTATTTCATTTCTCTTACTAATTACAAAATGTAATTAATTTTATACTCCTCTTTTTAAGTTTTTGTAAAAGGTAGCGTATAATAAAAAACAAAAAAAAAAAAAAAACGCACAACTACACGCATGAAAACAGAAGCTAATTTGGCATTTATGAGTACCATCACCCAAGAGTAAATGATGAATTATGAAACCTATTAAAATAGTTGTTTTTTAATTTGTTCTCGTTGGAATTCTCATTTAAGTTAAATGAGATTTTTTAAATTATTTTTACGTTTATTAATAAGGTTTCTATGAATTTGAATTATTGACTCATGATACGAGTATTAGCAAGTACATAAGTTATATATAATTCAAAAATATTCAAATTCATAAAATGAATTCTAAGTGTTACACCTTTTTGAAGTTTTTATGTTGAACTTTGAATATACAAATCGAATTCGAAATTTCCTTAATCAAATTTTGAATATAAAACAAATGTTTTATGGTTTCACTAATATCACTAATATCAACTCAAAGAAATACATATATAATTCCCTCCCCACCTATGATAATGCAAATATTAACGCTTAAAAGTTCTAATAAAGGGTGGTTTGATGTGCTTTTTGTCATAATTCAGAAACTAATAAATATATTTTCATAAAATGATATAAATCCAGATAATATATGTGTAAAATATTATACTGGTCGCAGTCGTATTTACTAAGTTATAATAAAAATAGGAAAAAAGGAGAAAAAAATTAATACATTTTGGGTAAAAATTATAGTTTAATTTATAACGAAGCTAATTATAAGTTTTACGTGTATATTTGAGAGAAAGAATTACATTAAATGGAAAAAAAGTAGTTGGTTCTAACTAATTGAATATTTGACTAATTGATCGTACAAATTTACAGAATTTATGCTGAATTTCTTATATTTTTAACACCGATATTGGTAGGAAATTAAGTGTTGCGAAATATTTTTACACAAAATTGAATTTAAATATAATGACGAGATCACCATAATATAAATAAGAGTAAATTATCTTAAAAAATGTATACATTTGTATAATAAAAATTGATCATCGGAATGACTTCTAAATATTGAACATAATTGATCAATAAATTATAAAGTATTGTAAAACCAAGTGCAGAGAAATTATTCTAAGCACGATTGCCCAAGTTTTTGTGTTATTTAGAGCAATTCAAGTCTCAAGATATATTTGGACATAGTTTTTTTTTTTAATTACTTAAAACGCTTGTATCCTTTAGGTTGGTTATTTCTTGGTATGATATGGATAATTTCCAAATGATACTATTTAGAGATATCACTGCCAATTTCTACCAATTAGCATAGCAAACACTAACTAAAATTGTATAATGGTAAAGATTCTCAAGTACTTAATTTATTTGGCTATGTCTGGCGATTAGTTGTTATATGGGATATACGTTCCCAAAATTCATTTAATGTATTTTTGCTATTAAAGATATTGAGACATGTTTTTGCTATAACTAAACCATTTCTACTCCAAATAAATCAGGTTTTAGTAGATCTCTTATACTTAAAAATATTGTACAAACATTTGGAATTTAACTGAAAATCTCAGTGTAGTGTGTGTCCAAATTAAAAAGTGAGGTTATGAGACAAAATCACAAATTATTCCAAAGTGGATAAAAAATCAACATTAATTTTTATTTGGATCAAATACATATACAATCACCTTTAATTGGGTATTATTAGTTCTTCCATAGTGCAAAAACAAATTCTTTTATAGCGTTTCAAAAATGGAAAAAAAATACTTAGGACCACCCTTTAAATTTTTGAGATTTTTAGTTCAATAATCTTGGTATTGAGTTTGAGTTATTTATATTGATATTAAAGTTTTATATTTTATTTGGCTTTTTATATTTAATTGGTCTTGATGTACTTTTGTGTATTTTAAAACGTGTTTTAAATTTCTTAATTAAGTTAAATCAAACAAAATCTGTTTAAAATTAAAACAACTACCTAAATTTAATAACAAAAATGTTTCCACTAATTATAAATTATTTTATTTTTAATTTATTTATGCATAAATGTATAAATCTGTAATTACTTTTTGGCTGACCAAAATCATAACCAATTAGAATTTAATTCAAATCAATAAAAAATAACTCACCTAATTACAAGCATTAATAATTATTTATAGTTATTAACTACTATTATTATAATCGTATTCAATCAATTAGTTAATCAATCAACTAATAGTAAATATGGGCTCAATTAAATTATGTCCAGACATGCAATTATAAATACATCCACTCACTGACAGACAAAATATACATATGTTTACATATCTATGAAATTACCCCATTAATGACGATAATTAACATTATTTGTTTATGTTATCTTAATTAATTGACCTTCAAATTGGATATTTTAACTTATTTTTAATATATTTTACCGTTGATTTTGCCATATTAATATTTTTAAAAATTTTTAATGGATTATAATACTTCGGAAATCTATATATATATATATATATATATATATATATATATATATATATTTCCAAGAAAAATAAAAAAGCTCAACTGAATTTGACCAAGAGCACCTTCACTTGAAATCAATGGAACACATTTTTTTCTCAGACAAATCGAAGTTAATATGAGCAATTTCCATAAAAAATGTTTGCGACATGTAATGGTTTGGGATGCTTTTCGGGACAAAGGTTATGACCGGTATGTAATATTAATGATATAATGACTAAGAAAGTGTATCGAAAAATTCTGAAGGAAATTTTATAAACCTAAAAATTAATGAAAAATTGATTGCATTAGCAAGTGGTAATCGTCATGGATAAGTCCACATTGTTCCTGATCTTAAGACTATTTAGAACTTGTAGAAAATAGTAAATAAAAAAACAGCAATGCGGAAGTGGTCGGAGTAGTCGAGAAACTCTCCTATGCAATATTGGAAGCTTGGAAAACAATGCCAATACTAATAATATACAAGCCTATGTATCTAATACCAAATATAAGCCTAAAAGATTCATACATATGTAAACATATGTATATTTTGTCTGTCGGTGAGTGGATTTTTTTACCAAAAGCAAAGGGACTGTCACAGAATATTAAGTTCAACAGTTTTTCAATTAGTTTTATTGTGCATTTTTTTTTCTACTTTTGAGTTTATTTAAAACTCTTATTAATTTTATATTATGAATATGAAAAATATATTTCTGTTATTATGTTAAGTGATGTTCAATCTTTTTATATTAACAATATTTTTCTTCAAAACCAAACAAAGTTGCGTTATACCCAAAATTAATCAAAAATAACTTTTGTTCAGTTAGTTTAGGTCGACACTGCATACATCATAAATTATACGAAAGATTGATGAAAAAATTAAGTCCTTGGATCTTCTGATTTTCTTCAAAATAATCAGACAAGCTATGGATTAAGATCTCATTTTTGTTTTTCTAAAACTCGGGATTTTATTCGAGATTTTTGTATATAGAAAATGATCAAATATATACGATATATGTAGTTTTAATCATTCATATCTTTTTTAGTTGCAATTCGATTTTATTAAAATAAAAAGCATTCTAAAGCCAATTATGTCCTCTTTAAGTACTACAATAAAAAAAAAATTTTTTATAAAAGTGAATTCGTTTTTGAAAAAAATGGTTTGTTTATTGGTTAATCAATTCAATTTAGATTTTTTATGACCAAAATGTTTAATATTTTTAATAATTATTATAGAAAATACCAAAACTTTTTTGCATACAAAAATTATTTCTTCAAATATTTTAGCATTTTGTACGTTTTACGCGAAAATTGTTCAAGTTGAAACATATAAATCTAGATACGTAAATGTTCGATTTTACTGATTTAAAAAATATTTTAACACTACTTATATTCGATTAAAAAAACTTTGGTTATATATTCCATTAGACGCATAACCCAATTGCAATTTTCAAGTGCATTTTTTTGGTGGAATTTAAAAAAAAAAAATTAAAAATCTTAATATAATTTTTAAATAAAAATATGTTAATTTTACTAATTAAAATGGTTGGCAGAAAAATCCTACCTTAAGCACTAGTAGGTGGACTAGATGGAATTTGACGTGCTAAACATGAATCCGCTTTCAGTTTTTTCTATCAGGTTCTAATTTTTTATAGGCTTGTCTAATATTTCCCCCCTAATAAGGCAATTACACAAGTATATTTTGCCATAACTCGAGAACAGCTTGTCAGATTTACATAGATGAAATACCAAAAGATGCGAACCAAAATTGACTTCAAGTATTTACATTACCTTTTTATCTGCATCTTTTGGTATTTCACTTATCTAAATCGTTACGGTGAAATATACTCGTGTAGTTGCAATATTAATAAGGAAATATTAGACATGCCCATAAATAAATCAAGACCTGATAGAAGAAAACTGAAAAGAGTTTTGTATTTAGCATATAAAAGTCCATCTAATCCACCTATTTTTGTTTAAAAGAAGACAAAAAAGTTTTTTGCCGATAAGTGTTATTTGGGTACATACATATTTTCTCGATATTTTTTATAAACAAACCAAAAAATTAGTTTAAAAAATATGTTTTAAGTCCAAAAAGCAGAAGTATTTAAATAAATGAGTTTCTGTATGGAAAAATTTATTGCGATTTTTATAAAAAGATACAGCTTCTCGATTGAAAAAAAAGAACTAAATGAAATTGTTTAGTCAATATAAAAATATTAAAATTTATTTAAGAAAATAATAAATTCAAGGAGAAGAACATTTTCAAAAATGCATCCAAACAACTAATTTTCATAACACATCCATTTTTTTAATTATTTATTTTTATAACCCACACCACCATAGGTCGTTGAGATATTATGCGTTTGTGCTGATGTTTGTAAGGTATCTGGTGCTTGTAGCGCACAGAAAAAATCCCAACTTAACCCAACTTAAAGTATACCAATCGGCTCAGAATCAATTTTTGATACGATCTAACGATGTCCGTCCGTCTGACTTGCTGGCTGTCAATGTAAACCTTGTGCACAGAATATAGGTCGCAATCTTTAAGATAATTCAATGAAATTTGGCACGTAGGATTTTCATGACATAACGACGAAAGCTATTCAAATTGGTTATGATCGGTCCATTATTTCACCTATCTCCCATACAAATGTCCTCCCGGAATAGGGCTTTAACAATCATAAATGCCTTAAATATAGCAATATTTGAAATAAAAATTAAAATAATGAAATTCAGTGTTATAGAAGTTATATAAGTATAAGTCATTGTGCCAAATTTCATGATAATCGGTCCATAATTGACCATAGCTCCCATATAAAACCCTTTTACCAAAATCACTTTAAAATGCATAAATCACATACACATATAAGAATCAGGTTTATAATTTTATAAAGTGCATAAATTCATAGAAATGTTAGTATTAACGTAATATTCTGTATTCGTACATTTTAGTTTAGACTTAGTAAAAGTATCGTCCAACATTTGTCCACATGTCTAATATAAGACTAATTCACGAACTTTGATGGACATACACAACAATGTGGGGTATCATATGGTCGGGCTTGACTGACTATATCTTTCTTACTTGTTTTTAAATATGATTTTAGAAGAAATCTTTAAATGTGATTTTAGAAGAAAGTCATTAGAAAATCGTCTTTCTAATGACTTTCAAATGAATGAGATCCGATTTTAACTTCAAAAGATATGAAAAATACTCATTAAGCGTAATATTTTAGTTTTTTTTTTTGAATTTTTTGGAATTTCAAAAAATGTAAATAGGTATCTCGTTACGGTTATACAAAGTATGTACATATGTGCAAAATTTGAATCAAATGCGAAGACCTATGGAATTTTTCATATGTGTTGTCTCATGGAATTCATGATATACATATGGGAAATTTTAAATATTTTCGAAACTCTTTGAAACTACCTTTATGTGTCTTGTATTTTTAAAGTTTGTTTTAAAACCAGAAAAACTGTTTGCTAGATTTTGATAGACCTTACAAATTAATGAAGAAAACCAAAATTTTATGTCATTTCTTTAAAATATTGATGAACTACAGCCATTTAAAGCTAAAAATATAAATAATTGTGTTGAAACTTTCGAGAATTTTTTTATTTTGCTTTTGCATTTACAATTTACATCTTTTAGACACAAACCATTAACAAGTCCGAAGACAAGACATAGGAAATTCGAATATGGCACACTGGTCAAAAATCCACTTTTTCTTGTACAAATTCAAAAAACATTGTTAGTGCCTTTTCGAGGTTGTATCAAAGTCATTTTATCTAAAATTAACAATAATATTTAATAAAACCATTTTTAAGTGTTTCAGCTAAAAATCATAATTTTACTAAAGTAGAGATATTTTTTAAATATGATATTTACTTTTCCCTTTTTTTTTATAATTTTTTTTAAATTTGTATATTTTTATTAATTTCTGAAACTACCCAATACATTAGAACCATTTAACTGAAAGAAAATTTATAATTGCAATAGTTTGCCGAAAAATGCTGGTGCTATCTAAATTGTTACATAAAATAGTCACTTTGACAAATACTTTCACGTTTTTACATTGGAGCAAATTTCTGCCCAAACATAACTGTTTGTCCTTCAAAATTATAGGTTGTCTAGATAAACAATCCATATAACCACAAATATCAAAAATAACAACAAATACACGACTTGTACAAAATTTAAAACAATGTTCATAAAATACATCTCTTAAGCTGTAATTTACATTACACAACATTGTTATAGATTTTTTTAGTACTTTTTTAACTCTAGCTCCATTTAAATAAAAATGTTAAAAATAATATTAAACTACCAACTTTAATGCCTTGTTCTTGATTATTTGGTCTGCTATCATTTATAAAAAAATCTGTTTTTACCATTTCTTAAATTATTATTTTGTAATTTCTACAAAAAAAAAAAAAAAATATATATATATATATATATTTTGGACCAGTGTGTATTGTATAACTAGTTATCATATGTCGCTTAAACCGAATTTTTTAATAAATAACACCTTCGAGTCAAGTGGGCACTTCAATATTTTCAAATGCAAAAATCTTGTGAAATTTTAAAAATTCTCTAAATTTTTTTCCACATTTTTTAATATAATATATTACTTTAGATTTCCGAAAAATATATGCAGGAAATTGTATTGAAGAAACATATCTATTTTATGCTGGCTACAGCGAATCAATCACATTTCGCTTGTTGACAAATATCGCAAAGTAAATATAAATTCAATTAATATTGATGTCAAATGAAAGCCTTAACTTAATTTCATAATACTAAAATCTAGCAGTTATAATTTTAAAGAATAATTTCATAACCTCAAAAAACATCCTTACATATTTTGCATTATAGTTCGGAATTTAAAATAATAAAACAGATTTTAAAAGTAAATCTTATCACTACATAAGATAGATGTTTAAAATTTCGCGAAAATGCACTTAAAAAAAACTAAAATCATATATATATTCGTATATATATATTACTCGTAATTTATTGAGATTTTTTACTTATAAAAGTTTTTTGCTGTTTGTTATTAAAGTTACAGAAATAGTTTTGACATATGCTGATAACACTTTAGTATTTCTATGATATCGGTCTTGGTTTCGATAAAGCAATTTTTAAAATTTGTTTCAACGTTTTAACTTTTGATAAAAATGATTGAAGTAAACAGACTTTACATGCACAAATACCAGTTAACAAAACCCCAAATCGACGTTCGTGTCAGAAGAAAAAATTTCGAAAATATTTTTAATTAAAATTTTCAAAATTTTTGAAATTCCTCTTATAAGTTTTTTGTATTATTTTTCATCATATACTGTACATATGTACATTAGGATTATAACCAGGGAAACCACAAATATGCTCTTAAAATACAAAAATATGCTATTTGAAAACAAATAATTTATAAAATATTTAAACAAAAGATACTTTTTGAATTAAAATATAGTGTTTTATTAAAGTTCTATTATAAAATAAAAATAAAATTTATCATCGGTGCGCTGTTCAAAGGCCCTAATATTTTTAATTCCACAAAAATTATATGTTCTCCACATAATAAGAAAAAAGATAATATATTCTCCACATAATAATTATTTCAAAAATGACTGATGAAGATGTATTAAACTCTTTGTTGCTACAAGTCCAGCTTATGCGGTACACATCAAGATTCATTTAAAATATTAAACATTTTTGCAGCTTTTATTTCTTATGCGATCACTTAACTTAGAAGTGACAATATTCTCTAAAAGAGTTAAAAATTCTGTAAAAAAAAAAAAAAAAAACAAAATATGCTGTACATCCCAGCAAAAACTTTGCTTTCCTGGTAAGCTAGCAGGTATAATTGGAAACAAAAATAAACTACTTATTTTTTTCCTAATTAACTAGTTATTTTTGTTCGACTTGTCCACAAATTCATATAGTTATTTTTTGGCTCTAGGGGTACTCAAAAATATGTACCTAAACGAAAACAAAAATAAAAAAAAAAAACAAAAAAATTTTGCCGTCAGTGAGACTCGAACTTGGACACACACTAACCATTCGTTTTTACTGACTAACGTCTTACTCAGTACACCATCTCGCACATAGCATCCTGAGCGACAAAAACTCTATTTAGTTTAAAATATCTTTTTAGACATTTTGTTATAAAAAACTAACAGCTTCAGAATGGGGTTGAACCAACAACCTTCTGGTTGTTAATCCGGCGCTCTAGCGAACTCATCCACGTGATTGCAGTATTACTGTGCTATTATAATATTGAGTACTTATTAATGTAATACAGAGTAGGCAAATAATAATGACGCCTCATTACCAAGAAACTACTTTAATAAGTGTAACGTGGAAATAGTACACTCAATACTACTATTTTCACGTACATATTTCTTAATATATTAATTTATGAAGTTACTACCATTTTTTCCTTTTATTTACTATTATTTATGTATTTTAAATTATTTTTCCTTTTCATACTAATATATTGAATATGTTATTAGTAATAGGTAATTACTAATTATTAGTAATAGGTAATTACATTGAGCGTCCCTACTGTAAATACTACATACACACCCACACAAATGTGTAACAACTGCTTTAGTTGTGCAGTTGATATTGTTTAATGGTCAACAAGCAATATAATTCTCATTTAGTTGATACATGACTAAGTAGAAAATAAACAAAGTTCGATTACAATCGGGGCGATTCAAACAAGACAAGAATCCGCCGCATAAGTCTCTGATATTATTCTAGATGAATTGAAGAGCCGATTAGATTTTGCGAAAGTAGAATATAATCGTATTTTGCACGCTCAACTTCTGTTGGGTCCCTTAAATAAATTTTACACGCGTGACTTCGGTTATAGCGTTCTCACGAGTGACTTCGGTTGTTCGTTCTCACGAGTGACTTCGGTTGTTCGTTCTCACGAGTGACTTCGGTTGTTCGTTCTCACGAGTGACTTCGGTTGTTCGTGCTCACGAGTAGAATATTAACCCGTAGAATTGCATGGTAATAGTAGTAGAGAAGTAGCTAGCCATTAGCTTTAAGAAACCATTGTACGTATTGTAGAAAAAGATATGATCTTCGATTCCCGAAGCTGCCACCTGTACCAGGAAACCGATCCAGCCGAATACCCGAACCCGATTGACAGCTGAGAGTGTCGAAGCCGAACGTACGACCTTAATTCTACTCCCGAACCCAGAATCTTCGATCCCCGAAGCTGCCACCTGTACCAGAAACCTATTCCGCCGTAAACCCGAACCAATTTGACAGCTGAGTGTATCAAAGCCAAAAGTTCAAAGTCGAAGCCGAACTTACGATGTTGATCTTAATTCTACTACCGAGTCAAGAATCTTCGGACCCGACGCTGCCACCTGAACCAGAAACCGATCCTGCCGTAAACCCGAATCAGTTTTATAGCCGAGAGTGTCGAAGCCGAAAGTTCAAAGCCAATTCTACTACCGAACCGATCCTGATATAAGCCGAAGTGTCGAAGCCGAACATACGACGCCGATCTTAATTCTACTGCTGAACCCAGAATCTTCGATCCGCGAAGCTGCCACCTGTACCAGAAACCGATCCCGCCGTAAACCCGAACCAGTTTGACAGCTGAGTGTGTCGAAGCCGAAAGTTCAAAGTCGAAGCTAAGAGTGTCGAGCCGAACATACGATGTTGATCTTAATTCTACTGCCGAGCCAAGAATCTTCTGACCCGACACTGCCACCTGAACCAGAAACCGATCCTGCCGTAAACCCGAATCAGTTTGACAGCCGAGAGTCTCGAAGCCGAAAGCTCAAAGCCAATTCTATTACCGAACCGATCCTAATATAAGCCGAAGAACCGAATCGATCCTAATATAAGCCGAATAACCGAACCGATCCTAATATAAGCCGAAGTGTCGAAGCCGAACATACGACGCCGATCTTGATTCTACTGCTGAACCCAGAATCTTCGATCCCCGAAGATGCCACCTGTACCAGATACCGATCCCTCCGTTAACCCGAACCAGTTTAACAGCTGAGTGTGGCGAAGCCGAGAGTTCAAAGTCGAAGTTAAGAGTGTCGAAGCCGAAAGTTCAAAGTCGAATACCTAACCGAGCCTATTACAAGCCAATTAACCGAAGCAAACATAATTTAAGTCGATCAACCGTACCGATATCAACATACATCGAAGAGCCGAAATAAGCCTTGCTGAATAAGGAAATGCAGAAATATTTATTAAGCCGGTGGTATCCGAATTGGAGTTATAGAAATTATTCTCTCGTAATATCTTTATATTTTGTACTTGAAATATTCTTGACGTATTCAGCAAAGAAACTATTATTATTTTAACACCCCAGAAAGGGTAAAACAAACGTCTTATTACTTAAGGTTTGTGGATCCGTAAGTAGACCCTGGAAGCCACTAAGTTACCTCAGCCGACGACAAAACCACGTTATATAAGCAGTTGTTATTAACGAAAACCAAAAAGTTTTTGCTGGGATGCGACAATATCCTCTTAAAGGTGAAATATGCACTTTCAAATCGATGTCATATTGCTTTATTTGTTCCGAAACGGATAAATATTTTATCAATGGTTTCATTCAACGTACGGGAAAAAACATGCAGTTGCGTATTTGTAGTTTCTCTTTTTATAAATATCCAAAATACTATAGCAAGATCTTGTGGAAAGATACAAAGGAATATGATATTAATTTTTCGCGATCGTGAAAAAAGTTCATGTACCAATTTTTTTTATAATATTGTTTTTGTAAAAAAGAATTTGCATTTTCCGCCAAATTTTTATCACTTTTTAGTGTCTTCTTTTATAAAATAATTTAAAAAAATTCTAATCAATTTCTGTGAAATCGCGATATTAATATGAAACTTATAAACAAAACAATTAATTCATTTTTTTATTTTTACTGATGTAATTTGTCTTAAAGTGTTAAATTTTTCGACATTTTTTTATGTAAAATAAAATATGTAATCATTTCCACTCATTTGACATAAAATACATTTGAGCAAAAATGTATTAAATTAATTTCTGACAGATTTATATACTTTATTCAATAACCGATAAGTCCTAAATATTTTTCTTCTAATTATCTGACCATTTCGCAATACTTTCCTTATTTGGGTGTAAGAAGAATATAAAACGATTTTTTCCACACATAATATCTATGTAAGTTGTTCCATTTAAAGATTTAGAACTTTATATAAGAATACAAAATTTATTTTAAATAATAATATTAAAAATATGTACAAAATAAGAAATTTCTTTCGGTGCGTGAAATCGACGGAAAAGTTCGGTTTATATTATTTTGAGGTCCAAAAAGACTCTAATACATATGAACATGGTTCCTAAACTAAATTATCATTTATTAATTAACCTTTACTAAAGCTTATTAGTGCAATTAGATTTAAAAATATTTTTGAAGATGTAAGCGTTTCAACAAATTGGAAGCATTTTAACTAAAATAAATTTTATTTCAGTCATAACTTTCATTCTCATAACTTTCGTTCTTTTGCATTAACTTAAAATTAGAGTTATTAAATTAATACATTTAGAAATATGTAAAATTATCTTTACACACTTCTAAGTGTTCGACACATTGTTATAATGATTTGACAGTATCGAGGCTTCTCACGGATCAGAGGTACCGCGAGGATCCATTCATTCTACTATTCAAAATTTTTTATTTTTAATAATCTACATTAAACTTTTAAACGTATTTACAAATTAGTACACGATTGCAATATTTTCCCTTTATATACATACATATTTTTTAAGTTTATATTTGATGCATACTTTTTGGGGCAAAAAAAATGTTTGACAGTTTTAGTAAACTATCTTAACCCGGTGTGCTTCACTATCCCTATTGATGTGAAAAATAATTTTTACTTTGCATTGGGGCTACTACTTCCGCTATGCCACCTATCCTATTCCCAACTCAGCTGCGAAGTGTAAGAAAATTATTTCAACTAAAAATTGAAGACTTTGACTTCAATAGTTCTTTAGATATGAAAAATCAATATTTACATTGTATGGGGGCAACTATTACCACAATACCCCTAATATTTTCCGCCCTACATTCGTCTCAACTATGGAGCTTCATATGATAATTATTCGTACAAAATCTTAAGAATTCCTCTGCAGTAGTTCTCTGGATATTTAATAGTTAAGATTTATTTTGGACATGTCCCCCCTATCTTCGTCTCAAATCTTAAGACATTTACCACTATAGTTCTTCAGATGTATTAATTAAGATTTACTTTGTTTGAGGTCTACCAATCATCATAAACCTACCCGCCCCATTTTCATCACAACTATGGAACTTCATAAGGAAATTATTTCCGCAAAATCATAAGACTTTCGCAATTATAGTTCCTGAGATATGCGACAATTAATATATGTTTTGTGCGGGGGCACTTCCATTATGCATGTCCCTCCTTTCTTCATCTCAATTGTGAACCTTAATGAGAAAATTATTCACACCAAATCTTAGGAATTTCTCTTAAATACACAGGGAAGAAATGCATATATTTGAATATTTTTTTCAAAAATATTATGATCGAACATGACTTTTTTTCCCAAACTTTTTTCATAAAAAATAAAATTTTGTTCATAGATATTATTAAATTGTACATAATGAAAATTTTAGGAATTTTTCAAAAATTTTGTTAAAACATTGATTTAGTTTTATTAGATTTGATTGCAAATGGTAAATGAAAATAGTTATACATGAAAATGTTAACAACAAATGTCTTAAAATGGCAAGATTCCAAGAAAAATCTGTTAAAAAAAAATAATGTTTAGAAATTCGCATAATTTTGTAAGCATTCTGCAGCTCATTATTTTGATAAAAAGCGCTTCTGTTCTGTTCTCAAAATGTAGCTAAAAATCATTAAAAACTTTAAATTTTCCAAAGAAAATTTCGAAATTTTTTTACAAATTCTATTTTCAATTTGAATATTTCATATTGAAAATTTAAAAAAATTGTTCAGTCTTCTTGACTTTTGATTTATTTGAAAAAATATTAAAAAAGTTTCAATATTTAAAAAAATATTCTTAAATAGTGTCAACTGAAATCAAATAAATTAAATTTTTATATTTATGTACAAACTTTTTTCTGTGTAGCTCTTTAGGTATGTAATAATTAAGATTTACTTTGCGGGGTGGCTACCACTCCCCTTAGTAAAGGCGGACAACTTTACTTCATCTCAATTATAAATCTTAATGAGAAAATTATTCCCAGCAGATCTTAGGATTTGCTCTGCAATATTTCTTTAGATATGCAATAATTAAGATTTATTTGTATGGGGGCTATCATTCCCCTTTGAACTGCCCGCTCTATTTTCATCATAACTATGAAACTTTATAAGGAAATTATTTCCACAAAATCTTAAGACTTTCGCTATTATAGTTCTTGAGATATGCTGCTATATTAAATATTTGTTTTATATGGGGGCTACCATTCTCTCTGCACCTATCGAAAAATAAAGTAGATTATTTTACTTTTAGGTACAACAGAATGATACTGAGGAAAATCGCTCCAGCTCCTATAAAGCCCAAACAAACACAGATTCATTTTTATATATAAACGCAGAGAAAAATATAGTTGTAGTGATTTGTTTTTCATGTTATGATTATAGTTTTACATATAAATGAACAATCTTATTATATTATTATACTACATTGTCATATTATGATTCTATTTTATCACACTATTACCTCATGTTGGATATTTATCCTATCATATTATTATTAAATTGTGTGTAATATTTACATATTAGTTAGTTATATTCATTTGCACCACCATATGTGGTTCAAATGTAAAATATCTTATATTGCTTAATCACACCGAGTATAATGAACCCTTGTCTATTTATATTTATTCATATATATATTTATTCATATATATATTTATTCATATATATATTTATTCATATATATATTTATACAAGTATTGAAGTTTTCCACCAAGTTTGTGAAAAGGATAAGTTTTATATTTATTTGTAGTTTTTTATTTTTATAGGAATAATAATATTTATATGGTTTAAAAAGACTGCAAATATTTAAAGGTTGTAGAAGTAATGATATGTTTCATATTAACAAAATTTTGTTTCTGGTAAAAATATTTAAAAACATATAATTTTTGCAGTCAACCATATTAAAATTATCATGAACACAGAGTTATTTAAGTTCAATAAAATTATTATAAATAAAATCTAATAACCATTTTGAGAAAATTAAATCTTATTATGTATACAATAAAAATGTTTTCAAAAATTATTGCATCTTTGTATACTCTTTTATACACAAATTTATACATAATAAATTGAAGTTCAATTCAAAACATTTTTGAAAAATTATATTTTTTTGTTATATGTTGTTTAAGAACAACATTTAAAATTAAAAAAAAAAATCAGCATAAAAATAACATTTGTATAGGAACCTAAACAAAAACAGTTTTATGAGCATAACTCGAAATTTTGAGGGTGTTTTAGAAATTTTTAAAACTGATTTATGATGTCCTCAAGAAGGTCTATAACATACGATATGTAATGTTTCGAGTGATTTTTCATTGTGGTAGAGTGCAATTGATAAATGGGGCCGCGCATATTGAGAGTTTTTCACCAAATGTTTGTAAGACCCAATATATTCATAACGGATATTATTATTTATAGAAAACATACATAAGGGAATCGTATTTTCTGGGCACAATATATTGTGGAATTCACTAAACGCATTTTCAAGGTGCAAAAGCATTGAAGTGCTTGGGGATTTCAAAACAACAGAATTTATACATTCCATATTCGAAAATAATTCTACATAACGGAATGTGTTATGATAAAAATAAGGGACCTGTTTCAATTAATTGTTTATTCATAATTAAATTGTAAATGGTGTATTTTATTTAGACTTATTTATAAATTGTTTTCTTTTTTGTTTTTATTGGTTTAATTGTCGAAATAATTTTATGTAGTTTTGTATGTAATTGAATTTCTATTAGGCACTGTTCGAAATACACAATACAACTGTTTATATACAAGTATTGTATGAGTCCATAATACATTTAGTACCTGTATTTTTTCGCCGTCATGTGCGTTTTGTTTACTGTTTGTAGTTTTTCTTATCGCTACAAAAAATCTCGTTTTATTGCACAAACCAGTTAATAACGCGCATCCGTTAAAAGTAATTTGTACATGTAATACATATATATTTGTATGATTTTTCTATTTATAAATGTATGAGTTAGAGCTTGAGTTGTATGACAAAGTAATACCGCCCTCTTTTACAAAAAAAAAAAAAAAAAAACAACAACACATAAAATCACCCGAAAATTGTCACACAATGAAAAGTAAATGGTCTCACATTACCAGACATATTACCGGGGAAGTCGACCATAATATTAAAACCGTTGGCATGTATATACGCAGGGATTTAATAAGTTTAACATTTGACTATAACTAACTACAATTTTTGTATTTTAGGGGTATATTAAAATTTTACCTACCAAAGAAATAATGAAATCCATTAACCGTTTGCTAGTTGTGAGATACGAAAACATAATTCTCATAACATACAGTACAAGTCTATAAATGTGTGTGTAACATACATACACTCATATCTTATTGACAGTGGTTTGGAGGTGTGCACACTTTTCACCATGTACTGACCCTGATATTTTTAATTGTTTAAAAGAAATATTTTAACAATCTTATTCTAGATTTGTTAAAATATATTTTTGCATATTTAGTAAGAATAAAGGACTTTAAAGTATATCTTTTAAAATTACTGTGCAATTTTTTTTCTGTAAATAAAATTTCAGTACCGAAGAGAGTGAGAGTCAATGTAAATTACTAGAATTAGTAGACTTAAACATTAGCATCAGGAATGGAAAATTTAAATTACAGTGTGTTCGAAAATGAGACTCATTTTTTAAGAGGATGAACACCCATTTGGTAAAACTAAATCGACGATACTGAATTTAATGGTGTAAACCAGGGGTTCCCACATAATGCAATTATAAAGTGACCACACATCTACAAAAACAGTTAGTGTAAAACCACTGCACATAATGTCAAAACACTGTGAACAAAAACGAGAAAATGAAGAAAAAGAAGAGTAAATAAACACGGCAAAAAAATTTTATTACGAATACAAAAATAATTTGATAGTTTCGCGCGGTATGTACATGAAAAATTGTAAATCAGCTGGGATTAGGAGGTCACTTTCTTATTACACTATGAGGTTCCTACAGGATTCCTTTAGAATTTTTTAATTTTCCTGCGAACCCCCAGACTATTTTAATTAATTAATAATACAAATGCAAAATCAGTAAAAATGTTTGCATGCCGCCAAGAAGAAAAAAATTGGTATATGTAATAATTCCAATTATTTTTTAATAAAAAACTTCCCAACCCAACTTTTAACTGGTCGCACAACATGAGACTTAGCATGGTCATGATGGAAAATCATGGACTCGTGTCTAATCATATATTCTGCCCTTTTACTACGTTCAAAGCTCTTTTCATACTGATCAATTGTGTTCAATACATGCCTTTCGTAATCGTTTCACTCTGTTTTAGAAGCTAATAATATATCTCATTAAACACATTGTGTCATGATTATTTGGCTTTGGTATCAATTTTCCTGGTTGGCGGACTTTCGATTATCATAGTGGTTCCCCTTTTCATCGCTTGTAACAATTCAATGCTTTTGAATAAATTCAACCACGCACCACAGGTTATTTCAACTAAAGTAAAACTTCTTAATCAGGCTTCTATTCCTCGGAAAACACTCACGAGTACTAGACAATATACAAAAGAACTTAGTGACTTTATTAGATATTTTAATATCTCAATTTATTCAGAATTATTAATTTATTGAAAATATTTTAAAAAAAGAATATAGGAGTGATCTAAGGATATTTTTGGATTTTTACATAAAATATTAGAATAATTGTTTGCATATTAGAATGAGAAATGGTCTGCTCCGATATAAAAACATATCAATTATTAAGATATGCAGGATGGCGATCAAGGCTCATTAAAATTTATTACCAACTGTTAGTATTATTTTTTCACAGTATTAGTATCAAAAATAATCAATTATAAGTCATTAAAAATACTTGGTTAATTTATAATTATTAGAAGTTCAAAATGATGCAAATATTTTTTCTTTCATATTTAAATACAACATAAATGACAAATTCTGCATTAAAATAATAGAAGAGTATCGTTTTTAACATATTTTGCCAAAAAGAATTTAAAAACGGCGGCTGCTTTTAATCCGAGTTAAGCCGAAAATTTTACGGCGGCTCGGCTTAGCCGGATTTCAGCCATTTGGCGCAGGTCTCTAGTCCACAGACCTCCATTTGTTTAGTGCTCGCTTTAGAGATATTTCATTTTAAAAGACTAAACGAGGAGTTAGGAAAATATTTTTTTTTTTTTTTGCTTAAATTTAATAATTTAGTTTTTAAACTTAAACAAAATTAACATTAAGATTCACTTAAAGTACAGGATGATGAATTCTTATTATAAAATATATTTTAGACAAAGCAAAATTACAAAACTTTGAACAAACAAAAAATATTACTACAATTCCGTATTACTACAATTCGTTAAGTTAGATTAGTAGTGCAACTTTTCAAACAAGAATAATAAGAAAGTGCATTAAAAATCTGGCTGAAATTGTATTATTTTATAATTATAGTATATGTATACTCAATCGACTTAGTGTTTAATTTTCATAAGAAATGTTTACTATATCCAATTTTTTATTATTTATCCACATAAACGCAAATATCGGTGCTAACATTTAATTCAGCGTAATCAAATTATCTTTTCCAATGGGGTGCCCAACTTGTTAAAATTTGCCACTAGCACTATGTGATTGTTATTCTATTTTCTCCCTCAGAGTTGCAAAACGCAATAAATATCGTCTTTATAACACAAATAAGGGAATGAAACAACATGATGTTGACGTCTCAAAAAGATCATATTCTATATGTTGGATTATATTTCAGATTGAGTGAAAATATAGAAAAATCATTAAAAAGACGATTTCAAGCGTTTTTATTATATTTACAAGTATTATATACTTGGCAAGTATTATATACTTGGCAAGTATTATATACTGATGTCAAATCAGTATTGCCATTTTAGCCCATTCAGTGCTATATTTAGCATTTATAAATGTTAAAATGCATTCAGAATTTATAAAACTGTGCTAAATGCTTATTATAACTTTTAAAAAATCTATTTTAATTCAATTATTTTGCGCTTTATGAAAGAATTTCCAAAAATTCTCAAAAAATTAACATATTTAATTTTCAGTTATAAAATAAAGACATTATAATATTTTTAATAGAAAAAATTAGAAACAATTCACACACTTAACACATCGTATTCATGAAATACGTTTAAAAGTTTTAAATACTCTTATACCATATTTAAATTCTGGAACATGCCCAACCCAACCAACTCCAACTATCCAAAACAAAAACTTAAGAGTTTAGAAATGAGATATTGAAGGATTTTTCGGCAGAGAAACTGTTCTATTCTATTCAAAATCAAATTATATAAAAACCAAAGAGTGAAATCGGCTTAAATCAAGCCATTTAAATGCTAATCTTTTTATAATTATTATTTTAAGTGATTTCCTTAAATATACATATAAATAAATATATATATATATATATATATATATATATATATATATTTGTGTTAACACTAATTTAACTTGTTAAATTTATTTTATTTTTTGCTTTTGTATTTGTCACACACACAAATATATTTACAAAGAATTATTAACTTTTAAGTTGTCTTGGCTTTCCTTTTACAATAAAATTTTTAACAACTTACCAAAATTTAACTTTTTTATTTTATTCGAAAAATTCGAATAATCTTTAATGCGTGATGGAATAATTCGAATAAACCAAAATTTTTTATTCGAACTATTCGATTTATTCGAACAATGAAAAAATCGAACTATTTGGATACCCTACAATGTAATAACGAACAACGTTAACAAAAATATAAATTTTCTATACAAAACAATTGTGCATATTTTTTTACTGTTGTAAGAAAATTTGCGTCTTCTGGCAACACTGTGTCAAAAACTTAGAATTGAATGTTTTCGTTAGCTTGGTTTATATATTTAACTAACTGGACTTAGTGATTTGATTCTCGATTGAAATTAGCTAAAACAATTAGTAGAGTTAATCGCATCATGGTTGCAGGGGTAAAAATTGTTTGACACTCTAAAAACAACCTCAATTAAAATGGAACCAAGAATTAAGCACTATTCCCGATTCTCTAGTTGAAGATAACATATATTTTCCATTCGAAAAATTCAATGATTTATTGATGAGATGAATACACCATTCGATATCATTTGTGACGGAAAAAACGTCTTTTTTCATCACAGAATACTTTCAATCTTTACATAAAACTTTACCTTATCAAAAACGCTTTAAAATATTTAGTTGTAAGCGATACAAATCAAAGGGGAAATATTTGTCAAACTAATAGTCGAAAACTAATAGTAAACGGAATCTTAAAAAAAAAAAAAAATTAAACATTCAATAAATCGCCAGCCATGGGATAATTCAAAAACATTGTTCACATGTTTGGAGCTCGAAATTCATTCGTAACTACGAGTAATTTTCTTTTTACCAGTTTCAATTTTTTATTTGAAACTTTGACGGTACAAAGAACGAAAAAGAAAATCAAATATGCAAACATTTTGCGAAAATTAAAAATAATACTAAGTATTTTGGAAGAAGGACATGCTGAGTTAGTTCCTACTGTTGCACTGTTTCACTGTTGGACGTGAAACAGATTCCAGAAAATAAATCGTCTCACTTTGCCCGCTTTTAGATTCCGATTTATGACTTTTTATTGAATAAATTCGTTGTTATCTCTAAAACTAGTTAAAAAGTTAAACTTCGATTCGAGAAAAAAGTACGATTGTATTAACTTTCCCCTTCCAGATTGTCATTAAACTCCCAACACCCGCACAAATGAAAAATAATCTCTACAGTTCTACAAACAGCAATTGTTCTGGTTTTCATATTAATCGGTTAATTCGCCAAATAATTATTCGAGGTTGAGAGTTGGTCGGTTAATAACCGAATAATGATAAATTATTCGAATAACCGAATAATTATAGTATTTAATCTATTGAAATAATCATTTAGAAACATAATGTAGATCTTAAATCTGTCTTTTTAATGTAACTATTCCCTTTATCTTCTGTCTGAGAATGATTTTTGTCATAAAAGTCAAAATTAATATTAGTATTTTTACGTATATTTTGTTGATGAGAATTAAAATATTTATGACTTATATAACTTTGAATTTAGCTCACTCAAAATTATTGCCCAATTCACAACTTCGTTACAAAGAAAAAATTTGTACATAAATATAAATGAAATCAATGAAAGTGATTTCATTTCATAATATTTAAGCATAATTTCTTTAGCATTAAAACTTTTTTTTTAACATTTTTTCAAATGAATCAAGAGTCAAGAAGACTGAAAATATTGTTTAAATTTTAATTTATACTAGTATTTTCAATTTGTAAAAAATGTTTGAAATTTTCTTCGGAGAATTTTAAGTTTTTAATGATTTTTAGCTATATTTTCTTGGAATTTTGTCATTTTAAGGCGTCTTTTGTTATTATTTTCATGTATAACTATTTTCAATTACTATTTGCTATCAAATATAATAAAACTAAATCAAAGATTTAACAAGATTTTTGCAAATTTCCTAAAACTTTCATTATGAACAATTTAATAATATCTATGAACAAAAATTTTTTTTTTATGAAAAAAGTTTAAGAAAAAAAGTCATGTTCGATTTATAATATTTATAAAAAAAAAAATTTAAAATATATGTATTTTTTTTTCTCTGTGTATTGTTAAAATATTATGTGAAGAAAAATAACGTTTTTAAAAAAGTAATACACTTTGTGATTAAGTGTGTTATTTTCAAATGAATTAAAATATTATAAATGTCAAATTTTTAATTATTATTATTATTAGTATTATTTGCTTTTTCTAAATACTTCGGTTTTTAATGACAAATGTTCACGAAGATGTTTTTTCTCGAAAATTCCTATTTCTTGTCCTTAAAGTACAAATAGACTCAGAATCACTTTCTAAGTTGATTAAACGTTGTCCGTCCGTCTGGCAAGTTGCTTGGATGTCCAGCTGGCTGGTAGTCAGTCCACATATAACTTATGCACAAAGAGCAATTCGTAATCTTAAAGACAATTTGATGAAATTTGGAACATATGGATATTTTGGTATTATGACACAACCTATGGAAATTCTTATTATCGGTCCATTATTTCCCCTAGCCAATTTCCTCTGTCACAATTTCCATAAAATTTGGTACAAATAAGTTTCATATAAGAGTGAATCAGAACACCAAATTTCATGGACCCATAATTAAGCATAGCTCCCATATAAGATCCGAAAATCACTTAAACCACATAAATGACAGTATCAATGTAATATTTGACACAAGTTTTATATAAGCAGAAATCATAGTACGTACCAAGTTTTCATAAGGATTAGTTCATAATTGGCCATAGGTCTCATATAAGGCCATTTCTGAAAATATCGAAAATCATTTCGAGGCTTAAACGCAATGGTGAAGGATATCATATTGTCGGTCATGATTGACTTGTTATTATTGATAAATCGATTCTTTTTAATTTATTATTGAAATAAATTTATCTTAAAAATAAAAAAAGATATAAATTTATACATCCAGAAAATTAAATTTCGCTTAATCGGTTATTCGACACAAATTATTCGATTTATTCGTTATTCAAAAATAGGCAATTGTAAACTATTCGAACAGTTAATGAACCAAAATTAATCAAATAATCGATAGATAATCGACTACTGAATGAATACCCTAATATTTACCCTTATATGACATTACTCCCAAAAAAAATATGCGTCAAAAAAAAATTTTAAAAAATCACTACTAAAAATTTCTACACATTTTAATAAACAATATTGATAAATATTGCTTTAAAATTAATAATGTAGATTATAATGAAACTAATTACTTTTAAAATTCATCTATTTCACTGTTTTTGATTTTATTATTTTATCTAAAAAAAATTATGGGCCATTATTAAAAATTCTTAACCTGGCTGAAACTGTTTTTAATCCTTATTAAGTTTTGTCGTAATACCATTTTTAACAAATGGGTTACAGATCTTACAGAACTAGAAACTTATAAAGTGTAAAATTTTAGTACCACAAGTTGCATCTGATAATCATAATTGTTCTTAAATTACTAAACTTTTTCCCATTCTTCTACAGTTTTTGTTCGCACATTTTTACTTTCTGATCTTATTCGATCTTATATAAATTAATCGGACTTTGTGGATAAATTGTACACCTTCTTTGTCATAGTGCAGACTTTCAACAGTTATATTGTTGAATTTTGATGAAAAAATTGTTTAATTTTTAAAATTTTTTGTTTTTTGAGCGAGGTCTGTGCTCCCCAAAATAGAATATAAATTTTGGAAAATGGTTTGATACTTATTGTAATTATGGGAATTTTGTTTTATATCCCATTGTTGTGCCCTAAATAGTCAACGCAGTAGATAGTCTCAAAGTTTGGAAAACAAAAGCTCAAATTGAAAAAAAATAGGGAGCCACATTCACAGTTTCTAATATTATGTTCGCACACATTAGTTTTTGATTTGTTTTTTGAAAACCACAATGAGTTTAAACATCACTGTTCACATATCATTTTATTGCGTTTTTCCTTTTGACCTGTTTTTCGTTTGCCAAAATATTTTCACAAATTTTTGATTTATATAAAAACTTCACACACAATCACTTTCTAATTCAAAAAATACAATTTTTTAACAAATAAAATTTATGAACAAATATAAACTTCATTCATAATTTTAAGTTTTTTGTTTTTAAACTGTTTGAGAATTTTTACAAAATTCTTTTTTCAATAAATTTCTATGTACTAAAAATACTAAAAAATTTCTTCCCTGCATGGAAATTTGGTATATTAAACAACTCGAATTGAGATGTTTTTTGGCTTTGTAATATACGAAAAAACAAATCAATTTCTTTGTGTTTTTTGAGAAAACGACTCGTTTTTCAAAAAATCTCTATATGTGAATATGAGGAAGAGCATGGATTACTGCTGAACTTAGTTTTTTGTTATTTTATGAAATAAAGTCGAAGAAGCATTAAAAATAAATTTAATAAACAACATTTATGGACTTTTCGAAAATTACCCAAAAATTGCAAATTTTGTTTTTGTATTTTTATATAGCAAATTACAATTTGCATAAATCTTGGTTGTATAGATATAAGAATGGCGATAAATATAATTAATAGGGACCGTAAATTTAAGTCAAATATCATTAACAGTTGAACACGTGACACTTTTTTCAATATAATTGGTATAATTCGTTGGTGTTTGTAGTGAAATGAAAAGAGGCGCATCAAAAAATTTCGAAATATACAAATTTTATGGACTAAAAAAAATTTACTTGAGATAAAAGAGGATAACAATATTAAACAATATTTCTTTCTAATAAACTCAAATAAAATATATTTTCGTATAATATATAGAGAAATAACATAGATGCGAAACCCATTTTTCGCAAAATTTTTAAAAATCCTGATTTTTACCCCAAAAAAAATATAAATAATTTTATTCAGAAACCCTAAAATATCTACACTAATACCATCAGACATTGAAAATATCATAAATTTTATTTGAATAACTCAGTAGATTTTGATATTATGCGTAATTTTTAACAGAATTATACATAAACTTTTAGTTTGTAAAAATATTTATATGCTCAACTAAAAACTTTCGCGCCCCCTCGATGAAATGATTAACGCGGACTGATTCTTCATGCATTCGAGTCACTTTATGCAAATAAATTTTTATGTCCCATAAAAAACGGAAAAATTTTTTATGGCCTAAATATACAATAGCTGTGTTTTTGTTTTCGAAATTTATATCTATGTCTATAAGTAATATATAATAGATTAATAAGTAGATATTTATATGAGAGAAAAAAACCTGATTCAATTGTCAGAAACCTAATTCATGCAACAGCAAAATACATGTAGTCACATATATTTTGTTTATGTGTTTTGAAAAAAAATTTGTAATTTTTTTGAAAATTTAGTTCGAAGTGCCTCTGTTCTAATATTTAGAAGCGATACGTTTTATTTGAAGCACTGATCGTAGAATAAAACTAGAAGTTTATGAGTTTTATTCTTCGATCAATAATTCGAATAAAACTTATCGCTTCTAAATACTAGAACAGACACATCATTTTTATTACCGTTTGAAATAAAATTGAAATTATGATTCCATCACAATTTTATTTTTTTTTTTTTTTTAAATTTGGGACAATTTTTTTTTTAAATTCATGAAATTTTAAAATTGAAAATCTAATAATTGTATATTAGTTATCAAATTCACAAACCATACATTTCTTAGAGTTGGTAACATTTTTATCCCTGATTTGTATCCCAAGTTAATTTTTAAACAGCTACAACTATGACCAGAGAGTAACAAGAGACGAAAATAATTGTCAAAATCCTAACTCATGCAGCAACAAAATAAATGCAATCAAATGTATTTTGTTGTTGCTAAAAAAATAAAAAAACATTTTTTTAAACATTTTTTTTTTTCAACTGTCAACCAAATGCTTCGCCTCTATATGCATTCTCTATGGTTAAAACTACTCTATTGTTATGAAATTTTTACATACTTAAATTTATACTGAATATTTATATAAATTTCGAAAAACATAGCTGATAATTCCGTAATGGAAATAAATTTTTTCATACCAAAAATATCAATTATATAGCTCCCAAAATGAACTACATAAATAGATTTGGATTTAAAAGAAAGGAATTTAAATTATATAATAATTTACTTTCATTGATTTCAGTTTATAATATTTAAGAATAATTTTTAAATATTAAAACTTTTCCTATTTTCCAAATTAATCAAAACACAGAAAAAATTATTACCAAATTTTTCAATTAACACAGTTGTTTAATTTTTCATCAAAATTTAATTAATATACAATCATTTTGATGAGAGGTGCAAATTTAAACAAATTTTAATTGAATTATTTTGGTGATTGATGACTTTATTCTGTGAAGTCAAGAAGACTTAAAAAAATTATTTAAATTTTTATTTATATTTTCAATTTGTAAAAAAAAAAAAATGTTTAAATTTTTTATTTTTTTATGATTTTTAGCCTCATATTGGGAGTAGAAGAACAGAACTGAAGCTATTTTTATTAAAGTGCTGAAGAATGGCATCAAAATTATGCAAATTTTCAAACATTATTTTTTAACAGATTTTTCTTGGAAAACTGCCATTTCAAGGCATTTATTGGTAATATTTTTGTACTCGTATATAACTATTTTTATTTAGCATGCAAAATTCCTAAAATAGCAATTATATACAATCTGATAATATCTACGAACAAAAATTTCTTTTTTATGAAAAAAGTTTGGAGAAAAAGTTTTTTTTTCTAATTTCATGATTTTTTTCTCTCTGTGTACGAGTATGTATGAAATATTTTGTTTGTTTAATTTCATACATCAAAAGTTAAAATTATTTGTCTTTTATGTTTGTTTTCAGAATATTTGCTCCATAAAGAATCATATAAATATTAAAAGGATTTGAACAGTAATTTTCTTTATTGATATTGTATTCATTTTTGAAAGGTGTACTTTAGAAAAAAAAAAAAAAAAACAGAGAAATCTATCCAATTTGCCCTACGCCGATAATTTAGTCACAAAAATACCTATATATAGGGATTTTTTCCTATTTTTGATAACACTGTTCCAAATCAATATCTGATTGTTTGATTGTCTCCAAGTCAATTGACTACATTATTATTTTTATGTAATGTAGACTTTAGACAGTTACTAAAATTTGTTAGAAATCTGTATTCTTTAATATTCAACAGAACTGTTGGGAAACTTGTATAAATTTGTATGTGTTTGTGGTGTATTCGAAGTTCTTATCTTGACAATTTCATCGCAAATTTGGTAGTAACCTTAACTAATTGTAGGTAATTAAATATAATTTGGTATCACTTTCCTCCTTCCAGTCAGTAAATTTGGGAAAATTTTATTATGAGATTAAAGTGATAACAGAAAAAGTTATTTGTGTCTTTACACTCGCATTAAATACTGATTGCAGGAATAAGTAAGTATTAGACCTATGTGCAGAGAAAATTGTTGTAATTGTGTTCAGTCACTTGTTTTACGTACATAGTTAAATTATATTTTGTTAATTATTTTCCACTTAATAGATTACCTACCAACAATTATTAAATATTTGTACACATTTTGTACCCATTTAGTCATTCATCCAATTTTCGAAATATTTGGTAAATAAATTTCAATTTAAAGAATTTCGAAATAAAAAATGTCCAAACATTATTTTTTAACAAAAATGAATTTACATAAAATAAAACTACTACAATACATAATTAATTATAAAGATTAAAAAAAGAAAAATTAAAATAAAAACAATCATAAAATAATTATAGTTTATATTACTCGTATAAAATATATAATCGTGCATAGATTACATAGTGTCTACATTAGAGATTTTTTTTATCAAGCAAACTTCAAACTTAACGCGAATTTGTGGAAGGTGGCAACAGTTGCGCAAAAACAACAATATGGCAAATTCATTATTGTTTTTTATATATGCAGTTTGACAACTGTAATAACCAAAATAATAATCAGCTGTTTAACTAAGGTTACCGTGTATATATACGCATTGATTTTGACGTTTGTTTTGATAAAAATTTGCCTAATGTAGACACTAGGTTAAGAAGATGTTGCTACTAGTTTATGTGTTAACATTTTTCAGTATCGCTAAGAGATTTGTCATCTAATAAAATAATAGCACTCGTCGCATATTTAATTTATTGAAATTGATTTAATTTATTTATAGATGATCCACCAATAGATCAATGTTTATTATCAATATTTTCATTATTATTATTAATAAATAATAAAAAGAAATCAAAGTTTGGTTTTAAATATTTTTCCGGTAGGGATTATGGAAAATGAATATGATACAAATTTAAAAATTATAAGCACAACTCGAAATTAATTGTCTAAGCTAATCCTCCTTTACAAATGTTTATTTATTTAACGTTTTGTTGATTAATTGGAAATGGCTTCAAATGTTCAATTTGTTAGTGTGGGTATTTTTTCAATTTTAAATTTTAATATTTATAGCCCCCATCTAACCAAAAAACCAAAAGTTTATGAGAAGAAATCCCAGTTTTAGTATTTTTTTTTTTCTATTTTGTTTTATATTTCTTACCAAATATTAATAATAATTTCTTGTTAAATTATGAGCATAAAAAAGATACAGATAGAGAAACGAAATTTATTAACTTAATTATGGTTAATTAACTAAAATCGGATTTTATTGCCACAATTACAAGTTGAAATTGGATTTTCAAATTTTCGAAACGCATAATCAAAATCTGAAAAGAAAAAAAAAGAAATAAATAAATAAATAAAATACTTGTATTAATTCCATACAAACTCTTTTGTTTCAATCATAATTTGGGTTTTAAGCTGTTTAAAAGAAAAAAAAAAGCAGCAGCTGCTACCGCCACCAGAGTCTGGCAAACTAAGGCTGTATCATTCACGACTTCTGTTCTCTATGTTAAATTTATTTTAAAAGATTTTGATTTGTGTATGCGTAACAAATTATGAATTATTATATAATATTAATAAAATACAACATACACTATACGTATATAACTATTTCAATATCCAACACTAAATTGTGCCAGCTATGTAAATTATTATTATTTCACAAATAGTTATACATCAGAAACGATTGTTGAATTGTTGAACGCCACTTTGGGCGCTATAATCTCATGATGGTTGAATGCATCATTGGAAAACAAATCTTCTACTAACAATATAGATTTTAATATAGTTTCTTATTTTCAAAATTGTTCGCGAATCTCCATAAAAGAGTAAGGGAGCGACACATTTGTTCCCATGGAACTAAGGAATGAAAAAGTATTTAAATAGCATCAAATATATTCTAGTATATTTAAACTATTTTTCAAACAAAAATTCAAAATAATACAATTTAAATAAATATTAACAGATTTTTTCTTACACTGAAAAAAACTAAATAGAACAAATGAAGAACGTTGAATGAAATTCATTGACTTTTTAAAGAATTATTTAATTCAACGTACGAATTCATATAATTGCGAAGTACTTGATAATAAGTTCACAGTAAAAAATAAAAACAATCCTGTGAATCCTCCTCCACCAAACTGATACTCCTGATGTTTTAAAAGAAAAATGTAAAAAAACTATAACAGAAGTTTTCAGAATGGAAGTGAAAACAACCGTACCTGAATAGGTATCCATGATTATTAAAGAGGATTTATTAAAGGACCAATTCGGAAATTCCGTGAGAACGAGCGTGTCAAAAGACTTATTACTTTTACAGAAAAATCAGAATTTTTTAAGAATTTTTGTGTTGAAAAAATAAACTAAGGTCCAGTATTAACCAAGTTATAGACCATAACGCTTTAATCGAATTTTTAAAGCTCCTATATGAGGCCTATATATGGGCCTCATATTCGGTTTTTTAAATCAGTCAGACCTTAAGTTTTCCACCATACTCTTTTTTTAATTTAATATTGTCTTACACTTATTTAATTTAATATTTGTTCTGCACCGAAGTGATTATATCTTCCTTAAATATGTGCGAACTTTTGTAAAATTCTAAAGTATTAAATTTGTTATTTACTAGCTTTTACCTGTGCGCTTC
Organism: Protocalliphora azurea; assembly: GCA_932274085.1. NCBI lineage: Eukaryota > Metazoa > Arthropoda > Insecta > Diptera > Calliphoridae > Protocalliphora > Protocalliphora azurea. The sequence goes on from OW026520.1 coordinate 80,590,889, forward strand.
GCTACCTTATTTGATGCGATAACTAATATTTACTTTATATGAAAGCTATTCCTCCCCCTGAACCTATTCACCTTAATCGAAATTTGATATGAAAATTACTATTAAATTTTTTAAAACTCACTATATTAGTCCTTCAGATGGGAAAATTTATATTTGTATGGGGGCTACCTCCCCCCCTAGATCCATCCGTACTATTTTCATTTCATTAATGCGATATAATAGAATAAAGTTTCCCATGAGGGCTCTCACTATTATAGCATATCCTTAGATAATGACTATATGCTTTATATATGGGGTACTACTCACCCTGCTTCGATTTTAAGCTGACTTATCCGATTAAAGTTTTAATAAAGAGAGAGTAAAATATGGACGTGGCATCCAATCAATATCCAACATATTCTATAAGATTATACAGTGCAATAACTATCAGTGATTCAAATTTCATGTAAATAGCTTCATTAATAACGTGTAAAATTGAAAAAGAATTGATTTTTTTTTAAAGTAGGCGTAACCACCTCTGTCATTGGTGCTACGTGTGTGTCAAATTTTGTGAAAATCGGTACAGCCGTTTAGACGAGATTGATACACAAACAAACAAACAATTTTTATAATATATACTATATAATGATATAACGATTTATAAAATCTTGATTCAATTTCAACTTTATATGAAAATGCAAATTATTTAAAGTTTTTAGTGAATACATAGATATAGTATAGGCAAATATATTTGTAATTACATTCAATATAAGGTATTTCACTTTCATATAACACATCTTAACTTGGGTGAAGGGTATATAAGATTCGGCACAGCCGAATGTAGCATTCTACCTTCTTTTCATTGAGTTGATCATACAATGTTCACAAAACACTAAGAATTAACCTAAAATGCAGTATGCAATTTCCTTAAATATCCTTCTTTGATTAAAAGTAAAAAAAAAAAAATATAATAAATGACAAGAGTTCCATGAGCCACACATGACGACGAGAGGTTAATAATCGCTCAGACAAATGAACGGAAAAATAAATTAAAATCAACCTTTTTTTACAATTTTATGATTTAATAAAAGAGCAGCAGATACCAGTGAATCTTACAAGTAAAACCATTGATACGTTTCTTTCAACACAAACACAATTTACGAGCAAGAGATAGAGAGTTGAGATTCACACAAAACAAAGATCACTAACAACAAAATAATGTCACAATGACTCATGATTAAAAGCATTTATTTTCTAGATCCATCATCATAAGAATATATGACATTCAGAATAATAAATGGGTGCCTTGAATATACTCTTTTTTTTAACATAATTACACAGGTCAACAAAATCATAAAAAAATTGTATCGCAAATAATTATGCAAAATTCTTTTTCCTTAGACTAGATATAGCATAGAAAGTTAAATGAAACATTACCATCACGTAATACTTTTAACCCATTGATGACCAAAAAAAAAATGCCTCTCTGTGGAATTTTTAGGTTATATAATTACATAATTTTCTATGTAATAGGTAGAGTAAATTATTCACTCATGTTTTATAGACATAAAATGGTGCTACAAAAATGTAGTATAAGTCAAGTCTTTAACTTTCCACACAAAGCCCCTAGAAGTCTTTAAAGTTGTAAAAATTCAGCATTTCTTAATTAACCCTCATAAAACCATAGAAATATGCGATTTATGGCGTGGATGTAGAGGAGAAATTTGTATTTGATATAAACACTACATGAAAAATGCATAGACTTCAAAAGTTTGAAAAAGTAAAAATCAAAATCTAATAACAAAGTCAACAAAAAATTAGAAAAAATTACATCGTGAATAATTCCGCTTAATTCTTACTCCTTAGACTAAATATAGTTTAGAAAATTAAACGAAACATTTCCATCACTTCATAATTTTAAAAGATATAATGTTTTTATTTTCAACTTCATTGAACACAGAAAGGAATATGATCTAAGATTTTTAAATAATTTTTTTTTTTAATTAATTTTATTATAAATGTTTTAACTTATTTAATTAATACTTTAATTAACTTAATACTCGTATCTGTTTGTCAAAAATTGAAAATTAAAAAAATAAAGATAATAACAAAGAGAAACATTCTTAAAAATGTTATTAAAAATATTAAAAAAAGCGAACATTTCTGTCTCTCTGGACTTCATTCCTAGAAGTAGCGATTGTGATAAATTAACTAATCACATTCAAAATATGGGGCTGCATATATTTATGCAATTCTTTAGTAAGTAAAATGTTTGTATGTTTGGAGAGATTGGTAAGGGTTACGATGTTGTATATGTGATTTATAAATAAGATTAACGAAAAAAAAACAATATTATTTTTATATTTTATCACACACGCATATATTTTTTATTTGTTCGATAACAGTAATAATAATAATAATAATAATAATAATAATAATAATAATAATAAATGAAAAATGATTTTCTATAGTTTTGAAATATTTATAATGAAAATAAATAATTTAGGATAGGATAATTTCTATATTGAATTAACAAATCAATTTTTTAGATTTCAGTTTTAATCATAAACATAACTGATATTAAAATTCTTCAACAAATCAATTAATTTCTCATAATTAATAATATTATTTTGACTGGAGCAAAATGAAACAAAATTTTAATTCATTTAAGCAATTTCGTAATTGAAATTCATTTTTATTATTATTATTTTTTTTTTCTGTGAAAAATGTATGTACAATTTTTAATTTTTTCTTACACTAAGAAGCAGAAATAGTCTGTCACATGATATAATCTTTCAGTAACTGCGTTTTTGTGAAAAATATCTCCTTGTTCATCGCATATTGCTCCCATATTTTAAAGACTTCTAGGGGCTATATCGGACAAGTTGATGCATGGCATGTTCTACAATTTTGTTGTACTATTCCTTTTCTATAAAACAGGGATCCCTAATTTGCTCTACCTATTACCCAGAAAATTATATAACCTAAAAATTTCTTATAGGTACATATTTCCTTTGGCCGTCAATGGGTCAAAAGTATGACGTGATGGACATGTTTCATTTAATTTTTTTCACTATATTTAGCCTACGGAGTAAGAATTAATTGAAATTATTCACGATGCAATTTTTTCTAATTTTTTGTTGACTTTTTTTTTAAATTTGGATTTGATTATTATTATTTTTTTTCCTAAACTTTTGGTGCCTACGAATTTTCTATCAATGCGATTTTAAAAATGCTTCCATTCTTGAGATCTAAGGTTATATGTCAGTTATATCAAATTTTCCATGGCTTTATTCTTGATTTCTGGGGCTATGTGTGGCAAGTTGGAGACTTGACTTATACTACATTTTTGTAGCATCATTTCATGTCTATAAAACATAAGTGAACAATTTTCTCTACCTATACAGAGAAAATTATATAACCTAAATACTCCACAGAGAAGTATATTTTCTTTGGTAGTCAAGGGGTTAAAAAAGTGACATGATATAGAAAAACCGAAATGTTTCTGGTGATTGGAATGACTATACCTATAATATCTACAATATATTTTTGATGATACTTTTTTAGTGTTAACCTACCTGTGTTATTTAACCTAAATATAGAATTGTGACATGTTAAGCAATACAATGTTTTAATCACATTTTTAAATTGCGGATTAATAATAATGATATTTAATTTTCTGTACGAGCAAATAATTTGTGTATTTAAAAAATACCTAAATTAATAATCACTAATATTATTATTTTTCGAATTTAATTTAAAAACACTTGAGCCATTGATAATGGATAACGTTTATCTGATCAGCGATAACAAAATTAAACAAATATTTTTCCTTTATTAATGACAGTCATACCAACAAATGTTATTATATAATAAACTCATACTGAGATTATTTGCTTACTAAAATTAATAAAATGTTGTGTACACTGCAGAGTACTAACTTAGTATACACAAATTAAATATTTTTCAAATTAACATTAAGTGGTCAAAAACGCTATTTCTGATAAGTGCACAAAAAAATTTAATTTAATATAAAAGATATTTATTTTTCAATTTTTTTTTATTGGTTCTTCCTTCCTTAATCAATCGACTGTAATATGGAAGCGACAAATTTTTGTAAAAATTAACATTTATAATTTTTTTTTCGAATTGGCGAAAAGTAGGAATGTCAATCCCGAAAATCTCAGGATTACAAAATTACGAATCCCGGGCATAACAAAATTATAACGCGAATTATTATGCGAAATTCTTATACCTTAGACTAGATATAGTGTAGAAAGTTAAATGAAACATTTCCATCACGTCATATTTTTAACCCATTAACCATAAAAAAAAATTAAAAATTGTTTCTCTCAGAAGTTTTTAGGTTATATAATTTTCTAAGTAATAGGTAGAGTAAATTAGTCAATCATGTTTTATAGACAAAAAATGGTGCTGCAAAAATGTAGTACAAGTCAAGTCTCCAACTTGCCATACGTACCCTTAGAAGTCTTTGAAATTGTCGAAATCAAAAATTTCTCAATTAACCCTTATTAAACCATGCAAAAATGAGGGTTAAGAAGTGTGTGTAAATGTGATAAAACGTTATGTGTTAAAACTTTGTCATCAAAAGTTTGAAAAAAATAAAAATCCAAATTTAAATAACAAAATCAGCAAAGGAGTAGAAAAAATTCCTATTCTTATTCTCTAGACTAGATACAGTATAGAAAATTAAATGTCATACATTTAACCCATTGATGGCCAAATGAAATATGAACCTCTAAGGAATTTTTTTTAGGCTATAATTTTCTGAGCAATAAGTATAGCAAATTCATGTTTTATAGGGAAGGAACAGTGTCAAAAAAAATGTAGTATGTCTCCAACTTGCCCTACATAGCCCATAAAAGACTTTGAAGTTTGTAACAAAGTTAATAGTAACAGCTATTTAAACTTTGTTACATACCTATAATATTTAGATTTATTATTATGTTCTTTTACATATCTGTACCCCATTAACATTTCACTCCTTTGCTCGTCTGTAACTACATTTGTTTACACCAATACATTAACGTATTTACCTTAGTTACCAACCATCATATGTTATAGAGAATTAATAATTCTCATTTAGTTTGTGGAATTTTTCACATAAGTATTCTATGGTTGGTTGAAGCAGTTACGATTCGAGCGCTACAGAACTTGCCAAAAACTAGGACAGCTGATCTCACAATGTAATCTGCCTTATTCCCAGGACATCTGATATTGTGAAATCATCCACTGTTCATCTGGTACTCGGATCTATCCCGAGCGTCAGAGGGATACCTTGCACAGCGACTTCGGTTGACTGTTTCGGACACAGCGGCTTTTTGCTGACTGTTTTGGCACAGCAACTTCGATTGACTTTTTTGGCACAGCAACTTCGGTTGACTGTTTCTCTTTAGATTAAGTCTGAATTTTGTAACCTAGTTTTAAGGAATTGTATTATTTAAGTCAGTATTCGTAAGATATTTCTAAGCATCATAAATGATCCGAATTACCTGAGAAGTACTCGACTGAATCCCTACGTATCATCGTGCTGCTAGTAATTGTCTAACACAAAATATTTATTAATATTAAATAAAGCTACACTGTATATTTTAACCCCAGAAATGGTAAACCAATTGTGTTCTCACTTAAGGTTCGTGGATCCCGTAAGTCGACTGGACACGACTGAACTACCTCAGCCGACGATAAAACCACGTTACAAGTTGTAGAAATCTCCGAAAATATGGAATCAATAAGCGATGAACACTGGGAGCATTTTCATCACGATATAGCTGTTATTGAGGCTAATGGAATCATATTATGCTGATAGACTATTGCTGCTTCTTACTATGAGAAAAAAGATAAATAGTATTTTTTTTAACCCTAAATAAAAAAACTACGTAAACATTTTTTAATGTAGTTAAACATGATATTTCTTAAAATTGTGACGTGATGGAAATGTTTCATTTCACTTTTTAAGGAATAATAATTACGTGGAATTATTCGCGAATTCAAATTTGGATTTTTATTTTTATTATCATACCCCTTATTTTTCCATGGTTTAATGAGAATTAATTAGGAAATTATTGACTTAGATAAGTTTAAACACTTGTACTGCATTTTCGTAGCTCCGTTTCTTGTCTATAAAATATCATGACTAGAGTAAAATTTCTCTACAAAGTGTTTCTGGTGATTCGTAATGACTATACCCACAATATCTGCAACATATTTTTCACGATACTTTTTAGTGTTAGGTAAAAATTACTATTTCTGCAGCTACTCTTAGCCCTAAGTACTTCTTTTCAGTGACATTTTACTTATTTTGTTCGACATTTTTATTATTTCATTAATCAAATACCTCGAAATTAATTGTAATAAAAGATAAACATTCTTTAAGACATCAAAAATGTGCCTACATTAATTGAGATCAGTTAATTTCCATGAAAGGCTTAAATTGGTTTTCCGGAATAATTTTCTAAAATAATGTATAATTAAAAATTAAGTCTATTTTTCTATTTTCTGTTTTCATAAATCCATTGTTTCTCTATATTTAAATAATTTTTTTTTGATTTAATTTTTGAAAATCTGAGTTGTTTTGGACAAAGAAGTTCAGCGATTCTTAACATAAAGTATGTATAAGTTCAAATCTTAACTCAATTTTAGATCCAAATCATCCAAGTCGTTATCGTAAAATCTTCTAAATCAGCCTGAGACTCTATTGGTATATTAACTCCATACTTAAACAAATCGACTGCACTGTCATTCGTATAACCAACAATATATTTTTTCATATCAAGTTCAAAATCTTTCAATTTGTTACTTACGAAAAACATACATTATCAGGGCAAGTTTAAATACGCAAGAAAAAAACTTAAATATGCGGTTGAAAATGCACGAAATACAGAATATGCATTAGAAAATGGACAAATTCGTGTGTTTTTTTTTTTTTTATATAAATAAATATAAATATAAATTTTCATAACTTTAAAATTCTTTTAGTTATCGATTTTTTTATAAAAAATAAAAATATGTTTAGAAATTAAAATGAAATGAAATGTATTTAGAAATTAAAATTTAACATTCGTATAACTCTTGTTATAATTAAAGTTATAGATAGATATTTTATTCTAATTGAATATAAATTAAATATTATTTATTTTTCAAACACTTAAAAATTTATTATTATCATAATCATTCAATCATTGTTTAATTATGAAATTTCCATTAATAAGTCATATAAAACACAAACGATATACACATACACATACATTTCTATGCATTTTATCAATTAAACGAAAGATTGGGAAATTACCAATCGTAAAATAAATTTATTTAATTTATAAGTTAAAGAAACAAAAAATAATACTTAATATAAGTAAAAATAATTTTATTATAAAATGACGAATTTAATTTGATTTGATGTCAACATATGATATGATAAAGATCACTTCTAATTAATTTTAGTAAAAGAAACAATAATTTTAATTAATATTATGACGTTAAGAAATATTAATAACTTATCAGAATGATTAACATTTAAGCTCACCCTACATAAATTTATCAAGATTAAAAATAAATAAATGAAATGAAATGAATTATAGGCAAGATATTGATAAGCAATTTTGTGCTTAAAATTATAGCGATTATTTGTTAATTTGAGTTAAATTTGAATGAAAAAAACTTTAATTTAATTTAATTTTAAACAATCTCCATACTTTATATACTACTTTCTACTTATATATTGTTTTTATTTATTGAATCCTCACTAAATTTACGTGAACTAACAATATGTAGTCCAATCTTAAATCTTATAAAATGTTAATACCCAGCAATTTCTGGTGACTGTCCCGAACTAGTAGCTTGACTGAATACATTAGGGCATCACTAGTTACTTTAACATGCTCATTTCCTTGAAGGAAGTCTATTACTATCTCCACGGCTTCATGGTGACACATTTTTGCACACAAAATCACCTCCACGACTACCAAAGGATCAGTTAAATGGCAATCGCCACCTCCATGACTGTGAGGCGGCTCTCGGCTACGAAGTGGCACTTTTGTGCACACACACACACTCACTTTACTGGTTATAATGAGTGAGTAAAAAGTTTTTGTTATCTTCTTTTCGTCATTGGTATATTGGTGTATAGCGACAGATAGCTATATACTACTGAACCTTACTATCTAAATAAACTGTTGGGCATCTACATGTATTTGGTCTAACCAATGTTGGACTAATAATTAAAATATTTTAGGTTAGGCTCAGGTTTTTTTTTAGTATTTAACGTCCTAAAATAATGTAAATTAATATTCACTAACTTTAGGATTGTTCTCTATTTAAAAGATACTAAAATCTAACAAAATTATTATTACCATAATGTAAAATTTGACTCAAGTATTGAGTGAAAATTGTATTTTGGCTCCGCCTCTTAAGTGTATATTCAACACAATCCACTCTATGAACCAAATAACAGTGAAGTATGTATTTTACTCCGCTGTGTAAAATACAATGGCGTATTGTACCCCACTTGCTTGCAATAGTATTTTTATCCATTTTAGCATTTTTATCAATTTTAGTAGATGGAAATAGAGGATTTCCAATTTAGTAATTTTGTGTAGTAGTGATAATTGTATAATTTAAACATGACTTAGTGACATATTGTTATATGAACATACAAACATACTTCAAGCCACAGGTAATTCAATAAGTTTTTACTCATGAAAGTACAACTTTCTAGATTCGAGGAATATTTAAAATTACTAAAGATATCTATTTCTAAAATATAGAAATTTATACATATACTTTAATTTGAAGAGAATCAATAAAATCATAATAAATAATGTCGAATGAAACGTTCGCATAATACCTGCGGTTCATCGAACAATTTACGGAATGTAGAATTCGTTAGCTACCAAAATATCACTTAAAAGTAATTTTGGTTTTTAACAAATGAATTAAACACGAGGATGTCATTGGCGAAAATGTATAATATATATATAACAACAATATATAACAATAAGAAATTCTTTTTATAAAATAAATAACTAAATATAATGAAATTAATATATGCATAACAAAAATGTGAGTTATTGTGAAAAGTAAAAATAAATTAAATATGTCTAAATAATTAGAATAAAACACTATAAAAAGGAATATTTTAATTAAACTTAGTTTGAACATTTAGAAAACTTAACTAGCGAAAGGTCCGTTTATAAATTACTAGCATTTAACCCGCTACTGCGTTAGCGGGCTTGCGGGACTCCTATATAGACTTAGAAAAAACATAATATAATACCAAAAGTGAAAAAGACCCAAAAAATTAAACTGTGACTCCTAACGACCATGGAAATAGTTATAATAAAGTTTAAAATATTATTTTTGTTAAAAAATACCAAACAGTAATATAAATAACAGTATTTTCAAAAAGTACGAACTACATTTTTGATATATTTGTGATAAAGAATGAATACAATTAAAAAAAATTTATGTCTTTTAATTCCGAATATTTGTAGGGTACCAATAAAGAAGATTCAAAAACTACCAAATTGTTTCTATTATTTTTTTAGTAGAGAAGAATGTTACTAATAGGACTTATGAATTCTCACCCACATTTATCTTCAATTTCATGTTTCTAGGTTAATTATTAAAAAAAATTCAAAAAGTAATATTAGAAGAACGAAAAAGAGCCACAAAATCCCCTCTTAAGAATTGTCTTCAAATTTATGTTTCTAGGCTCAATGTTATAGAAAATTCAATCAATAAGTACTATTAGAAAATCTAAAAATATCTCCCTTATCAACATAGGATCATGTATATATAATTTGAAAAAGTTCCATTAGAAAAACGAACAAATTAGAATGTTATATTCGGCTTGGCCGAATATATATACCTACGTACATGCTCTTTTGTAAAAGATGACGGACACCCTGTTTTTCTAGTATTTAGTCCACACATTTTTGTTTATGAACTGATTTTGCTCGTTTTAAATACCACACAAACCTTATATAAGACAAATTACCGAGAATTATCTTGCTTTGAACAGACAGACAGACGGACATCGTTAGGTAGTCGTAACTTTTTACGAGGACACAGAATGTATATATATATATATATATATATATATATATATATATACTTTATGAGGTCTTCGACTTAGATTTTCACGAGGACTATATATGGTTATAAAAAGAATCACAAAGTCTTTTTATGTGGATCCTCACTCAGTTAGGACTACATATGTTTAATTGAATGTTTCTAAGTTTAATACTATAGAAAATTCAAAAAGTACCATCAGAAGAACTAAAAAGAACCATAAAGTTCCCTTTTATGGATATTCATTCATTTGGTGTCATATATCTTTAATTTCATGTTTTTACGTTCAACATTAAGGAAAGGACAAAAAGAACAAAAAAGTGCCACATAGTCCACTCTTATAAATTCTTACCCACATAGAACGAACTTAATTTCATGCTTCTAGGTTAGTTATTACAAAAAATTAAAAAAGTACCATTAGAAGAACCAAAAAGTACCATAAGGTCTCCTGTTATGTATTCTCATTCACTTAGACCCATAGAAAAATAAAAAAGTGCCATTAGAAAACTAAAAAGTATCACAAAGTCCCCTTCATGAATTCTTAGCCACATAGGACCATATATACTTAATTTCATGTTTTTAGGTTCATTATTGTAGAAAATTCAAAAATTACCGTTAAAATAACAAAAAAGTACTACAAAGTAAATAGGACCATGTATCTTTAATTTCATGCTTCTGGGTCAATTATTACAAAAATTTCAAAAAGTAGAAGAACGAAAAAGTACCATAAATTCCCCTCTTATGAATTCTGACCTTTTACACTGGGTTTAATACAATAGAAAATTCATTATTGAGTTTGAATGAAACATAATTTCCCACTTTTACTCCCTTTTTGGTATTTTTTGTTCCCCCATGGATGTAAAAATTGTATTTCAATAAATTTATAAATTGTAGTGGAATTCCATATTAAAATACGCATATGAAAAAAGTACCAAAAATAGGTAAAATTTTTACCCCTTAAGCGTTCGAATTTCAAAATAGTACCGAATTTGTGTTTCTAATTTTTGGATAAATTACGAATACGATATAAATTTTATTTTTGCGTTTACTGGATTAAAAGATATATAGGGTACAAAAAAGTACCAAAATTTTTACGCGTTTTCTCGCTAAACGAGCTAAATTTGAAGGAAATACCAGTCATCTGTCCGATTTTTTTTTATGAATAACGTTAACTATTAAACTTCTTTGTATCTCTATAAGTTTAGTAGATATAAGGTTGCCGAATTTACTCTTTTTTACCCCTTTTTAAATCCCTCAAAATTCGAAATTCCAAAAATCCCTTATTACACCTAGAGAGAAATCGACCACATTCGTATTGAAAACGATACCATTCAGTCTCAATAGTGAATCTGCCCCGTATGTGTTCAAATTCAACACTGCGTGTTCAAATTTTAACGAAAATCTATATCTAATTGGCATCAAGTTGACACCATTTCGGCATCAAATTATTAAATTGCATTATGTTTTTTCTAAAATTTGTTAACGAACGATATCAAAAAGCCGAAACCGTATATTACCAATGTAACCACAACCGTGGAGGGTTTTGAATCGAATTTTTTCCCTCAGTGTAGTGGATCTATTTGATGGAAGGCCAATCTACAGTCCAAATTTAATCTTTCCAGTTTCAGGCGTTTGAACTGTGCGATGATGAATTAGTAAGTAAGTCAGTCAGTCAATCGCTCAGTAACTTTACACTTTTATATACATAATATATAATATATATTATTGATTAAGATTATATGCCGAAGACACTAGTACGCTATGAAAAAGGTAAAATAAACCGAATAAACTATCATCTGAAACATTTGAATAGAATAAGTATTTAAAAAATAAAAAATTCTATTATTCAATAACACAGTGCAACGAGAAAAAATTGCCTAAATAATTCCAATGTAAAATGAAAATGTATCAGTAGTTTAGGTAAACCCCCCAAAGGGTTTTTAAAAGTTAGTTCGAATTTCGGTTTCATGTTCTTTTGAAGTTCGAATTTTTCGAAGCCCTTTTTTATGTCATTGGACATAAAATTCATTTAAATTATTTAATTGAAATATAATTATATGTTATTGCTTTATAGACTACTAGCACTATTATACTAGATTTATGCTGGATGCCACTCCCTTTTCTCATAATATTGTTTTCTTTATTTGACTTGATCTTATGTCTAAACTGCTTAACCGATTAAAATTAAACATGGCATATACTTATGTATATCCTTAAAGAAAGTACTAACTGTATGCCACGTCCACTTTTTTAAGAAGGGTTGCTTTGCTTCTTAGTAAGCAAATTTAAAATTTGTTTACAATATACACTGCCTACCACTTGAATAAGGAATCACATTTTTTTAACTTTAATTAAGTATATCTCTTAAACTAAAGTTCAGAAAAAAATAATTCTTTACGCAACCAAATTTCAAAGTGTTGGCTTTAGTTTCCTGCAGAAATAAAAAATATACATATTTTGTTGTACTAAAATTATGCATTTATTTAAAGACATGCATTTCTGTGGTACTTTTTCGACGCATACTGGTTTGATGTTGGTACAACACAAATTCACACATATTTTTTATAATTAATTTATTCTCGCATTTTTGAATACTAATTTTTTAAGTACAATATAAATTAATCTATATATATTATACACATCAAAACACTTGCACACGGTTTATTATTAGTCGTTCAGTTGATCTTCTATATTGAAGAAATTTCTTCAAATTTTACTAAAATAAATTAGTTAATTTTAAATAAATTTCTCCATTTCTACATGCCATTTCTAATCAAATTGAAGATATTTAGTCAAATTGAATAATTTTATTCAATTTTACTAAAATAAAATACCCAGCTAGAAATGGTCATTTATTATATATGGTCTATGTATGAAAATATATGGATATATATATATGGTTCCATGTACCAAAATATTTCCAACATATGAATTCATATATAAAACCATATATGACAAATATGACTATATATGGAATAATATTCACTTGAAAGAAGAAGTCTGCGTACGAAAATATAAAAAAGATTATTGATGCAAATTTTTCACATATCCTCCTTTAAGTTTTTGTTGAATTTTTATAGGTTATCTAATAGCTTAAATCCTTAACAATACATTGATTAAAAATTAACTTAAAAAAGGTAAATATATTCGCGGTTATTCAAGAAAATTTCTAATAAGTACTTCTGTCCAGACAGCAAAAGTCTGCTTATACTATGAAAGAACTTCATTTTCCGCGATGTTTTTTTATGTAAGAAGATTATAATTATTATATTATGAATTGAATTTGCTTATTTAAATATTATATTAAATTTTACAATATAGTTAAAGCTGTGTTCCATAATAAATTAAAGAAAAAATGAATTTATCCTTACTGAAAGAAGAAATTAATTTCCGTAAGGATGCAAAAAAAACTTTCCGAAATCTTTAAGGAGAAATATTTATCTATTTAAAAAATAATAACGTTTAACCAAAATAAGACGATTCCTTTCATTTTAGACACGTTTTCAGCGGATTTACGTCATATTCAAGGAAAGGAAATTATAATTCGGTCATTCTGTACATTAAAACCGATAACATTAATTGAATATGATCATCAAATACAGTAAGTATATCTTAGATGAAATTAATAAAAAAAAAAAAAAAAAAATATTTCAAAAGCATGCAGCGCGTGGAACAGTTGAATTGAAAACAATAAGATTTTCTTATAATATGGCTATTTTATTAATATCAGAACCAATTTTCCTATTATATTGTGTTACAACATTATTTATTTAGTACCACAATTACTATCATCTATAAATATCCTTTTAATTGGAATCATGTTGATGTTTTGTCTATTTCTACATCAAATATGCCTTTTGTTTATATTTTTTTAAGAACATGACCTAATAGGTGATAAAATATGATGACACCCAATATTTAATGGTATATTTTTAACAATATCATAAGAAATACCCTTCGATTTAAATTGATCTTGATATTCCAATAAATTTTATAGCTGTTTATTCCGATTTTTTGATGACAGTACTATCATTTACTTTCCTTGAATATGATGTAAATCTAGTGATTAAACATGATTAAAATGAAAGGCACCCTCTTATTTTTGCGAAACTTTATTACTCTTTAGATAGATAAATGTTTCCTCATAAAGTTTTCGTAAAGTTTTTCCGTGCATCATTAATTTTTTCTTTAATTTATTATGAACTATATTGCAAAATTTCGGACAATAATTAAATAAGCAAATTCAAATCATAATATAACAATTTTAATCTTTCTAGATAAAAATTAAGTTCTTCCATCTGAACTGAAGCACTTACTTCAAATATTTTTCAATAACCACGAATCTATTTACTTTTTTGAAGTTAATTTCTAATCAACATATTGTTAAGACTATAAGCTATTAGATGTGCTCTATAAATTAAAAAAAAAAAAAAACTTACAGGATATATGAAATAATTGCATTAATATTTTTTTTTTATATACTCGTAGGCAGACTTCTACGTCCTAATGTTTTATTAATTTTTATTCGTATGTATGTATCATATATGATAAGATCTTCTTTATATGATTTAGTTTAAAAATATTTTCTTTGGCCAAAAACCTTCATAGACGTAGCTATAGGATGAGTTTCTGATATCAAAAAAAAGTATTAAACCTACATTAACTAAAATTATTGTTAATTTAATAGTAAATTTGAATACTGAACAAATGAATGTATTAGATAAAAAGTGTTTGTCAATTTTTTTGAGAAAACAAATTTTTGACATAAAAGAAATAAATTTCTTAGCATTGGAAAAATAAAAAATTTAAAAAATACTACAACATTTTTAATAAAAGAAATTATTTGCATTTTCCAATTATAACTAGCAACTTCGCTGGCCAATTATTTGGATCAAAAGTTAAAGTATGTATGTGTATATTTTTTATGAATATTCTCTCGTTTTCTTCTTACAATCTGTGTGGGTGTGTGAAGAAAGTCCGCAAATATGTTTAAAGACTGCAATATTAATAAATACGTGTATACAGCCTTACTGTTAGATCTGTGAAAACATGGATATCGATTATACTTTAGTATATCTACATATATCTCAAGTTTTTGTGCCTAAATCTAATGGTTGCAACTCCCTTAGTCTTAAAGAAGTCGCTTAATTATTAGATTCAAAATAAGGTAAGTAAGTAAAGTTGTTATCATAAAGATGTTTAATTTTTTTGAAAGATGTTAAAATATGTTCAACCTTTTGCAAATGATTTCAAGTACTAGTCAAATTTACAAATTTAAGTCAGAACTTTCCCATAATTTCTTAATAAAATCTAGTAATGAGACAAATTCTGTAACTCTCTCCAGATGTACCCTGAAGTTTATATCTCATGAATTTACTCTTTCGCATTTTCAGCGATTATTTTAAAATCTTAAAGAATTTCTCAGATGTTATTTGATACTTTTTGTACATATGAATAATTTTTATTGTATGTTTTCCTTTCTTGTTTTAATTTATAACAAAATTTATATCGAAAAAAAATATTGTTACGGAATTGTACTTGAATTAAAATATAACGGTTTTAACGGTTGGTTTAAATTTAAATAATGCTTCTCAACCTTTCTATTTATGTTAACAGCAGTTAACATAACTATGGAAATTATTAACATAGCTAGAAACATACAACATGAAAAGCTTTCACCAATATTTATAAGTATGTTGAAGCTGTAACATTAACATCGAAAGGTCTAGAATTCGAATATACTAGTTTGCCCGTTAAGATCATTGTAGAAATAGAGCTTTCGAGAAGCATCTAAAAGGTAATGCAGTGTATATAAATTGGCCGTGAGAACACCATGGAGTCAGTAAGATGGGCCATTCGACATCTCATGCCCTTATGGTATTTTCAGACTATGTGACCAAAGGGTTGAATGATAGATATATGCCACTATAGCAGTAAGCCTGGACTTTTCTAAAGCCTTCGACACAGCTGAGTAGAAGGGAATTGTTTACAAAATGCTAAGCCTTTGCGATATTCACATGCAAAATGGTTGCTATTTTTTTGGAAGATCGTAAATTAAGGGTTAGAGTAGACAACGAACTGTCTGATATTCGGAACGTTAATGCAGGTGTACCTCAGGGTTCTTTACTGGAACCTATTCTATATAACATCTTTGTTTCTGACTTGCCTAAACCGCCTGGTGGAGATCTGTTGTTAGTTTATGCAGACGATATTTTAGTTGCTACAAAGGTCCTAGGGCACGGAACGTGAATAGGAGGCTGAACTCTTACCTGGAGGTTCTACATTTGTATTTCAGGAAATGGGGACTGAAACTGAGCATGGACAAAACGTACTATATTATTATTAAGGGTAAAAGGGGACGCTTATATGAACGAGTGAGGAATACGGACAGAATTAAGTATTTGGGCTTTGTGTTATCCGAGGACTTTGAACTCTACAGACATATTAACTTCATCTTGGACAGAGCGAAGAAAGTGTACTTTATGTACCACAGAATATTGAGGAAGAAAATTGGACTTAAAACTAAGGTCAGACTCCTGATATACCGTCAAATCATAAGACCTCTTGTATACTATACCTTTCCAATCTGATTTGGAATATCTTCTCACCAGATGGAAAAGCTAAGGATATTTGAGAGAAGTATGTTGTCGACATGCCTGAGACTTACACCTAGGATGTGCCCAGATGGGACCCTCGGAGATCTACTTGCAAAACAATCTACCGTAGTATTGACTTCGGAAGGATTGACAAGTTCCTGATAGAATCTGCTATCAAATTTCTGGAGCGGACTTCCTCTTTGGAGAATGATTTGATCAGTGGATGCTTCCGGCGAGTCACTGATCTGCAAACCTTGCGTCCAAACTGGTACCTCTCACCTACCGATCTATTAACCATAAGAAATGAAGGTCTACTTTATGAGAATGCAGGCCTCTTATTTTATCATAGGAGATTTAATACTCTTGATATAACAGATTTGGTGTACAACACTGTACAGTAATTTTATTTATGTTATGGCCTGATTCAGTACGACAATCAAATTGTTTGAAAATAAAATTTTTATGAAAATTACTCATTTTTTCAAATGTTTTTTGAGTAGTTTTCATACAAATTTTATTTTCAAACAATTTGATTGTCATACTGAAGCAGGCCCTCATTTTGTTTTTGTTTTGATTTTATTCTTGTTTTATTATTGTTATTTAGTTTTAAGTATTGATTACTTTATAAGTTAGCATGTAAGTTGTAAAGAAATGTGTTCCCTTTGTAATTTTTAATTTTTTTGGGAAAGAAAAAAACTTTAATTGAATTAATTGCATACGGTAAAACTGTAATTATTTAGCACCTAATGAAAATAAGTCTTAGTTAAGTGTTAAATACGTTAAGAATATTTAGCATAAGGAAATTAGTGTAAGAAACATTTTTAAACTGAATTTTTGGAAAAAATAAACAAACAATGGAATCAGTCTAATTGGAAGCATCGCTAAGTAAAGACAAATTAACTGTCTTGGCTGCATATTCTTGTACACTATTAAAGTGTGATGTACAAAGTGCGTAATTTAAGTGTGTGTATGTGTGTGTGTGTATTAAAACACATAGTGACTATTTAAACTGTTATTGTTGTACATTTTTAAATAAAATAAAGTATTGTTACAATTTTTAAAAGTTAAAAACGTAACAATATTTTAAATTTCACTCACAATGGAGCATTTGAATATACGTATATGAATAAATATGTGGATAAGTATATAAGGCCATATATTTCCATATACCCTCAGTTTTTGGATCCAAGTATATATAAAACTCCATATATGCATAGATATATGATCCAAACATATTTTTCGCTGAATATTTAAAAAAACTTCAATTTTACATGCCTTTAGTCAAATTAACTAAATGTTTTATTCGTATTGAAGAATTTTTAAACTTGGCTGCTCTATTTAATTTAGTTGTACTAAATTTTAGTTAAAGTAAATTCGTTTATGCATTCAAACATTTTATAAAATGTTTATAAATAAATATATAATAGATAGAGAGAATCAAAAAAATAATATATATATACTTATATATAAATATACGTATATATATTTATATATATATATATATATATATATATATATATATATATATTCTTTTTTTTATTCTCTATAGTAACCCTCATCTGTGATATAAATTTGAAACGAAACTTCCCAGTTTTATCCAATTTTGTCAAGGTTTTCGTATCCCTCTATCTTAAAAAATAAATATTTTTATTTTATAATACAGAACCCTTTATCACTCTGAGCAATTATTTTATATTTTGATAATATAAACATAACATACATATATCATTTCTGACTAATTTATACATGATGAATATGAATCTGGACAAACAATTTAAATCAGTTGAATAATCTACCTATTTTCATCTCAATTGTGGAACTTGACAAGAATATTTTTCACAAATTTTCCACAAAATCTCGAGCGTTTAACTATAATAGTACCTCAGATATGCGATAATTGAGATTTACCTTTTCCATTTTCATTTCAATTGTAGGAGTTGAAAAGAAAGTTAATACTACAAAATTTTAAGACTTTCACTGTGATAGTTCTTTAAATATGCGATAATTATTATTTCCTTTTTATGGGTGTACCATTCCCCTGCTACAATCCCTAAATAAAGTAGCCTATTTAAATTATGTTGCTCTAAAAATTACTAACTAGTTTTAAAACTTTTAAAATCATGCATTAAATGGTAAATAAATGCATTTTTTACCATGCAAAACCCTTTATATCGTTATTTTATTTATATAGATTGAATATTTTAAAAGTGCAAAACTCTCCTCTACCTATCCTTAAAGTTACAAATATTGCAAAAAATTAAAACATATTATACATAAGACTTAGACGTAGTTTTATGCAAATATTGTAGAAGAAAATTTTTAAATACCTGAAAAATAAGAAAAACAAACAGTTTTTTACTCCCCTGAAAAGTTGTGTTTTCCAGATAGAGGGTTTTGAAAATAGGTCCTCGATATTTTTTAATATTATCAAAAACTGTAATTGTATTTATTAAATAATCTCAACATAAGTTAAATCTTAAAAAACACGTGCAAACTGATTTTGAAGAATTTTCTTCAATTTTACATGCCTTTAGTAAATTTTAAGATATTTATTCAAATTGAACAATTTTATTTAATTAAAATAGAATGAATTATATAGTTAATTTCTTCAACATTTTTTTTAAATTTATATACCTTTAGTCAATTTAAATATTCTTAGTCATGTTGAAGAATTTATTCAAACTGACTAAATTTTATTAGTTAATTTTAAAATTGACAAAAAAAAATATTTAAATTAACAGATAATTTATTCAAATTAACTTCTTTTAAGGATTTTAAAATGAATAAAATTGTTCTGTTTTATTTACAAGGATTTACTGCCAATTTAACTAAATTTTCGTTGAAATAAACAAATTTATTATACTCAAATTGAACAATGACATGTAGAATTGAAGAAATTTCTTCAATAAAGAAAATACTTATTAACCCATTCCTGCCTAATGGGTATTTAAGTATCCAAGAAAGTGAAAACTTGAAAAAAATTCTAGCGCCGATCATATGAGAGATAATTACTACAACTTGTATTTTTATTTAAAGGTGAAAAAAAAATAAAACAGTAAAATTCCTAGATGTTTGAGTTTAGTTTCCATATAAGTAAAATGGAGGATGAACAATGTAAAATATAAAAAAAAAACTTCTGCTCATTTTAGATAGCTTTACGTGCCCCTCAGCAATGCAAAAAAAAAAAAAAATAATAAAAACAGTTGGCCAACAAATGTGTATTTAGATACCCAACGAGTTCCAAATGACTATTTTTTCATATCGAAAAAATTTATTTGGACGGAAATAAAAAGCGAATTTATATTTTAAGATTTATTTAAGGAAAATTGCCTTTGTTATTTTAGATATATCTACGGTAACACCATAGTGGTAGTCCTGGAAGCATGGAGCTGGGTGCAAATTGGCGTTTGATATTTATGGCCAATACACCACATTTTTCTTTACTAAGGCAAAGAATTAAAAAGCATTAAAAAAAACATTTAAAAGAAATAAAATGTGAGTCCCCTTTTTATTATCAAATTTCAAAGCGATAGAGTTCACTATCGTATTTATTTGTTTACAGCGCACAGTGGGGCAGAATCGAAATTTTCTGGAAATAAATCTGTAACTTCTGATCGGCCGGTTGGATTTTCATGAAAATTGGTATAGGCATAGCAGAGAAGTATACAATATTATGTTTCCTTTTTAAAGGACTTTAAAGTTTTGAAGGACGCACGAGGTTGATTTTTAATTTTACTACTTTATAATTAATATTATATAGTGATTTGGATATCGAAGGAAGGAGGAGAATTTTGGCATTATTAAAACAATCCAAACAAAAGTTGCCAAAAAATTTCTTCAAATATTTCATTCTTTAATATCTTTGAAAGTTTCCAACAAACAAATTTCTAAAATAATGTGTACTAAGGATGTACAAATTTAATTTTGAGTTTAGTTATACATCGAATTTTTGAAACCATTGTATTCAAATTTTAAGTAATTCTTAATTTAAGTGTAGTATGACAACATTATTTGGAAGATTTTAAATAAAGTTTGAAAGCTTAAACGTCAATAACTTGAGTATTTCTCTTTATTTAACTTTAAATTCATTTCTTATAATTTATACCCTACACCACCATAGGTGTTTGGGGTATTATGCGTTTGAGCTGATGTTTGTAACGCACAGAAAAAATCATCCAGCACCCACCTTAAAGTATACCAATCGACTCAGAATCACTTTTTGAGTCGATCTAACGCTGGCTGTCCATGTACACCTTGTGCACAAAGTACAAGGTCGCAATTTTGAAGATAATTCAATGAAATTTGGCACGTAGGACTTTCATGATACAAGACGAAACCCATTGAAATTGGTTATGATCGATCCATTATTTCACCTAGCCCCCATTCCTCCCGGAATAGGGGTTTAACGACCATAAATCTCTTAAATATAGTAATATTTTAAATTCGGTGTAAGGAAGTTTTATATATGTATCAATCTTTGTGCCAAATTTCATGAAGATTGATCCATAATTGAGCATAGCTCCCATATAAAACTCTCTTCCGAAAATCTCTTTAACGTGCATACATCACGTACACAGTATTAAGTTTATATTCGACACAAATAAGCAAAAATCACAGTAACAAATTTTATAAAGTGCATAAATTTATAGAAATGTTAGTATTAACGTATATATTCGTATATTTTATTTTACACTTAGTAAAAGTATCGGTCCACAATTGTCCACATGTCTAATATAAGACCCCTCCACGAATTTTGATGGACATACACAATGGTGTGTGGTATCATATGGTCGGGCTTGACCGACTATATCTTTCTTACTTATTTTAATCTGCGAAAAAAGAGTAGGCTATGATTTTTACACTATATTATATATAATACCAATTAACATGAAAAAAGGTGTATTCTCTCAAGCAGAACCATATAATACAATAAGTCAACATATGCTCACTAAAGTGATTTTCTTGAATGAATCTCATATGGGAACTATGTTCAATTATCGACTGATCCTCTTAAATTTCGTTAATGACATTTATGATTTTAAAATTTTTAATTGTTGCAAATAAATTCGCAAAATAAATTATTTATATGGTTATGCGTCTTAAAGTGCCATTCTGTAATTGGTTTTGTGTGGAAAGTATGGTCAGTTAATGATCGATCTTTGCGAATTTTAATAGCGTGGTATACGCTAAAATTCAAATTAATCGTACCAATTTTTATTTCGATACTAACATTTTTATGGTATTTATACACGTTAAAGGATTTCTCGGAAGGGGATCTCATATGGAAACAATGGTCAAATTTGCACCCAACTTCTTGAATTTTTAATGTACGAATAATGCTGAAAGAAAACATTCCTTTTTCCGATTTTCATTACAAATTTAACTAAAGCGCATTTTCTATAAGCTTCGTCCTTAACTCAAAAACAAAAAACGAAACGAACGAAAACAAAATTAACATAAATACTGACAAGACATTTTTAAAATTTTACAAACTTTGAACTGTTGAAGCTAAACGGACCAAATGTGAGATTAAGAAAACATATTGTAATGTGTTTAAAATTGTAATAATTTCAGAATTATTTGTTGAAAAATCTCAAGGATATTTAAGGATAAAATACTTGGTTTAAACAAATAATTTTACTGGAATTTCTAATTCCTATTCTATCATTTAATGTCCATATATACGCTATAGAATAAGATACAGATTTTAAAACAATTTATAAAAAAATATTATTTTTGAAATTTAAAAATCCTTTTAAAAGGATATTCGAACACGAAATAAAAAAAACTTAGTACGCAGTCCTATCATAAAATGTCTCTGCTTTCATCTGTATATGGTTTCGTTCATGTGTGAAAATTGCTGTTGTACAGTGTAATATACACTCAGGATTTGTTATGATTTCGGTTTGCGTCGTTATGATAAGCAAATTGGGACCTAGCGTACTCAAAAATACTCTAATAATAAATTAATTCTGAAAAATGTGAATGAATCCGTGTTGTATCAACAATAAACCAATATGTGTCTATGAATAATAGCCATCCAGAAACTGTTAATTTATATGCAAACTCTTGGATGACACAAACTGCAATCAGAGTATAGAAGCAACTGTTAGATGTTTAGAAATTTGGAAGCCTTTTTTCTATTTTTCTCGGTAATGCTAAAAATTTATAATTATTAGTTTACATATATAAATATATTCATATTCACTTAGTTTATAATTCATTTCCATAGCAACTATACATAAATATTTTTAATCAAATCAACTGCCAATGGCACGATCATCATCATCTCAAGGATGAACTGTTTTAGATTATGAAAAATTTTACGACAAATATTTCAATATTCTTAGAAAACTTGAACAAAACGGTGTTCCACAAAAAAAGTCATATATGAATAAACCTACTTACGAGCCACAAACGATTTTTTGATATAGGTAAACATTATTTTATATATTTTATAAATTTACATACGAGTATTCGCTTTCATTCCACATTTATTTATACGCTGCTGTCAGAGGTGGGCACGAAAATTGTTTGAAAGGCCAAATTTATATAATTAAGTATATTATTTAATACGCGTTTCAAAAAATATGCAAAATAATGTTAAAATATTAAGTAAAGCAAAATAAGATTCTTAAAAAAGTAATACACTTTGTGAATAAGTGTGTTATTTTTAAATGAATTAAAATATTATAAATGTCAAATTTTTCATTATTATTATTATTATTATTATTATTATTATTATTATTATTATTATTATTATTATTATTTTTACTTTTTCTAAATACTTCGGTTTTTGTTAATGAAAATCTTATTTTGTAAAATTCTGATTTTTTTATATTGCAACATTCACTTTAAAGTATACCAATAGATCCAGAATCACTTTCTGAGTCGATTAGACGATGTCCGTCTGACAGGTTGCTTGAAAGTCCAGCTGGCTGGTAGTCAGTTCATATAAAACTTGTGCATCGTACCTTTAATGATAATTTGATGAAATTTGGACCATACGACTATTTTGATATAGCGACGCAGCCTATTGAAATCGGTTATAAACGGTCCATTATTTCACTTTGCCCTCATGCAAATGTTCCCCCGCAGTAGGGTTTTAACATTTATAAATTTCTTTTTATGTCACTATTTAAATAAAATTTGACTGAAATAAGCTGTTATAAGAGTGAGTGAGAATACAAAATTTCATGGATCCATAATTAAGCATATAAGATCCGAAAATCACTTAAACTCACATAAATACCACATAAATCAAGGTAATATTTGACACAAGTTTTATATAAGCAGAAATCATAGTACCAAGGATTCATAAGGATCAATTCATAATTGGCCACAGGTCTCGTATAATTACTCCTCTGGAAATTTCGAAAGTCATTTTGAGGTTCAAACGTAATGGTGAAGGATATCATATTGTCGGGCATGACCGACCACAAATGTTTTACTTGTTATTATTAATAAAACGATTTATTTTAATTTTTGCTGAACATTTTGATTTTTATTGAAAAATCAGATTTCAAGTGAAAAATGAAATTTTTAGTCTATAATCGGATTTTTAGAGAAAAATCGAATTTTTACAGAATAATCGGTTTTTAGTGAAAATTTGGATTTTTGGTGAATAATCGGAGTTTTAATGAAAGTTTTTTGTAAAAATTAGAATTTTTAGTGAAAATTTTAATTTTTGGTGGAAAATTTTGTCAAAAAAAAAAATGAACTAAAAGTTAATTTTTTTGTAAGAAATCAACAAATTTTTAAATAAAATAATTTTTAACAGAATAATAAATTAATAGACATAGGTTTCACAAACTTATAAATGTCATTTTAATTTTCAATACAAAATTTTTAACAAATTTTGAATAAAGTGTTATTTAAAAAAAAACATATAAAACAATAACTCAAATAGCATATTTTGTGAATTGGATAAATGTATAAAATAATAAAAATTATACAAAGTAATAAATTATATTTCAAAATTAATAATTCAGAAGTGGTAAATATATGAAGCACTATATATTATTTTTATATTAATATTATTTTTTCTGTTGTTAGGATAAAATTTTCTGAATTAATCTGCAAGAAAATAAATTAGATATTTAGATAAATATACTATTTTGAAAATATATTTAGACAAGTGACAACATTACTTACCACTTTTTCTAAGACTTTATTATACTCGTATTATTTTGCATTAAAAATTGTAGAGAATTTAACTAACATCATGAATTTTAATGCGAAATATTTACAACCAAATTCAATGAATTATGACTCTAGAATGACATTAGATTCTCTTTTTTTAAGTATTTTGCATCTATTTAAGTAATAAATCCTCAATAAATTTAAAAGAATAGATAATTTCTAGAAGATTTTAATTTCGAGATTTTATTCAGAAAAGTTGTATATTTTTAAAATCCTCCAATATTACGCAAATGTTTAGTATTGAGAAGCTATCGAAAAAAGTTCGATGCTACGAACATTCATATTTAATATAATTGTCGATATTTTCTCGAACATTTAGTTTCGAAAATTCTTCATTTTTATCGACCATTCGCTAATATCGAAACTCAGGTCAAGCGGGAGTCTACACGTTTTATTTGCTCGTTTTATCCATACAAATTTCACACATTCATAAATTTTTTATTTTATTTCTTTTTTTTTTTTCACTTTAAATTAAAAATAATACTTTAGATTATTTGGTTAATACATGTGTTCTTTAGGATTTTGATTTTTTAATTCCGGATCATTTTTGTTTTATACAATTTCCATAGTTAAATATAAAAACAGTAATATGTTTTTGAAAAAATTTTAATCAGATGAAAAGAAATTTAGGATTTTAAGATTCTTTTGGTTATTTTCATTAACTCTAATTTTTATAAGAAAATTTTACAATATCAAATTATAAAATATTATAACGGATAATTCGAATTCGTCAACTAACAAATCGCTTATAGATAGAGGTTCTGAGAAAATATTATTTTTGAGATTTGACGATATTTGCAAATATTTGGTTTGCGTAGGTGAACACGAAATAATTTTATGATTGAAACAAGAAAACAGCTGATTTTGAACATTATATGAACACAAGTTTTAAAATATTGCCTTTATTTTGAGCGAATTTTTGTTTGATCGTACAAAATAAATATAAAATCAAATAGTGGCAACAACAGCTGATGCAGTAGACGGCTTGAGTTAAAAAAAAAAATTTTTGTTTTTATGTACACAAGCTTTAAATATGCAAAAAAAAAAAGATCAATTTATATTTTATCTATTAAAATATAGTTTCTTTAATAAAACTTTCAAAATAATAATATTTTGTATTATTTGACCATAATAATACTTGTTACTTTTTATACAGCTGAAAGTGGCGTGCAACAAAAACAGTGCTGTTTTATGAAGACAGGATGGTTTTGTAAATGACGAGAAAAGAAACGTAAATTACTTATAAACAAATTTTAAATTTGTATTTTTTATGTGCGTATGTGCAACTAATTTATTGATAATAGTTCGTATTTCCTAAATCTATTTATCTATTTTACTTTGTAAATTTTATAAATATTAGTATTTAAAATAAATAGCATTTTCACTTTATATTAAATAAAAATGCTACAAGGATTACCTTGACATTCACATATTTCAAAAATTGTTCTAAATTGATTAAAACAAAATAAAAAAATAAGATTTTCCTATAAATTCATTTAATATTAATGTCAAATAAATTTATGGTAGTTGTGTATTTAAACAAATAATTTTGAGTAAATAATTTGCATCTAATCTGAAAAGGCTTAAAATAATTTTCCCCTTCTCGTATTTTATGATATTATCAAACAAAGTGCGCGTAATGCGAACAAAAAATCAATTCTGTCATTAGTCGCAAAAATTGCGGAAAAATACAATGAAATATTTCGTGTCAAATATTTGCGTAATCTGAACTTGCTAAAGACCTCTCTAGCACGTTTGGCAAACAAATAGTTTTGAGATTTTTATGTTTATTTTATTATTTTAAGCTCATTATGAGAAAAATATTTATAAATTTTTTTGCTGAAATTTTGGTTAAAAGAATGCTTTTTTCTTGGACGCTCCTGCTGAATTTTTATAACATACTAAGAGCAAAAAATAATATTATAAGCCGTTTATACCAAAACTAAAGCAAGTTGATTTTTGAAAAACTAAATTTCAAAAACCAAATTGTTTACATACCTTGTTTTTGTTCATGTGGTCTTTGTTGATGTACATATTTTAAAAAAAAAAAAAAAAAAAAAAAAACTATAAACTCTTTTTTGGCCAAATTTATGATTTTCAATCACTATAGCGCATACAATATCATTTAAATGATCATTTTTGGTTGCCGACCAATGGCTTTCAATTTCTGCTCATGTAGAGTTATCACTAAATATTGCCTCAGAACTATTTTCAGCATTTAATTTTGGATGATCTATCGCAACCATGGGCATCTGCGGCCCCAGTGGCCACTTGCGGCTCCAGAAGGAATTTTATGGGGATTGGGTTACTTCTAAGAAACAATCTGTTTTAATTTCATACACAAAAAATTAATACATTATAACTTAAAAAAATTACTTAAAAACAATTATATAAAAAAAAAACCTTTAATTAAGCTGCCTTTTTTATTTTAATTAATTTTTTTTTATCTATTTTTACGAAAATTTAAAAGGAAGATGTTTTTACTTTTATACATCATATTTTGATTTTTACAATTATTCTAGAGAAGTTTTATTGGATGAACGTAAAAATAGTAAAATATGAAATTATATTAAAAATATGTCGTAAATTTATTTGATATATTGTATTATAGTTTTGAATATTATTTATATTTTTAGGTAAATCTTTTGAATTTGACTTGTAAAGTCAAGTCAAGTATATCCAATATAATTTGCTTTATTCATTGATAGCACCTTCTTTCAAAATTTTGTTAATATATAAGATTTTTTGAAAATTCTCGTAGAAACTCAACGGCATTTAACACATTTTATTGAGAAAGTTTATCAAAGAATAATTACAAACAAACAAACAAAAAAACAAATATTTTATCCCTTTATAAGATATTGTTTTATTCGTTCACATTAAATTTAAAATTAAAATTTAAAAATAAGAAATAATTACTATTTTAAAAGTAAATTTAAAAGTAAATGCAAAATATACATTAGAGTATCTCGTGTTTGTTTTCCCGAAACGGGAATGAAAAATTCAATTTCCCAGAAATTCTCGGGAATCCTTGAATTTTTTTATATTTAAAAACTTAAATTGTAAGAAAAAAGCACTGATTTCTTATAAAGAATATTAAACAACATTTTAAATCATAATTATTTAAATAAAATAATATTAAAGTATAATGCATCTTTCAAGATTTAAACCATTTTAAATGTTTTATTTAAATCATTTTAAAATAAGTAACTATTTTAAGTTATATTAAAAACTGTATATCTAAGATTTTTGGGTTAATTAGCTTTTTATGCCAAAAATTAAAAGAAATTAACCCTAATCTATTGTACTATATTTAAGTTTCAACACAAATATTTTTTCTAATCGTTTTATTTCCATTTTATCTTCATCTTACATTCTTAATTAATTCTATCTAATTTAAAGATGTAAAACAAAATCCTGGAAAATATTTAAAATTGGTTCTATTAATCGTTTTAAAATCCTCAGTTAAGTTTTGAAACTTTAACATTTACAGTAGCGACCACCAAAACTGCAACGTTCCAAATTGTTACACCTAGGAATAGTTATTAAAAATTATGTTAAAAACGTTTTAAATTAATGCGACCAAAAAAATGCAGCTCTTAAAAAATTAACGAAATTTTTAAATTTTGCTAAGAATAATTAAAATATCACTTTTGTGATATTTTAAATTTTTTGATGAGTTTTCAGTTCGTTACCAGCGCGCCGGTAGGCATCGTTTCACATTTGTATTGAACGGAACACTGTAATGTATATTGAATATTTACTTTTAAATTTACTTTTAATTATTTATTATTACCTCGAATTTTATATTGAATGTAAACGAATACAACATTATCTTTTAAAGGGAGAAAATAATGTTTATTTGCAATTATTTTTATTATTAGGGATTAAACAAACTACCACAAAATATTATAAATGGGCAAACGTCGAACAAAATATTGATTTGATATATCTCCTCAATAAAATGTTTAAAATGCTGCTGAGTTTCTATAAGAATTTTCCAAAAACTCTTATATATTTAAACAATTTTGAAGGATGAATAATAAAAATAATGTTGGATATACGTAACTTGGTTTCACAATTTATCCAGAAATAGTCGTTAAATATAGTATTGAGGAAATATTTAGTGATAACTCTACATGAACAGAAATTGAAAGCCAAAAATTATCGTTTAAAAGAAGTTGCATGCGCTAAATGAACATCTGATGCACTTAATAAATGAACACTGTATGAAAAGGTACCAGAATTTAATTAGTTAAATTAAATTTTTAATAAATGTATGTTTTTCTTATTTTCTCAAATAGATATTGATATTTTCATATCAATTATGGAACATTCCGTAAAAAACCATCTTCGTATTTGATGATCGTATCAAGGATCCAGCAAGCAAACTTTTATTACAAAATATGAAACAAATGGAAAATATATCTCAAAGTATTATAATATTAATTATTAAATAACAGAACTTCTTATTTTTTAAATACTTCTTCTATTCAAATATTTCAGATGGTCGTTTATTTCATTCATTTTACCTTATTCATAGCGTACTATAGAGTGTCTTCGTCATATAATCATTTATAAACATAAAATCCTCTACGTAAGTTTTCCAGATGTTTAAATTATGTTTAATTAAAATATTCCTTTTACCAATTATTTAGATATACATATTTATTTTATTTTTACTTTTTATAGGAACTGACATTTCTATTATGCATATATTATTTTAAATATACTTATACCTTTTAGAAAAAGAATTTCTTATTGTCTTATATACATTTAAATCAATTACTTATTTCTGATATTATATATATTTGTTCCTTATTTGTTTTATTTTTGATTATAGTAAATAGTCGTTGATGTATTAATGTCAATATTCAATAAAACAAAATTCTTCAATATGAAGAAAAATTTAGTTAATTTGAATATTATTTTATTTAATTTGACTAAAAATTTGTTTATTTAATTTGACTGAAAATATAATTTTCTTTAATTCTATACCCCTTTTTTACCACATTTACTACTCTTTTTTGGTTGATTTTATTCTCTACTATGAGTTAACTAATTTTTTTGTCAGTATATTTTTACGAAGAATATCGATAGAAATGATAGAACATCATTATTTTATTAATGAATATAATATATATATATATATATATATATATATATATATAGTTAGATATAGATATAAATGTATTGACTATAATAACAAAATTTGTCGTTGCAATACTAATGTAATAGTGCATCTTCAGCTTTTCGAATTATCTGCAGTCTATAAGAAAGATTAAGAACACATTCGAATCCGCCAATCCATGCGTATAATTAACTAATCAAATTTTGCAAACTACTTTGTTTGTGCCCGTAAGTACTTTTAGAACTGTTCCATCGATCAAAGTCATTAAAAGGAGATTATATTCAAGAGATTTCACCTTTGATATTTGTTGGTGAAGATTATTCAATATTTAGTGATCAACAAAAGCGAACATTTACACGTATCAAAAATTCATAAAAATGCGATCTTCTTTAAACAAAAATTTACTACTTACAACATAAAAAAGTAAATTAACATAAAAGTTATTCAAATTAACTTTTTTTGAGGATGTTAAATTTAATAAAATTGGGTGTTGTTTTACTTACTTTAATAACTTTTTTTCATAGCAAACTAGTTTTTGTACCATGATTATCCAAAACCACATAAGATCAAAATGTAAAAGTTTGAAACATCCTATTTTATCCTTATTTTCAATATGACTTATTTTCTATATTAAATTTTTTGAAATTAAACTCAAAGAAAAAAAAACATTCGTGCGTCTTTTGGAGAAAATAACTGACTATAATTTTATTTGATACACTTTCTTCTTTTTTGCCTCTCTGTGTAGTCTTCTGATATCACTCTAATGTACATAATGTAATACATACATACATATATATATATACATGCATACACCGTAGATAGAGATTTTGAAATGGATCTGAATGAGAATGTACATTGTACTATACCAAAAATATATTGTCGGTGCGCTGACGATGAGTTCTATGTATGCTTGCCTTAGTATTTATAGTCTAAAATTAAGCTAAAAGTCCTTCGGATGTTGAATTACAATACTATGAAATACGTTTTCGTTTCCAAAGCTTTATTGGAACGCATTCTAATGATTGCCAAATTTAATGTAGTCCAAACTTTTTTATGGTTTTTTTCTAAACCAATACTTTTAAAGCTGGAATAAAAAACACCGTTTATTAGTTTTGTAATAATATGGAATTAAAAAAAACAGAAAATTTTTTTTTTAATTATAGTGATGCCAGAATAAGTATATTGCACTATTCTAAACTCTAAATATGAGAGTTATTACATTATTTCCTAATTTTAAATAGTTCAACTTTGAAATGAATGTGTTCAGATTATGTAAATACGAATCTTCAAAAAAAAAAGTAAAATGTTAAATACATTAAAAATTATGATAATTTGCTAAACAAATAAAAAAAAATATATATTCCTTAATTGCAATCGATACCAATAAAAGGAGAAAAAAATATATAAATATAATCGTGATTATCATTAAAGAATCGATCCATCCGTCCAATATTGCGTTGCATCTGTACAAAATTCAATTTGCTGAATTATATATAAAAAAAAAAACAATAAAATAATGTTAAGATGAAGTGAAATAATGTGTAGAGGAAAATATCAATTTACAACACGTAAGCGCCTTTACACGTGCCACCGTCACCAACGCCAACACATACAACGAATAATGGTAAATACACTTAAAAAAATACTTAAAATGGGATAAAATTAATAATTTTGTGGCTTTCTTCCATGTTTATATTTTGGCATACCGAAAAACACAATAGACATTGAAAATTATCTGATTTCCTGAGTTGGGTATCCGATAAACACTTTTGCTTTCTTTTCCTTACATGATCAAGAAGCTCCAAAATAATCTTTCAAACCTTGGAATGTACATATGGAAGATAAAGCACAACACATAACACAGGAACTTTTGAGCGTTAAAATCAACTATATTCACGTAGCCCCATTCATATAATTCATATTTTTCTCTTTGCTGTAATCTCCTATAAGTGAATGAATACGGATGATAAATGCCAATGCAATCTTCTAAAGAGTAGATAGAATTTGACTTATGTCATCAATAGAGTAGGAGGAAGTACGGAAAGTACGTTCGGTAAAAATCTATTTATAATCATTTTTATAGTGAGATTTCTACGGAAGTGATCACTGATAGCAAATGTGACAGAAGTACATCATTCCAGACTCTATTGATCTTTCACCAAAATTATCAATTAATTTATTACTTCCTTTAGATCTTACAAGAATAATAGGCCATTACAAATTCTCTCCATTTAAATCTATCTGATGCTGGCGTTTTTAATTGGTCTCAACTTATGCATTGTGGTAGGTTCCTTCTCAATCTGTCATCGTCATGTTTTCTCTACTGCTGTTTTTATCATATCTCCATCAGACTTTCTCAGCGATTGCCTAATCCATCTCCATTTCCTTGTTCGGATCTCCAATTGGATTAGTGTTTGGTATGTTGTTTACCATAGATAGTTGTTGGAAATTGTATCTGGTCTAAATATGCGTAAAATTTTTCGCAAGCAAGCATATGAACTGCGTCCATATTTATGCTTACTGCTTTCCATGATTCGTATCCATATAACAGTATAGGTTTTACATATGAATTAGATATTTTAAATTTTGTATTGACAAAGATATGTGAAGATCTCCACACCGAATTCAATTGACCCAACGATTGGTTTCCAGCATTTACTTAATTCCTTATATCTGCAGTAGAACCATCGAATGAAGTTAAAATTTTTTCGAGGAAGTAGAATATTGTCACGTTTTCCAGATAAGTATTGGTTGTTAATGTGAAGACTAACAGTGTTTGTCATATTAATTCGCTTGATCTTTGTTTTGGCGTCGTTTATCTGTAGATTTGCCCTGGATGATTCTAACTGTACCTGCATATCACCAAAACTGTGTGATAAGAGACAAATTCATCTGCATAATAAGGTCCTCCTCCTTGTAGTACACAGTCAAGGACAACTTGACTGAACTAGATTGGAAGCATCCACTATACTCTTTTGGATATATTAATTAATACGCTTTCTTTGAGTTCGTCATACAGTTCGTTGAGGTCCCAAAATTTTTTATTGTACTGAACAATAATTTTGGGGTATATGTTGTCCAGTCCTGGCACCTTGTTATTCTTCAGACTATTGATGGTTTTAATTATTTCTAGATTTCCCGGTTATCTTGTTGATATATCATCTCTGGCGGTATGACATTCGCAATCACACAGTTCATATTGTATTTCTATTCCTCTGGATAAGAGTGAGGAGAAATGTTTCACCAATGTCTCTTTCTGTTCGCTACTCGAAGTAACAAATTACCAATTATTTTTCGTAGTTGTATGTAGCCAGTGAGATTCCTGCTTGCGAGCTGTTTTGTGATTTTGTAAAGGTTGCTCATGTTGTTGAGAGTGGCTGAAGCTTCTGTTTCCCTTGCTAAGTTGTTGTACCATATCCTTGACTTATTTTATAATTGCATAGTATTACATTCGTATTGTGGTCTTGTCATTCCGTATTTTGGCCATGTTTAGAAGATCTTTGAGTTGATTTCTCTTTCTGCTTGTTATCAGTATCCGGGGTCTTTATCAGCAACTTTGTTCTGACCATTCCCAAGATTGGTCAGAACTGGAACCAGTTAGGCAATAAATACTGAATTAGTAGAAGGGTTTTGTAGCTTCTCCACGAAGAATCTTGTCAGTACGATGTTTCCTTTCTTGACCTCTGCGACCTTGAGGCGGATTGTACCAATGAGTAGGTGCACAGTCTAATCCTCTCCTCTCCATCTCACTGATTGTTATGTGATCTACACTTTATTTTGTGTATATTTTTATGGGGAAAATGATTCCACCTCTTTCCAAGTTGTTGTTAAGACGGATTTCGTTGAATAATTTGCCATTCTGAGTCATTCGTCCAGCGCCATGTTGTCCCATTGCATCTTCTCGATTCAGGTTATCTGATCTCAATTAAGCGTTAAAATCTTCCATTAACAAAAGTATATCTCCTTAGTTTCTTGATGCAATAACAGTTGCCAAGTAGTTATAGAAGTCTTCCTTAAGAGCAATTTCCGCATTTACAGTTGGTGAGTGTAACATTGTATAACAGACATGATTCACACACGTGTTCTGAAGTACGCTATTATTATCCTGTCAGAATATGAATTTCACTCAATAGTAGCATTTTTAACTTCCCTTAATAAAAGGATTCATTTTTGGTTTCCCTGGTTGATTGTGAACTCTCCACTTTTCTGCCACCAAGTTTCACATAGTCCCATGAAGAGCAAGTTATATCTTCGGATTTCGCTGCAGACTAGTGTCGCTTCCAAATCGAGCCCATTTCTTTAAACTAAGGGTCGACATCAGCATGATCACTAAGTTATTCTTTGTTGTGGTGTCTTTAATATGTTCCATTTAAGATTTGCAGCGAATTAGGCTGCAGCATCCGATCCTGGAGCTAGGGCTGCCAGAAACATGTACATGCTGATATTTCCTTTTATATTGGATTTAGTTGCTAGGTGCTTAGAGTTATTCCGCCCAAGGTCGGTCGACAGGGTCTCATTTATTAGAGCAGGTTGTACCACGTGCAGGTGAGGTTGTCATTTGGATAGGATAGTCTGTAGTAATTATTGTTTTGCAATTTCCGAATTAAGCGCATCTTTATTTAACATACTTATTTCTATTGTCCATAATTCAGATCACTGTGAATTATTAAATACTGCAAATTTTTATAAGTGTATTAGATGGAGTAAGTATATCAGTCTTCTTTGATATAATAATTCAAGGTACAGTACTCACTCTCAACGAAAAGAGGCAATTTAAAAACAATTGTTTAATATTTTTTTTTTTTTTTAAAGAAAATCTTATTTGGTTTTGTTTGTTTAATATAATCTTCTGTCTGTAGTGTTTGAAAGCCACATTATAGATTAATGGATGGCTGAATACATGGATCTAAAATGTTTGTATGATTGAATGAATGAAATCGATGCACTATATGAATGCTACGATTGTACTTATATATGTATGCATGTATGTGTGTATGTATGCATATATATATATATATATATATATATATATATATATAAATTTTTTAGTTTTTTTGCAAGAAGCATGATTAAAGCCATTATCTGAACTTGTGTGTAAATCGAATTATTGGCAATTTATAGTGTGGCGTGGATGATAAGTAGTGGTAATACAATATTACCAGCGAACAGCCAGTCGTTGCATGAAGAAAATATTAAACATTTTAAACCATCGACCAAACAAAATATGTGGTAAACGGAAACGAAAGTATAATAAAACAAACCAATATCGAATTGAATCGTATTGAATGATATTAACGAACAAACGATCGATTCATGATTTGTTCTTTGTTTTGTCTGGTTGGATAGTAAGTTATATTTTTTTATTTCTTTTTTTTTTAATATATATGAATATTTTGTCTGTTTGGTTAGATTCACCTTCACTTCTTACATGTTTGTAATATGGGTTTATCTCTTTTTTACACCTAGCCTCCAATGACCGTTCCTGGACAAATGATATATTAATATGTATATTTATGTACATAAGTATTTAGTGAAATAAAAAAAAAATATGATGGTCATTACAATTATTTTTCCCTTGTTTTCTTAAGTAAACTGTCAAAGAATACAGCTTTCCCAAGCAAAGTAAAAGCAATTTCAATTTAATCAATTTTTACTTCATATAAATTTCACCATAAATTTTTTATGAAATGATACTTTAACATTTCTGTGAGCACAAAGTGTACTTCATATCCATATACACCTCTCTAACTTAACGTATTTTATATAGTAAATGCCTCGTTTTGCTAAATAATAAAGATTCGTTGTGGCTATTTGCCTTTTGTGCCTCCCGCAATCGATCCAGTTTGAAGTACACATCCTTCCAAAGCAGTCTAGTACGTGAGTATTCATTCCATTCATACGCAGGATTATTTTGTATACTGATCATAGCAATTTTGTTACTGTGTTGTCTTGGACTAAAATAATATTGATACCAAGAATTGAAATCAATATTCAATTATAATTGTGTGTATGTATGAGAATGCATTCATCATTAGTATTTTTATACCCTACACCACCATAGGTGGTTAGGGATTATGCGTTTGTGCTGAGGTTTGCAACTTGGGTACTTTTAAAATTATTTAAAAATTTAAAATTTATATCAATTAAAGATTTACGTTACTCTAAACATGGTACTTGCAGGAGTTTAACGCATATAAACAACTAGAACGTTATTTGAGAGGAGCTTTAATGTTGCATGAATTAGGTTTTTGACTATTGAATTAGGTTTTTTTCTCTCAGATATCTAAGTATTTGTTTATATATGGTTTAATGAACCATATTTATCAACTTTATTTTTATCATGTTTCACTTTTAGATACTTTAGTTTTATTATAGATTTATTTTATAGCTGTTTTTTGTAAATATTTTAATTTAAAATGTTTGTTAGAAATAATTTTTTTTTTTTTATTCATTTTATATTTTTAAAAATAAAATAGTTTCAAACCATTTTCTACTTTTTAAAATACAATTTTCAGTTACTTGAAATTGATTTGAAATAAAATTATTTAAATATTATTCTATTTATTAACAAAACAGATTAATAAATATTTCAATAGAAGTATTCGAATGTATTTTTATAAAATCTAAATAAAATTCC
Organism: Protocalliphora azurea; assembly: GCA_932274085.1. Taxonomy (NCBI): domain Eukaryota; kingdom Metazoa; phylum Arthropoda; class Insecta; order Diptera; family Calliphoridae; genus Protocalliphora; species Protocalliphora azurea. Next base: position 80,627,526 of record OW026520.1, read on the forward strand.
AATTATTTTATTTCCTACTTCAAAAATTAACTAAAATCTAATTTGAAATATTTAATTTTTTTATTCATAGAAAATGTTTTAATATTTTTATTCAATATAAATTTGTTTGAATAATTTTTAATTTGTTTGGAAAAAGAAAAAAAAAAAAATAAGTAATATTCTGTTTAATATTGCAATTATTTAATACGTTAAACTCTACTCATTAGATTCTCTTGTACAGATTTTTTTTAAATAGTCGGAGAAACCACAAGAAACATTATTTGCTGAAGTGACTTCTGAAACAATGACTTTTTTTATTCAAACCTCTTGTGGTTAAATAACTTTACTTCTTTGATTTTATTCTTTTTTTAATATCAAAATATTTATTTGGTTTTTTTTTTATTTCAATTGTTCAACTTTTTTGCATTAAAAAAAAAAAACATTTTACATATTCAAGTATAAAAAAATGTTTCTATTTGTAAATATTTTCTTTTTTAATTTATTTTGATCAATCAGATATAAAATTATATAAAAACTCATTTAATTTAGTATTAATAGAAATCCTTAGAGTTTTTATTTAAAAATTAATAAATTGATTAAAAAATATTTTAAATTAGAAATAAAAAATAAAATTAAATGTATTTTCATTTTTTAATTATTTCTTTTTTTGTTAACAAGTAAATAAGTTAAATAAGTTGAACTTAAAAAATACTCACTATTATAAAAAAAATTACTTAGTTAGGAGATTTTTCATTCTAATATAACATTTTCTTTTGAAACAACCTCTCTTATTAAAGCAATGGATCTGTAAATGTTAGATGTAAATGTGATAACTTCAAAAAACTTATAAAAAAAAACTAACCTCATGTTCTATTCATACGTGTATGAGATTATTTTTGAACACTATGATTGATCCAAAAAAAAATTTTAATTTAATTTTAATTTAGTAAGAATTAGTCAAATAAAGAAAAATCATGTAAATTAGAGTAATAGAGTGAAAATAAACGGCAACTCTTTATAATGAAATTTATCCAATTGATTAATACGATAACGTAAAAATCTGAGATACAGTTTTTTAACATAATTTTGTAATTATAATTTTATTTTTATAAAATAATTTTTTTAATCTTATGTTATGCTTTTATGTTATTAAATTTTTCGGTAATTCAGTACGATTAATAATGTTTCGTTTTGTTTTATTTAATAAAAAAAAAATTTATTAAATAAATTATTTATGGCCATTTTTCTTATAACTAAAGTTTTAAAAAATTACCGGGAATTCCTGGGATTGATTTTTTGTTCCCGTTTCCAGGGAAAAAATATTTCGGAAAACCCCAAAACCCTATTTGCAACACACAGAAAAAAATCAATATATATAGTTCGACTCAGAATCATTTCCTGAGTCGATTTAAACCTTGTGAATAAAGTACAAGCTACAATTTTGAAGATACTTTATGAAATTTGACACAAATAATTATATTAATACAAGGACTACAGAAGTTGGTTATGCATTATTTCACTCAGGCCCCATACAAATGTCCTCCCGGAATAGAGGTTTTGCACTCATAAATGCTTCAAATATTTCAATGAAATGTATGAAGTAAATATTTGACATATATAAGTTTTATAGAAGTATAAACCTTAGTACCAAATTTTATGAGAATCGACCCATAATTGACCATAGTATATAAAGTAATTATCATAAGTATATAAATCCAATAATAAATATTAATATCAACACATTATAATGCATTACATTTAATACAAGTATCGGCCCGCAATTGTACACAGGTCCCATGTAAGATACCTTCTCAAAATTTTGTATGGTATTGTATGGTCGGGCTTGACCGACTGTATTTTTCTTACTTGTTTATATTTACTGCATTTATCTTTCTTTCGTTAGAAGGGGGAAGTATAGGTTCAAATTCAAAATTGCGTCGTTGTTTTCTTGTTTTTGTGTAAATAGTATTTCGCTCATCCATCTTCCATATACATACATAAATTGGAAATATTATTTATTAAAAATAATAACAAAAACTTAAGTACTAATGCGAATAACGAAGTATTCTGATACACACAGTTTATCCCCAACCGTAATGAGATAAAACCATTAGTTTTATTAGCTTTAATTCTTTAGATCTGAACGCTTGTATGCGATTTGTGATTATTTTTGGTGTATGATAACTTTTTATCAATTTAGACAATTATATTTATACTTGTAATAAATACATTGGGGAGAATGGGGTAAAGTGGAACATACTTTTGTCTAACTTCAATAAAATACAAACCAATAATCGTTTGAACACTATAATGGATCTGCTACATAGAATGGATTAATGTCTAAAGTTTTGCTTTAAAATAATGGGATTCATTCATTTTTTGCCGTGTTTCAATTCAATCAATTTCGAGTAAAATTTGTTGGAGTAAATTATGCCGATTAATCGAATAATTCGAGTAAAAAATATTGTAAAGATAGGTTTAAAGATATTTTAATTTTATTATTTTATTTATTATTATTATTATTATTATTATTATTATTATTATTATTTATTATAATTTTTTTATTTAGTCTGAAAACAACTGTTGCAAAATTTTTATAAAATGTTTAGAATATAAAAGTGACATCACATTTTGAAATTATAAAAAATGGGTTTGATAAAAATTGGCCTAAATTACAATGCATAAGTAAAGATCGTTTTCTAATCACAAAAATCAAATAAATATATAAACGTTCTTTTAAAAAATTTATTTATTATAATTTGGGTTTAGAGGTGATAAATAAAAATGGTTCACCATTTTTGTATTCAATTTTTCGTAAGAAACAAATTGAAGCATTTTGAACTTGATATGGAAAAACATATTGTTGGTTCTACGAATGATAGTGCAACCGATATTTGTATATATGATGTAGATATACCAACAGATTCTTAGCCTGGTATAGAGGATATATTGACGATTGTTTAAAACTTGTTATATAAAAGTAATTTGGACTTAAAATTGAGTTAAGCAAGTAGACTTATACATTACGCTTATGAATCGCTCAACTTCTTTATCCAATATAATTCCGAAATTTGTTCGAATTCAAAAGTGATAGTCTTAGTCCTATTTATTTAGCTATCAAACAATTTAGTATATATAGAGAAACAATGGCTTCTTGAAAACAAAATCTCAATTAATGTGGATACATATATTTTTAATATTTTAGATTCGTATTACAAACGCAATTTCCTGTTCTCTTCCTCTTCAGTTTTAGAAATTGTTTTCGAAAATTTAAAAAATAAAATTCAATTTTTTATTTAGATTTATTTTCTTTACTTTTTATATTTGAGTTACAAAACTAATCCAAAAAACATTTTTTTAATTTGTGGTTGTGAGGAAGATCGCTATTTTAGGTTTGCGAATCGTTTGGCCGCATACACGCGGTACAATGATGTGTAAGCGAGAAGCGGCTGGTTGAAAAAATACATATGTACATACACTGAGGCCCCGGTCTGCGTCGTTAAAGGGGACCGGAGAATTGTGACGCAAACTGAAAGGACGCACATCGAATGACTATTTTCTATGTATTTGCACTGTTTTCATAATAATTGGTTCCAGAATAAAAATATTTGATCATAAAAGAAGTTCATTTTTTTTAAAGAGGTGAAACTAAAATACTTATATAAATTCTATTTAGATTTTCTAACTAAACACAGATAATTTAATCCATCTTTTTTTTTCTTTAAAATTTTCTTCAATACCTTTACACCTGTTATTATCATTTATGAAACTCCTTATATGGCGACGCAAATCAAATCCATAATAACACAAATCGAAATATTGAAATTTCAAACAACGACGCAAATCGAAACGACTCAGATCGAGGCCTGAGAGTATATGTGTATGTTAAAGAAAAAAAAAAAAAAAAAAAAAAACAATAGCGGTATGATCAGACTAAATGGATAAAAAAACATAAAAAAATTTAATTTGTTGTTAATTTAGTTTGCTATGTATTCATTCTTATATACAAACATATGTAACAATTAAGAAATTATTGGTTTAGTATATCAAATTATTATTTACATAATAATTTTAACCGTTGGTTGAATATATTTAGAAAAAAAAAATAATATCTTATATATAAAAAATGCTTTTATAGCTTTTATAAGTTTATCTAGATTTATGCCAAGTAGTTTAGCAGTCTGTTTTATATTATTTTATTAGTTAATCTAATACCATACGACTTCCAGCTTTTTCTTATATTGCTGTTGCATTTTCAAACTGGTGGTCCAAAAAGAATACACTCGTATTTGTTTAAATTGATCTTCATATGCCAATCTATGGAATAGTTTTCAATTAAGAAAAACATATTTTGCAAACCAACATTTATTTTGTCAACAGTATTGTCGGCGTGATATATGGTAATATCGTTTGCAAAAGCTATAATATTTTCCATTTTCTCTAATAAATCAAATATGTACAAATCAAATAATATCGGGGAATTAATGGTGTCCTGTTGTAATCCATTGACAATTGTAAATTTCCTGGTGTCAATTGTTTTTTGCATATTAAACCTGGTATCCAAATGCTATCGAATGCTTTTTCAAAGTCTACTAGGCAAGCACCAGTGTATAAGGATTTGTTGAGATTCCACTGAATATTTGAAACAAGTAAATAAATTGCATGTATCGTTGAATGCTTGCATTTAAAACCGAATTGCCTATCACTAACTAAATTCTTGTCCTCACAAATCTTCATGATGTTAATGTTGATACAAATTTCAAATGCCTTGCTGATGTTCGGGAGTAAGCTAATTGCTCTGAGGTTTTTTGGATTGGACGCACGAGGAAAATAAGCATTATTCAACATGTTATTAAAAAGTATTCCATATTTGGACATTAAAACATTAGGTAAATTACGCAATACCACATTTTGTACATTACAAACCCCTGAAGATAGTTTTGGTCTTAATTTCCTAAACATTGACAAAACCTTATCTTTAGATATAAAAAAATTATCCATTTGCGATTCCCCTAAGTCATTTGCCCTTTTCGATATTCGAAATATCGTCATGGTCGTGTCATTGTATTTATATTGATTTTTTCCTCCAAAAATTCAGCGAAACAAGGATTTACTTCCAGATGAACAGTATTATTGATTCCAGAAATGAACCAAATATTTCTAATTTTTGCACTTCCTTAAGAATCAAGTAATTAGCATTGTCATTCTCCTTTTCTAAATGCATACGTTCTTTATCAATCTTTCATCTTCCATAGGAATTTTCATAATACCTAAGTCAGAAGGCTGTAGAGTCTTAAACTGTTTCCCAACTTCATCAAACATATTATAACAGTCCTTTGACACATTCTTGAAAACTTGTCTTGAAAATGTTTTTCACCGAAATTGTAAAATTATCATTCAAGAGTTTTCTAATTAACTTCAGTTTCGCTTTAAGTACATTGAATTGAATAATCTGTTGAAACGTTTTTTCAAATTAATAATCATTACTTTTTCTCACCTTGCAATTTTCAAATCGTCGAATCTTTTAGTCGAATCATATATCCATGGCTCTTGTAATATAATCATTCAATTTACGCAAATGATAGTCTACTTCATTATTACTCAGATTCCTATCAGCTGGGATTATTATATTACTGCTCATCGAAAAATTTCCAAATTTTTCCAATTTGCTTTCCTAAAATTCAATTTAGACCCTGGAGATTCACTGAAGAAAAAAAGTGGGTGGTCATTCTCAACACCTAATAATCTAATTTTAACTGCGTCATGATCACTGTTATAGTCAAGGGTCTCAAGGCAATTTATGGAATCATTAGCTCCATAAATTGTAAGTCTCGAATCAACTATATACATATCTAAATATGAATTACACCGTAAATATGATGGATTACATGTTGCATATAGCTTACACCTATATCTTATCTCATAATCCTCAATTCATTCCTTCAGATGATTTCCTTTAGTGTTTGATATTGAATGATTCCAAACTGTGCTTTTGCAATTCAGGTCCCCCGTCAATATGTAATAATTTTCCATATTTTCAAGATTTAGTGATTGAAAAAGTTTCAAGAATTTCGATTTAAAATAACTACAGTTGTTCTTGTTATTGTAATAATTATAATTTATACCTTTTCTAATCAGAATAGCTGTCACATCTCCCGTTTTAGAATCTTTTCTATCGTCACGAAGGATATGGTAATTTTCGAAATTCAGTATATGTTTCGAATTCAGTATCGTTTCGTTAATTAAAACCAAGTCTGGAAATCTTGATTGTGTTTATTTAAAAATATGCTAATGTTGTATCTTCTACTTAACTTAATTAAGGAATTAACATTTATGTGTATAATATTTAATTCTTTTACAATTGTTTCAGCCATCATTAATAATTAATATATCATAGAAAATAATGTGTCTATTCTAGACGATTATAACTTTAATTGTTTGTTTAAATTAATAATTTGATTAGATAAGGTCTGTACAGAGTTATTTAGCTGTTCTAAGAGACTATTAAATGTATTTTTTGTACTGGGACTTTGTATTGTAAAATTATTCTTTAACATATTAGCATAACTTAAATTACCGTTAACAATAGTAGGAGAGTTTTTGGTTCTTTTATCTGACGATTGTTGTTTTTTAGCCGGTAGTTTTTGTTGGAGATCTTTATATTTTGGACAGCCTTTATACGATGCTGGATATCCATAATTATTGCATAAAATACAGAAAATTGATCTCTTTCTTTTACAGCAACCCCTTGAAGCGAACATTTTCCGATTTCATGATGATCTTTACATTCAACACATCTTCGTGCTAGGTAATAGTTTGATGCACTATGTAGGAAACTGCGACAGTTTCTTCATTGTGTTATTTCGGGTTTTCTAAGACCTTCCCAATGGATGCAACGATATAAGAGCCCCCTGATTGTTTTGAGCTCATTAACTTTACTATATCCATTTATTTGAATCATATGTTGCAAATCATAGATTGGCAAATTATAGCTTTTAGTTGTGAAGGGGTTTACTTTAATAAATTGCAGATTTTCATTTTCAATTTTGGCAGATAATCCCTTTAGTGAAAAAGTTTTTGTTTTTAGATTTTTTGGTGTGAAGGGAAAAAATTTAGTTTTTGTTTCGAGTAGGTAAACTCTTATTTTGGAATAGTCCTCTGTAGATGAGGTGAGTAATTGAGTTTTATTATTTTTATATTCTCTTATCTTAAACTCATTTCTTCGACTCTATAAGAGAGTTGGGATCCACATCAAATATATATATAACGGAGGTGTTTTTTTTTTTTTTTTTTTTTTTTTTTGATAAACATTTGTTTGTTCTACTTTGTAATTGTTACTATTATTATTGTTGTTCCCCCCCGTTGGAGAAGTGTTAGAAATTATATTTTTAGATGTTTTGGGATCTCACTTGCACATGATTTTTAAATTTTTGTATTATTTCTTTATTGCAATTTTTGCCGTCGGCAAGAAGTGACCAGTAATTATTTTTTTAAATGTTTAGGTACTGATTCTAGTTTTGTAAGACTTTTTTCTTTTTCCTACATTCTCTATTGTTGTTGTATCACTTGAGATTTTTTTTAATATGGAATCTATTTCTCTTGGAATTTTTAACAACAATTTTACGCAATAATACAAGTATATAAAAAAAGTACAAAGAATACACTATAAAGAAATTTAATCCGTGATCTACGTCCGTTTATCATGACAGTTTGATTGCGACTCTCATACAGCGTATTTTACAAATATGATATTTGCCTGTTTACTTTTGATTTTATTTTAATTATTTTGTAAGTTTTCAAATTTTAACTGATTAGTGAAACTACCCAATAGGTTAAAACATAATACTTTCTCCTACTTGTTTGCGAAAAACAATAAATTTCCTCTTAGGTTTATCAAAATTCTACTATAAGAAAATTGACGGTACCAAGAGTTTACCGCAAAATGGTTTTTAAATAGATACTTTGGCGAACATTTCTACGTTTTTACATTCATGCAAGTTCATGTCCAAACATATATTTTTGTCCTTCAAACTTATAGGTTATCTTGATAAACAACCTACATGACCACAAAATTCAAAAATAACGACATAGATACATCACCAAGGTTGAAATTTACATTATACAACATTATTATATATTTTTCTGGTTATGCGATACAGCTTTTATAATTCTAGCTACATTTTAATAAAAATTAAAAAAAATAACATTAAACTACCAAATTCAATGCCTTGCCAGATAGTTAGCGTTGCCCAATTATATTTAAAAATAAAAAAAAAATACATTCACTTTTTAAAATTTCTTAAATTATCATTTTGGAATTTTCGTATGTAGTAGAATTATGTCATTACAAATGAAAATAATTGGACATTAGGGGAATGTATCCGATATTCCAGAGGTGACATCAAATCACCAAAGAGAAAATTTAAGTGGTAGTCAAACCATTAACAACGACATATCACATTCTACAAGCGAAATTTACACAAAAACCAAATAAGAGCGGTATTTTGGGGCGTGGCAAAAACATAATTTTTGCTTTTTTGGAAACCTCATTCTTTCATTCTAGCACAACTTTTTTTTCGATCCACCCTAATATACATATATATCTACATATGTTTAGTCTTAAAGAAAAAAAATTACATCAAAGTCATAATTTCGAAAAAGTTAAGGAAAATAAATTTAAAAATGTTTAATACTCGTATATCATTATTTATGTATTTGGGGTGTATATAAAAGATTTTATTATATTTAGAAATCTTGTACTCTCTAAGTCAATTTTTAATAAAATAAAGGATCTTTTTTATTGAACTCTTGTAAGACACTGATTTCATTAAATTTTTAAAACCACTTAGAAGTAAAATTGAAATTTTAAAACTAACTAAAACATAAGTGGAAGTGATAATATTCATGGATCTGTCCTAAAAGTGATAAAATCCTTGAGAATGTGTTTTTCTTATCTCAACATGTTTTTATCACGTGCGTGATAAAGTAATGTACATATGCATTCTTAAAGTAATAAACAAACAATAAAATAATAAAAACTTTATCACTTGAAATATATTACCACTTACAACTAAAATATATTTATCACTAAAAATCAAAAATTTTTTAAAAACTATGTTCCTTAATATTCTACTACAAGCAGATAATATATTCTTCCAAGCGCCCTATGGCAATGGCGTAGAGAAACCTATTCTAAAAATCTTTGTTTTTTTAACATTTGTTCTTAATAACTAAATACATTATTATTAGTAAAATAGTATAATAAAAATAATAGAATTTAATACAAGGGATACATGTCCAGATACCGTGTGAAACTGTAAGCTTTTTAACTCTATTTTTATCTCCTTCATGTTTAGCACTTCCTTCCTAGCACTTCTTAAGTTATCGATGTCCTTGGTGTAGTTTATAATAGTAACATCAAATGTTTTGACTTAGCTAAGCTTCCATTTTTTCCGGATCCAAATCACAAGTTGATGCCTGAATGTTAGAATTTACTTCAGATTTCAAATGTTGAGAAGCTAACAGTGATATTCCTTCATATGTAGCAGATAGTTGTAATATCCCCTTAAGTGACAATGTAACCTAGCTTCTATTATTTTGACCACAAACTACCTTTAGAACTTAATTATCGAACACAGCTTTTTCTTGGAATTAATTTCAGCTTCAAATTGTACATTCAGTAAGCCGAGATTGTTTTAACGCTGATACTTCGAACGATCGTTCTATGGCTGGTTTCCATGCCATATTTTTAATGCCATTGTATTGTCCATGAAGACTTTTTTCACACTTGATTAGTTTCGATTGTGATATCAGGAAATACATATTAGTTACCAAGTTATAAACATGTATCAAAATAGGTATAATTCTTAATTGTCTTTCCCTATGTTAGAATTTGTTCCAGAACCAAAATCAAGAGATATTTGGACATTATTGCGTTATCGGACATTAAACAATGTTGTATTATTGCGAAGAAAAATTCATTTAGCTGTGGATTTCATCACAATAACGATCGAAGGTGATCGCGTTTTTTCGACCGAAAGCTCTTATAGAATTATAAATTATTAAGTTAATCAAAACTGTTACGAATATTTAATCGCTTTTTTATAGAGAGTTTTTGCAAGATTTCAAACTAATAAAAAATAAATAATAATTCCAAAAATATCAATCGTTATGTAAAAATTTCCAAAAGAGTTTAGAAAAGTAGCAAAATTTAATAGAAAATGGAATTATTTGCTAATATTTATATTATATTTAGATTTCATGTATTTTAGTCTATATATAAGAATATAAAATCATGGTATTTAACAATTCTATAGTTTTCAACCTTTTCCAATAACGATTTTTATCAAGATTTAAAAAATCATGTTGAATTTTTTCAAGTTGGACTTTTGTTGCTCGCTCAAATCTACAACTGCTTTTTCTAAACGTTTAATTATTTTGCTTACTTACCGAAATACAACAGGAGTCTATGGACACAAATAATAAAATCATAACAGTACTGTTACATCGGGTCTTGCTATAAGCAAAATATATGCGAACATATATCACATTATATAGCGTTGCATTTTCTATGCTCGCAAATGTATATATAAAGGGTGATCCATAGAAAATTCAAATTTAATGGGGAATGTTTATTATCATTTGAAAGAACATTCTTTGGCATTTATTTTTTGAAGATTATGTCTATCAAATGTTGGCCGTTGCTACGTCGCAGATGGTCCATCCGTTGAGTCCAATTTTCGATTACTCGTTCGAGTATTTCGACTGGTAACTGGCGAATGACACGCGTGATGTTTTCCTCCAAGGCCTGAATCGAAGCGGGTTTGTCCGCATAAACTTTAGACTTTACATATCCCCACAGGAAAAAGTCTAACGGTGTGATATCACACGATCTTGGTGGCCAATTGACCGGCCCAAAACGTGAAATTATGTGCTCACCGAAGGGTTCTCTCAATAAATCCATTGATTGATGCGATGTGTGGGAAGTGGCGGCGTCTTGCTGAAACCAAATGTCGCCGAGATCACGAGCTTTAATTTCAGACATCAAATAGTCTGTTGTCATGGCACGATAACGGTCGCAATTGACGGTTACGTTCGCACCGGCATCATTTTTTAAAGATTCCACCGGCCCACAAACCACACCAAACCATTGTTTTTTCTGGATGAAGTGGAAGTTCTTGAATCTCTTCAGATTGCTCTTCGTCGCAAATGCGGCGCCGAATCGACTCTCCACGGTCTTCGTATACACTCTCAGCTACGGCCGCTATATTTTCTTCACAGCGCGCTGGACGTCGTCTATTCGGTCTAATATTATCCAATAATAAATGCAGGGTGTCAAAATGGGTAATGGTGTTGCGAATAGTACGCTCAGTAGACCGATTATGTTGACCATAAGTTGAGCGAAGTGCACGAAACACATTCCTCAAAGAACGTGAATTTTCGTAATAAAGTTGAACGATTTTTCAACGTTGTTTCCATTATGAAATGCCAAACAATACTAAACAAAAATAACATGACAGCATGACACGACTCACACGTGATCTGTCAAAAACAGGCTATTGAAAAAAGTATTTCTACTTGAATCACCCTTTATTTCCTTATAGATTCATTGTGTTTTCAGATCAAAAACTTTCAAATTAATAATTTCTTTATAATACGAGTAGTGAATATTTTCGAAGCTCAACTTATTTAATATTAATTTCCACAAACCAATAACAATACAATTAAAAACTCTAAAATTTAACTTGCCAAAAGTAATATTGTTTATTAAATTCTTAAGATATTCTATAAAGAGAAGATTCGATAAAGAATACTTCAGATGGTAATTTTCTTATGGTGAACAAATTTTACAGTTTTGCTGTACCAAATGAAAACTTTGTCCATGTTAAATTATGACATATTTTTTTTTGAAAATGTAATACATATATAATTATTTATTTTTATGAAAAAGATAACAATTTTATAAAATAAACATTAAATTGCACAATGATTTTAATTTATCAAATTTTATAATTGTCAAAATTTTCTCTTCACTTTTCAATAATTTATGCAGCCCTATGGGCTAATGAAATTTTATCCACCTCAAAACTATCAAAATTTTAGTCAAAGAGTATGTGCCAAACGGTAGAAAAGATTATAGGAAAGAAAAATTTTGTCAAATATGAGGTGAATAAAATTTCACAATATATTAGTGACTAAAAAAGTGAAATATTTTCTCAAATTGTTGATGGCTTTGACAAAATTTATTATACTAAAAAGTTTTCATTTAGCACCCGAAATTGTAAAATTTTTTTACCACAAGAAGATTTTAATTTTCCACAGAACTTTGCTATTGTTTAGCACTCGATCTTTATATCGAATTTTTGACAAATCTTAGTGTTCAGTATTACCATCTAAAAATACCTTTACTAAGTAATGTGTGTACAATAAAGTAAATTTTTCATTGAGGCATTAAAAACAGTTATTTTATTTACATAGGAATTTAAAACTACATATTAAATTAATTAATTATTAAATTAATATTAAATTTCCCGTTTTTCCGAGAAAATTAAAAAATTCCCGAAAATATTTTGACGGGAAATCTCGAGATTTCCCGCCCGGGAATTCCCGGACCCCAAACCCTAGTCAATGCTTTTATCGCGATCATGCGTAAAATATGTACATATATAACATTCCGACATAAGAGGTTATCAGTTAATAAAACACATTATTCACCATGCATATGTTAACTCGAAATTTGCGTTTTTTGATTTATGACGTTGTTGCAGTATATGAGCGATATGTCACTACTTCTGTATATAAAACGTACTTTTGCAAGAAAATCTACTATTTAATTGATGCAATTATGTTACCAATGCCATATATAATGTAGCAAATTTTACGAAAATCAGTCCACAAGTGACTGTACCCATATATGCATCAATGCACAGTGGGGCAGAATCAAAATTTTTTGGAAATAAATCTGTAACTTCTGATCGGCTGGTTGGATTTTCATGAAATTTGGTATAGGCGTAGCAGAGGAGTCTACAATGTTATTTTTGGAAGGGGGGATAACAATCCCCCCAGGGGCGGAGCAAAGGGGGCTCAAATTTAGGTACCTCTGACATAAAAAATTTTTAATCGCTTGCCAAATTTTTGTTTCTCGTCCGATTACAAATATTTTTATATATTGTTGTAGGCCCTGATAAGACCTATAAATAAATGTCCTATTTATCTCTTATAGTTTTCAAGTTATTTGCGTTTGAATTTTTAAGCACCATAATTTTGTATGTTCTTGGTTCAGTTTTTTTCATATATATCCTAGTATTTCCGACCGATTTTATTAGTTTTTTTCCTATCTAGTTAAAGAACAAAATTATCTATTGAATAAAAAAAATTTAAGTCGATATCTTTACCGAGTCCAAAAATAAACGATTTTGAATTTGAAAATTGCAAAAAGACGACTTTTTGTGTTTTTTTTATCCGAAAAAGTATCTACACTCTTTTTTATCTAAAATGAAATTTTCTTTAGTAACATATAATAATTTTACACTTTACTGAAAGACAACTTCACAGAGATGACTTTAAAATAAAAGAAAGCCCAATAACTCAATTGGTCATGGTACACACCTTCCCGAATTTGACCCATTTTATATGAAAGTTTTGACTTTAGACCATTTTTTCTCAAATCCCAAAGCACGAGTCGACAAGCGGAATATATTTTAAGAATCCTCAATATGTTGTTAAAAGTTTTAAATCAAAATCTTCGAGACTTCGGAAAAATGTGGATTCTATAGCCATAAATGTAAAAAATCCCATTTTTGGGAATTTTGATTAGTTTTTTTGGGAATTCAGAAAAACCCTGCCCCTGATTGAAATTTGGTTAACGCGCTTTTATTTACATTAATAAGGTCCACATTTCTTGCAAATTTCATTAAGATATCTTTATAAACAAATATGTTATTACAATTTAAAAATTTGTATATTCTCCAAAAACCCCAAATTGGGCCTTTTGTTTGGTTTATTTCTAAATAGCGAAAGAAATTTTAAAAATATGTATTCCAAATTAGCATATATAATTATCGATCATCTGCAAAAAGATTCAAGTCAATATCATGCCTCATTTCAGAAATATGCGCGTTTAAACTTTTATATTTCCAATTTATTGTATATATGACTATATATTTACAAACTTGCAACTTTTGCCTTTAATTTTGCGTGAATAATTACTTAGAAAATTATGAATATTTCTGTATACTTTTACTAATATCTATACACAAAATATTTTTATAAAAATAATTAATAAATATTATTTATTTTTAATAGCGTTGCCACATTTTCCAAATTTAAGTAAATCTTTATCCTTTTCTAAGCATTCATGTATTTCTATTAATGAATTTCAAATAACAAAACAAACAAAAAATGTCTATTTTAACTTAATCAATATTATTATTTTTGGTATTTATCATCTTCCTTAATAAATATTCTAATTCTAATACGATAATTTATTACTTATTTACATTAAATTTATGTAGATAATTTTTCTAATATTTTAAACTTATACTACTTATTTTCTATAAAATAATCTGTTGTATCTGTATACATATCTAAAAGATAATAAAAGTCCTTCAAGTCTTCAGTATTTTGAGTTGATAAAGGCTCATAATAAATCCAACGATTTCTCATTAATTATAGTACAGGGTCTGATGATAATAATAGGCTATTAAAAATATCCTCGTTCTGTGACGTTCTGGAGAATTTTCTGGAGCTGAATAATTGAACGTGCTTAAAATCTCTGTTTCTTGCTTCTGTAAGCTCTGTAAGAGGAAGAATATTTCGTTCAATTATAATTTCGCCATGGCACAATACTTTATGTACTGTTGGTGTCATTTCTTTCCATCGTTATAGAGAAACAAGTAGTTTAGATATTTCTGTTGCATATCATCCAAATCGAGCAGAGTTAATTTTGTGCTTACTATTACTTGCCATTAATAGCATGTTAGTTCTTTCAGTTATTTTTGATGTAGCTTCGAAATTTCCGAAAAACCTTCTTGCTGTGTTTCCATCATTTGTACTAACATCAGTCGGCAGATGTTTGTCGATGTTTAATCCCGACTCTTCTCTGAATTCATCCTGGATTCTACTTTTCTAGGATATTCTAAGTGTTTTTAAATCCTCGTTGTTTCTGGTAGGTTTTGTTAAATTTTCTGGCACATTTCTATATTTTAAATCATATGCTATGTGCAGGAAATGCTCCATGAACTGTATTCTGGCGTGAAGTGGAGATATTCCGAAAGACAGAAATTCTTGATTAATACTCCTTGCTTTACCAATATCCGAAAATTGTGATTTCGTCTCTTCACGTAGTGTGCATTTCCAAAAAGAAGATGATTCCGTAATGGCATTACTAACCTTTTCATAAATCATTTATATATATCTATTAGATATATCGCACAGGTATATATATTTAGGTAAAATATCTGAAAGAGTCAATTTGGTAGAGTACCAATACCGAATTCCTTGATATTATATGTTGCTGTTAGGTATCACTGGAGAGGATATTACCTGTGCATTGTCACTAGCTCATAAAAATATAGATTTTGAACCATCAGGAATAGATAAATGCTGCAGCTAGGTATTACCGAAAAGGATACCTATAGATTGCCACTAGATCATAAATATATAAATTTTTAACCATCACGAATAGATAAATACATTTGTTAAATTTAGGTACCATAAATGTAAACTAATAAAATACTTATTGTTAAAATAGACATTTTTTGTTTGTTTTGTTATTTTAAATTCATTAATAGAAATATATGAATGCTTAGAAAAGGAGAAAGATTTACTTAAATTTGGAAAATGTGGCAACCCTAATAAAAAAAAAAAAATATTTATTAATTATTTTTATAAAAATATTTTGTGTATAGATATTAGTAAAAGTATACAGAAATATTCATAATTTTCTAAGTAATTATTCAAGCAAAATTAAAGGCAAAAGTTTCAAGTTTGTAAAAATATAGTCATATATACAATAAATTGGAAATATAAAAGTTTAAACGCGCATATTTCTGAAATGAGGCATGATATTGACTTGAATCTTTTTGCAAATGATCGAGAATTATATATGCTAATGGATAAGCTTAATTTGGAAAACATATTTTTAAAATTTCTTTCGCTATTTAGAAATAAACCAAACAAAGGGCCCAATTTGGGGTTTTTGGAGAAAAAACAAATTTTTTAACTGTAATAACATATTTGTTTATAAAGACATCTTAACGGAATTTGCAGGAAATGTGGATCTTTTTAAAATAAATAAAAGCGCGTTAACCAAATTTCAATCAGGGGTAGGATTTTCCTGAATTCCTAAAAAAACTAATGAAAATTCCCAAAAATGGAATTTTTTACATTTATGGCCATAGAATCCACATTTTTCCGAAGACCCGTTGATTTTGATTTAAAACTTTTAACAACATATTGAAGATTCTTAAAATATATTCCGCTTGTCGACTCGTGCTTTGGGATTCGAGAAAATATGGTCTAAAATCAAAACTTTTATATAAAATGGGTCGAATTCGGGAGGGTATGTACCATGACCAATTGAGTTATTGGGCTTGTTTTTCATCTTAAAGTCATCTTTGTGAAGTTATCTTTCAGAAAAGTGCAAAATTATTGTATGTTGTTAAAGAAAATTTTATTTTAGATAAAAAAGAGTGTAGATTCTTTTTCGGCTAAAAAAACACAAAAAGTCGTCTTTTTTGCAATTTTCAAATTCAAAATCGTTTATTTTTGGACTCGGTAAAGATATCGACTTATATATATAAAATCGGTCGGAAATACTAGGATATATATGAAAAAAACTGGACCAAGAACATACAAAATTATGGTGCTTAAAAATTCAAACGCAAATAACTTGAAAACTATAAAAGATAAATAGGACTAGTAAGCATGGTTTTTATAGGTCTTATCAGGGCCTACAACAGTATATAAAAATATTTGTAATCGGACGAGAAACAAAAATTTGGCAAGCGATTAAAAATTTTTTATGTCAGAGGTACCTAACTTTGAGCCCCCTTAGCTCCGCCCCTGAGGGGTTTGTTGTACCCCCCTTCCAAACTTAACATTGTACTCTCCTCCGCTACGCCTGTACCAAATTTCATGAAAATCCAACCAGCTAATCAGAAATTACATATTTATTTCCAAAAAATTTCGATTCTGCCCCACTGTGCAATGTAAGATCTCTTTTCAAAAATCACTTAAACGTGAAAAAATCTCCCATAAATGTTAACATCAAGATCGGTACGTAATTGACCAAAGCTTCAATTTAAGGATCTCTCCTAAAATCCTGTTAAAGTGCTAAAATTCCTCATATATAAGTATATTGTCACCTAAACTGCTAATGTCTCTAACTACACCTTTTAATTTTTTATAGCAGAAGCAAAAAGCATTATGAAAATGCAAAAGATCGTAACCATATTTTTTAATTTTTTGCTTTAAAATTAAACAATTAAGTAAACATTATTTAATCGTACAATTAAAGCAAAAAAAGATAAAGCATAAAACACTCTTCAAACCGAATTTTACTTAAATAGAACAAATTTTATAACTGTTTCATTAATTAAATTGATGTTACGACCTTTTGACTATGTTAAAATTGATGTCATTTTTGAAGATATGAATATTAAATTTTTTGTGTACATCTAGTTTGATTCAGTATATAATAATCCAGTAAAAAACCAATATTGGATTTTTTAGCGGTTACGGCCTTTTACATTTTAGGTGAGGATATGTAGCGACATAAAATTTGGCATACGGAATATACTTATACAATTGCTATATTCCTCCAAGATATGATATTAAGGAATAAAAGGGGATCATTCATGCTTAGTAGCCGATGCGACAGAAAGGAGTTCTGATTTTTGAAGATTTTTACGTTAGTGCTACGGAATGGGATTGTTCGGGAACCAATGAAAGAGTCAATTTTTTGCTTGATGTGGTCCTATGTATTGGTGCAATGAAGAACTATCGGAGCTTCAAAAGGACTGTATTCTAGATGGAAAACGAATTACATCACCACACAAAAAGGCCGTTAATTCAGCAATATGACGAAGTAAAAAATTACGTTTCCTCGATATATGTAATGATCTGGATCGCAACTCTTTTGGTGTAGGGTATAAGCTTGTGAGGATCAAACATAAATATTTAAGCTCACCATCCTCCAAGGAGGTTTTCAGCAAGATATTAGCTCATTTCTTTCCAAAACAGGCGTGGATTACTCGAAAACTTCAAGAGATTTTCCACTTTGCAGAGATTACATTATCGGAATTAAAATCGCTATCTCAACATTTGAAGACAAGAAAGCTCCTGGACTTGTCGGCATTTCAAACTTTGAATTTGTAATCTATATTTCCATTAATAAGGTGAGCATAGTTCTACGGCTTCTAAGAGTTGGTAGTTTACTTAACGCTAATCTGTTTGTATATAACAATAAAACTAATGATGGATTCCAGGGTAAATGTTTCAAAACGGAAAATGAGGAAATGTTTCTGAATAGACTCGATATAATCAATATGTATATTATATAACGGATCCCATACAACTGATCCATATTTCTTCGTGAAGTAGGAATCAGGGAATTCTTTTCCCCATCTTTTTGTAAAAGCAAGAACACCTCTGGTCTTATTAATAGCCATATTTATATGTGGTATAAAACTAACTTTTGCATCGAGTATAATGCCAAAATCAAAAAAAAAAAAGAATAGACTAATTCTAATGGTTGTCCACTAAACCGCCCACGAAGTGTATGGAATTTACAAAAGTTTTGATTTTACTTGCTCCATCGGCAGTTTCTGGTAGACGGGGCTAAAAAAATAATATGTGTGCAAAAATTAGGTCGATCGGTAGTCGTAAAAAATGTTTTAAAAATAACTATAACTTTTATTGAGTTATAACTCTTTAATTTAACATTTTACGAAAAAAAAAACTATATAAACTTTTTTTTATTCAGAACAAAAAGCAGAAATTTATGACATATGATTTTTTACCTGTTGCGATGTTATAATTAATCAAAATAAAAATGTATACATGGTCGTTTTTTAAAAAGGCCCTCGTTTCAATATGGACCTAGCCTGTAAGCAACGGTTCTTTTTTTTATTTTTTTTTTTTTTTTTTTTTTTTTTGTAGAGTAGGATTTATAGCTTTTATAAATCAATAAAATTTTCTATTTTAGCAAAAGTGGAGCAAAATTTTGAATTTTGAGTATCGATTTCTTATTTACTATACAAATATTGGCATTAAATGCAGGGTGTAGCTTGCAATTTTGAATCATTAGAGCAAGTATTTCTATATTGTTATCATCGGTGGATCCAAACATATTATATTCTATCACTCAAGTACGATTTTATTCATACTAAGCTGTTTTGGGAAAATCACAACAAGTTTAACTTAATAATGAGAAGTGTATGGTTAACTTTGTGAAAGGTTTTACTAAAGTCCGTGTATATCACATCAGTTTATTGGTTTTTAAAAAATCCTTTTCTGAATCTGATCGAAGCTTAAATATTTCATAACGAATTTTGACAATAGAACTAAGCTTTGCAATTCCTCTGTAATTTTTTATCTCAAACCTACTACCAGATTTAAATAATTTAATGATAAAAGAATTTCTCTATCAACTTGAAAAATATCCATATTTATAGCATATGTTAAAAATTATCGATAAAGGTTTTGAAAAACTCTTTGCACAGTTTTTCATAAAATAGTTTGATAGGCCATCTGGTCCATGATTAATTGTCGATTTAAGATACTTTAGCCTTTGTTTTACTGAGAATCAGGGGAATATTAATAGTTTGGCATGAAACGGATAAAGAATGTAGATATTATAGTTGGCATCAGAATATATTGAAGAAAAAAAGTTAGCAAACATATTTGCCATAAGAGTTTCATCATTAGATTCGCTATTTTGAACAGGTAGGAATTCATTAGATCTTGTAGAAGCTTTTTGGATTACTTTTAAAGTTTGTTCTTATTCTGTTAATATAATTTTTATAAAGAGCAATATTTAATCGATTATAATCAGCGCGGCAAATAGAAAGTATATCATGATCAGAAAAAGGTCCGTATTTTTTATACTTTTTATAAAATGTATTCATTTTATTTTTTTAATTCGATAATTGTTTAATTCTCCAGAGGTCAACAAAATCGCAAAAACAAATATATATCGCGAATAATTCAGAAACATTCTTATTCATTAGGCTTAATATAGTACAGAAAGTCTTAATGAATCTTTTCCATCACGTCGAAATTCTAACCCATTGACGACTAAAGAGAATTTCTAGATAATAGGTAGAGAAAATTATTCTCTAAAGTTGCAAAAATCTAGAATTTCTCAATTAACCCTCATAAATCATTGAAAGAATGAGGTGTTTGGAATGAGTGTAGAGAGAAAATTTGTGTTCAATATAACTAACACATAAACGTAGATCTCAATAATTATAAAATTTTTAAAATAGCTCTGACAGAATATACGTAGACACCAAAATTTTTGGAAAAAGTAAAAAATCCAAATTTAAATAACAAAGTCAACAAAAAATTATAAAAACAATTACATCGTTAATAATTTCACTTAATTCTTACTACTTAGACTAAATATAGTGAAAAAAGTTAAATGAAAAATTTCCATTTTAACCAACTGATGACCCAATGAAATATGTACCACTAATAAAATTAAAGTTTATATAATTTTCTGGAAAATAGGAAGAGCAAATTACACTTCATTTTATAGAGAAGAAATAGTGAGAAATAGTGCAACAAAAGTGTATAACGTACCATGACTCCAACTTGCCATAAATAGCCCCTAGAAGTCATTAAATTGTCAAAATCCCCGAAAATTTGGGAGCAATAAGCGATTATCAAGAGGAACTTTTTCACCAAAACGCTGTTCCTAAGAAATTATATCAAGGCATATGAAATCCTACTTTGCTGACAGACTATTGCTTTTTCTTAGTATCAGAAACAAATGAGTGGCGTCATAAGTCCATGCACACAAAACGTTTTATTTTTTTAATAATTCTGTAACTTGTAAACTATTAGATATATCTCAATAAAATTATAAAATTTCATATAGCCAAAGGTGAGGTATTTTTGAGTCGATTTGGAGGAGTACAGGTTCCTAGCGAGTCAGGGGGTAGTGGGTGGCCCTCAAAAGTTGGTCATATTGAGTATGTATTTTTTTTTTTTAATCGAAAAAAAATTCATTTATGATATGACAAAAAAGAAATTTTATCTATAGATAGTCCTTGTAAATCTCTACAAAAAATATGCTTACACGTGTTAAGAGCTATTCAGGTCGAAATTTATTTTTCTCTCATTTTTAGACTCGTTTTTTTTTATTTAATTTTTTTTTGTTTTTAATTGACGAACATAATATTGGCCTAAAAATTTGTTTAAAACCAGATTTCTTACAAAGTTCTAAATAATATTGCTGCAGTAATGTATAAATATATGAATCCGATAAAAAGATATTAATCTGAATTGGGAACTTTGAAAAAATTTCAAATATAATGGGTTTTTTTCCAAAAAGGTGGAAATATTTATTCACTTTTTTTTTGTTCTGGAGTATATGATATTCTTTTTAAAATTTTCTAAAAAAAAACTCTTAACGCAAATGCGTGTAAAGTAAATCCGGAGGAGCTTGAGGTAAAGCTCATTTCACAAACCCTATCCAATCTTTGTCAATTTTGAACTTTTTTTTAATTTTTTTGTTAAATTCTCAAATCACAAAGCTGGGATCAACAAAAAGTATTTTAATTAAATACCTACATATGTAAGGTAAACACCCAAAAAATGTTTTCTGACTAGCACCTCTTTTAACGACAGAGTGACGATTTCAATGAATGAAGTAAATTTTTGAAAAATGTTTTTCCCGGATTGAGATTTCGAGCATTTTGGTATAAAAAAGTGAGAGTTTTTCTAATTACTTAATTTTGAGACAAATTTATCTATATCACGCAAAATCTCAATAGGATATCTTTCATCATTTATATTTTATTTCAATTTAAATATTAACATTATTTTTCAAAAAAGCGCTTCAAATCTTAATTTTTCGTTTTTCGGGTCATGGTCTGAAAAAATATTTTGTTATTTATAAAATTTGTTTTTTGCTCTGGCTCATATAATTTTTTAATATTTTCAAAAGAAATCTTAATGTAGATGCGTGTAAAGTAAACCCAAAGGTGCTGGGTTTAAACTTTGTCAATTTTCAAAAATTTACTTAAATTTGTTTGTAAATTTCTCAAATCTCAAAGCCGGGATCAAACAAAAATTAAATTAATAAAATACCTCAGTATGTTAGGTAAACACACAACGACTGTTATAACGATAGTGTAACCATTTAAATGGAAATGGATTTTGGATATTTTAGTACAAAACAGAGGGTGTGTTTTTAATTCCCTGATTCACATTTCATTTCAGTACCTCTACTCGTTTAAATTTTATTTAGGTCCAAATATTAACATTATTTCATGGTCTAAAGAAATTTGACTGTATTTAATTTATTTCCACTATATGTTATTCTCCACAATCTTACGAGTTAAGAGATATAAAATACTTATATATACAACTTATATTTGAATAAAACAAATAACAATAAACCTTGCATGTTTTGACAATTTCTCATATTTTTGAATGAAAAATGTAGAAGTTAACATTAGATTGCTTTCATAAAATACATGGGAAAAGGTCTACAAGTTACCTAGGTTAGGTTAGGTTAGGTTGGAAAGGGCGGCGCATTCACGCCTACACCCAGAGGCCAAACGGCCCATTGTGATCCCTTTATGAAAAGAAGAAAAAGAAAAAGAGAAAAGTGGAACCTGTACCCAATCAATCAGTTATGATTGTTCCTAAGCCATTTTATCCCCATAACAAACCCTATGAGGTTGACAAGTCCTTTGCCATTAACCTCACCTAGTTCATGTAGTGTATGGCTTCCAAACCACTTCAACCTATTACGCTGAAGCCCTACGCAGTGACAGAGTATGTGCTCCACTGTCTCTAGCTCTTCAACATCATCGCACGTTCTACAGAAGTCTGATGTGCCAATGTCCCACTTACTCATCATATTCCCTATTGAGAAATGACCCGTAACCATACCTACTATGACTCTAAGACTACCACGACTCATACCTAGAAGATGCTTGGAATCCGCCAGTTTTAAGCTAGGCCATAATGCCCTAGAAACTCTGCAGTCCGATCTGTCATTCCAGGCTCGATTCGTGTTGTCCAGAGTCCACTCCCCTATGGCCCTAAAGAAGGACCCAATTGGAATCTTAACAGATGACTCTATGAAAGACCTATCTAGCTCCGAGCCACTGCGAGCTAGCTCATCGGCTATTTCGTTGCCAAGAATGTCACAATGACCAGGAACCCAACATAGTCTCATCATATAGGAATCCATTAACCTTCTCAATTCCCTTCTGCACTCAAGTACCAATCTGGACCTAACAAAATGACTAGTCAGAGCTAATAACGCCGCCTGACTATCAACATAGATAGTAATCTCAGACCCCCGTTCAACATTCCCTTCAATCAAGCCGAGAGCCTTATAAATGCCAAGAATCTCTGCTTGAAAGACACTACAACTGTCAGACAATTTGTAGGATCGTCTGATGTCAGTTCCCATAAAGTATACACCTGCACCAGTGCCAACTTCCATTTTCGAACCGTCCGTGAAGACCGCGCACCCTCCATAGAGCTTTTCTACTCCATCCCAAAGATCCCTGCTAGGTAACACCAAAGCGGTAGTAGCCCCGAAGTCAATCGTGGTCCCGACATAATCCGTAGGCTCAGCCAAAGATAGTGTCCGACCGTTGAATCTGACTTCATCTAGTATGCTGACATGCCCCGCTCTAGAGGAACCTAATAAACCCAGTTCCTTCAATCTAAATAGGCCACGGACAGCCATACCCCTCACGAATTCCTCAATTGGAAGAAGGTGGAGGATTATGTCCAGCGCCGCCTGAGGTGTACTTCTCCTGGCACCTGAGATGCCAATTGAAGCACACCTCTGAACTTTAGAGAGAAGTTTCCTGTACGTTTCCCTACTCAATACCTTCCACCAGACTGTACAGCCATAAGTAAGAATAGGTCTAACAACCGAAGTGTAAATCCAGTATACAACTTGCGGTTTAAGACCCCAATTCTTGCCTATAGAGTTCCTGCAGGTGTAATAGGCATTGAGTCCCCTCTTGACCCTCTCCTGAGTGTTTCTCCTCCAAGACAATTTACTGTCCAAGTACACACCCAGGTATTTGGCCTCACTTGACAATACAAGCTCAATCCCGTTCAATACTGGCAAGCTAAAATGCTCAACCTTGTATTTCCTAGTAAACAAAACTAGCTCCGTTTTCCCGGGGTTTACCCCTAATCCCTTACTGTTGGCCCAAAGGGACAGATCACGTAAACCTGTCTGCATGATCTCACTGATCGTAGATAAAAACTTACCAGAGACCAGTAAAACAACGTCATCGGCGTAGGCCACAATCTTCCGTCCCTTAGCATCAAACTGTCTTAAAATGCCGTTCACGGCCAAGAGCCACAGTAATGGAGAAAGAACCCCCCCTTGCGGTGTGCCCCTAGTCATGAGTTTCCTCATATAAGTGCCTCCCATGTTTGAGTTGATAACTCTGCTGCTAAGCATCAGAATTATCCACTCAACAAGGAGCTTACTTATATTCAGCGAAACAAGTGATTCCTCGATAGCCTCTATCGTGATATTATTAAAGGCCCCCTCTATATCGAGAAAAGCCGCCATGGTATATTCCCTCTGCAGCAGACCTCGCTCAATGTAACTCACAACGTCATGCAGAGCACTCTCAACGGACTTACCCTTGAGATAAGCATGTTGAGACTCGCTAATGACCTGAGTTCCTATACTAGTCCTAAGATAAAGATCGATCAGTCTTTCTATTGTCTTCAATAGAAAAGACGTTAGGCTGATCGGTCTGTAATCCCTGGGCTTCGAGTGAGTCGTCTTACCCGCTTTGGGTATGAAAATGACCCTTACCTCTCTCCACCCCCTGGGAATGTACTTCATTCTAAGACATTCCCTAAAAACCTCCGTCAATAGAGAGATGGCTCTTTCATCGACATTCTGTAGCATGGCCGGAAATATTCCATCCGGGCCAGGAGATTTGTATGGCTCGAATGAATTTACCGCCCATAATACTTTGTCTCTAGTGATCATCTCCCTTATCACATCGGTATCCCCAGCATCTGATTCGGGTTGTAGGTTATCACTGACGCTACCTGTCCCTCCAACAGATTCTATATCCCTACAGCCTGGAAAATGAGTCTCCATAAGTAAACTGAGGGACTCTGAGCTAGACTCTGTCCACGAGTTATCCTCACGTTGTATGTATCCAGGTGCCACTGGGTCCTTGGATAATACTCGCCTAAACCTAGACAACTCGTTAACAGAGTCCACCGATTCACAGAAATTTACCCATGAAGTCCGTTTCGCTCGTCTAATGTCCTTCTTATACTTAGAGAAACTATCCCTATAGCTATTCCAATCCTCATCACTCCTCGTTAGTTTGGCTCTATTAAACAGCTTCCTAACTGTGGACCGCTGGTCCCTAAGTTCCTTAGTCCACCATTTCGGCTGTTTCCTTTTCCCAGGATAAATCACTGGACAATTGAGCGCAAAACTATTCCTAATAACATTCGTGAAATTATTCACCGCCAACTCGATACCCTCAACTGAATCTCTCCAGTCCTCAGTATCCCTAAGGTCCCTACAGACTGACCTCCTGAAGGACTTCCAATCTGTCCTTCTCGAGTTCCTATAGGGCTGCTCCCTCGCCTTCTCAAAGTCGAGACCAAAAGATATCATGCTATGGTCAGAAAAAGAGTAATCCAAAACTACTCTCCAATCCCTAACATAATTTCCCCCACGGTTAGCCAGCGTTACATCTATAACTGTTTCCCTATCTTTCGCTCTGAACGTAGGAGTAGTACCCCTATTACAGATATGCAGATCATAACAAGTTATAAAATCGTATACCAACTCACCTCTTTTGTTGATGTCCCTGCTTCCCCATTGATAGTGGTGAGCATTCGCATCACATCCCAAGACCATGTACGCGCCTTTCCTCCTAGCGTGCTCCGCCAACTGCTGCAGAGCGATACCTGGTGGATCGGCTGCCTCATACGGCATGTACACAGCCGCCATTATAAGCCCGCTGCATCCTGCGGCTTCCTGTTGGACGACTGTAAGGTCCCCACTGCTAAAGGAATGAAGAAAATTAATATTTAGATTATTCCTAGCCAGTATATATGTCCGTACCTTTTCCGTTGTGGATGGTATGAACAGGTTGTACCCCGTGACCCTCAGACCACATACCCTGGTGTTCTTAATCCAGGGTTCCTGTATGAGGGCCACGTCCACGTTGGAGTCAATGAGGAGTCTTGTCAGTTCGGTTGAGGCTGCCTCACAGTGATGCAAGTTAATTTGCACCACTGACAGCCTCTTTGGGTTTATCAGATTTGTTGAACCTAAACCTGATCACCCCAAATCCGAAATTGACAACTCCCCCCAGTGACTCCAGCTTCTTCAGAGACTCCTGATCCACTGCGAATCTGAAGTCTCTGCCTTGGTTCTCCTTACAAGTCATGGTGTTAACCAACTTCCATTGACCTGTAAGAAGACCCTTATTCTGATTTTCCAATACTGTCAGAATGGTTCCAACCTCTAAAATGGGTGGAGGGAACCATGCTGTCACTATTGGACGCAGGGGCAGCTCAGATGCGAGTATCACCTCAAGCTTCGCTCCTGGATAGAGAGTGTCGCACCTAGCAACTGCGTTCCTGAGAAATTCAAATGATTTCTCGTTCCCGCAGTTAATAGTCTTGACACCCTTCATCCAGTCTGCGCCTTTGAAGGATACCTCATCCGGCCTTCCTTTAACAAGAGCGATTTCCTCAATGAGCTTGTGTTCAATTTGTCGCCATTGCTCAACGCTGATCCTCCCATCTGGATCAACCCTGTCAATGACAGCAGCTTGAACACAATTCTGCAACACTGATTCCTTCGCTCTTTTCGATGTTGAGGGTTGTTCACTTCCTGATACAGCTCTCTTAATAACCTCTTTATGGAGGCCCTTACTAGAGCTGTTTGGCGTGTGAACAACCTTCTTGGCCATCGAAGGTTGCTGGTCATCCCCAGACCTGGCCCTCTTAACAACCCCCCTATGAGGGCCTTTAAGAGAGCCGGATGGGTTTTTACCAGCGTTCTTCGATGTAGAGGGCTTCCCAATCGAAGCTCGTACAGCCCCACTACTGGAGCTGGCATGCTTCGAAAGTAAAGTCCTCTTACTAGTTGATGGCTGATCATCTCCAGGCCTAGCATCTCTGACAACTTTTTGTTGGTTGCCAGGTTTGCTGGATGGTGTATGACCAACCATTTCAATGGTAGTTGTTGGCTTACCAGACGTTGCCTGCTGTTTCACTAGGACTGCAGGTTTGCCCGGGTTGCCACTACCAGAATAGTTCACTCCGGTAGGGATTGATGAAGAGGCTGGCTTTTCTCCTGTGCTCTCACGAGACACTTCTGGAGTATTGCCAGCATCCACATACAATCCTTCAGGATAAGACATTCCCAAAGAGACACAGACAGGGCCGTAGATTCGTTCGAATCTTTTGACGTTCCTCCTGTGCTTCCTGATAAGGTACTTATCCTTACCTGTAAGTGGCAAAGGGCCTCTCTTGGCTATCTTGTGCAGATAACCAAGAGAGGCTCTTGCGCCACTACGAGCATGCTCCTCTTTAGTTCGGTTTATATCGCCGGTTGTCGCAGCAAGCATTACCGCGTCTTGTCGAACTAAACCACTGCCAGACGAATGACCCTCTGAGTTCGTCGAGCCATCCCCCCGCTCAGACCCCGCCTCAACACTCGAGTTCTTCTCCAGACTCTGAGCGCGAACTGAGATTACAGTGATCTCATGTTCATCTTCAGAGCCGAGAGTAAGATTCTCAAGTTTCTCAGTGGCGCTGGTCCCAGTGAAGGAATCCCTCGAGATACCCAGAATCTCATCCGTCTCTGATAGCTGGCCCAACAGTTGACTTTCCTGAAGAAGAATGTCACGTTGGACCCCTTTCATCTCATTATCGTCGTCCGTACTCACGTCCAATTCAGTCCTGTCGCCCTGCGACTGTCCGTCATCTTGTGTCCGATTTTTAAAAATAATTGAATTTTCTATTTTGTCCCACGAGTATGCCAGTAAAGGAAAAGGACCATCTCGCGCAGTGACGGCGTGCGCGGACTAGGCTAGAATTACAACCAACCCGTGCCATGGGCGTTGGAGGGGAGCTGTTAGCTGTTAGTTTGTTTAGGCACCAACTAACCATTCAGGTCCTCAGCACTGCTGCCTACCACCTTGACCTTAAAGTGCACTACATTTATTTGGTCCGCGAGAAGCTGTAAAAGCCCTAAGATCGGAGATAATACACATGATATATACCCCCATGCGATGAGCCAGAATGCACCATTCAGTAGAGTGTGTATATCATGTGCCTTACAACCAATCCCCCCGATCCGCCACCTGGGGACGCGTCCGATAGGAGTAAATGTAGCAAAGACTCCAACGGATACAAGTTACCTAAGAAGACAAAGTTTTTGTTAGCTTTCAAGCAAAAGTATAAATATTTTATGAAAGTATTTGGTATCATAGAAAACGTTAGAACATGGAAAATAAGAATTAGGGAAAATATATTTAATTTCTTCAAACTATGACCTGAAAATTTAAAATTTTAAGTATATTTTTTAGAAATAATGTTAATATTTGGGCCTAAAAAAATTTAAAATGAGTAGGGATATTCAAGTGAAATTTTGACACAAGACTCCCTCTAAGAGAATTAAAAACATACCCCCTGTTTTATACCAAAATACCCAAATCTCAATCCGAAAAAAACGTGTTTTAAAAATTGACTTTTTCTATTCAAATGGTTACACTGTCATTATAGGAGGCTTCCATCAGAAAATACTTTTTGTGTTTTCCAAATATATGAAGATATTTTTTGAAAAAAAGCCAAAAAATATGAAATTTTTTAAAGTTCCGACTTCAGGTTAATGTAACTATTTATCTGATCTATATATTTGTACGATTTTTACAGCAATATTATTTAGAATTTTGTAACGAATCCGATGAATATTTTAAAAAATTAGGGCCAATATTGAGCCCTCCAAGTTAAAAAAAAAAACCTGAAAAAGCTAGACTAAAAATGAGTGAAAAAATTATTTCAACTTAAATATCTCTTAAACTAAAAGAGATGTAAGCATATTTTTGTAAGGATTTACACGGACTATATATATGTATTTTTTTCTGCCAAATCATAAATGAATTTTTGAAGATTTTTTTTTAATTACATTCCCGAGATGACCAACTTTGAAGGTCTACCCACTCCCCATAAAACGCTGGGAATATGTGCTCCTTCAAATCAACTCAAAAATATCTCGTCTCTAGCCAGGTGAAATATTATTTAGATATTTCCAACGGTTCACAAGTTACAGAATTATTTCCAAAAAAAAAAAAAAACGTTTTGGAACCACTGTGCAATATCAATTGAACGCCTCGAATGTAATGCGAAATTTATATATAAGGAAATCTTATTATTCACATCAATACATAAAGCTAAGCTGATTGAGAACAGTTTACGAGTTTAATTCAATAAAAAACCATGCCGAATTTAATTATAAAATGTAACAAGAGAGCAGGAGCCCACAATGAAAATACGTATTCAGTATTAAGGTGTTTTGCATTTAAAAATATTATGGATATTTTGTATTAGTTTAGATGA
The DNA here is from genome assembly GCA_932274085.1 of Protocalliphora azurea. NCBI lineage: Eukaryota > Metazoa > Arthropoda > Insecta > Diptera > Calliphoridae > Protocalliphora > Protocalliphora azurea. The sequence goes on from OW026520.1 coordinate 80,657,334, forward strand.
CCTGTTAATACGATCTCTAGAGGAGATTTCAAAAGATTTATCAACTTTAATAACAATCATAAAATCACAACTTAAATCACAAACTCAGACCCACTCACAATGCTGTGGGCAGTTTGACGTGTGATCTTCAATTTTAACAACATTCTCCTGAAGGTATCCAACCATGCTCTTATGTATGTACATATACATACGCACACACACACATTCACACCCATATTTACCTACATGCCACTGGATCGTTGTGAGTTCTGTTATTCCTTTTTAGACTTCAGTCAGCAAGTCAAACGGCCATTCAGTCAGACAGTCATTCGTTCATTCAATCCGTCATTCATGATACCTGTCCTTTAGCATTTTCGTTAATGTTGATGTGCATAATTTACAAAACGGAACAATGAGAACAAAATTTAGAACCATTAATAAGGCGAAGACTACTACATGCAAACATTCAGTGTATGCGAATGTATGTATGAATGTATGTATTTATGACTGTATTCAATCAGCACAATTTCCCGGTGGTCAATGTACGTCAGCATTAGCTTCACTAATTAAAATCATTTTGGAATAATCAACTTTTGTGAAAAGAACCAAGTCAATACGTTCTACTTTTACCATTTGAGTCGAATTGTTTTTACCCTTCGCTCTAGCATTATTTATAAAAGTAATTAATTATTTTAGTACAATTCTTCTGTTTGCACTATGGACGTTTTATAAATTGGTTAATAAAAAATTCTCAATATATTAGAAAATATATATTTTTAATTCAAAAATCTTTAAATCAATAAAAATCAGACGAATGCACACTGGACCGAATCGCGAAATAATTGGCATAAAGTCGAAAATTTTGTTGAAGAAAATCTTAATTTGAATTTAATATATTTAAACTAGCACCTCTATATATGAAGAGTCAATAAATATTTTCGCTAAAAATGCAACCATGCAATTTCTATCGAGTTTCAAAGTCAGGTGATTAGTCAGCGGACTTCTGTAACAAAATTGGCGGGAAACTTTTGTTTACTTTGTGCGTTTGGCAATTTCACACGCTGTGACAAAAAATATTGTAAAAAAATGGATTTTGACGGCCAAGGTATGTAGAATGAATAAAGTGAAAACATTTTGTGTTAAAATGTGTTATGTGTTATATATGTGTATTGTTTTGTACTGTCCAAAAAGAGATAAAACCAAACCAAAGTGCTCGTCTTCTGTGGAGTTAAAACTAAACTTCTGCGTGTTTCTGCGATGTGTAATGTATGTTAACATAAAGTAGAAAGTGTATATTAAAAGCTAATAATAATCCTTTTTGCGGCTTTTTGCGACTCTTGCTGTACTTTAAACTTAGAGATGAGCTTGAGTTCTGTCATGCAACGCTGCTGGACGTATGGATCGACAACGGTCGCAAGTTTACCGGCATTGCAAACTGGATATTTGGCCAACTAATCGAACGTACGTTAACCGATGAAAAAAGGAGTGAAATTAACACAAAAATAAAAAGTTTTGAAATTTATGTTAAATCTAATCTTCAAAAGTGCAGCAGATATATGAGGACATTCAGAGACAAACATTCACAGTGGCTATCAATGCGTTTAAGAATTGTTTTGGACAATCAAGAAGAGATGCGCAATGTTAAAATGGGTAGACCAAAGCTAACATATGATGAAGCAGGACCGCGTCTAAAAAGAAAACTAGCTGCCGATGTAGTTGTTAATAATGAAAACGATACCAAACTCTTAATTAATGCAGCCGCAATGTCAGCAAGAAAATCAAATGAAAATGATACCGCGTTTGTACTTAAAAAATGTAAGACTTCTGAAAGCGAGGCAACTGAAGTTAAAAGAAAGCTCGGTATAGAAGAACCAATACCTTTAACAACAAATGATGCTTTGGAATTTTTGTTGGAATATTCTTTAAGCAAAAGGTTGTATAATGAAATTCGTCATATAAGCAAACAGCATAATTGCGACATATACCCGAACTACCACAAGGTTCAGGAAGCTAAATTGCAACTGAGACCTAGGGGAATAACAGCTACAGAAACTATGATAAAAGTTGCCTTACAAGATTTATTAAACCATACTGCCAGCCGTATCTTACTGCTACAGGAGGAAGTATTCCCTAACTTAGAAAGTGTTTCAAGCGTTAGATTTGAAACGAACGAACCAGATCAGTCTTTGTTTGTTACAACTGTTATACCTCTGAATCTTATAGATGAAGCGGGAACAATTTTTTGGAATAATAGAACTCCGCAGTCTGTACGATTTTGTCGACCCCTTAAAATGGAATTCGCTAAAGAAACAAAAGATCACATTCTTGCGATTTGGTCAGACAAATAATAAACTTGACTCCTTGTGTAGTAACAATTATAAATGAAAGAAAGATCACTGTCTCATATGACCTTCACATGACCCTTATAGATGGAAAAGTTTTAAACGTTTTAACGGGCACGAAATCTTGCCAATTATGTTCAAAAACAATTTAGGCCCAAAACAATTTATGAAAACTAGCGATATAAATTCTTTTATACCAAACCCTGAACATCTTCAATATGGGATGAGTCCACTTCATGCTTGGATACGCGTTTTTGAATTGTTGCTTAAAATTTCTTATAGAATGGGGATTAAAAAATGATAAGTAAGAAACGAAAGTGACAAATTAGAAATGATTGACAAAAAAGAACATATACAAAGAAGATTGTGGGAAGAAATGGGATTGCATGTGGATAAGCCAAAACAGAATGGGAGCGGAAACACGAACGATGGCAACACTGCGAGAAAAGCTTTTTCGAATACAAAATTATTCGCTTCAATTTTAGAACTCGACTTAGAGTTACTTGAGAGTCTGCATACTATTCTAATAGCTATTAACTGCGAATTTGCAATCGATTCTCTAAAATTTAAAAAATTTTCAGAAAAAACCATTACATGTTGCATTACCCATGGTATCCGATGTCACCAACTCTACATAAAATTCTAGTTCATGGATCACAGATAATAGCTGCATCAGTGATGCCGGTAGGCTATCTTGGCAAAAATGCGTCAGAAGCGCGAAATAAATTTTACAAGCGTGATAGAAGAATGCACGCTCGACATAATTCCCGGATAAATAATATGATGGATGTATTCCAAAGATCTATGGACTCTTCAAATCCCCTTATCTCAAGTATATGTATTATGAAAAGAGCAGCTGAACATAAGAAACAAAGCCTTCCTCCAGATGTAATTGGGCTTTTAGAAACACCCTATAATATTGTTCCAAATAATGTTCAATCTTCATCTAATGACTACGGTTTTGATGATGACTCGGATGACTCGGAATCTGATGAGATAAATCCATTTTCGTTTGAATTACCTGTAAAAAACAACTGAATGAAAATTTGACGATAAATTATTAGAAATATTTGAATAGAAGAATAAATTGGTGTAAGACCTATTACTAAGTAAAAATTTTGTTAAATAATCATATAGTATCCAAAACTTTTATATACAATTTCATATTTACCTTAATTTACTTAAAAACTAATAAAAAACAACAATTCCCTTACAAGTTTTAGCTTTTTATTCACAGCTCTTAAAACTTTGTTTTAGTATCACATATGCGCTATGTAGCCATATATGGGCGGCTGGGGTGGGCGTGGTCCAATTAACTTAAAATTTTCTTTAAATATTAATAGTGTTATTTTTATCAAATATACCAAGTTTCAGCTCGATATCTGCAATATTCGACTTTATGCCAATTATTTCGCGATTCGGTCCAGTGTGGAATGGTATGGCGTTTAAGCTTTATTTTTTAATAGATTTTGAGCTTCAAAATATCATAGTATCATCTTATAGCCAATCATTGGCGTAGCTAGACAATTTTTCTATGGGAGGCTATAGCCAACAAAATTTTTTCTGATGACGAACATTTTTATAACAAATTTTATATAATTATTTTAATTATAATTAAAAAATAAAATATTTCTCCTATTTATTGAAATTATTCAAATATGTATTTTTAAGTTTATTCTATCATTTTAGATTCCAAAATAACTTCGTTGAAATAGATCAGTTTATGCAAAAATGTAGAAATCGTAAACGAGTTTATCTCATATTTCGTTTTGTTTTCTTCTTCCATTTAAATAAGAAAAATATTGTCAATTATTCAGAAGAAGTTATTTTGGACTTGTCTGTTATTGAAAAAAAAAATTGAATCTGATCAGAAATAATTTAACGCTTTTTCGAAAAAATTTTGTGTCAAATTAAAAGAAAATGGTTTTACATTTAAATGTTCATCATAAAACGTCATTGAACTTAACAATTCAAGAAAAATTACATCAATAAAATAATAAAAAAATAGTTAAAACCATTTGTCATAAGTTTTATATTAATATCGCGAATTTACAGAAATTGCAGAGAAAATGTTTATAAAATTATTTCATATTAAAAAAGACACTAAAAAGTGATAAAAAAAAAAACCTAAAAATTTTGATGGAAAATGTAAATTTGTCGATATCAAAACAATATTATCTACAAAAAATTTTCACCGCGATTAATTCGTGAACTGTTTTAACGATCGCGAAAAATATATATTTCTATATATACATACCTCTACATAAGTGTAGGGTGACAAAAATTTATTTTAAAACCGGACTATTATTTATACACTTATTCATTCATATTAATAAATAAAAGGACGTATGGATAAATGTATAGCATCTGTGTAAAATGTTTAGGTAGGTACAGTCATAGTCAAATATATTTACACCTTTTTATATTTTTTGAAAATTTGTAAACGCCCTTTAAACTTTTGAAAGATAAATTTGATGCCAATCGTCTCTACATCACTTCTAGTAACTTTTTGATGGTTGTCGGAATATTGTTCAAACGTTACAAAAAAAATGTACATTGTTATTGCACATTAATCGTCCAGAAGTCACTTCTTAGCGTCTCCTAAATAATTGTCAGAAGTGTGAACAAAATTTATAAAAACCATACATTACTATCGTCTGTTCATCTTCCAAAAGTATACTTTGTAGTCACTACTAGGAGATGATATTATGATAATTCGAATTTAACAAAAACAAAATGGCAAGTGTGAGGAAGATTATAAGTTTTTCTTAATGAAAAGAAAACAACACACCAAAGGTGCAACCAAAATAATGTACTTGGCTGTAATATTAAATATGAGAAGAACAATTTTCCTGAGAATTGTTTTTTATTGTTTTAGTCATATTTTGTAACTAATCAGCAAAGGTTATTTTAAAATGTAAGTAAATCTTATTAAACTTTTACTTAGTAATATCAGAGTTTCTCTCAATTTAATTTATTTCAGGAAAAACTTTATCGAGCAGACAAGTTTTTTCATATTTAAGAAAGTCCTAAACTTTGCTTGTAAAAATGTATTGTCGCATTTTCTGCACAAAAGGTAATCCAAATATAATTTAATTATAAAAAATGTTACTAATTTTCTTTTCTTTAAAGGTACCGGAATTCAACAGAAATTTCTCATGGGGATTTTATTTGATTTCCCTAAATATAAAATTATTTTTATGTAAATTCTTTCTTTTGTAATATACAACAAATATGTGTAAAATAAAAATAATTATGAAATATTAAAACAAACATTATTTTAGTTGTAAATACGAAAATGGTAAAAGTGTAAGATCATCTTCCATAAGAGACTAACACGACACTTCTGTGTGCATCGTCTGGGTGTCATTCGGAAGACTCTTACTTGACATTTCTGGAAGTGTATTCCTCGAGACATTCCGACAGAAGATGATATTTATAATACTTTCGCAATAGTTTTGGCGATGAATTTCAATTTCTCGAAGATTCTTCTTATTGACTTCCGTAATACAAAATGTTTGTGAATTCAAATATTGTTTTTATAAAATATTTTGAAATAATTGTTTTGTTGTAATGCCTGAGATGTGTAGATTAGATTGTGGTAATTTCTAAAAAAAATAGTGATATTTATTTCTAATAACAAAAGAAAAATTTTTCATTTCAAAAATATTTACACATTTTTTGTTTTTATATTTTAAAATTATGGTCCAAAATCTTATCAATAAGATTGAATATAATCTTGTGATACAAATTCAATTTTAATAAATCGCAAAAACCTAAAAATATTGACAAAAATAATGAAAAAACCTCTTAGAGCCAAGATGAGATTTAAATGAAGATTTAAAATGATTAAAAAAAATCGTGTAATCTTTAATAAAAAGAATCCCTTATATGAAAATAGAAATATTTGAAAGAGATATTAGTGAAAATCCGTCATGAATAAATATCTATTCTACACATTCCAGGCCTTACAACAAAAAAACATTTTTTTTTTTTTTAATTTTCAATAAATTTAAAAAAGTGTAAATATATTTGACTATGACTGTATGTATGTGATACAAAATTTCCTCTTTTATCAGAGTTTTTAGTTTTTGAGTAATTTTTTAATTTGTTGCCTGACAGGTTGCTGTCATATGAATTTAATTGAAAGTAGACATTTGATTAATATCATCCAATAAATATACAATGATTTATATGAGCATGCATGAAATGGTAAGTGATTTAGAGTGATTTTAAAATGAAGACTATTAAAAACTATAATCAACAGAATAATTTCCAAAGACACTTCCCACCATAAAAATACTCGTAGTGCAGCAACACAACGTCACTAAATTAAATCAGACCGAAGAGAAGAGAGAGAGTCATATTAACAATCTACTCATAACCATTAACTTAACGAAGAAAATAAATTAAAAAAGTCAAGAAGAAGAGGAAAAAAATGAAGAAAAAAGTATTTTAAATTTATTTCTACACGCATTCTTCGGGACTTGTTTTAATTTCCGTATCCACACTTTCAATAATTAAGGCCACTTAAGAAAACATTAATACATACATAATAATATTATCGTACATATGTGTTTGTATACATTTTTATTCGCATACACTGACATGGCTTATAATACTAATGCGTCCCTTTAAATATAAAAACGAATAAATAATTTATTATAATGTATAGATTATTTATTAAAATACATACTTTGAAATATTTATTTTATATGAATTTGTTTTTAAAACGCAGAAATTGAAAAAGGTTCATTCATTTTTAACGAAAATTTTAAAAAAACCCAAGTTTTCGAAAAAAATTAAAAAGTGTAAATATATATATATGACTATGACTTTATGTTTATGCTCTTAAATATGTAGTACATAACAAACTAAATTAACAATCTACATCATTCTTCCCCACAACCACAAATTTAACGAGAAAAAAAGATATATGGGTGTAAGGTATAAATATATATATGTATGTATTAATTTTCGAAAACAATTTCTAATACTAAAAACGAATCGAAAATTGTGTTTATAATCTTAATTTTTGCGTACCTTGTTAGAAATAGAACTGTTAGATATCAAATTATAATAATATTGACGCTATTTAACATCAAATATTAATCACTAATATTAAAATAGAAACTCCATAAACGAATTAACTACTTAAAAGACTGACATATACATATGTATTTTGAAAGGATAAACGTAACATTAAAAAATAATAACAAATTATTTTATAATAAATAAGGTTCTCAAGGGGCGTTTAGGCGGCATTGATGTGAGCACAAGTGTAACACCACACCACATGGTGTCTTTGTTAATTTAATACGCAGCAGGATAGGATTTGTCTTCTCTTTAACTTGGGTTTAAACAATAAATCCCACAATCATATGTACATATGTATGTATCTCTGTACATTATGTATTTACATATGTATATAAATTCATATTTCTATCTCATAATCATATTGTATGTAGAAGATTCACGTTTTAATTTTCAAACAGTATTCGAATTTTAATATAAAACCTCAAATAAAATACTCAAATAGTCAAAAAATTAAGTTTTGGACTGATTGAAAAAAATTTTGAGGTGTCTCAAAGTGATCAAAATCTTAAAAATGATTACTTTTTAAAATTGTTTGCCCTTTCCTCGTTCATATATAATTATTTTAACTGAAATTTTATGGGTTTATATCTTGTTGAATTTCACAGTTTAGAAAGGTAATAAACTGTTGAATTAAAAAAAATGAAAACCAAGAAAATTTAAGTTGTAATGATTTATTTATGATTGAACAGAATAAAAAAATTATAGTTTTTGTTGTGAAAATAATTGGACATTAAGTGAGATGTAGCCGAGATACCATAAGTGACATCGAGAATTTGATGTCGGATTCAAAAATCATCAGAAAGAAAATTTAAGTGGTTGTCAAACCATGAACAACGACATACCACATTCTACAATCGGACTTAAAATGGGACGTGAAAAAAATAATTTTTGTATTTTTGGAAACCAATTAACTATTCTTTCATTCTAGAGGGTCACTGGCATAACTTTTTTTCGACCCACCCTATTCTAGACCCTGCCAAAGAAGAGTTTTCATTCGGGAAGAAGTGTGCTTTCTTTGCATGTTGAAATAGTATCATTTAGAGATGTAAAAAAAGTACATCTAGAAAGTATTGAAATATAATCGCTTTTGTATAATAAAAATGTATTAAATCCAGTTGGAGTATTTCTAGTAAATATTTTTAATTATAATTGTACTAAATGCCTACCTTATATTTATATACACATTAATGATTACATCTAAACTCACTATTATTTGAAATAAAATATATTATATTATTAAATATTAAAAAAAAATCAGTAATTAAAAATTATTTTTTATTTTTACATTATATTTATTATACCCTTTACCACAGGTGTTCCACACTTTTCATCGGAGAGCAAAAAGTTTATATTTTCTGGATCCTTGTAAAAAATGATGTCGATAGGAAGGTGTTCGTTTTTGATTTTCTTAAGCCTTGCAAAGAAGATTTGGGTTTTTTTCTGAATTTTTATGCTAAAGAAATGAACTAAATCGGCCCAATAATAATCCAGATATCGAGCAAAAAGCACTTTTTGAAGGCGTTGTTTAAGTTACGGATTTCGTTTTTATACAGATCGGTTATAAATATTTTTCTAAAATTTCGATTTTTTAATTAACCATATAGGTCCATAAACAACCGAATTATAGGCAAACATTTTAAAAATATTCAAAGTGTGCACACACAAACATATATAAAAACATTCCAATGACTTTTAGTGTTGTTTTTTTTTTTTTTTTTTTTTTTTTGTATAAGCAAGCAGCAGTTGTTGATTGTATATACCTACACACAATCATTTTTTATGTATATTTGGCTGTTTTCAGTTAGAAACAGTGTTGCCGTTTTGGTTAATTTTAAATAAAAATTGGTTATTTTATTTTCCAATGCAGAGATGATAATTTTTTTCCATTCTGGTTATTTTTTGTTAAGTGAAAATTTTATTTTTTTAGTTTTAAAAATGCTATTTACCCCGTTAATCTTGGTAAAAATAAAAACCAATAAAAATTCATCATACATTTAATAACTAAAGGTTCCTAAAACTTCTCATTCCTATTTTAACTGACAATGAAGAAAACAATTTAAATCAGTAGAAAATATAAAGATTTTCTAATATGTAACTAAAAATTTAACTACATTGGGAGATTTTTGTTGGAAAGTTTTAAAGATGTAACAAACAACCTAAATAGTTGTAATTACAAAATAACTTACTATTAAAAATTAAATGTATATTCGATGAAGACCGACTATATTATTTTGTATGTGCCTAACACTACTTGAGAGAGAGAGAGAGCATTATATGTGTGATATGGTTAATCTTATTTGAGGCAAATTTAATTAACATACTAACATTTATGTGGGATTTAAGTACGATGTCCGTCCATCTATCCATCCATGTTAAACTTTTGATTAAGCTGCACATCGAAGATAATTGGATGAAATTGGGCTTACGATGCAGCAACGAACTCTATTAAAATTAGTTGATAATAGTTATTTATTACAATCTAGTCCCCATAAAATTTTCCCCTAGAATAGGGTTTCGACGCTCACAAATATGTTAAATATTACGTAATTCAGTACATATAAAAGTTTTATATACGTTAAAAACCCCATTTTATTTCATTAAATAATTTTTATAAACGTAAAATCATAGTAAATTAGTAATGGTAGATACAATGTCTTTTGTACATATAAGATTCTATAAAGTATAAATTGTAATTCTAAACTTTACAACAAGACTTGGTCCACAATAAAACGTAGGTCTTATTTAGAAAACCCTCCAAAAATCGGTCAAGCCGTACTACAACGCTTTTACAATCCTAAAGAATGTTGTCAGTGATGATACTGACTTGATCCACATTTGAGCATAGGTTCCATATAAGTTCCTCTACGAAAATAGCCTAAGTCCCATTATAACTATTTTAAAATGTTGTGAATGATGTCACAGCGTCCTATCAAGTTTGGAGCTACAATATCAAAAGTTTATGTGACCTGGCAAGAATAGTGGAATTAATATCAACATCTTGAGCCTTTGCATGATATTTTAGAGTAAACCAAGTAAGAAAGATATATTCGGTCAAGCCCGACTATATGATACCCCACACCATTGTGCATGTCCATCAAAATTCGTGGATAGGTCTTATATTAAAAATGTGAACAATTGTGGACCGATACTTTTACTAAGAGTAAAATAAAAAATTACAGAATATTACGTTAATGCACTTCAGGGTGATTCCTGAAATTGGGCTTATATGGGAGCTGTGGTAAATTATGGAGCGAACCTCATAAAATTTGTCACTATAATTTCTACTTATATAAAACTTACTTGTGTCGAATATAAACCTGATATTAACACGTTAAGGTGATTTTCAGAAGAGGGTTCTATATGGGAGCTATGGTTAATTATGGACCAATATTCATGAAATTTGGCACAAAGATTGATGATTGTTAAAGCCCTATTCCGATAGGACATTTGTATGGGGGCTAGGTGAAATAATGGTCCGATCATAACCAATTTCAATAGGCTTCGTCCTTGTGTCATGAAAGTCCTATGTGCCAAATTTCATTGATTTATCTTCAAAATTGCGACCTGTACTTTGTGCACAGCTAGCCGTCCAGCCAGACAGACGGACATCGTTAGAATAACTCAAAAAGTGATTCTGAGTCGATTGGTATACTTTAAGGTGGGTGTTGGATGATTTTTTCTGTGCGTTACAACCACCTATGGTGGTGTGTGGTATAAATATTGATAGATGTAAAAATGGCTTGAAGGATGAAAAAATAATTATTAAGAATGTCGCAAAATAGTGATAGTGAGAAATATTATCTTTTATTCCTCTTTCTGAAGCTCCTAAACAACCTAGAAAGTTTAAAATTAGATTGCTTATGAAACTAATTTTCCTTTAAATCCTAACGTACATAGATTTTGTACAGTGAAACTTTTGCCTGATATGGACAGAATTAAACAAAAACAATTTTTAATTTTAACTTTCAATGAAGCAAAAGGCAACAAAAATAATAATTACTGCAAAAAAATGTTAAACGTAGTGCAAAACACATAAAAATTATGTGGTTGTTGCCGGGTACCCTGGGTAATGACTAAGTTAACAAAATTGAGGTTAGTTAAGTTTCTTAACTTTAAAAACACCTTAATCTCAACGATCTGAAGTTTCGTACTATATCTAAATTTTTAAAGAAATACGAGCATTTTAAAGTCAAAATAGGTACTTTGGTATGTACCGTAGGGCTAAATTAAATTTAATATATATCAGTGCTTTTGGTACATGAACGATAGATATATAAGCTTTTCATCAAACCTTCCAATTAAATATATTTTACTTTAAATCTTTAGATTTTAACGCTCCTAAAAAATAGAATTCGTATTATCAAATGAAATTGGCTAAATCCCTATAAAAAAAATAACTCTTGTTTGCATTATTTTTCTGCAAATACATAATTCTAAAAGTAAACCTTATTTTCTATTACTGCTTAAGCCAGTTGTTTTGCAATTCTATATTTATTTCGATCTGATTTGCTTTCGACATCATACAAAATTGGATCAGGAACCACATTTTGATTAACATTTTTCTAAACAGTTAAATTTTAAATACTTTTTTCTCCTAAAGACTAACTAAAGTATTTAAAGCCTCAATATATATATTAAGATTATATTAATTTTTATATAATAACTTTGAATTTTTAAAATTTGTTTTTTTTTTCCTCCCCGTGAATCCGCGCATGATCTAATTAATAAAAACATCTAAATATTCAAATCTGAATTTTTGTGTTACCTAAAATTGTAAAAATACTTAAAAAATTCCTCGAATTTAGAGCTGTTTGAACAATAAAAATCGAAACATATTTTGTATTCTAAAAGACTTAACTAACATTTGATGTAAATTTTATAATTAAATTTTAAAATAAAATTTTGTACCTTTTTCCTCTAGACAGTTCATTGTGGGCCGTTCTAAACAATACAAGAGTAACAAAAAAGCAATGTGTGAGATCATATCCTTTGGATTTCAGATTATGATCAACCAAATTTAAAATCCTTAATACGTACTCTTGTGTGGGCATTTAATAATTTTTCATCGGGAATTAATTGGACTAGCAGAATTCGGTCATGTGCCAGAATTTACGAAAGTATTATCGCTTCTCTTGCGTAATTGTCGTTGAATAAAAATACATAAATATTTGACCTATTAAAAAACCGTTTAATACTCTATTTAGAAATACTATTGGTAGGAAAGTTATATTAAACAAATAGTTGAGTAATAAGTACTTTTTATATGCTTCCTATGTGAATGTAGAGGTGTTCTAAAGGATTTTTGTAGTGTAGTTTTAAACTTTAAAGAAAAAATTATATTATATATTCTGAAATGAAATGTACGGGTTTTGAAAAACAGCTTCTAAAAAATCATAAATGTGATAAAATCATTATTATGGTAACGCTGACCATAGGAAACAACTAGAAGTCCAACTTGCTCTAAAAAAACGTAATTCAGCTGTCAAAAAGCCGAACTTTTGTATGTTTAGTAGAATATTCTTCAGACTAAATTTATACGTGTGAAGAGAGTATTTTTTTTACTGGGCGAATTAAAAGAATTTGACTACTATTTCATGGTGAAATGAAACAGGTGGCAGCAGTTCTACAAAAACAACTATACGGCAAATTCATTAAATTTTTATACACAGAGTTTGACACTTCAGCGGGAAAACAAAAGTTGTGTTTCTATGGAGTTTGACAGTTCTAAGTTCTAAAAAAACTAATCAGCTTGTGAAGTGCGGTCACCTGTTTGAATTCGCCTTGTTCTAGTTGTTTTCTATATCCAGTATGATCATATGGTTGCATAAAGCAAACAAAACAAAACGTAAACTAATATAAACAATGAAAGGAAGATGTTCGAAAAATTAAAAAAAAATAGTATTTTTGCAATCAAATGTTATTTAAAAACAGTAAATATATTTATAACAAAAGGAAAAATAAAGTTTTTATTACTTTAGTGCATATATTTCGATAAAACCTCTGTCGTAGTTATTTTACCGGATTTTACAAATTTTCTGTTTACAAGTGTTTTGATAGTAAAATCTTAAATTTACTCAATAAATACTCAGTTTACTGGATTTTACTGGAAAAGTAAAAGAACGGACCTATAGTGAAGAATTAGCAAAAAAATACTTTTTTAGTAAAAGTTCAGTTCTTAAAAACATTTGATAATTACAAAATCATGATATCTGAATGGAACATTCTGAAAATAGCTGGGTATAGATCAGGAATTGTTAATAAATAAATTCCCATACGAAAAACTATAAAATGTATAAAAATCAATGTTCGTGAAATGCATCCAATATTCTTTCAAGAGATTTGTACACTTATTGGAATAAAAAAAGTGCTAACTACTTTCTTTATAAAGGTTATAGTTTGTTAACGTAGTATTTATATTGCACAATTTTTTTTTATCAAGACAAACGCCAAAATTAACCAGAATTTATGGAAGATGGCAACAAGAACAACAATAGGGCCATTTCATTACTGTTTTTCATATATTCTGTTACAACCAAAAATAATAATCAGCTGTTTAACTGAGGTTACCTTGTATATATTTGCACTGATTTTGACGTTTGTCTTGATAAAAATTTGTCTAGTACGTAATTCTTCATTACATCATTGAAATTATACTGTATAGACTGCAGTATACGACTTCAATTTTGACCCACTCACATTTTTAATTCCATTTTTTGTTTTTCGAAGTGATCGGTTGTACTCTCGCGAAATAATTTTTTTTTTTTTTTTGTGTGTATTTTTTTTTTTTTTTTTTTTTGTTTGCGTGTTTTTTTTAAACTATTTGTCTTCCTTTGTGAACTTTTGATTTATTATAAAGGAAATATTTATAGTAATTGTGAGGAAATTTTGTGCTTTGTAGTAGAGACAAGATCTGTGATGAGTTATAACTCCCACCCTCTGTAGGCATAAAGTCATCTTTTGATGACTTTGTAAGAGCAAAAAACTGGAGTCAGTTCTAAAGCCTTCTGCGACTAAGAGGAAGGTGATTGATCGATCTGGTGAAACCCTGGTGAAAAAAGCAGCTTCGATTGGTGATCTGTTGTGTGCCGGTTTCTCGGTGCTTCCAAAAGATATTTCAATTATTGAGAATGCTCAATTTACTCAATACAAGACTTTTTCTATGCATGACATATCGGTAAATAAAGATTCTTGTGATGCACCATCGGATGAGACCCGAGTTGTGGGATGTATGGCTGATGAAGATTCTGTTAGGAAATCTTCGTCGGTTTTGTATTCAGATAATCATTTTGGTGATTATATTATTTTGTGTGACACTTCTGGTTCTAGAGTAAAGAGGGATAATTTGCGTAACTCTGTTTTTCTTTTAGAGTATAAAGGATTTCAAATTTAAGGGTATTTCTCTTATTTCCCATATTGGGAAAACTCTTTTTATAATGAAGTTTGAAGCGGCAAAGGATGCTAACGATTTTGTTGTATTTCATTTTTCATCCTTAGGGTATAGGGCGTTTATTCCCAACTCATTTATGCATTCCTATGGAATGATTAGAGTTATTCCATATTGGTATACTGAGGAGTGTATGAACGATAACATAGACTCTTCTGTTTCTATAATATCAATGGAACGTTTTCATGGTAGGGATACTACCGGGGAATGAAAAAGTTTACCGCTGTTATCGGCTAAGATCGGTTTTGAGACGAATGAGATACCTAGTAGTATTGTGTTAGATTATTCTGTTGCGGGTGTTCATTCAAAAAAGAGATGTCTCAAATGTGGTAAGTTTGAGCATTGTGAAGGGTCGTGTGTTAGTTCTGAATGTATATTGTGTGGGTTGTAATATCATGTTTCTGAAAAGGCTAAGTGCCCAAAATGAGCCAGAGAATTTGACATATTGAAAATTATGACTCTTAAGTGTTTATCTAGAAGAGAAGTTTTGTATAGTTTTTCGGCTAATGATTTTGATGTGTTTACGGAGTAAGAGGGGAATTTTCCCCCTCTTAATAATGGTGTGTCTGTCAGTAATGTTCTCAATAGGGATGACTACCAAGACTGAATATGCCCATTCAGCAAGTTCAGCCTATTGATACTAATCCAACTGTGCCGATTATTTATCAGAAGCTGGAGAAGGTCTCCTAATTTTATAAGCTTATAATGAATATGACCAAATTTATGAGGATTTATTTCTCTGAAAAAAGAGAGAGCTCCTGCGTGAGAGTGCTCGATGATTTCGAATTGAAATTTGTAAATGCATTGATTGATATCAATCAGGAGCTCATGCCATCGGATGATGCTCCAGCTTTTCAGGTAACACTATGAAATTGTTGTACATTGTTCTGTACAAAGTTAAGTTTCGAATAGAAATTCCATCGAGTATTACATAAACAACAATTCTGTTGATATTTTTGAAATTTTTGATGCGGATGACTTTCATCTTTCGGAGAAACTCTTGAATTTCGACACCTTCTCTAGGCCTAGAGGTGACGGTTATAGTGGAGTGGCGATTGCTGTTAGGAAAGGAATTAGAGTTTCCAAGATTTCTTTTACGACGGATCTGGACATTTTGATATTATTATATTATTATTAATCTTCATATTAATATTGTATTGGTATCTATTTATCTTCCTCCAAATCGCTGTGGTACTTTTCCCATTAGTTTTTGGCACAGTGAACTTCGTATGCCATTATTGCAGGCGACTTCAACGATCGTTCATCTTACTGAGGGGATTACTATGTTTCTCCTAGGGGTAATCTTGTGTATGATCTTTTTTCCAATTCTGATTTTAAATTTCTGAGTGATGGTTCCTACAGTTTTGTTCCTCACCTTAACAGACCCCGGAAAAGTGTTTTGGATCTCATATTTACAAATTGAAGTCTTAATATCTCATGGAAAACTTCCTCAGTGTGGTTACAGGGTAGTCACCATTTTCCTATTGTAATGGAAATGGATTCTACTAGAACAGATTTTCCTGCTGACTTTGATGTCATTGAGGAGATTTTTTCTTCACATATACATATAGGACCTCAAATAGAACTCCGAAAAATTGGTGAAATCACGATTTGACTGAGTTGTTTAGGTTACAGATTTCGGAAAGGAAGAAGGCTTCTAATTATCCTACACCTTAGAATCTGGATGTGGCCTTTTTGGTTTTCCAGAAATGGAAGGATGTTGTGAGGAAGGCTAAGACGGATTCTTTAAATGCAGGTTAGAGGAACTTAACTCTCAACCCAATACTCGTGATGCATGGAGATTTGTAAATAACGCCTAATTCTAGACGTCATTTGTGGGATGATGGTGATAATTTGGTCTACCTTGAACATCTGAGGGCTCAGGATCCTGATAACACTTCTGTAGTTTACTAGTATGCACATTAGTCCTTCTACTCCCCTCACGTTGATGGAGTTGGATGTGTTTTTGGGTGGCAAACAAAAATCAGCTAGAGGTTGTGATCGTGTCACGTTTGAAATATAAAGGGCTCTCTCAGATGGGTCAAAAGAATCACTTCAGTGTGCTCTAAATTCTTACTTTTGTAACTGTTTGATGAGACCTTCTTGGAGTGATATAAGAAAAGTACATATTCCAAAAAGGGATAAGAACCTTGATGTTTGTACGAATTTCCTACCTATAGCCTTGATTTCTGTCTTTTTGAAAACTATAAATGGCATTGTGAAGGATCGACTTATTTCCTTTGTTGAGGAAAATGGCCTACTTCCAATTAGGTCCTTTGCCTACAGGAACATTTTTTCAGCTTCAATGTGTGTTTCAAAATTGTAGCGGTGGTTACTGGTATCAACAGTGCCTATGACTGTGTGAATATTGGAACATTGTGTAGTAAATTAGTGGATAATGGTTTTCCTTTGGAGTTGGTTGATTGGATTGTCAAATTTCTATCTGATAGAAGATTATGTTTAGGAGAAAATTTCATCAGGGCTTTCAATGGCTTGTCACAGGGAAATTGTTTGTCGCCGTTGCTCTTTCAATTTGTGGACGATTTTATTATTATGAATTTTGACCGTTGCTTTGACGATGCTGTGGCAAATTTGTCCTCGAAGATTAGTGAATTTTTTAGTATGTGCAACACCCTTAATCATACCTTCAATTCTAGGAAGGCGAAAGTTGTTTATTTTGTGAAGAGTAGCCGTTTAAATATTAACGTTTCGCTTAATGGATGTAGGATTGAGCAGATATCATCTTTTACCTTTTTGGGAAGGAGGATTATGAACAGTTTATCGGTGAGGGAACATTAAGTATCTGTTTTGCAGAACTTTCATCCGCGGTCAATTTGCTTAAAACTTTTGACAGGTTTGAGAACATGTATCAGACCTAATGTGTCCTTGAAATTCTACAGAAGCTTCATAAGAAGTAAGATTAAGTATGCCAAAACTACAACAACCCATTCTCCGAAGTATATTTATAGAAAAATTTGTGCTTTTAAAAATTCCACAATCAGGAGATGTCTTGGTCTCACACCTTCCTTATTTTATTCTCTGGCATGTGAACTGCCTTCCGATTTTTATTTAACGGCAAGGGGGCTCATCCGCCTTTCTATCTATAATATATCGTTACACCGCTTGGTTAGCTAGCATAGGTACCTTAACTCTTTTGTCCTTTCGAAATTTGGTCATATTTTTGATGAACTCGGTTCTTGTGCTAGAGCTAGTGAATCTGGTAAATTTGTTTTTCGTATTAATAATCCATGTTGGTGTATTCTTTAATGAACGCGCTGATGGACTTGCGAAATAATCGTTTAAGTATGATCATGCATCACTTGACTGATTGGGCATGATGGTGCATCACTCGACTGATTGGGTATTGGAATTGATTAGTGATAGTTTGCAGGATGAATGAAATTCTCGTATTATGAAAGGTCTCGAAGTAAGGGTAACTTTTTCTTTTCCTTTTGTCCTGAAATTACTTTGAAACCTTTCCGTTGGATCCTGGTAAAAGTAAGATCATTAATCGACTGTTATCAGGTCATGCTTATGACAAGAAATTTCTTAATCTTATAAGGGTAAGTGACTCCTACTTGTCTGACTCATGTTACATGGATGAGTGTGCCAATCATCTCATTTTTTTATTGTTCGATAAATATTCCTGTCTTTTTGATTTGCTTAAATATTTTAATAAGGAAGATTTCTATGATTTAGTTAAATTTATTTGTAATTGTAAACTTAGCACTTTACTTTGGTTAATGTTGAAAACCCTCCACAATTACTGACGTATTTTGTGGAAGTCGGCATTTTAAATGCTCAATTACTCATCGAGATTTCCCTACAACGTTTCCAGATGTCGGTTGAAATTTTTACGTGTATTATATACGTTTGTGGAATAACCTGGCAATTTGTGTGTAATGAGCACCGCCATATTAAATAGAATCTCAAAAAAAATCTAACGAAAGAAGTTTGAATGCAGTGACCGATTTTTTTTTTAATAATTTATATACTGCGCCAATACTTTTTTCGAAAATTTAAATCCGAATATGTATAAGTTCCCTGATTTTCAATTGTTTAGAGAACTGAAAAAGTGGTTTGTTGAACCATTGTGCATTTGTTTACATACATAATATTACACTGGTCGGCAAAAAAATTGCTTTCTTCCTAAACAAAGAAAAAGCTGGTCTAGAAAGAATTTGACGTGCTAAACAAGAATCTGATTTCAGTTTGTTTTTCCAACACGTATTGTTTTTTATGGGTATATCTTCTATTTCCCCCTTAATAAGATGCTAATAGGTTATACGAGTATATTTCACCGTAACTCGAGAATGTTTTGTCCGATTTAGATTATTATTATTATTCACAAATAAGTAATCTTGAAAATCAAACTGTATTCTGCATATCGGCAACTATAATCGGTGATTTTGACCATCATTTTCCATAGAACATGTGATTGATATATTAAATATCTGATTTCATCAAGTCAATCTATAAAAAATTTTGTTAAAATGAGCATCAGCACTTTTAGAATGCACCGCATAGTAATTAGAGCTTCCGAAAAAGCCATAAAAAATCACATATAATACACAGTGGAGGAAAAAATTATTCCAGCTTATAAAATATAAAGGTGCCTCATTTCCTTAGAAAAAAAAAATAATAGAAACAAACGTAATTATACAGTTGCCAATATTTCGAAATTTACTCTGTACAAATAAACTTTTTAATAACATATTAATTTTTCTACAATACTTGGTAGAATCAGCCTCATTTCGTACCATTCCAACACACCCATAGAATTCATGTTTGTAGGAAATTCCTGAGGTATATTTTGTGGGTCGGAAAATACCGAATAATACAGGCCATAGATGCTTTATAAATTTCAGATCATGTCACTGCACTGGCCGTTCCCATTATCTTCACTTTATTTCAAACCAACGAGTTCTTCTCCGGACGGGATATATATATATATATATATATATATATATATATATATATATATATATATGCTACAAAAAATAAAATTTTTTGTACCCAACGATTCACCAAAATGAATTCAAATATATGAGGCATTTTTTGTGCCTAAAATCAACGTTTTTAGCCCCAATCTAAAATTTAACGAATTTTGATATCGTGTATATGTAAATATTTACCTACATCTGATACTATCTAATATTTTTCAACAATATCTTAAATATTTATCTGATATAGACATCAATTAAGAAAATTATTTTTACAAACAAACAAGTAATAACATAAAGCAATAACTTTTGGAACACTTTATTACCGTATAAAAGGGAAATAGAAGCCTTATAATTTATTTAGTGTTTAATTAAAAAAATTAACATTATTTTTAAAGTTTGTTTTTAAGCAAATTAACTACGAAAGATCACGGGTAACCTCAGGGTTTGTAACATCCAAATCGAAACATCGGCATGAACAGGAAGAAACAGGACACTCAAAATTTTGCCTAATATAAAAAGTTCAAAGGTAAATATAGAATGCTTCAATCAACTATAAAAAAAACTTACTTAAACCATTGCATTAAATGTTCGGTGTGGCCACCATGTCGACATGTTTGGCACCACGAAAACCATTTTGAAAATGGTTTTGACTGCCAACCAATACTCTCGAGACCACCTGAAAGACCTGCATTTAGAGTATTGCCCATATGTAGTAAACATAAAGAACAACGTGGCAGTGGTTTACGACAACTAGGACATGACGAAAGCTGGTCGAAAATAAGGCAATTATAATTATTATATTTTATTTTTACTAAATAATTGCATCTATCATACTTTGTTAACATTTGAGGAAACATTTCGAATACGTGCATCATCTTGCAAAGCATTCGATACAGATTTACCACAAAAATTACATGACAAGTATACGGTGCGAGCTGTTCGACTGGTCGAACGAAGATTTGCAATTTTAATTTCTAACGCAGCACGTTTTATCCAAAAACCCCAAGAGTTAAGGCAGTCCATGTAACTGTAGGGCATAAAATAAAAGAAACATTTTATTTATTTTAAGATTATTAAATGAATACCTTATTATCCAATATTGCACACAGGTATCGTTAAAAAGTTCACGATGGAAATAGTTAATAGCAATTAAGGCAACAGTCTGGATATCTCCCGTATAATCCATATGCGCCTGCAATATATTAATGCCATCTTGTGATTCTCCAGTCAACAATAAACCATTTAAGTCTCCTTCCTCGATTGATTTCTGGATTTGCAACTTTATATATTCAGAAAGTTTCGTTTGTGAAAGATATTTGCAAGCAAATGCCATTCGATCAGCCAGTGAAACTCCCTCTTCCATCTGTTTGATTTAATATTAATACAATTTTTGTTTTGTTGTATTTCCTCCAGATTATATTTACCAATACAGAGTCGAAGTTTTCATCCTCTGCTATGAGAAATGAAAATATGGCTCTTAGATGTGCATCTTGAATTTGTGTATTGGCACATGAGCGCTGATTTCGCCAAGCAGTACTTGTTCGATCCGCATTGAAACTAGATAATGCTATAGCAGCTATACGAAACATGCTGGGATCACGAGATTGATCTACAGCTTTAGATAAAATATCACAAGCTGAGAGAATTTTCAAGTGGAAGACATAAATCATAGCAGCTCGGCTAAACTCCTGTCAATTTATTTAAATTGTAGAATTAATAAACTACCTACTTTTTATTTCATTCTTTTGTTATCGATTACCTTATTTTCACATAAATTGTTTATAAAACGTTCCAAATCTTGTTCGAAAGGCCAACCACACAATTTCAATGCTGTATCACGTTGATCACTTCTATAAATATCAAATAATATATTTATAATTTAATGTTGCAGTTAAAAGAATTACTCACCTGTAGCATACCAAATTATTAGAATTATTTATAAAGTCTGGCCATTGTAGTACATGGTCTTCAATACGCGAACTATTCATAAAAGCTTGGGAGGTATGACCTGACCCAAACCCTAATATAGTTTTTATACCAATTAATTTTTCTTCATTGCGATACAAATTGGCTAAACTCAACCAAACGTTTTTTAAATATGGTGACAAATGAAATTCTCCACTCAAACGTTTACCATCCATCTTAAGACCGTAATCACTAAGAGCACGTTCTCGTGTTTCATCCACTAAATCCTCTTCAAGCAAATTGTGATCAACTACGTGAAAGTTTAATGATGATTCTATGGTAGCAAACTCCGGAGTACTAGACTGACTGGTAGTTTGGCTACTGCTGTGCGCTGGTGTGCTGGGTGCCGATATCGGCCGTTGCAGTAAAAGTGGCAATTTTTTGTGGTTGCTATATGTTGTTAAAATAGACACAGGTAAACGAAAGTCCATTATACTACCAGTTTCTGATAACAGAAGTGCTCTTTCAAAGTCACTATTGTGCCAAGAAAGTGCCGTTAGAGAGTATCCCTTATGTGATGCATGATATTTACTATGAAATGGTAACAACTGTTTCTTGATACTATAAACTTCCCTGCTATTTTCCACATCAACGCATCGTATGTCGTAAAGTGTGATATAAGGAGATTCACGTTGTAAAGATGACAATAGACTAGAACGGGTTGGACACCAACTTAGTTGCAAATGGTTTTTAGCCGACTGAATTTGCTTTAAAGGTCGATCGAGGGAACGCAAATCCCACAACATTATGACGGAATCAAAGAAACTGGACAGATAATTGCCATTCGGTGCAACACTCAAACCGTAAATAGTTTTTGTTTGTATGGTTTGTAGTGTCGAAGTGTTTTCTGTGAAAAATATGTTACAGAAAAGAAAAATTTACTTATATATATATATATATATAAGTATAAGAAACTTACGTCGTAAATCGTATAGTTTGATTTGTTTCTGATTCATGCCTGCAATTAATACACGATGATTTTTATTCCAGCATAGCGAGTGGGCTGATTCTGATAGTCCAAAGAAATTAGAACCTTGAAATAAAAATGATGCGAATTTGAAGTTAAGCGGGTTTTTATGGGAAATAAATCCTTTCCTTTCAGAATATTGATATCGATCATTTTTTTTTTTTTTAATAATCTTTTTTAAGTATTTTTGGAATAAATGTTAGTAACAAAACTCCAAGTTTTATTTTACGAATAAAGAAGAATTTTCAACAAATTTTTATTTACTGAGGAAAATCAGTTTGAAAAAACTAATTATTTTAAATAAAATAAAAACAAGACGTAAGAATGTTATGGTTGTTTTGCCCGACTTTTAATACCGGACATCACTTTATATTTCATGGTTATGAACCGATATCTGCGGAATTTCTTAAAATATCATTAACCACAAATACCCTTACCGGTAAAATACCATTACCGAAATAACCCAAAATACCGTTACCGAAATAACTGAAAATACCGTTACCGCTAAAATACCCTTACCGAAATAGTCTAAAATACCATTACCGTTACCTCTTTTCCTTGAGGAAAATAAACAATTTCGGTCTGTGGATATTCATACATTTTATGAAGAAATTAAAAAGTCACACTTCTCCCAAACAACACCAACCAACTTAAAAAGTAATTCCTAATTACTTTGAAAATCGCAAACAAATTGCATTTCATTAGACTTTATATTATTTATTCTACTGATAAAAATTATAAAGAGTTTATTGATTCCTCGTCCGATATGATTGATTTGGAAATTTCTTCAAGCTGAATAAAACTACACTATATTTTGTTTCCCATTTTATATTTTTATTGTTCTGAATTTATTTTTATAACATTCTTACAAGTTTTATTTTCATTTTATTCAAAATAATTAGTTGTTCAAACTGTGTAATAACGGTAGTGGTATTTTAGCGGTAAGGATAATTTTTTTTTAGCGGTAACAGTATTTTTAACTCCTATTGTACGTGTTGGTTGTAACTTCTAGCCTGTTCCGCGCACACCTTCACTGCGCGTATGCCATTACTGGCATACTCGTGGGATGAAAAAGAACATTAATTTGAACTTCATTCGCACAGATGACGAACGGTGGAAGGGCGACAGGACTGAAACGGACATGACGAACGACAAGGAGAAAGTTCGGAGTGCTGCAAGAGCATCCCTTATATATCTTCATAAGATAACTAAGGGAGGCTCTTTGCCACTTGCAGGCAAGGATAGGTATCTTGTCAGAAAGCACAATAGGAACGTTAAAAGATTCGAACGGATATACGGACCTGCTTGTGACTCTCTGGAAATGTCTTATCCTGAAAGATTGTGTGAGAATGCGGACAGCATTCCAGAAATGATTCATGAGAGCACAGGATGAAATTCAACATTCTCAACGATCCATCCTGGAGTGAAAAACCCACCAGTGGTGGGGCTGATCATGTACCATTCAGTAAATCTGGCAATTCGCAAAGTTGCCATGGGTGCTAGGCCTGGAGGTCATCAGCCATCCACGAGTAGGAAGGAGGCAAGTCAGAGGCCGACCAGTTCTACTGGTGGAAACCACAAGAACACCACTAGTGGGGTTGCTAAAACCTCTGCATGCGGTCTTCTTCATTGAGCGTTGCTGGTCAAAACCCACCTCAGCTCTTAAAGGACCTCAAAAGGGGGTCGTTAAGAGGGCCAGGTTTGGTGATGCGGACTGGATGAAGGGTGTCAAAACTATCAATTGCGGTAATAAAAAATCTTTTGAATTTCTCAAAAACGTAGTTGCTAAGTGATACTGGCGTCTGCGTTGCCCCTGCGTCCGATAGTAACAGCATGGTTCTCTCCACCCATTCCAGAGGTTGGAGCCATTCTGACAGTATTGGAAAACCAGAATGTAGGTCTCGTTACCGTCCAAGGAAAGATTGTAAACTCCATGACCTGTAAGGAGAACCAAGGCAGCGACTTCAGATTCGCAGTGAATCAGGAGTCTCTGAAGAAGTTAGAGTCACTGGGGGGGTTGTCAATTTTGGGTTTGGGGTGATCAGATTTAGATACTCTGAATTTGATAAACCCAAAGAGGCTATCAGTGGTGCAAATTACTTTGTATCACTTTGCAACCTCAACCGAATTGACAAAGCTCCTCATTGACTTCAAAGTGGACGTGGCCCTTATCCAGGAACCTCGGATTAACAGCACCAGGGTATGTGGTGTAAGGGTTACAGGGTATAACTTGTTCATACCATCCACACTGGAAAAAGCACGAGCATGTATACTGCTCGATTTGAACATTAATTTTCTTTATTCTTTTAATAGCGGGGACCTTACGGTTGTCCCAGTGGAGGCAGTAGGCTCATACTGGCGGCCGAGGAATGTTAATGGTCTTAGGATGTGATTCGAATACTCACCACTACCAATGGGAAAGGAAGGATTGGAAGTCCTTCCGTGAGTTAGTTGATAGGGATTTGAGGGATACTGAGGGCTAGAGAAATTCAGCTGAGGGTATCGAGAAAGTCGTGAACAATTTCACGGATGTAATTAAGAATAGCTTTATGCTCGGTTGCCCGGTAATTTATCTTGGTAAACGGAAGCAGCCGAAATGGTGAACCAGGCAACTTAGGGACCAACAATCTACTGTTAGTAGCTTGTTTAACAGGGCCAATCTAACGAGGAGTGATGCTGATTGGAACAGCTATAGGGAAAACTTCATTAAGTGTAAGAGGGTCCGTGGACTCTGTGAACGAGTTGTCTAGATTTAGACGGGTATTATCCAAGGATCCGGTGGCACCTGGAGACATACAACGTGCGAACAACTCGTGGACAAAGTCTGGCTTGGTGTCCCTCAGCTTACTGATGGGAGGGCAGGTAGTGTCAGTGATAACCTGGTCCAGATCTGGTGAGAGTGATATTGATACGATAGAGATGATTACAGAACTCAAGGTAAGATGGACGGTAAATTCATTGTGGCCACGGATGGCATTTTTCCGGCCATGTTACAGAATGTCAATGCTAGGGCCATCTCACTGCTCGCGGAATGTCTAAAGATGAGATATATTTCTAGGGGGTGGAGAGAGGTTTGCGTCATTTTCATACCCAAAGCGGGTAAGATGACTCACTGGATGCCCAAGGACTATAGACCAATTAGCCTATCGCCTTTTCTACTTAAGAGGAGTATAGAAACTCAGGCCATCAGCAACGCCCTACATGCCTAATTTAAGGGTAAGATAGTGGCGATCAGTAAATCACTCGCTTCGTTAGGTATTAGTGGTTCGTTAGGTTTTAGGGGTTCTCTCTGCATTTTTATGGCTCTTGGCTGTGAATGTAATATTGATACAATTTGATGCGATGGGAAAGATCGTAGCCTACGCTGACGACGTAGTATCTACGCGAGAACTGTCCTTTTGGGCCAACAGTAATGGATTGGGGGTCAACCCTGAAAAGACTGAACTAGTTCTGTTTACCAGGAGATATAAGATTGAAGCAAGTAGACTACTCTGTAATGAAATAGCCAATGAGCTAGCTCGCAAAGACATAGAGCTGGACAGGTCTTTTGTGGAGGTATCGGTTAAGATTTCAATTGGCTCATTTCATGGCAATAAGGGAATGGACTTTAGGAAGAACGAATCATGCATGGAGAAATAGAATGGACTGCAAGGTATCTAGAACGTTATGGCCTAGTCTTAAACTAGCAGATTAGAAACATCTTCTGGGTCGTGGGAATCTAAGGATCATTGTCAATATGATTACTGATCATTTCGCAATAGGTAATAAGACTAGTAAGTGGAACATTGACACGTCAGACTCCTGCAGGCCGTGCGATGATGTGGAGGAGCTAGAAACAGTAGAGCATATACTCTATCATTCTGTAGGGTTTCAGCGTAGCACACTGAAGTGGTTTGGAGCCACATGCTACAATAACTAGGGGAGGTTATGGGCAAAGAACTTAAAAACCTGATAGGGTTCATAATGGGGATAAAGTGGGTAGTCGTTTTTGATTGCTAGGTTATAAGTTCCACATTATTCTATTGCTTTATCAATTAAAGTCTCTCTCTTTTTCTCTGTCTCTTTCCTCTTTTTCTTTCTTAGCCTTTATAAAGGAATCACAGTGGGCCGACTGGTTTCTGGGTAGAGGCGTGAAGACGCCACCCTTTTTAACCTAACCTAACGGTTTTTTCTCATTATTTCGGTAACGGTAGCCAACCATGAGAAGTAATGATTTCAACATTGTGTTGTTATTGAAAGGAAGTACTTAGCAGTGTTACAGAAAATTTTCGAAGTCATGCTAAATTCTCAAACCTAGCATACTAATAACAGCTAAATCAAAAATCTTTGTAGGGCCGAAAGAAAATGTGATTAAAAGAAAGGATTTTTTTTTTAATGTGCGATCATTAATACTATATTTACAAACAGAAATGTCGAACACATTTGAAGTTTGCTTATATCGGTAGAATGAAATCCCAAAAAAAGCTATTAATACCAATAAGTGCAATTCTTCTGGTTTCTGCAGGAATAGGCACTATTAAAACAACATTAACTGATTTCGGTTCAAAATAGGAAATACCCAGTCTTACTATGCACTGAGGAAATATGTGAAAAAAGGTACTAATCTTGAACAAAAAATGGAATGAAATTTTGTCATAATTGAAACTTTTATTATTTGAGAATTTGATGATTTTATTCGGGAAAAGAGAAAATACAACAAAATTATTTTCTAAAAATTTCCTAGAAAGTGCAAATATTAACATTTATTGTTATTAATATTAATATTATTATTTTAACAACATAAAAACTTATCAGTTTTTAATAACTGACTAAATAACCATTTTTATTGTATTAGTTTGACAGAAACTATACAATTTTATTTCGTTAGAAAATCTATTTAATTACAATCAATTGAGAGATACAATTTTTTAAATACATTTTAAAAAATACGTATTTCATTTAAAGTGTACGAAAATTAAGAGTTAAATTTTTTTTATTATATATGTATATATTAAATTATATATTAAAATTAATATATATGTGGAAGTACTTTACATTAGGTAACACATTTTTGTTCGAAAGTATAGTTTTTTTCCAGTACTTGTCAAATTTGCAGGTTTTAGATACAATTTACGGGAAAGTGTTCCCATATATATATATATATATATATATATATATATAAACCTGCAAATTTGACAAGCACTGGAAATGTAATAACGTGTATAGATATTTTTTGAAAGCCAAAATATTTGTCTTTCCAAATCTGTTCTCAAATTTAAAATCCGTTTAATAAATTTTTAAGAATCTTTTGAATTCGTAGTTTTAAAAAGGTTTTGTGCCAATAACTTCAGATTTTGAGGATGCATTGAAATTTCTCAATATTGTACAGTAATCTACTCATTATGATCTACAACCAACATTAGATCTTTTTAAAAATATATAAAATTTTTTCCCTTTGTAACACATTGTAATTTATCCTTTAGGATACATGTTTACCGGATCTAGATGTTCAGTAAACTATCTGATAAAGTTTTTTACCGTAGTTTTTCTAAGAAAAAATTGTAAGTCACAGTTTTAAAAGTATGTCGACGCAAGAAATTTAGTTTATGCGTTTCTCTTCTACCAATGTTTAAAATTATGCTAAAAATCTGGTTCCAGCAAGTCGATTGTGCTAAGAAGCATTTAGGAATTTTTTTTTTAAATAAATATGCAATTTGCCAAACCAAAAAATTTGCCAAAAAAAAAAAATGCTAAAATGAAACCATGAAGCGCTTTTAACATGGTTATGATTAGTTCTTTCTGTATGATTTTGCCACGTCGCATATAGAAGTGATACAAATAGATTTCCGGCAGAAAGTCCAAATTAAATAGGTCGTATTTTTTAAAACTGGATGTCACATTTAATAGCTAACACTTTATCAAATATAATTTACTTATTGGTTTGCATTTTCTTGAACTATGTGCGTAAAACGAGAGTACGTATAATTTTTTTTTTCCGAAATAATTTATGTTAAAAACTGCCGAAAAATTCACAAATTTTTAATGCCCACTTAAAAATTGACATATTAAAAATCTTAAAAAGTAAATCGAGAGAAATGATTTACATACGTAAGTTGTCTATATTATAAAAAAAAAATCATAAATTTAAAATAGAGTGTTTTGAATATCAGAAGTAGATTCAGAAGTAGATTAGCTCTGTTCAAGTACTCGTCAGACTTGCAAGTTTTACTCAGAATTTACAGAAAAGCGATTTTATTTGTATTTTGTTGTTTTTCTGACTATTCCGGACTAAAACCTGTAAATTTGACACCTTTGAATTTTTGATAAGAATATGTTTAAGTAAGCCAAATTAAGATTAAAAATTGATATTTTGCCTATATCACTTTCAATCGTCTAATAGATTAATTTAATTAAAAAATAAAATTTACTTACTGCTTTCCTTTGGTAGACCTCTTTCTATATCCCAAATTGTTATACACGAATCCGATTTATATCGATCATGACCAATGGCCAAAATATTTGGGTCTGTCTCATTCCAAGCCAAGCATAAACACATTCGTTGCTGTCGAGGCGCTTAAATCAATAAAACATTTGTGATAGACAAACAATATAAATAAAATGCAAATTATTTACTTACTGTATTCCCAACTGTTATCGATCATTTCATGGAAATTGCTAATGCCAATTTTTCCATCGCCCAAACCAACTGCAATAATAGGTCGATGTTTGTGGTATGATGGTTGAACACATCTGGCGTATTGATAACGATTTTCAATGGCTACGAAATTTGCTGATATATTTGGTAGGCGGGCTGTAAATAAAGTATGTGACCACCATTAGCTCCATTGAATTTGTACCTACGGTGCTGACTTACGCTTAACATCTGTTTGGCCCTTGTTACGCACTTCATATAAATTAATGTCTTGACCCCAGGTTACAAACTTATCTGGAATGTTGGGGAACCAACTGAGTCCGTGTATGTTGCCGCTCATTATAGGCAATGAATTCAAAACTTCCTATTTACGAAAAAATGCACAAATTGAAAACATTTGTGTAAACAACCTGGGCAACGAACTGAATTCACTTCTAATAGAACTGCGCCAAAGAACGGCGGCTGTTTTTGTAAAAATTGTTGGCGGCGGCTCAAAATTCTTTCCATTTTAACTCTACGACTACATCATATTGTAATAAGAAAGTGACCTGGTAAACCCAGCTGATTTACAATATTTTGATGTACATAATTCGCGAAGTTGTCAAATTGTTTTTGTATTCGATTGGGAAACTTTTTTCACTTCTTTATTCTTTTGCTTCATTTACTCATTTTCTATTCATAGCATTTTGACACTATGTGCATTGGTTTTACACTAACAGAATACAAGCAAATGCTGTTTCTGTAGATGTGCAGCCACTACAAGAAGACATTATTACTTCCTAACATAAGAAATAACGTCAGCAGAACAACAGCCCATCTACACGTAACAGAATATATAAGATTTTTCTGTCAGATAGTGTCAAATTCGCTCTCTGAGAGAATTATCTCACGTGTAGATTTAAATATTAGTATTATTAGAAGTATTATGACACTGTAGTAGTGAGATATATCTGCACAACTGTCTTGTAAGATGAACTGTCAAAAAATACAAGCAAGTTTGTTTTGTGTAAAAATAATGATATCTTATAGTATTTATACGTGAACCCCTTATGGCCCGTCTAGACGTAACATAATATGTAAGATTTTTGTGTCAGAGTGTGTCAAATTCGCTCTCTGAGAGAATTATTTCACGTGTAGATTCAAATATTAGTGTTATGAGATGTATTATGAGACTGTTGTGATGAGATTTTTCTACACAACCATCTTATAAGATGAACTGTCAAAAAAATACACATATACGAAGGTTGGATTGTGTGTGTGCAAGTGTATTTCGGAAATTACTGAAAAACAATATATACATGGTAACCTTAGTTAAACAGCTGATTATTATTTTGGTTATTTCAGTTCTCAAACTGCATATATAAAAAACAATAACGAATACGCCATATTGTTGTTTTTGTGCAACCGTTGCCACCTTCCACAAATTCGCGTTGTTTGACGTTTGTCTTGATAAGAAAATCTCTAATGTAGACACTATATAAGGAAACTACTAATATCACAGTGTTAACATAGTGTCTACATTAGACAATTTTTTATCAAGACAAACGTCAAACTTAACACGAATTTATGTAAGCTGGCAACAGTTGCACAAAAACAACAATATGGCGTATTCGTTATTGTTTTTTATATATGCAGTTTGACAACTGAAATAACCAAAATAATAATCAGCTGTTTAACTAAGGTTACCTTGTATATATTGGCACTGATTTTGACGTTTGTTTTGATAAAAATTTGCCTAATGTAGACACTTGGTAAGGAAAAGTTGTAAAAAGACATTGTACATACTTAAACCTTATAAGAAAGTAAAAACAATCATCAATTATAACTCTTTAAGTATAAAAGTGTTTAAGTACAAAAGTGTGATTGTTTAGCAAATTTTTTATTATTTCATATGTAGACGTTCTGCATTTTTCATTAAATGACAGAGTCAGTTCCCTTGCAAATGAATTAAACATTTTATGCTTAAAGTTTCTATGCAGTAGATTAGTGGAATATCTGGGGTGTAGGTTATGAATTATTTTCAGATTTTTATTTTGTATTATTTGTAATTTTCTTGTGTAAGTTTTAGCAGCTTTATTAAACCAGACTTGGCATCCCTAGGTCATAATTGGTCGAATACATATTTTGTAAATGAGGATCTTGTTTTTTAAATTAAGTTTACATAGATCTTCTGTTAAGTTTTGCACCGCCGCATTTGATTGCTTTATCACAAATACACTGTATGTGTTGTTTAAACGATAGTTTTTTATCTAAGATAATACCTAGATATTTGATACTATCCTGCAGAGGAATAAATACTCCCCTAGAATATAAATGTTTTGTAGGAATACGTTTCTGTGGTCTATTATATGGAAATATATTAGTGTTTTACTAACATTCCACTTTCTTTTTGTATAAAACGTATTCCAGCTGGACAGCTGCTGACTCAGTTGCTATGCATTGGGCATTTCAATTCATAACATGAACATTGTGTCTACCGGTTGAATTATATGGCATGTTTAAGCATCATACCCAAAACTCGTAGTTTGTCGTACTTATTTTGACATCTTTGCAAAGCATCAAAGAATCAAAAAATATTTCCAGAGGTCGTCATCATTTCCAATGAAAGACTGATTAACGTTTTTTAAGTTCTTCTCTATGCAGTTGTAGCACTATTACCTTTGTTGAATGAACAAACTGCATAATCATGGTTTCCGGCGCAGGCTGAACACACTATGATACGTTTACAATTACAATTGGAGCATTGTGTGGGACGTCAAACTTAACGCGAATTTGTGGAAGGCAACAGTTGCACAAAAACAACAATATGGCGTATTCATTATTGTTTTTTATATATGCAGTTTGACAACTGTAACAACCAAAATAATAATCAACTGTTACCTTGTATATATTCGCACTGATTTTGGCGTTTGTTTTGATATAAATTTGTCTAATGTAGACACTAGGTAAGATTAAAAGGAAGACCATTATCATCTGACCACATAACAACTCTATTAATATCCCCATGAAAATCATTTAAATTAACCATAGTATAAATTGGTTTAAATATTTTAGGATCATCAGCATATACTAAACAATTGGAATATTTAAAACAATGACATATATCATTAATAAAAACAATGAAAAATGGAGTGAATATATTCGAGTATAATCCATCAATAGAAACAGTACAATATCTATTGGTTATATAATGATGAAACCAAGTCAGCATTTGAGAATGGAATCCAATTTTTGGTAATTTTAATAAAAGTAATTCATGTAGAACACGATCAAAAGCTTTAGCAAAATCACCCTTTTCAAAATGAGGGATACAAAATTGAGTAAAAATAGCTAAGTTTGTGGTAGTAGATCCTCCAGACATAAAACCATGTTATGATAAAGAAATGTACCTTTTAAGGTGGAAAAATAAATTATCATAGATTATATGTTCAAATACTTTAGCAACATTTGTTAATTTCGATATTGGTCTATAATTTGGTGGTAAATTGCCATTTTTAAAGAGAGAAACCTTCCCAAAGTGAGTGGTTAAAAATTATTTTCAATGGCAACATGATTGAAGAACATTTCTTTAAAAGAAAAGCAGAAATTCCACCCATATCACACTTAGATAAATTAGAAAGTTTAGAAATTCTTTTTAATACATCTTCACTTGAAATTTCCATAAAACCAAAATCAATATATGATGCCACATCCATAGTAATTAATATCATCGTTAAAATTGCTTTAAAAATATTTAGCAAATAAATTAAAAGAGCCTTCTAAGGTATCAAATGTTAAACCATCATATTGCTTTAAAACCGGAATTGATGATTTATTTCTTTTCGAATTTATGTAATTCCAAAAAGATTTAGTATTATATTTCATAGAATTATTTATATTCAAAATGTATTGATTATAAAGAAACATGTTAGGAAAATTAAATTCTCTTTCATAATAAAAAAAAATTATTTTTATATTTTTTATAAAATCTATTTCTAAGATTTTTTAATTTTTTAAGTTTAGCCAAAGGAATATTTTCATGAAAAATTTTTAATATATTAGATAAAACATTTTCATAGGAAAAAACAAAAAATTTTGTTATCTAATAAATTGAATCAATCTGAATTATTAATATTAGTGTTTAAATTATGAAAATCACAAGCATAATAATTATAAAGTAAATTATCAATTTTAAAATTATTTGCATAATCAAAAAATTCAAGTACCATTTCCAAGGCATGATGATGTATATTGGAAGGCGATTTTGGTGAATAACGTTTTCTAATATTATATTTTAAAATTGAGTTTACAAATAAAAGATCAAGAAGTTTATTTAAACTATTAAATAATGAATTAATCTAAACTAGATCTTTACTAAAAGTAGAATCTATAAAATTTATTTCAAATAATTTATTTAGATTGCTAGGAAGAAACATATTAGAGTTAGGAATTTCAGACCATGCAATTTTATTTAGATTAAAATCACCCAAAACACAAAGTATATGACATTTATTAAAACAGATACATGAACAATATTAGATACATGATCAGAGTATAATTTTTCAGAGATTTTAGATGGAACAAATGAGACGCAAATGAAGAGATCACCAGTTAATGATTTAATAGATAACAAATTTTTAAAGATTTAATATCAGAAGTCCACAGCTCAGGCTTAAATAATTCATTATAAAAAGCAGGAACAATGCCTAGCCTAAAATTAAAAATTTTAAATCATCAACCAAAGCATCTTTTTTAACTAATTTGTAAAAAGATATTTGATTATTATCAATTTTAAGATGTTTTTCCACATAAGATTTAATATTTTCCTTAGTAACGGTAAACTCAAATGAGGATAAATGCACCTATTTCATTTTAACAACAACATTAAGTTCATTATTATTATCTCTAAAAACAACTTTACGCATATTTTTTATTTTTTCTCATTAGTGACATTAGACTATCCATTTACAACATTAAAATTGTCATTACCAGAAACCACAGAATTACATTAGAGATTTTTTTATCAAGACAAACGTCAAACTTAACGCAAATTTGTTGAAGGTGGCAACAGTTGCACAAAAACAACAATATGGCGTATTCATTATTGTTTTTTATATATGCAGTTTGACAACTGTAACAACCAAAATAATAATCAGCTGTTTAACTAAGGTTACCTTGTATATATTCGCACTGATTTTAACGTTTGTTTTGATAAATATTTACCTAATGTAGACACTAGGTTATCAGCATCCAAAGTATGAGCAGCAGCAGCAACAAAACAGCAGAATTATTATCCCGAGAATGAGTTTTATAAGAAGTTACAAAAACAGCATTGTTAACAGAACAATGAGATTGATTATTGTTCTCATTTGAAACAGAAGTATGAGTATTACCACCAGATAACCCCAGGTCTACAACTGAGATTAACGCTGATATAATATGTGAGATAACGCCGGCAGAGGAGTGTAACCATTTTGTTTATATTATGTTAAATCTTAAATAAGGGGTACACGTATTCTAATAAATCCTATAAGATATTATTATTTTCAATCAGTTACAGAGTAAACATGTCGTTTTTATTTAAGCAATTCGCACTTTTTTAACACAATTTTTATAAAAATGATTTTTAACATGTAAAACAAACACTAAAAGGAAAAAATTTTACAAAATAACATTGTTTTTCAATAATTTCCAAAATACACATGCACACACACAAGCAAACTTTCGTGTATGTGTATTTTTTGACAGTTCATCTTATAAGATGGTTGTGTAGAGAAATCTCATCACAACAGTCTCATAATACATCTTATAATACTAATATTTGAATCTACACGTGAAATAATTCTCTCAGAGAGCGAATTTGACACTCTCTGACACAAAAATCTTACATATTATGTTACGTCTAGACGGGCTGTAAAGGATTTGTTAATAGATAAATACTCAAAACCATGTTTGAGAACAGGTAAACTTTATTGAGTGAAAGATTTATTTTTATTATCCACATTGTTATTCGCAAATTGTGAGAATAAAACTTTTAATTGCTCTACTTCATATGTTAATAGACTTATTTTCTTCACCAAATCATTTGAAATTTGTAAACAATTGTCACAGTTATAAACAATATTTACAAAATTGTAAAGGGCGTTGACTGCACTCTCACTTTCACATATATGAAATTTGCTTTGGCATTTTGCACAAGTAATGCATGCAGAATTTTGAATGTTTTTTTAACATTTTGAACGAATAATTTTTTTATCCGATGATATCGCGAATATCACCTTGAAAGCTCAAACTTAATTGAAAAAGCGTTTAAAAAACACCATTATATAAAATATTTTTTAATGCAGAGTCCCTTTCAATGTTCTCTAATAATCCTAAGGCCTTGTAAATGCCTAGAATTTCTGCCAGAAAAACGTTGCAACAATCAATCTAAAAGACCGTCTGATATCCGTTTCCATAAAGTAGACACCTGCCCCTGTGCCTACTTCCATCTTCGAGCCATCTGTGAAGGCAGCACAACCTCCATGGCGCTTCTCCGCTCCAACCAAGAAGTCCCTACTAGGGATTTCAATAACGGGAGTAGCTCTGAAGTCAATTATAGTCCCGACATAACCCTTTGGGGCAACCATGGAATCAGACCATCAAATTCGACTTCGTCAAGTATGCTAGCATGCCTCGCTGTGAAATTCCCTATTAATCCTAATTCCTTCAGTTTAAAGAAACTACGTACAGCGATTCCACTCCTCTGAACTTTAGAGAGAAGATTCCTATAAGTTCCTGTTCTTAATGCCTCTCACCAGACCGAATATCCATAAGTAAGGACAGGCCTCACAACCAACGTGTGCATCCAATATAAAATTGTCGGCTTGAGTCCCCAGTTCTTCCCTATAGAATTCCTGCATGCATAGTAGGCATTAAGCCCCTTCCTGGCCCTTTCCTGAGTATTTATCAATTTGCTGTTCAAGAAACACCCAGGTACTTGGCTTCCCATCGCATCACGGTCACTATTTCGGCTGCCTCCGTTTGTCAAGATAAATCACAGGGCAACTGAACTCAAAGCTATTCTTAATTACATCCGTGAAATTGTTCACGACTTGCTCGATGCTCGATTCATATAGGGCTTTCCTTTTGGTTTCACAAAGTCAAGGCTGAAGGATATCATGCGGTGGTCCGAAAAGGAATAATCCATAGCTATCTTTCGTTATGAATGTAATCGATTTAGTAAGACCATAAAATGTGTTAAGTTATTATTGATATGGAGAACGAAGCGCGCATGCTATTTATTTGTGTGAATAAATACATAAAAATTCTTAAATGGACGATTCTGCAAAAATAGAATTAGTAATAGCAAATAAGATTATATTTTCTTCGTTATTGAAATAGTTACATTTTAGCCTTTTCTAAGGCAATTTAAAGAATGAAAAAAGGCCAGAAAAAAGCTAGAAGCCAAAACGAAAATTTTGAGGCTAAAAGCAAAATAAAAAGGCTAGATTTAGCCTTAAATACACAAGACTGACAACATTTTTTAAAGCGCACAATTATGTAATGTTTCGTTTTATGGTTTAAAACTTAAGTTGACAAGAAAATATAATAAAAAAATTTTAAATAACTTCAAAGATGTAAAAATATCTTAAGCTTATCTATTGTAAATTTAAAAAGATGTTGGTGCAAAATATATAACCACAAATAAAATATCAATTTGAAGCGTATGTTCAAATCTTTTTTAATTGAAAGATAATTTTACTAGATTTTTTATTTTTATTTATTTTTAACAAATATTTTTTTAATATGTTAAACAATTTTCATACATAGGGAAAACTTAAGGAATGGGAAAAGAAAACTTAATTTTTCAATCATAAAACAATTATATAAATATAAAAACGATAGTGTAAAATATTACTTGCAATATATGGTAATTTTTATAAAAATATTAAAGTTTATATTTATATTTTTTTTAATTTCTTTCCTTTTGCAAAATATATGTATTTTGTATGAATAGCAGATATATGTCTATTACTATTCAGTGCATAACATATAAACAATACAATTCTCTCATTTTATTATAATAAATTTAAAATTCAATTTTAGCAAAGAAAAAATGAGAAATGTGGTAAAACTTTGTATTTAGCAGATTTTAGCATATTATTTTTGGTAATTTAGGAGATGACATCGAGAATTTCCTGACAACATTGTTTGGAGGTATTTGAGAGCCCGAGAGTTAGCTTTCTAAAACGTCTCCATAATATGGTATCTACACGTAACAAAATACGCGTAAAATTTACTATATAAGAAAATTATTTCACGTGTAGATTCAAATGTTAGTATTATAAGAAGTCAATGTCAATTGAAATGTTTAAACTGTTACTAAACTGCTATTAAAATTGCACTTTTTTTTTGCCACAATTGTGCAAAAATAGAAAATTGTTATAAAATGATCACTTGAAGTTAAAAAATGCGGTAGAACTCCCGAAATAAACTTAATATTTTCAAGTTATTTTAATAGGCAATCTCATACAAAATTTGAATATATATACGTTAAGAGTTAATGTGTAGAGTTATACATAATTTAATACATAGTTTTTATATATAAATTGCATAAAGAAATATACATATTTCCTTATTTGACGTGCCGGATGGGAAAAATACAACTATTATCATCGAAAATTCTATGAATGTAAAAGGAAGTGCCAACGCCGTACGCTTTATTTGCAATTATTTTCACTAATCTCGATTAGTTTTCGTGAGATACTAAATTGCAAATAAAATATTAACTCAAAAAAATTTTCATTTTGCAATATTTTTAATTCCGAGAGAGGTGTATATAAACGTGTATATAAACGTAGTACTTAACATCGATAAAAGTGCTCCCAATTTATGAATTAAAATACAGTTATGAATATAAAAATGATTAGAAATAAAAAATATAAAAATAAAATTAAAACCAAATAAAAATTTTGTTAATTTTTAATTTTATAAATAACAACGTATACATTTAGTAGTGTAATTTACAAATAAATATAAAGTACTCCCAAATCCGGTTAATGTCGTTTTTATTGCTAGCAGTCAACGTTAACACTCTTCTGGAGCAACAAAACACATCTAGTATTATTTAACCTTTAATCTTTTGCTGAATTATAATGACATTTATATAAATTTCGATCCTATCATAAATAACCTTAATCTCTTCATAGTTTTAATTAAACAATTAATATTAATAATACAAATTATTGATAGCAATATGTCTCTGAACATTAAAGACTCTATGAGACCCTGATACGAGAATTTTGTTTTAAAATCAAGTATAATCAAAGTGCTTTGTCTTAACTAATTTGAGATTTTTTAGAAATTTTTGCAATTAAAGTTGAAATTTAGTTGCAAAATAAGATGATCTTCTATAGCAACTTTATAGAAAATTGAAATTAGAAACGAATTTAAATTGTACCAATTTGTTCATTGGTGTATCAT
Organism: Protocalliphora azurea; assembly: GCA_932274085.1. Taxonomy (NCBI): domain Eukaryota; kingdom Metazoa; phylum Arthropoda; class Insecta; order Diptera; family Calliphoridae; genus Protocalliphora; species Protocalliphora azurea. Next base: position 80,696,149 of record OW026520.1, read on the forward strand.
TGTACTTTTCAGTCTCGAATTGTACCAAAAAAAAAGTACAATTGTACCAATTTTGACATCCCTGAAAAGAAATATTATGAGACTGTTGTGAGGAGATTTCTCTACAGAACTATCTCATAAGATGAACTTTCAAAAAATACACCTGTACGAAAGTTTGTTTGTGTGTGTGCATTTGTATTACTTAAAAACAACATTTTTTGTAAAATTGTTTTGTTTTAATGATTGTTTTAAATTTTAAACATATAGAAATTTTGAGAAAAAGTGCGAATTTCTTAAATAAAAAGGACATGATTACTCTGCGACTGATTGAAAATAATTTATATCTTATAGGATTTATTAAAATACCTGTACCCTTATTTAAGATTTAACATAATATAAAAAAAATTGTTACTCCCTTCTGCCGGTCTTATCGCGCATATTATATCAGCGTTTGACTATTTTTGACTTTTTCCGACTTTTCGACTTTTTTAGACTTTTGCACTATTTTCGACTTTTTCCAACTTTTCGACTATTTTCAACTTTTTTCGATTTTATACGATATTTTCGAAATTTTTCGCCCCCTTTGACTATTTTTTGTTATTTATCTTAAGAAAAAAAAACTTGAAAAAATGTAAAATATATACAGCGCAATTGATTACACAGTACAACAGCCAATCTGGGGGGTGAGAAATTCCAAGTCAGGGTGGTGGTACTATGTCAGTATAGTAAAACCCTCAAAGGGTTTGGCGTTCGTATGTGTCAGTTTTTTTTAATGACCTTTTAAATTTTTTCCTTATCTTGATGTTTTTTCGCTTAGTTGTAACATTTTGGCAAAAACGTAGTTTAACATAACTCGAGAACCACTTGTCCGATTTTGCTAAAACAAACTCAAAAAAATTTAGAATTACAATTTCTTTAATCCGTTCATATAACGTTTTTCTTTATAATCAACAGTTTTGCCGATAAAAATAAATTTGTGGAGAAAAAAAAAAATATTTTTTTGCCTAAAAATTAAATTTTTTTTTTTAAATTCATAAAAAATCCAAAACAGACAAAAGGATCAAGTGTTATTAATTTCATGTAAAGTCACATAACCTATAAACAAAATGCGACATAGATCATAAAAATCGATTAACGCGTTCTGCTTTTATTTACAATTAAGTGAAGGTATCCCATTTTGACAAGAATATTGATATTTGTTTTTATTCAAAAAAGTGTCATTTATCGCCTTTTTTATAAATTTTCCCCAATAACTCCAGACTTCTGGCCATAAACTACTAAAAAAATTAAGTAAACATTTTTATAATTTTTCATTTTTATTTTATTTATTTATTTTTATTTATTTTAATAAATATTGCCTAGACTTTTTCGATAGTGGTTGTTCGGGACTAGTGGCATCGCATTCATCGCTATCATCAGTTTCTGAACCACACATAATGTCAATGTGTGACTCCACTGTTGGCCCTTCTGCATCTCCTGAAAATTCTTTATCATCAAGATCATCCTTGTCTTGCCACACTAGCTTACCCCACCAGCAAATTTCTGCAATTATTGCACTCGGCGACTTTTTGCCTCTATATCTGTAAGTTTTTGTTTTATTAAAATGAGTTTGAAAAAATAAAAAATCAGTATTACCTCATTTCAAATGGCATAGCAACTTGATGATAGCGTTCACCTTGTTCATCAGATTCGGCAGCCAATTGTTTGCTGAAGTAGTCCAGATGATGATGTAAATAATGGATTTTCAAGGACATGTGGACACCAATTTTCGAGAATGCTCTTAACATCCTTGCGACAGAAACATCGTAGTTGTTAGAACGATGCTTTCCCAACAAGCCTTTTATTACTTCTTTGATTGCCTGCCATGCATTCAATTCAGCGTCAATCAAAATATTGTTGAATGCGTCACTTTTAATCAGCTTTCGTATATCTGGACCATTTAGTAGGCCTGATTGGAAAAAATTAATTTGTTAAGATGGAAAATCATGGGAAATGAATGTGATATTATAACTTACCTTCTTTAATTTTACTTTCGCTGAGTCTCGGGTAAATTAGTTTCAAACACAAGAAAACTTCATCTCTTTCTCCGGGTGCCAACAAATTGTTTGTTTTCAAAATGGAAGCCAGCTCTTCCGATTTATGCTGTGTTAATTCCAACTTGGCAACAATTGAATCAAGCTTATTTTGATTTATTAAAATCGGCTCATTGGATACTGATGGCTCATATGGGGGATCATCACGTGCATGATATGTCGGAGCAGTCGTAGAAGAGAAAATATCTGGGCTAGAAGCTTTTGGCACAGGAATGTGGTCCGAATGAGGAATTGGTGTTGCGGCACTTGCAACACCAACGTAATTATACGATTTTCTTATCCTTTTTGCGGCTCCTTTATTCGCACATGCATAGCAATTCAATGGATTGTGACCTTCGCCAGGATTAATCCAAGTCATTGGGATACCGAATGGCATACTTTCACGTCTTCTATTTTTCCAATCCATTAGACGGTTGTAGCAGCTTTTACACACTATATTTGGTACCCAATTTTCGTTCACTATAACATTTTGGTTGAAGTACATCTCGTATGTTTGAACAAAATCAGTACTGAAATTTCCCCTTTTTTTATGTGTTGAGACATATTGACCACAGCAGTAGCAAAAGCTATTTATATCTGGCTTGCACAGTTCCATATTCTGTTCTCTTTTGTTCACTTTTAAAAAACTGGAGAAAAATCACTTTTACTGTTCGCGTTCGTCGGCACTTGTTGAATGACAAAAATCACAGAACCGGTGTGAGAAAGAGAAGAAGTATAATGACAATGCATGTTTTATGTGAACATTACAGAACCAGTGTTGCCACATCAATATTTCTCTTTTAGTACAGTAGAAAAATATGAGAGAGTTCGGCTTGTGTGTGTCAATGTTTTCTCCAAATAATGTTGTGCATATCTGGAGCAAATTTTTGAAATTCATACATTTACCTAATTGTGAATAAATGAGAAACGCGTGCATCGATTTTCATGATCTATGCCTTTTTTTGCTCATGAGTTATGTGACTTTACGCGAAAGTAATTAGTTTTGGCACTTTTTTCCACTTTGGATTTTTTATGAATTTAAAAAAAAATATTTAAATTTTTAGGCAAAAAATACTTTTTTCCCTTCATACATTCATTTTTAACTTCGAAAGTGTTGCACATATAGGAAAACGGTATAGAAACAGATTAGAGAAATTGTAATTCTTAATTTTTCTAAATTTGTTTCATCAAAATCGGACAAGTGGTTCTCGAGTTATGTTAAACTACGTTTTTGCCAAAATGTTACAACTAAGCGAAAAAACATGAGGGTTTTACTATACTGACCTAGTACCATCACCCTGACTTGGAATTTCTCACCCCCCAGACAATAATCCCAAAAATGTTCCACAGTGTTATTTAACAGACAAGGAAAGTGCTGGTTACACGCAAAAATATATAGTACTATTTCCAACAGATAGATGATGTAGTTTGAATAAAAACTGCTAAAAAACTATTCCTTTTAAATAAAGTACATTTTTCGACTATTTTCGACTTTTTCCGACTATCTGGAAACAAGAAAGTCGATTTCTCGATATTTCTAACCAAAAAGTCGATTTCTATTTTTTTTCAACAAAAAGTCGATTGTTCGATTATTCGAAAGTCGATTTGGTAAACCCTACTCATGACAGCACATCTTATAGCTCATGGAGTAAGTTCTCATCGGTTCAAATTCTTGGGATGGCAGCTGATTCTAAAAATATCGCTGACGGCATAAGCAAAATTATTAATTAACAAGTTTAATATCAAAATTTTAAATTTCAAGAATTAATGTATATTTAGTATAGCCATCTAGACGTAACATAATATGTAAAATTTTTCTGGTAGAGTGTCAAATTCTCTCTCTTTGAGAGAATTATTTCACGTGTAGATTCAAATATAAGTATTATAAGCAGCGTTGCCAGAAACTTTTGACAAAAAGTCATTATTTGAACGATGAAAAATCATAAATTTGCTATAAAAATCATCAAATTTGATTTCAATTTGAACTTATTTACCTAGTTTGTGATTTTGATAAGATCTGACGGATGATTAAATCTTCACTACTAAAGAAACAACTGTACATTACAAGTGTAAGTGCACATCTGTCTAAGGAAAACTTTTTCTAATTTTCCAACTATTCCAACTATTTTTTTTTTTAATTCTGTTTATAGACGAAACCATTTTTACAGTAGAACACAATGACAGCGTTTCTTCGCTAATAATATTATCGGGAGCCTCCTATGACACCACAGTGTTAACTTCGGTAAAAAAGAAATTTAAACAAGGCCTTTAACAATATACTCTTCATAAATGAGTATTGGACAAAAAGCCTCAAAGGCCTAAACAACACAAGCGTGATTTTATAACAACTTCGAATTACAAATTATGATCATCCAAATGTAGTAAACTATTTTCCATTGGTAATTAACTATTAGTCGAGAATAGTTCAGTTGTGTTCTAGAAGTTACGAAAGCTTTATTACTACACCGGCGTTCTTGTAATTATTTCTTAATCCTGGTGGATAATTGTATACTTAATTAGATACTGGAGAAAAATAACTTTAAACAATTTTCCATTTTTCCTATAAGAAGACATATGTCGAATAAAGGGATTTTGTTATAAAATATAAAATTAATAGTTGACATTATACATTTGATAAAAAAAAAAGAAAAACAACTAAATATCCTTAATTCAGTTTTATTAATTTTATATTATATCTTGTTACAAATCTCTCTAGACCCAGCTGGAAAGAAATTTAATTTTTATGTAGCACAGTTATCTAGAGCGTCTAACACAAAAAATTAGTATTAAAATCAAAGAGGGTTCAACTTCCAACTGAAGCAAATAAAATTTTTTAATAAATGATGTTGATTTATATCCCTATATAAAAACCATTTTTAACGGGTAGAAATGTAAGTCAGTTATGGTGTAGAGAGTAAGACGGAGTACTTCAAGCATAAATAGTGTAGTGAGTGACGTGGGTTGAAATCTTTACCAGGCCAAATGTTTTTTTTCTTATGCGTAAAAAAATAATTAGCATCCAAAACAACTGTTTCGGTACTCAAATAAAAACTGGTGAAATTTTGGACGTTATTTTCAGTAGGCGAAGTTTTTGCTAGGATGTGTATATAGTGAAGAGTTTTTTAACTCATTACGTAACAACCAAAGTTTTTGCTGTATTAATACATTAATACATATTTTCATCAAATAAATTTAAATTACATTTTTTTGTTTTGTTTTTTAGTTTAAAAGAAAGTATTGCTGTGTCAGATTTTTGGATTTTATTAGGGAAATAAAAGTTAAATCGCTTTTATAATGCAGATAATATTTTGAAAATCTGTAGCTTTTTTCACTTATCATAACGTTTCATTCCAGTAAAAAAAAAAAATCCCAGAACGATGTAAATTTTCACTGGATCTTATAAAAGCACAAAAATAGTTTTTTAATTTAATTTAAACTTTTGCATGTACGTTTTGTTGTGTTAGCGACAATTTCATGAATGATTCTTGGTTATGACCAGGGTAACCAAAAATATGCAAAACCATATTTTTTCCTGAGCTTCAAATGAACTAAACTGATAGTTATTTATCCGTTTCTCACAATTTTAAGAATATTGGCATATTTTTGCATATTTTTGCTTATTTTGGACTTAGCAGTACATTTTGTCATATTTCCATTCTTATTTTAGAGCATATTTCACAAATTTAAATAACATATTTTTGCATATTTTATATAAGAGCATATTTTTGTACATATTACACTAAAGAACGTAACATATTATGCACCCATTAGTGAAATTTAATATTTTTACTGTCACATACGTTTTTCAAATCCAATTCTCTAATAATATTCATCTTATAAATTGATAGAGAATTTTTTAGAAATTGCTAATAAAAACGAAGTTATTTTTAACATGAATAGTAGCTAATTCAAAATTTAGCAAAAAAAAAAAAAAAAATTATTTTAAGAGTATATTCCTAAAGAGTTTATTCTTTATATTTTATGCGACGCTGATACGTAATAAATGACTACTTTATGATGTCTTAAGGAAATTTCCAACTGGAAACTTTAGAAAACTTGACTTAATTAAGGCTCAATTGATTTTTAAACAGTTTTTATAATGATTGAGTAGTCCTTTTACTAGTGATTAAAGTAATGTAAAATTTTTGCCTGCTCGTTCTTAGTTTACGAGTTATGAGCGTCTATAATTTTAATATATTTTTGAATATCTTTATTAATACACATACGATTTAAATACCGTTTAAAAGTACGTTCAAATACCTTTCTAATGATATATAATATGACCATAGTCATCAAATTTTTGAGAGGAAAAATTACATTTTTTATTGATATACCGGAACTTACAAAATTTTTTAATTTTCCAAAAAAATTTATCCAGCGAAGCCGGTATTCAAAATACATGGAAGATAAAGTCCCTTAGCCCGGCTACACGGAAAAACGTTTATTAACGCTAAAAAAATTATGCTAAACAAGTGCGAATTTCTTAAATAAAAAGACGTGTTTACTCTGTGACTGACTGAAAATAATGATCTTATGAAAAATCATAATTTTGCTATAAAAATCATCAAAATTATTATTTTGATGATACGTGATTTAACTCCCCACTATTAGAAAACAACTTATTATATCTTTAGGATTATTCTGTATATCAATTCAATGTATAAATTTTTTGTGGTATTTTTTATGGATTGGAATTACAAAAGAAACGAGTAGTAGGGAAATGGGAAGGCAATAGTTGTTTTTGTTTTTAATGAGGAGGAAGAGGAATTTTGAAGAGGAAATTGTTTGTATGAAATTGAAAACCAATGAATTTGTTTTTGTAATTTTTTCTTGTGAGTGCATTAATAGGAGGAAAAATTGTTTTGCATTTTATGAAATTGAAAACCAATGTATGTATGTATGTATGATGTATTTATGTAATTATGTTAAAAGTACATACAAACAATTTAACAGGGGAGACAATTTTTATTTATATATTTATTTATTTATTTATTTTTTTTTTTGCACTTTTAATTGTGATGAAATTAAAAACTGATGACTTGTATAAATAGCGTTTGAGTATTTTTGTATGGTTATTTTTGTTTTTGTAAAGTGGAAACTTGAGAATTGTTTTGTTTATATGGAAAAAATAACTTTGTGTAAGGTTCTTTGACATTAATGAAGATATATTTTATGTTGTTGAGTATGGTCATGATTAATATTAAATATTCTAATAACAAATTAAGGGGATTATTTTTTATTCACATTAAACATTTTTCATATCTAGAATATGTTTAAAATTAGTTTAAGGCTCAATATTTATGTATTTATAATATTTTCTCAATTTGAAATATTAAGAGATATACCCAAATTACTCTTCTTTGGAGATAAATTATATTAGATATAAATATAATTGTCTGAAGTAAAATTATTTCAATCAGTTAATAAACTTTTTAAAAGGCGGAACAAAAATGGAATCAAATAAGATTACAAATGCTGATATTGTTGCGGCTTTCAATAAATTAAAAACAAGACCATATCTAGCAGCAAAGGATTTACTACCATCAAAGCCATATAAGGTATTAAGTATGTTCCGCCATAAGAATAAATATGGAAATGTGGTGATGGCAGAGCTTGAAGAGGGAATGTTATATCTTCCCAAACGATATAATAATTTGGAAGATAAAGTAATAGATGGAGTTAATAATGAACAGTTTACTTTAAGGAGGAAGTTAGATAATGGTTTATATGTTTTGGAATTGGAAGAGGTAGTCAGCGAAAACTCCGCTGGAGGAGACGAAGTGGGAGAGTTTTTCATCCCAAATTCTCAACCATATTTCAGTTGGGAAAATAGTAAAATTCCAAGAAATTCTTAATAAAGAAAATTTGTTAATTAGTATATAAGTATCATGATTTTTAAAAACTAACTAATTGTAAAAAGAAAGCTTTATAATAAACATGTTACATATAAAAATTCAAAAATTTCTTCAAAATTTTGATGGTTTAATTTTTGTTGAACATCAAAAAACACTGGAAGAGTATTTAGCACTTATTAATAAAACTGGGAATTATAATGAAGAACCTATATCATCTAAATATGGATTACACTTCAAAAACTGTTCATGGTCGGATGATAAAGCAAACGTTGGTCCTGATACTTGTAACTGTAGAAAGCATATACAACTTATAAACAAAATAGAGGATTTTATAAAAAGATATTATTTATTATCTAAACGTCTAAAATAAGTAAATAGGAAAAATATTTTTAATTTCAAATATGTTAATTTAAAAAAATAATAATAAATAAAAAATAATACAACTTTAAAAAAAAAATTTTTGTTTTTTTTACAATAACTTCTTGCAATTTTGAACTTGGTAAGGGTCTTATGAATTTTGAATTTTAGAAATAATTTTAGTAAATAATAGACTATCTATCAAGAACAACATATTCAGAATAATGAATACATCCAACAACACTAAAATTGAATCAAATTATATTTCAAACAAGGGTCAAATTGAAATTCAAGAAATCTTAATACTGCCGCCTATAGACATTCCACTATTCATGCAATGATGGTCGTGATAAAATTCTCCTGGAAGTTTTACTAAATGTGGAAAAAGAACTTGGAATAAAAACAAAATAATATATATTTTTCTTATTTATTTATTTATTTATTTTTATTTTCTATAATAACAAATAAAAGTATTTAAATAAACTTAAAACTAACATATCATTTTCATGTAAATTAAAATAAGTAAAAATATTTAAATTTTTATTAAAAGTTAAATTTTTACATCTTAAATAAATAAAAATGCAACAATAAACACCACAAAACATTGATGATTCACTTTGAATTCGCATTTTATTGTAGACAAATGTTTTAGAATTTCGGTTTAGAAATGAAATAAATGGTTTTATTGGAGGTTGACCTGCAGAGCAAAAAAATTCTGCTGGTTTATTTTTAGGGAAATAAAAAGTGACCCAATGCTGTCCAGGCTTATAAGATGAATCAGTGTTGGCTATGTAAAATGATGGTTTTGTAACAGGTGTCTTGGGTAATTTATTGCTCGCAAAAATTCCTTTAAATTTATATTTTGTATAATTATTTGAATTTAAAGTATTTATAATATTTATTGAGTTCATAGCGTTTGAATTATAGTGCGAGACTTATCAATTTCTATTATACTGTCAAATTCACAATATACTAAGCAGGTAATTGCCTCTGTTATGGGTTTCACGAAACGTCCTTCTATTCGAATAGTTCCTTGATTTATTAAATTTCCACAATTAGAATTATTATTGTGATCTGGTGTTAAATCAAAAGCTAGTAAAAAAAAATCCGCTATCAAAAAGTTCCTTTGTAATTTGATGACCTTTATCAAAATGATGGATTCCGGTACCTTTAAATAGGGTTTGATAACCACGAGTGCTTAATATTCCTCCATTGTTGTAGTTAAATTATATTGGCTGTGCTGGAAATTGTACTCCATTAACAACCAAATTAAATCTTTGTAAATTAAAATGTTGAAAGTTGTATGGATTTTCTTTTCTATCTCCAGTATAAGCTTTGTTCGACACCATTCCAAAAATTAAGAAATTTGGTAATTGTCCAAGTATAACATTATCTAGAGATAATGAATGGTTTCCTGGATGTATAGTGAAGGTCTTAATTTCTACTCTCTTATATGGATAAATTGCATTTTTGCTTTGTAATACATTATGATGTGCCATTAATATACTACTATTGATAGTAAGATGATTTATATATAAATTAGCTTCATGTATTCTTAGATAAGATTCATTTTTATCCCCACTTTCTAAAATATAAAATTCTGGTTTCTCCAAACTTAATGTGACCTTAAGATCAACATTATTAAGCAAGTACTTTTGTTGATTAAATACATCTACATGAAGTTTTCCGAAAAGCTCCACCTTTTTCCCATCCTTAAATAATTTTTTTCTTTTATCTAAACCGGGATTTTCTTTATCGATTAATGAATTAATTTTATTCACATCAGTAGCCCAACCACACGATTCAAGATGGGTAGATCTAGCATCATTTCCATAATTGAGTAATGTTTCCATATATGCTCTATAGTGATAGTTGTTGTCAGGTTGAGATACACTTTTATTATTAAAATGAACTGTACAATTCCTAAATATGGAATGCAACAAGTTATTAACAACGCCTCCCTTTCCTTTGAATTCAAGCACTAGCCTAAGATAAATACTATTAAGATCTCTATATGTTTCACCATTCCCCAATGATACAAATTCAATTGTACTAGAGTTATCCAATGAAGCAATTGGATTATAACATATTTCTTCTGTTTTAATTACACTAGTTTGAATTGGGGGAGATTCAAATAAATCCAATTCACTTTTCATACATTCTATAAATCCCGACATTTTAAATTTCCAAAAATATCGTTAAAGTTCTTTCCTCTACAACGTTTGGATTTATTATGCGGTTTTTGTTTTAAGCGTTTAAGTTTTATATGCTTCCCTTTATCTTTCTGCATTGTTTTTATTTTTTCAATAGTAGCTTCTTTGATATTATTCATAATTTTTCTCCCTTGATTAAATAGAATATCTTTCACAGGTTTTGTTCCGATTTCCTCCAAAATTTCTTTTCCAATGTCTAATGACGATGCTTTCCCAACAAGCCTTTTATTACTTCTTTGATTGCCTGCCATGCATTCAATTCAGCGTCAATCAAAATATTGTTGAATGCGTCACTTTTAATCAGCTTTCGTATATCTGGACCATTTAGTAGGCCTGATTGGAAAAAATTAATTTGTTAAGATGGAAAATCATGGGAAATGAATGTGATATTATAACTTACCTTCTTTAATTTTACTTTCGCTGAGTCTCGGGTAAATTAGTTTCAAACACAAGAAAACTTCATCTCTTTCTCCGGGTGCCAACAAATTGTTTGTTTTCAAAATGGAAGCCAGCTCTTCCGATTTATGCTGTGTTAATTCCAACTTGGCAACAATTGAATCAAGCTTATTTTGATTTATTAAAATCGGCTCATTGGATACTGATGGCTCATATGGGGGATCATCACGTGCATGATATGTCGGAGCAGTCGTAGAAGAGAAAATATCTGGGCTAGAAGCTTTTGGCACAGGAATGTGGTCCGAATGAGGAATTGGTGTTGCGGCACTTGCAACACCAACGTAATTATACGATTTTCTTATCCTTTTTGCGGCTCCTTTATTCGCACATGCATAGCAATTCAATGGATTGTGACCTTCGCCAGGATTAATCCAAGTCATTGGGATACCGAATGGCATACTTTCACGTCTTCTATTTTTCCAATCCATTAGACGGTTGTAGCAGCTTTTACACACTATATTTGGTACCCAATTTTCGTTCACTATAACATTTTGGTTGAAGTACATCTCGTATGTTTGAACAAAATCAGTACTGAAATTTCCCCTTTTTTTATGTGTTGAGACATATTGACCACAGCAGTAGCAAAAGCTATTTATATCTGGCTTGCACAGTTCCATATTCTGTTCTCTTTTGTTCACTTTTAAAAAACTGGAGAAAAATCACTTTTACTGTTCGCGTTCGTCGGCACTTGTTGAATGACAAAAATCACAGAACCGGTGTGAGAAAGAGAAGAAGTATAATGACAATGCATGTTTTATGTGAACATTACAGAACCAGTGTTGCCACATCAATATTTCTCTTTTAGTACAGTAGAAAAATATGAGAGAGTTCGGCTTGTGTGTGTCAATGTTTTCTCCAAATAATGTTGTGCATATCTGGAGCAAATTTTTGAAATTCATACATTTACCTAATTGTGAATAAATGAGAAACGCGTGCATCGATTTTCATGATCTATGCCTTTTTTTGCTCATGAGTTATGTGACTTTACGCGAAAGTAATTAGTTTTGGCACTTTTTTCCACTTTGGATTTTTTATGAATTTAAAAAAAAATATTTAAATTTTTAGGCAAAAAATACTTTTTTCCCTTCATACATTCATTTTTAACTTCGAAAGTGTTGCACATATAGGAAAACGGTATAGAAACAGATTAGAGAAATTGTAATTCTTAATTTTTCTAAATTTGTTTCATCAAAATCGGACAAGTGGTTCTCGAGTTATGTTAAACTACGTTTTTGCCAAAATGTTACAACTAAGCGAAAAAACATCAAGATAAGGAAAAAATTTAAAATGTCATAAAAAAAACTGACACATACGAACGCCAAACCCTTTGAGGGTTTTACTATACTGACCTAGTACCATCACCCTGACTTGGAATTTCTCACCCCCCAGACAATAATCCCAAAAATGTTCCACAGTGTTATTTAACAGACAAGGAAAGTGCTGGTTACACGCAAAAATATATAGTACTATTTCCAACAGATAGATGATGTAGTTTGAATAAAAACTGCTAAAAAACTATTCCTTTTAAATAAAGTACATTTTTCGACTATTTTCGACTTTTTCCGACTATCTGGAAACAAGAAAGTCGATTTCTCGATATTTCTAACCAAAAAGTCGATTTCTATTTTTTTTCAACAAAAAGTCGATTGTTCGATTATTCGAAAGTCGATTTGGTAAACCCTACTCATGACAGCACATCTTATAGCTCATGGAGTAAGTTCTCATCGGTTCAAATTCTTGGGATGGCAGCTGATTCTAAAAATATCGCTGACGGCATAAGCAAAATTATTAATTAACAAGTTTAATATCAAAATTTTAAATTTCAAGAATTAATGTATATTTAGTATAGCCATCTAGACGTAACATAATATGTAAAATTTTTCTGGTAGAGTGTCAAATTCTCTCTCTTTGAGAGAATTATTTCACGTGTAGATTCAAATATAAGTATTATAAGCAGCGTTGCCAGAAACTTTTGACAAAAAGTCATTATTTGAACGATGAAAAATCATAAATTTGCTATAAAAATCATCAAATTTGATTTCAATTTGAACTTATTTACCTAGTTTGTGATTTTGATAAGATCTGACGGATGATTAAATCTTCACTACTAAAGAAACAACTGTACATTACAAGTGTAAGTGCACATCTGTCTAAGGAAAACTTTTTCTAATTTTCCAACTATTCCAACTATTTTTTTTTTTAATTCTGTTTATAGACGAAACCATTTTTACAGTAGAACACAATGACAGCGTTTCTTCGCTAATAATATTATCGGGAGCCTCCTATGACACCACAGTGTTAACTTCGGTAAAAAAGAAATTTAAACAAGGCCTTTAACAATATACTCTTCATAAATGAGTATTGGACAAAAAGCCTCAAAGGCCTAAACAACACAAGCGTGATTTTATAACAACTTCGAATTACAAATTATGATCATCCAAATGTAGTAAACTATTTTCCATTGGTAATTAACTATTAGTCGAGAATAGTTCAGTTGTGTTCTAGAAGTTACGAAAGCTTTATTACTACACCGGCGTTCTTGTAATTATTTCTTAATCCTGGTGGATAATTGTATACTTAATTAGATACTGGAGAAAAATAACTTTAAACAATTTTCCATTTTTCCTATAAGAAGACATATGTCGAATAAAGGGATTTTGTTATAAAATATAAAATTAATAGTTGACATTATACATTTGATAAAAAAAAAAGAAAAACAACTAAATATCCTTAATTCAGTTTTATTAATTTTATATTATATCTTGTTACAAATCTCTCTAGACCCAGCTGGAAAGAAATTTAATTTTTATGTAGCACAGTTATCTAGAGCGTCTAACACAAAAAATTAGTATTAAAATCAAAGAGGGTTCAACTTCCAACTGAAGCAAATAAAATTTTTTAATAAATGATGTTGATTTATATCCCTATATAAAAACCATTTTTAACGGGTAGAAATGTAAGTCAGTTATGGTGTAGAGAGTAAGACGGAGTACTTCAAGCATAAATAGTGTAGTGAGTGACGTGGGTTGAAATCTTTACCAGGCCAAATGTTTTTTTTCTTATGCGTAAAAAAATAATTAGCATCCAAAACAACTGTTTCGGTACTCAAATAAAAACTGGTGAAATTTTGGACGTTATTTTCAGTAGGCGAAGTTTTTGCTAGGATGTGTATATAGTGAAGAGTTTTTTAACTCATTACGTAACAACCAAAGTTTTTGCTGTATTAATACATTAATACATATTTTCATCAAATAAATTTAAATTACATTTTTTTGTTTTGTTTTTTAGTTTAAAAGAAAGTATTGCTGTGTCAGATTTTTGGATTTTATTAGGGAAATAAAAGTTAAATCGCTTTTATAATGCAGATAATATTTTGAAAATCTGTAGCTTTTTTCACTTATCATAACGTTTCATTCCAGTAAAAAAAAAAAATCCCAGAACGATGTAAATTTTCACTGGATCTTATAAAAGCACAAAAATAGTTTTTTAATTTAATTTAAACTTTTGCATGTACGTTTTGTTGTGTTAGCGACAATTTCATGAATGATTCTTGGTTATGACCAGGGTAACCAAAAATATGCAAAACCATATTTTTTCCTGAGCTTCAAATGAACTAAACTGATAGTTATTTATCCGTTTCTCACAATTTTAAGAATATTGGCATATTTTTGCATATTTTTGCTTATTTTGGACTTAGCAGTACATTTTGTCATATTTCCATTCTTATTTTAGAGCATATTTCACAAATTTAAATAACATATTTTTGCATATTTTATATAAGAGCATATTTTTGTACATATTACACTAAAGAACGTAACATATTATGCACCCATTAGTGAAATTTAATATTTTTACTGTCACATACGTTTTTCAAATCCAATTCTCTAATAATATTCATCTTATAAATTGATAGAGAATTTTTTAGAAATTGCTAATAAAAACGAAGTTATTTTTAACATGAATAGTAGCTAATTCAAAATTTAGCAAAAAAAAAAAAAAAAATTATTTTAAGAGTATATTCCTAAAGAGTTTATTCTTTATATTTTATGCGACGCTGATACGTAATAAATGACTACTTTATGATGTCTTAAGGAAATTTCCAACTGGAAACTTTAGAAAACTTGACTTAATTAAGGCTCAATTGATTTTTAAACAGTTTTTATAATGATTGAGTAGTCCTTTTACTAGTGATTAAAGTAATGTAAAATTTTTGCCTGCTCGTTCTTAGTTTACGAGTTATGAGCGTCTATAATTTTAATATATTTTTGAATATCTTTATTAATACACATACGATTTAAATACCGTTTAAAAGTACGTTCAAATACCTTTCTAATGATATATAATATGACCATAGTCATCAAATTTTTGAGAGGAAAAATTACATTTTTTATTGATATACCGGAACTTACAAAATTTTTTAATTTTCCAAAAAAATTTATCCAGCGAAGCCGGTATTCAAAATACATGGAAGATAAAGTCCCTTAGCCCGGCTACACGGAAAAACGTTTATTAACGCTAAAAAAATTATGCTAAACAAGTGCGAATTTCTTAAATAAAAAGACGTGTTTACTCTGTGACTGACTGAAAATAATGATCTTATGAAAAATCATAATTTTGCTATAAAAATCATCAAAATTATTATTTTGATGATACGTGATTTAACTCCCCACTATTAGAAAACAACTTATTATATCTTTAGGATTATTCTGTATATCAATTCAATGTATAAATTTTTTGTGGTATTTTTTATGGATTGGAATTACAAAAGAAACGAGTAGTAGGGAAATGGGAAGGCAATAGTTGTTTTTGTTTTTAATGAGGAGGAAGAGGAATTTTGAAGAGGAAATTGTTTGTATGAAATTGAAAACCAATGAATTTGTTTTTGTAATTTTTTCTTGTGAGTGCATTAATAGGAGGAAAAATTGTTTTGCATTTTATGAAATTGAAAACCAATGTATGTATGTATGTATGATGTATTTATGTAATTATGTTAAAAGTACATACAAACAATTTAACAGGGGAGACAATTTTTATTTATATATTTATTTATTTATTTATTTTTTTTTTTGCACTTTTAATTGTGATGAAATTAAAAACTGATGACTTGTATAAATAGCGTTTGAGTATTTTTGTATGGTTATTTTTGTTTTTGTAAAGTGGAAACTTGAGAATTGTTTTGTTTATATGGAAAAAATAACTTTGTGTAAGGTTCTTTGACATTAATGAAGATATATTTTATGTTGTTGAGTATGGTCATGATTAATATTAAATATTCTAATAACAAATTAAGGGGATTATTTTTTATTCACATTAAACATTTTTCATATCTAGAATATGTTTAAAATTAGTTTAAGGCTCAATATTTATGTATTTATAATATTTTCTCAATTTGAAATATTAAGAGATATACCCAAATTACTCTTCTTTGGAGATAAATTATATTAGATATAAATATAATTGTCTGAAGTAAAATTATTTCAATCAGTTAATAAACTTTTTAAAAGGCGGAACAAAAATGGAATCAAATAAGATTACAAATGCTGATATTGTTGCGGCTTTCAATAAATTAAAAACAAGACCATATCTAGCAGCAAAGGATTTACTACCATCAAAGCCATATAAGGTATTAAGTATGTTCCGCCATAAGAATAAATATGGAAATGTGGTGATGGCAGAGCTTGAAGAGGGAATGTTATATCTTCCCAAACGATATAATAATTTGGAAGATAAAGTAATAGATGGAGTTAATAATGAACAGTTTACTTTAAGGAGGAAGTTAGATAATGGTTTATATGTTTTGGAATTGGAAGAGGTAGTCAGCGAAAACTCCGCTGGAGGAGACGAAGTGGGAGAGTTTTTCATCCCAAATTCTCAACCATATTTCAGTTGGGAAAATAGTAAAATTCCAAGAAATTCTTAATAAAGAAAATTTGTTAATTAGTATATAAGTATCATGATTTTTAAAAACTAACTAATTGTAAAAAGAAAGCTTTATAATAAACATGTTACATATAAAAATTCAAAAATTTCTTCAAAATTTTGATGGTTTAATTTTTGTTGAACATCAAAAAACACTGGAAGAGTATTTAGCACTTATTAATAAAACTGGGAATTATAATGAAGAACCTATATCATCTAAATATGGATTACACTTCAAAAACTGTTCATGGTCGGATGATAAAGCAAACGTTGGTCCTGATACTTGTAACTGTAGAAAGCATATACAACTTATAAACAAAATAGAGGATTTTATAAAAAGATATTATTTATTATCTAAACGTCTAAAATAAGTAAATAGGAAAAATATTTTTAATTTCAAATATGTTAATTTAAAAAAATAATAATAAATAAAAAATAATACAACTTTAAAAAAAAAATTTTTGTTTTTTTTACAATAACTTCTTGCAATTTTGAACTTGGTAAGGGTCTTATGAATTTTGAATTTTAGAAATAATTTTAGTAAATAATAGACTATCTATCAAGAACAACATATTCAGAATAATGAATACATCCAACAACACTAAAATTGAATCAAATTATATTTCAAACAAGGGTCAAATTGAAATTCAAGAAATCTTAATACTGCCGCCTATAGACATTCCACTATTCCTCGCATTGCATGATGGTCGTGATAAAATTCTCCTGGAAGTTTTACTAAATGTGGAAAAAGAACTTGGAATAAAAACAAAATAATATATATTTTTCTTATTTATTTATTTATTTATTTTTATTTTCTATAATAACAAATAAAAGTATTTAAATAAACTTAAAACTAACATATCATTTTCATGTAAATTAAAATAAGTAAAAATATTTAAATTTTTATTAAAAGTTAAATTTTTACATCTTAAATAAATAAAAATGCAACAATAAACACCACAAAACATTGATGATTCACTTTGAATTCGCATTTTATTGTAGACAAATGTTTTAGAATTTCGGTTTAGAAATGAAATAAATGGTTTTATTGGAGGTTGACCTGCAGAGCAAAAAAATTCTGCTGGTTTATTTTTAGGGAAATAAAAAGTGACCCAATGCTGTCCAGGCTTATAAGATGAATCAGTGTTGGCTATGTAAAATGATGGTTTTGTAACAGGTGTCTTGGGTAATTTATTGCTCGCAAAAATTCCTTTAAATTTATATTTTGTATAATTATTTGAATTTAAAGTATTTATAATATTTATTGAGTTCATAGCGTTTGAATTATAGTGCGAGACTTATCAATTTCTATTATACTGTCAAATTCACAATATACTAAGCAGGTAATTGCCTCTGTTATGGGTTTCACGAAACGTCCTTCTATTCGAATAGTTCCTTGATTTATTAAATTTCCACAATTAGAATTATTATTGTGATCTGGTGTTAAATCAAAAGCTAGTAAAAAAAAATCCGCTATCAAAAAGTTCCTTTGTAATTTGATGACCTTTATCAAAATGATGGATTCCGGTACCTTTAAATAGGGTTTGATAACCACGAGTGCTTAATATTCCTCCATTGTTGTAGTTAAATTATATTGGCTGTGCTGGAAATTGTACTCCATTAACAACCAAATTAAATCTTTGTAAATTAAAATGTTGAAAGTTGTATGGATTTTCTTTTCTATCTCCAGTATAAGCTTTGTTCGACACCATTCCAAAAATTAAGAAATTTGGTAATTGTCCAAGTATAACATTATCTAGAGATAATGAATGGTTTCCTGGATGTATAGTGAAGGTCTTAATTTCTACTCTCTTATATGGATAAATTGCATTTTTGCTTTGTAATACATTATGATGTGCCATTAATATACTACTATTGATAGTAAGATGATTTATATATAAATTAGCTTCATGTATTCTTAGATAAGATTCATTTTTATCCCCACTTTCTAAAATATAAAATTCTGGTTTCTCCAAACTTAATGTGACCTTAAGATCAACATTATTAAGCAAGTACTTTTGTTGATTAAATACATCTACATGAAGTTTTCCGAAAAGCTCCACCTTTTTCCCATCCTTAAATAATTTTTTTCTTTTATCTAAACCGGGATTTTCTTTATCGATTAATGAATTAATTTTATTCACATCAGTAGCCCAACCACACGATTCAAGATGGGTAGATCTAGCATCATTTCCATAATTGAGTAATGTTTCCATATATGCTCTATAGTGATAGTTGTTGTCAGGTTGAGATACACTTTTATTATTAAAATGAACTGTACAATTCCTAAATATGGAATGCAACAAGTTATTAACAACGCCTCCCTTTCCTTTGAATTCAAGCACTAGCCTAAGATAAATACTATTAAGATCTCTATATGTTTTACCATTCCCCAATGATACAAATTCAATTGTACTAGAGTTATCCAATGAAGCAATTGGATTATAACATATTTCTTCTGTTTTAATTACACTAGTTTGAATTGGGGGAGATTCAAATAAATCCAATTCACTTTTCATACATTCTATAAATCCCGACATTTTAAATTTCCAAAAATATCGTTAAAGTTCTTTCCTCTACAACGTTTGGATTTATTATGCGGTTTTTGTTTTAAGCGTTTAAGTTTTATATGCTTCCCTTTATCTTTCTGCATTGTTTTTATTTTTTCAATAGTAGCTTCTTTGATATTATTCATAATTTTTCTCCCTTGATTAAATAGAATATCTTTCACAGGTTTTGTTCCGATTTCCTCCAAAATTTCTTTTCCAATGTCTAATGACTTATTTTTTAAATAATTTAATCCTGTTCTCAAGAATGGTTTCAGGTGTGAAAACAAAGATGAAAACAGTGATCCAATACCACGTCCATATTGCACAAACCTTGGTGTATGATATATTTCACCAATATTTTCAACATTATTTCCAGACTGATTATTATAATAATTTGTATACATCACATCCATGGTTATTACAAAAATGATTTAAAATTTTACTAAACATTTATTTTATATATTTTTTAAAGTGTAGAGTACAATAAACTGGTATGAATTCATTCAAACTTATTATTCCTCCTTCATCATTTCGAATCATTATAGATATATTATTAATGTTATAAGATTCAATAGGAAAATATTCAATTCTATTAAAATGAATATAATTTTTCAATGTGGATATTGAAAATATTTTCAAACATTTATTTTTTTTATTACCTACATGTCGTGGTTTAATTATATCAGTGTAAATAAATACAATTTCATTTATATCTGGTGAAAAGACTTTAGTAAAATAATTTGTCATATTATCTGAAAATTTGGTTAAAGATTTGTGCAGAATGTGGTTTGTTGATGTTAAACTGGAATCCTTTTCAACGTTTTCTAATTCATCTCTACTAGTATAAGAATCAAATTCGTTGACTTTCTTTTCTTTTGCTAAATTTGTTTGTGAGGTATCATTCTTTAACTTATTTAAAGGATCTGATTTTTTATCACTTAAATCTTTTTTTTCTGTGGATACATTACTTTTTGGAGTATCACTTAATTTATTCAAAAGTTTTGTTTTATTATTCAGATTGGGGTTTGTTATCATAAAATCATTAGAGCTTTCTAAAAGTTCGTGAAATTTTAACTTAATGTCTTCATATTCATTATTTGCACTATGCTTCAATATTTTTGTTTTTCCATGTACTATAGCTTGTGTGTCGACATTTGAAATTGTATTTCGTTTTCTACGTTTGGCAATGTTTTGATTATTTCTTTCCAGTAATGAAAATGATATATCTGATAATCCAACTACCCAGTGATCATCCAAATTTAGAGATTGTGTTAACAAATTTGTAAAAGTGTTTGGAGTATTTTTATAAATATCCATTGAATTATTACTTAATAAAGTAACATAAATATTTTCTTCTTGTATACTTGAAGCCATCTTTAAAAAGAATGATCAATATAGTATGTTGTTTGTTATACATATATTATTTACTAATATCGTTCTGATGAATCCATGAATTATATTCTTTTCCGAAACCAAGCCATTTTACCAATAGTTTTTCTCCTTTTCGCTTTAAAATTTTTTCTACCAAAAAAATGTTTGGGGCTTTTGTTTTTAACAATTCTTCTTCATAAAATCCACCTTTAATTATATTTCCATTAAAATCTGCAAGTTGATATGTTATAGGATTGGTTACGTAAATTTTGTTTATCTTAAAAACCTCTGTAGACCAATTTCGTGTATATCCTTTCTCAAATCGATTTTTATATTTACTAATGCGAACTAAATCATTTAATTTATATTTTCCTCCTTTGAAAACCTTCAAATTACTGTATACAGTATTAAAAAGTTTCTGTTCATTTTGCTTATTAACTGAATTGGGTGTTGTTTTTATAGAACGATGATATGAAGAATTATATTCTTTCAACAATTTATTTAATATATCTATCCATTTATAATTTCCCTGCATACTAAATTGTTTCCACATTTTATTTTTTAAAGTTCTATTAAAACGTTCAACTATTGATGCCTTCATACTTGAAAAAGTGTTGTAATGGTTAATTTCATATTCTTTCATAAGAGTTTTAAAATAGATATTATAAAATTCTTTCCCTTGATCAGAATGGATATTTTTGGGAGATTTTCCTTTGTTTAATTTTATAATACGTTTTAATGCTTTTGAAATTTCTATTCCTGTTTTAGTTTTTAGTGGTAATGCGTATACATACTTTGAAAATACATCAATTGCTTACTGTAATATATTTTAATATATTTAAAACCTCTATTAAATTTTGCATACGGTATCATTTCCACTAAGTCAATCTGCCATGTATCTAAAATACCCTTTTGAATAAATCGTCGGCGCTGAAAGCTCTTTCTCGCTTGACGATGTAGTTCATCAACAAGAATTCTTTTACTCATATTTATATTTATAGAATGTTAATGCTTCACTTCATTTAAATGTCGTGTACTAAAGTGTAAACATGTTTCAACAGTTTATATATCCATTCACTATGATGATTTGTGGTCCCTCTGGTTGTGGGAAATCCACATTTATTATGAATTTGATAAAAAATCAACATTTAATATCTAAAATGGTGTTTTGCAGAAAAAAATTCTCTTCCGAGAATTAACAATGTAGAGTTTATACATGGTATTCCAGAGGATTTTGCTACTGCAGAAAATGAATCGGTTTTAATAATATTGGATGATTTAATGCTTGAATCATCTAATAAAAAAGTGTGTGAACTTTTTACTAAGGGATCTCATCATAGAAATTTAGCTGTGATTTTAGTAACACAAAACATTTTTCATAAAGGTGCTTATTCCAGAGATATTTCTTTAAACTCTAAATATATAGTTATGTTTAAAAATCCTAGGGATAAGTTACAATTTCAATATTTAGCTCGCCAAGTATACCCAGAAAACTCAAAAGCTCTGGTTGATGTATATAATAACTGTACGCAGCAGGCTCATGGTTATTTATTAATTGATCTCACTCAACAAATACACAACGCATTAAGATTTAGAACGGATATTTTCAATAAAAATCACTATTTAATATTTGCAAATATAAACAATGACCTCGAACCTAAAACTGTTGAAGGAGAACAAACATATTCTTTACGTTCTTAAGAAAGCAGATCCTAAATTACGAAATGCAATACTGAAACATGTTGATGATGTTGTTATTAAAACAATAAATGAAATACTTTTTAATATAATTAATGAGAACCATAAAATCAATAAAGCAGTTTTTGACAAAATAAAACCATATAAAAATACAATTAGAAAAGTTTGTTCACCAGAAACCTCAATGAAACAAAAGAGGAAACATCTAATTCAAAAAGGAGGATTTCTACCAATTATTATTTCATCCGTTTTAAGTGGAGTTATTGGAAAAATTTTAGAAAATGTCAAATAATTTATCCAAATTAATAGTTCTTAATCCATCAACTTACGATAAATTTAAAATTAAATATTCTGATTCCAATTTTCTACATCGAAAACTAATACCAATATATAGTTCACACACACTAAAAGATATTAATAAATGGTATTATATTAACATACGTGATAATGAAACACAAACTAGGAAAATATATAAGAAACATATTGAAACTCAAACAATGCAACCAGAGTCAAGTAGTGTTGGAACACAATCTAATATAAATTTACCTGAGGAAATTTATACTAATGAAAATTATGATGAAATTGATATGGATACAACATTACAAAAACTTAATCCTACTTCTGCCTCTTCAGCAGCTAAACGACTTAAACATTTTTCAAATAATGGAACACCAAAAATAAGAATATTGTCAAAGGATGAAAATCACAAAATTTGAAGCAATCAACTATACCATATCAATATTCTCCTCGACTAACTAGAAATCGTAAAAAGTTAGATTACGAAATAGAAAATGTACAATGGAAAAATATTTAAAAATAAAACACATAATAAAACAAATAATAAAATACATATATTTATTATTGTTTCATTGTGATAACATACATATCAGTGTCATTTTCATTAAAAAATGTATTTTAATAATATCTTAAGGAGTTAACTCTGTTCAGTAGAAATATGTAAATTTGAAGTTCTACTTATGTAAACTTTAAATAAAATTAGAAAATATGAAAGTATTTAAATTATTAAATGTACAACTTAAACATCTACATTCATTAAATATTCAGCGTCTAATGAGTCTTTTAAAAATTTTATATACTCACTATCAATATTCAAGAACATATCATCATCTATCTTCGTAAAAGAGTTATCAAAGTCACTTTAAAGTCTAAAATGTCCTCGGGCATAAGTATTTATTTGATCAGAAGCAATAATTCTTTTATCATCCGCATAACTCAAGACAACTTTATGTAATTTCTATGTATACAACTGATGAAACTTCGATCTAAATTTATGTATTGTATCAGAAATTATTTTTCTTTCAAATAATTACCTTTTATAGTCTATTATTGATAAATTTTGTATACATGATTTTTTAACTCCTTTAGATTTCTTTACTTCCTCCATGTCAACTGTTTTGAATGAATACAAATTCTTTCATAATTTTCCTGCTATTCTCGTCTTTCATCATACCTAGAACTTTCTTATTTAATATTCGGAGTTTAAATATGTTATTGGGATGATACTCTGATATATCAAACCTTGAGGCAATATCTTCACGAATATCACTATAAAAATCATCTGTTTTTATAGTGTATATGAATGAGTCTGCATCCATATAATTCAATGTTAAATTAGACTGAAATTTTGGTTTCATGTATTGATAATGAAAATCATACATTTTCCATTTTGAGAGTTCCAGCACAGCAAAGCCTAAATAAATTGGTTTGTTATAAGTTATTTGCATAACCTTTAACTGAACTGCAAAAATGTTTTCTGAAAATTGAGTTATACTCGAAAAATTAGGCTTTGAAATTAATGCTCTAGCTCCTAAATGATTACGCCTTGTTGTTTCCCAATCTGTAACAATTTTTATATCTTTGCGTTTATGAACATTTTCCATAGTTTTTCCATATACAGAATTATTTAATAATTAAAAAAAATCTTTTTCAAAAGCATTTTTTGCTCTTGTTCTGTGGTATGTATTCAAATCTATATATGTTTTTAACCATGGAGATTGTCGAAATTTTAATGCTCTGTGTATTTTTTTTAATATCAGTCCATTCTTTAAACATTGTTTAAGAACTCTATAATGGATCTGATATTTTGTTTTTGGTTCTAGGTCTGCAATCAGCTTCCTACATTTAGATTTACCAACAAATTTATTTTCTGGGCAAAAGGGTAAATCATTATGAAATTCATGTAAATAGTGTGGATATTCTAAATCTACATCCAAAAAATATCCAATATCAGATGTATCCGATATTGTAGTTACATCAATATCTTCTAAAGCCGCATCATCATAAATCCACTCGAATTCTCCATATGGGAGATATTCTGACATGGCCCAACCATATAAATTTTTAGCATCTAGATACATTAAATATTCTGAAGGCTTACTACTATCAAAGTCTTCTAAATATTTATTATTTGCTCTAGAATATCTCTTTGAATATTGTACTAGTCCTCCTTTAATACCGTCTTGTATAAAATTATACATATTGACGTCACTTAAAAGTTCTAACCTTATGTTAATTGCTCTTAACATTGCATCCCACGATAAACCTGGAGCATGAGTCAAGTTTGTATATACTTTTACAGATACTTCTAAAATTTTGAAAAATATATGTTAAGAGGAGAACATCTATTTCTAAATATAATTTAGTGTAATCTAACAAGTTATTACATTTAAAAGTTGTCCAAACCGATTTAGCATGATCATAAGCTTCATCAGAACAATGCGAATTATTTAAAATATTATAAAATTTTTCTTTAGCAGGAAGATTAGTTTCATTAAAGCGCTCCATCGAATCAATATAAGAATAAGGAAATACTCCTTTTCTTCTGAGTAAATCAAATTGTTGTTTTTGATTATAAATTTTATTTAGAATTTCAAAATCACTGTCATTTAAATTTTTGGCTAGAGATTCTAAGCTGGAGGCCATAAAACGAAAAGAATCTAAAAACCGAATTTCAAATCCCTGATTTTCTTCAACTGTTATAAACTTTGATAACGATATATATAGTTCTTTATTGAGAGGAATTACCTTTATATCTCCCTCAAATTGTGAAAGTTCTTTCATAAATAAGTGACAATCATAGGAGGAAAAATTATGAAAGAATACTGGTATGAATTTGGCTATTTTATAATTAATATTACATGAGCTGTGGGCTGCTCCTCATATTCTAGATATGAAAAATGTTTAATGTGAATAAAAAATACTCCCCTTAATTTGTTATTAGAATATTTAATATTAATCATGACCATACTCAACAACTTAAAATATATCTTCATTAATGTCAAAGAACCTTACACAAAGTTATTTTTTCCATATAAACAAAACAATTCTCAAGTTTCCACTTTACAAAAACAAAAATAACCATACAAAAATACTCAAACGCTATTTATACAAGTCATCAGTTTTTAATTTCATCACAATTAAAAGTGCAAAAAAAAAAATAAATAAATAAATAAATATATAAATAAAAATTGTCTCCCCTGTTAAATTGTTTGTATGTACTTTTAACATAATTACATAAATACATCATACATACATACATACATTGGTTTTCAATTTCATAAAATGCAAAACAATTTTTCCTCCTATTAAAGCACTCACAAGAAAAAATTACAAAAACAAATTCATTGGATTTCAATTTCATACAAACAATTTCCTCTTCAAAATTCCTCTTACTTCTCATTAAAAACAAAAACAACTATTGCCTTCCCATTTCCCTACTACTGAAACGTTTTTCTCTAGGTAGGAAGGAGTCTTTTAACACTCAAATTGAATAATAGATTTTTAGGTCCCCATTTCATACTTTTTCAAAGCCCCACAAAATTATAAATCAATATTGGACAACAATTATACTTACCATTCTAAAAAATACAAGAGTATCAAAAAAAGTAATGTGTGAGATCATTTTCTTTAAATTACAGATTATGATTATTCAAATTTGAAATAATTTAATTTAATAATTTACCATCCGAAATTGATTCTGTCATTGTTAAAACTTACGAAAGTATTATTGCTACACACAGAAAAATAATTGGTTAGAAAACGATTATTAGAATAAAATTTTAGTTACAGAAGATAATATTTTCTTGTAATAAAGGAAAATGTATTAATTTAATAAATGTTCAATAATTATATAATTTAAAATACATTTGCAGATGTATTGAGGCCACTACAAAAGTAAATTTGGTAATATAAACCAATTTGAGTTTTTCTTTAATTGATCAAAAAAATTAAATGGCAACCGAATTAAATGTACTATGTTCAAAGATTCAATAGTGCTTACAATCAAACATCTATTTAAAAAATTCGGTTGAAAGAAAAGAAAATTAAATTCGGTGTTCGCAACTGAAAATTGATTCTTTGTCTCTGACATTTTAAAAATAAATTATCAAAATAAGAGAAAAATGAATTTAAAGCGAAATTGTTACAAATTCTTGTTTTTGAATAGTGATTTGGAGATGGTCCCACACCATTTAAATCTAAACAATACAATTTTTTTTATCGCGGTTATTTAGTATTTTTCGGGGTAAGATATTCTTTGCAGTTTAACTGTTAATCGGCTTGGGCAAAGTAATGGTAAATAATATACATACATATCTACGTGCAGTACAATATTTCACCTAAATATGAACACTTTTTAAACCATTTCTTGTTTCATTTTCATATAACGTGTATAACGTCATTATTAGCAATATACCTTAGACATTTATATGCCATCGCTTTAAAGTCCATAAATTTCCATGTGTCGGTTTTTTTTTACTTACATCCAGCTCATGTAGAACTTTGATAACAAGAAATGTAGCGAAAATTTTTGGATTAGTGGACGCCAAAAAGTTCATAGTTTTATACTTCGAAAAGTGAATATTTTACTTCAAAACACGTTCCAATTCGAGCAGTTCAAAAATATGATATCATTTCATGTATGTTAATATCTTAATCTAAACATAATCTGAATTTTATGTATGTATGTATGTATGTATTTATGTATATGTATGTTCAAATACTTATACATTTTTTAGCAAAAAGAAAAAAAAATATAATATTTTAATTTTAATTCACAATAGTGCAATGACATTTTAAAATAATTTTATTTTAAAATAATAGCAACTGATTTGTTAGATAGTTCTGGTAGCCCACGAAATTTGATTGACAATAAATTTGGTTGCCCAACGAATCTGTTTTCTCTGTGTACTCTTGCGTTGTCATCATTGGACAAATACATAAATATTTGGCCTAGTGGTGAACCATTTATTACCTCTTTTTGGAATACTGGAGGAAAGTTAAGTGAAACAAACAGAATATTTACTTTTACAGGCTTCCTATATGAATATAGAGGTTCATATAAATTTAAATCTTTACCATTAAACTTTGAACAAAAAAAAATATTTTATGTTTTTATTTTTAAATTCTAACAAATCAAAGCTTTAAAATTAACGAAATTTGCAATGCAAAAATTGCTAGATTTGCCGCTAAATGATATTTTTTCTATTATTTTGGTTGTTACAGTTGCCAAACTGCATATATAAAACACAATAATGGATACGTCATATTGTTGTTTTTGTGCAATTGCTGCCACCTTCCACAAATTCGCGTTAAGTTTGACGTTTGTCTTGATAAAAAATTGTCTAATGTAGACACTATGTGAAGAGCAACGCACAAAATTTTGTTAATTTTTTTTAGGTTTAGGTCGAACAAATCATAATATTTTGTTTGTCATCAGTGTCGCCTCGATATATTTACATGCAGCGCCTATTAGTCTTGAGCTTAATCGTTCATTTTACTGATTGTTCTTTTTTGTACTGAACAAATTAGTCAACAAGTTCGTTCTTTTTGTTCAGCTGTTTGACTGAACGAACTGTTTTTATTAGTCCGAACTGTGTGCGTTTATTCAGTCAGTGAACAATCTGAAAGAATAAGATGACTTGTTATTATTGTCATTTTTTGAATCTCTGTTGTTATCAAAAAATTATAGTAATAATTTCGAAATTTCGATAAAACCTTTTTACAAACTAAAGTAATTTTTAATATATTTTGCAACTAATTAAATATTTTGAATAAAAAATTTATAGTCCCAAATAGACCAATATAATATATCAGTCATTTAATTATTAGACTTAAATGTACTAAACGAAGTTAACAAAATGACCAAAAAGGAACAAGAATACTGAACAACTTCACATAATTGAATTGTTCAATTGAATATGTTTGTTTATGAACAATCCAACTCTAGCGCCTATTCTTCCACTTAAAAAAATACGTTTGTTGGCAAACACCGTTGGTCGAAAAATCGTGCGAACAAGAAAATTTTTTCTTTTTTGGACTCGCAAATCTAATGGCGAGGTTCTCGACCAAAATGCCAGGGTATCCCAAGTCGATCGAAGGGGATTCCTAGTCGACCTATATCTTCATATAAGAAGCTGGAATGCTTAGATCCTTTTGATAATTATTGGGTTTAATGGTACTCCTCCAGTATAGTTGCGTGTAAATAGTCTTCACCAGGGTATATCCAATAAAATATAAACACGCGGTCAATATAAACGGCGCATGGCGAAATGAAACAGGTGGCACTTCAGCGGGTAAGCAAAAATTGTGCTTATATGGAGTTTGACAGTTCTAAGCACTAAAAAATATCATCTGATTAAGTGAGGTCAGCTGTTTGACTCCGCCTTGTGAAAGACGGATAACTTATAGTTATCCGTGGTAATACATTGTACCGGTGTGTGCGAGATGTAAAATTCTCGAAGGCTGGATAACAAAAAATAATTACCGCGACGCGAGAGTTGTTCCCCAACCCAGTACGACTGGCGAACAAGAATAGAATATGAATAAGTTTGGTTCACACCAAGGCGAATTCATAGAAGGTGAAGTTAAGAATTCGCAGTAAATTATTTTCTTATTCTTTGCTAGGGTGTCGCAAAAATATTTTAAAAGCATTCATTGTTTTCTGTAGTTTTCCCGGTGTAATTATTTGAATCAATAACCAAACTATAATTATACCGAAAAAAATAAGGTTTTTGGTCAAAGGTTTTCCTTGCGTTAATTATTGGGTATCCTATACATTGACAAGCCAATGATGTTTTTCCCAACAAAAAGGCCATATTGTTTTTGATTTGTTGAAGAGTTGCCCGCGCCTTTTATTAATTCGCCTTGATCTACACTATCTGAATTCATGTGCGCACAAATTTCTGTTCAACATTCGAAAAAATCTATGGCGTTTGAGGACCGCAAATAAACTATGTTAAGCCGAAAATTCTTGGGCGATGGAGTCTGTTAAAAATCATAGGCGGCTTGACTCAGCCATAATGCAGCGAAAAATGGAAAAAAGAAGAAAACAAAACAAAAACAAACAGTTGTATTGGCAACTCAGCTGTAGAGGATTTTTTGTGGAAAATGTGCTTACAATAAACGTAAAATTAATTTGTAGATAAAAGCGCCATCTGTCAATGACAAAAATGAACTTGTTGATTTCTTTAACGAACAATAAATGGTGCAAAATGCTTGTACTAAAATGGGCATATTTACACTGTTTGTAGTACAACTGAACTAAAATACCATTAGTACTAAAATGTTTTGAGAATTGAATATGTGCACCTTGTTTATAGTACTTTTCTGTTGAGGTGTAATTATGCATTTTATCGGAGCTACACACTTCAAAAAGATATGTTATAATTGGTTTGATAACACACTAAACCGACATGAACACATTGGCTCGACTATCTAATATGATTAGGTTTGTGGCATTGCTGCTATGGTATTGGTGTAGTGGTAGTGCACTGATGTATGGAGCATCGTATGACCATACGAGCTAACACGTCGTTTATGAGCAATTAAAATGGCAAACAATTAAAAAAACAAACTTCCATAAGTTCTGATAACACGGTTAAACCTCCAATATTATAAAACTGATCGTTACATCTGAGTTATTATTGTGTATATTGAATGAATCAAAACTTTTTCAATGTATAAATCGCACAAATTCGAGATTTTATTTTACGTATTGGAATTAAACGCTGTTTACAGATTAAAACATATTTTCTGTGGAGGAGTTTTTAGGAAGAATCCTTTTAAGTCAACTAAGTAATAAAAATAAAAATATATCAATCCAAAGTTTTCAAACTCCAATACAAGCACCATATTCACACATCGGACTCACATTAAAGAACAATACAAGCATGACAGAATCTACGAAAGTATTATTGCTGCTCCCACTTCATCGTCATTGAACAACTATCTAATATATGGTCAACATAAAACAAACATTGAACGATTAACGACATTTCCATGATTCCTTATCAATATATCAAATTATAAAATACGTACAAAGATTAAAACAATACAAACCACACACAAATATTAAATATTTAAAAATTAGTTATATGAAATTTATTTAAAATCTTCTACGATTTTACGATGTTCACAAACAACTTTTAAATTTAAAATGCATTTTAAAACAATTTTTTCATACAAATTTTGATTGTAAAATATATTTTAAAATTAAAATTTGTTTGTGAATATTGGGGTTAATTTTTAGTAAATAGATTTTTAGCGAAAATTTAGATTTTTATTGAAAATTTTGTTTTTACTGAAAATTTAGTTTTTTAGTAAAAAACTAGATTTTTAGTGAGTTATTATTTAGACATTTTCAATTAAGAACTAAAATTTCTTTCACATTTTTTATTTGATTTTTAGTAAAGTAGTTTAGACCAAATTTTAATTTTTAATAAATAACTAAATTTAATTAAATCGATTTCAGTGAAAATTAGATTTTTCGTAAACTATCGATTTTTTAAAATTTTAAAAAATAAAATCAAAAATAATTTTTAAAATTGATTTTTGTAATAAAAGTAAAACCATGCTGCTACTTAATAGAACGGTCATTTTTTTTGTTTAAAATGTAAAGAATAACAATTAACTTAAAATTAATTAACGAAATAAAATAAAAAAAGGATGTTAAATTCTCTGGAGAGTGCACCGTTAAAGATTCACTATTAATACAAATTCAAAAGTTTTTTGATATTCCTATACATGAAGTCGAAGGCCCTAAATGGTGGAAAGAAAATCAAAAGGTAAATTAAGCAACTAACAAGCAATTCTTTAATATAAAATTATATATATTTGATTTTTTGCTTTTCCCAAGGATTTCAATATTAACAAATACTTGTTTCGGTATCACTGTCACATCATTTTCTAAAATAGTGTTTTCAATGGCAGCATTTTGTATTACCGAAAAAAGAAGCCGATTGAATCCCTTCACAGTTATGAAGCAATTTTTTACTTACGACAACTTTAATATTATTATTATTATTAATAATAACTAAATTTTTTCTGATGGTTAATTAAATTAACCGCAACTCCCTTGTTAAATATTTGGAAAAAAAATGCACAACCTCTTTGTTAAAACAAAAATTGTTTTCATATATTTTTCTTAAAAAGAGAAAATTATTGTTACTCTACTTACGTATTTTTTGTTAAAAATTTAAAAATTCGAATTCAATAATCTAAATTGAATTGGAATTATATTCAATACAAACATTCCAAATACAGCATAATGTGAATAATATGGTTTCTTGGGTATTTTTCGTTTCAAACTTTATTAAAAAATTTTTGTTTCATATGATTTCATTTAAAATGTAAATTTACTTTAAAAATACTTTTTTTTTTCAATCCTTATATACATATATTATAAAAATGAGGAGTAAGGTTGTTTGTCTAAACGGATGAACGCGTCTAAACGGATGAACGGATTTTCACTAAATTTGGCACATAATAGTAGCAGTGCTGGAGGCGGTTATATGTTATGTTAGTTCATGATAGGATGTCACGCCCACATTTTATGACCACTTTTTTAAAACTCTCAAAGCAATTACAAAGCATACAAAGCAATTATTATTCATTATAGCTTATCTAAGGAACTATTATAGTGAGAGCCTTCAAGTTTCGTGGGAACCACTATCTTATCATATCGCAATGAGGGAATGAAAATAGGATGGATAGGTTCCGGGGAGAGGAAGCCCCCATACAAAGCAAATATTAATTTTCGTATATCTAAAGGAATATTACTGTGAGTCTTAAAGTAGTTGTAGAAATAATTTTCATATTAAATTTCGAATTGGGTGGATAAGTCCAGGGGGTGTGGTAGCCCCCATACAAATTAAATGTTATTTATCACATCATTGGCAACTCTGTAAAGTATAAAATTTTACTGTGCTCTACACACGTGAAAGTTCTTTAAAGTTATTTATAACCACAGTTTAAAAATTAGTAAAGCTTTTTTATTTTTACGGCAGCCCATTTTGAAAATATGTGCCATTAAAATTTCTTGAGGGCATACGTACTAAAAATATACTAACATCAACGAGCGCCACGAGCACAAAAAGAACACGAAGCATGCCAAACAGATTGATAATATTGTTACGTTTATACCTTTTAAAAACTGTGGTTTATTTCCTTTTAAATAAACCGGTACTTTAATTGCAAATAAAAGAAATTTAGTAGTTTAAAAGTTATAAAGACTCTTTAGTTACTTGTGTTCTAATACACACACACTTAAATTACACACTTTTTACAGCACACTTTAATAGTGTACAAGAATATACAGGTAAGGCAGCTAATTTGTCTTTACTTAACGATGCTTCCAATTAGACTGACTCAATAGTGCTCCCACGGCCAATTTATATACACTGCACTACCATCTAGCTTGAAAGCTCTATATTTTTCTACACAATATTCTTAACGGGCAAACTAGTATATTCGAATTCTAGAGCTTTCGATGTTAATGTTGGCAGCTTCAACATTTAGTGCTGCCATAATTATAATCAATGGTGAAAGCTTTTTATTCAATGTTGTATGTTTACAGCTATGTTAATAATTTGTACAGATATATTAACCGCTGTTAACATAAACAGAAAGGTCGAGAAACATTGAAAAAGGTTGAGAAGCATTATTTAATTTAAGTACAATTTCGTAACACTGCCCCCCGCTTAAGCCTGTTTGTCCCGAATAGGCGCAGTTTCACTTTTCTCATGCAGCTAGTCGTTCTAGATGTACGACCTTCATTTTAGATTTCCGGCTCTTTGCTTTCTGTATTCTGTACACCACGTCGTTTAATTTCACCTTGTATGGTCCATCGTAATGGGTTTGTAGTTTGGGAGACAGTCCTTTCTTACGTTGTGGGTTATACAATTGTGCAAGCTGGCCTTCGTTAAATCTTTCAGAATTCGCTGCTCGATCATATCTGGCTTTCATTTTATCGCTGGTCATTTTAATTTGTCTGCGTACGAATTCATGAAGTTCGTTTAGGTCATATTGCTTTTGGGAAGTGTTTTCATTATTTGTTGATGTGGGCGTAACGAGGGCTTTTGCTGTTACAAGATCACTTGTTATATCTGCTGGTTCTATCACCCACAAACTCCCTCCATACGGGCCCATACTAAAGTTTCTGACTGTGGTGGTAGTTTCTGTTGCTCGACGGTAACTAGCTTTCTTACTTGAGTCCTATTTTCATATACGACGTTAAGGGGTACCTCCACATTTCGCCAAATCATAACCTTTTGTCTCATATCCAAAATCATGTCGTGACTAATCATGAAATCAGCACCAATGATAACTTCGTGAACAATGTCGGCAACAATAAATACATGATTGACGCTAATGTTGGCAATGGTTAATTTCACATTTACTTTACCATAGACTGTGGCCCAGTAGCTATGCGCAGACATACCCCACATAATGGTTCAATTGTTTTCTTGATTAAATCGGGTCTGACGATAGAGAAATAATATGGAGATTGTGGAACCCTCAGATGTGGGAGCTAGGTCTTGCCCCATAGTGCTAGCTCGTTTTAGTTTAAAGGTGATTCTTGTGATGAATGATGATTTGACAGCTGGTTGTTTCTTTGAGGTGAAGCAGATCTGGTTCGTTTTCTTGGTGCTTTGAAGTTTCGCTGAATATGACCCGATTTACCACAGTTATAACATTTTACTCTGACTTTACTTTGCTTTTCATTAAACACCTCCAAAACTTTTTTTAATTCGACAACTATATTTCTCTCATTATTAGGAACAACTTCGATATTTCGCACCTTGCATATTTGCGGCTTTGAAATTATTTTCGCCGTTTCCTGTGCCAATGCGAATGAGACGGTTTCAGTAAATGATGGTTTAGGTGTGGCACAAACCACGTGTTTTATTTCAGGATCGCGAATGCCATTAACAAATGCCTCTATCTTGATATGGTACAAAAATGGAAAGTTTTCCCCTAGATAAGTAAGCTGCAGCAAACGCTTGATTTCTAACGCAAAATCTTGTAGTGTCTCATTGAGCTTCTGCACTGTACCACGCAATTCCATTTGGTATAATTCCTTTTTATGTTTACCACTGTAATTACTTTATAGCGGTTCCATTATGTCATCATAACTAATTCTGCTACACGCTGGCACGATTTCAAGAACTACTGCTGCATTTCCTTTTAAGGCCAATATCAACTCTATAGATTTTTCTTCGTCGTTCTAATAGCAACTGTATCAAACTGGAACTTGAACACATTAAATGGTGTGGTGCCATCAAAACTAGGGGCTTTTATTCCACTAGAGGATTCTGGAATAATTCGCACCTGTCCATCTTGGCATTGAAGATTATTCATCTTTATTTCTAGCTCATGTATTTTTTTTATCAACACCTTTGGCTATTTCATTCTCTAAATCGGACATCTTTTTATAAGTGTCTTTGGCTTGTATATCTAGGCAGCTCTCACCTTTGTCTCTACTCTGCTGTTTATAACTTCCGAAATTTGCTGAAGTTTCTCGTCTGTCGCTCTAGAAGTTTATTGAAGTTTCATTTAAATTATTTTATTTTCTTATTTAACTTCAGCAAAAGCAAATAAGTTCTCGTTATTAGCTTTAGAAGTTTCTTGAAATTTCATTTCCATTATTTTGTTTTCTTCTTTAACTTCAACAAGAAGTTTCTCGTTATTTACTTTAGAAGTTTCGTTAACTTCTTCTTTAACTTTAACTTTTTTAAATTATTCCATGATAGCAGCAAACATTGTGAATAAATTCATGCTGCTTGTTGTTGCACGGGTAGAAACTTCCTTTTCTTCTTTATACTCGAATTCGTAAGTTCCGATATCAATATCACGCCGCTTGAATTCATCTATCAGCCTCTTTTGTAATTCTGCTTTATTACCAGGTAACTCCAACTTATTCAATTCTCTCTTGAGTTGCTCCACTTTTCGCTCTCCAAACTTCTAACACCAATTGTTACGTTTTTCCCTTTAAAAAATTGTGGTTTATTTCCTTTTAAATAAACCGGTACTTTGATTGCAAATCAAAGCAGTTTAGTAGTTTAAAAGTTGTAACGACTCTTTATTTTATTTAAAATGTACAACAGCAACAGTTTAAATAGCCACTTGTGTTCTAATACACACACACTTATATTACACACTATACAGCACATTTTAATAATGTACAAGAATATACAGCCAAGGCAGTTAATTTGTCTTTACTTAACGATGCTTCCAATTAGACTGTCTCAATAGTGTTCTCACGGCCAATTTATATGCACTGCATTACCTTCTAGATGCTTCTCGAAAGCTCTATTTCTACAATGTTCTTAATGGACAAACTAATATATACGAATTCTAGAGCTTTCGATATTAATGTTAGCAGCTTTTACTATTAGTGTTGCCATACTTACAAACAATGGTGAAAGCTTTTAATAATTTCTACAGATATGTTAACTGCTCTTAACATAAACAGAAAGGTCGAGAAGCATTGAGAAAGGTTGAGAAGCATTGTTTAATTTTAAACCAGCCGTTAAAACCGTTATATTTAAATTTAAGTACAATTCCTAACAATATGTTTGTGTTTTATAAAGTAAAAGTGCAAAAGCAACAAGAACTTTATTTAGGCGTATTCACATGTGCATACATACATACATAAATACATTCGTTAATTCATACTTACATACGTACATACATACATACATACATTCGTTCATACATACGGTATATCTACCAACAGAATTTTTAGGTACAGTAAATTTAATTGTAGGAAAATAGGAATGTGGTAGAATGTACACATGTACAAGCACAAGTAACGTATAAAGGTATTACTTTCCTTAATGTTTAATTCTATCTATTTTTAAAATCAAAAATTCTTAAATTCTGAAGGATTTAACTAGTTACAAAGGCAAATCCAATTTCAAGCTATTGCAAAATAATATTTATTGTGCTGCAACAGCACTAAGGTGTCTTGTTACGTCTGAGAAATAAATTTTTGTTTATTATAATTCTTCAAAACGGTTTTTAATTAATCAGCAAATTTTTATATTTAAAGTTTCAAAAACAGAAAAAACTTAAAATATTTATGGGAATAAGTTTCTTATGTCATTTCTCCACCCTTCAAGAATGTTCGCGTTCTTGTGAATACCTTGGCTTTTTACAATAGAACTACCTTTGTAACATTGAAAAATTTTCAATAAAATTAATATAATTGTATAATGGGGTGCCCCGATGGCCTAGTTGGTAGTGAGTTAGACTGTCAATCTATGGGTTGGAGGTTCAATTCCCATCAGAGACTCTGGTTTGTTTCGCAACAACGAGCACACGGATCTTCGTCACCCCCGCTTAAATTAGTGTTAGGTAACTGAATCTGAGTCATTAACATATTTTACATATAAAAAATTAATATCGTTACAACTTTGTTTAATAATTAGTTCGTCAATATTTTTTGTTACAATAACACCAGGTCTAATAAGATTTATTTCTTTTTTCTTATTTATTATAAATTCACATTCATTTTTTTTCATTTTTATTAAATAGATTTCTGATACACTTATTTTCTAAGTATTTAATTTTTTTAACTTTTATTTCATACAATAAATTAACTATCAGTGTTTATAAGTTTTCTATTCATATCAAAATTTAACTCGATATGATTTACAAGCGTAGAAAAGTGAATTACTTTCAAAATTGGATAAGCTTTCATTGAATTTTGAATTCGGGTTATAAAATATAGAACATCTTCCCACTGCCATAGAGAAGCTTTAATATATTCAAATTGATTAGTATTTAATTCAGAAATTGTATATGGGTCAATTAAATTTGGATTCAAAATACCCTGTTTACTTAGAGCTAATTCTAATTTAATGTCTTTTAAATTTTCGTAATAAATTTTGCGTTGTCTAAAAATACGTCTGATAATACTTTTCTAACAATTTGATTTTGTAGTACATTGGTGGTATCTTGAATAAATTGGGTTTCGTTCTTTACATGGGCCAAAATGTTATTAATATCGTCCTGCGTTAAAGTGTTATCTTTCTTAATCCCACTGATCAAAGCATTAAAAAGTCCACGTCTGTATCCAATGTTAAATAATTTCCATTCAGCGCTGCTTACGTCTATGCAATAAATATACAAATGACTAATTTCTACAACACTCAGCAACTAGAAATATCCACACTATAGCTGTGTTGCCACGGCAAAAATTTAGTTCTAACCAAAATTTTGAAAAAAATAACCAAATTAGGAAAAACAAACCAATTTTAAAAATTCAAAGTTGTTATTGAAAAATTAATAATCTTAATGTATGTATTTAGGTTTTAAAAACTTTGCATATTAATAATAAACTTTAGTTATTCTTTAGGAGAAAAAAGAATTTAAAATTGAAATGTTTAGAACAATATTTATAAAAATGTGGTCCTTGATCCAATTTTGTAGGGGATTGGGATATAAAGTTTAATAATAAAAATTTAATTATTCTCACGTCCTTATGATATGATTTGAAAGCAAACCAGATTGTAATAAATTTACAATTGCAAAACAGCTGGGTGGAGCAGTAATAGAATATAAAGTTGACTTTTACAATTATGTATTTACAGAAAGAAGAATGCAAATAAGATTTATTTTTAAAAAATACTTAGCCAATATTATTTGGTAAGGTGAAATATATTTAATTGGGAGGTCTGGCGAAAAGATTCAATATCAATCGTTCATGTACCAAAGCACTCACTCATATATATTACATTTTAATAAGTTAATTTAAAAATTGTCTCCTTAACTGGTCGAAATTGGTTCATTATTTCATCTAGTCCCCAAATAAATGTTCTCTTGGAGTAATATTTTGAAGCTCAAATATCTTAAATACATATAAGCGTATTACTTCAGAATTTTGAACAAACAAAACATTTTTAATCCTAATACATCTTACAAAAAAATTGTATATCCCGCCCATCAAAGGTTGTGGTTGTGGATATTGAGTCCTGTGTCAAAACGCTAACGAACACTTTTGACACAGCGACTTCTGTTGCATGCAGACCCAAAATTTGCGATTGCTGGAACATCGAGATATACGAAACTTGTAAAGAATGTCGCCGTCTATTCAAATCCCAGGAATACGAAAAGGCTCCACTACACGGTAATTAAGCCCATAATTATGTATGGAGGCTATGGAGAAATCCACCGATATCGGAATCTTTGATAGGATTCTGCGTAGTTCAGCGCTACTCATAACAGGAGCGCTTCGTACAGCTCCATCGAAAGCCTTATTTGTTCTAATGAACTGGCTACCGGTGGATCTTATGGCCAAACAAATCGCTATTATGATGGCGATCAGGCTCAGGACTATAGGTGCATGGAATGATAGTGGATTCGGCCATGCTACCATTCTGGGATTCCTTTATAGCATTCCTAGCAATATCGATTATTGCGTCCTCATACCCTTTCTTGGCATAGACTTCAATCTTAACTGCTCCAGAATTAAGAGCTGGTTCAGTTGAGGTTTATACTGACGGGTCCAAATCTGCTGAAGGGGTTAGGGCTATCTATATTCCTGTTTATAGGAAAAACATTTCCTTAAATTGCCATATCAATACAGCATTCTTCAAACAGAGATCTCGACCATAAAGAGGGCGATGAAC
Source organism: Protocalliphora azurea (assembly GCA_932274085.1). Lineage (NCBI taxonomy): Eukaryota > Metazoa > Arthropoda > Insecta > Diptera > Calliphoridae > Protocalliphora > Protocalliphora azurea. The sequence continues at coordinate 80,735,549 of OW026520.1, forward strand.
TGGTTAATGTACTATAGGGTATTTGGAGCGGATATCCAAATCTTTACAGACAGCCAAACCGCAATTAACATCCAATATATGAAAGCCGGACATTTCTGAATAAGATGGCGAGACATTCAAACTTGGAGCTGGTCTAAGTTAGGCGTCATTCAAGCACTCCGTGTAATTTTATTGCGGATGTTTTAGCCAGAAATGGATCCCTTCTTCTAGGTGAAGATACGGACCAATTGGTTTGAGTACCGCTTTCGGGCTGCAGATCAATAATTGTGCGGAACTTATCGAGACTTGCATAAGATAGATGGACAAATGAATCCACATGTTCAACCTCGATGAAAGTATGGCCGCATTATGATGAATGGGACTACCGAAGCATCGGCTAAGAATTCTGGTAGCTGTTGTCACAGGGCACTGGATTGCTGGTGCTCATGCTAGGAGACTAGGGCTCCCTTCTAACGACTTTTTTAGAAATTGTCGGGATGAGGAAGAGGAGGAAACGGTGAAGTATCTTTTATGCCATTGTCTCACTCTTTCTGAGATCAGGATTGCTAATATTGGAAGTCTGTTTGTGCATGCCTTATCAGATCTCTCTGATACTGACATCAGATGGATCAATTCTTTCATGCATGCGTCGGGTTGGTTCGTTTCGAACGCTGTTATGGAGACGTGAGTTAGCAACACATAATCCTTCAGGGTTTCACAACGGGACCAAATTGGACCCAAGTATGCTGTCTCTTATTGACTAGACAGCTACCCTCAGAACCTAACCTATCTTAACCATGGTAATAAAATACGTGTTTTTGTTAACAAATACAATTGTTTGGAATTTTACGGATATAACGAACTAATTTATAACAAACTAAATTTGTCGGCACCTTTGATCTCTTTGTAACAGTGTTCGACTGTGTTGTGTTTAGTAGTCTTTTTGTTAACAATTCCATTGCTGCTAGAGTTTCTTTTATGAAAGTTAAAGACTTATAGATCGATCGTGAAGAAGTTTTTACATACATACCAACATACATACATCATTACGGCAGTGAAAAGCAGAAAGAGGGAGATACAAATTTGAATATGTTTGTGTATTTTATTTATTTACGGTATTTGTTGCCAATGTGTTTGCTATCTAGAACAGAAAAAATAATAATTTTTATCTGAGCTCTTTGTTATGTGTTTTGTTGTTGTTCTTGCTTAACCATGCGACATGATCTTACTTTTTTGAAAGCTAGAACACAACTAAGTGATTTTTGCTTTATATTCATACTCAATTTTATAGCTTCGTTAACATTCGTATTGTGTATATGAAAATGCCGAAATCACTCGACTCTGGAGTGCTATGGGCGCCTTTGTCTGCATTACATTATATTACAACTAGGGTTGTGAATTATTCGACATTGAAGTTGATCGAATAAAATTTCATAATATTTTTAATTATTCGTGAAATCGAATAAAATTTGAATTTTCCTCGATTAATCGAATGAATAAAAAAATATATATTGTTCGAATAATTAATTACAAGTTCAAAAATGCAAAAACTACTATTTTTTAAATCAATTCTTGGTTTTATTAATATAGAACAAACCTAAAAATAACAATTCATTACCATAGAACAAAATATATCGAAAATTGAGACCATATTCAAATTAGGGACAAATTTTAAAATTATCATTCATAAAGAATATAATTAAGCATATTGGCTTCAAAACGATTATTGTTCTTTCTTTATAAAAGCAAATGTGTGAAAAAAATAATTTCACTTACTATTGATGGTGGCAATACACAGCATTAAAAGCAAATCTATTTTTTCTGTTTTCTTCAGATTTTTTTAAATAAAGTCAATGATCATCAATATTGCTAAAATTTATTTTTTTAACTTTTGATATTACTTACACTGTGCGACAAATGGTAGGGGTCAGTGATCGGGAAGTGTTCAAACTACCGGGAAAAGTTATATCGGTAAAAAAGAAGTTATACGTGTCCCGGCGTTTCGCTGGGTCAAGTCTAGGAATCGAGATATATCGATTTGAAGTTAGTAACTATCATATAGGGGAAATTGTGACCTTTGGTGGTCTTTTTTTTTGACATAACTCGAGAACCACCAAAAATTAGGAATTACAATTCCTTTAATCTGTTCATACAACGTTTCGCTACATAAGCAACAGTTTCGCAGTTATAAATAAATGTATGAAAAAAAAACTATTTTTTGCCTAAAAAATTTAATTTTTTTATTTTTAATTCATAAAAAATCCAAATCGGTAAAAAAAAGTGTCAATTCCTATTACTTTCACGTAAAGTCACATAACCTTTAAACAAAATTAGACATAGATCATGAAAATCGATGGACGCGTTTCGCTTTTATTCACAATTAAGTGAAGGTATCTCATTTTGACAAGAATATTGATTTTATGTTTCAATGAATTTGGATAATATTTATATATATTATTTATTGTAATTATTAATACGTAAAATTAAAAATTATTACAGGTAATTATTAGGTTATTACATAGATACATAGGATATAAAAATCGATGAACGCAAAACTTATTTTCGTTTGTTTGCGCCCTTTACTTTCTTGCGTGGTAGTTCGCCCACTTGTTCAGAGTCTGTATCGGATGAGGATCTGTCTTCATCTGGAAAAAATCAATTGTTTTTAATCAGTCAGTTAACTTCATTTTTGTGACTTACCCTCGGAGGAAACTCCCATTGTATATTCTTCTTCTTCATCTTCACCAGCTTTTATGTCGCATTTTCATTGGCATTGCCACTTGATGGAAGCTCTCGCCATGTTCATCTGACTCTGAGGCTAGCTGCTTGCTGAAGTATTCGAGATGGTCATGCAAGAAGTGAATTTTGAGGGACATATTCACTCCAATTTTCTGAAAGTAGTGCAATATCTTGGTCACAAGAGCGGGGTAATTGTGTGCTCACGTGCTTCCCAAAAAATATCGTATGACTTTCTTCACTGCCCTCCACGCAAAGTAATCATTACCGTCTAAAGCACCTTTAAATTCCTTTGATTTCATGAGCTTTCGTATATCCGGTCCATTCAGAACACCTTCCTTCAATTTTGCTTCGCTGATTCGTGGGAAAATATTTTCCAAACAATCGAGAATTTTCGGTTGCTTCACAATGGCCTTGATGAAATTTTTTGCGATTCCCAGTTTGATATGGAGAAGGGGCATGAGGACGTTCTCCATTGGCACCAGTGGATCATTTACGCAGTTGTGTCCTTTCTCCGTTGAATCTCGAGCAAGCCACTCATGCGTTTCGTATTGGTTTCCTTTAAATCGGGTATCCCAAAGACACAAGAAACACATGTTTTTCGTATAGCCTCCTTGGAGACCTCTTAGCATCGCCACGACTTTCAGATCACAACTGATCCGCCACATGTGATCAGTGTAGCAAACTTTATCCAAAATTATTTTCATGGAATCGTATGTTTCGCTCATGTCTGTGCTGTAGCCAATGGAAATGCTTGGTTTTTTATTACATTTATGTAACAAAATGACTGTCAGGCTTGATTTCGAAGAATCGATGAACATTCGCCAATCAGCTGCGACATAATTAATGGCCATCGCCTCCATCAGTCCCTTTATATCGTGGCAGTAAACAAATGTGTTCCCTTCGTTGAGTGTGTACTACCGTTGGAATAGCAATTGTCGTCTTCGATATCCGGTGACTTTGACATTAGGCTCCAAATTGTTGCCTTCGATGGGCCGGCTTCTGCAGTTGGTTTATAGGTGAAATCCGACTGATCCATTGTTTCAATAGAAAAAGAAGTTTCTCTGTCAGGACTTGGAAGCGGTGGAATTGGTATTTCATCCGAATGCGGTAGAGGTATTTGTGCACTTTTAACAGATATGTAAACTCTTCGTTTAAGGTCTTTACGATTTACTCCACATATTTTGTTTGCGCGAGCGTAACAGTTGTCGGAATTGTGCTCTCCTGGATCAGTCCAAATCATTGGTACACCACAACGAAGTGAACTGCGTTTCCCTTGGATCCACATGTTAAGACCATTGTAGCACGTTTTACAAATTTTGTCTGGGACCCACAAAACGCCGCGAATTATTTCGCAATCAAAATAAAGTTTAAAAGCGCGCTCCACTTGCTCAGTGAGTAATGCAGCATTTGTTGAAAAAGCTCTTTTGACACAAACGTAACAAAATAAATTGATATTTTCTGGACAATTTGCACTCATTTCGATTTTATACTTTTATTACTTTTTCGTCACTTTAAAAAAACCGTACTTTACGCGTTCGGAGACACTTGTTGAATGACAAAAATCGATCAGTTAACACCTATAAATACTACGTAAGTTTCAATATTTTACTGAGAGGTACTTATGAATTCGCACATCTTTTAAGGGTGGCTATAAACCTGATTCGTGTGCGTTTTAAATTTTTCGAAACGTTCTAAAACATGACCACTGATAAATGAGCATATCTCGAGCAAATTTTTGAAATTCATACCTTCACTTAATTGTGAATAAAAGCGAAACGCGTCCATCGATTTTCATGATCTATGTCTCATTTTGTTTAAAGGTTATGTGACTTTACGTGAAAGTAATAGGACTTGATATTTTTTTACCGTTTTGGATTTTTTATGAATTAAAAATAAAAAAATTAATTTTTTTAGGCAAAAAATAGTTTTTTTTTCATACATTTATTTATAACTGCGAAACTGTTGCTTATGTAGCGGAATTGTAATTCCTAATTTTTTAAAATTTGTTTCAGCAAAATCGGACTGGTGGTTCTCGAGTTATGTCAAAAAAAGACCACCAAAGGTCACAATTTCCCCTATATGATAGTCACTAACTTCAAATCAATATATCTCGATTCCTAGACGTGACCCAGCGAAACACCGGGACAGGTATAACTTCTTTTTTACCGATATAACATTTCCCGTTGGTTTCATCCCACCCCGATTTTGACTGTCGCATAGTGTTATTGATTGATTGAGTTCAGTTAACAAACCATCGTTTACATTTCAGAATCTTCGGTTATTTCAACATCACTTGAATCATTAAAATAATTTTTGAAATAATAAATGAAAAATTCTCAAAAATAAAGCATCTGCATATACTTAGTACGCGCTGGAAAATTTCCAGAATTTAATAATAACTCATACGTCTCCCATTTAGTTTAACTTTAAGACGTTTGATTAAAGTTATTCTCTTTTTTTCCATGTAATACTGAGACTTCAGTATCCATGAAATGTTTTAACCCGAAATCTAATAACGTGGTTTACACACTTGATGTTGTTGTTTTTGTATACAAAAATATATAAATATACGTATGCTTCTAAGTTGACGTTTTATTTTTATTTTTTGTTTTTTTTTTAAGTAAGGTTTGCTTGTCGAACAAAGATATATATTATTTTTTTAAGTATAAATATGAAAATATTAAGGCCTAATATTTCTTTTTATTTGTTGGTAAAGTGGTAATGGGTATAAAGGATTCGGCACAGTCGAATATAGCGCTCTAACTTATTTTATGTACGAGTATGTTTGGACGTTTTTTTTTTAATTGGAAATAGAAGTAATGCAATTAGGGATACCAATCCCGAAAATCCCGGTATTTTTCGGGATTACAAAATTCCGAATCCCCTGATTGGACGAAACAATTTGATATTATATTCATCGATATAAATATAAGTCAACACATCACTAAAAAGATTTACACAAATTTTTCAAAAATATATAAAAAGTCGACATCATAAATGAGAAAGTTATGCTCGGTCACAACTGACATTTTAATGTCTTAAACCTTCTATAAAAACTAAAGCAAACTATGAATAGAAACTTATAACATCAAGTATTAACATTTATTTTTGTATTATGCATTTATATACCTGTGTATTAAACAAAGTACATCGATTTGTATGATGAAAAAAAATGTAGCAATTGTACTCCACAAAAATTAAAGGTTGATATGCTATAAACTAATCCCCAAAATATTCCGGTTCAATTATTTCGTTCTCGCGTATTGAACCATTTTTAAAAAACCTCCAAAATATGGTTTCTGATAAATTTTTTAAAAATAATTACAACAAGTAATGTTGTTTAAATTAGTTTTCATTCTAGTAAAATTTTTATTTGTTGTCTTCAAATGTGCATTCAAATGTTTTTTAAACAATAATGAATTTCTTTTATTGAAACATGTACAAAAAAATAAATTTTTCCTATATTTAGAATGTGGAATGAAATGTAAATCCCCGAATCCCGAAAAATCTCCAAATCTCGAATAATCCCGTGGTTTCGCAAAATGCCGGGATTAAAAGTTATGAAATTCTGAATACCGGGATTTGCAAAATCCAGTTCCGTTTGGCAACCCTAATTGTAATGACATTGTTGCTTTTTGTATAAGCCCATCAAACACAGCGTCATCACCTTTGAAAAATGGTGTGTTTTTCTTTTAATATCAAAGGTTAATTCAAATCTTAATTCAAATTTGCATAAAATTTGGAGAAAAAAAGCCCTTTTTATTGAGAATGTTTTTATTGTCAAAACGTTATCAAATTATCCACAAACGTTTACATTTGGGAGAAAATTGATCAAATCTCTGGTTTGCTGGGAGCATGTATCTACGTACAAACATACATATGTTATGTATATAGATTTAGTAGTTATCAGAAGCAACGCTTGCTATGATAATTTAATTTTGTGTTTAAATTTTTGGAGTTTGGAAAATACGAAGATTAGTTTTTTTTAATCTAAGTATAAATATGTGAAAATATGAAAGCATACTTTAAGGCATAAATGTTATTATTTGTCAGTAAGGTCGTGAAGCGTACAAAAGATTTGGTACAGCCGAATATAGCGATCTAACTTATTTAATTGAACACTGGGACTAATAAATTGCGCGTAGAAAAAAATTACGAAAAACTATTTTAGAAAATATATTCCCGTAATTTAAACCTCTAAAAAAATGTATATTTTAAGTCATACAAAAAATTCTTTTTTTAAATAAACGAGTTTTTATATTAAAAAATTTATTGTCGTTTTTTATAAAAAAATATTCAAAAAAATTGAATTATTTATGTAATTTACCAATTTTTATGTTTATTTGAAAACATAATAAAATGTATCTGCATTAAAAATGCGTTTATCTAAAAAATAAAATTTTCTATTATTATGATATTTACAAAATTAAACACAAAGGAAGTCATTTGTTTCTAAGGAAGAATTTTTCTTTTTCTGCGTATTATGAAAAATATTTAGCATTTTTACATTAATTATTTTTGGAAATAAGTTTACGTAGTAAGTACGGTTTGTTATTATTTGTTAATTTATTTAATTATAATTATGTTAATAAATAAATAAATAATACTTTTAATTTGCACTTACTTTTTAAATACTCAAAATTAGCTTCTAAATTAAACTCTTTAGTTGGAGTCGTCATTCAATAGAAGTTAATTTTATTTTTTGGTCACATATCTATAAAAAAAACACCACTTAAAAAATTAAAAAGAAATACCAGTGTTTGAACGACGCACAATAAAGTATTAATGAAAATTGCATGACGAAAATAAAAGCAACCGATAGGTAAATAGAGAGTGGAGAGCAGAGAGTAAATTTCAATCCGCTCATATTCTCTCACAGATAAATATATGATTTTTCCTCTTAATTGAAATCAAATGAGACGTAATTTAAATTTGAAGAATTAATTACTTGATTTAAGTACAATTTGTATTTAGTATTAGAATTTTAATACTTTAATTAAATAATTTCAATTTATTGTTTAATTGATTTAATGTTTAAATCAATCCTGTTTTATACTTGCTTTAAGTATACCTCAGTACGAATCGTACTTAAATTTTTAAATACGATTTTTACGAAAAATAAGCAAAATAAATATGGCTTTAGAATGCAGTTCTTCTTTCTGCGTTGCAGTTATACCGAAGCGGGTTTTGCTGTATTTTAAAATTCGATATTGTTCGAATTTTATTCGAATTTTTCCAAACATAATTTACTTCACATAGAAGTCTTTCAATGATGTTTAATACCCCAAGCTTTTATTAACAAACAATGAAATAAATGAAGTTTAAATGAAATATTTAGAAAATTTATGCTTATAAGGGTATTTGTTCAATTACAGAAAAAATTATTGCCTATTTTTTCAATTTACGCTGTTGCTGTTGTATGTTTTAATTAGAAAATTTTATTCCCTAGTTCTAGAAAAGTTTTTAACATTTTTATTAAATATTTTATTTAGTTTTGTATACAAATTTAATTATGACATAAAACGACATAATTAAGTGACAAAAAAATTCGCGGTTTTATTCACGATTCTAATTTTATACAAAATCAAAATATTTCACAAAGTCGCATTTTTAATCATCTATATCTTTTGAAGCTGAAAACCGATTTCATTACTTTTTACAAAATTGATTAAGAAATTATGTTTTAATTTAAGTGCAATTTCTATTTACATATTTATAAATGTTTGTATATTTACAAATACTTTGTCATTTTTTATATTAGTAGAGAGTTAATAGGAGGGGGAATGGTTAACAAATTTAATTTTGCTCTTTCTGATTTTTTTTTTCATTGCATGTTTTGTCATGTATTTGTAAATATATGTATACACATAAGTGTGTAATATGTAAGTAGGAATTGTGCTTAAATCAAGGCATAATTTCTTAATCAATGAATTGGTTTTTTGAAAAGCTAAATTGAAAATTAGTAAAATTTGTGAAAATGCCGTAGGTAAATCTGTCCGATTATAATAAATTGTATTTGTGTCAATTTCTTAATTTCGTAATACAGTTTGGCATCGATGAGGATACTATTTCGATCGACTCCAAATTTGGAAATTGGCTGAAGGGCGATTTTACAGGAAAACATATATTTTTTTATATTAAATGCACAAAAACCTACATTTATAATTTTTTATTTATTACTTTTTTCAGGATTATAGGATTCATTGCGAGAGACAATAAGGGAAGCGAAATTGGAAGGTTATTCTTCAAGTACAAAATCTGCTAAAGCTGCTGATTAAGTGAGTTTTTAATAATGAATAGCATTTAATGAAAATGTAATAAATAATAAATTTGAAAAAAATTTATATATTTCGATTTAGGTTTATATATAAAGTAAGTAGGAAAATTCTAAAAACAAGCGCTTTATGGATAAATTTAAGTAAGAATTCGAGCTTAAACCATAATCGAATTCATCGCTATTAGGGTTGAGTTAAGATCTATATATCTTAAATCAAGTGCATTTAGTATTAATTGTGATCCGATTATTCTGAAATCAATTCCCTTTATGCTCACTTTAAGTATGGACTTAGGCTTAGATCAAGTTAAGATTTCTTGAAAAAAAAAAAACATTTGAGATTAATTCAATCCAAATATGGCTTAAATAAATTAAGAATTTACCGCCATTTTTGATTGAAGTACTACGCACTTTGTTCAAGAAAATCCGTACTTATCGTACTTTGGATACCGCAGATGGTATTCTATTATTAATAAATAAAAAAATATTAAAAATAAATTCAAAAAATTCAAGATAAATTCAATAAATTAAAAACTCAAATATTAAAATTTTTAGTGAAAAATTGCTAAATTTTGAATTTATTTGCACCTGGTCCCAAATTTTTGTTACATAATTAAATGAGCGTCGCAAAGGCCTTTCTTGCGATACTATATTATATTGTTCCATTATACTGTTCCTTTGTCAGAAATAAAAAAAATCCGAAAAACCATAAAAAAGGACCTTTATTCATTGCGATTCAGCTCACGAAAGGATAATGTCAGGACGAAAAATTTTGAGAAAAGATATCTTAAAATGAAGGAAATTTTCATTTGAACTGGGAACATCAATATCCTATTTTCACTCCTTACAAACGAATGTACGTATCTTACAAATTCGGAAACGATCCAAAATGCTGTAACAAATAACACGATTCACATTTCAATAAAATTAATCTATAAATGCACAATTGGGTAATGGTACCCAATTAAAAAAAATTTTTTTCCAACTTTTATTGGAACGTTCTCGTAGATAATTATATTTTTTTTAATATATATTTTTAAATATACCTTCACTTATGTATCGATTTTGATTAAACATAACTCGTTTTATTTTTAACAAAATCAGTTTTATAACAAAGTAAAAAAGATTGAATTTATGCGATTTTTAAAGATTTTTTGAATTATATTTTTTTTCGATACATTTTTTAATATCTTTGAAACTATTAGGCATATTAAAAAATTACATAAGCTTAATAGCTTGCAGATAATTTGAATTCGGTATATTTTTTAGTATCTAATTAGACCAATCAGAGAATTCGTTCCTTAGATATTTTGTCATATGCAGTGCAACCACATTTATTTTCTATATAAAGGTTTATATCGAGAACTAAAATCGATTAAAAAAATGGTTTATAGTCTTAGAGCTCTATGATCACGTGCATATAAATTGTCTCGTAAATCCCGTGCTCTAGAATCATTGTTGCTATGCAGTAAAATGAACACTTACATTTTCATTTTTCTAAATTTTGAATTTCACGATTTTTGTTTATAGAAAATTTTCAAAAGTGTACGAAGTGTCTAGTTTTAAATATTCATAATTTTTTAAAATGAAATCTGGTTTCATTGAAATTACATGTGAAAATGATATATTCATTTTCATTACGTTTTCTATCGGTATTTTTCATACATAAAAATTTCAAGAAGTTGGATGTATAATTAACCATATTTTCCATGCAGATTTCCAAAATTATTTTTTTGATGTCAAAAACTTTGTTTTTGTGTTTTTTTTTTCATCAATGGCATCAATTTTGAAGAGAAAAATTAATTCAAACACATTTTATCTACAAAACATATATATTTTTTTTAAAGAAAAAAGGGCTATCTTTATGTTTTTATTTAATTTTCAAAGGATTGTAATGTTGAAACTCTGTAAACATTTTTTTTAATGTTTTTGTCACAGTTGAGTTGTAAATTTAGTACAATTTTAATCAGTTTAAAACTGAAAAAATTATTTGTATTTTGTTTCGAATGCAATTTTTTTGCAATATTTATTTATAATTTGAATCATGAACACATTTCCGTTTTTTTAAGTATCCACATTTTTTATTTTACAGTTGTAACGTTCGAAGATGGACCTGTTTATCACCAAAGTTCGCTTTTTCATCTCTTGATTTGTAAGATATGATAAATTTAATTTATTTATTGTCTAATTAAAAAAAATTATCTTTTACACCTTTAACTTTTTATAAACAAAAGAGGCTATCTGAAGATTTTATAACACACAATGATAATATATCAAGAAAAAAGAGTTATGTAACATAACTTCGCGAATAATGGACTAGAAAGATTTAGTAGGCGAATTTCAAAATCTGGAAAAATTATTCAAAGAAACAGTTTTATTCTTTCCTGAAAAATTGAGGTTTGGCAGATTGCCTTTTTTGAATATAAGCTCTCGATATATAAATACCATAAAAACGTTAGTATCGAAATTAAATTTGGCATAATTATTTTATATTTAAGTATAAATCCTGCTGCAAAATTTTAAAAGGATCGGCTTATAATTGAACATATCCTCATACAAAATCGGTTCAACATGCATAAATCCCATAAAAATATTTTATAATGAGATTAAATTCATATATTCATAATTGAACATAGAGTTGATATAAGATCCACTCCAAAAAATGATTTTAATCTTCGCACGACAAAACACATTATAGACATGGTTGCCCAAAACCCACTCTTTATATTTTTCACATTTTTTCAATAGAAAAATTTTTTTATTTCCATTACAGTGGAAGAAAAATTGCTTGTATATGATATCTAACAAAACTTACTGAGTAGGATAGAAGGGGGAGTATTCTCCACTTTTATATTTAGTATTCCCTTCTCATAATTATAAACGATATCTGTAAACTTTCTTCTTTACTAAAGACTTAGATATGTTGGCTTTAAGTTCTTTTGATCCTGACTATCTCTCCTTTCGTTCCTTATTTTTATAAATGGCGAAATTACCCCAACTTATCATAGGATAAGTTCGCCAAGTGATGGGCGCAGAATCGCTTGTCTATATTAATGTTTTTTTTATTTTATTTTATTTTATTTTAATAAAACAAAAAAAGAAAAAAAAAATAATTATCTAATTCACAACTTTTGTTGTATAGATGAATCATTATATGTCGTAAATATTTTTCAAAGAAAATCTTTGGAAGTAAATACAAATTAATTTAAAGATTTTTACGATATACGATATACGAACAATACGACGTCTGTGTAAATTGGACAAATATGTTTAACTGAATTTTATGTGAAATAAATAAAAATTCAAATAATCATGCAGATCCAAAATAAGTGCATTGAGAAAATCACTAAATATTTTTTGTTTAAATTCTGTAAGCACTAGAGCGTCTATATGTACAATAATCAAAAATCAACAGCTAGTAAGTACCACATAGTTGATTGCGAGGTTGCTGCAGGATCAGTTGGGTTGGCCTACTAGCAGTCTTGCGAATGCTCCCCAGGATTAGTCTTATGTACCAAAGATAATTTTGTCACACTTTAATGAATTTACTAAAACAGCTGTTGTCAATTCTTGTTCATTATTGCCAAGTTTATAACACGGAATAAAATCTTTATTGAATCTCAAAAACTAAAAAAGTAATCACAGAAAATATTCACAGCCAGTGAATGTGAAGATTTATATTATTTTTGAAGTTTTTTGATAGAAGTAAATATTAAATTATAAAAAAATCAGTTGATTTGTTGGTCCGCAATGAGAGCCTCAAAAAAGAGTTTAATAAAGATTGTCGAGCTAATTTGATTAATTCAAGTGTAAAGAGTTATGTATATAAAATTGTTGGAAGAGACCATACTGATTACTAACATGTTTTTTGATTCATTAGAAAATAAAATTGGAACCTTAAGATTAAGTATAAACCTTAAATAAATAACAAACTAAGTTCGAGTATATAAAAAAAGTGAATTAAACCTTTTAGGAACGTCAACAGAGAAATTATAAATTTCTGTGTGAAGCAAAAAAGTCTATAAGTTTGTTTCATTCAACTATTTATTGAATTAAGATTTTTTTTAAATGAAACATGGCAACACTGCCCACAGTGTAATATTTGGGAGTATCTTCGTGTAATATAAATTACACGAAGATTTAACACCACTCTATATATATAGATGTCATCAAAGCTAGGGATTTCAATTCAAATCTGTTAATTGATATAAAGTTAACTCTGAACATCAATTCATTTTATCTTGTTCGTGTAAATATTATCGTTCCTACTCATTCTACATCAACCAACAATACGTTGATCGATATATTTTTCGTATCTTATAAAGCAAATTTTTTTGATGTATAATCAGTTACATGCATCATGATTTAGTACACTTGAAAAAAAATCTTATTCTATTCCGACACCAACATTAATATCGGAGGGGCAATTCTTCATTATCACTATAAGACTTCTATCACTTAAAGTTATCAGCAGCAGCGCATTAAAATTTAAAAGAAAATTATTCGAATACTTTTTGTACCAAACTCAATGACATAAAAACATTTTTATTTTTAATTTTTATTATCATACAAATAAAATTTATATTACCTTAAAAAAAAAAAAATTAATATAATTAATAATATATGAGGAATTTTTAATAAAGTTTGGAAAATGCTTAATAATTTTTTGAGTTTTTAAGCGATGTAGATATCTCATTATATTCTAAACGAAATAGAATTTGAAACTTTGTAAACAAATATGTATAGTCTTATAGAAAAAAATCAGAAAAATTTACATCAAAATCAAAATTTTGAAAAAGGAAAGTAAAATAACTTTGGTGAATAAATAATTACTTAATTTGAGTGTGTATACAATATTGTAATATGTTTAAAAAGCTACGATCTTCTGCTTTCTAAATTAATTTAAAAATCATAGATTGACTCAAAATTTATGAAGTTACGAGGTTTATAGGAACTACCCTGAAAACGGTTTTTTTTCCAAATTTCGGAAAATTGTTTTTTGATGCCCCCAAGAAGGTCTACAGCCTACATTAGATAGTTTTCCAAGTGAAAATAAAAAGTGCTATTTTGTAGCAGCTTGTAGTTTAGTTTTCCTTAGTATTTAATATCCTTTTTTATATTAAATGTATTCATGTTTCACTGCAAATAATAACATCATAAGATTTCTACTTTTTAAGACGGAAGTTTTGTTGTAGTTTTTGTTTAGTCTGGGGGTTGTGGGTTCGATTCCCACCAGAGACTCTGGTTTGTTTCACTACAACGAGCACACACAAAAAAAAAAAAAAAAAAAAAAAAAATAGACATTTTTTGTTTGTTTTGTTATTTTAAATTCATTAATAAAAATATATGAATGCATAGAAATGGATAAAGATTTACTTAAATTTGGAAAATGTGGCAACCCTAATAAAAAAAAAAAATATTTATTAATTATTTTTATAAAAATATTTTGTGTATAGATATTAGTAAAAGTATACAGAAATATTCATAATTTTCTAAGTAATTATTCACGCAAAACTAAAGGCAAAAGTTGCAAGTTTGTAAAAATATAGTCATATATACAATAAATTTTAAATATAAAAGTTTAAAGGCGCATATTTCTGAAATAAGGCATGATATTGACTTGAATCTTTTTGCAAAAGATCGCTAAAGGATAATCTTAATTTGGAATACATATTTTTAAAATTTCTTTCGCTATTTAGAAATAAACCAAACAAAAGGCCCAATTTGGGGTTTTTGGAGAAAATACAAATTTTTTAATTGTAATAATATATTTGTTTATAAAGATATCTTAATGAAATTTGCAAGAAATGTGGATCTTATTAATATAAATAAAAGCGCGTTAACCAAATTTCAATCGGGGGTAGGGTTTTCCTGAATTCCCAAATAAACTAATCAAAATTTCCAAAAATGGGATTTTTTACATTTCTGGCTATAGAATCCAGATTTTTCCGAAGTCCCGTACATTTTGATTTAAAACTTTTAACAACATATTGAAGATTCTTAAAATATATTCCGCTTGTCGACTCGTACTTTGGGATTCGAGAAAATATGGTCTAAAATCAAAACTTTCATATAAAATGGGTCGAATTCGGGAGGGTATGTACCATGACCAATTGAATTATTGGGCTTGCTTTTCATCTTAAAGTCATCTTTGTGAAGTTATCTTTCAGAAAAGTGCAAAATTATTGTATGTTGTTAAAGAAAATTTTATTTTTGAGATAAAAAAGAGTGTAGATTCTTTTTCGGCTAAAAAAAAACACAAAAGGTCGTCTTTTTTGCAATTTTCAAATTCAAAATCGTTTATTTTTGGAGTCGGTAAAGATATCGACTTCAATTTTTTTTATTCAATAGATAATTTTGTTCTTTAACTAGATAGGAAAAAAAACTAATAAAATCGGTCGGAAATACTAGGATATATATGAAAAAACTGGACCAAGAACATGCAAAATTATGGTGCTTAAAAGCTTCAATGCAAATAACTCGAAAACTATAAGAGATAAATAGGACATGTTAGCATGTTTTTTATAGGTCTTATCAGGGCCTACAACAATATATAAAAATATTTGAAATCGGATGAGAAACAAAAATTTTGCAAGCGATTAAAAATTTTTTATGTCAGAGGTACCTAACTTTGAGCCCCCTTAGCTCCGCCCCTGGGGGGATTGTTGTGCCCCCCTTCCAAACATAACATTGTACACTACTCTGCTACGCCTATACCAAATTTCATAAAAAAAAATTGGCCGATCAGAAGTTACAGATTTATTTCCAAAAAATTTCGATTCGGCCCCACTGTGCAATCTAACCAGATTTTTAAGCAGCCGTTACAAAAAAATTTAATTTTAAATTAAAAGCACAAAATTTAATAAAATAAAACTTTACCATTTCAAGATAAGTTCGAATAAAATTGAAATTTATAAATAATTAAAAATCACATGGGACACGTTGCACAGTGCTTTGATACTTAATCAAAAATCAAAAATAAAATTATATCATAAATATTAAAAAATTTTAAATTTTTAGAGAGCTAATATAATGGCAAAATTAGGTGTGAAAAAAGTTTATGTTTCCTCCTATAGTCAACAATACAACACTCGTACTTTATTTTATTCATCATACTTTTATCATATGATGTATAAAATAATAATTTATTGCATTTTTTTTTAAATAAATAAAGAAATAAAAATTCTAAAAAACAAGTAAGAAAGCTACAGTCGGTGAAATGCGACCATGTACATATATGCATACAATTTTCAGAGATGGTCTTATATGCAAATTGAGGTAAATTGTGGACCAATTCTTGCTAATTCTTGCTGATTTATACAGGTATAAACTTTTTAGTGTCAAATATTACTTCGATACTAATATTTATATGAGATATTTTTACGTTAAAGTGATTTTGGGAAGTGGGTCTTATATGGGCGCTATAGCTTGTTATGGACCAATTCTAATAAAATTGGCGCACTTTTATAAGACTTATTTATGTCAAATATTTATGTGGGATTTATGCACGTTAAAAATGTTTTCGGAAGTGGGGTTATATGGGAACTATTATCAACCGATCTTCTTAAATTTGGCACACTAACTTATGCTTACAGAGAACTTATATATGCCGTTGAAACCCTATTCCGGAAGGACATTTGCATGTGGTCTAGGTAAAATAATGGACCGATTATAACCAATTTCAAAAGACTTGGTCCGTGTATACAAATAATCATATGTACTAAATTTCATCACATTAAATTCTAAAATTTCATCAAAATAGCTTGAAAAAATACAGGTCTTTTTGCACAATGTTTATATGGAAAGTGGGCGTGTCCTTGAACCGATTTATCTAAAGTATATTTGAAGATCACAGAAATACATGTTAATTTATCAATTTTGGTCTCAATCTGACAAAATATCATTTTGAAAGTTCTGTGTGTATAGGAAGTTAGCGTGTCCTTGAATAAATTTGGCTAAAATTCGGTACATATGTAGATAGTCTAAACATATGGCAATGTACCAATTTTGGTCGAAATCTGGTTATAATTGCAGGAAAATGTTATTTTAAAAATTCAGTTCACATGTGAGGTGGGTGTGTCCTTGTCCCGATTTGGTTGAAAATTTTATTTTTTCTTAATCTTACGATAAAACATTACTGCACCTAGTTCAATGTTTCTACGATAATTCCTCTATTTTTACCGATTCGTTATATGGGAACAAAGCACTAGTTTACTAAATATGAATTACAATTAGGGTATTCATTTTATTCGACTTTTTCATTACTCGTTAATCAAATAACTCGAAACTTCAGTTTTTAAATTGCTCAAATAATCGATTAAATATTTTAAATTACTCGAGTTATTCGAGTAAATTATACCTTAAAATTTTACTCATTTTACAATGTTTATTAAAAAATAAAACTAGCATTCTATGTTGTATTAGTGTATTATTGAAAAAGAAAACAAAAACTGTTCTGAAATAGTCTTTACATAATTTTAATTACCCAATTCTCGTCGTAACGTTTATCGATGTATGTCGTAAATATTTTTCAAACTATATTTTTGTAAGCAAAAATAAATTAATTGAAAAATTTTTACGATACGATACAACGATAAACAGAGGTTCTGAATTGGTCAAATATGTAATTAAAAATTGTGTACATTTTTCTCTTTTGATTTCATAGAGCCTTTGTTTCTCTATAGTTACTAAATTTATCTAAACTTGGTTATGAATTCGAATTAAGTTCTGGATAATTTCAGAAAAAGAAGATCAACGATTCTTAACATAAATTATAAGTCTAATTGCTTAATTCAAATTTAAGTCCAAATCTACTAATCGACTAACTTTCCTATTGAGCAGACATTTAAAATTTAATATTGCATATTAGTTATTTTCAACTTCTAGAGTTCTCTCTCAAATAAAAAAAACATTTCTTTTATTCCTTTTATTCATTCTCATTTGTTTTTCGTATAAGAGTAAAAATATACCAACAAGATGCCCACAGTGCCGCCCAACATTGCCCCAAACATAAAAAAAAAAATAATTCGAAAGATAGAGATAAAAACATTTCTCAGCGACGCGATAAAAATAATCTGCTTCTACTAGTAAACAATAAACCAACAGCCGATAAATTCTTAATGTCCAAAGAATTATTTAGCCTTTGAACTTTACAAAAGGAACAGTATACGCCCCATGTCCTAACGATATTCCTGATGATTAAATAGTAAGGGAATTGGTCAACCAAGGAGTAGTGGCCATCCATAAATTTAAAAAGCAAGATAACACTATGACTGGAGCAGCTCTATTTACCTTCGATTTATATAATTTGTCAGAAAAATAAAAATATCGTGGAACTCAATATACGATAATACTACCCAAAACCCATGCGGTGTAAAAAATGCCAAAAACTAGGACATACTACAAAAAATTGCAAAAATCCGGAATCATGTGAAACATACAATTTATCACCACATCCTCAGGAATGTACACGTATCCAATGCGTCCATCAAAATCCAACAAATGTCCACGTTTCATACAAAAAGAGCATTTGAAAATTAAAATAAAAAATAAATGTTCTTTGAACGAATCCAAACGTATATAAAGAAATAGTAATCCATCACTATCTCAATTCCAATTTATTCTTCAATACATTAACAAACACGACAAATAAACAAAAAAACCCTGTTAACAAAAAATAAACAAAAGAACCAAATGAAAATAAAATTAAAAATTAAGTAACCAATAATTCTCTCACTACATCATTACTCTCTTTATTTTCTCCCACTCCTATAACCGACCGCAAAAATCTAAATAAACCAACTACTTCTACAACAACACAACACTCAATAATAACTCAGCGGTTCGCCAAACTAGTTCCGTAACGTGGAATTCGTTAGCCTAGCCACCCAACGGTTCGCCGAACGATAAATTCGTTATTCACTAAGAACTACCACTAGATATTCTCCCACTCGCAATGTTTTTAACTGGTGAATTTAACATGGGAATGTCATTGGAGGTAACCAATTGGAAACCCTTTGTATTACAATTCAGTTTAGAAGCTAAATATATCTTCATAAATAATAAACTGGCACAATCTGCATAACAATTCATTAGTAATTTCGAATGTAATATGATGATGCTACACACATTGCACTGTTCGTGAAAAACTAGCAAAAACAAGTGAATGGTGTTTTCAGTAGTACGAAAACTCTTGCATTTGGGACGAAAAAGTTAAAAAAAAATAAAAATATTTGCACTGAAAAATAATTATTTTCATTTGTTTTCTTAATTTATTTTTTATTTCTGATGTTTTAATTTTACATTTTTCTTCATTAATATCTTCAGCCGGGCTTGATCTTCGAACCTCCTGGTTTGTTGGCACGCGTATTAATCACTGGGCTATTGATCTCTTCATTAAAGAATCTGCTATGAGCTCTTTTCAATTTCGTGTAAATGTAATTCCATTTTATATGTAAAAAATGTTGATCTTTGGTCACCGATTTAGATAAAATTTGGTGCATGTGTAGAGGAGGATACAGAGGTATGTTCTCATTTTTATTTTGAGAACTGTGGCAACTCTGTAGCTTTGACGCTGATTAACATATTTATTTAATTTTTTCTGCAGTAAATTTACCAAAGCTTGTATTTTAAAATGAATTATATAAATTTTGAAAATATTTTTAACATATTTGTTTGTAAGAATTTTCTTTAGTGACGTGTATCTAAAAAAGTCAGTCTTTAATTTTTTTTATATTTTTTTTTTGGGTAGGTATCCTTATATCGGTATACTTGCTACAAAGAAAATTTCATAAATTTAAAATGGAATTACTCATTACATGTAGTAATTTAAATATTACTTTATTATTTTTATATTATTTATTTAGGTAAAATATGATCATTCAACAACCAATTGGATAATAATCCATATAACTCCAATATAACTCATTATATTGTAATGTATTAAGTGTAAAGCTGTCCTAAACATAGTATATTTTTGTGAAAGAAAAATAATATATATATATATATATATATATATATATATATATATATATATTATATATTTTTTTTTGTTATCTAAAAGAAGTATAAACTAAAAAAAAAAATAAGTAAGAAAGATATAGTCGGTCAAGCCCGACCATATGATACCCCACACCATTGCGTATGTCCATCAAAATTCGAGGAGGGGTCTTATATTAAATATGTGGACAATTATGGACCGATACTTTTACCAAGTGTAAAATAAAATATACGAATACAGAATAATACGTATATATGAATATTACATTTACACTTTAGGGTGATTCCCGAAAGTGGCCTTATATGGGAGCTATGGTAAATTATGGAGCGATCCTCGTAAAATTTGTCACCGTGTTTTCTACTTATATAAAACTTTTTTTTGCCGAGTATAAACTTGATAACAACATGTTATGTGATTTATGCACGTTAAAGTGATTTTCGGAAGAGGGTTTTATATGGGAGCTATGGTGAATTATGGACCGATCTTCATGAAATTTGGCACAAAGATTAATACTTATACAAAACTTCTTGTATGGGGGCTAGGTGAAATAATGGATTGATCATAACCAATTTCAATAGGCTTCGTCCTTGTGCCATGAAAGTTCTACGTGCCAAATTTCATTGAATTATCTTCAAAATTGCGACCTGTACTTTGCGCAAAAGATTTACATGGACACAGCCAGACGGACCAACGGATGCACATCTTTAGATCGACTAAGAAAATTATTATGAATCGATTGGTATACTTTAAGGTGGGTGTTGGATGATTTTTTCTGTTACAAACATCAGCACAAACGCATAATACCCCAACCACCTATGGTGGTGTGGAGTATAAAAAACTTGATATTTATGCCATATACAGTGGTCACCTTATATGTATGATAATGATTTTACTACATTTTTAAAAAATATTTTTAAAAGCTAATGGTTATGTCTGAAATAAGATTAAAGTAGTTAAATAAACACAATTTAAATTTGTTTATCGTTTATGTATATCAATCGATTCAGAATTATTTTATGACTTGATTTAACGATGTTCATCTGACTGGCTGGCTGTGCATGTAAACCCTTTGAAGAAGAAACTAGTCGCAATTTTAAAGATAATTTTATAAAATTTGGCACACAACTATTTTGACATAACGACGAAGTTAGTTGTGATCGCACAATTATATATAATTACCTCAGTTATGTCAATATTTCAATAAAATTCCGCATAAATAAGACTGATACAAGCTTCAATCAATATTCCAAATTTTGTGAATATCAGTCCATAATTGACAATAGCTCCCATACAAGGACAATTTCCCAAAATCACTTTAACGTACATAAATCACATAAATGTTTATATCGTGATAATAATTGAAACAAATGAGTTTTGTGTACACAAAAAGACGGTGTCAGATTTTCGTTCCATAATTGACCATAGCTCTCATATAACATTTTCCCAGAAAACTAGTTGTATGGATGTACATAATGGTGTAGGGTATGGCAGGGCTAGGTCGGTTATAGCTTTCTCACTTGTTTGTAGTTTACATTTATTGTTGTTCTAATCTAGGTATTCGGAACAATTTTTTTTTTACCATTTTTGTTTAAGAACTTATTTAACATATCACACACCTGTTTTTTTATATTTTTTTTTTTAATAATTAAATCAGAAATAGTTTCATTTAAAGTTCTAAATAATTATTATATTAATTATATTAATTATTATAATTAATTAGCTATTATAGTTTGATATCATACTTGGTTTTTAAAAATATCTCTTATATATTTAGTAAAAAAAAAAAAATATATTCTTGTCAAAACGTATATACTGGCCAATCTATTTGAGAAATTATATATGTAAACTTTTTTTTTGCCTACTTTGTATTACAATAAATAAGTACTCAAAATTCTGATGGTGTTAGTTTTTTATAATAAAATGTTTAAAAAGATATTTTATACTAAAAAAAGTTTTTGTCACTTAGAAAATTAAGTGCGAGATGGTGTACTGAGTAAGACGTTAATCATTGAAAACGAATGGTTAATTTGTGTCTAAGTTCAAATCCCACTGACGGCAAAATATTTTTGTTTTTTTATTTTTGCTTAGGTATATATTTTTGAGTATTCCTAGAGTCTAAAAATAACTATTTGAATTTGTGGACAGCTCGCACAAAAAACTAGTTATTCAGGCAACAAATAAGAAGTTTATATTTGTTTCCAGTTATACCTGCTAGCTTAATAGAACCAATTTTAAATATTTTCCAGAATTGTGTTTTACATCTCTAAATTAAAAACAATTAATTAATAATGTAAGATTGTTTTTATTGAAACTTAAATATAGTACCATCGATTAGGGTTTTTTTTTTGAATTTTTTGAAATGAAAAACAAGTTAACATAAAAGTCTGAGATATATAGTTTTTAATATAACTTACAATATGTACTTATTTTATTTGTATGAAATATTTAAAATTGTTTGAATTTTGAAAGATGCATTATACTTTAATATTATTTTATTTTTGTTAAATAATTATGATTTATATTGTTGTTTAATATTCTTTATATCATTGCTTTTTTCTTATAATTTAAGTTTTTAAATATGAAATATTCAAATTCTCGGGTATCCCCAAACCCTAATCAATATGTACCCCTTCGCTAGTTCCACACATTACACGGAATACTCTTAACTCTTTATACGGTAGGGATTACCTGCTAATCACTATTGAAACAGGATGTAACTCTAACTCAACCAAATGTAAAGCTTTCCCGAAATTCAAAGTTGGAAACGCCAATTGGCTACAAATTAAACAATGTTGTATCAGTCAAAATATCAATATTAATAGATAAAGTAATGTTAATTTAGAAGCCTCAAAAAAAAAAAAAAAAAAAAAAAAATAAATAAATAAATAAATAAATAATTCGTTTCGCTGCTAATTCATCAATTCGTTAGTCGGGAATAAAAATTTTAACACCTTTTGATGTATAATAAAATATCAACATATATTCACTTCTTCAATAGATATTTCTAATAGTTTTGTCATATTTTGGTCCGACTTATCAAAAGATACTGAATTTCATTCAACCTTTTCAAATAAAAAACATGAAATCTTAACATCTCCATATAACATCAATGGTCTATCAAATATAGGTAAACAAATATAAAATATCATCAATTTAATTGAACTGGAGAATGTCCTCTCTAAAGCAAAGGGTAAAACACCTTGATATGACAAAATCTCCTATCCTATGCTCATCAACCTGCCACATTGCTTAAAAGAACTTCTATTATCTATCTACAACAACATATTTGACTCTGGAGTATACCTTCAAAACTGGCGTAATGCAATAATCCTAATATTTCAAAAACCCAATAAGCCTATTGAAACAATAGCAGCTATAGACCAATTTTTTTAATACCATAAATTGGCAAAGTTTTCGACAAAAATCATAGCAAAAAAACTGGTTCGGCGGTAAAAATAAACTTAAATGCAATAAAAAGAAAATAATATACATGCTCTAATCTATATAATCCACTATATAGGCCGACTTCGAAAGGGCATTCGATCGTATCGGTAGCCAGGAGAAAAAAATTTACATGATAGTTAAGGCCCTCTTAGTCAATCGAAAGTTCAGTGTTCTAGTTTCCACTATATAATAGAATCCCTCAGAGCTCTCCATTGTCAGTAGTTCTTTTCCTCTTGGCCTTCAATGAAATAAGCAAAATAGCATCCAAATATAAAATTATAAAACATTCTTTATATGCAGACGATGCAGTATTTCTTTCCAAAAACAACGATTCCTCTCGGGTAAAAAGAACATTTTCAAATCTTGATGATATCAAAATATGGCGCTAAACTCTCTGGATAAATGTAAAATTCTTCACATTGGAAAACTATGCAACCCTCGACTACAACATTGTCGTGATTGAACATGTCACAGAATTAAAAATATTAGGTGTCATTTTCGACAAAAGCTGTACTTTACTGTAAAAAAACTATGTAAAGATCTCTGCTAACGTTTAAAAATAACTAAGTTTATGTCTATAAAAAATGCTTAATACACATAAATACTCTTTAAACATGTCTAAAACAATTTTGCACATTACCAATTTCTGTTCGCACTGTATCACACCGCAATTATATGTTCCTTCGGAACTTTCCACACTACAAACACAAAAACATGCTGGTAGAATCTGGCTTTTCATCAATCACAGAACAGCAACTCATCCCAAAATTATTTATATTAAATAATGGCAACATATTCAAACTTTTGAAAAATACTATCAAACAGAAAGGTATTTGCAAAAACCAATCACCACTTCACAGGTGCATAGAATACTTCAGAAAAATTCTACCTAATCTTAATCCCATTCTGTTAAAAAGAAATAATGAACCTTGGTTTCAATTAAAAAATCATAATATATTCTCCATCTTCTTAACTTTCAAAAAAAAAAAAAAAAAAAAAAAAACTGTACTACACAACGATACAGAACCAATAATTCTTATCAGTAAGAAATTCTATCTCATGTAAAGATTGTAAATTTATCTTCACAGATGGTTCAAAAAATAACTTATATATCCCATTTGGACATCATTACAGTGAATGCCCTTGCTTTTAAATTAGATATTTATTATTGTTCGAAACAAAAAGGTCTATATGTTATATGCACCGCTATATCTGCTGCTATACCAACATAACTATTTCCGGACACTTAATCTAGGAAATTCGCAACACTTAAATAAAACATCCAAACAAGCTTCGCATTATATGGGTTCCTGGACATGTAAATAAATATATGAGGATGTGATATATCAGATAAAATAGCAGGAAACGCAAAAAATACCCACTACTAATATTTTTCACTCACGTAATTATTGACCTTCAACATCTTTTATCCATCTTAATTCTAACGAATGGACATAATATGTTCATTCATATAAAACAATAAACTCACTTGATGTAAAAAATATATATCCACCCACATCCATTCGTCAACAAATGGTATTATTCAGAAGACTAAGACTTGGTCACACGACCATCACACATCGACATCTATTAACCAAAGACAATAAACCTATCTTAGATACATGTCAAAAATATGACTCAGATAGAATATTAACATTTGATTCATTTGGACACATAGTTCATTGCTCATCGATCCTAGTCATCAAAATACATATAAATATTATTTTTCTATTTCTAAAAAATATCATTTATTAAATAAGATATAATTATGGAAATATTAATAATATTGTTAGAGTCGAAGGCCATTGCCGCTCGCACTTAATTTTATTTATATAATATCAATTATTGTATTATATAATTCTAATAAAATAAAATAAAATAAATCCAAATCCCTTCTATATCACACGTTTCATCCAAACATCATCATAATATCATCTACACCAGACTGAGCATATATTATCTATCATTCGTAGAACCAAATTAAATTATCTAAATTTTACATTTACATTTTGTATTTTTTAAAGTGACATTTATATATTTATTTGATTTTTGTGATTGAAAAACAACATTTACTTCGCGTTGTAATTTAGGCATATATTCAGTTCTTTTTATCAAATACAATTTTTTTAATTAGTAATCTAAGCCAATTGCTATTGGTGCTGGTGCTTTTAGCTTTAAGATTTATTGTAATTTTAATTATAATTTATTTATTTATTTAATAGCCAATGAAATTACAATTTCATACAGGCTAGCATATATATTATTCTTAAAGCTATTAACAATAAAATATTTTCATAATCATTCAATAACAAAAACTTATTATTTAACTAAGTTAAAAATACTCCTTTTAATGCGGATTGGATTTAATGTGAAATCAATATATGGATAGAAATCAATATATGCTGAATTGATTGCATATACGTCTCATGGGATCAAAGTTGGCATAATTGGTTCGAAAATATTTCATTTTTAAAGGAGTGTAATTTCTAGTTGGACGACTTGGGATTACGAATTCGATCTTGCGAAGCAGGAACTCAGAAGTAATTGAACCGTTTACTAAATTAACTACAAATGAATTATTCATATATTTTCTTCTACTTTCAAGAGTAAATAAGCTGTAATAGACTTTTATAATATGGTAAATTAATATTTGGATTCAGTGGAAGATTACGAAGACAAAATAAGAGAAATTGTTTCTGGACCGATTCACTTTTCTTTATATGAACGTTGTATTGAGGATCTCAGACCAGGATAGTTTACAATCAAGCAACACACTCAGATTAAGAAATTCTTCGTCTAGATCAAGTTGATATTCATTTATTGTGTATCTACAGAGTACTGGACTTCTTCTGTAGGACGTCATGTGTTTACACTTTCTTAAATTCAGATCCATTAGATTCATCATACACCAATCATAAAGATTGTCAAGATCTGATTGGAGTAAGGAACATTGATAGGAATAATTAAAGCTATGGAACAGCTTTACATCATCAGCATACATTAATATTCTAGAATTCTTAATGCAAGCTGGTAAATCATTTATAAATATTAGGAATAATAAGGGGCCGAGATGACTACCTTGTGGAACACCAGATAAAACAGGAATGGTTTTTGATGTACATTCTCTGAATAATACACATTGGCATCTGTTTTTAAGATATGAGGAAATCCATTTAAGGAAAACAGGAGAAAATCCTAGTTTATCCAATTTGAACAATAGGAGATCGTGATTTACTTTATCGAAAGCTTTACTGAAATCTGTGTATATTGCGTCTGTCTGTAAACCGGAATCAAATGCGGTTATATAACTGAAGTTGTGAACTCCAAAAGGTTAGTAGTAATGGAACATCCTTTTTTAAATCTATGCTGAAATAGCGAAAGATAACATACAACTTGATGCGAAAGGATTTCAGTAACTATATTTTCGAAAAGTTTTGGAATAACACTTAATTTAGCAATACCTCTATAATTGGAAATGTTGGATCTGCTACCGGATTTAAACAAAGGTATAATATAAGATAAAAAATATGAAAATAAGTAAAATAAAAATAAATACAATAATTTCAAATTGTGGTGTCATTTTTTACATTCTAAACATTTTATAAAAATTTTGAAACAGTTTTATTCAAGCAAAATGAAAAAAAAAACTGAAATTAAAACATCCTTAAACCTAGTTAATAAAGGACACCTTTAAAATATTTTTTATCCGAATTATTCGATTAAGCGGCATAATTTACTCTAATAAATTTTTACTTCAAATTCTTGATTTTAATTTAATCGAATAATTATTTGATTTTAATTTGGCGATTAATCGAACAAACATTATTCGATTGAATACCCTAATTGAAATTATAGAAATAGAATAAACAATGAAATAAGAGAAAACAAAAAATATAATTACGCTGCGTTCAATACTAACCGACGTACAGAGGGGTGAAATTGAGAAATGTTGTGATTAAATGAAAATTTAAAATTAATATTTTGAAAAAATTATTGATTCATTTTATCTATTTAAAAATAGATAAAATGAATCATTATCTGCTTAAAAAAAAATCTTTAATTTTTTCACTCCCCGTGTGAAACGCCATCAAATTTAGAGATTTTTAGCAATTTTTAATAACAGTGCAAAAAACTGAAAATTTTACTTTCTCATGTTTATATTTTTGTGATTTATTTTAAAAAAAGTATTTTTTTTTTACAATGGAATTGTTAAGCATAGATATTTAGAAACATATTTAAGGAGTTCTTGTTAAATTTAATGTTGTAGAAATATTTTTAACTAGCGTTTAACTTGGCAAAGTACAGTGTGTGATTTTGACAATATCGCTTATCAAAACCCCTAAAATTTTTTTTGAGTTTTGAAGAAAAGTTTGTTGTATTGATAAAAAATAATTACAGATAGCTGAAAAATAAAAAAGTATTAAAAAAATTTTAACGGTTATTAAGTAATGACACTTTAAACAGCACTGTAGTTGAAGACAAATATTATACGAAGTATTTTTGGTGAGAAATTCAAATTTGAATATTTGTACCTTTTTTTATTTTAACTAAGATCTTTATGAATCTTTTCTTTTTTTATTTTAAAGATTGGTGTGTTATCGATCATAGTAATAATAATAATTTGAAAAGGGTTTTCTATTCACAAAGCAATAACTGATCATGCGTCAACTTATTTCTCGCCAACAAATTTTTGATGTTTGGTTGCTTGCATCAAAGAACAAGAAAAGCTTGAGTGTCATTGTATTTATTTCTGTAAATATTAATACAAATTGAAACAAAATAATAAAATCAATTCCAGATGGCAGTTAGCGAAAAGAATAAAACGTCGGTTTTTACATTTAAATAGAAATGGGTTGATTAAAGAGGTTGATTTATCATAATATTCCTTCTTCTCTAAACACTTGTGGAAGGCCTAGCAAACATTTCGAAGATTATTCAATTGTATCCATATCAGATACTGATGGCAGCCGAAATGCAAATGCGTTCAGCACTCATCTGCTGCAATGGTTGCTGAACTCATAACTGCTTCTCTAAAAAGAGATAAACTCATACAAAAAAGTAGCTCAAATAAATCCTTGAGTCTTTCCGCTGATTAAGCATTAGCTATAATACTAGATATGGGTTTATCTACACATGACTTTCAATTGTTAAGAGAACACATATGCAGAAATTATTGGCCTTGATGTAGAACTGGTAAAGCATTTTCACATTATTTAGGAATCTATCGCATGTGGTCATGAAATCGATTCTGTTGTCTTTTAAAATTATGCCATAAAAACTAGGAATATTTATCTGCAAAAATGTAAATAGTTTTATATGGCCGCTATATAGGCCTATATCTACATATAGGCCAATAATTTCTGCAGTCTGCAGTTTTCTGCATTACGCAAAACGCCTTGCAGTGTTTGCGTCATTATAGTTTCGAAAATTAGGCTTTGCAATATCCACTAGTAACCCCGTTTTTCTCGAAACCACTCTTGAATATACTTTTTCCGCATCATCATTTTTGCTTTGTTGGCCTCCTCTTTGACTTGCCAACTTTTGATATACAATCTATATGACATATGTTACAGACACTACATTAAATGGATCCACGTATGGAGGTGATAATCTTACATGTAACATATTGTGGTCAACTTTCACACGAAAAACATGTAGAGAGAACTCCAATAGAGATTTGCTGCATATACTATTAATATCATCAGATCCATTAAGTTGCAGCTTTCGAAAACCACCAAAAACAAAGAGGTGAAATATAACACCTGATGTTTTGTTTTTGTTATAGAATACATATATCTTTTGAAGATAACGATGTTGTTGTAAAATAGATGTATATAAATAGGTATATATATATATATATATATATATATATATATATATATATATATATATATATATATAGATAGATAGATAGATATACTTGCATACATCCATATATACACGTACATTAATTTTTCATGAAACTGGCTTAGTGGTGCGAAAATGGTTTGTGCCTAATTTCATCAATATAGCTTTATTAATTACAAAAACATAGACTTTTGATCACTCAGAATTCGAAAATCTCACACTGTGCAATGCCAGGAAATTTGCAATGTAATAATAATAAAAAAAATGCACCAAAAATCCAAAACTCGTTCAAAAATAAAAATAAAAAGATTAAAAAAATTGTATCCCTAATCGAAATACAAAATCTGTTTCCGGTAAGATTTGGAGAACAAACAATGAGTATAGCAAATTTAGACTTTTTAAAACCAAAACCGACTTCTAAAGATATTACAGAAAATAAAAAAAAAAAAAAATAAATCTGCCTATTTCCGTTAAGATTTGTACTTACTTATGAAAATATCTCCTATATTATATATCTTTTTTTAATCGATCTAAAAACTTTAATTTTTTACTTTTATAAAGAAATTCAAAAAGCTTTTTGACGAAAACTAATACGTGTAGTATGAAAATAAAAAAAAGCGGATTTTTAGCTATTTCGAATGAAAAAATATATTAAAAAAATCAAGGTAAATATGCTTGTTTTCATAATAGAAATTAAATAAAATTAAAGTAATGAAAATTTAAAATAAAAATTTTATTAACTTAATTATTTGCATTACTTAATTGAGAACTGTATAGAATTTTCAGAAAATCAAATAGAAAAGTAACAGTAGAGCAAGTTTTGATATATTATGTCACTTTAATGCGCTAACGTAATTGTGAATTTTCGTTAAAGTGACAGTGTCTTATATGGAAGCTATGGTTATTTATGGATCGATCCTTCTGAAATTTGACTGTAAGATTAATACTTAAATGAGATTTATTTTTACTAAATTTTATATTTATAAGATCATTTAAGTAGGAATTATGAAAGAAAAAGTAATTCCGGGAGGTATTTATATATGGGAGGTACGGGCTCATATATTTGCGCGATCCTCATTAAATTTGGTAGTTTGATTTTTGCTTAGAAAAATCTCGCAAAACTAATCTATGATGAATTTTATTTAAATACGGACATATTTAAGATAATTGTGAGCATTTGACATATTTTCGGAAATTTTTAACATGGGGGCTGAGTGAAATGATGATTACATTTTAACCATTTTTATTGTGTTACGTTATTGGCCCAAAATAGGTTCAAGTACCAAATTTCATAAAGTTCTTGATGCACGGACAGCCGGACGGACTAAAAAAAATTAAAAAATTCAAAGAGTATTTTTTCGATGTATTAATGAGCTAATTATTGCAACAAGATTATAAACAAAGCGCTATACACCTTCCCTGAATTAAGCGAGATTTTTGGAGATTCTACCCTACTGTGCGACGGTTGACTATAGGAGGAAAACTAATATAATGTTAAAAATTAAGCATATTGTAATACTTAATTGTAAAAATTCGGAAAACTTGTAAGTTAAAAATATGATATTTACAATTGACATTAAAAGGGACGAAGAATGCATTCCATTCTGCAAGTGTCTAATAATCTTTTTCAAAAACATAATTTTCATTAATTGTTACATTAATTAAATGAATTCGAATCTAATCTGAATAAAATTAAAATTTACTAATAATCATATTTAAAAATTTTATTTAATGGGATGAATTTAAATGTTGATAATTTTAAGTTATACTTTACTATTATCTATTGGTTTGACAGTTTTGAAGAATTAAATATATAGAAAAAAAAAACTACGAACATATTTAATAACTAAACCTTATGCTTAAAAATATTTGTTTCTACATTTTTTATATCCACAAAAAGAAAAAAAAAATATTAATCTCATTCTGTATCCTGTGTAGAGGAAAAAAAGACGAAAGATAAAAAGTTACAGTCTTGTTAATTGCTTAACTTTTTTATTTCAAGATGGTAATTTATTTCTAAAAGGATGTTAAAGTCATCAAGATAAACCCCTTAATAACGCTTATTCTTATAAACATTTTTTTTTTACAAAACACATACATATTTACGCAATCTTACTTATACAGTTTCAAATTTAATGTTGTTATAAATAAAAAAAAAAAAAAACTCAAAGGAAATAGCAAAAAAGTGTAAATGACACTGCCGCTATAATACTTATTTTCGGAGTTGTTCTTCATTCAAGGACTCCACTTAAATATTGTATTAACCTAAAACCATAGATTTAAAGCCGAACACAAGAAACGACAACAACAAAGAGAAGGAAACATAAATGAATATATTTATAATCGTACGTCATGGACAACTTATTACATATAATAGCAACAAAAACGGAATAGTTTATTGTGTTGTTTTTTGTGCAAATGAATGCATGTATGTATGTGTGTAAGTGCTAGTGTGTATGTGTTATAACTTGACAATATCATTGGCAACTGAAATGGCCAAAAGGGACAGTAACCCTTTTACCAATGAAAGAAGATACAAACACACACACACAATCATACCCTTCAAACATTTGGAAGACAAATTTGTTGCCAATCTTCCAGACGTCACTTATTAGTAATTTCTAAATGATTGTCGGAAGATTGTGTAAAAATTATAAAAACAAAATACACTGCTATTGCGCATTAATCGTCCATACGTCACTTCTTAGTGACTTTTAGACGATTATCAGAAGAATTTACGAAAATTACAAAAACCAAATACATTACTATCGTTCTTTCATCTTCAAAAAGTACACTTTGAAGTCACTTCTGTAAGCGTGTGTTAGGAAGATTGTCAGTTCTTTTTATAGAAAGAAACCAACACGGAAGATAAGCATGTATTTTAGTAATAATTTAACTTAGGTACAGTTTGGCTGTAATATTAAATATAAAAAGAACAATTTACCTGACAATTAAGTATTTTATTAAAATTGTATTTAGTAAAAACATACTTTTCTCACAATTTAAATTTATTTTACAAAAATCTCTATCAAAAAGACAAGTATTTGCAAATAAAAAAGGCCAAAACTTTGCTTGTAAAGAAGTTTGGTCATATTCTTCTTAATTTTTATGTGGATTTCTTTTTTTGTAATGTACTACCGGCATACCTATTGATTATATGAGATATTCTATATCAAGATCAGTTTACAATTCAGAAAATATCCAATGTTACAATAATTAACTTTTTAAGATCAAAAGAAACTTTTAAAATAATCCAAAATATTTTTACCAGTTTATAAATTCTAAGCGTAGAGTACTCGGATATCCGTCCATGATGAAAATTGTAGATAATGAAACCTCAAACGATGCAGATATTTGAGATATATTTGCTGCTCTCTTCTCTTCTTCCTATTCTGAAAAAAATTATATCAACTTTCTAATTATCCATATCTAATTCTTGATGCAACCCTAATAAATAGTTTAACATTAGATGGCAATGACAGCTGTACAGAATCTGAAATATTCTAATGAATGTGGATCTGACGGTGTTCTAAGCCGCGTTCTTATAAAATAGTTTCTTGTTATCTTTCTCCTTCCCAGCATGGATTTAGAATAGGAAGTTCCTCTACCTCTAACCTTTTGGAGTTAACAACCTCAATTATAACTGCATTCGATATACAGATTTCAGTAAAGCTTTCTATAAAGTAAATCACGATCTCCTATTGTTCAAATTGGATAAACTCGAATTTTTTCCTGTTTTCCTTAAATGTCTTAAATATAGATACGAATGTGTATTATTTAGAGAATGTACATCGAAAACCATTAAGAATTCTAGAATATTAACGTATGCTGATGATGTAAAGCTGTTCCATAACCTTAACTATTCCTATCAATGTTCCTTGCTCCAATCAGGTTTTGACAATCTTTATAATTGGTGGATGATGTATCTAATGGATCTGAATTTAAGAAAGTGTAAACACATGATGTTCTAGAGAAGAAGTTCAGTATTCTGTAGATACACACTAAATGAATATCAACTTGATCTGGTCGATGTATTTGTTGATCTGGCTGTATTGCTTGATTGTAAACTATTCTTTAATACCCACGTTTCAAAAATCGTTAATAAGGAAGCGCTGGGGAAAAGAATTTAATGATCTTCTGTTTCAAAGCGATTATTCACACCTCTCGTAAGACCAATCCTGGATTATGTTTGAGGGATCCTCAATACGAAGTTCATATAAATAAAATCGGTCCAGAAACAATTTCTCATATTTTATCTTCGTAATCTTCAATGAAATCCTGATATTAATCTACCATCATATGAAAGTCGATTACAGCTTATTGATCTTCCTACTCTTTAAAGGAGGAGAAAATATTCTCAGTAAATCCAATCCGCATTAAGAGGAATATTTTTATCTTAGTTAAATAATAAGACTATTTTGGAATGATTATGGAAAACATTTTACTGCAAATATCTTTAAGAATAATATCTTTGCTAGTCTGTAAGAAATTGTAATTTCATTGCCTATTAAATAAATATAATAGCAAGTAAAGAAGATATAGTCGATAAAGCCCGACCATATGATACCCGACACCATTGTGGACGTCCATCAAAATTCGTGGAGGGGTCTTATATTAGACATGTGGACAATTTTGGACCGATAGTTTTACTAAGTGTAAAATAAAGTATACGTATACAGAATATTACGTTAATACTAACATTTATATGAATTTATGCACTTTAGGGTGATTTCCGAAAGTGGACTTATATGGGAGCTTGGGTAAATTATGGACCGATCCTCATAAAATTTGTCACTATGATTTCTACTTATATAAAATTTATTTCTGTCGAATATAAAACTGATTCTAACATGTGTATGATATGAAGAAGGCCTTACATGGGAGCTATAGTCAATTATGGACCGATATTCATGAATTTTGGCACAAAGATTGACACTTATACTAAACTTCCTTACATCGAATTTCATTAAAATATTGCTATATTTAAGGCTTTTATGATCGTTAAACCCTTATTCCGGGCGGACATGTGTATGTGGGCTAGGTGAAATAATGAACCGATTATCACCAATTTCAATTTCCTTGTGTTATGGAAGTCCTACGTGCCAAATTTCATTGAATTATCTTCAATGAAGTTGACATGGACTGCCAGACAGCCAGACGGACAGACGGAGATCGTTAGATCGACTTAAAAAGTGATTCAGAGTCGATTGGTATACTATAAGGTGGGTGTTCGATGATCTTTTCTGTGCGTTACAAACATCAGCACAAACGCATAATTGGGGTATTACCTATGGTGGTGTGGGGTATAAAAATACTGCACATTGATAAATATGTGTGAATAAAAATACATAATTATGAAATATTAAAAAACTTTAATTTTAACTATAAATACAGTTATAATAGAAGTGAAAATCATCTAATAGAAGAAACGAAGACGGTACTTCTCTGAGCATAGATAGGTTATCGTCCAAAAGATTCATTTTCGACACCTGTAGAAATTTCCTCTTCGATACTTCTAGAAGACTCTTTCGCGAGGTGACTTCCGCAATAGAAAATGTTTGCACACAATTTAAACTGAATTGTGACACACTTCCAAAGAGAGCTTTTGGTGCTGCTGGTGTGCCTGTGCAGTTAAAAAGAAAATGACCTTTTTTCTTATCAAAATACAGTAGAAATGTCAAAATGACAATAAACAAAAAGCAAAAAAAGAAACCATTTCCTTCTGTTGGGATTGAATTTATATACCATGGCCAAAGCTCAAAAGACAAACTTGAGAGAATAGAAATAAAAAAAAAACTTATCATACACTTCTTTGGGTAACATTGACACTGTCCCCAGGAGGTGGTAATTAGAGTTAGTTATAGTTGGTAACATGACAAATGTGAAACGGTGCAAAAGTAAAAAATTAAAAATAATCGAGAGAAATAAAAATATAATTAAAAGTTCGTAGTGCAATTGATTTATATCTGAATATTAAAGTAAAACAAACTTGGGTTAACGAGGTCGCAATCTTTATACCCTCATTAAAATTTTGGATATACATATTTTTGTATTTTTTTAAATGTATTTAAAATGTTAATTTTTAATTATACTGTAAACAATTTATTAGAGCAATATGCACTTAATTTTAATTTCACATCAATTCAACTAATGAATATATTGTAAAAAATTTACAATTAATGTTACACTGATGGTTAAATCTTAAAATTGACAATGAAGTTTAAAAAATGTTTTAGATTTTTTTCTGCAGATATGTTAAATTTGTAGAAAAATTAATATAATAGAGATTTATTTGTCATTTCTCTTAGGCTTTAAGATTGATTAGACTTGATTACGTCTATCTTAAAGTAAATAAAAATATCTCCTCTCCTATTTTTTGTTTTATTTTACGAAAAAATGTATATTTTAGAAATTATGAAAATTGGGTATAGGATTTTTAAAAAATCTTAAACCAGGTCGTCTTACTTACACTAATGCAAT
This sequence comes from Protocalliphora azurea, assembly GCA_932274085.1. NCBI lineage: Eukaryota > Metazoa > Arthropoda > Insecta > Diptera > Calliphoridae > Protocalliphora > Protocalliphora azurea. The sequence goes on from OW026520.1 coordinate 80,771,311, forward strand.
TAATTTATCTGTTATTGATTAAGACAATTTTATATGTTTGGAGCCTAAAATTATTACCTGTTATAGAGTGACATATATACTTACATATTCTTAGTAAAAAAAGGTCTATAGAGCATAAATTACAATAAAAATTTTGTTTGCCATTGAAACATAAAAATGCCATTAAAGTCCTTTTATTGTTGAAGTTTTCGTTGTTATTGTAAGTAAATAAATGGATATGATAAAAGGATAAGCAAAGAGTCAATTTATGTGGGTTTGTGAGTATTTGCATTTCAAAAGGATTAAATTTGTGATTATAGACAAATATTCAATTTATTTAAAAGATATTACAAAATTAATTCTTTTAATGAGATTTATTTCTTCCATATTTTACACAAAATATGAATGTATTCAAATATTTGTATTCAAATGTAATAGACATTACTTCTTTCTAAAAGAATATATCTACATATAGCTATGAATGTTAAATACAATGAGTGATACACATACATCTATATATTAGATGTTCATATTGATCCATAAATGCACCATATTTTATAAAGAAATATTTGTACATACACACATAAATTCTTGTACATCTCGTTTCAATATTCAATTATTTTGATTAGCAAATTTTATAGTTTTCTTTTGCATAAAATATTAAAAATATAGTAAGTAGAAATTCATGAATATTAATCGAATAAATTGCATTCTACTAGTAAGAGTACAGTGATTCTCGAACATTTTATTTACGACAACAGATTTATGTAAAATCTAGTACAGGGATTCTCAGAAATAATAGCTTCACGATCCTCTTGCGACATTACAACTCAGGCACGACCCACCACAATTTTGGCGTAACAAATAAAGGAAATTAAAAAAAAAAAATAAATAATTTTTTAACTAAAAAAAATTAAAAAGCTAGAAAAGCTTACAAAAAGATTTGGAAAAATTATAAATTCTTTGAACTAAAAAATAATGTATCAAAAATAGTAAAATAGAGAATGAATAGCTCTACAATAGATCACAGCCATATTCGAAATGAAAAACTTATGTTTGCTAACGAGTGGCTAACTTTAACTAAAAAACAAAAAAACAAAAAAAAAAAAAAAAAAAAAAAATGATTTAAAAAATTGTCAATTTCTTAATAAAGTATTAATAAACTATTTTTAAATTATTTGTTTAATTTTTTATATAACAAAATTTTTATAAAAAGTCGTTCAATTTTGCCAACAATTTTGTAGTTCTATTTCCTAGGTTTCCAAAAGTATTTCAAAATTGTCACTAAATTTAAATTTAAATTTTATTGACTATTAAAAATACATGTTTCATTAAAAACTATATTATTTATACGCTAGTTTTATTAATTGCACTGAGAGAAAAATGACGTTGCAAAATTGGTAACGGTTATGTTTACATTGCCACAATACACGGTATCTATTTTTCGAAAACTTTAATTTTTAACTTGTTAGCCATTAAATTTTTACACATCGCTTCCATGAAGCTTAGCTTCCTGATTTTAATTGTAAAACAATAAAAAATTCAAATTTTTTAACGTTTATTAGGATTTCCGAGTATCTAAAAATTTTTGTTTTATAAATTCAAAATTTATATGTTTCTTTTGTAATTTGCTGTTAACTAAATAAAAATATATTAAAAAAAATCTGAAAAAAATTTGGACCCCGTATTGCGAAAGAAAATTTTTTAAATTTAAAGTCCAATATCTCGGCAACGATTTTTGTGTTTTTCGGATGTACAACTTTTACTCACATATTAATATTTCAAATCGGATGATATAAAAAAAAAAAAAAAATCGGGACCGTTTATTTTCAAACTCGAAATTTGGAACCTTGTAGACCGCCCCAATTAGGCCTATATAGTCCAAACACAAATCTTAAACTCGTCATACCTCTACTACCATCATGTAAAATTTCGCTCAAATCGAACTATTAGTTTTGAAACTACATGTTTATTTCCATTTCAATTTTCGAATCATACAATTTTTGTAACTCAAAAAAGTCGCCGCCGTCATTAATATTGCCAACTTACTATGTTGGAAGTTTGCTTGACTTGGTTTTCTTTCGGTGTTGTTATTAAACTGCGGTTGTAAATGCGCAAAGTTACTGTGGAAAAATTAATTAATTATGAATAAATTTGTAAACATAATGATTGCTTCGAAACGGAATACTTTATCGAAAATACTTTCTCGAGAATACGTGGTGAAGAAGTCAAATATATTGAAAATTCTATTTGCACAATTTCTTCAACAGCAAAGAAGCAGCAAAATCCAGTGACGATGAATAACTCCATCAATTCCTGAAACAAATAAATATATCATCTATTATTTTTGTTTATTTGAAAGGTGAGTTTGAAACTTATATCTAACATTAACATGAAATATAATTATTTATTGTATTATTTATCTGTATTATTAAGGGAGGCCTGTCAGGCCTGTAAGCGGAGTTGAGAATGAAACTTATTGATTGGAAAAAAAGAGGTAAAATTATAATTATATTTTATTTAATGATATTTGTATGCTTTTTATAATAATACTTATAATAAATATAACAACAAATAAAAACTATTTTTTTTTTTTTTGGTTTTAATTTATTTCAAATAAAGGTGGGTTCAAAAAAAAAAAAAAAAAGACGGCTTGAATTCGATACCGATTCTTTTTCAAGTTCATACCGATGCGATATCAAGTTCAATCACTGTCGTGTTTATTTCAACCCGTTACAGATTTGAACACGCCATTTTCAAATTTAACACATATGTACATGTTTAATACACTATTGATACTGAATGGTTTCATTTTGAACATGATTGTGATCATTATTTCTCTGGGTGTGTGTAATAATTACATTAATAATTTCAATTTACTTTCAGTCTTATGAAAAACATTATTATTTATTTTATAACATTTCTGGAACATTAGTTAATAATAGTTTCATAAGTCGATTTCATGAAAACTTAAAAAATACTTAGAAACTTTAGTAACTTGATGCAAGTGTTGCTGATAAACGTAATGTTCTTTTCCATTAATTTCAAATCGGTTGATTCGATTTACTTAAAAATTCAAACAAGCTTGCCAATATTTAATATATTCATCCAATTAAAGTTTGTGAGTGTTATTAAAGTTTGTGATAGTTATCGAGTTAATAGTATTTGAAAATTAAAATTTCATTATTTCACAAAACATTGATCCATCTTTTTCAAACTTTTTTCGTAAAAAAATAAAATATTTTTTTTAGATATTAAGTTGGATATAATGATAATTTTGCATATTTTTGAAAAAAGTTTAGTTTATTTTTCAAATAAAAATAGTTATACATCTTCGACAAAAAATTTATACGGTTTGGGCCAAACAAAATTAATTTGATATTACTTCACATTTTAATATCACATCACTTCCACAGCAAAAGCAATATCTGAAACCTTTCAAGATTTTTTTTTACATTTTTTAACAATATTGAAATAAAATGTTTGTTTTCGATGCGAAAACTTTTTTACCTGGTTTGCGGGGATGTAATATCGCCATAAAAAATAAAAATAATAAAATGTAAACAAAACTCGTACCTATAATAATTAAAAATGTATAAAATAATAAATTATTCGAAAAATAATTTTAACACATTTTTTGTCCTTTTAAATAAGAAATTATAATAAATCAATAGATTTTGTCTGGTTACTATCACCCCAGTTTTCAGAATAGGGGAATTATTTATTTATTATTATTATTTTAAATCAAAAACTTTATAATGTATGTTTTTTACTTAATTTAAATATAAGCAAAAAGAACGAAGAAATACGTTTTTCTCGAAATTCCCAAAATTAAAATCGCATTCACTACTTCATTTTTAAAGATATTGATCTAATTCTTTCTTAATTGTATCCCTTATGGTGTTTTGTTATAAATTCTTAATGTTGTTTTGTAACTTTATTGAAATTCGTTTAACAAATATTTTATAAGTATGAATTTGGAGTTTTGGAATTGGCGTAAAAAATATAAACATCTTTAAACTCAGCTTAGAAAGAATTTGGTATCATCTCACAGCAAAAAAAAAAAAAGAAAGAAAAAATCATACATTTGTGTAACTTGGAATGTTTTTTTTAAATAAAAATAGCATTCTACTTCAAAATTTACATTACGAAACACGTAATGGTCTGGGGAATTTCTAATAACATTAAAATTTTTGGACTGATTTTTACTTTTTTCTTCTTATTAGATTTTTATTTTTTAAACTAATGTGCAAAATGAACAACGAAATAACCAAAATTTTGAAAAAAAAACTAAAAAAAAAAACAAAATTTTCTCATGAAAGCGGTACCTTCAAACTTTAGGACCGATGCGACACCGGTTAACTACATCTGATTTCAATAATTCGTTACACAGTATCTATTAACAGCCCAAAGAACCATTCTAGTGAAAGCTACGGTTAAAATTCAAAAGTTGGTAAATTTTGGTGTAGCTAACGTATATACATGCTTATGCAAAAAACAACAATAACACTGAGGCATTACTTATTTTTTCAGCTAAATAATGCCCAACATATATAAAAAATGATTATGTGTATATACAAACAACAACCCAGAGATACAAGCAGACCAGCTCGCCGTCGATCGATTGTCTAATTTATAAGCCACCGCCGATTTGGGTCACACCGGCTTAAAATGAGTCCCATAACTTAAATAGGGGCTTCGAAAAGACAAAAATGCGTTTTGCCCAATATCTCGGTTATTATTGAACGGATTTTTTTCATTTCTTCGTCTTTGCAAAAACTGAATCGCAATTTAGTTGACAACTGTTGCAGATTTTCAAAGGAAAACAAAATAGCATAACATCTTTTATAAAATTGTATTTAATTATTTTAATTTTATATGTACATAAATACATACCCAAACATACATTTATATCTTATTGGAACTAAAAGCCTTTCTTTAATATTAAATAATTATTCACTTGAAACCCGTTTTAAACTTCAAATAATATTTTTAAGAATAGGCTTCAATTTCCATTAATTACAAACTCAAATTACGTTTTTTATTGGGAAAAGTTTTTATCTTATTGTTCTTTAATAATTTTTAGTTATTGACCACAATTGTGAACATATTTTCTTAAAAAAATTAATAACAATAAAATTTTAATTATTTCCTTATTCCAATTGAAATTACATAAGGAAAATTCAATATATAAAATAAAAACATATTTGTATAAATAACGAACGTTATAATTTTATATATTGAATTTCCCAAATATTTTACACTCGAAACTTAAATATTGCATGATAGTTTAGCATAAATTACATTAAGGGTATTTATCATACTCTTGGACTTTACAATTTATGTTATTGCAGGTACTATCTATTGACAATGATATCTGGACATAACGAGCAGAGAATTGCCACGACTGTAAAATATTTACAATATTGCATACAATTAACGACACCTTACCATTTTGTTTCATTCAAGATCGTTCATATACTACATCAGCTAATATTAGTATAGATCGTGACTAGCAAAATCGAGTTAAAGTTTAATGCGGTAAAATACACTCTTTCTTTTTCGATTTTGACCACAAGCTCACAAGTCAATTAAAAAAAAAAATATATATATATATATAAATTTTATTACAATTATACTAATTCGAACAATAAGTGAAACAGAAACAAGTAAATTCTTAAATACTTAACCTAAAACAAAAAATAAATAAAAATTCTTTAACTATTTTAAGAATTAAAAGCAATTTTTTTATTGAAACTTTTTTTTAAGAAACCCAGTAATATTCTGGTAAGCATTTTACATATCTGGCTACTCAAATATTTTTTTTTTGAAAAGGAGCAATTATTCTGAATGTATAATAAATTTTCTTAGGGTTTTAATTACTATCTGAATTTGAAGTTGCATTTTGATACTCAGTTTATAACAAAACCATTGTGGCCTGGTGTCTACCAAATCTATTCAATAACCGGAATCAGAATTCTGCAATTGTCATATCAAAAGCTGAACCAAAAGTGCAGCTGTTGAATATATTGAAGCCATTTTTGCTTGTTTTATCGGACAACAATCCAAATGTGTTTAAATACTTCAAATATGTGGAGGTCCATGACGCGGGCAATGTAATTAAAGGTGAACTGCAGCTATATTCATTTTACTAAGTTGTTCCATATGTGAAGTGTTGCTCTGTATAGAAAAGAAACGACGATAAACCAGTTAGAGTGTGACGTCATCAATACATTTTTGGATATACATTGGGTATTTATTAATAGTTACTATCAAAAAAAAAAAAAAAAAAAAAAAAAAAGGAATTTGTTCTCTTTTAAGTGCCTACTAGCATCTCTTTAAATTTATTATTAGTTTTTATATGTTGTACAATATTAAGTAAAATGAAATCTCTTAAAATATTTTTATTTAATTGTTTTAAGAGAATATTGTAAAATATTTTAAAGAACTCGAATTGGAAGATAAAATATTTTGAACAGGGTTTCTTTAATTATTCAAACTATTTTTTTGAATTTTTTTTTTTAGGGAGTAATAATGTAATTTAGCATGTGTAAATTATTGTATATTATTTTCTCTATAAAATACTAATTAAACTTTGAATTCCAGATATTAACGGATGCATTTGAGCTCAAATCGTCGAAGTCAACGAAAACTAAACAAAATATTGGTAAAAACAAAAATAATAATAATACAGAGAAAATCGCAAGTTTTTATGCAATAATTTATTAAAACATGCAATCGTTTTAAAAAATAATAATAACAATTCAATTCATTTAAATATAAAAAAAAAATAGATATATATATATATAGTTATATAGTTCTTTATAATTTATATTTCAACAAAATTAACACTTAATTATAATGAAATAGATTATCTATATTATATGGAGTTTCTGAAAATTTATGGCATTAAGTTTTTTTTTAAATTTTTTATAATAAACCAGAATGAGAAGTAACAAAATGAGTAAGTTTGAGTAAGATACTTTTGGTGGGGAATGTTGATTATGAAGGGAAATAAGCCAAATGATAGAATACAATGATATTAACACATATCATTAATGTTGCCCATAGTATTAGCCCATTGTATAGAGTTTAATTTTTTTTTAAGTCTTGGAATGAAATCTAAATTTCTGTGTGTTGCAATTAATGTTTGGAGTGATCAAGAACCTCCCCCATTCCGACGAGCTAAGCCTTATCAAGCATTCCAAGCAAGATCATCTCCTTACAACCAAGTATAACCAATAAAGAGAAATAAAATGCAACACAACAGCAGTATTATAATGGCTATTAGTGTTATTATACCCTTCACCACAGGTGTAAAGGGTATATATGACCCATTATCAAAATTTTTTAACCTGGCCGAAACTGAATTTAATCTTTTATAAGTTTTGTGGTAATACTATTTTAAAGAAACGGGTTACAGATCTGAACTCACAAGACTTCAAACTAATAGAGTGCAAAATCCCCACCTGGATAACAATCTTGACGCGATGTGGCGGCTTAAATGTAGGCTGTGGTCTCTTTCTTGAAGTCTCAGTTGTCCTCCTGGAGGATACTGAGCAATCAAGGTCTAGACTCTAAAGGCCTTCATGACCAAAGGTTATCCATCCCCTATCCTCTTTCCCCAACTGCCCTCTTTTCTCCCCTCTTATTCCATATCCTCTTTCCCCCACTTGTAAGGTTAAGGTGGTTGGTAGCAGTGCCGAGAACCTGGATGGCTAGTCAGTGGTTAAAAAAGACTAGTCCCTAACAGCTCCCCTCTGGTGCCAGGACACGGGCCAGTTGTAAGTTTTCTTTGTCTAGTCCATGTACGCCGTCCCTGCATGGATGGTCCCCTTATGTGCCTACTCGTGGGAATCAAATGAAAAACTTAGATGAAATAAAAAACAAAAATAACAACAACAACAAAAAAGTGGAGATGGGTATCTCCTTTTGGAGAAACGAAAGAAAAAGAAGAGCCAGAAAGAGATTCTGAGACAACGATATGTCAAAGCTCTCTTTATACTGGAAAAAATTGCCAAGAATAAGGCAAATGGCACTCCTCATGAACGCGATAAGGAAGATCGTGTCAAATATCAATCGGTGGTTGACGAGTATCTTAAGTTTAAGGACTCTCAACCATCCACATCCCAGGCAGTGCAGGAAAGAGCGAAGTGTAACCGCTCCCAAGCTGAGGGTAGCAATTCGCCGAAGAGGAGAAAGGTCCAAAATAAATCGACCGCTCCGGCTCCTTCCACAATAACGTCAGCAAGAAGGCCGTTTAACGAGGTGGTTAAAGATCACTTGCTGATGGCACTGGCCAACGACAAAAGCGGCTATTTAACTCCTGTGGTAACAGAATGGGGTGCTATAGAGTATAAATTAGCTGAACTCGTGATGGAACACGTACTCACCACAGTTCCTCGTTTTGACTCTGGTGAGATACACCGGGGCTACAGGATAATCAAATGCTTGGACGTGTTCTCTAAAGAATTCCTCAGCAAACGCATCGCAAAGATTAGCGATGCATGGGAAGGCTTAAGCCTTAAGCTTATCCCAGCGGGGGAAATCCCTATGAGACCACGGGCAAAGGTTTGGTTACCGAAGTTGAGCTGCGATAACCAGAAAATACTGGAGTGTCTGAAGCTGCAGAACCCCAGTATCCCCATGAGTGACTGGACAGTCATCCGTTCAGAAGATCATGGGGACAACAACAAGTGCATTATCTTCGCCGTCTCAGAAAATAGCGCAGTTGAGCTAGAGAAGGCGGGGCTAAAACTGTACTTTGGGGTTAGGGACGCCAAGGTTAAGATGTTCCGTCCCACAGGTCCAGGAGCTGGCGAAGCAGACGAGTTGGAAGTAGCCAATAATCTGCTGACAGGCATGCAGCTAAGCGAACCTGCATAAAACCTCACAACCGACGATGAAAATCGTGCAAATTAATCTGCAGCATTCAAAATGTGCTACAGACAATCTGAGGCTTCTTTTAGCGGAAAAGGACCTCGACATTGTTATAGTCCAGGAACGCTGGGTTTCAAACTCCCAAGTCAAAGTCATATAAGACACTATATGTAAGGGATAAAGGTAAGCCAAGATCTTGTCTTATTGCTAAAAAAAACATAAATATATTTCTTTGCTCACAGTATAGCTCAGAAGACCTGACAGTCGCAAGGGTCGAATTAATGCGAAACAGGAGTTTCCTGATCGCCTCCAGCTATATAGCACACGACAATCCAGCCCCGCCAGACGAAGTGAAGGCGTTTCTGGCCTCTCTAAAGGCTCAAGATGACATTATCCTTGGCTGTGATGCAAACTCAAGGCATACGATATGGGGCAGCACTGAAATCAACGACAGAGGTGAGTGTCTATTTGATTTCATTAATACTAACCACTTGACCATATGCAACTCTGGCAACGACCCCACATTCGTTTTTCCGAGCTCGGTGAACCATAATGGATGGGAAGAGGTGCTATATATTACACTTACGAAAGGCAGATCCAATTTATCAGTTGATAGGTGGAGAGTATCCAAAGAGAAATCCTTTTCGGATCATTGCTGTATACTTTTCGACATTGGACTCGTCTGCAAGGAAACAGCGTCAACTTTCAGAAACCCAAGACGAACGAACTGGACTAAGTTCAATGGGATTCTCATGCACAAACTGAAAAAAATACCTCCAGTCGAAGCAACGACTGAGGGTCTTGACCAAATTGAGGGTACATTAGGCAAGAAAATTGTTAAAGCTTTTAATATATCCTGTCCAATGACGAAGGCTAAAAAGAGCTTCCCTCCCTGGTGGAATAGGGAACTCTCGAAGCTACGCAAGGAGGCACGCAATGCTTTCAATATTGGCTACAGGACAAAATCGTGGCAGTTGTATCACGATAAGCGTAGGGAATATAAGAAAGCAATAAAGATCGCAAAAAGAAACTCATGGAAAGGCTTCTGCGAATCTATCGACAATACCAAGGAATCTGCTAGACTCAGTAGGGTTTTGGCAAATGGTCATAATAATCCATCCTATATTAAGAGGATGGATGGATCATGGTCAGAATCGTCGGCGGAATCTTTGGACATTTTACTTAATACTCATTTTCCTGGCTGCACTGATATTACAGACCAGGAGATGGGGCATATTAAATCCTCGCAAGGAATCGAGGATGACATAATATCCGTTGAGAAAATGTTATGGGCAATGGATAGCTTCTCTCCGTACAAATCTGCAGGGCCTGATGGTATTATACCACGGATGCTGCAAAGTACAAAGGTATACATCATACCCTGGTTACATAGAATCTTTAAACTCTGCCTAACCCTCAACTATGTTCCCCGGAATTGGAGGAGAGTAAAGGTAGTGTTCATTCCAAAAATCGGAAAAAGAAGTCATAAGAATGCAAAGGACTTCCGTCCGATTAGTCTCTCATCTTTTCAGCTGAAAACTCTGGAGATACTCATTGATTTACACATCAGGCAGCGTCTAGAGGGTACAACTCGACTCTCAGGAAGTCAGCATGCCTACATTAAAGGTCGCTCCACGGAGACGGCTCTTCATGAGGTCGTAAGGGTCATCGAGCGATCCATTGAATTTAAACAATATGCTATGGCTACCTTTCTGGACATAGAAGGCGCCTTTAACAATGTCACGACTATGGCGATACAGAGAGCTCTGTACGAACTAGGAGTTGAGGATTATATCATCAACTGGCTGGTGTCAATGCTAGAGACAAGAATCGTCATTGCGAATTTAGGCAACAGTGTTAAGACCAAACAAGTTATGCGTGGAACTCCACAAGGTGGTGTGATCGTGTGCAAATTGGAAGACAAGGGAGTGAAAGTCGTGGCTTACGCAGACGATGTGGTGATACTAGTATCAGGACTGTTTCTGAACGTGATAAGTGATATCATGTCAGCTGCTCTGACTACACTCAGTGACTGGGCCAAAGAATGTGGACTAGGAGTGAATCCGGGCAAGACAGAGCTGGTACTTTTCACCACAAAGACCAAGATTCCGAGCTTCAGACTACCATGGTTAGAAAACTGTGAACTCACCTTGTCGAACAATGCAAAATACTTGGGCATTATTTTGGACTCTAAGCTTTAATGGAAGCTGAACATTCGACATAGGGTTAGTAAGGCTACGGTAGCATACTACACCTGTAGAAAGATGTTCAGTGTGAAATGGGGTTTGAGTCTAAAATTAACAAAATGGCTATACACTGCAATAGTACGGCCCATTCTTGTATATAGATCTCTTGTGTGGTGGACCGCTACTAGTAAGAGATATGTGGTGGATCAACTTTACAGGATACAAAGATCCGCTTCCATTGGCATTGCAAGTGCATTACGTACTAGTCCATCAGAAGCTCTGAACACTATATTGCACCTAACACCTATAGACCTATACATAATTGAATCATCAGTTAATAGTGCGATAAGATTATCTGCAACGAAAAGCTGGAGATCAAGAACGTATGGGCACGCGAGGATATTAAATTTAATACCCCCGCAATTCAATCAATTTACCGACTATATGATTCCCCAGATGGACTTCGGAAATACTATTAAAGTCCTATTCCCCACCAGGAGTGAGTGGAGAAGGGGTAATCTTCTTGAACAATATGGAACTAGGATATACACTGACGGCTCAAAGATGAACTGCGGTGTCGGCTCTGGTGTCTTCTCTAATGATCTTGGAATTAGACACTCATGTAGACTCTCTGACGAGGCAAGCGTATTCCAAGCGGAAATACTAGCGGTTAGGGAAGCGTGTAAACTAATTCGCGATAGAAATATTCAAGGGAATATTGGTTTATTTGTCGACAGTCAAGCGGCAATACTATCGCTCAAATCACCGAAAACTACCTCTATTCTAGAAAGAAGAACTGCTTGGACTAAGTCGACTGTATGACATTACTATAATCTGGGTTCCTGCGCATAGGGACTACTATGGTAATGAACAGACAGACGAATTAGCCCAGGTAGGCTCTGCTATGAATGCCTCCTTATCGGTTTTTGTCGCAATCCCGTTAGGAACAGTCAAAAGCAGAATCCAAAAACACTTTCTAGAAAAGGCGGAAAATAGACGGCGAAATCTGGACAAATGTAGAGTCGCGAAAAAAACGTGGCCTACCTACAACGAGAAACGCTCAATGCAACTCATTGGCTACAAACGCAAAGAAATCTCGAGACTAATAGCATTGTTTACAGGTCACTGGGCGATTGGAAAACATGCAAGCAGACTTGGTCTCCCTTACAATGAATATTGTCGTAGTTGTGGCAAACGCGGGAAGGAGGAGACAGTTTTTCATCTTCTATGTGAATGCCCAGCCTTGAACGCAAACAGACATAAATTTCTGGGAGGGCACCAATTAGACAACCTCTGTGAGATATCTGACACTAGACTCAGTGACATCATTAAATATCTCAATGCTACAGGCTGGATCTAATTAATTTATGTTCTCATTGTTTCTTCCCTACATTTCTATCTCATTACAGACTCAATAGAACTCATTCACCTGGCGAGTAGTGTGGTTCCATCAAAACGGATTCTAACGAGTCTAATTGATTGCCCGTAAGGTTACGGGCTACCACGTAAACCAACCAACCAACCAGAGTGCAATATTTTAGCACCATAGGTTTCAAAAACTTAGAAAATGGGCTAAAAATTACTTAACTTTTTCCTATTCTTCTATACTTTTTGTTCGTGAGTTTATACTTTTTTATTTCATGTGATCAAATTTTGATTACAAAATTTTTTATATTTTTTTTTGTTTTTTGGATTAGGTCTGTGTGCCCCTCAACGAAATATAAATTCTGAAATAGAATTTGATATTTGTTTTAATTATTCATATTTTGCTATATATCTCGTTGACACAGTAGATAGTCTCAAAGTTTGGAAAACAAGAGCGAACATTTTTTTTCAAAATTCACAGTTTCATAAGAAATAGCATGGGTTACTGCCTGAACTTAGTATTTTTTTATTTTAATAAAGGTCCTTCAAGTCTTCTGTATTATGAGTTGATAAAGGCGCATAATAAATCCAACGTTTTCTCATTGATGATAATACCTGGTCCCAGGATAAAAATAGGTTGTTAAAAATATCCTTGTTTTGAGACATTCTGAATCATTTGCTGGAGCTGAATAATTGAACATATTTTAAATCGCTGTTTCTTGCTTCTTGAGAATCTTCGGTAAGTTCCCCAAGTGGAAGAATATTTCCTTCAATTATTATTTAGCCATGGCACAATACTTTATGTTACTGTTGGTGTCATTTCTTTCCAAGGCTATAGAGAAACAAATAGTTTACGAATTTCTATTGCATATACTTCAAATCGAGCAGAGCTAATTTCGTTTTTACTATTAATTGCTATTAACAGAACGTTAGTCCTTTTATTTATATCAGTTATTTTTGATGTAGCTTCAAAATCTCCAAAATCTCTCTGTATTTCCATCATTTATACTACCACCAGTCGGCAGTGGTTTGCCGTTATTTAATAACGTTTGTACTTTGAATTTATCTTGTATTCTATTTTTATCAGATATTCTAAGCGTTTTTAACTACTCGTTGTTTCTGTTAGGTTTCGTAAAATTTTGTAGCACATTTCGAAACATTTTAAATCATATAGTATGTGTAGAAAATGGCACATGAACAGTATTCTGTTGTAAAATAGAGGTATTCTGAAAGAGAGGAATTTAATCATTTATACTCCTTGCTTTACCAATATCCGAAAACTGTGAGCATTTCCAAAAAATATGTTTCCGTAATGGCATTACTAACTTTTCCGTCAATCATTGTTAGACTTAATTGAAAGGTTATGTCGGATATGTATTGGTGAATGGTTATTGAAATAGGTTGTAAATGATTTATTTTATCTTTAATATATTATATTAAATCTTTCGTTGTTGTCTTCGACCAAATATGTTTTGATCCGGGAGTTGTGTTGAACCAAATGAATTTCAAATTAATTTTTACACTTTGATGTAGATTATTTTAAGGAATACGATCGCATTCTTAATGGCACCAAAAATGCCATAAATATGCTTTTATAATTTGTAATTCTTTTACTTCTACTAGATTGCATGTATTCGGAAAGGGCTGATAGTCCATCACATCTCCACTTACATATTAATACAACATCGCTGTTATTTACTCAGCAATCCTGGATGCTGTATTCTCAAGCAAAGAAGATATTTCTACACATGCTTCCTTTTCGTTAATCGATATAGATGGCAAAATACTTTTTTTCTTAAATATCCTTGTATGATTGAGTAGAATTGAATGTCCCTTTTTAAGTACAGCTTTTCTTAAAATTTGATATTTGTTTCGTCTGCGGTCGAGTTCAAGCATTAAAATTGTAAAATTTACGGCATTTTGGTGATGTAATAGGAAGTATGTATCAGAAACTTCTTCATTCGAAACTATAGAAAGCTTATGGACCAGTCTCTTCTACTTAGATCTTGTACTTAAACCATCATATGACTTGCAGGGTGCTCCAGTTTATATTTTGCACACCGAGATTCTATATCAGTATCCATCCAATTGGAATGTTAAATTTTTAATCTGTTAGTATCTAAGTTGATTTAAGGACTTCAATTTTACATCATACAACTTTAAAAAGCTTTATATTTGTGATTTACCAATGACGTTGACTTTTGCATTATATGTAGTTTTTTTTTTTGAATTCCACTATAGCTTCTAAACGATTAAGACAAGTTTTAATTTAATGCTTCGTTATGGTCTTGACAAAGGATTAGGTGTCCATTTGTATACTAATATATATCAAATATGTCGCACTTGTTGCTGGTATTCTGTGAATTCTCATTAGGTAAAATATCTGTAAGGGTAAATTTTGCACCGAATTCATTGATATTATATACTACTACTTGGTATCACCGGGAATATATTACCTGTACATTGTCACTATATTATAAAAATATAGATTTTTAATCATTGGTAAAAGATAAATTAAAAATTTTCAAAATTTAGGTAAAATTTAGGTAAAAATAGCGTTGAAAAAGCTTAAATACGAAACTAATAATAAAATGTTTATTATTTATGTTAAAGTAGATATTTTGTTATTTTAAATTCATTAGCAGAAGGAAAGAAATCCAAAAATTCCTAAAAAAAATCAAAAATTCCAAAAATAATACATTTTAAAGTTTCGGTCATTGTGTCGATAAAAGAAAAGTACTGCTTATTAAATGTAGAATAGAATATCGGTTATTGGTTTTAGATTTTAAATATTTTTTTATTTTAAAATCATACAGAAATATTTATAATTTTTAAGTAATTATTCAAGCATAGCTAGAGGCAAAGTTGCACTAAAATGTAGTAAAAATGTAGTCATAACCAGCAAAAACTTTTTGGTTTTCGGTATTGGCATCTACTTATTAAAGTAGCTTCTTGGTAATGAGGCTTCGTTATTATTTGCCTACCCTATATTACAATTAATAAGTACTCAATAGTATAACAGCATAGTAATATTGCAATTACGTGGATCAGTTGGCTAGAGCGTTGGATTAACAACCAGAAGGTTGTTGGTTCAACCTCAAGGTTCAAGGTCAAATTTGAGAGGGTGTGTATCTAGACCGCTTGGGTTATTTGGCTTGTTTTTTATTTTAAAATTATCTTTGTGAAGATACCTTTCAAAAAAGTATAAATTTATTCTATGTTGCTAAAGAAAGATGCATTTTAGAGAAAAACACAAAAAATTGTAATTTTTTCAATTTTCAAATTCAAAATTGTTTATTCTTCGACACGGTAAAGATATGCTGCAAATTTTCCTTATTCAATAGATAATTTTGTTCTTTAATTAATTAAAAAACGAGCAAAATCGGTCGGAAGTACCGAGATATATATGTTAAATTTCAAATTCAAATAACTCGAAAACTATAACAGATAATAAAATATTAAGTAAGCATGTTTTTTATAGGCCTTATCGGGGGATTTTTAAAATCGAATGAGAAACAAAAAATTGACAAGTGTTTCAAAATTTTCTATATCAGAGGTATTTCACTTTGAGCACCATAGTATCGCTCCTAAGCGATCCCCTTCCAAACTTAATATATATATATATATATTATACATATTATATATATATATATATTATACTTAAAATATATATATATATATATATATATATTATACACTCCTCTGCTATGCCTATGTTAAATTTTATGTAAATCCAACTAGCCGATTATAAGTTACAGATATATTTCCAAAAATTTTCGTTCCTGACCCACTTCGCATTGCAGTCAAGGCTCGGAGTAATAAACTTAAAATTTACGTAATATTATTTCAAAAAAATTATAAATAATTGAATTTTGGCTCGAAAAAAAAAAGAATTTTGTATACCCAATGTGCATATTTTTAATTATTATAACGCAGACGTCATTTATAAAGAATGATTATTTTGTGCTTACTTGAATTCTTAAGATGAAAATTACTATTTTTTTTAAATTTCTTACCAAAAATATTTTTTATTTTACAAGGGTTACAAGGAAAAAACTTAAAAGTATAACAATTTTAATATTGTGCTAATAATTGCGATCGTTACTTTGAATAAATTTACAATTTAGTTATTGGGGGAAGTTAGTTCCTACGAGGGTTGCCAGATTTTTTTGAGTCGCTGTCGGCAAATTGGTGATCAGAAATCGCCAAAAAATCGCCAAATTAAAATTTTATTTGGTACTAAAAAGTTAACTAAAATGTTAAGAGTCGTACAACTTTTAGTACTTAAAATTTTGTATAATAGGTAAATGTAAATTCAGCGTTAACAAAGCCAACAAGAATTGCAATAGCTAATAATAATACTGTGCTAGTTGCCGTTTTTCGAAATTTCGATATTTGGGTTTGAACTTAATTATGGAAGTAGCGAATCAGTTGAAAATTAGAAATAAAAGGGACATTATTTATATATATTAAACAATAAATCGATTGAATATATGCTCCAGTTATTTATTAAATCAGTTTTAGCACGATTTTAAATGTTTTTATATTTTTGTTTTAAAAGTTGCTCATTGGTAACACTAGTTAGCTTGCTTATAGAATTATAGTAATATTTTTTTTGCCAGTTTAAAGTTTTGTTTATTAGCGTTTAAAATACATTTGATAATAAGATTCATTATTATACACTTCAATGAATCCTAATTGTTTATATTGTTTAAATTCAAAAATTAACCACCGTATTCACAAACCAATTTTAAATTTAAAATAGATTTTAAATTTAAAAGTTTGTAAATACGGGGGTAAATTATTAAATTTAAGCTAAAAAATTAATTTCCCTAAACTATTTTTAGTCTTTCAAAATAAAATATCTCTAAAACGAGCGCTTTTTCAAATGATTAGGTTAGGTTAGTTTAAAAAGGGCGGCGTCTTCACGCCTCCACCTAGAGACCATCCGGTCCACTGTGATCCCTTTATAAATACCAGAGAAAGCTAACAAAACGAAAAAAGAGAAGATCCCTAGTAAAATAAGGCACAAAAGTGGAAAGAAAGGAAACGAAATATAAGAAAAGTGTAGAACCCAATACCCATTAATCAACCCTGACTACCTCTAAACCACTTTATCCCCATTACGAACCCTATAAGGTTGTTGAGTTCACTACCCGCAACCTCCTCCAGTCCGTGTAGAATATGGCTTTCAAACCACTTCAGTCTACTACGCTGAAGCCCACTGTCTCTAGCTCCTCCACATCATTGTACGTTCTGCAAAAGTCTGACTTGCCGGTGTCCCACTTACTGGTCATATTCCCTATTGCGAGGTGACCAGTAATCATACCAACAAAGACCCTTAGATTCCCACGACTCATGCCCAAAAGATGCATCAAATCTGCTGGTTTAAGACTAGGCCATAACACTCTAGATACCTTGCAGTTCATTCTACTACTGCAAGTATGATTCGTTACCTTATGGCCATGAAATATGACCCAATTGGAATCCTAACCGATACCTCCACAAAAGACCTCCGAGCTCTTACGAGCTAGCTCATCGGCTATTTTATTGCCGAGAATATCGCAGTGACCAGGAACCCAACAGAGTCTTATTCTTTAGGCATCCATTAGCCTTCTAAATTCCTTCCTACACTCAAGCACCAATCTGGACCTGACACAATAACTTGTCATTGCCATTAGTGCTGCCTGACTATCCACATAGATAGTTATCTCAGTGTCCCCCTCAACATTCTCCTCCAGTAATTCTAGGGCCTTGTAAATGCCTACTACTTCCATCTTCGAGCCGTCTATGAAGATAGCACACTCTCCATGGAGCTTTTCCGCTCCAGTCCAGAGGTCCCTAACAGGGATTTCAATAACGGGAGTAGCCTCGAAGTCAATTATAGTACCGACATTAAGTACTTCACTAAGTATTCTAACGTGGCCGCTGTGAAGCACCCTATTAATCCCAATTCTTTCAGCCTAAATAAGCTCCATTAAGCACAGCCATTTCTCTCTACCACCTAGGGACACGTCCGATAGGAATAAATGCAGCAAAAGACTCCGCACGAATTTAAAAATGATTAACACCACTTCAGCGTCGTTGATTTAGTTTAACCAAATGGATGCCCCACATTGTTAAAAAAAGAGTCTCATCGAGCACAATGTAATTGAATAAAGAAATACAACTTCAAATACACTTTTCTGGCGTATAGCCCCTTTTTAGGTCATCAACTTGTAAAATTTATTGTACTTTATTATATTTTTTGCAAGAATATTTCCAACATTATACAACAACATTAGTTCTATTAAATTTATAATTTGTTTCAAAGAAATAATTTATTAATGAAAGTTTATTTCATTGTGACCGAAATCATTAATATCCTTAATATATTTGAAAGATGATGAAAAACAAATTATCAAACATTTAAGCATAAGTATTGTATAGTATATTTCATAACCTAAGTTGAAGCTATTTACAAATTCAAGCTTTTCATTTTACTAGATATGCAGTATAGTAGACTTCTAGTATGAGAATTTTATAGTTTTTTTCCACAATTACTTATTTAATCAAATTTTAAAAATTAGCCCAAAAAATCGCCACCATATTATATATCGCCAAAAAATTCGCCATGACGTCAAACGGAAAATTCAGTCGTCAAGAGTAATTAAAAATTGCCACGTTTGGCGAAAAATCTCCACATCTGACAACCTTGGTTCCTACGAGCTAGGTTTTTATAGTTGGAACAAAAAGTTGACTTTTCGACTTTTTTAAATTTAAAAAAATCGATTTTCGACTTTTCAAATTTTATATATAGTCGATTTTTCGACTTTTTTCAATTTAGTACGACTTTTCGAATATTTTCGACTTTTTCCGACTATTTTCGATTCTTCGACTATCTGACAATAAGAAAGTCGATTTCTCGACAATTTTCTAACCAAAAAGTCGATTTCAACTTTTCGATTTTTTTTCAACAAAAAGTCTATTTTTCTGTTAATCAAGAGTCGATTTGGCGAATCCTACATTTCGCCGGTTGCTTAAGCAGGTTCATCAGAAACCTTTCTCAATTACTTTAAAAAAACTAGACATATTAGAGTATAAACTTTATAAATTCAATGAGAATTGTCTGTAGCAGTTAGCATAATTTTACTAACAATTAATATCTCTTTACATACTTGTCTATATGCATTAAAGTGATTATCGGGAGAGGGCCTTATATGGGATCCTTATGAAATTAATTACAATAATTTATTTGTATATGTAAATTATTTATGTTAAACTTTATTTCGATATTAGCAAGTTTAATGGATTTTCGGGGATGAGGATTATATGGAAACCATGTTTAATTATGGACCAATTATTGTGAAATTATATATGATTTATACTTATATACAACTAATCTACACTTGTTCAAAACTTATGTGTGCTGAAATTTACATAAATTCGATATATTTCAGATGTTTATATGTGTTAAACGACTATTCCGGGGAAAAATGTTGAATGGGATATGAGTGAAATTATGGACAGAACATGATCAATTTCAATAGATTTTGTCTTTGTAACCTCATGCATCAAATTTGAGTAAATTATCTTTAAGTCGTCACATATTACTAAAGAACACTTAATATATAATAGAAAATGAGTTGAAAAATTGTTGTGACTGAACCCATTTTACACTATAAAGACAAATGGATTGTAAATATCGTGTAAAAATATAATGAAAATTAAAGTAATCTTTTTTCAAGATATTGAAGGATAAAGAAAATTTTTCCTTTTAGGATTGCTTGCGCCAGGAAGATGTTTAGTTGCTATGACATTATGATAACTAATAATCTCTGTTCTTTCCAATGATACCAAGTTTGTTGAAATCTAATAATGCACATAAAAGTTATTCAAGCTTAAATTTTGTAAAAAAAGCTAGAGGTGTCCAAATTTAAAGGCTAATACGCTATATGAAGTGCATAGAAGAGTAAATTATAAGTGCTGAATTTCAGCAAAATCGGAGATGATCAAAATCAGAATTGGGTTGAAATTTTTTAGAATTACCCATTTGTGAAAACTGTAATTTTATAGCATCTATTCCCAAACGTCTATTTCCAAAACAAGTTTATGGCATGGACTAAGGTGTGTCTCCTGTAAAAAAAAAAAAAAAAACGCAAAATCAATCTTATTACATTTCAAAGTACTAACTAAATAAACTCTTCTACTGCAACTAACAAGAGAATAAACGTTAAAAGTTAGGATATCCATTGTTCTATTTACCATAAATAGACTCAATTTTCTTTACAATCAGATTTAGCTTGTTTTAGAAAAATTTGTTGTTTTTTGCTTTTTTTGTATTTCATATATGTTTGGATCAGAAAACTGAGTGCATATATATATATATATATATATATATATATATATATATGCATATATATATTTATATATATGTATGTATATATAATTAAAAGTACATACCGCAATAATTCAACTATTACAAACTTCTTAAACTGAAAATCATTTTTATCCATTATAAATAAATAATAAGTTAAATTAAAATCTTGTTATTGGAGTCTCCTGATAACGTCTGCCATTTTGAGTGTTGTATAACTGAAATTCGTTAGATTAATTTAAAAAATTGGACTGAAATATAAGAAAATTAAAAATAGGGCGATGTTTATCTATAGTAATCAAACACTTACATTATTTTGATGCTGCTTGTTCACAAAACGACTCCTTAATTGTAAAGATTTCCTTAGTTATTTATTTTTTGATAAAATTTTAATATTTAATTTGAATTTTTACTTTTTAATTAATTTTAGTATGTCTTGCTCAGAATACATTTAAGGCAGTAATAAAATGAAATGAAAAATAACGGTCTTTTTTTTCATATAACACGCTTATAAAGCATCGTACGTATTTTGATGTCATTGCAGAATTTATAGATAATACAAATTTCTACAAATTTTGTGAACAACATTTTTATGTACTTTTATTGGTTTAAGAGTTATATTGCATTTTATGTTTGATTTAATATTTGATATATGAGAAATTTAAAAAATTTTCGAAACTCTTTGAAACCGACTTTATGTCTTATATTTCTATTTTTTTTTTAACAGGAAAATTGAAATATAAATTGAGTTGAAACTTTCAAGGATTTTTCGATTTGTTTCGGTTTTGCACTGAGAATTTGCATCTGTTAGATTCAAAATATTAACTAGTGAAGAAACAACCCTAAGGAAATTCATATGCTGTATAGCAAGTAGCCATTTTATTATCTGGCGAAAAGTTATTCGGTGATCAAAAATGAAACCAAAAATTTAAGATTTTTCAAATTTTGCAGTTTTATTTTTTTTTTTTTTTGATAGAAAATGTTTGCGCATAAGCGAAATTAAACTTAGAGAACAGAATTTTAAAGACGAAGTGATTCTCTATAATTTGAGGTATATCTCGTTGATGTCAGGAGACCACGCATGGGATATCATCATTACAAATTTCCACATAATTGGCGTAAATGTTTGTTTATTTTTTGCTATTGACAAATACCGTTTTTATTGAAATTTTCCAAAAATATCGCGTAAACAGAATTTTTTTAATTGTTATATGACACTACCGAGTCAAAGGGGCTTTAAAAAATTTTAAAGCGCATTTAGTTTTTAAAATTTTCACTTAATTTTTAAATTTTGTTCCGCACTGTTTTAAGACCAGATATGACTTTATATCATCGAAAATTATGCCGGACAGTGACATTCGTCACCAAACACATTTCGCTTACTAACAACAACTACGAAGTATAAATTACGTTAATATTGATATTAAATGAAAGAATTTTATTTGCTTAATACTAAAATTCAGGGACCAAAAAATATGTTCTTAACCACAAAAATCAGCTCCACATATTTCGTATTATAGCTCAAATTTTAAAATAATAAAAACTATTTTCGATGTAAACTTATCAATAAATTCATGTTTAAAATTTTGCGAAAATTCACTTAAAAAAAAACGAAAGTCGCTCTTTTTGTAAGGAATATTATAATGTGTAGTATGGTTTTAAAGACTATATTTTTCAAATCAGTATCGATATTCATTTGATTTTTTTTAGCAAAATACCCCAAAATATGTCTATTATTATCCGCTACTTTTTGAAATTTTTACCCAATAAATATTTTTTGCTATTCACGAAGTTATGCAAAAAATAAAATTAAAAATGTACTGATAACATTTTAAAAGTTCTATGAAATTGCTTTATCTTGATTGCGATAAAACAATACCTGTATTTTTAAGATTTTTTAAAGTTTGAACTTTAAACCTTTACAGATTTTGCGCGCATTAATAAAAATGATTAACACACACATACATTGCATGCATAAATATTGCTTAATAAAATCACAAAAAATAATAAAATCTGACATTCATGTCAGAAGAAAAAAAAAATTTTTTTAATATTTCTACTTAAATTTTTGAATTTCTCATATGGTTTCATATATGAAAATTAACTTGATATATGAAACCATATGTGACAAAATAGTATGTGTCCATATATTCATATATAAACCCATAAATAACAATATATCGAGATGCATGAGTGATATATAAAAATGTATGAGCATTTTCAATTTGGTTCTTAATTTTATCTTCTTTACATAATTCTCTGGAAAAATTAAAAAGATTCTTCAATCAATGACTGCTTTTTAGGTCTTTTAGGTATAGAATTTTTATCAAGAACCAATTTACAATCACCCGGGCCTTGGGACTCCCAAGACACAGATTAACACAGAATACCTTATGTATGTAAAATCATTAACATTTTTACCGGGAAGCAGTGTGACTAAAAACTGACTGGTGTCTATATCAAATTTAACTGAATACTTAGTTTGAAATATTGAAACTTTGGGTAAAATCACATTAGGGCATTTTTGAATTAATTGGTTTCTAAAACAAAATTTTGAATGTCATCTACATGTGTTTTATAATAAAGTTCTCGTAGAACGATATTTCTTTTCTTGAGTGCTTCTGGAGCGAATGAATACGATTAATGTTTTTTTTCTTTTAATGGTGCCATTAAGTGAAAATTTTAAAAACTAAATGCACTTTAAAATTTTTTAAAGCCCCTTTGACTCGGTAGTGTCATATAACAATTAAAAGAATTCTGGTGTTCATATGGGTCACGAACAAAGAGTTTACTTTTGTATCTTGATTTATTAACAATCTTGAAATCGGCTTTTTTAGTTTTTAATTGATCAACCAAATTTATATGTTATTTCCCGGGATCACGGATTAAAGTTATCTTTATTCGATCTAAGTTGAACATTTGAGATACATATAGGATGAGATTCTATGCATTAAC
Source organism: Protocalliphora azurea (assembly GCA_932274085.1). Lineage (NCBI taxonomy): Eukaryota > Metazoa > Arthropoda > Insecta > Diptera > Calliphoridae > Protocalliphora > Protocalliphora azurea. Next base: position 80,795,032 of record OW026520.1, read on the forward strand.
AGATTTTAAACAGGAGAAAATAAAATCTTTATCTTTATATTTTCTGAAAGCGAAACCTCTATTTTTAAGATTTTTTGAAACTTTCAACTTCAAACCTCCGCGAACAAAATTTTCATTAATAAATATTCATTAAAAAACCAAATATCGACGTTAGTTTCAGATTTTTCTTTTAATATTTTAACTCCAAATTTTTAAAATTGTTGAAGTTCTTCATATACCTTGAGTAGAATAATACATACAGTGACTTTCAAAACAGTTCACAAAAAATTAAAAATAAAAATATTAACTTTGTTTTATAAAACCAATTAATTGCAACTCAGTGTTTTTATTATTTTCAATTAAAATTCAGTATATAGTATATATTTCTTGGCAAAAATTATAAAAGCAATGAGTGCATTTTTTGCGAATTTTATACACTGTTAATAATTCAAAAAATACCAGCTGACAGGATTTTTATCGAACACCCTCGGAATGATTCAAAAGTGAATTGAACGGTATAGATTTAATAAATCTTCAATACATTCTTAGTTTGAAATCATTATGTAAATACTTTATGACTTGTCTGATTCACTCTTTGTACCGTTTCTTGAATTTTTTATATTTATATTTTTATAAAATTTCTACAAGACAAATTCAGCACGTTTATGAAAATATCTTTTCAAACAGTTGGTGGGTTCTAGTGCTGACATATACTATATCTTTAAAGTGTTTATAAAATGAATTTAAAATAAATCTGTCATTAGACACTGATGTCAAAGTCATTACGAAAAGGAAGGTACATGGAGTCATCTCATGTCTTATACTTCAATGATGAAATTGTCGTTATGACTAAGTTTCCAACTGGCTTTTTAATCCCAATTTTATTATTTCTCGGTAATCTCGGAATGTCATCTTTAAATATAGATAAAAATAGGAGGACAATAATTTTCATGTTGTGGTTTTACAGATTTCTTTATATTTTGAGTATTTTTGGTTCTATTTGTATTAATAGTATCCATTTCAATTCTACCTACATTGTTAAAGCGGTTGTTATTATTAACTGTTTTTAGGAACTCCATTTCCCAATAAGTTGTAAGTTAAATAGATGATGTTTACAGAGAACACCACGGTGGGACGCTGAAGAGTGCTGATGAAGGTCGTGGCGGAATAGAAAATGTATTGCATTCTGCCGAGTGTTCAATAAAACTTTTACACTGTATTCTTCTACAATTATTCAATGAACTTAAGCCGAACATGCAAAACTTCTATAAATTACTGTTTTTAGAAACTTTGAGATCTGACAAATCCAACCAAACAGGATGTTTTTTATTGGTTATTTTAATAAACTTTAGAATATCATTTCGTAAACTATCATTTTCAAACTCCATAGGAGATAATGATGACGAGAATTGAAGGTCGTTTTGAAGATTTTTCTCAGATAAACTCTCTTGAGAGTTGTGATTGAATAACAGTCCCTAACAGATATAGACGATCCAAAATCTGGACCGACAGAAAACGTAGCCATTGAAGGAATATTGTTATTCTGACCAGAGAATTGAATTTTATGAGGGGGCAATTTTAAAGACGGAATGGTGCCATCCAATTTCCTGAGCTGCAAATTCATTGAAATATTGTTTATTATTTCTTAATATTTTTTTTTTAATTTTATTTAAGGCCTTCTTTTCTCGAATCACCTAATTAAAAAAATAAAAAAATATTAAACTCTCATATGGAAAAAGTTTGCGAATGGCTGTTATACATAAAATAATACATGAATAACGAAATGCAATAAATTTATTTTTCAAATGCAAATTTCCATATTATATTTACATTTGATATAAAACACATAAATTGCTAAAAAACTAAAGTTCTGTTATCATGTGAGTTGTGAAAATACCTAAGTATAAGGCATCTTGTTAAAATAAGGATTTTCATAATTATCTATTCTTTAAGCTTAAAAAAAATAGTTTATTGATATTTATTTTTTATATATAAGTATGTATGTATAACATATGTATAGTTAATTTATTGTTATTTTTGTATAAGAGTTAATTTCATTTTCAAACTATGATGAGTTGTATAAACAGTCAAGACTCTTAAACGTTAAGGTGTATTTTCAAAATATATTATCGGTGTGCTAATGAAAAGTCCTATATGTAACTTTTTGAATTCTTGCGATAATAAGCATATTTTATTACTTTTTATTAAAAAACGTAGATAAAAAGTAGAACTCAGAATTCATCTATAACAATGTTCAACAAAAATTAAAAATATTTTCGCATATGATAAATTCCATATACATGTGAAATATATAGACATAATATATAGATTTAATATATAGCGTTTTCAGTTCGTTTTTCCTTTTTAAGAGATTTTAAAATTTTGAAGAATGAGCGAGGTTAGTTTTTTATTATGCATGTGGGTGTCAAATGATAGAGGAGAATTTTGGCATTATATATATATATATATATATATATATATATACGAGCATAAAAATTCGGGAAGGGAACTTACATTATACCTGTGGCCAATTTTACTAAAATTAAAAGAAAATATACAAATACGAAATAATGCGTTGATACTAACATTTAGATGATTTTATAAATTTTAGGGCGATTCCTGGAAGTGGGTTTATAAGGGAGCTATGGAAAATTGTGGACCAATTCTCATAAAATTTTACAATGTTATTTCTATTTACATAAAACTTATTTGTGTCGAATATTAATTTGATACTAATATTCGCATGGGATTTATGCACGTTAAAGTGGTTTTTGGAAGAGGGGTTTATATGGGAGCTATGGTCAATTGTAGCCCGATCTTCATAAAATTTGGTACAAAGGAATTTCATTAAATATTCCTATTTATAAGGCATTTTTGAGTGTTTAAACTCTATTCCGGGGGGACATTTGTATAGGCTTCGTTCTTGTATCATAAAAGTCCCACGTGCTAAATTTCATTGAATTATCTTTAAAATTGCGACCTGTACTTTGTGCACAAGTGGACAGTCAGCCAGCTAGCCAGACAGACGGGCATCATTAGATCGATTTAAAAAGTTATTCTGAATCGATTGATATACTTTAAGGTGGGTGTTGGATAACTTTTTCTATGCGTTACAAACATCAGCACAAACGCAAAATACCCCAACTACCTATGGTGGTTTAGGGTATAAACATATCCAAAAATGGGTCAAAATTTTACTGCGGTTTAAATATTTCTTAAAGTAAAAGACATGTAAGCGTATGTTTTGTAGAGAACTATAAGGATTATCCATATGTAAAATTTTATACATTCAAATCATAAATACAAATACAAATCATAAACAAGTAAGAAAGATATAGTCGGTTAAGCTTTACCAAATGATACACCACACCATTGTGTATGTCCATAAAAATTCGCGGAGGGGTCTTATATTATACATGTGGACAATTGTGGACCGATAAATTTACTAAGTATAAAATAAAATGTACGAATATAGAATATTACGTTAATACATTTATATAACATTTATATGAATTTATGCACTTTAGGGTGATTCCCGAAATTGGGCTTATATGGGAGCTATGGTAAAATTTGGAGCGATCTTACAATTATACAATTTTTCACTATTATTTCTACTAATATAAAACTTATTTGTGTCGAATATAAACTAGATACTAACATGTGTTTTTGATTTATGCACGTTAAAGTTATTTTCGGAAGAGGGTTTTATATGGGAGCTACGATCAGTTATGGACTGATCTTCATGAAATTTGACATATAGATTGATACTTATACAAAACTTCCTTGCACAGAATTTCATTAAAATATTGCTATATTTAAGGCATTTATGAACGTTAAACCCCTACTCCGGGATGACATTTGTATGGGGGCTAGGTGAAATAATGGACCGATTATAACCAATTTCAATAGGCTTCATCCTTGTGTCATGGAAGTCCAAATTTCATTGAATTATCTTCAAAATTGCGATCTGTACTTTGTGCACAAGGTTTACATGGACAACCAGCCAGCCAGACGGACGGACATCGTTAGATCGACTCAAAAAGTGATTGTGAGTCGATTGGTATACTTTGAGGTGGGTGTTGAATATGGTGGTATGGGGTATACCACCATATCCAACATGTGAAATTTGATTAAAATACGTCTAGTAGCTCTAAAGAAAATTCCAAAGAATTATTTACAAAAAAAAAATTTTTGGGACCAATGTGCAGTATATTCGAAAACAAAATCTACATAAACATTAACATACATTTTTTAAATTTTATAAATTTGAACTGTTAAAGTTCAAGAGACAAAATGTGGGATTCAGATATTTTATTATGATGTTTTTAAAATTAATATAATTTCAAAATAATTTGTTAAAAAACCTTAAGGATATTTAAGAATAAAATATTTGAATGACATTTTTGACATTATAAATGCCCGAAGGTTAAAACAAAAAATATCTAAATCATTTTCTATCATTTGATACCTTTATCGGCATTGTTGAGTAACTAATAGATTTTAAAATATTTATAAAAAGTTATTATTAATTTTGAAATTTCAATGTCTTTTTAAAAGGTTATTCGAACACGAAATGAAAAGCTGAGTATGCAGTCCTATCGTAAAGTGTTTCTACTTTCATATGTGAAAAATGCTTTTGCATGGTGTAGTATTAAAAAATACATTAATATATAATAATTTTATTCGAACTTTTAGTAATGACAAATTTTGAAATATTCCGAAAAGAACGTTTTCCGCCTAATTCTCGTAATAACCTCTAAATTTTAAATTAATTTTACAATTTCAAATTTATTTAGAAGCTTTTTAATTTTAATTTTAAATGTTATATTGTTCAGAATAAAACGTGATATCTCTCTTTTAAAATCTCTACTTCCTAAAAAAGTTTAAAAATAAAAAATTAACAAAGAATAATTGAATTAGGAATCTATTTATATACAAAAACAATTTTTTTTTGAGCACAACACAAAATTTTGAGAGTGTATTGGACTCTTTTAACACTGATGTATATCCTTAAGAAGGCCTTCATAATTATTCCCTAGCAGAATGTAATTATTACATTATTATTGAAATTGAGTTAAAATATAAAAATAAGTTTTTACCAAAACTAAACATTTTAAAAAGCCATGTTTACATTTATCCGCAACAAAATAAGAAAGATTTTAGAAACAATAATTTTACAAAGTGATGCAAATGATGATTCATGATTATAAAGTAGAAAAAGAAAATTAAAGTACATACAACTATTTACATACTTATACAGTATGTTTATAAAACAAAGGTTACCAATGCGAAACTTTTATAAAAAATTATATTCTGTAAATGAATGATCACTTTAATATAAGTGAATTGAAACATTCTAAACTAAAATGCATTCTAAACTAAAATTCATCGATTACACTATGCGACAGTCAAAATCGGGATGGGATTAAACTAACGGTAAATGTTATATCGGTAAAAAAGAAGTTATACGTGTCCCGGCGTTTCGCTGGGTCAAGTCTAGGAATCGAGATATATCGATTTGAAGTTAGTAACTATCATATAGGGGAAATTGTGACCTTTGGTGGTCTTTTTTTGACATAACTCGAGAACCACCAGTCCGATTTTGCTGAAACGTTGTACGAACAGATTAAATTAATTACAATTCCTTTAATCTGTTCATACAACGTTTCGCTACATAAGCAACAGTTTCGCAGTTATAAATAAATGTATGAAAAAAAAACTATTTTTTGCCTAAAAAATTTAATTTTTTTATTTTTAATTCATAAAAAATCCAAATCGGTAAAAAAAAGTGTCAATTCCTATTACTTTCACGTAAAGTCACATAACCTTTAAACAAAATTAGACATAGATCATGAAAATCGATGGACGCGTTTCGCTTTTATTCACAATTAAGTGAAGGTATCTCATTTTGACAAGAATATTGATTTTATGTTTCAATGAATTTGGATAATATTTATATATATTATTTATTGTAATTATTAATACGTAAAATTAAAAATTATTACAGGTAATTATTAGGTTATTACATAGATACATAGGATATAAAAATCGATGAACGCAAAACTTATTTTCGTTTGTTTGCGCCCTTTACTTTCTTGCGTGGTAGTTCGCCCACTTGTTCAGAGTCTGTATCGGATGAGGATCTGTCTTCATCTGGAAAAAATCAATTGTTTTTAATCAGTCAGTTAACTTCATTTTTGTGACTTACCCTCGGAGGAAACTCCCATTGTATATTCTTCTTCTTCATCTTCACCAGCTTTTATGTCGCATTTTCATTGGCATTGCCACTTGATGGAAGCTCTCGCCATGTTCATCTGACTCTGAGGCTAGCTGCTTGCTGAAGTATTCGAGATGGTCATGCAAGAAGTGAATTTTGAGGGACATATTCACTCCAATTTTCTGAAAGTAGTGCAATATCTTGGTCACAAGAGCGGGGTAATTGTGTGCTCACGTGCTTCCCAAAAAATATCGTATGACTTTCTTCACTGCCCTCCACGCAAAGTAATCATTACCGTCTAAAGCACCTTTAAATTCCTTTGATTTCATGAGCTTTCGTATATCCGGTCCATTCAGAACACCTTCCTTCAATTTTGCTTCGCTGATTCGTGGGAAAATATTTTCCAAACAATCGAGAATTTTCGGTTGCTTCACAATGGCCTTGATGAAATTTTTTGCGATTCCCAGTTTGATATGGAGAAGGGGCATGAGGACGTTCTCCATTGGCACCAGTGGATCATTTACGCAGTTGTGTCCTTTCTCCGTTGAATCTCGAGCAAGCCACTCATGCGTTTCGTATTGGTTTCCTTTAAATCGGGTATCCCAAAGACACAAGAAACACATGTTTTTCGTATAGCCTCCTTGGAGACCTCTTAGCATCGCCACGACTTTCAGATCACAACTAATCCGCCACATGTGATCAGTGTAGCAAACTTTCGCTCATGTCTGTGCTGTAGCCAATGGAAATGCTTGGTTTTTTATTATATTTATGTAACAAAATGACTGTCAGGCTTGATTTCGAAGAATCGATGAACATTCGCCAATCAGCTGCGACATAATTAATGGCCATCGCCTCGATCAGTCCCTTTATATCGTGACAGTAAACAAATGTGTTATCTTCGTTGAGTATGTAGTACCGTTGCAATAGCAATTGTCGTCTTCGATATCCGGTGACTTTGACATTAGGCTCCAAATTGTTGCCTTCTTTCAAAAACTGGGCAAGTTTTTCTGCTTCACGTTGTGAAAGGTTTAATTCTGCAACAATATTGTCCATTCTTTCTTGTGATATTGGAATTATTTTGTTCGATGGGCCGGCTTCTGGTGTTGGTTTATAGGTGAAATCCGATTGATCCATTGTTTCAATAGAAAAAGAAGTTTCTCTGTCAGGACTTGAAAGCGGTGGAATTGGTATTTCATCCGAATGCGGTAGAGGTATTTGTGCACTTTTAACAGATATGTAAACTCTTCGTTTAAGGCCTTTACGATTTACTCCACATATTTTGTTTGCGCAAGCGTAACAGTTGTCGGAATTGTGCTCTCCTGGATCAGTCCAAATCATTGGTACACCAAAACGAAGTGAACTGCGTTTCCCTTGGATCCACATGTTAAGACCATTGTAGCACGTTTTACAAATTTTGTCTGGGACCCACGAAACGCCGCGAATTATTTCGCAATCAAAATAAAGTTTAAAAGCGCGCTCCACTTGCTCAGTGAGTAATGCAGCATTTGTTGAAAAAGCTCTTTTGCCACAAACGTAACAAAATAAATTGATATTTTCTGGACAATTTGCACTCATTTCGATTTTATACTTTTATTACTTTTTCGTCACTTTAAAAAAACCGTACTTTACGCGTTCGGAGACACTTGTTGAATGACAAAAATCGATCAGTTAACACCTATAAATACTACGTAAGTTTCAATATTTTACTGAGAGGTACTTATGAATTCGCACATCTTTTAAGGGTGGCTATAAACCTGATTCGTGTGCGTTTTAAATTTTTCGAAACGTTCTAAAACATGACCACTGATAAATGTGGGTGCAATTTGTATAAAAAAATCATGCAGGTAGCCAACGGAAAAAACCCAAATAATTTAAAAAGTGCACTTTCCTTTTTACCTTTTAGTTGTCCACGCACATTTATGACCGTTTTTTAGTTTGTTACCGCTACCATAAAAATCAAATAACCTTTTGTTTATTACTTTTTTTTTAATTCTGACAATCATAAAAAAAAGTCTTCAATGTTTTTTCCAAGAAATTTTGAGCATATCTCGAGCAAATTTTTGAAATTCATACCTTCACTTAATTGTGAATAAAAGCGAAACGCGTCCATCAATTTTCATGATCTATGTCTCATTTTGTCTAAAGGTTATGTGACTTTACGTGAAAGTAATAGGACTTGATATTTTTTTACCGTTTTGGATTTTTTATGAATTAAAAATAAAAAAATTAATTTTTTTAGGCAAAAAATAGTTTTTTTTTTCATACATTTATTTATAACTGCGAAACTGTTGCTTATGTAGCGAAACGCTGTATGAACAGATTAAAGGAATTACAATTCCTTTAATCTGTTCATACAACGTTTCAGCAAAATCGGACTGGTGGTTCTCGAGTTATGTCAAAAAAAAAAAAAAAAGACCACCAAGGTCACAATTTCCCCTATATGATAGTTACTAACTTCAAATCAAAATATATCGATTCCTAGACGTGACCCAGCGAAACGCCGGGACACGTATAACTTCGTTTTTACCGATATAACTTTCCACGGTAGTTTGAACCCTTCCCGATCACTGATCCCTACCATTTGTCGCACAGTGTTTTTTGACTTTTGTAAAACCCGTTTTCGAAATAGTTTGTATAGTTAAAATTTTTAAAAAATCGGTAGAATTTTTTATTAGTTAAAAGTACGTGGTTCATATATTTTTTCAACACAATGTTCTTTTAAAAACTCGTTTTTTGTTTATTCGATATTCGAAAATTTTACGGCACACAGTGCTTCGTCTCATACTAATTTTTGGAAACCTTATATAATTAGATATGACAAAAAGTTTAGGTTTCCTCCGCTTGTCAAAAGTAGATGGCGCTTTATTAAAACTTATTTGAGCAAAAAATTATTTTTTTGTGTTTCATGGACAAAGATTTACATTATGTGGGATAAGTGTGCTACAATACTCTCTAGTCGGCACTTTTTAATTTAAACATAAATAAAAATAGTGACTACTTCATATTATCCTAAAATCAATATTGCATTGAAAATGTATACTTCTCTCAAGCTGTAATGATTAAATTATATCAAGGTGAGTATTTCAGTGGCATTTTTCCTTATTCTGTAACAATACGTTTTTGGTTAGCTTTTTTAAATAAAACTTTTGGTATGTAGTTCAATTTTAAAATAATAATTAATCATAATCATTTAACTTATATTTTAACAATAAAGCATCCTGAGGGTAGATATCTATTCAAACCTTGTTTTGAATGAAGAAAACTTTATGAAAAATTAATGCATGAACAAAAAAGTTTCATAATTCCATATAGTCGTCACAGACTACCGACTTCAAGAAATTCGATTTTTCTCTTCAATTCTAAAGCATCAGTTTTTTATTCTTATTAAAAAAAAAAAAAAAAAAAAAAAAAAATAGTCTAACAGGTCACGAAATAGGATGCTATTTTTGAAGTTTTTTTTTATGTTTATATCAATATATATACATGGTTTGCATTTTTTGTAAATTCAAATATTGAAAAAAGAAAATAATAATAATAATAATAATAATAATAATAATAATAATAATAATGCCTTATACTGGAAAAATATAAAAAAAATAAAGAATTCGTTCAAATAAAACATAATATAACAGCTGATCGAAGATTTGAAATCCGGTCATTTGTTTGCATGTAGGTGGCAGTCAAAGAATTTTTTTTTAATTTTTAACTTTTTTTTAACTTACTAGAAAATGTTGATTGAGTAAATTTTGACAAAAGTATTACATTTCAGGGTAATAAAAAAGCTTAACTAGGAAGTAAAGAATGCGATGAAACTTGGTTCAGAAAAGAAAAAGTCATAAGAATGAATTCCAAGTCCAAAAAGTAGATATTCTTCTAAGAGCTATGAGCCATATAAATATGAGCAATATTAAAGCTATGCCTAACCTTTAGTCAATCAAAGCAAAACAAATTATAAATTACAAAGTTGAGAAGGAAAAAATAGAAATAGCCTCGCAAATGTGCCCTATTTAATTGTGCATTTATAAATGAAATGTCTTTTGTTTATATTTAAATATTATTAACAACTGCAATGTAAAAAAAGTATATTTACGTTAATTATTATAAAATCATTACATCATATAATTGATTTTACAAATTTATTTCAATTATCTACAACGATTTCTTATTTTTTATCCTTAATATTGCACAACACTTGAAACATGTGGCGTAACTTTGCACATTTGCACAAATGGGAAACTTAAGCATTTAAATGAGTACCCTTAATAATAGCTTTAATTTATAAATATACTGTTATATTGAAAAAACAAAACTACGATTCTTTTTCTAAAAAAGGGAATTTTTGGCAATTGTTTTCCTTAAAGAGTTTAGAACCATCATTTTTATTCGTAAATATTTGATTTAAATTATTTGACTTTAACGCTCCCTTGTAGTTACAAAATTTTAAATGTTTGTCGTTATTGCACTAAATTTCTAATTTATATTTCATCCATAAAATCTCTGACTTTAGCTTTTCTATTGTATGTTAATAAAATATACAGAAAAAAAATTTTTAAGTGCTAATGTTTCTGAGGAAGATATTCAAATCATGGTCAGTTTTATATCGGTGAATACAAAATTGAATTCTTTATCTCTACTTGACGTAAAAATTATGAAACAAGAGTATTGTGGCAAAAATGTGTTGGGGTAAAATGCGATGTGTTATTTAACAAACTTTCTACCAACATTTTTTGCAATTTTGCTGAGAATATAGTAAATAATTGGTTTAATCACCAATGATTTGAGTGTATTTAAGAAAATCTAATAAAACAGATCGACAATGTGATGCTTTAGTAAAAGCAATAGAACATCACAGAATGCCACGATCCCTAAATTTTGAGCATAATTAGAGTATTTGGTTTACGGAAAAGATAAATATAAGATTTTTGAGAACGCTGATTACTATTCTGTAATAAAAAATTTTAAATTCAAATGGCGAATCCAATATGGCGGTCAACATTTTTTACTTATTGTTTGACGAAATTTCAAATAATCACATTTGACAGATTTGTTGTCTTAGAACACGAATTAGTTTTTGGATTTTCTAAATTGGGAAAAGCGGATCAAATTGCGCCACGATCCCTGAATTTTGTCCGTAATTATAATACCGGGCAAACATAAGATATATATTAAATATAGTGTTTTTGGAGGCGCTGATCACTATTTTGCAATAAAAATTGAAAATGGTGGATCCAATATGGCGGTCAATTTGTGAAGTTGTTAATAATGAGTTTAAGGTAAACTAAAAAAAAAAAATCAAAATGGCGTATTGAATATGGCGGTCAATAAGTGAAATTTATAATCTTTTGTAATTAAGTAGATTTTCTAAATTAACGGGTATGAAAAGTTTTTTACAATTTAAAGGTGTTATTATTTTAATAAAAAAAATTTCGTTTTATATTAACGCCATATTGGTTTCGCCATATTTTAAAAAAAAGTTATGTGAACAATAGTAAACGAAATTTTATATATTAACTATATACTAATATAAAATATAGCAAATTAAGTTCATCATTTTTTTTTTTGATCTAAAGTCATCAACAACTAACATAATAATTTTCTTTTATTTTCTGAATTTTTATCAAATTAATTTTTACACAATTTTTCTACAGTATAAATGAATGAGGTTTGAAGGGTTACAAATTTATAAACGGTTGCAAAAACTAGATAGAAAAGATCTCAGGTAATCCACTAGTATTATAATATCTCATGGCACTGCTTGATACTAGGCTTTGAAAATTCATAATTTTGGTGAAAAATCAAATTTTTGTCAAAAAAGATTACTATTTTATATGAAATTGCCTGATAATGTTACAGATTTTTTTTTTTTTTTTTGTTTAGATACTTATTTTCACTTTTTTTCATCTGAGACCATTTTCGAACACCTTGTTTTGTGTTTATGAATTATATACACTATTTATAATAAATAAAAATTTATAGCCATATAATCTAAGATCTCTAGATTACAAATATGTATGAATTCTTCCCTCTACCTGTTTGGAAGTTTTTGCTAAAAAATAGAACTTGTGACCAAGAGTGAAACATAGGAAAATTAGAAATAACTAAATAAATACCACAGCGCTATGACTAAAAATTCCTATAATCAACATGTTTATTAAAAGAAGAAAATCTGGATTTAAAATCGAAAAAACAGTGGATGCTTGTAAAAATACATGATACGACTCATGCAAGTGTACACCAAAGATCGAAAGTTCATGCAAGTGCATGTTTTTTCCTTTAAACCTAGAACAGTGAAAACTAAATAACTCTCCGAAGCAAAGAATTTGTTTTAAAATTTCATCGATTTGTTAATGCATATTTTTGCATATTTTATTGAAAATGCAATTTTTTGCATATTTTGCCATAAAAGCATATTTTTGTGTAACATTTTGTGAAAAACTGCAATTTAAAATAATTTTTTTTGGGTAGAAAAAAAAAATAATTGTGTGAACTTTTAATAAAGCGACATAAATCTATTTTTCAAAATTTTATTGAAAAATACTATAGAAGAGTTAATTTTTGGAAAGCTATATATCGAAGGCTAACAATCACAGAAGGACGTTGATTATTGTAATTTTGATGGCGCATCAAAATTAAAGATGGAAAAATTCCACAAAATAAATAATTACGTTTTCTCTTATATATTAAAACTTTCGGTAAAATATATTGTAATTTTAACATTGAAGGTGATATACATATAATTGTCTATTAAGAATATATATATATTTGGTTTTAATGAAATAAAATACAGTCTGCAATTTTAGTTGCAATTTTAGATTCAGACAAAGACAAAATAAACACTTTCCACAAAAAAAAAACATTTAAAAATGCACTCCTCACATCTGGAAATGTCAAATGGGTTAAATTTAACATTTCAAAATATAGGGCAAACTCTCTCTATCTATGTATGTAAATAAAAATATTTATTAATACCCAGCAGAAAAAGAACTGAAAAAGAGTTGAAAAAGTCAAGTTTTTAACATTGTGTTGTCATTGGAAGGAAGTACTTAGAGCTGAAAAAGAACTACAGAAGTTCTTTTTTTAACTCATGGTTGTCTTGGTAGGATGTTCTTCTTTTCTGCTTCTTATTAATTGCTTTTGAAGTACTTTTCTTAAAAATATGTTTAAAAATCTTTTAATAAAAATTCTGTTTTAACCTTATTTAAATATATTAAAATTATTTTTAAATTTATGAAATTTTAATTTTATTAGAAATTATTAACCTTTTTTCCTGATAGAAATATATGTTTTTTTCCACTTCAAAAAAGCACAAAATATGCAATAGTTCTAAGTTGAAAGTGGCAAACATGTTCTTTTTTTTATAGGAGTTAAAAAATAATTGCATATTTTATTTGTTTTTGGGAGCATATTTTAACATTTTGAGTGCATGTTTTAAGCTCCTAAAACACTGTTTTTATTACCCACCTTGCTTGCGAGTAGCCTTATAAATACAAAAAATCATTTAGAAATATTTAATTAACGCTAATTATCTTGCCATTTACATTTCATACATTTACATTTATCATTTTAGCCAAAAATAGTTGATTTGAAAAAATGCCGAAAAATAATACCAAAAAATAAATTAATCTTATTATTTCTATGCAAAACGTTAGACAATAATCCATTCTATAAAACAGTTTCATTGTAGGGCTCAAAAGATTATTGGTTGCTATTTTAAGGAAGTTAGATTAAAGTATGCTCCACCCCGCCTTTCTAAAAATATGTATTTTTACTTTGATTTTTTCTTAATAACTGAGCTGAGACAACAGTAGCTAAAATTTCAAAGGTAATTTTTAACATCCATTAAAAATCGTAGATATTTTGTAAATTTTGTCTATATATATTAATACTAGTTTTTAAAAATCTTTTATCATCTTAGCATCCCTTGAAAAAATGCACAATAAAGACATTATTCGTACAGAATAAATTTTTTATGTTCTGTTCGTATATAAGTACATAAATGTTTTAAAGGAAGATAAAGAAAATAAAAAAAAGATTTGGTTTTTTTCGCATTTGAATTTCATGCTGAATGTGTATGAGTATGTTAGTGTCCCAGTGGTAAAAAGAAGGAAAAAAGTGTCCTTCTAGAAGGCCTTCTTTATTTCCAGAAGATCTTCTCCCTGCATTCCATGTTCATTTTTTACACGTGATGTCATTGAGAGCAAGTCCTTACACATTCGTGACCCGATGCGGCCCTTCTTGAGTAAAACTCCTCTTGAGTAAAAACTCCCAGCAGGCCTTCTGAAGAAAAGCTGTTATCATTTTTAACATTTTTTTATTTTAAATTATTGTGAAAAGTTTAAAACTTAAAAAAAAACAAAAGTTTAGTATTAAAAAATATATCTGAACTTTTGACAAAACATCTTAAGTCAAGATAAGACAATTTATCCAAAAATTTACATTTTCATAGTATTTGTTGATTTTTTTTTAAATTGTTTAACTCTCCTGAAAAAAAATTAAGTTTTTGTTAATTTATTTTGTCAAAAGTACACAGATATAATATAAACAATTAAGTTTTTAATAAAATACCTATAATAAAATCTATAAACAAGGAATAAAATTAAATTAGAAAAACACATGAATTCTTATTATTTTTTTGCAGTTTCTGGATAGAATTTTGATACTGTTTTTGTAACAGTGTCTGAATGATTTGGGCTTTTCTTAAAGCAAAAAAAAAAAAAAAATATATTCAAATTTTTGTTTCCTTCTAAAAGAACGTTATATTTTTTATACATAGACTTGTTGCTGCTTAAAACGAAATATATTAAGGAAAACAAAAGAAAATAAAGCTTCTTACTCTCCTTCTAAGAGAAGGGAAGTTCTATCGGATATTTTAGGAGGCAAGAATGATGTGTTCTTGAAGGCTTACTATAGAAAGCAGGTTAGCATGAGTGACTGTATCTTAAAGAAAGTGTAAATAGACCTTCTAGAAGGCCTGCACGATGGAGGCATTAAAATTTTACCGCTGTTTGTATTTTGTTTTTTTGTTGCCGTTAAATATTAATATTGATCTATTATTTGCATATTACAAGTATCGTAGCTACAATACGAATATAAATATGAACATTTTGGTAAGAGAACAACTGAATATTTACATGCGCAAGTATAAATGTTTTTATTCTTCTTTATTTTCAGGATTCTGTTTGTTACAAAGATGATATTATATATATAGTTATTTCACTTGTGTTTTTATATTTTCTTATAAAAATGTAATCGATGCACGTTGGGGTAAACCATGACAAAACTAACAATTGATTGATTTTGAAAATTAACTTTTTATAATAAAGATTGGAACCAAATAAAAATGGACAAAATATAAAACAATAGCTATAAAAGCCGTTCGTTATTGTTGCGTTGTTTTTTGTGCGGTGAAGCAGTGTTTTCAGAAATCCCTACATATAAGCAATTTTGTTGCAAAATTAGTAGGGAAAATCTAAATTTTTTTTGTTTTCTTAAAAATGTAGGTCCTCCATTTTTAAAATAAATACGTAAATATTTAAACACAATAGTAACAAAGAGAAAAAATGCTTTATTTAGGATCCACAAGATTTTGAAACAAATCGTGCGCGTATATAACCCGATTTTAGAAGTTAGTATTTTGTAACTACTCAAGCAAAAACGTACAATGTATAGAAGAAGAAGAAATCATTACTGTCACTAAATATAAATAATGATTCAAAATTTTATACTTACAAGTGAAATCTATATAGACTTTAATTTTATGACCACTATTTTCTCTTGTCCTGGATTTTAACTGTTACTAACTTCACGGAAAAGACCGGTCATCAGTAATATGTAAATCTGTTCCCGTCAAAGAAGCATTTTTTTATTTTTAATGTTTTTTATATTTGAATTTAAATTATTCAAACCAACTTCAGATTTGTTGTTTGTTTTTCAAAAGTTTTTAAAAACGAATAAAAAAAAAATTAAATTAATTAATTGTTTAATTAAGTTTAATATAAAGCCAAATATGTAGAAAAATAATAAGTAATCCTTGAAACATTGATATCATTAATACCATCTTAACTGAATTATGAGCCATGTTTGATCCCTTTCAACCCAATGTGCGATGGGTAAAATATGTATGTAGTTCTCAAGCATGAAATATTTTTAATATGTGCATGTATGTAGTGTTTTAAAGTAGCGTAAACTTTGCCGATTTATTATTTATTAAATTCCAACACTAACTACTATTTGCAATTCTAATGTAGGAAGACTGCTAAAACGATTAAAAAATTTTCTTTAGTTCCTTACGAGCGGTTGAAAATTATTGGTCTAGTACAATGGTTCCGAAATGGGGATCTGCGACCAACAAGGGGACCATACGAACATTGTAGGAGGGTCGAGAAGACCTTTTGTCTTCTGTATTTACAAATTCCGATTCTAGGGAATTTTAAATTCCAAATCCAGAGATTTTTCGGGATTTCTAAATCCGGTTTTTTATGATTTCTATTTGCGTAAAGCTTATATTTTACCTAATATTTAAAAGGCTGGAACTGTGATTATTCTATTATGTTCAATTGAAAGCTAAAGTGAAATTAATGTAAAATTATATCTGATAAGAAAAAAAATATATTGAAAACTATTTGAAAATCTTCTATTAAAAATTACATATCGATTGCTTATATTCAACAAAGGCTATCTGCAAAAATCAAATAAAACATGCAAACAGCTCATTTTTTAGTTAGAATTAATTTTATTTTCAAAATTAATACCACCGGTAAACAACACATAAATAAAGAGCTTGAAAATCTGCAGATAGCTCTTATTGTATACAAGCCTTTGTTTTGTACTTCAAATGTTGTCCAAGAAGAAAACGGAAAAAATATAATTTAACATTAGATTGAAAACGGTTTAATGAGTCTAGAATTTTCTTTTGAAAAATCACCTTAAAAACGCTGAAAATTTGGGAACACGAAATTGAAATAATTTATTTAAATTATAAAAAAAGGATATGTCCCAGAAAAAAGGAAATTTTGCGACTTTAAAACGAGAACTGAGTGGATATTTTGCACTTTTTTTGAAGTTATTGAAAATTACTTAAAAAATACTATAACAAATGTTTTTGTCGAATAAGTAAAAGAAAAAAATATTCTTATAAATAATAAAAATATTATTTTCCATTAAGCACTGAATAAAAATTATAAAAAATGTCATTCAAATGGCAGATATGAGTTAAAATCAATATATCTGTAGTTTGTTTTTAGCACTAAGACTGTTAGGATATTATTCTATGTTATTTTTCATTGTTCCTTGTGAGAAGCCCTGATTTTTATTAGAAACTATAAATAAAATCTCATACTCGAATGTTACTTTTTGAATTGGAAATATAAAATCAATCTCTTTATTCTTCTTATGCAAACATTTCAAATACAATGAAGTCATGAACGTTTTACTTTTGTTTATTTAAATAAATATATTATGTCAAGAAATTGTTTTTACATTGAAAGAAAACCAGATATTTTCATAGTTTGGCTTTAAAAAAAGTGTATAATTTTCAACTAATGTAATAGGAATATGTTAACTAATATTTTTATTAATATATAACACAAAATAAAATTTTATACATTCAGCTAATATTGCGGTCGCTTACTTCACTATGGCTTTGTAATAATTCTTACCTACATTCTTCTTCACATATGGGCACAATTTTAAAGTGGAATTAAAGTGTGGACTCTGTGCTGTTATATTTAATACTTTTTGCAATTCTATGTGCTTGGAGTCATTAATTCAATATAACTTGAATTTTGGCCTGTTGTCATTTATAAACTCAGATTTATTACCATACAGAAAAAAAATTATTC
The DNA here is from genome assembly GCA_932274085.1 of Protocalliphora azurea. Classification (NCBI taxonomy): domain Eukaryota; kingdom Metazoa; phylum Arthropoda; class Insecta; order Diptera; family Calliphoridae; genus Protocalliphora; species Protocalliphora azurea. Next base: position 80,813,068 of record OW026520.1, read on the forward strand.
AATAAAATTTTTTAACTAATTTGTTATTTAATTTTTTTTTTTACAAATTTAATTATATTATTAATTCATTTAATTACTATTTTTAAAAAATTTACAGCTTTTAAAAAATTCATACAAAAAATAAAAACAGTTTAAAAAATAATTTCACATAGAACAATTAAATATAGTTTTGCAATAGTTCATAAGTTTTGATCTATTATTGCCAATTTGCATAGTTTTTAAGAAAAACAGTATAAGATCTTTATATCTTAAGGGTTACAGAAATTTTATTAATTATTCGGTAAATATACGTGCTTTATGATTAGTATTACTCTTAAGTATTCTGGTGTTATTTTAGGTATTCCCGTCATTGATGTCAAAATTAAAAACGTATTGCAGCGAAAGCAATTTTGCGTAATCGTATAGATTTAGTTATTTCTTTAATTATATTAATTAATAAGGGATATTCGGGAAAACGCGCTTCGACAGTATAAATTGTCAAATAAAGCTTAAAATAAAGTTCTTAGAAAAAAAAAAATTGCCTCTTATTATTGGCATGATTTTTCATGTTTAATCGAATATGAAAACGAAATATATAACTATAATGCATTTCCTTTTGTAATTACATACTCCAAAAAAACGAGAATTTGGTTAAAGTAAGAACAGAATATTTTAGTGCATTTTAAGCAAAATTTCAATTATAAATGTGATTTATTTGATTAAAAAATTAATTGAAATTTATACAAAAATAAATTAATTTCGCTTCAATAATATTATCATTTAATTTTTTCATTATTGATTGGAGCAAAATCAAATAATTTTTTAATTGATATAAGCAATTTGGTAATTGAAATCGATTTTAATTGTTTCTGTGCATTTTTTATCAAAATGGCCTTCAAATATGGTTGCGCATTTATGCTATTTTATAAAAAATATATAATTTCCAACTACTTTGAACAAAATTTATATGTTTGTATGTGTCTGTATTTAAAAATATTTTTAAATATGAAGGTATGAATATCACTTTTTTAATTCTAAAGGTTTCCGTCTTACTCTGCCTGGATTCAATCATACTACAATATAATTTTAGCATTCCTACAAAATATTAATTTTTAGGCATATCAGTACGAATCATAGCAAATAACAATAATTTTTCAACATTTTCCACCAATAGGAGTGGTTCTTTCCCCTTAGCTTTCAACATGTATTTGTATTCGTTTAGTATTTTTCTTATTGTTTCTTGAAAGAAAATAATTACATATTCTTCCTGGAGTCCTTTAACTAGAGCCCTGGGGGATATTTGCGATGTTTTCTTAACTTTTCTAAGTTCTACTCTGCCGAATATTTTATGCAGACGGCCACTACTAGATTTAAGCTCCAAAGTTACGTCATTCTTGGAGCGATTTAATAGGCTATTAGATATTTGTCTTGATAAGGAATACATTTATGCAATATCTTTGACACTTTTTACGACTTGCGTGTTATAATAAACCCCAAAAGAGATATATAATTTGTGAATATCTGGTGATCAGTGTTGCCAGGAGGACTTTAAAAAAGTAAAAAAGGCTAAATGCTGTAAAAAATAACACCAGAAAAAAAGTTATCATTATTATTATTTTTTTAATTTGGAAACTTATTTATTTCGTTCTCTTTAGTTTTTGAAATTTGTCTAAAGAAATTGTAATAAATTCATAAATCACACCCAGCGAAATTACTCAATGAAAAATTGCCCAAAATATTCCCATACAAGTTAGGTTATATTTCATATGAAAAATTACCAAATGTTTTGAAGTAATTTTTCGTAATTTTTTAAACAATAATTTCTTTTTGATTAAGCATTTCCAATTTTTTTGGTGATTTTTCTTATTAATAAGATTTTTTTTAATCATTTTCGTAAATAATTTCAATTTTTGATGAAGTATATTAAAAAATAATTTTTATTATCGATTTAGGAACTACATAAAATTAGTTAAAGCACTTTTATTTGGAGAATGAAGCTCAGCAGTCGAAATTTTTTATTAATATCGATTTTTGGAGCGAACAAATGCACAAAAATGTTTAAATGGATGATTCTGTTGACATAAAATTATTTATAATGTATATGAAATACTAACAATTTAGCCTTTTTCAGGTAATTTTAAAAGTTAAAAAAAGCCAGAAAAAAGCAAAATAAAAAGGTAAGATTTAGCCTTAAAAAGGCTAAAATGGCAACACAGCTGGTGATATAGACTAGAACACATATTCTTATATTACGTGATAAATATCACACTGAAGCCTTGGTGACTATAAATAAAATACACTTAAAAGTTTAAAGAATTGTTTGAAATAGCAGCAGGTAGATTAAAGGGTAGTGTAGCTTTTGTTGTTATATTTTCATAATTACAATCATAATATTTTTTTTGTTTTGTAAAATCCGTTAAAGAAATATACATAAAAAATTTGCAATGTTATTAAACATTTGCGAATTTTGTAAAATAATTTTTCGTTTTTTTGTTCATTGTGAAAATAATAACTTGACATACTGTATGTAGTTTGCAATGTGGTAGTTATTAATTTTTTTCATTATATTTTAAAAACGTATGATATGAAAATAATTTTACCAATAATACGAAATATTATTGAACAAATTTTGAGTATATAATAAAGATTGTTCGATTATACGATGAATAAAATATAAATATTTAACGCATAATGCATATTTCGAGAAACTTCTCCCTCGTAATTACAAAATCATGAAATTGTGCTGAATAACTAATTCTTGTCGTTTAAAAAATCAAAAGATATTTATATTCAAGCATTAGGTATTTAGTGTTCAAATGTATTAGAATGGGAATGTATTCAGGCTTTTACAGAAGCCTGATTGAATTTTTAGAATATATTTGATAATTTTGAACATTAACACAACTTATGGCTTATAAACAACAAACCATTTCTTTGCATGTTTATGAAAATGTGTTTAAATAAAATCATCATTAATGTATTTAAGCTGTTAATGAAAAGACATATATAAATTAACAGTTCCATTTCATTTAACATTTCAATACAATTATAAACATTCATAAGCACACATTTATAAATGAAAATACAAATACAGTTGAGGTATAAATAATTTTGCATCCGTGTAATCTATTGGTCAGTAAACTTTTTATTGGCAACGGAAATAATTAGTTAGTCGTATACATGTTATAGACTATCATACATGTGTATGTATGTTTAAATATGCATTTCTTCCGTTTCTTATATATATATATATACTTTGATATTCCAAATGTACGCTGGCAAAGTGTACGGATTTCAGAAGAAATTCGAAACTGTTTGCTTTTAAATGCTTTGCTCTGGTGCAAGTTTTGTTGGATTGATTGATTTTTTTAAATTATATGCATATATTCTGTAACAATCTTGTAAGCACATTTTAGAGAACATAAGCCGAAAGCGAGTCTTTTTTGAACGATTGTTAAGTTATATGGAGTTAAACGAGACAAACTGTTCTGAACGTTAAAATATTAAAGTAATATTTAATACATTTTAGTATAATTAATATCCAGGAATTCTTCAATCTCATGATATGTCATATGTCGGTGTGGCATAATCAGTACATGTACAGCATCAATGTTTCCTATTGCAACAACCATTTTTAGAAGGCCTTTACAAAATTCGTTCTGGAGATACCTGAATCAATATTAAATTCTGCATACTAGTGATGTAAGTAGCTTTATTCCAAAAATTTTGTTAAAATTAACTAATTTAGTATTATTCGAAAGTCATAGAAAATCACTGAATGAATATTTCTTTTATTGTAAAATTTTGCAGTTTTTGTTTTTTAATTCGAAATGCAACATTTATTTATTTTTTTTTGTTTAGTATTGGTAATGATACTAAAAATCATTACAGAGCTTAAAGCTATCGTGGGGTAGGATATAAAAACTCAATTCCCTTAATTTGGATTCAAAGTTAATTCTGTTCTGTATTCAGGTTGAAAATAAATAATACTTTTATTATTTAAATACTAGCTGAATGCCCCTAAGTTGCATGAAATCTAAAAACAATTGTTAAAACTTAATTTTTATCGAAATATTAAATAATAGTAATAATAATAATAATAATAATAATAATAATAATAGCAAAGTGCGAAAAGGCTGCAATACTTTCGCCATTTTCATCAGTATACATTTAATTTATATGCTATAGTTCATAAGATTCATCTATATTTAAAATTTCATTAAAATCGGTTCAGCGGTTTAGGCGTGATTGCGTAACAAACAAATAAACAAACACACATATGGTTTTGGATATGGATTTGTTAAATCTTTTAATCAATTAATCTTTTTTATGTTTTGTACAATTTTCTCGTTACGATTCTAATATCAAATAAACACATTTTTGCTTTCTTTGTGGTTTTAGAATTGCTCATTTTACTTACATTTTATTTGGCTTTAAGGGTTGTAAATCTTAAATTAGCTTCAGTAAGCTGTAGGGTATAAATGTACCCAGCAAAAAAAAAAAAAAAAAAAAAAAAAGAAATGAAATGAAAAAGAGCAGAAAAAGTTATGATTTTAACATTGTTTTATCATTGGGAGAAAGTACTTATTGCCGAAAAAGAGCTGCAAAAGTATTTTTTTTTAACAAATGTTGTCATTGGTATGTTCTTTTTTTATGATTCTTATTCACTGCTTTTGAAGTTCTTCTCTAAAAGCGAAGTTTATATGGACCATTATCAAAAATTGTTAAGGTGGCTTAAATTGACTTAAGCCTTAATAAATTTTGTGGTAGTGCTATTTTAAACAAAATGGTTACAGATCTAAATTCACAAGACTTGAAACTAATAGAATGCAAAATTTTAGCGCTATAAGTTTTATTTTATAATCATGCTTGTTGTTTAAAGTTCAAAAACTTAGAAAATGGACTTAACAATACTTAACTTTTTGATCTCATTCGATCTTTGTGGATAAATTCTATATCTTTTTTGTTGTTGTGCATGCTTTCAGCAGTTATATATATAGGGTAGGAAAATTTTGATAAACAAATTTTTAAATTAAAATTTTTTTTTAACATTTTCAAAAGAAAGTCTATTTTTCGTGAGACACATTAACAGTTTCATATAGAATATCATGGATTACTGCGTGAAGTTAGTTTTTTGCTATTTTACACAATAAAATAGAAGAAGCATTCAAAATAAATTTAATTAAAAAGAATTTATAGAATTTTTAGAAATTAAGCAATAATTACACTTTTTGTTTTTGTATTTGTATATAACAAATTGAAATTTATAAAAATTTTGGATCTATAGATATAAGAACGGCGATAATTATTCGGGAGCACATATTTAAGTCAAATATCGTTGAAAGTTAAATATGGGACAGTTTTGTTAAAGTAAATTTGCTAAGCCTCATCATATAATGCTTGTAGAGGCCAATCAAAAAATTTCGAAAATTAAAAATTTTATGTACCAAAAAGAATTTTCTTGAGCTAAAAAAAGTCATCATATTAAATAGCATTTCTTTGTAATAAACTTGAATAAAATATATTTTCGTATAATATATGAAGAAATAACTTAGAAGCGAACTAAATTCTTTAAACATTTTTTTAAAAAATCGTGATTTTGAGTATAAAGAAAAAAATATGCTACAATAATACCACCAAACATGGAAATATCATAACTTTTATTTGAATAACTCAGTAGGTTTTGATATAACGTGTAATTTTTACTAGAATTATACGTAAACTTCAAGTTAAAAAAAATTGCATATGTTCTACTTAAAACCGCTATAACTTTTGCACCCCTGCAGATAATAATTAACAAGAACTGATTATACATGCATTCGAGTTACTTTATACTTTTAAAGTGCCATAAAAAAATTAAGGCCTAAAATCAAAAATGTTGGATATTGGCCCATTTAATTTTTTTTTAACAAAAATATTGTTTTAGCGTTGTTTAAAGATAATAAAAAGTTATTAAGCTTTATTCGTGCTAGAACTGCATATATTTTTACTTTTTTGTAAGACATTTTTAATGACATCCATAAACGTGCAGAATATACATTTAGTTCTACTTTTGAAGTTATGGAGATTTTCTTTTTTAGAAGCACTTGTTTGTTTGCTGGGTAAATATGTATTTATGAATACGCATACATTAGGGTGATCGATTATTCGACTTTTTTGAGAAACCGGTATTTAAATAGTTGCAATTTTGAAAAACCGGTTGGATTTTTTTGAAATTCCGAAAACCATTTTTTTGCACAAGAAAATATTTTCATCAAAATACTGTATTTCTTAAAAAAAATCAAAAAAATTGATTAAATATAATTATTTTAAGTAACAAATTTTAATTAAGGTAAAAAAATAATCATTTAAAATGATACTAAATTTTATATAGTATGTACAGAAAGTATGGCTTAATATAGATTTCGAAGGTAGAAGTCTTTTAAATACAACTCCTTCAAAGGATTAAGTAAGCTATTATTACAAATACTGAATTAAAATAAACCATAAATATTTAAATTGTTTGTAAGGTGTAACAAGAGAAAAAAGTAATTCCATTGATAACCGTATTTCATTTAAAATAATTACTACTTTAATATTTGTTTAAACTTATAGATATATTTTTCATATATATATATATTTCACAAGTGTTTCACAAAAAATTTAGTAAGTTTTATTTCAACATTTCGAACATAATTGTAAAGGAAAGAATTCTGAAGTCATTAATATGATTAGCAAAGTTTGAGTTCACACACTGCAATTTTTCATTCTGAAATTTTTCCACTTTTTCTTAAAAATTTTTCGAGCTTTTTCAAGCGCATTTTTTTCGTGGATATTTTAACCTGCTCTATTTATAAAACGAAAGAAATTATTCTATATGAACATTAATCAGTTAACAATTTTTTTCCTAAACTTCCATTCAAATGTTAGATTTAGTACATAGTTTTTTTGAAATGAAGTGTCATTCGCAAAATGAATATTTTGACGAAACCAATAGTATTTAAACCAGAAAAACCAGTTGAAAATTTGAGTCGATCACCCTAGCATAAGTTTATATGTCACATACATACATACATACATACACACACGTACATATATGCATTCATTCATACATACGTATAAATGTATAAATATATGTACATATAGAAGTATTAATGTTGTGCAACAGTAAGCAGATGGGTTGTGCTACATTCTTTTACAACCATACACCTGAGACGCTAATACAAAATACGGCAATTGCTGATGAAGCTCATTAACTTGTCATTTAACTCTAACAGCTCTAGCATCAAAGCGAAAGCTTGTAGCGCGTTTTCATCATTGTTATACTTACATACTATTCTCATCGGGCGAAGTACTTATTCAATTCTTTACATTTTATGTAAAATGCAATTTACGATATAACAAGTATCAAATTCCGTCATTACATCAGCAGTAGTATTATTTTTATTAATACTAGTTTGGCATAGCTTATACAAGTTGATTCACTCCTGTTTTTTAATATCTTTAATTTTATGTTGCACCCTACACTACCAAAATAACGACTCAACCTTAAAGGTTTTATTATGTCACTAGTCAGTAAGCTTGGACATTTCAGGCAAAACTGCAGTACTATAATAATAAAAAAATTATGTCTAGATAAACATAAAAAAAGGCTTAAAAAACATTTTTCCATTTCCGCTTCCTGCTCTGTTTTCGATAGGGTTTAGATTAGGTTAGGCCGAAAAGAGGGGCAATTGATAATCCATACCCTTGTGCACTCTAAAAGTATGTCCAATTCATTAAAATACTATTTTCATTACGTTAAGAACTTTGTTCCTTCTATGTAATCCTTCAGGAATTTCCAGTTTATATTCCTAAGATATTCCAGATTGGGTATATTATCCCTTTGAAAATTCTAGCTTCTGATGCAATCAAATGCTGGGTATTGACACAGGAAGTATTCCAGTCTTTTATCCTATTCCTCGCATTCCTAAATGTTGGCCTATTTAGAATCATAGTGAACTGATGTCAACTGCTGACATGCTTTTCTATTGCCCATTTTTTTTTTTAGTTATTTCTTAAACTTTTCAAAAGGTTCGGCATTTTCCACAGTAATGTTGTTCAGAGAAGATCGCATTTTGGATATCTTATCGTTGACAATGACAACATGGTGTCCAGGAATCTATATTATCTCAAAATTTTTCACAATTAATGTAAGAGTATATCTCAATTTCACATTATAAAGCTGTTCGAGATAGGGTTTAAAGAGCAAATTGTTATATGTCAAATTTAAATCTTTTAGAACTAAAACCGTCGAAAAACACAAATAAATCGAAATTAAAAAATTTGGCTTCGTTAGGATTTGAAGAATGATTAGTTTCATAACTAAACTGAATTTTAACTATCTATGTCATCTAGGAGCTTCAGAAATATTGGGGAAAAAAGCAAACATACATACTAATGTTGAGGAAATTACATATTAGAAGATATAGAAGATATATAGAAGATAGACGATAACACAGGGCGACAAAATTAAAACTTGTGGCTGCGTCACGGGATTTCTAAGTCAATTTAGATACATGTGATAATGGAGTTCTCAACATATAAATCACATTTTTTGAATTGATTTTAGTTTTTGAGATAAACCATAATATATGAAATTAATTAAGTTGCACCAGAAATTGCAACATATCTCACAGAAAAAAAAAAATGATTTTAATTACCAAAATGCTTCATTCAATCAAAAAATATTTAAATTTAGCACCTCTCATCAAAATGATTATATTTTTTTTAATTTGAATAATTCTTACTAAATAAATGCAGAAAATACTATAAATTGGTTCGCAACAACGGTTTTGGACCAATCATAGTGCTGAAAATTAATCTCATATACTTATGAATACAACATAAGATTAGTATTTTGAATTTATAACATTTACAACTAACATTCACAGATCCATTGCTTGGATAAATGTTATGTTAGAATAAAAAATCTCGCAACCAAGTAATTTCTTTTTATAATAGTGAGTATTTTCGAAGTTCAACTTATTTAATATTCATTTCCACAAATCTATAACAGGTGTTACTTGTGAATAAAATAAAATAAAAAAAAAAAAAATATACTTTTAATTTTATTTCCATTTTTTATTTCTAATTTAAAATATTTCTTAATCAATTTATTAATTTTTAAATAAAAACATTAAGAATTTCTATTTATACTAAATCAAATGAATTTTTAAGTAATTTTGCATCTGATTGAAAAAATAAATTAAAATGAAACGTATATTTTTTGAATTTCTTTTGAATATATTAATATTCCAACCTTGAATAGTATTCATATTTTTTTTATACCAAAAATTCAATAAATTCTTATGTTTTTTGTTTGAAAACAATATATTCAAATAGAAAAATTTATTTTGATATTAAAAAATAAATAAATAAAAGAAATAAAATTATAATTATAAATAAATGAGATTTGAATATAAAAAATCATATATTTTTTTAATTATTTAAATTAAAAAGAATAACGTAGCGCTTTCATAAGTTTTTTCAGCAAATAACATTCCTTGTGGTTTCTCCGACTGTTTAAGAAAAATCTGTATAGGAGAATCTAATGACAAGAGTCGAGTAAATAAGGCGACCAATAGTCATCGATATAAACTTATTTAAACGTATTAAATAATTGCAGTATTAAAAAGAATATTACTACTTTTTCTTTCTATTATGCAAACAATTCTATATTGAATAAAAATATTCAAAAATTTTCTGTGAATAAAAAAAAAAAAAAAAAAAAAAAAAAAATAAATAAACACTTCAAATCAGATTTTATTTAATTTTTGAAATAAAATAAAAAATAATTGTACTAAGCTAAAGGAATAAAATTTATTTTCAAATTAGTTAAAAACTTGGGAATTTGATTTAAATTTTATAAAATTATATTCGAGTACTTCTGTTAAAATATTTTCTAATCTGACTTGTTAACAAATGGAATAATATTTAAATAATTTAATTTAAAATTAATTTCAAGTAACTGAAAATTGTATTATAAAAAGTAGAAAATGATTTGAAACTATTTTATTTCTAAAAATATTCATTGAATATAAAATTAATTTATTTTTAACAAATATTTTGAATTAAAATATTCACAAAGAACAGCTACGAAATTCATAACAAATCTAAAGTATCCAAACTTTTAACATAACAAAAATAAAGATGATTTCAAATTTCATGTGAAAGAACTTGTAAGTAAATTCGTTAAACTGTGGTTAACTGTGGTTAATAAACAAATTCATAGATATCTGAGAAAAAAAAAAACTAATTCAATAGTCAAAAAGCTAATTTATGCAACATTAACGTTCCTCTCAAATGTTATAGTTGTATTATATACGTTAAACTCTTGCAAGTTTAGAGTAACGTCAATCTTTCATTGATATAAGATGTTAAAAATAGCAAATTGTTTGCTATAGAATTTTAAAAGTACGAGAAAATTTCATTTCCCGAATTGCGACAGGAAATCTACGGATTTCTTCGACCTCAAACCTTCACGGAACATACAAGCGTACTTCCAGAAAATAGGATTGAAAATTATTTAATGTTGAGTTATAAATGGTGGTAGACTTTTCCAAACGGTTTACTGTATGGGATCCAATAAAATAATAGTTGTTATTGTTTAAAAATATATGGAGTAAACTCATATATGTACATATATTAGCTTTGTTCCCGAACTCAAAATTGGGAGCACGTGGGAAAATTTGGCAAATGAGAGCTATTTTGAGAGAATAATTAAAAAATAAAAATATGAAATAAAAAAAAAATGAATGAAACTGAATAAAATAATTATTTGTTAAAATAACAGTGGGACAGAATCAACAATTTTTGCAAATAAATCTGTAACTTCTAATCAAAAATTTACAAAAAATTTCACATACCTCTGACATAGAAAAGTGTTGATCGCTTGTTAAATTTTTATATCTTCTTAAGGCTCTCGATAAGACTCGAAAAACCTGCATGCATGCTATTTAATTCTTACAATTTTCGAATTATTTTCATTTAAAATTTCATCTCCAGTTTTTTCCATTTATAGCCCAACATTTCCGACAGATTTTTTTAGATATTTTAAATTAGTTAAAGTATGAAATTATTTATCGAATAAAGAAAATCTAAATATCTTTCAGAACAGTATAAAATTATTATATCGATGGCTTAATATAGAAAAGGACTATCTCGAATTTTAAAATGAATTAGCTGTTTACACAAAAAAGCTTATAAAATTTGCAAAATGCATTGAAGAAATTCTAAATTATGTAGTGCTGTTCCAAAACAATTATAAATTTGACTATTACCTTATTTTTTTTTTTGCGAAGTGTGATTGAATGAAAACTACCAAACTTTCCAAAAAATTGACATACCTCTTTTATATATTAAGCCAATGATATGTAATTCATAATTCATACAAAATCGTTTATTTTTGGATTTGGACTTATATATCAACTTGACATTTTCTTTATTCAACAGATAATTTTATCGTTTAACTAATTATAAAAATCTAACAAAACGAATTGTTTTAAATAAATGAAAAATAATGTTATAAATAATTTTTTTTATAAAAAAATTTGTTAGTTTATATAAAACTTAAATCTAATTTCATTGTGCCGCTAAAAAAAATAATTATTTGCAAGTTCATGCAATTTCGCATGAAATTGTGAACATTCTTCTCTGTGAATAGGTATCAAAAAAGAGAATATCTTTCAATGACAACCCTATGTTAAATTCATTGGAAATGATCCGAATTTGCACTACTTCTGGATCACAAGTTCAAGATCTAATTAACTTCTTAGGATTTATTTTTTTTTTTGTTAGAATATAATGTTTTATAAAATGCGGTAAAAGATTATAATATGATAACTTCATAGGTACTTAAACTTGTGACAATATAAATTCTGAACACATAGTTTTGAGTTAAGTAAATTCAAAGTTATATAAGTCACAAAATGTACGTAAAAATACCAAAAATCTTTCTGACACAGAAAATAAAGAGAGTTACATTATAAAACAGATTTATTAAATAAAGCTGAATTATGAGAATATTTTGTATTTAGTATTAGAAAGAACTGATAATAAATAAATTTGTAAAAGAATTTGATCTACATTTAGTTTCTAAATAACTATTTCAATAGGCTAAAAAACATAATTAGTGCAATTTATATGTTCTACATGTATTATTAAGACTATTCGATTAATCGAATAATTTGTCATTAGTCGTTTATTAACAGATCAACTTTTAATCCCAAATAATTATTTGCTGAATTAACCAATTAATATGAAAACCCGAACAATTGGATACCAGATTTTTTACTAGGGAAAAGGTGTTTTCTGGTCGGGCTGGGTAGACTAATTTTATGTTTAATGTGTTCTTTTTTTTTTTTTTTTGTAATTCTTCTTAACTACTTTAAGATGAATACATGTCATTTTTATTTATGACTTTTAAGAAACACCGACATATTTACTGTAATACTACCCATACATTTAAAATGAGTGTCTTTGGTAAATGTATGCATGTTTGTATGTATGTATGCATGTATGTATGTATGTATGTATTTATGTATGTATGTATGTATGTATGTATGTATGTATGTATATGTGTCTGCTAAAGTGTATTCTACAAGAAAAAAATAAATGTACCCAGCGGTACTAGTACTAGATATTTACTGTAAATGTGTTTATAACGAAGAACTTGTGAAAATTGACATCCTCTAATTACGTTATCGGTTTTTTGTTATTGTCAACGAAATGAAGTGTAATGATGAAAATCCTAATTGAAACTATCTGCATTACAATTGGTTTACGAAGTAACTAGAGGTAAAATGTGCTAACAAAATTAATCATTATTAGGATAACAGAAATTACAAAAGTTAATATTTTAAACATCCCAAGTAAAAACGTCCATATATTTTTATATATGGTCCATGTTTGAAAATCTATAGATACATATGTTTCCGTGTATGAAAAAGTATGCAGTAATGGATACATATGTATATAAAACCATATATGACATAGTTTTCCATATATGAATACCTTATATGACCTAGATCAAAAACACTCATAACACGCCGATCTTATAATGGAAACATTATTTATTTATTTTTTTTTTTTATTTTATATGTTTACTCAAACCTTTAACTACTTTTTGGAAACAAATGTATGAATAAAAAGTAAAAGCATTTCTTTGTAATTTGGTATAACTATACATTCATATATCTTTAAATAGTTTAAATATTTCAACAAGATTTAACCCTTACAACAGATAGGTTTGAATAGCAAATAAATTGGTTGGTGCCTCCGATATAAAATTGTTTGTGAATTTAATATAAACAAGAAATTGACATTACAGGAATAAAAGAAAACAAATTATATACTTTTCTTAATATTAAGAAATATAAAAAATTAAATGAAAGTTCAAAATTTAATAAAATTGTGTCGTGGGAATTTTTAATAATCTATTATAAGGGAACAATCTATCAGAAAATAAGTAAATTGGAATGCAATTATATTTAATCCATATCATCTCATATTAAGAAGAGTTTCAAATTCAAAATGAAAGCTATAACTTGAGTCTTTTAAGATATCTCTCAGTAAAACATTAGATTTACTTTATTAATTTTACTTGACTGTTTAATTATTTGATTAATCAAATAACTTGAAAATGTTGTTTTTAAATTAATCGTACAATCGAATAATGTTTTAAATTACTCGAGTTATTTAAGTAAATTATACCTTAAAATTTTGCTCGTTTTCTAATGTTTATTAAAAAACGTAAAACAAGTGTTATGTGTTGTTTTGGTGTTTTAACGAGAAGAAAAAAACAACAATGTTAACAGTTCATTTTAATAAAACATTAAAACAGCAAAAATATGTCTTCATTAATTGAGATCACTTAACTTAAAATTACCCTTCTGAAATAGTTTTTGAAAAATAATGTTTAATTAAAATTTTAGTATAATTTTCTACTTTGCTTTTACAAAGCCACTTTTCCTGTATATATATTTATTTAATTCTTTGGTAGTTAAATCAATTGGCCTAAGAGTATCACATAAGTTGTTTAATGTTCGGATATCATTCTCCGTAAAGCGGGAAAATGAAAACCTAATAAGGCACATTTATGAATGCGAACAAAAATTCTGATTTATTTTTGATAAAGAAGTTCAGCGATTATTAATAAAAATAATAAGTTTGCTGCTTAACACAATTTTAAGTCCAAATCTTTTCTATATTGAATGTTTCATCCAAGTCATCATTATTATATTCCTTATATCAGGCATATATCAGGTCATTTGTAGAACTAACGATATGTTTTTCCAAATCGAGTTCAAAATTGAATATAAGAAGGTAAATCTTATTTCCCAATCTTATTATAAATTATACATTATAATTCTTAAATTAACGTTTATATATTTGATTTAATTTTTGTGATCGAAAAACGACTATTAACTTCAAGTATATGTTGTATTTCAGACACATGCAAATTCGTTCCTTTTTACTGAATGATTTTTTTTTAATATAATTCCAAATTGTGGTTTCACTTGGCTGCATACTAAAACCTTTAGATTTTAAACATTCTATAAAGCTTAGTTAAGAATGGAAATTTTTAAAATATTTTTTACTCGAATTATTCAATAAAACGGTATAATTTTCTCGAATAAATTTTTACTCGAAATTATTCGTTTTAATTTAATCGAACGATTATTTGATTTTAATTTGTTGATTAATCGAACAATTGCTAGAGAAGATAGATACGAAAACTACTTATTTTTTATGAACATTGTCTCATTTTTTATTTCTCTATCCTGAATGCAGATCTAAAAATATAATATAAGTTAATATATTTACTTATCAAAAATGTTACCATTAAAAAGTGTTCTTTCTTGTATTAATGATTTTAAATTTTGTTTTACATAAAGGTAAGAAGTTATAACTTAGAGTAACATTTGATATGTTCAAGTACTAGTCGGATTTGAAGGTTTAATTCAGAACTACCCAGCTGAAAATGGTCATATATTTTTATATATGACTCATGTATAACGATATATTATTATATATTATATGAAATATTATATGGAACAGTTTGCAATATATGTATATGTATATATGGTAAAATATATGAAGTATTTTCACATATATTTGAATATACTTGTAAAATTTTTATCATCCCAGTTAAAATAAATATGTATGAATTATATATACAACATATGTTATGATCCATATTGAGGGTATATGGAAATATATATATATATATACATACATATATATATATATATATATATATATATATATCCATATATTTTTTTATAAATTTTATAAAAAGACAAAAAGTATATACATATACAATAAATATTTTGCACCTGTACACAAAGTATTGCTCTTCGTGACTTGATTACTGCTCGTGACTTAATTGCTCTTCGTAATTTGATTTCCAATAGACCTACACATATACATACATTCAGTATAGAAAAAAAAAATGAGACCATATTCATCAAAATAGTTTACGTACTTACCTTCTCTAGAATTTAATGAGTAACCGACTGTCATTTTAAAAAATTGAGATTGTTGCCTACTTGCTTTTACTTTGAATTTCTAAGCTGTCCTTCACTAGATTTGCAACACCCTTACAAAAATCAATAATATCAAGCGCGAGAGGATATTGATCGAATATATTTTCATACATACCTTCTTTTGGATATAATAATTGACCAGATGGACTTTCTTACAATGATAGGAGAACCTGAAATTTAAAAAAAATTAACTCTTTATCAGAGGTACCAACCAATTTATTTGGTATTCAAATCTATGTGTTGTATGAACTAAATATCATTGAAAAGGTTAAATCAGTTAACGATATATAGTTATACAAAATCACTTGGTAACAAAGTTAAAAGGGTTACTTATTATTTCGTAAATTTTTAGTAGCAACAGTATTTAAAATGATAGACATCGTTTATAAAATAAGAAGTTAGAAGTTTGAATAAACATGTTAAATGAGAAAATAAAAAAGAGCAGATCGGCATCGAAAGAGTATTTTTGGTGTAGGTCATATATGTATTCATATACGAAAAATTATGTCATATACCCACCATATATAAATAAAAATTCTCATATATAGTTCCATATATGGTTATATTATTCATATATGGTTTAATATATGAATCCATATATTACAAATATTACTACCCAGCTACAAATAATATGTATGGATCATATATTTAAACATATATGCAGTTCAATATATATTTGGACCCGAAAATTGAGGGTATATGGAAATGTATGACCATACATATGTATATCCATATATTTATTAATATATACCAGTAACTGTATTGTGAATTAAAATTAAAATTAATTCTCTTTTTTATTTTTTTAAACTTTATTTGAAATATAAAAAATAATAGACAATAAATAATTTTTAAAAGGCACACGTTTTAATGCAAAAGCTGCAATTTGAGTATGTACATTGAGGAAAATATCAGCTGAACTTGATATGTGTAGTATTCCACATTTTCTCTTAACAACATACAATATAAATAGAACATACTCACGGTAGCTGGTTCTAAATATGCGCCGAAATCAATAAAAATTCCCGCACCATAACACTGTTTGCCATAACATACTACTCTACATATCAATACATCATCGTATATCAGGGCTTCACCCTTCCCACCGCAATCTCAACAGCAATCACTAATAATTGCCGAAGACCTCGTGGTCGTCAACCTCCAAGTATATCTTGATCGCCATGCAGAATTCCCAGCCTGAAGGTTTAAATCTTGTTTGAAATATTGTCTTAAAATAACGAATTAATTTTTCTTACCTTAATGAATTTCGTTACATACTTGTTTTTCTTAAAATTGCAGTCTCTTGCAAGTTTTTTAGCTGTTGGACCTCTGCAAAACTTTCCTCATTTATATTAACAAATTTGTGTCTAATATAAAAAGAATTCTTGGATGTTTTCAATAATAACTATTTAGAATATTTAGCCACTTACCAACTTTTAACACTAATAATTAACTGAATGAAGAATTCACTTTTGTAAAAATTATTAAAATATTTGTATATTTGTTTTAATTTATTTTTGTTATGTCAAGAAACTTTATTTTGAATATATTGACAAATACTTTATCAAAGACACAATTTATTTAGTATTAAAACCTATTATATGAAATATAGTAAAAACAAGGAAATTTGTTAAAGATATTTGTATAAAATAATACAAATATATAAGTTTACTATTTTAATCGATTTAAAATTGTATACAATTTTATAAGCAAAAG
Organism: Protocalliphora azurea; assembly: GCA_932274085.1. Taxonomy (NCBI): domain Eukaryota; kingdom Metazoa; phylum Arthropoda; class Insecta; order Diptera; family Calliphoridae; genus Protocalliphora; species Protocalliphora azurea. The sequence goes on from OW026520.1 coordinate 80,830,326, forward strand.
CATAAATAGTCATTTCAGATAATGTAGTTTTAATATTTTTTTTTTTAATTTATGAAACTCATTGACATACATTTTCCCTAAGGAGAGTGTTTTTGGATTTTTTGGATAGAATATATATGCTTCCAGATATGGAAAATGTTTTCATATATGACTAAAAATTCACATATATAGTTCCGTATATGATAATATTTTTGAAGTATGGTTATATATATGAATCCATATATAACAAATATTTCTATATACGAGCGTATATTGTTTCATACATGGAACCAGATATATCCATATATTTTCATACATGAACCATATACAATAATATATGATCGTTTTTAGCTGGGTACATAATTTTCATATATACAACCATATATATCTATACATTTTCATACATAACCATATATGAAAATATGTAAATGTTTTTACCTGGGATATGTGGTTTCATATTTGAAATAAGTTTTCATATATGAAACCATATATCAAATCAAACATAAAATCCAATATAACTCTTAAACTAATAAATGACATGAAAATGTACATCTGGAAATTTGTAGGAAATATTTATTGTCTATAAATGATGAAGTAACACCAAAACACGTACGATGCTTTATCAGCAAATTATATGCAAAAAACGAATATTATTATTTAATTTTACTGTCTAAATATCTGTTCAAAATTATTAATTTCTTGACATTTTAAAATAAATTTAAAAATAAAAATTCAAACGTACTACTACAAATTTATTAAAAGTGTAATAATTGAGAGATTTTCTCAAATTAAGAAGGCGTTTTGACAATTAGTAGCAAAGATAAGTGTGCGAATATTATTGATAAACATAATCCCATTTTTAATTTTCTTATACTCGTATTTCAGGAGAATTTGATAAATGAATCTAACAAGTTTCAGAAATACAACAATCAAAATGGCAGGAACAAGCTGCAATAACAGGATATCCAAGGATAGATAAAAAATTTTAAGTTAACTTTTTATTTAAAGTACTTTTCAGATAAGTCTACAAGGCGTAATCGTTAAGACATGTTAAAAAGGATGTAATAGCAAAATTCCACATAAAAGGACAAATCCTCTGCTATTTCGACAAAAGATATTTAAGTGCTTTTTATATAAATCAGTTGTTAAATAAAATAATTTAATGTACATTACGCTTTCATTTTAGCGTTTTTAATAAAACTAATAAAAAAAATAGTTTAATTTTCACTCACAATAGAGTATCTGCTATATGTATGAAAATATATGGCCATATATCCTCAATTTTTGAATCCAAAACATATATAATATATCATATATACATACATATATAATTATATATGATCATTTTCAGCTGGGTAGTCAGATATTGTCAACAACTCTACAAAATATAAACAATTTTTTATTTAATTGATACTTTCATTTTAATAAAGGTAATAATTATTACTCAAATGAAAAATCTTTGCAGATACGTTTTGAAACATATCTGACGATTGTACTCCTTCATCTTCTTAGCGTTGGACTGCTCAGGTGTATAGATCAGATAGATAAGACTGATAAAAGCTTCAATGAGTGTTCTAAATTTTATGAAGATTAGTCCATAATTGACAATTGCTCCCATACAAAGCATATTTCCAAAAATCACAAAATGACAATCGGTCTATGATTGGCCATAGTTTCCATATAAGACAACCCCAGAAAATTACTTGTATGGATGTACATAATGGTGTAGGGTATGGTCGGGCTAGGCCGACTATAGATTTCTTACTTGTTTTTACTTCACATTTTTTGGGGTACTAATCTAAGCAATTAGAACATCTTTTTTACCAGTTTTGGTTAAAAACATATTTAACATATAACACACCTATATTTGTTATAATTTTTTTTTAATAATTATATCAGATATAGTTTCGTTAAAAGTTCTAAATAAATTGGTCAAATTATCTATGCCGACTACTAATATGATTTTTGTTTAATATTAAATATTCTTGTTAATAAAGTATGCACATAATAATTAATTAGTTATTTTAGTTAGACGTCATACCTGGATTTTAAAAATATTTCTTATAAATTTATTAAGATTATATTTTCTTGTCAAAATACATGTACCGACTAATGTATTTGACAAATTATATATGTATATAGGTACTTGGAGTAAAATAATTTTAAAAATATAATAAAAAAGTCTATCTTCCTTAAATATTCCTGTTCGAATATATTATAACAATAATAATAAAAAATGTTATAAACAAATTTAAAGAGTACTTTTGGTTGTTTTGTAATTTTTTGTCAATTGGCCACTAACTGCATTTCAATAGTGAATTCACTAAATTAAAAAAGTTGTAACGAATTCGCATACATTAATGTGAATTTCTGAATACGAAGAGGCATTAATTGCACTATATTTTCATGTTGTATTCACTAATCTAGTAGCTATAACGAATTCGTATTTAATCAATAGCCACTAATTGCATTACATTTCACTTAGTGAATTCACTAATTTAATAGTTGAATTAGTAATCAATTTACTAAAAGAAATGTTGTAGCAAATTCATATATAACATGAAAGTAAATTTATCAATTGATACTTTTAAAAGTCTCAACAGCACCTCTATATATTTTATAATTAGAACATTAAATATTCTCTATTACTTATTTCGCTAGCGAAATGAACGAAAACGGGATTTTTCATAATTTGACTTTAAAAAAGTATATAACTTTCAGCTAATGTAACATTTTTTAACACGAATAAGTTAACTCCCAAAAAAACTTTTTGGTTTTCGGAAATAACAACTACTTATTAAAGTAGTTCCCTGGTAATGAGGTATCATTATTATTTGCATACTCTGTATTACATTAATAAGTACTCAATAGTATAATAGCGCAGTAATAATCGATGAGTTGGCTAGAGCGCCGGATTAACAACCAGAAGGTTGTTTGTTCAACCCCATTCTGAAGCTGTTAGTTTTTATAACAAAATGTCTAAACAGATATTTTAAACTAAATAGAGTTTTTGTCGCTTAGGATGCTATGTGCGAGATGGTGTACTGAGTAAGACGTTAGTCAGTAAAAACGAATGGTTAGTGTGTGTCCAAGTTCGAGCCTCACTGACGACAAAATTTTTTTGTTTTTTTTTATTTTTGTTTTCGTTTAGGTACATATTTTTGAGTACCCCTAGAGTCAAAAAATAACTACATGAATTTGTGGACAAGTCGAACAAAAGTAACTAGTTATTCAGGCAAAAAATAAGTAGTTTATTTTTGTTTCCAATTATACCTGCTAGCTTACCAGGAAAGCAAAGTTTTTGCTGGTCTAAAGTATAATACAAAGAAAAAATAACATATAAAGATTTAAATTTTTAAAATAGAGCAAAAATTAAGCAAACGGAAAAATGTTCGTGTCGAGAAAATCTTTTTACATTTTTAAAAAGGGTTATGAAAATCACAAAATTTCGGGATTTTAAATTTAATAATGTCAACAGCTGGCATGTATAACTGCTTGGGGAACCTTTTTAATCAAATAAATTAAATAATGAATGTCATAGTCAATTGGAATTAAAAAAATTGCCGCATTATCACTGTTTGCCCCTATGTGCTTTGAGTCATTAATTCAACATAACTTGAATTTTGGCTTATTGTTCTTGATAAACTCAGATTTATAACCACTTTTTATTAAACGAGTTTTCAAAGTCTTTGAACATTGTTACACATCCATGCTATTTCATGCAAAATACCGAATTTCCAACTACATATATTGAACAAAATACATACGTTTGTATGTGTCTGTTTTTAACAATATGAGTCTGCTTAATTCTAAAACTTTTGAATATTTTATGCAGACGGCTACTACTAGATTTAATCTCCAAAGTTTCATCATTCTGGGGGCGATTTAATACGCTATTAAATATTTGCCTTAATAAGGAACACATTTATGCAATATTTTTATTACTTTTTCCGATTTGGGGGTTACTATAAACGTCAAAAGAGTTTATCCTTTACATTTCTTTCACTTAACATACTTGATATATAATTTGTATTAAGTGATTATAAACATCACACTGAAGCCTTGGTGACTATTCAAGACTTTCAAAAATTGTTTCAAATGGCAACAAAAACGCATATGTAAAAACAATATTTACAGGTAGATTACAGAGTATGTGTAGTTTTTGTTGTTTTACTTTCGTAATTACAATCATAAATATACATAAAAAATGTAACAAAAACAAATTTTGCAATGTTATTAAAAATTTGCGAATTATGTGAAATAAAGTTGAAATAATCATTTTTTGTTCATTGTAAAAATAATATTTTGACATACTGTATATATCTAGTGCTGCAGATCAAATTGGCACCTTTAGAACCGCTGGGTATTAAATGTACATTTTAATTGTGTATTTGCATCTATGCAAGTCCTTGCTTTATATTTTCAGTATACATTTAAGTGTGTACTTGTGTTTTTTTTACGTGTATGTACAAGTGTTATGATTCATCATCTTCATAACTATCAAGATGTTGATAAACTTTTTACACAAATCCTCTAAAGTTTTGCAAGTTTTCATTTTCGCTTTTAATTACTGATGATTTATTGTCTTTGGTTCTAAGTATTTTGTCTGCATCTTGTGTAAGAGTATTATTACATTGCTGAACTGACTGACTGGTTGAATAAATGAATGAATTGTAAAGGGTGTATCCAAACAATATGTTCACCTTGTATAAGAATAATATACTAATAGAAACACCAAAGTCATATTCAAGTATGTATTTCATTCTATTCCTTTAAAGTGGTTGCTTGTTAATAATGAATTGTGAGTTCATTGAGTGTATAACGAACGAGCTTTTTTTACTCGATATTCGAAGCATGGACGCGTATAAGGGCATATAAACCATAAAGAAAATTTTACAAGAAACGATAAAAACTTCATAGTTATAAAAATTTATCTTATTTTATTTTTTATTATTTATTTTTCTTACCTTTTTCAATTTTGCTAAAATTATTAACACAATCACATCAAAAGATCATCTTATTATATTATATAAATTATAGATATACGCCCTTTTACTTGGTCTTACTTTGACATATTAAAACTCACAAAATAAAAAATGTTTTTGCAATATGAGTAAATGTGGCACATATTTTAAGTGTCTCCTTCATATTTGGAAGTTTGTATATCAGTCTAATACTGGATTGTACCCTATGTATTTAAAAACACCTAAAAATCCAAGAAAAAAATTAGTATGACAAAATAAAAGTTCAATAAAATTGTGTCATTAAAATAATTTTATCAGTGAAGTTGAGAGATTTTTACAATTATTTTTTTATTAACAGATATAAAATGGTTATTAAAACAATATTATGTCAAAAAACGCAGTTTTGAAAAATTACGCCCTTATACGCGTTCATGCTTCATTTATTTGACATAATAGCAAAATTATAGAATGTGAGGTCAATAACATTTAATTTACTAAAAATTAACTGTTAAATACTTTGAAAATACACAATTTAAGAGAATTGTGTAACCATATACATAGTTATAATCTACATATATAAATGGTACGTGTGTCATTGCTTATAATTGTTATGTCTGTTGAGTAGTATTGGTCATGAAATTATTTTATTGCTTTCATTTTGTTTAATGCAAATTTCTCTTAAAAAACTCATACAAACAACAGCTGAGTTAATTCTTCAACTACTAAGAAGAATTGTTTTTATGACACTTCTTAAGTAGTTGTTCAAAATTTAATAGCTTTTATCTATAAATAACACAATTCGAGCATAAACTTGCATTTATTCCTCCCAAATGACAACAATATGTATATGAAAACATCCCGAAAAGTCCTTTTAAATTATAATAAAGACTTAATTTTTTTAATTAATATCGCTGTGCTCAAAATTGAAACTTATTTTTTTTAATAAGATGAACACCCATAGGCTTAATTTAATGGTGTTAACCATTTTTAAAGGTTAGGGCTCGCTTTAGAGAAATTTTATTTTGAAAGGCTAAACATTGGTTTAAGAAAATTAAGTTTTCCTTTTTTTTTTATTAATAATTTAGTTTAAAAAAAAATAAACAAAACTAACAATTAAGATTCTATTGAATTATAGGATCGTTAATTCTTATTATTGAATATATTTTAAACGCTAATCTACAAAACTTTCAATTAGCACAAAAATATAACTACAACTCCATATGTAATCTAAATAGTGTTAGCAATGAGCAACTTTTCCAGCGAAAGTATAAATATAATAATAAATATATATAAATAAAATATTGTCACACATAAAACATTTTTTGCTATTTCACTTGCTTTCAGAGCTTTCTTTTTCTATTTCATTTCAATTTTAAATAAAAATATCGGAATTTCTCTCACTTTCTTATCTTTATTTCAGGGATATTAATTTCAACTCGTGGTTTCAAGCCCTTTATGGTCAGTACTCTTTCGTTGAACGAGATCAAACTGCAGTACAATTTGCATTTAATTGGTGACTTGGGAACAGTGACATGGAGGGTAAGAGTTTAGCAGATGAACTCGCCAGAGAATTAAAAGGATGTAGGTACAACAATGGCTACGAGTAAGTTGCATGATACAGAAATGATTCTTCGAGAGGCATACGATCGTTGGAGAAGTTTGAACACTTGCCAGATTCTCTTGGGTATTAGTGGCATGCCTATCATGACTTGACTTGGGGTTATTCACTATAATTTGCTAGAATTTTCTAGCTCTTTACTTGCAAGGGGCCCATAAATGAATTTGGTTCAATTATTTCAGTTTATGTGGTTAAAGACTGAAATAATTTTATTGAGCGAGAGTATCGACAAAACCACAATTACAAAATTAATAATTCAATTTTAATTTTTAGTAAATTTAAAACTTCTCTAACTTTTTGAATGCAAATGGTACCAGTTTTAAATTTAGTTCTCTTGTATTCTGCAACAAGGTGTTTCATATAAAAATCATTTTTGGGTAGAAAACTTTTAAAAATCGGTCAATATTACCAGTGTTCAAAAACAATGAGTTAATATTTTTACCTTATGATTTCCTCACCTAAATCCAAAAATTCTAACATTTACATATGTAGATCAAAAAGACCTTCTTAATTTGTCTTTTTTTTTTTTTTTGTAAAAGTAAAAAAATCATAAACATAGAGTGTTCCTTGTTAGAAGTTAAGAGTTTTAATATTCTTTTTAATGTAGTTTTACAAATATGTTGCTTTATCCGCATTCCAATTGGCGTCTCTTAAGATTTTTAAATGGTCATAACGGAATATGTCGAAGTTAAACTTTTTAATTACGTTTCTAGAAAGCCCTCGTATAAGTACACATATATAAGTAGTTATATATTTATGAACTTCAAAGAAGAATAAAAGTAGCATTTCATAGAATATTATATATATTGGTACGTTTTATGAGATGTAACATCATTAAAACTAGAGCGGCACTATATGTTTATTTACTGTTTGTTTGTAACAATAAGAAACACTTCTCAGACACCTAGTTTGAAAAAAAAAGAACTCAGAATCACTTTCTATTAAGGTCGGTAATTTACCGAATTGTCAGACAATTATGCGAATCACATAATATATGGGGTTATGAGTGTAAGGCATAAAATCTTGTATACATACATCGAATATACTTTGTGTGTGAAAAACAATTTGAAATAAAATGACGACAAACCATTAAAAAAAAGGGATTAACGCCCCTTTAGTATCTGGTCCAAAATATTTTAACGCAAATGACCACAAATGGCCACTAAGTGTGATTTAAACGTACTTGAGTAGCACTTCTTGTAAGTTTTTCCAATTGTTCATTTTTATAAAAACTCATAAAAATGGGAATCCTTAAAATATGCATGTGTATTTGTGTGAATGTGTAAATTGTGCTCATACTTGTACATGTGTATATCAATGAATACGCAAATGAAATAAAGAACTAAAGACAGGGAATAAACACGAACCACAAGTTCAACCAACAATAGCTGGCTGGCTGACTGACTGGCTATCTCATACAAAAACAAATGAGAAAAATATAGTTAGTCAAGCCCGAATATATGATACTCTACACCATTCTGATTGTAAATCAAAGTTCGGGAGGAGCCAGGTCCCAAATAAGCGAATAAGGTTCATATGGTAGCTATCATTAATTATAGATTTTTACCTATATAAAACCTATGTATGTCTAATTTCATTTAATTATTGCTATACTTATGGCATTTTTGATCGTTAAACCTTTATTCAGGGTGACATTTGTATGGGGGCTAGGTGAAATAATGGGTCGATCATAACCAATTTCAATAGACTTCGTCCCTTTATTAAAAAAGTCATATGTACCAAATTTCATTACAAATTGGAGTACAAAGTTTACATGGACGGACATCGTTAAACCGACTCAGAAAATGACTCTAAGCTGATTGGTATACATTATGTTAGATCGTAGATCAATATTTTTGGGTGTTACAAACATCATCGCAAACGCATAATACCCCAACCATCTATGGTGGCGAAGGGTAGAATTACATTGTCGTTGTGGAAATTGAAGATGGCAAAATGGAATAAAATACGAGTACAAATCTGTCTGTCAGTCACGTTTTAAGCATTAACTGGATAATGTTTAAATGATAAACAACTTTTAAATACCACAAAAGGACTACAAATATTCATGCGATTGTTTATTTACGACAAACAGTGAGTTAAAAACTCCCTCAAACCGAACCAATAAAACACTACTTTAATTTTGTTTCATAACAAATTGATAAAATATTTAGTAACAACAAATATAACGGCGAAAATATCTACTACTCGATCTATATTGAATTATATATATTGAATTATTTTCTTTTTATATTTTTCCTGTATTTTTCTCATCGTTTGATATCCACAACATTTGTTTTTCAATGGGACACTGCAATTCACTTAAAAAATGTATATAAAAAATTTATTAAAAAAGATAATAATGATGTTGGGTCCCATGACCTTTTGTCTACAGTACAACATTTCGTCTGATTCTTTAGCATAATCTAGTTGGGCAGCAATTTTTCATGACACCTATTTATTTGCCACTACAATTCTTTAACTAAATTAGCACTCACTGCTACATGTAGAACATTGTTTGGAATATTTCTGTGGCAAGAAGAAAAAAAAACTACATAACTTGAGATATGCAAAAATCTTGTTTTTTAAAATTTTAAATTCTTTATATCTAGTTCTATGCTATGTCAATTTTTTGTAAAAATCTACAAAGTATTTCAAGAGATATTTACATTTGAAATTAACATTTTGTATAGTGTTGCATGGAAATTAAAAATATATAAACTGCTCTCCTGAAAAGTTTAAAAGAACTATTTAGGTAGTTTTTCCTTGTTACCACAGATTTAACAAATGTAAAACTGTTACAGCCACTACTAAATAATATAAAATGCGTAACTGACATTAAACGTGTAATTTCAAACAGTCAAGCTATTGTTCTCAATGTCATCAAACAACTGATTAAAATTAATTCATAATTGTACATCATAATGCTGTTGACTAATAAAACAAATTAAAACAAGCAAAAATGTTATATTCGTCAGGGCCGAATTTATTATAGCCACCATCTGTAACTTTTTTGTGCGATCCTGATGTAAAATGTCATCTTGTATGGGAGGTGGGTGGTAAAATAAATGGGTCACGCTCATTTCGTATTCGTATAAAATTTCGTTGGCGTAGATGCTTTTGGAATTACGGGGGACACCGATATTTTCCGGTTTCTTGCTACTAACTTTTTTTATTTATTAACAGTAGGACGGGTGGACGGACATGGATACAGTAAATATATACTTTATGGGGACTTAGACGATTAAAAGGAATGACAAACCTAATATACCGCCAATATTTTTATAAAAATGGACATGTTTTAGATGTTGATCGATATCAGGAATAAAATATATAAATTGAAATTGGGATCCATAGAGAAACTGAAAATCTTTTTGGAAATCGTAAAATAGGAAATTAGATTACGGTTTTTGATTTTAACGGATTTTTTTTTTGCAATTTGTTAATCTATGCTTAATCTGTTTGGTCTATCAAGTTTCGACCTTATTCAAATTTCAAATCGATTCCATAGTTGATAAAATAATTTCCTTAAAAGTTTGTAAATACATATGTATAATTGGAGCGGTCCAATTGAATCCAATCCACTTACATAATATGGGGCTATATAAATATGTAAACATATAGCTTAAACAAAATCTCTAACAAATGCGGTAAATCATCATATGATATTCAAATGAAATGACGCGAAATAATTTTTGAAATGTCTTAGTTGGAATAAAAATCATTCTGTTTGCATCCAAAATGAATGTAAATGATTTGACATTGAACTTTAATAAAAGAAAGAATTTAGTTGTATGTCATCATCAGCACTTGGCATGGAATTTTTATTATGCTATAGAAATTCTTTATACGTTAAGACACTAGTACACAAATTGGAAGGATTTGTAGATATAAAATGACCATTTTTTATATAATTTTTAGTTTATTTAAATTTTTTTCCCTTTATTTGGTCTATAGATTTAAAAGTCCTTACAGACTAAAGGCAAATATAAAACAAAAAGTTTCAATTTAAATATTTAAATACAAAAAAAGTTTTTTCTTTCAAATGTCCTTTAGACTGTGATAAATTGATTTATTGAAATTTTCACATAAGGAACGAAAAGGGTCATTATTAGCATAATTAGAGCGGAAATATTTTAAATTGATGGAACGTTAATGTAGTTTTACTTAGCAGATACCCGACTTCACCACGTATTAGTGTCACTATAAAAGAAGGGTGGTAGTACATACAAATTTAATCCGAGGCCACGTAAGCAAAATATTAAAATTTGTTTTTGCACTAATTCAATAGAGTTTATATATGTAATATAAGAAGAATCCCATATGATTGATCCGTATTCTAAGATTGGCTGAACTAGTGATACATATAATTATATAATTGTTTCGTAACATAGGGATCTGGAAATTCCTTGGACCATCGCTTCATAAATCCAAGATCAACATATTTCCATTAATATTGTAATACGAATCTAATTTCTTACTTCTGCTGAAAGCCATTTTTTATATTCGGCTCCATTAGGTTAATTTTACACCAGTAAAGTTATTTGTCTCATGTCTGACTGGAGTAATATTTTGTTTGTAGGTTTACGAAGAGATTGAAAATTTTTGACATCGTCAGATCACTTTCAAATAAGGTGAACAAGTTATAGTCGGAAAATTTTCTGCCAATATGTATTTAAATATTTAAAACTGTTTTTCCATCGTTAACAACGCAGATTAATTTGACAAAAATTTCAAAGTTTAAGCTTTAAGAAGTGTAAATAATTTTTATTTTTACAGAACAAAATTAATTCAATCTGTTTTATACTTTCAGACCCGAAACTCTTCCCATCACTACATCTATAAGTTTGCCACATTTTTGGTGAATAAATATGACGATATAAATTACTCACTTAAATACAAAGCGTTGGTGATTAAGTTGGGTTTATTTTTTTTCTGTTTAGTCCAAGGTTGGCAACCGATTTAAAAAAGTAAAAAGGTATTTCGGTAATGGTATTTTAGTGGTAATGGTATTTTCAATTATTTGAATATCAGTGTTTTAACGTTATCGGTATTTCGAGTTATTTTGATAACGGTTTTTTATTGTTATCGAAATTTCGAGTTCTTTCGGTAATGGTTTTTTTAGCGTAACGATTGTTCCAGAAATTTTGAAGTAATCGGTTTATAACCATGAAATGTAAAGTGGAGTCAAGTATTGTATGGTCGGGCTGGGATAACCATAACATTTTATATGTTTTACTTAATTTTATTAGGAATAATTATTTTCCCAAGTTGTGAAATGATGGTAAAGGTACTTTAGCGTTATCAGTATTTCGAGCTATTTTGGTAACGGTATTTTAGCGTTATCGGTATTTTGGGTTATTTCGGTATCGGTATTTTAGGTGTAACGATAGTCAAGTTGAATGGGGGGCTTTTTTTAGCGGTAACGGTACCAGCTTTGGTTTAGTCAAATAATATTGTATTTTATTTTATTTTATTTTATTTTATTTTATTTTATTTAAAAAAATAATAAATAAATGCCGCCATTTTGGATAGACTAAATATATTGGCAGACAACACATTTAAACAAATTCAAATGAATATTCAAACGGACACACAGTAAAATTTGTTCTAAACGTTCAAATGGATATATTTTTCAGCATTACTGTAATAAATTTTAAGACAAATGCATTTAAAGTCGTTTCTTATAACATTGTCTTCAGTTTAGTTTTTATATTTCCTAATACTATTTAACACTTAAAATAATTAAAGTAAAGAGTTGCAATCTAAAATTTATTTGTATTAGAATTATTTATTATAAAAATATCTTTTTATATATATTGACTGATATACAGTTGTATTAACTTCAAAAATTCGGTTATAATAAAAAATAAATAAATTCGATTATATAAATTAAAAAATTAGCTACTGCAATCAAAAAATTTAAAAGATTCTTTTTGAAGTTAAAAAAAAATAAGTTATTAAAACTAAAAAAAAACTAAATGTGAAAAAGTAAAAAGAAAACGAAAATATACAATATCTATATAAGTATTATAAAAGGGTAAGTATAAATTTGTTAAGACCAAAAGCCACTGATTTAAATTGAAAAATTGGAATTTCAAAAAACCGTGGAATCTAATCATATACAAAAAGGGCACATTTTGAGATTTATAAACAATTTAAGCAACAAAGATAACTTGGTTTTCAAATCAGGTGTAAGTAATCTGAGTTTAATTTCTTTCAATCCTATTTCTATTATATGTATATCTTTCTTCTATGTGGATTTTTAGCAACAAACGACTTCAAAAGAAAAGGGTGAACCGTTTTTAGTTATAGAACAAGACGCTGCGCAGAAAAATTAAAATTAAAATTTTGATTCTTGGTAAAAATATAAGAAAATAAATTTTCTGATAGAAAAATTCTTTAATTTTTTTCACTTTCCATGTAGTGTGAGAGTCCACACTGCCAAACATTGTATGCAATTTTTAATCGCAGTGGTGAAAACTGAAAATTGAAATTATTCGAGTTTACAATTTTGTGTTTTATTTTATAAAAATAGTAAAAATAGTGTTTAGAAACATATTTACATATTTACGTATTGATGTTGTAGAAATATTTTTAATATTTGATTTTTATACCCCACACCACCAGAGGTGATATTTGTAACTCACTGAAAAAATCATCCAACACCCACCTTATCGATTCAGAATCACTTTTTGAGTCGATCTAACGATGTTCGACCGTCCGTCTGGCTGGCTGTCCATGTAAACCTTTGGCACGTAGGATTAGTTTCCATATAAAACTCTCTTCCGAAAATCACTTTAACGTGCAAAAGTCACATACTCATGTTAGTATCAGGTTTATATTCGGCACCAATAAGTTTTATATAAGTACAAATCACAGTGACAAATTTTATGAGGATTGCTCCATAATTTACCATAGCTCCCATATAAGCCCACTTTCGGGAATCGCTCTAAAGTGCATAAATTCATATAAATGTTAGTATTAACGTAATATTTTGTATTCGTATATTTTATTTTACACTTAGTAAAAGTATCGGTCCACATTATCCACATGTCTAATATAAAACCCCTGGACGAATTTTGATGGACATACACAATGGTGTGGGGTATCATATAGTCGGACTAGACCGACTATATCTTTCATACTTGTTATTTTTTAAATCGGTCTTAAAACGGAAATTTTTTTCTTTTATATGAAAATTCAAAAAGCTTTTAGTTGAACTTGGGTGGAAGTAAAAACTTTGTATTTTTATTTAATATGAGTAGTATAAAAATCCCAAAAAACATTTTGGGTATTTTTTGCGATTTGGTTAAAAAAAAAATATTTGCAAAAATATTTCATGGTAAATATCCTTGTTTCAGAACAAAAACTAAATAAAATTAAAATAAGAAAAATTGAAAGTAAATATTTTATTCACTTAATTATTTACAATATTTAAGAAGAGAACTATATTGATTTTTCGGAAAATACTTAAAACGAGTAGATAATGATTAGATTATTGTAGTAATAATTTGATGCCATTTTATAAAAAAATATATAAAAGCAAATCTTAAGATAGAGTTATTTCGTAAGTGCGTATTTTAAACTGCCCACATAAAGGATTTTGATATTACAGTGTTGAAATAAATAAAATAAAATTTTTATTGAATTGATCTTTAATTTTTTCTTCAAATTGAAGAATTTTTCTTCATTTTAACTATTGAAGTTTGTTAAGTTTAACAAAATTTTGTTTTTTTAAAATGCTTTTAAAGCCTGGTAGGAAAAATTACGTTTACATATTATTGCATTATTTTATTCAACTAATACAAAATATAGCTTGTGGTTATATGCATATGTTGTTTTATAAATTGTTTTAATGAATAATACATTAATATATAAACGACTATTTACTATCATTAAAAATTAAACAAAGAATTATTAAAAACTTTAATAATATGTATTATATAAAAAATATATTTAATTTTAGAATTAACTATATGATTAAAATATATGTGTATAAAATAATAATTTTTTTTTTTTTTTGTAAATTAAATAAGTATATCTAAATTAATATTTGTATAACAAAGACGTCAGTTCTTATAAAAAGTAAAAATAAATTAAATATATCTAAATGATTAGTATAAAACACTATAAAAAGGAATATTTTCATTAATCATCGTTAAAACTTATAGAAAATTTACGTAGCGGAGGTTTTGTTTATAATACTTGAAATTCTATTATTTAATAATTAATAATATATTAATTTCAGATAAGTTTCCATTTGTATCATATTTTTTAATAAAAGTTTGCTTGCTGGATCCCTGATATGATCAACAAATACGAGGATTTTGTTTTAAAAAACTGCTTCATAATTGGTATGGGAACAAACCGCATTTGGATACAAGTTTTTAAAATCGATATCTATTTGAGAAAATGAAAAACATAAATTTAATAAGAATTTCATTTAATCGATAATTTTTGGTTGTCGACCAATGGCTCTCAATTTCTGCTGCCCATGTAGAGTTATCACTCAATATTACATCAATACTATTTGTAGCGTTCATTTCTGGATAATCTATAGCAACGTATAAAAAAAGTTAAAAAGAAAACGAATATGTATTTAAAGTATAATAATGTTTAATGTTAAATACAGTTATTTAAAAATCGTTTGTGGCCACTCGTAGTAGGTTTATTCATATATGGTCTCTTTGTAGAACACCGTTTCTGTTTAAGTTTTCTAAGAACATTGAAATATTTGTCGTACAGTTTCCTATAATCTATAACTTCTCGTCTTTGAGATGATGATGATGTCGATTACTTCTTCTAAATACTGACATAATTTTATGTGTGTACAATTTTATGACTCAAAAATTTCAATATATATTTTTTTATAATTAAGATTGCTGTGAAAATTTTGTTGATCGGGAATAAATGAAAATTAAAATTTTGTTCATTCTGCTTTAAAAATTTTTGAGAAGGTTTGTCTTTTTAAAAATTAATAAAATAAAATTAATTTTTTTTAAAGAGTTGTCATTGATTTTCTGGTAAGAATTTATCGATATTCCTTAAATAAATGATTGTTAAAATTACGGATTATTTTGTAGTTTGTTTAAAGGTATATATAGAGAATTTGTTCAAGCCCACAATATCAATAAACTTTAAATCCTTCAATCTTTCATCAATCAATATCAATAGTATTCACCAGTCTTTAAAATTGGATGTTGTCAAAAACTTATTGAGTGTTTATTAAATTATGTATATACACCACCAAAAATTCAAATTAAATACTATTAGGCGATTAATCATATTTTCGAATAGCCTATTATTCAGAATCCTACCTCTTAATAGGGTAAAAAGGAAGATAGACAAATAACCCCAAAATGTAGTCAAAATACTGTTATTATTTCGTTAATTATTGTCACTTTTTCTTTTATTTAATTCTCCTACAAATTGTCTATTAACTTTTCTTGAGTTTAAACTTAACGATGTATTACAGTGAGTTCTTTTCCATAAATATTATTTAAATTTTCAAAAAAAAAAAAAAAAAAATGATAATTAGGTCACATTAACTTAATTTTTACATGTTCAAAAATTTTATATATTTGAAGACCAAATCATAATATTGTTTCATATTTAAATATTCACCACTAAAACACATTCACACAAGAAATAAATACCATTCATTCAAATTAGCCAATTTCTCCGCCGCACTCTGGTCAAAAATCCACTTTTTCAATCATAAATTCAAAAAGCATTGTTAGTGCCTCTTGGAGGTTGTATCGAAGTTATTCTACGAGTATCTAAAATTAGCAATATTTATTAAAACCGATTTTAAGTAGTTTTGCTTAAAACTCTATAATACATAATTTGACTGCAGTATATACATTTTTTAAGTAAGATATTTGCTTTTTTGCTTTTGGTTTCAATTTAATTATTTTGTAAGTTTTTAGATTTCTATTGATTACACTATGCGACAGTCAAAATCGGGATGGGATGAAACCAACGGGAAATGTTATATCGATAAAAAAAGAAGTTATACGTGTCCCGGCGTTTCGCTGGGTCACGTCTAGGAATCGAGATATATCGATTTGAAGTTAGTAACTATCTTATAGGGGAAATTGTGACCTTTGGCGGTCTTTTTTTTGACATAACTTTAGAACCACCAGTCCGATTTTGCTGAAACAAATTTAAAAAAATTAGGAATTATAATTCCTTTAATCTGTTCATACAACGTTTCGCTACATAAGTAACAGTATCGCAGTTATAAATAAATGTATGAAGAAAAAAACTAGTTTTTGCCTAAAAAATTGAATTTTTTTATTTTTAATTCATAAAAAATCCAAAACGGTAAAAAAAGTGTCAAGTCCTATTACTTTCACGTAAAGTCACATAACCTTTAAACAAAATGAGACATAGATCATGAAAATCGATGGACGCGTTTCGTTTTTATTCATAATTAAGTGAAGGTATCTCATTTTGAAAAGAATATTGATTTTATGTTTCAATGAATTTTTACTATATATTATTTATTATAATTATTCCCAGTCTGATATGGAGAGGAGGCATGAGGACGTTCTCCATTGGCACCAGTGGATCATTTACGCAGTTGTGTCCTTTCTCCGTTAGATCTCGAGCAAGCCACTCATGCGTTTCGTATTGGTTTCCTTTAAATCGGGTATCCCAAAGACACAAGAAACACATGTTTTTTGTATAGCCTCCTTGGAGACCTCTTAGCATCGCCACGACTTTCAGATCACAACTGATCCGCCACATGTGATCAGTGTAGCAAACTTTATCCAAAATTATTTTCATGGAATCGTATGTTTCGCTCATGTCTGTGCTGTAGTCAATGGGAATGCTTGGTTTTTTATTATATTTATGTATCAAAACGACTTTCAGGCTTGATTTCGAAGAATCGATGAACATTCGCCAATCAACTGCGACATAATTAATGGCCATCGCCTCCATCAGTCCCTTTATATCGTGGCAGTAAACAAATGTGTTCCCTTCGTTGAGTGTGTACTACCGTTGGAATAGCAATTGTCGTCTTCGATATCCGGTGACTTTGACATTAGGCTCCAAATTGTTGCCTTCTTTCAAAAGCTGGGCAAGTTTTTCTGCTTCACGTTGAGAAAGGTTTAATTCTGCAACAATCTTGTCCATTCTTGCTTGTGACATTGGAATTATTTTGTTCGATGGGCCGGCTTCTGGTGTTGGTTTATAGGTGAAATCCGATTGGTCCATTGTTTCAATAGTGAAACTATCAACATTACCACATTATATTTTTTACTTTTTCCAATTTCTTAAAATATTATTTTGGAATTTCTGCCAAAAAATTTGATTTTTGACCAGTTTGCGGCTTGAAGACTTGGTGAAACAATAATGTAATTCCACTTATTCTAATTATATAAATTCACTCATTTTTTTCTTTACATTTAAATATAATCATGAATATATAAATATATATTAAATAAAATAATAATTATAATAACATAAATTTGACAATTACGAATAATGTTTGTTTTGTCAGTATCGAAGGATCACTTTTTTTTTTGTAAATCTACCTAAATTAAAATTCTCTATAGCGAATGAAGATCATATTTGTTTTAAGGAACAAGAACACACCAAATCGTCGAGCACAGTCGGTGTGATAGGTAGACCCAGTCGCTCAAAGACTTGCCGAATGCAAAAAGAATCGTTACAGGGGATTTTACGTAACATTAAAAAATATATATTGTATTTTTAACTGATGGCTATTTGAATCCTTGGGTGTGGGTGAAGGTATTTATTTTTATTTATAAATCCTAGCTTATCTTTGTTTTCCCTTCTTGTAACTTTGGTGACATGAATTGTATTTTGGATGTTTTCTCTTATGTTATGGTTTGGGTTTATAGTAGAGATTTTTATAATAGCAGCAAAATTCGTTTATAAACTCGTTTGACTCTCTCCTAAACTTCTATCGTCTTTAAGATTTTGGATTGTATTTGAATTGGAATTACTGTAACCTGGTTATGTGTCGTGTTCTTTCCATTATTTCTTTGTCCAAATGTCTATATCTTTTTCTTGTTTCAAATTTATAGTCTGATTAAATTATTTTGGCTATGAGAACTTCTTATATCTATAGGTATTGTTTATATAGTTATTTCTATTTCTCTTATTTTACCTGGAACTTAATTTGGCAGTAAATTGATTAAATTGATTTTCTTTGTAAATAATTTTTTTCTATCGTTATTTAGTTGATTTTTTGAATTCACTTTTGTAAATTTATATATACATATTTTATATATTGTCAGTTTTTTTTATCTTTCTTACATTTGTTTCGAACCATAACTCACAATTCCTTTAGTGCGTAGTAAGGAGAATTTGACATTAGATGAGGAAGATTCAACTAACTCAATAACAGTTGAATCTCTAGGAGCAACCACGAGGCGGCCCATGACTCTACAACATAGTAGAAGGGACTTAATTTATAGTTTCGGATTCTTTAAGTGAGATCAGAAATTTATTTATATGTAATAATGTGAGATTCTCGTCGAATGAACTCCTACGGATCCAATTCTAATCGATTCTCCAGATACTTCTTTAGAATTCGATACACACTCAGAAAAAATTTTAAATGTAATTAAGTATTGGAGATTACGTTTCACTGGGAATTCTACATACATTTTAATATATAAATTCATATATGGAGTGAATTCTTTAACTAGTACCAACTTGAAAGGCAATTTTGATATATTATGAAAGTACGCTAATTTACTGTTTGATGGAAAGGCTCTACAGTGGTATTGACGTTTTCACAGTAATTGTAGGGATCTTACATGACGAATTAAAAAAACAATACAAAAGAGTTTTGTGAAACAATTCTACGTAATTTGAATCCCGATATTAGGCATGAATTATTATACCTAGAAATAACTCATATATCACAGTTAAGAAAAGCTGTAAGAAGTCATGAAAAATTTGTGTGAATGATTTAACATCGACTAATAACTCCAAACGTTTAGGACAGAAAATTCAGAATTCAGAACTAAAACGAAGTTGTTGAGTGTGAGAATATTGATATGAAAGTTTATGTTATTCACAAATCGGGAAAGTGTTGGAATTGTGAGAAATTCGGACACATTTAAATGGATTGCCTTGAGCCGAGACAAATATTTTGTTATGGATGTGGTTTAAAAGGAACATATAGACAACAATGTAGTAATTGTTCTGCGAAACGGGGAAACTTTTCGAAGTATATCCGATCATTGAAGAACGAACATCCGAGAAACTAAATGATTCGCCTGATTATTCTCTTAACCAAACCCTATTAAGACCAATTTATATTCAAATTAGAGATTATGATAAGAATAAACTAGATGAGAATAAAAAATATGACAACCGGCCATATATTTTACGTTTTACTTGAACAACCAATCGGAATTTGCATTTTTTAACTTAAAACACAAACAATAATTGTCTTTTCTGGTTATTTTATTTAAGATAAACATTCCAAATATATATCTTATATTATTGAATATCGAAGTTCATTGAATTGGATTTACAATTAAATTTTAAATAAATTTGTTTTATTTATTGTTTTGAACAACAACAACAATAAAATGTGTAATGTAAAACTTATTTTTCCATGAAATTGTATTTATATGATCATTGATATAAATTTGGTATAATTCTATTTGTCGAATTTGTAAATTTGTCACATAAAACAACTCCGTTTTATATTTTCCTTAATATTAGTTGTCCTTGCTAATTATTCGAAGTGTTGCCATATAATTACATATTACTGGTTTTAATCCGAAATAATATTTGTTTTGGTGTATGTTCTTATTAATAGTTCGGTATGGACTGTATGAATAAAAACTGCAGTATTTCCGGTGAAGAACGTTTCGTACTGGTATGTTTGGAAAATTACTACTTAAAATGTAGTGGCCTCAAAGCTCGTGATGCTGATGAATTTTTCAAATTACAGTTAATTGGCATTGAATTTTACAATTTCTTAAAAAGTTATAAAGCTGAGTTCGATGGAAATAAAAAAACTAACTAAATTACCGTATTTAGTTATATTATATCTCAAATAAACTACTTATTCAACATAGTAAGATTTCCTGAAATTTGAAGAAAATCTTATACATATTATATCTTTGTTTAAATCTGGAAGCAGATCCAACATTTCCAATTATAGAGGTATTGCTAAATTAAGTGTTATTCCAAAACTTTTCGAGAAGATAGTTACTGAAATCCTTTCGTATCAAATTGTTTGTTATCTTTCCACATTAGAGCATTAGTTTAGAAAAAAATATTCCATTGCTACTACTAACCTTTTGGAGTTCCGGTTTAAAGAGAAATACAATATATACAGATTTCAGTAAAGCTTTCGAAAAAGTAAATCACGATTTCCTATTGTTCAAATTGGATAGACTCGGATTTTCTCCTGTTTTCCTTAAATGAATTTCTGCATATCTTAAAAATATATACGAATTTGTATTATTTAGAGAATGTACATCGAAAACCAATTCTGTTGCATCCGGTGTTCCTTAAGATAGTCATCTCGGCCCCTTATTATTCCCAATGTTTATAAATGATCTACTAGCTTGCATTAAGAATTCTGTAATATTAATGTATGCTGATGATATAAAGCTGTTCCATATCTTTAACTATTCCTGTCAACGTTCCTTACTCCAATCAGATCCTGACAATCTTTATGAATGGTATATATAGTGAATCTAATGGATCTGAATTTAAGAGTATATACACACGATGTACTACAGAAGAAGTCCAGTACTCCGTAGATACACAATAACTGAATATCAACTTGATCTGCTTGGTTGTAAACTATCTTTAATTCACACGTTTCACAAATCGTTAATAAAGCAAAAGGAGTTCCAGGTTTCCTCAAACGTTGGGGAAGAGAGTTAAATGATCCTTATGTTTCCAAGCAATTATTCACATCTCTCCTAAGACCAATCCTGGAATATGCTTCCGTGGTCTGGGATCCTAAATAAGAAGTTCATATAAAAAATTAAATCGGTTCAGAAACAATTTCTCTTATTTTGACTTCGTAATCTTCCATTTAACCCTAATATTAATTTACCAACATATGCAAGTCGATTACAGCTTATTGATCTCCCTATTCTTGAAAGTAGGAAAAAATATATGAATATTTAATTTGTAATTAATTTAGTAAACGGTTCAATTAATTCGGAGTTCGAGCTTCATAAGATCGAAATTCGTAATCCCATATCGTCCAACTAGAAATTATAGTCCTTTAAAAATCAAATATTTTAAAACCAATTATGCCAACTTTGATCCCATGTGATGTATATACAACCAATTCAACAGTTTTTATCCACATATTGGTTTCTCAATAAATCCAATTCGTATTAAGAGGAGCATTTTTAACTTAGTTAAATAATACTCGTAAGACTTTATTGTTCAATGATTATGAAAAACATTATTGTAAATAGCTTTAAGAATAATATTTATGCTAGTCTGTAAGAAATTGTAAGTTCCTTAGATATTAAATAAATAAATAAATAACTTTCCTCGAGTTTAAATTTGAAGGTTTATTACATTGAGCAAACACGAAAATAATTTTACATAAACGAACACCAGGGGCTGGCTGGGGCTTCTTGTATTTTGTATGGACTTCAATTGCTACTGCATGCCAGTTTATAAAATATACTGGTTGGATTTTGAAATTAACTATATTTTTTATTCATACTCAATAAGTATTACAATAAAAAAAAAACAAAGTAAACATTTAAAAAAATAAATAAAAGAATTCCGTAGAATCTTCAAAATGGTGGGCATATTTATAAAATCATATACATTTGGAATACTGAAAGCAAACAGGATTTTTAAAAAATTTGCAGAATAATCTAGTATTTCGTTTTACATTGTCTATATCTTTAATAATAGCGCACTTTGATTTGTTTTTCAACACCTCAGGGCCACTTTCTTGACTCAAAATATCTTTAGGTTCCTGTAATAGATGAATGGTTTAATTTAAAAAAGCTTCTATTCCCGATTTACTAACGAAATTTGCCGTAACTTTTTTATTCTCATTTCGTTCTTCAAGCTGCTCCGAAAATCGAGATAAAAATTTTCTTCTGCCATTTTGTTGTAAAAAAGTGTCAAGGTTCGTCGATTTGTTCTTTGTTCGGTTGTATATTTGCCAAGCATTTGGTCCATAACATCTTCACCTGTTTTGGTTTTATTATAGTGCATGATTGCCTCCGGTTTTTTTTTATGCCAGCAACATATGTATCATAGTGAACTGTTGATAAAAATATAACGGCCTCATTTTTGTTTGAAACATAAGAGCATATACCAATATTGTTATACAAACTAAATTCACTGGACAATACTTCGCGTTTGGATGTTTTTTTCATTTCTAATGGAATAAATCGCTTTTTGCTTCTGAGGGTGCCAACAAAACCAAGACAAATAGCCAGTAGTCGCTTATATAAACCAAGAGTAGTAAAAAAGTTATCAGCAACGTTTGTTCTTCCCGAACCTTTGTAGCGCATTGTAAGGCGCGTAAGCTTGTTTTAAAATTAACTACTCGTTTTAAATTTAACTACTCCATTTAATTTAATTAAAATAAATTTTAGTTAAAGTAAATTCGATTATGTATTAATTTATTTTATTAAATTTTTCTAAATATCTTTTAAGGCCATGATTCACTATCCTATTTAGCCGTGAGACCTGTCAAAAAACATATGTATGTTTAAAAAGTATGATAGTGTGGATTTGAAATGAATATATGTGACAAATTTTTTGACAAGTTTATCCTACATGCTTTTGCTTTTTTGAAAAATTTCATAAAATAGCTTTTGCTATGCGATCAGAGTTGTATTTTGTGGAGCAGCTAATAAGAAATAAAAATGTATGCTTTATTTGTGTGTCGGTGTTTTACCTACAACACAATTTTTATTCATTTTTTTTTTTTTGAGTGGGGCAGAATTCTTTCAGATTTTTCACTAACAGAATAGGATGATTATGCAGGATAGTGAAACATGGCCTTTACATACATATATATTCAACAATGTCTAGTAAAAGCTAAATAATTAGTAAAATTATCAAACATGTATATACATTAGGTGGTACCACGCCATAGCCAATGTTATACTGATACTAAAAACCGTTTTCAACAGTTATTTCGATGAAAAAACTTCCACAGCGAAAGCAATTTTTAGAAATCATTTGAAATTTGTTTTTATTATTTTTTTTTAATATTAAAAAAAAAATATATTTTTCATACTGGCAACAAAAATTGATAGCGTACTGAATATTCTACTCAATACCAAAAGGTTCTTATTTATTTCCTTATATCATCATTTTTGAGCACCAAATACGAGTACAACAGAAAATTGATTTAAATTGTATTTTAATATTAATGTTGATTAAAACATTAATTTATCATTATATTTTACGAATAAAAATGTTAAAAATTATAAAAACAAACACTATGAGTTTAAAAAAAGAAATATGCAATGTTATTGCTATTTATTAAAAAAAAAAAAAAAATGATTTTATTGAAGACAATACCAGTTGTGAAATAATATAATCTTGTTTTTAATAAAAATAATGCATTATATGGACAAATTTAAAAAAGCTTAAATTCAAAACTTCAACGTTTTTGGTGCGGTTTTTACGATTGCAAAATTTTAATATCGCGTTTATTAATATCTTTCATGCCCTATAACGCTATGCCCTATGAATTTTGTTATTCGCAAAATTGCAAAGAGTACATATACTTTTTAATATCAAAAACTGGAACTGTATTTATTAAATAATCTCAACATAAATTATATCTTAAAATAAATTAAAAAAAACATGGAAACTGATTTTAAAAAATTATCTTAAATTTTACATGCCTTTAGTCAATTTTAAGATATTTATTCAAATTGAAGAATTTTATTCAATTTGAATAAAATTAATTAGTTAATTTTTTCCAAAATTTCTTAAATTTATATGTTTTAATCAATTTATATATTTTTAGTCATGTTGAAGAATTTTATTCAAGTTGACTAAAATATATTAGTTAATTTTAAAATTGACAAAAAGATAAAAAATAGTTAAATTGAAAAATAATTTATTCAAATTAATTTCTTTTAAAGATGTTAAATTGAATAAAATTTTATGTTGTTTTATTTACGAATAGTTACTGCCAATTTAACTAAATTTTTATTGATTTAAAAGATCAAATCAACAATTTTGCAAAAAAAAAAAAAAAAAAATGTATTGTTGACACAATTTTTTTAGTTGATTTGAAAAAAGTTATATTCGTTTGAAGAAAAAATCCATTAAAGTTCTACGAAAATTTTTCGTCAATATTACCTACGAGGTTTGGTTGAGTGTAGATCATTATGTATGTAAATGAAAAATACTTTCAAATAATTCAGGGCCTGATTTAATATAACAAGGGAATTGTTTAAAAACAGAATTTGTATGAGAACTATACAAATGTTATTTTCAAACAATTTCATTCTTTTAATGCATCAGGCACTAAATAAGATTCAATATAAAAATAAGAAATATCTGTTGATTTAGTAAAAAAACTAAAAGAAAGGATATTTCATAAAAACCGGTTAACCGACAAGAAAAACCCGGCCTGTCGGATTATTCGAAAAAAAAGTTTATTCGAAATCGGTCGGTTTATTTTAAAACCGGCAAAAACCGGTTAACCGATTTCGGGTTTTTAATACACTATAGAGAATATAATTTAAAAGACAAAGTAATTTTCTATAGTTTGAATTATATTACGTTGATGTCAGAACACCAGGCATGGGATAACATCATCACAAAATTACATACATATAACTAGCGGAAATATTAGTAAATTGTATGTTTTTATAGACCGACAACTACAGATTTGATTGAAATTTTTTCGCATAAACATAATTTCTTAACAAATAACACTTCCATAACACTTTTTAAAATTTTCACCAAATTTCAAGATATGACTTAAGATCTTCGAAAAATAAAATTGGAAATACGAAAAGAAAAAATTAGAGAAACATCATTTATATTGTCTAAAGCGATATTCATCTCCAGAAACATTTCGCTTGCTGATAACTACCGCGAAGTATAAATTAATCTGCGGAAAATTGGTGGCAATTGCAGTAATGGACCTGGTCCCTCATGGCACCTTAATCCGTCATCAAAGTTCCAGTTGAGAACCAGTTGACACCACCACACTCACAGTTGAGAGTCAATATCTAACATGCTTGTCAAGTGTGTAATTAGTAACACGCGCGCAGTAATAATCTGTGGCTGAGTGGTTAGTATTTATTATAAAATAAAAATAAATATGATTCAGTAAATATAAAAAATTAGAAAAAAAGACAATTAGAAAAGTAATTTTTATCAAATTTTTTTATTAAAC
This sequence comes from Protocalliphora azurea, assembly GCA_932274085.1. Taxonomy (NCBI): domain Eukaryota; kingdom Metazoa; phylum Arthropoda; class Insecta; order Diptera; family Calliphoridae; genus Protocalliphora; species Protocalliphora azurea. The sequence goes on from OW026520.1 coordinate 80,856,259, forward strand.
GATTCCGAACATGTCCTCTTACTAGTTCTATTACCTGTCCCAAGAAGCTAATTAGCCACCTGAGTGTGTGTGATAAGTGACTATTTAAACTTTTGTTGTACATTTTAAATAAAATAAAGAGTCGTTGCAACTTTTAAACTAATAAACTGCTTTTATTTGCAATCAAAGTACCGGTTAATTTAAAAGGGAATAAACCACAGCTTTTAAAAGATAAAAACGTAACAATATCATTACCAAAATTTTCGTTAAAAGAAAACTAGCTTCAAATTGTAATAGAGACAAACTAAAAGTCTAAAATATTCATTTAAATAAATGATATGTCTCTTTCCAGTCGCGGAATATAAAGATTCTACTAACATTTTTTGTCATATTTTCTTCACTCAGATATATAATTTAATATATTTCGGACATTTTTCAATATATTATTGAAAATTACACGTAATTAACCCTTTAACAGCAAGAGGGCACATTTTATGCAATTTGTTCTCCAAGAATTAAATTATTAATTTTTGTAAATAACTCACATGGAATATTTATTATACTTAAATATAGATGAATTTATGAAAAATATAATAAGTTCCTTTAAAACCGTGATGATAATCGAACTAAAGAGATTTTTGAAAGTTAGTCAGTACAAATTTGTAGTTTTTATGATAAGTGTATGCTTTTGGTGACATTTCTTCTCTTAACTAACCAATTATTTAACAGAAAAATTAACTTAACCAATTATGGACCGAAAATTCCAAAATATTAGTTCTGCATTTAAAGGGTTAAATGAATACATATATCAATAGCAATGAATGAGACCTTTGCAGTGATATCATAAAATATAAATTACGATGGAAAGTGTCCAAAATATCCAAACTTTAATAAAAAAAAAAATATTTAAAATGAGACTAGAAAATTTTACTAAAAACTAAACCAATTTTAATTTTTTTACTTATTATTTATTAAACGTCATTTGTCTATTATAAGTTGTATTTTTTTTTTTTTTTTTAGAAAAAGTTAAAATTTATGTACACCGTTGATCGAAAACCATATTTTGGAGCTGTTTTAAAATTGGTCCATTCACGTGAACGAAATAACTAAACCGAAATATTTTGGTGTTTAAAACATATCTATCAAGGCGAAAAAAAGCTAAAAGTACGATTCAGTAAAGTCTTAAGAATATATATGCATTTATATCTTGAGTTTTGAGAGATTATATATATATATATATATATATATATATAAATCCAAACCATTTATCCATAAACATGAAAATTGGAATATAACACAAAAAACTAATTTTGGACGAATTTATTTGAACCTTACCTTACCTTCAAGTCGAAAAAAAGTTTTTCAATGATAAATTCGACTAATGATACATCAAAGAGAAGACAAGGCCAAAGTCTTACAATTCGGTATTCCGACTAGATTTAGCAACGAAAAGTGAATCGGAAAAATGGTTCAGTTTAAAAACTAGATATGTGTCTCATAAAAAATTAATAAGGATTGAATCCAGTTAAAAAATTTGACATCTATTGTCGACATAGTGTCAAAAAACAAAAAAAAAAAAAAAAGAACGAGTAAATTGTAAAAAAAAAAAAAAATTAAACATAAAGTTCTAAAATGTGGTGTGAAAAATTTGTCAAAAATTTTTTCCTGAATTTTTAAAATTTTTATCTTTCCGTGAATGATAACTATTTAGAGTCTCCAGTTTTATACGACTATAAACCTTTTTTGATATTCCCCATAGGTACCGAAATATTTACATTTGAAAATGTAAAACATTTTCGTTTACATGCTTTATATATCATTGTTTAGGAAATTTTGTCTACTTTTAAAATATATGTAAACATTTTTATAATACGAAAATTTGTTGAAGACTTTTTTTGCAAAAAAAGAATGCCGGAAAAGGATTGATTTGAGATTTTGTGCATAATATTCATTTTTAGTTATGTATAGAAATTTTGTTAGTGGATATTTTTGAGCAGATTTTTTGGAGCTTAATTTAAAGTGTAATTCACCTTTTTATATCTTTTTCAAAGAACTTTCAAAAATTTTGAAAAAATTTTTTAACTTTTTTTGCTATATCTTCCCAACCGATATTGGGGAGCAAAAATTTCTACTTCCAAAAAATTAAAAGCATCTTGAGTAATATAAAAAAAATATTAAAATTTTCTGATTTCAGCTTTGTGATTTAAGAAATTAAGGCGAAAATTGGAAATTTTTTGAACAAATAGGTTAAATTTTGAAATTCCCTGGTTCTCGCAGGAATACATTTTTTGATTTTTGTTTTTGCCTTCAGAGAATTTTGTATTTAGTTACCTTTCAGAAAAATATAAATATTATATATGTTACTTAAGAAATAGTAGAAAAAAGCGAACACATTTTTGGCAAAAAAAAAAAAAAAAAAAAAAAAAAAACGGCGAAAAATCGACTTTTTTTGAAAGTTCAAATATAAATGCATAAATATAATAAAAAAAATAAACATTCTTTCTTTACACTATTTGGCTACTTGTTTGTAATAAAATAAAAGAAAATTCATACCCGCAGTGTCCAACTTTGGGACATTGTGGACACGCTCAAAACTTAAACTCGACTATCGCACACTGTAGTTTTCCGACATATCTTTACGTAACATGAAAAGAACATATGCATACAAATTGATAGTTCATTTTATAGTAACTATAAATTTTTATGCCTAAATGTATGTAGTAGATTTTCTGTTGAGACATGATTATATTTCCGATATAGTGCATCTAAGTATATTCCGAAGATTTTAATGGTTGTCCGCTAGAGTCATTATACTGAAAGCACTCACAATTTGTAGAAATAACGTATCAAATTGCATAATTGGATGAAAATTGAATATAAGAGTTGTGGTAGTTACCATGCACCAAAGTAATGCATACAGTAATGTTCTTACCTTTTGACAACCATGGAGACACCGGTGTTCCTGACCAAAAAATCGAAATTTGTAAGAAACTGATATGTGTCATTATTCTTATTATTAAACCTAAAAAATTTTAATTGGAAATTTTAAAGTTGTCAATTGATTAAATTAATTAATTAGAAAATGGAGTGAATACAATCTACTTTAAGACTTATACCACAGTTGTGATATGTCTGTTAGTCAACCTCCAGTAGGCTTCGATAACGTGATCGAAAATATTTTTTTTAGAATGTTCTGATTTTGATCCAAATCTGTAGCTTCAAAAAGGGAACATCAAGGATATAAAATACAATATGTCACTAAGGATCAGTATTGCGAATTTAGCAGTTTTAGTCCTAAATCTAGCACTTTTTTAATTCATTTAGCACGAAAAAAGTTTTCTAGTAGCTGTCCCTTTTTCTAGCACTTTTCGAATTATTTTTGAAATTTTTTTTAGCACATTTTGTGCATTTATAGTTTTGTACAATAAAAAAAATTGTAAGCCGTTTTTTTTTCTAAAATATGGTGCTTTTAGCGGCAGTAACTAATGCGATCTTTATAAAAATTATAAAATATAAAAAATTATAAATAATAAAATTTTGGCAGTTACGTTAACCATATTGTTACGAAATTGTACTTGAATTCAAATATAACAGTTTTAACGGCTGGTTTAAAATTAAATAATGCTTCTCAACCTTTCTCAATGCTTCTCGACCTTTCTGTTTATGTTAACAGCAGTTAACATATCTGTATAAATTATTAACATAGCTGTAAACATACAACATTGAATAAAAAGCTTTCACCATTGTTTGTAAGTATGGCAACACTAAATGTTGAAGCTGCTAACATCTGTCCGTTAAGAACATTGTAGAAAGAAATAGAGCTTTCGAGAGGCATTTAGATGGAAGTGCAGTGTATAAACACCATTGAGTCAGTTTAATTGGAAGCATCGTTAAGTAAAGACAAATTAACTGCCTTCGCTGTATATTCTTGTATATTATTGAAGTGTACTGTATAAAGTGCGTAATTTAAGTGAGTGTGTATTAGAACAGAAGTGATTATTTAAACTGTTGTTGTACATTTTAAATAAAATAAAGAGTCGTTACAACTTTTAAACTACTTTTATTTGCAATCAAAGTACGGTTTATTTAAAAGGAAATAAACTAAAGTTTTTAAAAGGTAAATACGTAACAATATATAATTCTTTTATTATAAGAAATAATTACCACAATACAACTTACTAATTTTTAAATATAATTTCCAATTCAGTTGTGAACGTAACTGAGTCGACGTCTTAAATTTAAAAAAAAAAAAAAAAATTTTATTTAATTTCAAATCTTTAAAATTAGAATAAATATATATTCGTAATTAAACAACTTATTACCCAATTTAGAAAATCGTTATTGTTATACCCTACACTACCATAATAATCGATTCAGAATCACTTTAAAATCGATCGAATGATGTCCGTCTGACTGGCTGGCTTCATGTAAACCTTGTGCGCAAAGTACAGGTCGCAATTTTAAATATAATTTAATGAAATTATGCTCGTGGGACTTTTATGATACAAGAACGAAGCCTATTGAAATTGATTGTGATCGGTCCATTATTTCATATAGCCCCCATACAAATGTCCCTCTGGAATAGAGTTTAAACACTCAAAAATGCCTTAAAAATCGGAATATTTTATTGAAATTTGGTGCAAAGAAGTTTTGTACAAGTATAAATCTTTGTATAAAATTTTATGAAGATCGATCCACAATTAACCATATAAACCTTTTTTCCAAAGATCACTTTAACGTGCGTAAATCCCATACGAATGTTCGTATCAAGTTAATATTTGACACAAATAAGTGTAAGTAGAAAAAACATTGCGAAATTTTATGAGAATCGGTCCATAACTTAACTTAGCTCCCATATAAAGCTATTTCCAGGAATCGGGTGATGATAAACGAGATGCAAAAAAAGACTGTATTAAATGTCTCAGTATGCATTTAGACCATCGCCTAACCTGGAAAAAGCACATAAGTCCAAAAAACAACATTTAAACATGAAAGGTAGAATTCTTTATTGGTTACTAAGACCAAAATCTAAATTTAACATTAAAAATAAACTTAAGCTTTATAAAACCAACTTAAAACGTGTCTGGACTTATGGAATTGAACTTTGGGGAACTGCGAGTAATTTGTTTATTAGACGAGACAGACGAAATAAATAGACTTAAAAGATTCCACGTTTTAGACCTGACATTCCGAAGTTAACGACTATGTTTATAATATTCTGAATTAGTTTCGAATAATTATCGTTTAATATTCTTTTTGTTTATTTTATAAATCTGTTATAATAATATTATAAATTATGTTTATTATATATAACACTATATTTAAATGTATCTGAATGTGAATAAATGAGTTGTAAATTGTATGTATTCTAATGTATATAGTATATTACATTATAGAGTATTAAGTAATTATATTTATATCTTCATTTAGTAAAATTACTGTTAAAAAGAAGATTAACTGAACTTATATTTGTACTTAAAAGAGTACATTTAATAATGTTATTTATAATTCTCATCACAATTGCTTATTATCTTTGTAAGAGAGATTGTAATTTAAATAAATGTATTCATAAAACATATTTTATTTCCATATTCTGTAACTACTGAGTAGTTAGAGTATAACAAACTTTATAATTCCCATTAAGTTCACATAAATTTAAACATAACTAATCAAGATTGGAAGGATAATGTTGAGCAAGAATCGAAGTATCAATTTTGTTATAATTTGTTTTTAGGGACCAAAGTATTACCAGACACGATAGAAGTTCTTTCTTTCAGACCCGTAGTTAGCCGATCGGAAACCAAATAATTTATCTAGTCGAATCGTAATAATATAGTCCAGTGTTTCCAGAACTTTTTCAGAAAAAAAATGATAAATGATTATTAAAAAAGTTCAATTCTCCACAAAAATTTGCTAAAATCTTAATTTTATTATAACAACAAAATGTTTTTATTTATGCTTGTTTTAAAAATTGTCTTAACAATTTTTATGCTTTATGCCCAAATAAGACTACAACTAAACTACAAATCAATTCATAAGCACTTTCTGTCCTCGTATTCTAATACATGTGGACCTACGTATTAAAATTAATGTTGTAATTTGGAGACAACTTGATACAATTTAAGCTCTTTATCATTTTTAGACTACAACTCAATTGTTTTACAGAACATTATGTCTTATTAAAAATTTTGTATAAAAAAATTTTACTATTCCAAAAATCATGTTTGCTAGAACATATTTCATAAATTCAAATACATATGAATATACAGGAAACTGTTACAGGTATCAAAATGATTGTTTAACACTTTTTTGACGCGTTTAATTGAGCGTTCAAAAACGCAAAACTTAAGCAAATCTATATTATCTTTTTCACAAAGAGAGCTCATGTGACTAAATTGTAAGTTGTTGCAAATGTTTGTATAGATTTTTAAAAATTATTATTCTATAATACCTTTATTCGTTAAATATATTTAATTTAAACGCATTGAGGTAATTTAAAACTTTTCATTTAGTATATTTAAAACATCATGAGGTTATTTATTAAAAATGCTATGGGCCAAAAACGCAAACAAGTTAAGGCCAAAAATTCCATTTTTAAAAATAAATACCTTTTAAACAATACGACATATGTAAGTACTTTACTTAGTAAAACTCAGAAAACTTTTAAGATCGTTTCATATTTGGAAAATTAGATCAGATAAATAAAAAGGTGCAAAAAATAATGAAAAATGCTAAAAATGTACTTTTAGTGCCAAAAAAATGCATTCAATTTGCAAAAAAGTACATTGTTTTTTCACAAAAAAGTGAAATATCTGAAAAATAATTGCTAAAATTTCTCTTTAAATGCCATTATTGCAACGCTAATATAGTCGTAGTTATCCCATTGAGAGCCGAAGAATTTATCTCATCGGATCGTAGTAATACAGTCGTAGTTAGCCGATTGAAAGCTGAAGAATTTATCTCATCGGATTATATTCGGTTAGCCGACCGAGAGCCGTCGGATTGTATTTAGTATTTATCGCAGCTCACAAGATTGAGAGCTTAAATATTTGTCTCATCGTATTGCATTTTCTGACCAAATGAGAATCAAAGCATTTATTTCGCCGGATTGTATTGAGTATTGGCATAGCCCATATGATCCTAGTTAGCCGATTGAGAGCTGAAGCAATTATCTCATCGGATTGTATTTTATTGTCAGAAACCTATAATTAGCCGAACGAGAGCCGAAGCATTTATTTCGCTAGAATGAATATAGTATCCAGCTTTCATTTCCCAGAAATTCTAGTTAGCCGACTGATAGCCGAAGAATTCATCTCAGCGGATTGCATCCTAATAGTTAGTTTAATGAAAGTATTTGATGACCTAGTTAGTGATATAATTGTAAACACCCGATCGAGAGTAGAAGAATTTGTCTCGTCGATTTTTCTTTAAGTAGCTAACACATTTTAACAGAGAATTAACTTTGCCAGTACTGCTATTGTCTATCGTATTTAGATAATTCTTAGTTGCTGTTCGTGTCAAGAACAAAGAAGTTCTGTGATAACAGTCAAAGGAAGCAGACATTTGAAGAAACTGGACAGAGTGAGTACAGCCCAGTTAGAAACAAAAACTGCATTACAGGTGTAAGAGTTTATTGTAGTTGAAATCCTTAATTTTCAGTTAATTTTTGTTTCAATTATTCTTCAGTAAAAAGAGTACCAAAAAATTTTTGTAGATAAACTGAAAATTATTGAAAAATTTTAAATGTGAAATGTTACTAGATGAAAAATTTGTACTTAGGGTATCAAGTGTTTCACAAATTAAATAAATTATATATTTTAATATTTGTTTTAACGAAACGGACAAAAACAGCATCTATAATCTGGATAATTCGACAATTCATATTGAGGTCTGCAATTAATTATCCGGATTGTCGAGCTTATACTGTATCGGGTTTTTAACGATAAATGATTTTTAACGATAAATGTGTTATTTGGAATAATAATAATAATAATAATAATAATAATAATAATAATAATAATAATAATAACACATAATAACATACTTGTATAACTTATGATAACATAATAATTTTGAAAAATCCACTCGAAAATTTTGTTTAACTTTAATTTTGTTACTATTTTAACAAAGTGTTTTTATTATTTTCTTTAATCTCTATTTTTACAAATATACAAAATTTTTGTTCTTAGCACTTTTTTCTAGCATGTTTTTTTATTTTTAGCACTTTCTAGCATTTTTTTTTTTTTAAATTCTAGCACTTTTTCCCACTTAGGTTTTGACAACACTGCTAAGCAGTAGTGGATCGCGAACAGAACTGACCGTGCATGTAAAGTAGAACAGTTGATAAGATGTCAAAGGCATTCTGGATAGGTCTATATATGGTAATCTAACGCATGAACAAAAGAAATTTAAGAATTAAAATGGGTATTATCACGAAACATTATTCGATCATACCTCGGTTAAGCAGATGGGACAACGGGACACCGGATTTTTTAGGTTACGCGAGTATATTAAGGAACTATAAGTGGTAGAACACATTGAATTAGGATGTGCCCACAGTAGTGCAAGATGGAAATTTTATGGATATAAATCTGTAATTTCTAATGTGCTGGTTGGATTTACATAAAATTTCACATAGGCATAGAAGAGGAGTGTATACTTTTAAGTTTGGAATATCCCTCAGGAGCGGATCTATTGGGGTTAAAAATAGGGTACCTCTGACATAGGAAATTTGTTTCTTATCTTATTTCAAATATGTTTACATCCTCTTAAAGCCCTCGATAAGTCCTATGAAAATCACATGTGCTATTTATCTCTTATAGTTTTCAAATTATTTGCATTTGAAATTTCAACTATCTCAATTTACAAATCTTGGTCCAGTTTTTTTCAATATATAGGCCAATATTTTTATCCGATTTTCTAAAATCTCTTTTAGGTAAAGAACAAAACTAACTATCGAAGAATCATTATTTCTTCGATTTTGGAATTGAAAATTTAAAAATAATGATTTTTTGTGTGTTTTAAAAAAAATGTTCACACTTTTTTCTCTAAAATAAAAATTTCTTTTGAAATATATAGTAATTTTATACTTTTCTGAAAGGTATTTTCACAGAAATAATTCCAAAATTAAAAGCAAAGTCAAACACCTAATAGAACTAAGTACAGACTCTCCAGAATTTTACCTATTTTATATGAAAATTTTTAATTTAGCCTATATGTTCTGAAATTCCGTTAGGACAATTCAACTAACAAATATTGTATTAAAGATAAAATATTTAAAGTTTCTCCAAAAGCCAATTTTTTACAATCAATTTACTTTAATTCCAAAAATTATAAAAAGTGTGGACTACATTCTAAACACAAATTGTACACTCCTCTGCTATGCCTATGTGAAATTTTATGTAAATCCAACCAGCAGATTAGAAGTTACAGATTTAATTAAAAAAAAAAATCGATTCTGCCCCAATGTGTGATATACATAACTAGGTGCAAAGTGAATAATATTGTAGGCTTTATTATGTGAATTGAATGACTTTTGCTTATTCTTCATTTTATATTATTTTCTTTCTTCTTCTGTTTATATAATCCGTTATGTTTTGCAATTACATAAGGTCAAGAATATGAATAATGAAAAAGAAATACAAATATACCACTGAAAAAGTACTTTATTAATTTAGCATTATTTTAAATGTGAGTTAGATGAATAATTTTATCACATCTGGTCACACTGCTGCTAAGAATATATTTTTGAATTCAAGTTTTTTTTTTCTTAAAAACGATTTTAAACACATAAAACAAAAAACACATAAATATTCTCTTTGTTAATCCCAGGTTTAAAGTCTTAGTAATTAGGTAAAATTTAGAAAGATTTAGAGAATTCTATAACGGATTTTTTACAAAAATCTTTGAGATCGTATGAGAAACAGAAAAATGGCAAACGTGTCAGAAATGTACATGTAAGAGATGTGAGACACAATAAATCCGATCCTGAGTATGTGGGATTTGCCCTCCAAACAAACTCTGCTACGATTATTTGAAAGCAAACTATATCATTTTAGAATTATTAGCGATATCATTATCGGGCATATTTATCATCGAAATAATGTCATGATATTATTATGATATCATTTGGTTTGTTGGGCTATCAAAGCTTTACAGAAAAATTTTCCATAAAAATTTGATTAATAAAAAGTTTATAAATTTTAAAGTTTTATTATAAACAAGGCAGTTAGTATTTAAATTTCTGTTAGCAAACACTTTCTTCTATATCTGTTATTCGACACTTCTATGTTTCATTGATAAAAATAGATTATGAAAATTCCTTAGTTTGCCATTCAATGTATAAATTGCCATAAATTTATATTCTCAATTTCTAAGCTTTATAAAAAAAAAGAAATCTGCAAGACTATTTTTGGTGCTGATGCGGCTAATTTCATCATATATCAAATGCTAATGCCACGAGGTAGGTGAGTGAACGTATACATAAACACTGATAATCCGCTTGATATATTCATAGGAAGACTATTAAAAAAATTTTAAAAATAAAAAAAAATGTATAAGAAAAGATGAACAGTGTAAATTGATAAGTTTATATCATATTTCCCAGACTGTAGTTGTGTGTCTATTTACTGGATGCTAGCGGAAGGGAATTAACCGATACAATATAGCACCTCTCTTACATAGTTGGATGGTGTGATTACAGTGTTGGTAATGACGATAATGGTGTTGGAAATGAAATGGTGATAAAAAATTATAAATAATCCAAACTCATCATCATCAGGAATGTGGCGAAGGTTGTGGGAGTTGTTTTTGTTGTTGGTGTGGTTTACAAAGTAATAGCTGTATATAATTATATTTATTAACCTAAGTTCCCAGCGGACTCCAGGTGTTGGTGTTACTGTTACCTTTAGCTCATTGGCACCCTACTTTATTACAAAAATAAATTTAAAATATGTAGACATATTTTAACTGGAGAAAGAAATAGATTTTTTTCTTTTAAATACTAATAACAGCATATGAAAGTTGGACAACCTACAGGCCAGCAAAGATGAAGACAGAAAATAAGTAATACTAAGTCAGTCAGCCATCCAGAGTTGCTGGTATTTATTATGACTATAGTACACAACATTAAAGCTGTTTTCCAAGGGTACCTGATGCATAATTTGTTGCCGGATGTATTAATGTAGTGTAAAATAATTTAAAAATTATTTATGAAATAAATTGTTCGACATATTTATGAACGTTTAAATATGTATGTATGTATATATGTATGTGTATATGAATGTATGTATTTATGTAGGTATGAAAGAAGGATATGAGTAAATGGGAAAGTTAAAGAAACTTATGGTTATGAGTTAATTGTGAATACGTATTAAGTAAATATTAGTTTGTTGTTCAGGGTATTGCGAAAGCCATTGTCTTTTTGATAAGGCCTTCAACAGATATGAACTATAGTAGACATTCAAACATTAATACTTACAAAATTGCATATTTTGGGAAGTTTAATGGAATCATAGTAGATTTTTATAGGATTCCATAAAAAAAAACTCGAAAACTGTGAAACTATCACTGTAGGATTAATCTCTTTTATTATTTCCATTCATTGCTCTCCATATTGTCTTCTAAAAGTAATATGTATTTTATTTACTTTTTTTTTATAAATATTTGTTAAAACTTTATAAGAAATTATTAAAAATATTTTTAAAGTTTTCTTAAAAATACTTATGCCTGTTATTATTGGGAAATAATTTATTTTCGCTTTTTAGATGTAATTAAAAATAACTTTCTGAAAGGTGAAAATATGAACCTATTTCTACTTTCGACATGATGAAATACTTTATGTATTTCTTTAAAAGAACTTCTCTCTTTTGTTTGATAGAATGTTTTTAAATAGAAGCGTAGCTGAATATTTTTATCAAGGTATTGAAATTATTTTTTTGTATAAAACTACAGTATTACAGTATTTAATTTTAGATATCTTTTAACACTTTGTTGCTCTTCAACAATTTTTTTCTTGATAAAAGTCCAAAATATTTAATGGATATTTTAGATTTACCTTGTAACAACGACTGAAATTTCATTATTTCTTATGGTTTCCCCTAGAATTGAATAATTAAATTCTTTAATGGTAGTTAAAACGGAAGGACACACACAAATTACAACACTTACAAGCAAATTTATTAATCAAAATATGTATACACAAATATATATATATATATATATATATATATATATATATATATATATATATATATATATATATATATATGCAGTGATATCAACTTAGCACTTTTCGGGCTAGATTTAGCAAGTTTTTAGTAGTCCAAAACGCGAAAAATATTTTTTAGCACGAAACTAAAAAACGCGTAAACTTAGTACGTTTAACAATTTTCCTTTAGCCCTTTTTGCTCTTTTTCAGTTTTTTCAAAATGGAAAATTGTTTTAATGGAATAGCGTTAAAATAATTTTTTGCTTTTATTTGATCATTTTTGTACTAAGTTTTGCCTATATTTGTGAAAAGACTAGTAGTGCGTTTTTTCACACAATTTTGTACCACAAAATTGTTTTTTTTATTTTTTATTATTATTATTTTTCTTTTATTTAGCCTTTTTTAGCACTTCTTCAAACACTTCTACGCATTCACGTTGGTAATAGGTGGCATCACTGTGTGTATGCATGTACATATGTAAGTAATATGGATACAGTATAAGTAAACTTACTCATATTAATAATAGCAGAAACATAGGCAGGTAGTGCGTAAATCATCCAGCAATAACTGCCGCAAATAAATTTATTAAAATGATTTACACGCATAGTTGACGCAGTTGTTTTCTTCACTGGAATATTGGACTACAAAAAAGAGGTAATAAATATGGTTGTATTGATATACCTTTTTATTGCCTTAAAAAAATTGTTATGAATGGGCAGCACATTAAATTAGTAAAAAGTAGTGGAATCGTTTTAAATTTTAGAATATTTAATTTTCGCCTAGCATTAATGATTTGTATCCAATTAAGTACATTTGTTTAACAAATGTTATAACAATATAACTGATTATTTGAATGTAAGGCAATGATAGAACTTTTCTCATTCGTACGTCTCTGTTCTTTGACAGTCGTGCAAAATGGAAAATAATATTACAAATATTATGTTTATTAATTTCTAAACCTTTTTGTTGATTTTGAAATATGATGTACATAAATATTTGTACAAATGCTATCCCATTTATTCAAAATTAAAAAATTTCTCTAAAAATGATTTTTTTTTTTAATTTTTCTAAGCACCTATATAAGCTAGCAACATCTTTTTTGAATTAACAAACAAACAATCGAGTTATAAGCAAAAATCTGAAAAATTGTTATAAGTATACACACACAAACATATATAAGAAGCATTGCAATGACTTTCAGTATTGTTGTTTCTTGTATAAGCAAGCAGTAGTTGTTATTTGTATATACACATACACATATACACATATACATACCCAGCAAACTTTCCAATATGTTTTGTAAATTAAGATTGCAGCAAGCTTGCATAAATAAGAGTTTTGCGAATGTCGTTGACAATTTGCTTACTAATGCAAGTGTTTTGCGAATATTTTTGGTAATTTGCTTCGAATGCAAGTGTTTTGCGAACGCCGTTGACAATTTGCTTGCAAAAGCAAGTGTTTTGCGAACGCCGTTGACAATTTGCCTGCAAATGCAAGTGTTTTTGCGAATGCCGTTGACAATTTGCTTGCAAATGCAAGTGTTTTTGCGAATGCCGTTGACAACTTGCTTGCAAATCAAGTGTTTCATAAATTTAAGCAAAACGTGTCATTCTCGGCGTTAAATATTGTGCTAATAAGTTGTGTTAATAAATTGTGTTAAATTATTGTTAAAGTTGTTAAATTAAGTGCGTTTGATACTTTTAATTATCATTTGCTATTTAAAAAGGTAATTATCTACATATTTAATGTCTGCAGCAAAAAAGAAGAAAAGTGTTGTGCGCAGCAGCACCGAAATTTTTGAGCATCTATGGAACGGTGTGGCTGCAAGTTCTGTAAGTACCCAGAGTGAATTTGTGATAACGAATTTGTACTTCACGGGCTAAGGGTACAAGACTTGCATAACTTATATGATAAGCCGCTTCAATCATCGCTTTTTAATATTTACCGTGCCGAAAATCTTAGTTTTAATGAAACACCAGATCACCACACGCTTGACAAAGTAACTTAAAAAGTTATATGCTTCTACACCAGATCGTCTTATATATTTGTCCCACTCATAGCAGATCATGTCGCAGAACAATTTCAATTACGTCGTCGACCCCATTGAAGATGATATCCCATCCTCACAAAGTATTTATGTGATGCAACCAAGTCCAATCACAACATCAACTTCTTTGGATAGTGCAACGTCGTCTGGTAAGATATTTATTTTTAAAGGATACTTATAACTTAACACCGTAACACTTTTCTCATATTTGTTTTATATTTTTTTCGGCAGCAATTCAATCATTAATCAGCAACGCATGTCAAAAGGCTGTTGAAAAGGTGGAGGAAAAAAATAAGCTAATATTGCTGCGCCTAACAGATAATGTTGAGGGGATGCGCAAAGAAATCATTGAACTTAAAAAAGCGGTATCACATAATAACGCTACTATTATACCAAGCAAGCCGTTTGCTAATATTGAAGACTTCCTCAATTTTGAGAAAACTATACTGGAAGATATAGATAAATTTTCCTTGCTGGTAAGAATTTAAATTTGAAATGTCCGGTGACTGTATACTGAAGTCGATTTTATTTCTATTTTTAGAAGGCAGATCTAAAAAGATTGTCAACATCCAATTCGAGAAAATTTGTTACGAAAACGTGGCAGAAGATCATGAGTGACAACGTTGCTGAGAGCTTTTCCTGGCGAGGAACTGCAGATAAGAAGTGCATTAGGGCCTTCACTGTCGCCACTGCCATTCGTCGTAAGTGAAATACGTTTAATAGGTTTCTAGTTACATTTTTATATTCATATTTAACTTTCGCTGAAAATGGAGGCAAGGAAGAGGACTTTGTGTTTGCCTCTAAGTCATATTTCCAGTACGCAAAAAATCGTATTAAAATTAAAACAACAAAAAAATAAACTAAAATACTAAGTATTAATGATTTTTTAAATGAAACAACAAATTTTTATATTTTAATTTAATATTTTTCTATCAAGAAAAAAATTCAATATTAAAAATGATTTTTTAAATGTATCAATAAAAAAACATATCCAAAACAAAGTAAAAATATAAATATTTAAAACGCTTACTAATTTCATTAAAAATATGTGTTTTTTAAGCATTTAAAAAATGTGTAATTACGTTACTTAAAAAACATGTTTTGCAGTCGTCTTTTTAACGCTTATAAAGTTGGGTGCTTTTCGATTATAAACCCCTTGCTTTGATGTCTTTTGTAAGGGTCCCAGCAGCGTTTTATAAGTGTTTTGCTTACATTTGAACGCTTACAAAACGCTTATTTTTATATGTAAATACTGGCTGGGTAATCATTTTTATAGCCTTCACCACAGATGTAAAGGGTATATATAATTTGTCATTCTGTTTGTAATTTGCAAAATTTTCGTCGGAGGACAAAAAAGTTTATATTTTCTGAATCCTTATAAGAAATGATGTCGATAAAACGATATCCGTCCTTTCAGCGGTTGAAATAGCTTTTAAGTGGCATCGTTCTTGCGTAAATCTATCACAAATATTTTTTTTTTAATTTCAGTTTTTCAAATCAGTCAAATCGGTCCATAAATTTTCCTATATACCCTTTTTATATCTATCTTTTCACCATAGATGAAAGCATATATAAATTTGTCATTCCATTTGTAATTTCCAAAATTTTCATCCGAGATCAAAAAAGTTTATATTTTCTGGATCGTTGTAAGAAATAATGTCGATAAAACAATGTCCGTTCTTTTGTCGTTTGGAATTGCATTTATGAATTTCACCGATAACTGCCATATATAATATATACATCAAACGATCAAAAACTTGGAAAATTTCGCTATTGAAATTCAGCAAAATCGGTTCATAAATGGCAGAGATATGTAAAAAAAAACTTTTTTTAACCGATTTCCGATTTTCTATAAGCTTCTATATATGCTAGGTACTTCGCTTTTTCAAAGAGGATTGGGAAATTTTATAGGCAAAATTTGAAGAAATTTTTAAAAATATACACACACAAACATACATAAAAACATTGCAATGACTTTCAGTGTTGTTGTTTTTTGTATATGCATGTAGTAGTTGTTGATTGTATTACAAGTTAAGAATTTTAAGATTAGAAATTCTAAACAGCACTTTATTTATTCAACTTCAAAACAGAACTCACTTAAAATTACAAAGTTGCTTAGAATGTTCCTTTTTGTCTTATTTCTAGTTTATTACATTCATGGGTAATTTTTTAATGAAATTCTTAAAAATTATTATTCCTAGCATAACTTCTGTCTGAGTGATTCTTTTGATATTTCTAGCTCGAAATTGGCTTCCGGAAATTTAAGAATATTTCCTATAGATTTATTTTCTAACTTTACCAAGTTTTTTTCAAGTTCTCTTTTACGTTTGTATTAAAAATGTTATTATTATTATAACTAGTATCTCATATTGGCTTAGAACAAAGAATTTATTCATGGCATTAGGAAGAGTTTCGAATTTTATTCTGGATAAGATGTTGGCGGAAAATTGGAGAATAATTAAAGTAAGTATAATGTTATCGTTATCAGAAATGGCTGCAATTTTCATACTGCTATATCTGTCAAAGTCAGATATTAAATCAATTTCTTTCTGCGTCAAGATGTCAGTTGAAATTATCCCTAATTTACTTTAAAATATTATTTGTCCTATATCATCAATATGACTTTTTAAAAGTGATGTATCGTTATTAATTCTGTAAGCTTGTTCAATAAATTTTACTTCATCTTCTAGTGTTTCTATAATAAGTACTAATAAGTACTTGTTGTTTATTTATATGCTGCGTTACGTTATTGATTTGTTTTGATATGAAATTATTTACATTAACTAAATTTCTAAGTGTATTATTAGTAAATTGTTCATTGTTGTGTATTTGTGTAATAATTTCGTTTATCAGTACTTCATCATCGCTGTCCATAGAGCCTGCGTCCATTAGTCCATTTAATAATATGTCCACCTTTGATTTTGGGTGCACTTGTAGACTATTTATCTTTGCTTGCAATAGAATTAAGTCTTTGTTAATAGTTTCTAGAAGTCGTTTGTCCTCAAAAGTCGTGGTCTTTAAAAGATTAATATTTTCAGAAATCGCTGTCATACTTTCGTCATATGTTTTTAAATTGATAAAGTTTAGAACCTGTCTTTATTGTTATATACCCGTTGTTATTGGTAAAGTCGTGTATGTCCAATTGTTGCGCATGTGCTTATAGAATTAAAATCGTATCATTTTCAAGATCTGTATTTTGTCCTACAAAAAAAAAAAAAAAAAAAAAAAAAAAAAATAGAGTAAAGTACTTTTTCTTTTCTTTACGATTTTATTATGTTTTCCTTGTGAACTATTCTTTCTGTGAACTATTACACTGTAGTGTAATAATTCTCTGTTACTACTTCTTTTTTAATACCTGGCGGATAGTTTGTTTCCCACTCTCCTATTTATTTTTACAAAAATTTCCTCTCCCTGAACATATTCCCTTGGTGGAGAATGGTTCGCATTGTGGTAGGTTAAATCAGCTTGATACTTTTGCGCAAGTTTTTTTTTATTGTTTCACTCCTTTCCTTTTCAAGTAGTGCAGCGTCGCTACTAACACGTCTGCCAAAAAAAATACTTTTAATGGTTATCAGCATAATGCTCTTCAGCCTTATTTATTGTCCTAGAAATTAATTCTATGGGTTTTCCACACTAAGATAAAACTACTCCGATTGCGAAATTGGAAGCATCGGTTACTAACTCAAAATCCTTTCCAAAATCTGGAGAAGCAAGAATGACATTTTCAAAAATGAGGAATACTTATTTTTTTCGAAGAATTCAACAGCTTCTTGGTCCAAAAGGATTTCATCTTTTGCTGATCTATTTTTTGAGATACGACCTCCTTCCCCTTTTAAAAGCATTTAATAGTATTTAATAAAACGACGATAATACCCTGCCATTCCAAGAAAACTGTGGAGTTCTTTGAGTGTTTTAGGCTGTGGAAAATTTCTTCCTTAAAGAAGTTACATTTATCCTACTGAGCCTTCATATTGCATTTTTCCAATGCTTCAAAAATATTTTTTATATGCTTAAAATATTCATCCTCTGTTTTAGTAAAAATTATTATATCGTCTATATAAACGTAGCAACATCTTCTTGTATATTAGAAAAATCAATGGCGCATTCTTGATACCAAATGGTAGACGCGTGAACTCGTATTTTCCGTTATTTATACTGAACGCGTTTTTTTACATATCTGATTTTTTAGTGGAATCTGATGAAAATTACTTTTGAGGTCAAGCACTGAAAAAAATTACTATTATCAGAAATCTCAGGAATTGGGTACCCGTCTGCGATAATAATTGAATTCAATTTCTTATAAACTATTACCATGCGATATTGCTTATTTGTAGCCGAATCTGTTTTTTTTTTTTTTGGCACAATCCATAGTGAGTTAAAAGGTGATCTTGATGGTCTTATAATTTCATCGTTTAAAAGCTTTTTTACTTGGCTTTCCACTTCTGATTTAAGCGTTGCAGGATAAGGATAAAATTTTGTATATACGAGAGAATCAGTTGTGATTCTTATTTCGCCCACAACTTTCGTAGTATAAGTAAGCTTTTCACCCGGTTTACAAAAAGGTTAGGATGAGCGTTTAGTATTTTTGTTCATTTTTTCTTTTTGTTCTGAAGACATATTTTCTTCCTTAATGTTTATAACATTGACATGTTGAGTAGGAAGTTGTTGGAGGCTCACCTTAAATCCATTTTTCAATAATAAATAATATAAACAAAAAAAAAAAATAATTTGTTCTTCAATTCTAAAAACTTAAAAAACTTCTCACTTATTTTCATTAGGTATGAGTTTTTTAACTAGTTTTGGTTTGATGTAATTTTTACTGGAGCCTGTATTCACTAAAAGTATTAATATATCTCCGCTCTCCGTTTTAACTTCAATGCAAGGCAACGAAGAGCTTATTATACTAAAAAATGAATGTCACTCGGTTCTCCATACTACCTATTCTAGTCATTGTCCCGCCCGTTTCCTACTTTTCGTGTACTGATATGGAATGTTCTTTGGCTCTTATGTTGTTGTTGACTTCCAAATTGATTTGGTCTTTTTTCCAAAAAATTGCTTCTGCTGCGGCCTGTTCATATAGTTTATGCGATTTGACCGTAAACTCTGCTCCACATCCATTGTTTCTGGCTGAAGTTGTGGCTTAGGAAAACGAGGGGGATTTGCATTCACTTGCTCCTATTGATAGAGGGTTTTTGCTTAGCTTGACCCGTACATTTTATATATGCTAATTGGGGATAAAACGTTTGTTTTTGCAAATTCCCAAAGCTTCGCTTCGGTGGCCATTGTGGAGGCTGATTCCTTTTGGCGTTATTAACGTGGTTTGCACCGAAGTTTTGATTGTCTAGTTTTAAGCACAAATGAAATGTTTGAGGCAAATCAGTAGGTTCTCTTATGCCAATCAACTGTGGCAGGTCACCATTAAGACCTCCTTATATACGACTTTGTGAGCAAGCTAAGAGATTCGTTACCCATTTGAAGATACCCCAG
Organism: Protocalliphora azurea; assembly: GCA_932274085.1. Classification (NCBI taxonomy): domain Eukaryota; kingdom Metazoa; phylum Arthropoda; class Insecta; order Diptera; family Calliphoridae; genus Protocalliphora; species Protocalliphora azurea. The sequence continues at coordinate 80,875,980 of OW026520.1, forward strand.
TACATGCTGATAGAATTCCTGGATACTTTTGTTACGTTGTACCAATGTCGTCATTTGGTACTAAAGCTTATACAAATCTATTGTCAGTATTGAGATATTGATTGCCAATTTAACGGCGTGTTGCATGATTCTAATGATAAATCAGCATTGCCCATTATTTTATTTCTTATTACGTTTAGTATCCCACAATATTTATTTGTTCTCCTAATTGATTTATAAATATTTAGGATTCCTTCTACGCTTTTCTTCAACGTTGAATTCTCCAACCTTTCCAGAGAATTCTTTCAATTGTATGTAATATGTCTGCCAAGTTAGCACGAAGATTAAGAGTGTCCTATACTACATGCGGTGCTTGTTGATGTAGAACGTTTGACGGTATATTTGAAATTAAAGACCCTAAGTCTTATAGGTCCAACTGAACATTTGTTTGTGGATAATCATTACTTGAGGGAAGGATAGGGGAAGTTACTATGTTATTTCGATTAGACATTTTTCTTTTTTTATTTATTTTGCTTCTTTAGTAATAGAAATACCAATAAAACAATTTTTATTTGAGCGTAAGGATCGCAATATTAATTCCTTTACTTTATTTTACTGATTATGTTCTTTAAAAAAAATCTTAATACTCTTTTTTTATTTTCTTAGTAGTTATTTTTTCGTAAAAAATGTTCCCTCTTACTTTTTCCTTTGGTTGTTATTAATTTATCTTCATAAATTTTTCTAAAAATTACTTAATTTTATGCTACCTTAGTTTTTGCTGGAGTTGTGAATACTTCCTATTGATGAGTACCTCTTCTTGACGAATATTTCTTCTAAATGAACTCATTCCTTGATGAATGCTTCTTGATGAATACCTCTTTTTGATGGATACTTTTTCCTAATGAATACTTATTTTTGATAAAACATATTCTGTATTTCCTTTTATTGATTTCACAGTTTTTATATTTTGATTCTTGTAATATATTACACTTCGGATATAGTTTTTAGTTTCACTATTAAGGATCAACGATTTTTCGTCACACTCTCTTTGTTGAGTTTTTTTTCTTTTGTAGTCTTCTATGAAGTTTTTATTATTCTAGTTTTTTTTAGTCACAGCATTTATTTAATTATTCGTCATTTTTTATACCAATTAACATATTTATTTTTGTTCCCCGTTTTTGTTTGTCACTAGGGATAAATTTTTAAGGATTCTTTTTTCCTTATTGTCCTTCGGTATAGGTTGGCACGTTTGCCGGTTTGTCTCAGCTACTAATAGACCTTTAATACCGAAAAATATACTTTTATTCGGGCGCCAGTTTTTTCTACCAGACCGAGCAAAACTGCTCGGGCGCCACTTAAGAATTTCAAGATTACAAAATTCTACAAAAAAAAAAAAAATATTTGTTTCGAACTTCAAAACAGAACTCACTAGAGGTGGCGTGATTTTATTATTTATTATTGAGAAATAATTAAATTGTATATTTGTGACTTAAATAATAAAAGACGATGATTTAGTATGTTGAAAAATCTACTTCTTGTTAATTTATTAAAAAAGAATTCGTTAACTTTGAGTTAACTTACATACTCACAATCATTTTGCATGTGTGTTTGGACATTTTTTTTTGTATAAGCATGTACCTACATATAAACATATGCAGGAACATGCTTAGTAGTCATCAGAAGTTATCAGTGATGTTTTTTTTTCTAAGGAAGCAACGTTTGCTATTATATTTTAATTTTGTGTTTATACTTCTGTAGTTTGGAAAAAATATAGGTTATTTTTTTAAATATAAATGTTATAATATGAAAGCATACATTAAGGCGTTAATTTTTATTATTTGTTGGTAAGGTGGTGAAAGGATTTAAAGATTCGTCACAGCCGAATATAGCGTTCTAACTTGTTTTAATTTAATATTATCTTACATTTATAAAATATTTGTCCTGCACCAAAGTGATTATATCTTCCTTAAATATTTGCGAACTTTTTTATATTCCAAAGTATTAATTTTGTTATTTACTAGCTTTTACTAACGAATATTTACTTTATATTGGAGCCACCTATTCTCCATATTTGAAATTTGATATGAAAATTACTTTTAAATTGTTTTAAGACTTTCACTGTAATTGTTGAGAAAATTTATATTTTCTTTGTATGGGGATAACCTTTCCCCCTGGATCTATCCGTCAATCATATTTCGATATGATAGGATAAAGGTCCCCACGGAATTTGTGGGCTCTCACTGTAATAGTTCCATAGAAAATGAATAGTTACTTTATATGCGGGCTACTACGCCCCCTGCTCCAATCTATTTTAAGCTAATCGGTTAATCTTTTGAGAGTTTTAAGAAAGTGGACGTAAATATGGGCGTGTCATCCAATCAAGATCCAACATAACCTATAACATTCTGCAGTGCAAGCATTATCTGTGCGTCAAATTTCATATAAATAGCTTCATTAATAAAGTGTAAATTGAAAAAAAAAGATTTTTTAAGTGAGCGTAAAATGTGAGTGTGATTTGTATACGTGATTAATACACAAACAAGAAACAAAGAAACAAACAAACTTACACCTCATTTTTACAATATACACTGGTGCATATTCCTATAAACGCATTTAAGACTTTTGTGTTTCTTTGAGGTATATTCGTTTCTCTTAACGAAAAACAATGTTGTTACATATTAGTGACCATTTTAGTGGAATATTCCTATAAACACAGTCTCAAAATTTATTGTAAAAAAAAAAATTAACAGTTTTAGTTGCTTGTTTCACTTAAGGTAAGTTTTTAATTACAACATCTCAGTTTACTGAAAATATTTTTGTTTTAACTGGGAAATTTCACCAGCTTAAAGGATGCCCAAATGAACTTTCCTTACGTACCAGGAAAAAATTTAAATTAAATTTTTTCGTGATAAAGGCTGTTCTAACAGAGAAACTGGACAAAAAATTAATAAAAAGGCAACTTAATAAAGTAAAAGAAGAAGCCACCCGCAATATATTAAATGCTGCACAAATGAAAAATAAACTTGTCCTTCCTGTCATTTCCAAGCATGTTGCACACACTTTGCAAACAGATGATAACATAAAATGTAAGTATCATAAAAAAATCTTTTAAAATTTGTGCGCAAATACATGAATTGTACAAATGAGTGGAATAAAGTAATCTTTTCTGATGAAAAGAATGCAATTTGATTCATATACTTGCTATTGGCATGATTTGAGGTCGAACGAAATTCGTATTTCGAAACGCAATTTCGATGGAGGTAGTGTTATAGTTTGGGCAGCATTTTCTGCTGCAGGAAAATCAAAAATATGTTTTGTTCTAATTAAAATGAACAGTGCAATTTATAATAAACTGTTGGAAGATGCTCATTTATGGGTGAAGAAATGGATGTAGATTGCATATTCCAACAGGATAACGCTGCAATCCATGTCTCGAACCAATCTAAATCGTGGTTTAATGAACATAGAATTCCACTATTGGACTGGCCGGTTTGTAATCCGGATTTAAATTCAATGGAGAATATGTGGCGGAATATGACCCGTAAAGGTTACACAAGAAATGCACAGAATGAAACCATAATGACAATAACGGAGTTAAAACTAAAAGTTAAGCAAGCCTCGGAAGAAATTGACAGTGATTTTCTTCAAAAATTAGTCAAATCAATGTCAGACCGAAATTTTGAAGTTATCCAAAACAAAGGTTCATGAAAACATTATTAATAATGCTGAATTAGTTCATTAGTTTAAGTGCGTATGTAGGAAAATGCGATAAAATGGCATTAAACTACTAAGATTACAATGAAAAAAATTTATGTACATTTTAAGATTTTTGTTATTAATTTTTTAAGTGGAGTGAATAAATAATTAAAAAAAATTAATTTGTAGCACCTTACTTGTTTTTTAGTCCCATTTTTGGTAAGTTGATTTAAAAAATTGATGTGCTTTCATAGGAATATGCACCAGTATTTATGTATAAGGATATAATGATTTATATAATATCGATTATGTTTCAACTTTATATGAGAATGCAAATTAGTTTTTACTGTTTACATGGATAAATATATTTGTAATTACAATCAATATAACGTATTTCATTTTCATTTTCACCTCATCACGGGTGAAGGGAATATAATATTCGGCACAGCCGAATATAGCACTCAAACTTATTTTATGTCTGTTTGGGCATTTTTTAGATAGAAATAGAAGCTTTATAATGACTCAGTGTTGTTTTTGTTTTTTTTTATAAGCATATATCTACATGCAAACATATGTATATAAAGTCATCAGCAATGTTCCCCGTTTATCCTTTTTATTTTTGTTTTAGCTTCTAGCTTCTTCCTACCCTTTTCTGACTTTTAAAATTGCCTTAAAAAGGCTAAAATCATAGCATTTAAAGAAAAAAATAATTTTTTAATTTGACATTACTAATTTCACTTTTACAGAATCATCTATTTAAATATTTTTGTGTATTTATTTGCAAAAAAAAAAAAAAAAAAAAAAAAAAAAAACAAATCGAGATTACTTATATTTAACTCAATTAATTTTATGGACTTACTAAATCGAGTATTATAATTATTTTCAATATACTTAACCATAGAAACTGTTTATAAATATAATTAAAAATCTTATAAAGGGGAAAAATCACACATCATTTTGGAAATCAAATCATCAAAAAGAAATTATAGTTCCAAAATGACAAAAAATCACTTCAAATCATTGAGTTATTTTCCATATGAAATATATGGTCGATTTTTTTAGATCATTTTGCTAGCAGTCGTTCTATGTTTTATTTATGAATTTATTACAATACCTTTAAAAATTATCAATCTAATGAGAAGAAGAAAAAATTAAAAAAGGGTTTATATAAAAAAAAAATTTAACTTAAAAATGCGTTTTGACCAATATCTCAGTTACTAATGAACCTATTTTGTTTATTTCTTTCACAAAAACATTCCAAAAAAGAGCGCGAATTTCTTGTGCAAAAACGAAATCGCTAGCTTATATAGATGCTTAGAAAAGTCGAAAACAAATACGTTTTCGTATCTAGGCCATTAATGGACCGATTTTATTGATTTTTATTAGTGTCGTTCTAATAAATGTTACAAGTCTTTACCTTATTAAGCCATAATTTCTGTCCATACTATAAAAACTTAGTCTCATTTATAGTATCACGTTAAAACCATTCTTGAGGTCATCAATCAGTTTGAAAAATTTGCTTTACACCTTCAAAATTTCGAGTTATTCTCAAAAAAGTGTATTTGTTTAGGTTCACGTATAAATGCATCCCTAATACTATTATCCTTTTCTTGATTTTTTCTTTTTAAACTTTTTTTTGGGAAGCAGAAGAATTTAGCTTTTCAACTGTATAAATGTTTTATGTCTTGCTCAAATAATAACTGCAACATTTTTGGGATTAACTGCGATTTATTACAATATTTTCTATAAAAGCGTCGTATACAACGATATAATAATTTTTAACGGTATTTTTGTTGTTAACATAACAAGATTAAGTATTTTAAAATAAGACAAAAACTGTAGAACTTATAAGATTTTATCCCTAATAGCTTAGTTAAACTTTCCGTGCATGTTTTTCTCAAAATGTAAGCACCAAATAAAAAATATTAAATAAATATTTTCCTTGAATTGTATGAAGAGTTTTTTAATAAAGTTTAGAAAATATTTAATAACTTTTTGAGTTTTTAAGCAATTTTGTAACTTGTTTTATTCTAAACAAAATGGCATTTAATATTTTGTGTATAAATGTAGTTTTAAAAAAAAATCCAAAAAATTTTCATAAAATTCAAAATTTCGAAAAAGATTTTCCTTATCTTTTATTTTTTTAAAAATGTTTAAGTTTATATTAAAGATTTTATATATAGTTAAAAATCTTCTTCTGCTTTATAAGTCAATTTATAAACCTAAAATTGATTTAAAAATTAGGGAGCCACGATATCTTTAGTGTAGGAGCAACCCTAAAAACTATTTTTTTTTTGCAATAACTCGAGGTTTTGAGGCTGTTTTCGAGGAAAAACAAAAAGTCTTATTTTTATAATATGGAAAAAGTAGGACTAGTTCGCGAGACTCTAGACCTCGCAGTAATTAATATAAAAAAAAAAAAAAAATATTAGAATATTTTGATTCTAGATTTGCGGCTGGAGAAATTAAGGCGAAAATGTAAAATTTATGGAAAAAGAAGGTCTAGTTCGGGAAAGACCAGTCTAGCAGAAATAAATTTAAATTTTTTCCCTTCATACTATTTTGTATTTTGTTAACCTTTAGAAAAGAAATAAATACTGAAATAACTGAAAATGTTTTCAAAGTTCAAATTCAAGTACGTATAACTTTTGATTCATTTAAGATTTTTAAAAATGCTTTCTGCACACGGTTTTCTTCTTTGTATATGAAAAAAAAATATAGGGAAAAAACTTCACCAAGGTACGTCTAAAAGTAAAAATTTTAATATTTAAAGCCCAATATCTCGTAAACAATATGATATAACCTATACATATGACGAAGTATTTTTTTTTTTTTTTTGTAGATCGACCACCAAAATCCAATCATATAAAAATCTTTTTAATTTGTCTAGATATGACGAATCAGGATCGTTTAAAATATCTGTTATACCCAAAGTGTTCAACTTTGGGACCCAGTGGATCCGCCTCTAATATGTCTATATAGTATAAGTTGAAAAATTAAACTACACTACACTTTTTCTATAACTATTCCGAAACTGAAAATTTATTTTCATTTCATTTCTTGAACAAAAATTATGTTTTAAAATAATTTGTCAAGAGAACTTAGCAGATTAACGGGGCGATAGCTACATGTTAATTAACGTTAATTTTGAATATTTTGTAACCTTTGGTATTGGTATGATTTTCGCTTTCTTAAAGTGTTGAGAAAAAATGGAATTTATTATGCAAAAATTAAATAACTTAATTTAAAATTTAAGTGCTGACCTACCTAGGGGCTTTGTTAATTTTGAGGCTATTTATGTAAAAAAATATCCGTTATATTTGCCAAAGCATGTGAGACATCCTTATTTTCGGTTATTAAATCATTGTCATTTAGCAAAGAGCAGATGGACTTGCCATCACTTTTAAATAATTTTGATCATCTCCAAAATTTGGTACTACCAACTCGCAATTTGAGAGCAGTATATGACACTATTCATATCTGATGACAATTGGTGATTAAACAATATACGACTGGCCGTGCAGGTCTTTGAACAGTTCCAGCTGCTGTGATGTGCGTTAAAATCTCCCAAAATAAAGAAATCGACAGTAGTTGCAGTAATTAAATTTAAGAGATTTAAAAATCGTTATTATATTTAGGACAGTAAACTGCTACGAACAAAACCTCTCTTCTGTTAGTAATCATTGTAATGCAAGTATTTTTAAACAGTTGAGTTGGAAGTTGATTTTGGGATTTATGATTTATAGACGACCTTATGGATATTGCAACCCCACTACATGGTCGCTTCTTTCACTTCTATATACTTTGTAAGTTTCATTAAGCATTATAATATATATTTTTTCCTTTTGTAATAAACAAAAACAAAAAAAAAAAAAAAAAAAAAAAAACAAAAAAAAAAGAGTTTTGAGATTTCTAATTCATTCAAGCTGCTAAACTTTTGTTGAGTATTTGCGCAAGTCAGTAATTATATTTGAAAATATGCTAAACAATTCATCAAGGGTAAGTATGCCATTGTGGTGCGCTAAATATCATAGCTTTAGGATGGGATTTGTTTTTATTTAAAATTTGTCGCATCATTATATAGTCTTTGCGTTAAAACTTTTATACACGACTGGTTTCTTGATCAGTTTTGCTTACATGACATGTCGAATAGTTGTATCCACCCCTACAAGTAATACAAATATTATAACAATAACAGTTTTTGGTGGGGCCTTTGTTACCTTTCTTCGGATTTTTCCAACGAACGACTATGTATACCAAACAAATATTTAACTTTTATCATGTCACATTTTTTATGTTGTGATCTATCAAATTCAATCATATATAACGCATCATGAGATGACGATCGCCATATTTTAATTTCTTTTACACTTTTTGTGGTAACGTTAAATTTTTTTACCTCTTCTCTTATATCACTTTGAGGGAGTCCAAAAAGAATTAATTTCAATAAATTTGTATATCACGTGTGTATACAAAAAAATAAATAAATAAATAAATATACCACTAAGCACATTAGTAGCGTTCGTTTAAATTGATATGTTGATCCATAATTCAAAAGCCATGTACCGTTTCTACCACTATAGGCGAAATCACAACTTTGAATTCCTGTGTTTCAACTTCACTTTCATTAGAGGTGTAATCATCTGCCTCTAATTTATCCAAATCTTTAAATCTGTTGCTAATAGCGTTATTTTTGTTTCTTGGGACACTTTCCCAAAATTTTTTGCGTTTTAGTGCGCTCATACTAATTGAGGTAATAGTACGGTTTTTCTATTTTCGTTTTAATTTTCTTCTCCTTATTTTCGCTTATTAACAAAGTTTATCTTAGAAATATGCGAATACCCTAGAAATATGCGAATATTCTACAAACTAAGAAATACAATGTTTCAGACTGTTTGGAAAATATTTATAGGTGTCTGAAAGCGAAATGTACAAAAAACTGATTTTGACCGTAAATATCTCGCAATAATCACATGTGATTTGTCTCCCCCAACTTTTAGTTGAACTCCTTTTTTAGTGGGGTATATTTGGTTAAAAATAACGTATTTTAATTCAAACTTCATTATTTGTAGTTAAATTTGTTTGATTTTTATCATTCCAGAAAGGTAATGAACTATGAATTTTAAAAACATATTAACCAAAAAAATTTCAGTTGTATTAAATTATTTATGGTGAACAAAATGAAAAAAAAAATTTAATTTTAATTATAATCTTTAAAAATTAGTTGCTTGAGCAACCCGTAAATGTTTGTCAGTCATTATAAAACGTTACATTGCTTAGTTTCTAGGAGATTCGCAAATTTCTAAGGGGTAAGACCGAAAGTTTGAACACCTTCATAAAAAAGAGGGCCACCCTAATGTATACTGTAGAGAATATTAAACAAAACTAAGATGACTAGAACGAGTTTAACGTGCTGAACATGAATCTGCCTTCAGTTTTCTTTGTCAGGTTTTGATTTTTTTTTCGCATCTCTAATATAGGGTGATCCATTTCGAGGTTCTCTACTTTTTTAAAGAAATAAACACAGAAAATTCAAATTTAATGGGGAATGTTTATTATCATTTGAGAGAACATTCTTTGGCATTTATTTTTTTGAAGATTATGTCTATCAAATGTTGGCCGTTGCTACGTCGCAGATGGTCCATCCGTTGAGTACAATTTTCGATGACACGTTCGAGCATTACGACTGGTAACTGGCGAATGACACACGTGATGTTTTCCTCCAAGGCCTGAATCGAAGCGGGTTTGTCCGCATAAACTGTAGACTTTACATATCCCTACAGGAAAAAGTCTAACGGTGTGATATCACACGATTTTGGTGGTCAATCGACCGGCCCAAAAGGTGAAATTATGTGCTCTTGCTGAAACCAAATGTCGCCGAGATCACGTGCTTCAATTTCAGTCATCAAATAGTCGGTTATCATGGCACGATAACGGTCGCCCTTGACGGTTACGTTCGCACCGGCATCATTGTTTAAAGATTCCACCGGCCCACAAACCACACCAAACCATTGTTTATTCTGGATGAAGTGGCAGTTCTTGAATCTCTTCAGGTTGCTCTTCGTCGCAAATGCGGCGCCGAACTCTCCACGGTCTTCGTGTACACTCTCAGCTACGGCCGCTATATTTTCTTCACAGCATGCTGGACATGGTCTATTCGGTCGAATATTATCCAATAATGAATGCAAAGTCTCAAAATGGGTGATGGTGTTGCGAATAGTAGGCCGATTATGTTGACCATAAGTTGAGCTAAGTGCACGAAACACATTCCTCACAGAACGTGAATTTTCGTAATAAAGTTGAACGATTTGTAAACGTTGTTCAGGCGTAAATCTTTCCATTATGAAATGCCACACTATATTAAATGAAAATAACATGACAGCATGATACGACTCACACGTGATCTGTCAAAAAAGGCTATTGAAAAAATTATATCTACTTGAATCACCCTTTACTATTTCCTCCTTTCTAGGCGGTCACAGTATAACTCGAGTATGGTTTGTCCAATTTAAATACACAAGTAAAACTATCTCTTAGTGGCAATTTCTTCCCGAACGGTGATACTAAGTAAATCAGAATTCGTAACTCTTGAGTGAATTTTGTACGTCACGTATTAAGATCTACTATAACGCAGTAAAAAGTGCCTAATAAAAAAATCCTAATTCGAATCTTCCAATCCCCACTAAAGCGTTACTCAAAAGATGCTATCTCTAACTATATCAGAATTCGACAGTAAAAGCGATACATATAAATTTCCCGGTGTGCCGATATAGTTACACTTTCGATAGAAAATATTTAAAGAATTTTAAAAAAACTTTGTGTAAAATTTTTCAAATAATAGTGCCAGTAATACTTACATTACATTTTAAAATGAAATTAATTGCACAACAATATTTTCAATTCAAATTAAAATTAAAAAAAAAAAAAAATAAATTAAAAAAGAATACTAATAAATATTTTAAGTCCAAAATTAGAAAAGAATATTTGTTTTTTTCAAATTTAATGAAGAGGGTGTATATAATAAAACAAGAATAATTATTAATATTTTAATTTATTTTTTAAATAACACTTCCTTGTATTTATTACAGAAAAAAAAGAAATTAATTGCACAGAAAGATTTTGAATTCAAATGAACATTTAACATCTATTAGAATATTTGCAAAATTTTCTGCAATTATTAGTATGTTCGGCGACAATGTATGATTTTTAGAAAGGTTATGATGTTCGCATTATAAAAAGTGTAATTCAATATTTCCACCATGTTTTTCAGTAATATAATATACGATTTCTAAATACTTACAAGACTACATTATTATTTATTTTAATTTTGTATTGGATTTTCTATGTAACTAAAATAAATAAAATTTATTTAGTTAATTTTTTTCTAAAATGGCCAGTTTTGCTACAGAAAAACAATTACACTTTTTATAAGGCGAACACCATTTTAACCATTTCCATGCTCTATTAAAAATTTGAATGATGATGTACAATTTTAAGTCATCATTTAAATCTCATCTTGGCCATGAAAGTTTTTTCAATTATTTTTGCCAATATTTAAGATTTTTTAAACTCAGAAATAAATACCGCTACTTAATCAGAAATTACGACAATCCACATTTCCACATTTCAATCATTACAACAACAAAACAATTTCTTCAAAATGTTTAATAACAACAACAACGTTTAAATTCTTTTCAAACTTTTAAAAATATTTGATTTAAAGTTTTGAAAATTATAAATAAAATTTTGAAAATTATAAATTCCTTTTCAAATTTAAATTGCAAAAATTCAGCTCTGCTAAAATATTTTTCGGATACTCTAAAATGATGCATTCCCAAAATTTTGATTGCTGTATCTACAAACTTTAATCTTCCACAGAATAGACTTGTAAAAGCGAATTTTTAATATATTTTTAATTTTTTGTTCTAAATTATTCTGAAAATTAGTGACTTGTGTTGCGGGCATATCATATATAAGTCAAACTCCCACACTTTTAAAAAATGTTGTTTAGGTTATTAAGAATTTTATATTTTGTTAATAAAATATATTTGTTAATAACAAATTTTAATTATATAGAAAATGAAAATGTTTTCCTAAATGTATTCGCTTACCCAGAACTAGTTGAAATATTGATAATTTTTTTTAAATTATAATAAACGCTTAACTTATTTTCTTAATTTTCCTTTTATAAGTAAAACTCACGAATTTTTTGTTTCACTATTAGCTTACATAAATAATTTTAGTTAATGTCAATATTTTTTCATTCTAATCACTTCAAAGTTTATATTTTTACTGAGCAAAATTATATTGTTTCTGCTTGTTCTTTTCCTAATTATGAAATCTAAAAAATCGACAAAATCATGATTTTATGATAAAATTTCGAACCTAATGTGTGTCTTTTTTTGCAAAATTTTGCACGTTCTACCATTAATCATCTTAGAGTGTCAAATTCGACAGATTATGTGGATTGATAAAAGACAATCTTCCAAATGCTAGCAAAGGTATTGAAAAATAGTGTTTTCGTTTTTGGATAGCTGTAACCGTTATCCAAGCAACTTCTAATAGTGATTAAAGAAGTTACGTTTAGAAGATTTAATTCATATACTAATATATTTTGTTGTTGAAAAATTGAGAGAAATCTTCTATTGCACTTCTAAGAGTGGCGAAGAAGTGAGCTATTTCGAAAAGGATTTCACTAAATGCTTGCAGGGACTGTGCAAGTGTTTATTGTGTGTATGTATATAGTCAGTTTGTTTGTGTATACAAAAATATACAAATTTATGTATGGTTACCCTACCACATTTTCTGTTCATAATTGAACTAAAGAGTAACCTCATGTTATTTTTAACAGTCGAACATGATATCATTTTCTTATCCAAGAAGAGTCACCGTGCGGGAACAAGTATGCAGCAGTTTTAATACTTTTTTAATGACACTATTTTTTATGTGTTAAATTGGAGTCATTTTTAGGAACAAAAAATGTGGCTAATTCTATCAAAATTCTAACTTAATACTATCAATATTACTACACAAACTTTGACTAAATAGTATCCAAATTTGTTTTAAAATAGTAAAAGAAAAGGAGTTATTTTCCTATCGAAAAAGAGTCATCATTAGGGCAAAACTGTATGGCAGTTTTGATACTTTTTTAATGACACTATTAAGTGCTTTTTTTAGTGACGAATTAGAGTCAATTAGGGTTTAAATTGTGCTTACGAAAATCTGATTTTAAATATTTAATTTAAGAGATGAATTTTTAAACATAAAATTACATCAAATTGTTGATAAAAAATAATTATTGAAATCAGGGGCGAATCCATGGGGGTGAATGGTGGTATGGAAATTTACCACAACAATCCCTCCTCCCCCAAAATGAATTTCTCAACTGAGAAAAATTAAAAACGAAAAAAAATGTATTAAAAAGACAGAAAAAATATAGATTCTGTTAGAAAAATTATTTCATAAAAAATAGAAAAATGCAAAATGATTTTACCTGCTACACTGTAGTGCTAAGCATACGAGCAAAAGAATTAAATAACAACAAAGAAAAAATTACGTAAATGTTAAAAATTGTTTAATAAATAACATGACTGACTTATCCCCAAAAATTTTCATAAAAAATATAATGTTTTTCCTAGATATTGTTAAATAATTGATAATGATAATTTTGCGTATTTTGCGAATGTTTGGTTTACTATTCAGAAAAGAAAAAACTAGTTGTAACTAAAAATCATTAAAAGTTTATCATTTTCCAAAAAAAAGAAAAAAAAAATAAGACTTTTTGTGTAATTTTCCAAAAATATTTTATTCGACCATCTGAAAACTTTATTGATCTCATATTTTAAATTTTAATCCATTTTAAAATATTTGACTAAGTTTAAATTGTTATAAGGATTAATATATAATTTTATATGACTTTCATATAAAAATGCATTGTTTTTCGCTTTCCTGAAAAGTTGTAGGTAAAAATAAGACTTTTCTTCCACGCACCTGCAAAATATAAATGATAATTTAAAATATATACCTAAAATGTTCATATTTAGGAATATGATAAATGTATCCCTAATTCCGTTAATATTTTCCTGATTTTTTTTTCATTTTTTTCTTGGAAAGTATAAGAATCAAGCTTGTCAAATGTTAGAAGCAAATTTATAAAAACTTTTAATTAATTTTTCAAGATCTAATGGATTATAAATTTTTATAGAAAGGCGATACAACGATGCAAAAATTTTTAAAAACATTTTTATTGTAAACTTAACAAGATTTAGTTTTTTTTTTTTTTTAATTTATATGTCATTTACAGCAAACAAAAACTAGTAGTTTTTGGCTTTATATGTTTTTTGAATAAAAAAACTACGTAAATTTGTTTGGTTTTTCCATACAAATCAAAAACTATTTTTAACTATATTTTATTGAAAACCAAATAAAAACTTCTAAAATAACTATTTATGATACATCTTGTTTAGCAAATTTTAGAACCGTAGCTTTTATATATAAAGAGAAAAATAAAATTTCAAATTTATAGAAATTGTTTGTTTTGTTTATGAAATTATTACAATAAATAATTTATTAAAAATTGTTAAAATATGTTTTAATATTGAAACTATGTATTCTCTGATCGAAGAAATAGCAAATAGATCGGAAATAAAAAATATCCAAGAAATGTGAATGTCAACAAAAACTACATTGGGAAGAAATAAGGTATGTAAATGATGTAGTTTTTGAAATTTTGTTTTTCAAAAACCAATTAGTTTTTGTTTTGGTATAAACGGCATATTAGATAAAAACTGTATGCAAATAAAGTTTTTCAAGATTCATATCTAACTTTATTTTAAAAAATTGAATTTAAAACTTTAGGTAGAAATTTGTTTGTTCCTAAAAAATCCGTAAAAAATTAATGTAGAAATTTCGAAATAAAAAATAATTTTTGTAGTATATATAAAAGATGTTAAAATAATTAAATTTCTGTTTTCTTAATAAATTTAAAAATGTTAAATTGGCTTTAGTGCGGCAATTACCAGGTTTTTTTCTAATTTAGAGGGTATTTCTAAGTTTTTGAAAATTGGTTTATTATGTACTCAAGAAGATATATGTCCCACACTATGTCGTTCTTCGAGTAAAAGTAAAAAGTTTTATTATTAACTGAAATCAAATGAAAAGAAAAAACTTTATATTTAAAAAAAATATGTTGGAAAATTTACATTAAATATTAATATTAAAGTTTTATAGTTCAAAAAATGTATATGAAAATATAATTTTTTCTGTGACAATCTACTTAAATTTTTTGGAACATAAATCGTGATCATAATTTCGTTTTTTTTATAAAAATGGTAAAGGGTATAAAAGTTTCTACGTTGCCCAATATAGTGCTTTAAGTTGAATCATATGTAATAATAATGCATTCAAATTATGTTATTATATTTTGTTAAGTTAAAAAATCAATTATGAAACTATTTTTATTTAAAAGAAATCCTAATTCCCGCCCAGGCTTAACGGGAAATTTTGCCATTTTTCCCGAGAATTTCATTCGGGAATCCCGGGAATTTTAAAAGCACTTAAATTTATGAAAACTATTGGAATTTTAACACAATATAATTAATTTTAATAATTTTTTATATTTTTTTTATAAAATTGGGTTTAAAACCCCACTTTCAGTGATTAAGGCATGGTATGACTCCGTTCTTTCCTTAATGACTTCGACATTAATGTTTAATAACAGACTAATTTTTACATGTTTTTGTATGATTTTCAAAGTAGTATAAAATTAAAAATCCTTGAGATTTAAACTTTTCTTATACATTTCCAATTTATACGTGGTTTTAAATAAATACTGTAAAAGAAAATTTTTTAAATATTTGAAAAAAATTTTTAAATACTTCAAAAATAAAGAGTTTTTCTGCTTTCCTGCTTTCCTGAAAATATATAGTAAATATTATAAGTACTATTTATACATTAGAGTGCCTCTCTTGGGGTAGCTTCAATTGCAGCAAGAGAGGTGATGATCTATTAGAATTTCTAAACGCAAGTAATTTATCTACCCTAAATACTGATAATGAACCAATATTGATTAACAGAATTAGGGAAGATGTAATAAATATAACTACATGTGCAAAAAATTTAATTGATGAATTTTGCTACTGGCACGTGTCAGATATATATCCTTACTACGACCATCGCTACATTTTCATGACCTTGGTAATGAAATAAGGCCAAGACAGATGCCATAATTTAGGTTAGGTATACACCACAAACTCGAAAACTATGCGATAATCTTGGGATGATAGATTCGGAAGTGGAAGAGAGCTGTCCGCTTCGTAATAGGCGATCACCAAGAGAGAAACCCTGGATGGCGGGGGAGTTAATAAAGAAAAGAAACCCGAAAACTTTTCAACCGAGTATACCGGAAAAAGTCCACAGTATAATGTAATGAGTACAATACGAAACTCAGATTACACAATAAAGCAATAAGAACAATCAAACGGAAATCTTGGATACTTTTTTGCGAACAGGTTGATAGCGTTAATGACTTTTTAAAATTAAGAAATTACATTCGAAGAAGTTTGGAAACAACTGAGGAAATATTAGGAATACTAATGAGGGCATACTTCCAGGTAAGAATGACTGAGAATAATATGGAATCACATTTAAATAGAAGAATTACCACATATAGCACAAATATAACCAGCCAAAGGTTAAAGAATCGGTCAATAGTTTTTTGTCATATAATGCAGTAAGACCAGATGGAATTTTTCCTCCCCTTCTTCAGAAAAGCATTGACCTCATAGAAGATAGGCTTGTAAAAATCCGTAAAAAAATACCTGCCTAAAATATAGCATGGAGAAAAGCGAGAGTCGTATTCATTCCAAAACCAAGAAAGGAAAGCGACGCAAAATCTAAAGCGTATAGACCCATAAGCTTCACTGAAAACACTAGAGCGAATCGTCGACACAGTTGCGAAAAACCAAATACCAGACGATGCAATGAAATTTAGATAACACGTCTATATAAAAGAAAGATTCTGTAGCATTTTTTAACGATATTCGATATCGTTACATCGTTACGTTTTATAAACAAACACACATGTTTAGCATATAAAAGCAGTAAGTACGCATGTACACAATTTACAAATAGTTTCCAATATTTTTTATTTCTACTTCTATTTAAGTCTTCCGCATATTAAAAAAAAGGTGCCACACGAAAACAAAAGCTGCCTACTGTTGTTTAAATGAACTTACTGCATCGCATGATCGTTACTGCCTTTACTTCTTAAGCCTAACAAAATATACTAGAATCTTATATTTAAAAATAAAAACTTTTTGCTCTCAACTGAGAGTCATGACTGACAAATGGTCCATAGCAGAGAGATAAATCGCTTCTGGGAAGCCTTATTTCAAGTTGAGTTCTTAATAACAATCTTGTTAGGATGCCGTTGTAGTTTAGAAGCATATCTCCCGCGAATTTAAAAAAATCTTCTTTACTAATAGTACTTCTAAGTTTCTGTGGATGTTTTCGTTCGTTATGTACCATAGCGCACCTTTAATAGTTCTAAAGATTTTCAATTGTGCACCTGTATAAAATAAATAATGGTGTTACTTGCTGTTCCCCATAATTTGATACCATACGTCCAAATTGGTATACAGGATAATTTTACAGTCAAGGCTTAATTTAAAGTTGTTGCTGATCGACCAATGGAAATTGGAAGCTTTCACTTTCATATAAAGCCTATTGGCTACTATGTGCCGACGCTACTGTACGACGTCTGTCTAAATGAATACCAAGGTAATTTAGATGATCAGATTATGGGATATTTACGTTGCTAAGCGAGACTGGTGGACAGTTACCTCTTCTTAATGTAAACGTAACGTGTTTACTTTTGAGTTCATTTACTCGTATTCTCCAATTTTTGACCACGTCTTCACATTCGTAAAGTATTTAATTAATTCTGTATATGCTATACATGGGTCCACGTATGAACTTTAAATAGCAGTATAATCGGCAAATGTAGATATTGTCAAGTTGTTACTCATAGGTACATCCGAGGTATAAATTAGAATAGTAATGGCCCAAGGACACTGCTCTGGGGAATATAGTCACACTGTTATTTATGAGTCATTTGTTGGGGAGTTTGGTTGAGAAATGTTAATATAATTTCTGGTTGAAAAATATCAATATAATTTCTATTTTTGCGATCCTCTTCTATAGAAGGGTACTTCTGAGTATTTTACTTGTAGAATACAGTCTCTGCTTTGCCGCAGGAGGTATCTTTTTGCCATTCTTTTCTTCGTTTTCTTTTTTAAAGGAGAAGTCTTTCTATTTCAGATTTTGAAATTTCTGCATATATTTTTTGGAATGATTTGGATTTAAGAATGATCTAAGGCCTAGATAATTAGTGATGTAAAATCATTTTTGGTTTTATTAATATCTTCCTCAATGTAACAATATTAGTTTCCCCGTAATAGGTAACTTCTACTAAAGAATGGTAAGAAGATAGATCGTACGAAGTTTCCTTCGTTATCGAGTTTCGATGTACGTTTTCATATGTCACAAAATCTATAAGATCTGGGATTTTTCTAAGATCAGTCGGCCAATATGTAGTTTGTCCTGGTGATATAAAATCCAAACCGTTTTATGATCAATTAGAGTACTGGACAACTGTCTGCCTTTGGGATTCATTATTCGTGAGCCCAAATATATACGTTTGACATTATAGTCACTACAAGCCAAAAATGATTTTCTGATGTACCAAAGAATTTTTCAAACTTTTCCTTTGATATTAAAAATCTTGGAGCACAGTATACTGAGCTTAGAGTTATTTTCCCAATTCTACATTCAGTATGTATTGAGATTGCCTGCAAGTAGTTTAAGTCAATACTTTGTTGTTGATGGTTAGACTTTAAAACACTAGCATAAGATGAAGTTCCAGATTTCGTTGTAATTTCTTCGCTATATTATCAGATTTTTTTACTCTGTAAAACTTTTTCGTGGCTGAATGTAATATTTACTGGCTTAAAAGCAATGTCTACGTCTACGATTGATGAATTTAAATTTCACCTCTAGCTAACTTTTGCATCTCTTTTAATCTTTTCAACAATGCTTTGTAAACGGGAGTTTACAATTTCCGCTTTTTGTTCCAATACCTTTCTTGGTTATATCACATTTTATAGAAGAATGTAGGTCTCCGCTTGCAACGCAAACAGTACGTAAAGTACAATAGTTGTTGTTGTGTCCGATTTCCTAACAGTTACCATATTGAAGTGGGTTGTTACGTTTTATAGGTTTATCAATTGTTATCCCACGAATTAATAGATATCGTAATGAGTATATAGGATGAATTTCATTTCTTTTCAATTTTCCGTCTTCGGGCTCTAACTCAACTCCTAACCTTATCTCTCTTAAAGATATTGATAAAGACTCGCGTTTTATAGCCCAACTCTATAAGAGCCTTCTTGATCTTATTTTGTTCTACACTGGACTCAATTCCTTTAATAACCACTATCAAGCCTTTAATACTTTTTTTAATATTTAGGTATTTAGAGATTTTTCTTTTTTTAAAGATAATATGTGAAAATTGTTTTCTCCAATAGGTTAGGTTAGGTTAGGTTAGCTTGGAAAGGGCGGCGCATTCAAGCCTACACCCAGAGGCCAAACGGCCCATTGTGATCCCTTTATGAAAAGAAGAAAAAAGAGAAAAGTGGAACCTATACCCAATCAGTCAGTTATGATTGTTCCTAAGCCATTTTATTCCCATTACAAACCCTATGAGGTTGACAAGTCCTTTGCCATTAACCTCACCTAGTTCATGTAGTGTATGGCTTCCAAACCACTTCAACCTATTACGCTGAAGCCCTACGCAGTGACAGAGTATGTGCTCCACTGTCTCTAGCTCCTCAACATCATCGCACGTTCTACAAAAGTCTGATGTGCCAATGTCCCACTTACTCATCATATTCCCTATTGAGAAGTGACCCGTAACCATACCTACTATGACTCTAAGACTACCACGACTCATACCTAGAAGATGCTTGGAATCCGCCAGTTTTAAGCTAGGCCATAATGCCCTAGAAACTCTGCAGTCCGATCTGTCATTCCAGGCTCGATTCGTGTTGTCCAGAGTCCACTCCCATATGGCCCTAAAGAAGGACCCAATTGGAATCTTAACAGATGATTCTATGAAAGACCTATCTAGTTCCGAGCCACTGCGAGCTAGCTCATCGGCTATTTCGTTGCCAAGAATGTCACAATGACCAGGAACCCAACATAGTCTCATCATATAGGAATCCATTAACCTTCTCAATTCCCTTCTGCACTCAAGTACCAATCTGGACCTAACAAAATTACTAGTCAGAGCCAATAACGCCGCCTGACTATCAACATAGATAGTAATCTCAGACCCCCATTCAACATTCCCTTCAATCAAGCCGAGAGCCTTATAAATGCCAAGAATCTCTGCTTGAAAGACACTACAACTGTCAGACAATTTGTAGGATCGTCTGATATCAGTTCCCATAAAGTATACACCTGCACCAGTGCCAACTTCCATTTTCGAACCGTCCGTGAAGACCGCGCACCCTCCATAGAGCTTTTCTACTCCATCCCAAAGATCCCTGCTAGGTAACACCAAAGCGGGAGTAGCCCCGAAGTCAATCGTGGTCCCGACATAATCCGTAGGCTCAGCCAAGGATAGTGTCCGACCGTTGAATCTGACTTCATCTAGTATGCTGACATGCCCCGCTCTAGAGGAACCTAATAAACCCAGTTCCTTCAATCTAAATAGGCCACGAACAGCCATACCCCTCACGAATTCCTCAATTGGAAGAAGGTGGAGGATTATGTCCAGCACCGCCTGAGGTGTACTTCTCCTGGCACCTGAGATGCCAATTGAAGCACACCTCTGAACTTTAGAGAGAAGTTTCCTGTACGTTTCCCTACTCAATACCTTCCACCAGACTGTACAGCCATAAGTAAGAATAGGTCTAACAACCGAAGTGTAAATCCAGTATACAACTTGCGGCTTAAGACCCCAATTCTTGCCTATAGAGTTCCTGCAGGTGTAATAGACATTGAGTCCCTTCTTGACCCTCTCCTGAGTGTTTCTCCTCCAAGACAATTTACTGTCCAAGTACACACCCAGGTATTTGGCCTCACTTAACAATACAAGCTCAATCCCGTTCAATACTGGCAAGCTAAAATGCTCAAACTTGCATTTCCTAGTAAACAAAACTAGCTCCGTTTTTCCGGGGTTTACCCCTAATCCCTTACTGTTGGCCCAAAGGGACAGATCACGTAAACCTGTCTGCATGACCTCACTGATCGTAGATAAAAACTTACCAGAGACCAGTAAAACAACGTCATCGGCGTAGGCCACAATCTTCCGTCCCTTAGCATCAAACTGTCTTAAAATGACGTTCACGGCCAAGAGCCACAGTAATGGAGAAAGGACCCCCCCTTGCGGTGTGCCCCTAGTCACGAGTTTCCTCATATAAGTGCCTCCCATGTTTGAGTTGATAACTCTGCTGCTAAGCATCAGAATTATCCACTCAACAAGGAGCTTACTTATATTCAGCGAAACAAGTGATTCCTCGATAGCCTCTATCGTGATATTATTAAAGGCCCACTCTATATCGAGAAAAGCCGCCATGGTATATTCCCTCTGCAGCAGACCTCGCTCAATGTAACTCACAACGTCATGCAGAGCACTCTCAACGGACTTACCCTTGAGATAAGCATGTTGAGACTCGCTAATGACCTGAGTTCCTATACTAGTCCTAAGATAAAGATCGATCAGTCTTTCTATTGTCTTCAATAGAAAAGACGATAGGCTGATCGGTCTGTAATCCCTGGGCTTCGAGTGAGTCGTCTTACCCGCTTTGGGTATGAAAATGAACCTTACCTTTCTCCACCCCCTGGGAATGTACTTCATTCTAAGACATTCCCTAAAAACCTCCGTCAATAGAGAGATGGCTCTTTCATCGACATTCTGTAGCATGGCCGGAAATATTCCATCCGGGCCAGGAGATTTGTATGGCTCGAATGAATTTACCGCCCATAATACTTTGTCTCTAGTGATCATCTCCCTTATCACATCGGTATCCCCAGCATCTGATTCGGGTTGTAGGTTATCACTGACGCTACCTGTCCCTCCAACAGATTCTATATCCCTACAGCCTGGAAAATGAGTCTCCATAAGTAAACTGAGGGACTCTGAGCTAGACTCTGTCCACGAGTTATCCTCACGTTGTATGTATCCAGGTGCCACTGGGTCCTTGGATAATACTCGCCTAAACCTAGACAACTCGTTAACAGAGTCCACCGATTCACAGAAATTTACCCATGAAGTCCGTTTCGCTCGTCTAATGTCCTTCTTATAATTAGAGAAACTATCCCTATAGCTATTCCAATCCTCATCACTCCTCGTTAGTTTGGCTCTATTAAACAGCTTCCTAACTGTAGACCGCTGGTCCCTAAGTTCCCTAGTCCACCATTTCGGCTGTTTCCTTTTTCCAGGATAATTCACTGGACAATTGAGCGCAAAACTATTCCTAATAACATTCGTAAAATTATTCACCTCCAACTCGATACCCTCAACTGAATCTCTCCAGTCCTCAGTATCCCTAAGGTCCCTACAGACTGACCTCCTAAAGGACTTCCAATCTGTCCTTCTCGAGTTCCTAAAGGGCTGCTCCCTCGCCTTCTCAAAGTCGATACCAAAAGATATCATGCTATGGTCAGAAAAAGAGTAATCCAAAACTACTCTCCAATCCCTAACATAATTTCCCCCACGGTTAGCCAGCGTTACATCTATAACTGTTTAACTATCTTTCGCTCTGAACGTAGGAGTAGTACCCCTATTACAGATATGCAGATCATAACAAGTTATAAAATCGTATACCAACTCACCTCTTTTGTTGATGTCCCTGCTTCCCCATTGATAGTGGTGAGCATTCGCATCACATCCCAAGACCATGTACGCGCCTTTCCTCCTAGCGTGCTCCGCCAACTGCTGCAGAGCGATACCTGGTGGATCGGCTGCCTCATACGGCATGTACACAGCCGCCATTATAAGCCCAATAAGACCAAAATATTTTTTTTTCCAAATTGTTCGAACTAGGTTCACGAGGGAAATTTGGTTTTAACGGTTTCCCTTCAGGATTACCATTCTGCAAATGCTCCTCGTCATCGACCAAGAAAGCATTGCGATTGGTTGCTTCTGAGAAATTTTTTAATACTTATATATCTAAGCATACCTGGTAATACTGGCGATTTTGTTGAATTTTTAATGCTCGGAATTTTTGTTGTAGCACCGTTTGATGCTTGATTATTACTTACGGTTCTCGAATGGTTAATTTCATTATTTCTCTCACTAGATTTTGTTCCCACTAGATTGGTAAAAGCTTTATTTATGTCTGCAGTTTTAAGTACAGGTGAATGTGATTGTGAGTTTTTTCATGTTTTCTTTTATGTTATATTCTGCATAAGCAATGTTGTCCTGCTTAGCATTTTTATTTTGCTTTTAGCCTCGAGATTTTTTGTTTTAGCTTCTAGATTTTTTCTTGCCTTTTTTTGTTTTAAAAATTGCCTTAAAAATGCTGAAAATTCATTTTTATTTTAACAAAGAAAAGTTTATTTTCTGCTATAACTGAATCATCCGTTTAAGCATTTTTATGTATTTATTCGCACTATTTATTTAACGAAATTTTTTTCCTGCGGCGTTTTATTCTCTAAATATAACATGACTAAACTGATTTTATAGACTTACTAATTTAATTATAATTATTTTTTAATATACGTCACTAACCATAAAAAATATATTTTTTAAAAATTATTTACGATTGTAAAAATTAAAATGATTAATCAAAATCGAATTCAATCTAAAAATTAGGAAAAATTCAAAACATTAAATATTTTTTAATATGAAATATGACCCAAACTGTACACTCAAAAAATTTTTATGTTAAGTTAAAAATATATGAAAATCTAGTTATTTCATAAAGAAACATATTTTTAACTTTAAATATAAGTTATTCGTAAAATAAACTACCACAAAAAAGTATTTTTAGTTAGAGTTAATATTTTCAGAAATTATTTCTTTTGGAAAACTTAACTAAAATTTTAAGTTATTTTAAATGAAAAGATTGTAGTATTTTTCTCAATCATATTTCATATATTTAAGAAAGAAACATGTTTTTTATTGTGATTTTTTTATATTTTTATAATCAACAAATGAAACAAGCAAAATCTGGTAAGTATTTGTTACAAATTGGACTAAAGAATATAATTTAGCATATTCTTTTACAGTTTTGTGGCAATGAAGTTTCTTACGTCTAGTCTATTCTAGACAAATTTAAACGTGTTAGAATTTGACAGAAAATGTTTATTTTTGAAAAATGGTAAGATTTTAGTATAAATTTATTACCGTAAATATTTGCTGATAACTATTTTGAAACTTATTTTCAGAAATAAATGTCAAAACAGTTTGCACTGGCGAAGAATAGCCCGGGAATAGTTAAACATTTTTTCTAACATAAGCTTTTCAAAATATAAGTGTTGTTAATTAGATATAAATATGTATATTTTATTCCTCTAATTATTTCATAATGTTATTATTTATTAGTTTTTTTTACAACTTAATTTGCAATAATAGAAAAATAAAATACAAATATGCAAATAATGTGTTTTAAATTTTGTTGGGGGTTATATAATTTTTATTTTCAATAAATGATAAAACAGTAAATTCTAATGATTTGGTAGGTAATTTTTTAAAATTAAAATAACTGATACAACATTTTGTATGTTGAAATTTTGTAGGTTAAATAAAAATATAAAATTATTAATTTCTAGAGAAGTTGTTAGTTAAAAAATTAATAGTCAATAATAATTGAAAAAAATTTTTGTTTCAAATGAAATGTAAGCATTCCGTTTTTTAAATTAAATTTTATTTATTTTTAATGATTTTTCTGCCGAATTGACTTACATAATTTTATAAGTGTATGGTTATTTTTTGGGCGATTTTTATATGCTATTTATAAATATATTAAATAAAATATATAAAATTAAAATTGGTTTTATTTAAAAACTTAAGTATTCTCTTTCTATCACTTAAGTTTTCTCAAGTATGAAAATTGTGAGACGTCTTCAAACTTACTTATTGAAAATAAACAAAAATAAATAAAAATACAAAATCTAATAATTTTTTTAAATTTTAAAAGGCGTAAAAAAAGAAAAACAATTTAAATTTATATTTTCTGTGTGATTACATATTGTTACGTTTTTACCTTTTAAAAATTGTGGTTTATTTCCTTTTAAATAAACCGGTACTTTGATTGCAAATAAAAGCAGTTTAGTAGTTTAAAAGTTGTAACGACTCTTTATTTTATTTAAAATGCACAACAACAACAGTTTGAATAGTCTCTTGTGTTCTAATACACACACATTTAAATTACACACTTTAATAATGTACAAGAATATACAGCCAAGGCAGTTAATTTATCTTCACTTAACGATGCTTCCAATTAAATTGACTCAATTGTGTTCTCACGGCCAATTTATACGCACTGTATTACCTTCTAGATGCTTCTCGAAAGCTCTATTTTTACAGTATTCTACAATGTTCTTAACGGACAAACTAATATATTCGAATTCTAGAGCTTTCGATGTTAATGCTAGCAGCTTAAATAATGGTGAAAGCTTTTTATTCAATGTTGTATGTTTACAGCTATGTTAAAAATTTCTACAGATATGTTAACTGCTGTTAACATAAACAGAAAAGTTGAGAAGCATTATTTAACTTTATACCAGCAGTTAGATAGATAGATAGATAGAGAAGGTAGATGTGATACCAGATAGTACCACATCTCCACCCAGAGACCGATCCCGGTACATTGTGAGTCCCTTCAACAGAATAGTTGTGAAATAAGAGTATAGAATATATAAAATTGAAAATACAGAGTACAGAAAAAGTAAAGTGAAAGATAAAAAGGGAATAGAAATGTAGCGAATCACAGAGGGTGACCAGCAATGCCACCAATCCCCCTAGGGTTAAACCCCTGATTCTCCCTCAAGCAGCCAATTCCCATGACGAAGCCTATGACGTCAACAAGATCCACGTCCCGAACGTCACCTAGCCCGTCGAGGAACTGTCTACCCAGCCACTTCATCCTACGATGATGTAATCGCGGAAAATGGCACACAATGTGCTCAATAGACTCGGTCTCATCGATGTCCTCACACAGTCTGCAAAAATCAGAACTGTTAGCGTCCATTCTAGACCTCATCTTCCCTATCAGACAGTGACCCGTTATGGCCCCTATCATGACCCTCAAGCTCTTCCTATTCATGCCCAAGAGAGTGGTAGTGTCTGCCTTGTCCAATACCGGCCATATCGCCCTCGACACCTTGCAGTCCTCCCTATTTTCCCAAGCCGAATTGGTTCTGACCAAGATCCAATCATTGATCTTCCCATAGAAGAAACTTAGTGGTGGTTTCACATATGTCTCTCTCTCCGAGACGTTCCCTGCCGCACCTTGCCTAGCCAGTTCATCAGCCAATTCGTTGCCTGAAATATTGCAATGGCCAGGCACCCAGCAGAGTCTCACCATGTAGTCCTCCATCAACTCTCTCAGTGTCTTCCTACAGGCAGCCACCAGCCTGGATCTCACTAAATGTGTCCCCAAGGACTTTAGAGCCGCCTGACTGTCGACTGTCCACATAGAGAGTGACCTCGGTACCTCTCGCAATGTTTTGCCTGATCATCTCCGCGGCCCTCAGGATGCCGAGAATCTCAGCCTGAAAAACACTGCACTCATCAGGGAGTCTAAAAGAGCCCTTCAAATTCGTGCCCATAATATAGACCCCCGCCCCGGTACCCTCGACCATCTTTGATCCGTCCGTGAACACTGCGCAACCCTCATATAGTCTCTCAGTGCCGGACCAGACCTCCCTATCAGGTATCACCACGACAGGACCTACTCCAAAGTCCGATTCAGTGGCCATGTAATCTGATGCCCCCGCAGAGCTCAGATTAACCTCACCGTAACTGATCTCGTAAATGACCTTGGAGTGACCTGCTCTTGATGAGCCTAATAATCCCAATTCCCTAAGTCTCAGTAGACTCTTTGCTGCCATACCCCTCACAAACTCTTCAATAGGTAAGAGATGAAGTATGACATCCAGAGCCGCTTGTGGTGTGCTTCTCATTGCACCTGTAATGCCAATCGAAGCACACCTTTGCGCCTTCGACAAAAGGCTCCTATTGCTCTTGCGTTCCAGTGCCTGCCACCAGACAGAACAACCATATGAAAGGATTGGTCTCACCACCGAAGTGTAAATCCAATATACAACTTTCGGTTTGAGTCCCCAACTCTTACCTATGGAGTTTCTACAGGTGTAGTAGGCATTGAGGCCACGCTTGAGTCTTTCCTGAACATTCCTCTTCCAGGTCAGTTTGCTATCAAGGAACACCCCCAGATATTTCGCTGAGTCTGAAAGCTTCAGTTCAGTCCCACATAGTACCGGTAGTCTGAATTTCTCTACCTTGTACCTCCTAGTAAACAGAACCAACTCTGTCTTTTCCGGGTTCACTCCCAACCCCTTATCAGCAGCCCACGAGGACAGCTCACCCAGCGCTGACTGCATGATCTCACTGATTGTGGGAAAAAATTTTCCCTTTACCAGTATGACCACATCATCAGCATAAGCCACGATCTTCCGCCCTCTACTGTCGAATTGACGCAAAATCACATCGACAGCCATTAGCCACAGCAGGGGTGAGAGCACTCTCCCTTGCGGGGGGAATTGATAATCCTGCTGCTCAGCATGAGGATTATCCATTCGATCAAGAAGTCATGTACCTTAAGATTCACCAGCGCCTGCTTGATAGCGTCAATCTCAATATTATTGAACGCTCCCTCAATATCCAAGAACGCGGCCATGGTGTACTCCTTATACCGAAGCCCTTGTTCTATATAACCCACCACATCACTTAGCGCACTCTCCACAGATTTACCTTTCAGGTAAGCATGTTGAGCACTACTCATGATGCTGGAGCTACCAGACGATCTTAAATATAGATCTATCAGTCTCTCTAAAGTCTTCAAGAGGAAAGACGATAGGCTGATAGGTCTATAATCCTTGGGTTTCGAGTGACAGGTCCTTCCACCTTTCGGTATGAATATAACCCTAACCTCTCTCCACCCCCTTGGAATATGTCCATGTATTAGACACCCCTTAAAAATCTCAGCCAGTAGTTTACGGACCACCAACGGTGCATTCTGCAACATGGCCGGAAAAATACCATCCGGGCCTGGTGACTTATAAGGCTCGAATGAATTCACCGCCCATGTGACCTTCTCCACCGTTATTAGGTCTCTTACCACTGTTCCAATCATCCCACTGGTGGACTCCGTGAAGAAGTGTTCTCCCTCACCTGATTCCTCCACCAATGAATCCCTGCAACCCGGAAAATGGGTTTCCAAAAGTACATTAAGTGACTCAGAACTAGACTCCGTCCATGAACCATCTGATCTCTGGATACTCCCTGGAACGCTAGGGTCCTTTGACAGTATCTTCCTGAATCTGGAAAGTTCATTGACCGAGTCAATGGCCTCGCTGAACCTAATCCACGAGGCTCTTTTAGCTCTTCTAATGTCCTTTTTGTACTTATTGAAACACACTCTATAGGTGCCCCAATCCTCGTCCCTACCAGATCTATGGGCCTTGTTGTACAGCCTTCCAACTGTGGTCCGTTGAGCCTTCAACTCCTCCGACCACCAGACTGGCTGTTTCCTTTTACCCGGATAGCTCACCGGGCAGTTAAGCTCATAGCTTCTGTTAATGGACCCTGTTACCTTCCCCACTATTTCGTCAAGATTTTCCCTCGACAAGATCTCCATCGGAGTTCCAGTCAATCTTGAACCCAGATCCCGCCCGAAGGCGTCCCAATCTGTCCTCCTAGGATTCCTGAAAGGTTTCCCCTCAGAACCTCGGAAGTTCAGACTAAAGGTTATCCTACCATGGTCAGAGAAAGTACATCCCATGGCTACCCTCCAGTCTTCAACTAGGTCTCTCGAGTTGGTCAGTGTGATGTCTATTACTGAATTCCTATCCTTCGTTCTGAACGTAGGAGTATTACCCCTATTACAGATTAAAAGATCATTTGCAATAATAAAATCAAAAGTTGACTCACCTCTCTTATTAGTATCCCTGCTACCCCATTGACTGTGGTGTGCATTAGCATCGCAACCGAGCAATAGACGTACTCCATTCCGTCTTGAGTACTCGGCTAAGGCCCACACCCTGTCATCTGGTGGTTCCAACTCCTCATAGGGCATGTACACCGAGGCCAAGGCCAGTTTACCGCCTCCCAATACCTCTCCTTGGACGACCGTTAGATCACCATAACTGAAAGAGTTAAGAAGAATTACCTGAAGATCATTCTTCACCAAAATACAAGTTCTCACCTTATCCCCAGTGGACGGCTTGAACAATTTGTATCCTTTGGCCCTTAAACCACAGACCTGGTTATCATTTAGCCAAGGCTCCTGGATTAGGGCCACGTCCACATTGGTCTCACTGAGGTAGGTTATCAATTCGGTCGAGGCCGCTTCACAATGATGCAGATTTATCTGCACCATCCGCAACCTTTTTGGCTTTATCATTTTTCGCGTAGCGAAATTTGATGTAGCCAAGCCCGAACGTAACAACCCCCCCCCCAATGAGTCCAATTTCCTAATAGATGCCCGATCCACTGCGAATCGGAAATCTTTACCCTGGTTCTCTTTACAAGTCAATGAAGAGACAAGTTTCCATTGACTTGTATTGATCCCCCTATTTTGTCCCTCCAATATTCTCAGTATGACTTCCACCGGCTTAATGGGTGGTGGAATCCATACCGTGACTATTGGTCGCAGAGGCAATTCCGACGCTGGTATAACCTCCAGTTGCGCATCTGGGCAAAGGTTGCCACATCTGTTGATCGCGGCTTTCAGGAATTCAAAAGTTCCTTTGTTACCGCAACCAACAGTCTTGACGCCCCTTGTCCAGTCTGCACCCATGAAGGCTATTTCACCCGGCCTGTGCCTTGCCTGGAAGATTTCGTCCATAAGTCTGTCCTCAATCAGCCGCCACATTTCCGTACTGATTCTCCCATCTGGATCAGCACGGTCAATGACTGCTGCTTGAAGAATGTCCGACTTGGACGAATCCTTCCCCTTTTTGGACGATGAAGGTTGCACGACACCAGATACTACCCGCTTCACTACTCCCTTATGAGAGTTTTTAAGCGGGCCACTTGGTGCATTACCAACCTTCTTCGCAGACGGAATCTGCTGGTCATCCCCCGACCTCACTCTTTTTATGGTCCCCTAAGGGGGACCTTTAAAAGAGTCATGCGGAATATGACCAGCTTTCTTAGAGGTAGAGGGTATCTCATCTCCAGGCAGAGCTCCCCTAATTGACCTTATTTGAGATCCTTTAGCGGGGCTCGCAAGAGCTTGGTTTACCCTTTCTACTCTCTTCTCCATGAGTTTTTTCTCACTACCAATCCTTGCCGACCTGTCGCTTCCCTTGAGAGAAGCTACAGGACTACTGGATGGCTTGTGAATATCACAATGTGCAACAGCGTCGACTTTTGGTTCCAAAGTGTTGGTAGACACGGACTCTTTACCCTTGCGAGCAATTTGCGGACCTTCCTCTACCTCCCCTTTAAAACCATCGGGATAAGACAATCCCAGGATGTCACCGATGGAGCCATAGGTCCGTTCAAACCTGTAGATGCTCTTTCGGTGTTTCCTGCGAACATGCCTATCCCGCCCGTCTAACAGCGATGGGTCCTTTTTAGCCAACTTATTTAGTGCAGCTATAGAGGCCCTAACACCGTTTTTCGCCTTTTCAAAATTCGTTCGGCTGTCGGTTGCGGCTTGCTCATCCATTGGATATGCTACCGCTACCTGCCGAACAATAGGTTTGGCCGTAGGCCTTGGCATGCCTGATGCCCCCGTCGAACTCACCTGCTTCCTACCCGGAGTTGACGCAGTGACTGCAGTTCCGATTTCTTTTTCCCGGTCAAGAGCAGAGACCACTGTTGTCTCATGCTCTTCATCGGATAAAAGAGACAGGTCCTCCAGTCCCTCCGTCGCTCCAGATCCTACAGGGTCCTCCGCCGAGTCCAGCAGGCTGTCCTCCTCCGTTAGTTGGGTCATTAGTTGTCCGTGTTGAATGAGGATGTCCGTATGCAGTCTTATTAAGTCCATGTCATCGTCCCCATCCTCATCTTTCCCCCTTTTCCCGACGTCGTCCTTGTTTTCCCCTACCTTGACCCTATCCCTAACTCGTAAGTCAGCTTCCGTCCCTTCTTCTACCCTAGTGTTGATTTCTTTGTCCGTTGTCCCTTTGTCCCGTTCAATACTTAATCTATCTGTTTCCATTTTTACTTTTCTATTTGGTCCCACGAGTATGCTCGTAAAAAATAGACCATCTCGCGCAGTGACGGCGTACGCGGACTAGGCTGTAATACAACTGACCCTTGCCATCAGCATCAGAGGGGAGCTGTTCACTATTAGTTTCTTTTAGCACTAACTAATCATTCAGATCCTCGGCACTGCTACCAACCACCTTGATCTTAAAAGTGCATAATACCCATTTATTTGGTCCACGGAAAACGTATGACCCAAGACCGTACCCAGTGTCAGAGATGTGTTCATTTCGGCGGAAACACCAAATAGAATACATCAATGCATCGCATCCAGTCCAGCAAGCCTACCGTTTTCAGGACTGGGTGTGATACAAAGGATGCATTAATGTCGGCAAGGGAAGATGGCTCCAGCACCGTACATTAGTGCATCCAGTGTCTCTCGCCCAATCCCCCCTATCCGCCACCTGGGGACGCGTCCGATGGAAGTAAACAGGTAAAGACTCCACACGGAATATACCAGCAGTTAAATCCGTTATATTTGAATTCAAGTGAAATTTCGTAACAATAATTTGCAAAAACGCCTTTTTAACTACAAAAAAAAAAAAAAAAAAATAAGTTTTATATTTTTAATGATTTTTGTCATTATCACAAGCAAATAATAATCTAAATTAAAATATATTCAATAAAAATTAACATAAATATCATAAAACATATTTGAATATATAAATTATATCTACGATTTTTTGTTGAAGAAAAGTACTTCAAAAATTTAACCATCGTATTGTAAATACATAAAATTTTTCTTGTCAACTTAGATTTTAAACTGTAAAATGAAATAATTTTTATTATTTTTTAAACACTTTTTAACACTTAAATCATGTAAAGCATGGAGCGATTTAATGTAAGAAGTCTATCTTACCTACCAGCGACTGAAAAATGATTTCTTTTATACATTTATGCCAAAAAAAGTTTCCATTTTTTTCGAAATGGGTCTCAAAAAATTCGTAATTTCAAGCTTTTTATTGTAAAAATATCTTTACATTTTTCACAATGAAGTTTTGGTCCTACAGGTAGCTTTTTTCTGCAATTTCTGTGAACTTTTTTCTTTTAAATAAATTTTAGAAACGCTTTTTCAGCACTAAAAACTTCCCCCCAATAACAATACTGTGTTATAATCATTACTTTTTGAGCTAGTTTTTGTTAGTTGTTTCAAATATCGTGAAATTAATAAAAAAATTGGAAAGTTGCATCTTGTAATTTATTTACTGAGTTTTTCGAAAATCAGTTAGAAGTATAATGTTAAAGAAATTAATGAGGTATTTTAAAATTATGCATTTTTTTAAGTAATTATTTCAAAATCTACTTTCCAAATATTTTAAAGTCCTATAATCATTTAAAACAATTTTGTGTTAGTATGCTAATTGAACATGTCCTTGTTCTATTGATTGTACATAGATGGTATTTTCACTTTATATTTTGTGCTTCATTTTCTCAGTTTTTCTCAACTTTTTCTATTTCGTTGTGATCTTTATGGGCCACAAACACTTTAGTAAATTGCCTTTAGTACACAATTTCCTATTTAATCATTTCGTTTGACTAGGCACACTGAACTACCGAAAAGAATTGAGTTGGTCTAAATAAAGAGAAAAGAATAGAAAAAAATTGTTTGCACGAAAACCCGCAATAATTCTGTCATTATGTTTAATTATTTTGTTCCTGAGTAATTCGTCATGCCACTTGTAAAACACTCTTAAAAAAATAATAATAATAAAAAACAATAAGAAAGAAAAAAACATGTTCGTATGTATAAAAATAATGAAAGGAAGTAATGTTTTTCGATGGAAAGGGACTGATACGAGTCACACAAAATCTATTTTAAATATACACTTAAAAATATTTATTATTCATTTTTGAATTTAAGAATAATGTAAAATTTTTATTTTTATTTTGAAGGATGTTATAGAATGAGAATGTTATAGAATTTATCTGAAATTAAGTTTTAATTAATAAAAGTTCCACAGTATAAAATATGCCTAAAAATTTCTCTCAATGTAATAGTTAAATAGAAAAAGCAACAGCACTATGAAAAATCATTTTGACCCCAAATCACAGTGTGAGATTTTCGCATTCCGAGTGACCAAAACTTTATATTTTTGTAATTTAGAAATATGTATTGATGAAATTTGGCACAAGCTATTTTCTTAAAACTAAGCTAGTTTCATGAAAAAATGGGAGTGATAGGACAACTGCCACGCCTACTTTTCATATAATTCAATGAATTATACATACATATGTATGTATGTAATGTATGTAATACATACGTATGTATGTATGTATGTGTGTATGTATGTATGTATGTATGTATGTATGTGTATGCATTCATGAATGTATGTATTTATGTATGTATGTATTTTTAAATCCAAGAACAAGAACATATGACTTCTACACAAATTTAAATTAATAAAAATCATTCATCAACATCTTCAAAAGATCTATTCTGGCTTTTTAACAGTAACAAAACATATCTGTTATCATAGCTAACACTTCATTCTACTTTGTTCTATGAATTTAATTCTTCTTGGAGAAGCAGTTATGAGTTCAACAACTATTGCAGAAGCTGAATATTGAACGCATTTGTACTTCGGCTACCATCAATAACTGATACGGAATAGCAGTTTTCAGAAGATCTGCAGTTTTTTTTCATACAACTGAACAATCTTCAAAATGTTTACTAGCCCTCCCACAAGTGTTTAGTGTAGGAGGAACATTTTTTTCAATAACAAACATTGTTAAATCAACCTATTCCATTTTCTTCTAATTTCTATATGAATAATCATCTTGAATTGATATTAATTATTTTGTTTGAAAATGATTTTATTGATTCAATATCAATAGTTTTGTTTGAAGTTGTACTAATATTTCCAGAAATGAACTCAATAAAACTCAAACTTTTCTTGTTCTTTGATACAAGCAACCAAACATCAAAAATTTGTTGGTGTGAAATACGTTGACACATGATCAGTTATTGCTTTGTGAATAGAAAAGGAACAAGTTGGAGCAAAATTTTAACACTGATTTTAAAAGATCACACATCGGAGATTACAACAATATGATTTAGATAACGAGACTTTGCGGGACTTTTTAGTTTTTGTCCAATAAAAATTAATATAATAACATATAACATTTTTTAAATACTTTTTTATTTTCCAGTAATCTAGAAGGTTTTTAATCAGTATAATTAACTTTTGTTTCAAAACTTTTTGATAAGCTAAATTGTTAAAATCACACACTGTGCAAAGGGGCAAATTGGCTGACAGCCAACAAAATGAGTGAGTGAATAAAATGAACAATTGCCTGTTGTATTGTGCTAGAATATTTTTTTCTTTTTTATGTTTTGTACTCGTAAAATATAAGACATACTCGAATACAATTTATAGCGTGAGAATTTTACTTCAAAATGTGATTTGTTTCCGTATTTTTGGAAGACAGAAAAGGAAAACAAAAGAAAAGAACCCAAAATGTTCATGACAGTTGTAGTTGATTTTTGTTATTATTTTTGTTATGTTTTCATTTGTTCGTATTCTTCAAAGTAAGTTTTTTCTTATTTCAAAGTGTTTTTATTTCATTTATTTTACTATTTTTACTAAAAATTTGGAAATACTCATAGGTCCTGTTATTCAATTATTTTATTAAGTGAATTTGCAATACAATTTATTTATCCAAATTGTTTAAAAAATATTAATAACACAAATACAAACATTTTGACGAACATGCATAATAACACAAATTAACATACAAATGCATTTGTTTAAATATATCTATGTACATGTAGTTGAAATAAGCGCCTTAATCGCAATTAAATTTTTGACTTATCATGACATTTTAATATATGAATTTACTGCCCATAAACTTATAAATACTACGTACATATCCATAAATAGTTTACGCAATACTTATTCAGATTCAAATTCATATAAGAATATGTATGAGATCAACTTACATTGAGTGACTTAACAAAGTATAAAAAATATTGATTTTTTTTTTAATGTTATAAAAAAAATTATGAAATTTCATAGTTTTGTTAAAGGACATTTTAATGTGTTTCTCAGTTCGCTTTAACCTCTTTTTTCACTTTGAAAGTGTAAATATGATTAAAAAAAACATCTTATAATCTATGAATGTTGTAATAACACATTGTGCATATCTCACATATTGGACATGTGATTACCACTGACTTTTGATAGTATACATATATAAAATGTCAAAAAATAACTGGTTTTTATCCGTTTTGATATGGAATTACATATATTATCCATTTCCTTTTAGATTTCTTAAACATTTAACAATGGTTAGCTATTGAAAAATTCATTTGGCCATTAGCCATTTTTATTTTAGTCATTTTAATTTCTTTTGCTAAAATATAAGTAATTTTTAAGAATTTTCATTACATAAATTTTTTTTACTTATTTAATCTTTATACGTTTTGTTCTTAAAAATTTCTAGCCATTTTTGTCACGAATTTAACCATTTTGGTCATCAAGAATTGGCAACACTGGTATTGGACAACTTAACAAAATGTCAAAAAAAAGTTAACTTTGAACCGCAATAAAATCTAAACAATGACTGATTTTAAAATTTTGTTAAATTTTAAATTTTGTATTTATATAATGCTTTTCTTCGAAAATTTTGGTTTTTCGACAAATGTGTTCTAAAGCGAATGTATCTAGCATGTCTCATTAAAGATTAAAATAATGTAATTTTTTATTATGCACTATATTGTATGTAATAGGCTATTCAGACCAGCGCGAACTTTCGTGATTTCGGCGAAAATCAAGTTAAAATTACATTTTTTCGTGAAACTCTGAACATAAAAAATACATTTTGTTCAACTCCGTATAATATATTTCAACAGTAAGAAGTAAACAAAAACAGTCGACAGCTTTTCTTTCACATATACAAAAAATTTAAGTATAATTGAAAAATTATTTTGTTAAATCTTTATGTGAAAATATGACAAAAGAATAAAAAAAATTATTTATATTTTTGACTCATATAAACAAAAAACAATATCTGATTGACAAAACAATATCTGATTGACAAAACAATATCTGATTGACAAAACAATATCTTTTAATCAATATACTTAACAAATTGATGTACTCGTGAACAAAAAATATCAGCTGTTCACAAAATTACATCAAATGTCATTTAGCCAGTATGAACAGTTTGGATTTCGTTTGTAATTTCGGAATGAAATTACGTAATTTCGCACCAGTTTGAATGTGCTATAAATTTCATTGAACAAAGCGATAAATTTTAATAAACGAGCCATGATTAATTCGGATGGCACACAAATAAATGTTTTTGATTGATTTTTTTACTTATTACATTCTTGCATATCCTACACCGATATAAAATGTAAAATTTATTTTTTATTAGACATATCGACTAAAATGAAGCAAAATAATTCAAAAATATAATTTTTCTATTTAAAAATACAAAAAATTGTTTTAAAAGAACAAGTAAAATCAAACCCTATTATATTATTATAAAGATATAAATTCATGAAAATAAAACACGAAATCATTCATCATTCAAGTTCAGTATTTGGTAATTCCGAAAAAGATACAATGGATTTTCGGTATTGGTTTTTTCGTTGTACACAATGTAGTAGTGCATCATATCATCATATGAAACTCAATAAATAAAAGTATGTACAACAATAATTTAATTTAAATTTAAACACTTAACTATGACAATTGTTTCCTTACCGTAAGACTTTGGTATTACTCTAAAACTCTAAACTGGCAGTTTAAAAGTGAAATGTTTTTACTAATTTGTATTGTAAAATACATACGAGTAATATGTTCGTTTATTTAATTGTTTCAGTGTTGAAAGGTTGACATGCAACCATCACTCATATTTCGTGATAAGAAAATTTTGTTGTATGTCAAATTCCATAAATTTGTTAGAATTTGCTTTCAAATTTCCTAAATCGTAATAATTCAAGTGCAACATAAACAAATTTATTCATTGCATTGCATAAATGTTAAATGAAAATGTTTTTCTATAAAACTAATTTGTCATAAAAAGCGACAAATATTTAAACTGTATACTGAAACAGTATGCAACTTTTTTCCATAGTTTGTTTTCTTAATATTTAAACAGAAAGTTTAAATATTCAGATGTAAGACAATTATAAATTAATAACTATTAAATATAAATAAATGTGTAATATGTATGTAAACATTAGGAGGCAGAGTTTTATGTAAATGTGTGTTCTTTCTGTAACATTTAAAAACTACCTTGTGTAGTTATCCATCCGAATTGCACATTTTACTGAAAAATAACATCTTTTTGTTAGAGGATATTTTTGCATATTTTTTAAATTCTTTTGCTAACATTTTCTTGGATTTTCTTGGAAGTTAATAAAAAAAAAAAAAAAAAAATATCGTGAATAATACCACGTAATTCGTATTTTTTTGGACTAGATGTAGTGTGGAAAGTGAAACGAATCATTTCTATTACGTCATAATTTAAGTGATATAATTTATTTAACTTCATTTAAAAATTTCTATATTGTATATGTAATTGTTGGATTTTTGGATCACAACGTTGATGCGAGCAAAAGAAAGTCTTTGAATAATATTACACAACTTGAAAGTGTAAATCACGAAATAATTTTCGGAGAATTTCTAGAGTCGTTTTAATTGTTGGGAGAAGATTTTTATAAAAATCAAATAAATAGTCTTATGTTTAAAATTTTCTTGTAACCTGCTTAGCTCACACATTACACCGATTAGTTGAGCAAGTACGTAATAATTTTGATCACATTAATTTCAAATGGAATATATTTGAAAATGCTTGATGCTGTAAAATATTTTAATGATTTTAAAGAACTAACGATGAGTTGCATGACAACGACTATAAGAGATAAACATGTACTAACATAAAATAATTTAAAAATTACCTATCGTTTGCTTATTCCAACTATGGATTTCTTACTAAAATTAATATTAAACTAGCTTTTCCCAGTGCGCTACCCCATTTCATGCGAAAACTAATATTTACTTTATATGGGGGTTTATTATTCCCCCGGATCTAAAAATATGAAAATTACTCCTACAACTTTTTAAGACTTTCGCTTTAATACTCCTTTAGATATTCGAAAATTAACTTTTTAAGACTTTCGCTGTAATATTCCTTTAGATATGCGAAAATTAATATTTCCTTTGCGCCTCTTCCCCTGGGCCTATCCTTCCTATTTATATTTTATCAATGCGATATGATAAGCTAAATGTTCGCACGAAATTTGAGGACTCTCACCATAATAGTTCCTTAGATACAATACAATTAATATTTGCTTTGTATGGGGGCTACCACTCTCCTGCTCCGATCGAAAAATAAAATATCATATTTGAATTTAGGAACACAGGGTAGGTTAGGTTAGGTTAAAATGGGCGGCGTCTTCCCGCCTCCATCCAGAGACCATTCGGTCCATTGTGATCCGTTTATAAATAACAGAGAAAGCTGATAGACCAAGAAAGAGAAAAACTCTAGTAGAATAAAGCAAAAGATTGCAAAGAAAGTTATCTAAATATAAGAAAAATAAGAAAAGTCTTATGTCCTTCTTATACTTAGTGAAGCTTTCTCTATAGCTGTCCTAATCAGCCTAATCTGACTGATCTGTAAGTTCACTGGTCCACCATTTCGGCTGCCCGCTTTCGTCAGGATAAATCACCGTACAACTGAGCTTAAAGCTACTCTTAAGTACATCCGTGAAATTATTCACGACAGCTGTAAGGTCCCCGTTGCTAAAATAATGAAGAAGATTAATATTCAACTAATATATATATTCGTACCTTCTCCAATGTGGATGGTATGAAAACAGGTTATAACCCATGGTCCTTAAACCACATACTATGGTGTTGTTAATCCTTCATCCAGTCCGCACCTTTGAAGGATACCTCGTCCGGCCTTCCTTTTACGAGGGCGATCTCTTCAATGAGCTTGTGTTCAATCTGTCGCCATAGCTCAACGCTGATCCTCCCATCTGGATCAACTTTGTCAATGACAACAGCTGCTTGAACATAGTTCTGCAGCTGTTGGTTTCCTGAGACAGCTTTATTAATAACCTCCTTGTAGGGGCCCTTAGCGAGCAGCCTTCTTAGCCACTGAGGTTTGCTGATCATCCCCAGATCTGGCCCGTTTAGTAATCCCCTTTTGGGGACCCTTAGAAGAGACGTGCGGAATTTGACCAACAGCGCTCGAAGAAGAAGGCCGCATGCCAAAGATCTTAGTCACTCCACCAGTGGTGCCCTTATGGTTTCCACTGGTTGAGCTGGTCGGCCTCTGACCTACTGCCTTCTTGCTTGTTGATGGCTGATCATATCCAGGCCTAGCACCCCTGACAATCTTTTGCGAGTTGCCAGTTTTGCTGACCGGTGCATGAACTGCCACACCATCGGTAGTTTTTGGCTTTTTTTGCTGGTCCAGAATGGTTGCAGATTTGGCTGGTTCGCCACTACCCTTATCTCTTCCTCCTGTGCTCTCATGAGACACCTCTAAATTAAAGTCAAACAAATAGTATTCATCTTTAAAAATATATTTTTAACGTTTTCAAATACAAAATATACTGTATTGTTTAGATTGTAGTGTACTGATTTTTGATTTTTCTTTTAAATTGAATAAATATTTAAAAAATAAGTGCATGTTTTTAATTTTTAGGGTGTATTTTGAGTGTTTAATTGCATTTTTTAGGCGCATATTTTAAAAAAATAAACGCATACAAATTTGCCCCCTATTAATCATATATATTTTCAAAAAAGATATTACATGTGTACTTTAGATGTCTTGATAATAGAAATTGTTACTAGTAAACTTTAAAAATGTGGGGGCTGTGGTAACCAAGCAAAAAACAGTATAAAGTTTTCTGAAAAAATAATGATTTTAACATTCTTTTGTCACTGGAGGGAAGTACATAACGATAAAAATGATCTTTGTCCTTTGTTTTTATGATTCTTATTAGGGTTTTAAAGTGTTCGATTTTTCCATTCTTCGAATAAAGCGAATAATTCGAATAAGACATTTTAGTTTGTTCGAATTATTCGATCACGTATTTAAAATTATTCGAATTATCCGAATAATAAAAAAGCTATTAAAGTAAAATATTTATGATTTTGTACGTTTCTTTAAAAACTTATTTCTAAAGGAATAAAAATAACAAATTAAAAGTTAACAAATCATTAAGAATATCTTAAAAAAAGTATTTTCAATATAAATATAGATATAATATGTAGTTCATATATTATATCGAGGAGTGATTTAAAGAAGTCATATTTTTGTATACATAGTCATCAGATTTTGTTTCTTTGTTTCTTCTTCATTCAAATTTTATTTACAAGTTAAAAAATAAACAAAATGTGTATATAAGATACTATCTTCATTGGACAATGGGACAGAATCGAAAATGTTTGGAATCGGCTGGTTTCACAAATTTCACAGAAGAGTGCACAATTTAAATTTTGGAACGAGGGTCCCACAAATCCTCAGGAGCGGAGATGTTAGGGGTCAAAATAGGGTATATTTGACGTAGAAATTTATTAATCGCTTACAAAATTTTTGTTTCTAATCCGATTTTAAATAGTTTTACATCTTGAAACTCTCGATAAGGCCTTTGAGAAACATGCTATTGTATGTGCTATTTATCCCTTATAGTTTTTAAAATTATTTTCATTTGAAATTTCAACTAACTCAATTTTGCAAAATCTTAATCCAGTTTTTTATATGTAACCCAATACATCCATCCGATTTTGTTAAAAAACAAAATTTTCTATCGAATAAAACAAATTTGAAGTCAATGTCTTTTCGAATCTAAAAATAAATGATCTTGAAATTAAAATTGCAAATATTGTGATTTTTGTTTTTGCTTTTTTGGCCGAAAAAGTGTCTACATTTTTTTCTCTAAAATAAAATCTCTTTTAAGAACATATACTTTTCCGAAAGGTAGGAGATGATTTTAAAATTAAAAACGAATACATTTTGACAACAGGGCTAAGTACAGTCCACAGTGTTTTGTTCCCATAGAACGATGGAACAAAATTTGAGGAAGTTGTCGTAGAAAATTTAAACTTGGTATGCAAATTACTTTAGTTTTGAAATGAATAAATACGAAGTTTTGGAAAAATCGGTGCAAGGATACGCCTGAAATTAAAAAAAACTAAATTTCTTTTAAAATACTGGTCTGAACTTTACTAAAATTTGTACCAGATATTATAAATATATTACTTATAAGTCTGTTGATTTATTTTTTAATCGGAGAAAGGACACGCCTACCTCCCATATATCCTGAAATTAAAAACGGATTTACTGCTCGAATACTGATCAAAATTTTAACAAAATTTTTGATTATAGTTAAACATAGATTATTTGTGAGTTTGTCAATTTTTATTTGAATCGGAATAAGAACACCTCTACCTCCCATATATTCTGAAATGAGAAAAACGCAGTTTTGGATAAAATACAGCTCTGAATTTTATAAAAATAAATAAAAGAAGGCTGTGCTTAAGACTTGGTACATGTATTACTTTAGATCCAAAATGAAAACACACAAGTTTTTGAAGAAATTGTACGCTCTTTTGCTACACTTATGTGAAATTTTGCATAAATCCATCCAGGCAATTAGAAGTTACAGATTTATTTACAAAAACTTTCGATTCTGCTCCACTGTTATGTGGTTTTGAGAAAACATTCTACGTTTAAACATTTAAATTTGTATTGTGAAAATTTATAAAAAATTTTGACAAAAAATACCAACAAAAAAAATAAATAAATAAATAAAAAATAAAAATAAGAATAAATTAAAAAAACCCATGATTTCTATCTTAGCTTTGAATAAATTGTCGTAGTCTAGGAACAAATTATTACTTCTAGTTCCAGAATGCATGGAAAATAGCCTGTACTCATTCTGGGATGGCGTTACGATTAATGATTTTCATTCGAAATTGGCATCCCCAGAATTAGTTTTGTGGAAGTGTTTCCAGCCAATACTCATTCTACGGAAGATCTCTAGAACTAGTTCTTTAATCGATGATTTTTGTTTGATTTTATTTTTCATTCTAATCAATTTAGTTTTTTTGAATAGTTTTTTGTTTAAATGTTTTGAATTTTTTTTTAATTTTTTTAAGTAAGTCATTTGGGAACCAATAATTTCTGCAGAGAAATGATGTAGAAGTAATATATAATATTTTCTAATTTTAAATAAAATACTCAAAATAGAATTGGATGTCGTACAGTGACTCAGAATCGTTTTTGATTGACCAAAACTTGATAACTTTTGAATAGATAGAGATGGTTAATTTTTTTTTTTGACGGAGATATTTTCTTGAATTTTTCCCCAGTTTTAATTTCATTAAAATTGGTTCAGCAGTTATTGAGAAATTTAAGGCTAAAATTGAACTTTTCATTTTTTATAGCATTTAAGATGAAAATGTGGATTTTTTTCTTTTTTGCTTTTTGAATCAGCTTTACTTATGAAAAAAAGTTATAAGCAGTTAAAAAAAAAAAAAATTAATAACACGTAAGATAATTTTGTGAACAGCTTTCCGGTTTATTAAAGAACTCGTTCCACTAGAATCGGTTGTTTTTCTTTTAATGTTTATATTGTTTTTTATTTATATTTTATTTATATTAAATAGATCTTAATTTGTAGAATTTCGTGATATATTTCTGCATTTGTTCATACAAAATTTGTTCTTTTTCTTTTTTACAGATCCTTGATAGATCTCCCAGTGGTAATAAATGATGCTTAATGACATCTTCTACATGATAAAAGATTTTGTGAAATATTGCAGATATATTTATCCATGGATTTATCCAAATGCATCAGTATTATCTAATGATTTTTTCGGGACTTGGTTTAAGTGGCTTGATGTGGTTTAACATATAATGCAGCTGAATGAAGCCTTTGTGTTAATCAAAGCCTGGCCTATTTTTCCATCTATCATCATTAGCACTAATTTGTTGAATACTTCAATTGTCTGGTCGTCAATCTCTAATTCGAAGGGCTGTAGCGTTGCAATTTGGGCTCTAATATCACTGACTTCTTTTTTAATGGTATCATGAGATTCATTTTTATATTCAAATTTAATTAGTCTGCAGTATTTTGTAGAAGATGATGTTTAATTTTTCAAATATCCTCTGTTTGCATCCTTCTGGTCGAAGAATCCGAAACTTCTATACCTCTGCCGAAATTGGTGTAACATTAAAAGAAAAACAACAACATCTGATTGTTATTGCTTAGATATATTATAGCAACTGTGTTTATATTCGAATACCACTGGTTTTTACCTTTTTCTTACATTACGTAGTACTATGTTCTTAGGTAACATAAATACTCGTATTTATAATATAAAAGTGCTAAAAACTGAAAAGGGTTAAAAATTGGTTTGCCATGTTTCTCCAAATGAGAGGAAAAGATGGCGACTAATCGATTGGTAACGGTCTTCACACATACTCTCCGCTATAGCCCCAATATTCTTGTCACTACGTTCTGGATGTTGTCCATTCGGGACTGAAATTTGCGGATTGTATTGGCAATAGTTGGCTTCGAAAAATGAAATTAACTTTAAAAAGTAAATTTAAGAGAATGTTTTTTCGGATTATAAAAAATATTCCGATATCCAATTCTCTTTTAAGTGTTTTATTTAAAATTAAAAAAAAAGAGTCTAAACGGATCACCCTTTATAACATATTCTTAAGCACTAGGTCTCAAAAACATTGGCTGTTATTAAAGAATCTGAAGTGGTTCTGATTATACTAATTCTAGAGTTAATGATTTCAGAACAAGTTCTAAAATTTTTCTTGAGAATTTTAATTTAATTTTATTATTTTTTTATAAATAATCTAATAAAATCACCTCAATTTCAGAAAAATTAAATTATTCATTTTAGTCGAATATTTAACATAAAAATTACCATTTTTTAATTTTTGGATTAATTATTTTTAATAAATTCGAATAATTCGAACGAATGTTATTCTAATGAATATCCTAATTCTTATTTTTTAAAGTTCTTCAATTAAAACAATGTTTATTCAATTTTTAAATTAAAATATTATTTTAGCTTTGTTAAAA
The DNA here is from genome assembly GCA_932274085.1 of Protocalliphora azurea. Taxonomy (NCBI): domain Eukaryota; kingdom Metazoa; phylum Arthropoda; class Insecta; order Diptera; family Calliphoridae; genus Protocalliphora; species Protocalliphora azurea. Next base: position 80,920,193 of record OW026520.1, read on the forward strand.
GATAATAAAAAAGCTTTTAAATTTGTGAAACTGTATTTCTCTTAGAAATTAATAACCTTTTCCACAGCTAAGTATACATTTATTTTCATTTTTTTAAGTAATTATTAATAACTCTCAAAAAAGTGAAAAATATGCACTTGGTTCTATATTGAAATGGTGAAAATGTTAATGGTTTTGGAAGCACTTGCTCTTTGTTTGTTTGCTGGGAGCAGTGTATTAAAAGCTGACTTTTTTAGAAAACCGGTTTCGAGTTATTCGAAAAATACTCACCTCTAGTATGAATACTTTTTTTGATTTTCTTTTCCTTAAATTTGTAGTCGTGAAAAAAAATCCCCATGAATAATTTCGTGTTAAAATTAAATTCCCCTTATCGTGAATGATTTCTTTCCCGCGAGTTTTTTCACTTTTCCCTTTAATTTATTCACTTTATTTTTGCTGGGGAACAGAACAGAACATATAAGTATTTCTTCTTATAATTCGAATATTAAAGTTAAACAAATTTATTTTAAGGACACGATGCGTTAATAAGCCACAAGCTGATATATTGCTCAACAAAATGCAAAACAACAGGTCGATTGCCTGCGGATTTGTGAAGCTTTCGAAAGACGTGGATAAATCTAATACAGAGAATTAATTTAAAAGTTTTTTTGTTTTATTGAATTAGGTCACATAGAATATATCGGCTAACTCTAAGGGGTCAAATGCGTCCCACAAACCTCAACGAACAATTCGTTGGTATTTGCTTTCCTCCTCTTGCAATAAAATTATTGTTTCAATTCTAAACATTTTTACACTATAATTTGTTGTAATTCTTTTGTTTTGTTGGGTTTCCAAAAAGTAGCCGAATTGTTTTACTACATAAAAGTTGAATAATGCAATAAACTAACGTTGAATATTCCAATAATAAATATTTCTTTGATTTCTTTGATTTGAATTTCCTTCTTTTTTACATTCACGAGAAATTCACGATAGCATTTTTCCCTTCGAGGGGAATAAAAATTACATGGGAACAAAAATTCCACTCGTTATTCACGATGGGGGTGATCATTTTTACTAAAGAAAGTATACACATAGAGCATATTGCTCTTCTGCAACTAGAGGATCATACTAAATATTTGTATTTTTTGAACTGAGTTCTAATAAAGATTGAAGTTCATACATACAATTGTTTACAAATTTTCATACAAATTTCAAAAAAAAAAAAAAATAAATAAATAAATAAAAAACAACATTGAAAAAATTAGTAATTTTTATACAAATTTAATATTCAAAGATTTTAAATATTGCACTGAATCGGCACCTAAATAAGGTTCCCTGAGCAAATATAATATATGGAAAATATGGGATGTGTTAATAAAAAAAGAACACTTCATAAAAAATCGGTTAACCGGTTTCGGTTTGTGAATACACTAGCTGGGAAGTTCAAGCTTTAGTAAATTTATATAAAACTGTGGCGACTGTGAGCTAATATATTAAAAAAAAAAAAACACAGGTAAAAAAACTGTAGTCGGCCAAGCCCATATGACTATATGATATCCTACACCATTATGTATAGGCGTAGAAGTGATTTTCAGGGAATTTTCATGAAAATTTGCCATACTGATTAAGCCTTGCATGTAACATATTTAATTTAAATCAATGTATAAATTTTGATTTAATTCATAAACTAGTGAAGACAGTCATTCACAAATTACACAGAAATATTAAAAAAGGTAAAATGTATTCTGTGTCTTTTATTTACAATAAAACAAAATGTTTTTCATTATTCTTAAAATTTGTTTAAATATTTTTGTGTAATTGATTTGCATTGATTTGAGTGAAATATATTTTGTTTTATTTGCAGCAAATTTATTTTTATGATCAAAGAATAAAAGTTTTCAATTTTGCCATTTTTGAGTTTCTATGACTTTTTGAAAGATTTTTTTTTAATTTTGTACGAAATTTAAGTTTTCTTCAGAAAATAGCCTTAATATCTCCATAACTGATGACCGCATTTTATATATACATAAATATGGTATAATGATTTTATAATTTACGCTGTATAACGGTTAAGTGAAGCGTGTTCATAATTCAGAATTAATAACAAAATAAACAACAATTTAATTTAATTTATCATGGAAAATACTTCATAAAATTTCACTAAATTCACTCAAATATATAAAAGAGACAACTATTAGCAACAATCATAAACTGTTAACGATATTTAGAAACGATACACAGTGGGGTCAAATGCAAATTTTTTGGTAATAAATCTGGCTCTCCTAAACTACTGGTCGGATCAAATTGAAATGTATGGAAGAGTTGTAGAGGAGGACCTAAGCTTTCAGAAAAATCATCTTGTAGTCACCCTGTGATAACACGAGATAAGCTACAGGGTGTCAAAGTTGACTACCTCGAGTATGTAAAAGTTAAAAAAATCGTAACTTGTACAAATGAAGTCCGATTTTAAAGATTTTTATATTTCTGGAAAGTGCTTGGCAAGATAAAGAAAAAATAAGCTTACTCATCTAAGTTATCTCTTACAGTTAAAAAGATATTTACGCTTGAATTTTGAATTTTTGGCTCGACTTTCTTTCGTTTTTCGGGAATAAGAGGTAAAAATTTTTTAAAAATATTCTGTAATTTGCTACATATTTCAAAATAATATGCTGAAAGAATTTTTGGATTATCTCAATTCGTCTAGACGTGAAAAATATTTAAAGTCAGCAGTCTGAAATTGGCATGAAAAATGGCTATTTTTTTACAAAAATATAGTACAATTCATTCACTTTTTTCTCAAAGTTCCGTTAATAAAAAAATGTTTTCCTTATTAATTTCAAAAGATAAGGCTTCATAAATGGTTAATAAAGAAATTTTGAATTGATTTAAGTTTGCACCCTACATCCAGCATTGGCCGAAAATTGTCAATTTTAAAAAATAGTTTCATTTTTATCGATTAATAAAAAAAATGTCACGCCAGCTTTTTTAAATTTGGTACCCATATTTTTTATAGAAATAGATTTAGAATGATTTAACACTAAACTGCAGGAGTGGAGATTTTATGTTAAAAGTCAGTTTTTTTAACGACTATTTTTAAAAGCATATTAAAAGCATATTAGCATAATGTTTTTAATATTATTTCTTATGTAATGTATAAAAAACAAATCAAGCTTTCATTCCTAAAAAAATCAATCAAATAGCTCCAATAACCTATTTGTGGTCATTTTTCAAAAATAATTTTTTTTTTAAAAAATAGCTGAAAATCCAAAAAAATTTAATTTTTTTAATACAACTCCACTAATTTTGCAAATACTTTAAAAATATTAAAAGAATATAAAAATAGACTTATTTACCAATGCAACGATATATAAAATGTTGATATAGGTCATTTAATAATAGTAATATAATGGCCTCAAAACTACCAAGTCACGTCAAAAGTTGCAAAAGTCACTATTTTGTTCCGTACTTCCATATGTGTGTATGCGTATCATTTTAGTTTTCTAATGTATTATGTAGGTATATATTTGTTATTATAAAGTAGTAAATTCTTAATTTGAGTAATGTTTATTTAATTTGTTCTACATATTTACATACTTATTATACATATATCCCGTATATTTATTTTATTAAGAATATATTATCGAAGATATTATTAGAGATTTTCCTGAAAATAATCAGAAACATCAAACGTTAGCAAATTTTTAACTTCCATAGCTTCGGAATCCTCTTTTTCTATTTCAAGAGTGATTTTTGGTAGCCATCGTGTTCTTATAGAATATATAACTGGATCTGATGATATTAATAGATATTCCATTAAGTCCATATTTTGCGCTATTTTCGAACATTTTCGGGTATTGAAGAGTCGGAAATGTTTAACATCTTTATTTCGGGCTTCCTGTGCTTCCTCTGTTAGCTCTCCCAGTGGCAAAATACTATTTTCTATTATTTCTTTACCATGAGCCAATACTTTGTGAATTGTTGGAGTCATTGATTTACAGGGGTATGTAATGTTAAGTAGTTCTTTAGTTTCGTAAGCAAAAATTTTAAATTTGTCCGCATTAATTTGTTTTTTGCTATTAATGGCTGCCAATATAATCTTAAAACGCTTCAAAATATTTAAGTCAATGCCTGTGATTGAAGATGTGAGTTCCGGATTTTCAAAGAAACGTCTTGCTGTATTTCCATCATTTGAGCTTCCATAGCCATGTAGAGGTTTATCAATTATTAATCCGAGTTGTTCTTTGAATTCTAATTGAATTCTTTTCTTCTCCTCTTTTCGTAATTCGTGAAGTTCCAAGTTGTTTTTTACTGTAGCATTTTCCTGCCCAGGAATATTTCTGTACTTCATATCATATGCAAGATGTAAGCAGAACTCCAAAAATCTTATCCTTGCGTGGAGTGGTGATATTCCAAATTTGAAAGAATTTTTATTAACAGGGACTTCAGAATTATCCTGAAATTGTGAACTTATTTTTGTATCTGTTATAGCGTTTGCAACTTTTCCATCAATCATCGTTAATTGTTGTTGAAATGTAACTTTAATAGTTCTGTTTGATACTTTTACATATATTGGGGGCAATGCTTTAATTTCTTCTTCCAATTGGTTGACAATGCTGTTTATTGTAACCGTGGTTTCTTTTGTGTAATCAAAAAGGATTGGACGGCACAAAAATTTGGAACCTGGAGTTAAATTTATCCATATATCATCAAAAAGCGAGTCATTTCTTGTCGATGAGGAAGGCTTATTTAAGCGCATTCGAAGTGGTACCAGAGACGCTATAAACAGCGAGGAATAATTATTTCCAGAATTACTTTCATCCAGTTGTTTGTATTCCGAAAATCCTGATGTTCCATCGCAGCCCCATTTGAATATTAAAATAAGTTCAGAGTCTTTGCATTTTTCAATGTTATCATTGCTGAAGGTGGATATAATTCTAGAAGCAGTATTTTCAAGTAATTGCAATATATTAACTTTAGCACTTTTAACAGAAGCATTAACCGGGTGCTCCATAGGCTGTAAAATATTACTTTTCGCTTCTCTCACTGATTTGCTACTGGGAAAGATATCATATCCTTTTTCGCTAACAGATTTCCTCAAAATCTCGTATTGGTTTCTTGATAATCCTAAATTTAATATTAGAGCTAAAGCATCTTCAGAGGTAAAGGACGATGTTGATTTCGGTGTCACTATGCTTTGGATTATCCGATGTAATCGATTGGGAGAAGCTGTTGGTAACACATCTATAACTTTTTCTACTTCCTTTGGTTGCGTACGTGTTACTAAAGCTTTAAATGTATCTTTTATTTCGGCATTCGTATGTAAATTTAGAATAGATTCCTCTTTGTTCTTAGCTGAACTTCATCGTAACTTTTTTTTGGTCGACCCTTTTTCTGCTTTCCGATGAAAATTGGTATTTCTCCCTCCAACCACTCTTCATTTTTCTTCTTGAACTTTGGTATTGAACAATCTGAAGCTTGCATCCTTTTTTCGTATGATTTATACAAATTTTCGAACTTTAAACTGTCTTCTGTAGTAAGAGTTAAACCAAAAGATACTACTGTATCAATGAGTTTTCTTATTTTTTCTGGACGATTTATAATATCAGATAGATTATCCCAGATTACTTTGCAAATAGAAAAGTGTTTTAATGTAATCTCCATAATGGCAAATTCATTAATAAATCTGCATATTTATAAGGATACTTATATATAGAAAAAGAATATTTATATCAGGTAAATGGTGACAGGCAAAAATGAATTAAAAAATTTAAATTTTTGCTCAAAACCCCCAATTTCATTCAGTTTATTTTTATGACCTGTAGTGTTAAACAGGTACGTCAAAAAATGTACCTATGCGATTGTAAAAAAATCATTTTTGTTATAATACATTAATTAAGTAGCTGGGAAAATTATTTAAAAACTTAAAAAAATGTAATAAAAATCGAAGGAAAATATACTTATTTATGTACTTAGGTAATTTTAAAAACCTTTTCAGTAGAAAAAAATTATGAACACTTTAAATATATTCATTAATAAATATTATTATTTCGTAACAAAAATAAGCAATGCAGTTGAGTGTTACGTATACACACATATGGAAATACGAACAAAATAGTGAATTTTGCAACTTTTGACGTGACTTGGTAGTTTTGAGGCTATTATATTACTATTATTAAATGACCTATATCAACATTTTATATATCGTTGAATTGGTAAATAAGTCTATTTTTATATTCTTTTAATATTTTTAAAGTATTTGCAAAATTAGTGGAGTTGTATTAAAAAAAATTAAATTTTTTTGGATTTTCAGCTATTTTTTAAAAAAAAATTTATTTTTGAAAAATGACCAAAAATAGGTTATTGGAGCTATTTTATTGATTTTTTTAGGAATGAAAGCTTGATTTATGTTTTATACACTACATAAGAAATAATAATAAAAATATTATGCTAATATGCTTTTAATATGCTTTTAAAAATAGTCGTTAAAAAAACTGACTTTTAACATAAAATCTCCACTCCTGCATTCGTTTTTGGCCGGGCGGGAAGCAGTTTAGTGTTAAATCATTCTAAATCTATTTCCATAAAAAATATGGGTACCAAATTTAAAAAAGCTCGCGTGACATTTTTTTTATTAATCGATAAAAATGAAACTATTTTTTAAAATTGACAATTTTCGGTCAATGCTGGATGTAGGGTGCAAACTTAAATCAATTCAAAATTTCTTTATTAACCATTTATGTAAGGCTTCTTTTGAAATTAATAAGGAAAAAATTTTTTTATTAACGGAACTTTGAGAAAAAAGTGAATGAATTGTACTATATTTTTGTAAAAAAATAGCCATTTTTCATGCCAATTTCAGAGTGCTGACTTTGAATATTTTTCACGTCTAGACGAATTGAGATAATCCAAAAATTCTTTCAGCATATTATTTTGAAATATGTAGCAAACTACAGAATATTTTTAAAAAATTTTTACCTCATATATCTCCGGACTTATTCCCGAAAAACGAAAGAAAGTCGAGCCAAAAAATCAAAAATTCAAAATTCAAGCATAAATATCTTTTTAACTGTAAGAGATAACTTAGATGAGTAAGCTTATTTTTTCTTTATCTTGCCAAGCACTTTCCAGAAATATAAAAATCTTTAAAATCGGACTTCATTTGAACAAGTTACGATTTTTTTTAACTTTTACATACTCGAGGTAGTCAACTTTGACACCCTGTAGCTTATCTCGTGTTATCACAGGGTGACTACAAGATGATTTTTCTGAAAGCTTAGGTCCTTCTCTACAACTCTTCCATACATTTCAATTTGATCCGACCAGTAGTTTAGGAGAGCCAGATTTATTACCAAAAAATTTGCATTTGACCCCACTGTGCGATACCAGCAGTTCACTTGGACAAAAACTGCGTTCTTCTATTAAATGCTGCCAAGTCGTTTAAACATCGTAATATTATTACTAAGCAAGCATTTCAAATATAAATTTGAGCATCTCTAAATATGTAAAATAGACAGCTCACTTGGGTCTTATTGGTGCCTTTGTGTTACCCTGATGAATCATGTGAACCTGTGTTCACATGTTCGAATCGAACAAACCTGTCACACAAATAAAAGATCTGACATCAATGGCAAAGAGATCTGATAATCAGATAATAATAGAGTCCCAGATTCAGCAGTCCTTATATTCGCAAGAGCAGGACAGTGACAAAGAAAATATTTTACTGTTTTTCCCTAGTCTCTTAGCGTGAACACCAGCAATCCAGTGCCCGGTAATAATGGCTACAAGTGTTCGTAGCTGATGCCTTGGCAATCCCAGAATGAAACTCTACCGTTTTTAACCGTACTGGTGCCAGATCTGTCTCGAGGCACAATAAGCGGACTCATTTTTCCACATTTGTTGAGCCATTCTTCAACATGTACTACATTATCATAGATCTGCAAGATGACAGATGCGAACTAGTCGGTCCGTTTCTTCATTTTGAAGAAGGGATCCAATTCTGGCTAGTTCATCCGCAATATTTCTCGGGGTACTGGAGCGACCCCTTACCCAGATCAACTCTATGTTTTAATGTTTCGCCATCTCACTTAAAGGTGTCCAGCATTCACGTACCAGCTTGGATACCGAATAGACACCCGAAAGAAACTTAATCGCGGGTTGACTATCGGTACAAATTTGAATATCGACTCCAAATACCCTATAGTACTTCAATTAAGTAATTTTCCGCTGACTTAATGGGCAGTACAGTGATCCAGGAAATGTTCCTCCTATATGTGGGACCAAAGACACCTTCCCCAATCCCTTCAAAAGATTTGCATCCATTAGTATAAATCTCAACCGATCCTGCTTTTATAATGAGATTGAAACTGAGAAGCTCTGTCCGAAAAGGGTTTGGGAATACAATAGTTAATATTGTTAGGAATGTCATCCAAATTGGTGGTTGCATGGCCATAACTCCTACTATTCCATTCGCCTATAGTACTGAAGCTAGTCGCAGACATGTTGATGATTTGTTTGGCAAAACTAAAAATCAAATTGAATCTGTTGTAATTAATATATATATTGTATATATATATATATATATATATATATATATATATATATATATATGTATATTATAATGCATATATATATATCACATACTTTTAGGCTTCTATTGTCAAAAATGCTGACTTTATTAAGGAAATTAAAGAGGGAGCAACAAGAAATTTGTTTTTTTTCACAGGTAAGCAAAGTTTTTTCCACATCGAACTAAGTAAACTTGCCAGAACACTCAATTTCAATTTTTTTCGTCTTCAGATGTAACGATATCGTTTTTAAGAACTACTATAGTTTCAACTTATAAAGTTTTTCATTTCCCCTGTAAAATTTTAAAGTGATCAAATTTCTTCTCTATTGTGGCATAATTCTTAGACTGTATTCGCCTAATATTTAATTTCTACAACAAGATGTACACAGAGAAAACACTTTCGTTGTGGGTATAGAATTTTTTGTCAATGGAATTCGGTCAGTTGCAGGAACTATCTCACAATTCGATTGAAACAACCGAATTTATATGGTGCTTCTAATATCATATGGCATTCATTTCAAAATAACTGACATTTCCTTTTAATACTTTTTACTGGAAATTTTAAATGTAGAAATGAAAGAACAAAAATTAATATATACATATATACATATGTGTGTGTAAACAAACATATTATAAATATTTATATGCAATTTTATATAGATGATACTCGTATGTTGCGGTCAGCTTTGTGCATTTGTGCTTTGTTTTGTGAAATATTCATTATGGAAATACGTGGAGGAACTAAAAGTTTTTTTGTGCACAATACTAGACTTTTTAAGAAATAACATTTTAATCCAATCGAAGTTGCGATTATCTGTTTTTTCTTGTTTGTTTTGGTGTTTTTCTTTGTGGGAGTTTTTCTTGTGTGTTTTGAAGGGTTAGATTAAACTGATCTTACAGTGTTTTGTATTTTTTGAAATAATATAGGGATAAAGAAAATACGCATATGAATTTTTTTTGTGATTATTGTAACGATTATTTTTGGGCAAGAAATGCCTTGAGATATGATTTTCAATGGTTTTTAGTTTATACAATTAAGTTGTTGACAGTTTTTCTTATATGTAATTAGTATCACATGTTTATGATAATTTCAATTGAATGTTAAATTTGTTATTTGTACATTATGTGAGAATGTTTTTGTGTGTGCATATAGTAGTAGTTATGTATAAAGTAGTGTATCGATGTAGAATTTCATAAAGGATTAGAGGAAAATTGTTTTAATTTCTAAGTTCAACCCCCATAAACACATTTATATATATTTCGTTATTGAAATGTATAAATACTTTACTCATTTTTATTCCTAAATAAATAGATTTACTCCTTTGTTGTGTAAGAATCTCTGTTATAGTTTTCGTTTAATTTTTTTAGTAATTTTATTTCGAAAATATGCAATTATTATTTAAGCCACGTTATGCAATGAATGATATTTTTTATAGAGAAGATGAACGTCTAAAGACGTTTACGTGCTGGCCATTACATTGGTTAGATAAGAAGAAATTGGCTATGACGGGGATGTTGAAATTTGGTGTTGGAATCGTAGTGATCATCCTGTGATGGAACGCCTACGATGGTCACCGAATTGTTCAATATTCTACCCATAGATTGGGAGATATTAGACCAAATCCTACCTTCATTAATTTATGATGTTTGCGGTCTTAGTGGAGGAAATGAAATACCAGAGAATGCTGTGAGAAAAATGTATCTTGATAACATATCATTATCATACAACAGCAAGATTAGAAATAATAATTGCAACCCAGAGTATACTATTGAAATACCACCTTCTCCTACATATGTGGAATGCTCTTGAAATAGGAAACAAAGAGCTGAAAGCTCATATTCTCTAATATATCTAACAATATATTTATTTATATATCAACTTATTCTTATAATTTTGTTTGTTCTTTTGTATGTATTGGAATATGTGTATCATTGTAATTGAAATAAGAAAATAAAATAAAAACAAATATTATTTATAAAAAGAAAATAATTATTTATTTATTAATTTTCCTACAATGAATTTATAATATAATTCTATTAAGTTTATTACTTTTTCACGATTCATTTCAAATTGAATACATTGACATATACTTGATCCATTTTCACAAGTCTGACAAATCCTTGGACAGTTAATAAAATGTTTTTCATGAATAGAATTGATCAACTCCATGTTCTCATAATGATCAAGCATTTTTTTTTTAATGGTTTATTATTAGTAAATGCTCATCATAAATGCAACCACTGAAGTCATACAAAAATTTTTCAATTATACTTTTATATGAAATTTTTTTAGCAATATATTTCGTTGCTTTATTTTTTCTTGCACATTCATTTCCAACTACTTTTTTCCAGCTTCTATGCTACTATTTAAATGTTATCCATACAGATCCTGAAACAGGAATGATCATAAACCTTGATTAGTTGTTTTTTTTTATAAAATGAGCAAGTTCATGAGTGGAATAATTAATTCAAAGACCAAACAAATTTAAGCACGTCCATTCTTGTATTTTAACAAATGAAATTAATTGTTTGTAATATTTGAAACACGTACATACATAAATATTGATCACATAAAATATGTTGGTATGACGTTTCAATACAACAAACCAAAAACCAAAAGGAGAAAATAGGTAAATACTTCTTTTTATAACCTATTAAACAGAGGAAATCATGTTTCATAGTTAAAAATGTATATTATAAAAAGTAAACCACGAAACATGATTTCCTTTTTATAAGAGGTTATTAAAATAATGATAATAATAATAATAATAATAATAAAATATAATTATAATAATAATATGATTCTAAACAACTAATAAATATTGTCTACAATGTTTATGATTTTTTTTGCAAAGCTTGTTACATAAGTTTAAGTTGCATCTTTATCTAAAAAAAAAATATTATATACATATATACCTATTAAAAATAATAAAACATTTACATATCATTTTTTTTTAATTTTTCTTTATTAAATATTAGATTATAAGAATTTATCAAACTTACAATATTACATTTTCTTAAATGGTATACTGTACATCGACACATGTCCACTCCTTTTTCTCTTTCGCCATTGATCCATCCATCAGCACTTCCAAGTTTGTTTTTATTTTCCTCCAACATACTTAAGAAAATTGTTATCATATCTTTATGCTCGTGCATAAGGACATCGTTGTATGTAATTAGAAGTTCATGAATTAAATCACTAAGAGGACACATTCTTTAAATTTTTTTGGAGTGATCGCTTCTGTCGTAATTTATTAACTGTTAAATTTACAAAATATTTAGATATTATTTGGATATATCCGAAGATTGCGGTAAGGTTATCATTTCCAATTTTTTATATTTAATATTATTATCTCTTTCACTCTTAAAAAAAAAAAAAAAATATGGAATTGAACTTTTTACCTCTACTTACTTTACTTATTTTATTTAATAATAATTTACTACCCCTATTTATTCATTCTTATTTTTAAAAATTTTTACAAAAATTATGTCATTGGATTCCTTAAGATAGAATGAGATAGATGTATATCATGAATTAATGTTGCCCTTTCTCATTTCATTCTTAGATCGAATTACCTATATATTTAAAATCATTACTAATTAATATTCTAGTCACATTTGAACACAAAACATGGAATAATGAATGAAATGAAAAATTTTATATTAGATTTTTTCTTCATTAATGTGTAATTATCAAATAAACCTATTTCATTTTTTGAAATTTTGCTAGGTGGTTAAGTATTTGTAAGTGTTCCTCAAAAATACATTCGATAAAATCATACAGAAACGAATTTTCTTTTTACAGAATGACGCTCTTAATCTTTATCTTTTTTCCTTTTTAACTGTAATACAAAAAAAATTTTCCTAAGCATTTTTATAACTATAAAAAATAAAAAGATAATTGGTTTTTTGTTGTTGTAATTTAATTTTAATATTTATTTTGGAATATAAAATAGTAGGAGTTAATTAAATTGATAACATTAAATTTTCTTAAAAAATAAATAGTACATCGGCAAGTGTCTGGACCCTCCTCGCAATCAAGAATATGCCAGGGGAAAGTATGTAAATGAACACTGTGCACACCATCTTCTGCATCAACTACTCCGTCTTCGTCGTTTTCTTCTAACGTTGCCATAAAGCAATTTAGCATTTCCCTGTGCTCGTATGTAACGAGGTCTTGGAAGTCTCTAAAAAATCTACGATCACTTTTTTTAAATAAGACATTTCTTCATCTGTATTTCTTCAGGTGTTTTTAGCTACTGATAGTTGTTTTAAATGTTGATGATATTACTTTGGTATATCAGAAGACCATAATAAAAGTTCGTGCATATAATAAATATACTTTTCTCTTTCACTCCTTCCTAATAAGCCTGATACTCCTTAATTCCTAATAAGCCTGATAAGTTCTATTAGTTTCATTTCATGGATTCAGCTTTAATTCAAAAATTTAAAATTTGATAAGTGCTGAATTCATATTAAGGATTTATCAATGTCTAAAAAATACATCATTGTAGGTGCAAAGCGAGTTCGAACCAAATATGGATTTATGGTTCAAATTGAATCACGTAATGTTCTTACCACATCGCTTTAATACATTAACCGATGACGACATTCTTAAACTATCTACTGGATTATATCTTGTCCATAGAGAAGGAGGGAAAAACTTACGCTTCATTTGAGGATAACGATGCCTTCATACCCAATAACCAATATCATTACTGGAGTAAAAATTTTAAATAATTTGTTATTGTAATAGATATTAATTAAATGTAATAATAAAATTAAATTTGTTTATTTAATTTATTTAGTTATAAGTAAATAAATTAATTTTATCAAAATTTTTTCAATAAAAAAGAAACATTTTTTTTATATTTAAAAAACAGGTGTTTTATTTATTTGATACAGAAATTCAAGACATAAATGACCACAATTGGAAGTGTTATAATTTTGATATTTAATGTAGTTATATTTTATAATTTTTCCAACGTATTCAACTAATTCCAATGGAGGTTGCAAATTTCCAAAACTATCGAAATATTCTTTTTCTTTATTGTTTTTGTAACATGGTACCCAAAGTGTTCCAAATCCATTCGAAGAATCCAAATTAACTATACTACATTCTTTTTTTCTCGGACTTTTAGGCGTTGAGTCTAGCATGAAGATTCTTCTAAAATAGGGTATATTTCTTGTGAACTTTTTCAAATCAATATCTGTTAGCGGTCTTTTGGGTAGCATTTCTAAAAGTTTTTTTGGTTTTCCTAACAAACTAATCCATATCCCTTATTATATGGTTTAAGGTAAAAGTCTTTACCCATTGCTATTTCCTCAATTGTTTTATTATGTCTAGTTGCTTCATCAAGTTGAAGTTTAGCATTCTTTGCTGCATTTACTGCCTTTGCAATAGCTGCTCCTCCACTGGATATACTACCAATTGCTCCTAGAGCCGTAAGAATTGGTATTAGAGGTAAAACACCACCAATCTTTGGAACGTTTATTATACGTGGTATTACAACTTTAAACGAATTATTGACAATCTTACGTGCAATCTTAACAGCAGAGTTAAGATCTTGAGGTTTTTCTTTATTTAAAATTTTTGTTGCGATTTTTATTGTTGTATTGAAAAGTTTTCTTCCATCAGATTTAGAATCTAAATTTCTCTTCTTTTTCCAACCCCATACCGAGTTTTCTTTTCGCTTTCAAGGCGTTACTAACCAAATATGCAAACTATTTTCCTGTAAGATCACTCACTATCTTTTGAAAGTACTCTTTCCCAAGCCCTATTCTTAAGAATTTTTCAGCTGGACGTCTATTACATAAATCTTTACTTTTAGAATAAGCAATCTCATTATCTTTGCATGCAGAGTCCAAGGGGTTTATTCCTTTATCACTTCTACCTAAACGTTTTTGTAATTTTGTACCAGGACCGCAATATTTATAACCAGGAAGACGCAGTTCAATAGGTAAGAAGTTAATTAATTTATTCACCAAACCTCTTCCATTGACAGCTCTTTTACAATTAACTTTTTTATTATAGTATATCACCATCTTATTTATATATAATTCTGTAAAAAATGATATTACATTTAGTTATAAAAATAACCAGAAAGATGCAGTTCAATAAATAGGTTAATTAATTTATTTATCAAACCTCCTCCTACAATTAAACTTATTCTTAATTAATTCTATAAAATAAAAATTAATATAAGGATAATATACTCAGTTATAAATATGCGTTTGGTAAAGCAACATAAAAATATTTTAATTCGTAATATAAATTCTTATACGAATACAAATTCGAGCATAAAGCATAGTTCTTTATTACCGAATTTAATTCTTGCACTGATTGTCGGACCATCAAATTGTGAAATATGAATACTTGTAGAAACTAATATCACCAATTAAAAGAATGGGGTATTATATGTTTTCAGATAATGAGTCTGTGATACCACCTGATGAAGCCAAAAATAATTCAATTATGATATTCGATGACGCACAGTGGGGTCAAACGCAAATTTTTTGGTAATAAATCTGAATCTCCTAAACTACTGGTCGGATCAAATTGAAATGTATGGAAGAGTTGTAGAGGAGGACCTAAGCTTTCAGAAAACTCATCTTGTAGTCACCCTGTGATAACACGAGATAAGCTACAGGGTGTCAAAGTTGACTACCTCGAGTATGTAAAAGTTAAAAAAATCGTAACTTGTACAAATGAAGTCCGATTTTAAAGATTTTTATATTTCTGGAAAGTGCTTGGCAAGATAAAGAAAAAATAAGCTTACTCATCTAAGTTATCTCTTACAGTTAAAAAGATATTTACGCTTGAATTTTGAATTTTTGGCTCGACTTTCTTTCGTTTTTCGGGAATAAGAGGTAAAAATTTTTTAAAAATATTCTGTAATTTGCTACATATTTCAAAATAATATGCTGAAAGAATTTTTGGATTATCTCAATTCGTCTAGACGTGAAAAATATTTAAAGTCAGCAGTCTGAAATTGGCATGAAAAATGGCTATTTTTTTACAAAAATATAGTACAATTCATTCACTTTTTTCTCAAAGTTCCGTTAATAAAAAAATGTTTTCCTTATTAATTTCAAAAGATAAGGCTTCATAAATGGTTAATAAAGAAATTTTGAATTGATTTAAGTTTGCACCCTACATCCAGCATTGGCCGAAAATTGTCAATTTTAAAAAATAGTTTCATTTTTATCGATTAATAAAAAAAATGTCACGCCAGCTTTTTTAAATTTGGTACCCATATTTTTTATAGAAATAGATTTAGAATGATTTAACACTAAACTGCAGGAGTGGAGATTTTATGTTAAAAGTCAGTTTTTTTAACGACTATTTTTAAAAGCATATTAAAAGCATATTAGCATAATGTTTTTAATATTATTTCTTATGTAATGTATAAAAAACAAATCAAGCTTTCATTCCTAAAAAAATCAATCAAATAGCTCCAATAACCTATTTGTGGTCATTTTTCAAAAATAATTTTTTTTTAAAAAAATAGCTGAAAATCCAAAAAAATTTAATTTTTTTAATACAACTCCACTAATTTTGCAAATACTTTAAAAATATTAAAAGAATATAAAAATAGACTTATTTACCAATGCAACGATATATAAAATGTTGATATAGGTCATTTAATAATAGTAATATAATGGCCTCAAAACTACCAAGTAACGTCAAAAGTTGCAAAATTCACTATTTTGTTCGTATTTCCATATGTGTGTATACGTAACACTCAACTGCATTGCTTATTTTTGTTACGAAATAATAATATTTATTAATGAATATATTTAAAGTGTTCATAATTTTTTTCTACTGAAAAGGTTTTTAAAATTACCTAAGTACATTTAAGCATTTGATGATATATGGATAAATTTAACTCCAGGTTCCAAATTTTTGTGCCGTCCAATCCTTTTTGATTACACAAAAGAAACCACGGTTACAATAAACAGCATTGTCAACCAATTGGAAGAAGAAATTAAAGCATTGCCCCCAATATATGTAAAAGTATCAAACAGAACTATTAAAGTTACATTTCAACAATAATTAACGATGATTGATGGAAAAGTTGCAAACGCTATAACAGATACAACATCTACATGAAAATGTAATATATGTGGAAAAATAAGTTCACAATTTCAGGATAATTCTTTAAAATTTGGAATATCACCACTCCACGCAAGGATAAGATTTTTGGAGTTCTGCTTACATCTTGCATATGATATGAAGTACAGAAATATTCCCGGGCAGGAAAATGCTACAGTAAAAAACAATTTGGAACTTCACGAATTACGAAAAGAGGAGAAGAAAAGAATTCAATTAGAATTCAAAGAACAACTCGGATTAATAATTGATAAACCTCTACATGGCTATGGAAGCTCAAATGATGGAAATACAGCAAGACGTTTCTTTGAAAATCCGGAACTCACATCTTCAATCACAGGCATTGACTTAAATATTTTGAAGCGTTTTAAGATTATATTGGCAGCCATTAATAGCAAAAAACAAATTAATGCGGACAAATTTAAAATTTTTGCTTACGAAACTAAAGAACTACTTAACATTACATACCCCTGGAAATCAATGACTCCAACAATTCACAAAGTATTGGCTCATGGTAAAGAAATAATAGAAAATAGTATTTTGCCATTGGGAGAGCTAACAGAGGAAGCACAGGAAGCCCGAAATAAAGATGTTAAACATTTCCGACTCTTCAATACCCGAAAATGTTCGAAAATAGCGCAAAATATGGACTTAATGGAATATTTATTAATATCATCAGATCCAGTTATATATTCTATAAGAACACGATGGCTACCAAAAATCACTCTTGAAATAGAAAAAGAGGATTCCGAAGCTAAGGAAGTTCAAAATTTGCTAACGTTTGATGTTTCTGATTATTTTCAAGAAAATCTCTAATAATATCTTCGATAATATATTCTTAATAAAATAAATATACGGGATATATGTATAATAAGTATGTAAATATGTAGAACAAATTAAATAAACATTACTCAAATAAAGAATTTACTACTTTATAATAACAAATATATACCTACCTAATACATTAGAAAACTAAAATGATACGCATACACACATATGGAAATACGGAACAAAATAGTGAATTTTGCAACTTTTGACGTGACTTGGTAGTTTTGAGGCCATTATATTACTATTATTAAATGACCTATATCAACATTTTATATATCGTTGAATTGGTAAATAAGTCTATTTTTATATTCTTTTAACATTTTTAAAGTATTTGCAAAATTAGAGGAGTTATATTAAAAAAATTAAATTTTTTTGGATTTTCAGCTATTTTTTTTTTTAAATTTATTTTTGAAAAATTACCAAAAATAGGTTATTGGAGCTATTTTATTGATTTTTTTTTTAGGAATGAAAGCTTGATTTGTGTTTTATACATTACATAAGAAATAATATTAAAAATATTATGCTAATATGCTTTTAATATGCTTCTAAAAGTAGTCGTTAAAAAAACTGACTTTTAACATAAAATCTCCACTCCTGCATTCGTTTTTGGCCGGGCGGGAAGCAGTTTAGTGTTAAATCATTCTAAATCTATTTCTATAAAAAATATGGGTACCAAATCCGTTGGAGTCTTTGCTACATTTACTCCTATCGGACGCGTCCCCAGGTGGCGGATCGGGGGGATTGGTTGTAAGGCACATGATATACACACTCTACTGAATGGTGCATTCTGGCTCATCGCATGGGGGTATATATCATGTGTATTATCTCCGATCTTAGGGCTTTTACAGCTTCTCGCGGACCAAATAAATGTAGTGCACTTTAAGGTCAAGGTTGTAGGCGGTAGTGCTGAGGACCTGAATGGTTAGTTGGTGCCTAAATAAACTAACAGCTAACAGCTCCCCTCCAACGCCCATGGCACGGGTTGGTTGTAATTCTAGCCTAGTCCGCGCACGCCCTCACTGCGCGAGATGGTCCTTTCCCTTTACTGGCATACTCGTGGGAGAAGATAGAGAATTTTGAAAATTTTAAAAATCGGACACAAGATAACGGACAGTCGCAGGGCGACAGGACTGAAATGGACGTGAATACGGACGACGATAATGTGATGATAGGGGTCCAACGTGACATTCTTCTTCGGGAAAGTCAACTGTTGGGCCAGCTATCAGAGACGGATGAGATTCTGGGTATCTCGAGGGATTCCTTCACTGGGACCAGCGCCACGGAGAAACTTGAGAATCTTACTCTCGGCTCTGATGATGAACATGAGATCACTGTAATCTCTGTTCGCGCTCAGAGTTTGGAGAAGAACTCGAGTGTTGAGGCGGGGTCTGAGCGGGGGGATGGCTCGACGAACTCAGAGGGTCATTCGTCTGGCAGTGGTTTAGTTCGGCAAGACGCGGTAATGCTTGATGCGACAACCGACGATATAAGCCGAACTAAAGAGGAGAATGCTCGTAGTGGCGCAAGAGCCTCTCTTGGTTATCTGCACAAGATAGCCAAGAGAGGCCCTTTGCCACTTACAGGTAAGGATAAGTACCTTATCAGGAAGCACAGGAGGAACGTTAAAAGATTCGAACGAATCTACGGTCCTGTCTGTGCCTCTTTGGGAATGTCTTATCCTGAAGGATTGCATGTAGATGCTGGCAACACTCCAGAAGTGTCTCGTGAGAGCACAGGAGAAAAGCCAACCTCTTCATCAATCCCTACCGGAGCGAACTATTCTGGTAGTGGCAACCCGGGCAAACCTGCAGTCCTAGAGAAACAGCAGGCAACGTCTGGTAAGCCAACAACTACCATTGAATTGGTTGGTCATACACTATCCAGCAAACCTGGCAACCAACAAAAAGTTGTCAGAGATGCTAGGCCTGGAGATGATCAGCCATCAACTAGTAAGAGGACTTTACTTTCGAAGCCTGTCAGCTCCAGTAGTGGGGCTGTACGAGCTTCAATTGGGAAGCCCTCTACATCGAAGAACGCTGGTCAAAACCCATCCGGCTCTCTTAAAGGCCCTCATAGGGGGGTTGTTAAGAGGGCCAGGTCTGGGGATGACCAACAACCTTCAATGGCCAAGAAGGTTGTTCACACGCCAAACAGCTCTAGTAAGGGCCACCATAAGGAGGTCATTAAGAGAGCTGTATCAGGAGGTGAACAACCCTCAACGTCGAAAAGAGCGAAGGAATCAGTGTTGCAGAATTGTATTCAAGCTGCTGTCATTGACAGGGTTGATCCAGATGGGAGGATCAGCGTTGAGCAATGGCGACAAATTGAACACAAGCTCATTGAGGAAATCGCTCTTGTTAAAGGAAGGCCGGATGAGGTATCCTTCAAAGGCGCAGACTGGATGAAGGGCGTCAAGACTATTAACTGCGGGAACGAGAAATCATTTGAATTTCTCAGGAACGCAGTTGCTAAGTGCGACACTCTCTATCCAGGAGCGAAGCTTGAGGTGATACTCGCATCTGAGCTGCCCCTGCGTCCAATAGTGACAGCATGGTTCCCTCCACCCATTTTAGAGGTTGGAACCATACTGACAGTATTGGAAAATCAGAATAAGGGTCTTCTTACAGGTCAATGGAAGTTGGTTAACACCATGACTTGTAAGGAGAACCAAGGCAGAGACTTCAGATTCGCAGTGGATCAGGAGTCTCTGAAGAAGCTGGAGTCACTGGGGGGAGTTGTTAATTTCGGAGTTGGGGTGATCAGGTTTAGGTACAACAAATCTGATAAACCCAAAGAGGCTGTCAGTGGTGCAAATTAACTTGCATCACTGTGAGGCAGCCTCAACCGAACTGACAAGACTCCTCATTGACTCCAACGTGGACGTGGCCCTCATACAGGAACCCTGGATTAACAACACTAGGGTATGTGGTCTGAGGGTCACGGGGTACAACCTGTTCATACCATCCACAACGGAAAAGGTACGGACATGTATACTGGCAAGGAATAATCTAAATATTAATTTTCTTCATTCCTTTAGCAGTGGGGACCTTACAGTCGTCCAACAGGAAGCCGCAGGATGTAGCGGGCTTATAATGGCGGCTGTGTACATGCCGTATGAGGCAACCGATCCACCAGGTATCGCTCTGCAGCAGCTGGCGGAGCACGCTAGGAGGAAAGGCGCGTACATGGTCTTGGGATGTGATGCGAACGCTCACCACTATCAATGGGGAAGCAGGGACATCAACAAAAGAGGTGAGTTGGTATACGATTTTATAACTTGTTATGATCTGCATATCTGTAATAGGGGTAGTACTCCTACGTTCAGAGCGAAAGATAGGGAAACAGTTATAGATGTAACGCTGGCTAACCGTGGGGGAAATTATGTTAGGGATTGGAGAATAGTTTTGGATTACTCTTTTTCCGACCATAGCATGATATCTTTTGGTCTCGACTTTGAGAAGGCGAGGGAGCAGCCCTATAGGAACTCGAGAAGGACAGATTGGGAGTCCTTTAGGAGGTCAGTCTGTAGGGACCTTAGGGATACTGAGGACTGGAGAGATTCAGTTGAGGGTATCGAGTTGGCGGTGAATAATTTCACGAATGTTATTAGGAATAGTTTTGTGCTCAATTGTCCAGTGATTTATCCTGGGAAAAGGAAACAGCCGAAATGGTGGACTAGGGAACTTAGGGACCAGCGGTCTACAGTTAGGAAGCTGTTTAATAGAGCCAAACTAACGAGGAGCGATGAGGATTGGAATAGCTATAGGGATAGTTTCTCTAAGTATAAGAAGGACATTAGACGAGCGAAACGGACTTCATGGGTAAATTTCTGTGAATCGGTGGACTCTGTTAACGAGTTGTCTAGGTTAAGGCGAGTATTATCCAAGGACCCAGTGGCACCTGGATACATACAACGTGCGGATAACTCGTGGACAGAGTCTAGCTCAGAGTCCCTCAGTTTACTTATGGAGACTCATTTTCCAGGCTGTGAGGATATAGAATCTGTTGGAGGGACAGGTAGCGTCAGTGATAACCTACAACCCGAATCAGATGCTAGGGATACCGATGTGATAAGGGAGATGATCACTAGAGACAAGGTATTATGGGCGGTAAATTCATTCGAGCCATACAAATCTCCTGGCCCGGATGGAATATTTCCGGCCATGCTACAGAATGTCGATGAAAGAGCCATCTCTCTATTGACGGAGGTTTTTAGGGAATGTCTTAGAATGAAGTACATTCCCAGAG
This sequence comes from Protocalliphora azurea, assembly GCA_932274085.1. NCBI lineage: Eukaryota > Metazoa > Arthropoda > Insecta > Diptera > Calliphoridae > Protocalliphora > Protocalliphora azurea. The sequence goes on from OW026520.1 coordinate 80,941,930, forward strand.
GGTGGAGAGAGGTAAGGGTCATTTTCATACCCAAAGCGGGTAAGACGACTCACTTGAAGCCCAAGGATTACAGACCGATCAGCCTATCGTCTTTTCTATTGAAGACAATAGAAAGACTGATCGATTTTTATCTTAGGAATAGCATAGGAACTCAGGTCATTAGCGAGTCTCAACATGCTTATCTTAAAGGTAAGTCCGTTGAGAGTGCTCTGCATGACGTTGTGAGTTACATTGAGCGGGGTCTGCTGCAGAGGGAATATACCATGGCAGCTTTTCTCGATATAGAGGGGGCCTTTAATAATATCACGATAGAGGCTATTGAGGAATTACTTGTTTCGCTGAATATAAGTAAGCTCCTTGTTGAGTGGATAATTCTGATGCTTAGCAGCAGGGTTATCAACTCAAACATGGGAGGCACTTGTATGAGGAAACTCGTGACTAGGGGCACACCGCAAGGGGGGTCCTTTCTCCATTACTGTGGCTCTTGGCCGTGAACGTCATTTTAAGACAGTTTGATGCTAAGGGACGGAAGGTTGTGGCCTACGCCGATGACGTTGTTTTACTGGTCTCTGGTAAGTTTTTATCTACCATCAGTGAGGTCATGCAGACAGGTTTACGTGATCTGTCCCTTTGGGCCAACAGTAAGGGATTAGGGGTAAACCCCGAGAAAACGGAACTAGTTTTGTTTACTAGGAAATACAAGGTCGAGCATTTTAGCTTGCCAGTATTGAACGGGATTGAGCTTGCATTGTTAAGTGAGGCCAAATACCCGGGTGTGTACTTGGACAGTAAATTGTCTTGGAGGAGAAACACCCAGGAGAGGGTCAAGAAGGGACTCAATGCCTATTACACCTGCAGGAACTCTATAGGTAAGAATTGGGGCCTTAGGCCGCAAGTTGTATACTGGATTTACACTTCGGTTGTAAGGCCTATTCTTACTTATGGCTGTACAGTCTGGTGGAAGGTACTGCAGAGTTTCTAGGGCATTATGGCCTAGCTTAAAACTGGCGGATTCCAAGCATCTTCTAGGTATGAGTCGTGGTAGTCTTAGAGTCACAGTAGGTATGATTACGGGTCACTTCCCAATAGGGAATATGATGAGTAAGTGGGACATTGGCACATCGGACTTTTGTAGAACGTGCGATGATGTTGAGGAGCTAGAGACAGTGGAGCACATACTCTGTCACTGCGTAGGGCTTCAGCGTAATAGGTTGAAGTGGTTTGGAAGCCATTCACTACATGAACTAGGTGAGGTTAATGGCACAGGACTTGTCAACCTCATAGGGTTTGTAATGATAATAAAATGGCTTAGGAACAATCATAACTGATTGATTGGGTATAGGTTCCACTTTTCTTTTTCTTCCTTTCATAAAGGGATCACAATGGGCCGTTCGGCCTCTGGGTGTAGGCGTGAATGCGCCACCCTTTCCAACCTAACCTAACCTATGGGTACCAAATTTAAAAAATCTCGCGTGACATTTTTTTTATTAATCGATAAAAATGAAATTATTTTTTAAAATTGACAATTTTCGGCCAATGCTGGATGCAGGGTGCAAACTTAAATCAATTCAAAATTTCTTTATTAACCATTTATGAAGCCTTATCTTTTGAAATTAATAAGGAAAAAAATTTTTTATTAACGGAACTTTGAGAAAAAAGTGAATGAACTGTACTATATTTTTATAAAAAAAATAGCCATTTTTCATGCCAATTTCAGAGTGCTGACTTTGGATATTTTTCACGTCTAGACGAATTGAGATAATCCAAAAATTCTTTCAGCATATTATTTTGAAATATGTACAAATTACAGAATATTTTTAAAAAATTTTTACCTCATATATCTCCGGACTTATTCCCGATAAACGAAAGAAAGTCGAGCCAAAAAATCAAAAATTCAAAATTCAAGCGTATATATCTTTTTAACTGCAAGAGATAACTTAGATGAGCAAGCTTATTTTTTCTTTATCTTGCCAAGCACTTTCCAGAAATATAAAAATCTTTAAAATCGGACTTCATTTGTACAAGTTACGATTTTTTTAACTTTTACATACTCGAGGTAGTCAACTTTGACACCCTGTAGCTTATCTCGTGTTATACAGGGTGACTACAAGATGATTTTTCTGAAAGCTTAGGTCCTCCTCTACAACTCTTCCATACATTTCAATTTGATCCGACCAGTAGTTTAGGAGATTCAGATTTATTACCAAAAAATTTGCGTTTGACCCCACTGTGTGACGTTGCATGTGGAAAACAAAACAATATACGTACATATTTTTGTATGGGTAGACATAAAAATGTTGACTCATTCTATTTATGTCAATCTTATACTAGAATTCCTAAACATTTAGTAAGGGATAATGCTAATATAATTATTATGTTTAAGTAAGATGAAATGAATATGAAACATATCTACGATGATCATGTTAGTAGTGATATGAGATATGAAAAGCTTCGAGAAATTCGTCAGGAATGTTGGAAGAATAAATATGGGATGATGAATTAAAAAATGGAGGATACAGAAATCTATTTGTTTATTTCATAACAATATAAATTCTCATTATATTAAATATAATTATCAGTGTAATATCAAACTTTAAACGCATTACATCAATAGTCACATTCTCCATTATATTTCATAATATTAACAAAAAAAAGTTCATAAAATAAACATCTGATATTATAAGTAATTAAAAATGAATGAGAAAGTTTTAAAAGATTTGGTGAAGGCTAGAAATTTTTTAAAGAAAAAATTACGCAGTATAAAAATTGGTGAAACATTTAAACCTAAGACAGAACCTTTGAAAGAATATCTTACAAGCTCAAAAAATAATAAAAAGATATCTAAAGCTGGAAAACAAGGATTTAAAGTTAAAATTAATGAAAATATTAATTTTATGAATAATAAAATGCCCATGAATTTGGAAACCAGTAATCCAAAAAAAAAAAAAAAAATTCGAAGAAACACATTTTAACGATGATGAAGATTATGATTTTTACTCTCAATCAGATACAATAGAGAATTTAACTATTACCGAGAGCTATCCTAACTTATCAATATTAGAAATCAAAAATGAGTTAGGTACTCTTTATGGTTCTGATAAAGATCATAATAATGAATGAAAATTTGGAGATAGTTACATTAAGTTTGACAAAGATAATATTCTATATTGGGAATCAAATATGGGCTCTTCCACCAGGTCTTTTTTCATTAATGTTTCATAAGATATCGAAAAATTATGATAAATCGGAATTAGATATTTACAAAAAGATTCTAATTAACACAAATGCTTACCAAAGAGATTACAGACCCGATAGTTATATAAAGCGGACTCTAAAGCTTATAAATGTAAATATATTATTGGAAAATTGTTTAAAGAAAAAACTACAGCGAATCCAGCAATATTATCAACATCATCTCCTAACGTAACAATGAATACTTATATGGGAAATGGATTAAAGAATTTAAACTTACATAAACCCAACTATATATATTGGGACGATCCAAATGAGTTGGTAGATCGTCTTAGACTATTGCTCGCATCACAAGCTGCCGGTCATTCTTATCATAACAACGAGATTATTTCAATTATTGAAGAATTATATGAAGCAAACATTATTGAATAACTCTAATCTGCACCAATTATTTCTGTCGATAAATTTGGACACTATCTTAATGATACAAGTGGTATAACATCAATAAGAAATGCACCTAAATTGTTGGGCTTCTTTATGGATTCGGATAACAACACTGACATAAAAAACAAAATAATCAAAAATGTTGCAAGTGCTTTGGAAGAGAATGATGTTGTCAATAAAATGTTTTTGCAAACTCACATTGAAATACATAAAAGATAATATAAACGAAATTCATGAAATTATATTGAATATGAGAATATTTTTCGAAGAAGAAATGATACGTGAACAAATTTTTAAATTTGATCATTAAATAAAAATTATAGTAAATGAAAATACAGTAACGACGAAAAACCATTAAAAATTGTCGTAAAAAAAAAAAATAATAAAAAATAAAATGGCCACAAAAAAAGACTTAGTAAATGAACTTCATAAATAAGCTCGGAAAAATTTTATTCGCCGAAAAGTTTTAATGAAAGGAATAGATGACCTTTGGCAGGCTGATTTGATTGAAATGGGGTCTATTCATTATATAATAAAAATTACAGATATTTGTTAACTATAATTGATACTTTCTCGAAATTTGCATGAGGTATACCACTTAAAATTAAGGCGAGTTCCTAAAAACTTACAGACTAATTTTTCAATAAACACTTTAAAAACCTCATGAATAAACATAATATCAATCACCACTACTCTACATATAGCAGTATGAAGGCTTCAATAGTAGAACGATTGAACCTTGAAAGGAATGATGAGGAAAGAATTTAGCTTAAACGGATTATATAATTGACTAGATATTTACAAAGATCTAATTAATGCATACAACAGAAAAGTACATCGCACAATCAAAATGGCTCCAATTAATGTTAATTTTAAGAATGAAAGAATACTGTTAGATACTATATATAATCATTTAAAAGTACAATATAAAATGACTAAATTTCATGTTGGAGATTATGTACGCATAATGAAATATAAACACATTTTCGAGAAAGGTTAAACTCCCAATTGGACAACAGAAGTTTTTAAAACTAAAACAGTTAAAAATATCTATCTCACAACATACATATTAGATAACTATCATGAAAATCCAATTAAAGGTGAATTCTACGATGAAGAACTTTCTAAAACTCAATTCCCCAATACTTGGTAGAAAAAATTCTTAAAACAAAAGGAGAGAAAGTATATGTAAAATGGTTGGGATTCTCAAATCAACATAATTCCTGGATTAACACAAATGAAATATCATAGCTTAAGATAAACTTTTACACGAATAATATGGTCTAAACTAAATAAAACATTTTAATACACAACTTTTGTCAAATTTAATTTATTTATAAGCCGACATCCGAAATGTCAATAACACCAACCTTAAGCGCTAACTCATCTGAGTTGTCTGCTAATTATTTTCCTCCTATCGAATTAAATGTATTCCTAATGTGGATATCTATAATAATATATTCCATATTGGAGACTACATATTTGAAATACCATTAGTATCTTATGAATTGAATGATATTGTTGATTATATCAAGGAACAATATAAACGATTCAGTCCAAAAAATACAATTAATATTGAAGCTAATAATAATAATATAATGCAAGTGAAAATAAATAGTTCAAAAGAACCAATCGTATAATTGAGTAGACACCACTAAGAGGAGAAACTAGAAAGTTTTTATAAACCATATAATATGACAAACACAATTTTCGTTGATTTACAAGGATTTGTTTTCAATTCTAAAGAATATATAAATTTTATCATAAAATCACCGTTTTTTTCAAGTTTCTAAATCCACAGAAACAAAAGCAAGCAAAGTGGTTAATAAAATATTTTCATCATATAAATTGGAATGATGGATTCGTATCATTTAAAAGTTTTTGTAGATTTTTAAAATCGAAGCTAAAATATTCAAACATATACGTCAAAGGCGTTGAAAAGAAGAATGGTTGGAAAAGCAGAAAGTTTGTAATATTGAAGATTTTAGATGTATTAATTTTAGAGAATTGGGAATGAAATATCCAGATACCAACCATTGCACTTATCACCAGTACGGAGTTTGCGAATTAAGAAATGTCCTTTTACTTAAAACGAAAAACCTATTAAACTAAAAAAAAAGAAAAAATAAATAAATCTAATTATTATTATTTTTTTTTTTCATTATATTGTAATTTTATTAATAATTTCAATTTTATTAGTTACATTTTACTAATATTTAAAAATAAATAAAATATATTTACTCATATTTAAACAAATAATTCTTAAATTTAATATAAATATTAATATAATTTTAGTTACAGTTTTATCATTATACAATAAATTATATATTTAAATAAACAATTCTTTATTAGATGTAAGCAAAATTTTAGTCCTTAATTATAATTTTATAAAATAAATAAAATAAATATAAAAACAAAACTAATATTGATTTTCCATTAAAAACTCATCATCACTATCACTATTTATAAATTTCTTTTTATAATCTTTATTTCTATGTTCAATATTTTCAATTTCGAGCATAAATTATCATTAACAAAATTGAAAATACAGTCATTTTCTTTTTGATTAATATCGGTAACTTCAAATATAAATTCCTTATCATCATTTTTAAAGAAAATTTTCTTTATAATGACCCCAAGCTAGGGTGTTCACATTGTCATCACATATATATCTCTTATTATCTAAATAACTTAAAGTAACTTTATTTATAAGAGAAGTATATAATGTATGCAATTTAGATTTAAATATATATATATTTCCATAATATATTTGTTATTGTATAGACAATTTCTATAGACTTCAATTTTTACACACATTCTCTTTAACACCCTTAGCCTTTTTGGTTTCCTGTAGATCCACCATTTTAAACGAATACATTTTCGCTCTTAAACCTACAAATTCATTCACAACTATTGTTCTCGTCTTTCATCATACCTAAAACATTTTTTTTTATGGGGGATATTTAATTTATTATTTACTTCATATTCTGATGTATCAAACCTAACATCTATATCGTTAATTATATCTTTATAGAAGTCTTCTGTTTCTATTGCGAATCTATATCCATATAATCAAGTTATGCCTTTGTTTTATATTTAGGTATTATGTATGTGGAAATCATACATTTTCCACTTTGAAAGTTCTAGAATCATAAAGCCCAAGTAAATTGATTTGTTATAGTAGGAATGATTTTTATCTAATTCTACAGCCATCATAGTTTCTTCGAATTTGCTGTAAGAGTGAAATTCTGGTTTAGCTATAAGAGCACGAGCTCCCAGCCTTTTACCAATATTTTTAGAATTATTTACAATTTTAATAGTTTTACGTTTATCAACGTTTTTCATTGTTTTACCATATACCGCATTATTCACTAATTTAAAAAATTTTTTCTCAAATGCCTTTTTCGTATTAGTTCAATGAAAATTATTTAAAGATATACATATATTTTTTCAACCATGATGATTGTTTGAATTTCAAAATTCTATGAATTTTTTTTCAATTTTAATCCATGCTTTAAGCATTGCTTAAGGTTTTTATAATAACTTACATATTCGTTTTTATCATTTAAGTCAACTAACAGTTTATTAAACTTACTTCTAATATATACCCGACATCCGACTCATATGAAATTGCTTCCAAGGAGAAGTTATTAATGTCATCTACCGATTCGAAATTACCTTCGGGTAAAGCTTCTGACATTACCCATCCATACAAATTATTAGAATCCAAATACATTAAATATTTGATGGGGATTTTAGGGTTGAAATCTGTTGAATATTGTTAGCTTTAGAATGTCTTTGAGAACATTGTACGATACCTTCTCTCATTCCTTTTTGTAAAAATTGAATCATTTCTAAATCAGTTAATAAATCTAACTTTACATTAGTAAACTTCATCATGGCATCCCAGGATAAACCTGGTGCCGTACAATAATGACAAGGATCTTGTTGATAAATATTTTTACACACTTGTCTAAAGTTTTCAAATACATCAGCTAGTAACAAAACATCACTTTTAAAGTATAACATTAGGTAATCTTCTAATGTTTTACACTCAAATTTACTCCATACCTCATTATCATAAGTGTAATCTTCAATAGAGCAATGAGTATCATTTAATTTATTATAAAAATCTTCTATTTTTGGCAATTTAGTCTCCCTTAATTTTTCAATTGAATTTAAATAATTGTAGGGAAGGACTCCTTTTCTTATTAGTAAATTAAATTTACTTTCATCCTATGAATAAATAATTCTTACAATTTTTAGTTCATCTTTTGATAAATTTTTAACTAAGTTATCTAAACTCGACGGCATAAAACTATAGGAATCAATAAATCTAATCTTTTTATTTCAACCTTTATCACTACTTATGGTTTTAGAAAGCGAAATATATAATTCTTTATTAAGTGGAATTATATTAATAGGACCATTATCTATGTTATTTATTTCTTTCACAAATAAATGGCATTCGTATGCAGAAAAATTGTGAAAAATTACGGGAAAGAAGTTTGGTAATTTGTAATTTATATTGCAAGAATTATGTGCAGGTCCTCTATATTTCCCACTTAAGTGGTAGTGATCCCTTGCTTTGCTTTCGTTTATTATAATTTTTGAACAAATGTGGCAAGTATTGTTTGACGTGAGATCTAAATTTTCCCTCTAGTTTAAGGGTGTCATTGGTTTAATAACTTTTAAACAATTTTCACTTAAATATCTAACATCACTAACTAAGTTTTCTACAAATAATTTCGCAGAATCTATGCCCTTAAGTATGCGAAGAGTATTTAAACTTAAGTTAAAATTACATTTTATAAAATAAGAATATGCAAAAGGAATATGTTGTTTATCAACTAATGTTGAAGATGAAGTATTTCCATTCGGAATGCACGTTTGAATATTTTTAAAAATACATCCTGAATCTGCATATACTACAAATAGCAAATCTAATTTCTTATTATAATTCTTAAATTCGAATATGGACTTATTTGTTGGAGGAACATATGATATAGTTTTAGTACATCTCTCTTCATGTTTTTCCAATGCCTTTTTATTGTGTAAGTGTTGTAAGCAATAATTGCAAACAATTATTGCTTCATGATGTTGAGTCACTTGAGACTTGAGAAATCTGTAAAAATAAATTCGTCATGGAATAATTTGCATTATAAAATAAAAGTATTATAATTTTTAATATTTAACATACCTTAAAATATTTTTAATCCAAACATAGTGATAATTATCACCGCTATTTGATTGTAGAAGCATCAAATTAATATGTTTTAGTTTCTCTTCTTTTGATCCAACTATTTTGGGTCCAACTATGTTTCATCATATTCTCTGATGGAATAAATTTCTTTCATTTTATTTTGAAAGACTTTTACCTTAATCGGGCTGTTTTCCAAATTATTCATATTTGGCTTAGCATATAGACCATGGAGTTCAATATTAAATTTTAATATTTCAATTTTCTTAAGAAAGTAACTGACTTCTTCTTTAAATGCTTTCGATGCTTCCTTCAAAAAGGTTTCTGGTAAGAGACATCCTTCGTTTTTATTGGTGAATCCTTGTCTTGAATGCGCTTTTCACCATTTTAACCAAATTTCCGTCTCCAGAGATATCTTCCTTAGCTATTCTGGATGTGGATGCATGAGTCATTTCATGCATTTTCAACGAATTAATGTTGGCAAAAGCCTTATTACATTCATTGCATGCAAACATAGTGGCCATTATTTTAAATTTAAGTGTTACTTTATTTATTTTCTTAAATAGTTTATAATTTTTATATTCACTGTTGATATTGCTATATAAATATTATTGTAGACAAAGTAGTAAAATATACTAATTGGCATATTTCTAGGTTTGCTCTTCCGGAGAAGAACGTATGGTTTCCTGTTGGTTGTGTTTGGGAAATTACCACTTAAAATGTAGTGGCCTCAAAGCTCGTGATGCTGATGCATTATCTGACAATGCCAAAAACTTACAGTGGACTTGTCCAAATTGCAGAGTAATTGGCATTGAATTTTACAATTTTTTCAAAAGCTATAAAGCAGAGTTCGATGGAATTAAAAAAGACTTTTCATCTCTACAAGGAAAACTAACTAAATATGGTGAACTTTTTTCTAAATTTACAAATTTAGATAGTTTTGCTGCTTCCCCGAGACCTAAACGTAAAAGAACTGCTAAGTCATCATCAACACCTCCTTGTATTCCTAAAAATACAGGGGTTATTACTACTAATAATGATTCTATTCCTTTACCAACCGCAAATACAAGTAGTTATCCTGCTGCTGTTGTAACTCCTAATACATACTTCAAATGCTTCCAATTATAATATAATTCCATCAGAGTCGACTTCAGTTACTCCTACTTCAGTTACTCCTACGGTATCTAATTCGTCGATCTTGCCCATGATTCCAAATCTTGCTACCAGTAAGCCTCCAGAGCTTATTTTATTAACTCCCTCATCGTCAAACATCCCAACTAATTTAAATGTGGTCAACAATCCTCTTACAATAGTAACTCCAAAGCCTCTAAAAATTATTGCTCCAAGGAAAACCATATTTGCTAGCCGTTTTTCAGTAGATACAACAATAAATGATGTTGAATTCTATATTAAAACGAACCTTGGCATCGAAGATTATAATAATGTCCAAATTTACAAGATAAATGCGCGCAATAGAGCTTCATTTAAAATAATTGTCCCAGAAAGTATTTTTGATCGTCTCGTTAATCCACAATTTTGGCCAAAAAATACAATTGTTCGACAATTTATTTATCGTGATGATAACAACGTAATTCTTCCCAGGGCATCTGATCCAAATCCAAAAAACTAATTGAATTAAATAATCCGTTAAATATTAATATTTGTCCAAAAAATGATTACAACTTCTCAGCTATCTCCATCGCATACCAAAATGTTAGAGGTATGAACACAAAGTTAAAATCCCTTTATTTAGAGAGCTTTGATATTGAGCATAATATCATTGTACTCACTGAAACGTGGCTCCGAAATAAATCTGATAAAGAAATTCATAATTCTGAAATAATGTGCAGTAAATTTCAAATCTATAGACGTGATAGAGTGGGCAAAGAAGGTGGGGGAGTTTTGATTTCTGTCTCAACTCTTTTTCCTTCAGAAGAAATATTTTTTAACAATGATCAAAATATTGAATTTATCGCCGTATGTGTTAAAGCTAAATTTAGAACAATTTTTATAACTTGCTCTTATATTCCTCCTGCGTCAAACATTCAAATTTATGAACAACATGCAAACGCGATAAAATTTGTAGCTAATCAATCCAAACCTGGAGACTCCATAATTGTTCTTGGTGACTTTAATATTCCAAATATTAAATGGTGCGAAACTCCTGATTCATGCTTTTTAAGCCCATCAATAAGATCGGAAACATCTATTGAATTACTGGATGCTATTGCTGATATGGGACTATTCCAAATAAACAACATAGTAAACAAGCTTAGCAAACTACTTGATCTTGTATTTGTTGATCAACCTGAAGAATTTAATATTCTTCGCATTAATCCATTATTAACACCCGAAGATGCGTATCACCCCACTCTTGAAATAAGCGTAAACGTTGAAACAAAAATATCATTACAATCCAATGTAAATAATGAGATGGTATTTGATTTTAGTAAAGCTGATTATTCCAAATTAAATCACCTACTTTATTCTGAAAACTGGTTTGAATATATTCCTTACAATAAAGTATGCCCTCGTAAAATTGACATCATTTCGAATAAATTCTATGATGGCTTATTTAAATGTTTTAAGAAATCAATACCAATGACGAGAAAAAAAATTGCACATGGACCGCCTTGGACTACAAAGCAGCTCAATGGCTTAAAAAATTTGAAAAACAAACATTATAGAAAATACAAAAAATCCGGTTTACCTATTGATTATATGAGGTACTCCATATCAAGATCAGTTTACAATTCGGAAAATATCAAATGTTACAATAATTATCTTTTTAGGGTGAAAAGAAACTTTAAAAATAATCCAAAATATTTTTACCAGTTCGTAAATTCTAAGCGTCGAGTCTCTGAATATCCGTCCATGATGAAATTTGGAGATAAAGAATCCTCAAACGATGCAGATATTTGCGATATGTTTGCTGCTTTCTTCTCATCCGCCTATTCTGATAAAGATTCACATGAACTTTCCAATTATCCATATCCAATTCCAGCTGCAACCCTTATAAATTGTCCAACATTAGATAAATCGATGGTACTGAGAGCTGTACAGAATCTAAAATATTCTGATAAATGTGGACCTGATGGTGTTCCAAGCTGTGTTCTTATAAAATGTTTACATTCTCTTATATCTCCAATAACATACTTATTAAACATATCAATATTTAGTGGTTACTTTCTTGAAGTTTAGAGGAAATCTTATATTATACCTTTGTTCAAATCCGGTAGCAGATCCAACATTTCCAATTATAGAGGTATTGCTAAATTAAGTGTTATTCCAAAAGTTTTCGAAAAGATAGTTACTGAAATCCTTTCGCATCAAGTTGTATGTTATCTTTCGCCATTTCAGCATGGATTTGAAAAAGGATGTTCCATTACTACTAACCTTTTGGAGTTCACAACCTCAGTTATAACCGCATTTGAGTCCGGTTTACAGACAGACGTAATATACACAGATTTCAGTAAAGCCTTCGATAAAGTAAATCACGATCTCCTACTGTTCAAATTGGATAAGCTCGGATTTTCTCCTGTTTTCCTTAAATGGATCTCCACATATCTTAAAAATAGATGCCAATGTGTACTATTCAGAGAATGTACATCAAAAACCATTCCTGTTTTATCTGGTGTTCCACAAGGTAGTCATCTCGGCCCCTTACTATTCCTAATATTTATAAATGATCTACCAGCTTGCATTAGGAATTCTAAAATATTAATGTATGCTGATGATGTAAAGCTGTTCCATAGCTTTAACTATTCCTATCAATGTTCCTTACTCCAATCAGATCTTGACAATCTTTATGATTGGTGTATGATGAATCTAATGGATTTGAATTTAAAAAAGTGTAAACACATGATGTTCTATAGAAGAAGTCCAGTACTCTGTAGATACACAATAAATGAATATCAACTTGATCTAGTCGAAGAATTTCTTGATCTGGGTGTGTTGCTTGATTGTAAACTATCCTTTAACTCCCACGTTTCACAAATCGTTAATAAGGCAAAAGGAGTTCTAGGTTTCCTCAAGCGCTGGGGAAGAGAGTTTAATGATCCTTATGTTTCTAAGCAATTATTCATATCTCTTGTAAGAACAATCCTGGAATATGCTTCCGTGGTCTGGGATCCTCAATACGAAGTTCATATAAAGAAAATTGAATCGGTCCAGAAACAATTTCTCTTATTTTGTCTTCGTAATCTTCCATGGAATCCTAATATTAATTTACCATCATATGAAAGTCGATTACAGCTTATTGATCTCCCTACTCTTGAAAGTAGGAGAAAATATATGAATATTTCATTTGTAATTAATTTAGTAAACTTTCCAATTAATTCTGAGTTCCTGCTTTGTAAGATCGAATTCGTAATCCCAAATCGTCCAACTAGAAATTATACTCCTTTAAAAATAAAATATTTTCGAACCAATTATGCCAACTTTGATCCCATGAGACGTATATGCAATCAATTCAACAGTTTCTATCCATATATTGATTTCACATTAAATCCAATCCGCATTAAGAGGATTATTTTTAACTTAGTTAAATAATAAGTTTTTGTTATTGAATGATTATGAAAATATTTTATTGTTAATAGCTTTAAGAATAATATATATGCTAGCCTGTAAGAAATTGTAATTTCATTGGCTATTAAATAAATAAAAAATAAAAAAAAAAAAATAACTAAGAAAAAAGTATAACTTAGAAACAAAAATAAATTAAACAAAAGAGAAAAAAAGCAACACTTTCTTTACATTACAAGGTTAAAACGATCTTTAAAAATATCATATATGTCATGCTGTTAACAGTTATGATCACAAAAATATACTTTGTAGATATCAAATACTATACTTACCATTTAATTACCCTACGAATAGCTTAAGAACTACTTTTATATTCTATTCAGACAACTCGCTTTTAATCTTTCTATTTCAACGCACACGTGCCAACATGTTCTTCATATATCAGCATGCACATATACGAGCATGCACAATCATGCATTGCTCAATAGATATCAAATACTATAATTAACTAATTAATCACCAAATCACATAATTTCTTAATGACAAATGTAACATAAAATATTACGCATGACAACGACCTGCAATGAAATCCCTATACATACAATATAATTAGCTAAAATAAAAAACCTGAACACTTACATAGAACTCTTAAAATAACCAAGGATAAACATCACAAGGAAAACATTTAAAATTCAAAATAAAAGGATCGTGACAATAATCACAATAAACAATTTTGTTGTGCGCATTAATCTTAACCATATTTTATTTCAACAAAAAATCAAAACACTGACCTATAACCCTTCACAAAACACAAGAAAAACATAAAAAACACAGGTATTTATTACTTAAAAATAATCGTAACAATAATCATAAACAATTTTATATGCGCATTTTCTTTATCCCTATATTGTTTCAAAAAATACAAAACACTGTAAGATCAATTTAATATAACCCTTAAAAAAACACTCAAGAAGAACTCCCACAAAGAAAAAACACCAAAACAAAAAAAAAAAAAAAAAAAAACAGGTATCTATCACACAAAAATGATCATAAACAACTTTGTGGGTGCGTACAACCCTTATAAATTACTTCTCACAACCATTTGCACCAATGACAACAAAATGTTGTAATTGTGCTACATGGCCAATTCGTTTTTAAGGGGTTTCATTATGGCGGCAACACTACGTTGCCATTGTGCTACATAGCCCTAACGTTATCGCCGTTGTGCCAGAAAGCCCACAAATATACTACTTGAAATAATAATGACACTCAACCATACCTACATATATATCCACAAAATGTATACCCCCTTATTAACATTGAATGTCCAAAGAACAGTACTTGCAAAATAGTTTAATTCTCAAGAAAATTCTGTGCCGTATATGTGTTGTGTAAATAAAACTGATACTCAAAATTTTATTTTTCAAAACTGTCAAAGAATTAAAAATTTGTTAACTATTCAGCTATTTAATTAGATGCGGACATCGAATTTTGTTTTTGTTATTACAACCGAATTATTGTTTAAAATTTGATATTGCTGCAACCGAAAGATAGTTATAGTTTAAAATATCGCAGTAGAAACATATTTTTGATTACCACAACCAATAATTAACTCTAAAATGAGAAACTAACTCGGTTGTGTTCGTTGAATTTGTGGAATTAATTTTACGAACTCACCAATTGATTGAATTGACTGACACTATAATTGTAGGTACTATAAGTTCAATATCATAACAACTTTACGGTTATAAATAAAGGAACTCTGTTAAATTTATAAATTATTAATAACTAGTATAAAATATTAGTTTATTTTACCGCATACCAATCATGGTAACCGTTTTCCAACCAATCATTTTTCCGTGTGTATGAACTGTTTGACTTATATGTTCCGAAGCGAATAGTTAAAGCAAAATCTGGTCCGCCATGGAATGAACAACAAATTAGTGGCACATGTCAAAAAAAAAATAATAATAATAATAAATGGTATAAAAAATTAAAAAAATCTGGTTCTTATTACGATTACTTAAAGTACTCCATTAGCCGTGCTGAATACAATATAGCTAATAAATCATGTTATACCAATTATTTAAACAGGGTGAAAAAAATTTTAAATTTAATCCAGATTTACTTTTACAAATTTGTTAATTCTAAACGGAAAACTACTGGTATGCTTTTTGCTCTGAAGTACCAACAGAAAGAATCGGATGCAACATATGATGATTATATAATTTATCCTTTTAATGTGAATATGAATCAATTATTATCGATAACATATATTGATACTTTTGCATTATGTACAGAACTAAGGAAACTAAAATTTTCTTCTAACACTGGTCCAGATAAGATTCGAATCTTTATTCTAATTAACTACGCTGATGCTTTAGCTACTTCTTTAACATTTTTGTTTAATAACTCGATTGAACATGGCTATTTCCCTGACGTCTGGAAGGATTCATTCATTATTCCATTGTTTCAGGAAACAAGTCTGATATTACAAATTATCACGGTATTGCAAAATTAAGTATTTGAACTTGGTATTGTAATTTTCTGACCTCATCGAATTAGTGCAAAAGCAGTTTCTTCCATTTGGCCTTCAAAATCTACATTTCAAGCCGCTAAATTTACCTTCATACATGGCTAGGCTTGCTCTTATAAAGCTGCCTACTTAAAAAAGCCGTAGAACTATGGTAAACATATTATTTATATTAAACATCATTAATGACAATGTGAGCTCTAGTTTCTTAATAAAGAATATCCAGTTCTATGTTCCACAATGTTTTTCTCTTCAATATATTTTTATATACATATTTTTATTGATTATTCATTAAATGTTATTAAAAGTAAAATTTTATATTAACTATGCGCATAATTTTGTTGAAAATCTAGTTATTTAAAACATATTTATGTATAATGAGTTATATTTCTATTACCTTAAGCAATATTTGTATTACTTTAATTATCTGTACATAAACATAAAACAAATAAATAAAAAAAAATAACGCTAATTTTACAAATAGCGATTTATTGCGAAAACCAGTCAATTAAAAAAAGCGGTTTATAGGCTTAGTACTTCATAATAAGTGCATCCGAATTGACTGAGAAATCCCGTGCCGCAAATGTTTGTGTAATCAAATAGGTATATTTTAATAAGTAAGGAATTCGTAATCGGTATAATGTTATCGTGTTTGATCGACTATAACTTTCTTATAGTATTTCTGGCTACACTTTCGTAATTCCATACGTTAAAAGACACATAACGACAAATAAAACATCATACCCCACTTTAACACTAAGCATTTTGCTTGACTTAAAAGACACATTCAAGTGGAATATATTGTTACGAGAACTAATATCATACTTGGTTAATACTCATTAGCATCCTTGTTAGTATAGAGTTAATTAATTTGGTTAAAACACAATGTTTACACAACTATATAGTGCAACAGCAACATTAACTACACACATACAGATATAAAACAAGAATATATGTATTAATATTTGTTTGTGTACGTGCGTACAAATGGCCAAGAGAAGTTAACATTTAACAATTAATGTTTTTATTTGTGTGGGGTGTATACTTGAGTGTTTTCGTTCTATTACATTTAAAATAATAAACAACCAATTAAGTCAATCTTAAATGACTTTAAACATTTGTTTACATGTTTACTCATTATCCTTCTAGTTGTTCAGATGAATAAAGTTTGAGGAAAAAAAACACCATTTATAATTATTTAATTGTGTATAACAAATGAATATTGCATTGTTTATTTTCATGCAACACATTTAAATACATACATATACATATGTGTTTGCATTTAACCACATAACCACATACATAAATACTTGGAATTGTAAACCTCAAAAGCACAGTTAATAACACGAAGAGTAAAAATGGTAGATACTAGACAGCTGCTTTTACAGAGTGGTATGGTCAGATGAAGCCAAAATCAACCATTTTCAGTAGGATGACAAGGAGTACTACCGACACTGCCCTTAAGAAACTTTAATGAATTATCAAGTGAAAGAAACTATGAAACGTGGCGGTGATAGCTTGATGGTTTGAGCCTGTATCACTTGGTGGCATTTCGATATATTAATTACACTCAGTGGCATAAAGAGAAATAAAGATTTTCTTCATATCTCAGAACATAATATACCCGATTGTTTTGAACAAAGTTCTTATGCGGAGGAAGGAGTTATATTTCAACAGGATGGGGGTCCAAAGCATACGGACAAAATGGTAAAGGTCTGGTTTTCAAATCAAATATTTCAAATGATAAATGAATTGGTCAGCGCACAGTTTCGACCTTAACCCTATTGAAAATCTGTGGACTTTCTTAAAAAACGTCTTGCGCTATATGATAATACTCCAGCAAATTTAAAGGAACTTTGGTCTCGAGTTCAAAAGGAGTCGGATCACCAGGAATTTTGGTTAAAAGAATACCAAGATGTATTCAAAGCGTTATCAAAGCAAAAAGACTTTGGATAAAATATTAATAATTCGAATTAAACAACATTATTTATTTGAACCAATAGAAATCAAGGAGGCCCTGTAATAATTGGGCTACCAAGTAAGAGTTGTTGTCAACATTTTTAATAAAGATAAGAGTTGGAGCCAGATGAAAATAAATTAAGAGCAACGAAACACATCCTATATACTCTTTGCGATACTTGCTGTGGTAACTGGGGTGGCGATCATTTGTCTAATTACCATGGTTGCCCAGTTTTTAAAGAATTACTAAAGAGATTAAGAGAAAAGAAAAATCAAATGAGAAGAGGTATTGTTGAATTAACCTATGAAACTGCTTCTAACCAAGTTAAATCTGAAATGAAAGTAAATGTAGACAAACCTGAAAATATATCATATGCCAAAGTTTTAAAAACAGGTTTCCAACAGCCTAATTGTTGAATAATAATTAAAACCACTAAAATTTAATTATTCTTATTCAACAATTTATTTGCGCTTTGCAAAACAAAATTTGACTATATGTCTTACAAAAAAATAAAAAGAATGTGGTATTCAATTCAGAGTTATATAAAAAAGTACTAATTTAGAGTTACATGCAAAAGTATTAAATAAAAATATAAGTTAAATTTAAAACAATAGAAAATAATAAATATTCATGTTCATATTATATATAATAAAAAGGAAACGATATATATTTCCAAACACTAATGTTCCCCAAAATATGGGAGAGTTAGAAAAGTTTATGCAAACACTTACGGAGAATATTAGCTCTCTTAATCAAAATATGACAAACTATATGTCGTCCATGCAAAACACAATATAAGATCTTTTAAGAGCGCAGAACTAAATTATAAAAATCCTCCTAACAAGAAAATGAATTATGTGAGAGCATGTTTCTGGAATGGAAATGGTTTAAACCAATTCAAATCTGAGGTATCATACTTAATGAAAAAGCAAAATATCGATGTGATGTTAATCTCAGATACTCGTCTCACCAATAAATATAATTTTTATATACCATGTGCATTAATGCACATTATTTCCCCATTTGAAATTAGTTCCCCACCAACGATTGAAAAATGAATAGGTCATATGTTTAGGCAAAGAAATAGTTTAGATTTTTTTCCCGAAATAGATCAAAAAAATTCGCAATTTTGAGCGTGTTATGAAAAAAAGGCTATAAGCTTTCAGATAAAAACAATTGACCTAACCTAATAAATATATTATAATTATTACTTTTAAATAAACATTGTTTCATTTCCAATTTACACAATAGTAAATAGTAAAACGTTTTCTTTTCTTTTTTTTATTTTTTATTTCCATGAAAGGTTAATTGATGAGTAGTTAGAGTAATAAGGATTATATAAAATTTATAAGGATATGATATCATAGCCGGGAAGGTTTGAGCAAAGGAAGAGTAATCATTTTCTTCCTTGTTTAAAGTTTCAGGCGAAAGTTCAGTTATCTTTTCATTTTCTATCTTTTTAGTTTTATTAGTGAATTTGGTTCGGCTGTAGCTTCCCTTTTTTTATCTAACCTAACCTAATGATTTTCGAAGAAGATAAGGATACCATCCTATTGCTACAAGCACGGTCGTATTAAAAGGTAGCAAATATCTTCCGAGAGAAAGGATATCAGTTTGCATTACATGTCACATAAATCTGATTCCCAAATAATTTTCATCTTATAAATTTATAGAAATTTTGTAATTTCTTGATACAATATATTACTCGTAGCTTTGAATATTTTTAAGTGCAAAAACTCTATCTTTTTTAGCAATTACCAGTAAAAATCAATTTATTTTTAGCATTAATACTAAATAATTTAAAATATAACTAAAAACTAACATCTTAGGAGAATATTTTTTAAATTTTAGGGGCATATTTTCCGATTTTAAGAACATTTTTTATGCGAAAAAAACATTTTTTTAGATTATGTTTTTGGTTGCCTTGGTAATCATACAGGCGAGCACCTATGGATACATCCTTACTAAATATGGAATAAAACAGAGTAATAGGCAATAAATATAGAAAAAACAATATGGTTTTTTTTTATTTAAACTATTCAATAAAACAATAGAAAAAGAAAACAAAAAGAAATTCAATGATAAAAAAAGTTATATTCAAAATGTAGTCCATTTTATAAAAAAACTCAATGTGTCCACTTTTGCATGTTTAATATTTTTCAACTTTTTATTTATTTATTAAATCTGCCTGTTATAAATCTCACAATAAGTGTCTAACGAGAACCTAAACGTTTAAAAAGCCCCATATCAGCGTTGTGGTTGGTCGGCTCTACGAAGCCTTTTGTTGGGATGAATCTGTAGTTTAAGGACGCATTTTTTTCTGAATTACTTGAACGTCTTCAACGAATGGCATGGTGCACCCGTCATGGTCATAAGAATTTTTAATTATTACCATCCGGAATACCAGTAAATATATTTGATATTATAGTCTCCATATGCAGGAAACGATCTCCTAGTGTATTAAAGAAATCTTCAAAGTTTTCTCTGGTCATTGAAAATCGTGGTGGGCAATAAATTGAGCTCAGGATTAAATTTCCAGAAAAATATTTAAGGCGAATGGATTCTGCCTGCATATAGTCTTTTGAGAAATTGTCAAAGGCGTAATGTCGTAATCGGTTTTTATTTAATACAGCAGTACTACCAAGATGATTCTGGATGATTATTTAAAATGGTATATTCATTCCATTCATTCCATGGTATATAATGCATTTTAAAATTGATAAAATTTTGTCAAATTGAATAAAATTCAATATATAAAAATAATAAACCCCCTTCAATTTGAATAAAGAATTCAGTTAATTTGAATTATTTGTTTATTCACTTCAACTAAAATTTGGTATTATTAAACAAAATAGTGTGGTTAAATTGAATCAAAATTCTTCAATATGAAGAAATAATTTAGTTAATTTGATAATAGTATTTAATTCAATTTGACAAAAAATTTGTCAAATTAACCACTTTTTAATTAATTGATTCAATTAGTCATATTGACAATTTTTCTTTAGTTTACTTTTTAAGAAGATTAAAAAATAATTAAAATTTCGTTTTATTTTAATTTACGATATCAATTCAATTACGTTCACAACTAAATTGCAAACTATATTTAAAAATTAATAACTTCTTATATTATAATTATTTCTTATAACAAAAGAATTATAATTTACTTAATTGTTAAAATTTTACTTAATAGGTTAACTGCTTGAAATTGTTCTGGTTTTTACAAAATTTATTTGGCTAAACATACTCTTTGAAGATCACACTAGTTACCGTCCTTAAAAACATCAAATTTTAGTTGCAGTTTTAATTTTGGAAAAAAACTGACAAGGCTTTTATAGTACAAATTAAAGATAATAATAATAATAATAATAATAATAATAATAATATTAATAATTCCAAAAGTTCTACCAAAAGTATCATTTTTTTCGTGCTAAATTAGTTTAAAAATGCTAGATATAACACTAAAACACTGAAACTAATATAACTAATGAATTCTAGTTACTCCCCAAAGATTCAAATCTATTATTATTAATTTCTCTTATTTAAAACATCAATTATAGCATTAGTTTATTTAAATTTTAAACTAAAAAAACCCCTAATAGAGCAATCACATCGGCGCGAAATTACGTTGTTTCGTGATTTCGGCCGAAATCATGGAAATTACGTAATTTGCAATACATTTTCACAGTTGCGAAATTTCATGTAGCAATATATTATGAATGGAACATATGTTCACAGCTAGATATAATTGTAAATAATAATTATTATAATTCCAATGTATTGTGTCTGATATAATTGCAAATAATAACTTTTATAATTCCAATCGGACATAATAGATTTTATGATTCGTTTTTTTATGTTATTATTCGAGTTTTTCATATTATTATACCATCTTACTACACTATTATCAGGTTATGATTATTAGTCCATTCTATCATATTATTATTATTATTATTATTATTATTATTATTGTTATTATTATTATTATTGTTATTATTATTCCATTTTATCATATTATTATCTCATCTTATCATATTTCCCAACCTTATCATATTATGATTCCATTCCATTAGAACAAAACACATTAATTCTAAATTATATTTTTTTATATATTAATATGGTTTGAAAACAAAATATGGTTTAAGAAAAAAGGAAAAAGATTGAAAATATTTAATGCTTGTAGAAGTAATGATATTTTTTAAGTTAATAAAATTTTTTGTATACATACAATTTTTATTGAATATAAATATTGAATGATAAAACTGAAACAAACAAATTGTTATTATGGACACATATTATTTAAATTAATGAAAATTAATAATGAAAACATAATATTGTTGTAGTGAAAATGCCGTAACCATGTTTTTTCTTTGCATGTGTGTTCAACATATTTCAACAGTGAGATGTAAAAAAAATAGCTGACAGTTTTTTTCACTTATATAAAAAAGTAAAATTGAAAAATTATTTTGTTTAATTTTTACGGTAAAATGTGACTAAAGAACAAAAAATTAACATAAATAAAGTGAATTTATAAATAAAAAACAATATTTTATTGACAAAAACAATATATTTTAATTAATATACCCCACAAATTTATGTAAACAAAAAGTATCAGCTGTTAACGAAATTACATCAAATATCATTTAGCCATTACGAACAGTTTGGATTTCGTTTGTAATTTCGGATTGAAATTACATTGTTTAGCGCCGGCCTGAATGCGCTTTAATTTTACATTTATTTTCAAAATTTTCAGTAACAAAAAACCCGATTTAAGATAAATCTAAAAATAGTAGCCATCAATAATATCGCTCCTTGTTTTGAATTTAAACTGCATACTTATTTTTTTATATAAATTTTCTTATGTTTTATTCAGCTTTATCGTTCTCAAGATACGCCTCACAGATCTTTTATTTTGGCCGATATTTTGGCACCTTCAGCTATTTTGTGTATGAATATTTTGTTGTTATGTTTGATAGTTCTCCACGTTTTGCAAAGTGGAAATTACTTTAATACTTATGCACTAAGTTGCAATTGATTTTAAAAATGGACAATAATTTATAAAATATAAAAATTAAATTTCAGTTTATCTTTTTTAAAAATTCTTAGTGTAGCTATATTGGATCCGCCATTTTGAATTCTTAAATTTTTCTTTTATATTCGTAACCAGCAAAACCTCCAAAATCAAATTTGCATATTACGAATTTGCAGTACTCTATTTATGGACAAAAAACTGGATTCGTGTCAAATTCTTTTTTTAATATATTTCGAATATATATGAACCATTTCAAAAAAATTTCCAAATTTTTTGAAACCGATTTCATGTATCTTGTACTTCTAAAGTTTGCTTTAAAAACAGGAAAACTGTTCATGCATTTTGCTAGACCTTAAAAAGTACCTAAGAAATCCAAAATTTTAGATCATTCACCTAAAATCTCAAATTATAAAAAATTATAAGAAATTAAGCTTAAACTTTCAGTTTTGCACTGACAAGCCACATCTTATAGATTCAAAATATTAACCAGTCGAGGAACAAGACTTAGGAAATTCATATTTTGTATAAGAAGTAACCATTTTACTATGTGGTAAAAAGTTATACAGTGATAAAAAATGAAACCAAAAATTTACGATTTTTTTAAATTTGCAGTTTTCTTGATAGAAAATTTGAGCGTATAATTGGAATTAAATTTAGAAAATAGAATTTTAAAGACGAAGTGATTCTCTATAATTTGAAGTAAATCTCGTTGATGGCAGGAAACCAGGCATAATATCCCATTATCACAAATTTCCATATAAGAAATAAACAACCAAAGAAACTTCCTTATAATTTTATAGAAATTGCACAGAATAACGCGTAAACAGAATTTTTTAAATTAAATGACACTTCCGAATCAAAGGAGCGTAAAAATATTTTAAAATACGAAAATTTTATGGACTTTTTAAAATTTTCACCAGATTTTTAAATTATGTTCCGCATTTTCTTAAGACCATATATGACTTTAGATCATTTTAAAGTTTCTGTAAAGAATCATCTTAATGATTAAAACTGATAATGTGAAAAAATTAAGAATCATTATTTACTACAGCGGCATTCTTTTCAAAACGCATTTCGCTTGCTTATTAATACACCGAATTACAAGTTATAATATTGATATCAAGTGAAAGCATTTTATTTGTTTAATACTAAAATTCAGGGAGCGTCAAATAAGGATTTAAGGTCCAACCATATACAATACTTTTGCTTCAATTGCAACTGACAGCTGCAGTAAAATACACGCATATGGTACGGAACCAAATCAGAACGCCAAACTTCTGCGTACGTACTTTGTACGTAGTACGTAAAAGTATTTTACCATTTTCTTTTTTTCTGTTTCTTATTATTATTTTTGGACGAGTACGAAAATTAAATATGCAATTATTTATTTCAATTGAAAACATAATTTAATGTTTACATTTTTATATTTTATTATAAAACTTTTGTATTGTATTCGGAGGGGCCTTTATAATTATGTGAAAAAACGATGTTTTTAACCTCAAAAATCAGCTCCACATATTTCGCATTATAGTTCGAATTTTAAAATAATAAAAACTATTCTCGATGTAAACTTATCACTAAATAATACACATGTTTAAAATTTTTTGAAAATTCACTTAAAAAAAAAAACGAAAATCGTGTTTTTGGTAAGGAATGTTATTATGAGTATTAAGATTTAAATGACTATATTTTTCAAACCAGTATTGATATTCATTTGACAAAGTATGTTTGTTATTACCCGCTATTTTGAAAGATTTTTAACCAATAAAAATTTTTAGCTATTTACAAAATTGTGAAAAAATGTATAATATATCGATAAATATTGAAGAACTTTGAATGCATAAATAATTGAATGCATAAATATTGCTTAATAAAACCACAAATCGACCTTTGTATCAGGGGAATTAAAAATAATATTTTAATTATATATATATATATATATATATATATATATATATATATATACATACATATATATATTTATACATACATATATATATTTATTTATATATATTTATTTATTTATTTATTTTGTTAAGATAAAATGAAAAATTAATTAGAATTATTTCGAAATTTATTTCTATTCAATTAAATATTTTCTGATCCACAGAAAACCTATTTCAAATGGCTATCGCAAATTTTGATAATGTTTTGAAGAAAGTGGGTTTTTTTTAATTTCAGGATATATGGGATGTATGCGTGTCTTTGCACCGATTTTTTAATCTTTGTACATATTCACTTTAGGTTCAAAGTATAATGTATACCAAGTTTAAATTTTCTACGACACCTCCTTCAATTTTTAAAACTCAGATCAGTGTTTTGGATGAAAATTCTTTTTGTACCATATTATGCGTTTGTTCTAATGTTTATAACTCACAGAAAAAATCTTCGGACCCCTACTCTAAAGTATACTGTTTGATTCAGAATCCCATTCTGAATCGATTTAACAATGTCCGTCCATCCGTTTGATCGGCTGGCTATCTGTCCATGTAAACACAATTATAAGATATCTTTATGAAATTTGGCACGGTTCATTATTTAACCTAGCCCCCGGAATAAAGGTTTATCGATTATAAATGACTTAAATAAAGCAAAATTTTAACGAAAGTCTTTGCAATGCAGTATTGTGTAGCTACCAATTCTTATGCTAAATTTCATGAAGATCGGTCCATAACTAACAATAGCTTGTATATGAACGCCTCTTAGTTAGCATCAAGTTAATATTCAACACAAATAAGTTTCATATATTTAATTAGAAATCACAGCGCAAAATTTTATGAAGATAGGTCCTTTATTATCATAGTTCTCATATCCTAAAATGTATAAAGTGTATAAATTCATTCAAATGTTAGTATTAACGTAATATTCGATATTCGTATGTTTTATTTTATACTTAATACAAGTCCACAATTAGGCACTGGTCTAATATAAGGCCCCACCCCGAATTTTGGTGCACATGCACAATGGTTAAAGAATTGATATTTCAGCTATAAATTATATTTGTTGTGCAAGATTTTGTAAACGGATTGATTTTGTGGTGTTTTACTACGAGTAATTCTGTTTTCTCGATAAATTTCATTATTAAGATTTGTTTCTATATCTTAACCGAACTATTAACATTTGCTTTACATTTGGAGTTCTTGTAGGTACTTTATTAATAATAAAATTCATGATCTATGAATAAAATTATGTGCCTTAACACAGACAAAATCTAAATCTTAAGCACTAATATTTTCTTTATACCAGTTGGAGCCGCCCAAAATGGAGTTTGTCATAAAGCCTTTGGATTATTTCGCAAACCACATTCAGCAACTGAAAACGTGATGAAAACCTGTTCGTTTTCTCTAATTTTGTATTATGATTGTGGAAAGTAACAAAAAATACATGCAATTTAGCCTAATTTTGTCGTTTTAAACGACTGCGACTTCGACATTTAATACGTTTATACGCACGATTATTGCAAATAAAAATAACTTGCAAATAAATAACTCACTGTTTATACACAAATTGCAAAAAGAAATGTGCTTCCTTATTTGTAGTGAAGGATGGGAAAATTCTTAAGTTCATTGAATAATTGTAGAAGAATACATTGAAAAAGTTTTATTGGACACCATCATTAGCACTCTTCAGCGTCCCACCGCGGTGTTCTATGTAAACTTCATCAATAAGACTTACAACTTTTTGGGAAATGGAGTCTGTAATTTATTTTCCCTATATGTTATTACATCAGTTTTGTTTTTAATTTTTAATATAATTTGTTGATTAAGTTAACAAACCATCGTTATACATTTCAGAATCATCTATTATTTCCACATTACTTGAATCATTAAAATAACTTTTGTAATAAACATAAAATGAAACAACTCAAAACTAAAGAATTTGCATATACTTTTGTTTCACTTTTTGTAGAATATTAAAAATTTAAAAATTTTGTTAGTTCGAAAAGAATAAAAAATTTGTTCCTCGAACAATTTCGAAACAAATTTCAGACAAAGATTTATGCAAGACTATTATTCGAAATTTTAAAACAGAAATCAAATACAAACTTTTATATTTGGAAATTTCTAGTGTTTCCCAACTTCGAGTGAAGTAGGAAGCATAAGAAGTTTTTGAATATAATCTTAAAAGTGTTTTGAATCTTAGAAAGATTTTCTTTCTTTATTTATAAATATATAACGCCTTTAAAAGATTTTCTAACACTTAATATTTACAGTACTTATCTCACTATATTTATAAAATATTTCTGTCCAGTTAGTTTCGTAATATAATATTTAATAATCTTAACAATGTTCGTATTTATATACCGTTCTTCTATTCATAGGTTCGTTTCGCACTTTTTGGGTAAAGTGCGGTGAATTGAGAAAAAGGTAATTTTTCTTCCACAAATATACAATAATGTACAAAAGTACGGGAACACAAAATTCCAAATTGCTTGCCCATAAATAAAACATCAAACTGTTTTAAAAATTCGTATGTAAATGTAATTTTATTATTCAGCATATTTGAATATTTTTAATTTTTTTTAATTGAAACTCTCCTGTTAGTACCAAAAACAAATCATTTTTTAATTCATTTTCGTTCAATTTTTTTATTGTATGTT
Organism: Protocalliphora azurea; assembly: GCA_932274085.1. Classification (NCBI taxonomy): domain Eukaryota; kingdom Metazoa; phylum Arthropoda; class Insecta; order Diptera; family Calliphoridae; genus Protocalliphora; species Protocalliphora azurea. The sequence continues at coordinate 80,969,412 of OW026520.1, forward strand.
TTTATTTTTTAATTATTTGACAATTTACGTGATCTACCCGAAGAAATATTCTGGGCTGTTTCGTGCAAGACGAGGAACATTATTTTTTAGAAATAGCTCTCATTTGCTCTATCTGGGAACAAAGCTTATGCTTTAGCTTGAACATTTTATATCCAAATTAAAAAGATTTAAATTAAAATTTTATATTATAAAACAAAATTTCCATTGCACAGAAAAAAATATGTCTAGAATTTTTTTAAATAAATCTCTTATTGACTTTAAATTTTAATCTAATAAAAATAATTATTTGATTCTATTATTTTGTTTTATTGAATGTAAATAATTTAAAGTTTTACTGGTAAAGCAAAAACAATTTTGAATTTTGACAAATAAAATAAAAAATATAACGTATATAAAATTTTCCACTTGAAAAAATAAGACAAATATCAATCGTCGTCGTCTTTTTAAGACTTTAGCATCATAAGCGCGAAGATTTATTGCGTTTATTAAACAATGCCCGTCCATCTGCAAGAATGACTGAAAATTGTATAAATTTTGACATGAGAAACTTTTGGTATATAGTGTAGGTGTATTTCCTAATGTTTAGCAGTATATTGGAACGAGGTAAGCAATGCTGTTGGTTATTAACTTGCAATTAACTCCAATTTAATTTTATGTTTTTACAACCAGATTTTGTACCATGAAAGGAATACATGGAATTACGAGTAAATCTTGTTAAGATATATGTTATTCAATTTGAAGAGTCTTTTAGAGAGATGATAAGATGAACACGAAGAAACCAAAATTTTAGGCTAAGTGTAATATTAATAATAAGTAACATTCTTAATTAACATTTTTGCTGATTTTATAATAAATATTGTTTGAATTTCTATTCAAAACCAAAAAATAATTTTAATCTTTTAATTTAAAAAATAATAGATTTTTTTTTAGAATGTTTAAATATATTATTTAATAAATAATATAATTATTTTAGTAAAGAGACATTTTTTTCTATTAAACAAGAATTTAAATATTAGAGTTTGCAAATTTTGTGATAGGTCCGAATTCATTTAAAAGAATTATTAAGAATTTAATAATAAAATATGAAATTTAATTTTGTTCTGTACACTTTCACGTACTTTCTCCGGTCCCAATGAGTCAAGTAAATCAAGGATTACTGTTAGGGCTAAATATGCAAAAAATCTGCTGTAACAAATCGATGTCAAAATTCTTTAAATTGTCTGAAACAGGTAAGTAAATAACAGTTTGGTTTGAAGCCCCGGAAAAATTTGATTTTGAATATTTTTGATTGCCCTGCTAATTACACATATTTTATCAAAAAGTTAATAGAAACATAAATACTATGTATTTGAGTTTATTTTATTTGTTCTAAATTTTTGTAAAATAAATAGCTATATTACCGCATTTGTCATATTCAAATAATATTTAGAATCCAAAAAATAGTATACATACATTAGTTTAGAAAAATAATGCTCCTTTTAATTTATATGTAGGTAGGACTTTATTAAAAGTTTCTTCATTACATATCGTTTAGAACATGTTTTCTGAAAAATCGTTTTTTTTAGTTATAACAGTCTTGAAGTAAATGAGCGATATATTATTGTTATGTTTTTTCCTTTCAAAAACGTTTGTTTGGATTCTTTACATAAATCTGAGTGAATTTTATTTACTTTAAAATTTCAAATACAGATCTTTATTTTATGCCTTAAAACATATAAGTTATATCACACAGTTAAACTATTTTAGCATTTACACACAATAGCGACTTCACGAATCAAAGATAAATTTACTACTGAACTGAACGTACAATTTCACATCCGCTAATATACTGTGTCTGTGCTAAAAATGTATCTTTTGTAATCTTCTAGTAACGTCATGAACCATCTAGTAGCTTATTTATAATAGCTTACAATATACAAACTATGTTTCTTACTAATACATAAACAATAATTATAAATGTTTTTATATTTATATAGTGTCTGACGCTGATGCATAAGCCATAAACATAATAATAATTACCATGTTTTATGTTTATCTTCAAAAATTGACTTATCTTTGAAACCTCTTAACAATTATAAATTGGATAATTTATACGGCCTAGAGTCAAGCAGGTAATAATGTTTTTACTGATTTATTTACGTTTGTAAAAATTGAGCGGTGAATTATACCTAACATACTTTTATTTAATCAAACCATTGAATACATGTATACATTCAGTAAATATTATTCAGAATGCTAATTATAGAATATTATCAATATAGGAAAGTACAAAAAACAGTTACACAATTTTATACACATATATATGTATCTACATTGTACATAGGTATAGTTTTTAATCAAACCTGAATAAATTATAGTTTTAATGTTATGATAACACACATTTTCCATGACAGATTGATTTTATTTTTAGCAGTATAGTAATAAAAATAATCAGCAATCGCTACGTGATAAGCGCTGAAAGACACACAACGATATCTTGGAGTATTTTTTATATACAATATGTCTATAAAAATGTACAAAGTTTTAATGGTTCACAAAATATTGAATAAAATAACAAATAGAGATAGAAGAACGACACTCAAGGGTGACAATGACAACATATTATCCTTGGGCTAAATATTTCAACTTCAAGCATAAAATGAGGAAGACGTTGGTAAGACTTAAGCTCCAATGACTTAGAAGTTAAAATAATTTATTGATTCTCCTTCGTTTTAGAGAGTTATATAAATGTATACTGAATGCATATAAATACATAAAAATATTCGTCAAAATTAACATACTACATGTTAATGCATTCAAATGTGTTAAATGTAAATATGTGTGTGTAGTTGAAAACATTATGATGTTTTTATTTAAATTAGAATTGTAGGGTTTTGTCCTAAATAAATATTTGTCAACTACATGTAAATTTTTAGCTGTTTGAATAGCAAAACCACTGGTCTGTGTAGAAAAATATATTAAAAATATAGTGTAATTCCAAAAAATGTCAACCCAAAATTACTGTTTTAAAAATTTTAATTCTTTGATTTCTTTTTGTTTTTTAATTGGAATGTATATTAGGGTGGATCGAAAAACAACGTTGTGACAGTCACAACCTAGAATGAAAGAATGGTTCACGAGGTTTCTAAAAATGCAAAACTTATTATAAGTTCCATATCGTTATATATTTTTGTGGACGTCGGGTATTTTTGTTAAAAATTAACAAAGTTTAAGTTTAAATATCTTCTAAGCGCTTTATCTGATTTTAACAAAATTAGAGTCAATGGAAAGGACTGATATTTCTCATTATCACAAAATCATAAAAGTTACATAACTTCCTGGCGCAAAGACCTCTAAAATGAAAAAAATCCTTTATCCTAGGATATACTGGAAAAAGTCTTTTAAATTTAATTATTTTTTGACATGATGCTTACAATTATGCTGTCGTTATAGCGTACAAATGTCTATAGCAGTTAGTATAATTTTACTAACAATTAATATCTTTTTAAGTGTTCTGATACTTTTATTTTAAATTTAGTATCAAAATATATAGGAAAGGATAAAAACAAGCGGTGTTGGTTAAAATTGACCATAAGTACCCTATATGCTTTTGTATAGGCACTAAAAAAATATATTATATGGGATTATGGTATATATGACCATGGCATTTATGGACCGACCATTATAAAATTTAGTGGATCGACTTATACTTTTACAAAATTTAGTTGTGTTAAATTGTATCTCGATATTAATATTTGTGTGAGATTTATGCACGTTTAATTGATTTTCGAGAATGGGGATTATATGGGAAACATGAAAAAAATGATCAATTATGGACCGATCTTTATAAAATTTAGTACAACGATCTTACTTGTATCAAATTTATGTGTGCTGAAATTTACATAAATACGACATATCTCAAACATTTGCATGCGTTAAATCACTATTCCAGAGAAAAAGTTGTATGGGTTATATGTGAAATAATGGATTAATTTCAGTAGATTTTGCCTTTGTAGCTCCATATATTAAATTTGAGTAAATTATCTTTAAAATCGTTACAAACAATTCGGCGGATTTTGTAACGTTTGCTTACAGTTAAAGGTCTGTTAATTTGCTCCTGAATTTTGTAAAATAATATCAAATTATTTTGTCGGGATCAGGAATGTACTATATATGACATATTTTAATAAATAATGATCTATTATATTAAAATTTGAATAAGTATATCAATATATCTAAAAACGTCTTAATATCTAATGGAAAATGTGTTAGTTAGTAATTTCTTATGCCATTATGATCCCATTTTGAATTTTTTATACTATAACGACAAATCTATTGCAAAAATCGTGTAAAAAAAGAATAAAAATTAAAATACCCTTATTCAAGATATCCAAGCACAAAGGATATTTTTCATTTTAGAGGTCTTTGCGCCATGAAGATATTTAGTTGTTATATTTTATGATAAATAAGAATCTCAGTCCTTTCCAATGATACCAAGTTCTCTGAAACCTGATAATGAACATAAAAGATATTAAAGTTTAAATTTTTCTAACTTTTAATAAAAAGCTTGAGGTGTCCAACTTTAAAGGTTTATAAAATACGCCATATGAAGCGCATAGAGGAGTAGATTATTATCAAAATCGGTGGTGGTCAGAATCCAAGGTGGGTCGAAATTTTTTAGAATTACCCTATACGTAAATAGATTTTGATATTCATATTTGATACGCCTGAATTTTTTCTTTACAATTATATATAAAATATTCAAACAAAATAAAAAATAGTACATACAGATCAAACTCTAAAAAAATCACTACCACTACTTTTATCGTTTTTATTAAGAAAAATAATTTTTGTATTCATTATATGCAAATTTATGCAAACATTGAAAAAACGCAGTTTTGTATAATAATTGTAAAATATCTAAAAACTTACTTTTTAAGCGTAAAGCTTGAAAAACTTGCCCTATAGTATAAAAGCTCGATTTCGCCTGTTTGTTTTTCTGAACAATTAAAAAATTCTATAGCAATTTGTGGTTTTGTAAAAATAACAATACAGAGTACACTTTTTACACGTAAACACTAGGGTATTTACTCGTATAATGTTTGCTAGATTACTCGACAAATTAAAATCGATTAACTGTGCGAGTAAATTAAAATTAAAGATTTCGATTAAAATTTTTTTTCGAAGAAAATGAATTACTTTTAGTCACATAAATGGAAAAGTAAATGGAAGGACTCACGTTTTCTCCCTTAAAAATGTATTCTTGTAAAATCATAGAACACAAAAAATTAAACAAATATGATGGAATGGTGGAATTTTTAACACTTAAGGATATAACTTAAAATGCAAAGAATATTACCGGAAAAATTAATGTTATTATTTTTATCACAATATGTTAAATTCACTATTTCTGAAGCTCTTTTTCAGTACGTCATAAAGTATTTTCTATATTTACCATTTTGGAATTACATCCTTTTCATTTTTAAAATATGTATTTAAAAAAAAATGTAGCATATTCTGTAACCTGTGAAAAGTTTTCGAATTATATTTCTCATCTCGATTTTAACATTTGAAATGAACCTAAAATGGTCGATAATATTAATCACTCTTAAATAATTTACAGTACTGGCTATTCTAAAATGAAAGAAAATTATAGTTTTATATGTAAATATTAGTTTTATATTTACTAAAAGTAAATAAAAAATTAAAAGAAAATTTAAAAAAATGAGTACAAATATTAGTCGAATAACTCGAGCAATTTAAAAGTTTTACTCGATTATTCGAATAATTCAAAGGTCGAGTAAAATGAATACCCTAGTAGTAAGCACTTATTACATATACATTAATAACGTGAAAACCGTAAATAAAATTATGATAAAAACAGATTTATTCAAAAACTAGATTTTTTGAAAACATCTAACTATGTAAATTACCGTGTTTTATTATTTGTTTAGATTTTTTAATATTTTTTTATTCCCGGGAAACGCTGAGAAAAAAGTATATTTTGCATTTCTCTATTATCGGTAATTTTATATTGGAATTTGAGAAATTAAAATAAAAAATCTTTTGTGTAAAATTATTTCACAAAGAGACTAATTTAACTGTTCATTGAAATAGTTTAATTTGAGTTTTATTTATTATGTTATTATTTAATACAATTATAATTATTATTTTGAGTTGTAATGATTTCATTAATTTACAGATCTGTTTTTGCATATTAATATTATTGCTCTCAGCTTATTTGTTAGTGTATTTAATTTTGTTATGTTTATTATCGTTATATTATTTGACTCAATTATTATTTTTTAATTATTACTGTTCCATTCCTTAACATGCTTGATCATGATTGTTTATTTATCTAGATGTACTTGATTTTCCATTATTCTTTTGTTTACATTATCTTATTTTTGTTCTCTCTCTTATCAATGCAAGTTACATTATTATGACTCATCTACAAGCACTCAATTCTCATTTAAATATAAAAAGGATTAAGGGTTTATTTTTATTGATTTGTTTTTCCGATGTAAAGTTAAAATATTATTTAATAATAAAAATCATTCGCTTATGAACAGTCAAATGGTAAGGTTGAAAAAAATATTTAGCATGTGTTTCCTTTAATAATTAAATAATATTAAGAGGGCATTTTATGACTGATTTGTCCCTTATCATAAAGTAATAAAAAGTTTAGTCCAACTAAGTAGTATATCGCCCGGTTTGGATTAGCTAAATAGAAAATAAATAAATAATAAAATACTAATAGAAGTGAAGATAATTTCTCCCTTCCTATAAGTGGTGCCCAACGGAAATTTTTTAATTAGACTACGAGATTATTTTTAATTAGAACTGACGAAGAAACTCCTGTGTAATTAACATATAATATTGTTGTTGATGAATCTATCAACGTTTTTGTTGCCTTTTTCTCTTTCAAAGCTTTTTATTTTGAACCTAGTTGTTTCTCTTTTTCTTTGTTTTAATGAGAATATGGACGAAGTCCTTGTAATACCTTCACTAACACAGATAGTCCCAATAGTAGTGGTCGTAATTTCACAATAATTTAAAGTTTTATAGCAACGATACTAGTTTACAAAAAAGCTGAAAATATTTCAGATACGTATGCCTTAATTAGCCTCCCACTAATATTAGAACGATATGCTTCTACATAGTGGCAGAATGTAAAGCAAGAGGCCAAAACGTTTAGTCAAGCTACTGAGCTTTTAAGAAAAGCTTTTGCATCACCAAAGCCTGATTGGCGAATTTTTAATGAAGTTTTTCAGAAAAAACAAAGACTATTTGAAACCACAGATAGCTTCGTGTGCAAGAAACGAAGACTTTTCGCACAATTATCTGAAAAATTGCCTGAGCAAACAAAGCTTAATATTGTATATGGCCAGATAAGATATAAGAGAAAATGTATCCAGAGATAAGTAGATGGGTAATGGTGGACCACGACATCAAAGGATGCCGCCGCCGCTTTTCCAATTGGAATGTGTGTGTTGTGAGAGTGAGAGAGAATAGTTATTTGGTGTGAGAGAGTATTGTCAGGTGGATTTGTGTGTGTTAAGGTTTTGAGGATTGATTTTATGTGTGATGAAAGAAAACCAGTTTTAGTGTATAGATAGAAAATAGACACCTGTTGTGTTTTTAAAGATCAAGGTGGTTGAAATGTGTATTTTCCTCGTTCGTGATTGGTGGTTGGTTTTATGTTGGCTATGGCGGAGATAATTTTTTATATTTTTGTTGGTGTGTTGGTGTTAATTTTTCTATGATTGTTTACTATCTATAGATCTTTGTTTTCTGGATGGGAGTTTGTAACCTAAAATATTAGTATTTGGTGTGAGAGGGTATTGTCAGGTGGATTTGTGTGTGTTAAGGTTTTGAGGGTTGATTTTGTGTATGATGGAAGAAAACCAGTTTTAGTGTATACATAGAAAATAGATACCTGTTGTGTTTTTAAAGATCAAGGTGTTTGAAATGCTATGATAGAAATATTTTAATATTTTTGTTGGTGTTTTGGTATTAATTATTCTACGAATGTTTACTAGCTATAGATTTCTCTTTTCTGAATGGGATTTTGTAACGTAAAATATTTTGTTGGAGGAATATTTGTTGAATCGTATTCCAATTGAATTTTCTACTTGTATGTGAAGGTATAATAAGCAGCAGTGAACTTCATTGACTTTGATATTTTTAGGAAATATTTATGAAATCGTTTGTGAAATGTGTATGCGGTGGATTAGTATCTATGAGTTTCATTGGTTTTAGTTGGTATTTTTAAAAAATTTATGTAAGTAATTGGGATTTTTGAAATATGTTTGTAAGAGAAATGAATTTGCAGAAAGAGTTTTGTAACTTAAAAAAAAAAGACAATGATTTTTAGTTTTATTTATTTATTTTGTTGATAAAAAATTTGTAATATGTTTCTATTAGATGTATTACATTATCTTTTTTTAATTCAAATTTAATACAATCACACAAAATGTTTGATCTACAATCGCAAATGTTGCATATCGTAGGGCAGTTGATAAAATGTTTTCCATGAACAGAGGTAATTAACTCCATATTTTCATATTGGTCTAGCATTCCCTTAAAAGAGCTTATCATGTATAAATGTTCATCAAATATGCTCCCTTGAAAATCATATAAAAAGTTCTCTATTATATTTCTATATGTCATTTTCTTTAAAATGTTTTTCCTCTTTATTCTTTCTTGTCTTCTCATTTTCAACTGCTTTCATTCGACTTGTATGCCACTATTTAAACAATATCCGTTTAGATCCTAAAACTTGAATGATCATGATTTTTGATTTTATAAAATGGACAAGTTTATGAGTGGAATAATTAATTCAAAGACCAAAAAAACCATTCTTCTTTGTATTATTATTCTTTGTATAATTTGAAACATGTACATACATACATAAGTATTGATCATATAAAATATGTTGACATGACATTTCAAGATAGCAAACCAAAAACCTCAAGGTGAAAACAGGTAAATACTATTTTTTACAAGATTTATGAAAATTAAAAAAGGGTTTCATAATTAAAAATTTTATCTTGTATACCATAAAAAGCAAACCACGAGACATTTATGACTTCCTTTGTTAAAAAAAGTTAGTTTATTTTCTAACACTTTCCTTAATGTCATACTGTTAACAGTGAAGAAATGTATTTTAGTATTTTAGTCATTTGTAGTATTATTTAAGCGCTCTATGTAAACATTTTCTAACCTACCTAAGAATATTACTATTTTCCCCCAATTAGTATATTATACCATTCCGTAGTGTCAATATATGTCCAAAAATTAAAAAAAAAAAAAATTTAAACCCGAAGTTTTATTTCATTGCGCATTCAAATATTAAACCAAAGTGAAAAAAAGTCTTAGTGAATTATACGAAAAATAATTGAAATTTTAATTAAAAAATAATAATAATAAAAAACAAGAAATAATAATGGCTCCAGTATCCTGCTCAATTTGTGGAATCAAATCCAGCAACGCCAATATGCTCAAGGCTGATCGCTCCCTTCATTGCGACATATGCAAAAAGTTGTTCATGTCCCATTTAAAACTGAAGGAACACATGAATGTAGAACACGGAACCTCAATAGAAAATTCCATTACCGATCAGCATGAAGCATGTCCAATTTGCGAAAAAAGTATTAAGAAAACAATTTTGAAGGCCCACATAAACCTACATTGTCACTTTTGTGCCAAAGTTTTCATGAGTACAAGAAAACTTATTGAGCATAAAGATACCCACAACAACCCCAATCCTTCTACATCATCAACAAATAGACATTGCAAAGAATGTAATGAAATGATTCCAATTTCCTCTTACAGCTCTCACATAAGATCAAATCAACATAAAGAAAATTTTGAGGCAATTACCATTAACGAAAAGTTAACTGTGAGAAATAGTGCTTTCAATGGACGTATTGAAGCATATTCGTTCTTAAACAGCAAGGAGGAACTTCTGATGCCAGAGGAATTTTTCAATTCCGCAAAAGATGTTGTTATTGATCAAATTAGGGAATGTATTGCAAAACATACTCTCTTTAAAAGTAATATGGAGTTATTATGTGACTACATGAAGACAATTAATGATGACCTAATAATAGCACCAATGGCTCATATCTCAAAAATGACTTTGGTAACTATGGCCGATGACATCACAGAAATATTTACAAAGCAGAGGAAATTGTCACAAAAATGGGGGAATTCCAGGAGAGAGATAGTGGATGGACACTATTAAAAATAAATTCTCTGGAAATCAACATAAACAAAGTGAGTGTAATAAGAGGATCCCAATTAATCCCACTACCAAAGAAAATAAGTAAAAAGGGATCATGCATTAATGTAGAAAACAGAGACGTTTACTGCTTCAAATGGACTTTGGTTGCAGCTTTATATGAGGGATTGAATATGAGGCAAAGGAAAAATTGCAATGCATACAACATTAATATTGAGAGCCCCATAATATCTATTGGTGAGCACATACTAAATTTTGAGGGATTAGAATTCCCACTACCTTTTAAAAATATTAAAAAATTTGAGAAAAAAAATTCGGTGAGCGTCAATGTTTTCGGCTTCGATGGCACATCCATTGTTGGACCATATTATATAACAATAGAAGAAAAATCTACACATGTGAACATGCTCTTGCTGCACTCTGATGAGAAATATCATTATGTTCTGATAACTGATCTCTCAAAGTAAGTTTTTTTTTTTATTATTATTATTTTTTTTATGGTTCTAATTTAATAATTATTATTATTTTTTTCTTTTAGACTAATTCGGTCTAATATAACATCGCATAGCAACAAAATTTTAATTTGTAATATGTGCTTATATTACACTCACAATGAGCATTCTCTCAATGAGCACAAAAAGAAAGATTGTGGAGAAAAAGTTGTGGAACTGCCCAAGCCTGAGAATGCTGAAATAAAATTCACAAACCTCCAAAAACAAATCGATGTCCCATTCGTCATTTATGCTGATTTCGAGTCCATTTTGGAGAAAAGAAATGATATAGTGAGTAAAAATATAGTAAATATACAAAAGCACATTCCATGTGCTTTTAGTTATAATATTAAGTGTAGTTTTAAGAACGAAAATAATAAGATGAGGTATTATTTAGGAGAAAATGCCTCTAGAAATTTTGTTGAACAAATAGTTAAAGATTCAACTGACATTTATATTAATCATTTGTCAAAAGTAAAGCTGATGATAATGACACCAGAGGAAATTGACGTTTTCAATAAGTCAATAATGTGTCACATTTGTCAAAAACTTTTAAATAATGATAAAGTAAGAGACCACTGTCATCTCACTGGTAACTTGCGCGGAGCTGCTCATAATGAGTGTAATTTAAAGTGTAAGACTCCAAAATTTATACCAGTAATTTTTCATAACCTTTCTGCATATGATATGCACCTGTTTTGTAAAGATCTTTCCACAATAAAAAATGCGACTATAAAAGTTATTCCACAAAATAAAGAAAGATACATTTCCCTATCTGTATTTATTAAAATAGATAGTCATAGAAGCTTTGAGATAAGATTTTTAGATTCTGTTAGGTTTATGGCTTCCAGTTTAGACACTTTAGCTAAAAATCTCGATACAAAAGATTTTAAGAGTGTTCGAGAACATTTCAATAACGAGGATAAATTTAATCTCATTAGAAGAAAGGGAGTATTTCCATATTCATATATGGATTTTTTTGCTAAATTCAATGAAAGCCAATTGCCTAGCAGAGAACACTTCTTTAATATTTTAAATAATGAAGAATGTAGTGAGGTTGAATATGAGCATTGGCAAAGAGTATGGAGAGAATTCAATTGTAAGACTCTTCTTGACTACACCGAGCTTTATCTGAAATCAGATGTACTTCTTCTAACAGATATTTTTGAAAATTTTAGAAAGATTTGTAAAAGCATTTATAATTTAGATCCTTGCAATTATTATACTGCACCTGGTTTATCTTGGGATGCAATGCTCAAAACAACAAAAATCTCACTAGAATTATTTACAGATAGGGAAATGTATCTTTTTATACAAAATAGCATAAAAGGTGGTTTAGTTCAATGTTCGAAAAGGTATTCCAAATCAAACCATAAATATATGGACAATTTTGATGAGCAGAAACCATCAGAATATTTAATGTATTTAGACGCGAATAATTTTTATGGCTGGGCAATGTCCGAATACCTTCCTTATGGAGATTTTCAATGGGTACATTTTGAGAACTTTGATAAGTTTGATGTTTCAAATATATCAGATTCATCAGAATATGGATACATTTTAGAAGTAGATTTAGAATATCCTGACTCACTCCACGATTTACACAATGACCTTCCATTTTGTCCACAAAATAAAACTCCAAATAATTCCAAGTGTAAAAAATTAATTGCAGATTTATATAATAAGTATAATTATGCGATACACTATAGAGTTTTAAAGCAATGCATTGCAAATGGTCTAGTTTTAAAAAAGATTCATAGAATTTTACAATTTAGACAATCTGCATGGTTAAAAACATATATAGATTTGAATACTATCCATAGAACAAATGCTAAAAATAATTTTGAGAAAGATTTTTTCAAATTATTAAACAATGCTGTTTACGGGAAGACAATGGAGTGTGTAGACAAAAGAAAAGATATTCGTATTGCTACAGAGTGGGAAAATACAAATAAAAATCATTTAGGCCTTCGATCATTAATATCCAAACCAAATTTTCTAAGTTTATCAAAATTTAATGATACAATGTATGCTGTTAAGTTGAAGAAAATGAATCCCTATTATAATAAGCCCATTTACATTGGGTTTGCAGTGTTAGAGCTATCAAAATGGAAGATGTATGATTTCCATTACAGCTACATGAAACCCAAATTTAGGGAAAACCTCTCCCTCAACTATATGGACACAGATTCATTTATTTATTCTATTATAACTGAGGATTTTTATGCTGACATTCGCGGTGACATTGATTCAAATTTTGATACTTCAGAGTATTCTCCTAATAATGAATTTAATTTACCACAGGTGAATAAAAAAGTATTGGGAATGATGAAGGATGAAAATAAGGGGGGCATCATGACAGAATTTGTAGGTTTGCGCTCTAAAATGTACTCACTTTCGACTATTAATTAATTAATTAATTTCGACATTAATTAATTAATGATATGGAAATTGAATAGCTAAAAAAAATGATATTGGTAGTTGTATGTGAGATGACAGTGGTCGAGAATATAAATGAAAGAAAAACAATTTGTAAATATTGATATAAAATTTGGTTTATTTTATTTCATAAATTTTTTAAATTTAAGAAATTTTGTAATATATCTAATTAAACATAAGATAAAATACCTAGTATATATATTTTAATTTATTTTTAAGTATTAGCAAAAAAAAAAAAAACAATGTGATATATGTAATAAGAAAATTATTAATAAAATAAAAAAATAAAAAAAAAAATAAAAATATTTTATTATTTCTAGAAGGATTTTATTTTTATTATTTCAAACAGGATTTTCTTTTTCAAGTAAAATAGCATTTCTTAATGCACAAACTCCATGGTTATGATAACTACAACAAATGGTTTCGGGGTATTTCATCTCCAATTGTCGAAAATTAATACATCCGTAATCTTCAATGTTAAATACTTCTTGCTCTAGTATTTTTTTGAACCAGATTTTCTTTTCAGCACCTTTAACATATACATCAGAATATTTTGCATTCGATCTTAAAAATTTACGAACAAAATGATATGAATCCATCATTCCAATTAAGATGATGGAAATGCTTCATTAACCAGTTAGCTTGCTTTTGTTTCTGTGGTGAGAGAGACTTAAAAGGGAATGGCGGTTTTATAATGAAATTAATGTACTCCGTAGAATTGAAAACCATTGCAATTTCTTTTGCAATAAAGTTGTTAGAATTGAATTTGAATCCTTGCAAGTCAATGAAAATTGTGTTTGTCATTATTTATATTTTATATGAATTTTCGAATTTCTCCTCGAAGTGGTGTGTATTCAATTATTCTATCATGAATAATAATACAATAAGCTGATGTGTTTGCTGGAATATTTGTAGCAGTTTCAAATTCAATTTTTATATCAATTGGTCCGCTATTGACACTTTCGTTTTGATGACTAACATCAACTACTATTATGGTAGCATTATTTTTAAACTCTTGTGCATTGAGAAGAGGTTGAGGATCTTTCATATAATAGTTTTGTTGAAATCTTACATACATATCATATAGAATAGCATAACGTTCATTTTTGAATTTAATATTAAGGTCGTCATATGGATAAGATTCTGAGTTTAAATGCACTTTCAAATTAGTTAGATCACAATGAACAAATTTCTTTTCATTTTGAAAGGCAGCTAGTTTAAAATTCCATACATGATTACTTCCTGTATTTAGTTTTGGATTAATATGACAATCCCAACTTCGAAATGCTATTGGTATAGAAGCACCACTGTTTATTATTTTTATCATATTCAATTTACTAAAATCAGATAGTTGGACATGAGGAATTTTCCAAGATATATTGGAAATTGTCATTTTCGCCTTTTCAGTAGAAACAGTTGAATAAACAAGATTTTCATCATTCTTATTACGCAACAGTATCAGCTCATGTTTTCCATTTAATATGATTTTATTATAGTCCTCAGCAAATCCCAAAAATATTTTAAGTGGTACATAAAAGTTAAAATAACCATTCACGAGATCTATGTCATCAATTTTGTGCCAACCGGCATTTTGCATTACACTACTATCAGTAGGTGATAAAGAAATAAAAATTTTTATAGTACTTGAGATTCCTAAGTGTCTTGTATGATCAATTTCAATGCCATTTAGTTCATAACGAATTTCATCAAATAGGTATGCAACAAAATTATTTTTTAATTTGAAGTTGGATGTTGAAGGAACTAATTTTGTGTTATTGGCATCTTTCACGAATCCTTCAACATAAATGAAACTTTCAGCGGGTAATACATACAAATCCTGGTTTTGTATTGAAATTCGAATTTCATCGTTGTTGTTGTAGGATTGTAGATATGGAGTGTATGTATGGTAATCTTTTTTAATTATATTCTCATCTGATACAGGTTTTTCCAGAACATCTATTATTGAACTCATGGTCTCTTCAATTTAAAATTCAATGATTTTAGAAATTCTTTATTTGCTGGTGTTAATTTTAAATGTTGAAACGTTTTACTCTTGTTTACTTTAGTTTTCTCCGATGTGTTGGAATTATGTGATATTTTATTTTTAGATATATTATTGCTATAAATTATCATTATTTGGACGGTTTCAAATGTATTCGAATTGTAATTTCCTCTCCTCGGAAATTGATTAAATCTCCGTGCTGATCAACTACTCTTAGAGTGAGAGAACTTATCTCTCGACAGTTGATTGGCAAATAAATGAGATTCCTGGGAATCTCATCAATTTTATACCCTGGAGGGACATTAATTGCAAACTCGTACAAAGTGTGTGACTGAGAATTATTCATGTAAGTGTTGACTGCAATATTACCTTCAACACGCAAGATATTTACTTTAAAAATATTTACTGGAAGGTCGGAGTAGTGATCTTCATTAGGAGATAGGGTCTTTTTATTAAATCCTAATAATTTTCCAATTGTATTCTCCCTATTAAAGTGTATATGATCTTTTGAGCTATATATTTTTACTTGCATTGTATTATTATTTGTTTCTATAATAATTTTATTTTTTGAACTATACCGTTTATACTGTTCTTTTATATAATCAACTATATCATTTAATTCATAAGATCCAATTGGAATTTCAATTATATAATCCCCAATATGAAATATATTATTATCTACATTAGGTATGCTATTGTATGTATGAAAATCTGTTAGAGCACATTCATATTCTCCATTTAGTTCGATAGGGGGAAAATAATTTGCTGACAACTCTGATGAGTTAGAACTTAATGTTAGTGTTATTGACATTTTGGTTGTTGGATTATAAATAAAATAATTTTGGCTTGTGTTGTGTATTAAAAATGTTTTATTTATTATTTTTTAGTATATAGACAAAATTACTCTAGTATTTTAAAATCTATAATATTTCACTTTTGTTAATCCAAGAATTATGTTGATTAGGAAATCCTAGCCATTTTACAAATGCCTTCTCTCCTTTGGTTTTTAAGATTTTTTCAACCAGGTATGTATTAGGAAATTTAGTTTTGGAAAGTTCTTCATCATAGAATCCACCTTTAATTGGATTGCCGAGATAGTCCTCCAATGTGTATGTTGTAGGATAGGTATTTTTTACGGTTTTGATTTTAAAAATCTCTGTTGTCCAATTAGGAGTATATCCTTTCTCAAATATGTGTTTATATTTACTTATACGTACATAATCTCCAACATTAAATTTAGATACTTTATATATTTTCAAATGACTATAAACTGTATTTAATAATTTTTTCTCATTTGAGGAGTTAACATTAATTGGAGCCATTTTTATTGTTCGATGAACTTTTCTATTATATGAATCAATAAGATCTTTGTAAATATTCAGCCAGCGATATGAACCATTAAAGCTAAATTCTTTCCACATCATCCCTTTTAAAGTTCGATTGAAACGTTCTATTATAGATGCTTTCATTCTACTACAAGTTGAGTAATGACTACTATGAGTTGAATAATGATTTTCAAAATATTTGTTAAAAATTTCTTTGCCATCGTCAGTTTGTAATTTTTTGGGAACTCTACCCAATTTTAAAATACTATCCATTGCTTTTGCAACTTCAAGTGCAGTTTTATTTTTAAGTGCTTCAGCCCAAGCAAACTTAGAAAATGTGTCAATGATATTTAATAAATATTTGTAATTTTTATTAGATTTTGAATAATTTCCCATCTCAACCAAACCTGATTGCCAAAGGTCATCTACTCCTTTCATTACAACTCTTCTACGATTGAAATTTTTTCTGGCTTGCTTATGTAGTTCATTTACTAAGTCTCTTTTTGTAGTCATTATTAATAATTTTTATGATCACTTGCGCTGGATGTTAACATTTGAAGCACCTTTATCTATTGTTACTACATTGAAATGTTAAAATTTATAAATTTTTTCACGTATCATTCTTATTTCTTCTTCAAATATTATTTTCATATTTATTAATATTTCACGAATTTCTTTAATATTCTCTTCTAAAAGATCTATTATCTCCTTCTTTGATTTCTCAATGTAAGATTGCAAAAACATTTTATTGACAACATCATTCGCTTCCAAAGCATTTGAAACATTTCTGATTCTCTTGTTCTGGACGTCAATGTGGTTATCTCCATCCATAAAGAAGCCCAACAATTTAGGTGCATTTTTTATTGAAATTATACCACTTGTGTCGTTAAGATAGTAACCAAATTTATCAACAGACATCGTTTTGATTGATATTATACTATAATATTAGCTTCATGTAATTCTTCAATGATTGATACAATCTCGTTATTATGGTTGGTATGACCAGCAGCTTGTGATGCGATCAGTAGTCTAAGTCGATCTACCAACTCATTTGGATCATCCCAATATATATAGTTGGGTTTATTAAAGTTTAAATTCATCACTCCACTACCCATATAATTATTTTTTTCAGTATTTGAAGATGATGTTGCTAATATTGCGGAATTTGTTTGAGATTTTTCCTTGAACAGTTTTCCAATAATATTTCTATATTTATATGCTCTGGTTCCTTTTACTTGACCATCAGATTTATAATCTCTTTTGTACGCATTTGTGTTAATGAGAATGTTTTTATAAATTTGTAATTCTGATTTATCATAGTTCTTTGGTATTTTATGGAACATCAGTGAAAATAGACCTGGTGTTAGGGCCCATATTTGATTTCCAATTAGAATCTTATCTTCATAGAATTTAATGTTACTATTTCCAAACCTCCATTCATTATTAG
This sequence comes from Protocalliphora azurea, assembly GCA_932274085.1. Lineage (NCBI taxonomy): Eukaryota > Metazoa > Arthropoda > Insecta > Diptera > Calliphoridae > Protocalliphora > Protocalliphora azurea. Next base: position 80,987,341 of record OW026520.1, read on the forward strand.
AATCTTTATGTGGACCATAAAGGGTATCTAATTCATTTTTAATTTCCAAAAGTAATAAGTTAGGATAACTTTCATTACTATTAAAATTCTCTAGAGTATCTGACTGAGAGTAAAAATCATCATCTTCATCATCGTGAAATGATTTGTTTTTGTTAAACAATGCTTCTTCTACAAACTTCTTAGGAGTGCTGGCTTCTAAATTCTTCGGTGGGTTGTTCGTAAAAGTATTAATTTCGTTTTATAATTTAGGTTCATATTTTCCAATTTGTTTGTTATTTTTTGTTCTATTAATAAAATCTTTCAAAGGTTCTGTTATAGGTTTAAATGTCTCCTTCAGTTGCTCACGTGTATCTGATTCACCAATTTTTATACTACGTATTTTTTTCTTTAAAACATTTCTTGCCTTCACCAAATCTTTTAAAATTTTCTCATTCATTTTAGTTAGATTTAGTTTTCTAACAACAACAACAGGATCTATTATCAGGTCTGATATCAGCTATCAGGTCGGATATCAGCTATCAGGTCTGATATCAGTTATCAGGTCTGGTTTCAGGTATCAGATCGGTTATTAGTTATCAGGTCTGGTATCAGGTAATTTTTGTAATGGATAAAGTGTATACTGATCTAATACGTTTAATATCTGACATAATCTCCATATATATGTCTCAAATTCATTTCATCTTGCTTAAATACAATAATCATATTAGCATTATCTCTTACTAAATGTTTTGGGATTCTTGTATAAGTTTGACTTAAATAGAAAGAATCAACATTACTATGTCTACCCATACAAAAATATACGCGTATATTGTTTCGTTTTTCACATGCAACATCATCGAAAATCATAATTGAATTGTTTTTGGTTTCTTCAGGAGATATAACAGATTCATTATCAGAAAAAGTATAATAGCCCATTCCTTTAATCGATGATAACAGACTCTTCAAGTATTCATATTTTGGTTGATGTAAGGATTTTGAGTATAAATAGACGTTTTCAAATTTTAGTCCATTAGGACTTTCTAACAATCCAATCATAACGTTAGTCTTTCCACAATTTGATGGACCTACAATAAGCGCTCGAATAGAATTCGGTAATAAAGAACTGTGCCTCATTTTCGTATTTGTATTCGTTGAAGAATCAATATTGCGAATTAAAATATTTTTATGTTGTTTTATTAAACGCATTTTTATAACTGAAAATAATAATTTAATATTGCTTTTTATTATATATAGTAAAATAAGATGGTAATACAATACAATAGAAAAGTTATTCATCAAAGAGATGTCAATGGAAGAGGTTTGCTAAATAAAATAATTAACTCCCTGCCAATTGAACTACATCTTCCTGGTTATCAGTTTTGCGGTCCTGGAACAAAATTGCAAGAACGTTTAGAACGAGGAGATAAAGGAATAAACCCTTTGGACGCTGCATGTAAAGATCACGATATTGCATATTCTAAAAGTAAAGATTTATATAATAGACATCAAGCCGATAAAATTCTTGAAAATAAAGCTTGGCAACGAGTAATTTCAAAAGATAGTGACCTTTCAGAAAAATCCTTTGCATACCTGGTTACTAACGCCATGAAAACCAAAAGAAAACTCGGTATGGGGTTGCAGAAGAAAAATGTAAATTCTAAATCTAATGGAAGAAAACTCTTCAACACAACAATAAAAATGGCAACAAAAGTTTTAAATAAAGAAAAACCTCAAGATATTAACTCGGCAATTAAGATCGCGCGTAAGATCGTTAACAATTCGTTTAAAGGAAAAAAGTCTCAAATTGTAGTACCACGAGTAATAAATGTTCCGAAAATTGGTGGAGTTTTACCTTTGATACCAATTTTAACAGCTTTAAGTGCTATTGGAACCTTATCCAGTGGAGGAGCTGCCATTGCAAAGGCAGTAAATGCAGTAAAAAGTGCTAAACAGCAACTCGATGAGGCATAGACATAACAAAACAATGGAAGCTATAGCAATGGGAAAAGGTCTTTTTCTTAAACCGTATAAAAGAGGAAATGGATTAATTTTTGAAGAAAAGTCAAAAAACATGTAGAAATGCTACCTAACACACCGCTCACTGATGTTGACTTGATAAAGTTTCCACAAAATATTCCAAATTTTAGAGGAGTTTTTATGTTAGATTCATTACCAAAACGTTCAAGAAAAAAGAAAAGTGGAATAGTAAATTTGGATTCTTCTATGGGAAGTGGAACTCATTGGGTAGCATATTATAAAAACAATAAACAAGTTGAATACTTCGACAGTTTTGGAAATTCACAACCACCAATAGAATTAATTAAGTATCTTGGAAAAAATATTAAATATAATTATACTCAACATCAAAATTATAATTCATTTAATTGTGGACATTTATGTATTAAATTTTTACACCAAATAGCTGAAAATAAAAATAAATAAAACACCTGTTTTTTAAATAAAAAAAAAAATGTTTTTTTTTATTGAAAAAATTTTTGATAAAATTAATTTTATTTACTTATAACTAAATAAATTAAATAAACAAATTAATTTTATTATTACTTTTAATTAATATCTATTACAATAATAAATTATTTAGTTGAAATTTTTACTCCAGTAAGGATATTGGTTATTGGGTATGAAGGCATCGTTATCCTCAAATGGCTTCAAACGTAAGTTTCTCTCTCCTTCTCTATGCACAAGATATAATCCAGTAGATAGTTTAAGAATATCGTCATCGGTTAATGCATTAAAGCGATGTGGTAAGAACATTACGTCATTATCGAGTTCAATTTGAACCATAAATCTATACTTGGTTCGAATTCGCTTTGCACCCATAATGATGTATTTTGTAGACATTGATAAGTCCTTAATATGAATTAAGGATTTGTTACAATTTAGACTATTAAATTTTTGAATTAAAGCTGAATCCATGATAACAACGTCGACTTCTCTTCACAAAATGAAACTAATATAAATTATCAGGTTTATTAGGAATTAAACCAATACAAAATGAAACATTTTACTACAGGAAGGAGTGAAAGAGAAAAGTATATTTATTATATGAAATTTTATTATGGTCTTCTGATATACCAAAGTAATATCATCAACATTTAAAACAACTATCATTAGCTAAAAACAATAAACCATTTAAAAAACATGCTTGATCATTATGAGAACATGGAGTTGATCAATTCTATTCATGGAAAACATTTTATTAACTGTCCAAGGATTTGTCAAATTTGTAAAAATGGATCAAGTATATGTCAACGTATTCAATTTGATATGAATCGTGAAAAAGTAATAAACTTAATAGTATTATATTATAAATTTTTTGTTGAAAAATTAATAAATAAATAATTATTTTCTTTTTATAAATAATATTTGTTTTCATTTTATTTTCTTATTTCAATTAAAATGATACACATATTCCAATACATACAAAAGAACAAACAAAATTATAAGAATAAGTTGATATATAAATAAATATATTGTTAGATATATTAGAGAATATGAACTTTCAGCCTTTTGTTTCGTATTTCTAGAGCATTCGACATGTGTAGGGGAAGGTGGTATTTCAATAGTATACTCTGGGTTGTAATTATTATTTCTAATCTTGTTGTTGTATGATAATGATATGTTACCAAGTGACATTTTTCTCACAGCATTCTCTCGTATTTCGTTTCCTCCACTAGGACCGCAAACATCATAAATTGGCCTCAATAAAGAATAATTCGGTGACCATCGTAGATGTTCCATCACAGGATGATCATTACGATTCTAACACCAAATTTCAACTTCACAGAAATAACATTTCGTACTATCACTTTCACCAGTATAAAACATCCCCGTCATAGCCAATTTCTTATTATCTAACCAATGTAATGGCCAGAATGTAAACGTCTTTAGACGTTCATCTTCTCTATTAAAAATATCATTCATTGCATAACGTGGCTTAAATGATAATTGCATATTTTTAAAACAAAATTACTAAAAATGTATTTACAATGTATTTATTTAGGAATAAAAATGAGTACAGTATTTATACACTTCAATAATCAAATATATATATATATATATATATATATATATGTTTAGGGGGTCGTACTTAGAATTTTCCTCTAAGTTACAAAACTCTTTTAAAACACAACAGGTATCTATTTTCTATATATACACTAAAACTGGTTTTCTTCCATCATACACAAAATCAACCCTCAAAATCTTAACACACACAAATCCACCTGACAATACTCTCTCTCACCAAATACTAATATTTTAGGTCACAAAATCCCATCCAGAAAACAAAGATCTATAGATAGTAAACAATCATAGAAAAATTATCACCAACACACCAACAAAAATATAAAAAATTATCTCCGCCATAGCCAACATAAAACCAACCACCAATCACGAACGAGGAAAATACACATTTCAACCACCTTGATCTTTAAAAACACAACAGGTGTCTATTTTCTATCTATACACTAAAACTGGTTTTCTTCCATCACACACAAAATCAATCCTCAAAACCTTAACACACACAAATCCACCTGACAATACTCTCTCACACCAAATAACTATTCTCTCTCACTCTCACAACACACACATTCCAATTGGAAATGCCTATTACAAGTATACTTACTAGGTCATCGATACACACACATTCTAATTGGAAAATCGGCGGCGGCATCCTTTGATGTCGTGGTCCACCATTACCCATCTACTGAGATAGCGTTTATACGTTTCAAGAACAATTAAGTAAGGTCAGAGAAGCAGAGCAGATAGTTGCAGAAAACAAGCAGGAAATAGTAGGGAAGGGAAAACCTATCATTTGGCGGAAATTTGTTTGAAGAAAATAGAAATAGAAAAACACAAAGTGATCAAAGAGCCGGAAATAAAGTAAAATTGCCACAGATGTGGAGCAGCAGGATTTTACCGCCCAAACTTGTAACAAAAACGTTAACGGAGAAAAAGAAAAGTTAGCAGGATTTGAAATTTTCCATAAAATAGGTGCAGAAATTGTATTAGCTGACGGAATCCTGCACAACGAAATCGTAAACTCTACAACTGTCGACATTATAATCGGCAATCGTTTGAGAAAAATTAAAATCATTTGTCTACTCGTACTAAAAACCACAAGCATCAGTACACTTATTGGTATAGATTTCCTGGAAGAAAATGGTAATGTTTTAGTCCTAGCATAACGTACATGGCATTTTAACGATAACCCATTTAAAAACTTTGTCTGAGAATATTATGACAAACAAAGGTAAAAGACTTTTTATCCTGGTTTGAGAAAGGTAATAATAAATACTCACTAGGAGGAATAAAAAATTTTCGAAAACTCTATTCAGAAAATATGGAATCCCCCAAAACATCTACTTTATTTCCCCTCTTAAAAATACAAAGTACAATGAATATTTTGATAACGTTTTTGAACCATTAAAATTAAATTCGTGTGATATAAAATTACAACCATATGAAGCTCCCCATATATTTGAGGATATAAAAATTCCAATTTTACCTGTAGAACACTACATTAATACTAATAATAAGTTGTCATGACGTAATTTCAAACCATCCATACAGAATTTCCCCAAAAATTAAAATTTTATTAAAACAAGAACTTAACAATATGATTTTAAAAAGTTGTAATAGAGGTAATGGAATCAAGTAGTTTTAATACCAAAAAAGGATGGTTCAATAAGGTTATGTGCATATTATCATTGTTTAAATGCGATTACAACTACTGATACATAACCTATCTTGTATTGATGATCTCCTATACTCAGCATGTCTATCGTAAATTTACGTTCTAGCTATTGGTAATTAAAAATTGCGGAAAAAGACAACTTTTTTATTTAATCGAATGTCATTCGGGTTAAAAAATGGACCAGCCACCTTTCAAAGGTTAATTGACAAATTTCGAAACTGTTCACCAAACATTTTAATATTGGCATATTTAGATGATATACTTTATGTTAATCCCGAAAAAACAAATGCCATAATCGTGCGGCCTAACCCCAAAAATCCAGAAGTCTTATGGCCCTTAGAAACCTGCTCAAGTTATAGACGTTTTATACCTTCATTTGCAAACATTTCGAAACCTTTATCGGATTTAACGAAAAATAATCATATTTGGATTGAAAAAGCTTTTAACGCCATCACCAATATTGCCACAGGCTAATGAAAATTTTCCTTTTTTATTTAAGAATTTCGCACTTTTTTTACAATTTTTATACAAATGTTTTTTAAAATGTAAAACAATCATTAAAAGAAACTAATTTTACAAAAAAAAAAAAACGGATTGTTTTTTTTTTAGTAATTTCCAAAATAATACACATGATACACATACACATATATGTGTAATTTTTTGTCAGTTCATCTTATAAGATCTTACAAGTGTAGAGAAATCTCATCACAATAGTCTAATAATACTTTTTATAATACTAAAATTTGAGTCTACAAGTGAGATAATTCTCTCAGAGAGCGAATTTGACACTCTCTGACTGAGAAATCTTTCATATTCTGTGGCGTGTAAATGGGCTGTATGATAATGTAAATAAAAGAATAATGAAAAAACAAGTATATGTATGTATATAAACAATCATGATCAAGCATGTTAATAACGATTGAAACAGTAATAATTAAAAAAATAATAATTGAGTCAAATAACACAATGAGAATAAACATAACAAAAATAAATACAATAATAAATAAACTGAGAAATAACCCTATAAGCAAAATAATACAAAAGTGATTCGAATTCGTATTGCTTATAAGAAAAATTGTATTGCCGCAATAATCATATTCGTATTAATAAATTCATTATTACAAAAATTATAATTCTAATTTTATAAAATAATGACATAATAAATAAAATAATGTTGTTCTGCTACACTCTGCTTTTGAAATTGACTCGATGATATCGCTGCTAATCTCTATATTTCGTAGGTTGCTTCCTTTTGCATTGGGATCTTCTATTTTCTAGTTGAGGTGAATGGTTTTGTTGTTTCTGTTAGTGATGAATGCTGTTGCATGTTTATATTATAATATGTTGCATTTGCATTGTTTTCTGCAGTTGTATTTGTGTTGTCGTTTGTTATATCAATATTGTTGTTATTATTGTTTGACGGATTCTTCGGACATTCTCTGAGTTTAATGACATATACCTATAGAGGCTTCTTCGTATTTCCAGTATATAATGTTAAATCTGAGGCATGATATGTTGACAAGGGTATATTTGGTTTATCCTGTTCTGCAGTTGTGTAACACGATGATCCCTTTTTGTTTATTACGACGTACGGACCGTTTCTTTTTGGTACAAATTTTAGGTAAAATTGTTGTCTTTTTTGCTTAATATATAATATATATTGAAACTTTATCTCCAACTTTTATATTTTCTACAGGTCTACGTTTTAAATCTGCATAGATTTTAGGGTTTCTGCGAGGCGGTGTAAATCTCTCGTTATTTGTGGCACAAAATTTTTTGCGTTAACAATGACTCTCAAATCATTTCCAGAGTACCAAGTCGTTGCACATTTTGCTGTATTTATTGCAAATCGAGGGTAACTTTAAGTCCCCTGTGGTGTCATCTTGTCCAACACAAACAGATAGTTGTACTTTAAGATCTCTGCTTTTTCCCTCTACTGGATTAGCTTCCGGGTGGTAAACAGGAGTAAGCGATTGTTGAATACCAAGAAAATACGTTCATTTTTGGGTTTAATTATCAGGATAGAGTCTTCTAGGAATACCAAATTTTAAAAATATTTCATTTAAGAGTGTAAGAGTACAGTTTTCTGCTGATGCTATTTTTAATGGGAATAAATCAGTCCAACGACTATAATAATCCTCCACGATTAAGGTTCACTGGTTTCCTCGTGAGGTAGCTGATAGAGGAACAAATAAATCAATGGCTACTATTTCAAATCTGCGATTATTGCACACAGTTTGAAGAAGACCCCTGGTTCCAAGTTGTTTGGCTTATACCTTTTACATTACATGTTATTGCGGCTCTCATTTTTGGCCAATAGTAGTATGGATTTATTGGACTTCTATCAGTACAGTAATGGCAGGTTGTAGGGCTGTCATGATAATTAAATAAGATCATGCTACGCATCGATTGAGGTAAAACGAGTTGTCTATTTTTAGACTGTACAAAACATCATCTAACATTATGTAGCCTCTACTCATGTGTCTAACAACATTATCATCGTTTCTTTCAAATGAATTTATAATTAATTTTATATCAGGGTCTTCTAAATTCATTTGCTCCTTTTCGCGGAAAATCAACATACATAGACAAAAATTCACTTTTCATGTCATGTTGATTTTCAAATGGATAAGGTATCTGCTACTGCGTTTTGACAACCTGGAGTGTATTAAAATTTTATATTCTATGTTTGTAACTGTAATTCCCATCTTTCAAGGCGATCTGTAAGGCTTTCTAAACTAAGCAACCATCTTAGGGTTTGGTGTTCAGTAAGAACTAATTCTTCTGAACCTTCTATGCATCCCCTAAACTTTTAAACTGCCAAAACGTTCTGTTGTGGAGTAATTTTTTATTTACTCTGTATATGATTGAAAATAATGATATCTTATAGGATATATTAGAATACGTCAGACGCGGATCCATGGGGGAGGAAATTTGCCATCCACCCCTAAATGAATTTTTCATTTAAGAAACTTTAAGAAGATAGAAAAAATTTACCAATGGAAAGGTAAAGCATTAAATATTTGCAATCTTTTTCATTGTTCTTAAACAATATTCTTTTATTTTTCCCATGACAATAAAATGTTTGAAATAAATATAATACTTATTAACCTTTTCACAAACTTAGTAGAAAAATTAATAACTTTTGTTTGTTTCTAAATGTTTTTTTAAATGTTTGTTTTTTAACTTGATTGTAATTTCCATTTAGTTTATATATGAATAAATATAACAAGGCTTGGTGTGATTCAAGCAATATAAGATTGATTGATTAACTATATATATATAGTCCTTTTCCGATTCAAGAATCGAAAAAAAAAATTTTATTAAGGTGTACTTGTGCAATTGCTAATAACTTTCAAACTATATATGATAGATCTCTACATAACTTATTTTCCTACGCATATATAATTTCAAGATTTAATCCATTTTTTAGAAGTTATGGACCAAAATTTAATTTAGAAGTTATGAATCAAAATTAAATCTAATTACTAATAACTTCTGAACCACAACAAAATTTTAAAATTATGCGGTTAAAATGCATTAAAATCTAAAAATATTTCCATAAATTTTCAAAAATTTCTTTAGTACTTGAATGTTTTACCTATTGATCATCCATTTTCAGTTTTAATCTATTTTCAAAAGTCTGGGTTAGTTTTGAAGTAATGAAAAGGATTAATACTTATGTATATAATTTTGTATGGCTTTCATACAAAACATAAATTGTGTTTTGTATGTTTAAAAACACATAAGACTTTTCATCTGCACATCGAAATATTTAAATAATTTTATTCAAGCTTTGATAATTTTATTTAATTTGAAAAAAAAAAATTAAATATATCCTTCGAAAAATATATTTAAATATTTGTTACTGAGTGTTAAGTTTCCAACTCAACAGGCATGAAATCCCCACAGGGGTGGTTTGAACCCGGTCCCTCCACACTCGGGCCCGTAGCAATAAAAAATAAAAGTTACAACCAGCGGAAACTACCAATATAAATAGAAACCCACCATACAGTAGGAGGAAGATATTGGTCCCCTGCCGCCCTTCCCAACCGTAGTCACCTTGTATCCTGCATAAATTTTTGGGACAACAAAACCCGCTCACACTTCACCTCTTACCTGCTTTCCGACCCATAAATTATGCTCTACTCAGATATCATATTTTCCTCTTATTTTATAACATAATTTATAATAGAATTTGAAATAAAGTCCCACTTTATTTCTAATTCTATTATCTGAGCAGCTATACTTTGAGAATACTTTCATTTGTCTCCGATATAACACCAGTTCTTTTTTCCTTTTTTTTAACACAAAATCGTATTATTTTTTTTATATATAACTTTTCTTTATATTGTTACTTTCTCTGATTTTCCTTTTAATTTGCCACAACCTTTCTCTTGCTCAATCACTCAACGTCTGTGCGGTGCCAAGATGGCTAATCCTAGTTTGAACTAACTAAGTCTTCCAATGGAGACATCTTTATTTGAGTTTCAAACTAAAAATCAAAGTATTACGTTTATTTGCATCTCATTCTAAGAAAAAAAAAATTCAAATAAACTATCTGTCTTCTTTCACAATTACAAACAAAATCTTTCTTATTTAAATAAAAAAAAAAAATCTTAAAATACACATCACTTATCCCTTTCCTGCTTTTGAGTGTAAAAGAAAATTTTCGTTCCACATTTTATATCCAACATTCAATGTATAACATTTAATATTCAAACAAGTGAATTTTCTTCCATTCATGAAAAATTACTATACGAATTACTGTCGAACAATAACAATTCACAATAACATCACTCTATGACCAATAGCCTTAACACCTTACAACACTGAGCATCATATGTTTCCCCTTTATAAACAAAAGCACACAAGGTATAGTAAGTATCGTTTTAATTTTTCTAAAAAAATTTATTTTTTTAATTTTATTTTCCTTTCAGGTAAAAACGGCGGGCTTAACTGCGATCCGTACATTTATTTTATAAAAAATATGTCTAAATGCTAATATTTGAATATAAATAAAGAAATAATTTTGTTTTCTGATTCAACATACTTACATAAATTTCTTGTTGTGTTTTCTAAATATAGTTTAAGGTTAAAATGGGATTAATTATATTATTTCCCAGTAAAAAATGGGGTTCGAACGAAGCAGGCATGTAAGGGAGAAATGTAAAATGCTTTACGAGTGTCATGAATTTTCTATAGCGAGTTCCAGGAAGGAAGTTCTTACTACTTCAGAATAGCTGAAGAAGTTCTGTTTTTAAACCATAGTTGTCATTGGTCGCATGTTATTTTTTATACTTCAAAAGCAATGAACAAGATTTTGAATTACTTCTCTTAAAACAATGTTTATAATTTTTTTTATAAAAATACTTTTCTATTCTTATTAAAAAGATAATAAATAATTTTAAATTTATAAAATTTTTGTTTTCTTAGAAATTATGAACCTTTTTTCCCGCTAAGCACTTGATCGTTTTTTTGCTGGGATAGTAGATTAGTTTCACGTATATATTATTATTTTCACTTATATATATATATATATATATATATATATATATATATATATACAATTGCAAACTAATTCGCTTGCCCTAGTGCATCGTAATAAGGCTTCTTTCGAGACGCATAAAAATTTACTTTCTTTGCAAAATGTCACGTCAGTGCTCATTCTCAATTTATATGACTATTTTCTCATCTTAATTACAAGTTGTTTCTCAAATAATTTATTTAATAAATTTGAATATTGTAATATTTGTTGAGTTTTTAATAAATATAGTCTTTTGATGGAAATATTAACTTCTATCAAAAACCGATTAACCGATTTTTTTAAAATTCAAAATTTTCAAACTATTCGAAAAGCGATTTCTCCAAAAAGTCGAATAATCGATTACCCTACTACAAAGTCTAAAAGCAAACGTTTATCTATTTAACTAGTGGTTTAGTAAAGCGTTTTTCAAAAATTCAAAATTTCTAAAATATGGATCAGAAATAAGAAGCTATTGATTTTTATTTTCTTTCAATTTATTTGTTATGTCGAAAGAAACATAAAAAGACCTGTTGTAAGAAAGAAAATGATTTCAAAATGACTGAACAAAGAAAACAGTTTTGTTGTGACAATCGAATTTGTTCAGTTCTAGGTACTATATATACATTCAGTTGTAATTACTGTATAATTTCAGTTGTAACAATTGATTTAAATACGAAATAATTAGTTTGTCAACTGAATTTTGAAGTAGAAAAAACTTTTTAATACATTACACACCAATTGACTACAATATTATATTTTATATAACTGTTCCACTGATCCATTCTGGTTTTATATATTCATCAACTCAGAGATAGCTTTGTATACGGGTAAATAATAATAATAATAATAATAATAATAATAATAATATTAATAATCATGGTTTTTCAATGTTATAACGCTTCCAAGGAATGTTTTGTTAAACAAACCTGTCTTATTAATTGATTTCTAACATGTAGCGATAACAGAATAACCAATGAATGTGTTTGTCCTAATAGATAAACATAGGTGTCTACTTCTTGTGCATACAACTGCGTTTTTTCTTACGTATGTAAATTTGTGATAACAGAAAATTTGTTAAACTTGTAAATATTAAATAATAAAAATTTACATTTTTATATTTTATTATATAAAATTTTAATAAAAAATAATACAATGACTGGGTTAATATAATTTATGCGTTGCGTAGCTATCAGTTTAAGTTGAAGCGAAAGTATTTTATATGTTTGAGCCTTTACCAAATTAGGTTGCTCTACGCTTTTACGTGACAGCTGTAAGAACATTATTGACGGCTTCTTATTTCTGCGCAAAAAATCGATATAAAAATTTAATTAATTGGAAAATTTGTTTTGCACTTTTCTTCACAAAAATTTTTTAAAATTAAAAACCAATAAATCTAGCAATTTTTAAACTACAAGAGATTTACTGGAAATATGTTTAATTGACATCACTGATGTTGATGTATACAAAATAACAACAAAGTATTACATTTACGTTTTTTAGGTAACCATCAACTTCCGTTTACATTTACATTTATAGACCGAAATTTTTGGAAAAAAGTTTAATATTTTAAAACTTCTTCTTTTTAAATTTCCATATCTGCGATTTTCAATCGCAGGTAGAGAACTGAAGATATATTTTTTAAACATTTTCTTGTATTTTTATTCCCCTTCTAGGCCAGCATCATGTTAAATTGACAGTTATCTTTCATATAAAGTTAAAGAACTAACTTCAGAACTATTTATGTGACAAGTGATATGAATTAAAGAGATTAATTAAAGAAGAATTAAAGAAGGAAAAAGCCATTGTTTTATTATTTACTCTGTATTTTCAGAAATTCTTAGATTTCCGAGAACAACACGAAAATTTTCCCTGATTCCCGTGAATTAAAAAATTTCGCAGATTTGGAAACATATTTAACCTTGATTATTAATTAGGAAGGTGAAAACAATTTAACTCCATTTTTTATGGTTGAATATATGATCTCGAAAGGATTGGGTTTTTCATGAACACCTAGTCCTTGTAAATAATGACGATACTGAATATTTGTTGGCATATCAGAGGTGTATATTAAGTACAAAAAATATCAGTAACTACCCCTTATTAATGTTAAAACTAACGATAGTTTCTTTATTAACTTGTTGATATGTTATAATGATATATACATATATGATAAACAAGAACTTTGACAAAAATCATTGTTTTAATGGGCTGACTAGTTTTCGAATAACTTCGAAACTATTGAGAGCATAAAAAAACAATAAAAAATCCATATATGAAAGAAAGAAACTAAAAGTAAATTCTTGCTTATCATATCGAATTTTATCTAGCTTAGTCAAATGTTAATAAATGTCTACAAAAAAATGTAAGCTATAAAATAAATTATTTTAAAATTTATGGCTTTAACACAACTAAACTTTCGGACAAAATGTTTGGCTATACGATTTTTGTAACGTATTTACCCATCAATATCACTACCATCCTTTTCGTCATTATCCCGTAAATCACTCACTATCACTGACAACATCAATACAAATTATCATATACATATGCAGAGTAAAGGAAAATAAGTGAATCATTTACATACATACTGGAGAGTGGTAAAGTACTGTAAAGATATAAGAGTGAAGATTGTAGTTATTTTAAAGACCTCAGCTCATTATGGCGTACAACATCCTTCCGGTAAGCAGTCAGAGTGTGAGGTAATATAATTTTAGAATTCAAACAAAGGTAAAATGCCTATTCACACTTACGGTGTCATCGGATCCCATAAATTAGATGAATTCTAAATATTACGTGATTTAATTTATTAGTGTATGTATAAGTGAGTTTGTTGTATGTATTTATGCAATTGTTTGTGTGTAAGAATAAAGGGAGCTGTGAAACAAATGTATTGGTTGCCAGATTAAACTTTAGCGGCGATAGTCATATGTTTATTAATCCACTGGGATGTCATTTTATATACCTAATTTGCATTATATGATTTTCTTTTTATGCATGTATTTGTGACTCGTATAACATCTAAATCACACAGTATCATACATTCATTCATATATACAAACAGAAACACCAATACATTCGTTCATTCATCCATCTTTTTAGTTATTTATTCATGTAGATTTCGCTCATTATTTATTTGTAGCTGTGGGATCCTGAATTCGTTTATGTGCCGCTGATAAAATTTGTTATCTGTAAATTTTTGTTTGCTTTATTAGCCCAGACAATTTTAATTGGAATAATTATTAAAAGTAAACAGGACAATAACATGAAATATTTATTGTTTAGTTTGATGTTAATTGTAGACCATTGAATAAAGAATAATTTAAATTAAGATAACTAAACTTTGTTCCTTTAAAAGGTAATTTTATTCGATTTGATAGTGAAGTTAATGTGGGTAGGGCAATAATTATCCCAAATCCATTCCTGCATAAGTACATGTGTTGTGTGTTGACATTCATTGTCATTCGTTACTCCAATGCGAGCTTCTTAAGATGTTAGCTGCATGTAACCAGTTATTACGCTGTTAGCTTTCTAAGAGTTGGCTTATTTAATTTAAGAATCTCCTTTGTTTTTTTAATTTAGGGTTTCTCTCATAAAATATCAATCGTTCTTTCGGTATTTGAATTTTGCCAGATTCTGACATTTTCATCTTGCCCATTCTTATAGTTCAGTTTTAAACTTTTGGAAAGGATTGGCATATTCCATTATGATGGTAATAAAGCTTGTGCCCATTTCGGAAAGCTTATCGACTTTTTCGTTGCCGACATTACCATGATGTCCCGCAACCCATATTATCTCGATTTTCTTATGTCCGGAGTATGAGTTTATTTCACTTTTTAACTGTAAGACACTTCTGTCTTTTCTTAGGGTTTTAATAACTGATTGCCTATTCGCATAAATACGAGTACAAATTGTTCATACAAATTTTGACTCTAAATAATATTTTAAATTTAAAATTTGTTTGTGAATACGGGTGTTATTTTCTACTTGCTTCAACCATTTGATACCCTTCGTAATAACTTTGATCACCACCTGGAAGACGATATTGTGATCTGGGATTTCAAGATATTTATTTATATTTCAGCTCACTTCATAGAAGCCTATTTCTGTTCGGTCATCAATTTAAAAACCATCTGTATATAGGTGAGTTCCTGAATTGTTCCGTACATCATTTCCTTCATTCCATTCTTCTCTTTCCGAGATTTTGCTTAGGAAGTTTGTATTCACATATCTTTCTGCGATTCTGTAACATACTTCCGTGGTGATACTTTCCGCTGGTAGGATATTTAGTAATATTTAGTGACTGGTTATATGCCTATCTGCAAGCCATTCACTCATTGCCATTAGCTTAGTTGCAGCTAGCGCTGCTTCATATTTGACTTGTATCTCGATCGGTAGTAGAGGATATTTTCAATAGCTTTCGTTGATTCTCATTGCACCGCAAATGTCTATGCAAAACTCTCTGAATTTTCTGAAAAGGTTTTATATTAACATTCTTCTGCAAGGATGCCTACCTTACTACGAAGGATATAGGATATATCGAGGGCTTTTTTGCCCTTTCGCATAAATAGTTATTTTTTCCTATTATCAATATAGCGACGCCGTTAATATATCAGAATCTTCAATGGATAGTGGGGATAGAATCCCACTACAAACTCTGTCTTTTATTTTTATGTTATTTGCCTTGTAATTTATCCATGTATTTCCCAACATATGCAATATCCAAGTAACCATTCTGGTCAAACTGTCTTAAGACATCAGAAGAACTCGAGGTCAAAACATTACTGAAGGCTCCTTCTATATCAATAAATGTTGCCAAAGTATATACGCCTAGATCAAACGATTTTCATATGATCTATCATCTATTTTCTGAAGAAGATTCGGGAAAATTGCATCCGTTCCTGAAGATTATTTTCTATTTGTGTTGTAATGATTATGTTCGTATTGACGTTGCTTTCAAGAGAGCTAGCTAGTTCCCACTGTTTCTATTTGAAAGTGTGCCTTCATTAATATTTCTAGTACGTCCTCCATAGTCTTTGCCCTTTTCCCATTGTGATTAATGAGAGCTTCGGGTTGGGTATGGGTTTTTGATAGGAATTTTTTAATTTTTGAAACGTCATTTCAAAAATAAAAAGCCTCCAGGTTTTATGTTTTGCGCTCCATATGGCTTTGTTGCATTTTCTAACTTTTATGTTATACTCATCCCAGTATACTGTTTGTTTCTTTTTGTGGGCTCTATTAAAGAGTCTTCATGTTTCTTTCCTAAGATTCATTAGTTCCCTTGCCATCCAAGGTTTTTCTCTCGAAGATCTTTTATTTCGGAATGAAAAACACCCTTTCAATGATTCAATAATATCCGTGCTCAGTCTTTCTACTAGAGATTATTATCTCTAGACTCTAGACAGTTTTAGCCTTATTTCTGAACATTATTGGGGTCTCTACAAATTCGTCCTTGGTGTTGTCTTTTTTTGTTCGCACCGTGGTATTAACCGTATTATTTGAGTCAGAAGACTTGGATTCCTTGCCTATCTTGATCGGCTGAAATGCGAAATGCTCACCCTTAAGTTTGAGTAATATTTCTCTGTTTTTCTTGATGCTTCATCAATAACGGAAGCCAAGTTGATAACCTCCGAGATTGTTTCCTTACAGATGCTTGATGACGGCGACTGGGAGCCTGTTTGTACTCCACCGCTGTCAGACAGTACTGAGGTTATTAGTCTCTGTACCGTAACTTTATTTTCTTTTTCTGACTCTTTATCTTGGCTATTTGTTTGGATCCCAGGGGAGTTCTTAGATCCCCTAGGGCAAAAGTAAAATGCAAGGTTTTGATATTCCTAGATGTATTAAGTAAGCAGTACCGAAGTGTTCGTCCTTCCCACATCTAGTAGAATAAAAACCAAGCATCTTACATGTTGTCTTTCATGGGACCTTCGACCGGTTATTATAAGATTTAATGGTGTAAATTATATTTCTGTAAAACATATGTATTTGTACTATTATCGTGGTACTACCATTTAAATTACATTTATTATGCGCCTGATTCTCGAAAGTAGATTTTATAATGAAGTTATGACCAACAATGGACCGACTCTAAAAAAAATTTTGCACTAGTTTTTCTACCCACATAAAGCTTATTCGCATCAAATATTATTGTTATGCTAGCAATTATATTGGACTTATGCACTTTAAAGGGATTTTTGAAAGATGGACTTATATGAAAGCCATGGTTAGTTTTTTACTTATCGTCATGAAATTTGACACACTGATTTATGCATATAAATAGTTCACATTCATTACTACTGTTGTTCTATGCTATTTTCAGCCACAAAATTTTGTATGTTTTTATCCAAATTTTGCATTCAGATAGATGTATAATAAATCTTACCAAATATTTAAAAAGGCAAGAAAACGATTAAGGTTTATGATTTTATGAGGTTTTTATAATCTATTGTAAAATTTTCTTTATGATTTATAAGCCTTTATATGCGACCATGTTTCAAGTATTATACAAAATTTTACTATACATAAAATAAATGGTCACATAATAAAACGATACAATTCAATATATATCATTCAAGGCATGTTTTTCTAATTCTAACTAACTTCCTACTTATTGAGCAAAATATTTGAATTCTCATCCGCAGTAATAGTGTCATATCCGTTATGCTGCATTCATACAATTATATGAGTCGTTTACTTTGAAAGTGGCGTAAGTCCATACACAAAAATTATGAAATTTGGTATGAAAATATTTAAATTTTTACGTAATTATTTGACTGTTATTTATTTTTTTTTTTTACATAAAAACTTGTTAAGATTTCTGAATGAATAAGGAAGAAAACTTAAATTAGGATAAAACTATTACGTAAAAATGTAACTATTTTTAAGACCAACTTGATTTTATTGATGAAGTGACTTAGGACACTTTCAAAATAAGGGACAGATATGTATACTTACATTTATACAATTACATGTATATACATTGTATGTATTAGTGTATAGATCACATTATGTAAACCGCAGAAAATTGATTCTCAATTTAACATTAAGAATAAAATTGCCAATAATGCTAATAATGTAATATTTGTTTATTTATTAGTATTTAGTGTTTTTCTTTCATTCTTGCTTCCTTTTTCTATCGTCTACAAATAGATTTTCTTCTACAAATATTTTTTCGCAACCACTTTCAATCTTAATATTTTACTAGTATTTCTTACGAGTTATAGGAATGAAGAGTGAAGGAGTATGTTTTACACAATAAGAACGATAATATAGATATGATGCTTTTTTGTATTGACTATATAGTCGTTTATACTGTAAAAGGTCCTAACTAACAATCGAACAATTTTAGAGGAATAGAAATATATACATATATATATATATATACATATATATAATGCTAAATAAAATAATAATTATAAATATACATATGTATTAGTAATATATTTAATAGATCTATGAGATTTAGAAACTTTGTAATTATATTTAAATTTTCTTTTTCAAATAGCATGCGTATTTGAAATTGTAATGCTAGTCAGGGTCTCTTGTATTTTGGTTGACTATATGTATGTTTAATGTTTGAATGTTTCCTACATCATGTTTAACAAGAATGTTTTTATACATGCAAACGTGTGCTGAAATATAAATCGTTTCATTTCCTTTCTGCACTATATGAAGGTTTGGTAGTAAAATTACTTTACTTACAAACAAATCTACACATTCATATTATTTTATATGAATGCTGCACGATATGGTTTTTTATCTAACAATAAGAGTTTACAAGTATTCAAATATTATTTAAACTTAATAATCGCCTTTAACAAAATGATTTCAGGAAAATTCTTAAAATCTAAAAACCTAGGAAAGATGCCAGACAAAGCATTTGAAACTTATACTTAATAAATTTTGTAATAAAATATATTAATCTTTTACCTGAAGTTGAATTTTTGTGAAGCATTTTTAAACAAGAAAAGTCAATACAGAAAATCTTTCCCCATAAATAGAAAATATATCGAAAAGAGAAACCCTTTTTAAAGAATGCTTCGATAAGATTTCTGTATGTGACTTAGTGACTTTGTACTTATTTCTATTCACAAAAGGACATACAGGTATTCATCTCCAATAATTTTTGTAGTCAAATAAAATTCAGTCAATAAGTCAATATATTAAAATGAAAAGAGTATTAATTTGTTAAAAACGAAATACCTGTAATTTTATTTGTTTATTTAAGTATGTGACTAGGTATGTGTCCTTATATGTATGATAGAAAATAAATGTTTAAGATAATGTATGTATATTCTCCCCTACTTAGTCATATGTTCCAAGTACACCAATCAAAGAAAGATAGAAAAATGTTACCACTTCGATTGAAAACCATGTATGAGAATATTCGGTTTTATTCACAAAGATTATCAAAGATATTTATAAACGAATTTTCGTATTTAACAAATAGTTACAAATTACACCATATCAAAACTCGAAAGTAAAACTAAAGAAAAATATACTAAAATTTTAAATGAAAAAATTTGTCAAATCAACAGAATTATTATTCAAATCTACACCATTTTTAGTGAAATCAACAAAATTAAAAAATTTAGCTAAAAATATTTTTTTTATTTTGTAAAAGGTTTACATTTTAATATAATTTCATTAAAAAATAAATTAAATAAAAAAACAGCTAAAACAGTTGTAACTCATCGTAGATAAAACACAACGTAATTTTGTTCAATTTAATTTGAATAAAATTTCTGTTGAATATACAAAAATATTTGCCAGTTTTAAAATGTCAAATTGAATAAAATTCATCAATTTGAACATATATCTTCAAATTAATTAAAGGCATGTAGAATTGAAGAGGAAGATCTTTGGTAGCGATTATGTTCAATAATTTAAAACTTACCGAACCTCCTTTAAGGTATTGTATTCGTTAAAATATGAAAATATGCTTTGAGCTTATTGCTATAAATATATGTATATATATGTATATATGTATATATATGTATATATATGTATATGTATATATATATATATATATATATATATATATATATATATATATATATATATATATTATTCATCAACGCTACAGATTTTACTCAACATTTTATATAACTTCAAACTGTTTTCAACTTGAGAAATAACATTTGAACTTGTTACTTGACAACATCTAAAATATCTTAACAATCAAGTTCGTCCGAGGCCGTAAACCGTATGAACCGATTCAGTGGTGGAGTAAGAAAATTAGAAAAATTATATATATATATATATATATATATATAATATAATATAATATAGAAGGATATTACGTTCTCCGAAGCTTTATCAAATCCTATTTGTTTAAGCCTACTTTTGGTAAAGAAATATTTTACATAATTTTTCACGCAATCTCTGCATTAACTCATATAGACTTTGGGTTATCTATATGTATATACTTTAGAAGCAATAAAAATTGTTTTGTTACTTCTTAATAATTAAAAAAAAGAAAACGTTTTTTTTTTTTTTTTTTTTTTGTTGATAACTTCAGATGTTTATTGTATATTGGACAAAATGAACTACTCAGTTAGGCCTACGACTTATACTAGGTCATTTAAAAAGTATATTTTCACTGTCACATCGTGTCCATTCGCAAAAAATCATTTAAAAAATTTATCATTTACATTAACACATTTTTATAGATTTTGAAAAGTAACTTGTTAAGTTTTTTATCTCTACTATAAAAATTCAAGAAGTGTTGATTGGCTGTTTTGCATTTTAGTTGACGGTATATGTAAATCTTATTAGCATAATAATTCTCACAACAGTATCCCACAGATCCCTCAGGAACGGATTTAATGTCTTCTCAAATCTGACATGAACGTTTCTAAGACGTTTACTAATTTTCTGTTTCTCATCCGATTTCATTATTTTTTATTAAAAAGCTTAACAGCTCATTCTCTACTAAATAATAAAATCTTCTTTAAGAAAACATAAATATTTAATTTTTTAATAAGATCATTCCTAAAAAGAAATTAAATTTAGTTTTTTAATAGAAGCCATGCTAGATCCTTCTGATTTTTACCTATTTCGTATGCAAATTTTAGGTTTGAGTTCTAAAATTTCAAAGCTAGGATTAACAAACAGAATACGTTTTTAGAAACGGTAGTGAGTTAAAAATCATTTATAAGCATCTTTTATCTGACGAACGATTAATGTGAGCAAAATAAAAAAATCTCTAATTTGGGAATTGAATTTCATATAATAAATAATAATAATAGGCTAACAGAACTAAGAAAGAATATATATGGCATATACAAAATTTAGTTACTCTTAAAACTAATTTTTTATCAAAAATTTACCAGTTTTCAACTTTTTTATGAAATACCGCTTGAAATTGCATTTAATGAAGATAGATATATTTTCAATAATAGATACCTCTTCTTTAGAAGTCGAACAGTAGTCAGCTAATATTTTGGGATGACACTTTTCTTAATACAGTTTTTCTGTATTTGTATTTACAGAAACGCTCAAAAGATTCGTTGCAGAAACCTCCTAATTTTTAGGCAAAATCCAAGTGTGAATATAAAAAGTGTATCCTTAGCGATATATTTTATCTCATATTCTTGATATTTCCTATTTAAAGTGCTTGGCTCAATAATCGGATTGGAATCACTACACTTTACTTTATCCATGCATACTCTAGATTGATCTACAGGCAAATCACTTCGTTATTGTGGCATAATTCTTAGATTAGATTGTATTCGCCTAATTTTTAATTAAACTACGCCATTTGATGTAGTCCCCAAAAAAGGCTATCATTAAAATAGTTCTCTTAATATGCAATAATCTAATATAATAATTCATGACAACTAATTAGTTTGATAAAAAATATTTTCACCAAGTGTTAAGACTTTCATTGTAAGATACTCTGTACATACTAATTCCTCCTCATGTATCTGCCCCTTTTTCTATCACAACTACGAAACTTGATAGGAAAATAGATCAGACAAAGTTTAAGCTTTACAGAGTCATAGTTATTGCAGGTCAAAATAGTCATTTTTAATATTTAGGATGACTGCTTTAAACGACGTTTTCAAATCAAAACACGAATATTTGTTTTTTTTTTTTTAACATTTGAGTCCCTATGGTCGTAAAGAAGTATATTTTTTATCCAATTATGCAATTAGATGGAAAATTATTTCTACGAATTGTGAAAGGTTTTAACGTTATGGCTTTTTAAAATTAAGGTTGGCTTTGACTCTAAGCAGGGATGATAAATTCAATGTAATTGTACTTTTTTTTAGTATAATTCTATTGTAAAAAGGACAGCAGTATTCCAGTGATTATTTTAATAGATTTATAGAATTTTGATTTCTTAATAAAATTATTGTCTGGTTTAACAAACTTTTCAGAATAGTAATTAAAATTTGCTTAACTACAGCTAAATTTATGAATAAAAGTTAAAATCATTTGACATTCTCAAATCTGAATGTTATGACTTTTGAAGAAAGTTTTTGATATATGTTTAATAAGTTCAACTCGAGCATTTTTTTTTTTTTTTGGAAAATATAAAGACGTATGTTTCACTTTACATTACTCAATATGGAAAATTTTAATTTGTATATAAGCTTTTATTTATCAGTATAAAATTTTCAATTTTATCGATACATTTAGGTGACAGCTATAACTCGCGTATGTTGGTGCAACATGATCTGGAAATTAAATAGCTAACAAGGTTGGTTGGAAACAGTTAGTCTACGCGTTTGAATAAATCGGTCTTGTAATTTTTGCAAGAAATATTTAATAAAACTAATTTCTTTATTATACATTAAAATTCCTGTCTTATTACTTCTATTGCTCTAAAAATATAATTTTTAATATTTTACAAACAAGAAACTATAATCTATATAGGGATATAAGAATTTATAAAAACTTGATTCTATTTCAACTTTATATGAAAATACAAATTATTTAAAGTCTTTAGTGTTTACATAGATATATTTTAAATAAATATATTTTTAATTGCATCCAATAAAACGTATTTCATTTTTATATAACACATCTCAACAGGAGTGAAGGGTATGTAAGATTTGGCACAGCCGAATATAGCATTCTAACTTGTTTATTATTTATTCTATAGTTGCTGTTTTTATGGGTACTGACAAACAACAACAACAATAAACTAAAGCATATTTGGTTTTTTGTACTTTTTGAGGCTCTTATATAGGCTAGGGATTCGACTAAATCGATACACTATTAACCGAGATATCGGCCAAAATACGTTTTCGGAGTTTTTGAAGCCCTTATATAAACTACGGACTTCACTCTTGCACAGATCTGTACAAATTTTTTAAAACAGTCTAATATAATTTTCCAAATACTTTTTTTATACCTTTTTATTCACCACAGGTCTATTTTCCATTTTCTAGATCCTTATAGGAAACGAAGTCGAAATAACGATGTCCGTCTGTCCACCCGTCCGTTCGTGAGTCGGTAAAATTTATAAATGTTGGTTTATCAGTCCATTAACAAGCAGTTGGCAAACTTTTCTTTTAAATTATTTACCATCTGCTGTGCTTATAATTGTTGTTTTAAGGGTACTGAAAAACAACAACAATAAACTAAAACATATTTAGTTTCTTCAACTGTTTGAAGCATCTATATAAGCTAGGGACTTCGTGCTTTCACAGAAAATTCGGAAAATTTTTTTATTGTATTGAAAAAAAATTTTTATTGAAAAAATGAACTAAGTTGTTCCAGTATTAACCGAGATAAAACCAAGACGCGTTATTAGACTTCTTGAAGCTTCTACATAAGCTATAAATTTCGTTCTTGTACAGATCTTTCACTAATGTTTTTCTGGAATTTCGAATTTATGAATCAATGGGTATGATGGATTACATACCCTTTTTTAATTAAATGTTGTCTTCTTTTAAATTTTTCATTTATTACGAAAAACAACAACATCAATAAACAAAAGCAAAAGCTAAATTTATAAAGAGCAAGAAAATGTTGTGTACATCATTATTACTAAATAGATGGAAATAATAAGGGAAATTCACCACCAAAGCACAAAGAGGAAGATATGAGTTGTAAACAGAAAACACATTGTTTTGTAGATCTGTACATTAAAACGACTCACTCAAAAATGTGTTTTTTTTTTTTTTTTTTGATATATAAAACATATTCCAGACTGAACTCGATATTAATATATTCCCCTAAATTTGATAGTTTTGAAGTTTTTCTTTGGCAATATTTTTATTTTTGGTATTTTTAATGAAAATTAAAGTTTTAAAATTTCTACTTGCTTTAAAATATAAGTTGTTGGCGTCCAATTAATTTCTATTTTAATATTCTTGCAATTGATATAAAATTTTACATGAAAATAGTCGTTTAAAAAATTGACTTTTTTCATAAAATCTGCACTAAGTCTGATCTATCTAAATCTATTTTATAATTGAATATCGTCAATAAATTAAAAAAAGACTCGCGTGATATTTTTTTTATTAATCGATAAAAATGAAACCTTTTTCTAAAATTCACTATGAGACTTGTCTTTTGAAATATGTATGTATCAAAAAAAAAAAATATAATGGCCCATATACTGTCGGAAAACCTGTTTCATCTACAAAAGAAATTAGAAAGAAAAAATAGAAAAAATAGTTTTTTTTAGCATAACTCAAAATGTTGTAAGTGTATTGGAAATTTTTATTCCTATACCACTATAGGTGGGGAGAGTATTAATCGCTTGTGCTGATGTTTGTAACACCAGAAAATATTGTTCTAAGACCCATCTTAATGCATACCAGTCAGCTTATACTCACTTTATGAGTCCGTAATCAAACTACAAACTGCAATTTTGATATAATTAAATGAAATTTGGCACCCATATGTTTTATGGCCCAAGCGTATTGAAAATGGTTAGGATCGGTCCATTATTTTACCTAACCCCCTTATGTCGTGGCATATGTGTTTAACGATCACAAATCCCTTCAATATAAATATATTTTAATGAAATTTGATACATATATGTTTTATGTAAAGCGGTCCATAATTGATCATAGTTCCCATATTAACACCTCTTTGGAATATCACTTTAATGGGAATAATTCTCATAAAAATTATAGTATCAAGTTAACATTTGACAAAAATCACTCTCATATAAAGTCCACTTCCGGGAATCCCCCTTAAGTACATAAATAAAATAATGTAATGGAAACGTATGACAATATACACTACACTTGAAACAAGTATCGGTCCACAATTGGCCACATGTCACACATAAGACCCCTCCCCGAATTTTGATGCATATACAAAATGCCTCATATGTACATATGTACATTATTTTAGACCTCTTAAACCTCTAGGGGTTCGCGAACCCTAATTGGGAATCCATGATGTAGGGTATCATGTGGTCCGGTTTGGCCGACTATAGCTTTCTTACTTGTTAAAACTGATTCATTATGTCCGCAAGGCCTGTTACGTACACTGTGGCATTTTTCGACTGATTTTTCACATTAGCAGCGAGTTGTTAATTTATGTTTTCGATATAATTTAAGGAGTAATATTTATTGTAAGACTTTTTAATTTTTGGATGGAAATGTTTACAGTTTCCTTGTAATGAATTTTACTTCAGACCATTTCTATTTTATTTGTAATATATGGAAAACATACATACACAGAAAAAATGCACCAATCACCAAAATAATTCATTCAATTAAAAATTGTTTAAATTTGCACCGCTCACAGAAATGATTATATAAATTACTAATAACTTTAAAAAATGAAAAACGGAAACATTTTTTTAATTAAAAAATTTATTAAATCAATCAAGTAGATGATTGCATGAGTTAAAAATTTAAATGAGAAAAAAATTTCACTTGAATTTTATTTTTGCTATTTTTTTATTTTATTTTTCCTTAAATATACTTATTAAATTTTGATGTAGAATGAAACGGCTGTATTAATTGAAAAATGTAAGGTAATAATTTCTTCTGTGTACGTATGTATACAATAAATACCGTGAAATAATTACCAAATAAAATAAGTACTAATGAAATAGCTTCCAATGAAATAAGTCTCAACAAAAATAAATTAACTTCCATATAAAAAAATTAAATAACTTCCAAAGGGATAAATGAAATAATTCCCAACATTTAGAGTTTTATCATAATAAAAAATAAGTGTCAAATTTAATGAATAACTCCCAATAAAATAAGACTCAAAATAAATGAAGTAAGTCCCAATTAAAATGATCAAATAAAACAATTAGTAAGTTGTAATCGGGGATCTTAACGCGCAATACAGCTAGTCTAATGATAATGTTATAGCACCTTCAGTCATCCTATGGTCGTCCGTGCATGGTGAAGAACCACAACCTACCCGGGGTACCTTCGCATAATAACAGAACATGGTGGATCTAGAGTGGACGCTTGACCATGGGATGAATGGCACTATGTTTACGTATTGTTTGAGTGATTTTCCTATATTTGCTTTGGGCGATTTTGCTGGCAGCTTGATGTTATTGGAAGGATTTTAATCGGAACAACTATTTTTTTTAAAACTGAAAAAAATATTAAAATCGCACACTGTGCACCTTATTCGCACAGCCGGCCTTTGCACGTTCGGAAGTACTTTCTCCTCTGTGGTATTTAAAATACTGGCTTTGCTAAGTAAAGTTATTCTACAGAGCCAGTTTTTCTGCATTTGCTAAAGGACGGCTGTACACAAAAACTTTACGAATCCGGTGTTTTGAATAACACAAAGGAAGAAACCTTATACAGAAAACCCTATGCGAACATTGGCTATGAGGTACTTTCATCAGCGAAGCCAGCAGTATTCAGAACACACAGAAGGGCAAGGTTTTTAGCCGGGCCCAATAAAAATGAAACAAGTAAGAAAGATATAGTCAGCAAAGCCCGACCATATGATACCCCACACCATTGTGCATATCCATCAAAATTCGTGGAGGGGGCTTATATTAGACATGTTGACAATTACGGACCGATACTTTTACAAAGTGTAAAATAAAATCTACGAATACAGAATATTACGGTAATACTAACATTAATATGAATTTATGCACTTTAGGGTGATTCCCGGAATTATGAAGCGATCCTCATAAAATTTGCCACTATGATTTCTACTTACAAAAAACTAATTTGTGTCGAATATAAACCTGATACTAACATGTGTATGTGATTTATGCACGTTAAAGTGATTTTCGGAAGATATTTTTACATGGGAGCTATGGTCAATTATGGACCTATCTCCATGAAATTTATCACAAAGATTGATACTTATATAAAACTACCTTGTACCGAATTTCATTAAAATATTGCTATATTTAAGACATTTATGATCGTTAAACCCCTATTCCGGGAATTTTGTATGGGGGGTATGAGAAATAATGGACCGATCGTAACCAATTTAAATAGGTTCTATGTGCCACGTTTCATTGAATTAAATTCAAAATTTCGACCTGTAATTTGTGCACAAGGTTTACATGGAAAAACAGCCAGGCCGACGGGCGGACATCGTTAGATCGACTTAAAAAAGTGAATTTGGTATACTTTAAGGTGGGTGTTGGGTGATTTTTTCTGTGCATTATAAACATCACCACAAAAGTTGTAACAAAGTTAATAGTAACAGCTATTTAAACTTTGTTACATACCTATAATATTTATATTTATTATTATGTTCTTTTATATATCTGTACCCATTTAACATTTCATTCCTTTACTCGTCTGTAACTACATTTGTTTACACCAATACATTAACGTATTTACTTTAGCTACCAACCATCATATGTTAGAGGGAATTAATAATTCTCATTTAGTTTGTTTGATTTTTCACATAAGTATTCTAAGGTTGGTTGAAGTAGTTGCGATTCGAGCGCTCTAGAATTTGCCAAAAACTAAGACAGCTGATCTTACGATATAATCTGCCTTGTTCCCAAGACACCTGGTATTGTGAAATCAGTCACTGTTTCTCTGGTACTCGGAACAATTCCGGGCGTCAGGGCGATACCTTGCACAGCGACTTCGGTTGACTGTTTCGGACACAGCGGCTTCGGCTGACTGTTTCGGCACAGCGGCTTCGGCTGACTGTTTTGGCACAGCGGCTTCGGCTCACTGTTTTGGCACAGCGGCTTCGGCTGACTGTTTCGGCACAGCGGCTTCGGCTGACTGTTTTGGCACAGCGGCTTCGGCTGACTGTTTTGGCACAGCGGCTTCGGCTGACTGTTTCTCTTAGACTAAGGCTAAATTTTGTAACCTAGATTTAAGGAATTGTATTATTTAAATTATTTAAATGCTGCATAATACCCGAGGGAACCGAATCTTCGATCCAGCCTCTACCAGTAATAGAGTCCGATTCACCTCCGAAGTACCCGACTAAATCCCTGCGTATCATCGTACTGGCGAATCTTCGAACCAGCATCTACCAGTAATAGAGCCCGATTTACCTGCGAAGTGCCCGACTAAATCCCTGTGTATCATCGTACTGCCGAATCTTCGATCCAGCATCTACCAGTAATAGAGCCCGATTCACCTGCGAAGTACCCGGCGTGCTGAATAATACTCGAGGGAGCCGAATCTTCGATCCAGCATCTACCAGTAATAGAGCCCGATTTACCTGCGAAGTGCCCGACTAAATCCCTGCGTATCATCGTACTGCCGAATCTTCGATCCAGCATCTACAAGTAATAGAGCCCGATTCACCTGCGAAGTACCCGGCGTGCTGCATAACACTCGAGGGAGCCGAATCTTCGATCCAGCATCTACCAGTAATAGAGCCAGATTCACCTGCGAAGTACCCGGCGTGCTGCATAATACTCGAGGGAGCCGAATCTTCGATCCAGCATCTACCAGTAATAGAGCCCGATTCACCTGCGAAGTACCCGGCGTGCTGCATAATACTCGAGGGAGCCGAATCTTCGATCCAGCATCTACCAGTAATAGAGCCCGATTCACCTGCGAAGTACCTGGCGTGCTGCATAATACTCGAGGGAGCCGAATCTTCGATCCAGCATCTACCAGTAATAGAGCCCGATTCACCTGCGAAGTACCCGGCGTGCTGCATAATACTCGAGGGAGCTGAATCTTCGATCCAGCATCTACCAGTAATAGAGCCCGATTCACCTGCGAAGTACCTGGCGTGCTGCATAATACTCGAGGGAGCCGAATCTTCGATCCAGCATCTACCAGTAATAGAGCCCGATCTACCTGCGAAGTACCCGACTAAATCCCTGCGTATCATCATGCTGCTAATAATTTATCTAACACAAAATATTTATAAATACTATCTATAACTAAAACATTGAATTATTAAATAAAGATATACTGTATATTTGAACCCCGGAAAGGGTAAATAAATTGTGTTCTCACTTAAGGTTCGTGGATCCCGTAAGTCGACCCTGGACACAACTGAGCTACCTCAGGCGACGACAAAACCACGTTACAAATGGCGCCCGAGCAGGGACCTGATTCTAAATCGCAACGCGAGAAAAAGGAAACCGTCGCCAACGAACCAGGATCGGCCCAAAATTACGAAAGCAGCAAACACGATCATCCGACAACAAGTCAAAATCTAAATAAGGATTCAGTCGGATGGATATACCTATTACGCAAGGAGCAACTGATCGAACAGTGTAATAACGCAGGAATACCAACCGCTGGCTTCACAGTCGAGCACCTTCGCAAACAACTAGCAGAGAATTTTCGTGCAAAACGATTAAGGGCTTCGGCTGAAAACCTGCTACTTGAATTAGAGAAAGAGTTAACGACAGTAGAGAAGAGTATAATATCTGAAGGAGAAATATCATTACCTGTTCCCCGATTAGTTACAGCACAAAAATTTTCGGATGTTGACATTATGAATATCGTACAACTGTGGGACCTTAAGTTTTCGGGAGAGACTGACGTAATAGAATTTCTAGAACGTTTAGAAGAGCTAGCCGACTGTCACCAGATATATCCCGATCAACTCGTCCCATATATGATAAGTATGCTCAGTGGAAATGCACTCAAATGGTTTAGGTTAAAAAGGGAGTCATTTCGACAAGAACTTGAGAGATTTTTCCTTCCGACTCGTTACCTCGCAAATTTAGAGAGGAACTTTTACAACCGTAAACAAAACAACAGAGAACGGGCGAAGGATTATATTTTGTCTATGCTTACCCTATGCAGACGACATCCTACTCTGCGGAAAATTAATCATCTAGATCGAATTTACGATGGTCTCCGTACAGAATACCGGTACTATGTTCGTCGTAATGACTTCACTGATTTAGATGAACTTATGGCTATAACCGATGAATACGAAGCGTTAAAACAGGAAGAACGCTCGCAAACCTCGCACATGATGTCAGATTCGGTTTACAACAGGGCCACAAGTTGTTGGAGGTGTAAAGGTGCAGGCCATAAGAGGACAACATGTACTCTCATTGGGAGAATATTTTGCTCACACTGCGGACGCGATGGAGTTCTCTCAAGAGCATGTCAGTGTCGCAGACAACTACAATCTACTAGAACATCCAACTTGACATCCCCTGACTTCCGATACTACGTGTCAGTAGTAATGCATAATAAGAGAATATTAGCTTTAGTCGACACGGGTTCATCTCGTACGTACATCGGGAGTTCCCTTCGTCAATATTTACTGGACTTCGAAATCAAACCTGTTAGCACTCGGGCTATGGTGCAGATGGCTGATCAGTCTATGGCAGCGTGTCTGGAAGCGTTTCCGATCACTATCGAGTATCACGAAACAAAGGTGATATTAGAAGCCTCCGCGATTACCACATTAGCCGAACCAATGATTTTGGGGATGGATTTTTTGAGCGCTGTAAATATAGAAATACGCTTGAATGGCCAAATATTACCACAACCCGCCGTCACAAAAGCAGATACACACCCTCCGCTTCATACGATAACCAGCCGAGGTTTTCTATCTGAAGATGAGAAAGATGAGTTCAACAACCCCCTGCGAGAACACGAGGGAAAATTCAAATTGGTAAAAGGGCTAGGTACAGTCGTCAATCGTGAAATAATTCTTCGCCATCAAACCCCGATCAAGCAAAAATATATGCCAATAAACCCGACCATGATGCAAATAATTAACGAAGAGATTGATAAACCCTTAGATGATGACCGTATAGAAACCCCACGTAGTGCATACAGTGCCCCGATAGAGCTAGCCCGAAAGAAACATAGTGGATCGATAACGTGTGTCGACTATCGGCAATTAAATACCGCCAGTGGACCCGACGCGTACCCCCTTCCACAGATTGATGCGATCAGGGAGCAGCTTCGCGAGGCAAAATTAATCACTTCTCTGGACTTAAAACATGGGTATTGGCAACCACCTCTCAAGGAACCTCCCAAGCCTTATACAGCGCTCACTGTTTCAGGTAGGGGTTTATTCCAATGGAGAGTTATGCCCTTCGTGTTACATTCTGCACCAGCTACTCTTCAACGCAAGCCCAACAATAAAATAACTTATTTCATTCGTTCCCCAAAGAAGGGGGGAAATGTAACAAAGTTAATAGTAACAGCTATTTAAACTTTGTTACATACCTATAATATTTATATTTATTATTATGTTCTTTTATATATCTGTACCCCATTAACATTTCACTCCTTTGCTCGTCTGTAACTACAATACATTAACCAATACATTAACGTATTTACTTTAGCTACCAACCATCATATGTTAGATGGAATTAATAATTCTCATTTAGTTTGTTTGATTTTTCACATAAGTATTCTAAGGTTGGTTGAAATAGTTGCGATTCGAGCGCTCTAGAATTTGCCAAAAACTAAGACAGCTGATCTTACGATATAATCTGCCTTGTTCCCAAGACACCTGGTATTGTGAAATCAGTCACTGTTTCTCTGGTACTCGGAACAATTCCGGGCGTCAGGGCGATACCTTGCACAGCGACTTCGGTTGACTGTTTCGGACACAGCGGCTTCGGCTGACTGTTTTGGCACAGCGGCTTCGGCTGACTGTTTTGGCACAGCGGCTTCGGCTGACTGTTTTGGCACAGCGGCTTCGGCTGACTGTTTCTCTTAGACTAAGGCTAAATTTTGTAACCTAGATTTAAGGAATTGTATTATTTAAATTAGTATTCGTAAGATATCTTTAAGTATCGTAAACGATCCGGCGTGCTGCATAATACCCGAGGGAACCGAATCTTCGATCCAGCCTCTACCAGTAACAGAGCCCGATTCACCTGCGAAGTACCCGACTAAATCCCTGCGTATCATCGTACTGCCGAATCATCGATCCAGCATCTACCAGTAACGGAGCCCGATTTACCTGCGAAGTGCCCGACTAAATCCCTGCGTATCATCGTACTGCCGAATCTTCGATCCAGCATCTACCAGTAATAGAGCCCGATTCACCTGCGAAGTACCCGGCGTGCTGAATAATACTCGAGGGAGCCGAATCTTCGATCCAGCATCTACCAGTAATAGAGCCCGATTTACCTGCGAAGTGCCCGACTAAATCCCTGCGTATCATCGTACTGCCGAATCTTCGATCCAGCATCTACAAGTAATAGAGCCCGATTCACCTGCGAAGTACCCGGCGTGCTGCATAACACTCGAGGGAGCCGAATCTTCGATCCAGCATCTACCAGTAATAGAGCCAGATTCACCTGCGAAGTACCCGGCGTGCTGCATAATACTCGAGGGAGCCGAATCTTCGATCCAGCATCTACCAGTAATAGAGCCCGATTCACCTGCGAAGTACCCGGCGTGCTGCATAATACTCGAGGGAGCCGAATCTTCGATCCAGCATCTACCAGTAATAGAGCCCGATTTACCTGCGAAGTACCCGACTAAATCCCTGCGTATCATCATGCTACTAGTAATTTATCTAACACAAAATATTTATAAATACTATCGATAACTAAAACATTGAATTATTAAATAAAGATATACTGTATATTTTAACCCCGGAAAGGGTAAATAAATTGTGTTCTCACTTAAGGTTCGTGGATCCCGTAAGTCGACCCTGGACACAACTGAGCTACCTCAGCCGACGACAAAACCACGTTACAAATGTGGCGCTCCCAACCATCTATGGTGGTGTGGGGTATAAAAAGTTCCAATGTGAGTGAAATAACACCCAATTTTAACAGAGAAGTTATTTCATTTTAAAGTTGTTTCATTTTAAAATAACTTCCCATAGAAAAAAATTAAATAAGTTCCAATCCACTGGGTATTATTTTACAATGAAATAAAACTTAATTTATTTCTCCCTTGAAAATGTTGTTTTTAAACTTTATTACAATTAACTGACAAAATAGCCGTTTGATAAAAGCATGAAATTGGTGACATTTTTACTATAAAGTGTAAAGCGATGATAGATTCAAATTTGTCGCTATAATTTAAAAAGAAATGTGCTGTATCGAAAGTTTTGCTGTGACACGTCAACGTTGCTAAATCTGATACAGTTATCTTTGTATATTGGTTACTGTTTGCTTTAAATTGGAGTAAAATTCCATAATGGAACATGTCGTAAAATGGAGGGATGTGGTTCCTTTATATGACACTTGTAATTACTTTCAAAAAATTTTTCAGTATTTTTTACATTTTGGTGAAATTGTTTAAAAAGAATTATATCCATATTTTAGAATAATTTTCTCCGTATCGATTCAAATTAAAATTCTACCCCAGTTAATATGCTTAAAATTAGTACAAAAATAATTCAAAATAAATTTTAAATCATCTAAACAATTGAATTTATTTAATAAAATCCAAAACAATGTAAGACTTAAGTGACAAGGCTTTTAAAGCTAAATGTTGATAAACAAAAAATAAACATTCTGTAAACAAAGAAGACATGGAAGTAATTTAATATTAAACCTTTTGTAGATATCATTCATTCATTCTTTCATGCAGCGCCATTCACATACATATGTATATTTATTTACAAAAAGGCAGAAAGTAAACAAGGCATTCGGTAAAATGACAGAATGAAAAGAAAAAAAATGAAAAGTAAAGAAGAATAGATTTAGTATATAAACTGAAGAAAAAGTCACATTAATATTCTGTAAGGGGATTTTACAAATACACTTCTCTGAGTAAAAGTCGGCAAAATTCCAAACGCATGTGATTCAAACTCCTAAAAGGAAAATTGCAAATCACATAAAAAAATGAAACTGAAAAATAAAACCGACAGAAATGACAACGAAAAACACATTGACACATGCAGACACATACTAATTTACTTCATTATGTAGATGTATGTGTGTTTGTGTAAACCAGCACCCAATAAAGAAGTGAAAAAGCCTAAAAGCAGACAATAGGATTATTGAAATTCTCCTCACATGAGAAAAAGAAAGCAAAACACAAATAAGCAAACAATCACACGATTGCAAATTCAAATCCAAATACAAGACGACTTTTATTTAGCAAAATCATAAAACGAACTCAAACCTACGCACCCATAGAAATGTTGCAAGCAAAATTACAGGACCAAATATAAATTTGACTAAAATTATTATTTAATATTTATCATACCATATTAAATAATTTAAGAAAAAGTACAACTAAAACAAACAACTTAGTTATAATCGATAGTCATACACTTCAATTTTGGATATTTATCCCCGAACTAAAAATCGTAATATGTGTTCCATTCAAATGTTGATGAAAAAAATCATGCTGAATGTCACACTTAATTTTCATAACTTTGACATTTCGCGAACCATGCGTTACAAAATTTTAAAATTTTGTGTTTCATTTTGAGAAAGATTGTACCAAATATCATTAAATTCGGAGAGTTGAGGGAAATCAATTGGCTTGTTTTAAATAAAATAACTCTAATATTGAAATCTTATTCCTGGCAGTGAGTTTTTAATATGTATTAGATTAAAATCCTTTCCATGCACAATATTTTTTGAGCGCAAAAATAGCCATTTAAGAATGTTGTCTTCTTACTCTTACCAAGCTTTAGCTTCTGATTCTGTTGCATCTATGATTATATGATAAAACCGAATACATAAAAATGGGACAAAAACTTCAAACCAACAAACCGACCGACCATAAAACCATTTAACAATCATATTGATATTACAAGATATCATGCCTTGCTAAACGTTTTAAATGTCGTAAACTTCAATTACAATTGTTCGCAAGAATAACTCTAACCATGATTAAGACTTAAAGAAGGAGTAGGATTGAAATATGAATGGTATTTAAGTTTCGTGCTTATAAACGTTTTTATTTTATTTTTTTCTTTTGCCATCATTTAATTCGTTTAAGTCGTTGGATTAATATAACCAACCCACTGAAAGTGGTGCTGTTGACAGAGGCCAAAGCCAGAGACAGCACCATGAAAATCAATTGGAATTATTACATGTACGAGTAGTACTCGTATCAACAATTCATATGTCATCTCCTTTACCCACACTCATATTTTTTATTATTACTAGCACAATTTGTATTGTTCTGCCATTTCTCTACAATGTATTGTCAGTTAGGTTTACATTGGTATGTGTGTAAACGTTTTTACAGATTCATATAAGGATAAATATATCTGAGTAACATCGATTCGTGTTGAGTTGTAATGTCGTGCAACAAAGTGTTTTATTTGTTTCCTCTATATTTTTCACTTAGCAAAAAGTATCAAACAGAATTTAAATTGTTATTGGTTCATATAGACTGCTTAACATTTCCCAGATGTTTGGCTGTATGTGGATGTGTAAAAAATATTCATACATATTAGTTTATCGTGTGCTTTATAAATATGTATGCAAGTGGATTAGACCATAAAATTGATAAAGATAAATGAAATTTATTTTAAAAATTTTTACAATGTTTTGCAAAATTCTTAAAATAATAAAACCGAATGTAACACTTGTATACATACATACATTCTTACGTACGTACATATAAAAACATTCAGAAATTGGTCCCAAAACGATTTTTTGAAAATAATTTTTTTAAGTTTTTCATTGCCATAGTCTCAAAAAATTTCACCGCCTAATTTATTTCTATTAGTTGTAACTCTCCATAATCTCAGAAGTTTTCAGAAGTATACTTATATATACAGCTTACATCTGAACAAAATAATAAGAATAAACTTTGCAAGTTTTGGCTATTTTTCATATATTTGTATGAAAAATGCAGGCATGTTACAAGTAAAAGCGTAAGAAGAAGCTAACATCGCATTTTTGATCTTGCTGTGTTTACATTTTTCACAAAAAAAAAAAAAAAAACATGGGAAAAGATCTAAAAAGACCAAGTTTTTGTTAGTTTTAAACAAAAGTATAAACATTTTATTAAAATATTTGTTATTATAGAAAACGTTAGAACATGAAAAATCATAATTATTAACATTAAATTAAATGAACTTAAAATTTTGATTTTAAGTATATATTTGAGGAATAATGTTAATATTTGTACCTAAATAAAAATTAAACAAGT
This sequence comes from Protocalliphora azurea, assembly GCA_932274085.1. Classification (NCBI taxonomy): domain Eukaryota; kingdom Metazoa; phylum Arthropoda; class Insecta; order Diptera; family Calliphoridae; genus Protocalliphora; species Protocalliphora azurea. The sequence continues at coordinate 81,023,972 of OW026520.1, forward strand.
AGAGGTATTTCAATGAAATTATGACACAATATAGATAAACTTGCTTTAAAATCAGGGATACCAAAATACCCAAAATTCCTGTCCGGGGAAGACTTGTTTCAAAAGTTGACTTTTTCTTTAAAATTATTAACCTGCCGTTTTAAAAGGCGTGGCTCAAAAAAATATTTTTTGTATGTTTATAGCCAATATACACGGCTACAAAGGATGGATGGTTTGTTGTTATTTTTATGTTCAGATGTAAGCTTTATCTTTTGGTATCTTTGAACACGTAAGAGTATGGAGATATATGATAAATGAAAACAAACTATGTTCGGTCAAAATTCTTCGGACTTAATATTAAAATATTAAGCATTTTTTAAATTTAAATTTAAATAAAATTTAAACGAACAAAGATATCCGATTGAAATTTTGACGTAATCTAAACTTGTCCTAAAGTCACAACGTCGTAATGTGATGAATACCTGTCACCGAAGATTTTGCCTGCTGTATAAGTTTCATCACAACAAAGGTTTCCTTATATAGTTTTTCCATAGTTTTAAGCAAAAACGAGCTTAGGATTATTGGCCTATATGATTTGGACAATTGTTGAGATTTACCACCAGCCTTAGGTAAAAATACCACTTTCACCGCACGCCAGATTTTAGGCACATGGCAAGCCTTTTCCCAAAATGTATAGTGATCTTTGCATCGCACAATATTATCCATCCTGAGTTCCGTTTTTGGCAATAGGATACTGCATATATGTAGATGCTGAGTCGGTATTATCTGGCAGGTAGGCAGATGTTATAACTACATCGTGTTCTCCTACCAACGATGGGACTCTTGCCCTTGTGGCCACTAAATCACTAAGTAGAAATTCTGAAAGAGGTAAAAAAGCTAAATCTTTCCTAACGAATAGAGGGTCTCTTTTTGTAGTATTATAGATAAGCTTAGTCGCTGTGGAGTTTGAATTGACCCAAGCTGCAGGAGGTTATAGCATGTTATAACATGTTGTGTGCTGCCTTGGCGCGATGCAGGTTGATATTCAGGCACTAATGTACCTTGTAATCTTGATGCGCCATTATTTCGCCATCTTTCTACTTCGGTTTGAGTTTTGTAATATAGACTCCTCTGCGAAAGTTCTGTAGCCTTTTTTTATGGCTGGCTTCTTCTTGTCATGTAGACTCGACTCAGGCTTTCTTGCCGAAGATATGGTATCCTTCTTCTTAGTTAAGAGTTATGAGATCTTTGAGTACCTTTCGATCTTGTCTAGCCAGACCTGTTTAATTGGATATTTTCTTCCCAGGCTTGCTACTTGAAGCAGAGCAAGCTCGCAAAGGTTGACCTATCTGAGCGCCCCCCTTTCCTCGGAATGTTCATGTTTTTCAGCTCATTACTGATCTCCTTCAATGACTTCAGGTAAAGTTTGAGCACCTAATCTATGTCGATTCCTGGCTCAAGGTAAAGTTTAAGGGGCTTGCGTGCAGCACCACAAAGTATTGACCTGCCTTCTTTGTCTTCCGCCTGTTTTGTTTTGGCTGTACCAGATGTAGTCGGCTGCAAGTTTGGCGTAGATTCCAGTAATGCATTCTCTTCATCGGTTGGTATGAGTGTCTCAGTAAACTCAGAACTAATATACTCCAACACTACGGTATCATCCATTGTTTTCATAGAAGTAACAGGATCATATAACCCTATTAAGAGTTTAGTTATATCCATAGGGACCTGTTCTCAATGAGAATTTCTATTTTTTTCAGTTTCCATCTATAAAAAAGGAATACAGTTAACGAAGAGAAAACAGAACATCATACAACGGAGAAGATGTGCATAAATACAACTGGATATAGCCATTGACGGAGGCCACCGTTAAAAGACACATTAACACGGTCACGGTACGGTTAATAACAAGGATTATGGGAGCTCATCGAGCGTCTGCTCTAGATCCGCTATGTTTTGCTTGGTAGAATTACCACAGACAGGGTACGATTCTGCATCATGGATGGACGATCACTGGAATCTGAACAGGCTTATGCAATTTCAGCAAAAAGAAATATGGTTTAAACAGGATTTGCATAAACTTTTGAGTAAATATTTTGATTAAGTTTCCATAATAGGATTCCAATATTTGAACAAACGCTATTTTAAGGTAAATATTTTAAAATAGATCAAGCAATCTCAAATTACACAAGGGTTACGCATACACAGCCAAACTAACGAGGAGCGATGAGGATTGGAATAGCTATAGGGATAGTTTCTTTAAGTACAAGAAGGACATTAGAAGAGCGAAACGGACTTCATGGGTAAATTTCTGTGAATCCAAGGACCCAGTGGCACCTGGATACATACAACGTGCGGATAAGTCGTGGACAGAGTCTAGCTCAGAGTCCCTCAGTTTACTTATGGAGACTCATTTTCCAGGCTGTAAGGATATGGAATCTGATGGAGGGACAGGTAGCGTTAGTGATAACCTACAACCCGAATCAGATGCTGGGGGTACCGATGTGATAAGGGAGATGATCACTAGAGACAAGGTATTATGGGCGGTAAATTCATTCGAACCATACAAATCTCCGGGCCCGGATGGAATATTTCCGGCCATGCTACAGAATGTCGATGAAAGAGCCATCTCTCTACTGACGGAGGTTTTTAGGAAATGTCTTAGAATGAAGTACATTCCCAGAGGGTGGAGAGAGATAAGGGTCATTTTCATACCCAAAGTGGGTAAGACGACTCACTCGAAGCCCAAGGATTACAGACCGATCAGCCTATCGTCTTTTCTATTGAAGACAATAGAAAGACTGATCGATTGTTATCTTAGGACAAGCATAGGAACTCAGGTCATTAGCGAGTCTCAACATGCTTATCTTAAAGGTAAGTCCGTTGAGAGTGCTCTGCATGGCGTTGTGAGTTACATTGAGCGGGGTCTGCTGCAGAGGGAATATACCATGGCAGCTTTTCTCGATATAGAGGGGGCCTTCAATAATATCACGATAGAGGCTATTGAGGAATTACTTGTTTCGTTGAATATAAGCAAGCTCCTTGTTGAGTGGATAATTCTGATGCTTAGCAGCAGGGTTATCAACTCAAACATGGGAGGCACTTGTATGAGGAAACTCGTGACTAGGGGCACACCGCAAGGGGGGGTCTTTTCTCCATTACTGTGGCTCTTGGCCGTGAACGTCATTTTAAGACAGTTTGATGCTAAGGGACGGAAGATTGTGGCCTACGCCGATGACGTTGTTTTACACGTCTCTAGTAAGTTTTTATCTACGATCAGTGAGGTCATGCAGACAGGTTTACGTGATCTGTCCCTTTGGGCCAACAGTAAGGGATTAGGGGTAAACCCCGAGAAAACGGAACTAGTTTTGTTCACTAGGAAATACAAGGTCGAGCATTTTAGCTTGCCAGTATTGAACGGGATTGAGCTTGCATTGTCAAGTGAGGCGAAATACCTGGGTGTGTACTTGGACAGTAAATTGTCTTGGAGGAGAAACACCCAGGAGAGGGTCAAGAAGGGACTCGATGCCTTTTACACCTGCAGGAACTCTATAGGTAAGAATTGGGGCCTTAGGCCGCAAGTTGTATACTGGATTTACACTTCGGTTGTTAGACCTATTCTTACTTATGGCTGTACAGTCTGGTGGAAGGTATTGAGTAGGGAAACGTACAGGAAACTTCTCTCTAAAGTTCAGAGGTGTGCTTCAGTTGGCATCTCAGGTGCCAGGAGAAGTACACCTCAGGCGGCGCTGGACATAATGCTCCACCTTCTTCCAGTTGAGGAATTTGTGAGGGGTATGGCTGTCCGCGGCCTATTTAGATTGAAGGAACTGGGATTATTAGGTATCTCTAGAGCGGGGCACGTCAGCATACCAGATGAAGTCAAATTCAACGGTCGGACACTATCCTTGGCTGAGCTTACGGATTATGTCGGGACTACGATTGACTTCGGGGCTACTCCCGCTTTGGTGTTACCTAGCAAGGACCTCTGGGATGGAGTAGAAAAGCTCTATGGAGGGTGTGCGGTCTTCACGGACGGTTCGAAAATGGAAGTTGGCACTGGTGCAGGTGTATACTTTATGGGAACTGATATCAGACGATCCTACAAATTGTCTGACAGTTGTAGTGTCTTTCAAGCGGAGATTCTTGGCATTTATAAGGCTCTAGGCTTGATTGAGGGGAATGTTGAAAGAGGGTCTGAGATTACTATCTATGTTGATAGTCAAGCAGCGTTATTGGCTCTGACTAGTCATTTTGTTAGGTCCAGATTGGTACTTGAGTGCAGAAGGGAATTGAGAAGGTTAATGGATTCCTATATGATGAGACTCTGTTGGGTTCCTGGTCATTGTGACATTCTTGGCAACGAAATAGCCGATAAGCTAGCTCGCAGTGGCTGGGAGCTAGATAGGTCTTTCATAAGATCATCTGTTAAGATTCCAATTGGGTCCTTCTTTAGGGCCATAAGGGAGTGGACTCTGGACAACACGAATCAAGCCTGGAATGACAGATCGGACATTATGGCCTAGCTTAAAACTGGCGGATTCCAAGCATCTTCTAGGTATGAGTCGTGGTAGTCTTAGAGTCATAGTAGGTATGGTTACGGGTCACTTCTCAATATGGAATATGATGAGTAAGTGGGACATGGGCTACACACGACATATGTAATTACACATGAAGCGGCAAGACTGGCTATAATACTATATAAAGTGGAGACAATGGAATTTTTCTTTAAAAGATCCTTGAACTTTATTAAACATTATTATTCTCAAAGGTTCGCTTAACCAAAAAAAATAGTAGTAAATACGGTAAAAAGGCGGTGTAAAGTTGAAGAAAATAAGGTGAAATATCAACCAGCAAAATCATTAGTCAATTCAACAGAAATTTTAGTTTATTTTTCGTAAATTAGTTAAGCTGGTGAAAAATCGACTAATTAAATTAGTTAATTAAAAGGTGGTTAATTTGAAAATTTTTTAGTCAAGTTCAATAAAAATACTAACTAAATTTGTTTTTCATATTGAAAAATTTTTGTTCAATTTAACTAAAATTTAGTATAATTAAATAACATATTTAATTCCACTAAATTTTAGTTGAATTGAATAAACAATTTATTCAAATTAGGGTAATTCCAAAGAATTTCTACCTAGTTCAGATTTTGACCATCACCGATTGCAATGAAATTTAGCACATATAATCTACTCCTCTATGCGCTTCATATGTCGTATTAACCTGCACCATATACAATACAAAATTTTATATATTTTTGTATGTATCATACACAATTCAATAATAATAGGCCCATAATTAAACTTGGTTCCAATATAATCCCCATTCCCGAAAATCAATTAAGTTTGTATAAATCTAACATATATCAATATCGATATAAAATTTAACACAACTACAGATCGCTCTACTAAATTTCATAGTGATAAATAAAATTCTACATAATTAAATTTCATATACGCAAAAATTATTATAATAAATTTTATAAGGATCGTTCCACAATTGACCATAGGTCCCATATAAGGCCTTCTTCCGATAATCGTTTTAGTGCCTATACAAAAGCATGTGGGGTATTATATGATCGATCTTGACCAACATTGCTTGTTTTTATTATTTCCTATTTGTTTTGATATTAAATTTAAAAAAAGTATTAGAACAATTAAAAAGATATTTATTTGGTAGTAAAATTGTACTAACTGCTGTAGATAAACTTATAACTACTGATCCCATTTTGAAACTTTTACACTATAACGTAAAACTGATTGTAAACATTATGTCAGAAAATAATTAAAATGTAAAGACTTTTAAAAGGATATCGTAGGATAAAGGACATTTTTTAATTATATAGATTCTTGCACCAGGAAGATGTATAATTTTTATGATTTTAGAATAAAGAGGAATGGCAGTCTTTTAAATTGATACCAATTTTGTTAAAATCGGATAATGTACATAAAAGTTATTTAACCTTAAACTTGGTTTATTTTTTACAAAAATTCTCGAGGTTTCCTACTTTAGAAGTCAATAAAACATGAATCGTAAACGATAATAGACTCATTCATATGCGATAAAATGCACCATGACTAGTCTAACAAACACCCGAAATTAAAAAAAATATCGATGATATAATGTTATTAAAACAGTAAATTTTTTTCTTCAAATTGAAGAATTTTTATTCATTTAACTATTGAATTTCCTATTTTACCATTGAAGAGTCCTATGTGTAATTTGTGGTTCTTTTTTTTTTATTATTGAGTCTTGTATCAATCTTGTATCATTATTAGTCAGACGTTCACCCACCAAAGCGCTTTCCATTATCTCAACGGGTTTCGAAAATCCAAAAATCCTATGTGTATATTTCCTTGAGAAAAAAAAATCTTTTTGTTTTTTACTTCACATAGCACTTTTTTAAGGACAAAAAACAAAAATATTAAAAAATAAAACAAAAGTTTTTTATACAAAAAATTCCTGTATATTTAAAAAAATTTTTTTTTGTCATTCGCGAACGTCAAAATAAATCGATTTTTTTTATTCAAAGCATAAAATTTTCTAATATCTTAATTGAAAATACAAAAATCAAACATTTAAAAAAAGTTTCTATTATAGTAAGCGTTGCTTCCTTAATAAAAAAAAAAAACGACAGTGATAGGTTCTGATGACTACTAAATTTATATACACATGTAGATACATGCTTATGCAACTAGAAAAACAACACTATGTATGTTTTGTAACGATATGGTTAATTAAAAAAAACAAAATGTTAGAAAAATACTTACAACAGATTTGTACAAAAACGAATTCTGGAAGCTTCATAAAGTCTAATAATACACTTTGACCTACATTTCAGTCTTTAACGAACCGATTTTGTTCATTTCTTCCGCAAAAGCATTCAAAAAATTATTCCGGATTTTCTGTGCAAAATCGAAGTCGCTAGCTTATATAGGGCTTAGAAAAGTCGAAAACAAATACGTTTTTAAAGACCTTTTTAGTTTTTGGCGATATCTCGACCATTAATATACCGATTTTGTTTTGTCATTCTAAGGAATATTTCCTATAATTTGATGCATAAAACTTATGTATCTGATAACTGGGGCTTTCTAGAAAGTGATTTCAGCAGACAGACGGATATCGTAATATCGACTCCCCTATCAATAAGCATCCATAAAATATGTACTTTTTGGGGTCTTAGATGAATATAGTAGAAATTAAAAACACAATGACAAACTTATATAGCCTTTACAACTGGGGTGAACAGTGTTGCCAGTTTAGCCTTTTTAAGGCTAAAGCTAGCCTTTTTATTTTGGTTTTATCCTCAAAATTTTCGTCTTAGTTTTTAGCCATTTTTGATTTTTAAACTTGCCTTGAAAAATTTTAAATGTTAGTATTTAAAAAAAATTATTTCTTTTTCACTATAACTAATTTTATATTTACAGAATCATCGATTTAAGCATTTTCGAGTTTTTATTCGCTCCATAAATCGAAGTTATTTATATTTAATAAAAAATTTCGGCTGCGACGCTTCATTCTCCAAATAGAAATGCCTTAATTAATTTTGTGTAGTTACTAAATCTATAAATAAAAATTATTTTTTAATATACTTCATCAAAAATATAAACTATTTATGAAAATAATTTAAAAAATATCTTATTAATAAGAAAAATCAGCAAAAAATTTAAAAATGCTTGATCAAAAAGGAATTTTAGTGCAAAAATGACGAAAAATCCCTTCAAAGCATTGGTTAATTTTTCATATGAAGTATAATTTATCTGAAAATTATTTGGGCAATTTTTCAATAAGTAATTTTGCCAATGAGAACGAGCATTTAGCCTTTTTTGACTTCTGATTTAAATATATATAAAACAATAAGAAATTCGTACTGTAAAAGAAGCGGACTTGTGGAACTTCTACGTAGACCTGATATAAACTTGGTATATCATAAAAACTTTTTGAAACTTGTTTTTGTTAAAAAATTACCAACAAGTAAAATAAATAATAGGATTTTCAATAAGTACATGTTTGTGATGGAGAAAGAAAACAATTTAAAATTTGTTTTTATGACTTTATTTGAGAAGATTCGTAGGGTATCAGATTCAAAAACTACCAAATTATTTCCGTTATTATTTTTAGTATAGAAAAATGTGACTAATAGGGCTTGTGGATTCTCATCCATATATATCTTTAATTCATATTTTTAGATTAATTATTACAAGAAATTCAAAAAGTAATATTAGAAAAGCGAAAAACTACCAAAAAATCTCCATTTAAGAATTCTCATTCACTTATTACCATATATCTTCAATTTCATGTTTCTAGGCTCAATATTACAGAAAATTCAAGAAGTACTATTATAAAAAGTAAAAAGTACCACAACCACATCATGTATGGGTAATTTGACGTTTCTTCTTTCAATATTATAGAATATTCAAAAAGTACCTTTAGAAGAAGTAAAAAGTACAATACAGTTCCTTGTTATGTATTCCCATTCACTTAGAACCATGTATCTTTAATTTCGTATATTTAGGTTCAATATTATATAAAATTAAAAAAGTGCCATTAGAAAACGAAAAAGTACCACCCTTAAACAGCAAGAGGATCACTTTTATGCATTTGGTTTCCAAAAGGTTAAATTATTAATTTTTGCAAATAAGTCATATGAAAATATAACGAGTTCCTTTAAAACCGCGATGATAATCGAATTAAAGAAATTTTTTAAATTTATTCACTATTTTACAAAAATTTATAGTTTTTATGATAAATGTATGCTTTTGGTGACATTTATTTTCTTAACTTACCATTTATTTGACAAAAAAATTAACTTAACCAATTATGGTCCGGAAATTCCAAAATATTACTTGTGAAACTAAAGGGTTAAATGAATACATTCAACAATAGCATTGAAGGAGACTTTTCCAAATATAAATTACGATGGAAAATGTCCAAAATATTCAAACTATAATAAAATAGTATTTAAAATAAAATCATAGAAAATTTTACTAAAATTTAAATTTCGCGAAAATGAAATCTTTTTACTCATTGGAGGATGTTTTGTTTATAAATGATTATATGACGAAGGCACTAATACGCTATGAATAAGGTAAAATAAACCAAATAAACGACCATCTGAAATATTTGAATAGAATAAGTATTTTAAAAATAAGAAATTCTGCTATTTAATAATTAATAAAATATTACTTTCAAATATATTTTCCATTTGTTCCATATTTTGTAATAAAAGTTCGCTTGCTAAATGCCGATTTGTTTAAGTTTCTCGTCCTTGAGATTGCTATTGAAATGAATTATTAATTACGTAAATATATTTACATATGTATGTGAATGATTATAAATTTTTAACATTACCTAGAAAAATAGACAAAGCCTGCCAAATTTTCAGAGGTCTAACAGTTGCATCTGATCTCTGATTGCAGTTTGTATCATCGATGTTTCTAAATAAATTAACATTTTCTGTATGACTTTTATGCATAGACGCATATTGGTTTTGTTGTTGATACAATACAAATTCACACATAGTTTTCACAATTAATTTATTATTCGAGTATTTCTCAATACTGATTTTTTAAACGCAAAATCAATAAATGAATGTATTAGGGTTGCCAATTGAACAAAAATTATTCTACTATTCGAGGAACACATTTTTTATTCTTTTCGAACAAAGAAAATTTTTAAATTTAGAATAAAAAATTATTCGATCAATTTTTAACGATTAATCGAATAATTATATAATTTTTTTAAAACGAGTTTTTGTTAAATTATTGTGCCTTTTTGAAATTATAAATGTAAAATGTTTTGTTTAGTTAGAAATCCATGCTGAAAATGAATATATAAATGTGTAAACCACGTTTTAGTAGATTTCGGATTGAAGCCTTTCACTAACACTGAAATATCAGTATTATTTGAAAAAAGAATGGAATAGATTTTCTAAAGATTTAATCAAACGTCTTAAAGTTAGAACAAAGGGGAGACGTATAAGTTATTATTAAATTCTGGAAATTTTCCAGCATATATTAATTTTTTAAATATTCAACAAAAAGTGAATTTATTTTTAAGAATTTTTCTTTTATTATTTATTTCAAAAATCATTTTAATGATTCAAGTGATGTGAAAATTAGCGAAGATTCTGAAATGTATAACGACGGCTTGTTAACTGAACTCAATCAATCAACAAATAATACCAAAAATTAAAAAAATATATTTTACCAATATTGATGATCATTGACTTTATTTAGAAAAATCTATAAAGAACAGAAAAACTAGATTTGCTTTTAATGCTATGTACTGTCACTATGTATAGTATCTTTTAGTAAAGAAATAACAATAGTCGTTTTCAAGACAATGTTCTTTATGAATGATAATTTTAAAAGAAATTTAATTTCACTATATAATTTGTCTGTAATTTGAAATTGAGACCATAATTTTCGGATATTTTTTGTTGTGTGATTTGTTGTGAATTGTAATTTTTAGGTTAGTTTTATGTTAATAAAACCAAAAATTTATTTAAAAATACTAGTTTTTGTATATTTTTTAACTTGTAATTAATTATTCGAATAAAATATTTTATTCTTTATTCATTCGATTAATCGAAGAAAATTCAAATTTTATTCGTTCACATGAATAATTCAAAGAAATATGAAATTTTATTTAATCAACTTCAATTTCGAATAATTGAAAACACTAATATGTGTATATTACTCGTATACAAATCAAAACACTTGCACTTTGTTATTAGACATTTAACTGATCTTCTTTAATAAGTATTTTCTATATTGAAGAAGTTTCTTAAATTCTGCATGCCATTCTTCAACTTAAATAAAATAAATTGGTTGATTTCAAAAAATTTCTTCAGTTCTACATGATATTAGATATTTAAGCAAATTCAACATTTTTTTTCTCAATTTGACTAAAATAAATTAGCTAAGTCAAATTAACAAAAATTTTTATTCACATTGAAGAATTTTTATTAAATTTTAGTTAAAGTAAATTAATTTTGCATTTGATCAAATTTTTGCAGATATCGTTTACATACATATATGTATATTCAACATTTTCTAGTAAAAACTAAATAATTAATAAAATTATTAGACATGTATTTAGATTAGACTGCTCCAAAAAAACCGACTTTCGCATTTCGGCCGTAACCCCCCAAATATTAGGTAGTGTGCAAAATATTTGAGCGATTGGAACATTAATACTTTCAAGCCGACTTTAGCTTTTTTAATCTTTTTTTATAGATTTCTTTACATTAAATTGTTGATAATAGCAAAATTAAAAAAAAACGTGTAAAAAAGTCAAAACGTCTCCATATAAATACACACTACTGGGGGCAGTGTCGATGCGGTAAATGTTTCCGACATCCGATTGCTCTAATATTTTGTATACTATGTTTTTACATAAAAAGGAATAATACTAGCGAAGTTGCGGTCGAAGTTCGAAAGTAGGCGTTTTTGGAGCAGTCTAATATTAATATTTTTATTCAGATTGAAGAATTTTATTCAAATTGACTAGAATAGATTATTAAATTTTAAAATTGACAAAAAAGTTAAAATAACAGATAATTTATTCAACACACAATTTAAAAAAAAAAAAAAATAATAATTTTGACAAATTTTAAGATGATTTGAAGAAAATTTGTTGATTTGAATAAAAATTGTATGATTTGAAGAATTTAAATTTAATTTTGTTCTTTCGTTAAAATTTGTTTAAGCGAAATGCACAGAGAACTAGTTTCGCTAACAAAAAAACTGTATTTTTTAAATATTTGTTTTTATTTTTTTTCAATAAACTTTTGGAATAATATTTAGCACAACCCAACTTCGAAAAGTTCGGTGGATTTCATTGTATTTAACTATTTTGCTATTGAAGTCAAATTACTGAAAAATTGCACTAAATGAAATTTAAAAAAAAAAAAATATTTCACTAAAGTTTTATGCGGAATCGTAGAATTTTTCCAATAAGAACTTCAAACAGCGTGTCTTACTTGTCTTTCGTTTATATTAATTTTGAAAATATACTTGTATTAATGTAATTTTCTTACTTTTGACAGCCTTACATTGATTTGTTTAATAATGGAATTCCCGGGCGGAATTTTTTTTTTAATTTTTCCGGGAAAACGGGAAATTTAATATTACTTTAATAAGTTGTTATAAAACACTATATCAAAAATATTACTAGCAGGTATAATTGGAAACAAAAATAAACTACTTATTTTTTGCCGGAAGAACTAATTATTTTTGTTCGAGTTGTCCACAAATTCATGTATATACCTAAACGAAAATATAAATTAAAATGAAAAAACAAAAAAATTTTGCCCCAGTGAGATTTGAACTTGGACACAAATTAACCATTCGTTTTTTATGACTAACGTCTTACTTAGAATACCATGTCGTACTTCATTTTCTAAGTGACAAAAACTTTTTAGTATATAATATCTTTTTAGACATTAAAAAAACAAAAAAACTAAAAGCGTCAGAATGGGGTTGAACCAAGAACCCTCTGGTTGTTAATCTAGCAATCTCGCCAACCGATCCATGTGATTGTAATATTGTTGTGCTATTATACTATTGAGTACTTATTTATGTAATATATATTAGGCAAATAATAATAACATCTCATTACCAAGAAACTACTTTAATAAGTAGTTACCATTATCGAGAACCAAAAATTTTTTACTAGGGTATTACTGAATATTAAGATTTGTCAAAAATTCGATACAAAAGTGGTATTTTAAATTATTCAGAAACTTTTGATTTTTATATGTACATTATCAAAAATAAGATTATACAAAAGTTTTCTAATAAAAATTAAAAAGAAAATTATTGAAAGAAAAATAAAAACTAAATTAAATATAAAATCATTGTATTATCGACTGAAGTATTCCCAATCGAATGTTTTGACATATTTATAAAATACGAAATATTTTATTTTGCAAAAGTCTTAATACTTCTCGTCATAGAATGTGTTACGAATTTAATGAAATTTCAAAACAATTTCACTTTTGGAAAGTTAAATTTTTGCTTATTTAATTGTATTATTAGTTTGTGGAAATAAATATTAAATAAGCGATTCGAAAATATTCACTACTATGAAAAAATTATTATTGAAAACAAAACATGTTTCAGTTCTTTTGAGACACATGTCTTTTACAAGCAATGAAACTGTAAAGAAATATATATAAATATTAAAGCCTCAAAAGTTAACTTAGGATTTTAAACCGATTAACACTTTTTCGCTGATATCTCTTAAACAAAAGCATGTACGAAAACAAAATTTCGTACAGGTAGTTCGAGGACCGATATAAACTCGAAAACAAAAATTGGGCGTGGTCTGCCCACTTAACCATCCATTTCCCATATAAGGTAAAATTTTAAATTAGAGTAGTATAGAAAGTTGCAGATGATGGGCATAACAGATTCGGCCAAACCGAATATAACATTTTTACTTGTTAACTTTTTTTGAGTCGTAAGAGTCAGGGGTAGTAGGTGGATTTCCAAAGTTGGCCACCTCAGGTATGTAACAAAAATTCCTCATAATTATTACTATAAATATGTTTAAAGTAACTTTGACCAACAATATCTCCCAATTTTCATTTATTTAAATTTGTTTTAATAATTTTATTTTTATAATAGTCTATGATAGGAATCAATTTACGACCTCGCAATATATTAAAATCAATTTTTCTCTCAATTAAACGCTGTGCTTAAAATGCAAAATATAAACCAACAAATACAGAAATATATTTTTTCTTTTTTTCACTATCTTGTAGATGGATGTATATATTTGTGTATTTTTTCACATGTGAAATACAAAGAATAACAAGTCGATATTGAAAATGATAGATTTTATGTTGCTGTTGTTATTGTTACTATTTTTTCACACATATGTAAATATAGCGTATACTTATGATGAAAAGTAGACTTTCGCTTATTCTTTTGTTTATCTGCAACCAGGCAACAAAGATGCGAAATAAAACTTAACCTCTCAAAGTTTTCCAAGGCCCAGGACATTAAAATCCAATAGCAACATTGAAAAAACGCAAAAACTGAAAATGAAAACAAAATGGTGCTCCTTTTTAGTGAATAAAAAAGTCCATGGATGAATATAAGTGGGTGTGTATACGTTTATTTATTTTCTTTGTGGGTACTGTACTCGTATTGCTGAGTTTAAGCCGTTTTTTAACGTGAGCATTGACAGATACAGTAATTTAAATAAAACTACAATAATTTTTTTTTTTTTTTTACTTTCTGAAAACTGAAAACTTTCTGTTTAAAATAAAAGTAGTTCTTCTTTTCAACGGAAATGAGTAAAATCCTTGTAAAGAAAAATATGTATAAAAACTGGCTCAATAAACTTGAATAAAATATTCACTTCTTTTATAAATATGAAATATTTACTTTTCTTAAAGTTTAAGGAGAGTAAAGCCTAGATTTTACGTACTTATTATTAAATGGTATAACTTTATCTTTATCAAATGCATGCAAAATCATAAAAAAAGTGTTTGCTAAATCAACGAAAATGTAGCTAAATTGGCAATAACTCTTCGTAAATAAAACAGCATAATTTCATTAAATTTAACATCCTTCTTTATCAATTTTAAAATTAACAGAAATATTTTAATCAATTTTTAATTTTTTGTAATTTATGTTGAGATTATTTAATAAATTAAATTACAGCTTTTGATAATATTAAAACAATATGTGTGCACTAGCATTTAACACATAGACAAGATATAATTTTATTAGCTTTTTTTGTTGAGAAGAGGTAAAAAGTAATACAAAATGTGAATAAACCCGAAAAATTAAACTATGACTCCTAACTCCCATGGGAACAGTTATAATATTTGCGTCTTCAGAAAATGAATAAACGTAGTAATGATTCCAATTTCATGCTTGCAGGTTGTACCCGTGTTGAGACGTGTTATACGAAAATTAATAAATAAGTCATTTGTATTTTCAAATAAATTTGAAATAGAATCAAGATTTTATAAATCCTTATATTATAAAAATGAGGTGTTGTAAGTTTGTTTGTGTATCAATCACTTCTAAACGGCTGAACCGATTTTCATGAAATTTGACACACAAATTGTACCAGTGCCGGTGGTAGGTTATAGGTTTTGTTAGATTTCGATTCGACGTCACACCCACATTTTACACATACTTTTAAATAAATCTGTTAATGAAGCTATTAACATGGAATTTGATGCACAGATAGCGCTTGCACTGTAGAGATAGCTCCCATAAAAATAAAATATAAATTTTCTAATTTTCTCAACTTTCATTACAGTGAAAGTCTTAAAAAGTTTTTAAAGTAAATTTCTTATCAAATTTTGAATAGGGCGAATAAGGGAGTAGTAGCTCCCATATAAAGTAAATATTAGTTATCGCTTCAAATAGGATAGCGAAGCGCAGCAATAAAAGCTAGTAAATAACAAATTTAATATTTTGTAATTTTACATATCTTTAAGGAAGATATAATCACTTTTTTGCAGAATAAATATTTTATAAATGTAAGACAATATCAAATTAAAAAGAGGTATGGTGGAAAATATATGGAGCGATTTGGCTAATTAAAAAACCGAAATTCGAAACAAATATTTTTGACAGACTTATACAAGAACGATGTCCGTAGCTTATATGGAACGTGGATATTGGTCAAAAATGCATTTAGGGCGATATCTCTGTTGCTAATAGATAGAATGAGTTCATTTCTTCAGTATAAAAATTCAGAAAATTTTTAAAGATTTTGTTTTGCAAATGAGATTTTTTAAATATCTCTGCTATTTTTGAACCGTTTCAAAAAAAGTAGATTAGTGTGTCCCGAAGAAATACTTTTTTGAGATTTCGATATAGAAAGGCCCTCAAACGATGCATATTAATGAGCTGAATACGGAAAAAAATTAAAAATTTTTTTAAATTTATCTTCAGTTCTCTACCAGCGATTGAAAATCTAAAGTAGTTTATTTTGGCCAAAAAAAGTTTTCAGCTTGCTATGGAAAAGATATTTAAAAATTTTTCCCCATGGAACTTTATTTCGCTAGAGAACTGTTTTTGAAAATAATTTATTATGGGCCATACTTACTATCTATGTTGCCAGGAAGTGTGAAAATAAGAGGCTAAATTGGACTTTAAGAAAAGGTTAAATGCCCCAAAAAATAAAGCCGGAAAAGAGATAAAATTTTTTATTTAAAACTTATTTTTATTTTATTAATATTAATTTTATTATTATTATTATTATTATTATTATTATTGTTATTATTATTATTTTGTTCTCATTTGTTTTTGATATTTGGTTTAAAGATATTGTAAAACATTTATGACTTATAAAACTTAGAACGACTGCCAAAAAAAAAAATCGCCCAAAAAATTCCTATACAAATTTGGGTTACATTTTATGTGAAAAATTACCTAATGTTTTGAAGTGATTTTTCATCATTCATGTAAATATTTATAAATCGCTTGCAAATTGTTGGGTGATTTATCACTTTTATACGATTTTTCTAATTATATTAACAAATAGTTTCTATGGTTAATGAAGTTTATTAAAAAATAACACGCTACTACATTTTCACTCGGAAAACGAGTAAATTAAAGATATTGCGAAAAAACCATTTTTGGGGCAGATCATGCACTGTGGATCTTGTAGCTTCATATATTTTAATTGAATTTAAGATTTTGAAATTTTTAAATATATGACAATGTTTTATATATATAGAAATATGAGATAAAATTGTATTCAACTCATACCAATCAAAAATTTACTAACGAACATACTTTTCTATCGTTTCATACAGACCCAAAGTAGTTTTCTATATTTTTTAATTTCTGTTGTTTAAAAATTAACTTTTAATATTTGAAAAGCCTGTTTCTTCAACTGTCCAAAGAAGTTTAAAAATGAAAAATAAACAAAAGATTAACAGAATTAGAAATACATTTATACAAGAATCTACGAAAAACCGTTTTTTGCAAATAAGTGGAAGTTTTTAGGGTGTATTGCAAATATTAAAAAGTGTTTTATGATGACCTCAAGAAGACCTGTAACATACACTGTGTCATTTCTCGATTGATTTTTCATTGTATCAGCGTGTAGTTATAATAACTTATAATGAGGATGAGAAGGAAAATTTTTATTAAATATAAATAATAACGAGTTTTTTGTGCGAATTAATTCACAAAAATGCTTAAAAAATTGATTCTGTAAAATTAAAATTAGTAAAAGCAAATAAGAAATTATTTTCTTCTTAGTTGAAATACTAAAATGTTAGCCTTTTAAGGCAATTTTAAGAATCAAAAAATGTTAGAAGCTAAAACGAAAACTTTGAGACTAAAAGCAAAATAAAAAGGCTAGATTTAGTTTCAAAAAAAGCTAAACTGGCAACACTGCTTACTGTAATGAAACTTTTTAATAGTTTACCCATAAAAGCAACAGAATTATAAAAGTGATAAATTGAAAAATATATCACCTTTTTCGAATGATATACAAAAATAACGGTTTATGGACCAACATTTTGGCGAAGCTTTTTAAAATATTTTTTTCATATCAAGTTAAAAATTACGAGCTTTTTGATACCCATTTCGAGAAAAACTCAGAGTTTTGTTTTGGACAAAATTTTCTAGACTCGTGACACTCAATCGCTGGTAATTTACTCAAGACCAATTTAAAAACTTTTTTTTAATATTTTTTTCCATATTCAACTCTTGCCACGCATAGTTTGAGTGGTCTTCCTACAATTTTTTTTTTCTACGGGACACTCTAATGTATATATATGTCTTATAATTTTATTATGTATTATGTATATATAACACATAAAGGAATTTACTTTAACTAAAATTTTGTAGAACTAAATTAAATAGAGTAGTTAAAGGCATGTAAAATTGAAGAATTTTTTTAAATTAACTATTTTATTTTAGTAAAATTGAATAAAATTCTTCAACTTGATTAAATATCTTTAAATTGACTAAAAGCATGTATAATTGAAGAAATGTATTTAAAATCAACTAATTTATTTTAGTCAAATTAAAACAATATTCTTCAATTTGACTAAATATCTTTAAATTTACTAAAAGCACGTAAAACTGAAGAAATTTGATTGAAATAAACCAATTTATTTTATTCAAGTCAAAGAATTAAAGAAATTTCTTCAATATAGAAAATACTTATTAAAGATCAGAAGAACGACTAATAACAAAGCAAGTGCTTCAGTTTATATAATATATACCTACATTGTACTTAATTATGAAAAATATGTGTTAATTTGTTTTACATCAACAACGAACCAGTGCGCATCTATGAATAACAGTCATGCAGAAAATAATAAAAATGTTAAAAATTCATAATCTTTCATATAAGTACATATTTAATAATTCATTTCCATAGCAACAATAAATATTTTTATAAAATCAACTGCCACACAGTGTCCCATTAAAAAAATTAAATATAAATAAATCTGCAGTTTCGGAACATCTGGTCCGATTTCAGTGAAATTTCACACAGTGATGGTAGAGATGAAGTTTAAGTTTTGACCTTGGACTATATAGAAACAACATGGACTGCCAAAAGTCTATACAGCTGTATATACTATTTGATGTTTATTTTTTCAAAAAATATTCACAAATTTTCAAAAATGGGATTTTTTACTTTTATCGCTATATCTTCCCAACGAATATCGGAGAGCAAAAATTTCTATTACCAAAATATTAAAATTTACTTTTTTTCAAGGTTCAAATTCAAATATATAGAGCTTTTAATTCCACAAAGTGTTTTTCGAAGTTTTTTTCTGTACAAGATTTTTTTATTTGTTTTTAATAAATTAAAAAATATTAAAAAAAAATCGGGTGACTCTCTTCAACGCACCTATTCTTTTTCTAAAAACTAAAAAAAAAAAAAATATAATTATTCTATTACCCTAAATTAAAAACAGTGAATTGAACTAAGTAAAATTGTACTAATTCAAATTTAAATTTTAAGGCTAAGTTCTTATTTAACACACTGTTATACACACACACTATTTAAGATTATCTAACCTAAACTTATTTAATTTACTCTAACTCTTATCCAAATTTATATCACCAACCATCGTGTAATTTCTCTACTTAATGAAAAATTATACGATTAAGCGAAATTGGTGTTTCCCATAGAATTCAGTGAAAACCCCCACATATATAGTCCAGTTTAATCCCAACCTCAAAAATCGCTAAAACACCCAATTTCTGTATGGTCCTTCTTGGCTGAAATAAAGAAAAGCTGCATTTAATATCACTCATTTACTTCACCACTCAAAAATGAGGTAAGAAAGATTCGCATATGTACATATATTCTTAGCACACATTTTAGTTTGAATAAAACAATCATCGATCGATCGCCGTATCTTACAAAAATTAAGATATAAAATAGTTATCGAAATTGTTCGTTAAAAAATATATATTGAAAAGTAACGTAAAAAAATAATAAATATATTCGTATAAAAAGTGGCAAAATATAATACATATGTATGTACATACATAACAGTAAAAAAAAAAAATGACAACAAAAAAAAAACACGTTAAAAATAAAAAAATCAGACTACATTTTTTTTTGGGTTAGTATACAAAAAATAAGGTCCAGTTAAAATTGGAGAAGAAATGCAGGTTCATATATACATAAATTCTGTTAGCAAGCGCTAAAATTTTCATAAAAAAGAAGATAATTCTTATGTACATAAATTTAAAAATTCAGTTAATACATAAAAGTTCACACATCTACATATGTATGTATATCAATATACATACATATGAACATGAAATTTAAAACAAAAGAAAAAGGGAGAATACTTGAAAATGAATAGAAGTTTTGCTATTATACAAAATTAAATGTCATATAAAAAAAAAAAAATCAAGGAACGATTTAGTATGACTGGCCTTCCTCATACGAATATACAATCCTACTCTTCTCAGGAAAAACTTAATTATTATTGCAAACTTTGTAGTGGAGATCATAGTTTGAGAGCTTGTAGGAAATTTCGAAAGTATACAGTACAGCACAGAACAGGATAATATTTGTAACAACTGTCTTTCTTCAGGTCACCTAAAAGCGACGTACTCTAGTAAAAATACGTGTTTCATTAATAAATCTGGACACCACATCCTGTTACATTTACCAAAACCAAAAGATTCTTCTAAATCAGTGAAAATCCTAAAAATTTCAGAAAATTCTCAAATCATAAAAGTAATGAATCTATAAATATACATGATTTACCTTCAACTTCTAGAAGTCCTCATGTAAAAGCGAATTTTTCTGCTAATAACGATTATATATTACTTCGTACAGCTTTAGTCCAAATAGAATATAATGGTGAATTTTTCTAGGTTAGAGCTCTAATAGATCTCGGTTCTCAGAGAACATTTCTGTCAGAAAAAAATAAATTAATTAAATTATCTTAACAAAAAACTCACTTAGAAATCGTTGGGATCTTGACCACCGATCTGCAAACAAAAAATGCGACATTACATTGTTTGCTAAGCGTTGTAATTTAAGATTCACTGTAAACGCCATTGTTCTTCCAAAACTTACCAAACGAGTTTCAACATTTCGTTTGAGCCTCCAAGCTCAGCAGAACTCTCAAGTCTTGACCTAGCAGATCCTAATTTCTATCAATCTCCTCAAATAGACCTAATTCTCGGAAATGAATCGGAGCACTTTATTAATATTGAGGGAATCAAGAAAAACATATCTGGTCGAGCTTCAGCATATAATACTATATTCGGTTGGATTTTAAGTGGCCCTACACAAACTCGCACGGTAACCTCATTCACGACAACCATTAAAATTAACGAGAACTCCTCCTTGAATGATACATTAAGAAAATTTTTGGAACAAGAGGAACTACCCTTGCAACCAGTAATCTCAGAAGATGATAAGTTTGTGAAAACTTTTATAAACAAACTAATACAAGGGACACTAGTGGAAGATATGTAGTTAGGCTTCCGTTCAAAAAAGAATTCCCAGATTCTAAATTTCTCGGTACTTTTCGAATTGCAGCGCTAATGCAATATTCTCGTGTAAATCAAATTCTTGCTAAAACCCCTCTCCAAAATGAATATGAAAATGTTCTTAAAGAATACTTAAATCTTGATCACATGGAATCCGTTCATATCGAGAAATCGCACTAAACGGCAAATACTTTTCTTTCTTCTTACCTCATCATGCTATAATTCGCCGTCATCATGCTGTAATTCTCACAAAAATGAGAATAGTGTTTAAAGCGCCAGGAAAATCCAAATCAGGTCATTCTCTAAACGATGTTTTATATACGGGTCCCACATTACAATCAGATTTGATATCAGTTATTCGCTTATATATCAGTACGTATTTAGTGGTGAAATACAGAAAATGTATCGCCAAATATTAATTCATCCGGAAGATAGGCCCTTTCAACGCTTAACTTATCAACATCCCAACAGCCCGATCAATGACTACCAACTCAAAATCATTACGTTTGGAGTTAACTCGCTGAAGATACTCAAGATAAATATCCAAAGCTGGCTAAAATTTTATGCCAAGAAACTTATGGAGATGAAATATTGTCCGGAGACAACACAATTAAAGTGGCAAGAGAAGCACAGTCTCAACATTTACACATTCTAAAATCGGCTGGTTTCGTCTTAAAAAATATTATTTCATACGAAAAACAGCTAATTAGACATATCCCAGTTGATGATTTATATGATTCAGATTTAATTCGTTTTCATGATACCAGCTCGACAAAAACTTTGGGGATTAAATGGAATGCTCTTAAAGACACATTTAGTTACTCATTTTCTGCAATATCCCAATCGGAAAATATAACCAAACGAAAAATTTTATCTGTCATAGCATCTATTTTCGATCCAGCTGGTTGGATAGCACCCGCTGTTATAAAAGCAAAAATGCTGGTGCAACAATTATGGATAGAAGGTTATAATGCACAGTGGGGCAGAATCGAAATTTTTTAGAAATAAATCTGTAACTTCTAATCGGCTGCTTGGATTTTCATGAAATTGGGTACAGGCGTAGCAGAGGAGTGTACAATGTTAATTTTGGAAGGGGGCACAACAAACCCCTCAGGGTCGGAGCTAAGGGGGCTCAAAGTTAGGTACCTCTGACATAAAAATTTTTAATCACTTGCCAAATTTTTGTTTCTCGCCCGATTTCAAATATCTTTATATACTGTTGTAGGCCCTGATAAGACCTATAAAAAACATGCTTACACATCCCATATATCTCTTATAGTTTTCGAGTTATTTGCATTTAAATTTTTAAGCACCACAATTATGCATGTTCTTGGTTCAGTTTTTTTCATATATATCCTAGTATTTCCGACCGATTTTATTAGTTTTTTTCCTATCTAGTTAAAGAACAAAGTTATCTATTTAATAAAAAAATTGAAGTCAATATCTTTGCCGAGTCCAAAAATAAACGATTTTGAATTTGAAAATTGCCAAAAAGAGAACTTTTTGTGTCTTTTTAACCGAAAAAGTATCCACACTCTTTTTTATCTAAAATAATTTTTATCTAAAATAATTTCTTTAGCAACATATAATAATTTTGCACTTCTCTGAAAGGTAACTTCACAGAGATGACTTCAAGATAGAAAGCGAGCCCATGGTCATGGTACGCACCCTCCCGAATTCGACCCATTTTATATGAAAGTTTTGATTTTAGACCATATTTTCTCAAATCCCAAAGCACGAATCGACAAGCGGAATATATTTTAAGAATCTTGAATCTGTTGTTAAAAGTTTTAAATCAACATCAACGGGACTTCGGAAAAATGTAGATTCTATAGCCATAAATGTAAAAAATCCCATTTTTGGAAATTTTTATTAGTTTTTTGGGAATTCAGGAAATCCGTACCCTGATTAAAATTTGATTAACGCGCTTTTATTTACACTAATAAGATTCACATTTCCTACAAATTTCATTAAGATATCTTTATAAAGAAATATGTTATTACAATTAAAAAATTTGTATTTTCTCCAAAAACCCCAAATTGGGACTTTTGTTTGGTTTATTTCTAAATAGCAAAAGAAATTTTAAAAATATGTATTCCAAATTAAGCTTATCCTTTAGCATATATAATTTCTGATCTTTTGCAAAAATATCCAAGTCAATATCATGCCTCATTTCAGAGATATGCGCCTTTAAACTTTTATATTTCCAATTTATTGTATATATGACTATATTTTTACAAACTTGCAATTTTGCCTTTAGTAATTTTATATATTTCGAACGCTTTTCAACATATATTGGGTTTTAATGTACCATTGGAATGGTTTATTCCGATACTGTTGACGATTACAAGTAATTAACCCTTTAACAGCAAAAGGGTCAATTTTATGCATTTAGTTCCCAAAAGGTTAAATTAGCAACTTCTGCAAATAACTCGCATGGAAGTATTTATTACATTTAAATATCAATGAATTTGTGAAAATTATAATATGTTCCTTTAAAACCACGACAATAATCTAATTAAAGATAAAATTTTACACGAATTTATAGCTTTTAATGCTAAATGTATGCTTTTGGTGTCATTTATTTTCTTAACTAAGCATTTATTTGACATAAAAATTAACTTAACCAATTATGAACCGAAAATCCCAAAATATTACTTGTGCAACTAAAGGGTTAAATAAATACATATATCAATAGTATTAAATGAGACCTTTCCAATGATGTCTTAGAATATAAATTACAACGGAAAATTTCCATAATATTCAAACTTTAAGAAAATAGTACTTAAAATAAAATCAGAAAATTTTAGTAAAATATTAATTTCGCGAGAATTAAAACTATTTTTTTTGCTTTACTCATTATGCATTAAACTTCATTTATCAATCATATATTTTATTCTTTTTTTTTGGTTTTATATATATAAATTATATATATAAATTATATATTTTTTGTGCAGCTAAGTTATATGCCATTTACACCAAACGAAATAATTTTTGGCTTCATTCGGTTTTTGAGTGAAAAACTACATATACAAATCAGAAACCATTTTCATCTAGTTTTTAATGAAAACTGAATAAAAACTACTATTTATGATACAGCCTGGTCTGTTAATTTCAGAACAGATAGCTTTTATATATAACGAAAAAAAATTGTTAAATTTCTTGATTTATTATATTTGTTTTGTACATTTTGCGAATAAATTATTTTTAAAATGTTATGAAAAACATTATTTAAAACAAAAATAAATCAAACTGTGTTTAAAAAGAAATGTTGAATAAAAGAAAATTGTCAACAAAAACCACATGGAGGGGAAGCAAGATATGTAAACGATTTGGTTTGGTAAATGTAGTTTTTCAAAAACCAACTAGTTTTTGTTTTTGGATAAACTGCATATTAGAAAATTAAAAATATTGTTCAACAGGTTAGGCCAGGGCAGAACTATTTTATTATATTTGTAGTTCTTGGAATACCGGCAACAACATGCATATGAACCTGTGTTCTCCAACCTTATGCTACTTGTAAACTTCGAAACTTAATATTTACATAATTTTAATACCCACTATCGAAACATGTCGAAAACATTATTTAAGATCCAATAAAGTATATATATTCTGGGACCTAATTTCCGTCAGTCTGTTTAAAGCAGGATTGGGTTCGGACTGATAGTCCGGGGGGATGAAATTTGACTCAAATATTTGTGTCGTATATGGGCAAAATTGGTTCAGAAAAAATAAACATAAAATTATGGACCAAGTACACAAAAAAACATAGTGTCTGCCGTAAATTCGATTCATACTTTTCCGCCGATACCTCTATCTCTATCTCACATATAAGCTGAAATTTTAAATTAGGGTGGCACAAAAAGTTGCAGATAATGTGTATAACACATTCGGTCCAGAATATAACATTCTCATTTGCTTTAGTTAAAAAATTATTTATTTTAAATTGAGCATTAGTTATCGTCTAATTAATAAACGGACATTAAAAATATATAATTCTGTATTTTATGATATGAATAATTTATAATATGAAGGAAAATAAACTAAAAATGTTACCATATATGGGGAATTATCTTTTTACGTTTACCTTTAAGTAATCGACCTTAAACCTCAAATTATTATTATTATTTTTTTAATTTAGATTTTTTAATTAACTTTTGATGCAATTATGTTAACAACACCTCGTGGAGTAAAACAACAAAAAGATCTGAAATCGTTCCATGTGGTACTGGCAAGCACTCAAAGTTAAAAAAAGTCCAAAAAAAGTGTTGAAAATAACAAGTTTTTTCTTTCTTTTGATTCTTGTAATGTAAACTACAAACATTTGTAGAAATAGGAAAATTTGTTCAATCAATGTGTCGTTGACTAGTGTTAAATAATATTGTGGACAAGTGGTGAAACCAAAATTTTCGAAACTTTAATTTTTTGCAGTTTTTCGATTAGAAAATTTGCGCCATTTTGAGAATTGCAAAATAAAGAATGGAGGCTTATTGCTCGTATAATTATGAATCTTTGAGATACATTTCGTTAATGTGCCCTCAATAACAGCGCTATAGGGGATGCCCAAACTTGGAGAGAAAAAACGTGAATGTCTCTAAGAGGTAAAATTTGGCATACTTTATATTAAAATTTTTTTACATTTGTAATAAGTACATCTCTTCTGTTTTAGTTAGGCGAAAAATATGTTTAAAAAAAAAATTACATAAACTTTTTAACTTAAACCTGCTAAAACCAGCTAATATTGGTCCTAAATAACGTTGATGTGCAATTAAAAACAGTTTCAAATTTTTTGAACCACAACAGTAAACGAGTTTACCTATATATACTTTTGAAATTTAAAGTTACTGAAATATAGCATTTCAGTACTTAAAAAGAAATAAAATAAAATAATGTTTAAAAGAACTTTGACTTTAGAGGCAGTCACCTAGTTTAACAAATAGCATTCCAAAAAAATAAGTTTTGGGCAAAGGCCATTACCTAGTTAGTTCATTGCGATATTTACTTTTTCAAAATTTTAACTTTTAAAATCAGACTTTCTACCGGAAAACTGTTCGAGAGACCCCACTGCGCAATGTGTTTATATTTTGGACATTATCCTTTTAAACAGAAATGTCGTCCATCAGTTTTTAATGTAAAGTGTAAATTTTCTAGTTTTTTGGTTGCTCTAGTCAACTAAGCCATTAAATCGAAAATAATTTCAGAAAGTATGATACTCTAAAACAACACCTATTTATAATTTATTAAATAAAATAATTTTTAGTATAGTAATGAGTTTTATTTCATTGTTATATTCGCGGATTTTTATCATTAGGTGCTATTGGTGCCCATGTATCAGTTAAGACTAATGAGATCGTGTCAAAACACGTGCTTAAAAGGTTATATTTCAGGTTATTTGAAAATTAGAGAAAAATCTGAAGAAATACGCTATGTGATGCTTTTCTACCATAAAAAACGAAAAAATTCGTAAAGTGTACGGACGCAGGAGTAGTTTGCTCGTTTCCGTTCCGGAAATTTCAATGCCAAAGATGCACATCGCTGTGGTCGGCCAGTCACTGAAAAAGTGGACGAAATTTTGCAACTGGTGGAACAAGACCGGTACGCATGCAGTCAGAAGAGCCGAGGCACTAAATATGAACCACATGATAGTTTGGAATCATTTGAAAAAGGCTGGCTACTCAAAGAAGTGATTAAATACTGCTAACATACAACATATTCTATGATGTAATTTATATAACCTTTCTTTTTTCAATTCAACAAATGTATTTAACTAAAGACTTTATTTTATTTAAAATTTTTAATTTAGTGAATATGATTTAATGGTCAATGGTCGTACGACTATTATTTACAGTTTAAAGAGGGCGTTATAAAAAAATATTTTCATTTACTCCAATAAATTGTGGTTTAACTATTTTTTTCTGCTAAACTTCTAAATGTTCAATCGCACTATGTAATGTGCAGCTATAAATGGTAATTAACGCGAAATAAATGATTAGTTTTAATAATTGTTTATTTATATATTTAAATAAAATTTTTATTATAATTATAATATTATAGATTACGTGCATTAGGGTATATGTGAAGGACGATTGCTAATATCTAGAATTGAAATAAATTTAATAAAACACGATTACAGTTACAAACACAAGAAATTCAAATGCAGATAACTTACTGTTCATTACATTTTAACTTTGTTAGTTTCAAAATTGTATGACATTTAAGGGTAATAATAACATATAATCTTTAGACGAACTCACTTAATTCATAAAATGTTTAAATCACTGATTTAGCTAAAGCAATAACGGAACCAGTAAAACGTAAAATCTTAAATTAAAATTTAAAAAGATAATCGATATTTGTACTCATATTATATTGAATATTTCTCTATAGTTACCGATGTCAATGCCGGTAAGGATGGAGCAAAAAATGGCACCTTTATAACAATGGTACGCTGGGAACGTACCATAATAAGTAAGACCATTTTCTGAACTTTTACACTGTGTGTATACCATTGACTGCTATAAGCTTTCGTAGCCAAGTCTTCACTCTTTATTGGAGATAAAAAACAAAGATTTTCCTATAGCTCTAGATAAGAAAGTAGATAAGTATGTACTTACACTTTCCATAACCATATTTCCACTCAGACAATAGAGAAAGATTTCAGACGTAACGGCACATGTATGAACGACATAAACTATAACGCCATAACCCGAAAACTAAATTTCAAATAAAATATATATTGGAATCAAAATAAAATTTATAGTTATTAAAAATTACTTACTAGTAAAAGGTCAACCACACAGGTTGCTATAATTATGCTTGAAGTAATAAAATGACACAAAGTTATTTCTACCATAATCAAAGAAAATTTATTCGTTAGTTCCGCAACTTCATTGTGACGTTCTATAATATCTTCTAGTGCCAAAATCACTTTCTCCTCCGAATCATATCTGGAGTTGTGTTTATCATCGGTCAATATACATTGCAGATCTTGCTGTAAGGATTTCAAAAGAGTAGCGAAATAAATACAGAATCCTAAAAAGAAACCATCAGCACCGACAAATGCCAATACTGTTATATAACCATGCCAGTGAACTAAGATATATGTCAACGGGTATAGAGGCATTGATAGTAATGATTCTGGAAACCTTCAAAAAGAATATAATAAAAATATAAAAATTTTGCCTTTTCATAAATTTGCAAATAAATAAAACTTGCATCATTTTAAATGGAGTCTCATAAATAATATCTTTACCCTTCAGATATAAGAAGGTATTGCTGACAATCGGTCGTAAGGTATACGCAGTACTGGTAAAAATTCCAAAAAATAATACCATTGCATTTAAACGTGTTGCAAGTGTAAAATATTTCTTTTTTATTTGCACTTTTCCGCTGGAGTTTTGCTCTGCCGTTAGGTTGCGAACTTTATCAATAAGAATCCTATATTCTTCTCGATACCACCAAATGAAAAACATTTTAAGTAACGACATAATACTTGAAGCCACCGGACACAAGGCATCCAAGGCAGAGGGTATATCGATGCTCAAGTAATGGATGCCATAATAAAATTCAGCATAACATCCATAGGCCAAAATGATGATATTAAATAATGACCACAACTGAACTCTTGTCGTCCTTACTGTTTCCGGATAGAATCCAATGAGACCTAGAGCAAAACGTGGTATATAAAATAAATGTTTGTTTAGTGGATACTTTTGTGTTAAAAATTTCGGTAACATTTTAAGCCGTTAACGATGTCTGTGTTATTACTAACAAATGCTTAATGATGGTAAATGGTTAATTTTAATCCTTTTAAAACACAATTTAGTGGGTGTCTCTAAACGTGAATAATTATACTTTTGAATATTTTAGAGGCGTTTCTTTGCCTACAAAACTTTGAACTTTAACAAATGTTTTAGTTTTTGAAAATTTATACATTTTATTTTTAATTTATTTATAATTTAATGCTCAGCTAATATAACCATTGAATAGTAATTAAATCAAATTGGTAACGTCCTTTAATACAATATGATGTTTATAATATAGTTTCATGTTCTATACATTTTCTATACATGGATTTTACAATTAGTTTTACTAAGCAAATAACACTGTTTTTTCCCCTCATTTATATGCCATTCACACGAAACAAAAACTAATTGGTTTTTGTGAAAACCAAATTTCAAAAACTATACCATTTACATACCTGTTTTTCTCTTTATGTGCTTTTTATTGACAAATTTCTTTTATTTTTTTTTTTTTAATTTTTATTGAAACACGATTTGATTTTTTTTTTTTTTTTTAAATCTTTTTACAACAATTTAAACACAATTTATTCCCAAAATGTACAAAATTAATAAGACAATTCAATGAATTTATAATTTCATTTCGTTCATTATGTATAAAAGCTCAATATTCTAAAATCATTTAAACAAGATGTTTCATACATAAATAGTTATTTTAATAGTTTTTACTTTGTTTTCAATAAAAACTAGATAAAAATGGTTTTTTAATTGTATGAAAAAACTAAAGAAATTCATGTAGTTTTTCAATCAAAAACCAAATGAAGTCAAAAACTACTAGTTTTTGTTTGTTGTAAACGTGGCATTAAACAAAAATAAATGGAATATGACGATTTTGATGTACTGTTCTCAGTTTTTTCCTACCACGTACCTATTTTTTTTTTATGGCCGTGACTTATATGACCCCTTTAATAAGACTACGACACTAGTATAACTCGAGAACGGTTTATTTGATTTAGATAAACAAAACACCAAAAATGGTGCCTAAAACTCATTACTTAACTTTTTACCCATTCAATAGATTCGAAGTTTTTCTGAAATTTTTATCATTAAAACTTTTCAAAAAAATTTAAAAGGGCGAAAATGTAATGTTTTTAGTCTTTTATCATACTACTAATAGAAGAAGTCATATATCATGAAAATTGATGAGAACATTTACATATTATGCTTGAAAATATAAAGAATTTTTAATATTGGTGTCTTCAGTTAATTTCGGTTTAGGTACAGTAGGTTTTTTCAAAATGTTCATTTTTCGAAAGTAAAAAACCCTGTCTTAAATATATCATTTTATTTAAAAAGTCATATGTTAAATATAATAATCGAATTGAAATTAAGGATAAATTTGTTAACTGATTAATATTCGTAGAGTGTAATTTCTTTTTATGTTTTATATAGTTTAAGGTTAAACTTAAAAATATAAATATTAAAATTTATTTCTTAAAATAATTATATTTAATAAATTTTAATTTTAATATTATAAAATTTGTTGAGTTTTTTTAAAGAAATTGATGAAAATATTTACTTAAAAAAAACGGTTAACTGGATTTTAAGGAATTTAAAAAAATGCAACCCTTTTCCCCAACTAATC
Organism: Protocalliphora azurea; assembly: GCA_932274085.1. NCBI lineage: Eukaryota > Metazoa > Arthropoda > Insecta > Diptera > Calliphoridae > Protocalliphora > Protocalliphora azurea. The sequence continues at coordinate 81,054,304 of OW026520.1, forward strand.
GAAAACGAATTTCTCCCTAAATATTACTGAAATTTTGGTTGTTTTAAATTTGTTAAGAAGTTTTAATGATCAAAATTTTTCCAACTTTGCATTAAAAAATGTTTTTTTCGCCACTAATTTCTAAATAACTCCGAAATTATTGAGTGGGTAAAAAAAATGATATTAAGATAATATTGAGAACTGAAAATTTTTATCGTTTTCAACTTTTTAATAGCTTTTGAGGCGCAAAAACTTTCAAATTTTTCATTAAAAATTTTTTACTTAGCCGCTAATGTCTGAAAAATTCCGAAACTATAGAGTGGATAAAAAATGTGACTTCTTTCAGCATCTTTTGGTTTTTTATGTATTTAAATCGATAAAATCGTTCTTGAGTTATACTAGTGTGACCACTTATTAAGAGGGTCACATTAGCCATTCCCATACAGAAAACTAGTACTTGATAGTAAAAAAAAAACTAAAAACTGATTCCTATCCAGCACATCAAAATCATCATATTCTACACATACTTTTGTTAAAATGAGGATTTCGTTGCAGACCAATACACAGTGAGAAGTTTTTCAAAATAAGTGGTAATAAAGCTAGATCTTTTAAACTGCTGGACAGACTTTGATGTAAAAGTTACAAGCTCAGATATGTTTTTCACACTCGGGGTGGTAATTTTGGCCCAATGTTGCGCCGCCCGCATTTCAGTTATACACTCTATCGATATTTCAATTTTCATCAAGATCTCTCCAGCAATTTAAAAGATCCAGATTTATTACCATTTATTTTGAAAAAGGCCACACTATGCATTAGAATGCACAGCGGCAATCGAAATTTTTTGAAAATAATTCAATCTACTGGTTGGATTTACATAAAATTTCACGTAGGCATAGCAGAGGAGCGTACAATTTTAAGTTTGCATGTTTTAATACAAGCGCGCTTCGAACACTGGCTATGGGAATAAATTGTTTATTTAGTTATAACTTTCTAACATCCACAATACTTCAGAAATTTTTATGACATATTAAATTTTAAGTAATGTAGTTTTAGTTCTGTAAAAGATATCCACTTCAATTTTTCTGTATATAATTAAAAATTATGTCATTTATGTCAAATTGGTTTTTGGAGAAACTATAAATATTTTATCTCTAATAAAATCTTAGTTAGTTGAGATATCCTAACGAAATTTTCGGTAAAGTTTAATAAAGTTCCCAGAAAAGCGGCGAAAATCCATATAAAGTCCACATTTGCTGCTGGTTTGGAAAAAACCGTTGGCAAACTCTTTAGAACATATTAGAATAAAACATTATAGGAACATTCGGATTACTTATAATATAGTTTAAGTTTTTCTCCTGGTCCGAAGTTCCCAGGAAAAAATTAAAAAAAATTTTTTTTCTATAATAATCCCAATTACGAATTTCTTGAGACCTATTTCGAGAAAAATCTCAAAACATTTCTTTTTTTTTTTTTTGAGCAAAATGTACTAGACCCGAATCTTGATTTTTTTTATTATTTTTCGTGTATTCAGCTCATCGACATGCTTCGTTGGAATAGTCTTCCTATATCAGAATCGCAAAAAAGCGTTTTCTCTAATGTACATATGTATATTGAATGTCCTATAATTTCTAAACACTTTTACTTAATATCATTTTCATTTGCTTCTGTTTAGCATTCCAACATACTAAGTGCTCTTATTACACAGGCATAGCTTTTCCGACTAAATTCAATAACACAAATGTAATATTAAATATTTTTTATGCTTGCATGTGTATTATTGTATACAGATTCAGTCATATTAATACAACATGTGTAATGCAGTTTGTAACTATTACCACGAAGTTTTATTGTATTTTAACGTGACAAATTCGTACAAATAACGTTCATAATGTGGACAGAATATTCTGTTTGCAGTTTGTAGCATGTGGGGCATAATTTGGGTTACCAGACGGCCTTGAATAAACTTGATTGTCAAGATATTTTAGAAGTTTTCATCTTACAGTGTTCAAGTATTATTTGCTAACTTGAAAAAAATTTGTAGTTAAAAAAAGAATATATATATATATATATATATATATATTTTTTTTTTTTTTTTTGATAGTGATAGAAGCATATTGGTATATTTCACAGAATACACTGCCATCTGCAAACACGGTATAATAAACTTTAAATAATCTTCAACTCATATACATATATATACGAGATATACGAATCGTTTTACAAAAGAGGACTATTTTAAATTTAAACAAATATTTTTCAGAACAACTAATTACGATATGTTATGCTGCTACCATAGCTTCCAAAACACACACGATGTAGTAAGTTTTTCAATGCCACACTGAAAAAATTAAATTTCGTATTCTATTACTAAATTCATAAAAACAATTATATTTTTTTACTAAAATCGGACCTATCACTGAATCGGTAAAATCAAATATTCAAATTCGTAAATATTTTATTGAAAAAAATTTAATTTTTTTCTTATTAAAATATTTTTACTATTTATAAATTTGAATATATGAAAATTCTTAAGAAATTCAATAATATGTTTTATTAAAATCAATAAAAATAATACTAAATTTTTTGCAGATTTTCAAACAATTTTTATTTTTTATTTAATATTTTTTTTTTACATTTTCTATAATATATACAATAATTAGGATCGAATGTTAGTATTGTATTTTATCAGGTAAATGTATGTATGAAAATTTGGTGTAGAGAAGCGAAATTTTTATATAATACTAACTAATTAATGGAGACTTTTTTTAGATGAAATATAGTTTAACGGTAATACACCGTGTATAGTATGTAGATAATGTGTAATTATGCTGGTGAAAAATAATGGTGCCATAACTAATAGTTTATGCATTCATGTATAGTAGTATATAAAATATACATATATAAATAAAAAGATATATATATATATGAAATAAAAGAAGACTCGACACTGTTTCCAAATTTCATTAGTGGCCAAAACCATTTAAAACAGAAACGCAATCGTTGTCAATTGAATCATTTTCTAAATGAATTCAATTTACATACCTTTTAACGGAGTGAAATATGTAAGTTTCAATGAAACCAAAACAGATTCGATATAACAAATGCGCAAAAAAACTCTGTTTTGGTCCCGCCGAAATCGTACAACAGGGCAATTTACGATTGCAAACATGTATCATTTAGTTAAAGACCACTTCCGCTAAAGACCATTTCAGCAAAATATTTTTAAATGATTTAAAATACAAAAATTAAGACACATTAAATTATCTTCAAGAAGTCCAGTTACTTTCGCATAATGATATCACGAGAGGGAGCTACATATTGTACACAACTGAAAGGATATAGTTTAGACGACTTGGGGATTATACAGCAATACACAATAGACCCCATCATTTATGCGATATATTGCTACATACATGCATATTTCGTATGGTTTTGATTGCATTTTTGTGTATCTTCTAGATATACACAAAAATAAATCACTATACGAAAATTATGATAACTTACCTCTGAAATTCTGCAAATGATTTTATATTTCTTTGTATCAACATTTTTGTAATTTTATTTATTTTTATATTTTTAATTGTCAAAAAACAAGAAATTATTATTGTTTTTCGTATCAGTTTAGAATGAATTTACAAGCAATAAAATAATATATTAAAATCAAACAAATTTTTTTTATAAAATTTTATTTGAAGTTAAATAATGATTTATTTAAAAAATTCTAGTCATAATTTTTTCTGTGCAATGAAATAGAATATTAAAACCAAATATTATATTTTATTAAATTTAATTTAAATCCAAATAATGATTTATTTAGAAAAATTTTTGCCATAATTTTTTCTGGGCAAGAATAAATGTTCAAAATAAATATTAATGGATATTGAAATATTTGTATTGAGTCAATATAAAGAAACTGTGTCATATGATTTATTTTTTATTCTATTTTTTCAAATAACAATTGCAAACATTGTAATATATTCTGAACGGATATGCTATGTAAACCCAGTTGTCCATGTCTTCAAGACAACATAGACGATGCGTACAAGACCCATTGTAAATTCCTGAAGACATGTTGACGACAGCCCATACAATCAGTCGACGACTTTTTCAAACAATTGTTCGCTAAATCGTTAACGACATTTTAAGCAACAATGTCGTGGAGTTCTCGTCAGCGGTAATATGGAGGGCAATGGACTTTAATCTGACGTCAACAAATATATTGGAGACATTTTTAAATTGCTGTCTTAGATTACCATGGCAACGACAATATATTATATAGAATATAACAAGCTGTGTGAGGAAAATTTTTGGAATTCTGTATTTATTGGATAGACCTATGAAGGTCATTATGTAAAGAATAATAATGGGAAGGACGTGGTAGGTCCAAATATGAATGTTTCTACTGCATAGATCCCGACGAATATAAGTGGCGGATTGGGTTATGTTGATTTTAGAGAATGTTCATAGTGGAACCTTTCTCCATCCCACTGCAACCACATATCGTCTACCACCATTTCATTTAATTCGGGATAAAGTAATTGGTCATCATTAATCCCTAGAGCCCACCAACGTCTCCGAAGCAGTACGCCACCGACCAACAATGTACACCAAAGGGTATCATTCTATGAAAGCATAATTCGCGCAATAAAAATATTAATTTCTTTTTATTCGTTTTAAATTTAACACACGCTAAATAATTAGAGTTATGTGTACTATCATTTTTTTGAAAAAAAATTAATAATTTTTCCAGAAATAAATAATTGTTTAACAATTGAAACAGGAAAAATACATTAAATTTCTGCCTATTCTGTCCTCAATAAAGTTCAAATTGTACAAATTCAGGACATTATCGCTCATATAGTCGTCAATTGGACCAGGAGCACGACAATATGCAAGCAATTGTTACTTAATTTGTCTTTAATGGCGTTTTATAAACGACAAAGTATACAATTTCCTGCAGACAATGTCGACGATAATATTGTCTATGATCATTTGGCCAACTGGGAAACACTTATTTTTGAAAAATTTTTGAAAGCTGTATTGCTATTATACCGACATATTTATATACGTACTTCCATATAGGTTACATATAAAAATAAACGATTTTTGGCGGAAGTCGATTGTCAAGTTTTTTTTTTTTTTTGGAAATCAAGCTCATTTTTCAGGAAATCACAATTTAAATCTGGCAACGCTGGGCACAATACACAAGAACATTATTGTTGCATGACTAGATTAGAATAATGCACCAGGGGAACAACCTGCTTTCACAGTGAGAGCCACACAAACATAGAGACAGACGGGAAAAAACACGGAGTAGGACAATGAATGGCAAACTAAAATACTACTATATAAGTAATAATGAAAAATAAAACATATAAATAATAATGGTTATAATGGTAAAAATAAAAATTAAACAAACAAGTTAAAACACAGATGTAAAGGAAGGATAAGAGGGAAAAAAAACATTTGTGGTTAAACATCATAAAAATTTATTCGGTGTCAACAACATAAACATTTATACCAACAAACACTATTCATAAATAAATATTAACATGAATAGTTTTATAGTTATTATTTTCCTTCGTTTCTTCCACCTCATTTTAGTTGTCTTCGTGATTGCATTTATAGTTATTATTATAAATAATTAATATTAGCGTTCAAATCAATAGTACAAAAAAAAAAAAAAAAAAAAAAAATACAAATTAATTTATTAATGGGAACAGTGAAAATGTTTTTCAATAAACAGACCGACCGATCACATAGTTCAGTTTAATATTTAATAGCATGTTCATTGATCCGACATAGGGGAAGCATTTGATATAGTTTTATTATATTATTATATTATCTACTTTATTAACTTATTCATATTAATTATTTGTCATAATTTGGTTAATTAATAAAAACTTTGATTAAGATTCATATTCAAAACATAAAAAGACCTAAAAATTTTATCAATGTTTTGTATACGAGTGTAAGTATCTTCATTATGGTGGACCAAAATTTTTTTTGCGAGGTACGTACCTTAAATTGTGAAAGGAAACAATATTAGCAACGTCGTGGCCAAATTTCAACTTACCCCCTAATGATTGGAATAGTACAGCATACGGCCATTTATGTTGATGATCTCAAAACAAAACTTCAAAAATTTGTTCAATTCAACAACAATTAGTATTAACGGAAATATAAAAATATAATTTTAATAAAAATAGCTCATATAAAGCAAAAAGAAATTAAAATTAAAATTTACTAACAATTTTCAATAAAAATTCTTTTTATCCTTTAAGTAATTTGATCTGGGATCATCAACATGAAAGTGACTGTGTGCATCCTACACCGTCCACAGCATTTTCTGCACTTGATCAACACCATATACCTATGAAACTCTGAACCCAATGTAGTAATACTGCAAGAAGGAAAAAATTTTATTGTTGTAAACATAATAGAAGAGCAACATATTATAATTGGATTATATGGTTGCTTTAAAAATTTGTATGTAATATATATAAACATTATAATTATAAAATCATCTAATTATTCATATCATGATCCGACTTTTTGTATTTAAATATTTTATCACGTTGTGATCGGGTTTTCTCACATTATGACCCGATCTTATCACATTATGACTAGGTTTTATCACATTATTTACCATAACAAATTTCAAAATATATTAAAAATTTCTCGTAATATGCTTCATATTTATATCATTATTTCATTAATTTATAATTATCTTAAATTATTTATATTATCTTATGTTGTGCAAGATAATACAAAGAGATTTTATATTAACTAAACCATTTAATAGTATTTAATTTAATTAATATCTCATATTGTTTGAATCAACCCAAATATAACCGAACCTTGTCCATTTATATTTACTCATAAACAAACTAAATGAAAATTAAAATAAAGGTGAAAAACTAATATTAAAAACAAAATATATTTAAAAACAATAAGTTATGAATCGTTCAACAATATTTGGAAAAACTTTACGTATTATATATATATGTATACATACATACATACATATATATATATATATATATATATATATATTTGAGGATTATTGAGGAGCTTTGATCATTCTTTGCCTCAGAGTTCTTCTCAGCTATGCTCTTTAAATTTTTTTAGCTTTGAGTGACTAAAGCTTAGGTGTAGCTTTAATGTGGCTCATACTTGATGTTGAAAAAATCAACAAACGTGCTATTACGCTACCGCACATGTTTGACATTGCTCTTAAGAGCTTCTCTACTTTTTGGGCTTGGAATTTATTCTTGTGATTTTTTCTTTTTCTCAACCAAGTTTCTTATTCTTCATTCTTTAGATCCTTGTTAATCTTTTTTGTTACCCTGAAATGTAATACTTTTGGCAAAAATTACTAATTCAACATTTTCTAGTAAGCTAAAGAAAAAGTTAAAAAAAAAAATAATTTTATTTTGTACATTTTTCATTGACTGCCATCTGCATCGGATTTCAAGAATTCGATCTGTAGTTAAATCTGACATACCAGTAGAAGATATTGTAAAAAAGCATAATATTTCTTTTTTTATTTATTTATTTAATCTATCATCATTACAATTTTGAAGTAAATATATATATTTAATATCTACAATATTTGAGATATTACTAAAAGTATTGCAACAAATAAATTTCTTATATATTTTTACATTAAAAACACATTTTATAATATATATGTACATATTTAGGTAAAAAGATACGAAAAAACCATTGAGTTATCAAAGAAATTTTATAATTAATTCCTTCTTACATCTTCTTTTCAGAAGTTACAGAACATTAATTAATTTACAAATTTCTTATTAAATCCAATCTTGAAGACCTGTTTCTGTCTTCGAATCTTGTTGTTATGTTATTAATGTCGTGTTTCAACAATTCTTGTTTGTAGTTGGTATGCAAGAGAGCTGTAGAAAATTTTCTGAGGGTTGAATATAATCTTTAAGTTTTTATTTTGGATAACTTGCAATTTTTTAAGGTAAGTTTTGGCGCATTTTGTTGACCAAACCTGGCAGCCGTATGTCATTATAGGTCTTATACACATACGATATAATAAAATTTTATTTTTATGATTTAATTTCGATTTTCGATTTAGCAGTAGAAAAGGGGCTCTTCCACATTTTAGTGCTTTGTCACCGCTTGAAAAACATGCTGTTTAAACGTCAGCTTTTTGTCAAGGACAACTCCCAGGTATTTGACTGTATCGAGTAATGGGATTTCAGTTCCTTGCATACATAGAGTTATTTGCGGATTTCTTTTTGGTGTCTTGTTAAATGGAAAAATCGTTGCCTGAGTTTTTCCCTGATTTATTTTTATTTTCCATTTGTTGAAATATTTTTCAGCACTGATTAATGCTTTTTTCATATTTTTTACTATTGCATTCGAACGTTTACCACTTGTTATCATTGCAGTATCATCTGCGTAGCCGGCTGCTGTTTGATTTCTTAAAGCTTTGAAGTCTGAAGCGTATATAGAATACAACGTTGGTGACAAAATTGAAACTTGGGGAACACCAGCAGCGATGGGCCTTTTTGTAGATTTTTCGGTATCTACATTAACCACAAAGTATCTTTCAGATCAAAAACTGTTTATAATTTTTTGTAAATTTATAGGGTAACCAAATTTATTAAGTTTGTAGATAATTCCATTGTGCCATATAGAGTCAAAAGCTTTCCCTATATCCAGAAAAATTATGCCTGTACTTTTACGATGATTTTTATTGGTAGTTATTATGTTTACAAGTCTTTTCACTTGATGTATCGTTGAGTGTTCTTTCCTAAAACCAAACTGTTCTTTGCTTAATATACCGTTCTGTTCTGTAATTTCGTTTAATCGATTTAGTATATTTTCAAAAATTTTGTTCAAACTATTCAACATACTTATAGAACGATAGCATTTGGGTGATTTCTTATCTTTTTCTGGCTTAACTATTGGTATTACTTTGGCAATTTTAAATTGTTTTGGAAAATAACCATGTTTTAAGCACCAGTTAAAAATTTTGGTAACGATACTAAAAAATTCATTTAACATTTTTTTTTAAATTATTGGTTTTATACCATCCATACCAGGTGCTTTTTTTATTTCTTTGTTTATTAATGAAAAATTTAACTTCCTGCACTGTTTTCATCACATCATTTACTCTTTCAGGTATATATTGTAAGTCTAACCAATGACTGCGCTTTGATACCATGCTATCAGCGCTAGACGAAAGATTATCAGTAATTTGGTGAGATCTTTCAAAAATATCAGCTATAATATTTGCTTTTCTTTCATTATTGTGCACTTCAGCGCCATCTATTTTCAAATTACCTACAATTGATTTTTTCCCCTTATTAATCTATTTAGTTGCCAGAACTTTTTATTGCCGGGTGGCAACTTTTGAATAATATTTTTCCAGTTGTCATTTATGTCATTTGTCATATGGCAGTTAATCAAAATATTCAGTTGTTGTAAAACCGATATTAAGTAAGGTTTGTCTGATACGTTGGTTGTTCTTTGCAATTTTCGTATATACCTTTTTCTTTGTCCAATAAGGTATAAAGTTAATTGAGATATTTTTCTCTGCCAAACTTGTTTCTCTTTAACTGGAACTTTTTTGGAAGCATCTTGAGTGATTTGTGTTATTTTATCGAGAATCGTTTCAATGTTTGATTCGGTTATAATTGCAAATGATAAATTATTTCTTCGAATTTCATTATCTACCCATTTATTGATTGCTTTCTAATTTGCCAAATGGTAGAGAGGAATGAGTACTTTTCTTTGTAAAATTGAGCCGTAAATTTGACACGTAACTGGAACGTGATCGGAATTTAACAAACCAGGATGAGTTTCAATATGTGAAATATTTAGGGTCGAGTTTATGAGAAGAAGATCAATAACTGATGCTTGATTTGCGGTTGAGCGCTGACCAAATCGAGTGAACGTTAAAATTCATGTGTTGGTGAGGTGATTTTATTTATATCGTCAATAAAGCTTCTAGAATACCGTGGGCAATACGCTGATGTGAATCTTATTGGTCGATTATTAATATTAATTATAATGGAAACATTTTCAATATTTGTTGTTGAAATATTTGATACATATTGGTGTTGAATTGTATTTTTAATTGCTATTAACACACCTCCTTCATGGGACAATCGATCATGCCGGTAAACTTTATAATTTGTCATTTTAAATTTGTGTTTTTGATTTAAAAAAGTTTCACTAATAAAAATTACGTCTATTTCTTTTTGGTTTATTATGTGTTCTAATTGATAGATAGCAGTTTGGTTAGTTATGCCTTGCGCATTCCAAAGCATAACATTGAGTCTATTCATTGTTATTTGTTTATATGACATGTTTAAGCATATTCCCTAGTACACACAGTTTGTCATATTTGTTTTTACACTTTTCTAGTGCATCAACTGCATCGAGGAATACTTCTAAGAGTCTATCATTGGAAAAATCTTCATTTTCTTTACTCTGACCCGATTTACCTTTTGCTGAATAGGAAGTTTTATTGTCACCATTGTGTACTCTACTACATGATGGCATTTCATGATTACGGGGAGCACCATGTGATCAACTAAACAGTTTTTCACTTCTACGTTTTGGGCAGTTAACATCATCTGCTCGGTGGTTCAAATTTGTCAAATTTTTGTTAATGCAATTAAAGCATTTATATATTAATGGTCCTTCAGTTGAAACTTTATTCAACTGGCAAGCTGAGTAATCATGTGGACCACCGCAACCCAGACATGCACTTTTTCTAAAACAGTTCATTAAACCATGACCATACAAAGCACATTTTGAGCACTGTTTAGGGCCTGGTGCGCAACGACGTGAATTTCTCCAGTGAACCACTATGCCACAAAAGTATTTTATCTTAGTTACTTCTCTTTTGGAAATCTGACTTCTATTGAATTCTAACATGTACAACGCATCATCTGGATTTGACCGTGAGGTTTCAATCTCATTTATGTTTGAAGGCTCTATGTTAAACGTATTTTTGAATTCCTCAAAAATAGTTTTAAAATCAAGCTGTGGTAAACCAAAAAGCATGAGTTTAAATTTTTTGTTATCCTTTACTGGATGAGTAAAAAATTTGATGTCGTCTTTTTTAAGTTTTTTAATAGCTTCATTGAAGTCAATCAATGTATTTGGCATTACTTTTGTACCTATAGACATACGTTTGTACTTTGTGCTAGATCCCAGTATCTTTATGACATCTGTGAACTTATGAGCATTATCAATAATTATTGGAGGAATATTTATTTTTTCCTCACTAACTTCACCTCCTTCCGCGCTGCTGTCATCGTCTTCCATGTCGGATAGCACCTGAAATCTGTTATTTTCAGCCCTTGGTAAAAGCTTTGCAACTTTAAATTTGGGGTTGCTACCCCAGAATTTTTACGTTTCGGTGCCATATTCAATTATTGTAAGAATAACTAAAAATAAAAACTTTACAAAAATTAGCAAGTGAAAAAAATAATATACATTTTTAGAAACACGACCGTATGTTGTTAATGTCAACAAACAACTGAAAGAAAGATATTAAAATTAACAATAATAAAGGTTATTACGAAAATTTTGTGTGATATTTGGTTCTTTTTGTTACTGAACAGACGTATTTATATCGAGCTCTGTGAAAAGCAGTTGTTTTTTGTGTTTGTACTTTGTGAATTTTTATGTTTTATCGTTAAAAAACATTAATTAAATATATTGTTTTTGTTATTGTTAGCTTTTTCGTGATTAATATTGCATTAAACTAATATACTAATTTAAAATCGCAAAACATTTACTAAAAATAACAATCAACTTAAATCATAAATAGAAATAACAAAGCATAAACAAAATCTTAACACCATCCTCTACACCGCGAGATGAAGCAACGAGAACAACTATCGAAAACCCAATGAGTCATATACCCAAGCATGATGTTATTCTTTTTGGTGAGTGTTCTGATTTGACTGATCTTAATTTACTAACCGAGCTGGATATCTTTAGATATTATTTTTACTTGAGCGAACGTGATAAAGAATATTAAAAAAGATTTTCCTATAAATCATTCACTACTCAAGTAGCAAATAAGTTGATTGGAATTTGGGAAAAACTTGATATGGAAATAATGCCGAAAAATAGTGTATTGATTAAATTGAATAGATTGCTCAACAAATATCAAGCTGAAGGCAAGTAAAGATATTATAACCCATTTCCAGAGTTTGTAAAATCTCTGAAAAAAATTTTTTACATTGGAAAATGTAAATGAGATTTGAAGGCATCTGTGTGTAAATGCGGAATGGTTCCAGAACGCCTCAAAGAATTTATGCGCGATCAACATAATCAGAGAAGACTAACAGTCGATGCATTCGTGATGGAAAATGAAGAGCAAGGAGCAACGGTTAGCCATCAATGCCAACAATGCATTCCGATGATTCAACATACGTACCGCCATCGGTTGAAGAAGATATGGATAGAAGCAATGATTCACAACACACATAAAGATACGATTTTTTTAACTTTGCATTGATGTGTGACAGATTTAGTGTGCCTGGTAGAGTAGCATCAGCATTGGAAACCGCTGTTTTCCAAGATTTCGAAATAAAGGATTGGCATGGCGAAGCTCTCATCATGGATAAATCGAAAGTTCGCAGAGAAAAAGACAAGTGCAACCGAGAAGTGCTTCGCAAACAGTTAGACGATACCAATTTGTTAGCGTTTTCATTCGATGGTAGAAAAGATGATACTGTAACGAGAGATAAAATTGATGGGAAGTATCATACTAGGATAGTAAAAGAACCGCATCTTGTTATTTTAAGAAAACCGAGTTCTCAATTGATTGGTTACGTAAGGCTGGAACATGAAACGGCTGAATACAAAACAACCAAATTAAATGATATTTTCAACGATAAAAATATATCACTGGATGCATTAATAGGTATATGCACTGATGGTGAGCCAAAAATACTAAAAAGACCATTGTATTGGTTTATTTGCCTTCTACACTTTAACGAACTTCCGTTTCGGTATTTGGTTCAAGCTTTGGATAAATCAACCCGCACTGGACCAAGATCGGCAATCGGAAAACTGACCAATCAAATCGAAACTTGTGAAATTCTTTCGGTAAGTAATTGATATCACTTATTTATTATAATTGTAAACCGTTTTTAATTATTTGACTACTTTGTTTTACTATTTTCAGGTGGTGGACGGCTTTGAGAAAATTGGGTTGAAAAATGTGCCCCCTGCTCCAGAATAAAATGAATTTTCCACCGATTCGAAGTACTTATACGATATTGCCCATGCAATTTCTAGCGGCGTGGTTTCGGTGGCTCTGGGTAACATCAAACCAGGGAAAATTTTACATTTTCGCTGGCTCACCAAGGCCGCTAGATTATTACGATTATATGTGATAACGGAAAATCCATCCGAAAATTTATGGATTCTGGTTGAATTTATAATTAATTGTTATGTGCCAATGTACTTCAATATCAAGTATTACAGCTCTGTCGTGTACGGTAGTGTACTATTTTTCAAGTTCATTAGTTGGTCACGGTTTCTACAACCTCCTTTACGCAGTATTGTCAATCAAGTAATTAAAGATAATTCATATTATACGCATTCAGAAAATATCTTGCTATCAATATTGTTTGAGCAAAGAAAAGCGAGACTGTACTATAAAGTAAATTCTACGCTATCGAACCGATGTTGAAGACCCAACGGAAAGTTTATAAAAAACTAGATATAAACTTTCATTGCATAAATTACATGGAAATGATCAATTTGAAAGATATAAATAACGTATTTGAACCACCATTAACGCGAATCATTGCTTACGATACATTGAAAGAATATTTAAATCAAGATGATCCACCGTTTAATGATCTAAACATTCCGTCACATATACAAGGAACGGAACGACATGTTCAATTGCTAGCTGGCTTTTCCAAACAAGTGGTATTTTTTTAAAATTTGACCTTTGAGTCAAAATAACGAACATCATAATTCATTTTAGGGGTATGGTTCCTTGGGAAAAGTTTCTTATTTTAATTCCTAAAATACGATTTTCCTTGCCACTTGGGCGATTCTTTTGCGTCCCTACACATCGACCCGCCCTCTAATATATATATATATATATATATATATATATATATATATATATATATATATGTATATAATATATATATATATATATATATATATATATATATATATAATATATATATATATTAATATATACAATTAATTTTAATGAAGTTTAAAAACAAAATATCGATTAAGAGCAGGCTGTTAATACAAACAACAATGAAACAATGACATTTTTTAATATCAGAAAAAATTTGTTTCTGAAAATATATAAGAAGTAAGAAACATAATAAGATAAACATTTCGCTTGCTCACAACTACTGAGGTATAAATTACGTTGATATTGGTATCAAATGAAAACATCTTATTCCTTTAATACGAAAATTCAAAATGTTTTAAGGAATTATAATTGTGAGGACCATTAAAAATCAGCCCCACACATTTTGGATTATAGTTCGAATTTTAAAATAATAAAACCTATTTTCGATGTAAACAAGACACATGTTTAAAATTTTGCGAAAATTCACTTTATATAAATAGTAAAATTATGCTTTTTGTAAGTAATATTAATGAGTAGTAAGGTTTAAACGACTATATTTTTTAAACCAGTATTAATATTCATTGGCTTTTTTTCAGGAAAATAATGCAAAATATGTCTTTTATTATCTACTTTTTTACAATAAATATTTATTGCTATTTACAAAATTGTAGAAAAAATAAAATATTTTTTTTTCTTTTTAGTGTACTTCGATAAATATTAAAGATGATTTTAACATGTGCTGATAGCACCTTAGGAGTTCTATGATATTGCGTTATTTTAGTTTTGATAGAACAATACTTCTTTCTATTTTTAAGATTTTTTAAGCTTTAACGCGCACACACTTGGCATGCATAAATATTCGTTATAAAACCACAAATCTACGTACTTATCAGAAGAACACAAAATGTTGAAAAAACTGTTAAAAATTTTTGAAATTCCTCATATATCTTTTTCACAAACATTTGTTAAGTTTTTATAAGGATATGAAAGGATGTAATTTTTAAAGGAAGTGTTTTCAAAATGCTTAGCCTTGTCAAATGGAAACAAAATACAATTATTTTTGTTTCAAATTTGAACATCCTTAAAACTTTGAAGTCCTTTAAAAAGGAAAAAATGATGAGAAAGTAAAAAACTAAATCAACACACGCAGTAAAAGCATGGTTAGTACATTGCCACTACAACAATATTATGTTCTCATTGGTAATTTTCATTAATTTTAATAATACTGTGTTCATGATAATAATGTTTTTATTTAAGTTTCATCATTTGGTGTTTACTTTCAATAAAAATTTTAATATATATATATATATATATATATATATTGAAAAGATAATTCATCTTATTTTAGAATTGTTTTAAATCGCGAACTATCGCGGAAATCATACTCGGTATTTGCGATACCAGTGTTAGTGGATGATTTGTGGAATCAATTGGTAATTTTTCTGTTGGATAATAAACAAAACTATACAAATTTAAATAAATATTTCGTATTTGTTATGACATTTTTGTAATAATTCATGAGCTATTGCTCAAAAAAAAAAAGCAAAAACAAAAACATATTCACCATTAACATATACTTTTTTAACATTTTTAACAATTTTTAATCGCGAGACGATTTTAATGTTAATAAAATGTTAATAAAAAAGTCATGTTTTACGTCATATTAAGGGTAATTTTTAAAGCTTTTACCCCGGGTTTACAACTGAGATTAACGCTAATATAATATGTGAGATAACGCCGGCAGAACAGAGTAAACATTTTGTTTATATTATGCTAAATCTTAAATAAGGGGTACAAGTATTCTAATAAAACCTATAAGGTATCATTATTTTCAATCAGTCACAGAGTAAACATGTCCCTTTTATTATGAAATTCGCACTTTTTAGCACAATTTTTTTTTAATGTTTTCTAAAATGTGAAACAATTATTGAAAGGAAAAAATTTTACAAAAAAAAAAAAAAAAAAAACGTTGTTGTTTTTAGTAATTTCTAAAATACACATGCACACAAACAAACTTTTGTATATATATATATATATATTTTTTTTTTACAGCTAATCTTATAAGATAGTTGTGCAAAGAAATCTCATCACAACAGTCTCATTATAATAGTAATATTTGAATCTACACATGAGAGTACTTAAACAACAAGCGATGAAAAGCTGCCAAGAAGACGTACTAGATAAGCGCGATGTCGCTTTTAAATGAATTGCTTTAGTAGAAAAGCTGACAAACATACAAACGCATCCTATAGTTATAGAGAAAGAATAGATGTTTTTGGGAGGAGGGCGGCCATAATTTGACTACATGCTTTTTTACACCCAATAATACAGCATTTACAATTATTAATCACTCGCCGAATTTTACATTACAGACGATGGATCCAGTATAAATGGTGACCACATTTGTGAATAGGAGCACAATTATAAAGAAATTTCAATTTATACGATATTATACGAAGAGCTTTATCCAAATGCGATAAGTTTTCAAGATTTTCTTCATAAATATTATTTCCCGCACTATTGGTAAAAAAGTGACGCATGTGCTTTTACTCAACATTTAATATCGGCGTCTAGAGAGTAAAGAGTAGAAATTTTCCATTCAGATTTCTTTCGACGAAGCCTATACTACCAGAGTGAGCTTGCAGCTAGCTCAGAACGCGAGGTTACTCGGCTACCTAAATCGTGATACCAATTGTGTTTGTCTACATTCTCTTGAATTCTACAAACACTGTGAGCCACAAAAGTAGTCCATGTCTTTGCAGAATCCATCTAACAATAAATCGTTTTCCTGAAGTATATTTTTCAAAAGTTCAGACGCTAAGAGAGCTTCACACAACACAAGACGGGGTAGGGAAAGTGATTTTATGGGAGCTACTTTAATTTTTGACGTAATCAAATGAGTTTAAATTTCTTTGTTGCGAATATAAATTACCCCCCATATGCCTTTTCTGAGACATCAAAGAAAATATGAAGTTCAACTAACGAGTCGGGTGTAAAATACATCCATCTGGAAATTCTAATTTCATTTACCTCATGGTAAGAAAATGCAAATTATTTCCACACATCCTCCATCGAAAGTGAAAGTAGATCATCCCAATTGATGTTATCCAGCCAAATTTTTTGCATAATAGTGTTCGGCTTTAAACTTTTCTCTTAGTATAACTGGACTTACGCGACATAAAATTCACTTTGAAATAAAACGAGTCAGGTTAGTACTCCACTGAATGCCCAACATTTTAGACCCACAAGATTCAATAAAATTAAGCAGTTTTGTCATAATGATCATAACTTTCAGCTCTTTTAACGTACATGCACTTACGCAATATATGTGGGGAAATTGCATTGACATTGAGATGCAATTTTAGGGGAAATTGCATCTCAATGTCATCAGCCAATTGCAAGTGTGTATGAATGGAGATAAATTAACGCCAAATGTCACGGTTTGCAACTCATAATCGCGTACTTCATCTGTCGGGAAATCCCTAAACATAATGCGCTGAAAAGAAGCATTTGTATATCACGATTACAAACGAATCTAAACAGTCTCCATCTAAGAGTGAGTAGTACTAAGTCTGCTGTAAAGTAGGTCCAAAATATAAACAATCGTTTAAACTGATCCCATTCGAAGTTTTATATGAAGCGGTAAACACGACCCTGAGTTGAGTAGTTTTACTGTCAGGTTCAATAACTGAGGCAAATAGCAAGAATGCAAAGGTAAAATAGTTACAGGTCCCAATGCTTCAATAAGGGACGATTCAGACCGAAGATATTGTGCCATGACGCTAGCCCTAAAAGTTCCCAAAGACAATAAGTTTGGAAATTCTGTCGTAAACGGAAGAGTAACGATATATCTACCATCTGAATTGTGATGTGTTGTAGTTTTATAATTATCCTCACAATATTTATCAAAAGGTGAAAGAAGTTTTCTCTTAGGGGTTTCCTCCAGCTCCGAAAATTTAAGAAGATTTTGATTTACGTTATCTTCCTCAGAAAAATCTATTTTACTAGAGTAAACTTGATTCTGAGGTTTTTTAATATTTCTCCTTATGTGTTCTAACAGAATGTTGGGATATTATATTAACTGGACCACGATCGGAAAATTTTTATTAGTGAATTGAAGGATGGGCAAACTATTCCTTATATGGGAAGGGACTATGAAGGATGGCAAATTTCCTGAGATATTAGGAAGCATAAGTAAAATTGTCATTAAAATTCGAGAACATTCAAAAGAGAACCAATTTCAGTAGAACAAACTTAATCTATGAATGTGTGGGAAGTTTAAACCGATTCTGTAAACGTTCGGAAATGAACGTGGCTTCTGATCCTTGATCAATAAGTACCCTAAGAAACAGATCAATAAGAAGGCTAAGAAATACCCATGTGAAAAGGATTCATCACAGCCGTTCCTAAGATGAGCGATCTATTTTGCGAAACATGAAAAACATGTCTATTATCATCGTGGATAATATTTGCGGCCGAAGAAACGTTGCCAGAAACAATCGGAAGTAAAGAATTCACTACTATGGAGTTATTAGTTCGTGAAACTGTTTCCATACTCGCACTGGTATAAATAGAATTATTGTCACTTACCGACGATAATGGAGAGGTAGGCTCCCGATGTAATAAAGAAGAATTGTACGCCACACAATTATACTTAATACTCCAATTTTTCACCCCATGTGAAATTAAAAAGCAAAAAACAAATTATTTTTACTAAAAACAAATTATTCCTTAATTATTAATGTTTTAAAAATATTATTTACTTGTTTCAATGATCTTTTCACTAGAGCTCACTTTTAAATACTGAGCTATATGCAATGATTTTCAACTATAGGAGCAATTGTTAAAAATCAGTTGTTGGTTGTATTGTTAAAAAACAACAAGATGGATGCTGAAACGAATATAGTAAATTCGATTAATTAAACTTCTTCCAATTATTTTTTGGCAGGATCCGGCTCGCTAGAACCAATATTTACATCAGGGTAAAGTTGCGGAAGTAGCAAAAATAAAAGAAATAAAAACACAAGTTTTTTTTTCAATTTCATAAAATATGAGAGAAAGATCTCACCATGGTACAAGAAGTAAGGTAATGACAGCTCAACAACACCAAAGAACTCCATGTATTTTGTTTTTGTATTTAAATCTCAAATTTAGTTTTGGCATTTCAAATGTTTGTTTACAAAAGAGAAAGAAAAACAAAAAAATCTCAGCTTTTTAAATGTCGTTATCGATTTAATCTACATTGAATCTCACTTTATTTTTTAAAGACGGCAACAATTGCTAATAAACAACTGACTAAAAAACTAAGTGACAGATAATGCTCAAGTACCGTTAACAGTTTTATTGTATAAACAAGTCCGGATTCTTTTAAATAGCCCGCATTTCACAGTGTGGCAGAATCGAAATTTTTTGGAAATAAATCTGTAACTTCTGATCGGCTGGTTGGATTTTCATGAAATTTGGTATAGGCGTAGCGGAGGAGTGTAAAATGTTAAATTTGGAAGGGGGGTACAACAAACCCCTCAAGGGCGGAGCTAAGGGGGCTCAAAGTTAGGTACCTCTGACATAAACAATTTTTAATCGCTTGCCAAATTTTTGTTTCTGGTCCGATTTCAAATATTTTTATTTATTGTTGTAGGCCCTGATAAGACCTATAAAAAACATGCTTACATGTCCTATCTGTCCTATCTATTTCTTATAGTTTTCAAGTTATTTGCGTTTGAATTTCTAAGCACCATAATTTTGTATGTTCTTGGCCCAGTTTTTTTCAGATATATCCTAGTATTTCCGACCGATTTTATTAGTTTTTTTCTATCTAGTTAAAGAACAAAATTATCTATTGAATAAAAAAAATAAACGATTTTGAATTTGAAAACTGCAAAAAAGACGACTTTTTGTGTTTTTTTAGCCGAAAAAGTATCTAAACTCTTTTTTATCTAAAATAAAATTTTCTTTAGCAAAATATAATAATTTTACACTTTTCTGAAAGGCAACTTCACAGAGATGACTTTAAGATAAAAAACAAGCCCAATAACTCAATTAGTCGTAGAATTCGTAAGGGTGTGTACCATACCCTTACGAATTCGACCCATTTTATATGAAAGTTTTGAATTTAGACCATTTTTTCTCAAATCTCAAAGCACGACTCGACAAGCGGAATATATTTTAAGAATCCTCAATATGTTGTTAAAAGTTTTAACAACATATTGAGGAAAATGTGGATTCTATAGCCATAAATGTAAAAAATCCCATTTTTGGGAATTTTGATTAGTTTTTTTGGGAATTCAGGAAAACCCTACCCCTGATTGAAATTTGGCTAACGCGCTTTTATTTACATTAATAAGATCCACATTTCTTGCAAATTTCATTAAGATACCTTTATAAACAAATATGTTATTACAATTAAAAAATTTGTATCTTCTCCAAAAAACCAAAATTGGGCCTTTTGTTTGGTTTATTTCTAAATAGCGAAAGAAATTTTAATAATATGTATTGTTATTTTGAAAACTATAAGAGATAAGTAGGACATGTAAGCATGTTTTTTATAGGTCTTATCAAGGCCTACAACAATATATAAAAATATATGATCGGACGAGAAAAAATTTGGCAAGCGATTAAAAATTTTTTATGTCAGAGGTACCTAACTTTGAGCCCCCTTAGTTCCGCTCCTGAGGGGTTTGTTATGCCCCCCTTCCAAACTTAAAATTGTACGCTCCTCCGCTACGCTTATACCAAATTTCATGAAAATCAAACCAGCCGATCAGAAGTTACAGATTTATTTCCAAAAAATTTCGATTCTGCCCCACTGTGCATTGTTAAATTAAACAAAAACTTAGACGGCAACGGAAAATAAATAACAATTTTATTTATTTTCTTTTCATTTCTTTTTTTACTAAAACATTTTTCAATTTTGTTTACGAAATTCATTTAAATTTTTCAAAATATGGTATATTTTTTTTTGAGAAAATGAAATCAACAAAAAATCCTTAGAAAAATTAAAATAAAATTTATTTTTAAACCGAGCCGTATTGTGCATTTTTTATATAAATTTCTATGGAAATTACCGGACCGGGCTTGTTGTGTTTACACATTTACTCACTAGTTTCATTTTGTGATATTATTATCTCATGTTATCACATACTTATCCAATCTTATCATATTATTATTGAATTTAATCATATTATTATTCCATCTTATCATATATTAAAGTAAAACGTGTTAATATAAAATTATTTTTATAAATTTTTTATTGAAATTATAAGGGATTAATTATATTCATTTGTATCACCATATGTGGTTCAATTGCAAGATATATTCTTTTAACTAATGGTAGTTAATAAATATCTTATGTTACTTGAATCACACTGAGTATAACTAAACCTTGTCTATTTATATTTATTCACATATGAACTAAATGAGAATTACAATGAAATTTGAAAATAAACATTAAAAACAAAATATATTTAAAAACAAAGAAGTTATGAATTTTTCCACTAAGTTTGTGAAAAGGATATATTATTTATTTGAAACGTTTTATTGTCATGGAAATAATAATAACAATAATATTAATATAGTTTAAAAATAGAATATGGTTTAAGAACAAGGAAAAAGACTGCAAATATTTAATAGTTGTAGAAGTAATGATATTTTTCATGTTAATAAAATTTTGTTTCTGGTAAAAATATTTAAAACATATAATATTTGAAGTCAAACATATTAAAATTGTTATTAAGTGTAACAAATTAAAATTTAAATCTGAATACATTCATATGATATTTATTCTGAAAATGCTGACGTCTTTAAAATGCATATATTATTTATGGAACTAAAAAATTATTAAAGATACTTTAAAACTATTTTTATTTTTGATAAAAAAAATAATTCAGTCTTTCCAGTTAAAAAAAAAAAAAAAAACAATAAAAAAAGAAAAATAAAATAGGAATTAATTCTGATTACATAGTATATATAACATTAATTTTAATATATATTACTTTTATTTATTTATTTCTTCAAAAAAGTGTTGGAAAATGTTGGAAAATTAAAAACCCTAGTACCCACCAATCTCAATTCTTTTTTATATGGTACTCCACTCATAATCTAAAGTAAAATTAAAGTTAACATCGATTGCATGTGATATTGCAAGTCTCGAAAAACTGTAACGCGTTACAGTCAGGCGACAGGTACACACTTAGCCAATGTGAGAATAAGACGCAAAATGCATGAAGGCCAAATAACAAAAACCCGTCTGTCTAAACTTAAGATATAATTACAACGACGCGAGAGTTGTTTCCAACCGAGAGCTACTTTAAGACTCGTATGATCAATGTATGGTCAAAGATTACGAAAATTACAAAACAATCAGAATATAATTAAAAAAAATATACATTTATATTAAAAATTATAAAGGAGGGATAAGAATGGGCTTTATAGTAGTGGATTTATAGTAGTCAAATCCAAAAGTTGAGAATTATATACATATACATATACAACATAAATGAATTTTGGAGATTTTTAAGAAAAATGACATACCCGAGATGGCCAACTTTGAAGGGCCACCCACTGCCCCCTTGACCCGCTAGGAATATGTTTTCATCCAAATCAACTCAGAAACACATCATCTTTGTTTATGAAACTTTATTGAGATATTTCTAACGGTTCACAATTTACAGAAATAATTTCCAAAAAAAAGCGTTTTGGAACCACTGTGGTACATTGGACCTAAATAACATTTTTCTAAAAGTTATACAACACCCGCCTTAAAGTATACCAATCGACTCAGAATCACTTTTTAAATCGATCTAACGATATCCGTCCATTCCTAAACCTTGTGCGCAAAGTACGGGTCGAAATTTTAAACATAAGTCAATGAAATTTGGCACGTGGGTCTTCTATAATGCAAGACGAAGCCTACTGATATTGGTTGTGATCGGTCCATTATTTCACCTAGCCCCCATACAAATGTCCCCCCGATATAGAGTTTAAACGCTCAAAATTGCCTTAAAAATAAGAATATTTTAAAAGAAATTCAGTGCAATGAAGTTCTATACAAGTATCAATCGTTGCACCAAATTTTATGAATATCGGCCTAAAATTGATCATAGCTCCTATATAAACCCCTCTTCTGAAAATCACTTTAATGTGCACAAATCCCATACGAATGTTAGTATCAAGTTAATTTTCGACACAAATAAATTTTATGCCAGTATAAACAACATTGCCAAATTTTATTAGAATCGGTTCATAATTTACCATAGCTCCTTGAATCGCCCTAAAGTCCATAAATTCATATAAATCTTAGTATTAACGTAATATGCTGTATTCGTGCATGAAATCATCTAGATATTAATATTACTGCATTATTTTGTATTTGTATATTTTATTTTACAATTAAGAAAAACGGCCACGGAGTAATATAACTTCCCTTCCCGAATTTTTATGCTCGTATACAATGGTGTAGGGTATAATAGAGTCGGTTTTGACCGACTATATCTTTCTTTATCGTTCATATTTAAAAACATTCTTAATTTTAAAATTATAAAAAATTTTAAAACGAGCATAACCGCACAAATTATTAATATTTAAAATATCAACGTACAATATTCAAAATTTAAAATTTTTTATATCAAAATTTGATTCGAAATTCGCTTTAATTCCTATTTAATTTAAAATTGACTAGTAAGAATTGACCAGTAAGAATTAAATAATTAATAATTACTATCGGCTTACTTTTGAAAATAAATTACACTTTTAAATAAAATTTAAAATAAGCATAAGAAAGATTTTTTTTCATGTCATACGCACATCTCAATCAAATTTCGTTTGCTGTGTTTTGTTACTTAAACTTTTGAATGAGCATTTATTATATTTGCGTTTGAAAGAAATATGCAACATTAGCTGCTAGTAAATTTGAATTTTTAATGGATTTTCTCTTATCAACACTTTCAGCTATTTATTCATAATTCAAACGCACATTATGAACGATACCATATTTTGTTGAACTTAATGGCCCTTTGGTGACCTTGTATTAGATTAGAAAACGTGTGAGTTTATAGCAACTTTTGCGACTTTAGCACGTCCATAATATAACTCTTGGAATCATTTTTCGCACGTGAGGAAAAATTGCTTATAAAACACATACTAACACTGTACAATGTTCATACATGTCGTGAGCTGAAATAAAATTAACAATAATTACTGAAACTTGTTAAGTTTTCAACGTATTAAACAGTAAAAGAAAAATACGTTCTAAGAAAGTTTTTTTTTTCGTTTATTTGTAACATTTTGAAAGCTTAAGATGCTTTTTATAATAACAGACGACCCACAGTGGTTCCAAAAAAATTTTTTTTTTTTTGGAAATAATTCTGCAACGTGTGATTCGTTAAAGATATCTGAATAAAATTTGACATGGACAGAGCTGAGGTGTTTTGGAGTTGATTTGGGGGAACACAGAATCCTAGCAAGTCAGGGGTAGTGGGTGGACCTCTAAAGTTGGTCATTTCGGGTAAGTCATTTTTACAAAAAAATCACCGATATTTCATTTATGTTTTTCGTAAAGAAATTTTAAACATAGATATAATCGAATCTTCTGGTTTAAGAGATCTAATCTTTTGGTTTTAGAGATATTTAGGTAGAAATAAATTTCTCCTCATTTTTTGGTCTCGTTTTTTATATTATTTTTAACTTGACTGAATTAAATTGGATTGGATTAGTATTAATATAATTTTTTCGGATGCATATATTTAAATGATTCTTGCAGCAATATTATTTAGAATTTTGTAACAAATATAATAGATATTATAAAAATTTTAGGATCCAAATTAAGTCCATCAAGTTAAAAAAAAAATAAATAAATAAAAAAAATAAAAAACAAGGCTAAAAATTAGGAAAACATTTATTTCGACCTAAATATCTCTTAAACCTTAAATAAAATTTTGACGATTTTCTAAAAAATGACATACCCGAAATGACCATCTTTGGAGATCCACTTACTACCTCTCTGACTCGCTAAGGTACTTTACTCCTTCAAATTTTATTCAGATATCTTTAACGGTTCACAAGTTACACAATTATTAAAAAAAAGCGTTTGGAACCACTGTGCGACCCTTCAAGCATTTAGAAAATAAATTTGATGTTCGAAATTTGCAAAAACAATTATATTGCTTCTAGAAAATTATCAGAAGTGTGACTGAAATTTACAAAAACTAAATACTAAATTACTATAGTCCTTTCATCTTCTAAAAGTATATTTTGTAGTCACTTCTGGAAGATAATATGTGTTTTATAAATAAAAAGGATATTTTAAAAAAGTATGTAAATCTTAATAAACTTTTATTTATTAATATCGAACTTCTGTCACAAATCTAATTTATTTTAATAAAAACTTCATTAAACAGAGAAATACTACCTTAACCACTAAAAATTCGTACACCCATAAAAATATTCATATTTGAAATTTGAAAAGCTGTATCTCTTGCAAACAACATCAGATTTTAACAGTTGATCACTTATTTGAGAGATAATTTTGCTGCATTAACACAACGAAAAAACTTTTTTTTTTTTTTTTTGATCATCTGAGTAGTTATTGTCCCTCCAGAAATTAGATCTTAATTAGACATTTGTAGTTCGATAATACTAACATCATTTGTTACGGTTTTCGACATACTAGCTAAATATTTATTGCTAGAGGAGGGTATATAAATTTCGAAAGTAAAGAATCGAATCGGATAATTTTTGTAAAAAGTACAATAATTTAAGGTTCAAAAATTAATTTTTTGCAGGAATGTGTGAACTTTTAGAGGTTAGGGTAGTATTTGCATATTTAAAAAAATCCAAAACTTTACTATAAAAATGTCTTGCCACATTCTTTGCAGAAAAGGTAATCTATATATGTATAAATTAATTATAAAAATTATTATTAATATTCTTTCCAGCTTTTAAAGGTAGCATAATTTACCAGAAGTTTCTCATGCAGATTCTATTTAGAATGAATGCGAATTATGTGAATTGTTTCTTTAGTAATTTATATAGATAAAAGGAATTATGAAATATTAAAAACCCGTTTTAATTATAAATATAGAAATAGTAGATCTGCAAAATCATCTTCTAGAAGAGACTAAGACGACACTTTTGTGAGCATCGTCTACGTATCGCCCTGTAGACGCTTTTATGACACTTTTCGGAGTGACCCCTTGTAATCTTCTTGAAGACTCGAGGAACAATTCTTCCCAACGGAAAATGGTTTTTATGATACTTTGTAAGTAGCAAATGTTTGCAGGGGATATATGTATATGTGTTAAGTTCTATTAAATTTTTTTAATAAATATTATAAATATTTTAGTTATAATTGGTTTGAAAGCAGAATATTGTTGCTGAAATAAACAACATTTATATTAAGTGGAAAAGTACTCGTTTTACATTTACCAAAATAAAAATAATAATATAAATAATGGTATCTCTTGTATTTTTTTATTATAAATCAACCTATATTAAATTATATACCTAATCATACCTTCAATTCAATTTAATTAAAATTAAATTTTCTTAAACATGTAATTATTACGATTTATTGAATTTATTTCGTTTTAAAAGTAATAAAAAAATAAATAAATAACTAAAATGTTACATAATTTTTCAAATAACTTTTTTAATACTAACAAAGAGTTTTTGGAACTTCTCCAAAGAAATAAAAATAAAAAATGATAAGTAATCGAATACAGAGTGAGAAAACTTGATAAATTTAACAATGAACGACCACGATGGGGTGTGGATAGGAGATTGAAAGCAAAAAACAGATTATTTGTTAAACATGATCTTGCTATGATAACAAATCTTAAAATATTGTACCACCATCACCACAATAACACAAACTCACGTACATCTTGTTCTCATACTAATATGCAATTATGAGTGTATACATACATATGTACGTATATGCACAGATTGTAAAGACCAATTTTATGAAAGTTTGTCAATGATTTAAATTGTTGTTGCAAATGAATTTTAATTGTTTTTGAGTGGTGCGATAATTGCTGCAAATTACAATAGTTGTGCAATTAATGAGGCGGAAAGAAGGATAATTATATAACAATCTCAATAAATTTTATATAAATATCATGTGTTTGAATGTGTATGCCACTGGGTATACAGTCAATGGCATAAACATATATACGACTCGTATGTATTTTTAAGACGTTTGATTTTTATATTTATTTTTAAAAATATTTGAAAAAATGTTGATCTTATAGAAACTCACTATACTAAGAAACCCAAAAATCTCCGGAGATATTCCTATTATGTTAGCTCTTATGACATCTTATATAAAAAGAAAACTGAAATTTACATCGCAAAAGTATATATACGGGACGTGAGAGACATTATTAGAATCGGATATAACTATTGTGCAAAAAAATGCAATGGATCCAAATTAAAATTAATTAAAAGAAAACGTGTCAGATTGTTAAGTTGTTATTAAATGTCCAGATATTTTCAAATTTTGGATTTTTATTTAATTTTAGAAATTGGAATTTTAGATACTTTACGGTATTTCATTAATATTTGGCAGTCTTGCGGTGAATAATTTTGGGAAAAAGGTTTGCAATTTAATGAATCCCAATTGTTTTTGAAAAAGTCAGGAATATATTATTAGCTATTTACAATTTGTCATGGTTAATATACCTACAGAAAATCTTTAATATTTATCAAGTTTCTGGTGTATACAAACATACAAATTTTGATACTTTAAATGGCTCAATAGGGAGAGCATCTTTCGGTATATCAAAAAATCGAATAATATAATTGTATAGTGAGAACTATTCCCAAAAATAAATTAGATATTTCATCCATAAAAGTGAATCTACCATGCAGAACTGATAGAAAGACACGGAGTTAGAGGTACAACGATTACTACTGAACACCCGGACAGCTTTTAGAGTATTTTTTTTATAATATTTTTATATTTCTAAATACAGATAAAAATGTACAAAAAAATAAATAAATAAATGTAAAATTTATCCATAAATCGTAAAATTTTTCATCCATAATTTGAATACACTATAAATATTCCATATTTAGTCATGACAAATTTTGAATGGATAATACCATATCTTAATTTTTCAACATTTTATGAGGTAAGGAGTTCATAAAATGTACAAACAATTAGATGCTTTAAACTACCAGCATTTTTCCCAGAATTATTCGCTTTTTATCTCCCCAAGACCGCCAGATATATATGCCGTAAGTTATCGAAAACCCCAATTTCTACAAATAAGAAAAGTCCAAACTTTTAAAATTTCTGAACATTTAATAATAACTTAATAATCTGACATGTTTTCTTTTAATTAATTTTAATTTTGATCCATTATATTCTTTTATACAATATTTATATCCAATTCAAACAATGTCTCTCATGCCTCGTGTACATACTTTTTGTATATAAATTTTAGTGTTTGTTCATAGAAGAGGTCAAAGAAGCTGACATAATAGGAATATCTTAGGAATTTTTTAGGTTTCTTAGTGTAGAGATATAACATTAACTGCAAGACCAACATTTTTATAAATATTTTTAAAAATAAGTACAAAAAATCCTAAGTTTTAAAATACATAAGGGTCGCATACATATTGTGCGATTGACTGTAAGTGTTTTTACAAAGTTATATTAATATATAAATATACATACACCCACCCACACTTACCAACAATTCTATACGCTTGTACTCTGAGTGTAATAAAATAATATATAAAGGACTTCTTTTTTTATACGTATTAAATTTAAACTCTGTTGCAGACCAAAAAACATTGTAACATGTGGAGCTGTGGAAATAATTGTAGTAATGTTTAAGTTACCACAATATATGATTTTATTTTATTTTTATAATTTTTCATAACTCCAACTGTTTACATGATTCATTTTAGTGCATTTATATAAAACTGATTAAAAAAATTAAAAGTGTAAAAGTAAAAGAAAATAGACAACAAATAACAAAACAAGTACGTAAAAATTTTAATATTTGTATGCATAACTTTCAAAGTAGACGACGCATATATGGTAATAATGCGATAAATTTGGTCGTTTAAAATACTAGGTAATGGGGAAAGACTAGCGATTTCACAAACATATGTATGTACATACATACTTCATATTTATAATTACTAGCTTTTCCTGGTGCGCTTCGTTACCCTTCTAATGCGATAACTAATATTTACTTTATGGGGACCACTACTCCTCCAGAACCTATTCGCACTATTTGAAATTTTGTATGAAAATTATTTCTACAACTTTTTAAGACTTTCATTGTAATACTCCTTTAGGTATGAAAAAGTTAATATTTTCTTAATATTTGGGCTACCTCTCTCCCTGAACCTATTCCTATTTTTATCACAACACCGCGATATGATAAGTTAGTGGTCCCCACAAAGTTTGAGTGCTCTAATTATAATATTTCCATAGATATGCCATTATGAATATTTGTTTCGTATGGGGAGTATCACTCCTCCTGCTCCGATCAAAAAAAAGAGAAAAAAATATCATGTTGAAATTCAGAAACATTCAGGCTGATGCTGTGAAAATTTTAAGCAAATCAGTCGTTTGAGAGTTTTAAAAAAGTAGACGTAAACAGGTGGGTGCGGCATCCGATTAAGATCCAACAAAGCCTATAACATTCTATAGTGCAAGAACTATTTGCGTATAAAATTTCATGTAAATAGCTCCATAAATAACGTGCAAAATTGAAAAATTGTTTTTGTTTAAAACATGCGTAAAATGTGGGCGTGACATCCAATAGATATCTAACAAAGCCGGTACTATCAATGTGCCGAATTTCGTGAAAATCGGTTCAGCCGTTTAGACGCGATTAATACACGTCCGGTGCGCTTCCCTAGCTCTTTTTAATTTATGTGAGGCTACTAGTCCCCCTCAACCTATCCTCCTTATTCAAAATTTGATACGAAATTTTTTCCTATAACTTATTAAAACTTTAACTAAATTACTGCTTTAGATATGCGAAATTAATATTTGTTTTGTATAGGGTCTCCTCCTCCCTCTGACCCTATCCACCTTATTTTTACTTAATAAGAGAGCTCTCGCCATAACTGTACTTAGATATGTCATTAAGAACAATTACTTTGTATAAGGGGTACCATGCCCTTGGTCCTACCCTTTCCATTTTTATCTTAAATTTTTTTTTAATTTTACTCAAATCCAGAGAATATTTTAGAAAAATTTTATGTCTCAAATTGAGCCCGCCAAGTTAAAAAACTAAAATAAAACATGCACAAAAATGGGTAAAAATTTTACTTCGGTCTAAATATCTCTTAAAGTAAAAGAAATATCCCACACAAGTAAGCATATTTTTTGTAGAGAATTATAAGGACTATCTATGTGTAATTTTTTTTCAATCAAGTCATAAATGAAATTTTGACGATTTAAAATAAAAATTTCACTTTGGAGGTTTACCCCCTGCTTCGCTAACCCGCTAAGAATCTGTATTCCTCTAAATCAATTAGCCGTGTGAAATTTCATTCAAATACATCGATAAGTTCATTTCATTCAAATACATCGATAAGTTCAATTATTTCCAAAAAAAATATTTTCGGACCACATGTGTGTTGTAGAATACAGCAAATAAACAAGAATAACTGCAGCAATATTTACCCGTACTTTAAAATAATAATTTAACAATTAAAACAAAATAATAATAATAATAATAATAATAACAATTGTAAAAAAATATACATAATTTTATACACTACTTCGAGTATCCAAACCGAAAATCGGTTAACCGGTTTCCTGTTTTTACAAACACTGGCGATTTTGGTTTCTTTTTTCTTAAATTTCACATTTATTCGAAACCTGATTTTTTAAAACAACATTTTATTTAACTTTATATATAATTTTACTCAAAAAAAGAGTAAAAAAATACGTGATTAACAATAGAAGTCTCATGTAACTTGCTAAATGCAATAACGATGAATTCTCTTTAGATAGTTAAATAAATTAAACTATTGAGTGCGCACGTAAAAATTAGTGGTATTATTTTTACAGCCAGAATTTAATGCACTAGTCTTTTCGTGCTCACTTTTTAGTATTTCAATAACAAAATAAATTTTATTTGTTTTCGGAAAGACATATTTCTAATATACCAAGATTAGAAATTAAGTATAAAAGAAACGTAATTAAATAAAATAAATAAAAAACAATGTTAATTTCAAATTTGAAATAAATTATAACGCGAAATAAAAAACTAATTTTGAAATTTATTATTTTTTCAGAGTAGAAATTATATGCATTCATTAATTTAAGCTTTTGTTTTAAAAAAATTACAAAACAAAAATAATATTTTCTTTTTAAAAAATTTTAAATACTGAAAACCGATTAACCAATGCCGGTTCAACCCTTAAACAAAAGTAAGTGGAATGGATGGTATGGATTTTTCTATCAGGCCTTGATTTTTTTATTTCAAAAAAGTATTAAATGTATACACATCTGCTCAGTATAATAGATACACCTAAGTTCGCTTTATATAAAAAAGGAAAAAGCACGTTTTCGTTCATTAAAAAATAAAAAGTCAGTTCATGCTTATTTTTATCAATTAAAAACATTCATTAATAATATTGAATTATATGTTAAATTGACAACTGCATTACTATGTATGGAATATGTGCATCAAAATGATGCTCATAATAATAGATAATAGATACTCTAAAAAAAAATACGTAAATTAAAAACTAGTTATGTTTTTATTAAAAATTATTAGATAATGTTAAACAACGACTAATATTCTATACATCGTTTGGGCATACTAGAAATCAACTTCTGACAAGTTTCCAATGGAATCTCATACCACATTTTTTATGTTTTCTCCTATTATTCATCTATATTTTTGACAACTTCTTCCGATATACTTTCCTTCAAATCATTCCACAAGTTATCTATATGATTTATATCCAGAGATTGACTTGGACAGCGTACAACACGGACATTATTCTGAAAGAAATTATTTCTTACTAATCTCGAACTGTACTTGGGACCATTATCTTGGGAACATAACAATTTTCAATATGTTTCTGTACCCATCTGCGTTTACTGTATTGGTTGGTTGATTGGTTAACGTGGTAGCCCGTAATCTTACGGGCAATCAAATAGACTCGTTAGAGTCCGTTTTGATGGAACCACACTACTCGCCAGGTGAATTAGTTGTGTCGAGTCTGTAATGAGATAGAAATGTAGGGAAGAAACAATGAGAACATAAATTAATTAGACCCAGCCTGTAGCATTGAGATATTTAATGATGTCACTGAGTCTAGTGTCATATATCTCAGAGAGGCACCAATTAGAGTGCCCTCCCAGAAATTTATGTCTGCTTGCGTTCAAGGCTGGGCATTCACATAGAAGATGAAAAACTGTTTCCTCCTTCTCGCGATTGCCACAACTACGACAATATTTATTGTAAGGGAGACCAAGTCTACTTGCATGTTTACCGATCGTCCAGTGACCTGTAAACAGTGCTATTAGTCTCGAGATGTCCCTGCGTTTGTAGCCAATGAGTTGCATTGAGCGTTTCTCGTTGTAAGTAAGCCACGTTTCTTTCGCGACTCTACATTTGCCCAGATTTCGCCATCTATTCTTCGCCTTTTCTAGAAAGTGTTTTTGGATTCTGCTTTTGACTGTTCCCAACGGGATTGCGACTGAAACCGCTAAGGAGGCATTCATAGCAGAGCCTGCCCGGGCTAATTCGTCTGCCTGTTCATTACCATAGTAGTCCCTATGCGCAGGAACCCAGATTATAGTAATGTCATACAGTCGACTTAGTCCAAGCAGTTCCTCTTTACACTGTCTGACTAGAATAGAGGTAGTTTTCGGTGATTTGAGCGATAGTATTGCCGCTTGACTGTCGACAAATAAACCAATATTCCCTTGAATATTTCTATCGCGAATTAGTTTACACGCTTCCCTGACCGCAAGTATTTCCGCTTGGAATACGCTTGCCTCGTCAGGGAGTCTACATGAGTGTCTAATTCCAAGATCATCAGAGAAGACACCAGAGCCTACACCGCAGTTCATCTTTGAGCCGTCAGTGTATATCCTAGTTCTAAATTGTCCAAGAAGATTGCCCCTTCTCCATTCACTCCTGGTGGGGAATAGGACTTTAATAGTATTCCCGAAGTCCATTTGGGGAATCATATAGTCGGTAAATTTATTGAATTGCGGGGGTATTAAATTTAATATCCTCGCGTGCCCATACGTTCTTGATCTCCAGCTATTCGTCGCAGATAATTTTATCGCACTATTAACTGATGATTCAATTATGTATAGGTCTATAGGTGTTAGGTGCAATATAGTGTTCAGAGCTTCTGATGGACTAGTACGTAATGCACCTGCAATGCCAATGGAAGCGGATCTTTGTATCCTATAAAGCTGATCCACCACATACCTCTTACTAGCAGCGGTCCACCACACAAGAGATCCATATACAAGAATGGGCCGTACTATTGCAGTGTATAGCCATTTTGTCAATTTTGGACTCAGACCCCATTTTACACTGAACATCTTTCTACAGGTGTAGTATGCTACCGTAGCCTTACTAACCCTATGTCGAATGTTCAGTTTCCATGAAAGCTTAGAGTCCAAAATAATGCCCAAGTATTTCGCATTGTCCGACAAGGTGAGTTCACAGTTTTCTAACCGTGGTAGTCTGAAGCTCGGAATCTTGGTCTTTGTGGTGAAAAGTACCAGCTCTGTTTTGCCCGGATTCACTCCTAGTCCACATTCTTTGGCCCAGTCTCTGAGTGTAGCCAGAGCAGTTGACATGATATCACTTATCACGTTCAGAAACAGTCCTGATACTAGTATCACCACATCGTCCGCGAAAGCCACGACTTTCACTCCCTTGTCTTCCAATTTACACAGGATGGTATTAATGACAATAAGCCACAACAGCGGAGAAATCACACCCCCTTGTGGAGTTCCACGCATAACTTGTTTGGTCTTAACACTGTTGCCTAAATTCGCAATGACGATTCTTGTCTCTAGCATTGACACCAGCCGGTTGGTGATATAATCATCAACTCCTAGTTCGTACAGAGCTCTCTGTATCGCCAAAGTAGTGACATTGTTAAAGGCGCCTTCAATATCCAGAAAGGTAGCCATAGCGTATTGTTTAAATTCAATGGATCGCTCGATGACCCTTACGACCTCATGAAGAGCCGTCTCCGTGGAGCGACCCTTAATGTAGGTAGTCAACATGACTACCTGAGAGTCGGGTTGTACCCTCTAGACGCTGCCTTATATGTAAATCAATGAGTCTCTCCAGAGTTTTCAGCTGTAAAGAAAAGAGACTAATCGGACGGAAGTCCTTTGCATTCTCATGACTTCTTTTTCCGATTTTTGGAATGAACACTACCTTTACTCTCCTCCAGTTCCTGGGAACATAGTTGAGGGTTAGGCAGAGTTTAAAGATCCTATGTAGCCAGGGTATGATGTATACCTTTGCACTTTGCAGCATCTTTGGTATAATACCATCAGGCCCTGCAGATTTGTACGGAGAGAAGCTATCAATCGCCCATGAAATTTTCTCAACGAATATTATGTCATCCTCGATTCCCTGCGAGGATTTAATATGCCCCATCTCCTGGTCTGTAATAGCAGTGCAGCCAGGAAAATGAGTATTAAGTAAAATGTCCAAAGATTCCGCCGACGATTCTGACCATGATCCATCCATCCTTTGAATATAGGATGCCAAAACCCTACTGAGTCTAGCAGATTCCTTGGTATTGTCGATAGATTCGCAGAAGCCTTTCCATGAGTTTCTTTTTGCGATCTTTATTGCCTTCTTATATTCCCTACGCTTATCGTGATATAACTGCCACGATTTTGTCCTGTAGCCAATAATGAAAGCATTGCGAGCCTCCTTGCGTAGCTTCGAGAGTTCCCTATTCCACCAGGGAGGGAAGCTCTTTTTAGCCTTCGTCATTGGACAGGATATATTAAAAGCTTTAACAATTTCCCTGCCTAATGTACCCTCAATTCGGTCAAGACCCTCAGTCATTGCTTCGACTGGAGGTATTTTTTTCAGTTTGTGCATGAGAATCCCAGTGAACTTAGTCCAGTTCGTTCGTCTTGGGTTTCTGAAAGTTGACGCTGTTTCCTTGCAGACGAGTCCAATATCGAAAAGTATCCAGCAATGATCCGAAAAGGATTTCTCTTTGGATACTCTCCACCTATCAACTGATAAATTGGATCTGTCCTTCATAAGTGTAATGTCTAGCACCTCTTCCCATCCATTATGGTTCACCGAGCTCGGAAAAACGAATGTGGGGTCGTTGCCAGAGTTGCATATGGTCAAGTGGTTTGTATTAATGAAATCAAATAGACACTCACCTCTGTCATTGATTTCCGTGCTGCCCCATATTGTATGCCTTGAGTTAGCATCACAGCCAAGGATAATGTCTTCTTGAGCCTTTATAGAGGCCAGAAACGCCCTCACTTCGTCTGGCGGGGCTGGCTTGTCGTGCGTTTACTGTATTATTAATGTGATAAAAATTAAAATCATTCCTAAACATTTCTGTTTCCTCCTCCCTATTAAACAGCCATCTTTGTAAATTTAACGTGGAATTTTTTCTCTTTACGGCGGCGGAAACTTCATTGGTAATCGCTTTAGTTTTCATTTCGTCACGAAAAAAAAAAGAAAATGTTTCTCCATTTTTCGCCTTCAACAATATCTCTAAATTCTGTATACGCATTAATGGAACTTTTCTGGCAATTCTTCCTGGCAATTTGTCTTGTACAAGACGAATAAGAAGTGTTTGCGGACTTACTTCATTAAAATGTTTAGCTGAAATAGCATTTAAAGAAATGAAGTGGTTCTTTCTTGCAAATACAATAATCCCTTTCTGGGCTTATTTTATGTGGTATACTATAAGTTTCTATTGTTTATTTTTTAGATATGGCATTTTGGATAAAATACAGAAATCTTCCTAAGCCCCTGTTTACTATTTCACGCAAGGACTTTATATTTTTTCTCTTTTTTTGAACCATTTTCTTCTTTCCATTTTCTATGTCAGAATACTATTTTTTCATAATATTTTCAACCAAAAGACAATTGTTCTTACCATATTACGAAAAAACAATTAAAAAATGACATTAGAATTCGATTAAATATAAAATAAGTAAGAATGTTATAATTGGTCTGGCCGAATCCATATACCCACCATCAGATTTTTTTCTAATTTTATCTTATATGGGAGGTGGCCAGTAAGGTGGGTGAACCACGCCCATTTTTTGTTTGCGTCGTACATGCTTTTTTGTAGAAGATATCGGCCGAAAAGTGTAAACTTCAGTTACAACGAGAATTTTTTTTGTTTATTTTCAGTACCAAACATCCTTATATAAGACAAATATTTGAACCAGATTTCGGCTGCCTAGGACGTCCACCTCGAGCCATATCTTGCCTTCAATAGACTAACGGACAGACATCGTTAGATCGTCTTAGATTTTCACGAAGACCCAGAATGTATATACTTTATGGGATCTTGAATGATTATTTCGACATGTTACACATGGAATAACAAACCTAATATGATTTTTTGATGGTGGGTATAAAAATTGCAAATTAGTTAACTGTGTCTATTATTATGAGTAACAATTTTTGATATTTAAATCGAAAACATGTATGTAAATCAATTTTTTCAATATTTTTTGTTCAAGTGATATTGTCAGATGAAATTGTTACTAAAACAAAAATTCTCGAAGTATTTCTGAAGAATTTTGGGATTAAGTGTAATTTCGAATAGAGGACTTACATGCTCGCCTACTGGTCCAAATAAAATACCGGATATCATCGATTTTGCAGTTGTAAACATTCTTCAATGGAACTAATTCGAGTGGAAATTTCATTATAACTCTTCAGATCATGCACACAATTTTTTTTCCTCTATTGAACCCTTGAGAAATTATATCCCCCACTAGTAATATTGCAATAATAAACACAAGAATTAACTGATTGAAAGATTAAAAAAAAATGTATATTAGCACTCACTGCACAGAAGATATATCGCAGAATAGCAAAATATATCAATTTCTCTCTCAATAATTTTGAAAAAAGTTTAAAACTTGATTCCGAACATGCCCCCTAACAAAGCAGATACAAACAATAAGAATTTGTTCTGTTGAGAATGCCTGAAATAACTTAATAAGCTACTAGAGTATCAGAAAACTGAATCACTGACTAAATATTTGGAAAACCTAGATGCAACTCCGAATTTGAATTACTCACTATGGCGAGCTACAAAAAAAAGACCAGTTTTAAGAAGACCTCCTCTAAGTAATAGAAGTGAATGCTGAGCAAGAAACGATAATGAAAAGGGGAATCTATTTGTTTGTCATCTTAAGAAAGTGTTTAGTCCAAATATATCAAATATGTCAAAGCTGTTCCAGAAGCTATAAATGAACAAATTGAACCTGATAATGAATCGAACTAATTGTAACCCAAATCATCAATTTGGTTTTAAAACAAAACATAGCACTATTGAACAAACACAGAGACTTGTTAATGTTATATCCAAGACTTTTGAAGAAAATAAATTTTATTCTGCTCTCCTCATCGATGTTTGTTATATAAAATAAGAGTAAATCTTCCCAAAAGCACACACAAGCTACTCTAAACTCCTGCAAGATCATGTATCCGATCTAAAAATATGGTTAAGTCAATGGAAGTTAAAAGTAAACAAACAGAAATGCGTAATCTTCACATTGTAGAGAGAATCGTGCGTAACAATAAATAATCAAGTTATACCCCAACAAACAGATGTTAAATATATTGTTTTGCATCTAGATAAACGCCTTTCATGGAAATCGCACATTGATGCAAAGTTAACTCACGTGAAATTGAAAGCAATTCAGATTAACTGGCTCTTTGGAAGAAATTCTAAGCTGAGTTTAAATTACAAACTATTGCTTTACAATTGAATTCTAAAGCCAGTATGGTGTTATGGTATTCAACTAAGGGGTACGACTTCAGCTTCAGATGTCGAGAAAAAAACAAAGGCGCCAAAACACAATTTTAGGCACAATTACATCTGCCTCCTAGTATGTAAGAACTTAAATATCCATAAAGATCTCGGCGCACAGTGACTCAGAAATTAATTTCATTAGCCAAATGTCCAATTTTTTGTTAACACCGATTTCCAAAATTTTAATGCCATACAATAGTAAAAATATTGAAACTAAGGTGGCCAAAAAATTAGATAAAAATATTGGTAATTGCTCTTAAAACCAAATATTTTATATTATAAATGCGATTTTTGTAAATTTAATCAGAAGTAACTTATCTTGTAAACCATTATCGACCATTGGCTGCATTTTTATATTGGTAGGATAATAGTATTTAAGAAATGGTACTGTACCATTTATACCTGCTGTGTTATTAAATGGTTTCTCAGGTACTATAATTTTAGTCAAATTTGAAATTTAGTGGAATAACTTTTGAGGGTCAAAAGGGGTCAAAAAAAATTTACTACCAAAAGAAAGGCGAAAGTGCCCTCTTTAACCCCACATATACTTTTTTACTTGTCTGTACTCGTCTGTAGAACACTTTTTCGATTTGCTAATATTATTTTACCTGTTCATGTGAATCAAATATAAATACACCAAACCCCATAAGTTGTGCTAGGTATTTTAAGTACATTATATAATTATTATTTTATTACTAAATTTTGTTTTTAACGTATTTTACTTATTTTGAGCCCTTTTCAGTGTTTTAGCAATTTTTTATTTTACATATTTATGTTATCTAGAAACATAGTATAACGTAATGTGAGAAAAGGATAAAAGCCAGTGGTGTTCGATTATAAGCTCAATAACAATAAAATTTTAAAGTCTTTATAAAACATAGAGAGCTTCATCTATAAAGAGTTATCCGAAGAGTATTTTAAAAACAAAAAGCGGGAAGATTTTCTAAGATACATTCAAAGAAAAGGACTTATATTCATGCAGCACCGAAATACAATTGGACTTAAATGGAATAAACAAAGATTTTATATCAGCTTTGAAAACTGGTTAAAGGGATAACTTACTGTCCAGGTATCTTTAGAAAATATAAACCAAAATAATCTTGGGAGACCACCAAAATCACTTCATCTAAAAGCCGGAAACTATCTGGCAACGTCATGATGAGAGAGACGTAAAAAAAGCAAAACTGTGTGCTAAAATATATATATTCTTAAATTTTCTTGTGAAAAAGATTTAAATTAATTTGTTTGTACTTTCTAGTTGCAAATAAAAACAAATATATTATGAAAAATATAAGTGCAACACTTTTAAATTCAGTTGTTAATAAATAAATAAAAAAAAAATATATAAAGCAAAACGTGTTAGTGTACCTAACCTCAAAAAGTTGCATTTAAATAACTAAAACGTCCAAAACAATGGTTATTACTTGTGGATACCGCAAAACTGATTTTAAAAATCAGATTCAATTTTATACACATTCTGCGCACCAACATTACAATTGTGTAATAAAACAATTTCCAGCTATGAGTCCATACAGTATTGACAGTATTCTAAAAATCTAAACTGGTTTTTCATTTGGGTGTACAATGAGTGTAGAAAAGTCTCCAATTAATTCGTAAGCAAACAAATTCAATACCTTAGAAAAGCAGATTAGTGAACTTGCAAATTCCATTAAGGATTGTGTTACATTGCAATTGACTGAAATAAAAGCTGATTTAGCAAAATCTTTAACTCATAACAAAAACTTTGAAGAGGAAACTGTATCTAAAATCAACATGTTAGAAAATGAGAATAACATGCTTAAGAAGCAATTGAATCGTGGAGATATAATTGTTACAGGTCTTCCATCAGAAGATGCAAAAACTGAAAACCTGTATGAAATTGCTATAGCTATAGGAGAGGCATGTAATGTTATTCTTTCAGAATATGATATCAACTTCTGCACATGGATAAGAAGAAAATCACCTGTTTTGATTAAGTTGAATAATGTCTTAAAAAGAGACTTGATTATGAAGAATTATCGTAAAAATTATAATCTAAAACTTAATGATATCAGTGAAACTGACTCCATCAGCCTAATATTTCTTAATGATCATTACATATCAATAATTGCAAAAATTCATTACATGTGTAAAAATTAAAAAGTAATGTCATCAAACACTACCGTAAGCAATTAAAGTTAAATTTACGTATACTAATGGAAAGATTGTGGTGTGTGTGTGTGTCAACTATGTTGATGTAATTAATGATGTTATGGATCGGAAAGATGTTGAAGATGATCCCGGAATTGAAATTGTTAGTTCCTAAATGTAGATAAAAGTATTATGATTATACATAAAGTTAAATTTTACCACTAAGTGTTGGTTTGATTATGCAGATGATTGATAAGTAATGTAATAATAGCAGTATTTATGAATTATGATTTATTCATTATATTTCATGGTTTCAATTAATTGTCAACTTTTTTTAATTTCTTTTTTAAGTTCAGAAATATTTACTATTTTTTCACTTATTATTTTCTATTTTTTTATTTTTTATATTATTCGCATTGTTTCAATATTTTCTCTATTTTGTTTTAGTTTCAAGATTTGTTATTTTTCTCTTTTTATTACGCCTTTTTATTTTGGAAATTTATTTTGGTTTATTGATTCTTATAATCAAAACAAAGTTTTATAAAAAAAAACATTTATTTATTATTCTTTCATTATTTCCACATTTTTATACACGTTATTTTGTTTATACACGTTATTTTGTTTGTTTTCGCTTATTTAGTTCCTCTTGTTTTTTTTTTTTTTTTTTGTACTTTGTTTTGTATTTTTTTTTTCTCTTTTTTGTTTTGATTATCAAATTTCTATTTTCGCGTAATATGCACTGTGGTTCAAAGTGATAATTTAATGAAAAAACCAAAAAAAAAAAAAAAATTAAGTTTCTTAAATGAGCTATTGTACATATATAAATACTCGTATGCCCGTATTTTACTATTTTTAAACTGGATAACACTTTGATAAATGAAAATAAATGGAAAAATAAATATAAAAGTGAGAACAAATTTGGTAACGACTTCATTGCGATTAGAGAGTCAGTTTATTTTAAGGTATAATGTAAAGAAATACTATTAAAATTTGTTTAATACATTTAGAAATTAATTCGAAATTATGAAACGTTTAAAATCTTAAATACTTGATGGTAAAATTATTATTTTTATTAATGTTATGGATAATAAATTGAATTGTATCGTACTGCCATAATTATTTTACAACATTTTAGCACACAAATCGGTGAAGATAGTTATTGAAATGTATTTGTATATAAAAAATATTGTTTATAAATTGGGGATATATGCACAAATATTGAAAATTTCTTTATATTTCATTAATAATGATTCGACAATTTACGACCTGTGGTTGTTAACAGCTCATTTCTTAACTCTAGAATTGGCGTTAATGATTTTAATGTATTTCAATTTAATGCACAGAGTTTGGTACCAAGGGAACCTTAAACTAAGTTTGATGAAGTGAAAGATACTTTTGACCATAGCCTTTATGATGTCATTGGAGTTACGGAAACATGGTTTAATAAATACGTATCTAATAAAGCCATTTCATTAAATGGATTTAAGGTATACCATAATGTTAGGTGTTGGAGGAGAGGAGGAGGTGTCTACTTATATGTGTGTAATAAATTTAAAAGCCGTATTGTATGTGATTATATGGATGAAGGTATCGTTGAGTCTCTGTTTGTTGAAATTTCATTTAATAGTTTAGACAAGATATTGGTAGGCATAATTTATTTACCGAATGGCAATTTTAGGGATTGTGAAGACCTTTTGATTGATCAATCTAGTAGGTATAGAAGTGCAATTTTAATGGAAGACTTTAATAAATATTTATTCACTGATTCTGATTTAATAAGAAATTTTTGTTCTCGTTCAAACTTATTTGTTGTACACAATTGTTTACCAACTTATTTTGACCAGATTCATGGATTACTTTTTTGTATCGGCTATAGGTGGCGTGTCTCAAAAGAGTCAATACCTAATTCTAATCATGCAATGGTTTCGCTATCATATAGGATTAGGATTGAAAGAAATTTAAATG
The DNA here is from genome assembly GCA_932274085.1 of Protocalliphora azurea. Lineage (NCBI taxonomy): Eukaryota > Metazoa > Arthropoda > Insecta > Diptera > Calliphoridae > Protocalliphora > Protocalliphora azurea. The sequence continues at coordinate 81,096,497 of OW026520.1, forward strand.
AGTTCTGTTATAGAGACTACAAAGGATTAAATATAAATACTTGTCTTAATCAGTTAAATACGATAGATTTCTCTCAATTTTTTAATACAACATATATTGATGAATAAGTGCTTATATTTTACGAGTGTATAACAAAAATGTTCCATGATAATGTACCATTGAAAAAATTTACTCCTTCTAGATCTTCCTGGTGGATGAATGCACCGGACATCAGGATGGCTAGGACCCGTAGAAATTTATCTTGGCGAACTCTCTTTGAGGGCTCGTCTGATGAAATTCGCCGTAAATATTGCAAATATCGTAACAAAGTTAAATTAGTAATAAGACGTGTGAGAAGAAATAACTGTATACAATATTTTCAAAATTGCACACATAATCAAATGTGGCAAAAGCTAAAATCTGATGGAATTGTTGAAGACTATGACATTGAATTGAGTTGGATATAAAAGAACAATTTTATACTTCCTCCAACAACTATAAACAATGATATTTCTGCACCACCATTTTACTTGTGCAATGAGTTACGTTTTATTTTTAGAAATGTTAGTGAGAGTGACATTCATAAGGCAATGATGACTATTAAAACTAATTCCACTGCCCTGATGGAATCCCCTTGAATTTTTTAAAAATAATATTTCCCAGTATTTCTAGACAATTACAATTTATTTTTAATACGATTATAACTGCATCTAAATTTCCTGATAAATGGAAAGTTGGAAAAGTTATTCCTGTAAATCACCTAGATTAGTTACTGATTATCGTCCAATAAGTATTTTAAACACTTGTCCAAAAATCCTTGAGATTCTATTAAGGGAACAGCTTTTGGAACATATAAATTTGGGTAATTATTTAAATAGTTACGAATCTGGGTTTAGAAAACGCTATAGTACTACAGGCTTGATGTTGCATTGTGTTGAAAATATAAAAACTAATATGGACAACAAAATGAATTATGTTCTCATATTTATTGATAACAGTAGGTCCTTTGACTCATTAGGTCATGAAACACTAATTAGTAAATTATTATCTCAATTAAACTTGGGGTCATCTGCCTGCAAACTAATCTGGTCATTTCTGAATGAGAGATGCCAATACGTACAATCTGGAGGTGTTAGGTCTTCAACACAGAAAATCACAAAAGGAGTGCCCCAGGGCTGCACTTTAGGACCTCTTCTATTTATGATTTATTTGAACGATTTATACCAGCAAATACAATTTTGTAAATGTTATACATATGCAGATAATGTTCAGTTGCTTGCAGATGATAAAGGGTTAGGTCTCAACTTTTTGGAGTATAATGTTAATAAAGATTTAAGACTTATTTTGGAGTGGCCTAATATTAGTTGTTTCGATTTGAGTTCTTCTAAGTCGAGATGTATGTGGTTTTCGTAAAATTTGTAGAGTAATATACTCAGAGGAAATAGAATTTATATCATATTACAAGCTTTTAGGATTTTATATACAAACAAATTAAAATTTGATTTTCAAGTAGATTATGTTTCATCAAGAATAAATTTCGTTCTAAGGTGGTTGCATAATGTAGGATTTTACTTACCTAGTAAGGTGAAGAGGAGTCTTGCCATGGCATTATACCTTCCAATACTATTATATGGCTTAGAACTATATTCTGGTATTACTAAACTGAAACAAACTTTTAATAGAATAGCCCGATATATATTTTGTCTAAAATATAGATCCCATGCACATATGACATCTTATGCAATAAATCCTCTCCAATGTGACTTTTGAAAGCTTTATAAACTTAAGACTATTATTGCAGTTTTATAAAACTTTTAAATATGGTAAACCCAGTTATCTATTAAATAAGTTTAACTTTGGTACGTCAAATAGAACTAATACTTTAGTTATATATATATAATATATATATATATACTATTCCCATATTATGAATAGATCATTTGTTGTCCGAGTGTCCAGATAGAATAGAATTGAACCGTACAGTGATAGAAAATTTTCGAATTCAACATCAAAATTTAGAACAATTGTACTAAAGAATATGTAAAATTTGCTGTTATACATCACCACAATCTAAATTGTTATTTTTTAAGTCTTATATTCATGAAATTTCAACATTTTTGCATAGGGGGGTATTTTTAATAACAAAATAATACTTATATAAATGTATACATTTAAAATTTATTAACAAGAATTGAATTTTGTAATTGCCATAAAAAAATCTGGATTAATTTGGCCCTATGGGCTTACAATCTCTAATAATAAATGAAGTATTCATAATAATAATAATAATAATAATAATAATAATAATAATAAATAAGATATTTTTTTTTTGTAAAAAAAAAATAAACTTTAGGTTATCAATGAAGAAATATTCAAGGAACTTGCTATATCAATTTCGATTATTAGATAATACTGATGCTTATGAATTTAGATCATCACCGCTACATACAAGAATATTATTCATGGAATACGTATTAAAAATTAGTAATGATTTGGATTTTAAACCTACAGGATCAATACAAAACAACGGCACCACTCAGGAGTTAAGAAGTTTAAAAAAAAAAACATGTTCAGGACGAACTTCTCAAATATGGGTTGATTATAGATCAACCAAAACAGGGATCAAGCAATTCGAATGATGGGAACACAGCAAGAAGGTTCTTTTCAGATCCCGAAAGAGCATCTGAAATAACAGGTGTTTAATAAATCTTATTTCAAGATTTAAAACAATTACCGATGTACTTGTGTACAATGAACAAATTGGTAATAAGAAATTTGGTGATTATGCGAAGGAAACTGTACGAATAAATACATCCAAATATCCATTGAAAAATTGTCTGCAACTGTTCACAAAATTCTTTATCATGGAGAAGGTGTCATTAAGAAGCATCGTTTAGTACCACCTGAACATCTATCAGAGGAAGCCCAGTAAAAAAGGAACAAGAAATACAGCTTTTATAGAGAGCGCAATACCAGGAAAATATCACGAAATTCTACAAATGAATATCTATTTAAAATATTACTGGCAACGTCAGATCCGCTCATTTCTAGCTTGCGAAGTTAATGGAAAGGAGAATATCGGGACATAGATAAAGAAGCAAAAGGGCGGCTAGAAGATAGAAATAATAAGAACTAAATATGGAATATGTGCAAGCTATTTTCCAATTGAATAAATAATAATTATAATTTTCTTTTTTTGTTTTTTAAGTAAAAAATAAAATAAACCTTAAAAACTTTTAGTTATTATAAAAAATAAAAATTTTTGTACTGTTATTTAAATAAAAAACAAAATAAACATTAAAGAAAACGTAATTTTTTGCTCGAAAACAATCGATTCTAGTGGAACGGTTCTTTAACAACAGGTTCTACTGGAACCTGTTCTAGAACTGATAACAAAATTATCCTGGGTATTATTAAAATGTTTTTTTTTATCTGCTTATAACTCTTTTATAATTAAAGCTGATTCAAAAACAAAAAAATTCACATTTTTATCTTAAATGCTATAAAAAATGAAAAGTTAATCAAATTAAAACTAGAAAAATATACAAAAAATATCTCTCCATTGAAAAAAAAAATGTAAAATATCTCTATCGATTCAAAGGTTGCAGAGTTTTGGCCTATAAAAAACGAGAAAAGGCTGACACTTGTTGGATCAGGTAAATTATAATTTTTAGAATTAGGGTTTGAATAGTTATATATATATATATATATATATATATATATATATATATATATATATATATCTACAGTTAATAAAATAAGCACTAAAATAAGCTGAAGCAAGTTTCCCAATGTGCTATGCTTATTTCCAAGATATTTCTTGGCAACCAAAAATGCTGAAGTAAAATCTGCAAATTTTGCTTAATTTTCAAGTAATCTTTAAAATTTTGGCAATTAAATATTTTCATACGCCCTTCCGTCTATACGATGTTAAAACCGAAAAACTCTATTCAAGCATGATATCAATTTGCATCTTTATGGAGGGACGCGCATACAGTGACCGAAAAATAGAAAAATATTAAAACAGTTAAAATTTTGGTTTTAATGTTTACCATCGTATAACTTTTGACTGAATAGCGATGGAGGCATAACAAAGATATAAACTAACATTGTTCTTCTATGTGCAGTGTCAGTCCACTTATATAATTCTAACACCAAATATATAAACTCGTGGGGAAAAACAAAAGAAATATAAAAAACTGGTTCCTTTCAATCACATTTTTATAGTTTTTCGATTTTGAAGGACGATCAAGAACATGGACCACAATACTTTATAATTTGTTTACTTATAGTGTTACTAATATAACATCACACAGAGGGGCAGAATCGAAATTTTTTGGAAATAAATTTGTAACTTCTGATCGGCCGGTTGAATTTTCATGAAATTTGGTATGGGCGTACCAGAGGAGCGCACAATGTTATGTTTGGAAAGGGGACACAACAATCCCCCCAGGGGCGCAGCTAAGGGGGTTCAAAGTTAGGTACCTCTGACATAAAAAATTTTTAATCGCTTGCAAAATTTTTGTTTCTCGTCCGATTTCTCGCCCTGATAAGACCTATAAAAAACGTGCTTACATGTCCTATTTATCTCTTATAGTTTTCAAGTTATTTGCGTTTGAATTTTTAAGCACCATAATGTATGTATACTAGACTGCACTAAATTTAACGAATTTTGAAATATTACCGTAACTCCTCATAGAATCGTTCATTGGGTTGTAAAAAGATGTTGTGTGAAATATTAGTTAAAGAAGCGTATCTATCATAAAAAGAAAAACTCGGGTAAAAAATGTGATAGTTATTATGAATTTTCTAGACCATTAATGTGTTTTCGACTACTTGCGTAAAGAGTGTACAAAAAATTTTTACTTTTTTAAGAATTGTTTAAATGAAATGTTATTTTTAACCAAATTTGAATCATAATTACTGAAAAATATGTTTTTGTTTCTCCAATATAATTCAAACCCCTTTCCATACTTGGTTAAAATATGTTGATATTATTTAAGACTGTTTCAAAACTCCAGTTTCAAACTTTTAAAAATTTTGTTAAACAAATTCAAAAAGTTCGAATAAAACAATGCATGTTTATAGAAAATACTACAGGAAATAAAAGTGAAAAAGAGGTTTTTTATTTATAAAGTATTTTTTTTAGAATTATTACACAATAAGATAAATCATCTTTCAGAAAAACATTCTGAAGTTTTTGCGATAATTGGACAAGAATAATATTTAAAATTCGAAGGTCAAAGGTCAAAACTTGGAACATTTGAAAGTTTTACGTGGATTTCGACAAAAATTTTAAGGAAGTATAACCTTCATTGATATGAGTAGTTAAAAAGGCAAATTTAACCCTCAAGTGGGCTTGGGATCAACATTTCTTAAAAAGCATCTATACTTAAATATTTATAAAGTAAATTTTATTAATTAATATCATAGACAAATAAAAAGATAACTACCTTATTCTGACAAGCAATCTTGTGTTAAGTCACAAAAATTTCTCACAGAATATTTTTTTCGTAATGTTTTCCTTAAAATTTTCAAATATTTAAAATTTTTATTTTGACCTTATTATTTTAAAAGTCATCCTTGCCCAATTCTCTTTTAAACTTCAGAATATATTTATATTATTATGTAATAATATAAACACCACATCAAAAAAAAAAAAAAAAAAATTACTATAACTCAAAAACTGCAAAAAAAAAATTCCTTTTTGCCGATATTTGCAAAATTCAAATCGCATGTACAGCTTAGTCATTCAAGATATTGACCTCATTTTTTTAATTTTATTTATTGTAGTATTTTGTATAAAACTGCATAGTTTTATTCGAACTTTTTTAAAATTTCTTTAACAAAATTTTTAAAAGTTTCAACAATTTTTCAGTAATTATGATTTAAACTTAAAGAAAAATAGCATTTCATTTAAACATTTCTCAAACAATTAAAAATTTGTTTGTATACTTACACAAGTGGTCTAAAACCCATTAATGGTGTGGGGAATTCGTAATAACTTTAACATTTTTTAACCGATTTTTCTTTTTATGTTTTGTTTAATAGATAATTATGTGAAGCTTATGATTTTTTTTAACATTTCGTTACAAAGCAAAGTATTTGAGAACAAAATTTTTTCTAAAAACTGTAAAAATATCATATTTTCCCCATATAAATGCAACATATAAACTTTAGGTCCGATGCGGCATGGATTAATGATATCCGATTTCACTAATATTTCACCAAATATATTTTTAAATCACAATGAACGATTCTAGGAGGAGTTACGGTCAAAATTCGAAAGTTGGTAAATTTTGGTACAGTTCAATATATATCCACCTTAGAGTAACTGGTTTTCGGTTTTTACAAACACTATCAGTTTTGGTTTCTTTAAAAACCGGTGTTTCAAAGGCGGTTAACAGGTTTTTTTAACAGTATTTTATTTAACTGTTTATGTAGTTTTACTAAGAAATGGCGTTAAAAAAAATTACATGACTAAAAATATGAAGCTTCATTTAACTTGCTAAATGCAATAAACACATAGATTATTTAACTTTCACAATTCTCTTCAAATAGTTGAAATCGAACTAATTTTTAACATTTGTTATATGTATTAAAAATGAAATGTATGTATTTATCATTACTAATCATGATGTCGTATATCAAATTGCATCAAACTATGTTCAGTTTAAAAGTATTGGACCTTATTGAAAAAATATTTAAAGGATACTAAAAGCTTAGAAGCACACACATTACAGCAAAATAGTTGCCAAATACACAGTAAAAGTTTTGCAGAAAAGCTTACATGTTGAATTAAAATCAATAAGAAATTATTTTAAATTTAAAATTTTCTTTCATATTTATATAGCCAGAATTTTATGCACTAGTTTTTTTCGTGCTCATTTATAAGTATTTCAACATTTTACATTTTATTTTGAAAATACATTTTATTTTGAAAATCCATATCTTTAAATGCCGGGATTTGGAATAAAATATTGAAGAAAGTGTATTAAATAAGATAAATCAAATAAAAAATAATAATAATTTCTCTAAAGTTATAACGTGTATAAAGAACCTTAGTTTTGAAATTATCCTCATCAAAATTTATTGTTTTTGCGGACTAAAACTTATATGCACTTGTAAATTTCGTTTAAAAAATTTACAAACATTATTTGAAACGTATCTTCTCGGAGATAATTTCAATATTAAAACGACCTATTTTGAATTCAAATTTTGACTTCAGCCTTCATGTTCTGAAACCCCAAAGCTGGATCTAAAAACCAATGCAGTTTTGGAAATTCGAATGTGTTCCAAAGAGTTTGCCAAGGGCTTTTTTCTGTAACAAATGTGAACTTTTTAAAAAAATTAAAAAATTCCTTTTTTTTGGGATCTTCGCCGGTTTTTTTCCGAAAAAAGAGCCATTATTTAGAACTTTAAATGAAGCTATTCCTGATTTAATTATAAAAAAAAAAAAAAAAATAAAAAAAAATTAGGTGTGTTGCTTGTAGAGTCTTTACTTATTTAATCCCATCAGACGTGTCCCCAGGTGGCGAATAGGGTGTTCGGATGTAAGGTTTCTGATCCGATTGTAGTCAATAGATTGGAGATCACTTATCACTGGTTACAGATCCCCTTGTACTGAGTATAGTCGGATCCTACACATTACATCTAAACCTAGAAACTCATGGAAGTTCTCGCGGACCAAATAAATCAAGTGCACTTTTAAGATCAAGGTGAGAGGTAGCAGTGCCGAGGATCTGTATAGTTAGTTAGTGCTTAAATAAACTAATCGCTAAAAGCTCCCATCCAACGCCCATGGCACGGGTTGGTTGTAACTTCTTTAAAAGCGACAGTTATTGAGTGAACTAAGCGAAACGGACGACCTCTTGGGCTCACTTTGAGACCCTTTCGGAGAGACGGGCACTACGGAGAAATTAGAGAATCTTTCCCTTTGTTCTGATGAGGAACACGAAATCACCATGATTTCAGTTCACGCTCAGGAACAGGATCTTCCAGTATCCGAAGCGCCATCCGCACGGAATGGTGGAAAGGTGGATTCAAAATTAGTTCGGCAAGACGCGGTAAAACCAAGCGTAACTGTCGTCGTCAACAGCCGAACAAAGGAGGAGAAGGCAAAGAATGGCGTCAGAGCCTCCTTGATCTATCTTAACAAAATGACCAAGAGGGATCTGTCGTCAGTCAGTGGTAGGGATAAATACCTTATCAAGAGGAATAGGAAAAATGTAATTAGATTTGAAAAATCTACGGCTCGATCACCGCTATCTTGGGAATGTCTTATCCTGAGGGACTAAATGTGATGTTTGACACCGTTCCGGAAAAGGCTCGTTAGAGTACAGGAACCATGTGAGTCGATTGAAGATAGGCTCATTGACGTGATCGCCTTAATGAAGGGAAGACTGGATGAAGTGTCTTTCAAAGGCGCGGACTGGTCAAAGGGAGTTAAAACCGTCAATTGTGGCAATGAGAAATCGCTTGAATTTTTCAAGGCCACGATTGCCAAGTGCCGCAACCTTTGTCCAGAGGCGAAACTTAATGTAATACTCGCATCTGAGCTGCCCCTGAGGCCGGTAGTCACAGGAAACTATACTGACAGTATTGGTCAACCAGAACGAGGGTCTGGATACAAGTCAGAGAAGTTGACTTGTAAAGAGAACCTCGGAAGGGACTTCAGGTTTGCTATAGACCAGGAGTCTCTCAGGAAATTGGAGTCGATGGGGGGAATTGCTAATTTCCGTCTGGGCACTATCAGGTTTTTAACGAAAACCTTTTCTCTTACCTCAAAAACCCTGTTCTGACGGTTTCTGTTAAAATGCTCTAATTGTCTAGCCTGTGCTTCGATTCTTTATTTCCAATTTAAATTCGGATGGAGCGGAATGAACAGTATCAAGGGGTCTTTCGTTCATGACAGAATGAACTGTTCTATTGTGCTCTACATATGCTTGCAATATGAGTTCAACTGTGTCATCAATTTTCCTCTCAAATTTAAGCATGAATTGGTTTTGCAAAATTGTCTTAATGGTCTCCGAATTCAAAGATTTTTCATTGTCGAAAAATATAAATTTAGTCTGGGGAAAAATATTCATCAATTGAAGAATAGGTCCTTTTGCATCTATGATTGTCCTAGACTGTATTAGTTGTATGACAGCAAATTTAGGGAACTTACCTAGACAGGTCAAAAAAAAATTTCCTACCGGTGGAATAGATATCAATATGAAGAATTTCGCCGGCATAACAGGGTATGGCGTTTACCGCAATAACATGCTTTTGAGAATGACGTTTATATTTAGATTTTACACAAATTTTTCAATTAGCAACTATTTCTGTAGTTAGTTTGGTAATTTTTGGAAAATGGTAATCTAACATGATCTGCTATACTTCTCTTGTACTGCTCTATGAGCCCTATTATGACCTGCTGTTACTATCTCTCTTTGTTCGTTCCTGTCAAATATATCCAGGACGAGCTTATCTACATAACGAAATTTAGTTGCGGGGATTTTTTGCATCATGTCATATTGAATATGCGCTAGAATAGGAAATTCGCAATGAATTACGTTTAGAACGTTAGTATTTACTTTATTCTTGTTCAAGAGCTCGTGCCTATCAGAAAACTGTAAAATGTGTATGGTATTCTTACCAAAGAGTATAAAATTTCTAACAGATGGAAGACTAGCCTCTTCTATAATAATTTGATTTCTAAAGCAGTTGAACGGTTTGTCAGTGGTTTCCACAGTATAAGTAAGTATATATAAGTATAAGTAAGTAACTCTTCACTGTTGACTGTGGCAACATCAAAGCACTTCTCGTCTTCTATTACATGAATGTGCTGTCGAAAATGCGTCCGCAACATAGTTTTCCTTTCCTGACTTATAAATTATACTTGCATTATGCTCATTGATAAAATCCTTCCAACTTTTAACCTTTGCGTTTGTGTTTCGTTTTTGAGACAGCAAATATAAGCGGTTGGTGGTCTGTAAAAATATTAAGCGTTTTTACACCGTATAGGTAATGTGGAAGGGATTTTAGAGCCCAGACGATTGCCAAAAGCTCTCTTTCATTTGTTGCAAAATGTATTTCTTTCCCGTGGGATGATGCATCGGTCGTAAGTTGGAAGGGATGTCGAAATTCGGGATACATTAACATGACATCCTCTGATGTTAAAATTTCTTTTAATTTATGAAAGGCTCTTAATTCGTCTTCTTGAAGACTGATTAATTTTTTTTTTAGATTTTTTGGAACATACTTCACGCATTTTTCAGACCAAATGGCAGCCGAAAAAATTCATACTTGACATTATTTACTGAAAAGGCAGTTTTTTCCTATCCCTTTCGCCAAGTTCTATCTGGTGAAATCCAGATTTTAAATCTAGTATGGTAAAGTACTTTGCCCTACCTAAGTTTGATAATATAACCGTTACATTTGGTACGTGGTATTTATAATCATTTGTTTTTTCATTAAGCTTCCGAAAAACTATTACTAGACGTTTCTTCTTGTTGCCCGAGCGGTTCACACCTTTTTTTATCGACAACTCAGACTGGGCTGTTAAAGGGTGACCTTGAAGGTCGAATAATGCCATCATCTAAAAGCTGGTTTATTTCAATGCTTTATTAGAATCTACAAATACCTTTATACTCTTTTTAATCATTTTCTTAGATTCAGTTGTTACTGGAAAAGGTATATTTATTTTATCAATCTCGAGATCATTACATTAAAAAAAACTATTTTTTTTGTTCCAGAGCTTTACCCCATTTTTAAATCTGTTTTTGCGTTGACTCTTTTCAGGAAATCTTAACTGATGATACCATCGAAGATGGATAACGATTTTAAAAGAAAAAATGTTGTATTCACATTAAATAAATTTATTTAACACTTCTGTTTTACAGGATCTTGGCAATGAAGAGATTAAACTATGGAAGGTGTATTTTTGGGAGTTATGCTTTTAAGTTCTGGAAGTGGTTTTATATAATCTTTTGAAACTCTCGTATCGATTAAAAGCTTAATGTTTTTTTCCAGCTATTGTTCGTCATATGAATGGCAATAGGGAGTTCCCCTAAAAAAATTAACAAGGTCAGTAGTTCCAATTGCCTCATCTTCGGCATCTTGTGACTCAAGATCTGCCGTTTCATAATATTGATCATATTCCTCCGTTAAAGGAGAAATATTATTTATCCTCTGAAAATTTGTCGAATGCAATCTGTCTTCTCGGCTGATATCTTTAAGACGTTACTACATTTCCACCATTGTACTGATTGGTTGGCTGTATAAAGCGAGGGGAAGTCGAATCTATGTCCATAGGTTCAGGTTTGTCTCGACTATAATTCTGTGAATATGTAGGTTTCTAACGTAATATGGGTTTTTTATTTGTCGGTACGAGTTTCCCTGGGCTTGATTACTGTAGTCATCAGTTGTTTTCTTTTGAAATTTTTTCTGCTTTTCTGTTCGCCCTGTTTTTTTCTCACTTCTGTTAGCAAATGTTGTCGCAAAAACATAACGCTCACGGTTTTCTTCAATCTCTTGAGTCAGGGCTAGAGCTGTTGGAAGACCGGACGGACGAGAGGAAAAACGCACATCACATAGTGTTTTTTTTAGACCAGATATGAAAACACGAAGTACGTCTTGTCTGCATTTCTCATTAAATGTCATTGCTAAGGTTCTATCATGTGTCATTCAAGTCCTGTTTTCAATAATGATAGCTTTCTTTCTACCTAATCGTAAAATTTCGTTACGCATATACCCCTTTGTCTCTGTGTACTGAGCTCTTCTTCAATTAAATAAAATGGACGTTTGTCCGAATATGTAAAATTCAGCCTAGCTATTATGGCCGAAAAAGTGAGTACTGTATTGAAAGATGCCAATACGGCGTCGGCGGGACCCTCAATTTTATTCCGTATTATTGCCACTCCCTGATAGTGTTTTGAACTTCCGTCGTATTTCTCGAAAACTTTATAGGCAGTGTGAGCTGCCTGCCTCCATAAGACATAATTTTCTATATTTCCCTCAAATTCAGACAACGATTTTACTACATTTAAGGGTTCGCTACACATTATTAGAAATATATTTTTGCTTCTTCGTATGTTTGTATCTCTACATTTCCGGATGAAAGAGATGCTATTTTTTTCGTCAGTTCTTCGATATATATATATATTTTTTTTTTTTTTTGTCAAATTCAATTTTCTAAAAGCCTGGTTATTTCCTACTCATTCATATTTTTTCTTTTATCCGTATAAAATAAGTTACTTAAATCCTATGGGCTCATAGGCTCCAAAAATAAAATACTAATTTATAGTATTCTGATACTAGCGATTCACACCGCGCCTTTTTATTTTGTTTTAATTCTTAAACATGATAATGGTATAGCTTTTATTTCTTTCCAAAACTTATTTTTCCTAATTTGCGGTAAAGTCTCTTGGGATTGTTACTCTTGTTGTCTTTGAGAATGTTGATAATGATGTTTATAGCTGGTGTTGTTATGATTGTTTATGATTGTTGCAATTGTGGTCTTCAAGGATGGTAATGATAATGTTTTCCAAATAAAATTTATAAATACTTCCTTTGCTTGAAAGTTTAATATAAAACAAAAACGAAAATTCTATTTTTTGTTGCTGTTGACCGTGGAGTTCGTAAGCGTTGGGCGCCAATTAATTAAGATCAACTTCTCATTCTGAGTTCCGTAAGTAAACTAAACTTTATTTTATTCCTGATTCAATAAAATTAATATTCTTAATTCCGTACATTGAAATTGATTGCTAAATGAAAATGCAACGTATGCAAATGTGGAATAATCAAAATCAGTATTCTACAATTCCATACATTGAACTTTATTGCTAAACAAAGCTGCAAGAAAAGCAATTGTGGAGTAAACAAAATAAATATTAAAGTTAATAAAAAGAATAATCAATAAAATGTCAAACCAGCGGAAGGCAGGTTTCATGTTTCAGAATAAAACATATAAATTAAATTTTAAAAATTGCTGAACTATGAGCGAGTGTTAACTTACATATTATATTTCTTTGTACTTTATTAATAATTGCTGTTTATAATACTTAGGTTTATTAGGATATTTTAATGGATGCTGGAATATTAAAGAAACTGCTATGTTGAAGATACCGATATATCGACATTGTATTTGTATTTCGATATCCTGTATTTCATTTATATTCTCCTATATTAAATCACTATATAAGTACTATATATTAATCTGCAATACATTCACATCGTTGGTATGCTAGTGAAATTCGTACGAATAATTTTATTGAACCATCTGAAAGCTTCTGTTTAGATATATCAATAAAGAATAAAAACAATATTAACAATACTAACACTATATATAACGACATTACATTACATTTTCTACATAAAACAGTGGGGCAGAATCGAAATTTTTTGGAAATAAATCTGTAACTTCTGATCGGCTGGTTGGATTTTCATGAAATTTGGTATAGGCTTAGCAGAGGAGCGTTCAATGTTAAGTTTAGAAGGGAGACACAAAAAATCTCTCAGGGACGGACCTAAGGGGGCTCAAAGTTAGGTACCTCTAACATAAAAAATTTTTAATCGTTTGCAAAATTTTTGTTTCTCCTCCGATTTTTACATATTGTTGTAGGCTCTGATAAGACCTATAAAAAGCATGCTTAAATGTCCTATTTATCTCTTATAGTTTTCGAGTTATTTGCGTTTGAATTTTTAAGCACCATAATTTTGCATGTTCTTGGTCCAGTTTTTTTATATATATCCTAGTATTTTCGACCGACTTTATTGGTTTTTCCTCAACTAGTTAAAGAACAAAATTATCTATTGAATAAGAAAAATTTGAAGTCGATATCTTTACCGAGTCCAAAAATAAACTATTTTGAATTTGAAAATTGCAAAAAAGACGACTTTTTGTGTTTTTTTAGTCGAAAATGTATCTACACTCTTTTTTATGTAAAATAAAATTTTCTTTAGCAATATATAATAATTTTGCACTTTTCTGAAAGGTAACTTCACAGAGATTACTTTAAGATAAACAACGAGCCTAATAACTCAATTGGTCATGGCACACACCCTCCCGAATTCGACCCATTTTATATGAAAGTTTTATTTTAGACCATATTTTCTCAAATCCCAAAGCACGAATCGGAATATATTTCAAGAATCTCCAATATGATGTTAAAAGTTTTGGATCAAAATCTAAGGCACTTCGGAAAAATGTGGATTCCATAGCCAAAAATGTAAAAAATCCCATTTTTGGGAATTTTCATTACTTTTTTGGGAATTCAGGAAAACCCTACTGCTGATTGAAATTTGGTTAACGAGCTTTTATTTATATTAACAAGATTCACATTTTCTGCAAATTTCATTAAGATATCTTTATAAACAAATATGTTATTACAATTAAAAATTTGTATTTTCTCCAAAAACCCCAAATTGGGCCTTTTGTTTGTTTTATTTCTAAATAGCGAAAGAAATTTTAAAAATATATATTCCAAATTAAGCTTGTCCTTTAGCATATATAATTTCCGATCTTTTGCAAAAAGATTCAAGTCAATATCATGCCTCATTTCAGAAATATGCGCCTTTAAACTTTTATATTTCCAATTTATTGTATATACGACTATATTTTTACAAACTTGCAATTTTGTGAATAATAACTTAGAAAATTATGAATATTTCTGTATATTTTTAATAATATCTATACACAAAATGTTTTTATAAAAATAATTAATAAATATTTTTTATTTTTAATAGGGTTGCCACATTTCCTAATTTTAAGTAAATCTTTATCCTTTTCTAAGCATTCATATATTTCTATTAATGAATTTAAAATAAAAAAAAAACAAACAAAAAATATCTATTTTAACTTAATCACCTAAAGTTAAGAAATGTATTTATCCATTGTTGATGGATAAAAATTTATATATTTATGATCTAGTGGCAATGTACAGGTATCCTTTCCGGTGATACCTAGCTGCAGCATTTATCTATTACTGATGGTTCAAAATCTATATTTTTATGAGCTAGTGACAATGCACAGGTAATATCTGGTGATACCTAACAACAACATACATATAATATCAATGAATTCGGTATAGGTACTCTTCCAAATTGACACTTTCAGATATTTTACCTAATGAAAATTCACAGAATACCTGTAAATATATATACCTATGCGATATATTTAATAGATAGATATATATATATATATATAAATGCGCAGCTAATCCTTATCAACATCATAACGAAGTCGATTACCATGGTGATTACATTGAAACATGAACAATTGTGTTGTGTTCTGTGGAGTTTGTCTAAAAATTAACTTAATCGTTTAGAAGCTATAGTGGAATTCATAAAAACTACATATCATGGTAAATTTCAGATAGAAGTCTTTGAAAAATTAAAAATTCCGATTGGATGGATACTGATATAGAAATATCGGCGTGCAAAATATCAACTGTAGCACCCTGCAAGACATATGATGATTTGAGTACAAGATCTAAGAAGAAAAGTCTGGCTCATAAGCTTTCTATAATTTCGAATGAAGAAGTTTCTGATACATTCAAAGAAATGTTAAAAAAGTAGAAGCAACCTAAGAGTGCAATTAATATTGCTGAAATACTGCCAACTGCATCACCAAAACGTCTTAAACGGATTGCCGAAAGTGTACCTACTCCAACATCACAATCCAATTTTACAGTGAAAGAAGCAAATGCTTTAATGCTTGAACTGGACCTCAGCCGAAACAAATATCAAATTTTAAGCAAAGCTCTGATTGAAAAGGGACACTCAATTCTACCATCATACAAGGATATTCAGGAAAAAAAGCAAACTATTTTACCATCTATTTCGGTTATCGAAAAGGAAGCATGTGTAGAGCTATCTTCTTTGCTTGAGAATACAGCTACCAGGATAGTTGCAGATTTTTCTGCAGATCAGTTGGAAAAAGTAAACAACAGCGACGTCGTATTAATCTGTAAGTGGGGATGTGACGGACTATCAGCCCTTCCTGAATTCAAGCATGCTGGTGGACGTAGGAAAATGGCGGATTATAAAAGCTTATTTATAGCATCTTTGGTGCCATTAAGAATGCGATCTTATTCCTTTATCAAAGCAATCTTCATCAAAGTGTAAAAACTCTTTTGAAGATATATGGCTTAACACCACTCCAGGATCAAAACATTTTTGCAGACCTATTTGGTACGAATACACAAGGGAATAGAAGAAGCAAGAAACAGAGATTTTAAGCACGTTCAATTATTCAGCTCCAGGAAATGCTCAAGAACGTCACAAAACGAGAATATTTTTAATAGCCTATTGTTATCATCAGACCCTGTGCTATCATCAATGAGAAAACGATGGATTTATTATGAGCCTTTATCAACTCAAAATACTGAAGGACCTTTATTATCTTTTAGATATGTATACAGATACAACAGATTATTTTATAGAAAATAAGTAGTATAAGTAAAATATTAGAAAAATTGTCTACATAAATTTAATGTAAATAATAAATACCAAAAATAATAATATTGATTAAGTTAAAACAGAAATTTTTTGTTTGTTTTTTTATTTTAAATTCATTAATAGAAATATATGAATGCTTAGAAAAGGATAAAGATTTACTTAAATTTAGGAAATGTGGCAACCCTATTAAAAATAAAAAATATTTATTAATTATTTTTTAAAAATATTTTGTGTATAAATATTATTAAAAATATACAGAAATATTCATAATTTTCTAAGTTATTATTCACAAAAGTTTCAAGTTTGTAAAAATATAGTCATATATACAATAAATTGGAAATATAAAAGTTTAAAGGCGCATATTTCTGAAATGAGGCATGATATTGACGTGAATCTTTTTGCAAAAGATCGAAAATTATATATGCTAAAGGAGAAGCTAAATTTGGAATACATATTTTTAAAATTTCTTTCGCTATTTAGAAATAAAGCAAACAAAAAGCCCAATTTGGGGTTTTTGGAGAAAATACAAATTTTTAATTGTAATAACATATTTGTTTATAAAGATATCTTAATTAAATTTGCAGAAAATGTGAATCTTGTTAATATAAATAAAAGCTCGTTAACCAAATTTCAATAAGCAGTAGGGTTTTCCTGAATTCCCAAAAAAGTAATGAAAATTCCCAAAAATGGGATTTTTTACATTTTTGGCTATGGAATCCACATTTTTCCGAAGTGCCTTAGATTTTGATCCAAAACTTTTAACATCATATTGGAGATTCTTAAAATATATTCCGTTTGTCGATGCGTGATTTGGGATTTGAGAAAATATGGTCTAAAATCAAAACTTTCATATAAAATGGGTCGAATTCGGGAGGGTGTGTACCATGATCAATGGAGTTATTGGGCTTGTTTTTTACCTTAAAGTCATCTCTGTAAAGTTACCTTTCAGAAAAGTGCAAAATTAGTATACGTTGCTAAAGGAAGTTTTATTTTAGATAAAAGAGAGTGTAGATACTTTTTCGACTAAAAAACACAAAAAGTCGTCTTTTTTGCAATTTTCATATTCAAAATCGTTTATTTTTGGAGTCGGTAAAGATATCAACTTCAATTTTTGTTATTCAATAGATAATTTTGTTCTCTAACTAGTTAAGAAAAAAACTAATAAAATGGGTCGGAAATACTATGATATATATAAAAAAACTGCACCAAGAACATACACGTAATCATGTTTTTTATAGGCCTTATCAGGGCCTACAACAATGTATAAATGTAATCGGATGTATATTTGTAATCGGACGAAAACTAAAAATTTTGCAAACGATTAAAAATTTTTTATGTTAGAGGTACCTAACTTTGACCCCCTTAGCTCCGTCGCTGAGGGATTTGTTGTGTCTCCCTTCCAAACTTTACATTGAACGCTCCTCTGCTAAGCCTATACCAAATTTCATGAAAATCCAACCAGCCGATCAGAAGTTACAGATTTATTTCCAAAAAATTTCGATTCTGCCCCACTGTGCATTATATCAAAACTATAAAATTGTATACTTTATGTATTAAATTTAATTAATAACGTGTATAATTTTATCTTGGGCTACCAAAATATCAAAACATCAAAAAGTGACGTTAATAAAGGATTTATAAATTTATTATGCACTTTTAAATTTTTTATTATTATTTCTTTTAGTTTTAAAATAAAAATTGTGTGAACACTTATTTAAAACCAAATACTATTTTATTTGCTTTCTTTTATTTATTTTTTAAACAAAATATTGAGAATTTTCAAATAATTTGGTTCATAAATAGTATTATAATTTAGTAAAGAAAAAACTATATTTTTTTCTATAAAACATTTACGAAGTTGAATGTTTAACTTTACAATTTCAGTGATAGGTTCGATTTCAATAAAAGAAAAATTAAGTTTAAGAATTTAGTAATAGAATAAGAAATTAATTTTTTTCTGTGTATGCACAAAAAGATTAGATCAATCTAACTTCAAATGTACTGAATTAAGAATAGAAAAGTTGATCGTATTTTTTTTATACTAATTAATGTTCAAAAGTATTGTAGTGTTCCCGCGTAATTTGATAATCTCAGGTGATTAGTTGATTACGCTGCAACTCGATTCGAAATTAAACATTTTCCAGCGACAATGTAAAAGATTTATGCTAGCAGATTTTTATGTAACCTTAACTTTTAAAAGAATTAAAAAATATGCCAATTCAAACAGGTATATAATATGGAAAAAATAAGTCAATAAAAATTAAAGCCTAATGGCTCTCTTTAAAAGAATTTATCTTTCAAAATTTCTTTTGATTCCACTTTCTCTTGAATTAGGTCCCAAGAAAATGGGCACTCCACCGAAAAACGCTGAATTCAATTGTGGCAGCCGTTTTTGGGGTTAACTTTATTATGTATATTAAATAATAAATAGATTTAATAGACTGTATGAATAAAAACTGCAGTATTTCTGGAGAAGAACGTATGGTTTCCTGTTGGTTGTGTTTGGGAAATTACCACTTAAAATGTAGTGGCCTCAAAGCTCGTGATGCTGATGCATTATCTGACAATGCCAAAAACTTACAGTGGACTTGTCCAAATTGCAGAGTAATTGGCATTGAATTTTACAATTTTTTCAAAAGCTATAAAGCAGAGTTCGATGGAATTAAAAAGGACTTTTCTTCTTTACAAGGAAAACTAACTAAATATGGTGAACTTTTTTCTAAATTCACAAATTTAGATAGCTTTGCTGCTTCCCCGAGACCAAAACGTAAAAGAACTGCTAAGTTATCATCAACACCTCCTTGTATTCCTAAAAATACAGGGGTTATTACTACTAATAATGATTCTATCCCGTTACCAACCGCAAATACAAGTAGTTGTCCTGCTGCTGTTGTAACTCCTAATACAAATAATTTTATTCCGCCTCATCATACTTCAAATGCTTCCAATTATAATATAATTCCGTCAGAGTCGACTTTAGTTACTCCTACGGTATATAATTCGTCGAACTTGTCCATGATTCCAAATCTTGCTACCAGTAAGACTCCAGAGCTTATTTTATTAACTCCCTCATCGTGAAACATCCCAACTAATTTAAATGTGGTCAACAATCCTCTTGTAAATCCGTTTACAACAGTAACTCCAAAACCTCTAAAAATTATTGCTCCAAGGAAAACCATATTTGCTAGCCGTTTTTCAGTAGATACAACAATAAATGATGTTGAATTTTATATTAAAACGAACCTTGGCATCGAAGATGATATATATATATATATATATATATATATATATATATATTATTATAAATTTATAAGATAAATGCGCGCAATAGAGCTTCATTTAAAATAATTGTTCCAGAAAGTATTTTTAATCGCCTCTTAATCCACAATTTTGGCAAAAAAAAAAATACAATTGTTCGACAATTTGTTTATCGTGATGATAACAATGTAATTCTTCCAAGGGCTTCTGATCCAAATCCAAAGAACTAATTGAATTAAATAATCCGTTAAATATTAATAATTGTCCAAAAAATGATTATAACTTCTCAGCTATCTCCATCGCATACCAAAATGTTAGAGGTATGAACACAAAGTTAAAATCCCTTTAGAGAGTTTTGATATTGAGCATAATATCATTGTACTCACTGAAACGTGGCTCCGAAATAAATCTGATAAAGAAATTCATAATTCTGAAATAATGTGCAGTAAATTTCAAATCTATAGACGTGATAGAGTGGGCAAAGAAGGTGAGGGAGTTTTGATTTCTGTCTCAACTCTTTTTCTTTCTCTTTTTAACAATGATCAACATATTGAATTTATCGCCATATGTGTTAAAGCCAAATTTAGAACAATTTTTATAACTTGCTCTTATATTCCTCCTGCGTCAAACAATCAAATTTATGAACAACATGCAAACGCGATAAAATTTGTAGCTAATCAATCCAAACCTAGAGACTCCATAATTATTATTGGTGACTTTAATATTCCAAATATTAAATGGTGCGAAACTCCTGATTCATGCTTTTTAAGCCCATCTATAAGATCGGAAACATCTATTGAATTACTGGATGTTATTGCTGATTTAGGACTATTCCAAATAAACAACAAAGTAAACAAGCTTGGCAAATTACTTGATCTTGTATTTGTTGATCAGCCTGAAGAACTTAATATTCTTCGCATTAATCCATTATTAACACCTGAAGATGCGTATCACCCCACTCTTGAAATAAGCGTATACGTCGAAACAAAGATATCATTACAATCCAATGTAAATGACGAGATGGTTTTTGATTTTAGCAAGGCTGATTATTCCAAATTAAATCACCTACTATGTTCTGAAAACTGGTTTGAATATATTCCTTACAACAAAGTATACCCTCGTAATATTGACATCATTTTGAATAAATTCTATGATGGCTTATTTAAATGTTTTAAGAAATCAATACCAATGACGAGAAAAAAATTGCACATGGACCGCCTTGGACTACAAAGCAGCTCAATGTCTTGAAAAATTTGAAAAACAAACATTATAGAAAATACAAAAAATCCGGTTTATCTATTGATTATATGAGGTACTCCATATCAAGATCTGTTTACAATTCGGAAAATATCAAATGTTACGATAATTATCTTTTTAGGGTGAAAAGAAACTTTAAAAATAATCCAAAATATTTTTACCAGTTCGTAAATTCTAAGCGTCGAGTCTCTGGATATCCGCCCTTGTTTGCTGCTTTCTTCTCATCCGCCTATTCTGATAAAGATTCACATGAACTTTCCAATTATCCATATCCAATTCCAGCTGCAACCCTAATAATTTGTCCAACATTAGATAAATCGATGGTACTGAGAGCTGTATAGAATCTAAAATATTCTGATAAATGTGGACCTGACGGTGTTCCAAGCTGTGTTCTTATAAAATGTTTATATTCTCTTATATCTCCAATAACATACTTATTCAACATATCAATATTTAGTGGTTACTTTCCTAAAGTTTGGAGGAAATCTTATATTATACCTTTGTTTAAATCCACCATTTCCATTGCTAAATTAAGTCTTATTCCAAAGCTTTTCGAAAAGATAGTTACTGAAATCCTTTCGCATCAAGTTGTATGTTATCTTTCGCCATTTCAGCATGGATTTAAAAAAGGATGTTCCATTACTACTAACCTTTTGGAGTTCACAACCTCAGTTATAATCGCATTTGATTCCGGTTTACAGACAGACGCAATATACACAGATTTCAGTAATGCTTTCGATAAAGTAAATCACGATCTCCTACTGTTCAAATTGGATAAACTCGGATTTTCTCCTGTTTTCCTTAAATGGATTTCCTCATATCTTAAAAACAGATGCCAATGTGTATTATTCAGAGAATGTACATCAAAAACCATTCCTGTTTTATCTGGTGTTCCACAAGGTAGTCATCTCGGCCCCTTATTATTCCTAATATTTATAAATGATTTACCAGCTTGCATTAAGAATTCTAGAATATTAATGTATGCTGATGATGTAAAGCTGTTCCATAGCTTTAACTATTCCTATCAATGTTCCTTACTCCAATCAGATCTTGAAAATCTTTATGATTGGTGTATGATGAATCTAATGGATCTGAATTTAAGAAAGTGTAAACACATGATGTTCTACAGAAGAAGTCCAGTAATCTGTAGATACACAATAAATGAATATCAACTTGATCTAGTCGAAGAATTTCTTGATCTGGGTGTGTTGCTTGATTGTAAACTATCCTTTAACTCCCACGTTTCGCAAATCGTTAATAAGGCAAAAGGAGTTCTAGGTTTCCTCAAGCGCTGGGGAAGAGAGTTTAATGATCCTTACGTTTCCAAGCAATTATTCATATCTCTTGTAAGACCAATCCTGGAATATGCTTCCGTGGTCTGGGGTCCTCAATACGAAGTTCATATAGAGGAAATTGAATTGGTCTAGAAACAATTTCTCTTATTTTGCCTTCGTAATCTTCCATGGAATCCTAATATTAATTTACCATCATATGAAAGTCGATTACAGCTTATTGATCTCCCTACTCTTGAAAGTAGAAGAAAATATATGAATATTTCAGTTGTAATTAATTTAGTAAATGGTTCAATTAATTCTGAGTTCCTGCTTCGTAAGATCGAATTCGTAATCCCAAATCGTCCAACAAGAAATTATGCTCCTTTAAAAATAAAATATTTTCGAACCAGTTATGCCAAATTTGATCCCATGAGACGTATATGCAATCAATTCAACAGTTTCTATCCATATATTGATTTCTCATTAAATCCAATCCGCATTAAGAGGAATATTTTTAACTTAGTTAAATAATAAGTTTTTGTTATTGAATGATTATGAAAATATTTTATTGTTAATAGCTTTAAGAATAATATATATGCTAGCCTGTAAGAAATTGTAATTTCATTGGCTATTAAATAAATAAATAAAATAAAATATATACTCTAATCACAAATTAAATCAATTTCAGCCCGATTATTAATGTATTTATATTTTTGTTTGGATAATATATTAGATTTTTGTTTGCTCATTGATATTACTAGTTAGCTTATTTACTGAATTGTATTAGTATTTTTTTTTCTAATTTAAAGTTTTGTTGATTAGGGTTTAAAATTTAAAGAATTTAATTTTTCAAACCCTCTTTTATCCTTTCAAACCGAAATATCTCAAAAACGAGCGCAAACTTTCAGGAATAGTTTTAGCCAATGGGTGGCCTCTTTGTTAAAAAAAATCCCAATTTCGATCATAGTGAAATTATTTGTTTTTAATCAACATAGATATTTATACCGAAGAATGATAATTATTTCATGAAAGTGAAGAAAAATTAAGCTTTTTGTCCTCTGATTTTCTTAAAATTAAACGGATACTTATGCTGTGAAGCAACATGGACACCTACGTTTTTATATTTCGCAATTTTTGTTTATTAAAAATTATAAAAAATATATAAGTATCCAGGAAAAACTGTATTAGTTCTACACTAGTTCTATACTAGTTCCAAAACTACTTTGGCGTAACGACCAATGATTTTTGTTTGAAATCGTCACCTCCAGAAGTAGTTCTGTAGAAGTGCTACCTAGCCAGTACCCATTATATGGAACTAGTTATTTAATCAATGATTTTTGTTCGAAATTGTTACATTCAGAACATGTTTCTTAGAAGCGTTTGGAAAAGGTTTCAGAACCTGTTTTTTATTTTTATTCTAATGATCCATTTCTTAAGGCTTTTTAAATAAATTTAATTTTGTTAAATTCTTTTATTTTTTTTAATTTTTTGGAACTTTTTCAATTTTTTATTCAACTTGTTTAAACAGTTCTAGGAAGTCATTTGGAAACCAGTAATTTGTTCAAAGAAGTGATGTAGAACTCATACAGAATCAGTTCTTAATCACTAGATCTCAAAAACATTCCTTAAAAACAATTTAAAACAACTATAAAATTTATACTCCATACTCCATGAGTGCCAGAATTAGATGCGGTGCCACTATTTCTAAGGATGTTATTAAAGAATCTGAAGTGGTTCTGATTACACCATTTCTAAAACTAACGATTTTAGAACGTTTTAAATATTCATAGGTTTTTTTTAGTTGCAATCTGATTTAATTGAAATTAAAAGCACTTAGAAGACGATTATACCCTCTTTTAATTTTACAGCTAAAAAATAATATTTTTTTTTTATAATGCAAGTGTATTTTTCAGATGCATTTTTAAAATTGTTATCACAATACGATTTTTAATTTGTTTGTTTGATCGTAAAGAGTAGTCTATTTTTTAATCAATTCAATCTCAATTTTTTATGTCGCAAATATTTACTATTTTTAATAGTTTTTATAAAAAACAAGTAAGAGAGAAATAGTCAGTCAAGCCCGACCATATGATACTCTCTACACCATTGTGTATGTGAATCAAAATTCAGGGAGAGGTCTTAAATGGGACCTGTAGCCAATTGTGAACCGATACTTGCATTTACATATTTTTATAAAACAAACATTTGCATTTCTACTTATATAAAACTTGTTTGTGTTAAATATTAACTTGATACTAACGTTTGTATAAAATATATGTACGTTAAAGTGATTTTCGAAAAAGCGTTTTATATAGGAGGTATGGTCAATTATGGACCGATTCTCATAAAATTTGCTATAAAGACTTATACTTATATAAAGCTTACTTCCGCTAAATTTTAATAAAATATCACTATATTTAAGTTATTGTCATTTTAGCTTTCAAATATACTTAAGATAAGAATTACATAAAATTTAAATAGAACGGATTTAAAAATCACTAAGTTAATAATTAAATTCGCAATTTAATAACAATTTACAAATAGCTGTATTAGGATTTTAACTTTATTGCTTTAATAATAAAGTTAAAACCCTAAAATTTTTGTACTTGAAACTTGTTGGAAATATTGATGGGAATTTCATTTTTCCATTAAAAATGTAAACTTTTTTCTTTTATATATTTTTTAAGACATTTGTGCAAATTCTTCCAAAAGTTATGTATGGCTACATATTTTTCGTTTTACTTTCACATATGTTCGTTTTTCAAATCCGATTCCCTAATAATTGTCACCAAATTTTAAGAGAATTTTTATCTGCATAGAACATTTTTTTAGAGCATATTTTTGGTTGCGCTGGTGATAACTAATGTTTCTTAAAGTTAAATTTTTGAAGGATTACTTCAAATGTCAGTAATATTTTACGTACATTGTGACAATCATTATTTATAATTTAAACACATATTACTTCAAACCTAATAAACATTATCATGTGTATGTACGGACAATGTTATTTGTATAAACCACTGATGTCACATTCTGCCACAGCTGATCACTTTCACTTTACTTTAAAGCGAAGACAAAAACAGTTTTTCTATTGTTTTTATTATGACAAAACTTATACTGCAGTAAGTTGCTTATTGACTTGAAACTTTTAAGAAAAGGAAGATAATGTGGTAAGTTATAATCAAAGTCCTATAAAGTTATCCATACACAGACATGGAGGGCCATAACGATGTGATGGTATTATTTATGGTTAGAATTTGGTTTAATGACTGCGCACTA
The DNA here is from genome assembly GCA_932274085.1 of Protocalliphora azurea. Taxonomy (NCBI): domain Eukaryota; kingdom Metazoa; phylum Arthropoda; class Insecta; order Diptera; family Calliphoridae; genus Protocalliphora; species Protocalliphora azurea. The sequence goes on from OW026520.1 coordinate 81,121,987, forward strand.
AAATATTACTTCCGTAATGCCAAGCCATGTGCGACATCCAGGCGTACATACATTTGTATGAATCTGTGTGTGTGTTTGTATTTGAGTAAGTATTGCAGAGATTCAAGGGTCGTTGTAGGAACATACACTGCCTGCCACTTGAATAAGGAATCACATTTTTTTTATACTAATTTAGTATATCTCCTAAACTAAAGTTCAGAAAAAAATAAGTTTTTGCGAAACCAAATTTTAAAGTGTTTCCTGAAGAAATAAAAAATATACATATTTTGTTATACTAAAATTATGCATTTATTTAAAGACATGTATTTCTGTGGTACTATTTCTTGTGTCACTTGAATAAGGAATTCTTTTAACATTAATCAGGAAGGCTATGATTTGAATTTCTTTCAATATAAACGGCTACAGAATTTTTAATTTGATAGTTTTTAAATAGTTTTTATTAAAAATGGTACGTGGTAAGGCTCTCAATAACTCTGAAAAAGAAAAAATTCTGATTTTGAAATCTTAGGGTCAGAATCCGGTCTAAGTAGCCATAAACATTAATAGAGGAAAGACAGTTGTGTACAATTATTTAAATAACGTGAAAAGATATGGAAAAAACTACGAAAGGGCGGAAGAAAATGGCAACAACTCCAAAATAAAGACGAAAAATTCTTAGAATTGCATCAAATTCTGCCATGTCGGTATCAAAAATACGTGAAAAAATTGGAGTCAATGCCAGTCTAAGAACAGTGCACCGTATTGTAAAATCGTGCTCACACATAGTCCGACGAAAACTGCAAAAAAAAAAACACCACTTAATGGAAAACGCAAATCACAACGTCTACAGTTTGCCAAAAATACAATGACATGGTCCGACAAATGGTTTAAAGTTGTATTTTCCGACGAAAAAAGTTTAACATTGATGGTCCCGACGGGTGTAGCTATTACTTCTATGACCTAAATAAGGAGGAATTATTTTTGAGCCGCAGACACAGCCGAGAGGGCGGAATAATGGTATGGGGTGCCATTTCGTATTATGGTACCATAGAATTGGTTTTTGTATCCAACAAAATGACTGCAACGACTTACAAAAACACTGGAGGAAGAATTTGCTAAATTTAACGATTTCTTTGGACCCATATCTTGGAGGTACCAACACGACAAAGCTCCGATTCATACCGCCAGAGCAGTAAAACCATGGATTAATCAACAATGTGTTCAACTTTTGGATTGGCCCCTATATTCACCAGACCTGAATCCAATGTAAAATGTCTGGGATTAACTTGCAAGAAAAGTTTATGACGGAGGAAAACAATTTGAGACGATAGAATCCTTAAAGGATGTAATAACGGAAGCATGGAGTTCAATTTCGCTAAATTACTTAGAGTCATTGTACAAGTCGATGCCAAATCGCATTTTTGAGGTAATTTCTGAAATGGTGGCAGTACTCATTACTAATTGAATGCTAGAAGATAATAACATTCATTTTTATAACCTAAAATTTAAAAATAAATTACAGTTTGCTAAGTTTTAAAATATTCCTTATTCAAGTGACACACGAAGAAGTACTACAGAAATACATGTCTTTAAATAAATGCATAATTTTAGTATAACAAAATATGTATATTTTTTATTTCTTCAGGAAACTAAAGCCAACACTTTGAAATTTGGTTGCGCAAAAAATTATTTTTTTTCTGAACTTTATTTTAGGAGATATACTTAATTAAATTAAAAAAATGTGATTCATTATTCAAGTGGCAGGCAGTGTAAAATAGACACACTTTCATTTTATTTTACAATAACTTTCGGGTAAAATACGTCATTTTCTAAGCCCCACCTCTCTCTTTTATTTGTGTTGATAATAAATTGTCTAAACATTAAAGAAATCCTTTCAATGAAATCAATAAAAGTCAACAGTTTACACAATGGACAATGTGTTCTCCTCAATATACGAGTATCTATGGAGATGGGCAAATGTGTGCTTATTTGTGTGCGCATATATGAGTCAGAGTAAATGCCCTGTAAACATTTTCTATTTCGGAAGTCATTAAGAAGACGCTAAGAAAATATGTTGGTATGTGCATTAATTCCGATCCTTTTTTTTAAGAAAAAACTTCCCAACCACTTGTTAACTGGTCGCACAACGTAAAGCCGAGCATGGTCATGATGGATTCATGTCTAGTCACATATTCTGGCCCTTTTTCATATAAATCTATGCAATTGTGTTCAGCACAGGTTTCTCGTGATCGTTTCATACAGTTTTTGCAGCGCTGAATAGTTGATACATTTCTAATCCCATTAACCAAAGCCAACAGTTCTTCATTTTAAAACTTTCTTCGCACATTGAAATCGTCTCAAAATAAATGAAGTATCGGCTTCTATTCTATACGAGTACTAAACTATGTCCATAAGGAAAAATGTTTTTATTATATATTATAATACCTCAATTAGTTATTTTATTCCCCCTCATATTTCGACAACAAAAAAATAGGATTTACACACCATTTTAAAATATTACTACGGGTTCCTTGGGTTCTGCGAACTCCGATTTGGGAATCCGTGTTCTAGAAGATGATGACACCTATTTCTTTTTTTATTACCTTACTAATAAACAAAACGCAAGAACTTTTAAAACTTAGATATAAGTTTCGTTTTACAAATAAATTGTGTAAAATAGTATCCAAATAGAATTTAATTTAGCAGTTAACAAACTTCAGACAAAATTCCTTGAAGAACTTTATGTGAATCCCGATACCTGTAAAGAGAAAATAAAATTAATGAAATATGTTACCTTTTTAATAAAATAGTGTTAACTTACCTTAGAGACATATCCCCTATTTTTTCTTTACCAATTTATTGTTTGGCGAATTTTTCACAAAAATATTTAAAAATTACACGCTGCTACAAAACGATCTAATGTGTGCTGTAGACTTTATTGAGGACATCACAAAACCATTTTAAAAACTTTAGAAACTTTCCCTAAATTTCGATATATTGCGAAAAAGAACCGTTTTTATGGTACTTCCTGACTATAGATCTTGTAGCTGCTTAAATTTTAAGTCAATTTAAGATTTGCAAATTTATTTAGAAAGCAAAAGGATGTAGTTTTTTAACTATATTAGAATATTTATATACACCCAAATTAGTTAATAATTTATTCACCATTTTTAAAATTGTTTCTTTTTTCTTTTTCGAAATTTTGATGTAAATTTTTATGATATTTTTTCTTTGAGGCTGTACATATTTATTTAAAAAGTTTTAAATTTTATTTTTTTTTTAATAAAATGAGATATTCTCATGCAAAATCGTTTAAAAATTAAAAAGTTATTAAGCATTTTCAAAACTTATTACAAAATTCTTCATATATTTTAAGACAAAGTATTTTTTTTTTTAATTTTTACTTGTACTTTTTGAGGCAAAATGAAAAATGTATGGAAAGTATTAGTAAGTAATTATAGATAATTTGAAAGTAAAAAATTTTGTTATGTTAACATCAAAAATGCCTTTGAAAACTATTATATCGTTGCACAGGAAAATTGTGGAAGAATGTTTTTTTCTAGATGTTGCTTAAAAAATGCATACAGTTGAAAAGTCTGTTTCTTATACCTTAAAAAAAAACCAACAAAAGAATAACAGAATTAGGAATGCATTCGTACAAGAACCTACCAAAAAACAGTTTTAATATAACTCGAAATTTTAAATTTGCAATGCAATTTTTAAAACTGATTTATGATGTTCTTAAGAAAGTCTATAACGTACGATATGTCATTTCCAAGGTGATTTTGAACAGTAACAGCGTGTTATTAATATTTTTCGATACCAATTAGTAAAATTAAAATAAGATTTACCTGCACTTTTTAAAATTTTAGTAAATAAATAAAATCCTTAATTGTCGGAAACAATTGTCTTATAACATTTAATATTCACTACAGCTAAGCTGTACTTAAGTTAAATTATTACTTAAGTCAACTTGTACCTGATTTTTCCTGCCCTGAAACTTATAATTAGTAATGTATTTTGTTGTTGTAAAATTCGAATTATTGCCAAACTGTATTCCGGAAGTGACTGCAAAGTATACTTCTGGATGATGAATGTACGATAATAATCTATTTTGTTTTTATAGCAATCGTCCGCCAATCTTCCAGAAGACACTAAGTGGCGTCTGTAAAATCGGCAACAATATCCCAGCAAATATTTTCTATTGCCGAAGCCACTTAAAAGAGTCTACCAGAAGTTGAAATTTATCACCAAAATATCATAAATTCATCTTCCGTTGGGAAAAACTGATATTCGTGGAAAATTTATCTAGAAGTCTCAAAGAAGACTCTTCCAAAAGAGTCGAAAAAGATTCTTTTAAACGATAGTCGGATGATGCTCAAAAAGCATCAATCAAAAGCATCAATAATATTAATAATTATTTGTATAATTACATTACATATATTTAGATTACCTTTCGTGCAAAGAATGCGACAGGACAATTTTACTAGCATAGTTTTGGGCTTTTTTCTAATATGCAAATACTTTTCTGTCTGATGGAGTTTTCCTAAAAAAATTGTGAGGAAAATTCTTTATTATTAAATACAATGCTAATAAGATTTACTTACTTTTTTAAAATATCCTTTGTTTATTGTAAAACACTTTATTATCATGAATATGTTTTTTTTTTATATTCAATATTACAGCCAAGCTGTTCCTAAGTTGAATTATTACTGAATTTCATGTGTTTTTTTCTTTTCACACAAAAAAAAACTGATAATCTTCCTAACACATGCCAAGAGGATTAATGCGCAATATTAATGTATTTAGTTTTTGTTAATTTTTAATTTTCGTCATATTATCCTCCAGAAGAAACTATAAAATATACGATTGGTAGATGAAAGGACGAAAGTAATGTATTTGGTTTTTGTTTTGAAAACAAAATTTATCTTCTAAATGTTTATGGGTATTATCTTCCTGTGTGTACGTTTCTGAGTTTGATTGTAATAGGAAAAGGTTAAAACCTTATAAACCATCAGCACCAGCATCTATCTTTCCACAACAACACAATATATTGTTACTTAATCTATAAAAGTTTTGTCCTTAACTTCAGCAATAGTAATTTGTGTGTGTGTGTGAGTATAAGTCTCTAGCCACATGTGCTTATGTTTAGTTAGTTGGTGGTCCTAGCTGTGTGTTAAAAAGCTCATTTGGTTTTTAAAGGACATTGGCTTTCGATAACATTACAGAGGCAACAGTATAGTAGTAATAAAAATAAAACGTTATTTTAGTAGTCCATACATAAAAGGTCTGACAGATACATTGAAAGACGATCAATAAAGAATATAAAATGATTTAATATTGGCCACATTATGAGTTTGTTTTTATTAAGAAAAAATGAAATCATAAAATTGGTCGTATCTATTTTAAGTTAATTTATCTCTATAAAGAATTTGCAAAGCAATATTGTACGAGTGGATGTTTATTTCCAATTAAACTTATTGTTATTTTTACACGCAGAGAAAAACATGGTTACAACAATATCACTACAATAATATTATGTTCTCATCTGTGTTCATGATAACAATGTTTTGTTTATATGTTTACACTCTATAAAAATTTTAATATGGTTGACTGCAAAAATTATATGTTTTTAAATGTTTTTTCCCGAAACAAAATTTTGTTAATATGAAAAATATCATTACTTCTGCAACCATTACATATTTGCATACTTTTTTCTTGTCCTTAAGCCATATTTTGTTTTTAAACCACGCTAATATTATTATTCCCATAACAATAAAATATTTCAAATAAGTATATTACTTATCATTTTCACAAACGTAGTGGAAAAATGCATAACTTGTTTGTTTTTAAATATATTTTATTTCTAATGTTTGTTTTCCAAATTCATTATAATACACATTTAGATTATATGTATATGAATAAATATAAATGGACAAGGTTTGGTTATACTAAGATATTGATTAACTGTCATTAAAGGGTTTAGTTAAAAATACATATCTTGCATTTGAATCCGTTATATAAAAATGAATATAATTAATGAAATATATATTTTTTTCTTAAAAGAAAAATTAAAAAAAAATTATAAAAAAAATATATTTTTTTATTATTTTATAACACTTTTTATTTTCATCTATGATAACATGGGCTAATATGACAAAATGAAATAGTAATATAATAAGATTGGATAACTATATGATAACATGTGATTATGATATGATAAAATGGAATAAAGATATGAAGAATTTGATAATAATATTATAAAATGGAGTCATATGTCATTATCAATATGTGGTATAATAATATAATAATAATAATAATAATAATAATAATAATAATAAAAATAATATATCATATTTTGATAGAATAAAATAATGTTGCAGTGAGATTGTTCAATTATATGTAAAACTAGAATCATAACATGAAAAAAAAAACTATAAAGTCGGACACAATATGACAAAATGGAATCACATTAATTATTACTTTTTTTGATTCTTAGAATTGCCTTAAAAAGGCTAAAATGTTATTTCAACAACAAAGAAAATAATTTTTATTTGCTTTTACTAATTTTATTTTACAGAATCATTCATTTATTCGCACAATCTATATTTAACTTCCGTGTGGAGTCTTTACTTATTTACTCCCATCGGACGTGCCCCCAGGTGGCGGATAGGGGGGTTCGGATGTAAGGCTTCTGAGCCGATTGTAGCCAATAAACTGGAGATCACTTACCTTTTGGTTACAGATCCCCTGACTATAGTCGGGTCCTAAGCATTACATCTAAACCTAGAAACTCATAGAAGTTCTCGCGGACCAAATAAATTAAGTGCACTTTTAAGATCAAGGTGAGAGGTAGTGCCGAGGATCTGCATGGTTAGTTAGTGCTTAAAGAAACTAATCGTTAACAGCTCCCCTCCAACGCCCATGGCATGGGTTGGTTGTAATTTTAAAAGCCTAGTCCGCGTATGCCGTCACTGCGCGAGATGGTCCACTTAGTACGTGCATTTTCCTGGGACCAAGATTAGTATCAGAGAAAATTTTAATAAAAAGGATGTGGAGGAGAATAGGGCAGTTTCAGTAGGAGTTTCGGACACTGACTCTGACCTTTTAAAAATTCACGAGGACATAATTGCTCAGGAGGGACAATTATTGAGTGAACTGGCCGAAACGGACGACCTCTTGAGCTCACCTGGAGACTCTCTCGGGGGGACGGGCACTACGGAGAGGTTGGAGGATCTCTCTCTTTTTTCTGATGAGGAGCTTGAAATTACAATGATTTCAGCTCACGCTCAGGAAAGGAGTTCTCCAGCATCCGAGGTGTCATCCGCTCGGGATGGTGGACAGGTGGGTTCAAAAATAGTTCGGCAAGATGCGGTAAAACCATGTGTAACTGCCGTCGTCGACAGCCGAACAAAAGAGGAGAAAGCAAAGAACGGCGTCAGATCCTCCTTGATCTTTCTTAATAAGATGGCCAAGAGGGATCTGTCGTCAGTCAGTGGTAGGGATAAATACCTTATCAAGAGGCATAGGAAAAGTGTGATTAGATTTGAAAAAATCTATGGCTCGACCTCAGCTATCTTGGGAATGTCTTATCCCGAAGGACTAAATGCGATATTTGACACCATTCCGGAAAATGCTCGGGAGAGCATAGGAAACGTGTCAGGGGTCGCAATGAAGTCCAAAAATAAAGGCAATGATAGCAGCCGACCAATTAAACCTATCACATCTTCGGAACGATCGGTGGAAACTGGAAGGCTGGCTATCATTGCAAAAAAGGGGGCTGATCGTATACCATCCGGCAACTCTGGTGAATCAAGCACCAAAGGAGCAAGGTCTGGAGACGACCAACCCTCTACCAGTAAGAAATGTGCGGCAAACAACACTCCCAGCTCTCTTAAAGGTCTTCAAAAGAAGACGATAAAGAATGCTGGAAGTGGGGCTGGTCATAAGCCATCTGGCTCTCTTAAGGATCACCGTAAGGAGGTCATTAAGAGAGCTAGGTCTGGCGATGACCAACCAGTCCCTACCGCCAAGAAGGCGAGTCACACACCGACTGGATCTCTTAGAGGCCCCCAAAAGGAGGTCATTAAGAGAGCTAGATCTGGTGACGACAAGCCTTCGACCTCGAAAAAGGCAAAGGAGTTGATGAAGCCGGAATATCTTCAGGCGGCTGTCATAGACCGTACTGACCCAGATGGGAGGATTAGCACGGATCTATGGAGGTCGATTGAAGATAGGCTCATCGACGAGATCGCCTTAATGAAAGGAAGGCCGGATGAAGTGTCCTTCAAAGGCTCGGACTGGTCAAAGGGTGTCAAAACTGTCAATTTTGGTAATGAGAAATCACTTGAATTTCTCAAGGCCACAATTGCCAAGTGTGGCAGCCTTTGTCCAGAGGCGAAACTGGATGTGATACTAGCATCTGAGTTGCCCCTGAGACCAGTAGTGACAGTGTGGATTCCACCACCCATAAAACCGGTGGAAACTATACTGACAGTACTGGTCAACCAGAATGAGGGTCTGGATACAAGTCAGTGGAAGTTGTTAGCTTCTCTGACTTGTAAAGAGAACCTCGGAAGAGACTTCAGGTTTGCTATAGACCAGGAGTCTCTCAGGAAATTGGAGTCTATGGGGGAAATCGCTAATTTCGGTCTGGGCACTATCAGGTTCCGGTATCCGAAACCTGACAGTACCAATAATGCTGCAAGTGGTGCAAATTAATTTGCATCACTGTGAAGCAGCCTCTATCGAATTAGCGATGAACCTTGTCGACTCCAAAGTGGATGTGGCCTTAATCCAAGAGCCCTGGATTAACAAAACCAGGGTATGTGGATTAAGTGTGAAGGGGTATACACTTTTTGTACCATCCACTGGGGATAAGGTAAGAACGTGTATACTGGCTAGGAATGAGTTAAATTTTATAAACTTTCATTCTTTCAGCAATGGAGACCTAACGGTCGTGAATAGAGAGGATAGAGACGGGAGGAAACTCGCACTCGCCTCCGTTTATATGCCCTACGATGGGGCCAACCCACCGGGTGATATGGTGTGCAGACTAACAGAGTATGCAAAGAGAAGAGGCATATATTTGGTACTCGGTTGCGATGCTAACGCACATCACTGCCAGTGGGGTAGCGCCGATATCAACGAGAGAGGTGAGTTAGTTTTCAATTTTATAACTACTAACAATCTTTTTATCTGTAACTTGGGTAATGTGCCCACATTCAGAATTAAAGATAGAGAGGCAGTTATAGATATAACACTGACGAACTTTAGGGGCGAATACATCAAGAACTGGAGGGTGGATAGTGAATGTTCCTTTTCGGATCATAGCAGGATATCCTTCAGTTTAGATTTCGCGAGGCCAAGGGTAGAACCATATAGGAACTCCAGAAGGACCGATTGGGACTCCTTTAGGGCCATTATGGATAAGGAACTAAACGCCGCTCCAGGATGGCAATTGTCATCAGAGGGAGTTGAGAGTTTAGTGGAGGACTTCACAGGGAAAGTTAGGAGAAGCTATGAAATAACTTGTCCGGTAATATTTCCGGGAAAGAGAGAACAGCCTAAATGGTGGACCAAGGAACTTAGGGACCAAAGGTCAACCGTTAGGAAGTTGTTCAATAGGGCGAAACTGACACGCAAGTGTGAGGATTGGAACAGCTATAGGGAAAGTTTTAATAGGTATAAGGCGAACATTAAGAGGGCAAAAAGGGACTCATGGAGGAATTACTGTGAGTCCATTGACTCCGTTAATGAGTTATCCAGATTCAGGCGAATTTTATCCAAGGATCCTAGTGCTCCTGGATATATTCAGCGTGCGGATAACACATGGACGGAGTCTTGCTCTGAGTCCCTGAGTTTACTTATGGAAACTCATTTTCCAGGCTGTAGGAACTTAGAGGCAGATGCACAGGCGGGACGGATATTGGGATTCTCGGAATGTGTATCTGATAGGGAACTTAGTGAAGTAGTTGGTGACATAGTCTCGATGGATAAGGTAGCATGGGCGGTAAACACCTTTGAACCTTACAAGTCACCAGGTCCAGACGGTGTTTTTCCAGCCATGCTGCAGAACATCAGTGACACGGCACTAAAACTTCTCACTGAGCTTTTTAGTGTGTGTCTTATTAGAAGATATATTCCAAGGAGGTGAAGAGAGGTTAGGGTAATTTTCATACCTAAGGCTGGCCACTCGAAACCTAAGGATCCGGACCGATCAGCCTATCGTCTTTTGTTTTGAAGACATTGGAGAGATTGATCGATCTTTATCTGAGGACGACAATGGACAACCATATCATCAGTGGGGCTCAACACGCTTATCTAAGGGGTAAATCTGTTGAGAGTGCGCTACATGATGTGGTGAGTTACATTGAACGCGGCCTGCAGTATAGGAAGTATACATTGGCAGCGTTCCTTAATATAGAAGGAGCTTTCAATAACATTAAGATTGAGGCTATTAGGGAATCACTAGAATCATTAGGCATTCAAAGCTTCCTAATCGAATGGATTATTTTGATGCTGAATAGCCGAATAATTAATTCGAACTTGGGAGATGCATGCGTAAGGAAGATAGTGACTAGAGGAACTCCGCAAGGAGGAGTTCTCTCGCCCTTACTATGGCTCTTAGCCGTCAATGTCATTCTACGAGAATTTGACGCAAGAGGGCGGAAAATCGTTGCCTATGCTGATGACGTGGTTATACTGATCACGGGTAAATTTCTTTCCATGATCAGCGACGTCATGCAGTATGAACTTAACGAACTGTCCTCATGGGCCACTAGTAAGGGTTTATGGGTCAACCCGGGGAAGACGGAGCTAGTTCTTTTCACCAGAAGGTACAGGATTGGGCAATTTAGGCTACCGGTACTAGGGGGGACTGAACTAGGATTGAAGAAGGAGGCAAAATATCTTGGTGTGTTCCTTGATAATAAATTATCTTGGAAGAGGAACACTCAGGAGAGGCTTAAGAGAGGTCTCAACGCTTATTACACATGCAGGAACTCCATAGGTAAGAGTTGGGGACTCAAACCGATGGTAGTAAATTGGATTTACACCTCGGTGGTGAGGCCAATTCTGAGGTATGGATGTCTTGTCTGGTGGGAGGCAATGAGAATAGGAAGTCGTAGGAATCTATTGTCTAAAGCCCAGAGATGTGCTTCGATTGGCATAACGGGTGCCGTAAGAAGCACACCTCAGGCGGCACTTGACGTCATTCTGCATCTCCTACCCATTGAGGAGTTTGTGATGGGAATGGCTGCAAGGAGCCTGCTTAGACTTAGTGAACTAGGACTTACAGGATCAATCAGAATAGGACATTCCAAACTTTTAAACGAGGTCAATTTCGGTGGACATACCCTGGTTCCTTCTGGATCCACGGACTATATGTGCACGGAGGTCGATTTCGGGGAAAATCCTATACTGATTATTCCGAGTAGGAACCAATGGTTAGGTAGGGAGAAACTATTCAGTGGAGTATCGGTGTTCACTGATGGATCCAAAATGGGTACAGGCACTGGTGCAGGTGTGTATCTAGTTGAGGGAAACATCAGGAGGACGTATAGTCTCCCGGATATTTGTAGTGTATTCCAGGCGGAAATTCTAGGTATTCTTAGGGCCACAGAATTGATTGCAGGGAACATTGAAGTGAATACAGAGGTAACTCTGTATGTGGATAGCCAGGCGGCGCTGAAGGCCTTGAAAGGACATTTTGTCAAGTCTAGGCTAGTTAGCGACTGTAAGAGGGCTCTTAGGAGATTGATGAGGAATTATCATATCAGACTCTGCTGGGTGCGGGTCATTGCGAGATAAATGGCAATGAGGTAGCTGACGAATTGGCTAGGAACGGCTCAGCTTTGGATAGGACTGCAAGTGAAAGCGGTGTGAGACCACCTCTGGGCTTTTACTTCAGGTTAGTTGGGGAGTGGATTCGGGATAGACGAATTGGACAATATATCGAGATTAGATCTCGATAGACTGATAGGATTTGTCATGGTAATAGGCTGGCTAAGAGGGGGTCGCTGGCCTAGAGCGAGCGACACGGGGAGGTAGTACTTCTTCTTTTCAAATTCTTTCTATTCTTCTCTTGGTCTCGGCTCTCTCTCCACTATTTTCCTTCTTGCTCCTATCTGTAGTTATTTCTATTTTCTTCACGAAGGGACTCACAATGGACCTCATGGTCTCCCAGTGGATGCACAAGAACTCTTATGGGTGCTGTGCAACCCTTCTTTACCTACCTACCTACCTACCTACCTATATTTAACAAAAATCCATTAGCAATTATGCGTTTGTGCTGATATTTGTAACGCACAGAAAAAATCATCCAACACCCACCATAAAGCATACCAATAAACTCAGAATCACTTTTTGAGTCGATCTAACGATGTCCGTACGTCTGTCTCGCTCGACGGCTGGCTGTCTGTCCATGTAAACCTTGTGCACAAAGTACAGATAGAACTTTTTAAGATAATTCAATGAGATTTGGCACATTTAATGATCATAAATGCCTTAAATATAACAATATTTTAATGAAATTCGTATAAATTTTGTATCTTTGTGCCAAATTTCATGAAAGTCGATCCATAATTGACCATAGCTCCTATATAAAACTCTCTTCCGAAAATGACTTTAACGTGCATAAATCGAATACGAATGTTACGAAGTTTTATAAAAGTAGAATTCACAGTCACAAATTTTATGAGGATCGCTCCATAATTTACTATAGCTTCTATATAAGTCCACTTTCGGGAGTCACCCTAAATTGCATAAACTATTGTTAACGTAATATTCTGTATTCATGGGGTATCATATGGTCGGGCTTGATTGACTATATCTTTCTTACTTGTCTTTTTTTTTTGTAATTTATACTTATTTTTTTTTATATATTACATACACGCATACATGGTGATTTTGAAAAGATATTTTTATAAGGTGAAGGTAAAAAATTCGTACAAATGATTTTAATATTTTTGTTCTTATAAATTTTTAAATTCAAATATTTAATTATATTTTAATTTAATAAAGAAAATTAATTTTTAATTGTACAGTCTAATAACACATTTTTTAGTATCATATTTAAATTAGAATAAGTGTAGTTCAAGAAATTATTATATTAATTATATTGAAATAAAGATAAATTTTAGGCAAACGAAATTAATAATAATTAAATGTTTAGAATTAAAAAAAAATGAATTTTACACTTATTATTTAATTGGGATTAGAAAATTTTATTTAGTTTTTACAATTTGGTATCAAAAAATTTGGATTTTATAGTTTTTATGAAAAATTTGGATTTGATATTTTTTTACAGAATTTTACTAATACTTTTATACGAGGGCGGATCAATTTCGTGAATTTCGAGTGCCCATTAAACATTATTTCTTGCTAAAAAAAAAACCGTCAATCGAACCAAGGAAAAGCTCGATAATTACTGTGGGGACTCTGCACCATCGATTTCAATGGTAAAAAAGTAGTTTACTGGCTTTCGTTGCGGTCACACAAGTACAAATGGCGCTGAACGTTCTGTCGAAAAAATCCACGATATGGTGTTATAAGAACGAAGAGTAAGAGTGCGTGAGATTGCTGACGCCGTAGGCATTTCATATGGCAGTGTGGTTTCGATTTTAAATGATCAGCTGGGTTTAAGAAAGTTGTCTGCAAAATGGGCGCCACGTTTGCTCTCAATTGACCATAAACGTAAACGTGTGACAACTTCAAAGGATTGTTTTGAGTTGTTTAATCGCAATCCGAATGAGTTTTTGCGGCGTTTTGTAACTGTGGATGAAACATGGATCCATTACTGTACTCAGAAGAGCAGCAGTCTATACAATGGGTTTCTCCGGGTGAACCTGCTCCGAAGAAGTCCAAAGTAAGTTTGTCGGCCAATAAGATGATGGCAACAGTTTTTTGGAATGCACGCGGGATAATCCACATCGATTACCTTCAAAATGGAAAAACAATAAAAGGTGAATATTATGCCAACTTATTAGACCGATTTAATGGGGATTTAAAAAGAAAACGTCCCCATATAGCTAAGAAAAAAGTTATTTTTAATAAAGATAATGCACTCTATGAATTGGGCTACGAATTGGTACCTCATCCGCCATATTCTCCGGATTTAGCCCCTAGTGACTACTTCCTATTTCCAAACCTAAAGAAATGGCTCGGTGGAAAGTGATTCAACGATGAAGTTATTGACCAAAGAAATTCCTATTTTAAGGACCACGAAAAATCCTATTTTTTACGCAAAGTAAATGACGACAGGTGCTCAAAATTTGACAGTAGTCTATTAACAGCCGGTACTTGGTGGGAATAGTGTTATATTTCACATAACTATGAGGGAAGTTCGAAAAGTCACGGACTTATTGATCCGCACTCGTTTAATTCAATTTTATTATATGAACATTAACAAAAACTCTTAAATTTTATATTTTGTTTTAGTATTACGAATTATTCTATATATTAAATATATCAAATGTTTTAGAATTCACAATTGCTTTAAGTTACTTTAGATTTAATTTAGTTAATTTTTCATATTTAAAGAAAATTAAAAGTTTTAACACATTTTTAAGTAGTAAAAGTTTTAGGAAATTTTAAGAATATTCAACAAATTTTTCAAATTTCACTGCTTTTGTTAATAAATTCTATAGCAGCTCATGTGGAGATACAGAGATTCACGTATATTGCAATAAGTTTAGAATCCTTCATGTATGTGAAAATCCTCGTTCGGATCTTTTTAAAATCATCCAGGAGGATGTGATATATAAAATTGAATTTTGTGTGTTGAATCACCTTTGTTTCGGGTTCCAAAAACTTTTGAAATATCTTTCTAGTATTTATTAGGATTTATTTATAATATAATGAATCTTTTTTGTTTAAGAAATTTATAACTTTATTTTAAAATTTAAAATTTAAGTTGGTGTGATACTAATACCGATATTAAACAGTTGTTGATTTTTTATTTTAACTATTAGCTTTTAGGAACAAAAAAATAATGCGTAGTTAAAACTTGTATGTTTCTCAATAATAGATCAAATATGTATTAAAAAATATAATTACATAATCAGTAGTTTCACTAAAAGAAGACAAAATAATATATACAATGAAGGCTTATAAAAAAATAATGAGTGCAATTATCAGTTTTGACACTTTTTAAATCATGAACATATAAGGGCATAAAATTTAAAGTAGGTGAGAGTGCATAAGGTTACACATACATTTTCATTATTGGTATTATTACGATGAGATTGCAAATGCATCGACTAAGTAGCTGATGCCAACAAATTTCTAACACACAATAAATAATGTTGTAAGATGATGGATTACCCATATAATCAAGAGTTTATGTTAAATAACTAGCAGAATAAAATTTACTTTTAATGTAGAAAAAGAAATCATAACACTTTCTAAAACTACTAACAAATCTCAAAAATATATAACTTTAAATAACAATATTTCTGGGAAGACTTTCTGGAATTAATTTATCTAAATGTCATCCGAAATATGATGACATCAGCTTCAATATGATTATTTCACAAATGAGAAATATTTTTGAAAAATGCATTGTAATGCAGCTACATATTTTAAAGGGATTTTTCGTTAAATATGCTATTAAATTTTTTGATTTTTAATATATATTTTTAATATATTTGCACATTTGTAGATAAAAGAACAAGTTCCATTTTTCCTGGATTTACGATTTACGATGAAGTTGCCTAAATAATAAGTTTACGGTGATATTCAAAAGGCGTGGAGATAAAACTTCACCTTACGGAGTATTCCCATTTGCTACACTGTAAATGGTACACGCACCCATGTTGGATATTATAACCCTATTGGTTAGAAGTCTCCATATGAGGCTGATGATCGACTGGTGTATGTCCAGTCTTTCCAGGGACATTTTGATCACATTATTAAAGGCCCCTTCTATATGAAGAAAGGCCACTAATGCGAATCCCTTATGCTCGAGAGCTTTTTCAATGCATCCTACGAGCAAATATAGTACAGCCTTAATAGATTTGCCCTTCATGAAGTTATGTTAAGACGGTAATAATAGGTTAGGGTTGATCGTTCTACGAATACTGATAGGTCTGAAGTCTTTCAGTCTTGTTTGTGATGTATTACCCCCTTTAGAGATAAAGATCACTGTAATGGGTGATCCATTTCGAGGTTCCCTACTTTTTTTAAAGAAAAAAAAGCACAGAAAATTCAAATTTAATGGGGAATGTTTATTATCATTTGAAAGAACATTCTTTGGCATTTATTTTTTGAAGATTATGTCTATCAAATATTGGCCGTTTCTACGTCGGAGATTGTCCATCCGTTGAGTCCAATTTTCGATGACTCGTTCGAGCATTTCGACTGGTAACTGGCGAATGACACTCGTGATGTTTTCCTCCAAGTCCTGAATCCGCATAAACTTTACACTTTACATATCCCCACAGGAAAAAGTCTAACGGTGTGATATCACACGATCTTGGTGGCCAATCGACCGACCCAAAACATGAAATTATGTGCTCATCGAAGTGTTCTCTCAATAAATCCATTGATTGGTGCGAAGTGTGGGAAGTGGCGTCGTCCTGCTGAAACCAAATGTCGTCGAGATACGAGCTTCAATTTCAGGCATCAAATAGTCGGTTTTCATGGCACGATAGCGGTCGTCATTGACGGTTATCACCGGCATCATTTTTAAGGAAATATGAACCGATGATTCCACCGGCCCACAAACCACATCAAACCGTTGTTTTTTTCTGGATGAAGTGGCAGTTCTTGAATCTCTTCATGTTGCTCTTCGTCCCAAATGCGGCAATTTTGTTTGTTTACATACCCATTGAGCCAGAAATGGGCCTCACCGCTGAACAAAATTTGCCTCGAAAACGTCGGATCTTCTTGGAACTTTTCAAGAGCACATAGAGCGAAGCGATGTCGCTTGGGAAGGTCGAGCGGCTTTAGTTGTTTCACAAGCTGTATTTTGTACGCTTTCAATTTAAGATCTCGACGTAAAATGCGCCAAGTCGTTCCATACGTCAGTCCGAGTTGCTGCGAGCGGCACTGAATGGACAATCCACTGTCTTCGTGTACACTCTCAGCTACGGCCGCTATATTTTCTTCACAGCGAGCTGGACGTCGACTATTCGGTCAAATATTATCCAATAATGAATGCTGGGTCTCAAAATGATTGATGGTGTTGCGAATAGTACGCTCAGTAGGCCGATTATGTTGACCATAAGTTGAGCGAAGTGCACGAAACACATTCCTCACAGAACGTGAATTTTCGTAATAAAATTGAACGATTTGTAAATGTTGTTCAGGAGTAAGTTTTTCTATTATGAAATGCCAAACAATACTAAACAAAAATAACATGACAGCAAACACGACTCATACGTGATCTGTCAAAAAAGGGCTATTGAAAATGATTAACCAATGTAGTTTACATGCAACAGAAGTAGCTGTGCAATTGTTAGTGTTTTGACGTAGGAATCAATATCACCACAACCGTTGACGTTCGCGGGATTAGGGAGAAGTTGGCACAGAATATCATTTTGTTCTATCTAATTTCTCTTCCTCCTGTTTTGAAAGTGATTAGCCCTGGGTAAGCAGACCGCTATGTTAAAGTCGATATATAAGCGGTCAGAGAATGAGCAGTCATTGAACACAAGATCGTATTCTACCTGATCCCGCAGCATATAGCAGCTTGAGGTTGTCCGCAAACTTCTTCGCCAACGATCCTATGTACTTGGAATAGTGCGATCTCCTCTCCTTTTTCTACCATTCGGAGGAGAAACGCTGACGAGGTTGCTTTAGAATGGTGAAGATTAACTTGCGTTATTTTCACTATGTGTGTCCTTTGGGATGATTATGACGTTGACGTCAACTACTTCGTTCACTCGCTCAAAAAATTCACCCACAAACTCGGAGTTTGAATGAGTGTTCTCCAGAGTAAGAGAAATAGCAGTCTCCTCACAAGACATTGCTTCTGGAGTTTGATTATCATCGATCTGAAGTGGTCTGTCTCTGTGATCCCCTCGGTAGACCTGTAGTAAGGTTGACTCAAAGCCATAGTATATCTACCCACTTTTGTCGCAATGAGGTGGCAGTGACTCCTTGTTCATGAAGATTACAATCTTTCTGGATGCTCCGTTGGATTCAGAAACTCTGGTTATCTTCCAGTCGCCTATAGGGATCTCTCTCTCCATGGGATCTCTTTAATGGAAACCACATCCAGTCAAGTGACATCCAAAAGAGCGATAGCCTGCTTTAGGAGCAATGCTGATCGCCTATTTGAGCAGGCAATTAATTTTACTCGGTTTTGATATCACCGGGGGAAGGATCCGGGGTTCTCTTACAAAACATTTCAGAAGACTCCCATCAGCTTCCTACGCACAATCCGGATCGCTATTATCGATGACAGCTCGTATAAGATGGCCTTAGGCAATATCACTATACAATTTGTTCATTGGGTTGTAGGGCATTGGAATCTTGGTCCCGGGCTGTTGGTTTTGCCGCTGAGCCTCCTCATCTGAACGTTACTGTTTAGGTCGGTCCGTCGACGTGGGGGGAGGGTTACACTGAAATTCGGCCAGCAATGATTTAGCACAGTTAAGAGAAATAAGTTCCTGAGGAGAAACATATTCGTCAGGCTGTTTACCCAACCAGAAACCGTTCGGCGGTACGTCGTCTTAAAAAGGCCTTTCTGGCGGATGCGGTGTACATTTGGGACAAATTGTTGCTCTTTCGGAAAGGAGGCTCAATTCCATAAACCGAAAACTGGTTCGTATTTCCTTCACTGGCGGGGAGAGGTAACGCTAGGGAGCTCGAAGTCTTGTTCGCAACTCCTTTGATTACAATATGCACTGGGGTAGCCGCCGTCTAAGCTGGTTTCAACGAAGGAAGCCGTCAAGCGTCTTGTGCCAGCGGGGGCCAGAGCAGCTTTTGATGTGCTTGGTTTGAAGCTCCTACTGTTTGTCGTTCCGTATTACCCTTCATATTTATATTTTGTTTATTTGATTCCATAATTTTATTACCACGATTGGTACGTGGACTAGGCTACTCAACATTTACAACCGATCCGTGCTCTGGCGTCGGAGGGGAGTTGTTAGCGACTAATCTCCTTTAACACTAACTAGCCATTCAAGTTCTCGGCAAAGCTACCAGACACCATAACCTTACAAGTTGTGACATTTTTATTCCGCGGACAGTGACTAGACATGGTCTAAGCTCGTGCCATTGCTTAGGTTTGACCTAAATAATGAAAAAGCTCCCCCTATCTGCTTCTTGGAGACGCGCTCGATGGGAGATCTGTCAATTCTACATGAGTTCGAACTTAGTTTTGTCAAATGTCATCTCGATATGTTTATTATGTGGGATTTATGCAAGTTTAATTGATTTTCGAGAATTTGGATTGTATGGGAACCATGTTAAATATTGGACCAATTATTGTGAAATTATGTTTATATATTTATACTTATATAGAACTCATATATATAAAATTTTATACTGACATTAACATTAATTTGAAATTTATGCATGTTTAAGTAATTTTAGATAATGAAAGCTACATGAAAATATGAAAAATTACATTGTGCAATAATTTCCCAATTTTTTTTTGCACACATAAAAAAATCGAAATATGAGTTAACCTAAAGCCTATACACAGAAAAATTTATCAAATAACCTATTACTTGATTCAATAATTTTTTGTTAATGGTTTTCAAAGTTTATGAAAAGATACAAAACTTGATGTCTGATAAATTATCTTAAAATAAATCGGAAAAGAAAAACATTAAAAATGTATGTATGTATTTTGTAAAATTTCTTGTTAAATTGTTTTTTCGTGATTCAAACGCACCAAGGATTTGGATAACATGTTAAAAATTTTGTCTATATTTATTATCAGGGTAACTAAAAATATGTAAAATCATATTTTTCCCGAGCTTCAAATGTGCCAAACTGTTAGTTATTTATCCGTTTCAGATAGCTTTTAGAATTTGGGCATCGATTTTCTATAGCATATTTTTGACTTATCGGCATATTTTATTATATTTTCATAGACAGTCCTTATTTTGCAGCATATTTTCATAAATTAATTAGCTTATAATTATATAATAACAAAAAAATTTCGCATATTTTGCATCCTATAGAATTTTTTACATATTTTAATAGATCAAGTGATCATGAATGTGAACCAACCTGACGCACGAACAAAAGATCTGATTCGTCTAACATCAATTGCAGAGAGATCAGATAGACCGTGCATATACGGACTGCCAAATTTAGCAGTCCTTATATTTGTAAGAGCAGGACAGTGACAAAGAAAATATTCCTCTGTCTCTTCTTCCTCCTCGTTAAAGTAACTTCTACAATAGTCGTTAAATGGGAGTCCTAGTCTCCTAGCGTGTACACCAGCAAACAAGTGTCCTGTAATAATGGCTACAAGTGTTCGTAGCTACCATCCTGGCAATCCCAGAATGAAACTCGACCGTTTCCGATAGTACTGGTTCCATATCTGTCTTGAGATAGAACATGCGGACTCGTTTGTCCATCTCTGTTGAGCTATTCTCGACAAGTACTGCAGTATCATAGATCTGCAAGATGACAGCGGTATGCCCACTAACTGATGCGTTCCTTCACTTTGAAGAGGGGAACCAGTTCTGGTAAATTCATCCGCATTAATATTTCCCGTAGTACTTGAGTGACCCCTTACCCAGACTAATTCTAGGTTTGAATGTCTCGCCATCTCATTTTAAGATGTCCGGCATTCATGTAGCAGCCTCGACGTCGAACAGACACCCGAAAGAGACTTAATCGCTGATTGACTATCGGTTTACCGCTCTCCTAATGGCTGAGATCTCCGCTTGAAGAGCAATGCAGTGATCCAGCAATTTAAAGGGGATGTTCTTCCTATATGCGGAAATAAAAATACCTCCCCCAAACCCTTCAGAAAATTTGGATCCATCAGTGTAAACCTTAATCGATCCGTCTCTTACAGTAGGATCTGCTGAGATTGAAATTGAAAAGCCTCTGGCCAGAAAGGGTTTTTGAACACTATAATCAATATTGTCAGGAATGTCATCCGAGATTCCTAAAATGGTCACATGAAAATAGCTTCTACCATTCCGTGCATCTATAGTACTGAGCCTAGTCGCCGACATGATGGCGATTTGTTTTCCATTAGATCCACTGGCATCCAGTTCATCAGAACGAATAATGGTGTTGTACGAAGCGCACATGTAATTAGTAGCGCTGAGCTATGCAAAACCTTTTTGAAGATTTCGCAAAAGGTGGATTTTTCCATCGCTTTCCACTATACTATCGCTCCATACATAAGTATAGTCTTGATTACCATGTCGAAGAGCCATTTAGTATTCTTAGGATTTAATCCCCAAAATTTCTCTATGGTCTTCCTACATATATAAAGAGCAATGTTTGCCTTTGAAGCCCAGGCCTGGGTGTTCTGGAGCCAGGACAGTTTAGAGTCCAGTATTATACCCAGATACTTCGCACTGTCTGATACCTTTAATTCAACTCCATTTAGGCAAGGGATTACCTTACTTGCGGTCTGCATGCTGCTGGGGTTGCTCTGTCAAATGCATTTGTTAGCAATTCTACAGAGGACACAGTGTCCCTCCGATTATGAATAGCTATGGAGTTCGGGAGGAATTGGGACAGAATGTCATATTGTTCCGTCCAGTTCGTTTTTCTCCTGTTTTAAATCAGGGTTACCCCTAGTAAAAGGACTTTTATAGTGAAGACAATGTACAAGTGATTGGGGAATGAGCAGTATTTACTAGCGTAATATCGAGAACCTCCCTTCTATTATAAACTACAAAGGTTGGTTCCTTACCGTTGTTTAAAACGTCCAAGCTACTACTAAGGATAAAATCAAAAGGAGACTCACCCCTTGCATTGGTATCACGAGCAGTATATTTCTGTCATTTGCCGCCTTTGTTATTGCGTGAACTTTAGTATTTGGTAGTGGTTCGCTGCTATCATGGGCCATATAGCTAGAGACAATATAAATGGTGCCACGAGTTGTCTCCCAAGCCACTGCAATCGTATCTTCATCATTGAAATCCTACCGAACCCTGCAGCGTGTAGCAGCATAAAGTTATTTGCACGAAGTCCGCAAACTCTTTCACTTGAGATCCATTCTCCATCCGGAGCATCAACGCAGCTGAAGCTGCTTTAGAGTGGTGAAGATTAACTTGCGTTATCTTCACCATGTGACGGAGTTGGATCGTTATCGTCCTGAATCGGTCTGTCTCTGTCGATTCCTCGATAGACATGTAGAAAGATAGACTCGAAACCGTATATATCTTTCCACTTTTCTCTCGAAGGCACGACAGGGACTCATACTCTGATACTCTGGTCATCTTTCAATCATTTTTGGGGATCTCAGGGTTACCGAACCGAACTCATTCGAATCTCCTCTGTTTTGGACACAAATTTCATTATGGATAATTTAATAATATCTAAGATAAATATTACATTTTGTATGAACAATTTTGGCGAAAACTTTTTCTGTTTTATTATTTAAGCGGTTTTTGTAAAAAGTTTTGACAGATTTTGATTTATAAAATAAAAAATATTTTTCATTAACTGATAAAACTAGTCTTAAGCAAATTATTTTTTTATCGAAACATGCTTTTTTAATCGTATGGTCCGTAAAATTTAAGCTTAATTTCACGAAATTTGGAAATTTAGATTTTCGGGAGTTCAGAAAAAATAAATAAAATTTTTAGATAGACAATGTTGAAGATAAATTCATCATTTCTTTTTCTATTTATGACAAACTAATTTTTTCCAAAATAATTTTTACTTTATTTCCTATTGCAAACTTTTCATCGTGTTTAATTTCTTTTAGTTGAAAAATTCATTTCGGGGGGGGGGGTTTCCTTCCCTCCACCCTCGTGGACCCGTGCCTGCTACCATGACTATATGAGGAAAGGTCCTAATCTTTTATATAGTCTTATTCTTTAAATCTACCGGCAGCTACAGAGAAATCAGAAATCAAAAATTTAGGTTCCATCATGTTTTATTAACAAAACTAATATTTATATGATAATTTAACAATTGTTTTAATTCGATCAGTTACTAAATTTATTTTATGGAATTTATATTTTAATCAATAATATTTAAAAATTCTATCCGGATTCGAACCCAGCAAAAATTAGTAATCAACAAGACATAACATTTTTTCAAAATATTAAAGAATAAAAAAAAATGCGAATTGAGTGAACAAAGAAATGTATAAAAAATTAAAATATACATCTAGTGGATGTTTTCTAAAAAACCGGTAACTTAAATAAAAGTTATTCTTCTTTTCAGTTATTACAGTTAACCTATATTGTGGAATTAAATACATTTTATTAAATAACTTAATGAAGAAAAGAAGTAACAAAAGATGTGGTGTATTGGTATAACAAAACCTTTTGAATTTAACAGAACTATATGGTATACTAATAGTGATCAAAACTTGTATGTTAAAGCAAGAATTTTAAAATATATAAAATGTAAAATTTGGATCTCACATAGATTTTGGTACTCCCACGATGAAAGATCATTCACGTTGCTTGTATAGATTTTTTGATCCAAATGATGGCTTTTGTTATGGTTTTTTAGGCTTTTAGATTATTTAAATTTCTTTCTTTTACTACTCCTTTCTTTTATTGAACAATTTTTTCTCTGTTGATTAAATTTGCATGTGGTAAGAGCCCCTAAGTTCGGCATGTACCTGTCGTCTGCATTTTTTAATTTAAACCTAAATAAATAAGAAGAGCGATTATTAAATATTAACATAAGATCAATTTTTCAATGAAAATATGTTCTTCTCTCTAAATATGGCTATAGCGAACACTTTTCCTCGGTCCCATTGATTTTACCTATATTTTCATACAAATAACTATGTTTATAACGAACACCCATAAATACTAGTTTTAGATAAATAAATTCGCACATTTCAAAATGTTTCAAAAATATAAAAACTAAGAGAAATATCTTTTATTTAATTCAATGTAAATGGAAAAATTTTCGTTAAATTTAATTTAAATTATTGTACAAATAAAAGAAGAATATTATATTTATAGTTATTTACCTTTTTATCATAACGCATACAAATTTATCGAAAATAACTAGAAAATAAAGTAAAATTATAAAAGTATTTAAAACTAAATATTAGAAAATCGCTATATTTAAAAATCATAAATACAGCTAAATTACGCTTTAATTACAAATATTAGTATCGTCATGAAATACGAGTATTTTGTTAACAAATATATGTATCAATTTAAAAATGGTATTTTACCATAATAATTTGAGTTATATTTTATCAACTAAGTATCCTAAGGGAAGTTTCTAATGTAAATAATTTTATGAAAAAGTATTACTTTTCTTATTTTACTGGACGCCGACCTTAGAAATAAAAAAGGTCCACCCGCCGATGCCTGTTTTATAGTTGGCATAGACTGTCGACTTCGGGTAATTCGAATTCTTGAATCCTAAAGTCGGCATCAGTTTTTTATTCTTATTTTAATAAAACTAATAGTCAACCGACCATGAAATAAAATGCTTTTTTGGGATATGTACACTTTTTTAGTATTAATATCAATGCACATGGTTTGCATTTTATTTAAATTTTAATATCATAGATACAATAGTGTGTCGGTAAAAAAAACCAGGATGCTGCATATTGGAAAAATATTTCATGTAATATTAAAAGTTGTCATAATTTTCATTCCAAAGATTGAAAATCAAGGATTTTGCACATTTTTTTAGCACTGTTTTCATAAAATTTGTGTTTTTTAGCTGTTATGAAAAAAATATTAAGAAATTCAGTCCCTTAGAGCACTTTTTAATATATCATAGGTGTACATTCTTTCAATTTATTTATTTATTTATTTTTTTGCAAGAAGTTGACGAAATTCCATATCCTTCTCCTTTTATGGGTAAAGTATTAAAAAAATAGTTTTACTGAAATTTTAATCAATATTAAAATAATCTTAAAAAAATCTGCACGTGGACCGAAGGGAGAATAGAGCAAGTAGAGCGCACAGAACTACAACAATCAACAACGATCGAGTAGGCAAAGCCTACTAGAGTTGCAGTGATCGCACATCAGCAACCGGGATCGGCAAGAACAACAGACATCACACGCAGAAGAGGCAACATAGTGACATTAGAGTCCAACTACTAAGAACGGCTCTATAGGGAGCCACCTCCGCTAAGTCTTCTACTTCTCCTAGTAAAAACTTCGCGCGTAAATGCACCCAACCTTGCTAAAGTCCTACTGTTCTCTAAGCCCCTACTATAATTCCATCCCGCCCTTACCCTTACCAACTGAATCCCTAATGTCATCATAGTACGGACACGTAATAATTACGTGAAACGGATTCTCCAGTTCCCTTCCACACTCACAGTTCGGAGTATCGGACAGACCTTTCTTATGCAAAAATGCATTGACCGAGCATGTCCCGTCAAAGCCAAAGTCCGGGCGTTCACGTACAAATTCCGCATCACATATGAATTCACATGTTACCCTCCCTTTGTCGCTGTCCGTCCATTCCGTCCTCCACCTAGAAACAAGGCACTCGTCTAAGAGTGCCTTGTTTTACCTAACATCCCAATTCACCAGATCAAGAGCAGAAACCCAGTCATGCGCAGGAAGTGGTAGTCCCTTCTTAACTTTGAAGATAATACCACCACGTATTACCTCCAAATCAAAGGTGCTATACTTAGCAAAACCTGCAGTACATCGGTCAAAACCGTTCCTGCCAACAACAGACATGACACTCTCATACCATACAGGAGCACCGAACGCTGCACAACCAACGAAAAGCATATATAGTACCAACAGCACGCTTTCTGAGGCCCCAGTCACTTCTAAGGATGCGTTTGACTTTACCTACAACAGCAGAAAAGTTATCTCTAACGAGAGTAAGATGAACTAAAAATTTCATCCTCTCCCCATCATGATTCCCAGATATTTGAGCTCGGTCGCATATCTGAGATTAACGTTGACAGATCGAATGAGACGAGGACGACTGCGAGATAATTTGCCCTTGAGCAATATTATCTCGGTTTTGTCCATCGAACATTCGACGCAGTAGGTTAGGAAAAATGTTTGCAATCCAGATGCCTTTTTTATACCACTCTAAATTAATAAAAAAAAATGTGTAATAGAAAATTTACGCTACTTCAGCGATAACTACCTACTTACAATATACCAATACATCTACACATTTATTAGCTACTGCACAAAAAAGTTTATATGCTTATAAAAGCTGTTTAATATATTGTAATTAGGCTTGAGTTTGAAGTAAAAATCAACTATCGGTACAAGCGCCACTACAAATACTAACATGAAAAAAAAATGAAAGTTTTTATGAGAATGTTTAATTTTAATCTATTCAAACAACAGGTCACCAATTAAGCATACAAGTATTTATATGTCACTTGCGTATTTACGAAGTTAAGATAATTAAATTTCAACAAATGTATGATGGGGATACAAACACACAGAATGTGTTCAAATGAACTTCAAAGTCTGGCACAGTAAACGTAAGTATTTTTTTTGTACACAATTTGTGTACTACTTAAATGTGGAACAATCTTTAATGATCCTAAATGTAATCAAGTTAAAATGCAATATTTAGCACGACCGACATCATTTATACCCTCCTCTCAGATAGAGAAAAAATGTTTTATTATAAAAAACTGCTTATTATACCCTACACCATCGATCGAACGATTTAGCGATGTCCGTCTGGCTTGCTGACAGTACATGAAAACCTTGTGAACAAAATACAGATCATATAGACAACTTAATGAATTTTGCACATTGACGAAGCTTAAGTATAGCAATATTTTAATAATATTTGACACAAATAACTTTTATATAACTATAAATCAGTAAGAGAAAATTTATAAAGATTATTCCATATTTGTCATAGCTGCCATATAAACCCGTTTCGAATTATGTTTGACACAAACGACAAATTTTATGAGTATCGGTCAGTAATAGATAATAGCTCCCACATAAGGCCCGCTTTGGGGAATCACCTCAAAGTGCATAAATCCATACATATCTTAGTGTTACCATAACGAAATGTTATAGTAAATTATATGGTCGGACTTGATCTACTATAATTTTCTTACTTGTTTTTTTTTAACATTTTTCCAACTGTTATTTTGCACACTATGTAAGTATATATATATATATATATATATATATATATATATATATATTGTATATATTTTTTGTATACTAGATAGTCATGTGATGAAATTCGATTAAAAATATATATTTTTTGTATAAATTAGAAATTGATCTACGGAGTTATAAATAAAAGCAATAATTCTACGAAAAATGTCTAACATGCTTAAGGCCTAAATACATACAATAATTTTGCTTCAACTGCAATTGACAGCTGGAGTAGTTAGTGAAGTACGTCAAAGATGAACAAATTTTAAGGTAAATACAATTTGACAGTTGTTTTTCTTTTCTTTTTATTATTTTTTCGCTGAGTTCGAGAAATATAACTTAATGCTTATATTTTGTTAATATAAAAATAAAAATTTTAAATAATGCAACGACTGGCATCATATTTTTTTGTGTTGCGTTGCTATCCTTTACAGTTGAAGCGAAGGTATTGTATGTGGTTGTATCTATGTGGTATATGTATCTATGTACATTAGGATGGCCCCGTTTGTATGAAGAGGAAATATAGTAAATTACCGTTTCTTAAAATGTTCGCTGTAGCATTATACTTTCGTGAGCTGGAACAGAATGAAAAATGTACTTCTTTCGTTTTTTTTTTATTTTTCATATTTTAAAAGCACAATAAAGGTCCTCATAAAACTCTCAAAACTTTCGCAAACTGTATAATGTATACAAGTACTGTCAAAAATTGTATGAAAAATCATTCTCACAACACTTATAAATTTGCGCCACTATTTAGTCTCGCAAACTTGTGATGTTTAATTGTGCATTTATTTATTAATTAGCTGTCTTTTCTTTATATTTAAAAATTACTAATAAATGCGACGTAAAAAATTATAGTTACATCAATTATAGTATATATCATATATCTTTGATTTAAAAAATTTTTGCTATTACTTGCAATGATTTCTTATTTTCTTAACCTTAATATTGCACAACATATGAAAAGGGGGTTCGCGAAATACCTCGCTTAAATCTACGAAAAAAACTCAAGCGTTAAAATGAGTAGTCTTAATATAAAAAATTTAGTATCATAAGAAATTTCTTTTAGAAGTGCATTTGGTGACATAATAAAAATTTGGAATCAGGTTAAAATGTGTCCGAAATTTAGCAATTTTTCACAAAAATTTAGATATTTGAATTTTTTACACATACATATTTCAAGAAATAATACAATATCCCAGCAAAACAACGATCATGCGCTTCCAAAAAAGAACTTTTCACCACTTCAAAACTAGAATTAAGAGCATATTTCGTGATTTTTTGGAAGTTAATTATTAATAACTTCCAAAAAAAGTTAAAATACATGTATTTTTAGCAAGAATAAAGGTAGATAATTTCTAATAAATTTAAAATTATATAAATTTTAATATCGCTAAAACAGAATTTTAAGAGAATTACTTCAAAGGCAATGAATAAGAAGCATAAAAGAAGGACATCCTAAAAATTGCAACCATGAGATAAGCACTTCCTTCCAATGACAACAAGACATGTATTTCTGTGGTACTATTTCTTGTGCCACTTGAATAAGGAATTCTTTTAATATTAATCAGTAAGGCTATAATTTGAATTTCTTTCAATATAAACGGCTACAGAATTTTTAATTTAATAACTCTGAAAAGAAAAAATTCTGATTTTGAAATCTCAGGGTCAGAATCCGGACAAAATAGCAAAAAAATTTAATAGAGGGAAGGCAGTTGTGTACAATTATTTAAATAACGTGGAAAGATATGGAAAAAACATGAAAGGGCGGAAGAAAATGGCAACAACTCCAAAAGAAAGACGAAGAATTCCAAATGACATGGTCCGACAATGGTTTAAAGTTGTAATTTCCGATGAAAATAAAATAAAAAAATTTAATATTGATGGTCCCAACGGGTATAATTATTGCTTCCATGACCTAAATAAGGAGGAATTATTTTTGAGCCGCAGACACAGGCGAGAGGGCGGAATAATGGTTGGGGTGTCATTTCGTATTATGGTACCATAGAATTGGTTTTTGTATCCAACAAAATGACTGCAACGACTTACAAAAACATTCTGGAGGAATTATTTTCAAAATTTAATGATTTCTTTGGACCCATATCTTGGACGTACTAACACGACAACGCTCCGATTCATACCGCCAGAGCAGTAAAACAATGGATTAATCAACAAGGTGTTCAACTTTTGGATTGGCCCCCATATTCACCTGACCTGAATCCAATGGACATTTTAATTAAAAATAGCATTTTATTTTAACAATTCTTAAAAAAATTGTAAGGAACCTTCGGTTACCCGGGTTTGCAGCTGTTTACCTCAACTCACTCGTGTCCAGAATTTTTCTATAAATAAAGATCATTCAAGTATTGGTTGTAATAAACCAAATGTATAGTGTATAAATGTGTATAATGAGATGCTTAGAGGGTATGTTATTATATTAATTATTAATTTATCACTTCAGTTCTTATTATTTTGTGTTAATTTCACTGGGTATTACTCCGGTTATTATTATTATTATTATTATCATTATTATTATTATTATTATTATTATTATTATTATTGCATATCTGGTGATACCAGAAATGCTGCGCTGTACCACCTGATTTCGCGCTATTAAGTGCCAGTAAAACTTCATCATAGATTTTCTGATTTGCTGAAGCGTATTAGATTCAGAATTCTTTCTGTGAAGGCCTTCCTAAGCGTCCTCCAATATCTCTATACAATGGTACCAATTTCGACCATTTGGAAAATTTGTCGGTGAACACAAGCATCATTGAATTTCCTTGTATTGACCTCGGCAAAGGGCCTACAAAATCTATGCAAACGATTGCCCAAGGTTTCCCCGCAATATGTGTCCTTCGGAGAGTTGTTGGCTCGGTTTATACTGCTGATAAATTTTACAGCTTCGGACGTACTTCCGAATATGCCTGAACATTCCGGGCCAGTAATACCAGTTAGTTACCCTTGAAATTGTTTTTATATACCCAGATGACCTGCTGTCGGGGCGTCATGATTTTCTTCCAGTACTCTTTTTCTCTGAAACGACGGTATATATAATTTCCAGAGCATACATTCTTCGTCTTCGTCGGCAGCTGGTGGATGACGAAAAAGTTGTCCCCCAACTATTGAAAAATCTGGGAATATCTCGAGGTCTTTCTCCACCTCTCCACTTATTTAACCACCACATGCACTTCGGGGAGTTCTCTTGAACAGTTTGGTAAACGTCCATTGGGTCACGACATTTAGCTTTCCTCGCTGATACTGCATGTCAAATTTATACTGCTGAAGCTCCAGCGCCCATCTATCTATACATTCTACGTTGGACGAATAATATGCTTCTGCGGGATTTAATCGTCGGCTTGCGTACGATACCACTTTTTCGTAACACCTTCTCTAGATTTTCCATGTGTTCTTCGAGAGTTGCTCAGTACCACGATGTCATCAATATAGGAAAACGCATGAGGTTCCATTTCGGTTCCAATAACTTTGTCAAGCGTTCTCTGGAAAGTTTCACTGAAACAAACCCTTTACTGTAACTGTAAATGTAGTGTACTCTTTGCTCTCTTCTGCCATAGATATTTGCCAGTATCCATTCCTGTGGTCGATGCTGCTTATGTACTTGGCGTTATGAAGGCGATTTAGGATAGCAACTGCCTGTAGTCGATGCACAATCTCAGCTTCCCATTTTTCTTGGGTGTAATGACAATGTGTGCACTGTATGGACTCGTTGACGGCTCTATGCATCCGTTTTTTATCAGCTCGTCGATTTCCTCGTTGGTAGACCTTTGCATCTCGGGATTCCGCTGCGTATGCCTTTGTCGCACCGGTCCGTCATCTTTGAGAACTAATTTGCGTTCGGTTAGGATTGTTGGACCTTTGATATATGTGAATTTTTCTAACTTCCTTATAACTTCTTCTTTACTGGGCTTCCTCTCACGTGTTGCTTCAGCTACTTCAGCATCACCAGATGTGTAACAGGCCTAAATTTCACCATCTGGTTACCACACTGCATCTCAACCTCCTCCACTCTCAGAAACTCTAATCCCAATAAAACATCGCGTAGCATACTAGGCACTACTCCTACCTCCATATTACAGCTTTTACCACCTAAACGCACCTCTACACTAAGAATCTCACTCACGTACTGTTGCACCATTTGCTAGACTGAGTCTGTTCTCTATTGGAATCAACATGTTGCATTCTTTTAGTTGCTCTGCCACACTCTCACTCACGTGACTTCTTAAGGGATCTGTATCTATAGTCGCTTAATTCTTCTGGTTACCTATTACGATATTCGCCAGCAACCTCGTTTCGGTCTGTTCGAAAGCTCTTACTGGTGCAAGAGCCGCGATCTCCCCTTGCTGTTGACTCGGTACTTTGGAGTTTCCAGCATTTCTTCGGCAGCACTCCCTCGTTCTCACACCTCTTCTATCACACTGCCAACAATACAGCATACTTTTGTTCTGGCAGAACCGATAGCCGTGATTTTCTAGTCCGAATCTTCTGCAGGCGGCTGTGGGATTAATGGGCACCTCGTGTTTTACTGAAACTACTTGATGCTTCCTGTCACCTCGTTGCTGTGTATACCGCGTGTTCTAGTTATCATGACTTATTTCGGGGTGGTTTGTGCGGATAACCTCAAATATCTTCTTCGGATACATTTGGTAGTCTACCAGGCAATTTTTAAATATTCGGTTCACTTGTCACTCTGAGCTGTACCCTGCCTATCTCATCATATTTTGAAGCACCATGACGCATTTTTTAAAGCTCCTCGTAGCTTTTGCTACCGTCTGAGAATTTCGTCGTCAAAGCCTTCAAAATAGCAAAGGGGAAGAAAGAATCTTGAAAAATTATCGCGAAATCCTTCCAAATTTTCCATTGACGGTTGTTATTTCTGTACCACAATAAATCCGCTTCCTTCAATAGCTCTGGCATCGTCCGTAGTAGCATATTTTTGTCTAGACCATATGCTTCTGCTAACTCTTCCACACGTTCTATAAATGAAATAGGGTTCTTTTCGCCATCATAGCGGAATGACCACTTCCTTTCACTTCCACTTTATATTTATTGAGCCACTTGCAAATTGCTATTTTGTTGAGAAAGTGTTGTTTCGTCAAGCCATCGTGTTGACTTGCGGTTTTACACCTCTTGTTTACTATCTCCTATTGATTTTTTAATCTTGGATGTAATCCGAGATTTCTTTAGTCCCTGCATTTTCTGAGTGAAAACTTCCAAGAAAATGTTCTATCACTTGACCCAGAGCAGTGCTTACCTCCTACCACTTCAAACAGATTACAAATCTTGCTGAAGCTTTTAATCCTACTGATTGTATATCAGTATACCATCCTTTGTCCCATCGACCTTCGGAACATATGAAATGAAACAAGTTACATAGGTGAATGTAATTCGCCTCCAATCCAGATAGGTGTAATCCATCCCTCAATCAATAAAACGACCCTTTATTTTCTTATACTATATTTACATTTCAAAAAGTTATTCTAAATAATTATGTGGGTCAAAATTCCAAGAAATTTGGGCCTAACAAATTAAAAATATTTTTTAACACTCTTTACACAAGTGGTCTAATACACGTTAATGGCATGGGAAATTCGCAATAACTAAGATTTTTTTTCTTTTTATATCTTGTTTGACATATAATTATATATAGATTATGATCCTTTACCTTTTAATTAAAAAGGAAGGTATTTGATAGCCAAGTTTTTCTAAAAACTTTAAAAAGGACATATTTTTCCAAATAAACGCACCCTACAAACTTAAGGTCCGAACCGATTTCACACAAAGAAAATTTTAGGGGGAGTCAAAATTCAAAAGTTGGTAAATTTTGTTGCAGTCTAATGTACATATATCCCAATTCCAATAAACATACACACATCAATAGAAGACAGACATAAATGTTTTTATAAGCATATATTAGAGTATCCAATTATTCGGGTTTTCATATTAATTGTTTAATTTGAAAAATAATTATTCGGTGTTAAAAGTTGATTGGTTAAGAACCGATTAATGGCAAATTATTCGATTAACCGAATAGTCTTAATAATGCATGTATTTAATCTATTGAAATAGTTATTTAGAACCTTTCACAAAAGGTTCATATTATCAGTTCTTTCACCCATTTTTATGAAAAAATTTCATTTTTTGATCTAATACTACAAAATATTCTCATAATTCAGCTCTTTTTAATAAATCTGTTTTATAATGTAACTCCCTTTATTTTTTGTGTTAGATTTTTTGTAATAAAAGTCAAAAAATATTGTTTGTAAAATATTTTGTTGATGAAAGTTTAAATTTTAATGAATAATGCATATCACTTTGAATTTACTTTATTCAAAACTATGTCTTCAGAATTTCTGTTGTCACAAGTTTAAGTATTTATGAAGTTATCATGTTATAATCTTTTGCCGCATTTTATTAAACATTATATTCTAACAAAAAAAGAACATCCTAAGAAGTCAATAAGATTTCTTAAAAAAAAAAAAAAATTATGCGTAACATTATTTTTCATTTGTTTAAAATAATTCTTTATATTTGCAAAAATGATAACTTAATCTCAACGTTTTATAGCAGAACAAATCATTTAAATCTCTTTTTAATAACATCTTTGCATACTGTTTAGATGGGAGGTAATGAAAAAGTACTTTCCTAAAAATGACTTATTTATTTTTACTGGGAACTGACAGACATTTAAAGAATGCAGTGACATAAATTTATCGTATAATTAAAAAATGTTTCTAAATTTATAACTTTAGAACTAAATTTCGGATAATCGGTTATTCGACACAAATTATTCGGTTTATTCATTATTCAAAAATATACAATTTTAGATTATTCGCAAAGTTAATCCAAAATTAAACGAATTGCCGAATGACGGTTAGTCGATTGGATGCTCTAGTATATAAGTGTATGACTTACGTATACATATGTTTGTATGAATGGTAGATAATATAGTTTTCTAAGATCATGACTGCTTCAAAAGCGCTGAGGCACGTAATGATGTAATAAAATCATTTCACACCTCATGAAATGTTGGAAATTTCCGACAAAACTCTGTTCAAGTTCCGGCCAAGTTAGTTTGTCTTTCACTATAGACTACTAAATGTGCGTCTTACAGCCTGACTGCTTGTTAAATTACAATTGATGAGTATGTATGTATCTACAAGTATTTATATAGGAATGTATGTATGTATGTATGTATTTATGTATATGTATATGTTAATTATGCACAGTAGTCCCAAAATTATGTTTTTTTTTTGTTTTCAATAATTCTATAACTTGTGAACCTTTGAAGGAGTACAGGTCCCTAGCGGGTGACGGGTGACGGGTGCAGAGGGAAGACTTCCAAATTAGATCACATCGGGTATGCAATTTTTTTGAAAATTTATCAAAATTCATTTATGACTTGAATGTAAAAAAAATTACCCATATAAGTAGTCCTTATAAACCTCTACAAAAACATAGTTACATGTACATGTTATATCTTTCAGTTTAAAAGATATTTAGGTTAAAGTAAGTGTTACTCTTATGCTTGGCCTATTTTTTTTTTTAATTTGGGGACCTTAATTTGGGCTCTAAATTTTCTTTCAAAATTCTATTATTCTATTGCTGCAAGGCTCGAAAATTATATTAATCTGAAGTAGAAATTTTAAAAAAATTTTGTACTTTTGGGGTTATTTTTCTAAAAGGTGGTAATATTTTTCAACATCTAAAATTGTTTTTTTTTGTTCCATAATATAGAATTTTTATAATTGTTTCAAAAGAAATCTTAACGTAAATGCGTGAAGAGCAAAATTGGATGCGCTTTGGGCTTAGGGGAAACAAGCCCTATCCAAACTTGATCAATTTTGAAAATGTTTTTATTTATTTATTATTATTCTTACTATTTTTTTTTTTTTTGAAAACTCTAAAATTTCAAAGCCTCTCATGTGTAAGTAAAACACACAAAAATATGCCACGCCTTTTACAGCAGCTGGGTGAATATTTTAATGAAAAGTCCATGATCCCAGACTGAGATTTTGGGTATTATGGTACGAAAAACTGGGAGCTTTTCTCTGATTTTAAAACAAGCTTATTTATACTGTGTAAAAATTATATTGGAATACCCCTACCTCTTTAAATTTTATTTAGAATCAAATATTAACATTATTTCTCAAAAATATACTCCAAATCTAAATTTAAAATTTTTCAAGTCATAGTCTAAAGAAATTTGACAGTATTTAATATATTTTCACTAATTATGATTCCCTATGTCCTAGCGTATTCTATGATACCAAACACTTTCATAAAATAGTAATACTTTTGTTAAAAGCTAACAAAAACTTTGTCTTCTTTGGTAATTTTAAAATGCATCACATGTAAGCTGCATGTATAAGTAAATACTTATTTTTGAACTCGTAAGGTTATGAAGAATTAGAATTATGAAGAACTACAAGTAATATAAATAAATTAATTGCGTTGAAATTTTTCTAAACCATGACTCCAAAAACTTAAAATATTGATATTTAGTATATTTTTGAGAAATAATGTTAATATTTGGACCTAAATAAAATTTAAACGAGTAGTGGTATTTCAATGACATTTTGGCACCATACAGATAAAGCTCCTATTTTTTCATACCAAAGTACCCAAAAGCAAAGTCCGAGACAACTTGTTTAAAAAATGGATTTTTTATTAAAATGTTCCCATAGCCCTTGTAAAATGCGTGGCGCAGAAAATATTTTTGGGTGTCTAACAAACATAGCCAATATATTTTTCTTGTTCATATCGGCTTTGACACTTAAAAATTTTACAGAAAAAAAAGAAACAAAACTTAAAAAACCTTTTCCAAATTGATAAGGTTTGGATAGGGCTTGGGGGAAACCGCTTTCCAAAGCGCATTCGATTTTGCTTCACACGCATTTACGTTAAGATTTCTTTTGAAACAATTATAAAAATTCTATAGTATGGAACAAATAAACTATTTTAGATGTTGAAGAATATTACCATCCTTTTGAAAAATAACTCCGAAAATATGAAATTTTTTTAAACACTCAACTTCTTATTAATACAATTTTTTATCGGATAGACACATTTACATGATTCTTGTAGCGATATCATTTTGTAAGAAATCTATTTCTTAACAAAATTTTTGGACCCAAATTAATGACCTCTAGTTGATAAAAATAATCCTTAAAAAATAAGCAAGTAAGAAAGATATAGTCGGTCAAGTCCGACCATATGATACCGCACACCATTGTGTATGTCCATCAAAATTCGTGAACGGGTCCTATATTAGACATGTAAACAATTGTGGACCGATACTTTTACTAAGTGTAAAATGAAATACACGAATACAGAATATTACGTTAATACTAACATTTATATGAATTTATGCACTTTATGTTGACTTCCGAAAGTGGGCTATGGTAAATTATGGAGCGATCCTCATAAAATTTGTCACTGTGATTTCTACTTATATAAAACTTATTTATGCAGAATATAAACTTGATACTAACATGTGTATGTGATTTATGCACGTTAAAGTGATGTTCGGAAGAGAGTTTTATATGGGAGAGAAGATTGATACTTGTACAAAACTTCCTTACAACTAATTTCATTAAAATATTGGTATATTAGAGGCATTTATGTTCGTTAAATCCTCATACTGGGAGGACATTTGTATGGGGACTAGGTGAAATAATGGGCCGATCATAACCAATTTCAATTTAAAGTACCAAATTTCATTGAATTATCTTTAAAATTGCGACCTGCACTTTGTGCACAAGTTTTACATGGGCAGCCAACCGTCCAGCCAGTCGTGAAAAAGTGATTCTGAGTCGATTGGTATACTTTAAGGTGGGTGTTGGATGATTTTTTCTGTGTATTACACACATCAGCACAAACGCATAACACCCCAACCGCCTATGGTGGTGTAGGGTATAACTAGACAAAAAATGAGGATAAAATTTGCTTCGCGTTTTGGGACTACTGTAGTATACCCATTTGTATTTATTCATTTGTTTGTCCTTTTTCATTTCGGTTATAAAGGAATCCATATAATGGTCTGACGTGCGCAATCAGTTACTTATATTATCATTAACATTAGCGTCATCATTATGATGAACGCTGTCGAAATTCTAAAAGCATATCCTAGTATTACAATGTTTATGGTAAAATAACAATTCTTTGAACAGAATGCAATTTATTTAGTACTTTCATTACATTTTATTTGCCTTTATTTCCAATATTAATAAAGAGACAGTATTGAAATGTACTTCTGTTATTCATTTATAAATGCATAAATTTGTATGTGTATGAGTGATATTGAAATATGTATGTATTTCTGTATCCGCATGATGGTATGTACATCTGCTATAAATTTGTCTCTTAATAAAAAAAAACAATAGTTAGCTCTATACTAATTGCTTTTAAATCGATGCATTACATTTTAATTTAAATGAAGGCTGAGGCTTTGTACATGCTTAAATACAAGTACGAGTAATTTTCATTATTATTTTGAACTGTGAGATTTATATTTTGGTAGTATATGATTGCATTATTTTAATATTTAAATATATTATGTAGAACTTATCTAGAAACATTTCGGGAACAGAGTTTTAATCCAATGTATATATATATATATATATACTGGAGTGTTCCGATAATTTGCTTTTTCACGATTTCAATGTAGGAAGACCTCACAAACGATGCGTATTGAGGATATAACAAGGAATAAATATTTAAACATTTTTTAGAATTATTTGGTCTCAAAAAAGTTCAATGAAATAATTATAGAAGAATACATCGTAAAAGTTTATTGGACATTCGGCAAAATGGAATGCATTTTCTACTCAACCACGACCGTTGTCAGCACTTTTCTGTGTTCCACCATGGTGTTCTCTGTAAACATCATTTATTTATCTCATAACTTTTTGTTATTGAGTTAAATGAATGATTTAAGATAAAGCCTTTGCAATTATTTTGTAGTTTTCTTTTTATAATTTATTTTTTTTTATTTGCCAATAAGGCAGCAGTGAAGCAATGTATATTGTTTTCGCTTTAGCTACTAGTTTAGTAACAATGAAACAACGTTGTTGTTATTTTTCGGTTCCTCTGCTTGTTTCTAAGCAGAGAAATCAAATAACAATTTTTTAACACACAGTGGTTCCAAAACTCTTTTTTTATGTATTTCTGTAATCTTTGAACCGTTGGAAACATCTCAATACAATTTTACCCGGGCAAAGACGAGGTGTTTTTGAGTTTTCTTGAAGGAGCACAGATTTCTAGCGGGTCAGGGGGTGAGCGTTTAGACCTCCACAGTTGATCATCTCAAGTATACCATTTCTTAAAAAATCGCCAAAAATTCATTTATGATTTGCCAGAAGAAAAAATACGAATACGTCTGTAGGTTATCTATTTTCACTCATTTTTATTCTCATTTTGAAGGTATTTTTTAACTCGGCGGGTTCAATATTGGTCCTATTTTTTAAATATTCAAAGAATTCCCTACAAAAGTCTAAATAATGTTGCTGCAAGAATCACATAAATATATAGATTAGAAAAAAGTTATATTAACCCGAAGTTGGAACTTAAAAAATTTCATATTTTTTGTGTTTTTTTAAAAGAAGTGGCAGTATTTTTTTCCTTATAAAATTTATTTTTTATTCTGGCTCATATAATTTTTTTTATTATTTTCGAAAGGAATCTTAATCTAGATGCGTGTAAAGGAAACCGGGAGGCGTTTGAAGCAACGGTATCCTCACAAGCCCTATCCAAACGTTGTCAACTTTTTACAATTTTTTTTGGATTTGTTTTTAAAATTGTCAAATCGCAAACAAAAAATGACGTTAAATAAATACCCCACATATTGGGTAAAAATTTGAATTGAAAAAGTCAATTTTTAAAACACTTTTTTTCAGGATTTGTATTTTGGGTATTTCGGTACATAACAGTGGGAATTTTTTAATTCCTTGATTTTAAGGCAAGTCTATCCATATTGGTTCATATCATAGCATATCATATCATATCATATCATATCATATCATATCATATCATATATCATATCATACCATATCATACCATATCATATCTAGCGATCCCAATGCACAGTGGGGCAGAATCAAAATTTTTTGGAAATAAATCTGTAACTTCTGATCGGCCGGTTGGATTTTCATGAAATTTGGTATAGCCGTAGCGGAGGAGCGTACAATGTTAAGTTTGAAGGGGGTACAACAAACCCCTCAGGGGCGAAGCTAAGGGGGCTCAAAGTTAGGTACCTCTGACATAAAAAATATTTAATCGCTTGCCAAATTTTTGTTTCTCGTCCGATTTCAAATATTTTTATATATTGTTGTAGGCCCTGATAAGACCTATAAAAAACATGCGTACGTGTCCTATTTATCTCTTATAGTTTTCAAGTTATTTGCGTTTAAATTTTTAAGCACCATAATTTTGAATGTTCTTGGTCCAGTTTTTTTCATATAGATCCTAGTATTTCCGACCGATTTTATTATTTTTTTTCCTATCTAGTTAAAGAACAAAATTATCTATTGAGTAAAACAAATTGAAGTCGATATCTTTACCGAGTCCAAAAATAATCGATTTTGAATTTGAAAATTCCAAAAAAAGACGACTTTTTGTGTTTTTTTAGCCGAAAAACTATCTACACTCTTTTTTATCTAAAATAAAATTTTCTTTAGCAAGATATAATAGTTTTGCACTTTTCTGAAAGGTAACTTCACAGAGATGACTTTAAGATAAAAAACAAGCCCAATAACTCAATTGGTCATGGTACACACCCTCCCGAATTCGACCCATTTTATATGAAGGTTTTGAATCAACTCAAAATACTGAAGGACCTTTATTATCTTTTAGATATGTGTACAGATACAACAGATTATTTTATATAAATAAGTAGTATAAGTTTAAAATATTAAAAAAATTGTTTACATAAATTTAATGTAAATATGTAATAAAAAATCGTATTAGAAATAGAATATTTATTAAGGAAGATGATAAATACCAAAAATAATAATATTGATTAAGTTAAAATAGACATTTTTTGTTTGTTTTGTTATTTGAAATTCATTAATAGAAATATATGAATGCTTAGAAAAGGATAAAGATTTACTTAAATTTGGGAAATGTGGCAACGCTATTAAAAATGAGAAATATTTATTAATTATTTTTATAAAAATATTTTGTGTATTGATATTATTAAAAGTATACAGAAATATTCATAATTTTCTAAGTAATTATTCACGATAAGCCGAAGGCAAAAGTTGCAAGTTTGTAAAAATATAGTCATATATACAATACATTGGAAATATAAAAGTTTAAACGCGCATATTTCTGAAATGAGGCATGATATTGAATTGAATATTTTTGCAAAAGGTCAGAAATTATATATGCTAAGGATAAGCTTAATTTGGAATACATATTTTTAAAATTTCTTTCGCTATTTAGAAATAAACCAAACAAAGGGCCCAATTTGGGGTTTTTGGAGAAAATACAAATTTTTTAATTGTAATAACATATTTGTTTATAAAGATATCTTAACGGAATTTGCAGGAAATGTGGATCTTATTAAAATAAATAAGAGCGCGTTAACCAAATTTCAATCAGGAATAGGGTTTTCCTGAATTCCCAAAAAAACTTATGAAAATTCCCAAAAATGGAATTTTTTATATTTTTGGCTATAGAATCCACATTTTTCCGAAGTCCCGTAGATTTTAATTCAAAACTTTTAACAACATATTGAAGATTCTTAAAATATATTCCGCTTGTCGATTCGTGACCAATTACCAATTGAGTTATTGGGCTTGTTTTTTATCTCAGAGTTAGCACTGTGAAGTAGCCT
The DNA here is from genome assembly GCA_932274085.1 of Protocalliphora azurea. Taxonomy (NCBI): domain Eukaryota; kingdom Metazoa; phylum Arthropoda; class Insecta; order Diptera; family Calliphoridae; genus Protocalliphora; species Protocalliphora azurea. Next base: position 81,163,017 of record OW026520.1, read on the forward strand.
TTCAGAAAAGTGTAAAATTATTATATGTTGCTAAAGAAAATTTTATTTTAGATAAAAAAGAGTGTAGATACTTTTCCGGCAAAAAAAAAAAAAAACACAAAAAGTCGTCTTTTTTTGCAATTTTCAAATTGAAAATCGTTTATTTTTGGACTCGGTAAAGATATTGACTTCAAATTTTATTCAACAGATAATTTTGTTCTTTAACTAGTTAAGAAAAAAATAATAAAATCGGTCGGAAATACTAGGATATATATGAAAAAAACTGGACCAAGAACATGCAAAATTATGGTGCTTAAAAATTCAAACGCAAATAACTCGGAAACTATAAGAGATAAGTAGAACACGGGAGAATGTTTTTTATAGGTCTTATCAGGGCCTAAAACAATGTATATTTGAAATCGGGCGATAAACAAAAATTTGGCAAGCGATTAAAAATTTTTTATGTCAGAGGTACCTAATTTTGAGCCCCCTTAGCTCCGTCCCTGAGGGGTTTGTTGTGCCGCCCTTCCAAACTTAACATTGTACGCTCCTCTGCTAAGCCTGTACCAAATTTCATGAAAATCCAACCAGCCGATCAGAAGTTACAGATTTATTTCCAAAAAATTTCGATTCTGTCTCACTGTACAGTGGAAGGTAAAATATATTTATTTAAATTAAATAATTTTTCTGAATCTGACTGTTTAAAATTTCATTTCTTTCCGAGGTTTTTTTTTGTGAAATAATTTTTAATATTTTTTTGTGTCATTTTGGAAAAATTACAGTTATTTAAATAAGAAATTTCGCGTTCAATAACGAAATTCATTTTGTATTCATATTGCATATGTCATATTGCATTTTTATAAATTTACAGAGCTGCCAAAATAATTTTTTAATTGTTTCTTTCACTTTTTTTATTTATTTATTTTTTAATTTTTTTAAATTTACAACTAAAAATTTATAAAGTGCCTTGAAACATGAACTGTATATTTTTATTCAGCTAAGCTGGTTTAGTCAGTCGGCTTGCAAAATAAGCCGGTATCAGCTGCATAACTCGGCGACTGATTTTAAGCCGGTGTGAGTCGGATTGAGTCGTTCGGTTTGTTTATCTGTTCACAATTTGCAGAATTACTTCAAAAAATGTTTTGGAACCACTGTGTAACGTGCTCAGTATAAATATTAATTAATTTTAATTTTTTAGTCGAACTTTAGAATTTTAGAATTATGTAAAAATTATTCGAGCTTAAATTCAATGAAATAATTATGGATGTAAAAGTTTATTGAACACTCAGCAGATGAGCCCTAATAATTTTCAAATATTTCTAAAGATCGACTAAAAAATTAAAATTATTTAATTTTTTTTTAATTAATCTTTAGTTCTCTACCCGCGCACCCCTCTGATCTGCAGGAGGAGAGGAGTATACATGGTTCCTGGATGTTATGCGAATGCTCACCACTACAAATGGGAAACAGTGGCATCAACAAGAGGGGTGAGTTAGTATTTGAATTTATAACTAGTTACAATCTTTGTATCTGCAATAGGGGTAATGATCTCACATTCAGAACCAAAGATAGTGAAACGGTTATAAATGTGACACTAGCGAACCGAGGTGGTGAATTTGTCAAGAACTGGAGGGTAGCTATGGATTATTCCTTTTCGGATCATAGCTAATATTCTTATAGGAACTCCAGAATGACAGATTGGAAGTCCTTCAGTGAGTTAGTTGATAGGGATTTAAGAGATACTGAGGGCTGGAGAAATTCAGCTGAGGTTATCGAGGGAATCGTGAATAATTTCACGGATGTACTCAGGAATAGCTTTGAGCTCAGCTGCCCGGTGATCTATCCTGACAAAAGGGGCAGCCGATGGTGGACCAGTGAACTTAGGGTCCAACGATCTACATTTAAAAGGCTTTTCAATAGAGCCAAACTAACGAGGAGTCAGACTGACTGGACAACTATATGGGAAGCTTCATTAAGTATAAGAAGGACATAAAATGGCCGTAACGGATATCATGGATGAATTTCTGTGAATCCGTGGACTCGGTGAACGAGTTGTCAAGATTTAGAAGAGTATTATCCAAGGAATGGATATATACAACGGGCGGACAACTCGTGGACGGATTCTAGCTCGGAGTCCCTCAGCTTACTGATGGAGACTCACTTCCCTAGCTGTAAGGATGTAGAATCTGATGGGAGGACAGGTAGTGTCAGTGATAACCTATAGTCCGAACCAGTGGAGGGTGATACCGATGCGATAGAGGAGATGATCACTGGAGACAAGGTAAGATGGGCAGTAAATTCATTTGGGCCATATAAGTCACCGGGCCCAGATGGCATTTTTCCGGCCATGTTACAGAATGGCAGGGTCATCTCACTACTGGTGAAGATATTTAGGGAGTGTCTTATAGTGAGATATATTCCCAGGGGGTGGAGAGAGGTAAGGGTCATTTTCATACCCAAAGCGGGTAGGACGACTCACTCGAAGCCTAAGGACTATAGACCCATCAGCCTATCGTCTTTTCTACTCAAGACAATAGAAAGATTGATCGATCTATATCTGAGGAGTAGGATGGGAACTCAGGGCATCAGCGACGCTCAACATGCCTATCTGTGAGTGGTGGTGAGTTTTATTGAACGTGTGTTATATTCCTTATGCAGCAAACCCACACAAGGAATACACCTTGGCAGCGTTTCTCGACATAGGATAGAGGCGATTAAAGAATCACTAGCTTCGTTTGGTATTGGTGTATTCCTCATCGAAATGATGTTAAGCAGCAGGGTTATCAACTCGAGCATGGGAGACACTTGCATAAAAAAGCTTGTGACAAGGGGCATAAAATTCTTTATTTCGCCATTATTGTGGCTCTTGGCAATGAACGTCATATTGATACAGTTCGATGCCATGGGAAGGAAGATCATAGCCTACGCTGACGATGTAGTATCTTTGGTTTCGGGTAAATTTCTACCCACAATCAGCGAGGTCATGTAATCTGGGTTGCGAGAACTTTCCCAATTGCCAAATAGTAATGGATTAGGAGTCAACCCTGAAAAAACTGAACTAGTTCTGTTTACCTAGAGATGTAAGGTTGAGACATTTAGTCTACCAGTTCTGAATGGGACGGAACTCAGTTTGTCGAGGGAGGCCAAATACCTGGGCGTTTACGTAGACAGCAAATTGTCTTGGAGGAGAAATACTCAGGAAAGGGCCAGGAGGGGGCTTAATGCCTACTACGCATGTAAGAACTCTATAGGGAAGAATTGGGGTCTAAAAACGGTTATTGTATACTGGATATACACATCGGTTGTGAGACCTATACTCACTTATGGATGTTCGGTATGGTGGGAGGCGTTGAGGAAAGGGTATTCTTTCTAAAGTTCAGAGATGTGCTTCAACTGACATTACGGGTGCCGCAAGAATTACACCTCAGTCAGCACTGGACATCATTCTCCACCTTCTTCCAATTGAGGAATTCGTGAGAGGTATGGCTTATTATTATGGGCTTATTTAGACTGAAGAATTTGAGATTAATAGGGAGCTTCACAGCAGGGCATGCTGGTATACTTAATGAAGTCAAGTTGAATGGTGAAACATTATCCTCGGCGCCCAAACAGACTATGTAGGTACCATAATTGACTTCGAGGCTACTCCCGTTATTGAAATACCTAGTAGGGACTCTGGGTTGGAGCGGAGAAGCTCCACGGAGGGTGTGCTATTTTCAAGGATGGCTCGAAGATGGAAGTAGGCACAGGGGCGGGTGTCTACTTCATGGGAACAGATATCAAACGATCTTATAGATCAGACAATCTAATTGCAGCGTTTTTCAGACAAAAATTCTAGGTATTTACAAGGCCATGGTATTGCTGGAGGAGAATGTTGATAGGGATACTATCAACATTCTCCATCAGCCAGGCAGCACTGATAGTAATGACAAGTTACTATGTCAGGTCCAGGTTAGTCCTGGAGTGTAGAAGGGAATTTAGGATGCTAATGGATGTCTACAGAATAAGACTTTATTGGGTTCCTGGTCACTGCGGTATTCTCGGCAATGAAATAGCCGATGAGCTAGCTCTTAAGGGCTCGGAGTTGGACAGGTCTTTTGTGGAGGTATCGGTTAGGATTTCGATTGGTTCATATTTCATGGCCATAAGGGATGGACTATAGGTAGAACGAGTGATGCTTGGGGGAGTAAATCGGACTGAAGGGTATCTAGAGAGATATGGCCTAGTCTTAAACAAGCAGATTCGAATCATCTCCTAGGCATGAGTCGTGTGAACCTAAGGATCTTTATTGATATGATTACTGGTCTCCTCGCAATAGGTAATATAATCAGAAAGTGGGACACTGGCGCGTCAGATTTTTGCAGGACGTGTGATGATGTGAAGGAGCTAGAGGCAGTGGAGCATATACTCTGTCACTGTGTAGACTGAGGTGGTTTGAGAGACATATTATGCACGAACTAGAGGAGGTTGCGAGTGAAGAACTCGGGAATAAAGTGGCTTAGAGGTAGTCAGGTTTGATTCAATGGGTCTTAGGTTCCACACCTTTCTTATTTTTCTTATATTTAGCTATCTCTCTTTTCAATTTTTTACTATATTCTACTAGGATTTTTCTATTTCTTTATCTGTCAGCTTTCTCTATTATCTATAAAGGGATCACAATGGTCCATGTAAACATTGTGAACAAAGTACATCCGTAGTTTTAATGATAACTTAATGAAATTTAGCACAAATAATTATTTTAATAAATACAAGTACGAAGCCTATCGAAATAGGTTGTGATCGGTCATTATTTCACCTAGCCCCCATGCTAACGTCCTCCCGGAAGGGGGTTTTGTGATCATAAATACCTAAAATATACCAATAATTTAAATTATTGGTATATTCTTCAGAAATAAATTTCACATAAGTACAAATATGTGCACTAAATTTCATAAAGGTCGATTCACAATTGATCATAGCTGCCATATAAACCCTCTACCGAAAATCACTTTAACGTCAGCATCAATTCAATATTTGACACATATAAGCTATATCACCTATAAAAACCAATATAAATATATTAATATTAATATTGGATTTTATGGGTGATTTAATATCAACACATTATAATGCGTATGCATGTTTAATATAAAAATTCATTTCATTTAATGCAAGTATCGGTTCACAATTGGACACAGGTCCCATATAATATCCCTTCCCAATATTATATAGTCGGGCTTGACCGACTTTATCTTTCTTATTTGAGTTTATGGAAAATTATAAATATACGAAGTATCTAGTTTTAAATATCCATAACATTTCTATTTACAATCCTATTCCACTGAAATAAAAATCATTGAGAAGGCGATCTTTAATATTTCATTAAATATTTATTACTTTTAATAATTTTTAAAAAATAAAAATAACATCACTTTTTTCCACACCAAAAAAAAATATATATATTTTTTTTCAAAAATTTTAGTGTTTTGTACGTTTCAGATTTAATTAATTTAAAAAAATATTTTAGCAGCATTTATATTTGCTTTAGATTTAATAATGCAAAAATAAAATTTTAGTATAAAATTGCATTAAATGCATTTGCAATTCTTCAAGTGCATTTTTTGTAGAATTTCTTTAACAAATATTTTAAAAAGATATTACGTTATAATTTGACAATTTGAATAATTATATTCAACGGATATGTAGTCTTACTTCGATACCTATTTTTCCAATTTTTTCATAAATAAACCAAAAAGTAGTTAAATAAATTTGAATGTTTTTAGTCCAACACAAAAATATTTGTGTAAATGAGTTTTTATGCGGGAAATTTTTCTTTTGAAAAAAGAAAAAAAATACTAAAAATAAAATTGATTTTTTAACCAATATCTCAAGTTTTAAGTTTGCTTAAGAATACAAAAAATTCAAGAGGGAGATAGTCCAAAAAATACATTTGCATTATAAATATGTATACATACTTTTTGAAATGATTTGTTTTCCAGTTATCATATTAGAAGGGGATTTGATCATCTTTCTAATGTATTTTTGATTGTTGTACAAAATTCAAAACTTAGAGTAAATGTATGAAATTAGCCCACTTTTTATATTTTTTATGTGTCTAAAGGTTAGGTTCTCATGTAATATTAACCACCGTTTGATTGAACTAAATGTCCATAAAACGTTTTAACGAATCGAAAGAAACTCGATAAATTTGTGGGTGTTCTTTCATGAAATGGTTGATATACAAAATATTAAATACCGTATAATTCAAAAAATTTTGAGCAATAAAAAAATAAGAAATTTAAGTAGCTAATTCCATATATTATAAAAATTAACAAAAGATACTAAATCTATTAATAAATCAGATTTTGCTGTGAGTAGATATTTGCCCATAAGACAAAAGAAAATACCTGCAAACAGCTTGATCAGGACTACATTCATAAAATAGACAGCATCGAATAAATCTATAAATGAAGTTGACATTATGGTGACTAAACGAGGTATAGGCTAATAAATTACAAATTTCCGGTTATAAATACATATATTTATAAATCCTAAACTATTCAAAACAAAGTTTATTACATACCAATTTCAACACATACAATATATGTATATTAGGATTTAGAAGGACATTACTGATAATGATTAAGATCTTTAGCAGTTTTGCACATAACCAGTGTTTTGCATTATGACTATTTACATACACACATACATGTATTAATGTTATTGTGCACAAAATGTTGAGACACATACTTAAAAGAATGCTTTCTTATCTTTCCATTATTTTAACTACAACTATTATATAAGAAAATAATTTGGTACTACAATATGCAAAGTTGAAATAGAAACTATTTCATAAGAAAATTTCAAGAGCATGATCTTGCAAAACCCGAATTCTTAAAATTCGATCAATACTTTAAATAATGATTAGAATAAAAAGAAGCAATAACTAACTAATGATAATTAATTATTTTACGTCTCTGTATGCACAACATAAATAATAGAACCTCTTATATTCTCATACCAACATATTTATTTCTGTGATACGAATTATTATAAGTACATTAACGTGAATATGCCATGCAACTATTTTTTTTTTTTTTTTTTCATATCAGGAACTAACTTTAAAATTTCCCAAAATTCTTCCATCTAAAGAGAAATCTTAATAGGATAATATCATTTTAGCAAAAAAATTTGTATTTAATAAATTTGGAACATCATTTGTAGTAACATGTTTAGAGTTAGATTCTTTTTGATCCCACAAATGTCAATAATCCTAATTATGGTGTTTTTGGTATATAATATAAAAATATCTAGTACAAAGAAAAAGTTTTGCATAAGCAAGCAAATGCGTCAAATTTCTTCAAAAGTTATAAATAATTTTATTGAGCAACATTATGCTATAAGAAGTTTTTGGATGCTAGAAATTGTATGCTTTTGTATTTTGTAAAATTAAATAATATCAACTGATTAAAACCTAGAAGTAACAAAGAAGTTACGTTTGGGAGATGATTGAAAAGCCTTTCTACCAAATGCTGGGATGGAAATCGTATATGTATACCTGATTGTCACACATGTGTTCCAAGGTGTGTTGGGGTTCTTGTATTTGGGTGTTGCAACATTCACATATTTACATAATTTTACAAATGTTCTACGAATGTCTTCGGTTCCACTTAATTTTTATATTTTTTTATTTAAACATGTTGAGTTTCAAGTCAACTATTTGTTACGAATGTACGGTGTACGTGGTGTAAAATTGAAGTAAAAAAAAAAAATATATATAAGCTTCGTGCAAAAATGTTGATGAAAACTTTAACGGAAGCGACTAGTGTGGTATGCAGTAGTTAAGAATGTGTGAATGTATGTTTTGTACATACATACTCGTATGTATATATGTATTTATGCACATTTTTCAACGTACATATGTCCATTTATGTACACATGAATACTTTAAGGGATTTATAAGTATGTCTCGTCTAGTGGTTATGTCTGACCGGTGAATTTTCTTATGTTTTTTTTTTCTTTTCTAGGATTTTTTTCCTCACATGGTATGTGTTGTGCGGTGACATTCACATTAAATATGAGTGCAGTTGAATTCCTTACCTAAAAATTCCTTCGAGAAATTTCACGACAATAAATTAATACGATTTATTGCTGACGATAAGAGTGCGCTTGTATTTGAAAATATATGGTTATGGCGAGAGCTCTGCGACTTTATGTTTTCTTGTATTGTGCTGTGTTGCAAATTGTAAATAGAGTACTTTCTAATCTACCTACGAAAAGTTGTCTGTCAAAATTAGATTTATAGTAACATAGGAACTTCTTAATTCACTATTACTTGGTGATTGGCTAAATGTCTTTTAATTGGAATAAATCTAAAATTCGAAATAATGTAATAAAATTTGAATTTGAATAAAATGAATAAAAAATATATATAATAATAAAAATGGTTTTGTTAAACCCAATATACCTATTGGTTTTGACATTCCATTTTGGTCACAAATATACATATGTGTGTGTCGTCGTTCCATGAAAGCGTTCTTTAAATTCCACGAAATTTTAGTTATTTTCGTTTGTAATATTTAATTGTTTATGGTCCTAATAAGTATGTTTGTGAGTCAGTTTTGGGAATTGCTGTCCCCGATCCACTTTTGCTATTAAAAAAAAATGCTTCAACGTTTTTTTACAATATTTGTTGAAATATAAGAGAACTTATGGAACAAAATGAAGAAATAAAAGTTCATCACAAACTGCATAAAGATCTTTGTTGTACTTTCCATTTCTGCATAGAAAGTCCTAAGGGCAAACTATTGTGCAAAGCAAAATGAGCAAAACTATTGAAAGTTGCTAATATGTATTAAGAAATGTACTTTTTAGTTTTTTTTTAAACTGAAATTACATTTTTTATGAAAATTGTAAATAATACATATTCAATTGTCAATGTTATTAAATATAAACAAAAGTCAAATTTGTCCACAGATAGTCTGGATTATAAATAATTGTTTTTAAATGACCGCTGATATATAAAAGAATAGATTTTTCTCTGTATAGAAAAAATAAATTCATTTTAATTATCAAAATGATTTATACAATTGAAAAATGTTTAAATTTGCACCTCTCACCAAAATGATTATATCAATTACTAATAATTGTAAAAACTAACAAACAACGATTTTTGTCCACTTAAACTATTTTGAAATTTTAATCAAAAAAGTAATTATAAAAATGTAAGCTATAGACAACGTGTTAATTGAATAAATCAAAATGTTAAATAAAAAAAAAAAATATTTTAATTGTTTCAATAAAGTAGATGATTGAATGAAGTAAAAATATAATTGAAAAAATTATTTCAATTTTTATATTTTCATTTCTTTATTTTACATTTTCTTTTCACTTGTTTGACAAAAATGCAATTGACATTTTAATATAATTAAAAATTTCTGGAGATGTTATTGTTTTAAATGTTAAGCATTTGTTAGCCAACATCCACCATGCATTGAAGGAAAATTCTTGATACCATATACATATTTGCTGATAAAGCACGAGAAAAGAGGATTTTGATCAACATCTGCCAAGAAAAAATTAAGACGAATTAAGACGATGTTAGTGAAGATGAAGGCAAAATATTAATGGTAAACTTACTATTATAGGTTAAGTTTATCATATTTAGCTTACAACCCCTCATCAAGGGTTATCTACTTATTCTTGCTTTTGATATTAAATAGTTGGTCTTTATGGGCATACGACATAATACTGAATGTGAGAGGAGACATAAAAAAGCAACAATCAGAGGGCTTACCTGTTTTCATACAATACCTAACAAGAATCTGCTAATACAGAGCCTTCTAATAACAAATTCCATTCGCAATCATGTTTTAACTAGAACTAGGACACCTCAAAAATAAAACGCTTATCAATATATATGACATACAACTTAACATACTTTTGTACATTTATGTAAAAACCCATCTAAGATGTTGTTACTGCTATAAAAAAGGGATATTTATTACACCTTAGCCCCTTTATGACCACAGAAGAGATCATCTTGCAGGAACAATCTATATATATAAAAGAAAGTGATGTTAGTTACTATTGTTATAACTCAAGAACGACTAGACCGATTTTGATGATTCTCACCAATTCGGACCGGTCACCGGCCAGAAAAGGATAATACGAAAAAAAATTCGCGAAAAATCCGCGATAAAAAAAAAACTCTTTTTTGTCATAATTTCTTTGCCTTAATAATCATTAAAAATATTTTTTTTAATACAAATTATAACAATTACTGTTTCTGTTTCTATCGAAACGCTTACTTTTTTGTGCAATTTGTTTTCTGGTGGTGGTGTAGAATTCTATTTCCAAACGGTAAGTTCCAAGTAAAGCTCATCATTTAGTGAGGTTGTGATATTTAAAACCATTTGTTGTATTTTTGGCATTCGTTATTAAGTGTTATTCACAATGCCGCGACCCCGGAGATCTAATATTTCGCGTCGAACACGTAATGCAAGTACTTATCGTAATATCGTCAATCAATTGAATATATATGAACGAGAAATCGCACGAGAACAACCCCGTATTAGTTTGGCCCGACTTCGTACATCACAAACGCAGGAAGAAAGGCAGGCGAGAAATGAAACGGCTCGGTTAGCAATGAGAAATCGTCGAGCAAATGTAGCAATTCAACAACTTTAAAATTTTTAATCAACGTATAAGAAGAATTGCTTCAAGTTCTGATTTGAATCAAGCAGCGTTCCATTACAACTGCAATTTCGACTACAGCTCTCATCATTCCGTTCAAAAAAAAGACATTGTCTATCCGCTAACCTTAAGATGAAGTAATAAATAAATATAAATTCAAATTTGCCTTAAATACATGCGTATATTTTTTGATTGAGCCCACATCTACATCATATTTAAATTCTTCTGTAAAAAACACTTTATAATAGGTATTCCTTAGATTTTTATTTAAAGGTCGTAAATTTCGTTAAAATATCAATTTAAATCGTTCAGTAATACAACACTAATGTTTGCTTAGGGCCAGCAACGCGGCTCGGGTCAGCTTCTACATCATATTTAAATTCTTCTGTAAAAAACACTTTATAATAGGTATTCCTTAGATTTTTATTTAAAGGTCGTAAATTTCGTTAAAATATCAATTTAAATCGTTCAGTAATACAACACTAATGTTTGCTTAGGGCCAGCAACGCGGCTCGGGTCAGCTAGTTTTAAATAAATATACAAATTTGTTTCTAGTATTTTTTTTTCATTTAAATTTAAATATTTAAACAAACGTCATTTTCCATTTCCATTTTTTATATTTTTTATATTTCTGAAACTTTTATAACCAATTAACAGAATTATTGAATCAATTAACCATTTTATAAAATTTTACTATAAATTCTGCGTAATAATTTATTCTGTGTATACTTTTATGTTCTCTTTTTATCTTCTTTAACTGATTCTTATGAATCAGTTTAAATGTAAAAGATTCAAATGCAAATTCTATTTAGACATGGTACAGAGCACAGTGGGGCAGAATCGAAATTTTTTGGAAATAAATCTGTAACTTCTGATCGGCTGGTTGGATTTTCATGGAATTTGGTATAGGCGTAGCAGAATAGCGCACAATGTTAAGTTTGGAAGGGAGGCACCACAATCCCCCCAGGAGCGGAGCGAAGGGGGCTCAAAGTTAGGTACCTCTGACATAAAAAATTTTTAATCGCTTGCAAAATTTTTGTTTCTCTTCCGATTTCAAATATTTTTATATATTGTTGTAGGCCTATTTATCTCTTATAGTTTTCGAGTTATTTGCGTTTGAATTTTTAAGCACCATAATTTTGCATGTTCTTGGTCCAGTTTTTTTCATATATATCCTTGTATTTCCGACCGATTTTATTAGTTTTTTTCTTAACTAGTTAAAGAACAAAATTATCTATTGAATAAAAAATTTGAAGTCGATATCTTTACCGAGTCCAAAAATAAACAATTTTGAATTTGAAAACTACAAAAAAGACGACTTTTTGTGTTTTTTTAGCCGAAAAAGTATCTACACTCTTTTTTATATAAAATAAAATTTTTTTATAGGTCTTATCAGGACCTACAACAATATATAAAAATATTTGAAATCGGACGAGAAACAAAAATTTTACAAGCGATTAAAAATTGTTCATGTCAGAAGAACCTAACTTTGAGCCCCCTTTCTAACCTTAACATTGTACGCTACTCTGCTATGTCTATACAAAATTTCATGAAAATCCAACCAGCCGATCAGAAGTTACAGATTTATTTCAAAAAAATTTCGATTCTGCCTCACTGTGCAGTGGTCTAAAAAATAAAAAATTCCATATAGATGATTCTAATAAATCTCTACAAAAAAACATGTTTACATATATAGTTTATCTATTTTATTTTAAGACATAAAACCTTAAAAAACCTAAATTATATTTTTTTAGTTTTTTTTTTTTTAATTGGGGTACTTCATTTGGACCCACAATTTTTTTTAAATATCCACTAAATAATATTGCTATCAGAATCATATAAATATATCCATCCGATAAAAAGTTATATTAACCTGAAGTTGAAACATTAAAAAAAATTCATATTTTTGAGGTTATTTTCCAAAAAGGTGGTAATATTCTTCAATTTCTAAAATATTTTTTAACGTAAATGTGTGTAAATCAAAATCGGAGACGCTTTGGTCAAAGGTTTCCCCCAAAGCCCTATCAAAACTTTGTCAATTCTGAATAAGTTTTTTAAATTTTTTAGTTAAATTCGCAAATGTCAAAGCCGGTATCAACAAAAAAAAAAAAAAAAAAAAAAAAAAAAAAATACATTGGGTATAATTAAAAAATTAGTTAAACGCACAAAGAAATGTTTTCTGAGCCACGCCTTCTACAACGGCTGGGTGGTCATTTTAATTAAAGAAAGTAAATTTTTGAAACAAGTTTTCCCCGGACTGAGATTTTGGATATTTTAGTACAAAAAAAACTTGAGTTTTTTTTAATTCCCCGATTTTAAAACTAGTTTATATTTACTTATATACAATTTCATTGGAATACTGGAGGTATTCTTTTAAATTTTATTTAGGTCCAAATATTAACATTATTTCTGAAAAACATACTTAAAATCTAAATTTAAAATTTTTCAGGTCCTAGACTGAAGAAATTTGATCCTATTTAACATAGTAATTATAATTACCCAAGTTCTCAGGTTTCTTATGATAACAAATACTTTCACAAAATGTTTATGCTTTTAGCACTTTTCACATGTATTTTACGAAAAATGTAATACAGCACGGGCAGCAATGTAATGTTAACTTCTTCTGTCACCTTTACATTGCGCTTCATACAAAAATATGATAAATTGCCAAAACTTGAATGGTTTATTCTTAATTTTTTGTTTAAATGTAAGCTGTATATATAAGTATTTGTACTCGTATTGTGGAGAATTATATAATAAAAATAAATTCAATGTAGTAAAATCCACACCATAACCATAAAATTAAGAATTTAGTGCACTTTTAAAAATAATGTTAATATTTCAATGAATTTTTGGTACAGTATAGACGAACTTGGGGACTTAGAAACTCCCACTTTTTCATATCAAAACACACAAAATCCCAGCCAGGGAGAACTTGTTTAAAAATTTTACTTTTTTCATAAAAATAAGCACAGAGCGTGGCTCAGAAAATATTTTTTGTGTGTTTAATTAACATATCGGGGTATAAAGCCAATATATATTTATTTTTTTGATCGCGGCTTCGACATATGAAAATTTTATCAAAAGAATAAACAATTTTTTCAAAATTTACATAGTTTGGATAGGACTTGGGGGGAAACTGTTGTCAAAAGTGCCTACGACTTTACTTTACACACAGTTACGTGAAGATCTCTTTTGAAACCATTACAAAAATTCTATATTCCAGAAAAAAAATATTTTAGAAGTTGATGAGTATTACCACAAAAATATTATTTTTTTTTTTAAATTTCAAATTCAGATTAATATAACTTTTTATCAAATAGATTTATTTATACGATTCTTGAAGCAATATTATACACAGGTCTGTTAGAAATGTTGTAGATAATTGCAAAAAAATGCAGGGCACAAATTAAGGCCCCCTAGATAAAGAACTTAACAAAAAAACAAGTCAAAAATGGGGGACAAATTTGCTTCGACCTAAATATCTCTTAAATTAAAAGAAATAACCTATACATGTAATCATGTTTTTTTATATTCAATATAACTAATATTTTTCTATATTCAAGTCATAAATAAATTTTTGGCGAATTTTTAAAAAAATTACATACCCGTGGTGACCAAATTTGGAGGTCTATCCTCTACCCCCTGACCCGCTAGGGTCCTTTGCTCCTCGAAATCAACTCGAGTTCACAATTTATAGAATTATTTAAAAAAAAGTGTTTTGGAACCACTGCTCACTTACGATGAATCATTCGTGTATCTTGTTTGAAATCTCTCATTTTATTGACATGACAACTTTAGTTAAGTTTTAGTTACAGTTACCACCCATTTAGCATCGTACAAGATGCCTTAAAAAGGGGAGTGTAATGTTGTTGCACGTGTTAAAAAGAAAATCATGCCTCTGTATTTGATTTCTACATCTGATCACATCTTTTGTTATATTTTCTTAAACGAATATTTATTGTACTTGTACATTTAATGTTAAATTCAGTTAAGTTCCTGGGGAATAAAATAAGGTTTTAATAAACGCATCCCATTCATTCTGCATTCAAACAGGGAATATGTTGTAAGAATTATTGTTGTTGTTTTTATTTTCTGTAACGTAAACTGTTGACAAGACAAACCACTATTTTCGATTGTCATACTCGTAAATCAAAGTGAAATTATGCACCCTTTTTGAATCATAAACCTTGAATCCTTGTGTGTTTGTATATAAATGTGCGTAAGTGTACGTTCGCGGAAATGTATGAGCAGCATATAATTAAGTTTATTTTTCTTTGCTTTTATATCAACCCCTTTTTGCATCCATATTTTGTTGTTACTTCTTTTTTCCTGTTTCCGTATGTTGGTTTTTAATGGAACTTTCCGCCTGTTTGCCTGCCTCCTTGTCTGCCACATATTGTGCGTGTAACAACTACTACGTAATTGCAACAATTTCGTACACAACCGTCAACGTGCAGATAGACACTTACTAGCATTCATGAAGCTCACAAAGCTGAATGAATTGAATTTTTCACATAGATTCCTCCTTGGAAATGCATATCTAATGAAATTCTTGAATACCATCTAACAATATTTTACTTATGCCAGCAACAAATACAATCTAACACATGTTCATTTAGATAAATATTTTTCATTTCTATTTGAAGTAAATAATATTGATTTTACAAATACAGGTGAGATGTCTTATTGTGAGATTTAACTTTGTAGTTTAATTAGATTTCAAAATTACTAAAAATTTAAATCCAATTTATGTAAAAGTGTAATATCATTATTTTTTGCTTAATTTACCCGAAAACAGTTGCTTTCAGTAAAAATCCTTTTATAATATAAGTAACTTTGAATTTATTCTACCAAAAACTAACAACTCGTAGAAGGACATTAATCAATTACGTGCAAACTACTTTAGAGTTGCTGATTAAAGTAATATTGCTTACAAATATTTCAAACTTTTATAAGATGCCGTGTTAAATGTTTTAGAAGTTTAAATGGAAATTTCAGTACTATTATACTTTTTAACCCTTCAGAGCTACACTTCGTCGAATCGATGACGCATTTTTTAATTTTTTTTTATATTCTTCACCACATGTGTAAAGGGTATATAAAAGTTTGTCATTCCGTTTGTAATTTCCATAATTTTCGTCTAAAAGTTGAAATTTTCTGAATCCTTGTAAGAAATAGGATATTGTCCGTAAACGGCATTTGTGCAGCCTTTCGCTAACATAGATATATGCAATATATATATTAAAAAATTTTGTCCAGAACTTTTGTATTGAAATTCAGAAAAACTGATTCAAAGATAATGGAGATATTTTGGTTAGGTTAGATGGACAGCTTGGGTCTTTTTGGTCTCGCTGTGTTACCTTCAGAGATCGTGTGAATCTGTTTTCACATGTCCAAATATAGATTCGAATCGAACCAATCTGACGCACGTATGAAAGATCTAGTCCATCTGATATCAATTACAGAGAAAATATATGCAAATTTCGTTATTCTAATATCCGCAAGAGCAGGATAGAGGTAAAGAAGATGTTAAACTGTCTCTTCTTTCACCTCGTTAAAGCAACTTCTACAATAGTCGTTATAAGGGAGTCCTAGCCTCCTAGTAATAATGGCTACAAGCTGATGTCTTGGCAATCCCAGAATGAAGTTTGATTGTTTTTGATCGTACTGGGGCCATATCTGTCTCAAGATATGTGGACTCGTTGTCCATCTTTTCTCAGCTACTCTCGAAAAATACTGATGTATCATAGATCTGTGAGATGACAACGGTATACCAACCAGTTAGTCCATTTTTCACTTTAAAGAAGGGAACCAGTTCTGGCTTGTTCACACGCAATAATATTTCCACTTAAAGAACACTGTAGTGATCCAGCAATTTGAAGGAAATACTCTTTCCATATGCGGGAATGAAGACACTTCCCCCATCCCCCTCAGAAGATTTAGATCTATCAGTATAAACCTCAATCGATCCAGCTTTTAGAATGGGATCGACTGAAATTGAAACCTCTGTGCGGAATGGGTTTGCGTATACAATAGTTAATAGTGCCAGGGATGTCATCCGAAATTCTTAAAATGGTTGCATGGCCATAGTTCCTACCGTCACATGCACCTTTGGTATTAAGCCTAGTCGCCAACACGATGGCGATTTTTTTGGCCATTAGATCCACTGAAATCCAGTTCATCGGAACGAATAATGCCTTAAAAGGTGTTGTACGAAGCACACCTGTAATTAATAGCGCTGAACTACGCATAACCCTGTCGAAAATTCCACAGAAGCTGGAGTTTTCCATCGCCTTCCACCATACTAACGCTCCATACATATGTATAGAATTGATCACCATATCGAAGGACCATTTTGTGTTTTTGGGATATAATCCCCAAGATTTTCCTATGACTTTCTGCACAGATAAAGGACAATGTTTACTTTTGATGCTCTAGCTTGAGTATTATGGAACCAGGAGAGTTTGTAGTCCAGTACTGCACCTAGGTACTTCGCACTGTCTGACACCTTTAATTCAACTCCATTTAAGGAAGGGTGTGGAGAAGATGGAATATTTTATCTCCTTGAAAAGAACTAGTACCGTTTTTCCTGGATTCACGCTACGGTCAATATGTGTACTCCATTTATTAAGTAGGCCTAGCGCGGTTTGAAGGCTGTGAGATATGGTATCTAAATATTTTCAAGATATAACTACCGCAACATCGTCCGCATACGCGAAGGTTTTGAACCGCTCCCATAGTGGAGATTATAACCCTGTTGGTTAGAAATCTACATATAATGCAAATAATTGGCTGATGTATGTTCAGTCTTTTCAGAGCTATTTTAATAGCATCCGAGATCACAATATTGAAGGCTTCTTCTACTTCAAGAACGGCCAATAATGCATATTCCTTATACACGAGAGCATTTTCTATATACCCTACAAGCGTGTGCAACGCCGTCTCAACTGATCTGCCTTTCACATAGGAATGATGGAACGCTGACAATAGGTTAGGGTTGATTGTTCTGTGAAGGTATAGATCAATCAGCCTTTCCAATGTTTTCAAGAGGACGATAGACTAATAGGTCTGAAATCCTTCGGACTCGTATGGGAGGTCCTACCCCCTTTTGGGATAAAGGCCACTTTACATCTAGTCTATGAGTCGGAGATATAAGAGCATGAAAAACAAACTGAGTATATCTGAGCAGTTAGAGACCATTCAGAACCCATTCTAGTTCATCATCTATTATATGAATCTGAACGTCATTTAGATGTGAAACTGTAGCAGTGGTTTCCGTTATAGGGAGCCTGCCAGGAAAATTCATTCATTCAGACTTCTAAGGTCTCATGGCCGCTCGTTGTCCAGTTGCCACAAGATTTTTAAATGCAATTTGGGACAGAAGGTGAGGAAGCCAGGGTTTTGCGCAAGCGACTAATATCGGAATGGCCGTCCACGCCGCTACAAAAGGCCGTCCAGGATTTGCGTTTCGCGTTCCTTATCTGGTTTTAAAAATTATTCACTGGGGATTTGTAAGCTGACCAGTTTCCCAGTCTCTTAGCCTCATTAAATAAACGGCGGCACTCTTTGCTATTTTAGAGTTATACAAGTGCGGTTTACTCCTTCGTCTGCAGACCTTATGTCTGCATGTTGCAGAAGTCGATCCGTCAAATGAATTTGTTAGCAATTCAACAGAGGACTCAATGTCCTGCCAATTACAAATGGCGATGGGTTTGTGAGGAGTTGGGACAGAATATCATATTGTTTTGTCCAGTTTGTTTTTCTCCTGTTTCGAATCGGGTTTTGTTCAAAATATCTAAACTAATAAAAAGGATAAAATCGAAGAGAGATCCCTTGAATTGGTATCCGAGATTCCACAAACGATATGGTTGGCGTTGTCGTTAGCTTCAATCACGAGCGGTATGATCCTATCATTTACCACATTGGTTATTGCCGTCTGATGCGTCATCAGTGTCTACAGGGGTAATTTGACGGCTGTCCATACACCGGCGATTAAATTTTTGGGTGTTTACACCGGCAAACTTTGTATATATAAAACCCCTAACTTCATCACTACTTTGTTATTCTCTCCCCGAAGAAAACTATTTTTGTAATTATAGACTCATTTTATATATATTTATTCAAAACAATTCATGAAGATGATAAATATATATTTGACATTCTTAAGAAATATATATATATTAAGAAAAAAAATTTGGATAACCAGAAAAAAATGCTTAAGAATTATTAAATATTCATATGTTACAACGAAATATAATCATAATAAACAAGCTTCCATTAAAATAATAAGAAGCGCATAGTTGTCGGACAAATTTTGACCAAGGAAAATGAAACAATTAAATGAACAAATTATTCACAAATTACTCTAAAAAGTAAAACTAGAATTTAAAGATTCTTAATTTAGTTTAAATTATTGACTATTAAGGTTCATTAATTTTCAGTACGAAACTAATGGGTTACCTTAAATCTTTTGGGAATAGTTATTTTAATAGACAAACATCAAAACCTCTTATACATAACAATTGAAGTGTTAGTGTGTTTTGCTTTATTTGCTGGTGATTTATAATTCTTTAAAGTTCATTAAATGTTTGATCAAACATTGTCTATTAATAATATGAAAAAAAAAACTAAATTAAAATATGGTTCGATACACACTGCTAAAAATTATTATTGAAAAAATTATTTTACGTTATATAGGTATTTATTTATGCATACGATTGATATTTTGATATAAGTTCGAGCAACAAAAAAAAAAAAAAAAAAAAAAAAAAACGCGTTGTAGTCATAAACAAAAAAATTCGTGTCTGTTAAATGTTATGTATGTATAAACCGACTAATAATATGCGCTATCTCAGATGAAATCTTAACAATTTTAATATTGGTTTGCGATAGTTTAAATAAAATACTGTATGTAATATTTTATTTTATTTAAACTAATCAAACATTTTAATATAACAAAAAATATGTTGTATAAAAACAAAGTATTTTAGGATAATATAATAATATTTAAACTTCTAGATTTAAGCAATTTTGAAATAATGATTAAACTTAACGAAAATTAAATAGAATTTCTATTGACCAAAATTATCAAATCATTTCATACAAATTTACTGAAACTTAGCTGGTGGTAGAAATTGATTTATTTATCTGTTTTTTCAATTGCTGATATTTCTTTTTTGTAGGTGTTAGAAATCTATTCAAAATTCTGAGTTCGAACTAGAAAATTTCGTGTTTGGAGAGGTTAATTACAGATGATTGCTTCCGAATAGGATGATGAAATTGGAACGTAGACGAGATGAGATTGAAATTGATTATTAGCTTATGAATCGACTGAGATTTTTGGTGATGTATAAGGTATTCCGGAAATGGCCATATCTCTTCTTCTTAGACTTAGTAAACTCTCCAAGAAAAATGTACATTCCCAATGGCTAAGATATTGCCATGGAAAGGGAAAATTATATAACGAGAAGAATCACGATTTTCGTGTAATATAGGCTATAAAATTTATGGGAAAATCGTTGTTGGGAATTTGAGCAATATAATAAAATCCTTTTATAATAGCTTTATTACCTGTGTATAATTTTATCAGACAAAGAATTTTAGATAGCCGAAATTTTTGGATCAAATTTCTTCTTATCACTTCCGATTTAAAAAAAATATACCGAATTTCAAATAATTTTAATTTGCAATAAATTTTTTATATTTTTTAACTATATATCAAATTTAAGTTAACACTTGAAATTTTAGGAGGATCTTATGATATATTAAATGTGATACTTGCGCTTATTATTGAATTGATTTGGTTGACGATTAAAAGGTAAGAGAATGTTTAAATATGCAAATAAATATTCCTAATTGGATTAATAGAGAAAAATTACCACAAAGAGTAAAATAGACAAAAAAAAAAAGAATTAAATAAAGAAAGACAAACGTTATAGTCTATGTACTACGGTATTAACTGAGATTGAGCAAACTTTTATTCTGGTTACAAGATCACGATCACTGTTAACTTACATCAGTGATGGGTTATTAAATATGAACGTAAATGTTAGTAGCGTAAACAATTACATACCTAAATTACATATGTTATATCGAAAACAATTCACATGTAATTGAATCAACAAAATGTAAAATTGACATTGCGATAGTAATGATCATTACAGAATGCCGCTTGCGGCTCGTGTTGCCGCTGTTTTCCCTGCTGTTAATGTTGATGCTGTTGTAGATGGTGTTGCTGATACTGGTGCTGTTGATGTTGCTGGTACTAGTGTAGATTCTGTTAGTGAAAATACTGGTGTTGGTGCCCCGCAGAAGGGCGCCTGGTGCTATAACCACTGATGCCTCTGCTGATGCAGGGATTGGCGAGATGAAGGTGGTGACCGGCAGCATGGTTGATGCGCTCTTTGCGGAAGGGGTGAATTCCAGTCTTACCAAGCTGGTGATGGAGACCTGTGGTTGCTACGAGGCCTTGTTAATGAGGGTAGTCGCTGAGAACGAGAGGTTCAGGGGCGGCTGGAGGCGTATAAAGCTGCTGGTGAACGAGTTTTGCCGGTAGGAGCTAGGGAGCAAATGATGCTCCCTGTTCCCGCTGGTGCATCCCGTCCGGTAGCGCGTACGCCGGCTGCTGTTCCTGCTATTCCTGCAGTCCCTGTCCCCAAACCGGTTGTGACGTGGCCGGTGGTGGTGAAAGATAAAGGCGGGTCTACTTCCAAGGAAGTAGTTAATAAGGTGGTGGAGCAGGTTGATCCAACTCTTGGAGTTCGCGTCCATGAGGTTCGGCCAACGAGAGATGGGGAGTCAGTGACCCGGATTCCCTCGGTCACGGAAAGAAAGAAGATCGCGAATAACAGGAAGTTTGCTGAGGCGGGTCTCGAGGTATCCGTTCAGGACAAATTGGGCCCTCAGATCGTCGTACAGCGCGTACAGACGGAAATTACGCCGGATGAATTTATGAGCGAATTGTACGAGATGAATCTGAAGGGCATGATGACTAGTAAAACAAGTGGAGCGTAAGTCTGGTGAGCAGTCCCTGGAAGACTGTAACTGCGCAGGTCAATACCTGGGGTTTGACCACAAGGTGCGAGAATGCAAGATGAAGGAAGATGTGTTTCGTCGTTTTGGTCTCTTTGGGCACTGAGAGGCTCAGATGAGATGAGATGTCGCAACTGTGCGTTTAAGGGTCTTCCATCAGACCAAGTGATGACGTCGGCTACTTGTCCGGTATATGCTGCAATGACTGCTCGGGCGGACGCTAGGCATTAGGATGGAGCTAAATATCTTTCTGCATTTCTGCAGAGGGGCGCTTTAATGTGCTATTAGTGTGCATGTATTGTTGGTTTGGCTTTCCACTGGAGTCCTATCTAAGGTATATGGATACGGTGCTACTCCATGCGAGTAGCATACCGATCATCCTAGGTCTTACCGCAAATGCATCCTCTCCTATGTGGTTCTCAAAGATGTCCAGGCATTCCCCTGGATATCACAAATACATTCGAGGTAGGATGCTCAGCGAGTGGATGTTGACGGTGAGCGTCGGCGTACTAAATACGCCGAGTTGTCAGTGACATAGACGTTTTGGTGGAGGGCGTGAGTGATCACAACCTCATTGAGATTGGGGTCTCTTGCCATGAACGGCACCTCTTAGAAGGTGGAGATACAAGGATGTGAACTGGAACATCTACGCGGAATTGGTTAGGGCGGCTGCTTTATTGCAGCCAATAGAAAACTTCAGGGCACGGACTATAGATGACCAAGTTGAAAGATAGATCAGTGGATGTGTTCAGCTAACGACACTTTGCTTGGCCGATGTCTGCCACAATTAGTTGGTGGAGCCGCGAGCTTGATGAGATGCGAAAGACCGTCAGGCATCTCAAGATTCATTTCCAAAGGGACAGGCGTACCGGCGCTGATGATCTTGCTCTGCGTGAAGCTGACTATCGGTATTACTTGAGGACGTACAATGACCGAATTGTTAGAGTTAAAGAGGACGATTGGAGGAGTTTTGTACGGGACAATAGGGATGACCCCTAGGGTGCGGTTTATCATATTTGCAGGGTTAAGAATAGTAGGCATATAGACATAGCATCTCTTCAGGTTGGCGATGTTACATTGTCAACTTGGAAATATTGTATTGAAGTACTGTTGGGGGTTTTCTTTCCCGGTTTGGAGTCGGTAGACTACTCTCCTCTCACTAGGGAGTTGGTCAATGCTCAAAACTTAGATATATCGGAAAATGCGGGCAGTATTTGCCTGGTCAAGAGCAGAAAGTCTCCGTGTAGGGATGGTATAACAGGAGAGATGTGTAAAACATCTGGAAAGCCATACCTGAGTATCTGGAGGCAATCTTTGGAAAGTATAATAGCGAGGGTTCTTTCCTGGGGCTTTCTCTGATAGGGTGAGGAGTAATCCTCGCTCTTATCGGGATATCAGTCTTCTTCCGGTACTTGGAAAAGTGCTGGAAAGGGTCATGGTGACACGACTAAGGGAGGGTGTCAAAGAGGGTACTTGCGAGTTCCAATTTGGCTTTAGGGAAGCTAGAAGTATCGAGGACACGTTAGGAGGTATGTTAGCGACTCGTCTGCCAAATATGTCTTAGGCATATTTCTGGACTTTAAGGGTGCGTTTAACTATCTCTCTTGGGATAGCGTTCTTCGTAGGCTAGAGGAAGTGGGCTGTCGGGAGTTAGCTTTTTGGAATAGTTACTTCAGCGGGAAAAACGCTTGTGTGGTAGGTGCCAGCGACACGACTTCGAGGGACGTTGCACGGGGCTGTCCGCAGGGGTCTGTGGTCCATTTATATGGAACGTCATGATGGATCCTCTGTTGAAGCACCTTTTCCGTTCATACATACTTACTTATCCTTGTATAAGGCCAGTCTCGTGCTGAGCTGGTAGCTAGGGGTGAGGAGGTCATGCGTGACATATCTGAGTGGGACGATCGTGCAGGCGTAGAAGTGGCGATGGACAAAACCGAGATAATACTACTCAAGCGCAAAATTATCTCGGGGTCGTCAAGTATGTGGGAATAATGATGGGGGAGAGGATGAACTTTTTGGTTCATCTTGCTTGACAAGCAGAATGCTGTTGTAGGTAAGATCAGACGCATTCTTAGGAGTGACTGGAGCCTCAGCAGGCGAGCTATTCGTACGATAAATGAAGGGCTTTTCGTTGCTTGTGCAACGTTCGGTGCTTCTGCATGGTATGAGACAGTAATGTCTGTTGTTAGTAGGAACAAAGTCTTATATTGTCAGTGGGTCGCTATGCTAGGGTGTATGCACCCCTAAATTTGGAGATAATACGTCGTGATATTATATTCAAAGGCACTCCTAGATGAGTGTCTTGTTTTTAGGTGGAAGACGCGATGGACGGACAGCGACGAAGGGAGGGTGACGTATGAATTTATACGTAAAGAGGATTGTGCACGTGTACGCCCGGACTTTGGTTTTGGCTTGAGTCTTGGCTTTTTACTGACGGGACATAGCATTTTTGCATAAGAGAGGCCTTTACGATACTCCGAACTGCGGGTGTGGGATGGGACAGCAAGATCCGTGGCACGTAATCTTTACGTGTCCGTAATATGATGACATCAAGGATTTAGGTGGTATGAATATTACTCATACCGGGGCGGGATGTGATTATAATAGGGTCTTAGAGAACGGTAGGACATTAGCGAGTATGGGTACGTTTGCGCGCGAAGTTTTTGTTAAGAGAAGTAAGAGACTTAGCGGAGGTGGCTCTCTATAGAGTCATTCTTAGCGTTGGAGTCCAATGTCGCCGATGTTGCCTCTTCTGCGTGTGATGTCTGCTCCAGCTGTTGCGGTTGTTCCTGCCGATCCCGGTTGCTGATGTGCGGTTGCTATTTGCTCCAGTAGGCTTTGCCTAGTCTTATCATGGTTGCTGGTTTGTGTATGCTGTGTGCTCCGTAAGGATGGCCTAGTCTAGTGTCTTCATTGTTGTCTTTTGTTTGTGGCGTCCCTGCAGGAGTCACATCATGTGGCCAACGTGTGCTTCTGTGTGTGTCCATTTATGTTTGATATGTGGCGAGCGGCGGCTCACTAGTCCCAAACTATTTGGAGTTCAACTCGTAGTAGTAATTTTGGCTACGAAGTCCGACCAGTGACTTAATACTGGCACCACGTGTGTCAGGAGCCCTTGGAACTTCGATTCCAGCCTGACAGTTGGAGTTCCTCCTGGGGAGCTTTACGTGGTGGCTGCGGTTTAAACCCAAATCGCGGGTCGAACGTGAGCACAGTGTGGAGTTGCACTGCAACCGGGTGCCCTGACCCATAGAGCGGTCAGGACTCTCTCAGATATAGCAATTTGTTGCATCTGGGAGCGTTGGTGTTCTCACCCGGTGTTAAGACCACCGTGGGATTGGACCGTCAGGCAGGTAAATCTTGAGCACATCTGACCATGTAGAGTGTAGCAGCATATAATTATTCGTTTGAAGTCCGCATAATCTCGCCTCTTTCAGCCATCCGGAGCATCAATGCAGCCGAAGCTAATTTAGAGTGGTGAAGATTAACTTGCGTTATCTTCACCATTGTCATTTTTGGGTATTTGTGACATTGACGTCATCTTTATCCAAGTCCAAGAAGGCATCTTCCTGGATGCTTCGTCGGATTCGTAGACTCTGGTCACCTTCCAACCACTTGTAAGGTTCTCATGGCTCTAGGCCGACGTGAGATCTCGTCAATAGAGATCTCGTCTAGTCTAGTGCCATCCCATAGGCTTTTCAAAAAAGCGTCCGCTTGCTTCAGGAGCAAGTACGATCGCTCGTTTGAGGAGGCCATTAACTTAACACGGCTGTGATAACAACCAACATCATCGCATTATGGGTGAGGGTCCTTTAAAACTTCCTTGAATACTCCCGTCAAATTTGCATGGGATATGATGCAGTCAATATCGCTCCTATCGATGATAGCTCTTATGAGATGATCTTTGGCCCCTTCACTAAACGATTTGTCCATCGGGTGGTGGGGCTTCGGCACATATAGATCGCTATACCAAATTTTATAAAGATAATTGATAAATTTTTTTAAACCCACAAAAATCCCAAATAAATATAAAAATTTATACTTATGAGTTATATATAAATATAAATCATCGTACACAATTTCACAATAATTTTTTCGATAATTGATCGTGGATCCCATACAGTCCCCATTGCCGAAAATCGCTTAAATTTGCATAAATCTCACATAAATGTCAATATCGGGATAAAATTTAACACAAATAAGTTTTGTAAAAGTATAAATTTCATAATGATCGGTCCATAATTGACCATGAATCCCATTGAGATACCATTTTGAAATTTTTACACTATATCGAAAATTTGATTGTAAGAATTATGTCAAAAAATAATGAAAATTAAAACCTATCCCAGGATAAATTATATTTTTTTTTTCATTTTAGAGATTCCTGCGCCAGAATAAAGATTTTATGATAAAGAGGAATATAAGTCCTTTCCATTGGCACCATTTTTGTTAAAAATGTATAATGGAATTAAAAGTTATTGAACCTTAAACTTTATTAATTTTTGCAAAAACTGCACGAGGTGTCCCAATTTAGAAGTAATTTTCGGTCGAAAAAAAATTTTAATACACTCAAATAGCGCAAAATCTGAACCACTATGCTTAAGCTGCAATAAAAATTTTTTCACACATAGCTGCAATAAAAATTTTTTCACACAAAAATATTTTATGATAAACTGCGTACTCATTTTTTTCTTTTAAAATGACTTTGAAATTTAAAAAATATTTTCTTTGACGCATTATTTCAAAATATGTTAGAGGCTTAACAATGCCGATACGGATACCAAATCATAGAATACTATTTAGATATTTAGATACGATTTTTAGATTAATTTCTCTTTTCTTTTTTGAAATTTTGAATTTGAAGTAAATTTTTCAGATTTTTTCCTTCAAGACTACACAGAAAAAAATTTGTGGATAAATATAAGAATTTCATTGATTTTCATTGATTTTAGTTCATAATATTTACGAATATTATCTTAAATATTAACACTTTTTTACATTTTTTGAAATGAGTCAAAAGTCAAGGAGACAAACAAAATGTTTAAATTTTCATTTATATTTTAAATTTGTAAATGTATGTTTGAAATTTTCTTTACAGAATTTCAATGATTTTTAGGCACTTGTTGGGGGCAAAAGAACTCAGCAGATGCGTTTTTTATTACAATGATGCATGTGCTATAGAATGGCAGCAAATTTAAGCAAATTTCTAATCCTTACTTTTTAACAGCTTTTTATTGGAAAATTGCCATTTAAAGGGATTTATTGTTAATATTCTCATGTATAAATATTTTTATTTAGAATTTGAATCAAATCTAATAAAACTAAATTAAAATTTTAGCAGCATTATTGCAAAATTCGCAAAATTATCCGTAAGTATAATTTAATAATATCTATGAACAAAATTTTATTTTATATGAAAAAAGTTTGGGAAAAAAGTCATGTTTGATTCATAATGTTTGAAAAAAAAAAAAATCAAATATATGAATTTTTTTCTCTGTGTATACACAAGGTTGCAAAGTTTAAAATGCTATTTTTTTTAGAATAAAATTGGATATTAATATCGCACTTAATCAGCAAGAGGGTATTAACTCAAAATTTTAAAATTTTCAGTAGAGGTTAGAAACTGTTTGTGGTCGCATTTTAAGAGAATTTGAAAATTCGGATATATCATAGTAAGCAAATTTCATTTGAAAATATATTTTCATTGTTTTTCTTTTATTTTTGCAATTGCAAAATATTTCTTGAGTTAATACCATTTTTCTAAGACTTCTCAATATCAAATGTGGTTTTAGAGATTAAGAGAGTAATCGGAATACTTTTAAATTTTTACATTAGATAGATACTGATGTTGTTATTTTATTTCTTGTAAAAAGTGAAATTTAAAAATTTTTGAGTTAATACCCTCTTGTTGTGCGCTGTATAAATTTGCTTAAAAACTCGAAAAATTATTAAGCATTTTCTAAACATTATTAAACAATTATTCAAATATATTGAGACAAAGTACTTTTATTTGATTTTCACTTTTTGAGGAAAAAATAAAAAATATATGAATATCACAGCTAAACTTAAAAAATTTTGGAAAAATTTCATTTTTTCTAAATGTTGTTTAAAAATTAGCCTTTAATATTTCAACAAAAAATAACAAATGCATAGAAAAATCAACAAAAGAATAACTATTAGAAAGACATTTATACAAGAACTTAGCCAAAAACAGTTTTTTACGAATAACTCGTAATTTTTAGGGTGTATTGCAATTTTTTAAAACTGATTTATGATATCATCAAGAAGGCCCATAACGTACGGTATGTCATTTCTCAAGTGATTTTTCACTATAACAGCGTGTTTTTATTTGTATATTACTCTTTACTTATCTTCCATTAGTGTCAAATCTTATATCAGTGATAAAATATGAACTATTAAATAAACTTTTTAATATTTTTTGCACTAAACTATTTAGGGAAGAAAAAAATGTTACACTAGGCTGAAGCTGAAAAAATAATACTATCACTAAATTAATTTTAGTGGAAAATTTTTAAAATTACTTCCAGATTATTTTCCACTTAACGAGACTGATATTTTTCAACTAAACACTAAAGAGAAAAGATTGTGGTGAAAAATTTTGCACTATCACTTACTATCAGTAAAAACTGCGAATTTAGAGCTCTACCCCGAACCCTCAATCTAATGACGAAAATATTAATTATATCGCATAATGAATTAAAAATATTTTACTTTTGATATAATATAACAGATATTCAATCGCTTAGTTTTCTGATTATAAATATATGTATGTTTGACTTTAAAAAATACTTTATACCTAACTTAAAAAAATTTAGAAACTTATTTCTGTTCTACTAAACATTCCGAGGATTTAGTACTTTTTAACTTAAAAAAGTACCATTTTCATTTCTTTTGCGACGGCGATGTACGTTGTTTAATATTCTTTTTTTACATCATTTAATTTTTAAGTAAATGATAGATAAATGATTCTTTTTTCATTTTCGTGATCTACGAACACATTTTTAACTGTAGTCCAAAACAAATTCATCCTCTACAAATACTTTTAAATTTGAGACGTGGCGGAAAGAAAATGAAATCTTTCTGGTGATTAGAATGAATATTTCTGCAAAATCCGTAAGACATTTTCCACCATATTTTTTAATGTTGACCTGTGAATTTTCTTGTTTTTTTTTCGCCCTTAAAAAATTCTTAAAAAAAATTGTGTTGCGGTATATTGATTAGACATATGATGTATGTTGGTTATGTATTACTTAATTGTATGAATCAGAATGTAACAACTGTTTAGGCTTGTTTAGTAAATAATTGTCAAGTCTGAACATAGCTTTTGCACAATGAAAGATTTTAAGTACAGGCGAGATGCCAAAGAAAAATTATATATAATAACTACGCTAATTTAGATTGACTATAAGTCTATAATGGAATTTGTCAAGAAATATTATTTTAATCCTTAATTCTAAAAACTATATGTAAAATTACTGCTATAAAGTATGTATGTATTTTTATAAGGTTTCCACGTGGAAAAATTTTACAGGAATCTCTGGAAAAAGTTTCTATAAATCACGGGACATTTCCATCGGGAACTAAAACTTTATTTTTGCGGTTTTAATTTATTTTAAAAACTTAAAAGCAAAAACATAATTTGTTTCCATTTTGGAATTTTTGAAAGACAATCGAGATTATTCGAGCTTCAGCTTCAAAAATCCACATCAAATTCAATAGCAGAAATAGGACAATTAGTTTTAAAAATTTAATAAGATGTCCTGTTTACCACAAAATCAACATTTGAGTATATTTTTAGAGAAAAGTGCATCTTATAAATTTTTTAATGCTTCAATTAATTTTTTTTTATTTTTGGGTATCCAAAAAATTCTTTACTACTGAGACCGCCTTATTAAGGAGGTCATATTGGTCATGCTCATACAAGTTTAGCACAGAGAATTCCATCTAGTCTACCTATTTTTGTTTAAAGGAGGATTTCTTTGCCAAGCAGTATAATTGAATCAACATTTATAATACCTGAAAGGAATGTTCCTTGATTTAACTAAAAATTGGTCTAAGAATTCCAAGAGACCCCAAACGACATATAAAAATTTTTTTCCACATTTCAACCTAAATTCCAAGACCGTTTCAAAGTTTTGGTTAATTTGAAGCACTGAATGGTCAAACACATACATCAATACAAATAAAAAAAGCAATTATTAAAATATGTATGTAATTTTCTACATACTAAAATAAATAAACTATTAGAAATCAATTAAATCTTTTCGGTGGTTTCTTAGTAAACATTTCGTGTGTATACAAGACTGCTTCAAAAAAGCCGACTTTCGAATTTCGACCATAACTCCTCCTAGAATTGTTCTTTTTGATACAAAAACATAGTGTGCAAAATATTAGAGCGACCAGATGTCGCTAACACGTGCCCCATCGACACTGAAGATTGTAAGGTGCATTAATATCAAAGGTTTCGAAAGGCTTAATTCTTTAATTCACTTTTCAAAATCGAGTTAAATTTGAAATCCTAGTCATATATTTTTGAAACCGATATGTATATTGACTATTGAAAAATAAAGTGAAAAAGCCACAGTGTAGTTTTTCCCTTTACAAAATTAATATTTTGTTTAAATAATATCTCAAGTTATATATTTTTTCCAAAATGGAATTTTAAAATATATATGGAATATTTTCAAAATACTAAGATGATAAAATTTATGTCTTAAAAAACTACTATTTCAAATAAGTATATTAAATTCAACCATGAATTTTAATATAGATATTATGAAAAAAAGCATATATTAATTTATACAATTTTTACATTTCGAAAAAAGTTAAATCAAACAAATTATGTTGTTATACAGACCATTATCTCCTAAAGTAATGGACAGATTTTTGTAAAAAATTTACACAATATTTAATATAACACAACAATTCTAAAAATTAAGAAAATTGATTACGACATAACTTAAGTTATGCGGTTTTTCTTTTTGACCACAGAATTAAAGCTTAAAAAATATATTGAAGCATTAAAATTTTCTTTAATTCAAATTTATTACAAATTAGCATTAAAAAATATTTCTTAATTCATTTTGTGAAAGATTAAAAAACTATATATTACAAATTTAATAAAAGAAACATATTTTCATTCAATTTGGAGAGGATTTGAATTAACAAAAATAAAATGAATTCTTTATGAATTAATTCGATAAAGAATTAATTCTATTCGAACAGAAGCTGACAAATTTTTAATTTATTTTAGAAATGTTCGAATAAAATTCTATTTTTAGTAACATTTAAAACATAATTACTAAAAAATAAGCTATGACTCCTGCAGGATAACATAATCTCTTTCTCAAGCTTTATTAAGAAACATTGATTTTTTTACTAAAACTTCCAATTTAATTTTTTTTTTTAATTTTTTTAAACAAATTTCAAAAAAGTTAGTCTCAAAGTTTGCTGTTTTATAGACAACTGTATATTAGTACAAAAAAATTAATCTGCAACACAAAAATCGCCAAAAAAAAGAAAATGCCTTTTTGTCGAAATCCGCAAATTTTATAAGAGATATCGACATAATTCCTTCTTATTTATACTTTCTTTTTATAAAACTGAAATTAATGTTTTGAAGCAACCGTAATAAAAATCAACGTTTTATAATAAAAGATGAGAAGGGGATTATATTGCAATGCTGGAAACAAAGCTTATTTTTCAGTAATTATGGTTCAAATTTTATTTCTATTGATGCGTTAAGTTATTAATGTTAAGTGATAATATTTTAATATAATGCGACCAGAAAATAAGTTTCATCAATCCGTTACATCTTACAGATTAATTTTATTACTTTCATAAAAGAACATTGTAACAAAAAAGTTACTGATAATCTCAATATCGTGCTTACACAAGTGTTCGAAAACACGTTAATGATCGGGAGAATTTCTAATAACTTTAATGTTTTCCAAACAATTGTGTTTGATAGACAACTATATATAGAATTATATTGAATTGCAAGAAAGAGTTGATAATAGCAAAATTTCTCCATATAAATGCACCCTGCAAACAGCAGGGTCGATGCGGCATCCGATCACTCTAATATTTTGCACACTATGTTCCTACATCAATAAGAACAAACAATCCTAGGGGGAGTTAGGGTCGAAATTCGAAAGTCGACTTTTTTTTGAAGCAGTCTAAGCAGCATCAAAAATGGCTTGTACTTTTTAATTCTTTACTTTTAGGCGTAATTAATGAATATAAAACCAAATTTAAACTTTTGTTATACAAGAATAACAGTGATGAAAACAAACTATTGTCTACCACTGTATGTGGTAGCTACCCCAGTAAAGAATGGAACTTCGAATGAAGCAAGTTTACAAGGAAGAAAATTAAAGTAGCATATCCACAAATATTTATTAAATATTGTATGGCGAGTTCCTTGTTGGAAGCATTACGTTTTTTACATGAAAAGAAGCGAAGTGTTGCCAGATGAGGGGATTTAAACTTTCATTTAGGGACATTTCTTATTTACGACTAAAGTTATTTGTGAATGCTGAACTCACACTTTAAACGCAATATACTAAGTAAATAATTTTTTTTAATAAACAAATTTTTTTAGACCATAATTGTAAATAGTTAATCAGTAATTGTTTTCGTGAGTTAGTAAGTTACAATAAAAACTTATACAGCAACGCATTACACTATTATTTGTAACTAAGAACTGTGTATAAACGTAATGATAATGTCGAATTATTTTTTATTTAGTGAAAATATTGGATTGATTTCTATGTATAGAAAATAAATATTAATTTATTATTTGTTATATATACTAGTAATTTTTGGCTTCATTTATTTTTTTATTTTTTTTTTTAATGAAAACTTCATTAATTTTGTTAGTTTTTGCTTAAAAATTAAAATCCATTTTCAATTAATTTTCGATAACCCATTAAGAACTACCAAAATACTTATCTATGAAACAGTCTGTTTAAGTCATTTCATAACATTAAGCTTTTTGATAAAGGTTTATATTATAGAGAATTATCATTAAATGTCCTTTTTAGGAATTTTTGACAAATTTCCTTTTAATATGAAATTATTAATAAATTTTATTTTATTGGAACATTGATAAATATTCTTTTTATAGGAAATATTAGATATTTTTTTAGGAAATTTTTGATAAATCTTTTTATAGGAAGTTTATTTTAAAAATAATGCTCATCAAATTTCTCTTTACAAAACATTTTTAATGATTACTAGCTATTTATAGAAAATTTTCAATACATTTTCAATTTAAAAAAATAAATTTTGTATTAAAATATTTTGGGGACAAAATTGGGATTTTACATTTTAAAATGGGGATTTTTTAGGATTTTTAGTTTCAAGTTTTTGGACATAAAGCAAAATTTTTTTGGCCTCAATGATTATAGAAAACATGTAGATTAGCTCCACGTTTATAATATTTATTTTAGTTATACACATACATACTATTTTCTCCCTTACAATTTTATCGGTTACCTTTGCGCATCGTATTAAGGCGTATTTCGAAGCGCATAAAAGTGTGTTTTCTTTGCAAATTGTCACCTTAGTGCCTTTAAAAATTTATTATCGGGTACTATAAATGGATTAAATTTAAAGGAAAATTTATTAGTGTTTTATGGTTACAAATATTACATAATCAATATTTTTAAAAAGTTTTTTAATAAAAAAAAGCCCAATAATCCGTTTCCACTAAGCAGTTTGTTCACACTAAATAAACATTAATACGTCAAAAAATTATATCTTTGGTTGTGTGAAATAGTACCCTGCATTCAATTGTTTCCGGCAAAATTAAAATCTAAAACTAATATTTACAAATGTTTTTTTTTTTTTTTTAATATAGAAATAAACAAAATGTTATTTCACTTGTGATTTAATATTCAACTAATATTACAAGATTACAATACAGTGTGTCAATAAACAAATATTGAATACATCTGTTATGCAATTTTCAGATGCCTGCGGTGGTTGTAAAAATAACAAACGCAGTTTAGCAACACACAAATACAAACCTATACATATTTACATATCAGTAGAATAAAAGAATTTCTACTCGTATTAATGGTAAAAATATTTATACGAGTAGTAGCAAAAGATGTAGTATTTTCGACATTAAGGTATATAGAATCTTATGCGTAAGAATCGAATTTGAAATAGTACGTAAAATATTTTCTATATCGATTGCCTAAGCAAGAACAGTGCGAAATGTATTAAATTTTGCATTCTTCACTATTTCTGTTGTATTTTTACTTCAATATGTTTCTTGAACATCTATCTTATAGAACCTAGGTTACTGTTTTGATTTTGCATACAGGACTCTATAATGACAAAAGAAATTACTTAATATTTTCAATGATTATTTCACAATTGTACAAAAATTTCTTATTGTGTGCGATACGTAGCTATAACTGACAAAATCACTTGAAACTTTTCTGCCATCGCAAAAGCGGCGACATTTATATAATAATGGAATTTTCCTCCTTTTTGAAAGATGGCTACGTTATAAACACACACATTGTTATACCACCCTAATGTGAATTTTAATAAATATGTTTAGGTGTATTTGCATGTGTTTTCTTTAAATAACCGGAGAATGTATTCATATGGGTATTTTGTTGCCTCAAACATCAACTTAACCAACATCGACAAGGTAAACAAGCGAGAATGTTTTTGTTTGATAATGATTGAATCAAGAGATGCGAAATGTTATTGCTGTTGTGAAATGTCCTTGATATACACCTGCATACACCAATGTATCAAGCGCATCCTCAATACATGAATGTGGACTAGTGCAGTAGTATGTATGACTTAGAAACTACTACATATTTATGACAATCTCGCTCAATAGTGATGTTTGTAAACTTCTATGTAATACTGTGAGATGGATGTTGATTTTGTAGAATATTTTATTACAATAAAATCCACAACAATGATAGCTGAAGGTGTATTAGTAAGCATTCATGAGCGTATGTTTTTAAAATTGTTTTGTTTGTTTATCTGCAATATTTTGATTATTGTGATTTAAAACACGTTCAGCATGGTTCCTCCGCCCGTCCATCCCATTCTTAAATTGTAATGATATTGTTACTACTGTTGTTACGAGATTTTTATTCTACAAAATAAATTAATTTTTAAAGTAAACAACACGAACATCTAGAAAGAATATAAATACATGTGACACGTAACAGAAATAACAGCAACACCGTTGGTAGAAACAGTGGTGGAAGTGGAAGGAAGCAACAATACCAATATACATACGTATATATATAGTGCAAACATAAATATGTAGAAGTTAAAATTATATGTATATACATATAAGAAAAATAACACTAGTCGGCAAAAATAATTTTTGTCCTCCTTTAAACAAAAATAGTTGAACATGATGGAATGGTGCTGAACACGAATTTGCTTTTTTATTCTATAAGGTCTTGATATTTTTATGAACATGTCTAATATTTCTCCATTACACGAGCATATTTCACCATAACTCAAGAACGATTTAGATAAATGAAACACCAAAAGGTGCAGACTAAATAGTTTTGACTTTATTTAGAAATTATTGTCGGATCTTTTTGTGGGATTTTTTTTTTTTTGATGTAAAATTTGAAGGATTTTTTTTCTCAAGTTATTTTAACCTTTGTCATAATCTATCTAAATCGAAAAAACCGTTCTTAAGTTATGGTAATATATTCTCGTAAAGTCGTTTTATTAAAGGGGAAATACAAGTATGTACTACACTGCCGACCAGTGTAATCAACCACAAAATAAATACTTCTTCCACAAACACTGCGACTGAGAGGAATGTGGTAAAAATAGGGTGATCGACTCGGTTTTTCAACCGGTTTTTTGGTTTAAGTGATGTCGGTTTTTTTAATGACAATTTTTCGAATGTATTTAGTCATAAACCAGTTTTTTAGTAATTTTAATTATGATTTTAGCCATTTTTATTTTTTATGTTATAATACATTGGTGCATATTCCTATAAATGCACATCAATTCTTTAATCAACTTACCAAAAATGGGGCTAAAAAATAATTGAGATGCAACAAATTATTTTTTTAAATTATTTATTAATTTCACTTAATAAATTAATAAAAAAAATCTAACAATGTACATTCTATTTCTTTTCATTGTAATTTTAGTAGTTTCATGGATTTTTTTATGGCATTTTCCTATACACGCACTTAAATTAAGCAATTAAAATTATTAATTACGTGTTGATGAATCTTTGTTTTGGATAATTTCAAAAATTCGGTATGACATTGATTCGACTAATTTTTGAAGAAAATCACTGTCAATTTCTTCCCAGGCTTGCTTAATTTTTAGTTTTAACTCCGTTATTTTCATTATGGTTTCATTCTGTACATTTCTTGCACAAAATTTACGGGCCATGTACTCCAACAGATTCTCTATTGGATTTAAATCCGGACTGCAAGCCGGTCAATCCAATAGTGGAATACTATGTTCATTAAACCACGATTTAAATTGGTTCGACACTTGGATTGCAGCGTTATTCTGTTGGAATATGAAATCTTCATCCATTTTTTCATCCATAAATAAGAGAAGAGCACCTTCCAACAGTTCATTATAAATTGAAACTGTTAATTTTAGTTGGAACAAAACATAGTTTTGATTTTCTTGCATCAGAAAAGGCTGCCCAAACCATAACAATATCTCCACCGAAATTACGTCTCGACATACGAATTTCATTCGAACTCAAATCATGCCAATGTTAAGAATATGAATTGAGACCATCCAAATTGAATTTCTTTTCACCAGAAAAGATTACTTTATTCCACTCTTGCACAAAATTTACGGGCCATGTACTCCAACAGATTCTCTATTGGATTTAAATCCGGACTGCAAGCCGGTCAATCCAATAGTGGAATACTGTGTTCATTAAACCACGATTTAAATTGGTTCGACACTTGGATTGCAGCGTTATTCTGTTGGAATATGAAATCTTCATCCATTTTTTCATCCATAAATAAGAGAAGAGCACCTTCCAACAGTTCATTATAAATTGAAACTGTTAATTTTAGTTGGAACAAAACATAGTTTTGATTTTCTTGCATCAGAAAAGGCTGCCCAAACCATAACAATATCTCCACCGAAATTACGTTTCGACATACGAATTTCATTCGAACTCAAATCATGCCAATGTTAAGAATGTGAATCGAGACCATCCAAATTGAATTTCTTTTCATCAGAAAAGATTACTTTATTCCACTCATCTGTCCATTTCATGTATTTGCGCGCAAATTTTAAACGATTTTCCTTATGATGCTGTTTTAACTTTACATTTTAGTTTCTTCCATTTTAGGTTACCAATAACTTTTTAGAGAAATTTTTCTCGACTGCGTTTATAGGAATATTCCACTGAAATGATCACAAATATGTACTGTTTGCTATACTGAAGAAAACAACAAAAGCAAGAAACAAATATTTCGTACATAAAAAAATACCGGGAGTTATTGTAGACAACACAACATTGTTTTTTGTTAAGAGAAACGAATATACCTTAAAGAAAAACAAAAACTTTAAATGGGTACATAGGAATATGCACCAGTGTGTAAATAAATTTTAAGAATTTTCACTACATAAACTATTATAAGAAAATCCTAAAAATCTTTCAAACAAAGCACAACGTTGCAAATGTAAGAACAATATTTATGATCTGACGCCACGCCCCTTTTTTCGCCCAACTTATTTTTTTTGAAAATAAGATTTTAATTATTTTACTTAATTTTTGACTCATCTCCCGAATCGACTCACATTAAATTTAGCACACATATAGTTCAGAAATAATATAAATTTATAAGACCTATTTTTTTGCCACTCTTCTTACGCCCACTTTTTGTAACAAATTATTTTAATTTTGGTTTTTTGACTCAACCACTAAAATGTTTAAAATGAAATTTGGCACACGTATAGTTCTGAATGAACTATAGCTTATACAATTTATTTATTGGATATCACGCCCCTTTTTACGCCTACTTTTTCTAACAAATTAGTTGACTTAATTTTTCTCTATTTTTGAACCATCGCCTGAATGGATTCACATTTATTGGATATCACGTCCTCTTTTTGCTCCCACTTTTTGTAAAATTTTTTAACATAATTTTGCACATTTTTGGATTAACCACAACTGAATCGATTCACATAAAAGTTGGCACAAATTGAGTTCGGAATGAGTTATGGCTTATATGACCTGTTTTTATAATCTCTTTTACGCCCACTTTTTCAAGTTAAATAATATCTACTTAAATTTTCTAATTTTTTACTCAACTACTGAATCAAAATGCTGATACTTTCATTAAATGTCACGCATCTTTTTCCGCCCATTTTTGTACGCAACGTTTTGTGATTTATTTGCCACAATACATATTTGTGATGAGATCACGTGAAAACTATTAAATCGATGCACATATTAAGTTCTCCGAAAGGAACTTTAAGCTTTATCAAATACTGCTTATTTAAGTCTACCTTTCTAAGACATATTTAATTTTCACCCAATCTGTGCTTTAATTCACACAAATTACTTTTACTTTTTAAGAATTAAAAAAAAAAAACATTCTTTGAGGATAAGTTCAGATGTTTCTTCTGTATTGGGAATTCCAGAAAAGGCAAAATGAACTACTCAATCAGGCCTTTTATCTCTTCAGTAAAATTTTAAGAAGTGTTGACGATATATTCATTGGAAACAAATATATAAATCTTATTAACATTAAAATTCTCACAACGTTTCCCACACACCCCTTTGGAACTGTTATATTGCTTCTCACATTTGACGTGAACGTTTTTAATTTTCTGTTTCTCACCCAATTTCACTATTTTTATTTAAAAAGCTTAATAGCTCATTATCTACTAAATAAATATTTAATATATTGAAGGAGATCAGTCCTAGGAAGAAATAAAGTTTAATGTTTTAATAGAAGCCAGTCTAGATCCTTCGATTTTTACCCACTTCATATCAAAGTTTTGAGTTTATCCTATAAGTTTATATAAAGTTTTGAGTTTATCCTATAAGTTCTAAAATTTAAAAGCTAGGATTAACAAACAGAATACGTTTTCAGAAACGGTAGTGAGTTAAAAATCGTTTGCGTAAGCGTCTTTTATCTGACGAACGATAAATATGATTAAAAATCTTCAATTTGGGAATAGAATTTCAAATAATGATACGATAATTGAACTAACAAAGAATATATAGTAGATACAAAATTTAGTTATTCTAAAAATCAACTTTTTACCAAAAATTTGCCAATTTGCAACAGTTAACTCAAAATATTCGTTGGTAAAGCTTCCAAATTTTTAGGGAAAAACCAAATGAAAATATAAAAAGTGTATCCTTAGAGACATACTTTAACTCATATCCTTGATGTTCTCTGTTTAAAGTACAGGGCTCGAAATTCGGATTAAAATCACTACATTTGAAGAAACATTTTTTGTCACGTTATCCATGATTATTGGAGATTGATCAATAGGTAAATCACTTCGCTCTTGTATTATAATTCTTAGATTAGATCGTAGTCGCCTAATTTTTAATTAAACTAAGACATTTGATGTAGTTCCCAAAGAAGCCTACCACTAAAATAGTTCTCTTGATATGCAATAATATAATATAATAATTCATGGCAGCTAATTAATTTGATAAATTAACCAAGTGTTAAGACTTTCATTGTAAGATACTCTGTAGATAGGACTGTAAGGTGTCGATATGGCCAGCACTAGACAAGGCAGGCACTAGCGCTCTTCTGGGCTTGAATAGGAGAATTATAAGAATCATGATAGGGGCCATAACGGGTCACTGTTTGATAGGGAAGATGAGGTCTAGATGGGACGCTAGCAATTCCGATTTTTGTAGAATGTGCGGAGACGTCGAGCACATTTTGTGCCATTGGCCACGATTTCAGCATCGTAGGATGAAATGGCTGGGCAGCCAATTCCTCGGCGGGCTAAGTGACGTTCGGGACGTAGAGCTTGTAGACGTCATAGGCTTCGTCATGGGAATCGACTGTTTAAGGGAGAATCAGGGGTACAACCCTAGGGGGATTGTTAACATTGCTAATCCTCTTATATGATTCGTTTTTATTCCTATTCTTTTCTCTTCTATTCCTATTCTCCTATTTTTTGTATTTTGCATTCTATATTTCACAGCTTTTCAATGAAGGGACTCACAATGGACCGAGATCGGTCTCTAGGTGGAGATGTGGTACATTTGGAATCACGTCAACCTTCTCTATCTATCTATCTATCTGATACTCTGTAGATACTAATTCCTTCTTTTTGAATCTCAACTACCAGATTTTATAGGAAATTAGATCAAACTAAGTTTAACCTTTTCAGAGTCATAATTTATGCAGTTATGCAGTCATACGTTATGTCAAAATAATAATTTTTAATATTTTGGATGAGTATTTGAAACCATGTTTTCAAATCAACCTAACAAAAACTGAATAACTCATTATTTTAACATGATGATAATATTAGAGGCAACCACTTATCCTATACATTACTTAGATGTCATTACAGCAACTAAATACTTCCAAACTGTTCAGAGCTTTACTGAAGTCATGAATAGTAAAAACAATGAACTAGTTACATTTTAGGAAACAAATAACTATGAAATGTCAGGATTTATTTTTATAAATTTTATTTTAAAAAACTTCACAATAACCGAAAATGGAAATAAAATAAATGTAATAAAAATAAACTATTTTAGATTGAAAAATTAATTCATGGGGAAATTTTGCTTTTCATATACATATTTATATTCTTCCTTGAATATATAAATTGGTAACTGAATTTAAAAAAAAATCAACAAATGTAGTAGTTTCAAATATTTTATCATAAATAAGACAGCATAACAAGAAACAACGAAAGCGTTATAGCAGTCTAGGAAAATCCCTAAAGAGTTTTTCAAAGTTAGTTTGAATTTTTGTTTTATGGCCTCTTGAAGTTCGAATTTTTCGGAGATCTTTTTTCAATATCATTGGAAATAAAACTTAATTAAACGCCCATTGTTTTATAATATTTTTTACTTTATCAGACTTGACCTTATGTCTAAATTACAGAACCGATTAAAAGTGAAATATTACAAATATGTGTATCCTTGAAGTAAGTACAGACTGGATGCCACTCCCATTTTTTTAAGAAATTGTTGGTTTTTGCTTCTTAGTAAGCAAATTTCAAAATTCATAAAAATTTTTATAACAATAGTATAAAAATATATCACAGAATAATAAAAGTTGGCGAAAAAGAGGCGTGGCACCCATGAAGATTAAATTTTATAGTATAAAATATTTCTATTCCTTGTGTATGTCAAATTCTATGTCAATTATCTTACCAGCATCTAGAAAGTAACAAAATTAATTTTTACTGAAAGTGGGCTAAAAACTGTGCGTGTAATCCAACTTATATTTTATCCCGTAGTTGCCTCCAAAAAATACTTCATATAAGTCCTTGATTTCATTTGAACTTTATAAAAAATAAAAGTTTATAAAAAGTGGGCATTTTTATTCATTTTATAGTTCATATAATATAATTTAAATCTTTTGAATAATACGATTATTTAATTATTGCATCTTGTTATTAAATATGGACGTAAAGAGTGAGGGAGATTTAATAATATTCTTACATAATATCTAAGAGAAGCTTTGTTCTTTATAAAATAATAAGTACCTATAAAAACATTGATATTTACTAATTTAAATATGTTTTATTTACATACTTAATGAAAAAAGTGCTGCAATATATCCTAAGTTTAAGAGACCATAAAACCAAAATTCGAAATCTGCTGATATTTTATGGAGGCAATATTTGATGACGAAAAATATGTCGCATAGTGTAATTAATTACGTATCGGGTTATAAATAAGTAGTTACTAAACAACTTCTATTGCAGACAGTATGTTGTTGTCATTACAA
The DNA here is from genome assembly GCA_932274085.1 of Protocalliphora azurea. Classification (NCBI taxonomy): domain Eukaryota; kingdom Metazoa; phylum Arthropoda; class Insecta; order Diptera; family Calliphoridae; genus Protocalliphora; species Protocalliphora azurea. The sequence continues at coordinate 81,204,674 of OW026520.1, forward strand.
AGTAACGACATCCATAACTACATGTGAGTCCCTATCAGAGATGCCAGTTTAAACTCTTTATGGCTAAATATAGCTTTTTCATTTTGCGTTTAGCCACAAAATTTTCGTTTTAGCTTCTAGTGTTTTTTGACGATCAAGACAATCTTAAAAAGGCCAAAATGTTATTATTTCAACAAAGAATAAAACAATTTCTTATTTCTTATTTCTAATTTTATTTTTACAGAATCATCCATTTATGCATTTTTGTGTATTTAATCGCACAAAAAATCGAGAAAATATATATCTAATAAAAAATTTCGCCTGCGGCGCTTAATTCTTCAAACTAGAAGTGCTTTAACAAAATTTGTAGAGTTACTAAGTCGATTATTATAATTATTTTTTAACGTACTTTATCAGCAATAGAAAATATTTATGAAAATAATTAAAAAAATCTTCTTAATGAGAAAAATCATCCAAAAATTTGAAAATACCTATTCAAAAATTTAGCTTTTTTCTGGAGGTAATTTAGTAGAATTATAAATTTTTGCTCTCTTAATAAAATTATTGGTTAGTTTAACAAATATTTTATATTATATATATTTTATATTATATATTATATATTATATATTATATATTATATATTATATATTATATATTATATATTATATATTATATATTATATATTATATATTATATATTATATATTATAATAGCAATTAAATTTGCTTAAATGCAGCTGAATTTATGCATAAAAGTTGGAATCATTTAGACATTCTCAGACCTGATGTTATGACTTTTAAAGAAAGTTTGTGATATGCGTTTATTAAATTCAACTCGGACATTTTTTTTTTTGAAAAGTACAAAGACGTATGTTTCCCTTTTCATTACTCGATATGGACAATTTTAATTTGTATACAAGATTTTCTTTATCAGTTTTTCGATGCACTAACGTGACATTTAACAAAGAAAGCACACTCATCGAAATAAACCTAGAGTAAACTAATAACATCTTCATTGCAAGGGAGAAAATAATCTACGTGTTTACTATAACTAAACATTTGTTTCTTTTTTAGCATTGAAAAGAGCGCTTTTCGAGGCAAACCGGAAACTCGCCATACAAAATTCATTCAAAGAAATGTTGAAACGATATTTTACTTTTCTTTCTCTTTACTTTACTTGCTTCGTTCGAAGCTTCATTTCTTCCTGGCTTTTTACTTTAGAACTTTTGGTGGAATTTTTACAACTTTATTTTAAATCGAACTCATACAAATCTGAATATTATTAATTACTTTGAATTATGAATTTTTTAAGAACCCGATAAAAGTATTCTTTTTGTTGTTAAGTCTTTATTTAACATTCTTATCGATTTTCAAACTTACGGTATAGTCAAACGTAACTTTTTTATAACTTTTCATGTCCAACTTGATATAGGAAAATTTTCAAAAGATATTCAGCCGTATTCAGAAAAGAATTTAATTTATATGTAAAACACGAACTAGCTAATACACAATTTATGCTTTCAAGTCTTAAAAAAAAGAAAATCGTGTTCATAAACTGTTTGCAATCTACATTAATTAATAAAGTGTTTTTGTTTACGTAGGCAACTCTTCTAAGTTTTTCTCTCATTTATATTGTCAGTGTTGTGAATAGTTAGAATAAATTATTCGTTAACTGTTTTATTCCACTATTATTTTTAATGTTCTCGTTCGTTTTTGATGCCAAATAAGGGATAACCACTGATCGGAAATATAAGTATGATAGATAAAAGTCGTAATATGAACTTAAATTGGGTTTCATTTTCGTATTTTTTAATATATATCGGACATCCGGGCAACGCCAGGTAGAAATAGCTAGCACTTATATAAGTGAAAATTATTTTTATTTCAATAAATTTTATCAAGAAAACAAATAAATGCTACTGACTAAATTGTAAATATTAAATTTTATTCCTGTAAGCTTGATTTCAAAATTATTCACAAATAATTATTACTTCAGAACCTATAGGTTATTTTGCGGCAATGTATGCATTTTTGTAAAGAAACCGTTTAAAAAAAATCAATTTAGAAGATAAATTAATAATACATTTGCTTTTTATTATTACAAAATGTACTGCGTTCACTTTTACTGTTCCATTTACAAAAAAGTTCAATGGGTATTTGATTGTACTGCCGGCTAAAATTCTTTTTACTAAAGGATGTTCTTACATGGACTCTTTGATGTCACTTATTTGACATTTGATCTTTTTATAGACAAAAGCGCAGAAAATATGCACTTTTCTATGAGTCAAAATTATAAAGTCTGCGCATTTTTTGCACTAAAATCACATTTTTGCCAATTTATTCCTTCACCATTTATATTTATTGATTAAAAGAAGCGATTAGTATAGAAAAATACTCAGGCAGTTCGGACAGTGATACACAAATTTTATACATATTTAATTTTGTTTTTAGTTTTCTTTCAACACTTATTTTTTAATTTATTTTCTTTTTTAGGAAAAGCTTTCTATAATTTAATTTTCTTTTTTAATGCAAAAAATATTGTTGGTACATGTGAAAATCAAATGTTTTTCAATAATTCAAAAAGCGAAAATATGTATTTTGAAAAAATCATAAGCATTTTCTCATAATCAAAGAATTTGCATTTAAACGATAAAATTTTATCATGATATTTGAATTTTTGACAAATCTTAATACAAAATATTACCGTGTAGAAACAAACACCTTTACAAGTTATTTTTGTTTAATTTGTAAATGTGTTGTTTCTAGAAATTGTTAGCCATTTCTAGCCACTTTTTCCGACGAATTTAGCCATTTATGGTCACCAAGAATTGGCATCACTAAAACTTAGTCTCATTTTTAATGATTACTTTCGAACCTTAATTAAAAATTATTACTTAAAATAATTATATTTAAAAATTTTAACTTGGATGATAAATGTTTTGATGAATTTTTAAAGAAATATATAGTGTTTTGATGGAAATATTAATTTCTGCAAAAAAAGAAAAAAAATTTAAACGGGTTTTTCAGAATTTCAAAAAATTCAAAAATTTTTTTTTTTAAATTCCAATTATTCGAACCATTCGAAAAACGGTTTATCCAAAAAGTAGAATAATTTATCACCCTAAATAGTAAAATAAGTTTTTTATTTTTCATATACACTTTTGCTTATTTTACTTGCGGTTACTTTTTCTATTTATGAAGACTTCGAAGGAAAACTAAAATAAATAAAATTTAAAAAATTGCTGCAGCTGCCGTTATCGTCCTTCCCATTGTATTTTGCTTAATTATGCGAATAAAGTAAGGTGGTGTTTCCCGTCATTTGTTCAAACGACAACGTCTTTAATTGTATTGTTTACATAAAAGATTCTTTGTTTATTTTAGATTACTTTTTTTTCTTTTTTATTAAATCACCATCATATGTGGGGATGATGTTTTTTGTGCTTTAAGTTATGATTGTTGCAATAGAAAATAGTAAAACTCAAAAACAATTTCCAGAGTGGAAATTTATTACTGTACAAATAAATTTTTAAGAAGAAATTTTTAAGACTGCACCAAGATTTACCAACTTTTGAATTTTGATCATAACTCCCGCTAGAATCATTCATTGGGTCGTAAAAAGATATCGTGTGAAATATTAGTGAAATCGTATATCGTTAACCTGTGCAATAATGCATCTGAAGTTTATATGGGGAAAATATGTTTTTTTTTTACAATATTTAGAAAAATTTAGCTGTTAAGTACTTTGCTTTACAAAAAATCGTAATCTGCACATAATTATCTATCAAATAAGATACAAAAAGAAACAAATCGGTTAAAAAATGTTTAAGTTATTATGAATTTTCCAGACCATTAATGTGTTTTAGACCAGTTGTATAAAGAGTGTAGGAAAAAATTTTTAATTTTTTAAGAAATGATTAAATGAAATGCTGTTTTTAATTAAATTTTACCCATATTTGCTGAAAAATAAGTTTTTGTTTCTGCAAGATAATTCAAACCCCTTTCCACGCTTGGTTAAAAATTTTTTTATTTTTTTAAGGCAGTTTCAAAACTTCAATTTTAAACTTAAAAAAATTTTGTTAAACAAATTTCAAAAAAGTTCTAATAAAACTATGCAGGTTTATAGACGATGCCTCGGAAAATAAAACTCGCCATACCTGGGACTTGAATTTTGCAGATTTCGGCAAAATGATATTTTTCAAATTTTTAGTTATAAAGTCAAATTTTATTGAACTAAAATTCATACTAAACAATTATTACTTAATAACCATATCTCAGAAAATATATTCTGAAGCTTTTAAGAAAATTGGACAAGGATAATCTTTAAGATATGAAGGTCAAAGTTCAAAATTTTAAATATTAAAGATTTTTAAGGAAAACATTTCGAAAAATTATTACTTTTTATCTGAATTTGGATGCAGTGATTTCTGATGAGTGGTGAATTTTGATGGTTTAGAATGACTTTATATGCCAGAGGTAATTATAACTTTGTTTGTCCATGATATTAATTAATAAAATTTACTTTACAAATATTTAAGAAAAGGTGAGTTTTTAAAAATTTGGGTTTTTACTAGTTATTTAAACCAAAGTCTTTTATTTATATTCCTATAAAATTTTATCGAAATCCGGATACAAGTAATAAAGTGTTCGTTATATCTTCGTTAAAACCTTTAAATATTCCAAATTTTGACTTTTGACCTACGTGTTTTGAAGATTACCTTGTCCAATTTTCTTAAAAATGGTGTTTATCTTATTGTGTAGTAATTTTGTTTAGTCTGATTTTATAACTAAAAGCTGCAAAAAATACCTTTTTGCCGAAATCTGAAAAATTCAAATCGCAGGTACGGCTTAGTCATACAAGGTATTGACCTAATTCTTTCTTAAATTTATTTCCTATGGTATTGTCTATAAACCTGCATAGTTTTATTTGAACTTTTTTGAAATTTGTTTAGCAAAATTTTTAGAAGTTTGAAATTGGAGTTTTGAAGTACCCTTAAATAACAACACTTTTTAACCAAACATGGAAAGGGGTTTAAATTATCCTGCAGAAACAAAAACTTATTTTTTAGTAAGTATGTATCAAATTTAATTAAAAAAGCATTTCATTTAAATATTTCTGAAAATTTAAAAATTTTTATTGTATACTCCTTACGCAAGTGGTATAAAACACATTAATGGAATGGGAAATTCGTGATAACTTTAACATTTTTAAACCGATTTATCCTTTTTATATCTTGCTTGATAGAAAAATTATGCGTAGATTACGATGTTTAACATTTTGTTACAGAGCAAAGTACTTAATAGCTAAATTTTTCTAAAGATTGTAAAAAAAACATATTTTCCCCATATAAACGCACCATACAAACTTCAGACTTTATCAAATCCTTTTTGTTTAGGCCTACTTTTTGTAAAGAAATATTTTACTTAATTTTTCACTCAATTTCTGGTTTAATTCACATAGCTTTTGGCTTATCTATGTGTATATGCTTCAGAAGAAATAAAAATTCTTTCGTAACTTTAAGAATTTAAAAAAAAAGTTTTTTTGGATTACTTCAGATATTTATTGTGTATTGGGGATTCTATAAAAGGCAAAATGAACCACACAATTAGGCTTACGACCTACACTAGGTCAATTAAAAGGTATATTTTCACTTTATTTCATCGTTCATCATTGAAAAAATTTTTCATTTGAACTGAAAGAATTTACTTAATAGATTTTCATGTATTTTGTAACGTAATCGTTTTTTCTTCTTAAGTTGAAAACTAGATTATTAAGTTTTTTATATTTCTTGTAAAATTTTAGCAAGTGTTGATTGGTCCTTTTGTATTTTAGTTGAAAAACTATTTATTGGAAATAAATCTTCAAATCTTATTAACATAATTAATTTTAATATTATAATATTAGCTATAAATTTACAATTCTCTATTTAAAATAATATAAAAACTTATTTCTTATCTAACTTAATCTACATTTATTTACAAGTACTGGGGGCAAATTCTGGCAGTCGTGATCGAAATTGTTTTCGAATCGAAATTTATTTCGACAGAGCAAAATTTTCTAATGATGGTACTCGATACGAATCGAATCGATTCATTGCTTCAGTGTTGTAAAAAACTTAAATAAATATGTATTACAACACTGAATAAAATAAAATATATGTAAACAAAAAACATATGGTTGTGCAAAAAATAACACAAGTTAAAGCGAAATTTTTTAAAGAAATAATTTTAAATTAAAAATGGATTCCATTGTGTTTTTTTACTCGTCGTCTTCTGATTCTGACGAGATTGAAAACATTAATGTCATAAGGAAACAAATAAGAAACTCCTTCGACCCCTTAAGATTGACAAACAATGAGTAAGTATAAATAAGTACATACATATGTATTAATGTATGTGTTTTTCTAGATTCAAAAGACGTTTTAGGCTCACAAAGGAAGCATTTAATTATGTTCTTGGGCAGTTAAAGTTTGAGGGGATACTTTCCACCATAGTTCCACCAAAATTCAGTTGGCGGCAACATTATCATTGTTGGCATCCGGAGGTTGGGAACTGTTTGGTAAAATACTTTTTATCAAGTCCGTATGTTCTGCCATAAAGTCGGCTAGAATCTACTTTTGTGTATAATTTATTTTTGTTATTTTTGACCTAAAAGTAATAAAATTATTAATATTATGATATTTTTTTAAATAAGTAACAAATTTTTTACTTACATTTTATTTTTTTTTCTTCTGTTTGCTAAAAATATGTTATTTCGAATGCTTCTTTGTCGAATGCCATCATTAGAAATTTCGATACATTTTATTCGCTATCGAATGAGGGAATCGCAAATGATAAAAAATTCGAACGTTCGAATGAAAATTTATTCGCATACGAATGCGAGAATTAGTCCCCTGGTCACCCAATACTACTTACAACGACTATCACTATTTATTTACTATTTACTATTTATTCACTATTTACCTCATATTATATCATATATTAATTATTATATATTGCAATTATCATAACTTTATTAAAAAAATTTTTTTTTGTATCCCATTCCTAAAATTTTCACATATTATTGGTCTCTTTTTCTCTAATTACATTTATATCAAGATCAATATTAAATTTTGCAAATTAGTTTAGTATTCGTCGGTCCGTGTTATAATTGTCAACATAACATTTATTTAATTTGATAAAATTAAAAGGATGCGGTTTTCAGAAGAGAAAAAAAAGAATATATAAATATTAAATATAAATATAAAAATCAATCAAAATAAGAATAGTGAAAATTAACAAAAAAGAAAAAAAAATAAAATAAAAAATAATAATAATTATATTAGTGAAAGAAATAACAAAAAAGAAATACAAAAATAAGAAAAAAATTGCATTCAACAGTTCACAGCCTAATCCAAGGTTGATTTCATCAAACGTTCATGAACAACATCCGGAGCTGGAACTGATGAAAAAAATTATAAATTGTAAGTGTTACAAATTGCTTAAACATTTTATTATTTTTCTTATTGTTATATATATTTTTTAAGTTTTACATTTTGTATGAAAGGGACAATGTGTCCATTATTATTTTTATTTTTCCTATTTATGCGGCGAATACAGCTAAATCCCGAACCACTTACTTATTTTCTTCATTTTTTTTTTTTTTATTAATATTCAGTTCAGTGACTATATACGAGTAGTAATTTTTAATAACCTTATATTCTTAAATTCTTTCTTACACTCAAGCCTCTATTTACTACTAAAAATTAATAAGTAAAAATTAAAATTTGTTAAATATTTAAAGTTAAATATGTATCACTATTTCTTTAAATACTAATACCGCACAATCAAATAAATTGTGATTTATTGTTACTATTTTTTTATACATAATATACTACATACTCTAATATTTGTAAATGAATTCTGTTAAATATTTTTAAGTTATAAATTGCTAAATTTAATATAAACAAAGAATGTTAAAGAGAATATAATGTGGCTAACTAGTTAAAAAATTTATTTTAAGGGACAATTCACAACACTATCAAGCACTGAATTGTCACAGATGTAGTTTTCGAACTATGAGTGGGAAAAATGTGCTTCGGGTAAGAACATCTAACCAAATTGATTTATTTAACTAGCGTTCTAATAATTCTTTTATTTTTTTATGATACTGGCATATTATTAAAGGCATGATGAAGATATTTCTATACGTTATACATCATAGTGATGCTAGATTCAGAAAACCCCGTCTGTCTGAAGATAGCCGGAAGACAAAACTAGCATGCCTGAGAATTTTAACTTCACAATGACAAATTAACGTCATATGCATAACACTCTTCTTTTTAAGTCGACAGTAGTCAGCTAACATTTTGGGATGACACTTTCCTTAATACCGTTTTTCTGTATATATATATATATATATTGACGGAAATGCTCAAAATATAAATATATAATAAAAACACCTCCATATTTTTAGGGAAAATATAAAAAGATTCGGATTGGAATCACTACATTTTTAGAAACATTTTTGGTCACGTTATCCATTCTTACTGGAGATTTATCAACAGGCAAATCATTTCGCTATTGTGGTCAAAAATTTGCTTCCAACCGGAAATTCGCAATACAAAATTCATGCCATTCGTAAGGGAATGTTTAAGCGATATTTTACTTTTTTATCTACTTTACTTGCTTCGTTCGAAGCATCATTTCTTACTGGGTTTTTACTTCGCGACTTTTAGGGAAACTTTTAGAACTTTTTTTAAATCGAACTCATACATATCTGCATATTATTATTTACTTTGGACTAGGTATTTTTTTAAAGGACCCGATACAAGTATTATTTCCGTTTTTAAGCTTTCATTTAACACTCTTATCGATTTTGAAACTTTCGGTATGGACAAAAGTATCATTTTTAAAACTTTTCATGTCCAACTTGAGCGATATCTATTAGTTTGAAAATTTCTTTAAGAACTCAAGGGAAATTTCCGAAAGATATCTTATTTAGATCAAAACATATTTTAAAGGTCTTTTAAAGAAGAAGTTATTACCATTTTTGTACAAGTACCGCCAAAACATTGTTCATTGCTACTTAATAAGTAGCTAAACAATAAAAATTATACATTGCTTGAATTTACTACCTAACTATTAGTTTTAAGCATATAAAAAACAATAATAATTGAAAAAGGAGAATACAAAATAATTGTAAAAAAGCTTTATCGTAAACCATTCGTTTTACTTAATAATATATAGGGAAATAAGTTACGGATTCCATTTCCCGAAAAGTTGTAAGTTAAATTGATGATGTTTACAGAGAATACCACGGTGGGACGCTGAAGAGTGCTGATGGAGGTCGTGGCGGACTGTCCAATAAAACTTTTATACTGTATTTTTCTACAATTATTCAATGAATTCTAAAAATAACTAAATGATTATTTTTTATTTTATTTATTTATTTAATAGCCAATGAAATTACAATTTCTTACAGGCTAGCATATATATTCTCCTTAAAGCTATTTGCAATAAAATATTTTATTATTTAACTAAGTTAAAATTACTCCTTTTAATGCGTATTGGATTTAATGAGAAATCAATATATGGATAAAAACTGTTGAATTGATTGCATATACGTCTCATGGGATCAAAGTTGGCGTAATTAGTTCGAAAATATTTTATTTTTAATGGACGATTTTGGATTACGAAATCGATCTTACGAAGCAGGAGCTCAGAATTAATTGAACCGTTTACTAAATTAATTACAAATGAAATATTAATATAATTTCTCCTACTTTCAGGAGTAGGGAGATCAATAAGCTGTAATCGACTTTCATATGATGGTAAATTAATATTAGGATTCCATGGAAGATTACGAAGACAAAATAAGAGAAATTGTTTCTGGACCGATTCAATTTTCTTTATATGAACTTCGTATTGAGGATCCCAGACCACGGAAGCATATTACAGGATTGGTCTTACAAGAGGTATGAATAATTGCTTGGAAACGTAAGGATCATTAAAATCTCTTCCCCAGTGCTAGAGGAAACCTAGAACTCCTTTTGCCTTATTAACGATTTACGAAACGTGGGAATTAAAGGATAGTTTACAATCAAGCAACACACCCAGATCAAGAAATTCTTCGACTAGCTCAAGTTGAGATTCATTTATTGTGTATCTACAGAATACTGGACTTCTTCTGTAGAACATCATGTGTTTTCATTTTCTTAAATTCAGATCCATTAGATTCATCATACATCAATCATAAAGATTGCCAATATCTGACTGGAGTAAGGAACACTGATAGGAATAATTAAAGCTATGAACAGCTTACATTATCAGAATATATTCTAGAATTCTTAATGCAAGCTGGTAAATTATTTATAAATATTAGGAATAATAAGGGGCCGAGATGACTACCTTGCGGAACACCGGATAAAACAGGAATGGTTTTTTGTATACATTCTCTAAATAATAATCATCTATTTGGCATCTATTTTTAAGATATATGGAAATCCATTTAAGGAAAACAGGAGAAAATCTGAGTTTATCCAATTTGAACAATAGGAGATCGTGATTTACTTTATCGAAAGCTTTAATTGAAATCTGTGTATATTGCGTCTGTCTGTAAACCGGAATAAAATGCAGTTATAACTGAGGTTGTAAAATCCAAAAGGTTGTTAATAGTTTAACATCCTTTTCTAAATCCATGCTGGAATGTTTAAAGATAATAAACAACTAGATGCGAAATGATTTCAGTAACTATCTTTTCGAAAAGTTTTGGAATAACACTTAATTTAGCAATACCTCTATAATTGGAAATGTTGGATCTGCTTCCGGATTTAAACAAATGTATAATATAAGATTTCTCCAAACTTCCGGAAAATAACCACTAAATTTTTATATGTAGAATAAGGAGGTTATTGGAGATATAAGAGAATGTAAACATTTTACAAGAATAAAACTTGGAACACCGTCAAGTCTACATTTATCAGAATATTTTAGATTCTGTACAGCTCTCAGTACCATCGATTTAAGTAATGTTGGACAATTTATTAGGGTCAGGATATTATTAATTAATTTAAAAAAAAAATTGTTTGATTGAGAGTTGCAACCTACGTCCAGCATTGTTCGAAAATTGTGAAAAAAGTCACGCAAGATAAAAAATAGTTTTACTAATTACGTATTTTAGCATATTTTATGGAAATAGTCAAATTGTGTATCCAAAATCATTTTGATTGCTTCTAAGCAAAAACTTGATAATAGTATGTAGTTCCGGATGTAGTTACTTTTCAATGACAACAGCATACCATCAGCATTACTCAGAAGTAGTTTAATGACTATTTATTTACAACACGAATATAATTACTTATTTACCATCAGATTTTTGAAAATCTTTTATTGATTTTTTTAATTAAGTCAACCAATTCATATATTTAAAGAAGGGAGAAATATATGAAAAATTTGCGTATGAATAAATTTTTAATCTAAAATCCTTTTTATAATTAAATTAGGTTTTTGAAATTAAAATTTAAAATTTCTTTCACGTTAATAATAATAATAACAATAATAGTGATAATAATAATAATAATAATAATAATAATAATATAAAAAAAGCAATAGAAAAACAAAACTGCTTGTTATATTCTAACATTCCATTAGTTAGTAACTAGTTGCTATTGTTATTACTAATAACACAGGTGAATAAAATCGTCTGACATAGCGTAAACAGTTAAATTAGACTTTTTCCATAACGTCACACTTTTACCCTATTAACGACCAAAGACAATATGCTTCTCTAAGGAGTTTTTAGGTTATATAATTTTTTAGCTAAAAGGTAGAGCAGACTATTCCCTAATGTTTTATAGAAAAATAAATGGTGCTACAGAAATATAGCATAAGTAAAGTCTCCAGCCTGTAACACATAGCCTTAAAAGTCTTTAAAATTGCAAATATTAAGAATTTCTCATAAAACCATTGAAAAATGAAGTATAAAGGCTGGGTGTAGAGGGGAAATTTGTATTTGATGTAACTAACACATGACCGTTTAAAAAATTTTTAAAATCGCACCGATAAAAAATGCAAAGACATCAAAAGTTTGTAAAAAATTAAAAATAAAATAATATCAAAAAATACATCGTAATAATTCCTCATAATTTTTATTCTTTGGACTAGATATAGTGTAGAAAGTGAAATGAAACATTTCCATCACGTCACAATTTTAAGATATATTATGTTTTTATTTTCAACATTATTCAAAAATGTATGCATATTTTCTACTATTTTTAATTTTTTCTCATATTGAGAAGTAGCCATTGTAAGATTCTATATGCCTTGATATAATCTCTCAATAATAGCATTTTTAAGTGAAAAAGCTCGTATTGTTCATAGCTTTTTGCTCCCATATTTTCTGGGATTTTAACAATTATAAAGACATCTACTGGCTACGTAAGGCAAGTTGGAGACATGGCATGTTCTACACTTTTGTTGCACTATTCCTCCTCTACAAAACATGGATGACTAATTTGTTCTACCTATTACCAAGAAAATTATATAACCTAAAATTTTTCACATTTCCTTTGGTCATCAATGAGTTAAAAGTGTGGCGTAATGGATATGTTTCATTTAACTGTTTACACTATATTTAGTCTAAGGAGGAAAAATTGAACGGAATTATTTGCGATGTAATTTTTTTTTTCAAATTTTTTGTTGATTTTGTTATTTAAATTTTGATTTTTATTTTTTTAAACTTTTGATGTCTACGCATTTTCTATCAATACGATTTTAAAAATGTTATCATTTTTTAAATCATTATTTGTTAGTTATATCAAAAAATTAAGAAATTCTTGATTTTTGCAACTATAAAGACTTCCAGGGGCCATGTGTAGCAAGTTAGAGACTTGAATTGTAGTACCTTTTCTTATCCATAAAACATGAATGACTAATTTGCTATGTGATAGGTAGACATAAAAAATTGTATAACCTAAAAACTCCTCAGGGAAGGATATTTGCTTTAGTCGTCAATGGGTTAAAAGAAGAGTATTCAAAACCGAAACCGTAAACCGGTTAATCGGTTTCTGTTTTTTATAAACGCTCTCAGTCTCTTGTTTTTTTTCTTTTTTCGTTTTCTCAAAAATAAAAATATATTTCAACAAAACAAAAAGCTATTTTAACGTATTTGACTTTAAATCATAATGACGACAATGCTTGTGTGTTACATGTTTTATAAATTTTAAAGGCGATTTTTTTAAACAGCATTTTATTTAACTTTTTATGTAATTTTACTCCGAAAAAGAGTTAAAAAAAGAAAAACTTCCTAAATGCAATAAAAATGATAGATAACTTATTTAACTTGGACAATATTCTTTAAGTAGTTGAAATAAATCCAACTATTCAGTGCGCACAAAAAAATGTAAACATTTAAGTTTTTTGCTTTATAACGTCTGTTGTATGTATTTATATGTATAAATTCCCAGCAAAAAAAAAAAAAAAAAAAAAAATTTAAAAAGAGATGAAAAAGTCATGATTTTAACATTGTGTTGTCATTGAGTGGAAGCTCTTAGTGTTGAAAATGAGCTGCAGATGTTCTTTTTTTAACCCATGGTTATCATTGGAAGAATATTTTTTTTATGCTTCTTGTTCCCTGCTTTTGAAGTACTTGTTTTAAAACTATGTCTATAAAAATGTCCAATAAAAATTCTGTATTAGCCTTAGAAGTTTTATTAAAATCGATAAGCAATTATTTACAATTTAAAACTTTCATAAAAAAATATACCAATAGATGGTTCTATAATAATTTTTCATAATTTTTATAACCAGAATTTTATGCACTAGTGTTTTCGTGCTCACTTGTAAGTATTTCAATCACAAAATATGTTTTATTTTGGAAAGATATAATTTCAAACACTAGGATTAGGATTAAAATATTAAAAAACTTTATTGAATAAGATAAATAAAATAAATGAAAACAATTTTAAATTAAAAAATGATTTCTATAAAATTATAACGTGAATAAAACACTTTAATTTTGACAATATTCACATCAAAATATATTACGTTTGCAGAGTAAACATGTATGCACGTATAAATTTAGGCTTTTGTTAAAAAAAATACAATAAATAATATTTTCTTGCTAAAAAATTTAAAATACCGGTTAAACAGTTTTCTCAAGACTCCAAAACCGGCCAACCATTTTTTATAAAATGATATATTTCAGTTAAACCGAAAACCGGTTTTCTAAAAAAGTAGGTTTTTGATACTTTAGTCGAATTTAACTTTCTATACTATACCTAGTCTAAGGAAAAAGAATTTCGCAAAATTGTTCGCAATACAAAAATATTTTCTGGATATGGCTTTGGGGAAAACTATTACAAAAATTCTGTAGTCTGGAACAAAAACAATGTTTTCCGAGTGAAAAAATTACAAACTTTTTGAATAACCCAAAAATGTGAATTTTTCTTTAAGTTTTCAAATCAGATATATAAAATCTTTTATCGGATGGATATTTTTATATGATTCTTGCAGCAATATTATTTAGAATTCTGCAAGAAATTTAGCTGATTTTTTCGGCATTTTTTTCCCAAATTAAGGCCCCAAGTTAAAAAAAAATTAAAAAAAGAGACCAAAAATTAGGGTATAATTTGTTTCGACCTAAATATCTCTTAAACTAAATAAGACAACATACACATGTACATATTATTTGTAGAGATGTCCCTATATGTAAAATATTTCGCCCAATAAAAAAATACATACCCGGTTGACCATCTTTGGAGTCCTACAATCCACAGTGGGGCAGAATCGAAATTTTTTAGAAATAAATCTGTAACTTCTGATCGGCCGGCTGGATTTTCATGAAATTTGGTAGAGGCGAAGCAGAGGAGCGTACAATGTTATGTTTGGAAGGGGGCACAACAATCCCCTCAGCGGCGGAGCTATGGGGGCTCAAAGTTAGGTACCTCTGACATAAAAAATGTTTAATAGCTTGCAAAATTTTTGTTTCTCGTCCGATTTCAAATATTTTTATATATATATCCTAGTATTTCCGACCGATATTTCTTAATTAGTTAAAGAACAAAATTATCTATTGAATAAAAAAATTTGTCGATATCTTTACCGAGTCAAAAAATAAACGATTTTGAATTTGAAAATTGCAAAAAAGACGACTTTTTGTGTTTTTTTTAGCCGAAAAAGTATCTACACTTTTTTTTATATAAAATAAAATTTTCTTTAGCAAAATATAATAATTTTACACTTTTCTGAAAGGCAACTTCACACAGATGACTTTAAAATAAAAAACAAGCCCAATAACCCAATTGGTCATGGTACATACCCTCCCGAATTTGACCCATTTTATGTGAAAGTTTTGATTTTAGACCATATTTTTTCAAATCCCAAAGCAAGAATCGACAAGCGGAGTATATTTTAAGAATCTTGAATCTGTTGTTAAAAGTTTAAAATCAAAATCTACGGGACTTCGGAAAAATGTGGTTTCTATAGCCAAAAATGTACAAAATCCCATTTTTGGTAATTTTGATTAGTTTATTTGGGAATTCAGAAAACCCTAATCCTGATTGAAATTTGGCTAACCCGCTATTATTTTTCGGTAACCGAAATAGATGGTAAAATAGTTTGCTTTTTTTCTTGTATGATGATAGAATTGAGTGTCCCTTTTCAAGAAGAGCTTTTTTTAAATTTGATATTTGTTTCGGCTGAGGTACAGTTCAAGCATTAAAGCAATTGCTTCTTTCTCTGTAAATTTGGATTGTGATGTTAGAGTAGGTACACTTTCGGCAATCCGTTTAAGACGTTTTGGTGATGCAGTTGGCAGTATTTCAGCAATATTAATTGCACTCTTAGGTTGCTTCTACTTTTTTAACATTTCTTTGAATGTATCAGAAACTTCTTCATTCGAAATTATAGAATGCTTATGGGCCAGACTTTTCTTCTTAGGTCTTGCACTTAAATCATTATATGTCTTGCAGGGTGCTACAGTTGATATTTTGCATGCCGATATTTCTGTATCAGTATCCATGCAATCGGAATGTTTAATCTGTTAGTACGCTGATTCAAGGACTTCATTTTTAAGTCATACAACTTTAAAAAGCTCCCTATCTGAAATTACCAATGACGTCGACTTTTCCATGATATGTAGTTTTTATGAATTACACTATAGCTTCTAAACGATTAAGATCATTTTTAGATAAACTCCACAGAACATAACACAATTGTTCATGTTTCAATGTAATCACCATGGTAATCAAATTCGTTATGATGTTGATAAGGATTAGCTGCGCATATATATATATATATATATATATATATATATATATATATATATATATATATATATTAGATATATCGCACAAGTATATATACTTACAGGTATTCTGTGAATTTTTATTAGGTAAAATATCAGAAAGAGTCAATTTGGAAGAGTACCTATAACGAATTCATTGATATTATATGTTGCTGTTAGGAATTAGATTTTGTTATCTTAAATTCATTAATAGAAATATATGAATGCTTAGAAAAGGATAAAGATTTACTTAAATTTGGGAAATGTGGCAACCCTATTAAAAATAAAAAATATTTATTAATTATTTTTATAAAAATATTTTGTGTATAGATATTAGTAAAAGTATACAGAAATATTCATAATTTTCTAAGTAATTATTCACGCAAAACTAAAGGCAAAATTTCAAGTTTGTAAAAATATAGTCATATATACAATAAATTGGAAATATATAAGTTTAAAGGCGCATATTTCTGAAATGAGGCATGATATTGACTTGAGTCTTTTTGCAAAAGATCGGAAATTATATATGCTAAAGGATAAGCTTAAGCTTTGGAATACATATTTTTAAAATTTCTTTCGCTATTTAGAAATAAACCAAACAAAAGGCCCAATTTGAGGTTTTTGGAGAAAATACAAATTTTTAATTGTAATAACATATTTGTTTATAAAGATATCTTAATGAAATTTGCAGGAAATGTGGATCTTATTAATATAAATAAAATCATGTTAACCAAATTTTAATCAGGAATAGGGTTTTCCTGAATTCCCAAATAAAATAATCAAAATTCCCAAAAATGGGATTTTTTACATTTATGGCTATATAATCCACATTTTTCCGAAGGCCCGTAGATTTTGATTTAAAACATTTAACAACATATTGAGGATTCTTAAAATATATTCCGCTTGTCGATGTGTGCTTTGGGATTTAAGAAAATATGGTCTAAAATCAAACTTTCATATAAAATGGGTCGAATTCGGGAGGGTATGTACCATGACCAATTGAATTATTGGGCTTGTGTTTTATCTTAAAGCCAGCTCTATGAAGTTGTCTTTCAGAAAAGTGCAAAATTATTATATTTTATTTTAGATAAAAAAGAGTTTAGATACTTTTTCGGCTAAAAAAACACAAAAAGTCGTCTTTTTTCCAATTTTCAAATTCAAAATCGTTTATTTTTGGACTCGGTAAAGATATCGACTTCCAATTTTTTTTATTCAATAGATAATTTTGTTCTTTAATTAGTTAATAAAAAACTAATAAAATCGGTGGGAAATACTAGGATATATATGAAAAAAACTGGACCAAGAACATGCAAAATTATGGTGCTTAAAAATTCAAACGTAAATAACTCGAAAACTATAAGAGATAAATAGGACATGTACGCATGTTTTTTATAGGTCTTATGAAGACCTACAACAATATATAAAATATTTAAAATCGGACCAGAAACAAAAATTTTGCAAGCGATTAAAAAAATTGTATGTCAGAGGTACCTAATTTTGAGCCCCCGTAGCTCCGCCCCTGTGGGCGCGGAGCTACCCCCACAGGGGGTGTGTGCCCCCCTTCCAAACATAACATTGTACACTCCTCTGCTACTCCTGTACCAAATCCGATCAGAAGTTACAGATTTATTTCCAAAAAATTTCGATTCTGCCCATGACTCTTCTTAAGCTCCTTCAAATAAACTTGAAAACACATCAGCTACACATCGGTTTACAGGTTACAGAATTATTTTCAAAAAAAGTTTTGGGACTACTGTGCGCTGTGTTTACATTATTCATAAAATACATTGGAAAAGTATTTTTTTTATAATTTTCCGACCATGACCTGAAAAACGAGTAGAGCAATACACAAATGAAATTTTGACACTATATAGAAAGACTTGCCTGAAAAACTGGCAATTGTACCAAAATACCCAAAATCCTACCCCGAAAAAACTTTCCATTCTAATGGTAACAATACCGTCAGAAAATACTTTTTGTGTGTTTACGAAACACATGGATACATTTAACTAACATAATTTTTATTTGATCCCGGCTTAGCAATTTGAGAATTTTACAAACAAATTTAAAAAAATTTTGGAAAATTGAAAACTTTTGATAGGGATTGTGGGGAGACAAGCATCTTTGGGTTTACTTTACACGCATCTGCATTAAAATTCCTTTTGAAAACCTTAAAAAAATTATCAGAACAAAACACAAATTTTATAAGTAAAAAATATTGCCATATTTATATTCTACCAGCAATATTATTTAGAATTTTGTAAGAAATCCAATGAATATTAACAAAAAAATTAGGGGCAATATTAAGCCCGTCAAGTTAAAAAACTTAAAAAACATTGATAAAAATAAGCGAAAAATTTATTTTGACCTAAATATCTCTTAAATTGAAATGGATAACCTACACGTGTACATTTTTTGCAGAGATTTACAAAGACTATCTATATGTAAATTGTTTTTCTGTCAAATCATAAATGAATTTTTGGCGATTTTTAAAAAAATTGCATACCCGAGATGACAAACTTTAGAGGTCTACTCACTCCTCTCAGATCTGCTCCTTTAAATCAACTCTAGATATTTCCAAAGGTTCACAAGTTACAGAAAATTGTTTTGAATCTCCTTTTATAAAAAATCGTCAAATTAGGGACAGAAATTGTCAAATCGTCAACAGATCATTTTAGATCATTTTCGTTCATTTGTCTTGGCTGTTGAGAATTCCAAATTGAAATTGAGTGTGGAAATGGTGAAAAATTTACTTTTACAGGATGTTAAATTTGACAACGCTGTGAAAAAAGAGGAAAATCCGTTTGTATCTACCAAAAAGCATCAGAAATCAAAGAAATTCAAGTGTCATGGTTGCAAAAAGGAGGGTCACATTATAAAAAAAATTGTTCAAACATGTAAAATAAGAATTCCAATAATAAAGGGACGAAACAGCAAACAAAAAAGTCAAACGAAAGAATTCTGCTTGATTCGCTGGTTACCTCAAGTGACATCGGCGCAGAAGAATGGTTCATCGACTCAGGTGCCACATCACACATGTCGGGAACAAAAACAATATTTCATAATATTAAAGCAAGACATGGAAAAGAAGTTCTTGTTCCAAACAACAACAAACTAGAAGTTGAGTGTGCAGGTGATGCAAATGTATTCTTTTAAACTGATGAAGGAAAAATAAACGGCGTTATAAAAAACGTTGAACATGTGCCGCAACTATGTGCAAATTTGTTGTCAGTCAGACAATTACCTAGTGTCTACATTATAGGGCTTGGTTGGTTGGTTGGTTTACGTGGTACCCAGTAATCTTACGGGCAATCAATTAGACTCGTTAGAATCCGTTTTGATGGAACCACACTACTCGCCAGGTGAATTAGTTGTATTGAGTCTGTAATGAGATAGAAATGTAGAGAAGAAACAATGAGAACATAAATTAATTAGATCCAGTCTGTAGCAATGAGATATTTAATGATGTCACTGAGTCTAGTGTCAGATATCTCAAAGAGGTTGTCTAATTGGTGCCCTCCCAGAAATTTATGTCTGCTTGCGTTCAAGGCTGGGCATTCACATAGAAGATGAAAAACCGTCTCCTCCTTCTAGCTGTTGCCACAACTACGACAGTATTCATTGTAAGGGAGACCAAGTCTACTTGCATGTTTACCGATCGTCCAGTGACCTGTAAACACTGCTATTAGTCTCGAGATGTCCTTGCGTTTGTAGCCAATAAGTTGCATTGAGCGTTTCTCGTTGTAGGTAGGCCACGTTTCTTTCGCGACTCTACATTTGTCCAGATTTCGCCATCTATTTTCCGCCTTTTCTAGAAAGTGTTTTCGGATTCTGCTTTTGACTGTTCCTAACGGGATTGCGACAGAAACCGCTAAGGAGGCATTCATAGCAGAGCCTGCCCGGGCTAATTCGTCTGCCTGTTCATTACCATAGTAGTCCCTATGCGCAGAAACCCAGATTATAGTAATGTCATACAGTCGACTTACTCCAAACAGTTCCTCTTTACACTGTCTGACTAGAATAGAGGTAGTTTTCGGTGATTTGAGCGATAGTATTGCCGCTTGACTGTCGACAAATAAACCAATATTCCCTTGAATATTTCTATCGCGAATTAGTTTACACGCTTCTCTGACCGCTAGTATTTCCGCTTGGAATACGCTTGCCTCGTCAGGGAGTCTACATGAGTGTCTAATTCCAAGATCATCAGAAAAGACACCAGAGCCGACACCGCAGTTCATCTTTGAGCCGTCAGTGTATATCCTAGTTCTAAATTGTTCAAGAAGATTGCCCCTTCTCCATTCACTCCTGGTGGGGAATAGGACTTTAATAGTATGTCCGAAGTCCATGTGGGGAAACATATAGTCGGTAAATTGATTGAATTGCGGGGGTATTAAATTTAATATCCTCGCGTGCCCATACGTTCTTGATCTCCAGCTTTTCGTTGCAGATAATCTTATCGCACTATTAACTGATGATTCAATTATGTATATGTCTTTAGGTGTTAGGTGCAATATAGTGTTCAGAGCTTCTGATGGACTAGTACGTAATGCACCTGCAATGCCAATGGAAGCGGATCTTTGTATCCTGTAAAGCTGATCCACCACATACCTCTTACTAGTAGCGGTCCACCATACAAGAGATCCATATACAAGAATGGGCCGTACTATTGCAGTGTATAGCCATTTTGTCAATTTTGGACTCAGTCCCCATTTCACACTGAACATCTTTCTATAGGTGTAGTATGCTACCGTAGCCTTACTAACCCTATGTCGAATGTTCAGTTTCCATGAAAGCTTAGAGTCCAAAATAATGCCCAAGTATTTCGCATTGTCCGACAAGGTGAGTTCACAGTTTTCTAACCGTGGTAGTCTGAAGCTCGGAATCTTGGTCTTTGTGGTGAAAAGTACCAGCTCTGTTTTGCCCGGATTCACTACTAGTCCACATTCCTTGGCGCAGTCACTGAGTGTAGCCAGAGCAGTTGACATGATATCACTTATCACGTTCAGAAACAATCCTGATACTAGTATCACCACATCGTCCGCGTAAGCCACGACTTTCACTCCCTTGTCTTCCAATTTACACAGGATGGTATTAATGACAATAAGCCACAACAGCGGAGAAATCACACCCCCTTGTGGAGTTCCACGCATAACTTGTTTGGTCACTGTTGCCTAAATTCGCAATGACGATTCTTGTCTCTAGCATTGTCACCAGCCAGTTGGTGATATAATCATCAACTCCTACAGAGCTCTCTGTATCGCCAAAGTAGTGACATTGTTAAAGGCGCCTTCTATATCCAGAAATGTAGCCATAGCGTATTGTTTAAATTCAATGGATCGCTCGATGACCCTTACGACCTCATGAAGAGCCGTCTCCGTGGAGCGACCTTTAATGTAGGCATGTTGACTTCCTGAGAGTCGAGTTGTACCCTCTAGACGCTGCCTTATATGTAAATCAATGAGTCTCTCCAGAGTTTTCAGCTGAAAAGATGAGAGACTAATCGGACGGAAGTCCTTTGCATTCTCATGACTTCTTTTTCCGATTTTTGGAATGAACACTACCTTTACTCTCCTCCAGTTCCTGGGAACATAGTTGAGGGTTAGGCAGAGTTTAAAGATCCTATGTAACCAGGGTATGATGTATACCTTTGCACTTTGCAGCATTCGTGGTATAATACCATCAGGCCCTGCAGATTTGTACGGAGAGAAGCTATCAATCGCCCATGAAATTTTCTCAACGGATATTATGTCATCCTCGATTCCTTGCGAGGATTTAATATGCCCCATCTCCTGGTCTGTAATATCAGTGCAGCCAGGAAAATGAGTATTAAGTAAAATGTCCAAAGATTCCGCCGACGATTCTGCCCATGATCCATCCATCCTTTTAATATAGGATGTATTATTATGACCATTTGCCAAAACCCTACTGAGTCTAGCCGATTCCTTGGTATTGTCGATAGATTCGCAGAAGCCTTTCCATGAGTTTCTTTTTGCGATCTTTATTGCTTTCTTATATTCCCTACGCTTATCGTGATACAACTGCCACGATTTTGTCCTGTAGCCAATATTGAAAGCATTGCGTGCCTCCTTGCGTAGCTTCGAGAGTTCCTTATTCCACCAGGGAGGGAAGCTCTTTTTAGCCTTCGTCATTGGACAGGATATATTAAAAGCTTTAACAATTTCCTTGCCTAATGTACTCTCAATTTGGTCAAGACCCTCAGTCGTTGCTTCGACTGGAGGTATTTTTTTCAGTTTGTGCATAAGAATCCCATTGAACTTAGTACAGTTCGTTCGTCTTGGGTTTCTGAAAGTTGACGCTGTTTCCTTGCAGACGAGTCTAATGTCGAAAAGTATCTGGCAATGATCCGAAAAGGATTTCTCTTTGGATACTCTCCACCTATCAACTGATAAATTGGATCTGTCTTTTATAAGTGTAATGTCTAGCACCTCTTCCCATCCATTATGGTTCACCGAGCTCGGAAAAACGAATGTGGGGTCGTTGCCAGAGTTGCATATGGTCAAGTGGTTCGTATCAATGAAATCAAATAGACACTCCCCTCTGTCGTTGATTTCCGTGCTGCCCCATATTGTTTGCCTTGAGTTAGCATCACAGCCAAGGATAATGTATTCTTGAGCCTTTATAGAGGCCAGAAACGACCTCACTTCGTCTGGCGGGGCTGGCTTGTCGTGTGCTATATAGCTGGAGACGATCAGGAAACTTCTGTTTCGCATTAATTCGACCCTTGCGACTGTCGGGTCTGCTGAGCTATACTGTGAGCAAAGAAATATATTTATGTGTTTTTTAGCAATAAGACAAGATCTTGGCTTACCTTTATCTTTTACGTATAGTGTTTTATATGTTAAAGTCGGGAACCCTTTGACTTGGGAGTTAGAAACTTAGGGTTCCTGGACTATAGCGATGTCGAGGTCCTTTTCCGCTAAAAGAAGCCTCAGATTGTCTGTAGCACATTTTGAATGCTGCAGATTAATTTGCACGATTTTCATCGTCGGTTGTAGGGTTTTTTGCAGGTTCGCTTAGCTGCATGCCTGTCAGCAGATTGTTGGCTACTTCCAACTCATCTGCTTCGCCAGCTCCTGGACCTGTGGGACGGAACACCTTAACCTTGGCGTCCCTAACCCCAAAGTACAGTTTTAGCCCCGCCTTCTCTAGCTCAACTGCGCTATTTTCTGAGACGGCGAAGATAATGCACTTGTTGTTGTCCCCTTGATCTTCTGAACGGATGACTGTCCAGTCACTCATGGGGATACTGGGGTTCTGCAGCTTCAGACACTCCAGTATTTTCTGGTTATCGCAGCTCATCTTCGGTAACCAAACCTTTGCCCGTGGTCTCATAGGGATTTCCCCCGCTGGGATAAGCTTAAGGCTTAAGCCTTCCCATGCATCGCTAATCTTTGCGATGCATTTGCTGAGGAATTCTTTAGAGAACACGTCCAAGCATTTGATTATCCTGTAGCCCCGGTGTATCTCACCAGAGTCAAAACGAGAAACTGTAGAGTCTTTGTTGGTGAGTACGTGTTCCATCACGAGTTCAGCCAATTTAGACTCTATAGCACCCCATTCTGCTACCACAGGAGTTAGGTTGCCGCTTTTTTCGTTGGCCAGCGTCATCAGCAAATGATCTTTAACCACCTCGTTAAACGGCCTTCTTGCTGACGTTATTGTGGTAGGAGCCGGAGCGGTCGATTTACTTTGGACCTTTCTCCTCTTCGGCAAATTGCTACCCTCAGCTTGGGAGCGGTTTCGCTTCGATCTTTCCTGCACTGCCTGGGATGTGGATGGTTGAGAGTCCTTAAACTTAAGATACTCGTCAACCACCGATTGGTATCTGACACGATCTTCCTTATCGCGTTTATGAGGAGTGCCATTTGCCTTATTCTTGGCAATTTTCTCCAGTATAAAGAGAGCTTTGACATATCGTTGTCTCAGAATCTCTTTCTGGCTCTTCTTTTTCTTCCGTTTCTCCTTCGACTGGTCGTCAGACTTGACATCCTGTCGAGGAGCCATTTTGTTTTGTGACAGCGGGGTGCTATGACTTGCTCCCCTGCTGCCAGGTTGTTCGACCAAGGTCTCTTGACTAGAGGCCAAAAGGTCGTCTTCCGAGGAGATACCCATCTCCACGTTTTTGTTGTTGTTGTTATTTTTGTTTTTTATTTTATTATTCTCTATTTGATTCCCACGAGTAGGCACGTAAGGGGATGGACCATCCATGCAGGGACGGCGTACATGGACTAGACAAAGAAAAATTTACAACTGGCCCGTGTCCTGGCGCCAGAGGGGAGCTGTTAGCGACTAGTCTTCTTTAACCACTGACTAGCCATCCAGGTTCTCGGCACTGCTACCAACCACCTTAACCTTACAAGTGGTGGAAAGAGGAAATGGAATAAGAGGGGAGAAAAGAGGGTAGTTGGGGAAAGGGGATAGGGGATGGATAACCTTTGGTCATGAAGGCCTTTAGAGTCTATACCTTGATTTCTCAGTATCCTCCAAGAGGACAACTGAGACTTCAAGAAAGAGACCACAGCCTACATTTAAGCCGCCACATCGCGTCAAGATTGTTATCCAGGTGGGGAAATTATAGGGCATTCAGACCGACGCGAAATTACGTACTTTCGTGATTTCGGCCGAAATCAAGTTGAAATTACGTAATTTCCCATACATTTTGACACTTGTGAAATTATATAATTTTTTGTAATTTCGGCGAAATTACATTGAAATTACGATGCCTATTTCCGTGCAACTATGTACATGGTTGGAAAAAACACTTTTTTTCAATTATGTACTGCATGTTTCAACCGTGAGAAGTAAAAAAAACAATTCACAGCTGATCTTAAATTTAAACAAAAATCTTAAAATTAATTATTAGTGATTTTGCAAAATGAAACCTATCCTTTTTACATTCTTAATTGTTTCAAATTAATAATTTCCAATTTAGTAAGTAATTATTTCTTATTTGTTTCCATTTCAAAATACTTTATTTACCCCTATAACAGTTTAAAATGAAAACAATAAGTATCAGCTGTTCACGAAATTACATCAAATGTCATCTACCCAGTATGAAGACTCTAGATTTCATTCGTAATTTCGGCATGAAATTTCGTAATTTCGCTCCGGTCTGAACAAGGCTTTAGGTAAATTTTTATCAAAACAAACATCAAAATCAGTGTGAATATATACAAGGTGACCTTAGTTAAACAGCTGATTATTATTTTGGTTGTTACAGTTGTCAAACTGAATATATAAAAAACAATAATGAATTGTTGCTTTTGTGCAACTGTTGCCATCTTCCACAAATTCGCGTTAAGTTTGACGTTTGTCTTGATAAAAAAAATCTCTAATGTAGACACTATGTTAACGGCAAGTGGAAAGAGAGTAGTATTTGAACACAATATGTGTACAACATTCGACGACGACAATATACTCATGACAACAGCAAGTTTGTGTAATAATTTATACAAATTAGATTGCTCTTCTGAGAAAACTACACAAAGGGCATTACTTGTGAAAAATGACGGTCATCTGTGGCATAGACGTTTTGGTCATATTTGCAACAAAAATTTAAGAAAGATAAATAATAACCATGAACTCGATTTTGAACTAAATTTTAACCAATATGAAATGTGTATTCAGGGGAAACAAGTGAGAAATACATTTAAAGAGGGTGGTAATCGAGCAAAGGAAGTTTTGGAAATTATATATTCAGATGTAATGGGACAAAATCGTTTTCTGGAGCACGATATATTGTTACGTTTATAGACGATTATTCTCGCAAAATGTTTTTATCGCCAATAGTGAGCAAATCGGAAATTTTCTAAGAATTCAAAAAATTTAAAAATATGACAGAGAATTAGTACTCAAATAAAATAAAAATTTTGCGACCGGACAACGGCACTGAGTACACAAACAAGTGTTTCCAAAAGTTTTTGAGTGAGAATGGTATAATTCATCAAAAGACTGCGCCCTACACGCCAGAACAGAATGGCATATCCGAACGGCTGTTAGATGTATGTTGATGGATTCTGGTCTCGATGAAAAATTTTGGGCTGGGTATCTGTTACCGTCGCATACTTGCTGAACATAATACCATGCAGGAAAAGCACTATTAGTCCCGAGGAGCTATGGTCCGGTAGAAAACCAAGTCTCAACCATATTCGTATTTTTGGGTGTAAGACATTTTTACATATTCCTAAGGTTAAGCGTTCCAAGATCTGAAATCTATTCCTTGTATTTTCGTTGGCTATAGTTTGGAAAGTAAGGCATATAGGATGTATGATCCAGTTACAAGGAAAATTATAAATAGCAGCGACGTTGTTTTCATAGAAGTATGTAGCTAATAGAGTTCCTAATCTTGTAGTCGAAATCCATGAAGATAATGTCAATTCAGCGGAGAGTTTAAATAGTGAATTGTCATCAAATATTATGCACGAGGTACCGAGCGATGTTAAGAATGAAAAGACGATTGATGAAATGAGCTATATATCATCGGATAGTCTGAAAGTGGAATATGATGTCAACGGCGAGGATAGTCTAAATTTTGGGGATGCCTTTGAAGAACAGAGCAATGGGAATGTAACTACTGAAACTGTTGAAGTTCGACGATCTGAATGATTAGCTACAAAATCAAGAGGCGTATATAATTTTTGTACAACAAGCTTTATATAAAGGGATCCTGTGACAATCGAAGAAGCAATGAAGGTAGATAAAGCAATTTAATTTCGTGAAGCTATGGACGAGGAAATACATTCATTAGCTCTGAATGAAACATGGATATTAGCGAATCTTCCGCCAGGAAAGAAACCTATAAAGTGCAAATGGATCTTTAAAACAAAACATGATTCGAGTGGTAACAAAATTCGTCATAAGGCCAGACTTGTTGTACAAGGTTGCAGTGAGATTGGATTTGTAATGACATATAGGTAATGACATTCTAAAATGCCTACATGTAATAATACGAGGAAAGTAGTTGCCTCCAATATCTTCGCCGTGTTAAAATAATGAGTTATTCAGGTAATGTGTAAGTACATGGCTAAAAAGCCTTTGCTGTATAGCATTCGAATTTATTTCTGGGGAAAATATATTTTATTAAATATTTTTTCCAAATTTTACTAAATTTCTAAAAGTACAAAATACTTAAAAAGACTAAAAGTTATAGTCATTTCAACATAATTTTTAAATTATGTTAAACTTGAAACAGTTTTCAAAATTAAAACAAGTAAGAAAGCTATATGGCACCTGAGGTCAAATTTGGATCCATTATTTCTAAATTTGCAAGTGCGATTTTATACCTGTAAAACTTGTTTGAAATATTATATTGATATTAACATTAATATTAAATTTATTCCCGTTAAAGTGATTTTCGGAAGTGGGTCTTATGGTGAGTTATGGACCTATCCTAATAAAATTGGCACAGTGCTTTCTATTTTATAAGATTTAAGCCTTTGTTAGTCGAGCGCTTGTGTATAGCCGTAAATTACATCAACGCTAAAAAAATACACACAACCCATAACCATGATATATAGGGTGGAGTTAACATTATTACAAGTTTTATTCAATTTTAATAAAAATAATAATTTTTTCTCAAACTGAGAAATAACGGTAACGGTATTTTGCGTTATCGATATTTCGACCTATTTCGGTAACGGTATTTTAGAGTTAACGGTAACTTGGTGTTTTAGCGTTATCGGTATTTTGAGCAATTTCGATAAAGATATTTTAGGGATAACGTTAGTCAAGTTGAGTAGGTTTTTTTGCGGGAAGGGTGTTTATATATCCAATCTTGATAAAAAAAGCTTGGCTTGATTTAGCGATTTTTAAACCACAAGATTTACTTTAAACATATATGAAACAATAATGTCAATCTACGCAAAATAACATTTACTTACGTTCCGTTTACATTTTCATTTTTATATTTACGGTAGAATAATGGAGGTTTTAATTGTGTCAAGCATTATCTTGATATTAAAATTTATATGAAATTTATGCACGTTAAATCAAATCAAATTGTTATCTATTTTCCATCAGTGAAAGCTGCGTGCAGGTTAAAAAATATCAGTTCGTGTTGAAGAATTTGAAGTTATTTTTCATACAGTAGATGTAGAATACCAAAAAATTAAACTGATTAAAAATTAAATACCAATCTCTATTTATCTAATTAGTCCTAGTTAAAATTTAAACGTCTTCAGAAAAATTAAGAAGATAGAATCAGAAACAAAAAATCTACAGAAAATCGTTTTGTGTAAATATTTTAACATATCAAAGAAAATTATATATAAAAACATTTAAAAAGTGGTATAATTAAGGTTATGTTTATTCGGTTCGAATAATATTTGGACAAAGAAGAACAATTAAGTATGTTATATTTGGCTTGACAGAATCCATGATACACACCATTTGCAACTTTTTATGCCACTATAAATTAATTTAAATTAGAGTACCAGAGTGGGCGGATCACGCCTATTTTTATGAAAAAAAATAAATAATATAAAACTTAAAAAACTTATAATAAATGCACTTATGCTACTGATATTATTAGGTGAATCTGAGAAGTCAACAAAATTGTATAATAAATTAACTTCAGAACAGATTTTATAAAACTCATCATGGTTAGCAAAATTGGATCTATGTTTAACGGATGGTAGGATCTCAACATCCGATTAGGAGCAGTAATGAAAACTTTACCTAGAAGAAATTCAGATTCCATTTTTGCTTTAAGAAGTTTAATTATAAATGATATATTAAAAACCGTTCTTCTACTTTTCAGCGTTGACAACAGTGTTGCCAATTTAGCCTTTTTTTAACATCCTGGCAAAAATCGACTTTGGTACAATTTAAAACAACAGAAATTGCTTCTGAACAGATTCCAGTTGATGTGGTTGCTGCATAATTGAAACATAGAGAGCAATTCCAAGATTTTGAAACTCTCACCATTTCTTGATGACTATAGATTAATTAGGGTCGGTGGTCGTATTTCTAACTCCGAACTGTCAACAGATATTCAACACCCTATAATTCTGCCAAAGGAGCACAAAATCACAAGAATAATCATCAATGAAGAACATGTGAAGAATTTGCATCCTGTCGTATCAGCACTTTTTTTAATTGTTAGACAACTCTATTCTTGGTCCCAGGAACTTAATTTGTCAACTCACCCATTAGTGTTTGAAATGCTTTAGGCAAGCTCAACATGTAACACAGCAACGAATGGCTGATCTACCACAGTACGTGTTAGGCAAGCATTTCCGCTTCAAAACACAGGATGTGATTATGAGGATCCGTTCACGCTGAAGGTACTTCATACTACGTATGCTTATTCGTTTGCATGGAGACATCGGCCATACATTTGGAGCTGGCAACTGATTTAAGTACAGAATGTTTTCTAGCTACTCTACATCGCTTTATGGCACGTCGTGGTAAATACGCTACTATATACATCGACGATGGTATGAACTTTGTGGGGGCTGATGATCACAATCGAATCATAACCGAAGCTTTGGCTAAAGAAGGAATCAAGTGGATTTTTATCCCTCCATATTCACCACATTGGGGTGATATATGCGAGTCAGGTGTACGTTCAGTTAAATTCCATTTACACCGCTTTATTGGCTCAACTATACTCACGTTTGAACAAATGCTCTCCTCATACAATTAGAAGCTGTCATCAACTCTAGACCATTGGGGTCCACCCCAGACACCGATACTAATTACCTTTCTCCTTCTCACTTTTTAATAGGCAGGCCGACTACTATGGTACCTGAGGGTAACTTACTTGAAATGAATCCAAATCGGTTTAACTATTGGCAGCATATACAATGCGTGTATCAAGGGTTTTGGCGAAGATGGAACAAAGAATATTTGATATCACTTCAGCAATGCCCAAAATGGACAAGGGTTCAACCAAATATCACGAAAGAAGACATTGTTCTAGTAAAAGATGATAACACACCCCCCGCTACTTGGATCACAGGTCGTGTTATTGAAACCTTTCCTGGTAATGATGGCATGACAAGAGTCGTGGCCACGGGGCCATGACCAGACCAATTTCCAAGATTGCTAAACTTCCCATATGCTGAAACACTGTTTCAGGACCGCCCGGGATGTTGAGGAACCATTCCCATATTTATATGATTTTTTATTTTTCTTTTTTTTTTCTTCCTTATTTAATTTGTATTTCTCCAACACATACTGAACTGTATTGCTTGCTTGTATTGTGTTACTTAATCTTGAAGCTTACTCTCATTTGTTAATTTATGTTATAATTGAATTTCAACCCTTATTATTATACAGAATGTGTTTCTGTTTTAGTCTTCTTTTATTCAACACCGAAAATAAAGAATTATAATAATTAAACAAAAATATTACGAAGTTTTTTATTTGGTTTATATCCTTCATAATGGTTATTGATGTTTATGTTTTTTATCCCTGCCAACATTTTCTATCCAAATTTGCACTAAAGAGTAAACTCATGTTGATATTAGCAGTCGAATATGATATCATTTTCTTATCCAAGAAGAGTCACCATGCGGGAAGAAATGTGCCGCAGTTTTACAACTTTTTTAATGACACTATTAAGTGCTTTTTTTATGTGTCAAATTGGAGTTATTTTGAATTCGCTATTTCTGTCGAAATTCTAACTTAATACTATCAATATTACTGTCAAAACTTTGACTAAATAGTATCCATATATATTTTAAAATAGTAAAAGAAATAGAAGTTATTTTCCCATCGAAGAAGAGTTATTGCTCGGGCAAAACTGTATCGCAGTTTTGATACTTTTTAATGACACTATTAAGTGCTTTTTTTGTGTGACGAATTAGAATCACTTAGGGTTATTCAAAATCGGTTTTGTTGTGCTTAGGAAAATCTGGCTTTAAATATTCAATTTAAGAGAAGAATTTTTAAATATAAAATTACACCAAATTGCTGATAAAAATATAAGTATTGATATCAAGAGCGAATCCACGGGGGTAGGAGTGGTATAGGAAATTTACCTCAACAAACCTTACCATAACAAATCTATACTTAAAATTTTCATATTTAGGAAATAATACACTCTGCTACAATGAAAAATCACTCGAGAAATGACATAGCATACGTGATAGACCTTCTTGCAATATAGGAATCCATAATATGTTTTTAAGGGTTTTGAATCATAATCTACAGAAAAATTTAAATTTATAGGCGAAAATGTGAAAAATTCTATTTTTGGGATTTTCAGTTCTTTTTTTGTTTTGTTTTGTCAAATGTGGGATTTATACTACAAACATCTTAAAGTTTTTTACAATTTCTCATTTTAAACAATCAACGAAAATTTCGTTAAGATATCCTAACTAACAAAGAATTTATTATAGATATAATATTTATATTTTCTCCAAAAGCCATGTTTTTTTTTCTCAGATAAATTACGTTACTTAGCTAACATAATTCTTCATTATGTAGATAAAAATTTAAGTTAATATCTTTTTCAGAACAGAATTTACGCTACTTTAAAGTTTAATAAGATGTAAAATATTTGAAATCGGATAGGAAACAAAAAATTGGCAAGCGATGAAATATTTTCTATGTCAGAGGTAACCTATTTTGAGCCTTATATGCCCCATATGCTCATATGGGGGCATATGGAGCCCCATCCAAAATTAAAAATTATACGCTCCTCTGCTATGTGAAAACTTGTGTAAATCCAGCCAGGCGATTAAAAGTTAAAAAATTTTTTTACAAAAAAGAAATCGAAAAAAGATTTGTGTCAAAACGTGGTGGAGAAGCAGAATTTTTACGGCAGATTCGATTGCTTGCCTTTGAAAGTAACACACCAACTAAGTACCATTGTCTTCTTTGTTTTTAATTTAAAAACAATGTAATGGTTTTTTACTTTCAGAAGGTTGAAAATCGAAATTAATGTTATTTGTTTTTGTAATTTACTATCAGGAAAATAACATATTGAGAATACTAATGGGAGACAGTTTTTGGTAACTTTATATTTATCCAAAAACTAACTTTTAAGTGACTTTTTGGACATTTTAGTTAGTAAGAAATATAGAATAAGTAGATCAAAAATCGAAGTTAATGTTATTTGTTTTTGTAAAATTGTTTACTAACAGGAAAATAACATCTTGAGAATAGTAGAAAGAGTCATTTTTCTGATAGTGGATAAAACTATCACCTAAATGCTGGCAGGGTTATATATGCAGTCAGTTTGTTTGTATATACATACATATGCTTAAGTTATTGATGTTTTTTTTTTTAAGCAAGCGGTGCTTGTTGAACAAATGTATGTATTATTTTTTATAAGTATAAATATGAGAATATTAAGGCATACTATTTATTTTTATTTGTTGGTAAAGTAGTGAAGGGTATAAAAGATTCGGAGCAGCCGAATGTAGCGTTTTATCTTGTTTTTTTATAGGGCTTTTATGAGGACTATGACCAATTATAGATAATCACTATCATAATTGTGCCAATATTTATGCAAAATTTATGAGTTAAAATTATTTTCGGCAACATTTCATATCAGCTATGAACTATGAACCGTTGTTGAAATCAATTTTAATTTTAGCTTGACTGGACATATTTGATTGTAATATTGTTTATTAAAACTTTACAAAAGTGAGCTTACACGCTTTCATAAAGTTTACACTTTGAGATGGTGTCGGATGGGCTCGGAGGAGACCACCTAAGGGGACGAAATTACATAAGTTTTGATTTAAAAATTTTAAGAAATACAAAAATTTTTATCAATTTTGGTCATTATTGTATTCCCGGTATCATCTTGAGAAATTGTGCTGAAATGTTTTCATATTCACTAAATTATTTACTTACCACTTCTTTTAAATATGGTTATTTCCAACTGTATTGGAAACTCTCATTCATAATTCTAATCCATAAATTGGGACGATGATCTGAAGTAACTAACACTAGAGGTGTAACTTAGCGCAATACCTAAACTGGTCGAGAAAATTGTGACAGATATGCTATCCCGCAATTTGCTATTCATAATATCGTCTTATCATATATATATAAATGCTGGTTTGTGCAATGGTAATCCGACAGATGTAGTATATACTGATTTCAGCAAGGCATTTGGTATAGTTAATCAAGTACTACTAATAATTAAACTTAAGGCTACTCCTATTAAAAAAAACGGTATGTTTTGTATAACAACTATCCGATAATATTCCTACTTTTTATTAATGATCTTCCTCTAAATATTGATCACTGTAAAATTTTCATGTATTTAAAACAATTACTAATCCTAATGATGAAATACTTTTCCAATCTGATTTAAATTGTTTTGTTCTGTTGAATTGTTTGGGAGTACTTTTTGACGTGAAACTAAGTTGTAACTCTAGAGCTAGCAAAAGAATTTAATGATTATTATGTTATCAAATGTCTTTATACATGTTTAGTAAGGACAATCTTGGAATACGCATCCGTTATCTGGAAACCTTACTATATCATTTATATAAATCAATTGAAATCTGCTCAAAAGCAATTTCTATTGTTTTCCACCGTACCGGAGTCGACTTTTTTTAATTAAGATGCCAACTATTGTTGCCAGGAGGTGAGAAAAGAAGGCTAAATTGTACTTTCAAAATGGTCAGAAAAGGCTGAATGTCCAAAAAAAAGAAAAAAGTTAATATTTTTGAGGCTAAGAGCAAAATTAAAACACTAGATTTAGTCTTCAAAGGCTAAACTGGCAATACTGCTGCTAACGCTGAAAAGTATAATAACGTTTTTCAATATATCATTTATAATTAAACTTCTTCAAGGAAAAATCGACTGATTGAGTTTTATAAAATCTGTTCTGAAGTTAATTCGTTATGAAACTTTGTTGACTTCTCAGATTCATCTAATAATATAAAAACGAGGCTCATTGGTTTACTAAACTGCAACAAATTTTAGTATATGTATCTTTAGTATAAGAATTTTAACTATTGTATTAACTATCTTTGTTCATAAAAATAAGCAATTAAATAAATAAATAAAAAAGACCATTCCAATAAATAAAAAATAATAATATTGCCTAATACTGCTATATATGTACGTATATATTTACCAAGATCTTTTGTTACTTTTGCTGGTACATACTCGTATAGCAACTGAACTGATGTTGTAAAAAAAGACATCAGAAATAATATGAATTTTGTTGGTGGTTTTCCTTTTTACTACCGGGCACTTGTAAAACATTTAATTTCATTTGCGATTACAAACATTTTGTTTTATAATTTCTTTTATGAGACAGAAAGTGGCGAACAAGTAGCATGATGCCATTTCAATGTTGCATATTTTGTCATAAATTGTGTTTTTCATTTCCATGGAAACCGGGATTGATTTTTAAATTTCCCGTGATAATAATTAAAAACTTTAAATATTTATAAAATAGTTCAGTTAAATGAAGGTTAAAAACCATTAAAATAAAGTAATTTATTATTTTAAATATACATATCAATCGATAAACTAATTCAGTTCTCTTTAAAATGTTGACATTTTCAAAAATAAAGGAAAGCATTTTATTATGTATATAAAAACTCACCCGAAAGACGATTCATAACTTTGTTTTTCATATTGGATTGTTAGTAAAAATTTCTTCGAGCTTTTCGCAGAAGTAAGCTTTTTTTGTTGAGAAAGCCCCAAAGAATTTTGCAAATTTTAGGAATCCTTATTTTTCCGACTTTATAACCCATTTCTACGAATAGTTGCCTTTCTCTTAGATTGTCCTTTGTAAATCTCTACAAAAAAAAGCTTGCATGAGTAGATTATCTCCTTTAGTTTAAGAGATGTTTAGGTCGAAATAAATTTTTCCCTCATATTTTATATTCTTTAAAATATGATGGGCTTAATATAGGTCTTAAAATTTGTTTAAAATGTAAACTAGATTCCTTATAAAATTCTAAATAACATTGCTGTAAGAATTATGTAAACATATGGATCTATAAGGAATTATATTAAAAATCTACGTTTTGGATTTTTTTTTCCAAAAAGTTGGTAATATCTTTTTCATTTATAAATTTTTTTTATTGTTCTGGCCTACATATATAATTCTTTTAACGCTTTCAATAGAAATTTTAACAAAAATGCGTGTAAAGCAAACCCGAAGACGCTTTGGGCAACGGTCTCCAAATATTTTCATAAAGTGTTTTTGTTAACTATACATGCTACCTATACATTACGCGGCTACTTGTAACGTGTCTGCATTTTCAATACAAAAATATGAAAAATTGCCAAACGGCGGAAGGTTTGTTGTTATTTTTATGTTAGGTGTAAGTCTTATATATAAATATTTGGTACCTCTGAACTAGTAAGAATATAGAGAAATATGATAAATAAAAAGAAATTAAATTTGGTCAAATTTCTTCAGACCACGATCCGAAAAACTTAATATTAAGATTTGAAGCATTTTTTTTAGAAATAAATAAAATAAAAATAAAATTTAAACGAACAATGATATGCTATTGAAATTTTTATTTAATGTGGATAAATCTGTCCTAAAATTAAAGAACTATAAACACCCTCACTTTTTTGTACCAAAATGCCCAAAACCCCAATCCATGAAAAACGTCTATCAAAAATTGGCTTCTTTCATTGAAATGTCAACCTGTTCTTATAAAAGTCGTCTGTCAGAAAATATTGTTTTGTGTGTTTTTCTAATATATAGAGGTATTTAAGGAATATAATTTTTTCGATCCCAGCTTTGCGTTTTTAGAATTTTACAAACAAATTAAACAAAATTGTGGAAAATTAAAAGTTTGGATATAGCTGATGAAGAGACAGTTGTATCAAGAGCCTTCGGTTTTGATTTGAAAGCATTTACGTTAAAATTTCTATTGAAGGCATTAAAAAAATTATATAGTCCAGAAAAAAACAATTTTTATAAGTGAAAAAATATTACCACTTTTTTTATTATTATTTAGAATTTTATAAGAAATCTAAGGGACATTTAAAAAAATAAGATCCCAATTAAGCCCATTATATTTTAAAGGATATAAAATAAATGAGTCCAAAAATAAGGAAAAAATTTATTTCGACCTCAATATCTCTTAAACTAAAAGAGATAGCCTACGCACGTAACCATATTTTCAAGGACTATATATGTTTGAAATCATAAATGAATTTTTGATGATTATTTAAATGATTTACTCATATATACCCGAGATGGCCAACTTTGGAAGTCCATCCACTACCCCATGGACACTGAGCTCTTCGAAATCAAATCGAAAACCCCTCAGCTCTTACCGTACATATTTTCTTTCGATATTTTTAACGGATCACAAGTTACAGCAATTTTGGACCACTGTGCAGCGTCCTTAAGGTACGTTCACACTGGTCAAATATTTGACCAAAATGACGTAACCACTATATAAAATATTTCCTAATTTTCTTTCTCTAATTTCTCCTTTTTGATTATTAATCATAGCTGGTATTTCATAGAATTTTGTTTGACGCTGATTCTCTTACAAAACATTTGCAACAACAATATTTTTATAAGACTAGTAGCCATGCAATGATCAAATATTTGTCAAATGTGGACATAGCTTTATGCTTTTCCATAGAAATGTTTGTTTGATGCTTTTTTTATTTTTTTAATTAAATATAATGTTTGAAAAATATGGGTAATTAATAATTGCTTTCAACCAGCTTCACTCGATTCCTGAGTCCTTCAATAATTTAGTCAGTCACCACACAAAGACATCTACCAATATTAAATACATACATACCCAGTTGGCCCTCCCTTTACGACATCCTCGAGGAATGTTAAATCCTAGACGTCATATGCAAGGCAACCAGAACAAATCTTCAACGACCATTTCAGACGAGTTTCGCCAAAATCGTGCACGATTAAAAGGGGGACAATGTCGCCCTTCTTGTCATTGTCTTCAACTATATATTGTACGACATATCCACCGTTACCTATGTTTTCTAATCGACAATATGGAGGAAATCCTCGTTAACTACAAGACTAGCGACAAAGTCTCAAATACTGTCTTATATTGAACGGTTTTGGAGACAATTTCTTAAATATTGTCATCTTTCAGCGATGAATAGGGACAATGTCTTAAATGTTGTCTTGTAACAAAATTTTGAGACGACAAGATGAAAGACAATATGGCGAATATTGTCTTCTAATAAACTTTATTAATGAAGATTTCGGTGACGCAGTCGTCAATCTTGTCCTGTATTGACCACTTTTGATGACAATATGAACGCCAATATATTGAATGCGTCATCCACAAACGATGTTAAAGACAAGAAGAAAGACAATGTCTTCAGTGCAGTCTTTGATCAAATACTTTTGACGACAAGATGACGTCTTTAATATTTTCTGTTATTTATTTTGTAAATGACAAGGATGGCAACAAAGTCTTAAAAGGGACAATGTTTTAAATGTTTTCTTTTGTCAAACTTTTTTCGCGACAGTTTGAGCGACAATTATCTTCTAACAAACTATGTTTACGACAAGATAAGGGACAATGTTTTAAATATTATCTTCCATATAATTCCGAAATTCAAAAATAACGGTAAATTAGTAATATTTATAAATAAAACAAAACAAAAACATTTATTCAATAATGTTAATAAAGTGAAATTAAAATTATTTATTATTAAAATAATCAAATTTGGTCAGCGTTTATACTAAAAAGAAATTGTTCTATTATTAATATGTTAATATTAAAATATTTTCAGATTGCATCAATAAAACGTATATGAAGATAAAAAAAATATATATTATGCAATTTTTATCGAAATTCTTAACATTTCATATAATCTTTTTTTCTAAATAAAATTGTAATTTAATTTAATCATTTAATTGTAATTATAAAAATATTTAATTTAATTATTTCGTTTGTCACATAATAGTTTACGGCATTTTTATCCACGTTTTTTGACGCTGATAACAAAAGTAACGACATAGTCCCTTTTATAATCGTTATCGGCAACATTAGGGAATTAATCACTAAACAATTCTTTGACGAATATATAGATTAACATTTCATATATTTTATCATTCCTAGAGAATTTTTTAAAGACAGGACCAACTGGGTACTTAAAAAAATTATCTTCTCTACATCCAACTTCCTGTCGAATAGGAATTCGGTTTATGGTTTGAGGTTTTTTGTTTGTGAATTTAATCAAATTCCATTTCACCCATCCTTCCATTCATTCGTTTTGTTCATTTCTGTTTGTAAACTTTATGTGGTTCACTTGTGAAAAGGGAAAGTTTAAAGGCAACTTTCATTATATTTAAGAAGCCCAAAAGCAAAATAAATAGAAAAATTATACAATTTTAAAAGAGAATAAAGTGTTTTTTTACTTTCTTCCACAGGGCACAATTAATTGACGATGTCTATCGGGGAGAAAAGTTTAACAAAAAAAAAAAAAAAAAAAAAAACAGCAACAACAATAAAGAACAATAACAACAATATTTTAGTTGTATTGAAGCACAACCAAAGTGTTGGTTGGAATTTAAATGTATGATGATGAAACAAAAGTTTGCGTGTAATTTACATAATCAAACTCAACTTTAAATAATTAATCAGACAAATTGTTGGAGATTAAGTATAAATATGATTAATAAAAATTGTTTACAAAGATATCATACATACCGCACAACATCGCAACCCTCATTCTAGTAACAAAAAACAACAGCGATATTTTCCCTAAATTATATAAAGTTCATAGAATGTCTAGCAAAAAGTTATTATAGAACAATATTGAAATTTCATTCAGTTCAAAAGCATTTATTTAATGTTTAAATGTCTATTAATAATATTAAACATCTACATATATAAATTATTTCCATTCAGTAAAAATTTATTAAGTTTTAATTTGTTTCTTTCAGAAATTGATAAATTGTTGTCAATATATCTTTCTCTTAGTAATGATTCTTGTTTGCATGAAGTTTTCAAAAAAATAATATGTTACATAAATTTATTGTACTTAATTAAAAAATTCTTCCTAAAGACGAACTAAAAATTT
This sequence comes from Protocalliphora azurea, assembly GCA_932274085.1. Lineage (NCBI taxonomy): Eukaryota > Metazoa > Arthropoda > Insecta > Diptera > Calliphoridae > Protocalliphora > Protocalliphora azurea. The sequence goes on from OW026520.1 coordinate 81,243,899, forward strand.
CCATTAGGCAAAAATGTTTATTTGATGTTAAAATGTACAGAAAGTGTGCTACTTATATATTAGGAATACACACAAAGAAATTTAAACTACGTTTCCAATAGAATTTAAAAAGGATTCAAAATAAATAAAACAAGCATGCATCATTTATTAGACATACGAACCACATTTCATTAAAATCGATGTATAAATATTATACTATACAAATTTCCTTCTATTAAAACAGATTTTTTTAATAATTTTACAATATTTTGTGTTTTCAAATGAGATTTGTTAATAAGGACGTTTTACGTAACGTTTCTAATGAAATATGTGTCGTTTAATTTGTAACATATGATCAAGGACCATTTTTACTAGTTTTAGATTTTTAAACAAAAACAATTTTTTTTTTTTTTTAATTTTGTAAATATTTTATATTTTTCCGAAACAATTTTTTAATATTTCCGAAAATATAAAAAAAAAAATAATAATAAAATGAAATTTTAACTACGATTGAAATTGAAGTCGCTTATGTCAATTAAAATTTTGTTTTATTATACTTCAATCATCATCTGTACAAGAAAAATTTATAGATTTTTTTGCAAAATTTAGTTGTTTTTTTTTTAATCACATGAATTACATTTATTACATACATTTTGGTAAAAATTAATTAAAATATTAATATCAAAAAAATTACTAATTGTTCTATTCGGCAAAGAAATCCTTCTCACCTTTTAACAGATTTTGTTATAAAATTTTAAATGTTTCTCGAAAATTATTTCCTTGGTTTTCAATAGGGCTGTATCTCATAAAGGAATAATAAAGAATTGTTTCATAATTTATTCTTGAAAATAATCGAAATTCATTATAACTTTTGAAACATTTCGATTTGAAAACTATCGATTGTCAAAAAATAGGTCAGACTAGGTGAAACTAGGTGAAATTTAACAAACAAAATTAAATTAAAGTAAATTGAAATTTGCTAAACAAAAACAGTGTTGCCAGGAGATGAGAAAGAAGAGGCTAAATTGAACTTGAAAAATAAAGCCAGAAAGAAGCAAACATTTTCTTTTTTAGTTTAAAAATTTTTTTCTCACTTTCTGATCATTTTTTGAATTTGTTTTTTAAAGTATAGTAATAAATTTAGAAACAAAACATGGAACGGCTGACAGCAAAATGACCGAATAAAAAATCGTTGAGAAAATTCACATTTGATTTATGTTTCATATGAGAAACTACTCTATTTTTTGAAGTGATTTGTTGTCATTTTAGAGCTATAATTCCTTTTTGATTAAGTTTGAAAATTTTAGGTAATTTTTCGCTTTTATCAGAATTTTTTTAAATTATATTCACAAATAATTCTATGGTTAATGAAGTATATAGAGAAGAATTATAATAATCGATTTAGTAAGTCCATAAAATCAGTTATTATTGATTTAGAGCATGAAACGCCGCAGGTGAAAATTTTTGTTAAATATAAATAATCTCGCTTTTTGTGCGAATAAAATAACAAAAATACTTAAATGAATGATTCTGTAAAAATTAATTTATTCATGGCAAATAAGAAACTATATACTATTTTCTTTGTTGTTGAAATACTAACATTTTAGCCTTTTTAATGGAAATCTTAAGAATGAAATAAGGCTAGAAAAAAAGCTAGCCTGTTAGACTGTTCGGCGGTTATACTGATATAACTCAAGAACGGTTTGTCCAATTTCGATAAATAAATATAAAAAATGTCGACAGGAAGGCCAAAAGACAAATTTTGGAATATTTGAGATTTTTAACGAAAATATGACTCATAATTATTAATTAAAATTAGTAATAATTTTAATTCTGTATTATTTTTATTTTCTGTTGTGTTATCAGTGGAGAAATTAATTACAATTCTCTCTTTTGTTATAATAGTTTAGTAGAAAGCTTTTGCCGACGAATGTTATATGGAATTCCTAATATAACTCTTGATATGTTTGGAAACATAATCCATTTTTCGTCAAAGGTACTTTGGCCAATAATGGTAAATTTATGGGTTTTTGTTCCTTTACACCGTCTAGTGCTCTATATTAGAAATATATAAAAGATTAACGTGACTGATTGACTGATTCATCATTCCACAGCTAGAGAGAAGAAATTTGGACCGTAAGTTGGTCTTCCGGCAAATAGATCGACGAAGACGGGATATTTAAAAATTCCAATGTTTAGGGGGTATGAAAGGGTAAAAATGGTTAAAATCGGTAACCTTATATTTCCCGGTTTGGTACTTTTTTTTAAATCGGCCCCTTTGGGAAAAAAGCGGTAAAAACTGTATTTTGATACTTTTTTGACACTGTATGTATCGTTTAAACCAGTAAACATGCAAATAAAATTTATATATAATTCGGAACTTATCGAAAAATTAAAAACTCAAATTTGATACCTTTTTGAAATTCGAACGTTTAAGGCGTATTATTATGTTAATCCTAGAAACATTAACTTTCGTATATGTAGTCCTAAGTGGGTGTGGTTTGGGGTCCGTGATTTACCGGAATATCCCGTCAAAATGTTACAGAGAATTCCTGGGAATTTTTTTTAACTTTCCCTGGAAAACGGGAAATTAAATGTTGTCGTTTTAAAATTCTATAGAAAATATTTTGCTACTTTTAACACCTTATATCAACAAAAGATTGACGCTACTCTAAACATGGTACTTGCAAGAGTTTAAAGCATATAATACAACTAGAACGATATTTGGGAGGAACGTTAATGGTGCTTGAATTAGGTTTTTGACTATTGAATTAAGTTTTTTTCTTTCAGATATCTACGTATTTGTTTATATATGGCTTAATGAATTCACTTACAAGTTGTTTCACATGAAATTTTAAATCAAATTTATTTTTGTCATATTAAAATTTTAGATACTTTAGTTATATTATAGATTTCACAGCTGTTCATTGTGAATATTTTAATTAAAAAAATATTTGTTAACAATAAATTATATTTATATTCAATTAATATTTTTAGAAATAAAATAGTTCCAAATCATAATACAATTTTCAGTTCCTTGAAATTAATTTGGAACAGAATTATTTAAGTACTATTCCATTTGCTAACAAGTCAGATTAGAAAATATTTTAACAGAAGTATTCCAATAAACTTTTATAAAATTTAAATCAAATTCTAAAGTCTTCAACTAATCTGAAAATAAATTTTATTTGTTTAGCGTGAATACAATTATTCTTTATTTTATTTCTTATTTTAAAAAAGAAATAAAATCTGATTTAAAATATTTAATTTTTTATTCAAAGCGGCGTGTGTGAAACGATAGAAAAGTTATATGGTAAAAAATATTTAGTAATCAATTACTACGTTTATACACACTTCTTATTTGCAAATAAAAATATAATGCGTTGTCATATAATTTTTATTGTAACTTACTAAATCACGAAAACATTTCCAGATTAATGAAACTATTTATAAATAAGGTTTAAAATGTGGGCATTTTATTTTTTTTTTTCATTTTTTTTTTTTTGTGTTTTCAAAAATGTGACAAATATTGAAAAATATTGTGCAATACAGAAAAATTAAAAAAAGTAAGATACATATGGTTGGTCAACCCCGACCATATGATACCCCACATCATTGTGTATAAGACATGTGCACAATTGTCGACTGATACTTTTACTAAGTGTAAAATAAAATATACGAATACAGAATATTACGTTAATACTAACACTTATATGAATTTATGCACTTTAGGGTGACTCCAGAAAGTGGGCTTATATGGGAGCTATAGTAAATTTTTCTACTTATATAAAACTTATTTGTGTTGAATATAAACTTGATACTAACATGTGTATGTGATTTATGCACTTTAAAGTGATTTTCGGAAGAGGGTTTAATATAGGAGCTATGGTCAATTATGGACCGATTGTTATGAAATTTGGCACAAAGATTGATACTTATACAAAACTTCCTTAAACGGAATTTTATTAAAATATAGCTACATTTATGATCGTTAAACCCCTATTCCGGGAAGACATTTGTATGGGGCCTATGTGAAATAATGGACCGATCATAACCAATTTCAATAAGCTTCATACTTGTGTTATGAATGTGCTACGTGTCAAACTTCATTGAATTATCTTCAAAATTGTGATCTGCACAAGGTTCACATGGACAGCGAGCCAGCCAGCCACACGGACTGATGGACATCGTTAGATCGACTCAAAAATTGATTCTGAGTCGATTGGAATACTTTATATATTATAAATATTTTTATTGTGCTGATGTATACTTTGATTTCTTCTGTGCGTTACAAACATCAGCACAATAAAAATATTTATAATATATATATATATATATATATATATATATATATATATATATATATAAATAAATATATTATTTTATTTACAATCTGCGTATAAACTGTGAGTTCAGTAGTTACAAATAACATTATTTGTAAATAAGAAGTGTGTAAGTTATGAACATAAGTTTTTCTAATTTGTTGAAAATATATTTATTCTTTATTTTACTTTTTCTTTCATTAAATTACAATTTTAATTTGGCATATGCTTCTTTGTTGTAATTCATCTCTAATCATGTACTGTCCAACTTCTTTCATTCAATTCCTTTTTACATTCAAAAACAAAGAAGAATTAAAACACTTAATGTAACTGTTTCGTTTTACGATCTATGTTTTTTACTTTAATTTAATAAAGTAAAATAAGATCAAGTACCTAGTAGGAAATACACAACTAATGAGTATTACGTTAACTGTTGCCTCTTTTAAAATCAAGACGTCTCGGCTTGTATCTAATTATTTTTATATTATAATAGTCTACTGTTACCGTTAATACTCAACAGGAGCACAAAACATAGCTAATAACGATAAGTGGTTAAAATAAGTATACTAAAACTTGATTTCTTCTTCGTTTTTTTTTTAAGTTAAATTAGTTACTTACATATAATATTATTTCAAATATAATAGTATTTTATAGTTTTGTAAATGTACTTCATTTTTTTCATATCAAATTTAATCCCTTTAATTTTTACTATTATTTTTTTATAGTAAGTGTTTAAGAATTTTATTTCTTTTTTCTATATATATTTTTGAATATCATATTTAAATATTGTTAGTTCTGCAATTTAATTCATTTTTTCTTTAATTATTTAATTATTTTATTATTATTATTTTTGTATTTTATTTTTTCAATATTATTAAAAAAAAATTTAACAATTTTCTTATCTAATGTTATCCTTATGAATTATTTTATTTTCAATTCTGACAGTAGTGCCTAATCTTCAATATTTTTTTTGACATAAATCTTACTAAATTTATTTCCTAAATGTTTATTTACTTTAATAAATGCTTTGTCACCTGGATTAAATATTCTTCTCATTTATTCTTATTGTGATATTGTAAGTCGAATCTCTGTTTTGATATTAATCTGTTCTTTATACGGTTTATAAGTCCGGAGAAAAACATCAATTGGCCTCGATTTAATGGTAGAGTAGATTGTTCTATTATATTTAAAGGTTGCTGTAAGAACTAATTGTACTGTATCCAAAGAACTTTGTTCTAAATGAATACAACCGACTATTTCAGTCAGTGTACAATGAAATCTTTCAAATTACCCATTTGAAGAGCTATGAAGTAGAGGTACTGCAAATACAATTGCATCAAAACTATTTTTAAGAAAACTTTTGATAGTTTCCGAATTTAAAGACTTTTCATTGTCATAAATTACCGTATTTATGTCCTTGAATATGTTAAGCGTCTTATATAAAGCAGGTTTTACATCAACTATACTACGTGATGGAATATATTTTACTATTGCAAATTTAGAAAATTAATCTACGAGTATTGCAGTAAAAAATCTTTTCGATCTGCACATATTTCTGTTGTCTTTGGATGTCTCAATTATTTAGCTTCATGAAACACTCTGCAGCTTTTTATAATGTCTATTATTTTTTTCTTTATGATCGGAAAATAATAGTCTTCCAAAATTTGGTTCAAATTTTCCATTGCAGTTCTGTGGGCTCTATTGTGTTCATTCAATAAAATTTCATGCTGATCGTCTTCGTTTAGAACATCGGTAACGAAGTTCTTGTGTACAAAATTTTAGCTGAAGGAAAGTTTGTAACTATAAAGTGCTGAATTTGTCCTATAATAGATTGTTCACAATGTATGGCATTTTTTACAGTTGGATTTAAAATATATTTTAAGTTTGAAATCATATCATTGACATTAGTAAACGAAACATAAGGACGTGTTCTATTTTAAATGGAGTCTTAGTTTCAACTCTATAAACAGAACTTTCAGTAAGAATTATCTGATGTCGAAGGTTTTTTACAGTTTTTATCACTTTAGTTTGGGATGTCTCACTATGGGTAGTAGAGTAATTTGTGTCGATAGATGATGATTGCTGAGAATTTTGTACCTCTGATGCTGTATCCGTTGAAAAGTTATCAGTTGTATTTCTAGAGTTGGTATAATATTTTCTTCTGTCTCACTGGCTGTATCTGTTTATTAACAAACTGTCTGGACAAAGCGTCCGCAACTAAATTCTCTTTTCCAGGTTTATAAAAAAAATTTAGGAGAATACTCCTCAATAGCAGCTTTCCACTTTGCAATATTTGGATTTGGATTTTTTTCAGATGTGGATTATGTAAGGGGCTGATGGTCGGGATAAATATTTAAGTTTTTGTTCCATATAAATAATTTCGTAATTTTCTAATTTCCCATACAATTGGGAAAAGTTCTCTTTGATTTGTGCCATATTTTGTTTCTGAAGATGACAAAGTTCGATATATCATTGTTATTGGTCTCCCTTTTTGGGAAAGAATGTCTCCCATTGAATAAGATGATGCATCTGTTGTAAGGTCAAACGGTTTATTATAACCTGGATGAAGTAAAAGAACATCCTCGGAAGCTAATATTTGTTTTAACTTTTCAAACGTTTCTGCCTCAGTCTCATTTAGAAATATTCGGATGTTTTTTGATTTTCTGATACTTACATTATCATTTTCACCCCATAAATAATTTGTACGAGGATTTGCATGCAATTTGCGGATAATCTTTTACAAATCGGCGGTAATAACTGGCCAATCCTAAAAGTGATCCTAGGCTTCTAAGAGTTGTTGGTATTTGAAAAAATTACAATGTCTTTTATTTTATCTGGATGAGTGCTTGTTCCATTTTCTGATACCATAAACCCCAAATATTCGACGGACTTACTAAAAAAATTGAATTTTCTCCTGATATTCTCATATTAGCTGTGTACAATTTATTTAGAATTCTTTCAATATCATCTAAGTGTTTTTCTGCAGACTGAGAAAAAATAATAATGTCATCAACATATACATGGCAAGTTTTTCCGATCTCATCGCGTAAAATATCATCAAATGCCCTTTGAAAAATATTTGGTGCATTTTTTAAACCAAATGGTAATCGAAAAAATTTATACTTCCCATTATTTATATTAAATGCCGTCTTCTTTCGATCTTTCTCAACAAGATTTATTTGATGATACCCCGATTTCAAATCTAATGTGGCTATTGTAAGGAGAGTATGAAGGCCTTATAATATTTTTTCTTAACAATTCCTGAATCTCGTTATTTATAAACTCATTCAATGATAAAGGATATGGTCACGCTGAGCATAAATTGGTTCCTCTGTATCTGTTTTAATGGACGTGACCACTCTTGTATTGAATGGCAAGGCCTCTATGGGATCAGTAAAAACATTACTATATTTTATATGCAAATTTTCTAACAGCATTAAGTACTCATTTCCTTCCGTTTGAGTTTTTTGAGATTAGTTTCTTTAAAATAGTAATAATTTAACTTTTCTTCGCCCCCTTCATATTTTAAATGACCTTTTTTGACATCAATTTGTGCTTTAATATCCCTAAGAAAATCAAACCCCATTATTGCATCAAAAGTCCTTAAATCAGGTAAAATATAAAACCATTTTTTAAATATACTTATTTCATATTTTTTGTAACTATTGTTTTCCCATGTATAGATTTTACATAGAAATGTTTTTCAAGTGGTTTCGGGTTTTTCAATGAGTCTATTAAAATTGTTATAACCCTTCCCCACAATGTTTTTTCTGCATATAGGAGGAGGGACTTTCCCTTAAAAAACTAAATTCATCTTCAGTGTTTACCTCTCCGTAGTTAAAGTGTTCGTAAACTTGTTCATTTCTAATATTATTTAAAGGATGTTCAAAATGCTGGGAAATTTCCTCCTGTTGAATCGTATTTATTCTTTGAAATTTGTTGAAGTTTTGTCTCTCGGAAGAATAAGGATATTTTTGTAGTCACTGGTCTTGATAATTAGTGTTATTTGTTCTATTACTTAAGTCAATGTCCATAGGTTCTGGTTGTTGGTAACAATTTCGCTGTGGATTAGAAAATTGTGGATAATTTCTTATCACATTATGGTTAAACCGATTACTTAGCCCAGGAAATATATTGTTTATATTCGCCAGGATATTTCGATTTATTTGATTTGACTGTGGCCGAACTCTATTGTTTATATTTTTTGCTGAAATATGCTGGTAATACGACGAACTATTTATACGTTCCCCTTTTGATGAATTATCCCAATATGTAGTAGTAAAATTGTATCTACGCTAGTTGGTTTCCAACTCTTGTGCTAGTGCCAATGCTGATGGCATATCTGTAGGTTTTCAAGAGAATAATATATCGCACATAGGTCTTCCGAGTCCTAAAACACATATTCTTAGAGCATCTTGTCTGAATTTGTTATTTAATGATTCTATCAATTGCCTATTTCCTTCATTTGTCATTATAACTTTGTTGATTATCAATTTGAGTTTCTGTTCTACGCCATCATAAAATTCTGAAATTGTTCAGAGTTGACAATTCATACTCAAGAGTAAATATCGATATTTAAAAAATCAAAGATAATATAGCATTAAAATTTAAGATCGTGTTGTACGAACTAAGCAATGTATCTTCTGAACCAACCACTTTATTTCTTATAATTGCAACCGCCTGATAATACTTAGAGCTTACTTCATATCCCCAAAAACAGCTTGTCGCCAAGAAATATATTTTTCTACATCAACAGAAAACTCTGAAACTGATTTAATGATATCAAGAGATTCATTACATTCTACTCCCGCAACTTGTATAAACTATGTAAATATTAAACATGTTAAATAATGTGTTATGTTTGAAACTTTAAAACTAAATATAAATTTTCTAAATATTTTTTGTTGTTGAAATATTTTCGAATATTTTTTAATCCTCGAAGGTTTATATACAAAAATTTTTTTGAATAATTTTAAATTTGTTTGGAAAAGAAAAATAGGTAGTATTTTTTAATACTTAAATTATTTAAAAGGTTTTAGTAAGTTTATATTAGATTATCATGTAAAGATTTTTTTGAACAGTCGAAGAAACCACAAGGAACATCATTTGCTGAAAAAACTTCTGAAACAATCGTTACATTATTCCTATTGACTTAAGTAATTAAAAAGTTATAGGATTTTTTTATTCAAACATTCTCAAATATCAAAATATTTATCTAAAATTTTTCTATTTGAATATATTATTTTTAAATAAAAATTCAAAAAACTTGTTGAACTTTTTTGTATTAAAAAGAATACATATGAATATTATTAGTAATATATATATGTGAGCTATCTGGTACAAAAGCGAAAACATCGGGGCTTTGTGGCACTAAGGCGAAAAATTCCGGGCTTTCTAGCACAAAGACAAAAACGTATGTTTAATGCTAACTAATGTATAGGTCTTCCTTCACAGTGCCATTAAACTCCAAATGTAAATAAACATATGTGATAATTTTAATTAAAATTGGGTCATGCCTAGTAGAGGATCATAAAGTAAATAATCACAGTATATGGTTAATGTATTTAGATGTTTTGTTATTGTTCGCATAATATACTAAATAAATAAATTTATGTATTATGAAATTATGGATCATGTCAAAGAAAATAATTAAGACGTTGATAACTGATCCTTGTAAACAATTATGTAGCCTATACATTCGGTAAATGAAAAATGTGAATATACTCGTAGTGTAAACTATCATTACAGTGTTGTCTTTGTTTTGTATTGGTGCAATGATCTTTAGAATTATCATGTAGGTATATTGTTAGGTGTTTATTACTAAGCAACTCTTTCTTTGTGACAGATTCATTTGTTTACAGTTAAAAAATTTTAATCAATTGGATGTTGCATGAAGATCCTTTATTGTTAATTGCAACTGTAGATATTTTGTGTTGTGAAACGTTTCTTAGTTGGATTGATTTTGATTTTCAAATCAGTGTGTCAGCAAATTTTATAAAAATCAAGTTTAAAAAAATGATTTTACCAACATCAATTCATTGAAATGCATGAAAGAAATCATGCATCCACATTCAGAGAAGCTAAGGATGTGTCCCTGGGGATGAAAATTTGGTTGAAAGGATGAAAAGCGCCTTTAAAAGAAGAGTTATTACTCTTTCTTTCACAAATAAAAACGAAGGATGCCTCTTACCATTAAAATTTAATATTGAACTCCGTGGTCTGTATGCTAAGCCAAATATGGATTAATTGGAAAACACCTCGATTAAGGAGAAAGTCTTTCAAACTAAAATGAAAGAAATTTATTCCATCAGAAAAAATGAAGAAACACTTTCTGTGAAAACAAAAAATATTTTACCAAAGAGGCAAGAGTTCTAAGAGAGTGACAGCGATTGGACTTTAGTTCAATTAATAAAAATTGAACCAGCCACAGGGGTTCAACATTTATACCGCTTCCTACAAAGTTGCGTTTAAAATGAAATATAACGATATATAATATCCTACACCATTGTGTACGAGCATAAAAATTCGGGAGGGGGACTTATACACTTGTGGCCAATTTTACTAAATGTAAAATATACAAATACAGAATAATGTGTTATTACTAACATCTAGATGATTTCATGCACTTTAGCCACTGTTGTTTCTACTTACATAAAACTTATTTGTGTCGAGTATTAACTTGATACTAACATCCATATGGGATTTATGCACGTAAAGTGATTTTCGGAATAGGGGTTTATAAGGGAACTATGGTCAATTGTGGAGCGATCTTCATAAAATTTGGTACAAAGATGGATACTTGTACAAAAATTTCATTAAAATATTTTTATTTTTAAAGCATTTTTGGGAGTTTAAACTCTATTCCGGAGGGATATTTGTATGGGGGCTATGTGAAATAATGGAGCGATCACAACTAATTTCAATAAGCTTTGTCCTTCTATCATAAAAGTCTCATGTGCCAAATTTCATTAAATTATCTTTAAAATTACGACCCGTACGCGCAAGGTTTACTAGGACAGCCAGTCGTCCAACCAGCCAAAAGAACTGAAGGACATCATTAGATTAATTTAAAAAGTGATTCTGAGTCGATTGGTATACTTTAAGGTGGGTGTTAGATAACTTTTTCTATGAGTTACAAACATCAGCACAAACGGATAATACCCCACGTTGGTGTAGTGTATAAAAAGTTTGTATGAACCTTTTAAATCAGGATGAATTTTGTTTCATATGGGCTATCATTAATTTCTGCAGTCGCTAAAATTAAGAAAAATGCTATGTGAATAACCCAATATAAAGTGAACATATACTCAAATAATATATTCGGAAATGGGGTTTGCTTAAATTTCAATGACTTTTTTGAAAAAAAAAAAAAAAAAATACAATCCAATTATAAACGTCAACGTATTTGGATATTTGAGTATCTGAAAAAAAAGAGAAACCAAAACATATTAATTTAATGTTTCTACAATCAAATAGAAGAGGAAATTCCCACTATGTTTGGATTAAAAATATATCAAGGTATTTTAAAAATTAAAAATTATAATAATTTTATTTTATAAAATAAATTATTCAATTTTTGAATTTATTTTTTACAGATTTCTCAAGTTTCAATTGACGAAACATCATGAAGCAATAGTTGTTTGCAATTATTGCTTACAACACTTCCATAATAAAAGTGCATTGGAAAATCATCAGGAGAGATGCACTACAACTTATATGCTATATATACCCATAGCAGATAAGTTCAAATTAGAATTTAAGAATTATCATAATCATATCATTAAGAATTATCATAAGAAATTAGATTTACATTTTGTTAATATATGCAGATTCAGAATGTATTCCACAGGGGAATATATCATCAACACCATTAGTTGATAAACCTATTCCTTATGCATTTTCTTATTTTATAAAACGTAATTTTAATTCAACTTTAAATACTCATCGCATGTTTATGGGAATAGATTCTGTTAAATTATTTGTAGAAAACATAGTTAGTAATGTCAGATATTTAAATGAAAATTATTTTAAAGTTATTAAACGAAGGGCACCCTTAACCGAGGGGGAAAATTTAGATTTTGTGTCAAACAGTATGTACCACATTTGTTCAAAAACTACAGTAAATGAAGTAAGAAATCACTTCTATTTAAGTGACAAATATAGAGGATCAGCTAATAATTCTTGTAATATAAATTACAAGTTACCAAACCTCTTTCCTGTAATTTTTCGCAATTTTTCTGAATACAATTGCCATTTATTTGTGAAAGATTTAAATAATATATAATGATCCTATTAATATGATTCCGCTTAACAAGGAATTATATAATTCCCTTTCTAAAACCATAAGTAATGATAAAGGTAGGAATATAGAAATTAGATTTCTTGATTCCTATAGACTTATGCAGTTTAAATAATTTAGTTAAAAATTTAATTAAATCTGAACTCAAAATTGTAAGAAATTTTTACCCAGAGGATAAAAGTAAATTTAATTTACTAAGAAGAAAAAGTGTCTTTCCCTACAATTATTTAAATTCAATTGACAAATTAAAAGAGACTAAATTGCCAAAAATGGAATATTTTTATAATAAATTAAATAATATAATAATAATTTGCTGATGTATCTGAAAACTTTAGGCAAGTGTGTAAAAATATTTATCAACTAGACCTTTTTCATTATTATACGGCACAAGGTTTATCCTGGGATGACATGATGAAGATTACTAAAGTAAAGTTAGATCAGATGGTACAGTACAATGTTCTCAGAAACATTCTAAAGCTAATAACAAATTAACTGACTTCAGCTCTACTCGAAGTTAATTTCAAATGGGTATATGACATCGATAACTTATCTTTGGAGGCAATTCCAGACGAGTCGGATGTCGGGTATATGTTAGAAGTCTCATAACGATTTACTATTTTGTTGTAAGATTAAATCTCCTCCAAACTCTAAAGAGGAAAAATTGTTCGTTGACTTAAATAATAACAACGAGTATGTAATTTATTATAAAAATTTTAAATTCTTAAAACTTGGGTTAAAATGAAAAAAAAAAAAAAAATAAAATAAAATCATAGAATTTAAAAACTCAAATAGTCATCATGGTTCGAGAAGTATATATCTTTAAATAATTTTCATAGAAAAAATAAATGATTGAATAATGCGGTATATGGCAAAACAATGGAAAACGTTGATAAACGTAAAATTATTAAAATTGTAAATAACTGGGAAAATATTGGTAAAAGTTTGGGAGCTCGTGCTCTTATAGCTAAAACTCCTATAGTATATTCGAAGAAAACATGATGGCTATAGAATTATACAAAAATCATTCCTATTACAAAAAACCAAATTATATAGGATTTACGATTCTAGAACTTTCAGAATGGAAAATGTATGACTTCATCTATGACTACATAGTACCGAAATATAAAACCAAGGCACAACTTAATTGTACGGATACAAATTTCTTTATATATGCAATGGAAACACAGAATTTCTATAAAGGCATAATTAATTAAGTTTTGATATTTCAGTTTTACTTATAAACGAATTTGTAGGTTTAATAGTAAAAATGTATTCTTTAAAAAAAGAAGGTCTAATGGAAACAAAAAGGCTAGGGGTGTCAATGTTAATGTGTGTAAAAATTTAAGTTTATCTGACTAAAAAAATTGTCTATACAATAAGCAAATATATTGTGGAAATATGTATATATTTGAATCTAAATTGCATACATTATATACATCTTATATAAATAAAGTTACTTTAAGTTATTTAGATAACAAGAGATATATATGTGATGACAAAGTGAATATCCTTGCTTGGGGTCATTATAAAGAAACTTTAAAAAAAATGATGATGAGGAATTTCTATTTGATATCATTGATATTAATCCAAAAGAAAATTTTTTCATTTCCAATTTTGTTAATGATAGTGATGATCAATTTATGCTCGAAATTTAAAATATTGAGAAATTTAAAAATACTGACAGTTATGATGATTTTTTAATAGAAATGCAACATTAATTTTGTTCTTGTATTTATTTCATTAAATTATTAATTAAAATTACAATGATGTCTATGTCTAAAGCATTGTTTATTTAAATATAAGTAAATACATAATTTATTGTAAAAAGTATAAATTATAACTAAAATTGCAATAATGTTTATGTTAAATCTAAAAATTATTTATATAAATAATAAAATTAAAATTATATAAATAATAATATTAAAATTATTAATTAAATTAGAATATAACGAAAACATAATTGAATTTGATTTCTTAATTTAAACATTTAAATTTCTCTTTTAAGGAAAAGGACATTTCTTAATGCGTAAACTCCGTAGTTATTTAATATTAAAAACTTTCTGCTTCAAAATTTTTCCAACGATTTCTTCTTTTCAAAACTTTTGATGAATATGTTTGAAATCTTCGATTCTACAAACATGTGATGGAAATATTTTATTAGCCACCTTGCTTGCTTTTGTTTCTATGGTGCACAGTGGGGCTGAATCGAAATTTTTTTGGAAATAAATCTGTAACTTCTGATCGACTGGTTGAATTTTCATGGTATAGGCGCGTAGCAGAGGAGTGTACAATGCTAAGTTTGGAAGGGGGGCACAACAAACTCCTCAGGGGGGGCTCAAAGTTAGGTACCTCTGACATAAAAGATTTTAATCACTTCAAAAATTCTTGTTTCTCGTCCGATTTCAAATATATATATATATATTGTTGTAGACTCTGATAAGACCTATAAAAAACATGCGTATGTCCTATTTATCTCTTATAGTTTTCGAGTTATTTGCGGTTGAATTTTTAAGCACCATAATTTTGCATGTTCTTGGTCCAGTTTTTTTCAGACGACTTTTTGTGTTTTTTAACCGAAAAAGTATCTGCAATCTTTTTTATTCAAAATAAAATTTTCTTTAGCAGTATATAATAATTTTGCACTTTTCAGGAAAACCCTACCCTGATTGAAATTTGGCTAACGCGCTTTTATTTATATTAATAAGGTCCACATTTTCTGCAAATTTCATTAAGATACCTTTATAAACAAATATGTTATTACAATTAAAAATTTGTATTTTCTCCAAAAACCTCAAATTGGGCCTTTTGTTTGGTTTATTTCTAAATAGCGAAAGAAATTTAAAAAATATGTATTCTAAATTAAGCTTATCCTTTAGCATATATAATTTCCTATCTGTTGCAGAAAGATTCAAGTCAATATCATGCCTCATTTCAGAAATATGGGCCTTTATACTTTTATATTTCCAATTTATTGTATATGTGACTATATTTTTACAAACTTGCAACTTTTACCTTTAGTTTTGCATGAATAATTACTTAGAAAATTATGAATATTTCTGTATACTTTTACTAATATCTATACACAAAATATTTTTATAAAAATAATTAATAAAATTTTTTTATTTTTAATAGCGTTGCCACATTTCCCAAATTTAAATAAATCTTTATCCTTTTCTAAGCATTCATATATTTCTATTAATGAATTTAAAATAACAAAACAAACAAAAAATGTCTATTTTAACCTAATCAGTATTATTATTTTTGGTATTTATCGTCTTCCTTAATAAATATTCTATTTCTAATACGATTTTTTATTACTTATTTACATTAAATTTATGTAGACAATTTTTCTAATATTTTAAACTTATACTACTTATTTTCTATAAAATAATCTATTGTATCTGTATACATATCTAAAAGATAATAAAGGTCCTTTAAAGTCTTGAGTATTTTGAGTTGATAAAGGCTCATGATAAATCCAACGTTTTCTCATTGATGATAGTACAGGGTCTGATGATAACAATAGGCTATTAAAAATATCATCGTTTTGTGGCGTTCTGGAGCATTTCCTGGAACTTAATAATTGAACGTGCTTAAAATATCTGTTTCTTGTTTCATGAGCCTCTTCTGTAAGTTCTCCAGGTGGAAGAATATTTCGTTCAATTATAATTTCGCAATGGCGTAATACTTTATGTACTGTTGGTGTAATTTCTTTCCATGGATGTAGAGAAACAAGTAGTTTAGATATTTCTGTTGCTTATTCTCCAAATCGAGCAGAGTTAATTTTGTGCTTACTATTAATTGTCTTTAATAGTATGTTAGTCCTTTCAAGTAACTCTTTACTAATACCAGTTATTTTTGATGTAGCTTCGAAATTTCCGAAAAACCTTCTTGCTGTATTACCGTCATTTGTACTGCCATTAGTCGGCAGAGGTTTATCGATGTTTAATTCCATCTCTTCTCTGAATTCATCCCGGATTCTACTTTTCTCAGATAATCTAACTGTTTTTAAATCCTCGTTCTTTCTGGTAGGTTTTGTTAAATTTTCTGGCACACTTCTATACTTTAAATCATATGCTATGTGCAGAAAATGTTCCTTGAACCGTATTCTGGCGTGAAGTGGAGATATTCCGAAAGACAGAAATTCTTCATTAATACTCCTTGCTTTAACAATATGCGAAAATTGAAGATGTTTCCGTAGTGGCATTACTAACCTTTCCATCAATCATTGTTAGACTAAGTTGAAAGGATATGTCAAATGTGTGTTGGTTTATGGTTATTGAAAGAGGTTGTAAATCATTTATTTCATCTTTAATATATTCAACTAAATCCTTTGTTGTTGTCTTCGACTCCCTTGTGTATTCGAACCAAATAGCTCTGCAAAAATGTACAACAATATATAAAAATATTTGAAATCGGACGAGAAACAAAAATTTTGCAAGCGATGAAAATTTTTTATGTCAGAGGTACCTAACTTTGAGTCCCCTTAGTTCCGCCCCTGGGAGGATTGTTATGCCCCCTTCCAAACATAATATTTTACACTCCTCTGCTACTCCTATACTAAATTTAATGAAAATCCAACCAGCCGATCAGAAGTTACATTTCCAAACAACTTCGATTCTGCCCCACTGTGGATTGTAGCCCATTTATTCAAAAACAACTAAAATTCCTAATGAAAATTAGGATGAAAAAAATAAAAATTCGATAAAATCGTACCTTTGAAGTAATTTGTTCGGTGAAATTGACAGATTTTTTTAAATTATTTTTGTATAAAAAGATGCAAGTTGGTTTTTATGCAAAAAAAACGCATTTTGAAAAATCGAGTTTATACTCCCTTATACGCTTCATTTATTAATTTAAAAATTATTTAAAATTTCAGAAACTAGCAGTGAGAATAGGCTTTATTTTCTACTATTTTCAAATTAAGAACTGTATCTTTTTCCTGCAAAAGGATTCTAATTTAAAAATGTATTTATCAAATATTTTTAAAATTTAAAACTGTGCTGGAAGTTTTTTTTAACAAACAAATGCTTTCCAAAAATATTTGCTTAAATATTAAAATATACACTAAAGTATTATTTGAACTACAATTATTCATGCATAAATAATGGAATTTCATATATATATATTTTACATTTGCTGAAAGGAAAACATGCATTTATCATTTCATGCATATATTCATCATTTTCCTCCATTAATTATTGATAATTTTGCCATCTAACGGTGCCACAGTTACTTTTATTACGAAACATAATAAAAACTGATATTTATATTACAATATTAAAATATTCTTTTAGTAAAGTTTGGAAATACATGGGTATAAGCCAGGCAATACCCAGTTTATACAAAATAATGACCCTAAGGACAAGACCAAAGATACCGTAAAGTAGCTTAAATTTACAGCATAATTGCCCGACCTCGACCCAATCGTAAAAATATTTAATATATTTTAAAAAATAATAATCATGACAAGAAATCCAGTTCCATAAAATATAGAGGAGCTCAATATTAATGAGAAATTGAATTAATGATCCCATTTTATTAAAATTAAATATAATATGCGGAGAAAATTTCAACTCGTCATTACAGATAAAATTATCACAATTAATACTGAAATAACTTAACAGAAAAACTAAAATAACGAAAAATGCGTAGGGTCACAATAGTGTTCACCAAACATTCACTCTATTTTTTAATTTTGCAAGTAAACCAAATTTTGTTTAATTTTTTTACTTATTTTATTTATTAGTAATTAGTGAATTTAAATCAAAAAGAATAAAAACGTTGAGTTCTTTTAAATTGGTTTTAAAAAGAAAAATCTAAAATTTAATTTTTTTGTGAACAGTTGTGTCACTGTAAGAACCGGTCGACAATTGACTTAGAGCTCCATAATTACATCTAACTAATTTGACTGAGAAATCTTGTGCTGCAGAATGTAATTTTTTAAAATTTTTTATTTGAATTGTTACATTTTTTATACATTATAGAAAATATTTTCATCTAAAATAAGAAATTTGAAACCAACGAGATTAAAATGTTATTTTAAACCAGTTATTGCTTTTGTACGCAAAAAAATTTTAGGGTCATTTTGGAATAAAAACCTCACCCGCAAGAACGATTTTTATAAATCTCCAAAAAAAAAAAAAAAAATACATTCATTTGAAATAAAAATTTTAAATATTTTGTTAATAAAGTAAAAGAGTAAAGGGAAAAACTTTATTTAATTATTAAAAAACATAAGCTGCAAATTTTGACGTGCGCGTTGTTTTGCATAATGGATAAATGGCCTGTACTATTTTAATACCACGTTCTGTGTATATGTTGCTTCGCTGTTGTATTGGGATTATTGAAGAATCTTTAACCAAGTCTCTTTTAAAACATGCATGCCCGTTCTTAAATCGTGTTAAGGAATACTATCTATCTGGAATATTTATCCACATTGTTGTGCTATCTTTAAATTTGGTAAAAGCCTTTGGCTACATTTTAGCATTTTTCAAAAAGCTTAAACGACTTTTTTTAAACCCATTATTATTATGTATTAAACACAAACGTGATTATATAAAAAATTAAATTAACAATATTCTTTAAATATTAAAATGATTAATGATTTCCAAACTTTACCGCGTTTTATGGATGAATTTTTTGACAACCGCGAAAAAGTAATATACGTGCATATATATATACATACATACTTACATACATACATAAATAAATACATACATACCTATATCTATATATATAAAATTCTCGTGTCACGGAGTTTGTATTTGAAGTCCTCCGAAACGACTTGACCGATTTTTATGAAATTTTGTATGTGTATTTGCTAGGTATGACAAGAGGTCGTAAAGTATATTTCATATCGATGGGGGGCGTAAAATAGGCCACAAGGGGTAAAAGTTCCCCCTCCCTATATTTTTTTAACTAATTAATCGATTTTCTTGAAATTTGGCTGGCAAATAGTGAAACATCTGGAAGGAACTATATCCTATAATTTTTATTATTTAGCACGAGAAATAGGGCAAGAGGGGTAAAAGCTCCATCTCCCTATATCTTCTTCACTAATCAATTAAAATTTGGCATGCAGATACTATGAAAGAAACTTAAAGATATAAATAAATTTGTTGGAAATTCCAACATTTAGGGCGTAAAATAAAGAAAAAATGGATAAAAGAACGCACACCCATCCCCACACACTTACAATACATTCGTTATTTTTTAATTAAAAACCAAAACACTCGTATTCACTAGAAATAAGTTATATGGCAAAACAACGTTTGCCTGGTTCGCTAGTATATTTATGTATCTCTAATTTAAGTAATAAGTAACAAGTTAAGAAAAACATTTTTTGTAAATGTCAGATATAACATTCTATTGGTTGTAAAAAGGGAAGTAAAGTGAAAATAGATTAAAAACAAGAACAGATAAAATAATTCAATCATATTAAATTGCAATTTAATATTCTTTTTCATAATTAATAAGGCTAATGTACGAGCACCGAAACAACATTAAACCAACTCTTATGTAATTGTGTATACATACATATATGAGGAATGGAGCTACATACGAATAAGAAGCAGTGTCTAATGAACAATATGTAATATAGTAATGTTACATCTATTCGTCCGTTGAACTACCTACATGTTGAACATAAAGAATAAATTGTAATTAAAGAAGTAAGAAACTTATAGCCGGTATGCGCGAACCATATCATACCCAAAAGAATTTTATTTATGTTTTAAAGAATTACTAATATTTACATTCCCAGCAAAAAGGGAACTATCAAAAAACTGAAAAAGAACTGTATATGTATGTAATTTATGGCTGTACGAACAATCTTTGGGTCTTTGTGTACTCCTGAACAAAAACCCAAAAAATTTGCAAAATCGCCGATAATTTTGTAAATTATCAGCCAAATAGCAAAATGAACAATCGCCCAACAGTTTGGGTTATTTTTCATAATGTCAAATGACTCATAACTCTTACGAATATTCACCCAAAAACTAGTTATAATGTTGTAAAAACTTTATTCAATGTTTTGTCATTTCTTCTGTAATTTCTACATAATAAAAGTTGTTTAGCGAACAATATTTTTCTTAATAGCCGGCCTTCGGACGGGCGTAAGTGATATATCGCTTATACAATTTTTCTTTTTTTATTAAAATAATTGTGTAAAAAGAAAATTATGTTAGCAGAACCACTTTTGGGCATATCACAGAGTTAAAAACAGTTGCGCCTTGCCGAAGGCCTACTATTAAGGAAGGAATTTTGCCAAGAAAATATAATATTTTCATATAAAAGGGGCACAGACCACTTCTAGCACAGATTAGCTGTTGTAATGATTGACGGTTCACTTCAATAAAAAAAACAACTTGTAATCTTTTCTAGTTAATCACTAATCATTAATTCCTTCTTTATTTTCATTCCATCGCCATATACCTAAAAATTTTTACATTTACGTTTTTCTTTGAGTGACTTCTAAAAATTCCACTCTATATTTTAATGTTTACTAATATTTTATTTATTATAATTTTATTTCATTCAATACAATTTTCATACATGTTTGTGTGTTTGTTTGCAGCAATCAAAATTATGGTGTTGCCTTAATAATTGTTTTAAGTCGTTAAACTTTTATTTTTGTTTAAAGAAATTATATTATTTAAAATAATGCAGAAGTTAAAATTATGCTGACTTCTAAATAATTACCTAGTGCCATTAAACCTTAAGTTTAATGCACTTGATATTTCAGTCAACCAATGGACAAACATACAAACATGCACATTTGTAATTTATTTGCATATTGCACTTTATGTGCACACTACACTGTCTAGAAAATCTGAAATAAGCTAAGCTTCCACAAAACAGTAAAATTAAATGAAATCAAGTGTTATTTTTTATTTGTGTCAAATAATTAAAAAACTAAATAAAAAAAAATGTTTTAATTCGCAACAAATGAATAATCACCCAAAAAACATTTTTGGGTAATTTTACAGATTTAAAATGTGAATTCAGTCTGACTTTATCTCTCTTAGTGAAAAGACCTAATCATACTGATCGCTCTCTTTTAGTAATTAACTTTAAACAAAAATATGGACAAGCCCCCAGATAGCGGTGGTTTATTCCAACCACCTATTTTACTTGACAAAGATAAAACACTAAAGTTGACAACTCCCGGTCCAAAATTCCTGGTAATGACTAGAAAAAATAGCACGGATTCTCTTTCAAAAGTGTCCCCCTTTTTAATAAAAAAAGTTTTCGATACAGTTTGTGGAGGTGAAGTTACATCTTGTAACAAACTTAGAAATGGCACAATAATTATCAAGACTAAAAACTTAATTCAAGCAAGTAAGTTAATTAAATTGTTATCCCTCTCCCCTAATATCGAAATAGAAGTATCCGAACACAACTCCCTTAATTATTCTAAGGGAGTAATTTACTCCAACGATTTGCGTGGTATTCCCGAAAACGAAATTCAAGAAGAGTTAAAGCCGCAAAATGTTGGCAAGGTGGAAAAGATAATGAAAAAAACAACGGAAGGTAAATTGGAAGAAACTGGATTAGTAATTTTAACATTTAATTCTACTTCTCTTCCAACTGAGATCTCAATTGGATACGAGAGAGTGAGAATTCGTACATATATACCATTACCACTTCGCTGTAAAACATGCCTTCGTTATGGACACACTGCAAAAACTTGCAAAAATATAAAAATATGCCCAAACTGTTCTGAACAATTCCATCTGGGAGAAAATGAAAACTTATGTACATTATCCAAATCTTGCATCAACTGCAAGGAAGAAAATCTTGATTACAATCACTCTACAATAGACAAAAAATGCCCAACATTCCTTAAAGAAAAGGAAATTCAGGCGATCATTACTCAAGAAAAAGTTAGTAAGAAAAAGGCCACAAACTTATATAAAGAACGCCACCATAATCTAAGTACCACATATTCATCAACATTAAAAAATAATTCAAATGTAAACAATACAATACCTCATCAAACATTAAACTTAGCTGAAAACAATTCAACGATTAATAAATCTGACTCCCTAGCAACAGAAAAAATCAACACATCACAGCGTGATTTAAAATATTACTCTTCAGCCATATCTGACGTAGATATATCAGAAAATGAATTAATCAATATGGAAACACAAAGTTTCTCTTCACTCTCTGGTTCAGAAAATACGCTATCTCAAACAACAACAACAGGCAACAATACATTCCTCCTTCCAAAGAATATTTCAAATAAAAATAAGAACAAACTAAAGAAGAAACTAATATCTGGCAATAAGAAAAAATAAACTCTTATAATAATCCACAATGGCTCTTATACATAAAATTACATCTATACCGTTATATATTTTACTCAATTTTTTTAAAATTCGTAAACAAAACAACATTTTATCTTTTATTATTTTTCTATTAACAACAATAACCATATCCATTCAAACTAAAATATTTTATATACAATTAGTACTCTCTCTTACAACTAAGAGAGAATGCTATACTCTTAAATCGAAATCATTCCCTTATTTCTTCTTACGACAACAGTCATATATAAAAATATTCGTTAGTTTAACCATTAAAATCATTTTTAACAAAAGACAGCTGATACCTTTCTTTGTAATTATTTATCATATTATATATTTTTTTCATAACACATATCTAATCAAAATTATTCACACTGTAAAAAGTAATATTGATATAATCAAAAACCTTATCAAATATTTATAAAATGTCATTTAATATTGTTCAATGGAATATTAATGGTTATGTTAACAATTATAATGAATTATTAATTCTTATTAAAAAATATTCCCCAAGAATTATATCAATCCAAGAATCTCATATCCACTCCCTAAATAATATTCCCATTCCTATCAACTATTATCTATACTCTACAAATTCATCAACCACCAGATACGGTGGTGTCGCAATCCTAATCCACAAATCAGTAGAACATAAAATAATTCCGCTGCAAAAAGATTTTGACACGGTATGTTTGGAAATAAAGTCCGGAATAAAGTTTAATATTGTTAGTGCATATATTCCACCTCCTTCACAGATTAA
Source organism: Protocalliphora azurea (assembly GCA_932274085.1). Taxonomy (NCBI): domain Eukaryota; kingdom Metazoa; phylum Arthropoda; class Insecta; order Diptera; family Calliphoridae; genus Protocalliphora; species Protocalliphora azurea. Next base: position 81,267,572 of record OW026520.1, read on the forward strand.
ATTACAAAGTAGAAATTTAGAAAATGTTCTTGGAAGCTTTACAATACAAACCGTTATCACAGGAGATTTTAATGCCTGGCACAATGTTTGGGGTTCACCCTCAATTAATCAACGGGGAAAACTCATTGAAAATTTCTTAACTAAATCTCAATTTATCATCCTGAATAATGGAGATCCAACTCATTTGAGCACTCATGGCTCATTATCACACGTTGACCTAACGCTTTGCACCTCCTTTCTAGCAACTATAGCCACATGGAAAACTGAAGAAAACTTATACGGAAGCGATCATTTCCCAATAATAACGATCTTAAATTTCCAGCAAAATGCTTCAGACATGTATCACAAACCCAAATTTAAAACACAACTGGCTGACTGGTCCAAATATCAACAAAACTGTATAAATTTACATTCAGAAAAACCAAGAAGCAACTGCATTAACAAAGAGGCAGCCAATATCCGCAAAATTATAATTCAATCAGCAAATGTAACAATACCCCAAACAAGCACAAATCTACCACCCAAACATGTGCCATGGTGGAATCAAGATCTAGAAAGATTAAAAAAACAAAAAAACACAGCATGGAATCTCTTTAAACGTAATATAAATAATCAAAACCTCATTCATTTCAAAAAACTCAACGCTGCGTTTAAAAGAGAAATTAAAAAAGCAAAAAACAACTCTTTATATGAATTTACTTCAACCATAAACCCAAGCTCTTCAACAGAATACCTGTGGAGTAATATTAGAAATCTCACCGGTTACAAATCCACTCACCTGATACATAGCTTACAAACTGACAATAGTACATTGAACTTAACAACAAATAAAACCGAAATAGCAAATATATTATGCCAATTCTGGTCAGATAATGCATCCGACAACAACTTTACACAGAATTTCCGTAATAATAAAGCCAACAGCTTAAGAACTTTACCAACAAATACTCCATCACCTGCAGCTATTACAATCGAACGGGACCTTAGTATAACCGAATTTACGTCGGTACTAAATAGTTTAAAAGGTAAAACCCCAGGATTTGATAGAATACCATATTTGATGCTAAAACAATTGCCTAACATTATGAAACAAAGAGTCCTAGACCTATTCAACAACATATTTAAAAACATTATACCTCAACAATTTAAAACAAGTATCATAACTCCAATACTAAAACCAAATGCAAACAAAACAATTCCAAGTTCTTATCGACCTATTTCGTTAAACTCATGCTTGTCAAAAGTTCTGGATAAAATCATAGCAAACAGGCTATGGTGGCTTGTCTCTGCCAACAAGCTTCTCGATAGTCATCAATACGGATTTAAGAAAGGCAAATCAACAATTGATGCTCTACTTTATCTAGATTATCAAATTGCAAATAGCCTTTCCTTAAAAAAGCATGTGACACTCATATCATTAGACTTCGAGAAGGCTTTCGACAAAATTGGCACCCATGCAATAGTCGATCAATTACTTACTTGGAAAGTCGGTCCAAGAATTATTAATTATATCAGAAACTTTATGACAAATAGAAAAATAATGGTAAGAGTTGGCAAACATCACTCTTATTCTAAACCTTTACAAAACGGGATCCCTCAAGGATCACCGTTATCAGTTGTATTGTTTTTAATAGCTTACAACATGCTTTGCACAAAATTATCCATTTATAAGGAGATTGATTATATAGCATACGCCGATGACTTCCATCTTTTATTAAAGTCTGGACGAGAAAAAAACCTGACAATTAATGCACAAAATCTTGTTGATACCATACAAGAATGGTGTAATTATTCCGGAGCAGTCCTATCGAGTTCAAAATGCAAAAGTTTACATATATGCAGAAAGAAGAACTGTCTTTGCACAGTTAGATGTAATATCTCACTGGTGCAAGTGGATAGTCTAAAAGTACTTGGACTTTTTATAAATAAAAAATATAGTTGGAATACCCATATAGAAAATTTATCTACATCCTTAAACAAACAACTGAATATTATAAAATGTCTCTCCAGTTATAAATTCAATTGTAACAGTTATACATTGATATCAATTGTTAAAACCCTTGTACTATCTAAAATAAATTATGCCCTCCCCTTTTTTGGATATTCGCCAAAATCATCACTAAAAAAATTAAAATCAAAAATATCCTCTGCAATACGATTTGCTCTAGGGGCTTTTCGAACTACACCTATTACAAACATGTTGTTTGAAAGTAATATATTACCATTAGAATTACAGCGAGATCTCTCAACATCACAATTAATAAAAACCTTATACAATAATCAAGACACACCATTACACAAAATTATAACAAAATGTATCAAATCAAAAAAAAATCCAAAACTACCATCAGTAATATATAGAATTACAAAAATATCAAAAGAACTAGACATACCAACTCAAACAAACAATAAACAAAGATTAAAACCACCATGGCAACTAGAACTAACTTCTATAAATACAACAATAAACCATTTCTCGAAATCAACTACACATCCATCAATTTTAAGAAAATTATTTAACGAAATCCACGAAAAACACAAAAAATATTACTTTATATACACAGACGCCTCTAAGACCCAAGATCAAGTAAGCTATGGTATAACTACAGAAAATAAGACTATTAAAACCTCAATACTTCCTAATTATACCACTATTTATACTGCAGAAATTATTGCCATTATGGAGGCAATACAAATAGCTAAAAACAAAAACGGATATATCGCAATATGCACAGACTCTTTATCTTCCTTAAAAGCAATCGCCAATCTTACCAACAACAACTTCTACGCAACTTTTATAAGAAATATTCTTATAGAAAAATTTCCAAAAATAATATTAATCTGGACTCCTGGCCATTGTGGGATCAAGGGGAACGAACTCGCTGATAAACTAGCAAACGATGCAGTACGATCTCCACTCTTAACTACACCCAACTTTAACATAAGAGATATAAATAAATTTACAAAAGAATTTTTTACCCAAAAAAATAATGTCTTTAACATGACATCTGAATGGTACAAATTAGCTAACACAGAAAAATTAACAATTGAACACTTCACAACAGATAAGATAAGAATGATAAACAGAAGAGACCTCATTAAATTCGAACGTCTTCGCCTGGGACATTCTAAACTCTCACACGGTCAATTAATTAACATACCAAACTCTCCAATCTGCAATTGCAATATACCTTATACTAAAATATTAAGACATATTCTTACGTCTTGTCCTATATATCTAACCCAACGAAATCACACTTTTAGAAATACAACAAACCCTTTATCCTTAATCTCACATCCATCTTATGATTCTATTGTACAAATTATAAATTTTCTGAAAGAAATTAACATATACAATCTTATCTAATATTTAATTATTAAATACAATTATTTTGTAGAGCCTAAGGTCTAGGAACCATGGCCTTTGTTAACATTAGTCTGTAATTTTAATTATTTTCTAATGATTTAAATAAATAAATAAATAAAATGTGAATTATTGTTTACAATGAAAAAACACCAAAAAAAAGGACACTTAGCATTTTATGTCGATGACAGCGCATTCTTTTGTCGCGGAAAAGTTTCAAATGCGATAGTCAAACGCCTACAAAAAAAAATTAATCATGTCAAAAGACCCAAATGCAGTGAACAATCACAAAATCGAATTGAATTTTTCTCTTTTTTTGGGCAATTGTTCATTTATGTATTTTGTCTTTTTTTCTTTTTTGAGGTGATTGTTCGTTTATGTATTTTGGGCGATTTTCCCATTAGCGATTATTCGTACTGCCGTAATTTACTATTGGAATTTACTGAAATGACCTTCAGAAGCAATGCTTTCGGCACATGGTTGTCATTGGAATTTTTCTTTTTTTTTGATTCGTATTCATTGCTTCAGAAGTTGTGCCCTTAAAGTAATTATTGCTATTTTTAAGAGGTGAATTTTATTAACATTTTTGTAAATAAAATAAATACAAACAAAATAGTACAAAAGCGATTTGTCATTATATTGTCAAGAATAGGGGTTCCCACCTCTTCATGCTTCACGGACCCTTTTAGAAACTTTTGTTTTCGCGGACCCCTTGGCACATTTTGATTTTTGGTATAGTAGAAATGAAAAATGGTAAAAACTCAAAAGATATTTATTTTAAATAAAATTGCGTTACCGAAATTCATTTATTTATTAAATACAAACATAAAAACCTTTTAGAGCTCACAAAAAATTAAAAAATATTAAATGTAATAAAATGTCTTTGCTTTTACTAACTTTTTAACATGGGTAGAAATTTCTGAAATTTGGATTTTATGAACTGTAGGGCAGAAAAACTAGTTTCGTAGAAACAAGTGGTTACAAACTCTAGCAAAAGTTTGAAAACTTCATTCTTACCCGCGTAAACTTTACATTTTTTAGGATTACCTTTTAGGTGTACTGCTTATTCTCACAAAAATTATCGGGAATGACAGTCTAAGTAGCATGTTTTCAGTTTAGTGTTAATGCTTAACGTCTCGAAAAAAACAATGTAATATATATATATATATATATATATATATATATATATATATAATTTTATTTCAATTGTTTATAAAGATTCTTGTATAAAAGGAAAATGTCCACGGCTGTCTCTAATTCGTATAATCTCTTTAGCATATTTCCCTTCGAAATATGCTAAAATGAAGCAGTATTTCTTATATAATGGAAAGATATTGACTTGAGACTAGTCACCATTAATCTTAATTTTCCATTTGTTGAAATATTTGGTTACGGAAAGTAACACTTTCTGTGACAAATGCGCTGTCATCGACATAAAAAGCTAAATGTCTTAAAGTCTGCGATATATAATGAATACAACAGGTACTCCAGCTGGAACTGGCTTTTCATTAGACGAGGATTCTACTATAAAACTTCTATTGGTAAGGAAGCTCTTTATAAGTTTTAATAAGTGTGTAGGAAACAGAATTTTGTGAAGTTTGTAAGCAACGAAAAAAGATAGATATATTGTATATCATTTTAAAAGAAATTGTGTCTTTTCTAAAATTGTTTATACAAAATTTTAATATTTTAAAATTTAGCGGATACTTTTCTTAAAATAAAGCCAAAAAATCATATTTGCAGGAACATATTTCATAAATTTGAGTCTGAATATTTTCAAAATAGTAAGGGAAGTAACGGAGTCCATCATCGGAAGCTATGAGCTTTCCTGCCCGGTGTATTATTCGGGTAAAAGAAAACAGCAGGTCTGGTGGTCAAAGGAGTTGAGAGCTCAACGGACTACAGTCGGCAGGCTGTATAACAGGGCCCATAGAATTGGTAAGGATGAGGACTGGGGTACCTACATGGTGAATTTCAATAAGTACAAAGAGGACATTAGACGAGCTAAAAGGTCTTCGTGGATTAGCGAGACCATTGACTATGTCAATGAACTATACAGATTCAGGAAGATACTGTCTAAGGATCCAAGTTTTCCGGGTAGTATCTAGAGAGCGGATGATTCATGAACGGAGTCTAGTTCTGAGTCACTTAATGTATTTTTGGAAACTCATTTTCCAGGTTGTAGGGACCCATTGATGGAAGAATCAGGCAGAGAAGAGCTCTTCTTTACAGAGTCCGCCTTTGGAATGAGTGAAACTGAAGTCAGAGACCTGATCACGGTTGAGAAAGTAACATGGGTGGTTAATACATTTGGGCTTTATAAATCACCTAGCCCGGATGATATCTTTCCGGCTATGTTACATAATGCACCGATAGCGGTTCGTCTACTACTTGTGGATATGTTCACTGGGTTCTGCTTCACGGACACATACCAAGGGGGTGAAGAGAGGTAAGGGTCATATTCATACCTAAGGGTGGTATGACATGTCACTCGAAACCCAAGGATTATGGACCTATCAGCCTATCATCTTTTCTTTTGCAGACATTAGAAAGACTGAAGGATCTATATCTGAGATCGTCCATTGGTACCAACTGCATGAGTAGTGCTCAACATACTTACCTGAAAGGTAAATCTGTTGCTACATATTTACTTCGGTACAGGGAATTTACCATGGTCGCATTCTTGGATATTGAGGGAGCGTTCAATAACATCAAGATTGACGCTATTAAGCAGGCGCTGGTGGATTTTAAGGTACATGACTTCTTAATCGAGTGGATAATCCTCATGCTGAGCAGCAGGATCATCAAGTCGAGCTTGGGAAGATGCTCTCACGTCTGTTGTGGCTATTTGCTGTCGACGTCATTCTGCATCGATTTGACAGAAGGGGACGGAAGATCGTGGCATATGCAGATGATGAGGTCATACTGATAACGAAGAAATTTCTACTCACAATAAGTGAGATCCGCGCTAGGTGAGCTGTCCTCTTGGTAAACTGATAGAGGGCTGGGAGTGAATCCTGAAAAGACGGAGCTGGTTCTGTTCACTAGAATCTATCTCTAGCTATCTATCTATCTAATTTAATTCACAAAAATACCGAAGTTAACAACCAAAATATTTTACTGGCTCAAAAATTGAACATTTGTTAAAAAATTTATAAATTTCTACCTTTGTGTTGGTGTATGTTCAAAATATTCCAAAATTATACTAACATACTTTTCTTCAGAATAGCCTGAAAATATTACTTTTTTAACAAAATTTTTTAAAAAATTTAAATATATGTTACTTTTTTTAAAAAAAATTGTAATTTTTGAGGTCTATTTCAAAATTTTGGTTTTAAAAATTTGATTCTAGTTATGGAATTGAGAAAATTATTATTATTTTTTTTTTGTAGTATAATTCAGAAAATTATAGAGAATTTCACTACATTTTTTTTAATATTTAAAGATTTTATTTTGAAAATAGTAGGACAAAAAAGCAAAAAAGTCAAGGTCAAAAATGAGAAATTAAATTCTTGAAGTCAAATATCTTTTAATCTATAAGAGATAATGTAAACAATAATTTTTTTTCCTAATTTTGCTTAGTAAAATACATCAATGTAAAAATATTTAAAATCGATTCATATTTGTAAAATTTTATGTCTTTCATTCTCGAGGTGGTCAAATTTGGCTCACTCTAGCGCCGTTCGTACTTTACTTTACTTACAACAATATTCTGAAAGCCTAGTTTCTCCTCCAATGATTTTCCTAGTTTCAACAAGATCGGTATAGCAGTTTATACACTCAACTTCATCAGGATAGAACCAGCATAATTTTAAATAAAACAAGTAAGTATGTTATATTCGCTTTGACCGAATCTCTTATACTCACCATTACTACTTCTTGTACCAACCTATCCTTGTTGTATACAATTTAGTTCTCGTACAAGCTTTTATTTAAGAGATATCGGCGGAGTTGAGCTGGAGTTATGGTGGACACCCTGTATTTCTAGTATTTTGCCCATAACTTTTTCGTTAATGAATTGATTTTGCCCATTTCCAATTTCAAAAAAACCTTATATAAGAAAAGTGTATGAGTCAAATTTCATCCGCGTAGGTAGTCCGCTTCTAGCCATATCCTGCTTTTAACACAAACAGACAGACGGACGGACATAACTAGATCGACTCAGAATCTCACCAGGACCCAGAATAAAATACATTATGGGGTTCATAATGATTTTTTCGATGGTGGGTATAAAACCTCTATAATTTTTTAAAGAAGAAACATTTATGATTCTAAAGCAATCCATAGACACATACTGCATAAGCTCATGCAATAAGTATGTATTAGTAAAATTGAGGGAGCTTTTGAATGTGTGCGACACACCGATAATGCTTGTCTTTTAATGTTTGTCATTTAAAATTAAAATAAAAAATATAAAAATATTTAAAACTTTTTTGTTTTTAAATTTTGATTGATGAATGTGGAGCAAATTCATAAATCACACACGTACAGAAGAGTTCATCGGCAGTATATCTCTGCAGTATATGTGTGGGCGCCGTAAATTTTCAAATAAATAAAACAATATACAATTGATTATTTACATATGAAAAAGTAGGTCCCAATATTTTATAACAGTGTCTTTCTCTTGTTATTTGTGAACATATGAAAAATACTTCAGTTTTTCTTGTGTCTTCCAGATGAACCACCTTTTAATTATCTAATAAATCAAGCATGCGTACAACTTTTATATTACAGAAAAAATTTTGTTCCAATTATTTGACTTGATAAAAGTGTAAACATTTACTATTTCTTTGTATTTACTTCAAAATTCCATTTGCGATTTCTATTATTCAAGGGAAATTTTGATTTTATGTCCTCAATATGTTCATTCTTAGTATCATAGAGTCTTCCTACATAATACAGTTTACAGATTATTTAATCCTAAACCTTTCCAATAATGCTAAGGTCGAAAGAGTGGAGCGTCGAACTTAAGGCTTCTGCATTTTAGTTAGAGATCTATACCTTAACTGCATGTGCCATATGTGTAGCTGCATTATCATGATGATAAACTCACTGCATAGAATCAAAAATACATTATATTATATATATTTATATTTAAGATCAAGGTAAGGTATATTCGATCTTGTTCCATCATATTTTTATAACGATTTTTTGCCATGCAGGTATTTTGCTAGATAAGTCAATAGCACTTTAATACGATGTTGCTCACTATAACCAAAAACCAACTTTTTTCGATAATAAAGGGTCAGATAATTATTCTAATTTCTCATATCACTAAAATAAAAATCATAGCGATCAAAATAATTCCATTTTCACTCCTTTTCAACAAGAAATCGACATTTCTGCTGTCCTTATCACATTGGAAGATTTTCAATTAATTACTTAAATGCTTAGCCACATTAACGCAATTGAAAAATTTATTCGCCTGCCCTAAGGTACTAAAGTTGTATAAGCGCCTCTTCTGTAATTATTATTGTAATTACAATAACAATGTGTGATTATTTCAGCGATTTCAGTGTATTGAACAAAAATTTCCACTACTTCAGGGAAACTTGCAGAATCTTTTCTGTACATAGAACTTTTATTTAGTTTTATATTTAGTTTAGATTTATAATGACCGACAACAGATTTAACGAAAGAGTAATCCTCTTTTATATTCTTTTTCTCTTAATATATATATATATATATATATATATATATATCCTGATGACAAGGGGTGTAAGATCCAGTTTTATTTCCAAAAGCCCCGACTGTGCAGTGTGATCTTAGTAGACATTATATTTGATATACATATATACAGTTTAAAGTTATACACATTTTAAAGAGGACTTTGATAAAAACATTCCATTTTAATAGCGATAATTTACGAGTATGTACCAAAGCACAATGATGCAGCTAACATAATATTAAGCAGCCCAAGGCATCGTAGCCAACCCCTGAAGAAATTGTTGTTGCAACTGCTGTTCTGAAGAATATTTTATAATTTCTCGTACTGCTTTTGTCCTCAGGCCTATTGGTTTTTAGTTTTTCTACCCTTGGTGTTTGATATTTGGAAAACGTTTTAGCAGCACCACATGCGAAAGTTGCTAGATCAATATGATTGTTACCAGTGTATTAATTTACCTAGACTACACATAAATGTTAATATTTGACATAGCTCCTTTATGTCCGTAATTTCAACAAATATATATCAGTGCCTAAATATATAAAGCGTAAATACCGTAAATGACGTACGGAATATATAACTGTAATGTTTGTTATACAATCGATTTTATTCATAACACATTATGTAAAAAATAATAAATCATGTTTGGAAGAAAAATGGTTTACCACTAGCATTTTAAAAAATACATGTTAAATATTTAGTGAGAGGGTCTTTATGGCTAATAATGGATAATCACTTGAAATCGTGAATTATAATGCTATCAATCTTATGTAATACTATACGATATGGAAATATTTATATTTGTAAATATTGATGTCCTGGAATATATTTGGATATAATAATGGACCGATCATAAACAATTTCAAAATGTCTCGTCTTTTTATTTAAATAGACATAGTCAGATTGACATTGTTTTATAAAACCAGAGAGTGAGTGAATGAACCGGAGTACATAAGTGGATTTCACATCTTTTTTATTACAAAAATAAAATCATATTGTCATCAGAACAATAACAACGGCACGGGGCAAGAATCAAGAAATAATCCTGAAAAACAGTAATTTCAGCAACAATACTTTCAGAGGATGACTATGATTACTCGAACAGATTTATATTCAATATACGCCATTAGGAAACAATTTGTTATTGTTATTCGAAAAATTGCATTTGGAATATTTTTTTTTTTTGAAAAATATTTTCATAAATACTTAGTTTATACACAAAATAAAGAAGGAACTCATTATTAATTACGCAGAAATAAAATTAATTTGTTCTATTACAAATAGTTTTATTTTCTTAATTTTCTTTTTCCACAAAATTATTCAACATTTGTTAGGTTTTGAAAACATAAAGAAAAAAAATTCAAAATTTTACTTATTATTTGTAAATAGTCTCGTTAATCAGTAACGAGTGAGTTAGTAAGTTTCAATAAAAAATAAAAAATTGCAAGGCAACGCTTTACACTTTTATTTGCAAATAAGAACTACCTATAAACTAAATAAAATTAAATTTTTATTGACGTTTAAGTTATTGAACTTACCATATTTTTTTATTTAAACCATCCTAGGTAAAAAAAAGCATTGAGATTATTAGATATCTTAACCTATCTGGTAAAATTGAATTTGCAACCTCAAGGCATTTTTTAACTATATGTTTCTACATAATGGATTTAATAGAAAATATGGTAACATTCAATAATTTAAATATCACAAATCCATAATCCCTACAATCGAAATAATACGAAAGTGATTCGAATTCGTATTGCTTAGAAGAAAAATTTTATCAGCAATAATCATATTCGTATTGCGGAAGTTTTCCCCATCGGAAAAGATTGTGCGTCACAGGCGATAGATATAAGCAATAAGAAATCAACACGCCTGGAAGAAAAATAGGCAATATTTTTGGTGTTTGAGGTTATAGAAGATTTATTTGCCTTGAATTTAGTCACATTTGACATATTTATAGGAGTCAAACCTATTCTAGGAATTTTTATCAGTGGATTATAACAGGCCTATGTACCAAATTGCATTGAATTATCTTAAAAGTTTTTACTTGTAGTTTAATAAGGTTTACATCAGCGGTCATGCATACAAACGCACAAATTTAAATCGATTTAGTTGGTCATTCTAGACGATCTAAGACGTAGTTTTTACAAACATTAGCATAAACTTTGAATATCCTCCTCAATATTATGGTGTAGATTATAAAAAAATGGACAGAAGAAGCCGATCAAGAAACTGAACTACAGATGATATTTAACAAAACTAAAAACCATAAATATTTATCTTGTTCGCGGATTGTAATAATAGATATCCTTAGATAAAATCAATTATATAAAGGAATATGTGAAAAAATGTCTGCAAAGGAACATACAGTTTTGAGCATAAAAAAGCAACGCTATGATCATATTGATTAGGGCTAGAATGTTATTTAATTAGCAAATTCTGTTGTGATTTTAGTCTTTGCGGTCTTAACCAACTTTTGTGTGCAATTTTGTTCCAAATTCGAATTTTCTTAGTGGATCTTTACAGAACTTAAAGCCCAAGTCTTTTACTTCTACCTTTTATCATTTGAGCTGTGCGATATTGAATCAGTCAGCCATTCAGTAACGTTACTCTTTTAAAAATCTATTAGATTTCACATATGAAAAATACCATAGGTCCTTAGATTTTGTTTATATTTGGTACTTGCATGCTTTGTAAGACTACATTGACGTATATATTTTAATTTTAGAAATTTAGAAACTAGCGATTTTTTTCACTTTTTTCATTTCATAAAAAACGAAAATATTTCACTATATATGTAATTTTAATTATACATATCTTTTGAAATTTAGGTACAATTTCATTGATTTAAAAGTCCTTAAAATTAAGAAATGAAATCAATGTTTAAAAAATGCATTTATAATGTAAATGCATTTTTTGGATGCATTTTTGAGAACTTTCTACCGCTTCGATTTTTAATTTTCTTAAATAAGCTTAAAACTTGATATATTGGCTAAACAGTTTAACTTTAGTTTCTTTAAAAAAAAAAAAAAAATACCAACAAGTTTTTCCATACAAAAAACTCATTTATTCAAATATTTTTGTGTTTTGGACTAAAAAAAATACAACATTTTTAAACCAAATTATTTGGGTTAATTTAAAAAAAAGTAGAATAATTAGTATAATTGTCAAATTTTAATAAAGTACGAGTATCTTTTTAACTAGTTTTTGTTGAAGAGATTCTGTCAAAAATGCAGTTAAATGTAATTTATAACTAAAATGTTATTTTAACTTTTAACATAAAGCAAATATAAATACCGTTAAAATATTTTTTAAATCAATTAAATCCTTCATTTACGTAAGTTGTACATTCTTTGCGTAAAACATACAAAATATAATATATTTAAAATAGTAAATTTTTGCATGAAAGAAAATTATTAAAAATAGTAAATATTTCTGTCACAAAAACCTCTAATTTGAATTGTTTAAGTAATTATGAAGTAAAGAGATTAAAAATCTTGAGAAAGATCAATTTCAAAAATGCATTTGAAAAATGCAATTGCATGTAAACTGTATTTAGTAAAAACTAAAATTATTTATTATAAAAGTGGGCAAATGTAGAAATCTAATGATCTTTAAATAATGAAAATTCGATGAGAAATATGAAAATATGGTCTTTTAAAGTAAAATAAACTCACGGTTTCTGATTTTTTTTAAGCAAAAGTTGGATAAAATATATTAGCTTCGCAAAGAACATAATTAGAGAATATGAAGAAAATTTAAATATCTTAGGTCAAAGCTTTTACTTTTTTATGTGTTCTTTCATGGAATTCATGATATATAGATTACACCCAAACTATGCCTAAGTTAAATTATTACTGAAGTTTATGGTTTTACATAATTCTCTATTGTCTTGTTTCCTTTTTATAAAAAACTGAAGAAGATGAGTAAGCAATAGTGTTTTGTTTTTGTTAAATTCGAATTATCGTCATTTTGTCTTCTAGAAGTGACTAAAAAGTATGATTTTGAAAATGAAATGACGACGGTTATATATTTTGTTTTTGTAAATTTCAAAAATCTTCCGACAATCATCTAGCATTCACTAGGAAGTGCGATCTGGACGATTGACAACAAATCTATCTTTATCTTTATCTTTATCTATGTTTGAAGGAATATGAGCTGCATAAGTTATTCTGTAAGTAGTAGTAAGAAACTTGTCCCTGCAAACATTTTCTGTTGCAGAATTCACTAAGTAGGGTCTTCCAGAAGTTGAAATTCATCGCCAAAACTATTGCCGAAGTATCATAAAAGTCATCTTCCGGCGAAAAGAACTGTTCTTCATAGAAGAGTCTTCTAGAAGTCTCGAAGAGCATATTTTTAGAAGTTTTGAAAAAGAGTCTTCTGAACGAAACCCGGACGATGCTCACATTAATGTCGTCTTAGTCTCTTCTAGAATATGATTTTGCAGTTCTAATATTTCTGTATTTACAATTAAAATTAACGTTTGTTTTTATATCACAGGTCAGCAAAAAAAGTTATATCGCGAATAATTCTGCGATGTGCTTATTCCTTAGACTTGATATAGTATAGAAAGTTAAATGAAACTTTTTCATCACGTACTACTGTAACCCATTGACGACCAAAGAAAATATGCTTCTCTGAGGAGTTTTTAGGGTATATAATTTTCTGGGTAGAAGGTAGAGCAAATTATTCACTCAAATTTTATAGACAAGAAATAGTGCTACAAAAATGTAGTATAAGTCAATTATCCAACTTGCTACATAAGTTTTTTAATTTGTCAAAACTGAAGAATTTCGCAATTAACTCTTCGATAAACGAATAAAAAACTTATTGCGAATAATTCTACGTAATTATTCCTTTGACTGTATATAGTGTAGAAAGCGAAATGAGATACTTCCATAATGTTACAATTTTATTTTCAAATTTATTCAAAATTTTTTACATATTTTATTTTTTATTTCGGTTTAAAAAAGCACTATTTTTAAACTTTTTTCACACTAAGAACAAGCAATAATCTGTCGGAATAATGTCACATTTGCCTTGATATAATCCCTCAATAACAGCTATTTACTGATAAAAACGCTCCCGTTTTCATGGCTTATTGCGCCCATATTTTCGGGATTTTTAAAATTTTAAAGACTTCTGGAGGTGGAAGTTGGAGACATGACTTTCTACCTATTATCCAGAAAATTTTATAATCTAAAAAGTCCCTTCGGTGGTCAAAGGGTTAAGAGTGTGACGTGTTGGAAATGTTTCATTTCACTTTCTACACTACATTTAGTATAAGGAGTAAAAATTAAGCTGAATTATTCACGATTTAATTTTTTATAATTTTTATTCCCTTTTTGGATTTATATTATTATTTTTTTTTTTCAAACTTTTGATTATGCATTTTCTATAAGCGCGATTTTAAAATTTTTACCATTTTTGAGATCTACGGTCATTTGTCAGTTGTTTCAAATACAAATTTCATCTTTACATTCTTTACACCTCATTTTTCCATGGTTTTGTGAGGGTTAATAAGGATGGAAACCAATTTCAAGTCGCTTCGTCCTTGTGTCATGAAAGTCCTACCAGTCCAGCCAAATTTCAAATTGCGACCAATACTCTGCGCAAGTTAAAACAAAAAACATCCAAATTTAACTACACGAACAATTTCCGTTCATAAGAATATTGCTGACACTATGTCTAGCAGTTTTAAAAGCAGACAGGTGATTTCACAGCAATTAACGTTATAATAAATTACAATTTAGCTTAATAAATAGTATTGTATTTTAGTTTTAAGCTCAGTTCATTTTTATATTTTAATAAAGGAGTATCAACTCTAGAAAAGTAAAAAAAAAAAAAATATTAAAAAACACAAAGTTTCTTAACTGGCGCCAAACGTTCGAGGGTTTTCCACAGTTGTGAAAAGGATATTATAAAAATATAATAAAAAACGGTGTTATTATTTTTCCAAAGCTGTAACAAATTTTTGTGAAAAATATATTATAAATTATCAAACGGGAAAAACGATGTATCTGTAAAAAGCTGTTATGAAAAGGATTTTATAAACCATCAAACGGGAAGAACGCGGTGTTTAAAATAACACGTAGTGTTCCTTCTAAGCTGTAAAAGATCAGAATAATTTCTAGATAAAATTGGGATACCTTGGATCCATATTCCTGTAGTTTTTCAACATAGGACATCTTAACGACAACGCTGGGGAACGATCCTGGGTAGCCAAAGCAAAACGGAAAAAATCGGAACCAGCGGTGATGATGGTTATTATAATTACTATTATAATAAATTAAAGAAAATTAAAGAAATTAAAGAAAAAAATTTTAATTAATTAAAAGCATTAAGAGTGAAGTGCATAAATAGATAATAAATTAATAACTTCTATCCTTTTAAATTTGTGAAATTTGAAAAAAAATAAGTTAATAATTTTTATCCTTTGAATATAAAATTATCAAGTATTAATTTTAAATTTTATACAGTAAGAAATTTAATCATAAACATTTCTAAATATTCCATAAAATCCTTCAATTATCATGTAAAATCCAAATAATGTAATACGTCCATCTTTGCTAAACCCAACTGAAAATAGACCAGAACGGCAAGAGGTAGCCATGTCAGTAGAACTAAGATATGCCATATCAAGTATAGTTACACAGACTCTTAGAACAGAGCGAGTTGAGATTTTTATTCTATTATAATCCCTAATTCTAATGAATTTGGCCGTGTAGATCAAGCAATAAATTACTAACATAGGGCAAACATAGGTGACCTGGACAAATTCCAGACATACTTAAAAGTTTGAGAGAGTTTTCAGGGAATAACATAGAATTTATTTCATGGAAGAAATATGTGGAAAGAATTCTTCAAATCTATGAACCAATTAAAGGCAAAATATTATGGGATTAACAGCGTCATACCAAATAAAATTTTAGGAAAGGCAGACAACGTCCTAGAATCCTATAAAACACTGTTGAACTGGGATTGTATCTTACGCTGCCTAATTACCCACAACATCCATTCAAGTATACCAACGACATTTTATCCCTACCTGATATACCAACCACAGCCAAATTTGGTAACCCTGCACCATACCCATTCAGGTTTGACCAATACAATCAGACTTTTAAACCACTTCAAATTTAACCATTTAAAAACGATCAGTTTAAACCATTTCAAAACGATTAACAACCCCCACCGAGACCTTTTGCTCCCAAGTCACCCCATCGTCCGGAGTCAGTGGAAATTGTTGAGAGCATTAGAACTCGAAATGTAAACTACTTAAACAGGCCAAGAGTTCCGCACCATCATGAAATCTTACAAGACTACATGAACAGCTTTTCGGAATATGAAGGAGCAAACCTTGAGAAACCCGAGAAATATTTTACAGATATTCATTTTTTAGATTAACTCAATCCTCGTTAGTTGTAGGACTAACGATGGAAAAATTCTTCAAGAAAAGGGCTCAAACAAAAACTGTATTCAACCAAATTTAACAAATAACCCTATCGAGAATAATAATCCATTCTATGCTAACTCAATAGCATAGAATGGATTATTATTACACATCATGTTTTCGCACATCTTTTTGGAAACAATGAAATTCCTATAAAATTTTTTATATTCCCAACTCTAAAATCTTTTCATGCCCTAATAGAGAACGATAGTCTGAGGCAGCTTTCAGCAATAATATAAATACATAGAATGTAATTTAATGATTATTAGGAGCGGACGGAAAACAAAATAAACCAACGATTTTCGTGTAATGTTAACACCATTGGAATTAAAACTCAACACATTACTACAGATCAGAAGGATGCCATAGGGAGATTAACAGCCAAATACTCCAAATTATTTTTAGATCTAGACAAAAAATTTACCTACATAACCTACATAACGATAGAAGCCGAAATTAGATTAACTACAGACAAACCGATTTATTCCATTTTCGGTGAATAATGGAAAATATGAGTTCAGGAGATTTCTCTTTGGATTAAAGAACGCACCGGCAATCTTTCAACGAACATTATATGATATATTACGTCAGCATATTGGAAAAATATGCTTTTTATATATAGACGATGTACTGATTTTCAGCAAAACCGAAGAAGAACACCTTAAAAACATAGAAACAATATTCCAGACGTTTCAAAACGCGAATATGAAAGTACAGCTCGATAAAAGCGAATTTATGAAAAACGAAGTCGAGTTTCTTGGATTCATCATTTCAAGTGATAGAATTAAAATAAATCCTAAAAAGTTGAAGGCCATAAAGAATTTCCCGCAGCCTAATACAGTGAAAGAACTTAGATCCTTTTTAGGTCTATTCGGTTATTATCGCCGTTAAATTAGAGACTACGCAAAGATAGCAAAACCACTGATAGTCATTTTAAGGGGGGAGGAAGGCAACTTGCAGAAAAACCTATAAGGAAAAAATTTATTTCTCTCAATAGAGACGCAATAGAAGCCTTTAATAAACTTAAGAACACCCTAGTTGGCCAGAATTCATCTTACTATCGACGCATCAAACTACGTGTTAGGCGCGGTATTATCACATGAAGATCACCCAATAGCTTATATTTCTAGGACTCTGAGAAACCCAGAAGGAAATAATGCTACTAATTACTTTTACGGATCAGCTAAACTAAAAATAATAACAGATCACACGCACTTAGTAACAAAAATAGTAATAGGAAGCTAAGAAGATGGAAAGCCAACTTAGAAGGACCTGCCGTACAAGCCAGAAAAAACTAACGTCGTGGCTGATGCCCTTTCGAAAGCAACACAGGTAAATTCTTTGACACCCACACAGCATAGTTATGAGAGTTCGTCCGATATTTATTTCTGCTTCCGAGTTATAAATTCGAAGTAGTTTTTCCCACTTATCATCGTCATATTATTACACGGAATAATTACCGTGACGAAGATCCTGTGTCTTTGCTCAAGAGAGACCTGAATCCATCATTGGAAAAAGGCACTAATGCCGAAGAACAAACTTTGGAAGGATTGCAAAGAATTTATCCCATTCATTTTAGAAATTATAAAATACCATTTTCAAGAGAAGCTGTTATTGAGCTGACGTATGAATCAGCACAAGAAAGTGAAATATTAAAAGAACACAAAAAAGCGCACAGAAACAGCAATAAAAATAAAAAAACAACTTATAAAAAAATTATATTTCCCTAGTATGCAGGCTAAAACAAACAAAATAGTAAAACAAAGTAGAATTACTAAAGAGCAAAAATATGAAAGACGTCCAAACAATGCAATATTAAAAGCAACGCCGATTCCTGAATATTCCGGTCAAATATTTCACTTAGATAACTTCTATACAAATCATAAAATAATACTTACAGTCATCGACAAATTTTCTAAGTACGCTCAAGTAAAAATAGTAAAATCCCGTCCTATAGAGGACTTGAAAGAACCTCTCCGCGAATTGATAATTTCGCTTGGTTTTCCGAAGCAAATTGTAGTTGATAATGAAAAATCCTTAGCAGCCGGTTCAATAAAATTTATGTTTGAGGATCAGTACGTTATAGAAATTTATAAAGCACCTCCGTATATAAGCACTACGAACGAACATATAGAAAGATTTCATTCGACGCTTAATGAAATTATGCAGTGTATTAAGGCAGAAAATACTTATGACTCATGTATCAAGCTTTACATAGATATAATAACTCCATTCATACCACCACTAACTTAAAACCCGAAGAAGTATCCTTTGGTCATAGAATAACAACACAGTTAGAGTTAGAACAGTTCAGAAAAGAAAACGTAGAAAAAAATAATATTAAAACAGGAAACAGATCTAAAGAAGAAAGGACAAATTTATATTTCACAAGTCCTTAAAGATATTGAATAAGTGCAGAATGCATTAGTAATTACTATAGAATAAAAAATAAGAATAATAAAAAAAGAATTAATAAATATTGAACACACAATTAATTGTCTAAAATTGGAATTATAAACTCATTTATATTGTCAGAAAATTAAATTAATATTTTAAAAGAAAAAATGTATAAAAATAATCTAGAATATGTTAACTTAGAAGGCTAGTAGCAAACATCAATTAATATATACTATAAATTTGCCAATTGCGGATAGTGAGATCTACGAATCTAAACTAATAAAACCCGTAAAGGAAGGTAATACTATTTATAAAATCAAATATAATTAAATATTAATATGTCAAGAAAATTTATTAGTTATAAAAAAATCATGTAAGACAATTAATGATTTAAGAATATGTAACAATAATAATATATTAGATATAAATAATGATGAGTGTTTGCCTAACCTATTAAAGAGAAAAAAATCATACTGTACTGTAACAAATGGATTCGACATACCAAAGGTGGAAAGTATAATTCCCGGTCTGCTGTTATTAAATGATTTTAATGATAACCTGGAAATGAATGGGGAACAGCTAAACTTGAAAGAAACATATCTGGTTCGATATCAAAACAAGGGCTCTCTCTCTCTGTTAAAATTAGTAATCAAGAATATAGTCTCACTGAAACAATCCTGTATAAACCGTTGCCTGCCATAGTACGTGCACCATCCATATGCACCTATGAAGACACACTTATCCTTCAAGATTTAGAACAGCTTTACCTTAATAATACATCAATAATTAAACTGTTAGAAGAAATAACAAATTAGAGGATTTGCCATCATTCTCTCATCAACTGCTTTAATACTTTTCATCATAATAGAGCAATAATCTAGGAAGCATTAAATCAGCAAAAATTAATATATCTCCCTCACTTCAGCCAGCGATGCAAATAATAGACAAAAACCCCTCATTCATCATAACGAACGCGGACGTTCGAAATTCAGGGAGGAGGAGTTAAAAAACAATATCCAAATTTAACTACACGCAATTTGCAGAATATTGTTGACACTATGCCTAGCAGCTTCAAAAGTAGACAGGCGATTTCACAATAATTAATATTATATTACAATTTTACTTCATTAATATTGTATTTTAGTTTTAAGCTCAGTTCATTTTTATATTTTGATAAAAGATACAGTTTCCGAACTTGCACAAGGTTTACATGGACAGCCAGCAGTCCATCCTGACGGACGGACGGATATCCATAGATCGACTCAAAAAGTGACTCTGAGTCTATGCATTACAAACATCAGCACAAACGCATAATACTCCAATATGGTAGTGTAGGGTATAATTACCTTTTGTGCAAGAAATGCGATAATACTTTTTTACAAGCAAATTTTTGGACTTTTTAAATTATCATTTAAAAAAAGCAAGCAAAACACTTAATCATCAGGAACATTAAATTAAACATTAAACAATAATAAAATGAAATGAAATTACAAGGTGCTACAGTGGAAAAAACACTTGGAATGTAACTCAGTATATTTTGCAGATATGGTTTAGTAGTTTATTATATCATTTTAAGATTTTGCGACATACCCCCAAAATCAGGAGTTATATCCAAAAAACCGATTTTTCGGACTTTAAAATTTGTATCTCTTATACCTTTTAACGAATTTAAGCTTTTTAAACGGAACACAAGTCCCATTCAGGAAATGAAATGGAAATAAATCTGCAGTTTACGAATGGCTGGTCCGATAGTGATAGTAGTCGTTTAATGAGGCTTAATTTTGGAACCTGGACTATATATAATATATCGGGAGTGAGTCCGCATGGTCCCAAAATTGGACACTTCGGGTATGACAGATATTTAAACGATCTTAATTTGTCATATCTAGACCTATTTGAAAGATTTTTATGTGACTAGATTCTACAATGAACATCATCGTGTATATAAGTTATTTCTTTTAGTTTCAAGTCTTTCAAAAATTAAAATTTTTACTTTTGAACGTACCATGGTAAATTTGTTTTCCTATAGCGGGTCCAAATTTTATCCTATCTTTTTAAAATAATTTTTATTTTATTAACTACAAATAACAAAATCGTGTACAGAAAGAGTTCTGAAATTTGTTGAAGACAAAATTAAAAATCAAATCCAAAGGTAAAAATTTCAATCTTTGAAGCCGAATGTCTCGTAAACTAAAAGAGATACCTATACATACGCGGATTTTTTTTTGTACATCACGACCAGCACAATCCACAAATCAAATCGGTTTAGATATAATGACTCAGGATCATTCTAAATATTTGTCAAACCCGAGGTGTCCAACTTTGGAACCCTATGGACCCGTCCCCATTATGTCTATATAGTCCAAGTTCAAAACTTATCATTGTATAAAATTTACTTGAAATCGGACCAGCCGTTCGCAAACTGCAGATTCATTTTTTGAATGGGATACTTTGCGGCATTAGAAATAAAAGACATAACCATTTTTAAATATCGAAACTCAGGTGAAGCGGGAGCTGTTATAATTTATTGTTTTTGGATTAGTGAGTAACTACTTTTTTTTATAGGTAAACTCCCGTTTGATCTGAGTTTTTATATTAGCGAATGTTAGTTAAAAACGAAGAATTTTCGAAACTATATATTCGAGAAAACATTCACAATTATATTGAATATGAATGCTCGTAGCATCGAAGTTTTCTTGATAATTTCTCGGCAGTAAGCATTCGCGTGATATTAGAAAATTTAAAAAATGATAATATCGCAATATAAACTTTTCTAAACAAAATCTCGAAGCTAAATTCTTCAAAAAATTATCTATAATTTTCAATTTCTCGAGGATTTATTACTTAAATAAAAAATCAATGTATTTTATTGTTTGTGCAGGCAAAATACTTAAACAAAGAAAATCAAGTGTCATTCTTGAATCATAGTTCATTGCGTCTGTTAAATTTATGATGTTAGTTAATTTGTCTGCAGCTTTTAATAAAAAAATAATATAAGAAAAGTGGTAAGATGTGTAACGTTGGCTTTTGTCTAAAGATATTTGCAAAATAGCAAATTTATCTTAATATCTAACTTATTTTCTTACAGATTATTTCAAGAAGTTTTTTCGTAAAATATATGGATTTGAGCAACAGAAAAATAAATATTATTTAAAGAAAAAAACATTGATGACTCCTCTGAACGAAGTTGAAATTTGGAGAAAATTCTTCAATTATTTACCACTCCTGAATTAATATCTTTGAAATATGATTTATTATTTTGTATATTTTTTATTATTTTATATGTATATTGTGTTAACTTTGAAATAAAATATAACTTTAAAAATTAAATCAGCTTTTAATTTAAATTTGGAAAAAAATTGAAATGAAACAAAATAAAAACTATCGTTTTAATCACAAGTCATTAGCAATTTCGATATTGAATAATTTCAAAATTTTTTTATATCGAAAACGATTCACTAACAAATATTCTTACATTTCGCTATTGATATCGCTAACCTTCGAGAATGAAAGATTTGCTGCCACAAAGTGGGTGATGGGTGAACTCAAGGTCATGAACGATATTTGTTTTGTCAGAGAAATGTTCGAAAGCGATATCATTATCTAAGTTTGTGGGAAGTTAGGCTGTTATGTGGTTCCTAATATTACTAGAACATTGTATAGAGCTTAATCACTAGTATATCACACCTTACTCGATTTAAGTTTTTAAGTTTTTTTTAATTGTTAATTAACTTTAAAATATAAGTTTATTTTTGGAATATTAGGATGAGGGAAACGGCAAAACTATGCAACTTAAGTTAAATCTGACACCGGATTCATAAGATATGATGCTTTTAAGGGCTATTTCTGTTTCTTAAAGTTACTTAAAAATTGTCTTAATCAAATAGAAAAGATTTTTTATAATATTTGATGTGGATTAATTCAAAAACAATACTTATTTAAACTATAGTCAATCTTTAGAAATGAAACTTCATAGGAACCCACCTTATATCACTGGTATGCGGAATCAAATCGTGGACACAATTGTCTCAAGAGTGAATTTTGTGAAGGGCTTCTGGATGTTAATTCCACTAAAAAGTATTTAATATTGCATTAATATTTGAGCGTCCAGAAAAGTTTTTCTCTTTTAACCCCATATAAGTTTACAATCATTTAAAATAGATGCTCGTTGATTTTTGCAAGGAAACGAAGGAAAAATTCGGACTAAGTTCTTAAAAACGTGTTTATGAGAATGTTACAGATACGTTTGCTTGTTTCTAAAGAAATCTGAATACTTTTGCAGTGTATGTTTGGAGTATCAAAGTACTGTTAGTTGTGAATGGATTACAAGCATTTGCTTGCCAAAAGTCTTCCAAGAAGTGGGGAACTCGGGTAATTCTCTACTATGACAATTCTAGCTTTTATATATTGTTTGAAAAAAAAACTGCCAATATTATCTGCGCAAACATCGATGTGTAAGGTTAATCGCCATACAATTTGTTATCCAATAACTTTATTGCATTACCCAATATTGAAATAAATTGCGCGGCCAACTTATTTCAATACTTCGAAAATCGATAATTGTAACAAAAATACATGATTTCGTGGTGCTTCTATTAAAGTGAAAAACAGCTTTATGACTTTGTTCAAACGTATCAAAAAAGATATTGACTGTCATGAAAACTATAATGTCGTAAACAATAATGTCGTTTTCAAAAATAAATATTATGGTTTTATACGTTTTAGCAAAATATAAAAGGCAGCCCTCGTATAATATTGTATTAATTTTGAAATAAAACATAACTTTAAAAAACTAAATCAGCTTTTAATTTTAAATTGGGGACAAAATGGAGATGAAACAAAATAGAAAACTCTCGCTTTCGTACTATTACCAAAGATTCGTTAGCAATATCGATATCGAACAATTATGTATCCTTTTCAATATCGATAACGAATCTATAACGAGCATTTTCTCGTTTCGCTATCGATATCGCTAAAGATTCGATATCTATCACAAACGAATTTTCGATATCGATCCATTTGCTGCCTCAAACTGAACGACAATGAGCTCTACGAGTTCATTCTCGAAACGCCATCGATAGTCGTTCCGAAAGGTTTTTTTTAGAGAAATGTTCGCTATCGAAGTTTGTCGTCAAGCGTTTAAGCAGATATGGTCTGTTTAGTTAGTTAGTCTTGAGTCAGTCGTTAAATAGTAAAGATGCATTTCAGTTGTAAGTTTGGCAGTCGTTGTAGTTCAATTGTGTAATATCACGTGTGCGTTTTAAAGCATAAATAAAGGCCTGTATTTGAATTTAAAAGCAGACTATATTGACTTCTTTTTATTGCAAAGTAAAAGAACCCACAGGTTCATTTAAGGGAAATAAACCAATGTTTTTGAAGGGCAAAAATTTAACAATATAAGCATTAGATTAGCAAATTACGATTATTTCTGATTTTTATTTTTTTCCTCAAAATATAATGATTGTTTTTTTTATTTTTCATTTATAAAATATTATTTTGCTTAAAAAAAATAATTATTTTAAGGAAAAAAATAAGAGAAAAAAATTTATCGTTATTTTACAGTCGAAAAATAGAAATCAAAAATAATCTTTATTTCCAAATCAAAAGATAAAAATCAAAATATAATTTTTGTATTTTGAGCTAAAAGTCAAATATAACGTCAATTTTTAATCAAAAAATAAAAATTGCGAAATTATAATTAAATTGTGATTTTTATGATATTGCTCATCACACGTTCCCTTTGAAATAAAGTGAATTTCTTTGACTTATTCCGACGTTTTTCGATTTCTCGAAAATTTTCAAACAAAAAAGTCGACTTCGATTATTCGAAAGTTGATTTAGATAAATATAATTTTCACCTATATTTGTCATTCAAATTTTATGATTTTGATTCTCCTCTTAAAAAAGGTTATATAATTTTTTTATAAAAATATTATTTTAGCTTTGTTAAAAGACTTCTAAATTGTTAAAATTGTGGTTTTCTTAGAAATAAGTAAACTTTTTTTACTAAGAGACGTATTTTCATTAGAAGTTTATTTTACTTTCACTTAGTACATGTGAAAATGTTATTCTCATAAAAGTACTTCGTCTTTATTTGCTGGGACATTTTAAGACATTCTTTACAATTAAAATAAATTACAGAGTGCAACAAGAAAAAATTTCCTTAATGTTTGCAAAGTAAAATTAAATTCAAATGTTGTGTATTGTTGTTATTTTAGAGGATGCTACTCCCTTTTTACGCTCATTATACACTATACCACCATAGGTAGTTGGCGTATTTTGCGTTTGTGCTGGTGTTTATAACGCACACAAAGAATTATCCATTATCCACCTCAAAGTGTGCCAATCGGCTCAGAATTACTTTTTAAGTCGATCTAACTGTCCATCTGTCTAAACGGCTTACTGGCTATTCATGCAAATTTGTGCACAAACTACAGGTCGCAACTTTGAATATAATGGTTCGGTTATTTTAACGATTTTGCTATTCTCTAATACAAGTTAACGATTTTTTTCGTCAGTATATTTTAACAACGATAGAAATATATATATATATATCATTATTTGAAAAATAAACATTTAAAATTAAAATTTTATTTTTATTATAACAATAAAACTATTAAACAACATACCAATATGAGTATACGAATGATATGTTGTTGGAAATATTTATGAAATTAATTTGGTGTTAAATGTTTACTATATTAATTAATACATTAAATCATTAACTCATTAAATATGCTTATTAAAAATGTCAATTGGATTGACTTATTAGAAAGCAAAATTGTTAGTATATGTTATGATGCTTTTTTTTATCAAATGTTCTTAATATTTTTTTTAAATAATATTCCTTTAGCAAATCCTAGAATACATAAGCTTCCATGGTATACCAAAGGACTCAAAAAATTAAAAAATCTTAGAAATAAATATGACAAAAAATATAATTCAACAAATAATAATGTTTATAAACAAAAGTTTCTTCGATTCGAAAAAAAATTTAATTTTCTCAATAAATTTCTATACAATCAGTATATTATGAATCTTAATAACGACTTAAAGTACAATCCAAAACGATTTTGGACTTTTATAAACTCTAAAAGAAATTGTTCTTACATCCCTTTATGTAGGAACTATAATAACTTAACTTCATGTAATCTAATTGATTCACTGAACGTGTTCGCATTTTATTTTAAATCCAATTTTAATGATGAAAATTTACAGTATAATAATTTTGATGTAAACGAAATAAACACCATTATGGATTTCGGTAATTTGCAACTATCTGAAGAAGATATTGCAGAAGGTATTTTTACGCTTTCTAATTCATTTAAGGTTGATAATGATGGTTTACCAGCTTTTTAATAAAGAAATGTTCTTCTTCATTATGTCTACCATTGAAAATTATTTTTAATAAGTCTTTAAGCAATGGCTATTTTATTATAAAGTGGAAATTTACTACGATCTTGCCTATTTATAAATCTGGTGATAAAAATAATGTCATTAATTGTAGACCAACTTCCAAATTAACCAATATTTCAAAAATTCTTAAACATATTGTTTATCAGAAGTTTTTCTTCAATGGCATATTTCTTTATTTCAACACGGATTTATGACTGGAAGATCAACCTGTACTAATATGGCTGTTTTTACCAAGTATTGTGTTGATAGATGCGATTTACACGGACTTTGCTAAGCCTTTTGACCGAGTACCACATGAACTTTTATTATTAAAATTATATAAATTGAGCGTTCATTCCCGAATGTTATCCTGGTTTCGTTATTACTTGTTGCATAGACAATCCGTAGTTTCTCTTGTTTGTGTTTGTTCTACATTATTTATTCCTACTTCTGGTATTCCACAAGGTAGTGTTTTGGTCCCCTGTTATTTAATATATTTATTAATGACATTGACCTTTGTTTCAGAAAGTCTCATTATTTATTGTATGCTGATGATTTAAAAACTTTTACAACAATTTCTAACGCCAATGACGTTTTTAATCTCCAGAAGGATTTAGATAGGGTGAGTTCTTGGTCAGTCCGCAATGGTTTACCTTTTAACATAAACATATATTTTTCTATGACTTATCATAGATGTTGTAACACTGTTATATCTAGGTATAGAATACATCAACATTTACTATCATCCGTGGATGAAATTTTAGATTTTGGGGTATTATTTGATAAAAAATTATCATTTAATAATTACTTAAATTATATTATACCTAAAGCTTATTTAATGTTAAGCTTTTTATGCCGCAATTCTAATAATTTTGATCATTACACAAAAAAAGTTCTATATACATCCTTTGTGAGATCTAGATTAGAATATTCTTCATTTATCTGGAGCCCTTGTACTCAATTACACATAAATATAATTGAAAAAATTCAAGTAAAATTTATAAAGTTTGCTCTTTCATTTTTAAATTTTTCATTTGTAAACCCTCAAATTTCGATTCCTAAATACCCTGATAAGTGTGCCTTGATTTCTATGAAAACTTTAGAAACAAGACGTAAAATTTCTTTTGTATATTTCCTATATGCTATAATTCGTGGATTAATTGATTGTCCTGATTTGCTTCATACCATAAAACTATATGTACCTCCTAGGCCTCTAAGGCAAAATAATTATAACTTTTATATAGATATTCATAGAATAACATATGCTTTAAATGAACCTTTAATAAAAGCTATGAGATTATTCAATAAATATTCTAATGAATTAGACTTAAGTATATCAAATCTTGAATTTAAAAATTTGTTAAACAGTTTGTTTATATAATTAATTTAATTATGTATATTAAATTATTATTGACGTCTGTAAGCATAATATTGTATCGATAGACCGAAACTAATAAATAAATAAATATTACGCCCGTTCATTGAAAATTTGTACTAAAATTATAAATAACATAACGATGTCTTATTTTTAAAAATTCCTAAATAATTTTTTTTTTTTTTTTTTGCATTGAAAAAAAAGATTTTTCATCATTGTGCTAAAAATTCAAAAAAAATTTAATCTTTTCTCTAAAGATGCAAATCTTCACAAAAGATTCTAATTTTGACTAAAAAATTTCACAAAAAATTTTACTAAAATCCAAATTTTTTAAAAAATTATACACTTACTCAAAATTCAGTTTTTCATTAAAAATTAAAATTTTCACAAAAATTTTGTATTTTCAATAAATTAAATTTTTTCACTAAAAAAAATATTCACTAATAACTGAATTTTATAAAAAAAAAAAAACAATAATAAATCACTCAATTTTTGCCAAAATTCGGTAAAAAATTCTGGTAAAGGAGAACTCAGTAAAATATTTTCCGTAAAAAGATGCACTTATGATTCATTAGATTTTTCTAATTAAATTATTTATAAAACAGTGTTTTCAAAATTAAAAAGAAATTTTATTTAAGATCCAAAATCAGATTTTTTATAATACACATTAAAAAACTTAACAACATTATTATTACCGTTATGGTTTAACGACAACTTTTTTTGTATTTATCTTACCGAAACATATTGTGTTTAACGACAAAAATGGGTAAAATTATATTATAGAATGGTACTTAACTATAAAATTTTTTAACTAACGAATTTTCGATGCGTAAGGACAAATTTTTGTTGTTAAAAAATTATGGAATTGCGGTAGTTATGTATGTATTTTTCATTTCAGAAATGTTTTCAAAAATTTTTTATATTTCAAAATAAAATATTTCAAAAAATATAAAAAGGAATAATAATAAAATAAATAAATTATAAATTTGATAACTGTCAAAGATGGACCAAAATCTTCTCTTTAAGATCATATGATGAAATCTTGTGAAAAAAACTCAAGTTACAAAATCTAAGAATATATAAGAACGGCGATAAATATAATTGTCGTTGATAGTTGAAAACGGGACACTTTTTTCAACACAGATTTTACTAAGGCACATCACATGGACCACGAAGTTCACCATAATTGGGATAATTAGATTATGTTTGTAATGCTTAACGGGAAAAAAATTTCGAAAGATACAAATTTTATGAAAAAAATGTTCTTGTTCTTTATTATAACTCTAATAAAATATATTCCCCTATAGTATATGCAGAAATAACTTAAATTCAAACCCCATTTTTCACAAAATTTTTAAAAATCGCGATTTTTAAAATAAATAATTTTTTTATTTCACTAGCAAACCCTTAAATATGCTACACAAATACCATCAAACATTAAAAGTATTATAAATTTTATTTGAATAACTCAATAGGTTTTGGGCGTAATTTTTTCCAAAATTATATATAACGTCCAGTTTGTAAAAATTTTTATAGTCATTGAATTAAAAACCGCTATAGCTTACGCGCCCCTGCACGAAATCATTAACGGGAACTGATTCAATAAAAATCTTCCAAAATTTCTAAGAGAAGTTTCTATAAAGTAAAAGTATTACCTACATATAAATATATTGAAATTTACTGATATAAATATTTTTTTTTTTTTATTTTCACGCATAATGAAAAACTGTTCCAAAATGTTTGAAGTTTAGAGTCCATAAAAGTGAAGTTCGAACAAATTTTGTAAAACCATTTGAAGATTTTATTAATCTGGAAACATTGAGGCAATATTTGATGACCACAATTTTGTGAACAGTGCTATTTTTAATACTTTCTTAGAAAATGTAGTTAATGTGATTTCGTACTCCCAAAACTATAGCGATTTTAATTTTAATTTTAATAGGAATTTAAAAAAAAGTTTATAACTCAGGAAACCTAACCCTTTCGCTTTTTATTCTTCGCCCTACTTTTGAAGACTTAATTTTTATTTTTGCCCTACACCATTATAGATGGTTGGGGTACTATGCGTTTGTGCTAATATTTGTAACAAATAGAAAAAAATTTCCAGGACTCACCTTAAAGTACAACAATTGACTCAGAATCATTTTCTGAGTCGATTTAACGACGTTCGTCTGTCTAATAGGCTGGCTGGTTTTCTGTTCATGTAAAACTTGTGCACAAAGTACATGTCGCAATTTTAAAGATAATTCGATGAAATTAGACACAAATGATTATTTTGGCACAAGGACAAAGTATCTTGAAACGGTTTATGATTGTTTCACTATTTCACATAGCCTTCATACAAATGTCTTCCCGGAATAGGGTTGTAACGTTTAAAATAATTTCAAGTCAAATTTTTAATTAACACCGATTTTTTGAACACCAATTTCCAAAATTTTAATGCCATTCAATATTAAACATATTGACACTAAGGTGGCCAAAAAATTCGATCAAAATATTGGTAATTGTGGGCGTGACATACAGTTAAAGACAAATATTTTATGAAAAAATCTGATTTTTGAAAATTTGATCAGAAGTAAATTATCATTACTCGCAAAGTATTATCGATAATTGTTCACATTTTTTAATATTGGTAGGATAATAGTCTTTAAGAAATGGTATGATGTGTCACTTTACCGTTTACACCTGCTGTGTTATTAAATGTTTTCCCAGGTACTATATTTTAGTCAATTTTGAAATTTAGTGGAGTAGAACTTTTGAGGGTCAAAAGGGGTTAAACAAATTTTGCTACCAGAAGAAAGACGAGAGTGTCCTCTTTAACCCCATATATACTTTTGTACCTGTCTGGACCTGTCTGTAAAACACTTATTCCATTTGAATGAAATTACTCCCAAAATTTTTTCTATTTTTATTTTACTTGTTCAAATATACACCAAATCCTACAAGTTGTGATAGGTATCTTAGGTACATTATATAATAATTATTTTATAATAATTTTTTAGCATATTTTACCTATTTTTAGCCCTTTTTAGTTTTTTAGCCCTTTTTATTGTACTTATTTATACTACCTATGAACAGTGTATAACCTAATGTAAGAAACGGATAAAACCCAGTGGAATTCGAATATAAACTCAGTTGCTATAATATATCTAAGCAATAACAATAAAATTTTAAAATCTTTATAAAACATGGAGTTATCCGAAGAGTATTTTAAAAACAAAAAGCGGGAAGATGTTCTAAGTTATGTTCACAAATTATACTTGGAAATTAAAATAACTGGTTTCGTCAACAACTTAACAAAGGGCTACAAAAAATTTGGATATAGCAAATAAAGATTTTTTACAAGCTTTGAAAACTGGTTAAAGGGCTATCTTACTGTCCAGGTACAAGTACAAAAATCTTAGAAAACCACCAAAATCACCCTACAACGGTAGCGATAGTTCTAAAAGGCGGAAACTTAAGGATATCAATGAAGAAATCGGATGTGAAAATATTCAAGAAACTCTGCTATATCAATTTCGATCACAGAAACTACTCATAAAAGTCGATATAATTTAAAAAGTTTTTAACGCGAGTCTGGTGAAAAGATTGCGTGCTATTGAAAGGGGCTGAAATCTCTATCCATCACATAATCACATAACTGGGACACTATAACATTCACACCGATATCGGTAGATGTACAATTTCAAGATCTATGATCAATGAACAAATTGATACTAGAAAATTTGGTGATTATGCGAAGGACACTGCATGGATATATACATTTAAACATCCATGGAGAAATATGTCTGTAGCAGTTCACAAAATCCTTTAACATGGAGAAGATGTCATTATGCATCATTTAGTTACTTGAAGATCTATCATAGGAAGCCCAGGAAAAAAAGGAATAAGGATTACAAATTTTATAGAGAGCACAACATCAGAAAAATATCATGAAATTCTACAAATGAAGATCTATTTAATATACTACTGATAATGTCAGTTTTGGTGAAATTGTTCCATAATTGACCATATCTCCCATATAAATTCTTCTTCCTTCGAAATTCACTTTATAAATCTCATATAAATGTTAGAATATATAAATCACCCTTGCAAATTGAAAAATAATTGATCAAAAATTAACCTTGGTCTCAATCCGAAAATTACTATATATATATATATATATATATATATATATATATATATATTATTATTATTATTATTATTATTATTATAATTACAGTTCTGTACATGAATTCGTTTTATTCTTATAAAGTTTTTGTATGATTTTGATATCTAAAGTGTAAAAATTTTGGTATTTTAGTGTTTCTTAGAAAAGTGTTCCATATAACAAAAATTTATAAGTCCCGAAAAATCCAGGGATTAATAATCTAAAATTTCCGAGATTCGAGATTTGTAAATCCCGAAAATCCCGGGATTTATGGTATCGGGATTTTTCGTTTGACCTGCCTACTTAACTGCCCTGAACAATTTTTCATAATTACTTCAACTTATCAATTTGAAAATAATTGTGATACTGGAGCAAAAAAAAGAAAAAAAAACAAAGAACTCATTTAACGGAAAAAATCATTAAAATGTCATTAAATATGAGAAAATTTTAAACAAGCTAAAATAACATTCCAGTTAAGAAACCACTCCAAAAAGGGGCGAATATTTCTACTCTTGTTTGAATGAATATAACAACCCGCAACTGCAGTTAGTATGTTCATCACTGAATACAAATACATGTGCGCATTTATTTCAATGAATGGACGTTTTTATAATCCGACAGAAAATTGTTTTAATAAATATCGCTGATTCCGCAAAATCTCTTTAAATACTAGAGATGATGCCATTATTTAAAATATAGTAAAAAATAAAAGTAAGCTATATCTAGAATTTGATATTGCATGCACACCACCAATACATTTGGGTTAAAAACGCTTTTGAAACATTTATACTTCCTTGTGCGCCCTTACCAAATCACCAAGTAAATGTGAATTCAAGCGTTTCTTTACGAGAGTTAACTGTACAACTAAATTTTCAATGTAATGGCAACAATTGCGAAACATTTTATTTAGAATTTAATAAGTATTTGCTGAAAATATTCCGTATAATAGCCCATTATTTAATGTAAATATGTATGTACGAGAAAGCACTATTGATGGTCACGTGTTTATCATCTATTATATAAGAAATTTTGTGTTTGTTTGTGTAAGTGCCAACAACCCCTGAATATTTACGTCAGTACCAGTAATAAAAGAAGAGGTTTTAACAAAGCAAGATTTAGCATCCTGTTAAGATTTTATGGCCGTGGGATAGAAACTGACACTTGCTTACTTGGCAGGGGAATATGAAAATTCCGTTTATGTTGCTGTTTATTTTTTTTACTATAAAATATTTTTTATTCGGCGGACTTGACGAAGGAAAGAAAGTTTTTTTCTTTCTTTTTTTTTTTTTGCTATATTTGAACATTTTTTTAAATTATTTTCATAATTTTTTATTGTCGTAATTGTGTATTATATGAAGTCGTTATAGAAACCTGTATGTTTTTGTTGAGAGTAATTCGTTTGTCTGCTAATTTCTACCCTTTTTACTTGATATGTCACATAAAAACCTACTTCAATAAATTATAAGAAACCTTTAATCTATGGATGTTGCATTGACATTAAAAACCGATACGATGCATGAAAACCTAGATATGTATATACAAAAACAGATTTTTGTGACCTTTAACGGCGATTAAATCGCGTAGTATACTCCTGATAATCGGTAACTTTTAACACCATATATCAGACCTCAAAAAGGCCATATGCCAAAATTGGACTATGCTAACACAATTTTATGAATTCAGTAAAGTTTTATTATTGGATTTTTAAATGTCAATTGAAAATGTGAAATTCAATCTTAAGTTTTGACAAAAGTTTATAAATTGCGACAGCGTATAGTTTTTTAAATTTATCTAAATATAAACATAATTATTTGTTCTCTTTAGGATTGGAGGATGCCAATTACATTTTTAATTAAATTATAAGTAATTGTCATTGCAATTTTTTCAATTACAATTACATGTAATTACAAATCAAAGTGTTTAATTACATTTTAAATCCTCTACAAGTACATCATCTCGAAATATTAGTAAAGTTCAATGCACGATTATTATTTGAAGTATTTTTACATATTTTTAGCTTCATACAGTTTTATTTCTTAAAAAAAATTGCCTTCAAATTATACTCACATTATTTTTAGAACGCTCAATAGTTATGGGGATATTAAGCATTTTGTGAAAAAATTAAATGAATTTCGTATATAATTCCAAAAAAAAAAAAAATAATAATAATAATAATAAATAATTAAAATTCCAAAATTGCAAAAATGTAAATTTTTATTCTTTGATCATAAAGATAAATTTGTTGCAAATAAAACAAAATATTTTTCATTCAAATCAATGTATAATTTTTTATTTTACCTACAAATTAGTGAAGATAACCTATTTACAAATTACACAAAAATATTAAAAAAAATAAAAATAACACTTGTTTTGTGATTCTTAATTTTTGTTTAAATAGTTTTGTAAATAAGCTTTTTCCCAATGGGCAAATAGTAATGGATTAGGAGTCAACCCTGAAAAGACTGAACTAGTCCTGTTTACCAGGAGGTATAAGGTTGAGACATTTAGTGTACCAGTTCTAAATGGGACGGAACTCAGTTTGTCGAGAGAGGGCGTTTACTTGGACAGCAAGTTGTCTTGGAGGAGAAATACTCAGTAATGGGCCGGGAAGAGGCGTAATGCCTACTACGTTCAATTGGCAGCACTGGACATCATTCTCCACCTTCTTCATGAGAGGTATGGCTGTGCGGGGCTTATTTAGACTGAAGGAATTGGGATTAATAGCGGCATGCTAGCATACTTACTGAAGTCAAGTTGAATGGTCAAACATTATCCTCGGCCTCCCAAACGAATTATGTAGGTATTATAATTGACTCCCGTTATTGAAATCCCTAGTAGGGACCTCTGCATTGGAGCGGAGAAGCTCCACGTAGTGTGTGCTCTCTTCACGGATGGCCCGAAGATGGAAGTAGGCATAGGTGCAGGTGTTTACTTCATGGGAACAGATATCAAACGATCTTTCACTCGTAGATTGTCTGATAGTTGCAGCATTTTCCAGTCAGAAAATCTGGGCATTTACAAGGCCCTAGGATTACTGAAGGAGAATGTTGGGAGTGACACTGAGGTAACTATCTATGTGGATAATCAGGCAGCACTGATGCCAATGAAAAGTTACTGTGTCAGGTCCACGTTAGTGCTAGAGTGTAGGAAGGAATTGAGAAGGCTAATGGATGCCCACAGAATAAGACTTTGTTGGGTTCCTGCTCACTGCGATATTCTCGGCAATGAAATAGCCTATAAGTTAGCTCATAAGGGCTCGGAGTTGGACATGTCTTTTATAGGATTTCGATTGGGTCATATTTCATGGCTATAAGGTAATGGACAACAGGTAGAATGAATGATGCTTGTGACAGTAGATCGGACTGCAGGGTATCTAGAGCATTATGGCCTAGTCTTAAACTAGCAGATTCGAAGCATCTTCTGGGCGTGAGTAGTGTGAATCTAAGGATCATTGTTGTTATGATTACTAGTCACCTCGCAATAGGGAATATGACCTGTAAGTGGGACACTGGCGCATCAGACTTTTGCAGGACGTGCGATGATGTGGAGGAGCTAGAGACAGTGGAGCATATACTCTGTCACTGTATAGGGCTTCAAAGAAGTAGACTGAGGTGATTTGGGAGCCATATTCTGCACGAATTAGAGCAGGTAGAGGGTGAAGTACTCGGCAACCTTATAGGGTACTAAACGGGAATAAAGTGGTTTAGAGGTACTCAGGGTTGATTTGATGGGTCTTAGGTTCCACACCTTTCTTATTATTCTTATATTTAGCTATTTTTCTTTTCAATCTTTTGCTATATTCTACTAGGATTTGTCTTTTTTTCATTTACCAGCTTTCTCTATTATCTATAAAGGGATCACAATGGACCGAATGGTCTCTGGGTAGAGGCCTGAAGACGCAGCCGTTTTTTACCTAACCTAACTTTTGTAAATAGGCTTAGCAAAAACATTCATCCGAATTTATTTACACTAAAAAAAATAAATTGAGTAATCCGTACTTATATAAATACATGGCAGTGTTAACAGTACGGTAGTACAGAGTTTCTTGAATCAAAAATGGGGAAAATTCTTAATTTTAGCTCTTTATACCTATTTTGGATTGAATTAATGTGAAAATTTTCTTGTTTTTAGACAACTTGGCTTGCCTTTAGCCTAAATCTGTAATTAAAATGAGCATAATTAGGACTGATTTCAAAACAATCCGATTACAATTACTCCCAAAAATGCACACATTAAGCGCTTGTCTTTATAATTTTCATATGTACTTTAAATTTTCATTATTAGAGCCTCACTATCGGCAGCTTTAGGTAGTTTTTTTACTTGAGACATAAATTTCTACTTAGGTTTACCCTGTTACCTCTCGAAATGAAATAGTGATCCTGAAAAAAGTAATAAATAAAAAATTATAAATATATTATTACATGCATTTAATATAAAAAATTATATTGAATATTCATCTTATTCAAAACATATTTTCCTCTTTAAAGCAACCGATAGACAAATAAAGAGTGAGGGAATAATGAAAGTAAATTTCATTTCGCTCATATTCTCTCACAGATAAATATAAAATTTTTTCTCTTAATTCAAGTCAAATTAAAATTAATTTCAAATTTCAAGAATCAATAACTTGATTTATGTACAACTTGTACTTAGTATTAGAATTTTCATTCTTAAATTAAGTATCTCATTCTTAAATTTTAAGTCAATATTTTAAGTACACTTCAGTACCAATCGTAATTAAATTTTTAAGTACGATTTTTGCGAAAAATAAACTTGATTTTTATTTTGAGGTAAAAAGCGCATAACGAGTGTTTTAGCGATTTTTATCTTTCATTTAGCGGTTATTCTCAAAGAAGTTATTAACACTGTCGTTATTTAAATTTAAAAAATGGCTATTTATTTAAAATTAATGTTTTGGAAAAGTAATTGATTCAAGGTAGAAATAGATAAAATAGAGCATTATTATCTGTTAAAAAATTATTTGTTTTTTTTACAATTTTTAATTACAGTGGTAAAAACTGAAGATCGAACTTTTTCAGGTTTATATTTCTGCAATTTATTTCATAAAAAGCAGCTTTTTCCAACAGAGCTGTTAAGCATAGGTATTTGAAAAACGCATATTTTGTTAAAAAAATTTGTTTGTAGAAATATTTTTAATATTTTTTTTAACCAGTCTAAATACAGGCATGTGTTACTTTTTTGTATATAAAAATTCAAAAAGCTTTTAGTTGATCCTGGGTGAAAATAAACTGTTTGTATTTTTACGTAATATGTGTAGTGTGGAAATCCAAAAAATAAAACATTTTGCGTATTTTTTTCGACTTCTAAGAAAAAAATATTTTCGAAAAAATCCAATGAAAATATTATTATTTAAATATCATTATTATATATTTAAAATTAAAGTTTAATTTTAATTTCAGTTTTAATGTAGGCTCTTATATGGAAGCCATGGTCATTTCACTGTAAGACTAATACTAAAATATATTTTATTTGCAATTAATTTAATTTTTATACGAAAACATATCACATAGTTTCTTGCGCGAGAAAGTGATTTTCGGGTGAATTTTAACCTATCCTCACAAAACTTATTCGTTAAAAAATTTATAAAAATACAGACACATTTAAAACATTTATAAGCGTTTAACCCATTTCCGGGAAAAATTTATATGGGTTCTCAGTGAAATAATGGTTCGATTATAACCAATTTCAACATGTTATACTATTGACTTAAGAATAGCCGAATTTCATTAGGTTTTATTATTTTTTTTAGGTTTTATTTATTTTTAGGCTAAAAAAATATATTTATAAGTTCAGAATGTATTTATTTGACGTACTGATGACCTAATATTACAACAAAATTATGCGCTTTACCCCTTCCCTGAATTGAGCGCCATTTTTGCCGTGTCTACCTCAATGTGTGACGACTACAATACTGTATCAGCTTTGGACTCTATTTCAGCCAATCAAACGCAATTTAATTTAGAATTTCGTAAATTATTAAAAACTGGTGCTAGTTTTTTTTATAAAAATCTTTGCCTAGCAAAATTCTGTACATTAAATTATAAAGAAAAGCTTATTAATTAGTTATTCTTTATTATAAAATTGAATAAATACTTGTTGCAGTTTAAAGCAATTTTTAAAACTGGTAAAATACTTTTTTGAAAAATTTGCAGTCAATCAGCGTTACTGTTAAGAATTTTGAAAAAGTGTCCAAAAATGGAAATTTCAAA
This sequence comes from Protocalliphora azurea, assembly GCA_932274085.1. NCBI lineage: Eukaryota > Metazoa > Arthropoda > Insecta > Diptera > Calliphoridae > Protocalliphora > Protocalliphora azurea. The sequence goes on from OW026520.1 coordinate 81,305,604, forward strand.
AAATAAAGTTGTCAAAAAGGGCCTTTTTAAAACACAGGGGTCAACTGCTTCAATAGCTAAAAAACTACTTAAAATTTGTTTATTTGATAAAAACAAAAAATATTGCATTTAAAGAAAAACTTCTAAGCTCAATTTTGCAAAATAATTTAATTATAATAATTTTTTTAACTGAAAAAATAAAGACTTATTCATAAAAATTATTAACATAAAATTCGCTTTTTATTAATTAAAATTTTGTACGAGGTCTTCGCTCGGACTCCAGCCTTACAAGCCCGTCTAATAAATTGTAAATTTAAAACAACCTCAAAATAAATTCTTCATTCCAATTAACTAAGTTTCTCGTCATTTATCACATAGTTTCTTGTTCATCAGCACATAAATAGTAAAAAACAACAAGAATTGGAAACGAAAATCAATCAGAAAGCTTCACAATCATTATTGACCATAAATTCGCAAACAAATAATTTCAACTTAGACTTATGTGAAGTCTTTATATCTGCCTAATCCAATTTTGTTGAATTTCTTAAATACGTACACAAATGAAAACATTCCATCTCAATCAACGCACAGTGGGGTCAAACGCACATTTTTTTGTAATAAATCTGAATCTCCTAAACTACTGGTCGGATCAAATTGAAATGTATGGAAGAGTTGTAGAGGAGGACCTAAGCTTTCAGAAAAATCATCTTGTAGTCACCCTGTGATAACACGAGATAAGCTACAGGGTGTCAAAGTTGACTACCTCGAGTATGTAAAAGTTAAAAAAAATCGTAACTTGTACAAATGAAGTCCGATTTTAAAGATTTTTATATTTCTGGAAAGTGCTTTGCAAGATAAAGAAAAAATAAGCTTACTCATCTAAGTTATCTCTTACAGTTAAAAAGATATTTACGCTTGAATTTTGAATTTTTGATTTTTTGGCTCGACTTTCTTTCGTTTTTCGGGAATAAGTCCGGAGATATATGAGGAAAAAATTTTTTAAAAATATTTTGTAATTTGCTACATATTTCAAAATAATATGCTGAAAGAAGTTTTGGATTATCTCAATTCATCTAGACGTGAAAAATATTCGAAGTCAGCACTTTGAAATTGGCATGAAAAATGGCAATTTTTTTACAAAAATATAGTACAATTCATTCACTTTTTTCTCAAAGTTCCGTTAATAAAAAAATTTTTTCCTTATTAATTTCAAAAGATAAAGCTTCATAAATGGTTAATAAAGAAATTTTGAATTGATTTAAGTTTGCACCCTACATCCAGCATTGGCCGAAAATTGTCAATTTTAAAAAATAGTTTCATTTTTATCGATTAATAAAAAAAAATGTCACGCCAGCTTTTTTAAATTTGGTACCCATATTTTTTATAGAAATAGATTTAGAATGATTTAACACTAAACTGGTTCCCGCCCGGCCAAAAACGAATGCAGGAGTGGAGATTTTATGTTAAAAGTCAGTTTTTTTAACGACTATTTTTAAAAGCATATTAAAAGCATATTAGCATAATATTTTTAATATTATTTCTTATATAATGTATAAAACATAAATCAAGCTTTCATTTTTTTTCCAAAAATAGCTGAAAATCCAAAAAAATTTAATTTTTTTAATACAACTACACTAATTTTGCAAATACTTTAAAAATGTTAAAAGAATATAAAAATAGACTTATTTACCAATTCAACGATATATAAAATGTTGATATAGGTCATTTAATAATAGTAATATAATGGCCTCAAAACTACCAAGTCACGTCAAAAGTTGCAAAATTCACTATTTTGTTCCGTATTTCCATATGTGTGTATACGTAACACTCAACTGCATTGCTTATTTTTGTTACGAGATAATAATATTTATTAATGAATTTATTTAAAGTGTTCATAATTTTTTTCTACTGAAAAGGTTTTTAAAATGACCTAAGTACATAAATAAGTATATTTTCCTTCGTTTTTTATTACATTTTTTTAAGTTTTTAAATAATTTACCTAGCTACTTAATTAATGTATTATAACAAAAATGATTTTTTTTACAATCGCATAGGTACATTTTTTGACGTACCTGTTTAACACTACAGGTCATAAAAATAAACTGAATGAAATTGGGGGTTTTGAGCAAAAATTTAAATTTTTTAATTCATTTTTGCCTGTCACCATTTACCTGATATAAATATTCTTTTTCTATATATAAGTTTCCTTATAAATATGCAGATTTATTAGTGAATTTGCCATTATGGAGATTACATTAAAACACTTTTCTATTTGCAAAGTAATCTGGGATAATCTATCTGATATTATAAATCGTCCAGAAAAAATAAGAAAACTCATTGATACAGTAGTATCTTTTGGTTTAACTCTTACTGCAGAAGACAGTTTAAAGCTCGAAAATTTTTATAAATCATACGAAAAAATGATGCAAGCTTCAGATTTGTCAATACCAAAGTTCAAGAAGAAAAATGAAGAGTGGTTGGAGGGAGAAATACCAATTTTCATCGGAAAGCAGAAAAAGGGTCGACCAAAAAAAAGTTACGATGAAGTTCAGCTAAGAACAAAGAGGACCAAACAGGAATCTATTCTAAATTCACATACGAATGCCGAAATAAAAGATACATTTAAAGCTTTAGTAACACGTACGCAACCAAAGGAAGTAGAAAAAGTTATAGATGTGTTACCAACAGCTTCTCCCAATCGATTATATCGGATAATCCAAAGCATAATGACACCGAAATCAACATCGTCCTTTACCTCTGAAGATGCTTTAGCTCTAATATTAAATTTAGGATTATCAAGAAACCAATACGAGATTTTGAGGAAAAGGAATGATATCTTTCCCAGTAGCAAATCAGTGAGAGAAGCGAAAAGTAATATTTTACAGCCTATGGAGCACCCGGTTAATGCTTCTGTTAAAAGTGCTAAAGTTAATATATTGCAATTACTTGAAAATACTGCCTCTAGAATTATATCTACCTTCAGCAATGATAACATTGAAAAATGCAAAGACTCTGAACTTATTTTAATATTTAAATGGGGCTGCGATGGAACATCAGGATTTTCGGAATACAAACAACTGGATGGAAGTAATTCTGGAAATAATTATTCCTCGCTGTTTATAGCGTCTCTGGTACCACTTCGAATGCGCTTAAATAAGCCTTCCTCATCGACAAGAAATGACTCGCTTTTTGATGATATATGGATAAATTTAACTCCAGGTTCCAAATTTTTGTGCCGTCCAATCCTTTTTGATTACACAAAAGAAACCACGGTTACAATAAACAGCATTGTCAACCAATTGGAAGAAGAAATTAAAGCATTGCCCCCAATATATGTAAAAGTATCAAACAGAACTATTAAAGTTACATTTCAACAACAATTAACGATGATTGATGGAAAAGTTGCAAACGCTATAACAGATACAACATCTACATGGAAATGTAATATATGTGGAAAAATAAGTTCACAATTTCAGGATAATTCTGAAGTCTTTGTTAATAAAAATTCTTTAAAATTTTGAATATCACCACTCCACCCAAGGATAAGATTTTTGGAGTTCTGCTTACATCTGTATATGATATGAAGTACAGAAATATTCCCGGGCAGGAAAATGCTACAGTAAAAAACAATTTGGAACTTCACGAATTACGAAAAGAGGAGAAGAAAAGATTTCAATTAGAATTCAATTTGTATTTTGCCATTGGGAGAGCTAACAGAGGAAGCACAGGAAGCCCGAAATAAAGATGTTAAACATTTCCGACTCTTCAATACCCGACAATGTTCGAAAATAGCGCAAAATATGGACTTAATGGAATATTTATTAATATCATCAGATCCAGTTATATATTCTATAAGAACACGATGGCTACCAAAAATCACTCTTGAAATAGAAAAAGAGGATTCCGAAGCTAAGGAAGTTAAAAATTTGCTAACGTTTGATGTTTCTGATTATTTTCAAGAAAATCTCTAATAATATCTTCGATAATATATTCTTAATAAAATAAATATACGGGATATATGTATAATAAGTATGTAAATATGTAGAACAAATTAAATAAACATTACTCAAATAAAGAATTTACTACTTTATAATAAATAATATATACCTACATAATACATTAGAAAACTAAAATGTTACGTATACACACATATGGAAATACGGAACAAAATAGTGAATTTTGCAACTTTTGACGTGACTTGGTAGTTTTGAGGCCATTATATTACTATTATTAAATGACCTATATTAACATTTTATATATCGTTGAATTGGTAAATAAGTCTATTTTTATATTCTTTTAACATTTTTAAAGTATTTGCAAAATTAGTGTAGTTGTATTAAAAAAATTAAATTTTTTTGGATTTTCAGATATTTTTGGAAAAAAAATTTATTTTTGAAAAATGACCAAAAATAGGTTATTGGAGCTATTTTATTGATTTTTTTAGGAATGAAAGCTTGATTTATGTTTTATACACTACATAAGAAATAATAATAAAAATATTATGCTAATATGCTTTTAATATGCTTTTAAAAATAGTCGTTAAAAAAACTGACTTTTAACATAAAATCTCCACTCCTGCATTCGTTTTTGGCCGGGCGGGAACCAGTTTAGTGTTAAATCATTCTAAATCTATTTCTATAAAAAATATGGGTACCAAATTTAAAAAAGCTGGCGTGACATTTTTTTTATTAATCGATAAAAATGAAACTATTTTTTAAAATTGACAATTTTCGGCCAATGCTGGATGTAGGGAACTTTGAGAAAAAAGTGAATGAATTGTACTATATTTTTGTAAAAAAAATAGCCATTTTTCATGCCAATTTCAGAGTGCTGACTTTGAATATTTTTCACGTCTAGACGAATTGAGATAATCCAAAAATTCTTTCAGCATATTATTTTGAAATATGTAGCAAATTAAAAAATATTTACCTCATATATCTCCGGACTTATTCCCGAAAAACGAAAGAAAGTCGAGCCAAAAAATCAAAAATTCAAAATTCAAGCGTAAATATCTTTTTAACTGTAAGAGATAACTTAGATGAGTAAGCTTATTTTTGCTTTTCTTGCCAAGCACTTTCCAGAAATATAAAAATCTTTAAAATCGGACTTCATTTGTACAAGTTACGATTTTTTTTAACTTTTACATACTCGAGGTAGTCAACTTTGACACCCTGTAGCTTATCTCGTGTTATCACAGGGTGACTACAAGATGATTTTTCTGAAAGCTTAGGTCCTCCTCTACAACTCTTCCATACATTTCAATTTGATCCGACCAGTAGTTTAGGAGATTCAGATTTATTACCAAAAAATTAGCGTTTGACCCCACTGTGCAACGTTCAGAAAAAGTGAAGAAATAAAATCGTTTTTTAAAAAACAAATTTGTATGGATGAAACCACAAACATTAAAGCCCGATACATTGTAAATGTATTATTGGAGTTTTGGATCATAACGCAAGTTTTTGATTAATATTGTAAAACTTGAAAGTGTGAATCACGAACAATTGCCTGTATATTTAATGATTCAGTTAAATTGTTGTGGGAGAACTTTAATAAAAATCAAATTCTTTTATATTTATCGGATGCGGTTCCATACATGGTAAAATCAGCAATCCACTAAGCATTTTTTTGCAAAAAGAGGTGCGTAATAATTTTGATCACATTGATTCGTGATTTAATATGGTAAATAGATATATTTGAAAGCCCATACATGCGCCTCAAAATTAAAAGAAAATAATCCAAATTTTCTACTTCCTCCTCAACCAGTTATTACGAGATGATCATATTGGTGCTGTAAAATATTGCAAACAATATCTTGACGATTTCAAAAAAGCTGTGGATGAGTTGAATGATAACGATTCTAAAGATAGATAGGGCGGAAAGCCCTATTGCTGAAAAATAAAATTAAATTTGTCAGCTCTTATTAAAAAAATAAAATATTTTAGAAAATTAAAAAAAATTCGAGCTCAATTATTCTACTTTCAGATGATGTTTCAAATATGCTCCTATCCAGAGTCCAAAAAGAAAAAAAAGAAATCAAATTTTAATTGAAATTTGTTTTGATTTTTTTTTTAAATAAAAATCGAAAATAAAAATCAGTTTGTTAGTTTTAAAATATAAATGAAAAAATAATCAAACGATAAGTTTTATATTTTCAAATAAAAATAACAAATGTTTTAAGATTTTTATTTTTGTTTTTCAACAACATAAATATTATGTATTTAAATTTGCATTAAAATGTATTGGAAATAGATACTTTATTAATACGCAGGCAAAGTTTTTTTAATAAACTTCGACCATTCCACGATTTCTGTGATATCTTTGGCATGTAATGTATATTGCCTTTTAAACTATCATTTTAGAATTATTTTAATTATTTCCAATAAATCTTCAGATATTCCTTGAAAATCTCTTTCTGCCTGAAATTTTGGAATTCTCTAGTTACCAACCACTTTATGTTAATTGCAGCAGTAAAAACATCAATACAATTCCCTATGAGAATATAATCAAATGGATCATTTATGCATTTCCCAATATTAATTTGAAGTCTCTAGGAACGCCACCACTTCTCATTCCAAAGATTAGAATTTTATTTATCGTTAAAAGAAATAAGTAACCAACACAGATTAATTAGCATATAAACCTGATATTTACAATTACTTACAGGCTAGCATACATATTTTTCTTAAAGCTATTTACAATAAAATGTTTCTCATAATCATTCAATAATAAAGTCTTATTATTTAACTAAGTTAAAAATATTCCTCTTAATGCGGATTGGATTTGCAGAGAAATCAATATATAGATAAAAACTGTTGAATTAATTGCATATACGTCTCACGGAATCAAATTGGTTCAAAAATATTTGATTTTTAAAGGAGTATAATTTCTAGTTGTTTGATTTGGGATTATGAATTTGATCGTTTACTAAATTAATTACAAATGAAATATTCATATATTTTTTCCTACTTTCAAGAGTAGAGATATTAATAAGTTGTAATCGACTTTCATATGATGGTAAATTAATATTAGGATTCCATAAAATATTACGAAGACAAAGTAAGAGAAATTGTTTTCGGACCGATTGAATTTTCTTTACATGAACTTCGTATTGAGGATCCCAGACCACGGAAGCATATTCCAGGATTGGTCTTATGAGAAATGTGAATAATTGCTTGGAAACGTAAGGATCATTAAACTCTCTGCCCCAACATTTGAGAAAACCTAGAACTCCTTTCGCCTTATTAAAGATTTGCGAAACGTGGTAATTAAAAGACAGTTTACAATCAAGTAATACGCCCAGATCAAGAAATTCGTCGACTAGATCGAGTTGATATTCACTTATTGTGTATCTACAGAGTACTGGACTTCTTCTGTAGAACATCATGATAGGAATAGTTAAAGCTATGGAACAGCTTACATCGTCAGCATATATTGTAGAATTCTTAATGCAAGCTGGTAAATTATTTATAAATATTAGGAATAATAAGGGCCGAGATAACTACCTTGCGGAACACCGGATAAAATAGGAATGGTTTTCGGTACACATTTTCTAAATAATACACATTGGTATCTATTTTTAAAATATGTAGAAATTCATTTAAGAAAAAGAGGAGAAAATCCGAGTTTATCCAATTTGAACAGTAGGAGATCATGATTTATTTTATCGTAAGCTTTACCGAAATCTATGTATATTGTGTCTGTCTGTAAACTGCAATCAAATGCAGTTATAATTGAGGTTGTGAAATCCAAAAGGTTGGTAATAGTGGAACATCCTTTTCTAAATCCATGCTGGAATGTGGAAAGATAATAAAAAACTTGATGCGAAAGGATTTCAGTATCTATCTTTTCGAAAAGTTTTGGAATAACACTTAATTTAGCAATACCTCTATAATTGGAAATGTTGGACCTGCTTCCGGATTTAAACAAAGGTATAATATAAGATTTTCTCTAAACTTCAGGAAATTAACCACTAAATATTGATATGTAGAATAAGGATTTTATTGGAGATATAAGAGAATGTAAACATTTTAAAAGAATGAAGCTTGGAAAACCGTCTGGTTCACATTTATCAGAATATTTTAGATTCTGTACAGCTCTCAGTACCACTGTCAATAGTGTTATTAGGTTTTCAGGAGAACGTAAAAGCTATTTTATTTTCTAAATTTCTTTAAAACTTATGCGATTAGTTGGTACCTTATTACAATTACTACAGATATTACGTACACAAAAATCGGGATGATTAGGTACAAGAGAGCAATAATAAAATCTTTCACTACACATAACTCATTTTGATGGAACATTTTTAGTAAAATTATTTTTTGACTTAGAAAATTTTTTACACACGTGTTTTGGTTCGTAAAACATTACTTTTTGAAAATTTGATAAACTTCCTAAGAAATAACTTATTCAATATGGATATGGATTCGAGTGGTGTATGTCTTCTTTTTAATCCGATTTATTGTTCTTTTTTTATTTTTTTTATTAAATGTTCAAATATGTAGTAGAAAAATTATAATATAAAAATTAAAAAATTTATTAATTTTTTAAGTTAATAGATATCAATTAAAAATTAATAAATTAGTGACTGCTTATATTATCTCCAAAAATCCCCAATAAATAATACCTTTAAAAGATTATTATAAAATACGTGCTGCAATCCATTGCAGATATTCAGTTTTGGGTAGATAAATTAGCTAAGTAGTCAATATTGAAAAAGAAAGTTTCCTATAGGTTTTCAAAAAAATGAGAATGATTTGTATCAATAAACATTTTAGGGAAATAATTGACGTCATTTTTATAGTTAATGCAAATACCGAGGATTAAATTTTTATTTCTTCAAGGGTATGAAAGCATGATAAATTAAGTTCCATTGATTCAATTATTTTTATACATTTTATTGAACTTTTAAATAACTCATTATAATATAAGTACTAGCTGAATGCCCCTACGTTTCAAGGAATCCTAAAAGTGATTGCATCACAAACAAACACACATTTGATTTTATGACAATAATATGAATAATTATTAAAGACTTCTATATTATTGATTACTACTGGCGTAAACATAATAAAGTATCAATTGATCAAACACTATCCTCTCAGCAAATCCATAAATAATCATCTTGTTGCAGAGATTGGCACTAATTTTTTAACCTAACGGTATCATATTTAATATAACAGTTATTTTTTTATTGTCTTCATTGCACTGTTGTTGAATAAATAACAGGCATATCTTACTAAAACTTAATATCGGGTGGAATATTAAGAAAAATTATAGAAATAAAATAAAAACTTCCAAAAAATCTCCAAAAATCCCCAAAACGTGAAATTCATCCCCAACAAATTGCCTAATCCTCAAACTTTCACCACTTCCAAAAAGAAATTCACAATTTGGGGAAAAATCCCCTAATTTGACAACATTGGTCTGGGTGTCTCACCTTGTACATTACTACATTTTCTTTACATAAAATTCATATAATATTGTTCAGAGTGTATTTTCCAGAACTTTTACCAGGATTTATTGAATTGAAATTTGAGTAATATTATCTTACTTATTTTAGTTGATCTTCCTTATTGACTATACTTTGGTCCATAACTTCTAAACTGAATGAATGTCCGCCTTACAAGAATAGGGAAGAGAGCTATGTTGGCATACATTATATTTAAGAGTTTAAAAATACAGTATTTTTGAGATATAATGGTTTAATTTTTATACTTTGTTAAATGAATCTTAATTGAATATTTAACGTCTAAAAATAATTTTCCTATAAGGCTACAAGGCGTAATCGTGAAGACATTTATAACGTGGTTTTGTCGTCGCCTGAGGTAACTTAGTCGCCTCCAGGGTCTTCTTACGGATCTACAACCCTTAAGTAATAAGACGTTTGATTTACCTTTTCTGGGGGTTAGAATAATACTTTATTTATTGAATACTTCAAAAATATTTCAGATACAAAAATTACGAGAGGATAGTTTCGATAAGTTCAGTTAATATCATTGACTTTATAATAGTCGTTTTCAATCGCTTCTTCTTCAACTAGGCTTATTTCGGTTCTCTCTTCTTCAACAAGACATATTTTGGTTCTTCGGCTTATATTAGGATTGCTTCGGTTATTTAGCTTATATTAGGATTGCTTCGGTTATTCGGCTTCTAGTAGGCTCGATTCAGTAGTAGGATCGGCTTTGAGCTTTCTGCTGCGACACACTCGGCTGTCAGACTGGTCCGGGTTTACGGCGGGATTGGTTTCTGGTTCAGGTGGCAGTGTCGGGCTCGAAGATTCTTGGTTCGGTAGTAGATTTAAGATCGACATCGTACGTTCGGTGGCAACTTCGGGAATCGAAGATCGTATATTTTTCTACAATACGTACAACGGTTTCTTAAAGCTAGTGTCTATCTACTTTTCAAACTATTATTACCATATACTTCTACGGGTTAATATTCTACTAAGAGAACGTGCAGCACGACGCCACTAGTGAGAAGGAGCAACCGCAATCACTCGTGAGAACGAGCAGCACGAAGACACTCGTGAGAACGAGCAGCGCGAAGCCACTCTTGAGAACGAGCAACCGAAGTCCCTCGTGAGTACGAGCAGCAGGAAACCATTCGTGAGTCATCCTAAGTCACTCGTGTAAAATTTATTTAGCAACCCAACCGAAGCTGAGCGTGCACAATACGATTATATTCTACTTTCGCAAAATCTAATTATATAAAATAATCTCAGAGACTTATATGCCGGATTCTTGTCTTTTTTGAATCGCCCCGACTGTAACTAAACTTTGTTTACTTATGCTAAGTCATGTATTAACTGAATGAGAGTATATGTATAACAAAAACTAAAGCAGTTGTTATACATGATTGTGTGTATGTAGTATTTACAGTAGGGGCGGTCCATGTAATTACCTATTACTAATAAAGTATTGAATACATTATTATTAAAAATAAAAATAATTAAAAACACATAAATAGTAAAGAAAAGGGAAAAATTGGGCAAAATGGAGGGGTATAGATTTCTTGGATATGGATTGAACGATTTTTTGTACGTTCCCTATACGTCTGATCTTTTGTTTTTCAATTGTAATACTAAATGTATTATGTATTCATATTGCACAAATGCGCAGTGATCCTAAAACAATACTTATTTTTGAGCGCAGACCTCCAAAGTTGGTAATCTCGGGTATGCAATTTTTCAAAAAATTCGCCAAAAATACATTTTTGATTAAATGCAAAAAATGTATATATAGATAGTCCTTGTAAATCTCTATAAAAAATATACTTAAGCGTGTCAGTTATTTCTTTTAGTTTTTGGCTAAGTTTTTTACAATTTTTTTTTTAACTTAAAGGCCTCAATATAGGCCCTAAATTTTTTTAGAAATATGTAACAAAGTTAATAGTAATATGTAATAGTTAATAGTAACGAAAGCAGCAAACACGATCATCCGACAACAAGTCAAAATCTAAATAAGGATTCAGTCGGATGGATATACCTATTACGCAAGGAGCAACTGATCGAACAATGTAATAACGCAGGAATACCAACCGTTGGCTTCACAGTCGAGCACCTAGCAGCAGAGAATTAGAGAAAGAGTTAACGACAGCAGAGAAGAGTATAATATCCGAAGGAGAAATATCATTACCTGTTCCCCGATTAGTTACAGCCCAAAAATTTTCGGATTTTGACATTATGAACATCGTACAACGGTGGAACCTTAAGTTTTCGGGAGAGACTGACGTAATAGAATTTCTAGAACGCTTAGAAGAGCTAGCCGATTGTCACCAGATATGTCCCGATCAACTCCTCCCATGTATGATAAGTATGCTCAGTGGAAATGCACTCAAATGGTTTAGGGTAAAAAGGGAAACTATCAACACCTGGCAGTCTTTTCGACAAGAGCTCGAGAGATTTTTCCTTCCGACTCGTTACCTCGCAAATTTAGAGCGGAACTTTTACAGCCGCAAAGAAAACAACAGAGAACGGGCGAAGGATTATATTTTGTCTATGCTTACCCTGTGCAGACGGCACCCTACTCTGCGGAAAATTAATCATCTAGATCGTATTTCCGATGGTCTCCGTACGGAATACCGGTACTATGTTCGTCGTAATGACTTCACTGATTTAGATGAACTTATAGCTATGACCGATGAATACGAAGCGTTAAAACAAGAAGAATGCTCGCAAACCTCGCACATGAATTGCCGAATATTGCCGCAACCCGCCGTCGTAAGAGCAGATACACACCCTCCGCTTCATACGATAACCAGCCGAGGTTTTCTATCTGAAGATGAGAAAGATGAGTTGAACAACCCCCTGCGAGAACACGATGGAAAAGGGCTAGGTACAGTCGACCCGACCATGATGCAAATAATTAACGAAGAGATTGATAAACACTTAGATGATGACCGTATAGAAACCCAACGTAGTGAATACAGTGCCCCGATAGATCTACCCCGAAAGAAACATAGTGGATGGATAACGTTAAATACCGCCAGTAAACCCGACGCGTACCCCCTTCCTCAGATTAATGCGATCAGGGATCAGCTTCGCGAGACAAAATTAATCAGTTCTCTGGACTTAAAACATGGGTATTGGCAACCACCTCTCAAGGAACCTCCCAAGCCTTATACAGCGCTCACTGTTCCAGGTAGAGGTTTATTCCAATGGAGAGTTACGCCCTTCATGTTACATTCTGCACCAGCTACTTTTCAACGCAAGCCCAACAATAAAATAACTTCTTTCATTCGTTCCCCAAAGAAGGGGGGAAATGTAACAAAGTTAATAGTAACAGCTATTTAAACTTTGTTACATAACTATAATATTTATATTTATTATTATGTTCTTTTATATATCTGCACCCCATTAACATTTCACTACTTTGCTCGTCTGTAACTACATTTGTTTACACCAATACATTAACGTATTTACTTTAGCTACTAACCATCATATCTTAGAGGGAATTAATAATTCTCATTTAGTTTGTTTGATTTTTCACATAAGTATTCTAAGGTTGGTTGAAGTAGTTGCGATTCGAGCGCTCTAGAATTTGCCACAACAAAAAAAGCTAAGACAGCTGATCTTACAATATAATCTGCCTTGCGCCCAAGACATCTGATATTGTGAAATCAGTCACTATCTCTCTGATACTCGGGGCAATTCCGAGCGTCAGTGCGATACCTTGCACAGCGACTTCGGTTGACTGTTTCGGTCACAGCGGCTTCGGCTGACTGTTTTGGCACAGCAGCTCCGGCTGACTGTTTTGGCACAGCGGCTTCGGCTGACTGTTTTGGCACAGCGGCTTCGGCTGACTGTTTTGGCACAGCGGCTTCGCAGCCAATAGAAGACTTTAGGGCACGGACTATAGATGACCAGGTTGAATTGATAGATCAGTGGATGTGTTCAGCTAACGACACCTTGCTTTGCCGATGTCGAAAGACTAGGTCCGGTAGGGTTAGTTGGTGGACCCGTGAGCTTGATAAGATGCGAAGGTCTGTCAGGCATCTCCGGATTCGTTTCCAGAGGGCCAGGCGCACCGGCGCGGATGATCTTGCTCAGCGTGAAGCTGACTATCGATCTGGCCTGAGGACGTACAAGGACAGGATTGTTAGGGTTAAGGAGGACGATTGGAGGAGTTTCGTACGGGACAATAGGGATGACCCTTGGGGTGCGGTTTATCGTATCTGCAGGGGTAGGAATAACAGGCAGGCAGACATAGCGTCTCTCCAGGTTGGTGATATTCTATTATCGACTTGGAGAGAATGTACTGACGAACTGTTGGGGGTCTTCTTTCCTGGTGCGGAGTCGGTCGACTACTCTCCTCTCATTAGGGAGATGGTCGGCCCTCCAAACTTAGACAGATCGGAAATTGCGGACAGTATTTGCCGGGTCAAGAGCAGGAAGTCTCCGGGTATGGATGGTATGACTGGAGAGATGTGTAAAAGCATCTGGAAGGCCATACCTGAGTACTTGGAGGCAATCTTTGGGAAGTGTCTTAGCGAGGGTTATTTCCCTGGGGCTTGGAAATGTGCTCGCGTTGTCGTTCTTCTGAAGTCTCCTGATAGGGTGAGGAGTAAACCTCGCTCTTATCGGGGCATCAGTCTCCTTCCGGTACTTGGAAAAGTGCTGGAAAGGGTCTTGGTGAATCGACTGAAGGAGGATGCCAATGAGGGTACTTCCGAGTTCCAGTTTGGCTTTAGGGAAGGTAGGAGCATTGAGGATGCATGGATACATGTTAGGAGAAGTGCTAGCGACTCGTCTGCCAAATATGTCCTAGGCATATTTGTGGATTTTAAGGGTGCGTTTGACTATCTCTCGTGGGATAGCGTTCTGCGTAGGTTGGACGAAGTGGGCTGTCGGGAGTTAGCTCTATGGAGGAGCTACTTCAGCGGCAGGAAGGCTTGTGTGGTAGGTGCCAGCGACACGGCTTGGAGGGACGTTGCTCGGGGCTGCCCGCAGGGGTCCATCTGTGGTCCATTTATATAGAACATTATGATGGATCCTTTGCTGGAGCGCCTTGGCCGTTCATACAAGTTGTGCGCGTATGCGGATGACTTACTTATCCTTGTGGAAGGCCAGTCTCGTGCTGAGCTGGAAGCTAGGGGTGAGGAGGTCATGCGTGACGTATGTGAGTGGGGCGATCGTGTGGGCGTCGAAGTGGCAATGGACAAGACCGAGATGATGTTGCTCAAGGGCAGATTATCTCGGGGTCGTCCTCCACTCATTCGGGCTGGCAGCGTTAGTCTCAGATATGCGACTCAGGTCAAGTATCTGGGAATAATGATGGGGGAGAGGATGAACTTTTTAGTTCATCTTACTCACGTTAGGGACAAGCTGACTGCTGTTGTAGGTAAGGTTAGGCGCATCCTTAGAAGTGACTGGGGCCTATGCAGGCGTGCTGTCCGTACTGTGTATGAGGGCCTTTTCGTCGCTTGTGCGGCGTTCGGTTCTCCTGTGTGGTATGAGACGGTCATGTCTGTTGCTGGTAGGGACAAGGTCTTGTCGTGTCAGCGGGTCGCTATGTTAGGGTGTATGCCAGTTTGCCGGACAGTTTCGACTGACGCTCTGCAGGTCCTGTTAGGTGTAGCACCCCTTGACTTGGAGGTAATACGTCGTGGTATTATATTCAAGATCAAGAAGGGCTACCACTTCTTGCTCGTGATTGGGTTTCTGCTGTTGATCTGGTGAATGGGGAAGTTAGGCGAAATAAGGCACTCCTAGATGAGTGTCTTGTTTCTAGATGGAGGACGCGGTGGACGGACAGTGACAAAGGGAGGGTAACGTATGAATTTATACGGGACGCGGACTTTGTACGTGGACGCCCAGACTTTGGTTTCGGCTTGAGTCTGGGATTTTTACTGACGGGACATGGCTCACTCAATGCATTTTTGCATAAGAGAGGTCTGTCCGACACTCCGGACTGTGGGTGTGGGAGGGGACAGGAAGATCCGTGACACGTAATTCTTACGTGCCCCTACTATGATGACATTAGGGATTTAGGTGGTATGGGTATTGCTCATACTGGGGCGGGATGGGATTATAGTAGGGTCTTAGAGGACAATAGGACATTGGCGAGGTTGGGTGCGTTTGCGCGTGAAGTATTTGCTAGGAGAAGTAGGAGACTTAGCGGAGGTGGCTCTCTGCAGAGCCATTCTTAGTTGTTGGGCTCCGATGTCGCCGATGTTGCCCCTTCTGCGATTAATGTCTGTTCCAGCTGTTGCGGTTGTCCCTGCCGATCCCGGTTGTTGTAGTGCGGTGGCTGTGGCTCCCGTAGGCCTTGCCTGGTTTCTTATTGACGTTGCTGGTTGTGTGTCCTGTGCGTTCGCTTGGGCTTCTGGAGTACTGGGGTCATCCGTGAGGGTGGCCTAGTCTAGTGTTGTCATTGTCGTCTGTTGTTCGTATTGTCCCTTGCTGGTGTCACACCATGTGGCCAATGAGTCGCCCGTGAGGGCGATTGTTAAATGTCAGTGTGTCCTTTGTGTGTGTGCATACTTGTTGATGTATGTTGTATGTTTGATGTTGGCGTGGCGGGCCACCAGTCCCGAACTATTTGGAGTTCAACTGGTAGTAGTCAATTATGGCTACGAAGTCCGACCGGTGACTTAATACTGGAACCACGGGTGTCAGGAGCCCCTGGAACTTGTTTCCAGCCTGACAGTTGGAGTGGCCCCCTGGGGAGCTTTTCGTGGTGGCTGTGGTTTAGACCCAAATCGCGGGTAGAGCGTGAGCTCAGTGTGGAGTTGCATTGCAATCGGGTGCCGTGACCCATAGATCGGAAGGAGTTTTAGATAGGCTCCGCTCCTGACCAAGGGGGAAGGCATGTCCAAATACATGTCTTCAAATTGGTACTCAGGTGTAGCAGTTTGTTGCATCTGGGGGCGTTGGTGGGCGCATTGTACTCACCCGGTGTTAAGACCACCGTGGGGTTGGGCCGTCAGGCAGGTACCCACGTAAATCTAGAACACATCTGTTTCTCTTAGATTAAGTCTGAATTTGTAACCTAGATTTAAGGAATTGTATTATTTAAATTAGTATTCGTAAGATATCTTTAAGTATCATAAACGATCCGGCGTGCTGCATAATACCCGAGGGAACCGAATCTTCGATCCAGCATCTACCAGTAATAGAACCCGATTCACCCGAGAAGTACCCGACTGAGTCCCTGCGTATCATCGTGCCGCCGAATCTCCGATCCAGCATCCACCAGTAATAAACCCGATTCACCTGAGAAGTACCCGAATGAATTCCAGCGTATCATCGTGCTGCTAGTAATTTATCTAACACAAAATATTTATAAATACTACCAATAACCGAAACATTGAATTATTAAATAAAGATATACTGTATATTCGAACCCCGGAAAGGGTAAACAAATTGTGTTCTCACTTAAGGTTCGTGGATCCCGTAAGTCGACCCTGGACACAACTGAACTACCTCAGCCGACGACAAAACCACGTTACAAATATCCACTGGATTTTTTATAAAATTCTAAATAATAAATCTGTAAAAATCATATACATCTATATATGTACATCTGAAGTTGAAACTTTAAAAAATTTCAGATTTTTGAGGTTAGTTTCCAAAGAGGTGGTACAATTTCACTTTTAAAATATTTATTTTTTTTTTTGGTCCGGACTGCAGTCCTATCCAAACTTTATCAATCTTGAAAAAGTTTTTAATTTTATTTTTTTGTAAAATTCTCAAATGCCAAAGCCGAGATCAACAAAAAATTATATTGGCTACATACCCCCATATGTTGTTTAAACACGCGAGAAATATTTTCTGAGCCATGCCTTTTACAACGACGGGGTAATCATTTTAATGAAAAAAGTCAATTTTTGAAGCAAGTTTTCACCGGACTGGGATTTTGGATATTTTGGTACGAAAAGTGGAGTTTTTTAAATCCCTGCAAAAATTTCACTGTGTAAATTTTATTTAAGTCCAAATCCATGGTCTGAAGAAACTTTTACCGCATTTAATATATTTCTATTTGCTGTAATTCTCCACAATTTTACGAGTTTAGAGATACCAAACATTTATATACACAACTTACATCTGAACCACAAAATAGGAATAAGCCTTGCAAGTTTTTTAAATTTTTCGTATGATTGTATGAAAAATGCTGACATGTTACAAGTACAGACATAATGTAAAGGTAACAAAAGAAGTTAACATTACACTGCTGCTCATGCTGTCTTTACATTTTTCGTAAAATATATGGGAAAAGTGCTAAAAATTATCTAGGTTAACAAAGTTTTTGTTAGTTTTAAACAAAAGTATAAATATCTTAATGAAGTACTAGAAAATGGAGAATCATAATTAGTGACATTAAACTAAATGCGGTTAAATTTTTAATGTTAATATTTGGACCTAAATAAAATTTAAACAAGCAGTGGTATTACAATATAATTTGGGTCGATATAGATAAACTTGTTCTAAAATCAGGGAATTAAAAAAACCCATTTTTGTATTAAAACACCACTCCGGAAAAAACTTGTTTCAAAATTGACTTTTTCCGTTTTAAAAGGTATGGCTCAAAAAATAGTTCTTGTGTATTCAAAAATTCTGTAATCCAGAACAATCCTTTTTGGAATTTTTATTTTAAAGTTTCAATTTCAGATTAATACAACTTTTTATCGGATAGATATATTTATATGATTCTTGCAGCAGTATCATTTGGAATTTTGTATCCACTAGGATATTTTCAAAAAATTTTAGGGCCCAAGTTTAAAAAATTAAAAAAAATCAGGCCAGAGATGAGAGTAAATTTTCCAATAGTTCTTCTACCTAAATATCTCTTAAACTAAAAGAGATAACTTAGATGTGTCAGCATGTTTTTTGTAGAGAGGACTACCAATAGGTAAATTTTTTTACATTCCATTCATAAATGAATTTTTAAAAAAATACACACTCAAGGTTACCAAATTTGGAAATCTACCCTCCCCCTGACACACTAGGGAGCTATGCTCCACAAAATCAACAATAAAACACTTTAGCTCTGATCTTGTGAAAATTTATTTCGATACTTCCAATAGTTCGCAAGTTATAGTATTATTTCCAAAAAAAGCGTTTTGGGATCATTGTGCTATTGAAATCAACAAGATCAGTTCATAAATGTGTAACGTGGAAATAGTATATTCAACATTACTATTTTCCGGTACATATTTCTTCAACTATTTATTCATGAAATTACTATAAATTTTCCTTCTATATATCATGATTTCACTATATAATTTATGTATTTTAATATTAGTGATTAATTTTATTCACATGCTAAAATATTGAATAAAGTAATTGCTTAGTTGTTCAGTTCATAAATTATCTCAGCCGATGACAAAACCATGTTATATAATTATTATTTTTTTTTGTCGTCCGCTGAGTTAACTTGTTCGCCTCTAGGATCTACTTACGGACACACAAACCTTAAGTAAAAAAACGTTTGATTTACCCTTTCTGGGTGTTAAAATAATTTTATCTTAAATGATTATTTAATTTATTTAAAATACAAAAAATATATAGATATTACGAGAAAATAACTACGATAACTTCAATAATTAATAAATGTCGTCTTTGATCGCTTCTTCTTTGACTAGGCTTATTTCAATTCTTCCTTCTTCTTCAACTTGGCTTATTAAGTTCTTCGGCTTATATTAGTTTCGGGCGGTTATTCGACTTATAACAGGCTTATTCGGCTTCAACACACTTGGCTGTCAAACTGGTTCGGGTTTACGGCGGAATCGGCTTTTGGTTCGGGTGGCAGCTTCAGGTATCGGAGATCGTATATTTTTCTAGAATATGTACAATGGTTTCTTAAGCAAATGTCTAGCCACTTCTCAAACTACAGCTACCATGTATTTCTATGGGTTAATACTCTACTAAAACAGGCGACACGAAGTCACTTGTGGGAACAGCTAACCGAAGTCAGTTTGAGAACGAGTAACCGAAATCACTCGTGAGAACAGTAGGGGCATTCAACGTAATTACTTATTGCTAATAAGGTATTCAATATATTAATATGTGAATAAAATTAATTACTAACATTAAAATACATAAATAATTTAGTGAAACCATGATATATGGAAGGAAAATTGATAATAATTTCATGAATAAACTTTTTAAGAAATACGTAGGGGAAAATTGTAATGTTGCGTGCACTATTTCTACGTTTTTGAAGCCCTTGTTTAAGCTACGGATTTCGCTTTTATATAGAAAAATTATACATATTTTTATAAAATTGACTTAACCATATCTGTCCATAAACAACCGAGTTATAGGCAAAAATCTGAAAAAATATTAAAAATACTACACAAACATATATAAAAAGCATTGCAATGTCTTTCAATGTTGTAGTTTTTTAAGTAAGCAAACGATATAGTTATTGTTTATATATACACGCAATAATTTTTTATGTATGTTTGCCCTGCAAACATTTTCTTTTCCGGAAGTCACTAAGAAGAGTCTTCCAGAAGTTGAAATTCATCGCCAAAACTATTGCTAAAGTATCATAAAAATCATCTTCAGTCCGAAAGAACTGTTCTTCGTGAAAGTGTCTTCCAGACGAGTCGATTAAGACACTTCTAAAAATGTCGTAAAAAAGTCTTTTGGAAAATGCGGAAAATGCTCTCAGAAGGGTCGTCTTAGTATCTTCTAGAAGATGATTTTCAACTTTTACTATATTTGTATTTATAATTAAAATTAATGTTTTTATATAAGTTAAAACGTCTAATAATACTGACCCTATTCCAACCATTCAAACAGTCCAACATAATTGCCAGTAACTTTCACTGCAAACTAGTCTAATTTCTTTCGTTTAATTAACAGGAATAGGCAAAGGGTTGGCCCCAACTTTAACTTTGTAGTGTTCCCATAAAGGGGACACTTTAACTTATATCATAATTATTTTTATTTTATTTATTAAATAAAGAAATAAAATGATATTAATTTTGTATAAAGGGAAATCTAAATAAAATCCTCAGGAGAACCTTCTTCTCAATTTTGTTATTCTTTAAAAGAATAATAATAAATTAATAAACATTTTTATAATTAAAATATATTTTGATTATCTTTTATGCAAAAAATGCGACAAGACAAATTTACATGCGTGATTTTGTACTGTTTTAAATATGCAAATACTTGTTTGATTAACGGAGTTTTTCTACAATATATTAAAGTTGTGAGAAGTCTGATATTATCAAATAAAAGTTTAATAATTCTTACTTACTTACTTTTATAAAGTATTCTTTGTTGATAATTTAGAAAATATTATTTTAATAAACTATAAAAAACGCTTAATTATCAGGAAAATTTTTCATCTCATATTTAATGTTACTGACAAACTATATCATCGTTTTCTCTTCGTCAAAAACTGACAATCTTCCTAACACACGCCAAGAAGGTTAATGTGCAATAATAATGTATTTCTTTTTTTGTTAAATCGATTATCGTCGTATTATCTTCCAGAAGCGACTACAAGGTATTCTTCTGGATGATGAAAGGGCGATAGCAATGTATTTTGTTTTTTACAGACTTCTAACAATCATTTAGAAGTTGCTAATTAGTGACTTCTGGACGATTAATGCGCAATGGTAATGAATTTTATTTTTGTAAATTTCGTGCAATCTTCTAACAATCGTCTAGAAGCCACTAAAAGACGACGTTCGTACGAATGGCAACAAATTTATCTTCCAAATGTTTAAAGGGTATACGTTTCTTAGTTAGAAATGGAAGCATTGCAATGCCTCAGTGTCGTTGTTGTTTTTTGCATAAGCATTTATATACATACAAACATACGTATATAAACTTATTAGTCATTTTTGTATAAGCAATCAGTGGTTGTCGTTTGTATATACACACGAAGATTTATATAAAGCATTGCAATGACTATTAGTGCAGTATTATTCAAGGACAAAAACTAATCATTATTCTGGAAATTTTAAACAAAAAAATCAGATACAAAGAAAAACCTTATAAAGTGTTAAATACAGAAATGTAATCCTCAAAACAAGTTCTATGAAATCCGGAATGATTTTTTTTTCGGATTTTTATTCAAAAAAAACCCCGATTTTAATGATTATTTTTGATTTTTATTTTTTCGCTTAACATAATGATTAACTTTAATGATTGTAAAATGATTTTTAGTAAAAAAAATACTTTTCTTTCCTCTATTTTTGTGTAAAGCACTGTGAAAATCCAAATTTTTATTAAAAATCAAAATTTTTAGTAAATATATAATTTTTTCCAAAAATTAAAAGTTTTACTAAAAAATTTCTTATGACAATCATCCTTTTCTTATAAAAATCTGATTTTTCCCTAAAAAACGAAATTTTTTACAAAAAATCTAATTTTTTATAAAAAAAATCGACAAAATTTTTTACTTTTAGTAAAAAATTTGATTTTTAGTAAAAATTTTGATTTTTAGTCAAAATTTTGATTTTTAGTAAAAATTTTGATTTTTTTTTTACTACAAATCAGGATTTTTACAAAAAATAATTATATTTTTTATGAAAAACAGATTTTTTCCTATAAGTATAACTTTTTACTAAAAATCTAATTTTCTGCTAATAATGAAATTTTTTACTAAAAATCGAAATTTTGATTAAAAATCAAGTTTTTTTTTTATTAAAAATCAAATTTTTTACTAAATATTTAATTTTTTTACTATAAATAAAATTTTTAACTAAAAATCCAATTTCAATTTTAAAAAATTAGATTTAGTAAAAAATCAAAATTTTAGGAAAAAATTTGATTTTTATTAAAAAAAAATTTGATTTTCAGTAAAAAAAAATTGATTTTTAGTAAAAATATTGATTTTTAGCAAAAAAATTTATTTTTAGTAAATTTTTTTTAATAAAAAATTCAATGAGAAAAAATTTGATATTTATTAAAAGATCGGAATTTTATTAAAATTTTGATTTTTATTAAACAAAATTTGATTTTTATTAAAAAAAATTTGATTGTTAGTAAAAAATTTGATTTTTAGTAAAAAATTGGATTTTTAGTAAAAAAATTAGATTTCTAGTAAAAAAATTGATTTTTAGTAAAAATATTCGACTTAGTAAAACAATTAGAATTTTGGTAAAAAATTTGATGAAGGTAATATATTTTTGATAGGCTTATTTTTTAAAACACTTGCCTTCTAGTGAATTAATCTAATTTATGATGAAAAATCTTTTTTTATTAAAAATTGCATAATAGTTTCATTTTTCAATACATTAAGTTTTATCTTTAGAGCAAAAAAAATAAAACTCAAAAAATTATCGTTATAAGTTGAGCAAAAGAATAAAAATAATTATTTTTGAGAAAAAAAATTAATAAAATAAAAATCAAAAATAATTATTGTTATTTGTGCAGAAAAATAAAAATCAAAAATAATCACTATTTGTTGAGTTTTATTTCAAAATTAATAATCATTGCGGTATATATCTTTATTTCATGTTTCTTATAAAAAATTCAAAAAGTTCCATAGAAGAACGAAAAAGTACCACAAAGTCCCCTATTATGGATTCTCATTCACTACGGAAGCAAATTAGGTCTTTGATACTAAATATAAATGAAGTTAACATTTAACAAATCGAAATGTGCTTCAGTTTTGTCTCGCATGAAAAATTTATATTTCATATTCCTTTGATTTTTTACTTTAAATAAAGAAACTCAATTCTTTTTGCTTTGTTTTAAAGAATTTGGGGTCTAGTGAAAAAAGTAAAAAAAAAAATTGAAATCAAAACGATTTTCCCGGCTTTATTCACCTATATATTAATAAATGCTAATCCGTGCTTTAGTTTTGTCTGCCACTGTATGTTCAATTCTTTAGTGATTAAAAACCAATAATAAATACAATTGTTTACTATAATTTCAGCAAAATTGCAAAAAATGGGTGGACAATTTTTTAAATTATACATCCCACTTTACCCCAATGCAGTTTTAATTAATTACCATTATTTAGCATTATGTTTTTGGGGCAATAGCTATTTGCGATTGAAATATGTGAAAAATATAGTATTCAATTTTGTATTGACCGATTGTAAAATGCTATTGATTTGGATCTCTTCCTCAGAAAGAAACTTTTTTAACATATTTTGTTTTCTTGCGCTCGAAAAGCAATACACAGTAGCGATAAAGCTCTGAGATAGAAAAGGTATTCTATTTCTGTTTAATGTAATGAATTTATTCATTCTCCATTCTCCCTTCAACCATATAGTTACATCAACACTTATTTTTATTATAGCTGTGTTCGTATACTTGATAATTATCACAAAATGTTGCTGGAAGTTGCAAAATCGCGATCGTTTACTTTAAAAATCTTGCAAGTGAGAGCATGAGAGAGATAAAATTTGGCAGTTCATTGATAGAGAACTTGAGGAAAGCTCTTGGATGTTTTTCTTCTATCAATAAAACATATGTAAAAAAAAAAACAAATTTGTCTACATATGTAAACAAAGAAAATAAAAATATAAAAACTTAAATTCCCTAAAAATTTGGAAGAATAAATGTAATAAAATATTAAGCTATCAGTTAAAATTGATATTTATTTAGATTTGTGTTAAAAAATTATATACAAATTCTTCATAAAAGTTTTTATTTGTTGTTCAAAATCCCTTTAAAAGATGCCATGTTAGCTTTTTAAGTTAAAGATTTTAAACTTTTAATTTACTTCTAAAAGATATAAAATGTAATTAAATTACTTGTAATTGCAATTAAAAAAAGTCAATTACAATACATGTAAATTAGTTTTATTTAAAATTTGGCTGTCATGTCATGTCTAAGGTATTCACACGAATAATGTTTGTTCTATTAATCGTCAAATTAAAATCGAATAATTGTTGGATTAAATTAAAATCAAAAATTTCGTGTAAAACTTTATTCGTATAAATTATGCCGATTAATCGATTAATTGGAATAAAAAATTAACTTCTTAACTAGTTTTAAAGTTTTTAATTTTATTTATTTACTTTTAAGAAATTTAGCTTTTTATACCCAATCCAAATCTAAGACGATCTAACGATATCTTTCCGTCTGTCTGTTGAAAGCAGGATAGTTCTCGGGGCGGACATTCTAGGAGGACGAAATTTGCCTCAAATATTAGCCTTATATAAGGTTTGTTTGGTATTGAAAATAAACAAAATCGATTCATAAACAAAAAAGTTATGGACCAAATACTAGAAAAACAGTGTATCTGTCAGTTTATACTTTTCTGCCGATATCTTTTACAAAAAAGCTTGTACATCAACGAAATTTTGCACAAATACTTCATGGACCAATGTAGGAAACCAAAAATGGGCGTGGTCCGGCAATTTTACCGCCCACTTCCTATATAAGTAGAAATTAAAAAAAATCTGATGGTGGGTATATTCAACCAAGCCGAACATTACATTCTCACTTGCTTGTATTAAATTTTTCATAGGCAACAAATTGGAAGATTTTGAACTCGATTTGGAAAAATATATTGTTGTTCTATGAATGACAGTACAGTCGTTAGTTTTAAATATGGATTTGATGTACCAATAGACTTGGATGAAACTTGTGCTATAGAAGAGATTTGGACTTAAAATTGAGTCTATATTAAGAATTGCTGAACTTCTTTATCTAAAGTAAATCTAATGTTTTCTTCTATTTCATAAATATGCCATCAAGTTTAGGCGATACTCATAGGCATATTAAAATATTAAGTAAATATAGAGAAACAATGACGAAAAAAACAAAAAGAGAAAAATAGAATAAAATTTTAACTAGATATTATTTTTGCAGGACTGCTTCAGAAAGAGAATTTAACCCATTCTTGTAAATTAAATGATCTCAATATTTTATTAAAATTATTTGTTAACATTGTTTTTATTTTCTTTTTTTATTAAAATACTAATGCAATTTTTTGTTGCCTTGATTTATTTTTGATAAACATTGAAAAAACGATAAACGAATTCGAATAACTCTAATAATTTAAAAAACTTTTTTCGATTAATTTAAAAACAGCATTTTCGAATTATTTGTTAAATCGAATAATGAAAGGGTCGAATACAAGCTATACTATATTCATGTTCATAAAAAAAAAAAGATTTTTGATAAGAGAACATTTAAACTTTGGAACAATTTTCGATTATTTTTGGACCAAAATTTCATTCGTAAACAATAATATTGCAAATATTTTTAATATAATATATTTTAGAATACAACAAAAATAAGTAGTTAAACAGAATTTCTTTTAGGTTTAAATATTTAGTTTTATTTGGAAAGATTCATATGATTTTCTTTAATAAGTTCAAATTGCGAACTGTTATGTTCAGAATAATTATTTCAAGTATATGCCAATAGATTTATCTCTAAGAAAAGCAATTAATTTATTAGAATTGAATTTGAGAATAAGAGAGTAAAATAAATAACTCTAAAATTTAATAATAAATTTAATTAATATGAGTTTTAGTAGGTACTTAATACAATTCACTTTAAATTAGCATTATCTTATAAATCGGTAAAAATATTATTTTTTAAGGCTATATTTCCATTTGGAGAAACCTCATCATCATCGTCATCATCATCTTCGTTAACTAAGGGCGTATTCATCATATTTTTATTTTCTGCAGATTTTTTTGTTTTTTTACGCCAGTTGGATTTTGATTTTTTATCGTTATTGTTTCCATTTGATTGAGATCGTTTAAAGCTTGTCGTTATTGAAGTTGAATCTTCTACTCCAGTGCTGTTCTGCTTATAACGGATCATGTACCAGGCGACAGCTCTGTCACCAAAACGTCTATACACAGCACCCATTAAAATAAAAATTACAATTATTATGAATAAATACAGCAGGAGGTGGGAACTCTTGTGTGATTCTTCAGTCTTAGATTTGTCATTTATTATGTATTCAATGGGCTTTGAGATTGGAATCGGAATATATGTCGATGTCTCCGCTAAATAAAAATTTGGAAATAACTTTAAAAATTGCAAAAAAAAAAGAAAATTATTTTTTTTTATTCAGTTATACCTTGAGGTTGTTTGGCTGTTGTAGTGGCTTGTGTTGTTTTCGGGACTGGTGTTGTTGAAGTTGTTGTTGTTGGTGGTGTTGTTCTTAATGTTGTTTTCTGAGTAGTTTTTATTGTAAATCTGCGTGTGGTTATTGTAGGAGTAGTTCTACGTGTCGTTGTTATTGTAGGTGTAGTTCTACGTGTTGTTTTAGGTGTAGTTTTGAGCGTTGTTGTAGTTTTTGGAGTCGTTTTTGTTGTGATGATTATAGGTTTTGGTGTAATTGAAGTTGTGGTAGTAGAAGTAGTTTCAACCGTAGTAGGCGTAGTTTTTGCTGTGGTAGGAGTTGTTTTAATTGTTGTTGGAGTTGTCTTTGTTGTGATTGTTGTAGTATTGATGGTAGTCGTAGTTTTAGGAGTTGTTGTGGAAGTTATTTGTGAAGCAGTACTTGTAGTTGTTGCTTGAGTACTGGTGATATTTATGATTTGCTCTTCTTTTTGTCGTGTTGTTTCATCAGCTATCGACAAGGCTGTAGTTTGTTCAAATAGCTCTATTCAATAAATAATAACATATTATATTAGTTTAACTTGGAAATATAATTCTATGCAGAAAAGTAAACATAAACAAGTAAGAATGTTATGTATATTACTGCACCACAATTTATGGACTTTTGAAATTTGACCGTAACTCCCTTAGAATCGTTCATTGGGTTGTAAAAAGATATTCTGTGAAATATTAGTGAAATCGGATATCGTTAATCCGTGCCGCATCGGACCTAAATTTTATTTGGTACGCTTATATGGAAAATATGTTTTTTACAGTTTTTAGAAAAATTCAGTTATTGAATACTTTGCTTTGTAACAAAATGTTAAAAAATGGTAATTTACACTTAAATATCATATGTGACATAAAAAAGAAGAAAAAAATCAGTTAAAAAATGTTATGTGTCCGCAGATCATTAATATGTTTTAGGCCACTTGTATACAAAAAAATTTTTAATTTTCGGAGAAATCTTTGTTGCCAATTTTTAATCATAATAAAAAAAAAGTATATATATATATATATATATATATATGTGTGTATGTGTGTGTGTGTTTGTTTTCAAACTCCTTCCTATGCTTGGTTAAAAAATGTTTTTTTAATGTTGTTTCAAAACTCCAATTTAAAACTTTAATAATTTTTGTTAAACAAATTTTAAAAATTTTCAAATAAAACTATGCAGCTTTATAGACAATATTACAGGAAAAAAAATTAAAAAATATGTCATACAAGGTATTGACTAAGCCGTACCGATTTAAATTTTGCGGATTTCGGCGAACTGAACTGATGTTCAAACTATACAGAATTATTGCAAAACAAATAATAATAAAATGTCTCAAAAAACACATTCTGAAATTCTTGAAAATTGTACAAGGATAATTTTTGAAACACGAAAGTCAAAGGTCAAAATTTGGAATATGTGAAAGTTTTAAGAAAAACATATCGAAAACTTATTTATTTTTATTTAGAACTAGATTAGAATAAAATTTTATGGAAATATAACTGAAAGACTTGCGTTGATATCAACAATAAAAAAAGGCAAATTCAACCCTCAGTTGAGCTTGAGATCAGCATTTTTTAAATCGCACCTACTCTAAAATATTTGTCCATAATATTTTACCAATAAATATTATGGAGAAATAAAATAATAATTACCTCATTCTGGCAAGTAAAATCATGCTAAAGGATTAAAATTCCTCAGAGAAATGCATCTACAACCAGATAAAAACAAAAATAATTTTTCGTAATGCTTTCCTTAAAGATTTGAAATATTTAAAATTTTGCCATTTGACTTTTTTATTTCAAAGATCAATTTTCTTAAAAGTTTCAGAATATATTTTCTGAGATATGATTTATGTTATTGTGTAATAATTTTGTATAGTTAGTTCAAAAAATAATAAAAAACTACAAAAAATAATTTTTTACCAAAATCCGTAAAATTCAATCGCATACGGCTTAGTCATACAAGATATTGATCTAATATTTTTTAATTTTATTTCTTCAGCTGAGCTTGGTTATAGTGTTGCCTAAAAACCTGCATAGTTTCATTCGAACTTTTTAGAAATTTGTTCAACAAAATTTTTAAAAGTTTCAAATTGGAGTTTTGAAACAGTCTTAAGAAAAAGCCAACATTTTTTTAACCAGGCATGGAAATTATGGTTCATATACAATTAAAATAGCATTTCATTTAAACATTTATCAAAAAATTAAAAATTTATTTGTGTTCTCCTTACATAAGTGGCTTAAAACACATTAATGGTCAATGGTCAATTCAAACATCAGGTCCGATGAGGCACGGGTTAACGATATCTGATTTAAATAATATTTCACAGAATATCTTTACAACCTAGTGAACAATTCTAGAGGGAGTTACGGTCAAAATTCAAAAGTCGGTAAATTTTGGCGCAGTCTAATATATATTCAGCATGACCAAATCTATTACACTCATCATCTGCATAATTTAAAATTTCACCTTATATGGGATGCGGGCGGATCATGTAGTGAACATTCTCATTTTTAATGGAGGGCTATGTTGTCAGGAGTTGAGAAAAAAGAGACTAAATTGAATTTTTTTTAAATGTCAAAAAAGGCTAAATTCTCCAAAAAATAAGATCAGAAAAAAGTTTAAAAATTATTCTTTCTCGTTCTCATTAGCTCTTGATTTTTTTTAATATTGATAAATTTATAAAACATAAAGCGGCATGAAAAATTACTCAAATGAAAAATATACCGAAAAATTACCATACAAATTTGGGTTATATTTCATATAAAAAATTAACCAATGTTTTTCATCATTTTAGAATTATAATTCCTTTTTAATGAAGCATTTTCAAAATTTTTGTGTCGTAAGATTTTTTTAATTATATTTGCAAATGTTTTATATGGTTAATGAAGTACATATATTGAAAATAGTTATAATAATCGATTTGGTAAATCCATAAAATTAGTAAAGTTATCTTTGATTTGGAGAATGAAGCACCGCAGGTGAAAATTTGTATTAAATATAAATAATCTGGATTTTTGTGCTAATAAATACACAAAAATTCTAAAATGTATGATTCTGTAAAAATTAGTAATATCAAATAATAAATTATGTTTTCGTTATTGAAAGGCTAATATTTTAGCCCTTTTTAAGCAATCTTAAGAATCAAAAAGGCTATAAAAGAGCTAGAAGCTAAAACGAAAATTTTGAAGCTAAAATAAAAAGTAAAGAGGCGAGATTTAGCCTTAAAAAGGCTAAACTGGTAACACTGGCGGTGGGTAAAAAAACTAGTAAAAAGTAAAATTTTCTATTTTCTTGTTACTTTAAATTTGGTATCTTCATCTAGAAACTAATTTATATTAGTAAATTTTGCTACTTATATATTCTAAATTATTTTTACTACCTGCATTTCTAATAAATAAATTAATTAATTAAATTACTCACAAATAAATAGATAAATAATGTATATTTATTTACATCTGAAAAATTTTCTATTTAATATGACCTAGTTTTTAACCTAGTTTTATGTTTTAAAATAAATATGGGCCATTACCGAAAATGGCTGAAACTGACTTAAATTCTTAATAAGTATTGTGGTAAAACCATTTTAAACGGATTACAGATCTGAAATTACAAGACTTGAACAAATAAAGTGGAAAATTTTAGCACCATAGGTTTGATTTTATAATCATGATT
Source organism: Protocalliphora azurea (assembly GCA_932274085.1). NCBI lineage: Eukaryota > Metazoa > Arthropoda > Insecta > Diptera > Calliphoridae > Protocalliphora > Protocalliphora azurea. Next base: position 81,335,738 of record OW026520.1, read on the forward strand.
GTTATTCAAAGTTCAAAAACTTAGAAAAAGGGCTAAAAATTACTTAACTTTTTCTCATTCTTCTACACTTTTTGTTCGCACGTTCATACTTTTTGATCTGATTCTCCTTCTTATGTTATGTAAACTTTCAGTAGTTACCAGTGTTGCCAATTTAGCCATTTTATTTTGCTTGAGCTCTATTTCGTTGATGTTCCCGAAAAATTCAACATAGTAAATGGTCTCAAAATTTGGAAAACAAGAGCGAACTTTTTTGAAAAAGTCAGTTTTTCGCGAGGCACATTGGAATAGCATGAATTACTACGTCAACTTGGTTTTTTGTTATTTTACATAATAAAACAAAATTCTATAAAAATAAATTTAATAAAAAATTAATAAAAACTTTTTGAAAATTATGCAAAAATTGCACTTTTTACTTTTGTATTTTTTTTTTTTTTTTATAGCAAATTGCAATTTGTGAAAATCTTGGATATATCGATCGGGTTCATTTTTGTCAAAAGATATTATGCTAAGGTACATAGAATGACAGCACGGAATTGACCATAATTGGTATAATTTGGTGGTGTTTGTAATGCTTAACATAAATGCAGAGTCGCATCGAAAAATTTTGAAAGATAAACATGTTATGGACCAAAAAAATACTTGGGTTAAAGAAGGACAATAAACACTAATAAATTATATTTTCGTATGATATATGGAGAAATAAATTAGATTCGGACCCCATTTTTCACAAAATTTTTAAAATTTTCGATTTTGTCTTTGAAGACCTAAAATCCAAAATTTTTGATAAGGACCTATTTATTATTATTGTTATTGCCAGTGGTTCCAAAACGCTTTTTTTGGTAATAATTCTCTAACTTGTGAACCATTGGAAATATTCCAACAAAATTACACCAGAGACGAGGTGTTTTCGAGTTGATTAGAAGGAGCACAGATTCTTAACGGACCTGGGGAGAGTGTGCTGACCTCCGAAGGTGGTTATCTCGGGTAAGCAATTTTTTTAAAAAGTGGAAAAAAATTCAGTTAAGATTTGACAGAAACAAATTTAACATAAACCATTACGAAAAAAAACGCTTACATGTACAAGTTATCTTCTTTGCTGTGGCCTATATACTTTTTTAATGTTTTCAAAAAGCGAAGGCGCATGGGGCAACGGTCTACCACAAGCCCTATCCCAACTTTGTCAATTTTTCAAAATTTTTTTAAATTTGTTTGTAAAATTCTCAAATCGCAAAGCTGGGATCAAACAAAAATCATGTTAATTAAATACAATTTTAAAAACAAGTTTCTTCCGGATTGGGATTTTGGGTATTTTGGTACAAAAAAGTGGGTGTGTTTCCAATTCCCTGTTTTAAAACAAGTCTTTCTTTTAAACTTTATTTACGTACAAATATTACTATTATTTCTAAAAAATATATTTAAAATTGAAATTTCAAGATTTTCAGGCAATTTTTTGATGGTGTGTATAAAAAACTAAGTAGAACTAGAACACCAACATAGGTGGTTGGGGTATTATGCGTTTGTGGTGATGTTTATAACGCATAGAAAAAGATATTCAACATCCACTTTAAAATATAACAATCGACTAAGAATTGTTTTTTAAATAAATCTAACGATGTCCGTCCGTCTGTCTGGCTGACGGCAAATGTAAATCTTATGCACAAAGTACGGGTCGCAATTTTAAAGATAATTCAATGAAATTTGACACGTGACTCTGATGATACAAGGACGAAGTCTATTGAAACTTGTTGTGATCGGTCCATTATTTCACTTAGCCAACATACAAATGTCCTCCCGGAAAAGAGTTTAAACACTCAACAATGCTTTAAAAATAAGAATATTTTTATAAAATTCGGTACCAAGAAGTGCTGTAAAAGTATCAATCTTTTTACCAAATTTTGTGAAGATCGGTCTATAATTAACCTTAGCTCCCATATAAACCCCTCTTCTGAAAATTACTTTAAGTGCATAAATCTCATATGAATGTTATCAAGTTAATATTCGACACAAATAAGTTTTATGTAAGTAGAAACAACACTGCCAAATTTTATGAGAATCGGTCCACAATTTACCATAGCTTCCACATAAACCAGCTTCCAGTAGTCGCCCTAAAGTGCATAATATCATCTAGATGTTAGTATCAACGCATTATTCTTAATTTTGCATTTAATAAAATTGACTACAGGTATAATATAAGTCCCCTTCCCGAATTTTTATGCTCGTACACAATGGTGTAGGATATCATATAGTCGGCCTTGACCGACTATACCTTTTTTACCCAAATATTTGCTCACAAGAGCGCAGTGGGTAAACGTGAAAAATGCATCACCTATATTATATTTCACATAAGTCTCTTTCTGTTGGATCTATAAACGTTCAGAATTCAATCATCATCAAAACAGTACTTTTTACTTAAAATCATATAAATCTGAAAAGTAAAAAGTATTATTTTTTCTAATTAACCAAAGTTAATGATTCTTAAAATATTTTAATAATTTTACGTAACATAATTTTAAGTATGGTATGTATACAATAATGAATTATTTACATAGTAATATTTAGTAAAATAATCCCAAAATCCATAAAATTGGTATACGCAAGTAATTATTTACTACTTTTTGAGTTCACAGTACTTTTATAAAACATCATCAACAAGCACATCAACCCACATGCAAATGTTTCAAGAGGCATAGGTTGGTGAGTGATCAAAATTATGTTTCTTTTATTACTTGCAGATATTTTTTGCTTTTCTTTCATAAAAGTTAGTAGGAAGAATGCTCAATTTTTTATTTCTTTCAAGAAATAGTTTAATGCAACGAATTTAACTTTAATTTTAAAGCAACTTTTATTATTTTTTTAAACTTTTATGAAGGCATATTCAAAATTAATTATTCTAATAGAATTCGTGCGCAGCGATATATCGTGGTATAAAAGAAGGTTTTGAATGAAAGAAAGATGTATAAATGTTTATAACATCCCAGCACTTTTTGTGGTGTTAATTGACCCCCTTTTAGACAGTAAAGTTCATTCTTGTCTACTTACCTATTACACTTAAATGTGTACATTTTTTATTACCATCTTTCGTACATTTTGTGAACGATCGCTAAGCCAACTAAAACTTTACCTACACTTTGTAATCGTGGAAGTGGCGATTGACAGTTTACTGATACTATGGTAAGCGAGAAGAAGTCAAAAAGAAGACAACAAAAATTTTTTTACTAACTCCCCAGCAACAACTTTTTTTGATAATAGCAACTACTTATTAAATTAGTTTCTTGATAATAAGGCGTCATTATTAATTGCCTACTCTATATTACATAAATAAGTACTCAATAGTATAATAGCACAGTAATATTGCAATCACGTGGATCAGTTGGATAGAGCGTTAGATTAATAACCAGAATGTTGTTGGTTCAACTCTATTTTGATACTGTTAGTTTTTTTTTTTTAACAAAAATGTCAGAAAAGATATTTTATACTAAAAAATGGTGTATAGAGTAAGGCGTTAGTCATTAAAAACGAACGGTTAATTTGTGCCCAAGTTCAAGTCTTATTGACGGCAAAATTACATATTTTTGAGTACCTCTAAAGTCTAAAAATAACTAAATTTGTGGACAACTTGAACAAAAGTTAAAAGTTATTCAGGCAAAAAATAAGCAGTTTTTTTTTTTTGTTTCCAATTATAACTAATAAATTACCAAGAAAGCAAAAATAAATTACCAAGAAGTCATTGTAACCAACAAAGTGATTCAGTGTGCAAAAGTGTCACTTCGTAGCCGTGGTGATGATTATGTTGGCAATAATGTAACAAAACGTAGTCATGTAGGTGGAAACAGACTTCCTCCTGAGACATGCCCATGTTTAAAGTGATGTAGTTAAAGTAGTTAATTAAGTAACTAGTGGTGCCCCAATATAGTCAGTCAAGTAACTAGTTCGAGACAGCCACCTGAAACTGTTAGTTATGTACAGTCATGAAGTAAATAAGCGATATGAACATATGCATTTACTTATTATTTTTACGATTGTAAGTTTTTGTGATAAATGAAATAGATATATTGGAAAATAATTGATTAAGGAATAACATATGTAGTATAAGTATGTATGTACATAAGGCGCATAACTTTTTGCAATTTTTGCGAATATTCATATAGCAAAGCGTTATAGGGCATGAATAAATATTAAGAAACGCGATATAAAACTTTCGTGATCGTTAAAATAGTTTTCGTATCAAACTCGTTGAAGTTTTGAATTTAAGATTTTTTAAACTTTACATATAATGCATTATTTTTATTAAAAACAAGACTATATATCGCGCTAATTCAGGGAGGACTACTTTTAAGAAATGTAGTAAATTATGCACCAAATTAATGTAAATAATTATGGTAAACGCAAAAAAAGTAATTAGTTTTACTTTTACGATCAAACTATTTAAATTCTATATGATTTCTAAAGTTCACTTTACGTTATATCAAAAAAATTATAGTTTGAAACTATTAAAAAGGAAATAAAAGAATACAACTTTTTACTTATACTAATTGTGATATTGTTTTTTTTTTTTTATTTTCTATTTAAATATATTATGTTATTTTGGGCCGACACTGCTTGTCTACTACTGGCATTGCCTTCAATAAAATCATTTATTACATAAAAAGCGACACGTCGCATATTTTATTTATTTATTTTTTATTCATAATGTTTGTTTTTATAATTTTTTGAACTTTTTTTCACCAAATATAATGTTAAATGAATGTTTTAGTTAAAATTAATATTAAAATGCATTTTATAATTATTCAACTTTGAAGAACTGTAACTAATAACAATAAATATCGCGAACCACAAATCTTTGCACTGTTACTAATACAATGTTATCAGTTATTTTGCCAAAAACAAAACCATGCTTGAAATTATTGTAACAATAATTCGGTTCCATTAATTTTAACACTTTTGTGTTTTTGCACATATATTTTATAGGGTCTCAAATGAATATTTCTGCATATTACACACGAAGTGATAAACAGTATTTTTTGATGATTTGATGGATATAAAAATGTAATCCTCAAATGCTGTATTGAACCAGCCAATATTGTATGATAAATTTTAATTGTTAAATTTACTCATATGGATATATTGATAATTGAAATTTGAAACAAAAGTTATACGATTTGCTGTCTAGATTTACAGCCAAAATACATACATATATATGTAACTATTGGCTAGGGTGATAGGTTATTCAAACGGTTGAATTTTTTTAAAATTCTGAAAACCTACGTTTTCATGAAGAAAGAAAACTTTCTATCACTAGATTTTCTAATAGCAATTCCAAAGTCTATACATATTCCATTATCCGGAATGCGTATTAAAAAACATTTTGTTAATTTGCTTTTATAAAAATTATAGTATAGATTAAAATATGCAATTAGATTTATACGATATGAGTTATTTTGCTATATTTTGAAAGACCAATTATAACATACATACCCTGAAAAAAACTAATAAGGATGTATTAATAACAAGGATTATTTCGTAGCAGAATAATCCTTTTGAGTTACTCCCGAAACACAATCTAGGTTTTCTTAAAGACAAAATCTTCAAAAATTTTGAAATATTATAAAAACACCGCTTTTAGGGTAGCTCCTGCACTGAGGATCACGTAACTCTCCAAAATTTTAAGTAAATGTAAGATTTTTAAATTGTGATAGAAAGAGGATGAATGTAGCTTTTTAACTGTATTAAAATCTTTTACATACTCTGCAAATAAGTAATGATTTACTCAACATTTTATAGAACAAAAAATAATAAATATAAAACAAAAAATATGTGACCAATTCTGTAATTGTGTTATTTTTTAAAGTATTTTTGGTGAAATTTAAATTATTTTTGTGAAGTGGAAGGAAATCGGATCATTTGGGAATTTGAAAATTTTGATGAAATTTAACATTTTTGGCGAACTTTTGGATTTTTGGTAAATTTTCTTAATATTTGATGATATTTTGAATTTTTGATGTTATATTTTCAGTAAAACTTCGATTTTACAGATTTTTGCTGAAATTTTAAGCTTTTAATGAAATTTGGATTATTGGTGAATTTTTGAATTTTTTGTGAAACTTAAAATTTTTCATGAAATTTTAAATTTTTTTGTGAAATTTTGAATTCTTGGCGAAGTTTTAAATTTTTTGTAAAATTTTGTATTTTTGAATTTTCGGATTTTTGGTAAAATTTCGAATTTTTTTTATTAAATTTGGGATTTTTGGTGAAATTTTCATAATTTTTTTAAATATTCTTTTCGCAAAAAATGGTAATAAAGTTCACCATATATTTTATTTAAGGGTAAAATATCTAAAATGTTTTTCAAATTTGAGGACAACACTATTAGAAAAGAACATCTAACCCATTTGCATTATTACATTTTTTTTTTAGAACAAAAAAGAGTGAATGGCAGAATAAAGGCAACATTTTAGTTAAAAAAGAAAACGCCATAAGACTAAACACATTTATAAAATTTTAAATGCCATATTGTTTAGAAAAAACGAGATATCCCAATATAAAATTGCTTATAAACACAAAAAGTTATTAAACATTTTCTAAACTTTATTAAAAAATTCTTCATGTATTTATTTTAAGGCAAAGTATTTTTTATATTTTCTGTTTGGTGCTTAGAAAAAATGAGAGAGTAATGAAAGCTTTAGAGTTATTTTAGATAAAAAAAATAAGTCCTACAGTTTTTGTCTGATTTGAAAATACTAAATCTTGCTATATTTATAACAAAAATTCCTTTAAAAATGATTATACTGTTATATGAGCATTTATAGAAAAAGTTTTAATAAATCAGAGTTAAAATCGAAAAATTGTGGAAAATTCTTATTTCCTATAGATTTTGTTTAAAAATTTGCTTTTAATATTTTACCAAAACTTAATAAATATATACGGTTGAAAAGCCAGGTCCTTCAACTTTCCAAAAAGGTTTAAAAATAGAAAATCAACAAATGAATAACTTTTATGGGAAACTAAACAAAAACACTTCTTAGCATAACTCGAAATTTTGCAAATCTTTACTTTATTACTTTAACTTATTGATTGATTATGTACTCAAGAATGAATATATGGTATGCTAAGCCATATATTACATGCTGTAGCAGTTCTTCCTTCCAATGACAACGCAATGTTAAAATTATCACTTTTTCAAATCTTTTTTTTTTTTTTTTCTAGATACATGTTAGAACTATAATCAATGCCCCACGCGATGGTCAATATTGCCGTTTCGTTTTATAAAAGGTTGTAATTATTTTATATGTCAAATAACTGATGCAGATGTTTGTAAAATACAAATTAATATTTATGTACTAACAGAGAAAATTCCGAATTCTCTTACACTATTATAGCATTATTATCCTGGTATTTTTTTCTAATTTTATCGGATATAAAATATGGTTGGATTATTGATAAAATATATAAATTCTATTGTTTTCCTTTATCATTTTAGACTAAAAAATTATATTTTTAATTTTTAAAATGTAAACATATTTGCAATCGTAAATTCCCTTGTTGTCTCTGTTTAGTGGTACGAAGCAAAGTTTGTTGACTATAATTAGATACCAGCAGAATGGAATACATATTTTCTGTGTCGCTACGCACTTCATCAGCATTATTGATGTCTGATTCATTTAGGTTTCGTAGAAACCTAAACAAAATGTATGCTTAGTTTTTAAACATTTAAGTATAACTTTACACTAAGGAATAGGATGAAATTTGGAAGAAAACTTAATAGACGTGATGACGCCAGTCTCGAAACAAAATTTGACTGGAATAAGTTAAATTTTTAACCGATTAGATAACTGAAAATAAGGTAGATGAAAAATTGCAAAGAGGCTATATTTGACCAGCCAAAAGGAAACCTTATATTTCAGTAAATAATAAGTTTAAAGTATAAGTGTGTCTATATTATACACTGTATAACAAAAAAGTTTGTTTGCCGTTGTTTATTATTTGCAATAAAAGAAACCCTGTTCTTTAAATGAAATTAACCTAAGTTTTTAAAAAGTAATAAAAGAGGAGAGTTATATTTTCCGCTTTAATACTTATTTAAGTACTTACCACTTAAGCATACTGTTTTAAAATCGGGACAACAAATATCATTATCTTCGCAATCGAGGTCGCAATTACACAATCCCTTAAGATGACCAGCTGAGCGAATTAATCCAATTCCATGTGAATCAAAGCACCGTCCTACACATGATTCTATTTCGTATATTGATTCATCTACAAGATCAATAGTATCAAGTTAAGAGCATAAAAACTTTCAGCGTTTCACTTACATGTTGTCGCTTCATACTCTTCATTGGACGTATCTTCATCATCCTTATTGTCTAGTGCTCTACAATCGTCTCCCGTTAATAATCTTACATCATCAACTGCTATATCACTCAATTGACCGCGTCCCGACTTGGCAGCAAACAATATTTGAAAGTCTTCATCCAATTCTTCTATATTAAAATGGGCTTCATTCCAAATGTTGTTTTGATTACCATATTTTTGAAACTTGATTAATCTGAAATATTAAAATTATTCATACGTAATTACATATTTTGTTATTGTTTACATAAAATGTACTATATTTAAATTTTATCAGCAAAACAATAAACACTCTACTCACTCTTTACGGTTTTTAAGCAAGTCGCTCAAACTCAATGACACCGGCTTCACAACAACAAACAGATCGCCAACACCAGCACCATACATGAAATAATAAAATTGAAAACAACATGCGGTTTTTAAACTTAAGCCACGATCGTATATCGGGGAAGTAAGGGTTATGTCATCGCTACTTCTTGTTAGACTTTCCATCAACATATAGTGGCCGCCATTTGCGGTTAATGTGGTATGATCATGTCGCGGTCCAGTCTTAAATGTAGTAAATACATTTGCCGCCATAACTCGTTTCCATTCTAAACCTTCTCGTGGCTCGTACGTCCAACCGCAAATGTCATCAGTCTCGAAATCACATTCATGTTGTATAACATTTTTGCGTTCTTTAGTATGACATAAGTAGAAGTTATAAAGTTACGAAAAATAAAAAAAAAAAAAAAAAACGGATGATATACGTACATATATTTTATATATATTTAGAAACAAAAATTATTATATACATATTCTATTAATAATTAATAATTTAAATGATTGGGATAAACATATATGTAAACGATTATTATAATCATTTGATTGCTGATGAAGTAGTGCTGGACTTTTAAATGCATAATATCATTTTATTAATTGCGTAATGAAAACCGCTTATTTTGGGAAGGTATTTCCAATAGCCCCTAAATGTCCACTTAAACAAGTAAAGTAACTACTTTTAAGAAAATTTTTATAACTCAAAAGTATTTATGAAACTTTAATACCCAATTTACACTTACACTTGAAATCTCTTTCGAAAGAGATTAAAAAAAAAACAAAATCTATCCTATTTACATTTATACTTTCGAAAGTTTTGCAGATTTTGTTTTACAATAGCCATAGTGTAATAAAAAAGTGTCCTCGTAAGCCCAGTTGATTTACAATTTTTTCATGTGCATACCACGCGTAACTATCAAATTGTTTTTGTATTCCTATGTAATATTTTTTGTTATTTTTATTAGCTCTTCTTCTTCATTTTCTTATTTTTCTTCATAGCAGTTTGACATTATGTGCAGTGGTTTTACACTAACAAAATACAAGCAATTGCTGTTTTTGTAGATGTGCTTTCACTTTATAATTGCATTATGGACAACAGTTTTTTAATTCAATTAGACACAATAACTAAACATTCTTATATGAATTCTATCTTTTACAAAAACATTTTTTTATTTTAATTTCACATTAATTTGTGTCAAATTCTTTCACAAATTTTAATTATTCATTTCTTCCCTTTAATTTTAAAAATATATACATTCAAAAGTCACTTTTATTTAGCACAGTGTTGTATTACGATATTTTTTAAAATTTAATTAAATTTTACGAGATTTTGGTCAAATCTCATAACAAACTGGAGATTGATTTGAATGTAAAAGCTAATTAAAATCTAATAAAAGTATTTCGATTTAGCTCGAAATCTCATTTAAACTAGGTTTTATAGAAATGTAAATGGGGTACAATAGTTTTTTTTTAGCAATAATTCTGTACTTTGTCAACATTTCGAAATTCTCCCCCTTTCTATAGAGAACGTTCTCAAATTTATTTTATCTGGAAAATCAGTCACATGTAAAAAAGAAAATGTACAAAAAATAAAATAGTTTCAAAAAAAGGAAAAAAATATTTTCAACTTCAAATTATACAATTTGAAAAAAAATTAATATAACCGATTTTTTTGTTAAGAAACCAAATAAGTGAGCAATATATTGCGTAAATTTAACATAATTAAGTGGTAAAGTTCGCAAAAAATCCCAAAAATGAAGTGCTGGCTTCTTCGCAGCTCCGACAAAAACAGTTTTGTGTATCTGTCAACATTTTTTTTATTAGAACATCCGATATTATTTTTATAATTTTGTATGGCTTTTTGTCGGATCAACGATGATATTTACATTAGGTGTATAACTTTTTTCGACAACAAATTTACAGGGTCCACATTATTTAATTATTAAAAAAAATATTAAAAGTTTAATGCTTCAAATTGGCATTTATGCTAATTTGAAGTATCAATATTCACATAATTAATTCATTAAAAACAGTAACAGTTAGTTAATGATCAGTAGTATTTTTAATTTTAAGGAAAATTTTAATAAATAACTGTACATATAGTTTTCACTATTATAAAATATTTTGTTATCTAAAATAGCTTCTTTTGTATAAACCTAAGCTTAGACTTTGCGCTACACTTACTGTCATATCTCACCAGTGTACAGTGGGGCATTATCGACATTTTTTGGAAATAAATCTGTAATTTCTAATCGGCTGATTGGATTTTAATATGTACATGAAATTTCACATATGCGTAGCAGAGGAGTGTACAATTACATACCCCTCAGCAGCGAAACTACTGAGGCTCGAAATCTGCTACATTGCAGTCAATTGATGACTTTAGGGCACTGACGGTTGACGGTCTATATATAGATCAGTGGATGTATTCAGCAAATGATTCCTTGCACGTACGTAGGAGCGTTAGCGAGTCTTCTAAAAACACGTTCTTGGCACTCTGGACGAGCCACTTCGGCGACAGAAGGGCTTGCATCGTAGGTGCCTGCGACACAGTTAGGAGGGATGTTACTCGTGGGTGTCCGCAGGATTCCATCTGTGGTCCATTTATTTGGACCTTTGTTGAAGCATCAAGGTGTGTGCGCATGCTTGCATGACATGCTCATTCTCGTGCTGATATAGAAAGCAGGGGTGAGCAAGACATGCGTGATATGTGTGAGTGGAGCGGTCATTTAGGCGTCGAAGTGGCGATGGACAAATGATAATGTTGCTTAAGGGCAAGTTATCGCGGGATCGTCCTCCACTCATTCGGACTAGCAACATTAGTCTCAGATATGTGACTGAGGTCAAGTATCTGGTAATAATGATGAGTGAGATAATGAATATTTTGGTTCATCTTTCTCACATAAGGGGCAATTTGTCGACTGTTGCAGGTAAGGTTAGGCACATCCTCAGGAGTGACTGGAGCGTCAGCAGGCGTTCTGTCCGTACCGTGTATGGGGTTTTTTGTTGCTTGCGCAACGTGTCAGAGGGTCGCGATGTTGGGATCTGGTGGTAATACGTCGTGCTATTACTTTAAAGATCAAGAAGGGACTACGACTTCTTGGGCATGACTGGGTTTCTGATTCTGATCTGATAAATGGGAATAGTGTGGGGAAGAAGACACTCTTAGAGGAGTGCCTTTTGCCTAGGTGGAGGACGAGATGGACGAACAGTGACAATGGGAGGGTAACGTATGAATTCATATGTGACGCGGACTTCGTACGGCAACGTCCAGATTTCGGCTTCTCTAGCGAGCTGTCAAAGTTGGTTAAATATTGCTGTTTTCGTGTACAGTGGAAAATGTCGAAATTTTGATGAAATCGACTGCCTATATTTTTATTTTAGCCTTCTAAACATTAAACTTTTATGGTGTATTATGCATGTATTTTGTTATCTAAAAAGTAAGTTTTTCTGCTGTTTTTAAAATACGATCGCAAAAACGACTCGACTAACTTACATTTAAAACATAAACAAATTTTGAAATTTTGTTTTTGCCCTCGTGTTATAAAAACATTCAGTTTGTTTCTAGATATTGTATATAAGTATTTTTAAATATTATTATTATTTTTTTTTTTATAAAAGGTCCAAATTTGGGGTATTTTTCATATTTGATGGACAATATTTTTTATATTGGGCGATATTGGGCTTAGATATGAAGATAAAATAGGACACATTCTTAGGTTTTATATAACAAATAAAAAGTTGCGCATATGTTGGTCCCTTTTAGATATTTTACCTTGTTTGTAAAAATTTAAGTCTTCTGAAGACAATTATTTAGCAAAAACATTGTATAACTGACTGTTTCAAAAGTTGAAAATATGAAATTTTTGTTTTAATTTCCTATAGAATTGTCTTTTAGGTATTAAAAATAAATTTGAAATTTGGAATAGCATCTATATGGGCAAATCTTGCCTTTTTACAGTTTCTTTAAAAATATAATTATTAAATACGTAATTTTTCCATTTAATTATAGCAAAATCGTAATCAACACATAATTATCTACAAGTAAATAGTAAAAACTAAAAATCGGTTAAAAAATGGTAAAGTTTTCACAAATTCCCCCGTCAATTAATGTATGTCAGACCACTTGTACGGGAAATGTACAAAACATTTGAAAATTTTAGATTTTTTCAATATCCACATCTATCCATATGGAAAGCACTTAAGGAGATATTATTATTTTATATTTCATATAAAATAATGAACCGATTTGAGTTAAATTCACCACAGTGAATGACTAAATCTATATAAACATATGTATTCAAAATTTAATTATCTTAAAAACTTTAACCAAATATGTTGTTAATTAATGACGGACAGACGGACGGACGCTGGCTTAAGAAAAAAATCCTTACATTTTATATTTAATTTTTTTACTTGTTTGTTTTTAAATTAATGAAATAAAATATAAAGTAAGTTATTTTTATCATTTCTTGAATTAAGCGCCATTTTTCATGACATTGAAACCAATGTGAGATACGAAAATTTTACATACAAAATAAAAATACATACCGCGACAATTTCCTATTGGTCGATCCCAGTGAGTGCCATTGCAATAGGAATGACGATTTCCAGCTAAATTGTAATTATCTGAACAGTATAAGATTGCTTTAACATCATTATCGATCTGAATGCGACCATTTTCGGGTTGTTCCAATTCTTTTGTACATCCCTTTTCTAAATTTGACCAAGAAATCAGAATTATGTTAAACATTTAATAATATAAAATATTCATTGAATAATTAAGTGCAAGAGATGTGATTAATTATGAGAAATTATTCATTTTGTACACATTCATTTTATCCTATCTTACTTACTAGCACAAACTGGTTTTTCTCCCTCCCATTTCCCTCGAACACAGTCGATGGTTTTGGGGCCTTGTAACTGAAATCCATAATTGCAGGTAATTCTCATTACTCTATCGCGTCTTAAGCGATAACTACCGTTCGGTATATAATCAGGTTTTTCACATCGTACATTTCGATCCCGTGCAGCTTCGATATGCTGGTAGACTAGACTTAATATAATCGTTAGAAATAATGTAGTTATTGGAGCTCTCTGGCATTTGTTGGCAAAAAACATTTTATAAAAACTATGCAATTTTATTTTTTTTTAATTTGATTATTTATTTAATTCCTTCCGTTCAATGTTTACGCTTGGATCACTTGATATGAAATATTTACTTGTGATATAACGGTTCTGAAAAATTCTCTTGAACTCATACATGAGTTTTCTTATCAAAAAATATATTTTTCTTTAATATAGTTGTAGCTTTGCATACGAGTACATTTTATTTCATAAATACAATCATATTTATTTAATTATGTAAATATACTTTTTATTTTACAAATCGTTTGTTGTTTTCATTTTGAGTTTCCTTTTGTTGTTTCTTAGCGCCCGTCTCGTCAGTCTGCTTGATGCTCGTTTTTTTTTCTTCACGCCTTACACACAAAAAGGTTTAATGATAAAAATAAAATAAGTATGAAAATGTGTGTGTATATATGTAAATATGTTCAGTCCAGCTCGATAATATCCCAGTTAGCCAAAAGGTGTTATACGATAATGTCTTTGACGATTTATGCAAGACATGTCCCCTATTTCCTAAGTTTTCTGAACGATAGACGAGAGGAAATCATCGTTAACGACACGATAAGCATAAGAGTTTTGGATTTTGTCTTGAATATAAGTGACAATAAGCGACAAGATGAAAGATATTGGAATGAATACTGTTTTCTGTCAAACTCCATTAATGAGGATGTAAGCGACTCAGTCTTATATATGGTCGTCGGTTAACAGCATTTGTTGACAATATGACAGACCATGTCTTGAATTTTGTCATCCATCCAACATAGTTTATGTTGAAGACAAAAAGAAGGACCATGTCTTTAATGGCTTCTTCGATCAAATGCTGTTTACGACAAGAAGAGCGACAATGTCTTTAATGTTTTCTGTTATTTGTTTCTATTGATGACAGAGAGACGAAGTCTTAAATATTATCTTTTGTCAACTTTGTTAAAGATAAATTAAACAACGACGTTTATAATATATCATCCATAAACGATATTAAAGACAATAAGAAGAACAATGTCTTCAATGCAGTCTTCGATCATATACTTTCGAGCACAAGATGAGCGACAATGTCTGTAATGTTTTCACCTATTTATATTTTATATAAAAAGGATATAGGCAATGTCTTAAATATTTACCTTGTAAAATTTGCTAATGACAAATTAACCGACAAGGTGTCATCTTTTATTTAGTTAAATTGACAAATACATAGATGAATCTTTCGTTTATTTTATCATTATTTTACTAATGACAAGTTGGGCGATATTGTGTCTCTTTTAATCATGAAGGACTTTAGCGACATTTGTTTGAAAATTTCACTGACGAATTGTTCTGGCTGCCCTGCATCATCTCCATTTTACATTCAAAAGAAGAATTTATTAAACGTCGGCAAACAGATGTGATTTATACTGACTTTAGCAAAGACTTTCATAAAGTAAACCATGATCTCTTACTACATAAATTGGACAAAATAGGATTTTGCTCATCCCTTCTGAAATGGTTTGCTTCATATTTAAAAAATCGATCTCAATGTGTTCATTTTCATAATGTATTCTCCAAAACTGTAAGAGTTACTTTAAGAGTTCCTTAGGTTAGCCACCCTGGTTCCCTATTATTTACTTTGCTCATAAATGTTCTTTCATCTGCAATTAACTATTTCAATATGCTAATGTATGCTGACTATGTAAAAATGTTTATTTCATTTAACAATCCGAGACTACAGACACTTCTCCAAATATAATTAAATAATTTTTCTTCTTGGTGTAAAGTTAATTTAATGGATCTTATTGTTTAAAAATGCAAATACATGATCTTTAGCAGGTGTAGTCTTATAAATGGCATCTCCTCGATGAATGGTGATGTGTTCGAACTAGAGGAAACATTTGACAATTTGGGTTCCGTTCCCATATTTCACCGACTGTTAATAAAGCTATCGGAATCCTAGGGTTCATTAAGCGCTGGTCTAAAAACTTCAAAGATCCATATACTATTAAACAATTATTTACAGTTTTAGTAAGATTTATACTGGAATATGTATCCATTATCACATAATCTTAATTGAATCTGTTCCAGTTCAATTTTTGTTGTTTTGCGTCTGTTGTCTTGGTTGGAATTCTAATGTAAGACTTCCTTCTTATGAAGATTGTCTGGCCGCAGACAGATGCTAAATATATCATTTCTACTAAAATTATGGAATGGAAATCTTGAATCTGAGTTTTTTCTAAGTAAAATTAATTATTTATATTAATTTTACTTGTCCAATGAGAAACTATGAATTCGTAAATATTAAACATTATTCAATGAATTATGTTAATTTTAATCCTTTTCGAAGAATTTTTAAAAAATTTAATAAACTCTATTCTATTCTATTCTATTCTACTCTATTCTATTTATAGATTTCAATAAAAGTATTATTGCAATTCGGAGAGATATTATATTATATTTAAATAATAATCAATTATCAATATCTTAATTTACTTAATTTAAATATTAACTTGTTTTTTATAGTCTGTAAGGAGTTTATTCACTTTATAATAAATAAATAAAAAAACATTTCTTAAAGACATGGCCAATTGGGATTCATAAACTTTAGTCATATGAAAATATGTAAGTATAGATGTATGTACGTTGTGTAGTAGCTGCTGCTACCGAGTTGGACAAATACTTATAGACGAATTAGTCGTCAACGTTGTCTGCAGGAAATTTTGTAGCATGTCGAATATAGAATATTATTTAAGACAAGTTAAGCAACTATGTCATGCAAATTGTCCTGTTTCAGGTCCCAATGAAGGAATTGAAGGGATATTAAAACCAAAGAACTTTTATTTCGCGTAAAAGTGTTAATTTCAAATTGGTATGTAGAATTAATGTTAAAATCTTGAATGCAAGTAAAAAATGATACCCAACATTATTAATTATCAAATTTCAATATACAAACATTGTCCTTGTAGCAGATTAATTAATCAAGATATCTAAAAAATTACGACTTGTATTTTGTTCATTAGGTTTACATGGAAATACTCAAACTGATTGAATTGAATTGTTTAAAATTGAGTCTGAAAACGATTTTAAATCGATAAGTGTACTTAAAGGTGTTGATGTGACCGTTTATTCTGAACATTATAAACATAAGCATAAATAGATAACACGAATAATAATATAAATATTTATTTATAGAATATATCAAATGGAGCAGGATATCTATAAAAATATTTGTTCTCCTTTCCATCGATTCAAAAACGATAACTAAGCAAATTCTCGAAAGGAAAAATGCAGAAAAGACAAATAAAGTGATTTTCATTAAATAGTTTGTACTTAGTTATTTCCCAAAATTTGAATGTTGTTATAGGTATTTCTATACGGTAATATTTTTTGTTAAGATTTGACAAAAATTCGTATATCATAATACAATTTTATAGTCTAAACACAAATTGTTCGATTATGCAAAAATACTTAGGATTTTTTTTTTTTTTTTTTTTTAATTATTCAAAAACTTTCGAAGCATTGACGTGTATAATGGCATATAAATGCGATTTTTTTGCATAATATTGCTCTAATAACCAATTTACATATATTGATGCAAAAGTAATTTAAACAATCTGTCAACTTTACCGAAAAAATATTTTAAAGACACTATTTTATGGAATTTTTATTTTTTCATATAAATTTTTTCTTAGATTTTTAGTTGTTTTGAAACAAATAAAGTACAACTCAGTATTAGACTGCTACATAATCTTTGGAATATGAAGAAAACTCTTAAAGCTTATGTCATGCTTATTCATATTGAAGAAAAGATTATTGTCTTGTTAGTTTTAGTAATTTTGATGTGATATTCTTAATAATTTCACCAAATTTATTCGAAAAACAAGTAAAAACATGTTGTCAGTCAGATCCGATCATTTGATACCCTACACCATGCTATTTTATTATATGTGGAGGGGTCTTTCAGGGGACCTATGGTCAAGTGTCGACCAGTTATTATAAGATTTGATTGTGTATATTATATTTCTGTAAAACATGTATATATGTAATAATATCGTGATATTACCTTTTAAATTACATTTATTATTCTCCTGATTCCCGAAAGCAGGTTTTATATAGGAGCTATGGTCAACTATGGATCATATTTTTGTTATACTAACAATTATATTGCATTTTAAAGTGATTTTAGGAAAATGGGGTTATATGAAAGCCATGGTCAGCTTTCTACCTATCTTCATGAAATTTGACACTTTGATTTATATATAATAAAATCGTGATTAATATAAAGCATTTATAAACGTGCATTACTACTCGTGTTCTACAAAAATATAAGGATATAAACCATTATTTCATTTTATGCTATTTTCAGCCGCAAAATTTTGCACGTTCTGATCCGAATTTTTTAGTGATGCATGTTTAATAAATCTTACCAAATATTGAAAACAGGTAAGAAAATAATTAAGTTTTATGATTTTATTAAGTTAAGTTTTATCGTCTTTTGAAAAATTTTCTTTATGGATTATATGCCCTTACACGCGTCCATATAGCATTTGATATTCATATGTATTAATAGTGTTTTTTCTACATTAAAGAAATTAAATTAATAAATGTTCTCTCTAAAAAAGAAAACAAACTAAAGAGAATGAAAGAAAAATAATAAAATTAAATATAAAATTGTATACTACCGTTTGAATTACTTAAGTATTTTTTATAGGATTTTTTGACATACTGATAAAATATGCAATACTTTATTTTTGAAAAATATTAATACTTTATATGCTCGTCTAGAAATACCTTATATAATAGTTTTAAGAGTATAGCAAACATTAAAAATTTAAGAAAAATATTATTAACATTTTTATGCTATTATTTTCAATCCTATAAATTGTCATCGATGACAAGTGAAATATATCATCAATGATAAAATGGCAAAAATGCCGTCAATATATTCATTGTCATTGATGCAATCGTCAACGACATTTTTCACGACATTGTTGCTCACAAAGTCGTGACAATTTATCGAACATTTGTTTGAAAAAGTCGTCGATGATTTATGATATGTTGTCAAGAATTTACTACGTGTCGTCGTTGTTGTCTTGAAGACATGGCCAACTGGGTAAGCCAAATAAGTAAGAGAATTAATTTCATGTGACAATCTGGATAAAGCCCGTTTACATAAGGCGGTACATTAGATCAACGTTAAAAAATACACACAACTTTATAAAACGCTACGTTATATCAACATTAAATTTATGTAACTGTTGCTGGCATGATTGAAAACTCGAATAAACCGTTTGTTAAAAAAGTTTAGGAAAAGTAATAATATGTTTGACCAATGTGGTCCCAAAACGATTTTTTTTAATAATTCTGTAACTAGATGTAGCTGAATGCAATTTCACATAGCTAATGTTGAGGTGTATTCCAATTCATTTGAAGGAGCACAGGTTCTTAGCGGGTCTGGTGTACTGGAGGTAGACTTTTAAAATTGGTCACCATCGCCAAAATTTTATTTATGATTTCATTGTAAAAAAATTTACACATAGATAGTCCTTATAATTATCTACAAAAAATACGTGTAGGATATCTCTTTTATTTTAAGAGATATTTAGACCAAAGTAAAATTTTGACCGTGCTCAAAATTTTAGCGTACTCATTTAGAGTCCCAAAATTTATCTAAAACATTCTCTGGATTCTGTACAGAATTCTGACTAATTTTCGTGCAAGAATCATATACCTGTATGGTTCCTATAAAAAGTTATATTATTTCGAAGTAGAAAACAAAAAAATTGCAATTTTTTGTGATTTTTCTCAAAAACATGGTGACATTTTTTCACTTTAAAATCAATTATCCGGATCATATTTTTTCATGTTTCTAAAAAAAAAAGAAAAACGTAAATGCATGTCGTTAATTTTAATTTTTTTTATTTATTTGTGGAACTCAAAAATGTTAAAACTGAAATTAAAAAAATACCTTGATTACATACCTACAAAAAAAAAAAAAAAAAAAAAAAAACAAATTTCAAAAGCAAGTTTTCCTCAAATTCGGATTTTGGGTATTTTTAAATAAAAAAGTGGGAATGTATTTATGTTCTTTTTTAAGAACAATTCGCTTAAAGTAAAAGTGATATCCCATACATGTAATCGTATTTTTTGTAGAGAATTTTTACAATCAAATCATAAATGAAATTTTGACGATTTAAAAAAATTCATACCCGTGGTGACCACTTTGGAGATCCACGCACAGTCCAACAGACCCACTAAGAACCTAAGCTTCTCTAAATGAATTGGAATGCGCTTCAGCATTGACCATATGAAATTTCATTCAAATGCGTCTAATAGTTCTGAAGTTACAGAATTATTTAAAAAAATCATTTTGGGACCACTGTGCAATGTCAATATTTTATTGCTAGAAGCACTTATAATTTGGAGAATAAGAGATGTTGTAATAATTATATCTCTAAAATGAAATCAAGCATTAAATGGAATCTAAAAATGTTTTACAGTTTCATTAGTTCCAAACGAAAAATTTCTTCATACTCGACTACAATGAAAATGAATGGTACAATGTTTGCCAATGATGAAGACTTAGCAAATGCATCTTCTGATTTTTTTTTTTTTTTTTTTTTTTTGCATTAAGATTTTCCTCGAGGTGACATAATACAAAATATCCATTTACTATCCCACGATTAATATATTATCTCAGTTTTAAAATATTTAAAAAGTGTAAAAAGTTCGTTCAGCCTTGGCACTGAAGGTATTTCTACTTATGTACTGAAAAATTGTGCTTAAGTATTACCAATGCCCCTTACTCACATGTATAATATCTGTCTTAAGTTCGGTATTTTTGCAGAAAGATGAGAACTCCTATATAATTCCCTTTTATAAATCGGATTGTAAAAGTGCAGTGACAAATAATAAGGCAATTACAAAACTTAGTGCCATTCAAAATTGTTTTGGAAAAATTATAAGATCGATATTATTGCCACAAATTTTGGCTATAATATCAAAAACACTGCACGGATTTTACCATGGACGATCAACATCTGCCGACTTGGTGGAATTAAGATCATACATTAATTCCGGTGTCCGAAGAAGATTACAAACTGTTGTAGTATACACAGATTTTAGCGAAGCCTTTGACAAAATCAAGCACGATCTATTAATTGCTAAATTAGATGCAATTGGATTTTGTATTAGCTTAAATGTATTTGTTCCTATTTGAAGAATTGTAAACGATGTGTAATGTGTCCCAAAAGGCAGTCGTCTTGGTCCAATATTATTTCTACTTTTTATAAATGATCTTCCCAATTGCATTCAACATTGCAAGATCCTAATGTATGCAAATGATTTAAAGCAATTTGTAACTTTATCAAATAAAGAAGATGTTTTAAATCTACAATTCGATAAATCCAGATTTAATAATTGGTGCAACATCAACCTAATGGAACTAAATCTTAAAAAATGCCACTGCATGCTTTTCTATAGATATTCCCCAAGTGCCAATGATTACTTGGTTGATTCCTTTGTTGATTTAGGAGAAAACTCAATATCAATGATCGTATAATAATGACTCTGAACAAGACATATGGTATTTTAAGTATATAAAATCTTAGTAAAAAAATTCACTGGTCCTTAGCGGTTATTTACTATATTAGTTAGGCCTATTCTGGAATATGGTTCAGTAATCTGGGACCCACAATATAAAGTTTACATTTATAAACTTGAATCAGTCCAAAAACAGTTTCTCCTTTTTTGCCCCCGCAACCTAAGATGGAACAGTGATTCAAACCTTATTCCATATCACAGCCGTTTAGCCCTTAGAAACAGCGTTGTCATTTTAGTCTTTTTAGGGCTAAAGCTAGCTTTTCCATTTTGCTTTTAACCTCAAAATTTTCATTTTGGCTTCCAGTTTTTTTCTAGCTTTTTCTGAATTTTAAAATTGCCTTAAAAGGGCTAAAATATTAGTATTTCAAAAACGAAGAAAGTAATTTCTTATTTGCTACAAGCAATTTTTTTACAGAATCATCGATTTAAGCAACCTTGTGTATTTATTCGCATAAAAATTAAATTAGTAATATGTTACAAAAATTTTCACCTGCGACGCTTAATTATTCATATTTTAGGGACTTACTAAATATAATTTTTTATATACATATCTCATTAACCATGGAAACTATTTATAAATATAATGTAAAAAAATCATTCATATAAAAGCGAAAAATCGCCCACAAAATTTGGAAATGCTTAATCAAAAAGGAAAAATGACGAAAAAATATTTTAAAACATTGAGTAATTTTTCATAAGTAAGATATAACCCAATTTGTAAGGGTATTTTTTAAGCGATTTTTGCCGTTCTATATTTTATTTATAAATTTATCACAAATCTTTCAAAAAATATCAAAAACTAATGAGAACGAGAAGAAAGAAGTTTTTAAATTGAAAAAAAGTAACCTTTTTCAGGCCTTATTTTTTTTGGAACATTTAGCCTCGTTTGTCCTTTTTTAAAGTTCAAGTTATCTTCTAACTTCAAAAATTTGAAGGGTCGTTGCATATATATATATATATATATATATATATATATATATATTCCACTTTATATCGTTTTCCACAGATCCAAGTTTGCAGATTTTGATTTATTTCGTAGAATATGCATCGAATAAATATTATGAGCTAATTGAATTTGCTGATCTGGTGCCGAGACTAAAAGAATTTTAATAAAAGGTAACAATTGGAATTCAATTATTATTTTGAGGGTTAACAGCCTCGTCTTTTTTTGTAGATTTAATAAATGATTTGAAGCCATCATTACTGAATTTTAAGGTAAAACATTACAACACCAATTATATAATTTTTTTAATATTGTGAGATATTCAGATATTTGTACATATATTAACTGAAAATTTATATATCCAGTGGAAAAATTAACAAGGCGTTTACCGGCAACTTTAGAATTTTGTTTATTTTTTGTTAAAACACAATATTCTTAGCACCCTGATGTTTGTTCTTCTTATCAGTTTGAGAATTGAGTAAATTTTTCTATACTCGTTTTGCAAAGTTAAACGAAAATAATTTTATTATTTTTTCCCCTTTCAATAAGGATAAAACAAATGATTTCTATTAAACTGTGTATTTTCTATGATAATACTAAGCAGACAAGTGATTAAATGAATGAGCCAATTGGAGATAAGTGAACGAATGTTTTCTGAATTAAGATCGCGCACGCTCATAAACAAAAAATAAAACACACGATAAAAATATGTACTTGTGTAAATGTGCCGAAATTACATTGTGAATTGGATATAAAAATGTAAATCATGATCCTATATGATGGGGATATATTGAGTTTGTCATTCCGTTTTGTCATTCCGCTCAAACATGAAAACCTAAAGGGACGAAATTTTGTTCAAATATTTCTCTCATATAAGGTTTGTTTGTATTGTAAATGGGTAAAATCGATGTCCGTCGTAAATCCAGTTCATACTTTTCCACCGACATCTCTTGAACAAAAGCATGTACGCTTTCGAAACACACAGTTAAAAGATCGATATAAACTCGAAAACCAAGAATAATAGCGATCCGCTTACTTTACTGACATTTTTACATAGGGTGGCATAAAAAGTTGCATATGGTGGGTATGACAGATTCGGCCAAGACGAATGTAACATTCTTACTTGTTTAATTTAATCTCAAGCGATTCAGTTGTTGAACTTTCAAAATACTACACACAATTTTTTGCAGAATATATGGTTTGTTAAAAAATAATCTTAAAATCAAAGAATCAAATAAACTCCCACTTTTTAAGATCAAAATAGTCAAAATCAAAATTTGGAAAAACGTATTTTTAGAATTGACCTTTTTCAATAAAATGGCATGCTCTCATTAAAGCTCAGTTAAAAAAATCCTTTTGTATGTTTAACCAACGTTTGAGATATAAATATAACTAAAAAATGTTTTTAACTCAGCTTTGCCTTTTGAAAATTTTGCAAACAATCAAAAAGATTATGAAAATTGGCATTGTTTGTATAAGACTTGTGGGGAGATCATTGGTTCTGGGCTTATTTTATATGCATTTATGTTAAGTTTTCTTTGGAAAACTTTAAAAAAATATTAAAGGCCAGAATAAAAAGTAATAATAAATTAACAATGATAAAATATTACCACATTAATGGAGAAAATCATAAAAATGTGAATTTTTTTTAAGTTCCAATTTCATATTAATATAACTTTTGTTGGAACGAACTCATAAAAGATTTTAGAACTCAAATTGAGTCCCCCATGTTGAAATAACTAAAAAAATATGAGTACAAAAATGATAGAAAAATTTTATTCGGCCAATCAAATCATAAATTAAGAAAATTACAAATGAAAGTGTATTATATTAAACCAATAAGAAAGGTTGACATATGTGTGACATATTGTAAAAGCTTGAACTTTTTTCAGCTTTGCTCATATATGTATATACTTAATAATAAATTACACTGGACCTACTTTTGGGTAGAATCGCAAAAAAAAAAATGTGCTTAATTCAGGAAAGGGTTATATCATAATATGTTTATAAAATAATTTTGGAATCGTAAGATTTTCTTTTGGCGTACCGCACTGCCCGTCCGGTTGTCCGTACGCCAATAATCGATATTTGGGCTAATCTGTAGATCCTACTTTTTAAGGCAACTTAATGAAATTTCGTACCTAGCAGTTTTTTGATTCAGTAAGTTTATATATGAAAATTGGTTATGATCGATCAAATATTTCAGCTAGCCCAAATATAAAACTGCTCCCGGAAATGAGATTTCATCAGGGTAGGGTCATGATTGTCCATAGTTTCCATACATGGAGCATTCTCGAAAATAGGTTATATGTGTATAATTCCATTATAAATGTTATTATCGTATACAACTTGGCCCTTCTTCTGTTTAATGTCCATTCCCAAATATAAATTAAATGCTGTAAGGATATTATATACTTGAAACCTCTTTTTAAATGAAACAAAAATAAATGATATAAACATTTATTAAACACTTCAAGAACTTTTATTATCACTATATTCACTATCTCTATCACTATTATCGCTATCAATTTTTTCAGAAGATTTACGGAATACCATCAAGTCTAAAAGAGTAAGAGACTTTCTTTTTGTAGTTATATTTGTAGTTGTATTTGTAATTAATAAATTAGAACTTGAGAGAAATCAGTTGATTATGTCTTCATTCGACTTTTTTCAGCAAAATTTACGCCAATTTTGTTTTCTATATGATTTCAAGACCTTATTCCGAGCTTCTTGCGCTTTCTCTGATAATTCACCAATAGGCAAAAATGCATGAGAAATTATCTACGCACCATGAATTAGGAATTTATGTAATGTTGGAAACATATTGTACCATGGATATTTTTCAACAAAATATCTTGCAATAGCGAGGAAAATTTCGTTAATTTTTCAGTATTTACCGTATGATTACATGAAACAACAATTAATATTGTGTGCAACCTTTCGATTAGTTCAATATAGAGTTTTGTGATGTGCGCTGAAATTTCTGCATTTAAAAAAAAAAACGTCTCACAGTGTTGTCGTCAGTTTAACTACCAACACATGGTTGTGGTTGGTCTACAATCAGTTCAGTTTTCTGTCCCAACTCATTTTGAATCCTTAATTTGGTCTCATGCAAATTTTTTTTTATCGGAATCAGACCTTGCTTGCCATTTTTTTAATAGGAAGTTTGTAAGATAAGTGTGAAAGGCACTTAAAAAATCGAATCCATCAATGTATAATAGATAAGCTGAATTGGAATGCATTTGTGTTTTGAAATCATGGTATCAATAAAATGAACTCTTTGCTGGTGGCTCCACATATATAACATTTTTGTGCCGATGTTGTTTCTGTAATGGCATTACATACTTTTCCATCTATCATCACCAGGGACAGAAAG
Source organism: Protocalliphora azurea (assembly GCA_932274085.1). NCBI lineage: Eukaryota > Metazoa > Arthropoda > Insecta > Diptera > Calliphoridae > Protocalliphora > Protocalliphora azurea. The sequence goes on from OW026520.1 coordinate 81,361,414, forward strand.
TTCACGCTCTTAAAAAAGAGTGTTTTAGGCGCTTAAAACATGCACTAAAATTGTTAAAAGATGCCAAAAAAATAAATAAAATGTGTACTTATTTTTTAACTGTTATTAAGTAAAAAAACATACATTTTCAATTCAGTGTCATATTAAATTAAAAATAAATAATGTAGCGGTTTTTATGGAAAGTACCCGCTGAGGACAACAAAATATCGTCAGATCTAGCTAGAGAACCGCCGCTTTGGCGACAATGGTCGGCGAAAAAAATTTTTTTGAACTAGAAATCTGACGTGCTGAAAATGAATCAGTTTTTTTCTAACAGGTTTTGATTTTTTTATCTGCATGTCTAATATTTCACCATTAATAAGGCAATCACGCAAGTATTATTTTCTATTTCATGCAAAATTGAAGATTTTATTTATTAAAAGTCTTTTAAGAAATGAAAACGGCAAAAAACATTCAGTTTTTAATATTTTATCATAAGGTTGGTAATACTATAAATAAAACAAGTTAGAGCACTATATTCGGCTGTGCCGAATCTTTTATACCCTTCACTACAAATAATAAAAATAGTGCCTTAAAGCAGTGTGGGTCACCACATACTACTTTACATTTGCGCTTGTATGTGGTGCACAGTGTTTCCACGCCAAATAAATTTTTCTAACAAAATTTTGGAAAAAAATAATCAAATTAGAAAAAAATAACCAAATTTTAAAAATTCAAATTTATTATATAAAAATGAATATAATCTTAATATATGTGTTCAGGTTTTAAACACTTTGCATATTAATCATAATTTTTAGTTAATCTTTATAAGAAAAATTATTTAAAATTTAACTGTTTACAACAATGTGGTCTCCGATCCAATTTTTTAGGGGTTGGAATATAAAGTTTAATAATAAAAATTTAATTATTCTTACGTCCTTATGATATGATGTCGAAAGCAAACCAGGTTGTAAAAAAATTTAGAATTGCAAAACAACTGGATCGAGCAATAATAGAAAATAAGGTTTTACATTATATGTTTACAGAAACAGGATCCAAATCAGTGTTATTTTTATAGGGAATTAGCCAATCCCATTTGGTAATATGAATTCTATTTTTTAGAAGCGTTAAAATCTAAAGATTTGAAGTAAAAGATATTTAATTGGGAGGTTTGACGAAAAGATTTTATATCAATGGTTCATTTACCAAAGCACTCATATATATTAAATTTTATTTAAAAATTGTGATAGAATTGAAATTATATAGAACACTTTTATTGCAGTTATTTTTTTTTTTTTTTTTTTTTTGCAATTTTAATACAAGGTACATTTTTATTGCCTACAGCACCATATTTGAGAATCCCCTTAAGTATACCAATCGACTCTGAATCTCCTTAAATTGGTTCATCATTTCCTCTAGTCCCTTAATAAATGTTCAATTGGAGTAATATTTTGAAGCTCAAATATCTTAAATACATATAAGCATGTTCCTACAGAATTCTGCACAAATAAAACATTTTTAATCTTAAAACATTCCATAAAAAAATTTTTTTATGTACCTATATAAAATATGCCATTCAGTTCCAAAAGGATCGCTTTAAAATTAATTGTAGCTTCTATATATTGTTTTCTCGCGAAAATCATTTAAAAGGACTTCAATTCCACATAAATGTTAGTATTTGGCTCAAATGAGATTAACCATAACATCCATATAATGTATTACCTTGAGGTACATACGCTAATAGTAATTTATTTTATAATTACAAGTATCTAGGTTCTTTGTTACATCGTTAGAACTTTCCCACAAAAATCTCCCAACACATTTCACTTTTTGGTTAAATATTAGAAAATCTTTATATTTTCTGTTGATTAAAATTGTTTTCTTCATTGTCAGTTAAAATTGGAATGAGAAGTTATAGGAACCTTTAGTTTTTAAATGTATGATGAATTTTTATTGTTTTTTATTTTTAGCAAGATTAACAGAGCACTTTTAAAACTAAAAAAATAATATTTGCTCAGTTTTACACTGAAAAAACTTTGAAATTGGCGAATATAAAACGACCCAGCTACAAAACATATATTAAGATTAATTTTTGTAATTAATGCCTACATTTTAAGTTATTCTTGGCTATAACAAATATTTAATCAGATGATTGAAAATACAAAAATAAATATACAATAAAAAAGAAGGCAACAGCGGCATACTTTGTACTATAGAAAAATATTTACGACTCAAGATGGGATATCATATAAGAAATTATGCTTAATCATCTATATTCTCTAAAAGAAATAAATAAATTTTTCATTTTTCATCAAACATTTTCCTCAGTGAATTTTTTTTTTTTTTTTTTTAAGTTACGAAGCTTCAATAAGTGCTAAACTACAACTGACTTGATTTGCTTTGACGAAAATGAGAGAAAGAGCAACAGTCGAACGAAGTCACACCAAGTAATTTACAGAGTACGTGCAAGTGTTGCCAAAACTTTAAACTTATATCCCACCAGATTGTGCTTGAAAACCCGCTAGAAATCACCTACACTTTAAATAAAATGGCCGATTTTTTACCGCTAAAATATTTCTTATTAAAGAATCCAATAAATTTTTGTTTTTTAAGTTAGAGACATGTTAAAAAGAATACTTATTATTTCAAAATTTTCATATGGAAAACTTGATTGCATTTCAAAGATTACAATCAAATTAGAAAACTTTTTTTGGGATACAGTACTTGCTATGTAGGCGTATCAAGAAAAATCACTTATATATATAATTCTTCAAGCTGCAATATCTCAAATATTGTACATTTCGATTCCAAGAATACATCACGCGAAATTGTATTTTAAATACATTGATTTTCGAGAATGCTTTATTTTAAATTACATAATAACCTTCCAGTGTTTAACAGTTTTCCATATAACAATGCTGAAGTGATTTAAAATTTTCAAAAAAATATAGAAATATTATATAAAATTTCTGAATTTTTGATAATTTGATACTTCAGAAAAATTACAGTAAAGCAAAAGATCGCTTGAAACCGTCAGCTATAAAACTAAATTCAACTTCAAAAAAGGTCAAAAAAGTCTAAATATTGCAAAAAAAGTACGAAAAAAAATAAAATTTTTTTCTTTAAATTTAAAAACTTGTTTTTCTCGTTCTCATTAGTTTTATACATTTCTGTAGCTTGTGAACTGTTGGAGATAGCTAAATAAGGGTCACAAATGAGATGTTTTTAAGCTGATATGGAGGAGCACAGGCTTCTTGCGGGTCATGGAGGTAGAGGACAGACCACCAATTTTGGTATGTTACTTATTAAAAAATTTGCCAAAACTTAATTTATGACTTAAATGTATAAACAAATTTTCATTTAGCAAAGAAAGCACACGCTTCGGAATAAGCCTTACTATGATGCACTAGAGTAAACAAATAACTTTGTTATTTTAAGGGAGAAAATAATATGCATCTACGTATTTACTGTACCTAAAAAATTCGTTTCTTTTCAGAAAAAAGAGCACTTTTCATGTCAAAAATTTGCTTTCAACCGAAAGCTCGCCATTCAAAGTTCATTTTATTCGTAATGGAATGTTACAGCGATATTTTACTTTTCTTTTTTTCCACTTTACTTACTTTGTTCGAAGTTTTATTTCACACTTACAATTTTTCTTGAAATTTTTGAACTTTCTTTTAAATTGAACTCATACAAATTTGAATATTATTATTTGCTTTGGATAAGGTATTTTTTAAGAACTCGGTACAAGTGTTCTTTATGTTGCTTCACTCTTCATTTAACACTCTTATCGATTTTGAAGTTTTCGGAATGGTCAAACGTAACCTTTTTAAAACCTTTCATGTCCACCTGGAACGATATACATTCATTTGAAAATTTGTTTAAAAACTTAGTTTTAAAGTTTTCTAAAGAAGAAGTTATTACAACCTTAATACAATTACGGCCCAAAAAGTAAATTTTTTTATTAAATTTAGTACAATAATGAAAATCGCACTTGTTATACCTGATTCTAAGCAAAACCTACTGATCGGAAATATAATTATTATATATAAAAGTTTTAGCATGAACTTAAATTAAGTTTAATTTTTTAATACATATCGCACAACTCGAACAACGTCACATAGAAATACCCAGTTTTATATAGTTTTTATAGGTAGTCCTCATGAAAAAAACATGCTTACATATGTAGGTTATCTCTTTTAGATTAAGAGATATTTAGGTCGAAGCAGATTTTACCCTTATTTTTGGCCACGTTTTTTTAAGTTTTTTAAACTTAGAGGTCTTAAAATTTCAAAAAAATTTTAAAATATCCACTATATTTCTTGCAAAATTATAAATAATATTTCTGTAAGAATTATATAAATATATCCATCCGGTAAAAACTTATATTAATCTGAAGTGAAAACTTAAAAAATTCACATTTTTGTTTTTTTGTTCCAAAAAGATGGGGTAATATTCTTTCACTTCTACATTTTTATGTTGTTTGTTCCGGACTATAGAATTTTTGTAATGGTTTCAAAAGAAATCTTAACGTAAATGCGTGTAAAGAAAGGTCGGAGGCATTTTGTGTAATGGTTTCCCCGCCTTTCCAAACTTTTTAAATTTTTTTAATTTTTTTTTGTTAAATTCTATATCTATCTATATATATATATATATATATATATATATATATATATATATATATATACATATATATATGTTGGTTAAACACACAAAAAAATTTTCTGAGCCACTCCTTTTAAAACGGCAGTCTGGAGAATTATCATCGCATTTTTTCAAGTTTCAAATTCAGATGGATATAAGTTTTTATCGGATAAATATATTTATATGATTCTTTCACCAATATTATTTAGAATTTTGCGTGAGATCTAGTGAATATTTTTAAAGAATGTTAGGGCCCAAATTAAGGCGTCCAGATTTAAAAAACTTAAAAAAAACTATGACAAAAATGGGGGTAAAAGAGATAAGTAAGCATACTTTTTTGTAGAAATTTACAAGGACTACCTATTTTAAAATTTTTTTCATTCAAGCTATAAATAAATTTAAAAAAACTCGCTAGGGATCTATAATCTCCAAGTCAACTCGAAAATACCTGAGTTCTAATCATGTGAAATTTTATATAGTTATCTCCAAAAGTTCACAAGTTACATAATTATTTCCAAAAGAAAAAAATTGGGACTACCCTAATTTTTTTTCTTTTGGAAGTGCACGTAATAGTGCACTGCATTGAAAGAAATATAAGGCAGCATGAAGATTTCATAATTTGTCTGTCTTTTGCTTATTTGGAATTGATTAACTAAAAGCGTAACAAACTCAAAATAGTCGTGTTATATATAATTTTATAGGAAATTGTGTCTTCCTTACAATTATGTATAACAAATTTTACTATTTTACAATTTTTAGCACACCTTTCTTAAAATAACACAATATAAATATAAATTTTAGCCCGAATATTTTCTAAATACTTATAGGTATCAAAATTATTTTTGCACATGCTAAAGGTTAATGAAGAATTGATAGATGTAAAGATCGGGAAAATATATATAATTTTACCATATATTTTTAAAAGTTAAAATTTTTGTTATTCATAATATGGGTTTTCTCCGAAAATTTCCTGTTGTGACCATATTTACTGGTAGGCTGTCACAATTTTTTGTAAAACCTTTAAAAGCATATTAAGTTAATTCGCAGAAACACCTAAATCTACAATCAATTCATTTACAGGCTCAAAAAGTTGAACTATTTATCCAATATTAATCATTTTTGACCACTGCTGGATGTAGTGGATGTAGAAATTTCAAAACTTTTCAAAATTACACTTATACGCTTTTTTAAGGTTTAGTTTTTCAGAAAATTTTGACTTTGAATATTTTTTTTTCCTGTTATCTAATGGAGATAACTAAAAATTTTTTGGAGTAATTTAGAAAATTATAGAGAGTTTCACCGTATTAGAAAGAGAAAATAGAAATACTACTTTGAAAGTTTTGGGGAAAAATCGCAAAAAAGTCAAGACTAAAAATTAAAAATTTAATTTTTGAGTTCAAATAAATTTTAAACTATAAGAGATAATTTAGCACAGTATGCACGTTTTCTCTTTGTCTTGTTTAGCAGAATTCAAGATTGTAAAAATATTTAAAATCGGTTCATGTTTAAAAAGTTATAAGCTTTGATACGTTTTTCACTCTCCTATCTATCGATGTTCTTAACTTCATCAAAATCGGTTCAACGGCTTAAAACATCCATATTTATTACCTTTTATTTTGCAATTGGTCCCACTGTGTGTTCAAGCAAACAACAACTATTTGCAGCGGTTCCGTTTAGCGACTTTAGTTGCCATAGTCTTTTAAGACTATGTACTAACGAGAAATAAAGTTGCCTAAAATACCTCGCCGCATTATTCTAACGAGAAAATTAATTACTTTAAGATTGACTTACAATAAAGTAATATAAAAAAAGACCCCAAAGAATTTATAAATAAACTGAAACTTTTAAAAACCAAAGCTAATGATAAAGTTTATGAACTAAAATTGGCAAAATTAAAAAATTGATTTGATATGTTCTTATATGCTAATTTTTGTAAAACTGGAGTCCAAGTGAAGACCTCGTTTAAATAATAAAAATAGAATTTCATGTTAACTATTTTTTGTGAAAAAATATTTACTTTTCCAATAATAAAAACTATTACCAATAAATAAATAATTTTATTAAAAGTAAAATTGATTTTATCAGTTTTTCTTAAAACGCCATATTTTTTGTTTTTTGCTTTTATCAAATAAACAAATTTTAATTTGTTTTTTTGGGTACTGAAGCAGTTGGCCCCTTTTTTCAAAAGATCCCTTCTTTGGCGACCTTTTTTATTTGGTATACCCTTTGGATACTTCTAAAAAATTCTCAACGCTAACGCTGACTGCTTGCTTATAAAAAAAAAACAGCAACACTGATAGACATTGCAATGCTTCAGTTTATATAAATGTTTACGTTTACTTTTAATAGATTTCTTCAGTTTTTTACCAATAACTCGGTTGTTTATAGACGCATTTTTTTGACTCAAAAAACTTAAATGTTAGAAAAGTTTTTGTGATTGATCTATATAAGAACGAAGTTCGTAGCTTATATGAATGCTCCAAAAGGAACAAAAATTCGATTTGCCGATATCTCGAATATTTTTGGACCGATATTTAATTTATTTGCCATACAAATTCAGAAAAATGTTTCCAAATTATCTATGAAAGAACAAAGGGCATAGCTTATAAAGGGACTTCAAAAAGTCGTAAAAACTCTAAAAACTGATTTTTTGAAGATATCTCCACCATCTATTTTGCTGAAGTTCAATAGTAAAATTCTCGAAATTATTTCCGATCGTTTGATATATATATCATACATCTGCGATATCGATTGTCCTATCGACGGCGTTTCTTATAAGGATCCAGAAAATATAAAAGTTTCTGCTCTCCGGCAAAAACTGTAGAAGAATAAACCTTTTACACTTGTGGTGAAGGGTATAATAATCTATGCATCATTAAAATTGATGTATAAATCTTAATTTTATTCACAATGTATTTAAACAAAAATGGGTGGACTAGATGGAACAATCTGCTTTTTTTTCTATCACGTATTCATTGTTTTTTTTTTTTTTTTTTTTTTTTTTTTGGGCATCACTAATATGACCACCTTATTATGCCGTCCCACTAATGTATCTCGAGAATGGTTTGTCCAATTTAGATAAATAAAACTCCTATAGATGCCGATTAAAAATATCATCGAGTTATCTTAATATTATTTTTTTATCCGTTTAATAATTTCAAAGTTAAGGAGCAAAATTCTTCAAATTTTTCATGATTTTTTTCGCCGCTAATTTCCGAAAATATTGAGCAGATAAAAAAATGACGTTAAGATGACTTCAAGACAATTTTCGTCTGCATCTTTTGTTGTTTCATGTATCTAAACCATGTATCGTATAATTGCCTTATTAATTGGGATATATTAGACATGCCCATAAAAAATAATCGAGACAAGATAATTTTTTTTTTTTGTCCACCAGTGTGTATTTACTTAATTGAAGGTATATATATTTACTTAATTGAAGGTATACCTAATAAAATATGATACTATGTTTATTTACAATTCACTCTCTATTTATTTTACTTTTTATCCATTATTACATCGTTAAAACGCCAATGTTTATTTTGCTCGCGACCAAAGGTTTAATCAAAATTATACTGGAAAAAAGTTTACCGATAACGTAACCACTAAGAAAGAAATATGCATATGGATATAATTGTATAATATTAACTTTAATTTCCTGCTTTCTTAGAATGTTAATACATAAAAATTAAAAATTTTATAAATAACATTTTTAGCAATAAATTCAAATTTGCCAAGACTTTTATATGATAATCAACTAAATTTCAAATAAGTGAAATAAACAAATCATATTTTTAGTAAGATTAACACAGTTTTTATATTTTATATAAAAATTTAATTAAAATATAATTTGATTCAAATTTGTTTTTCTAATTACTAATCTATCTATGTACAAAAGAATATATAACTATAAAAATGAATCTGTGTTCGTTTGGGTTTTACAGAAAGCTAAATCTCTGGACCGATTTTTTGTTTAATTTTCGCAGCATCATTCTGTAATTACCGAAAGTAAAACAGATTACTGTATTTTCGATCGGAACAATTACACCGGCTTAAGCTAGTAATTCTAAAAAATGAAAAACAATGATTTTTTCTAATTACATGCCTCAAACAAATTGTTAATTGATTAAATCAAAAAATTAATTAATAAAAAAAACAAGTAGGAAAGATATAGTCGGACAAGCTCGACCATGTGATACCCTACGTCATTGTGTATGCGCATCAAAATTCTTGAAAGGGTCTTATATGGGACCTGTAGCCTATTGTGGACCGATACTTGTATTAAGCGTATAGTATATTTCTATGAAACATACGTATGCATTATATTATGTTATTTGTAGTGTATTCAAAAACCGAAACCGGTTAACCGGTTTTTACCTTTTAAAAAACCGACCGGTTTCAAATAATTTTTATTTTCGAATAATCGACAGGCCGCTTCTTTTCCGTCGGTTACCCGTTTTTATGAAATATTCTTTTTTATATTTTTTTACTGAATTAACTTATACTTCACATTTTTTTAATTTACTAATTGAACGTTATATATGGCCTGATGCATTAAAAGTATCAAATTGTTTAAAAATGAAATTTGTATGAAAATTAAAATTTTTTTGAGTAATTTCATAAAAATTTTATTTTTACACAATGCTTTTGTTGTACCTAATCAGGCGCTTAATTATTTCTATGCATTTTTCATTTTCTTTATGAACTAATAAAGCTTTAAGACTAGTTATACCCTACACCACACTATTGAAATTGTTTGTGATCGGTCCACTATTTCACCTAGCCCCATACAAATGTTCTCCCGGAATAGGGAGAACAATGCCTTAAATATTGCAATATTTTAATGATATTCTGAGTAAGGAAGTCTTGTAGAAGTATTAATATTTGTGCCAAATTTCATGAAGATCGGTCCAAAATTGACCATAGCTCCCATATAAAACCTGTTTCAGGAAATCACTTTAAATTTTATATTCGACACAAATAAGTTTTATACATGTAGAAATCACAGTGACAAATTTTATGAGGATCGCTCCATAATTTACCATAGCTCCCATATAAGCCCACTTTCGAAAATCACCCAAAAGTGCATAAATTCATATAAATGTTAGTACTAACGTAATATTCAGTATTCGTATATTTTATTTTACTCTTAGTAAAAATTATCGGGTCACAATTTTCCACATGTCTAATATAAGAAACCTCCACGAATTTTGATGAACATACACAATGGTATGGGGTACCATACGAGATTTTTATATTTTTAATAGATTTAAGCTAATTTTTATTAACAAAATCTAGGTAAGAAGTCAGTTTTGGTTTTATCGTTTGTCAGAAGAATAAGGTGAATTTCAATAAACTATCATAATTCAGTTTAAAAAATACAAGATTTTAGCCTTATCCTTTAGCTGCAGAAGAACAATATTTTCATATTACTTGTCATTACAAATGACATGAAATGATCATTATCATCGCAATATCAATTTTACGTTTGCTGATATTAATTTACATTTTAATTGTTTTCGATACAACGTATGTAATTAAGGTATGTAATTGTTTACGCTAGTTACATTTACATTCATATTTAACGGCCCATCACTGATGTAAGTTAACAGTGATCGCGGTATTGTAACCAGAATAAAATTTGGCTCATTCTTAGTCAATACCTTAGTGTATAATACTATAACGTTTGTTTTAGTGCAAATATCACATTTAATAGGATCATAAGATCCCAGTGAAATTCCCTGTGTTAAATTAAATTTTAAATATAATTAAATATATTGAAATTTAAAATTATTAGAAATTGTGATTATTTTTTTAATTCAAAAGTGCAAAGGAGTAAAATCTCTAATATTTTTTTGGAAATCAAAATTTTTTGGTGAGAAGTATCAATCACATTTTTTTGGAAATTTGATCCAGCAATTTCGGCCATCTAAATAAAACTCTAACCTCGCTTTAATCACAACTTTAATTTTAAATTTCTTCTCCTGATAAAATTATATACAGCTAATATAGCTATTATAAAAAGATTTTATTACATTGACTAAATTCTTAATAACGATTTTCCTATAAAATTTTATAGCCCATATTGAAAGAAAACATGATAATTTTTCTTGTTATATAACCTTCCATTCCCATGGCAATATATTAGTTTTAGGGAATGTACGTTTTTTCTTGGAGTGTTTACTAAATCTAAAATCAAAAATCACAGTCGATTCATACATTGATAATCCATTTCAACAGCGTCCCAATTTCATCATCCAATTCGAAAGCAATCATCTGTAATTAACCTCTCCATACTAGCAATTTTCTGCCTCGAACTGAAATTTTGATTGACAAATATTAAGATTTTTATTCGAGATAGCGCATATAATTAGTCGGTTTTTACATATTTAATGGACACACAGTTTTTTTTTATTTTTTTTTTTATTTTATTAATAAAAAGCGTTTCTTTTTTGTTGCTAATATTATCTGATCAATCACCAAACTTAGATCAAATTATCAATCGTATGAACAAGCAATACATATCTAACTTAAAATAATTTTCTTAATCCATGTACAACATCGCTAGCAGTGTTACCATCAAAGCCTCAATGAAGAACAGCAGCAGCAACAACATTTAACAGCAATGAACCGGGCTCTCAGATGTGGCAATTTTTTACCAATCATGGCGCTTTTTAATTGCTTTTAGCAACTAAATTTTCCGCTTGTCAACATGGCGAATTTTTTGGTGATTTATAAAGTGGTAGCGATTTATCTGGCTAATATTAAAAAATTTATAAAATAAGTATTTGTCCAGAAATATGATTACGTGTTCTTACCAGAAATCGACTATTTTTAGTCGCCGTAACTTATAAATTCAACTATAACTTATATTGAGAAATGTCTGGATTTCTCTCGAAAATTCGATAATGCAAAAACATGTCAAGACAGTGGAAACGTTTTTAGGTGTTTTGCTCAATACTGATTACTTTCAACTCAGTGGAAACATAGTATAAGAGAACAAATGTTTTTATACATTGCACACTGGTTAAAAATCCAATCTTTTTTAGCTGAAATTCCAAAATTATATTTTCAGAAATTGGAAAAAGAGAATTTATTTTATAAATTATAACAGACCAAGTAATCAAGAACATATATTAATAAATATAATGTAGCAACTTTGACATTTTGATATGGCATTAAACTTGGTACTTTAATATTATTTTTACCATTTTTGTTGAAATAGAGTTAGTATTATAAAAGCTGTATCTCATTATCAGAAAAATATACAACAATTATATTTAATGAAAATTGCAGAATTTTATGACCTTTATTTAAAATTTTATATTAATCGTGGATTTGTTGTTATTTTTGAATAATTGGAATGTGGTTATATGGGTTGTTCATCAGGATAACATATAACTTTAAAGGAAGAAAAGTTATGTTTGTGCATGGACTTGCACGCATGTAAAAACGCGAAAGTGCTCGCCAAAAAAAAGTAACAACTTAGATAATTCCGAAATTTTTCGGCAAACTCTTACAATCTTCAATTTTCTTTCAGTTAAATTTTGGTAAATCTGAGCGGAAATTTCCTGGTTTTCGCAAGCAAGAAGGAGAAAATTTTATGTTTTAACCTATTGAGTAGTTTCACTAATTAACAAAAATCTAAAATCTTAGAAAAAAATTAATGTAAAACCAAAAGCAAAGATTTAAATGTCATATTTAAAAAATGTGTCTCCTGGAGTCAAATTATGCATTACAGATGTTTAAGTAAAAGTTCTTAAAATCGTTTTTAATATATTATTGATAATTTTAGATAAAATGACTTCGACACAACCTCAAAAAAACACTAACATTTTTGACCAGTGTGCAATGTTAGAATTATTTGTTTAAATAAATGTCAATAAATTTTTAATGTTGAATTTTAAACTATAATTTAATTTTCTATTCAATTAATATTAGATCATTGTTGATGCTGAATTTACGCACATAAATTATACGAAATTTGAATCACTAAAAATTATACGACACTATAACTTTTATGTTAGCTTTTTATTATACCCTACAACACCAGAGGTGGTTGGGGTATTATGCGTTTCTGCTGATGTTTCTAACGCATAGAAAAAGTTGTCCAACACCCACCTTTAAGTATAGCAATCGACTTAGAATCCCGTCCGTCAGGCTGGCTGGCTGGCTGGCTGGCTATCCATGTAAACCTTGTGCACAAAGTACAGATTTTAAAGATATTTCAATGAAATTTGGCACGTGGAACTTTTATGACACAAGGATAAAGTCCGTTGAAATTGGTTGTGATCGGTCCATTATTTCACTTAGCCCCCATACAAATGTCCCCCCGTAATATAGTTTAAACATACAAAAATGCCTTAAAAATAAGAATATTTTAATGAAATTCAGTGCAAAGAAGTTCCGTACAAGTATCAATCTTTGTACTAAATTTTATGAAGATCGGTCCACAATTAAAAATAGCTCTCATATAAACGCCTCTTCCGAAAATCACTTTAACGTGCATATATTCCATATGAATGTTTTGAATCAAGTTAATATTCGACACAAATAAGTTTTATGTAAGTAGAAACAACGTTAGCAAATTTTATGAAAATCGGTCCATAATTTACCATAGTTCCCATATAAACCCATTTTAAGGAATTGCCCTAAAATCCATAAAATTATCTAGATGTTAGTATTAACGCATTATTCTGTATATTTTATTTTACATTTATTAAATTGGCCACAGGTGTAATATAAGTCCCTTTCCCGAATTTTAATGCTCGTACACAATGATGTAGGGTATCATATAGTCGGTCTTGACCGACTCTATCGCTCTTTCTCGTTTTGTCTTTAAAAAACCAAATAAAATTAAAAAAAAAATCTGACAACCCTGGTCATTTGAACTATATTTTAGAAAAAACAATGCCAACGCAAATACGAATTTTTCTTTACAAAACAATTTAGCATTTTCATTTGCTGCTGTATAACAATTTAGCATAATTTTTTGATGCTTCAGAACTTTACCAATTACATTTTTGGCAACACTAAGGCTGTCAGATATGACGATTTTTCACCAAACGTGGCGCTTTTTGATTGGTTTTGGCGACTAAATTTTCCGTTTGGCGACATGGTGAAGTTTTTGGCGATTGACAAAGTTGTGGTGATTTATTTGGCTAATTTTTGGTATTTTATAAAATAGGTATTTGTGGAGAAATATGATTATGTATTCCTACTAACAATTAATTTATAAATTCAATATCAACTTATGTTGAGAAAAGTCAGGATTTCGTTCGAAAATTGAAGAATGCAAAAACAGGTCAAGACGGTGAAAACGCTTTTAGGTGCTTTGCTCAACTAATTGCTTTCAGCTCAATGCAAACATAGTATAAGAGAACAAATGTTGTTATATAATGTTAGAATTATAATGTTATTATTTTTAATAAATGTCAATAAATTTTTAAAGTTGGTATTCTAAAATGGATATGTATGTATGTATGTCAGAAAATTACATTTTAAATTTATATTGCCTTTGTTGAAGCTGAATTTAGATGTATAAATCACTAACAATTATGTGACACTATAACTATTTTAACTTTTTTTTAAATAAATAAATTTTAAATTTGGCGATTTTTGGCGATTTCTGATTAGTAATTTAGTGACAGAGGTTAAAAAAATCTGACAATCCCGGCGGTGAATTTATCGAACCATATTTTATTTTATTTATTTTGCATATTACTAATAGACAATGTTTAATCGAACATTGTTTCGTGAACTTTAAATAATTATAAATTGCCAACAAACAAAGAACATAGCTAACAACATAACAACACACAAAACAATGATTGTCTGTTAAGATAACTATTCCCAGAAGATTTTAAACAACTCATTAATTTCGTGCCTAAAATTAGTCAATAGTCCGGTTTTATTAATTGTCCGGTTGTTTATTTGAGAATTTCCATTTGCTAAACGGGAGTCTAAAATAAATTTTGTATGTAACCTAGGTATACATTTGAAGGCATTTGAAGTAAAGTAGAACTGAACCCCCAGTCCAACTGCTTTCAATGGCTCCCAGTCCTCCTTTAGCTGCAAACAAATAGATTTTTTTTGAGAACAGTCAACTACATACTGTCTTTCAATTTAACCTTGTATTTTACCTTTACAACGTGGGGTCGAAGAGATAAATTATTTTCCCACAAACTAATTTTACGCGTATTACTTTTTTACTTTTCCGGATTTAGAGCTTTATGATAGTGTCAGATATGTTCTCTGATAAGTTTTGAAATAATATTGCGGATATTATTTTGTTTTACATCAAGAACGTAAAAATTTGTCGCCATTGTTTTTGCAATAAATCTCTTTTGCTCCATATCATATTAATATTTATAATATTTTTTTAAATAAAATTTCATTAAAATTTTAAATTTGCAGATTTTTTTTTTTAGTTACTAAATAATTGTTGACACTTTTCAGGATTTTTAGTTTTCTTGATCATATCAGGTATTCTAACCGCTAAGTAGTTTGATAATCCTTTCTTTAAGAGGATATTCCTTTATTTTTCTTCTTAATGTTTTGAATATGTAAATTTACAACGTAAGATTATGACTTTAAAATGTTCATAAATACATCCATTGGACAGGGACTGAACTTTTCGTGACATACTTTTCCGTTGACTTTATATTAATTGTCTCACCAAGTGAAGAAAGCTAAAAGGAGTAATATTCTGTTTTCACAACCAATTTTGTACTTAAATAAAAAAATTTGGTTGAAAGGTTATTTCTTCCAAATAACTTGTATAAACATTGTACTGAGTTAAATTTCATAAAATTCATGCATGTGTATTTTATTTCATTGAAATTATTTACGGAATATATTTTTAATTTTTCATAATGTCAGTAGCACGACGTCCTCCACCTCAAGATTCTCAGCATAGTGTTATTAATTCAGATTCTGAGACGAATTGTAAATACCCAATGATTCTTGAATCTGAGGATTATTATAATCACATTTTCCATCGCATCTGTATTGAATTGGCCTTGTCACAATCAGCCGAAAATAGTTTACAACCTTCTAATTGAATTAAATAATTCTGAAAATAACAATTCTCTGCCTATGTCATATTTAAAATCCAAACCATTCCCACGCTGGAAAGCTCGTTCTAATCCTCGCAATACTGATAGAAATTTTCTTATTTGAAATAATCCTCCAGAGGCAGTAACTCCTCAAAATTCCGCAACAATTCAAAATGATACTTAAGCTTCTTTTACCCCATTTCAATCTTGTTATCATGCCGCTGTGAATAACAATTCACCAGGTTTCTCTTATGCACGTTCTAATCAAAATACAGATTATTCAAATGATAGAGTCTAGTGTCGTTAAATCTTTGCAGAATCTTAATATTTTGTCCACAAGTCAAAATCCAATCCGAGTTAATTCCCAACGGAAAAGAAATTCCTATTATGAAAATGATAAAAATAATATTTCGTTACGTTCCGAGAAGGTTACCTCTATCATTCAGAAATGGAACCTCTATTTTAGTAGTTCAGCTAATGGTCTGAGTGTTGAAGAGTTCCTCTATCGCGTTAGATCCTTGACAAAAGAAGATTTTAACAATGAGTTTGATTAATAAAAATCTACATATATTTTTCTCACTGGCAAAGCCAGCGATATTATAAATATCACAAATAGATGGACTCTTTCCAACGGTCTGAATTTTGCGCTGCATTAAGATATCAGCACAAGGACTTTCGTTCGAGTTACGATATCAGAGAAGAGATTAGGTGTCGCAAAATGAGAAACTCTTTGAGAGTTTTTATGAATCATTTTGTTCTATTTTAGATTGACTAGTAACGCCTATGTCTGAATCTGAACTTGTAGAAATTCTTGTTAGGAATTTAAAAGCGGATATTCGACATGAATTACTATATATCCCACTTTACTCAATAGCCCATTTACAGAAGCTAGTTCAAATGCGGGAAAACTTATTGGGAGAGGATACTTATCATAAAAGTAGTACTTTTAAAGCAAATTCTCAATTAAACGTCAGAAGAGTGGCAGATATTTCCACTCAGAATGATGTTTCTACTGAGTTTCAAGTCGATGTTATTCAACATAGTCCAATTTCATAGTCCAAATTCAGTTAATGAAATTGTGATTAAATCGGCCATTTTTGGGAAGACTGCCTTAAGGATAGAACTATTTTCTATTATGGTTATGGAGCTAAATTGGTATATAAACTTCAGTGAACTGTTTGTGCTTCAAAATTTACAACATTCAAAAAACTAATATTACCCACTACCAACACATCCACCACCTCGTCCACAAATGTAATTACTTTTCATAACACTACTTCGCTCATAGCTTAACCGCATTTTCCAATTCGCCTATACCACGAATGTCTACAGGAATATATTGAGAAACGCAACACAATTATTCTTACGGAATCAATTTCAGTACAAGATTTGTCCAAACCCTCTAAACGATCGAAATTACTATAAAAGGAGAAAAATTTTATCTATGTATGTGATTTCCTCTATTCTATCTAATCCTATTAATAAGCGTTATTACGCCAAAGTGAAATTTTAAAATTTTACCGAATACAGGTTATTAGATACAGTAGCTAAAATTCCATTCTAAAAACTGGGAACAGAAAAGTTCAGAAAACTTTTGGTTACATTTTAGCAGATATCACTTTTCGTAACCAAGCTGATCTGTTTTATCAGTCCGTCTGAATTATTTGTTTTAGAGAACTTTTACAATATCAAGTCCATTAATATTGACAAAACTGCAATTTCAGCTGCACATCTGTCCTTTATCTCCAAGCCAAAATCAGCATTTGACTGCTATAATCGGATTATTCCCCAATTTTGAAACAGATGGTTTAGGGAGAACCAGTCTAATTATACATTAAATTGACGTAGCTAATGCTTAGTCAATTAAATAAAGGTTCTATCCGGCTTCTCCAGCAGTGGAGAAACTGATGTGTGAAGAAATTGATAGAATGTTGGCCTTAGTGGTGATAGAGCCTTCGTCATCACCATGGTAAAATCAGACAAAATACGTTTACATTATTTACAGTTCCCGGCAGACCATTATATCAATTCGTAGTAATGCCCTTCGGATTATGTAATGCGCACCAAAAAATTTTCCGGCTAATTGATGAACTCATACCAGCGGACTTAAAGAATTTTGTGTTTGGTTTAGATGATCTGATTATTGTATCAGAGGGTTTTTCGGCCCATTTATCTGTATTGGCAGGAATAGCAAACGAATTTAGAAGGGCAAACCTAACAATAAATATAGGAAAAAGTTGATTCTGCGTTATTGAAGTAAAATACTTAGCATTTTTAGTTGGGAATGGAGGAATAAAAATAGACCTGGACAAAATTGAGTCCATATTGAAATGGGCTGTACCTAAAAATATAAAACAAGTTCGCGGCTTTCTGGGACTTGCAGGGTGGTACAGAAGTTTTATTCGAAATTTTTCATTGTAAAGGATGTCCTAACGAATTTGCAAACAAAATCTCCAAATGTTGTATTACGAGCGGAAATTGATCAACATATTACTTCTATTCACTTCAAAGGCTCTTTATTGACATTTAGGACCGTACCCTAGAAGCAAACATGGACATATAGGTTTATTAATCGAATTGGACTACCTCGCGAAATTTCACTGCTTCTCTTCACTAAAAAAATTAATTAAATATCAATACAAAATTTAATTTTAAGCTCGATTTGGAGCCCCTAAATAATGATATATTATAGGATTTATTAGAATACGTGTACCGTTTATTTAATATTTAACATAATATAAGAATAATGGCTACTTTCTTTTGCTGGTGTTATCTCACATATTAAATCTGTTGTAGAATTCGGGTAATGAAAACATTGAAATTTGAGCAGACAATTTTGATATGATGTTTTATCACCATCTCATCTCTATTGTCAAGAACAATGACACACATTTCAGCAGCATTTTCAACTATTTTCAACCAAAACTCGCTGGAAAAAATTCCAAAACGCGCTAATCTAAACTTAAAAAAAAATAAATTAAAAATTTATATTGTAATTAAGCAAGTAAATTGGTAAAATTTTAAATATATTAGGTGCATATTAGATTGTCACGAGAAATTGCTATTTTGAGGCTCAGATGTGAGAAGGCAGGAACAATATTAAAAAAATAATAATAAAATTGGTTTTCAATTCCCTACCAGCAATTAAAAAAAAAACAAAAAATATGGGTCTCATACATGATTATAATAAATCCTTATAGGATTTTGGTTCTCCAGAACACTCTTTTATTACATTTTTATAAATAAGTTTTTTTCATATATTTATTTTCAAGAAAAATTTATGGATGTTCTAAAATGACTGCTTATGGACAGATATTTTTTAAATTTTTTATGTATATTTTTTTCATAACGAATTCAAAATTACTAGTTTTTTGACAGCAATTTCGAAAAGAAATTGGCCAAAATGTAGTACTTAGTCCGTGATTTTCAATAGCTGGCAGGGAACTGAAAATGTATTTTTAACATTTTATGGAATTAAAAAATCCTGATTCATAACTGTCAAAATTATCAAAGAATTTAAATCCATAAAACTTTTCACTTTCGGCCAGATATTTTTGATAAAATAAGATTTTTTTTGGAAAAATCTAGAGAAAATTGCTAAAAAAAAATCATTTATTTGATGGACTTGGGGAAACAGATTTCAACATATAGACACTTCAAATGAGTACTTTAAACATTTCAACAAAAGAATTCTGGATTTCCAAATGGAACATTTGCTCAATCTAGAACGACAAAAGCCCCACGAAAAAAGGTGGCAGTCAGGCCAATGTGAATACTTATAGTTGCTACTAAATACTATTAACATATTTTATTAAAAAATAGTTCTTTTGAAGATTTATAGATGCAAAAAGCACCTAAAAACATAATTTTGTACTAAGTGTATTTTATATGAAATAAATATTTTTGTATTTAATTGTTGACTTTTTTGTATTAGGGAGTTTTAAAAAATATAGGTGTGGTCTAAAGACATAAAAAATGTGGACGTATTTTTCTAAAGTACATACATATAACCATTATTTTTTTCTGACTTGCCAACTGTACCTTGTAATAATAAATGCAAGTCCATTCTGTTCATACTTAAGTATATATAAAAATATAATTTAAGTAATTCTTAAATAAAATGTTAATAATGCGTACTTTACAAAAAATAGCATAAAATTGTAAAAATATCGTTACATGTCGACATTTTAAGGGACGCAAACGGACGCAAAAATTTGCTGTAAAATAAACACTATGGATATTGCTGAATATTTACTATGTATTAAAGTGACCACATCCGATCACATTCAGAGACGCAGTCCATTAAAATTTGATTGCTTACTCAATTCCCTTAGCATATTAGCGCTAAATTAAAAATTATAGAACCCAAAAAATGTAAATTTATTTTCGCTAAAAAATTATATTTCTAATAATACAAATGTATATTATTCAATATACTACTGAATAATAAAAAAATATGTTAACAAATAGTTTCCGAAATAAAGTTACAACCATTTTTAATAAATATAATTCTTAACTTTGACCCTCTATATCTTAATAAATATACAATTTTTGGTAACAAATCTATATCTTCTAAGAGGAGTACTTACTTAGGCTTTCAGAAAAATCATTTTGCCTGTGTTACTACAGGGTGACTAAAGAATGAATTTTCTGAAAGTCCAATTCCTCATCTACAATATCCCTGTACATTCTAATTCGATTTATACAGATTTATAATCAAAAATTTTGCGATTGGCCCTACTGTAGACCTTTATTCAAAAAAGAGCTAACGGAAAAAATGTGACTTTTGACTTGTTAAAAAACGTTAAATCTAGCCCAAAAATTGCTGAATTATCAACGCTGCATTTCAGTCCATTTTAGTTTGTACATTTCTCACATTTTGATTCGCAGTTCAATAACTGAGATAGGTGGGCTAAAGATTTGAACCATTTTATTATATCTAGGAAAACAACTTTTTTTCATTTAGTAGTTATTTTTGTAGTAGGTAGAGAGGGAGAGAGAGAGAAAAGGACTATAAGAAGTTTAAACTTTTATTTCGAAATTCGTTTGCAATTTAACCAGTATTTGTGAAACAACATTTTTGTGTGAAAAGAAAAATATTATTTTATATACATACGTATGTAAATGAAATAGTTTTGATCATAGATAAAAAAGTTTAAAAGAATGGGTTAAGTAGTAAAAAGTTTAATTGAAAAAAAAAAAAAAAACAATACACATGATTTTTTGAGTCATTTTTTTCAATTGAGTTTATCTTGCCGTAAATTAGGATCATCGGCCCACTTGATTTTTAAACAATTTTTATGATTTAGTTTACGAGTTATGGATCTATAAAATTTTGATAAATTTTTCTTAATGATATCGAAGGGATGTCATATAGGTGATAAAAATTATCACTAGTGATAGTCGCTTCCGAATCGAAAACGATAATTTTTACGTACTAAGTGCACCTTTCCATATGATGTCGTTTTTCCATGATATTATGATATAGTTTTCGGCATCGTAATTTCCAATAATAATGATAGTAAAATCGTCGTAGAATACCATTCAATACCAAAATATTGCAAAAATTAAACATACTATAGGTAATTATAAATAAACATAGTCTGCTAAAATAAGAAAAATGCTAAATAAATATAGAACACGAAAAAGTCTACATACATGTCATGCATATTTTGCAAGCTTAGTTATTTCTAAAGCATATATTTTTACAATTACATCTCTAGAGAGATTGGTTGGACCATTCAAAATCTGTTATTTAAAAATTTATTTATATTTATTCTCATCTTGTGTTTCATTTGTTGAAACTTTTTTAATTTTAATATTTTCATTTTGAAGATTTTTCCAAATGATTATATTTTTTTTTTGTGTTTTCATTGGAAACAAATATTTCTAAATTTCGGTATCATAATAATATCGTTTTCGGCAAATAGTCTGATATTATATTCGGCTCCTAAGATGATGTCGTTTTTACTATCATATCGTTCTATGGTTTATTGGGTTAATACATCTGCGATTAAAATTATATTAATATTGTTTAAAAATTTAAATACCTTTTGTAAGATACACAATATGATGTATAATATGACCATATTCATTAAATCCTTGAGAGGATTTATACAATTTTCAATTTTTATTGATATAACGGAACTCTCACAATTTTGTTATTTCTAAAAAAAGTTTATTCAGTGAATAAATATAGGAGAAAGTTCCTGACTCCGGCCAAAGGCCGACTACTTTTATTAACGTTAAAAAGAAAATATTTTTATATTAACTGGGCCGGTAATCTTTTATGTAAAAATCGTCAAAATCGGCATAATATTTTTGAAATCGTCGAAAAATCGGAAAAAGTATATCTTTTTGGCTGAAACTATTTGTTTATTAAATAAACTTCCAGCAGTGTTTTATATTACATAAAATGTAAAAAGTAGGAACAAATTAAGTTTATCGGCCCAGATAAATTATTTTTTTTAACGTTAATAAAGCTTTTCTGTGTAGTCGGCCTTTGGCCGGACTCAGGAACTTTCTCCTATATTTTTTCACCGAATAAACTTTTTTTTAGAAATAACAAAATTTCCTAAGTTCCGGTATATCAATATGAATCCGGAATTCTAAATGTACATAAAATTCTATCGCTTTCTTCTGTAATAAAAATACCAATATTAAATTTGATTCTAAGTATAATTCACGATTTCCACTGAAGTTAAAATATTTAAAAAAATATCAAATATGGACCTTGTGATGTATAAATTGTTATTCTTAATAACATAACAAAAATTTAAATTTAAATACAGTAACAAAAATTTATTGACATTTATTAAAAAAAAAAAATAATTGTAACATTGCACGCCGATCAAAAAATCCACTTTTTCTGACATAAATTCAAAAAGCATTGTTAGTGTTTTTTTGATGTTGTATCAAAAATTATCAATAATATATTAAAAACGCTTTTTATAACTTTTGCTAAAACATTTCTAATGCATAATTTGACTCTAGTAGTCATATTTTTTAAATATGACATTTACTTGTTTGCTTTTGGTTTTATATTATTTTTTTTTTCTAAGATTTTAGATTTTTATTGATTAGTTAAAAACATAAACATAAAATTTTCTGCTTCTTGCTTACAGAAACCAAGAAATTTCCGCTCAGGTTTACCAAATTTTAACTGAAAGAAAATTAAAGATTATAAGAGTTTGCCGAAAAATTCCGATTATTTAAATTGTTACATAAAATAGATGCTTTGGCGAACGCTTCCACGTTTTTACATTCGTGCAAGTTATCTTGATGAACAACCCACATAACGACTAATATAAAATTTTAAATGAAGGTCTTGAAATATATCTGCTATGCTGCCATTTTTAATTATACAACATTGTCATTTATTTTTCTGATAATGAGATACAGCTTTTAAAATACTAACTCTATTTAAAAAAAAATGGTAAAAATAATATTAAAGTACCAAGTTCAAACTGTCAAAGTTGCTACATTATGTATATTTATTAATATATATTCTTGATTACTTGGTCTGTTATAATTTATAAAATACATTCACTTTTTACAATTTCTTAAAATATAATTTTGGAATTTCAGCTAAAAAAAAATGGATTTTTAACCAGTGTGTATTATATACCATTTATTCTCTCATACAATGTTCTCTTTTAGTATGTTTCTACTGACTTGAAAGTAATCAGTTTTGAGCAAAATACTTAAAAGCATTTCCACTGTCTTGACTTGATTTTGAATTTTCGAGCATTTCTCAATATAAGTTGAAGTTGAATTTATAAGTTAGGGCCCTTCGTTTTGTTAGATAGGCAAATACTAATAATGGTCGATTTCTAGTAAGAATACATAACACAAATACCTATTTTATATATATATATATATATATATATATATATATTTTATTAAATTAGTCAAATAAATCGCCACCACTTTGTTAATCGCCATGTCGCCAAACGGAACATTTAGTCGCCAAAAGTATTTAAAAAGTGCCATGTCAACAACTACTGCTTGTTTATAGAAAAAACAGCAACAACAACACTGAAACCCATGTTTTTATATATGTTTGTGTATGTATATTTTTAAAATTTTTTTCAGATTTTTGAACATAACTCGGTTGTCTATGGACCAATATGGTTAATTCAAAAAAATATGCAGTAAAAAACGAAATTATGCTCTAAAAGGGCGAAAATAAGCTCTTAAAAACAGAATAATGTTTTTAATTTTTAAGCAAAAATTATTCTTTTCAATAAAACAAAACATTTTAGTAACATTTTAACAATATAAAATAAAGCAAAACTAAAGTTTATCTGTCAACTGTGTCGAAAGCGTTATTTTTATTTCTAGTTTATCACATAAAAGCTTAATTGATATTTTATATGTTTTCTTATCCAATTAGTTTATATATTATAAAAAATATTCATATGAAAATTTACATATATACGAGTAGCTTTCATTCAAAAAAATAAATTGTTTTTACTGCATTAGTGATGATGTTCGGCAAATGCGTCCTCTATATCATATTTCAGAAATGACTCAAATTAAGATCAATTAAACTGTTTTTACAAATCAAGCCCCTAAGAAAATTTTATCGAACTTTAGTGGTATCCATTAAGATTAATTTTAAATAGTAAATATTTTTGGATTTCATACTTTTTCAATACATCACCTACTTTCCATTAGGTATAAAAAAAATTAGCTCAAAAATATCAAAATGTGATCTAAAAGGGTTAAATATGCTCTAAAAATAACAAGATATACTATAAATATGCTCTAAAAATCACTATATGCAAAAAGATGGCGTTGAGGGTGAGATATGCAAAAATATGCACTTACAAGTCGATTCCAAGATTCCCTATTGATTACATTTCAGTGCGTTTTATGAAATGTAAAAAAACGGATAAGTGCTAATGTTATCTTAAGTATTTTTTTTTTATTTAACTAGTTAAATTATGCAGAAGTAAATTTAGTATTAGTTCAAACAATTGAATCGTTCAATTGAACAACACATTTTTAATTTAAAATGAGCACTTTCCAAATCAAATAAAGAAAACGGAAATCGTAATAAGGTTTTTCATTTCAGTTTTTAAAAAGATCAAATAAAAATTAAATTTTTCATTTAGAATATGGAAAAGATAAGTTAAATGTTAAATTTTCTAATTTAGTTTCGAAAAAGAACATTTGAAATTAAATTCCTAAATGAATTTCAAAAAATTCTATTTGTATTTCAGAAATTTCTAAAATGTAATTTAGAGATTTCCTTATACCCTATACCACCAAAAGTGATTATGTATTATGCATTTGTACTGACGTTTGTAATGCACAGAAAAAGTTATCTAACACCCACCTTATAGTATACCAATCGACTCAGAATCACCTTTTAAATCAATCTTAAAGATAATTCAATAAAAATTTAGCACGTGGGACTTTTATGAAAAAAGGACGAAGCATATTGAAATTGGTTGTGATCGGTTCATTATTTCACCTAGCCCCCATAAAAATGACCCCACGGAATAGAATTTGAAATGCCTAAAAAAAATAATATTTTAATGAAATTCGGTGCAAAGAAGTTCCGTACAAGTATCAATCTTTATACCAAATTTTATTATGATCTATCCACAATTGACCACAGCTGCCATATAAACACTTCATCCGAAAATCATTTTAACGTAATAAGTTTTATGTAAGTAGAAACAATATTGGCAAATTTTATGAGAATCGGTCCATAATTTACCATAGAGTTTTTTCAATTGATATGTTTCTTCAATTATCACATTTTTCATCAACGTAAAATTAAAACGTACACTTTTTATTTACCAAAATTAACTATTAAAAAATTAGAAAATTAAGAAAAATATAAATTTTATTTCAAATTTTGTACTTTTTTATTTTAAAACTTTTGACAAATTTTATTTAGGGTATGTTCAGCATATTCCAATGTACTAAAAATTTCTTTCCTGTATGGAAAATTGTCATACTCCCTTAAATGAGAATAGGTGGGCTAGATGGAATATATCTAATATCTAATATTTTCCCCATTAAAAAGGACGATTATACAAGTATATTTAACCATAACTCGAGATAGATGAAACACCCAAAGATGCGGAAATTATATTCTATACGATTTTTTTTATTCGCTAAATAGTTTCGGAGTTATTTAGAAATTATTATCGGTAAAAAACTTTTCATGCAAAATTGAAGAATTTTTTCCTTAAACGTTCTTTTTAGTAACGAAAACAGTATGATCAGACGTGAACATTTTTTTCAGCTAAATCGTGTTTAATTTTGCATAGTTTTTTATTTATGCAATTGTAAAAACAGAATCGATTGTACAAACGAAAGAAAATAAGTAGAAATATATAATAAGCAGCTATATAGAAGCATGTCTATGCTGCAGTTTCTAGCTAGATACATATATTCCCAGTAATCTATGGCTACTTCTGTTCAAAAAATTCCTTTAATAACTTGAAGCTCTTGTTTAAATAGTGCTTGTTTGAGAATGACAATCTTAGTTTATAAACTAAATACTGTAATAAATATACTGTCATTTCTAAGAATTCTTTTTCAAAACTGTGGAAACATTTATTTAATATTTTTAAAAGCGCGTCTAATATTACGAATCAAATTTATCATATTTAAAACTGTAACATTCCTAATTTTGTTTTTATTAAATTCATGAAATGGACTAAATGATCTATTCACCTAATTGCAATTATACTGCTACATTCGCCAATGTCGATATTTTGCTCACTCATTCTAGAATGATTATAAAATAATTCTATTAACTTTTAAGTACTTTATTACGTGATTATCAACCACTTATACATATAAAGAACTACAAAAATTCCAATCAATAAAAAATTATGTCTTAATATTCTAATTTTGTACTTGTTATGAAAATTGATTCAAAAATGCTACATAATATGACGAGTGATAAATGAAAAATTTGCGGCTAAATCAGAGTGAAAAGTGCTAAATTTAGCTGCAAAAATGTTAAAATGGTCACATTGAACGAAAGCGGCAAAAATGTTCAGTATTTTATCCTTTGATATAAGGTTGGTAGTACTATGAATAAAATAAGCCATGTACATTATACATCTCCAAAAAAAAGCCGATTTTCGAATTTGTTGTAGAGTAAATTATATAAATACTGAATATAACAAGATAATATAAATTACAGAAAATATATTCTGAACTTTTTAACTCATTCCAATAATGTTAACCTTTAAAACAGGAAGGTCAAAAGTCAAATTTTGGAATAATTGAAACTTTTACCTAAAATATAACTCAAAATTATTTATTTTTAGCTAGATTTCCTTTAACCCTTAACTGAACTTGTGGTCAACATTTTTTAAATCACCTTCCTTTCTTGAATACGTTCCAAGTAATTTTATTAACTGATATCATGGACAAATAAAATGATACTTAACTCGTTTCGCCATGTAAAGTTATTCTAAATTTATTATAGAAATCATTGATTTGGAATCCACATAAAAATGAATAATTTTGAGTTATATTTCTGATAAAATACTTAAATATTCCAACATTTGACCTTTGACATTCTTGCTTTAAGGGTTAACATTATTAACATTATTATTAACATTATTTTCTGTTATGTTTTAATTTTTAATAATCTGTATGTTAGTCCAAAAAAAACTACTACACAACACAAAAGGCGAATTTATAAGAGATATCGACATAAAATGTTTATTAAAATATCGAAGAATTAAACATAACATAATCTTTTCCTAACTTTTCGTGAAACACTTTCGGTGAAACACCCGTAATAAAAATCAAACTTTTTTTAATAAAGCATCAAAAGGAGATTATATTATCCTGAGGAATTCAAACCTTTTTTCAGTAATTATTGTTCAAACTTAAATTAAAATAGCATTTTATTTCAAAATTTCTAAAAAAATTAAAATTTTTCTGTACGCTGCTTATATAAGTGTTCACAAACATGTTAATGTACATTAAATTGTAAAAAAAGAGTTGATGTTAGAAAAAAAAATGTGAAAAGTAAAAATTTGTATTTATTTATTTTGTAAGACTGGCACAACAAGACTAACATCTTATAAATTTCAGTACTATCTGAGATATTTCTAAACAATAGTTTTTTTTTTCAATTTTAATTAAGCTTACATTTGCATATTAACTTAATAACTCCACTTTAAAATATATTTTCACCTAAGATCAACATAAAACTATTAATAATTCCCTCTCAAATTTGATTTCATTGGTTGCTTTTTATATGAGTGATGGCAGTGTCTTCCAAAGACGGAAGGAATAAATAAAAAATTGTCTTTCAGATACGAGTGTTTTGAACCTATTCAAAATTAATTTATTGTCTCTATTGGATCTTG
Organism: Protocalliphora azurea; assembly: GCA_932274085.1. Taxonomy (NCBI): domain Eukaryota; kingdom Metazoa; phylum Arthropoda; class Insecta; order Diptera; family Calliphoridae; genus Protocalliphora; species Protocalliphora azurea. The sequence continues at coordinate 81,389,453 of OW026520.1, forward strand.
TAAAATGTATTATTTTAAGTAGGTAGTTTGGTTGTTGTGTATATAATCTTATACAGCAATATTAGTGTCTTATATTTCAATAAATTAAATTTGGTAGGAGAATGATAATATATGCACGCCTATTATAATGAAAACATAGCTAGCTATGTTATAACCTACATTAAGTTTTGTATGATCATTGCAGTTACAACCAGCGAAAATTTCACAACCATATAACAACACAGGGGCAAGGTACGTTTTGGCTAACAATAGTCTATTTTCAAATGGTGTTGACTTTTCAACTGTCCAGAGATTTCTCAGCATTCTATATACTGTTCCAACTATTATATTAATATGTTTAGTCCAAGTTAACTTGGTATTAAACGTCAAAACCAATTTCGAGTGGAATTGAATAATTTCAATGATGGAATCGTTAATGATTAATCTAATGTCATTATCATGTGTAGTGTTCTTTTTAGATATTATAATTGACTTAAATTTTAAGGGTTTAAAGCCCAATTATATATTAAATATGAATCATAATTAGTGTTGTTTACACATTCATCTATATGTTCAAATTTCGTACTTTTGTAAAGTTGAACATCATCTGCGTACACTTGTATATTACAATGCTTTAAAACATCTGGTAAGTCGTTAATATACATACAAAACAATAATGGTCCAAGAATATGACCTTGTTGTACACCACGATCTACTTTCAAAACGTCAGATATTTTTCCATTTAAGCGAACCGCTTGAAATCGATCCATCAGGTAGGAGGCTATTAAGTTGCAAGTGGTTTTGAAGCAATTAAAATATTTATTAAGTTAATTTAACATTATTTTATGATCAAAAGTGACAAAGGCTTTGCTATGATCAAGAAGGATCTGAAAAGAAATCAGTTTTTCATCAAGCTTACCTCTTAATTTTTCGATAACATCTAACAAAGCAGTAATGCAGCTTTTTTCCTTTGTGAAACCAGATTATCTCTCAGAGAAAAGATTGCTTAAAAATATATTCATTTGCTTGAACATAATGTTCTCAATACTTTTTTGCATATAAGGAAGTATTGCTATTGGGCGAAAATCTTTATTAGTTTTTGGTATTGGGATAATTTAGACTGTTTCCATGCTGTAGGGAACTTTAAAATTGTCAATACAGTGTTGAAAATATGTGTTATCTATGGTAATATTATTATCAGTACACATTGCATTAGATTTTATAGACATAAAACTTTCAAGAACTTCACGCGAATCAACACAATGGAAAACAAGGTTAAATTCAGATGAGACATATCACAAATTATTACAAAAAGAGTGTTTAAGTTTATGTTCATGGTAAGTAATGTCGGTAAGGACATCTGAAAGATTGTTGCGGTATGTCGAATTTGGGCTATACACGCAACCAATTACGGCTTTCATTCCAGTTGTTGTTACTTCTAAAAACAAGTATTCTATGTTACTTGAATAGATTTCGTGTATTGCATATATAGCAACATCATCAACATGTGATATAAATGAATTATAAATGAAATCTTGTATTCCACAATGAATCCAAGATTCAGAAACACATATTATGTCCAAATTCGACGAACAAGAAAATGTATTTAAATTCGTCTAATTTGTTGTTCAAACTCTGATCGTCAATATGAGCTATTCTGATGCCAGATTTATATTTCGAAAAAACGTGTACCATATTATGGGTATTGGCTTTAGAATCATAATAATTGTTAAGTGTCATATTTAACATTTTCAAAGGCAACACAAATTAAAGGAATTGTATCATCTATCAAGAAATGTAGCTTCATTTTTAAAATGGAATTGTACACATATAAATTTATAGGATAAAATTATAAAAGTAAAAAATTAAAAAATAAAAAAAAAATATTTATATACATATATATATATGTATTAAAGTATTGAATGTAAATATGAAATTTTAGTGATTGTTGTTTGCAGATTATCGATCATCACGAAATAAGTTTTCAATATTACCCATACCGTCGACCCGAATGCGCCTATTGTTGTCATCATACTTGATATAAATAAGCCCACGTAGGGTACAATCCACTTTGAGTTTGTTTTCTGTTTTACATTTTATAGATCGGTATTCGCGACTAACCATTATTAGATACGCAATCGGAGGATTTATACGATAGTGATCATGAAGGAATCAAAATTAAAGTGCACGATTGTATAACATCGATAAACTTATGCTTTGGAAAATGATAAGCCGACAACAGCACTATATGAACTACGTGATTCAGCTGTTATTTTAAAAAATAATTTGCCAAAAAAATCTCCAATTTCTTTAAAATGTAAATAAATAAATTAAAACAATTCTAACTGCAAATGTAAATATATCAATGAAAACAATTCTAGTTTCAAAAATTACATAAAATTCTGTTATCGCGAAAATTCAGTATATATATATATATAAATACTGCTCTATCGACATCATTTCTTACATCCAGATAATATAAACTTTTTTCCTCTCAGAAAAAAATTTTGGAAATTACAAACGGAATAACAATAGGTTTGTTATACCTTTGGTAAAGCGAAAGGAACGCTTTTTAAAGGAACAAAACTCATTTGGGTTTCAAAATCAGTCACTTGCTATTTAGATTCTGACTGGTTGTATTTTTTAATGAAAAATTATAAAATTACTTACCAGGATGTTAAAAATGTTTCTCAATCATGTTTGGTATCCATTTGGAAAGACACCAAAATCGCAAAATCACAATTTCCCTGAAATATCAATTTACAAATTGAAATGCACAGTAGAACTTTGGTTTTGTTTATTTCTTTCTAATTTTTTATTTTTATTATTTGATTTGCATTTCGTCATGGTTGCATTTATGTTCAAATAATTTAGTAGTAATTTTAATACTTTTGAAGAAAAAATTTGGCTTTACTCTGAGAGCAAAACATACATGCGAACAAGATAGGGAAACCCAAAATTATTTGAATGCGTTGGACTTGCTTTCGTTCGTTTAGATTTTATTTCGACATAGAGAAACAGGATATAAAAGAAAGATACTAAAAGAAAAATCAAATGATATCAATCTCAGTGAAAATCCGTAAGAAATTTTTATTTTAAGCAATCATAAATTATTAAATTTATAAATATTATAACCTTTAGATTTGTGAAAAATTTTCTATTGAGTAAAAACTCCTTTATTTATGTATTTGAAATCATAAAGATGATTTAATATAGTACCAAAAATGCAGCGCCATTCCTCCATTTAAAATTAGCGTCCACTTTAACATTTTTGGCACAAGACCATTTATTGGGAATGGCTCAATCATCCAGTTCTGTTTGATTATCCGAAGTGTGCGAAATTATGGAAAAAATCTTTGCCACAAATATATTGTTTTTGAAATGAGCGAGGAAAGGAAAATGGAAGCAAAAGAATTATTTTTTTTAACAAATGTGTAGCCGCAGAACAAAACGTACTTTTTGAATAGTTTGAGAAATTGCTTTTTTGTTATTTTTGTATTATTTGGGTTGAAATCTAATAGAAAAAATCTTGTTAGGATAATTTTTCTTTTTTTCCACAAGAAAATTAACTCATAAAAAATCGATGCATAACTAAATTTTTTCATTTTATTTTTTTCAAACGTACTTTTTCCATAACGATTATTTGGATAGTATTTAGGAATAAATACTATCAGTTTACAGTTTAAAGATTTATATTTCCAAACTCAGTATTTCTTTAAAATCTCTTCTTTATCAATATATTCCAACAGAATATATTGATAAAGAAGTCCTTTCCTATATTTGAACAAAATTTCAAGGTCACGCATTTAGTTTAGAATATATGAACGGAAATTCAATCCCAGATATATTTTTATCTGAATATATACAGAATAAAAAAAGATATAGTCGGTCGAGCCCGACCATATGATACTCTGCACTATTGTATATGGGTCTTATATTAGACCTGTGGCCAATTGTGCACCGATACTTTTATTAAGTGTAAAATAAAATATACGAAAACAGAATATTACATTTGTACTAATATTTTTATAAATTTATGCACTTTAAGGTGATTCCCGGAAGTAGGCTTATATGGGAGTTATGGTAAATTATGGACCGACCCTCATTGTCACTGCGATATCTATTTATATAAACTTATTTGTGTCGATTATTAATTTGATACTAACATTTGTATGGGATTTATGTACGTTAAAGTGATTTTCGGAAGAGGGATTTATATAGGAACTATGGTCAATTATGTTTCTTATACAAAACTTTTTTTCACTGAATTTCACTAAAATATTGCTGTATTTAAGGCATTTATAATTGTTAAACCACTATTCCGGGAGGACATTTGTATGGGGGCGAGGTGAAATAATGTACCGATCATAACCAAATTCAATAGGCATTATCCTAGTGCCAAAGTAATTATTTGTGTCAAATTTTATCAAGATATCTTTAAAATTGCCATCTGTACTTTGTTCACAAGGTTTTAAAGGACAGACAGCCAGCCAGAGATGAAGGCCGTAACGACGCGGTTGGCGGCTAGCCGCTTAGCCGGTTTTATTTAACAAGCCCCGCTGCCTCTGAGTTATTCAATTTTAAGTAAACCACATTTTTGGAATTGAATCTGGTTTTCGCGATGAATCGCTATTTGTAAATTTAACGAGGTTGCACCGTACATAAAGAACGACTTGTCTGATTTGGCTCCGTAAAATATCAAAATTCGAATTAAAATTGCCTTCAAGTTATATGTTCAAAAGCTATGGCTTTATTAAGCCTATTTTGTGAAAAACAAAAATAAATTTCGTACAAAATTTCAAAAAAAAAAAAAAAATGTTTTCCAAAAAATCATAAAAATTTGAAAATTGCAAAAATGAAAATTTTTATTCTTTTATCATAAAGATAGATTTTTTGCAAATAAAATATGACATATTTCATTTAAATCAATGTATGTATTGTAAAGTTTGTAAATAAGATATCTTCACAAATTTGTGAATAAAATCAAAATTTATGAGCTGATTTGGATGAAATATATCTTGCTTTTCAACTTTTATTATTATTATTATTATTATTATTATTTTTTTATCTTTTGAAATTTTATGCGAAATTTATTGTTGCGAGTATCAAATAGTGTGGGTATAACTTGAAGGCAATTTTAATTCGAATTTTTTCCGAGATATGTTTCTATGTATGGTGCAATCTCGTTAATTTTAGAAATATCGATTTATCACAAGAATTAAAGTCAATTCAAAAAATGTGATTTATAGGCTTAGTACTTCATAATAACATGTATCCGAATTGACTAAGGTATCCCGTACCGCAGATTTTTTTTTTTTTTTCTTTTGTCAACCTGTGTGTCATAGTTCAATGATATAAAATTTCATTACACATTTTTTAAGAATTTTAAAAATATCGCTTTTTTTTAGATATACGATTTTATACCCCCATCTTCGACCTTTGAGTTTTAAAAATAAGAAATATTTATACATTTCATTACAAAAGCAAAAAATTAACGTACAATTAGAATAATAATATTTCTAGTGAATTTAATTAAAATCGAAAATGTCAAATCTAATTTCTGTCCGCTTTAATAAGGAATTATCCTTTATCCTTTACGGATATTTTTTTCGGGGTAATTTGGAGTATTTCTAGATTATTTAAAATATTCTGCAAAAATATTAACATTTAAAAAACTAAAACGTACTTTTTTCAATACATTTTCAACAAAACGTTCCTTTTCTCTATCTTTTTGACAAAACGAGCTTTTTCACAATTAAAAATCCTTGGATCTAATGCATTCTTGACACTATTATGGAGATTTTTTTGTAGTTTCACACATCTTGTGATAAGATAACAGCTTCTTATTATTTTCACGTTCATGTTGCTTTATAAGCGGATGAACAAAATAATTCTCGATTTCTCAACAATTTTATTTGAACATAAAAGTAATTGGTGCAGTTCCTGAAAGTCTCTTTCTATGGCGACGATACTTAACTTTAATATATTTTTTATAGTCTGTTCATACATAGTAATATTAAAATATAATTAATTTATACAATTTATTTTTACACATAAACAACTTTTTTTCATTTTTCGACAACATAAAATAGTGGTCCTGCAGCATTTAAATCTTGCATTAGCCTTTCCAATAACTCCTTGATTTGCTTTTTGCATTTGAAACATTAGCTATCCTTTAGCCATTTTTTTAACTTTTATTTATCTATTGAATCTGGCTTTTATAGGCCTCACAACAACCATTCAAATCTTAAAACTAAATCTCTCTAACGAGAGTCTAAATGGTTAAATGAGCTTCACATCCATTTGTAATTAAGCAAGAAGTCTTGCTATTATGTTAAGTCTCTATGTATATTTTCATTTTTTCGTATTACTGGCCGCTGCCCATAATTGGATACCATATGTCCAAATTGGTTTTAATACAGGATAAATTTATTATCAAGACTAAACTTTGACTGGCTGTTAAGTAACCAATGAAGTCTAGAAACTTTTAACTTCATATGAAGTCCCTTGGATTCTATAGAACGACGTCAAGTAAGTCGCCTATCTAAATGAATACCAAAGATGTGACGTGATTTGAATCGGGTGTACTTATACCATTAAGTGTAACAGGTGGACAGTTCCTCTTCTTAAGGCAAACGTAACATGACTACTTTTCAATTCATTTACCCGTATACGCTAGTTTTTTAACCATGTCTCCACGCGTCGGAGATGAATATATAGGTATCTAATTGCTACAAGTGGGTATTTATGAGAACTGAGTATTGCTGTATCATCAGCAAATGTAGAAAAATTCAGTTCATCACATGTGGAACAGCTGCTTTTATCTCAAATTTTTCTGTCACAAACTCATTATACCTTACTCTGAATATACGGTCAGATAGATAAGACTGCACCAATTTGTGGATTCTTGGTAGAAGTAAACATTTAATTTTTACATTAGACCTTTGTGCCAAACTTTTTCAAATGCTTGTGCGACATCTAAAAAAATAGCTGAACAATACTTCTTAATTTTTCTCTCCAGTTAGACGATTTACCAGTTCAATAGTTCCGTGCCTTTCACGGAAACCAAACTGGTGAACTGGAATCCCAGTTTCAAGATCGCATTGAAATTAATAGATAGCACGATTATTGCCACTTCCTGTAGGTTTTTAATCACGGATGGTGTTATTGAATCATATTCTGTATTTTCTTTGATGATTGTATTAATATCCTCTGGGGTGACAACAATTAAATATATCATTATCATTTAGTGTAGTGCCAGGTATATCTCCCAATACAAAATCATTTGTTTGGGGGTTTGATTAAAAGACTGAGCTCAAAGAACATGCAAATTAATTGGCTTTATCTTCTGTCCTACTTGCCTAGGTACCGTCAGAACCTTATATCGCTGTCTACTTCTGCGATTCATCAATGTGGAACCCCAATAAGTATGTTTGGCGTTATAGTCACCACATGCCAGGAAACGATGTCCTAGTGAATTAAAGAAATCATTAACGTTTCCTTTGGTCATTGAAAATCGTGGTGGGAAATAAATTGAGCTCAGGGTTAAATTCTCTGAAAAACACTTAAGATGAATAGATGTTGCCTGCATATAGTCTTTGAAAATTTGTCTAGGGCGGAATGTCGTAACAAGTTTCTAATTAATATAGCGGTACCATCATGAGGCTTACCTTCTGGATGGTTTGTACAATGGAATGAATAATCCTGAATATAAAAATTAAATTTATTTGTGAAATGAATGACATATGAATACCTCAGATTAGTGTTGGTTTTTTGCATTCCAGAAACAAATTCTTAAATAACTCATTTTCTTGTTAGGAGAATATGTATAATTTGGTGCTACCCTCTTAAAAGCTCTTATATTGTGTTTTGCATAGACGACATAAAGATTGTCATATTTTGATTAAGAGAGGTAATATTCTGCGTAAGTGTTTGCATAAACGCTTCTAATCCTCCCATATTTTGGGGAACATTAGACTGTTTTAAACCTGTTTATAAAACATTGTCATATGATATATTTTAATTTTTGTTTACATTCACTTTCAATAATATCTCTTCTCATTTGATTTTGCCTTTCACTTAATCCCTTTATTAATTCCTTGAAAACTGGGCAATCGCGGTAATTACCTGAATGATCGCCACAGCAGTTACCACATTTTCTCTTGAGAACATTTTTTAAAATATCACATTGTAAAGAAGCATGAAGGTCTCCGCATACAACATACTGTACGCAAAGTACAATAATTGTTAGTGTGTCCAAAAGCTTGGCAATTACCACTTTGGACAGGACGATTTCTTTTAAGATATTCCTCTATAGTGATTCTACGATTCCACAAGTATTGTAGAAGTATATAGCATGTGTTTCGTTTCTCTTTAATGTATTTCCATCCAGCTCCAACTCAACCCTAAATATTGACTGGGACACCTTATCTTTATTAAAAATATTAACAATAACTCTTTTTTGGTAGCCCAATTCTTCCAGGGCCCCCTTCATTTTTATTGGCTCAAAACTGGACTCTATACCTTTAATAACCACAATCAACCCTTTGCTACTGTTAATTTGATAGGTTAATTTGATAGTTTTTTTTACTACCATTTAGTAACTTGAGATTTTTCTATAACAATTCTCAGTATAGACAACTGTTTTTGTTTCTTGAACATCATCTTTTCTAATTGGAACAATATGGAAACTATTTTTCCCAACAAGATCGATAAATGATTTGACCAAATTATGTGAGATGTGCTCACGAAGTTATATTGGTAGGGCTTTTTATGGGTTTTGAGTAGAACTACCATCCTTTCTATGATGATTATCATCACTTAATAGTGCAAAACGATTGCCAATCAAGGGGTTGTCACTTTTTATTTTTTTTTTTTTTTTTTTTTTTTTTAGCGGAAGCCACATCTTTTTGGGGACTTAAATTTCTTTTATTAGTACTATCATATCGAAGCATACCTGTTGGAACAAGTGTTTTTGTTATACTTATCTTATTATTTCCCTACTTCGAAATAGCTCCTTTCCTTATCATCTCTGGTTTAATTAGTGTTAATAATATTAAAGCTCTCACTAGTATTGATTTTATAGCTATTGTTGTTGATGATAATTTTTTCATGTTTTCTTTTGTGCTTGGTTCTAAACAAGTATTAATTGGTGATATTGTTTGTGTAATATTTCCTTCATGTAATTGTATTACGGAGAAACAAGAGCGTGCTCTTTCAAGAGGTTTGGAGGTTAAATAATTTTTGTTATATTCTGGATCACAAATATTTTTACCCTCCCCGTTGAGCATTTCTCCCGTTTACACTGAGCAGTCTCTCATCATGAGAATTCATATGCTCTTTGAAAGTAATTATAACCGCTGTTGCCAGATTTACCGATTTATATGCATTTTGACGATTTTTTATTTTAAAAATTCCAAAGTTTGATTTGACGATTTTTGTTCAAAAAATTACGATTCACGAAAATTTCAAACACGCCATTTTTTCTTGTTTAAATCTGATTTCGTATTGTAGTAGATAGATAGAGAGAGAGAAAAGGACTATAAGTTTAAGAATGTGTTAAGTAGTAAAAAATTTAATTGAAAATAAATATGATTTTTTGAGTAATTTTTTCAATTAAATTTGTTTTGCCGTAAATTAGGATTACCGGCCGGCCCAAATGATTTTTCAACAATTTTTATAATGATGCGATAGTAGTTTTAATTGTGATTAAAGAAATGTAAAAAAATTTAGACGCTCATTTTTAGTTTACGAGTTATGGATCCCTATAATTTTGATATATTTTTCTGAAGATCTTTATTAATACATATGCGATCCAAATTATATTAATAATGTTTAAAAGTTCAAATACCATTCGAGTGATATATAATATGACCATATTCAATAAATCCTTGAGAGGATTTATGCAATTTTCATTTTTTATTGATATATATGAACATACAAAATTTTGTTATTTCTAAAAAAGTTTATTCGAAAAAAAAAAAAATATAGAGGAAGAGAGTTAAAAAGAAAATATTTTCATTTTAACTGGGCCGATAATTTTAATTTCTTCCTATTTTTCAAATTTTGAATAATATGAAACAATGCCGAAAGTTTATTTAATAAACAAAGTTTTTGAAAACTTAATATTATTTTTTTTCATATGAACATAAATAGCAAAAAGTTATGCATCCTAATTTTTCCGATTTTTTGTGAATTTCAAAAATATTATGCCGATTTTTAAAATTTTTTTGGTCGAATTTTGACGATTTTATTCTATAGTTATCAACAGTGATTATAACACTTTGATTTTTTTCTCAGATCTTTTTTGTTTTCTTATTTTTTAACACAAAGTAACGTTGTTTTTAAAGTTATTAATTTATTAAATTAAATAAATATTAACACTTATATTAAAAAAAAACCATTAAAAGCGTCCAATCGCCTATAATTTTATATTTAATTTGCACAAAATTTTGAAAAATAACTAAAAAAAATCTCTGAGCAAATAAAGTACACGTCTGATTGTCAAGAAAACAACAACCAATGACGATTAGCCAAATCGAAATGTTTAACCATAAACTCTACCATTATCTCATATTGTCTTGACTAGGTCTACACACTATTTTTGAAGTATCCCTTTATACATGTAATGCAAATTATGAAAACTAAAATATTTTATTTCAATTTATTTATATTTTTTAATAATTATTTCTTTTTTGAAACTAATTAGCATTTGAATAAATTTCGAACGTTAGCAATGCTTTTGACATTTGTTTTCGTATTACATATTTGCATTTCTTAAAGTGATTTTTTGCTTTTCGGAAGAGGATAAAAAAATACCACAAAAAGAAAATATTATGAACGTTCGTAAATATTTCCGTTCTCCACCTGAACACGAATATATTGAGCAGATAACAACATTATGTTAAGATAACTTGAAGTTAATTTTAATTTGCATCTATTGGAGTTTTATTTATCTAAATTGGACAAATCTTTCTCAGATTCAGCAGATTCTTTACCACATCAAATTCCTTCTAGTGCACCTATTTTATAGAAGAAAAATGTTTTTTACCCACCAGTGTGTCTCTACTTAATTGTGAGTATTTTACCTCACATGGCTTATTTTATTCATAGTATACCAGTTTTATGATAAGGGAACACTTTCGATTCATTTCTTAAAATAATTTTTAAGGAATAAAATGTTTCAATTTTGCACGAAAAATTATTTTTTCTGACACTAATTTCTGAATAACTCCGAAACTATATACATTTATATATATAAATAAAAAAATTATCTTAATATGACTTGCAGACAATTTTCGTCTTTTGGTGCTTCATTTATCTAAATCGTACAAATGGTTCTTGTGGTATGATGAAATGTGCTTGTGTATATTAAAGGAGAAATATTAGACATGCCCATACCAAAACCAAGACCTTATAGAAAAAACTGAAAACAGATTAGTGTTTAGCACTTCAAATTCCACATAGTTTACCTATTTTTGTTTAAAGGAGAACAAACAATTTTTTTGTCGACTAGTGTAATTAAATATTTCAAGATGAGATATTTTTAAAATAATCAAATGCATAAAAAAAAACAAATTGAATTTGATATGATAAATAAAGAAATACAATAAGGGCTTACAATAAGGGTTACGTGAACCCCATTGCTAATTTATTCTGTATTACTTTATTTGCTTCAAATTTGCCAACTAATTTTTTTTTCAAAACTTTAAATTATTATTTTTATACTCTTCACCACAGATGTAAAAGATATAAGTTTGTCATTCCGTTTGTAATTTCCACAATTTTCGTCGGAAAGATACTTATGAGAAACAATGTCGATAGAAACATGTCCGCCCGTGCGTTTGTCGGTTGAAATGGTATTTATAAAGGCACCCGATATTGATATGTGTATCAAACGATCGGTAATCCTTTCGGGAATTTTACTATTAAAATTCAGCCAAATAAGTTGAAAAATGGCGGAGATATCCATATATAAGCTAGGGACTTCTTCCTTTCACAGAAAATTTTTAAACATTTTTCTGAATTTTTATACCAAATATGTTGGCTAAAATGAATTTTCGTTCTTTTTGGAGTCTTCATATAAGCTACGGACTTCTAAAATTTTCCTTAAAATTTTTTTAGTCAATCAAATCGGTCAACAACCGAGTTATTGTTAAAAAAAAACTGAAAAAATATTTTAAAAATAAACACACAAAAACATTTATATAAACTGAAGCATTTCAATGACTATCAGTGTTGTTATCACTGTTTGGCGACTTTAATCTTCAATTGCCCCTTTTCAACCACCTGGCTACATTTAAGAAATTATTTATTTTTAAATTGTTTCGCAATATAGTAATTTAAAAAAGATCCCGAAGAATTTATAAATGAAGTGAAATTGTTGAAAACATAAGATAAGATAATACCGAATCTTTCTGGACGTCTTTTTTCTAAATTATCACTAATGAAAAATAAAGGCCAAGACTTTTGAATTCATGTTTTCAGCCCTAAATTTGTTAGAGGGGGATTTATAAGACTGAAGTTCGAGTGAAAATCTCCTACAAAGGTAAAGAAGTTTAGTTATTAAAAAGATAATTTTATGTTAACTATTTTTATGAATAAATCTTTATTTTTGCAACAATAAAAATTATTATAAATATTATTTTGTTATTAATAAAATTTAATTCAGTAGCTTTTCTTAAAATTCATTTTTTTTTTTTTTTTTTTTGGTTTTATCAAATAAAATAATTTTAAGGAGTTTTTTAGATATTGAAGCAGTTTTTTTTCAAAAAATCTTCTTTTCATCAACTTTTTTTTAAAGTCCCCTTTTTTTGTACACTTTTTAAAAATTCTCATCCGTAACGCTGTAAACAAGCAATGAATATTTATGTGTACACTCATTAAAAGATTTTTTTGTCTAATTTTTTAACATTAATCTGAGCAAATGAAAATTTTAACTATTTGCGCAATATTTTATTACATTTATTTTTCTAAACTTTCGCAGAATTTGAGTTTTTGTATTTTGATTTTCCTTGTTTACATTTGTAAACAATTGATCATATGTTTTTTTAAACATATGTTTTACTGAAGGAAGTTGATGGAAAAAAAAACAGTCAGCAGCTTTCATCAAATTCTCTATCAGTGAACTGTCAAATTTTATCTCTCTCATGCTCTCACTTGCAAGATTTTTAAAATAAACAAAGGCGATTTTACAACTTCCAACAACATTTTGCGATGATTATCACAAAATATCGAGTAAACGAACGCAGCTATTATGTATGCTTGAACGTTGTTCATTTGACAATAGAACCATTACAATGTCTATCAGTGTTGTTATTGTTTTTTGTATATGCAAGCAGTGATTGCTTATATATATATAAAAGAAATGGAGAAATAACTAAATTGAATAATAATTAAAAATTATGTCGAAGTAAATGTTTCTTTCTCGACATAATGAATTTTTCTTTTCCATTATGACTGCAAATATTTCATGTAAAACTTAATTTTCGAATTATGAAATTCTCATATTTATGTTAAAAATTTGCTTAAAAGTAATTTTTGATATTTTTATGACATTCTTTTTGTTATTTAAAGGAAAATAATATATTTTATATTTATAATTTTTCTACCAACCGATAATAAAAACAAATCATTACATATGTTTAGATACATTTTACACTTTTTTTATAAAATATCATATTATATTAACAAATTCCTATTATTTATATATAATTATTACATTAGTTATATTTATTAGTAGATAATTTATAATTGTAGTTATTATTTTTAATTATTTTAATAATTAATATTAATTTACTTGATACAAATAATAATTACTGAACACTACTTTGTGGAGTAGGGATTTTGTTGATGTAATTTGGTTTTTGTCTGCCATATTAATTAGGAGTAAAGGATGAGTCGTAATTAAAAGTAATAAAGCACGATTTTCGAACTGAGTTCCTTTTCCTTTGACTCTTGAAGAGGTAACATCATAGAGTTTGATTTTTGATGATAGTTAAATTATCCGAAATTTTATAATATGATAATATTCATACGATCTTAATATTTAAATAAAATAAAAATTATTTTTCGTACATTTTCTAAGGTAACTAAATAATATTTTATTAATAAAGCCTAAATACATATACTAATTGCTAAAAATTAAATATCTATTGCATTTCTATAGAAGACAAGAAAGAAAAAAATTCTAACAAAACGTGTGAACTTGAGTTTTATGAAGCCGCACACATCTCTTCAAGAATCCCTGTATTTAGAGCTATCTATTAAAATAAGCCAAATTTTGTTCATTTTGAAAGAGGAGGTACGTATATTATAAGAGATTTCTTGTAAAAATCGTCTTTATTTAATCTAACGTCCAATTTGGTTTAGGCTTTTTGGAAGAATTTATCACACCCAGCAACCATATTGTGGACATTCCCCAAAGAGAATTCTCTCTCAGTTTTTTATTTGAAGTCACTATTTTCCACCCTTAAAAACATCATATTTTCGTCCGTACTATAATTTATCATGTCCAAATTTGTCCGAGAATCATGCTAAATATATGTCTGTTAGGTCCACCAATTTCATCAGATTAGAATGCCGAAAATTCCATAGTATTTGTTCATTATCAACACAATTTTGTGAAAAGAATCCTGTTTTGAAAAATTAGAATTTTATGTCTTCAACTTGTCTCGTCCTAATCTGCAATAGAACTCATCATTTTAATCCCCGAAAAAATCATCATTCATCATCAACATCTACAGTAAAAATAGTGGAAAATTTTAAAGTGCATTAGAAAATAAATAAAAAAAAAGTAAAAAGTAGGGCAATAAAATGAAAATTAAACTAAAATCAAAACTACGTTAATAAAAACATAGTTTAAAAGAGAGTTTTTGTAAAATTTTAAATCAAAAAAGAAAACCAAATTACAACAAATCAACAAAATAAAAAAATAAATAAATAAATAAATAATAAGGAAAAAGTGAGAGAATATTAAAAATTATAAAAAGAAAAAAAATACAAAACTAGATTAGAAAATAACTCACAGGGAAACAAAAAAATAAAAATAGGAATTAAAGAAAAAAAAAAGATAAATAAATAAAAAATTTCAAAGCAAATCAGTATATAAATAGAAAGTAATAAATGACAAAAAATAAAGGGAATTAAAGAAATAGCGAGTAATAAAAATCGAAATCAAAACAGAATGAATATGTAGATATAGTGAAAACAAAAAAAAAAACAAAATAGGAATGGAAAACATAGATTGGAAGTCTGTAATGAAAGAAAAAAAAATAAGTTTAATAATAGAATAAGAATGAAGTTAAAGATGCTAATTATTAAAAATACCTAGAACTAACAAAACAAAAACATAAGTAATTAACAAAGAAAACAAATAGTGAAATCTAGTTTTTTTACACAAAATTATAAAAATATAAAGATATTTATAAACTAAAATCATTTAGTATAATTATTAATAATAAAGTTGCAACATGGAAAAAAATAATAATTAATTTAAATGTTAAAAATTTAATTCAAATATCCACACACCCAAATACACATAATTACCTAATGCCTAACAACAATACAAAAAAAATCATTATTAAAACAAAATCACACATAATTACATACATCATCCAAAACACCAAAACACAAAATTATGCCTAATACACAAAAACACATAACATAATAGAGAGAAAACAATTATACAATTTACAATAATCCCCCCAATACTCCAACTTCATCTAACTCGGAGAGGCCTCAGCGATCGTCCTGAGAAAGTTTGGTAAGTCATTATAACTTTTGTTACTCTCGCTCATTTTATCACTGTTACTTTTTCTTGTACAGACGCAATACAAAAGAAGGAGTAAGAGATAAATAAATGATAATTGTTATTATTGTTCTACGATTATTACAATATTTTTGCTCATTGTTTTGATTATTATGTACATTAATTCACAAGTATTTCTCCTCCTTTTGTTGTTGTTTTTTTTTTTAGTACTTAATTTAAAGTGTGTTTATTAAACTTTAAAGATCGATTAATTGTTTATCAGTTTATAATTATTCTATTGGGAACCGATGTTTCTTGCTAGAATTTTTGGAGGCTTTTGCTAAATTATTTTTTCTATTATTTAAACTTAAAATGCAAATTTGTTATTAAAAATGTTTGCAAAATACAAATCAATTAATACAGATACATAGGTTTTTTTTTGGTGTTAAAAATTTTAACTTAGTAATAAAATTAAAAAAATTTTGCATTTTTTACAGTTTCTTCAAAAATCTATTTATCTATAAAAAAAAACTATTTATTTATTTTCTTTTTTTATATATTTATTTTCTGTTTTTAACTGTGATATTTTTAATTTTAATGAACACGAAATAAAAAATAAAAACTCACTCACTAATTATTCTCCGTTAAACTTTGAAAATTTAATTAAAGATTTCTTTGATATTTTTTTGCATTTTTTAAGAGATATATATGATAACCACATGATTTTGCTATTTTTTCTTTTTAATGAGAACACTATGCTGTAAATAAATAGTTATTAACGCAACTTATAATATGATTTGTTTTTCCTTTTGTATATTTTTAGACATAGAATAAAAGACACTAATACCTAGCAAAAACTTTGCTTTTCTGGTAAGCTAGCAGGTATAATTGGAAACAAAAATAAACTACTTATTTTTTGCCTGAATAACTAATTATTTTTATTCAAGTTGTCCACAAATTCATGTAGTTATTTTTAGACTCTAGGGGTATTCAAAAATATTTGCCTAAATGAAAATAGAAAAAATTTGCCGCCAGTGAGATTTTAACCTGGGCAAAAATTAACCACTCGTTTTTAATGACCAACGTCTTACTCATTACACCATCTCGTATTTAATTTTCCAAGTGACAAAAACTTTTTATTATAAAATATCTCTTTAGATATTTTGTTAAAAAAAGTAATAGCATTAGAATGGGCTTGAACCAACAACCTTCTGGTTGTTAATCTAGCGCTCTAGCTAACTGATCCATGTGATTGCAATATTACTGTGCTGTTATACTGAGTACTTTTTTAAGTAATATTTATTTGTGTAATACAGACGCCTCATTACCAAGAAACTACTTTAATAAATAGTTGCCATTACCGAAAACCAAAAAGTTTTTGCTGGGTGATAATAATTTTAATAATAATCAAGTTAAAAAAATAAATTTTAATACATATTACCAAAATTTAATAATTTAACTTCTTTTTCTATGATTTAATATAATATTTCTATTATTTTATCATCTTTTCAATATTTTCTTATTTTTTTTCGAACCTTTTTTTCTTTTGCACTTTATCGATCAACACTTGAATATGTAACGATGATTTGTAGAAATTGGATCTAGCTTGGTGCGAGTTTTTAATATTCTCCTTTTTGTGAGCCTTCCTAATTAGTTAAGCTTGGAGAAATTTAACGGGCAATATATTACCTGCAGAAATAAAATAATGTTGTCTCTTATAATAATATTCTTACTAATTATGTATATGTACATTTTCATTTACCTTTTAATATAAAACAGCAAGATAACTATGGATTGGATATCTTATTGAAATTTTTCCAATTGATAATAGCCAAATGTCATCCTAATTATTGCTTTGTCAATTCAAACTAAAAACTTTACTTAATTAATAATATAGGCGTATAAAAGTTTTAAATAATGATAATGCTGTAGTTTGTTAGTTTAAATAAATACTATGATTTTATTTAATGAGAAAAATACATTTCAGATACGTTTACAACAATATTTAAATGTCTGCAAATTGGTCCCGAATAAAATAATAGCAAAATAAAAACGCAAGGAAATATAAAAATTGGATATTCTAAGGACCGCACAATACATGTTAGGTTTTTGTTTCTCACATAAATTTCTATTCTATGCCTTCAATGCTTTTCAGAAAAAACGTATATATATATATATATATATATATATATATATATATATATATATATATATATATATATATTATGTATATATAATCCACTCCTCTATGTGCTTCATACGGCGTATTAACCAGCATCATATCACTAACGTTTCATTTTTTATGAATCCCTAACGTTGGACACCTTTTTTGTCGAAAAGTAGAAGAATTTAAGCTTGAACTTGAAATTTTATGTGCATTATCGGATTGCCACAAACTTCATTTCATTGGAAAAGACTTAACATCTTTGGATATCCCATTAACTTATTCACACTGTTGAACGAAATGGATATGTTTTGATCCGTATTATTTCGTTATTTAAATGATAATATAATATAATATAATATAATATAATATAATATAATATAATATAATATAATATAATATAATATAATATAATATAATATAATATAATATAATATAATATAATATCTCTAAAAATTAAATTTTAATAAAATGAATTATTGAATAATGGTGAAAAATTTATTTGCATCAATTATTACCAATACACATAAATTTAAGGTCATTTTAACTACAAAGGATGTTAGTAATATTAAAAATCACACTTTTTAAGAATTTAGCAATATTTTTACAAGTCATGTAACAGTAGATATTTGATATTATCCGAATGAACACATGTGTTCATTTAAAGCTACTGTCACCAATTGTAGACTTAATCATGTTAATATGGTAACGGGAGACCCTTCTAACATACTACATATTAACCACTAAAATCAAACTAGTACATTTAGTTTTGGAGGCAGATCCTTTATTATTTCAACAAATACTATATAATTTGAATTAATTTGACTCTAAACACATATATCTCGAATTTAAACTATCTAGTTAGGCACACTTCTTTAAATATTAATATTCAATAGTATAAAAGTGAAACAGTCCAATAACCACGGAGGATGAAAGTTTAATTACGAGTATTTAACATAGAAACAGTATAAAAATAGGTATAGTTTTTAATTGTCTTTCGTTGTATTAGAATTTGCTCCATAGCCAATATCAAGGATACATGAATATTATTAAATTAAATAATATCGTATCATTGCTGTTGATTTCATCACAATAACGATCGAAACTGATCGCGTTATTTCGGTCGAAAGTTCTTATAATACAAGTATGAAGTATCAAGGTAAGTCAAACTATCATAAATATTTGATTGCTTTTGCACAGAGAATTTTTATGACATTTCAAATTAATAAAATAAATAATTTCAAAAATATCAATTTTTGTGGAAAAATTTGCAAAATGGTATAGAAAAATAGCAAAATTTAATAGAAAACAGAATTATTTGCCAATAATCATATTATCTGTAGATTTCATATCTTTTAGTCTATATTCAAAAACAGAAAATCATGGTGTTTAATAAAAATATGGTTTTCAACTTTTTTCTATAATGATTTTTATCAAAGTTTAAAAAATCATGTTGATTTGTTTAGAGCAAGGTTAACCAAATGGAGGTCCGTATCAAGATTCCAGGGGGTTCGCGAGAGATACCAAAAATTTGTATGAAATTATTGTACATGGTATATTTTTTATTTTTCGGCATATATAATTATGCCAAAGTTGGATTCTATAGGTGCCTTTCATTTGTATATGGAAAAAACTATTGAAGCAAAATCAAAGAAACCACTAACAATTGGTGAACTTTTAATTGAGCCCTGTTTTAATATCATTGGGGATATACATATCTATTATGTAACTCTGGAAAAAAAGAATTAATGGTCTGCAGTGAAATGAAATGACTGATGTTTCCATGCCGAAGAGATTGTATGAATTAAAGACAGAAATAGACATTTTCGTTTTATACAACAATTTTTATATATTACTTTGCTGAGCATTAAACTGCAAGGCAGACAAGTAAATATATTAGCAGAATTTGATTCAATAAGTTATTTATATGTAACATTTCTTTATGGAGAAGATATCTTTAATGCCCGCTAGCAAAATATTCCTCATTTCCATAGCTGAATGATATCTTGGATTTATCTGATGGTTAAAAAGAACACACATATGAAAAGCATAATAATACACTTGGAATCACTTCGTGATAAATTTTCCCAATATTATTTATCCATTCAACAGTACAATTGATAGCATACCTTATAATTTTCAAGAATAAGGAATAGAACTTGTGCTGACTTTGAATCTATGTTGCATGAATATTTTTGGTCAAAATGTTATAAAGTTTAAACGATGGTTGGAAATGAAGCGTTGAAACTTTTGCTACAGTTCGTATATACATATTTATGCGAAACTAGTTTTTATATACTGCAGTTTATAAAATCCAAATTTAGATTACGTTTGGATGTGAAAAATGAAATAAGATTTGCTTTGTCAGGTATTTCTCCTCATATTAAAAAGTTAGTAAAAGACGTTTTATTATATTTTTAACTGCCTTATTCATAATAAAAATTTTAAATTTATCAAAAGCATAATAGAAAAAATGTCCATACAAATTTAATTGATAAAAAGTTTATAAATTTAAAATTTTTACTGTGAATATTTAAGGCCCTTATTATTTTTTTTATGAGCTTTAGAAGATTCATATCTTTTATATTTAATAAATAAATGAATTTTGGTAACGCAATTTTATTTACCTTTTGAGTTGTTACTATTTTTCATATCTACTACAGTAAGAATCAAAAAAGGGAAACAGGTCCGCAAAAAAAAAAATCGAAAATTTCTGAAACATGAAGAGGTAGAAACCCTTGGTTTAGAGTTGCACTTTTTTGCTCGATCAAATTTACTACTGCTTTTACTAAACATTTACTAATTTTCCTTACGTACAAAAATATTCGACAAAATTATATACAATAAGGATCTATAGTATAGTTTTTTTTCCCGGTCTTTTTCCGCTCCCGTTAAATCGGGATTGATCTTTAAATTTCCCGGGATCCCGGGATATATATATATATATATATATATATATATATATAATGGCACCATTTGCCATTTTATACTGTTTAAAAAGAATTTTTGAATTATTTCGCGTTTGGTGTGAAATTATTGTATTGGTCGTGGATTTTGTGCGACGAATTAAATTTACTAAATTCTTTAATTTGTCTTCCAATTTTACAATTTATTGTTACATTATTACATTAAGAAAAATCTTCGACAACAATCCGGGAAGATTTCTTGATTCCAGATTGGAGTAATGAAGTGGAATTTAGATATTTGTCTTTAAAATGCAAATTATCTGAATCTGAGGCTAAAGAACCGTTTAGTTATGCAAAATAACAAATTAGAATGAATATTGGAAGAAATTAAGGGGGCAGAAACATTAAAAATACGAAATAAAATCGTAACGATATCGAAACTCATTAACGTAAGAGGAGAGATAAAGCAAGAAGTAGTTTTAATTATTACTACCCTAACTGTCCAGACAAGTTCAAACAAATGTTTTTCAAAAGTACTAATGCTAAGAAAATGTTACCTATACGAGCTGCTATTACAAAAAGTTAAAATTTTAGATTTTTCCATCGCTACTTCCAAATTCTTTTCGCTTTTTTGAATTTTTCAGTAAATTTTTGATTCATTCATCCAAATAGCTTTATTTTGGAATGATTCTGGGACTTTAATGGCTATTTCACCCTTACGAGTCGTTTTATTATATTAGCAGCATGCAGATGTAACTTTTGCTTAGAATAGGTACTCGTACTTCTAAAACTTAAATGTTTGCGCTTTTTCTTAACAGTAAATGTAAAAATAGGTTAATTATATCTATTTTTACTCTTCTTTCTTTATTTCTTTGGATGATGAAACTAACACTCTTTTGGTGAGAACCGCGATATCGTTACCATTTTACTTCATGGTAATATGGATTCTGACACCCAGTTTCTTCTAAGTTTCATTAAAATTTGTTATTTTACATAACTAAATGGTTCTTTTAGCCTCAGATACAGATATTCTGCTATGTCGGGACTACGATTGACTTCGGGGCTACTCCCGCTTTGGTGTTACCTAGCAGGGTCCTTTGGGATGGAGTAGAAAAGCTCTATGGAGGGTGCGCGGTCTTCACGGACGATTCGAAAATGGAAGTTGGCACTGGTGCAGGTGTATACTTTATGGGAACTGATATCAGACGATCCTACAAATTGTCTGACGGTTGTAGTGTCTTTCAAGCAGAGATTCTTGGCATTTATAAGGCTCTAGGCTTGATTGAAGGGAATGTTGAACGAGGGTCTGAGATTACTATCTATGTTGATAGTCAGGCGGCATTATTGGCTCTGACTAGTCATTTTGTTAGGTCCAGACTGGTACTTGAGTGCAGAAGGGAATTAAGAAGGTTAATGGATTCCTATATGATGAGACTCTGTTGGGTTCCTGGTCATTGTGACATTCTTGGCAACGAAATAGCCGATGAGCTAGCTCGCAGTGGCTCGGAGCTAGATAGGTCTTTCATAGAGTCATCTGTTAAGATTCCAATTGGGTCCTTCTTTAGGGTCATAGGAGAGTGGACTCTGGACAACACGAATCGAGCCTGGAATGACAGATCGGACTGCAGAGTTTCTAGGGCATTATGGCCTAGCTTAAAACTGGCGGATTCCAAGCATCTTCTAGGTATGAGTCGTGGTAGTCTTAGAGTCACAGTAGGTATGATTACGGGTCACTTCCCAATAGGGAATATGATGAGTAAGTGGGACATTGGCACATCGGACTTTTGTAGAACGTGCGATGATGTTGAGGAGCTAGAGACAGTGGAGCACATACTCTGTCACTGCGTAGGGCTTCAGCGTAATAGGTTGAGGTGGTTTGGAAGCCATACACTACATGAACTAGGTGAGGTTAATGGCAAAGGACTTGTCAACCTCATAGGGTGTGTAATGGGAATAGAATGGCTTAGGAACAATCATAACTGATTGATTCTTTTTCTTCTTTTCATAAAGGGATCACAATGGGCCGTTTGGCCTCTGGGTGTAGGCGTGAATGCGCCG
This sequence comes from Protocalliphora azurea, assembly GCA_932274085.1. Taxonomy (NCBI): domain Eukaryota; kingdom Metazoa; phylum Arthropoda; class Insecta; order Diptera; family Calliphoridae; genus Protocalliphora; species Protocalliphora azurea. Next base: position 81,412,308 of record OW026520.1, read on the forward strand.
CCCTTTCCAACCTAACCTAACCTAACCTACAGATATTCTGCATTTTGTAGACAAACTGGTCAATTTCACTTTATTTTTCTATTCTGAAATTAAGAAATCTTCCTGGATTGTGGTAGGAGACATTACAATAATATGGGCGGATTTATCCTTATTTTTCAAATGTAATAATAAACTGAATAGAATTTAATGAGTAGAATATTACAATTTAGCAATTTTTAAACATCTGGCTTCTATACTTACTGAGGTACTGAAGTATAATTTATGATATTTTCCATGTTTGATTTTTGAACAAAAATCTCGATTATTAAAAATTTTGCGAAAATAAGGATTTAAATCAAAGTTATTTCTTTATATATAATACGAAAATATTTTTTATTAGAGTATATTACAAAGAAATGCTATTTAATATAGTAATCTTTTTTTAACCTGAAAATAATTATTGGTCAATAAAATTTGAATCTTTTAAATTTTTTTTCCGTTAAGCATTACAAACACCACCTATTTATGCTAATTATGGGTAATTTCATGCTATTTATGCAATGTGCCTTAGCAAAATCTATTTTGACAAAAGTGTTCCAATTTCAACTATCAACGACATTGACATAAATGTATGGTCCCGGTCAATTATATTTATTGTCGTTCTTATATCTATATATCCAAGATTTGTACAAATTGCAATTTGCTATATGAACATGTAAACACAAAAAGTGCAATTTTTGCGTAATTTTCAAAAATTCCATAATATATTTTTATTAAATTTATTTGTAATGCTCCCTCGATTTTATTATGTAAAATAATAAAAAACTAAGTTAACCCAGTAATCCATGCTATTCTATATGAAAATCTGATTGTGCTTCGCGAAAAACTGTCTATTTTTAAAATTTTATCTCTTGTTTTCCAAATACATACAATCGCAACAAGAATAAATCCTTATTGTTTTGCGGGGGCACACAAACTTCACCCAAAAACCAAAAAATTTAAAAAATCAAAATTTTTTTTCAGCAAAACTCGACTAACCTGTATTGTAACTGTTGAAAGTCTACACAATAACAAAGATAATATAAAATTTATCCACAAGGTCCGTTTAGTTTATATAAGATCAAATGAGATCAAAAAGTATAAACGCGCGAAAAAAAAGTGTAGAAGAATAAGAAAAAGTTAAGCAATTTTTAGCCCTAAGTTTTTGAACTTTGAACAACAATCATGATTGTGAAATGAAACTTATGGTGCTAAAATTTTGCACTCCATTTCAAGTCATACAATACATGCAGCACCATTGTTTAAAGTTTTAATTTTTAAATTATTTTCTTATTTAAAATGTTTAATTGGAATATAAATACTTGTTTTCCACTTTTTACAATTTTTAATAATTGATGTAATAATTTTTTGGATTTTGGTGATTAAAATTATTTTTTTACTTTTTTCCAAAATTTTTTACTTTTTGCCAAATTTGAACTGAATCTCTTACTATATATATATATATATATATATATATATATATATATATATATATATATATATATATATATATATAGTTACTTTCTGAAAATATGAAAATATGTTGACTATAGCATATACTACCAGTTCATATATTTTTACTAAATTTTGTCCAGGATGAATGAATCTGTTCCACTTTTATAACCTGTAGTCCTTCTGTAAGAAACAACGCGAATACTCCTTTTGTTGTTTTAGGAAACGATTTAAAAAATCGATGCACATTTTGTTTTTCATTCCCAAAAGTTTTTAAGTTTATTATTTTGACATTAGTACAAATTGTAAATTAAAAATACAATTTCCGAAAATACGTTAAAACAATATTGAACAAATAAATACTATCCGAAAATGAAAAGAATATAAAACACAAATAAAGAAATAAAATCTGTAATAAATTTGATTTGAAAACGAACGGATGTTCGGATATTATCATCATCATCATTATTATTAATATTGACATTTTATTATGCCGCATGAATCGAAATGAAAAATTTATAGTAGTTTTCCTGTCAACATCAATACAACGTCTCAAAATCACAGCAGTTGCAATGTTTATTCTTCCGTTTTTATTAGGGGTTGATTAGTTAACTGCTGATGCTTCTTCAGCTTAAACTGCTACTACTTCAGTATTTTAACAACGATAGTTTTGTTACAACGTTGCAACATGATTTACTTATTTATGTTTACAACAGAACACTTACAAAAGAAGTGTTCGATTTTTTTTTATATTTACTTATATATTTGTATTTACTATTGCTGTACCCTCCGTAATCGTCTATTGCAAGTGCCCATAGATAATCAGTCAATATTGACAAGTTCTTATTGGCATTTCCTGTGCTGACGGTTGCTGTTTCTATGACATCCATCTATATTTTACTAATCCTGATTCAACTGCTGCACATGGTTTTATAAATTCATGTACAACAGGAAAACTTTCGATGAATCTGTGAATGTTAGAGAGTGTGTGTATATGTACTCCAATGTCTGCGTGCATGTGTAGATCATAATTTACAATCACAAAGCTTTTAAACAATACAATATGACACGTGACCATTTCATTTTTGGTCATACTGTAGGCTTGAGCCTTAAATCTGTTACTTTCAGACTAGTGGGAAATTTATTTTGTTAAAGTCATCTATAATTACCATGATACTCCAAACTTACGTGTTTAACTGTCTGTCCTTATTAATATGTATGTGTGCGCTATTGGGAATTCATACATGTATGTATGTCTGTACCTACCCGCCTGATCTGAGTCGATATTAACGAATGTTCGCTGAAAACGAAGAATTTTCGAAACAAATATATCGAGAAAATATAGAGAATTGTATTTAATACGAATATTCGTAGCATCGAACTTTTCATTATAATTTCTCGATGTAAGCATTCGCGTAATTTTCGATAATTTTTTCTCAATAATATATCGAAACTAAATGCTTCGAGAAATTACCTATTATTTTTAATTTCGCATGCAAAAGACTTAAATAAAGATATTCTGGGGTTATTTTTGATTCGTAAGTCCTATTGATTGCTTGTAAAATATTGCGCTTTAAAATTTATGATGTTAGTTAAATTTTCAGCAATTTTTAATAAAAAATAATACAATAATATTTCGGAAAAAGTGGTAAGTAAGTTATTGCTACTTGAATAAAGATATTTGTAAAATAAAAAAAAAACATATTTATTTAAATATCTAATTTATTTTCTTGTAGTTTAATTCATAAAATTTTGCCCTAAAAGATGTGGATTTGAGCAAAAGAAAGGTTAATAATATCGTGTGACAGTAATTTCTACACATGAAAAAATCAATATATACATGAAACTAAAGATCATATCTAGTAAAACTACGTACTCAGTTTTTCTCCAGAACGTCAAATTTCCTCTTAAAAAAAAACCTGAAAGAAAGGACCCCAAATAATAATTATGCTTATTTTTCAGGTACCAAAAAATTTACCACTTTTAAGAAATATTCTATAAAAATTGGTTTTAATTATTATGTATAATGAAAATAAATATTTGTTAAACATAACTATTATATCGAATTAATATCTTTTTACATTGGCTCATAATTATTATGATCGATAAATATTTATTTCTCTTACAGATAACTATTACTAAAGATTTTTATTGTTTTTATTTACGATAATAGTCATTTTGAATATTTTCTTGATATTAGTTGTTTTATTTTTGCAGATTATGCATGTGGATATATACATACATATTAATTATAATACAACAAAATTACGTGTATAACCTGATTTGTATTCATTGATCATATAGGTTTTGCATTTGATTATTAATCTTAAGTGGTTATACCTCTAATAAATTTACAATAATACGAGTACTAAAGTAACGGAAAAATATAAAGTATTTTCATAGGTATGTATAACAAAGTTTCAAGTGCATAAAACATTGCTATCATATTTCGTTGCGAAAGAAGTTGTAATTTTCCATTAAATAAAAGAGAATTTTACCAGTTCCAAGAAAACTTAAATACATCAATTTGTAAAATCTGTTATGCAAAATTTATTGGCGAAAATGTTACAAATTTGAAACGGCACATGCTTTCTGCACATTTGGAAATTTATCAAAAAAAATTTGTAAAACGCAGGATCGGTCTTAAATGAAAAATATAAAAAAGAGGGAAAAGTTACATTTACTGTAAAAATATCAAACCAAGAAGTGATCGATGCGTGTTTAGAGTTTGCTGCACAACAATCACAGCATTTGTCTTTCTTTGACTCGAATGGATTCAAAGTGATATCAGCACCTCTTTTCGAAGGACTTCTCATGGAGCCAATATCTTCACAAACTATCTTTTAGGGCAAAATATATATGAATTAATTGAAGCAAAGTATAGAGATATTAAAGATCATATAATTAAAATTGCTAAGGAACAAATAGTTTCAATTAATATGGATACTGTAACTCGCCATAACCGAGCAGTGTTGGGAATTAACTTAAAAAAAACAAGTGAATTTGTTTTAATGTATAGAATTGATCTATTTATTAAAATCTTATAATTTTAGGTTAGTTGTCTATATTTTGTCTATTAAATAAATTATTGGAAGACAAACAGCTGAAAAAATTAAAATATGAACTAGAAAGTGTTCTAGAAGAATTTAAAATAAATAAAAAACAGATATTTACCATTACAACTGATAACGGAAAAAATATGTTAAAGGCTGTGTAATTAATGGCATCTTCCAATAATTTTAATGAAAGTGATGAGAGTGAAAGTGCTGAAGGTGAAGTATTCACTCCAGAGCTGTTTGGAAATTCTGCCACAGTATCCTGCACATACTCTACAATTAGCTCCAACTTTTAAAAGTTCTTTGCGAATGTTAAATGTGGCTAGACTAAAATTGACGTAGCAACTAGATGGAATTCAACATACACAATGCTAGAGTCAGTGCTAAAAAGGTAAAGAAATATGTTGTCAGCAGTTAAAGGATTATCCGAATCCTCAGGAATGAGGATAAGCTGAGGAATTGGTTTCAACTCTAAAACCTGTTTATGAAACCACTTTGTCGTTGCAAAACAAATTATTACTATTAGGTGATTTTTATAAAACGTGGCTTACTTTAAAAGCTGTTCTTGTCTCAAAAAAAAAAAAAAAAAAAAAAAAAAAACAAGGTTCTCAGAAATTTTGCTTGCTTTTACTTGCATTACAAAACGTGAGATGGAACTGATAAACAATGATATTTTAAATTGTGCTCTATTCTTGGATCCGAGCTTTCGCAGAACTTTAAATTTATCGCAAAAAGAAATTCCAAAGTCGTACCTTAAAAAAATGGCATGTAGATTGATAACGCTTAAACAGGTAAGCTAATTTGGAGTTATAATAATAATAAAAATAATTACCATAATAAATCTCTAGCATAAAGCTTCTGCTCCGAATGAATATATATACAATTCCGTACATAATCAATCTACATTATCCGATAATATCTTAATAGATGATTCTACTAATAATTCATCGATTCTACGAGAATCATTATCACTACTAGAAGTCGAATCTTCTTCAGAAGATGACCAAGAAAATGAAATGTTTCAAGAAATTGGAAATGCGTTTGCTGAAATCGAAAGTTTCAAGCCATCAAAAGAGGATGTTGACATAGATTTAATTAACTATTGGCATGAGCGGAAGTACACTTACCCATTTTTAAAGAAATTGGCGTAAATTGTGCATGCTGTGCCTGCAACACAGGTTTCAGTGGAAAGAGCATTTTCCGCATTGCACTTAATATTGACCGACCAACGATGTAATCTTTCAGATGATAAATTGCAAAAAATTATGTTCATCAAACCAAATATTTAATGTATTTTGAAATGCTCATTATTGGTATTCCCTTTTTATTATAGATTTTAACAATAATTTTAAAGTAAACAAATATTATTTCTTTTTAAATAGAGCAATGAATTAAAGAATCAATTTTTCTATATTTTGTTTCAATTTAAACCTCTTAACTATAATAAAACATCCTTTATAAAACAATTTATGTGACTAAACTTTATTATATAAAATGAGTTATTTCTTATTCATAACTATTAAAAATAATTAGTAATATATCTATTGAATAGTATAAAGTTACTTGATACCCATAATAGTTATCATCAATTTTTAAAAATAAAAATTGGAAATAATAATTATTCTTAATAAATATAATAAAAATTTATTCGTAATAATTAGTCCACTTTTTCTCCAGGAAAGGATTTCAAAGTTTCAAAAGATGCATAATTTTTAAGAATATTATAAAATATTAACGAATATTATATCGACCTAATATGGATGTCAAATGAAAGATACGAATCCTTGCAATATAACAATATTTTTTATTCAAATGTTTCAGTACAAAAAGTTATAAAATATCTCTATGTAAATTTAGCCCTTTATTATTATATTTATTACTTAATAATATACTTTATATAAAGAATTTTTTAGCATTTTGTGTTGCAACATTTAAATTAAAAGCTTTTTATATTGCAGGGATTCATAGCTTTTATTTGGCATCCATATTGGGTTGATGTGACTTTGGTAAATATTTTAAATTTTCTTTAAAGTTGTATATTCTTCGAAACTCTAAAGTCCTTTTGCGAGAAAATTTTACGTTCAGGAGAAAAACTGAGTATGTGGTTTCATTATGAATAGGCTTTAGTTTGATACATATATCTATTTTTTTATTGTGTGAAAAATTTTTTGGAAAATTGTAGCACGGTGTAATATTGTAAAAAAAAATTGATTACTCTTCTTGGTAAAGTTCAAATTTTGACAAAATGCTTAAAATATGCAAACTCTTATGTAAACGCTCTTATTCATTTTATTATTCATTATATGATTTATTATTTTTGGAATGTAATTTATTATGTATATTTTTTTTTAATATTTAATATATTAGCTTCGTTTTTTTTCGAAATTTATATACACTTTCAGTACAAATTTAAGTAGGTATAAATTTCATAAGTAGTTATAGCTATACATAGCTGTTTCAAAAATAAGTAGAGATAAAAATGTTACCAACTCTAAGAAATGTTTGGTTTGTGAATTTGATAAGTAATAACAATTACCAGATTTTCAATAATAAAATGTTCTGAATCAAAAACTGAATTTTTTTTCGTCAGCAATTCTTGTTTTAATTTTCTTGATTTGTTTTTGCTTTAAAGTACGAAAATAAAAAAACGAAACGAATTTCGAAGTACAGGCAAGTTTATATTCCCTCTCGCTCTCTCTCTCTCACACAAAATCTGAAAATCAGCAAGAAAAATTGATTCGTGTGAACTCAGACTTAGGAGCGATATGTTTTATTCGAAGTATTGATAGACATTGATATACATTTCGAAAAAAAACACAAATATATTGTCTTAATTTTGAAATAAAATTAACTTAAAAATTTAAATCAACTTTTAATATTAAATTGGCAACAAAACGGAAATGAAATAGAAAAGAAAATTATCGGTTTCGAACTATTGTCAATGGTAATAACAATACGATGTCGAATAATTTTCAAAAATTTTTGATATAGAAAATGAATTATTAATACGCTAATGATTTACTATTAATAAGTTAAACGAACCTTCGAAAACGAACGATTTGCTGCTACAAAGTGAAAGGCGGGCGAGCTCAAGGGAATTACATTTGCGAAATGTTCGAAATTTATATCAATATTGAAGTTTGTGGTCTGCTGGGTACAATAATATACACACATACATTCGTACATACATAGATACATACATACCTATAAGTATTACAGTTTTTGGCTTTGAAAAGAGCTAATGCCGAGAACAGAATTTATTGTCAGTCGATTTGAATTTCCTCAGGTATGTAATGTTTTAGTCACTTGAGAACGAAAAAATAAATGGGTGTGTATTTCACAAGACCCTTTTAATGTTTCCAGTAAAAAATTTACCTTCTTAAATCAAATTCCTTCATATTGTCTAAAGGATAATTTATAATGATACTCCATTGGAGAATCACAGTACATAGTTGGATACCCTACTGTTATTTTAAAGCACATACCATAGATAAGTAAGTAGATAGTTATGTAAGAAAAAAAACCCTAATTCAGATGTCGAAAACCTAATTCATGCAACAACAAAATACATATAGTTACATATATTTTGAAAAATAGTATATATATATATATATATATATATATATATATATATATATAATTTGAAGTGCCTCTTACATAATCTTCTAGTTATATTCTATGGCACATACTATCGGTGACAATATTTAACCTAAATAAAATACTATTCTATTGATAGTTTAGCAACACTGCATTGCAAACGGATAGACAAAGTAAAACTTTGGAGTTGGTGAACAATTCATACCTTTGAGCAAAAATGATTTTATTATAACAATATATTTCGTTTGTTCATTATCTCATTATAACTGAAATAAAATTAATTTGAGCTCTGACAGCACCGGTCTTGGTTTCTATTTTTTCTCATGTCTATCCATTGAGTGTAGATGAATCTGAATCGTGTATGATTGTAGTTCGCTGTGGTAACCTTAGAGCACGTTGCTGACAAATATTTGCTCATTATTAGCAAAAAGTGATGAAACGATAAAAATATTTAATGTGGTGTTTGATTGGTTATCTGACAAAGAGGCAGGTAAATGAATTGATACGTATTTCTGTATATTTTGAGCACAAGCACTCGAGTATCTGATGATGTTTTATTTTTCTAATACCTCACTGAGTGGATAAATGAATAATTGCCTACTTTGCTGGTCGTCTACTCATTTAGGTACACAACAAATCGACTGACTATCATAACAACTGCAGCTATACGATGATGTTCAATACCATCGTAACTAAATTAATTCGCACAGATGAAATTTCTAGTTAAATACATATAATAATATTTAATTCAGTTGCTAAACTTGTTGAGATAATTTATTTATACACATACGTAAATACTTACATAAATACATGCATATGTACATACATACATACATAAATACATATGTATATTCGAAATATAATAAATTTATTATACATACATATATTTATTAATTGTATTTGCTTTGTCGAAAGGTAAAAAATCTATTACTAATTAATAACATTCTAAACACAATTATTTTATTATTAATAATTTTTAAAATTTTTACAATTGTTTGAATAATTAGAAAAATTAATTAAGTTGGCTTATTGTATAGAACAAAATAAAGTTTCAGTCAAAATTATAATAAATACATCTTGTTTTTTCTTAACCACAATTTTAAGTTTAAGTTGAAAAAAAAACAAATAATAGAATAAAATTAATATTAGGACAAAATAAATTGAAATTAAGAATTACCAATTAATATTAAGAAACAATAAATTAAAACTAAGAATTCAAAGATAATATTGAGAATATACAAATTGAAATTAAGATAAGCCAATTAATATTGGTAAAATAATACAAGTTTACTTAAAGAAATTGTGATTAATATTGAGAAAATATAAATTAAAATTCGGAAATCCAAGTTATATAGGTACGATAATGGACCGAACATAATACGATAGCACCCTAAATAAAAACGAGAAAGAAAGATATAGTCGGTCATGACCGATTGTATGATACCCTACGCATTGAGTACGACCAAAAAAATTCGGGAAGGGGACTTATATTAAACCTGTGGCCAATTTTACTAAATGTAAAATAAAATATACAAATACAGAATAATGCGTTTATGCTAACATTTACATGATTTTATGCACTTTAGGGCGATTCCTGGAAGTGGGTTTATATAGGAGCAATGATAAATTAATTTCTCAATGTTGTTTCTACTTACATAAATGTTATATGTGGTGAATATTAACTTGATACTAACATTCGAATGGGATTTAGGCACATTAAAGTGATTTTCGGAAGAGGGATTTATATGGCAGCTATAGTCAATTGCAGACCGATCTTCATAAAATTTGGTATAAAAATTGATGCTTATACAGAACTTCTTTGCACCGAATTTCATTCATTTGTGAGTGTTTAAACTCTATTCCGGGGGGACATTTGTATGCGCGCTAGGTGAAATAATAGACCGATCCCAACCAGTCCTTGTATCATAAAAGTCCCAAGTGCCAAGTTTCATTGAATTATCTTTAAAACTGCGACCTGTAATTTTTGCACAAGGTTTACATGGACAGCCAGCCAGACGGACATCGTTAGATCGACTCATAAAGTCAATCGATTGTCGATTGTTATACTTTAAGGTGGTTGTTGGATGACTTTTTCTATGCGTTACAAACATCAGCACAAACACATAATACCCCAACAATCTATGGTGGTGTAGGTTATAAACACACTTGCCAAATTTTATTGATTTATCTCAAAGCTTTAAACCACGGATAGAAAACATGGTATAATTGTACTTTTTTGATACATTTCTATATCTATTGGTACTGTGGTACTACCTCGACTCATTACGTAAAATTTGATGTAATCTTGTTCACATATTTTTTATTTAAATAGCAACATAATTGTTTTATTATTGAACAGTCGTTTTGAGGCTGAATCCAAAATATTCAATAGTATTTAAAACCCGCCTTTATAAGTTAGCCCATAAAGTGACCGCAAATCTACAAAAAGAAAAATTGCTTATATTTTGTTAGCGTAAAACCACCGCGGTGCACAGCATAAAATGTAAAAATGATATGAAGAAATATTACATAGAAATACACAAACAATTTGACAGCTTCGCGCGGTATGTATATGAAAAAATTGTAAATCAGCTGGGTTTGCGAGATTACTTTCTTATTACACTATAAAGTTAACATGTATTCTATTAATAAGTGCATTCATAAAATAATAAAATCTGTAAATTTGGAAAAGTAATCGGATAATAGAAATGCATGTATTTCTATTAATTTAAACCTTTATATTTCAATCAGATGTATCACAATAAACCTTTCGGAAAATATTATTTACATTGATGACATTTTTTGTGGTATGTAGATAGTTGTATACATTTTTTAACAAATAATATAAACATAATTGATAATTGGCGGCAATAAAAAAATTTGCAATATTTTAAAATGGTAGCTGTTCTTGGATACAAAATATTACTGGAAAATATAATTTTGAGAAAAACTTATTCAATTGTTGTCCCTTCGTAAAATATTTCCCAAATAAAAAAACAATGTTTTTGTTAAATATTTAATATACATCACTATGTTTGTAATCTATGAAATTTCCATTTAAATAATTGTAATTAAAATATGCTGACAAAATTGGTGCCACTATGGTCGAAAAAGTACATTTTATTTTTATGGTTGGTACAAAGTAAAATAAGCCAATTTAATTCCCTGGTTTAAGCAGATAGCAAACAAGACGGACGGTCTTTCGAAATATTTTTTTTTTTTTTGCGTAGCAAACATAAGCTCAAGCGTATTATAGCCTCCCCAAGTAATTTCTTAATGCGATCCTATTTAGTGCTTTAAAAGCCCATTTGTCTATATTATCGATATTGTTACACCGTAAAACAAAAATCAAAATTTTTTCTCACACAAGAAATAGTCCATACACATGTGAAAATGCAGACTCAATATAGTATAACTGCGTTTTCAGATTTTCATTTTATAAATATTCTTTCTTAAAGGACTTTAAAATTTTGAAGAATGCGCAAGGTTAATTATTTATTTTTCTACTTTATAATTGCTACAAGCACTTAACCTGCTACTATTAACGGACCACATATAAACGTGGTAGCTTTATTTATTTAGGAAAACCAAATTGTACTGCCAAAGTGAAAAAGTCTCAAAATACAGTGTTTTACATCCTAGACGTTCTAAGGTTCAAAATTTATCTTGATAAAAATTTGACATTCATCTTAATATAAATTAAAAAAAAATAAAAATGAAAAATAAAATAAATATAAAAATATAATGAAAGGACTGAAAAAATCCGGCCTGTCGATTTATTTGAAAATAAAAATTATTCGAAAACGGTCGATTTTTTAAAAAGCAAAAACAACCAGTTTTTCAATACACTATTTAAAAACAAATTTTTTCAATTTACTCTTATTATTTTTGAATTTCTACAATCATTGTTTTTATTTTGTTTTCTTTTGTTTGACGTTTCAGTCCTATTTAAAACGAAAAAATGGCTGCTATTATTACATTGTTACATTTGTTTCCATTATTCATATACTTTGTTAAATTGTTGTACCATAAACTTGGTTAAAAAATCTGATAAGGCACATTTATGAATTCGAACAAGATTCTGAATTAATTTAGATAAGGAAGTTTAGTGATTCTTAACATAAAGTATAAGTCTACTTGCTTAACTCAATTTTAAGTTCAAATCCTTTCTAATATACCATAATTTTCATTAAAGCCATCATCATCATATCCTCTACACCAGGCTGAGAATCTATTATAAAATGAACGCCATATATACCCATATCGGCTGCACTTTCGTTCATAGATAAGATAAAAAACAGAAAAATTTTTGCCGTTTTCAATTTTAATGAAACTTTTAAGAAAAAAATGTTAAATTTTGCAAGACATTAAGCCCCATCCTGTCTCTTTGCTGAGTATTTCTCTTCCAAGACAATTTGCTGTCCAAGTAAACACCCAGGTACTTGGCCTCCCTTGACAATCTGAGTTCTGTCCCATTCAATGTTGGTAAACTAAATGCCTCAACCTTATATCTCCTGGTAAACAGAACTGGTCCAATCTTTTCAGAATTGACCCGCAATCCATTACTGCTGGCCCAAAGAGAAAGTTTTCTCAGTCCTGATTGCATGACCTTGCTGATCGTGGGTAGAAATTTATTCGAGAGCAACACTTCCACATCGTCAGCGTAGGCTACGATCTTCCTTCTCATGGCATCGAACTGTCTCAATATGATATTCACTGCCAAGATCCGTAATAATGGGCAGGGAACCCCCCCTTACGGTGTGCCCCTTGTCACGAGCTTCATTATGCTAATGTCTCCCATGTTCGAGTTGATAACCCTACTGCTTAGCATGAGGGTAATCCACTCAATTAAGAATTCACTAATACCTAACGAAGTGATTCACTACTCGCCTCATTCCTAATGTTTTTAAAGGCTCCTTCTATATCGAGAAAAGTTGACAATGTGTATTCCTTATGCAACAGACATTCTCAACAGACTTAATCTTAAGATACGCGTGTTGAGCGCCGCTGATAACCTGAAGCTGAGGGACTCAGAGCAAGACCCTGTCCATGGGTTGTCCGCACATTGTATGTATCCAGGTGCAACAGGGATAATACCCGTCTAAACCTAGACAATTCGTTAACAGAGTCCACTGATTCACAGAAACTTATCCATGATGTCCGTTTTGCCCGTCTTATGTCCCTCGTATACTTAATGAAGCTTTTTCTATAGCTGTCCCAGTCAGCTTCACTCCTCGTTAGCTTGGCTCACTACCTCCTAACTGTAGACCGTTGGTCCTTAAGTTCCCTCATTCACCATTTCGGCTGCTTCCGTTTGCCAGGATAAATCACCGGATAACTGAGCTCGAAGCTATTAATTACATCCGCGAAATTATTCACGATTTCCTCGATACCCTCAGCTGAATTTCTCCAGCCCTCAGTGCCCTTCAAATCCCTATCAACTAACTTACCAGAGGACTTCCAATTCGTCCTTCTGGAGTTCCTATAGGGCTATCCTTTGGTCTCAAATTCAAGACTGACGGATATCATGCTATGGTCCGAAAAGGAATAATCCATAGCCGCCCTCCAGTCCTTAACAAATTAACCTCCTTGGCTTGCTAGCGTTATATCTATAACTGTTTCCGTATCTTTCGTTCTGAATGTAGGATCGTTACCTCTATTACAGATATGAAGATTATAACTAGTTATAAATTCAAATATTAAATTAACTCTTGAGCATTCGCATCACATCCCAGAACCATGTACGCTCCTCTCCTCCTGCTGTGCTCCACCAAATGCTGCAGAGCGATGCCCGGTGCATCGGTCGCCTCGTATGGCATGTACACGGATTTTTATAACAAATAACGTCCTAGGCAGAAATACTTAAGTTAACAACTATTGTTTTTTTCTTAAAAACCTTCACATTTTGTATTACGATAATTTAGTTTTAAGTATAATAAAGTAAAACATTTCAGCAATACAGTCACAATTTGAAATAAGATATTATGTGTGAAATTTAGTTGCTTTAAAATACCGTCTCTCTCTCTTTAAAATACTGTCTCTTCATTAATGTCAGGAAAATAAACAATTTTCCTGCAGTAACGATAGTGTCATATCTAAAATATGTCAATATTATAGTTTAAAAAATCAAATCGAAGAAGCATTAAAAACAAATTTAATAAAAAATGTTATGGACTTTTTGAAAATTGCGAAAAAAAATTGCACTTTTTGTTTTTGTATTTGTATATAGTAAGAACGGCAATAAATAGAACAGATCGAGATCATATATTTAGAATCGATAGCTAACAAAGTTTTACTTGTGTTAAAAAAGGATGACAATATTAAGTAGCAGTTCTTTGTAATAAACTCTAACAAAATATATTTTCGTATAATACAGTACAACAACATCTTTCACACACGAACGAAAACCATATACATATGAAAGCAGACATTTTCTGATAGGAATGCGTACTCAGTTTTTAATTTCGTGTTGGAAAATCCTTTTAAAAGCACTTTTAAATTTAAAAATATTATTTTTTTTATAAATTGTTTTAAAACATATCACTTATTCAATAGTGTCGATATAGGCATAAAATGATAGAATAGATTTAGAAATTTCAGTAAAATTATTTGTTTAAACTTATAATGTCAAAAATTTCGTTCAAGCATTTTATCCTTAAATATCCTTGGGATTTTTTAACAAATAATTCTGAAATAATAATAATTTTAAACACACTACAATATGTTTTCTTATTTCATATTTTATCCTTTTAGCTTCAACAGTTCAAATTTTATAAAATTTTAAAAATGCGCTGTCAGTGTTTGTATCTATAAATTTTGATTTCCTTCCAATTTTAATTGTTTTTTAATAATAATTGGCACAGATATTTTTTTAGACCTAAGGACGAAGCTTTTAGAAAATGGTTCAAATATTTCCCAGAAAATTGCTTTGGTGATCATAATTATCTTGAATATGCGCATATTTTTATGAAGATCGAAAAAGGTATATTTTTTTTGGCATTATTTGTACATTAAAATTTCAAGAGGTTGGGTGCATATTTTCTATATGAGGACCTCTCCCGAAAATAATTTTAACACGCGTACATGGGTATTATATGGCTGCTCTTGTCTGACAACAGGTTTTTTCTAGTTAATTACTTACAAATTTATATTAAATAAAATATAAAAATCGTAGCCTACTATAGTTTCATAGATTAAAATTATAAGTAGCGAATTAAAGTTAAATAAATGTAAATGCTGAACTTATCATCGTTTTAACTTTCAAATATATTTTAAAGTCATTCAAATAACACGCGTAAGGTAAGAATTACTTAAAATTTTAATACTATGGCTTCAAAAATTGCTATATTGGTTTTCCATGCTCGATGTATACCTATTCTGAAAGTTAAAATTGGTTTAAAATTAAATAATGCTTTTCGACCTTTCTGTTTATGTTAACAGCAGTTAACATATCAGTAGAAATTATTAACATAGCTGTAAACATACAACATTGAATGAAAAGCTTTCACCATTGTTTGTAAGTATGGCAACACTAAATGTTGAAGCTGCTAACATTAACATCGAAAGCTCTAGAATTCTAATATACTAGTTTGTCCGTTAAGAACATTGTGGAAAGAAATAGAGCTTTCGAGAAGCATCTAGAAGGTAATGCAGTGTATATAAATTGGCAGTGAGAACTAAAGTCAGTCTAATTGGAAGCAACGTTAAGTGAAGACAAATTAACTGTCTTGGCTGTATATTCTTGTACATTACTAAAAAGTGCTGTATAAAGTGTGTAATTTAAATGTGTGTGTATTAGAACACATAGTGACTATTTAAACCGTTATTGTTGTACATTTTTAAATAAAATAAAGAGGTGTTAAAACTTTTGAACTACTAAACTGCTTTTATTTGCAATCAAAGTACCGTTTTATTTTAAGGGAAAGAAACCACAGTTTTTAAAAGGTAAAAACGTAACAATATATTATTTTGGTAATTATTTATTAGAAACAAGGATGAAATATTTGCAGGACTTTCCTTTGCAAATTTTATTTGGATTATTTTAACTCAAAGTTATATGTTATAATGCCAAAATTCTCCTCTTTCATTTATAAGAAATTTCAAACGTGATAGAGTGAGTAAAGAAGGTGGGGAGTTTGGATTTCTATCTCATCTTTTTTTCCTTCGGGAAATAATTTGTAACTATGACCAAGATATTGAATTTATAGCCGTATGCTGTTATTTTCCCCCCCGCATTAAACTTTCAACTTTATGAACAACATCCAAATCTGGTGACCCCATAAATGTTCTTGGTGATTTTAACATTCCAAATATTGAATGGTACGAAACTGCTTTTTAAACCCTTCAGTAAGATTGGAAACATCTACTGAATTTTGCTGATTTAGGAGTCTTCCAAATAAACAACATAGTAAACAAGCTTGGCAAATTACTTGATCTTGTATTTGTTGATCAACTTGAAGAATTTAATATTCTTCAAGCATCCTGAAGATGCTTGTTACCCCGCACTTGAAATAAGCATATACATCGCAACGAAACTATAGTTATAATCCAATATATATGATCAAATGGTTTTTGATTTTAGCAAAGCTGATTGTTCCAAATTAAATCACCTACTTTGCTTTGGAAATTGGTTTGAATATATTCTTTACAATAAAGTAAGCCCTCGTAATATTGATATAATTTTGAATAAATTCTGTAATGCTTATTTAAATGTTTTAAGAAATCAATTCCAATGAAGAGAAAAAGAATTTCACATGAACCACTTTGGAATACTTCATATCAAGATCAGTATACAATTCAGGAAATATCCAATGTTACAATAATTATATTTTTGAGGTGAAAATAATCCAAAATATTTGTATATTTGTAAATTCTAAACGTCGAGTATCTGCGTATGAGTCTATAATGAAATTTGGAGATAAAGAATTCTCAAACGATGCAGGTATTTGCGATATGTTTAATGCTTTCTTTTCATCCATCTATTCTGATAAAGAATTACATCAACTTTCCAATTATCCATACCCAATTCCTGCTGCTACCCTAATAAATTCTCAAACATTAGATAAATCTATAGTGCTAACAGCTGTACAGAATTTAAAAAAAATGGTTATATTCCTGAAGTTTGGAGAAAATCAAAGGTATGATACCTTTGTTTAAATCCGGAAGCAGATCGAACATTTCCAACTATAGAGGTATTGCTAAATTAAGTGTTATTCCAAAACTTTTCGAAAAGATAGTTATTGAAAGTCTTTCGATTCAAGTTATTTGTTTCTTTCTCCAATCCAGCATGGATTTAGAAAAGGATGTTCCACCATTACCAACCTTTTGGATTTCACAACCTCAGTTATAACTGCATCTGATTCCGGTTTACAGGCAGACACAATATATACAGATTTCATTAAATCTTTCGATAAAATAAATCACGATCTTTTATTGTTCATATCTTAAAAATTGATATCAATGTGTATTATTTAGAGAATGTACATTGAATAACTTTCCCGTTTTATCCGGTGTTCCGTAACGTAGTCATCTCGGGCCCCTTATTATTCCTAATATTTATAAATGATTTACTAGCTTGCATTAAGAAATTTAGAATATTAATATATGCTGATAATATAAATCTGTAGCTTTACATGTAGTTTTTACTATTCCTATCAATGTTCCTTACTCCAATCAGATCTTGAGTGAAGTGTAAACACATGATGTTCTACAGAAGAAGTCCAGTACTCTGTGGATATACAATAAATGAATATCAACTTGATCTAGTCGAAGAATTTCTTGATCTGGGTGTATTCCTTGATTGTAAACTATCTTTTAATTCACACGTTTCACTAATTGTTAATAGTGCAAAAGGAGTCCTAGGTTTCCCCAATCGCTAGAGAAGAGAGTTAAATAATCCTTAAGTTTCCAAGCAATTATTCATATCTCTCATAAGACCGGTGCTGGAATATGATTCCGTGATTTGGGATTCTAATTATGAAGTTTATATAAAGAAAATTGAATCGGTTCAGAAAGCATTTCTCTTATTTTGTCTTCGTAATCTTCCACGGATTGTTAGATTAAAACTCATGCGTTCAAGTTAGTTAGTTAGTGTTACAATCGAACTAAAAAACTTTTTTATTGAATTCCATATATTTGTTTCCTAATATTCCAGCTTAACTTCACCGCTTCCCAATTTCTCACGTAGAAATTTAAATCGGATATCGACGTGTTTTGCTCTTGAAGAATAGGAGTTGCTTTTTGCGATTTGTATTGCACCCTTATTGTCGCAATATAATTCGACTGATTCTGATGGATGTCGAACGACTTCCCGTTCCAGTCTACGAAGTCATATCGATTCCTGAATTGCTGAGAAAATCGATATTAAATCATTCATTTCCTTGTAACTGGATCATACATCCTATATGCCTTACTTTCCAAACTATAGCCAACGAAAATGGAAGGAATAGATTTCAGATCTAATTTGGAACGCTTAACCTTAGGAATGTGTATAAATGCCTTACACTCAATAACGCGAATATGGTTGAGACTTGGTTTTCTACCGAACCACAGCTCCTCGGGACTAATAGTGTTTTTCCTGCATGGTATTCTTTTCAGCAAATATACGGTAAAAACAGCTGCCTTAGCCCAAAATTTTTCATCGAGACCAGAATCCATCAACATACATCTAACACGATCGATTGTTGTGCGATTTAGCCGTTCGGATACGCCAATCCGTTCTTTCGCGTATCCAGCCTTTTGATGAATTATACCACTCTCACTTAAAAACTTTTGGAAACACTTGTTTGTGAACTCAGTGCCGTTGTCCGATCGTAAAATTGTAATTCTATTTGAGCACTGATTCTTTGCCATATTTTAAAATTTTTTGAATTCTTCGAAAACTTCCAATTTGCTCACTATAGGCTATAAAAACATTTTACGAGAATAATCGTTTATAAACGTAACAATAAATCGTGCTCCAGAAAACGATTTTGTTTTAAATGGTCCCATTACATCTGAATGTATAACTTCCAAAACTTCTTTTGTCCGATTACCATCTACTTTAAATGAATTTCTCACTTCTTTCCCCTGAATACATATTTCACATTGGTTCAAATTTAGTTTAAAATCGAGTTCATGGTTATTTTTTATCTTTCTTAAATTTTCGTCGCAAATATGACCAAAACGTCTACAGATGACCGTCATTTTTCACAAGTAATGCCTTTTGTGTAGTTATCTTAGAAGAGCAATCTAATTTGTATAAATTATTACACAAACTTGCTGTTACCATGACTATATTGTCGTCGTCGAATATTTTACAAATATTGTGTTCAAATACTACTCTCTTTCCACTTACCGTTAATTGCCTGACTGACAATAAATAACCGCATTTATTTTTCCTTCATCAGTTAACAACAATACATTTGCATCACCTACACACTCAACTTCTAGTTTGTTGTTGTTTGCAACAATAACTTCTTTTCCATGTCTTACTTTAATATTATGAAGTGTTGTTTTTGTTCTTGACATGTGTTGTGGCACCTGAGTCGAAGTACCATTCTTCTGCGCCGATGTCACATGACCTAAACAGCGAAACTAGCAGAATTCTTTCGTTTGAATTTTTTGTTTGCTGTTTCGTCCCGTTATTATTGGAATTCTTAGTTTGCATGTTTGGACAATTTTTTATAAAGTTACCCTCCTCTTTGCAACCATGACACTTGAATTTCTTTGATTTCTGATGTTTTTTGTAAACACAAACGCATTCTTATCTGTTTTCACAGCGTTGTCAAATTTAACATCCTGTAAAAGTAAATTCTTCACCATGTCCAAACTCAATTTCGATTTGGAATTTTTAACAGCCAAAACAAGTGAACGAAATTCTTCAGGCAGACTGGCTAACATTAAAGATGCAACCAGCTCGTCGTCCACATTTAAGCCGGTATTATTCACCTTTAGCGATGTCATAACTATTTTGTTTATGTAGTCTTCCATTGAGTTAAAATTAGTAATTTCAATAAATTAGTAATTTCAATTGACCCAATTGCTTTAGCAATTCAACTTTCCTAGTCAAACCAGTATCTTCAAACGTACACATCAATGCTTGCCATACTTCTTTCACAGTTGTAGAAGTTGCTATATGAACAAAATTATTAGGTTCCACCATTAACGTCAATTCTACCAAGGTACGTTCATTCGTATCTTTATCGACCTGACCAGCATTCTCATTCAAATGCCTCAACAATTTTTCAACACTACGTTTTTAGAGACAGCTGTAAGAACAGTGCTGGCAGCTGCACAAAATTTCCGTAAAAAATCGTTCTACATTTACAGTAGAGTAATGGAGCCTTTATTATTAAGTTTTCTATCGTAAGTCGCCTTGTTCTCCCTGTTTGATGGTACCAAAGCAGAGTTTGTTGACTATAATTAGACACCAGCAGAATAGTATACGCATTTTATGTGCCGCAACATGCTTCATCAGCATTATTGGTGTACAACTCATTTTTCATTCGCTGAAACGTAAACAAACAATACAATTATTTTAAAAATCCAATTTGAAGTGATTGTTGAAACACTACAAGGATGGAGACGAATTCAGGTTTTCAGTGAAAACGCAAATTAAATGAACTGCTTATGATCAGTTTTTTAACCATCTGACCACTTTTTTGACCTTTTCTTTCTTTCTTAATGGAACTAAATGGCAAATTTTTAAGACTATATGCTAAATAACGGGAAACTAAGTTGTTTGAAATATCTCGACCCATTATATATTAATTTCAACGAAAAAATTAATTAATTTGAGATCGTTTCACAATATAGTAATGTAAATACGGGCAAAATGAAAGTTAAGAATCCCTTCAATAAAAAAAATATATTTATTTAAACAATGCAGCACAAAATGTTAGTAAAAATCCTTTATAGAAAGTATTAACAATTTTGCAATAATAAAAACAAAATTATTATAAACAAAATTTTTGTTATTAGGGTGACTCCAAAACAAAACGGACAGAAAACAGCTATTTTCGGATTTAAAATTTCCGATTTAAACGAAATTTACTACAGACATTCAAACATACATACACTGCCAGCCACTTGAATAACTAAAATTCAGAAAAAAATAATTTTTTGCGCAACCAAATTTCAAAGTGTTGGCTTTAGTTTCCTGAAGAAATAAAAAATATACATATTTTGTTATACTAAAATTATGCATTTATTTAAAGACAAGTATTTCTATGGTACTTTTTCGTATGTCACTTGAATAAGGAATATTTTAAAACTAAGCAACCAGTAATTAATTTTTAAATTTTAGGTTATAAAAATGAAAGTCATTATCTTCTAGCATTCAATTAGTAATGAGTACTGCCACCATTTTGAGAAATAACCTCATCGACTTTTATAATGACTCTTAAGTAATTTAGCGAAATTGAACTCCATGCTTCCGTTATTGTATCCTTTAGGGATTCTATCATCTCAAATTGTTTTCCTCCTTCATAAACTTTTCTTGCAAGCCAACCGCAGACATTTTCCATTGGATTCAGGTCTGGTAAATATGGGCGCCAATCCAAAAGTTAAACACCTTGTTGATTAACCCATTGTTTTACTGCTCTGGCGGTATGAATCGGAGCGTTGTCGTGTTCGTACCTCCAAGGTATGGGTCCAAAGAAATCATTAAATGTTGGAAATGCTTCCTCCAGAATGTTTTTGTAAGCCGTTGCAGTCATTTTGTTTTATACAAAAACCAATTCTATGGTGCCATAATACAAAATGGCACCCCATACCATTATTCCGCCCTCTCGGCTGTGTCTGCGTCTCAAAAATAATTCCTCCTTATTTAGGTCATGGAAGTAATAGCTATACCCGTCGGGACCATCAATATTAAACTTTTTTCATCGGAAAATACAACTTTAAACCATTTGTCGGACCATATCATTGTATTTTTGACAAACTGCAGACGTTGTGATTTGCGTTTTTCATTGAGCGGTATTTTTTTTTGCAGTTTTCGTCGAACTATGTATGTGTACGACTTTAAAATACGGTGCACTGTTCTTAGACTGACACTGATTCCACTTTTTTCACGTATTTTTGATACCAACACGGCAGAATTTGATGCAATTCTAAAAATTTTTCGTCTTTTTTCTTGGAGTTGTTGCCATTTTCTTCCGCTCTTTCATGTTTTTTCCATATCTTTCCACGTTATTTATATAATTGTACACAACTGTCTTTCCTATATTAATGATTTTGGCTATTTGGACCCGATTCTGACCCTGAGATTTCAAAATCAGAATTTTTTCTTTTTCAGAGTTATTAAGAGCCTTACCACGTCCCATTTTGAATAAAAACTATTTAAAAACTATCAAATTAAAAATTCTCTAGCCGTTTACATTAAAAGAAATTCAAATCATAGCCTTCCTGATTAATATTAAAAGAATTCCTTATTCAAGTGACACACGAAATAGTACCACAGAAATACATGTCTTTAAATAAATGCATAGTTTTGGTATAACAAAATTTGTATATTTTTTATTTCTACAGGAAAGTAAAGCCAACACTTTGAAAGTTGCTTGCGCAAAAAATTATTTTGTCTGAACTTTAGTTTAGGAGATATACTTAATTAAAGTTAAAAAAATGTGATTCCTTATTCAAGTGTCAGGCAGTGTACATAAGTAAATGTGAACACTGGTGTACATTCCTATAAAAGCATTTAAAATTTTTGTTTTTCTTTTAGGTATATTCGTTTCTCTTAACCAAAAACAATGTTGTATTGTTTCAATAAATTTTTTTATGTAAGAAATATTTGTTTTTTGATTTTGTTGTTAGAAGAAGAGTTATATTAATATTATATAATTTTTTAAGAGCTTTAAAATGATCGATTTTGGAGACATAATGATTAAATTTTTATAAGTCTAATTTTGACCTTTAAAACCAGAGGACTTCCATGTATATTTTAGACGTTATTGGCAATTAAACAAGTACACATTTGTGAAGTTTTTTTGCTTTTGTGTTTTTTCAAAACGTTATATTTTTGGATCGGAAAGGGCCATGAGTATAAAAGGTTATGATTTGGAAAATAATTCCAACCTTGGCACCTTTTTTAAAATTCCCTTTCTTGGCATTCTTTTTTCTTCGAAATCCCCATGACAACAATTAAACTATGTACGTTAGGGTTATACATTTGTTTAGACCTCAAAATACCTTATTGTCAATATTGTATTGATAATCAAAACCTACTTTTTTAGTGGATTAGGAAAAAACTTCAGACACCGAACGCGATTTCTTGTACATTTGTATTTATAAGAGAAATTTTTGTATAAAGTTTCAACTATTTAAATAGTAGAACTCAGGTATTATGTACCTAAATAAGAGAAGTATTGTGATATGGTCAAGTATTTAGAGGAAAATTCCTTAGGTCTTATCGGTTATCGAATAGAACTAAATAAAAGTGACTAGAAATATATTTTGTATCAAACTGGTGGAAAGTGATTTTGCATATTAATTTACGTCACAAAATGTAGATAATTTTAATAATTCAAGAAAAATTTATGAAATTTAGAAGTTATATTAATATTGCGATTTTAAAGAAATTGCACCGACAAATTTTTAAAAATATTTTATTTGAATTATTTATTATAAATTAAGTAATTTAGCGGAAAATGTTCATTTCATAGAATTGTAAATTATATAATTCTCGCGCTTTTTTATCGTTGATATGATATAGTAATGATATTATTATGATATCATTTGGTTTGTTGAGTATAAACTGAAAGTGAGATTAATGATTTAGAAAAAATACATTGAAAAAAATATATATTTTAATTTTGTTCGGTTTTGATATGCTGTTTTAGTTGCTAAATCTTCATATAAAAAAATAACCGCATAGCAGTTCATCAGCTTCCGTTTCTGCACTGATTTATAAAACTGGGTTTTTAATTTTCAAAACTGGCATATGTATGTATGTATGTATGTATTTATGTATACCAGTGAAAAATATAACAGAATTCTGTCTTGCTCAAACAAATTTAAACCTAGTCGAGAGGAGAGGAGAAGAGGTGGTACAGGTACAATTGTACTTTCACATAATTATCATTGTAAATTATTTTGTTTTCATTATAAAGCTTTCATTCGATTTCTATTATTTTAATGTTTGATTTTTTAGATTTTCCAATAGTTTAATAACACAAGGTAAAACCACTTGGGACAGTTTTCAATTTTAATTCTCTTTGTGTTGAAAATAACTAAAATAATGAAAAAACAAGTAAGAAAGAAATAGTCGGTCAAGGCCGAACATACATATGTATGTCCATCAAAATTCGTGGAGAGGTCTTATATTAGACATGTGGACGATTGTGGACCGATACTTTTACTAAGTGTAAACTAAAATATAAGAATACATAATATTACGTTAATACTAACATGTCATATGGCAATTTCTTAAGGTTTAGCTTTCCCTATTTTGTTTCGAACTTGCCTTTTTGGAAATATTATGATTTATTTCTAAAATCTATGATATAATATTTATAATTTTTTCTTTGGAGGAGCACAGGCCCCTAACGAGTCATGGAGGTAGAGGGTAGACCACCTTAATTTGGGCCTCAAAATTTTTAAAAATATTCACTAGATTTCTTATAAAATTTTAAATAACATTGCTGCAAGAATCGTATAAATGTATCCATCCGATCAAAAATTATATTAATCTGAATTGTAAACTTAAAAAAAATCACATTTTTGGGGTTTTTTTCCAAAAAGGTGGTAATATTCTTTCAATTTAAATTTTTTTTTTTTTGTTTCGAACTACAGAATTTTTGTAATGTTTTCAAAAGAAATCTTAACGTAAATGCGTATAAAGCCAAATCGGAGGCGCTTTAGGTAATAGATTCTCCCAAAGCCCTATCCAAACTTTGTAAATTTAAAAAAAAATTTAATTTATTTTGTAAGTCATTCTTTTAACGCAGTCATAATAATTTAATTCATAAAGTTAAATTCTTTGAATTGAACTAATTCTATAAAGAATTAATTCCTTAAAGAATTCACAATCAATTATACAATTCAAGCATGAAAAAATATTAAACCTTTAAATTTTTTTCAAATTGAAATCTATTACAAATTAGCTTTAAAAAATATTTTATAATTCATGTTGTAAAAGATTAACAGGCGTATTCAAAAATATAGCTTTACTAACCATTGTTCAGAAAAATTCCTTAAAGTTGTATTCAAAAACAATGATTCCTTTAATGTACCTTTATTAAATAATTGTTAACTTTAAATATTTTAAAGTATATTCGACCCTACTTTAAAGCTAGCTTGAAATTATTTCCGTTACATACATATTTAAAGAAACATTTTTTTTTTTTATTTTTGACAGAAGAAAAGATTCGTTACTTAATTAAGCTTTATTCGGCTGTGCCGAATCTTTTATACCTTTCACCACTTTGCCAACAAATAAAAAGAAATAGTATGCCTTAAAATTTTCATATTTGTACTTAAAAAAATTAATACATACATTTGTTCCATAAGCAACGCTTTCTTTAAAAAAAAAAAAAAACAACTTATAAGCATACATATGAAGCATGGGCGTATAAACCATGAAGAATTTTTACTAGAGGTGACAAAAACTTCATAAAATCATAAAACTTAATCATTTTCCTAACTTTTTAAATATTTGGTAAGATTTATTAAACATCTATATGTATGCAAAGTGTCGCTAAAAAATTCGGATTAGAACATGAACAATTTTGTAGCTGAAAATAACTTAAAATTGAATAAGGGCTTACACCTATATATTTTTGTAGAACAATAGTTGTAATGAATGTTTATTTATTTATTCATTTTTTGCAATATGAGTAAATATGACATAAATTTTAAGAATCTTTTGCTGAAGTTTATATATCAGCCTAATACGGGATTGTACTCTATTTATTCAAAAACATCTAAAAATGCAAGAAAAACATTAGTACAAAAAAATAAAAATTGCATAAAATCATGTCTCTAAAGTAATTTTAGCGGTGAAGTTGACAGATTTTTAAAATTATTTTTGTATCAGTAGTTACTAAAGCAATATTATTGGAAAAGCAGGTGTGTACACCCTTATACTTGTCCATGCTTCATTTATTTACATATATGTATATTTTTTATGAATATATAAATTGACTGCATATACAAAAACAACAACACCAAAAATCATTATAATACTGCTATTGTCAACTAGGCTATTTGCTTATACATACAAAAAACAACAACACTAATAGTCATTACAGTGCTTTGTTATACAAAAAATGACTACTAAACTTATATACATACATATATTTGTATATACACATATATATATATTTTGTAATAAAATCATAAACATAAACTGGAAAGGGTCTATTTTGGGTGCCTTTGGATTGCAATACCAACATTCCGGCTGCACGCATGTCAACAAAATGATCCCCACAATCACATATGTTCTACTTTTGTGATGTTTGCTGTTTCCACGTAATTCCAGATAGTACATTAATATGTACAAGTCTTTACCATTGATCTAATATATCAACTTCGAGTCAAAAATTACGCATTTTAACAAAAAAATTGATTAAAATAGTGAAATTTTAACAAAATTTAAAAAAAGAATTTAAACTAAACCAAATATGAAATAGTGATGTTGATCTTATCACAGAATATTTGTTATTCGGATACTTATAAAACAGCCAACAAAAATTAAATAAAATATTTTATTTATATAAAAATAATTATTTTTACATAAGCCAAATAATGATTTTTTTCCAAAATAAAAACCTATTTATCATCAAAAACGTAATAGGATATCAAAAATAATAACGGAATAAAACAGTTACCGAATAATATATTCTAACTATTGACAACACTGACAATAAAAATGAGAGAAACTGGGAAGTGTTGCCTACATAAACAAAAAACAGTTTATTAGTTAATGTAGACTGCAAAAAGTTTTTTCAATACGATTTTCTTAATAAAGACTTTAAGGGCTAAATTGTATATTAGCTAGTTTGTGCTTTAAATATAAATTATTTTCTATTTTACTTTTTGTTTAAATACGGTTGTAGAAAAACAAAATATTAAAAATTTAATGAAAGAAAAATATTTTCATTAAATTTGGAGAAGATTTGGAATAATAAAAATTGAATGAATTCTTTATGAATTAATTCAATAAATAATTAATTTTATTCAAAGAAAAGCCTCTGAATGAAGCTATAGAATTATGTTTTTGGGAATGGTATTATGTACGAAAAACTAGCACATATTTCTTAATTTAGAATTAAGATTTAAGTCAATTAAACTAAGATTTAATTAACTATTGAGAAACTCTGGTTCATTCGTATATAGAAAATTTGTAGAGATTCAATAAAACAACTCCAATACAATTAATTTTATTTTCGCGCTTTCTCCTTATACAAATGTTCAAATTTAGTTGAGCATGATTTTATGGCTTTTCTATGAATGTATTATGTTCAAATTTAAATTTTTTAATTTAAATTCTTTTCGAAAAACATGTGTAAATTTCATAAATTTAATATTTTTTAGGCAATAAATAAGTGTAATTTTATTACTATTTTAAAATTGTATTTTAAATACTTCATTAAATTTTTATTACTTTTTACATTACTATTGGTCATTAGATCTTGTTAATTATTTTATCATAAAAGAGGAATATTCTTTTATGGTCCCACGCGATAAAATAAGTATCTAAAATCTTTTAATCTAGTTAGTTTTAAGAGTTTCAATGTTAGTAGTTAAGGTTTTTTAATTGTAAATAAATTCAGTGCATTACAAAACACTCATCGTTAAAGTCATTTTAACATTTGGTCCTTTGAGTCGTATAGTGACTATTGGGACAGTAGTATCTGCCAAGGAATTTTAGAAGCGTCAATCTCAGCTTGGACAGAGATTATTGTAAAGAATAAATCAGGATTATTCCTTTATATTGAAAAAGTTTTCAATAAAAAGTGAATAAAGATGATGTTTTGATGAGACGGTAGCAGTTGAGAGGCATGTTAGAAGCCTTAGAGAAAAAAATTTCAAAAAGGCTGGTGAGACAGTCAAAAATTGAAACTGTACGCATGGTTGAAATTTATTAGGCTGAGTTCCATAACAATCATGCAAAATTGGTATCAGCATCGACTATTTGAAAACGAAATATTATTTTGAAATAGAGGCGATCATTCGCAAGAGGCTTTTCATCCAGATGAATCATTGGATGATACCATCATAAGTGCTGAAGAAAAAAGAAAGGAAAACAATTTTGGTCAGGGAGAAGGATGCGGTTGTGCGGTTCATCCAGGATTTGGCTAAATTTGAAGCATTCCTAGATAGGAAAAGAAATGAAGTGGCAAGCTATCTATTCTACAACAACATCTGGACTATAAATTTGTAATGCTAAACGCAGAAAAGCCAAGGATGAATTTGAAAGGGTATCTGACGTTTATTTTGATATGTTAAGGTTTATTCGAAAAGATAGAAATAAAGAAACAATATTTTTATGTCTGAAACGATAAGAACATAGATTTTTCAGTTCCTGCTAAAAAAGTAAATATTATAGAATTCCTGGTTGCCACCTTGAGATTTGATATAGATTTCTCTGTACCCGTTTTTACATATGTAATATTCAATGTTCCATCTCGTGTACGTTTTGAAAGCCATCTAGTTGCTGAGAAGAAACAAAACTCAAGTTGGACAGATACATCTCTCCAAGAAGACAAGGAAGATGAATATGAATTTTTGTCAGTCTTCGAAAAGGCTTATAAAGTGCAGATAAAGATGAGAAATGCTTATGAAGATGGCGATGTAGTAGCTGTTGATAAAGAACATGTTGAAAGAAAATAAAGGGAAGTAAATGTGAGAACAAGGAAACAATAACCAAAATCAGGTTTACAGTGAGAATAATACCGAACAGGCAGATGATAAAGAAGATAGTAAAGAGGTACATCTTTGTCAAGATAATAAGTCCATTACGCATGATATAAATAACACTACCAAAAAGAACAATAAAGTTTCAGCAGCACAAAATGTACACTTTGCAGTTCGTAAATCAGTACACCAATCTCTAGCTATACTAAGCGTAACTCTGGCATCGACTACAGCAAATGATTTAATCAACTTTGGCTACAGTTTCTAGCAGGGATCCCAATCCCGAAATTCCGATCCCGAAGATACCGGGATTTAAATTTCGGGATTTATTGACATAAATACGAATCAAAAAATGAACTTAAGGCTAGATAGAACATTGAAATATTTACAAACAGAAAAAAAATTCTAAAATATTTAGAAAGTCGACATCATAAATGAGAAAGTTATATTCGCTCACATCTTTATACCCCATACCTTCTATAAGAGCTTATGGTCACCGAAAATGCAAAACAACGTAACATCACTTTTCATAACTTTAAAGGAGGAACAAAAACTTTCTAAATTCAAAATTAATTCTGCTACAAACAAAATTTTTAAGCATCAATACAAAATTTTGCAAAAATTATACTTAACAAAATTTTGATGTTTTCTTGATAGCAGTTTCTTGGTAGTAAAGATGTAAAATTTTTTCCATTTATATGGTTATTTTATGAATTTTGTCATTATTTTCTGTAAAAGGAGAATTTTATTTTACTAAACCAAAAACTTTGTAACAAGAAAAAATAATAATTCTTCTTGTTTCCAAAATTTTTAATGGCTTTTTTATTTTTCGTAACTTATAAATCTAAATTCGTTTGAAAAAATTGTTTTATTTTTTTTTAACAAATGTTGTGTTGTGTTATTTACAAAAAAAATTAAACGTTTTATTAATAAAGTAAAATAGTGAAAAATCTTGTTTAATTATTAAAAGACATAAACTTAAAATTTAACGTGCGCGTTGTTTTGCATAATGAATAAATGTCCTATACTACTTTAATACGACGTTCTGCGCATATGACATTACACAAAGTTTTTTTTTTTTTTTTTTGAATGATTTCCAAATTTTACCGCGTTTTTTGAGGAACTTTTTTTTAAATAATTTTCAATGGCCTATTCGACTATGCTAGAGCTATTTTGATATTTGCAACAATTGTAAAAAAAGTCCTAATATACATGTGTATTTGTTATTTGTTGCCTTCAAATCTGAAAAACTCCACCTCAGCACCTGATATAGTGTTGCGTTGGCTCTTTAGGGTATTGAAGGGATAAGGGGGCGAAAAAAAATTTTGCATTTTTATTTTTGGGTGCACTATCCGTCGTGGCCAGCGAAATCTACCACCTAGAAGTATGACCGTTCCTCTAGTATTTACTAGATTTTTTCTCTTCACTTTAGGATGGTCTACTTGGTGTGTAGTGGGGATGGCCTAATTACAGTAAACCATCAGCCACGGGGGGAAAACTTATTCGAGCGACCGTCCGAACATACGGATCGCAGTGAAGCCCGTCGTTTTTACCAGGAAAGAAACAAAAATATATTAATATGGTAATTTTATTAAAATATATGGAGCGATACTTACGATACCTGTAGCGTGTTGATTTTTTATTAACTAGAAACATAAATATATGATGTTCAGTATTGGTAAACGTCATGTATGTTGGCCAGATAATAGTACTATTGTGAATTGTTGTATGAACGTAGGTTTTATATTAAGTTTGTAATGAATGAAACAAATTTCCGTTTGACTTGAAAAGATACTGTTATGTTTAATGTTAGTTGCGGAACGCAAATCATTAAATTCAGATGGACAGATGGTGTTAGAGTAAAATGTTCTATTAGAAGAGGACAGATTTTAGTATAGTTATTGAATAAAAGACGAATATATAGAAATTTTTGAATTTTCAAATTAGAAAGCTATGTAGGTAAAAGTTAGATTCCAAGGGAAACTTTAATAAAGATGACTGGATTAGTATGCTAAGTGACCCCAGAAGAGCACGACGGTTTGGTAGGTTAGGCCGGCAAGTTTTGAAGGTGAAAGAATGAAGTCATAATAATTACAAAATTACAAAATAATTAATAAATTAAATAAAGTAAAAAAATAAAATTGTAATATAAAAGGAATTGTGTCTAAATAAAAACACTTTAAACTCACTAAATATTGTATTTCTAATATATGTTATTTTTTTGTTAGGAGTATTTGGGCAAAAGTGTAGAGAAGGTTTATAAAACTATAAGTATAATTCCTGCCAAATTAAAAAGAAAAATTGGAGAACTGAATAGTTGCGCCAAGCTTCCGGCAGGAGCAAAATCAAAAAGAATTTTCGCCCCAAACCATATAATTCTTCTGAAGCCACCAAGGGAAGTTCTCCAAATACCAACTTGTGAATATCCAAATACTCCAGGTAACCATTTTAAAAATTTTAATACAATTGAGAAGATCATTATGAAGTTCAACAAGCTTATTGAAACGTTCAGAAATTTGAGAAAAATGAACAAACAGACAAGAGATAGCAATAGAAAATTCCATCGTTTAGTATAGTCTTATTTGTAGTTTTAAGAATAGATTTTAAGAATCTTTTTGTTATAGGTATGTATTGTATAAGTGTATTTTTTGTCAAATCAGTTTTTTTATATATAAGATTATTTTGAAGGCATAGATCAAATTATCGGAGTGCTGGAAGTGTTTTTTTTTATCCTAGGAAATTTTGATACAATATTTAGTTTTACTGCGTACAGATATAAATTCCTGTAGGTTTTGGAGAGGATAAACTGGAAAATTTTGAACTCAAAAAAGAATTAAATAATTACAATAAACTGTTAAATATTGTATGAATAGTTCCGAGGGTAGGAAATAAAAATAATATATTAAAAAATCTTGTTTCCGGTGTCGTGTAGAAACGCACTATAAGTTATTGTTAGCCTCAGATAATTTGGTTTCCTTTATTTTTGTTTAGATCTTTTATATTGGTATTTATTTTTTTAGTGACTAGTTATAACGATGTATAAGTATTTAAATAATTATAATAATAAAGATAGAAATTTAGAAATTTCTATCTATATTTAATCTGGAAACCAGAATTCGTTTTATATGATCTAAATGCCTTTTATTAATGATTCACTTAGGATATTATATTAAGTATATATTCAGGTTATTCTATTATATGTATAGAAGGAACAGATAAAAAGATGGACAGATTTTACATACATAATATAAACTTATAAAAAATGAAGTGAAAGCAATTAATGGGGTCACTAAAAACATCAAAAAGGAAAATTAAATGACCATGGTTGGGATGGGCAGCCGGAGAATGTCATCTTTCGCCCTTTGTATTAGTGTGTTGTTTATTAAATTTTTATAGTTTCTGAGTTTGTCTGTATCTTATCTAAAATAATAGTTGTTACGGTCCTGAGGTAAAATGACTGGGTTTAAACTTCCTTTGAGAGAGTTTTGTGCACATTTGAGATAACAATTTATCATTTTATTGCTTAATCAAGGACATGTAACATTAGTTAATTTTGAACTGTATGGAAATTAGTTTTTTTTTAAAGGTTAATAAATCTCTTTTATTGAAATATGTGTAAACAATTAAATTTGTCCTATATTTTTTTAAGGTATTCTTTATGTATTGTTTAGGCTTGTTGTTTTTTATCATTTCATAATCACACCAAACAGTTAATTTAATCAATTCATATTTCAACCGCACTTAAATAAAATTAAATAAAATAAAATAAAATAAAATGCGTATATAGAGTTAATTTTTTCCCTTTACAACTCCCTATTTTTCTCATTATTTTAGCTTAAACAAATATAAAAATGCATGAATTGTTATGAGGTTTTTTAAAAACCTTTTTATTTTTTTTTTTTATTACACTTAAATAAATCTATTATTAAGTTTTTGAGGAGTTGTTCATTTATTGTTTTTTAGACTTAAACAAAGGTAAAGAAATATTTATTCGGCAGCTTTGACAATGACTTCACAAGCTTCAATAGCAATAGTAATTGCTTCAATAATTGACGAGCTTCAGCTGCATAAATGTTTGCAATATTGTGAGCTTCTTCGGCCAAAACTTGTACGGGAGAATCTTCTTTGATGGTGACGGTATCGCTGGATACTAAGTATTTCGTGGTATTGCCATCGGCTTCGTAAACTTGGACATCACCAGTTTTCAAGACAGCCAAAGTTGGTAAATGCTTGGCCAAGATATCGAATCTGCCAGAGAATGAGGGTACATCGACTTGACGAACTTCAGCATTATCGTCGAAGGTCTTATTGGCGGCAGCAAAGTGTAGTGTACCTATTATAATGAAATACACTATTATCATTGTAACAATTAACATTCAATAATTTTGTATTAATTTCTTTGAAATTTAAAACCTTCAGACAACAAAAAGCAGTCGCAATAAATTAGACCACAAATGTAACAAAACACATAGCTAACAAACTAAAGAAATTTTTTATGTTATTTTGTAACACAAATATTTATGAATCATAAAAAAATTTTGTAAATCACAACTGAAGAAATTTTGTATAAATACGATAAGAAAAATCTAAATAAATCAGAACTAATTTTGAATTATAAACCAAAGAATTATTCGTTCTCAAATTTTATGATTGAGCACTTTAACCAGTGCTTAGATGAATCAAAACTGCTGCAGCCAAATGCAGCATTATAATCCAATTGGCAACCTTTTTTTTCAAAATTTCTATTAACAAAAACTATCAACTTAAATAAGGACTTAATATGGCACTATCATGACTTAATAAAAGGCAAGTTTCATCTCATCAGCATAGCCACGGGTTTGTACGAAACGGTCACCACGGGTAGCCAACATACGAGCATGTTTAACAAAAGACATGATGATCTGTTATTTAGTTTCTATAGAAATTATATGAAAAACTCTTCTCTGCTACGGTTCTCCGGAATGCGAAGAAAAAGAATATGTTTTAATATGAAATATAAATCCCGAAAAGTCCCTGATACCGGGATTTGAAATTATGAAATACCGAATCCCGGGATTAGTAAAATCCAGTCCCGTTTGGGATCCCTAGTTCCTAGTAATTATGAAGGTGATACTAATGCATCAAACAGCCATAACTACAACCAGCATAAGCAAGAATGGTCCGACACTGCTACAAAGAGAAAAATACAAAATCTAAGGCCTAGGGAAAGACCCAAGCGTGGTCCTGATCGTCTAAAATGATTTTATGGCTTTTTTATAAATGTATTATGTTTAAGTTTAATTTTTATCATTTAAATTCTTTTCGAAATATGTGTGTAAATTTCATAAAATCAATGTTTTTTTTTTAGAATTAAATAAGTGTAATTTTATTACTTTTTTAAAACTGTATTTTAAGTACTTCATTAAATTTTTATTGCTTTTTTACATTACGATTAATCGTTAGATATTAATACTTATTTTATCATTCTATGTATATGCACATTTGTTATGGTAGTTAACTACGTATATGTAGTTTATATTTAAAAGCAACCTATGTCTTTCACATTTGTGTGTGATAAGAGTTATCTATGGGTCTATTTTTATTACAGATAAGTGCCCAAAACTTTTTAAACTAGCTAGTTTTAAGATTTTCAATGTTAGTTCTTAAGGTTCTTTAATTATAAGTAAATTGAGTGCATTATACTCATCGTTAAAGTCATTTTAACAACGAAATACATGAAGGTAAAAATTTTAAGGATGTAAAATATGAAAACCCTTTTACTTGGGGAAGCCGTCTAAATTTTTTTCTAAAGTTTCGGAAAAAAATTCTTTATCAAAAGTTTGAAAATGTCAGAAAATTTCAGGTGTCTAATGGTGATACAAAAAAAGTTATTGTTAGTTATTATTGTTGTTTTATTTTTAGGTGCTTCACAAAATGCAATTTTAATTGCATATAAAATGATAATTTACTCGTATAACATTTTTTAAGAAATGAAAACAAATAGGACAGACTTGTCAAAAAATTTGTCACACATATTAACTTAAAATCCACATAAAAACATACATAAAGATTTTTGGCAAATTTATTGACTTGATTTATTTAACCATTTGATTTATTTAACCATTCATAAGTATCATTAAGAAATATATTTGAATAAAATTTTTATTCCAAAAAAGCGATATTACTTAATTGATTTTATAATTATAATTTTGTATAAGCATTTTACTGTTTTACTATTGTGTAAGTATTTTACTGTATATGAGCTATATTTTATCGCTTTATTTCAGTTTATTCGACATAAACGTTTAATTTATAAATGATTGTAATATAATTTGTAATAAATACATTTGCTCATTTACTGCAACAACATCATAAATCAAAAAACGCAAATTTCGGGTTAGCACCATTAATGCATAGTAAATGATAGATGGTTTTAACACAAACTAACAAAGTTTTGTGTACGAGCTTTTTATATATTACGTAGGATCGTAATAAAAGCATTTTGTCCTAATTACATAATTTATTGTTTATTATTTTTAAAAACATGTTATATAATTAGTTCCTCGGTTATTGTGTAGTCAAAATATATACATATATGAACTTCAAAACTAAAAAAGCGTCTCCTGAAAAAAATTGACTTTTTGAGTTGTGACGTTGTTACAGCAAATAGACGATATATATATATATATATATATATATATATATATATATATATATATACATATGTATGAATGTACATTAG
Source organism: Protocalliphora azurea (assembly GCA_932274085.1). Classification (NCBI taxonomy): domain Eukaryota; kingdom Metazoa; phylum Arthropoda; class Insecta; order Diptera; family Calliphoridae; genus Protocalliphora; species Protocalliphora azurea. The sequence continues at coordinate 81,447,987 of OW026520.1, forward strand.
AGTGCCTTACCTCTAAAAACGAAGATGTAGTATGTTTTTAAATGATTCCCACTATATTATATCTAAATGTTTTCATGTGAGCTAAACCATTTAAAAATACGGGTTTCCTTCAATAGCATTATCAAAACATTTCATATAAGAAAATTATAATAATCATCTAAGACTCCATAAAGTATATATGTTGTGGGCTCTAGTGAAAATCTAAGACGATCTAATGATGTCCGTCCATCTGTCTGTTGAAAACAGGATAGGGTCAAAATATTTATCTTATATAAGGTTTGCTTGTTATTAAAAATTAGCAAAATCGGTGCATATATAAAAAAAAAATAAGGGACTGAATACTATAAAAACATGATATCTTTTACAAAAAAGCATATACATCAAGGAAATTTTGCATAAGAGGTTGAAGGACTAATATAAACTTGGAACCGCCCACCTCCCATATGAGGTGAAACATCTACGTAATTTTGTACAAACAGCCTAAGGACCAATGTGAACTCGTTAATAAAAAACTCCCATTTAAATTGAAATTTTAAAAAGTTGGAAATGGTGGGTATAGTCAAGCCGAATATAACTTTCTCACTTGTTATTTCTGCTTTCATACTGGGAATATTAAGTTTTTAAAAACATTCTTTTTAAATTTTCTTAATTTAAACTTTTAGTATTAAATAATTCGCACATTTTTTGGGTATATTTTTTAATGTACCATTAAAAGGATCTTTCTCGATGCGATTGAAGATTATAAGTAATTAGCTCTTTAACAGCACTTTGCCACATTCGGTCTTTAAAAGTATAAATCAGTAAAGGAAAGTATTTATTATACATATAGTTTTTTGGTATAATTCTGTTGAGGTTAATTTTTTTTTTAACTGACCATTTATATTAATTTAATCTATTGTGGAGCAGTGGCCTCAAAATACTACCTATGTTATTAAAGGGTTAATTGAAGACACATACATATCAATAGAACTAAATAAGAACTTTTGAAAGATGTCCTAAAATCCAATTTGAGATGGAAAGTATCCGAGATATTTAAACTTTCATAAAAATACTTAGAAAATGTTAGTAAAATCTTAATTTCTCGAGTATGAAAACTAATTTTAAAAAGTTTTTAACTCATAATATATTAATTGGCATTATCAAAAGTGGAGAATTGTTTACGCTGTTAATCGAAAGGCAGCTACTAAGAGCAAAATAATTGAACCGGAATATTCTGAGGATTATTTTATAACATATGTATCAATCTAAACATTTGCAATATTTTTTATCTTCACGCAAATTGAGGTACTTTAATGTACATATCCTTTCGCTTTAATACTTAAAAATTTTACTTTATATAACATGCTGAACAGTAAATGTAAACCTGTTTTCAGACACGTGATGAAAAATTCAATTCAACTTATTTCTGAAATAAACGACATTTTAAAACAGTTGTGATAAAAAAAATTGAGTTATTACATAAATGTTAGACGAGTTAGAGTAAAGGTAGTTAGTACACGTATTTTGAAACAAATTGCATATACAAACACACAGTTATTGTTACTTCTATACATTTGTGTGTATGTACTTAGTATGAGGGATTTCTCCAGGGTATTTATAATGTACATACTCATACTCCCATTCATAATTTTGATAATGCAAAAATGAATGAATTTATTCCCACACTCATGCACATATCTAGTTAATTTTGTCTGTTGAATTAGGTTTTGCATTTCGGATTTATTCCACATATTGTTAATTGTTAATATATTCACATAATGCGCTATCAAGTGGCAGGAATGATTTGCCATGAATATGTCAAAATTTGACACTAACTATGTACACTTACTGTGCATGGTTGTATTGAGTATTCTTGACTACTTAATAGAATGTACTGTAAGAAATATATATTTAATTATACATAGATTTTTATACATATGTATGTTTATGTTCAGGAATATGGGTTCAATTTAAAAAGAATTATTTCCGAGAAATATAATTTTTAAGTTTTTTTTTAGTAATTCTTGAGATTAAATAACAGTTATTCTGTATATGGCTAAAACCTTTACTTATTTTTATGGTTAAAAAAAAAACAGGATTTGTTTTATAGCAAAGAAAAAAAAAATAATAATTATAATAAATTAAAAAAACTGTGAGAAAAAGAACAAGTTTTCATACTATAATTTTTTGGAGTAATAGCATTATCATTTAAATTGAGCGCTGACAAAATCATATATTTTATGTTTTTTTAAATCATATATCTTAGAAATTATATCAAAATAAATATTTAATGAAGTGTGAAAGTATGTATACTAAGGTTATAACTTTTTGCAAATATCAAAAACACTATATCAGTGTATTGTAGAGTATAGATTAGAATAAAGTATGATATTATTATATGATTGGTATCAAAAAATTTAAATTTTGCTTCAAATTGTTTAAGCTTTCAATACTTTTCAGTGACTTCCTTGATATCAAATAATTTTACAAAAATTTTCTGGAAAATTGCGATGTTAATATAAAACTTATATACAAAATAATTTATTAATTTTTTGATTTTTTATTTTATATACTTTTCTTGAATTGTTAAATCTCTTAACATTTTATGATACAAATTTAAATGCAAAATCATTTCCTACCAATTTGGCAAAAAATATGTGCAAAAATGTGTTACATTTGTTTCTAGTGAGATTTTTATATTTTATTCGATAACCTGAGTAAGTCCTGAGTAATTCTTTTTTTAATACTTGACCATATCACAACATTTTTCATATTTAGGTGTATTTTCCAATAAATACACCTATATATTTTTATATTTGAATTATCTAATTTACGTGCATAGTCACATTTTTACTTCGATTTTACTTAAAGCGTCATTAAATTTTAAACACTTTAAACACTAATCGCTATTGATGTTCTTAATAGCATATATTGTAACACAGCATATATATTGTAACAAAATTAATTATAATAGCTAGTTAAAATTTGTTACATACCTATAATATTTATATTCATTACAGTAGTTTTTACCAATAAATTAACGTATTTACCCTAATTTACTATATTTGCATTATGATTATAGAGAATTAATAATTCTCGTTTTTCACATAAGACTGTTGAAGCAGTTGCGATTAGAGCGATAGAAGAATTTGTCAAAAACCAAGACAGCTGATCTTACAATATAATCTGCCATATTACCTTGCACAGCAACTTCGGTTGACTGGTTCGGCACATCAAATTCGGCTGACTGTTTTGGCACAGCAACTTCGGTTGACTGTTTTGGTACAGTAACTCAACACAGCGGCTTCGGTCGTCTGTTTTTGCACTACAACTTCAGTTAATGGCTTTGGCACAGCAATTTCCGTTGACTGTCTTGGCACAGCAACTTCGGTTGACTTTTTCGGCACAGCAACTCCAGTTGACTCTTTAGATTAAATCTGAATTTTGAAACCTAGTTTTAAAAAATTGTATTATTTAAATCAGTATATTTCTAATTATCACAAACAATCCGGCCTGTTGCATAATACCGAATCTTCAGCCCGGCATCTACCAGTAATAGAATCCGAAGTACCCGACTGAATCCCCACGTATCATCGTGTTGCTAGTAATTTATCTAACACTGAAATATTTATTTTTATCGATAACTAAAATAGTAAATTATTAAATAAAAATATTTGAACCCCATATATATATATATATATATATATATATATATATATATAAATTTTTTTAAATGTAATTATTATATTTATATTATTAAATTTTATTGAAATAACATCTAGCAAACTACAGTGTACTGACATTTTAATTTATTTTTAATGTACCTTATTCTCACGTCGGCAACCACTGCAATAGCGATAACGTTAGAAGCAATAACAAAGAGAGAATTGTCACCATCAAATAAAGTGCAAGTAATAACAACGAAGAACGAAGTTGACAAACTCATTTGCAAAGAAAAATTTGCAATCATGGACAAGGACAGAAACAGCTGTCACTGTTCTCTGACAATCAGATAACAAAAACCAGGACATTTTTAAATACATACACAAGTCTGAATGTACGCGTATTGCAATCAAGTGAAGATAACTAATTGTAAGACTACGTAATAGAATGCAACTCAATAAATTTATCTTATCGCAGCAAAGTAATTGTTTATTAGTATGTGTTGGAGCATTTTAATTCATATATAAGCCAAGCTAGGCTTTGAAAGTCAAATTTTATGTTTTATATTTATTATATAAAGATATTTGTAATAAACTGAATCATTGAACTAAGAAACTTAATATAGTTTGTTACACTGTGCAATAAATTCAGGTTCATCATTTTTACGTATTTATATAACGTTTTTAGGTATGTATGGATGTATGTATGTATTTTTGTATGTGTGTACTTGAAATATTAAAATGAAATGCAATTTAATATTCAACAATTGTTTAGCATACATTTTAGCGTCCACTATAAAATAACTTTTACAAGAACGCATAGTGGTGCTTATTGATAAGTGGTTGATAAAAAGCTTTTCAATTATCATAAAATTCCGTTAATTTTACAAAAATATAATTTATTATTTTTTAAATTTAAATAACTTACCACATGTTTAGTAATACTGTACTAAAAAGTGACATTTTTTTCACACGAAAAACTATCTAGTGTGGGTAGATAATGTGACCAGATATTCCGGCTGGATTGTACCAATTTTTAAAGTTCGATCACGTTTAAATATTCTTTCCCCGATTTTTTTACATATAAGACCACTACCTGAATTTTGATGCTTATACATAGTGGTGTAGGATATCATATGGTCTGACTTGACCGACTATATCTTTCTTACTTCTCCAAATATCGTTTTGAAATATAATTATTTTACTATAATTGTTACTATAATTATTGACAATAATTAGAATATAATTTCTATATTTATAACATTTAGGTCCGTTAACAATAAAACAATAACTATAAGTTAAACACTAACTTGCAGTTTTGACGAAAAGTTAAAATAAAATCATTAACATAGCGTTTTTATTAGTACTAACTTTAAGTTGAATTTAATCGAAAGAATTCTTTAAGTTACTTTTTTTTACTCTCAGTTTATATAAAAATAAATTAAAAAAATTTATTCAATCTGAAACGAAGACAATTTAAATTTCAGATTATCGTTTGATAGCTGGTTATCCTTGTAAAACTTGAGAGCAAAGTTCGGATCAAGACACATTTTTAACCTGCCAAAAAACAAACGTGTTTGTTATTCGGACCTCTTCGCGGACTTATTGCTACGTAGCCTTATTTGGGAACCATTGCCTTACATCACCATAGTTAGCAAGATTCCCTCTATAAAATATACCATTCGACTCATAATTCCTCTATTTACAAATGTGAGATTTAAGGATATCTTTACGGCTGTCTGTCTGTTAATGTAAAGATTATGTATCAAACCCAGCAGGAAAATACGAAAGTGAGTCATTCCTGCAGTCCTTTGAGAATGCCTCTACACCTTTCCGAACAAATTCTAAAATTTTGTATTATTTTAAGCGTCACACAGTGGTTCGCTTATTTTGGAAATAGTTCCATAAGTTTTGATCCGTTAAAGATATTTTGGCATGGTCAGAACTGAGCTATTTTCGAGTTTATTTGGATGAGCATAGATCCCTAATGGACTAGGAAGGTAGTGGGCGGACCTCCAAAGTTGGTAACTTCATGTATGTATTTTTTTTTTAATTGCCAAAAAATAATATAATCCTTGTAAATTTCTACAAAAAAAGGTTATCTCTTTTAGTTTAAGAGATATTTAGGTCGAAAATAATTTTTCTCTCATTTTTGGCCTCGTCTTTTCAGTTCTTTTAAAATTGACAAACTAAATTTGAGTACAAATTTTTTAAAATTTTAATAATACTGCTGCAAGAATCATATACATATAAAGAGTGCGATAAAAGTTATATTATTTTGATTTGAAACTTCAAAAAAAATTTCAAATTTTTTTGTGTTCTTTCACTTCTAAAATATTTTTATGTTCTGTATTACATAATTTTTTTTTTTTATGTTTATGAAAGAAATATTATCGCAAATGCGTGTAAAGTGAGATTGAAGGCGTTCTTGGTAACGGTTTCCACCCAAGCCTTATATAAACTTTATCAATTTCCTTAAAGTTGTTTAAATTTATTTCTAAAATTTTTTAAACGTTGATATCAACAAAAATGTGTTATATATACGTCCATATGTTGGTTAAACAGTTGGGTATTCATTTTACTCGACTTCTTCATTGTTTGATTAAACAAATAACTGGAAAATTCTACTTTTAAATTAATCGAGTAAAGTTTTTAAGTTGTTGTGTTATTCGAACCAATTATACCTTAACATTTTGCTCGTTTTTTTGAATGTTTATCACCAAATAAATCAGGCATTGTTTTAGTGTTTCATTAAGAAAGAACACACAAATAATGTTAACAATTAATTTTAATAAAATATAAAAATGTTTAAAAACATCAAAAATATGTCCACATTAATTGAGATCACTTCATTTACAAGACACGGTTAAATTCCGAAAAGTTTTTTCAAAAATAATATGTAATAAAAATTTATATCTGCATCTCGTTTTTTAAAGTCATGGTTTCCCTATATTTACTCAATATTTCAATAGTCGTATGAGTATCACCTAAACTTGTTAATGTTCGGACATTCTTGTCTAAAAACGAGTAATTAAAATGTGATGGCATGATGAAATAAAAAAAAATAAAAAACATCGGATTTACTTTAGGTAAAGTTCGGCGATTCTTAATTTAACTCTGATCACAAATTTCATCCAAGCAATCATTATTATATCAAATAAAGCATGCAGAGACTCTATTGATACGTACAACTATCGACTGCACTGTCATTCTTAGAACAGACAAATACTGAATAAAATTTGTTTAAAACAATTTAAAATCATGGCGATATCACTTGGCGACATACAAAGATCTTTATATTTTAAACATTCTATACAACAACTGCTTTTTAAGCAAAATTTGTTAAAAATCTAAAATTAGACACATCTTTAAAACTAAGAAAGGAAATTTTTTAAATATTTTTTTTACTCCAACTATTCGATTAATCGGAATAATTTACTCGGATAAATTTTTACTCGAAATTATTGATTTTAATTTAATCTAACAATTATTTGATTTTAATTTGACGATTAATCGAACAAACATTATTCGAGTGAATGCCCTATTAAACACACAAAAAGAATTTTCCAACGGACGGCTTTTATAAAGAGAGAGTGACGATTTCAATGAAAAAAATCAATTTTAAAATTACAAGCTTAGGATTTTGTGTATTTTGGTACAAAAAAGTGGGTGGTTTTTAATTCCCTGATCGTAAGACAAGTTTTCTACATTGCTTCAAAATTTCAGTAAGGTATCTTAAATCTTTTAAATTTTATTTCAGTACAAATATTAACTTTGTTTCTTAAAAAAAAAATAAAATCTAAATTTTATGTTTTTCAAATCATGGTCTGAAAAAATTTATTCTCATTTAATATATTTTCCCTGATCGTGATTCTCCATGTTCTAACGTTTCCAACGATATCCAAAATCTCAAGGCGGGAAAATATAATTTTTTTTCATTGAAATCGTCACCCTCTCATTACAAAAGCCATCCGCCAGAATACACTCTTTGTGTGTTTAGCCAACATATGGACGTATATAAGTAACATATATTTTTGTCGATCCTAGCTTTGCGTTTTAAGAATTTCACAAATAAATTTGAATAATTTTAAGAAAATTGATAAAGTTTGTATAGGGCTTGGGAGAAACCGATGCCCAAAGCGCCTCTGATCTTACTTTTCACTCATTTGCGTTAAGATTTCATTCGAGAACATAAAAAGATTATACAGTGCGGAAGATAGAAAATATTTTAGAAGTGAAAGAACGTTATCACCATTTTGGAAAAAAAACCTCAAAAGATGTGATTTTTTTTTAAGTTTCAACTTCAGAATAATAAAAAATCTATCGGATTCATATATTTATATAATTCTTGCAACAATATTATTAAAATTTTATAAGATTTTAGTAGATATTAAAAAAATTTGAACCCTAGTTAAGCCTGTCAAGTTTAAAACAACAGAAAAAAGGCCAAAAATGACAAAAAATGTTCATCGACCTTAATATCTCTTAAACTAAAAGAGATAACTTACACACCTAAGCATATTTTTTGTAGAGATTTACAAGAAACTTCTATTTTTATAAATTCGCGTAGAAGTCCTTCTAATGATTAAAATTTGTTCCAGATTGGTCTCAACACCACAATAAAACTCAGAAAAGGCAAGAATTCCAACAACCGGTTGGTCGAATATGTTTTGCCGTGCTTTATCGCATCAATCTCGCTTTGTTTTTGTGTATTATAGCCCCAAATTATTTTCAAGAGCGCCAGACAGGAAGAATGCTACCAAGGAAAAAGTTTGTCCAAATAAGAAAAAGAAATTATTATTATTATTATTATTATTATTATTAACAAGTCTAACACATTAATAAGTGTAGTGTTTTCCTTTCTTTATGTAAGAAAATAAAAAAAATCGAAGACTAAATCGGGCTAATTTATAAATATCATATTTGGAAAATATATTAACTAAATTTCGACTAGATGATTAACTAAATTTCGACTAGATGATTTGATTGCAATTACTAAATAAAACAGTAGTCTCGGAACTTCTTAAATTCGATTGGCAATAAAATATGTTTTCTATGAGTGACTGCAATAATACTGATAAATTCGGTCTATACAAGGTAAGTTTTTATTTTGATAAAATTTTGACGTTTGTCTTGATAAAAGTTTGTCTAGTATAGGCTCGAATCGCTATCATATATCTTTTTTGAATATAATTCACTCTAGACATTTTTAAGACTGATTTATGATGTCCTTACGAACGCCTATTACAAATATGTAGTATGTAATTTTTCGAGTCATTTTTTTGCACAGTGTATTTGTGTTAAATCTTTTTAGTGGTATAAAAACTAAAACTGCTAAATACACCTTATTTTAGTTACGTGAAAGGCAAATCAAAGAAATTAAGGTTCGTACCGATCGGAGCAAAATGTTTATAATGCATATTTATAATTCACAAAAATATTCAAAACTCCCGTTAAACTGCTAATTGCTTTAAGTGAAAAGAGTTTTACTTGAAATTATTTTAAGATTTAAAGTTGGTTATGTAAGATGTTTCATTCACTTTGAATATACATAAGTTAATGTTAGGTTAAAAAAGGGCGACGTCTTCACGTCTCCACTCAGCGACCATTCAGTCCATTGTGATCCCTTTATAGATAATAGAGAAAGCTGATAAAAGAAGAAAGAGAAAAATCCTAGTAGAATATAACAAAAAGATTGAAAGGAAACATAGCTATAAGAAAAATAAGAAAGATGTAGAACCTATTAAATATACATATTTGCACATATTTTCTAATGATCCCACTGTGTATTGGATGTGTGTTATTTTTCGAACATGTGTGCTTTATTTTTCACCGCTGTCCTTTTCAACAGCAATTACTGCTGTAAACATACACAATTTAGTTTTCTATATGTATTTTATGTGTGTTTATTTTCTATTTCTATTTTGTCTTTCAATATACTTTCAGTTTGATTGTTATTTTCCAATTTCGAAATTATCCTTGAATCATGATTGACATTTTAAATTGCAAATTGTAGACATTTATATTAGAAAACAAACAATCACAAATATACATACATACTTGTGTTTATGAATATATATGTTTATATTTGTATAATAATAGTAGTGATAGTACATAATCTTTATAACGTTTGTTGTTCAACTTTGAATAACTATTCACAAAATCTGACTAATGTGACATGGTTTTAGGAGGACTTATTTTGAATTTTCATACAATTTTGTTGAATTTCATTCAATTAGCCTGTTTATGAAATTCTCAGTGGAATTGGATTGAAAACGAAATTCCAATCCAATTTCAACTTCAAATGGGTTTACAAAAACGTAATGAAAGCAATTTGTTAAAAGATTGATATTTCCGCTCTAAATTACATTTTTATGTTCTTAAATAAATAATGGACAATTTTAAGCGTCGTTCTGAAATTCTCCTTATAAACAGGGGATGAAAATATTTAAATTTTGCAAATATAATTATCGGATTTCGTAAACAGAAATCGAATACATAATCCAAATTTATTGGTTTTGTTGAGAATGTGTTGTTTATAATTTATAGTTAAGTGAATTGATCAAAACTTCTAAGTAAGAATACAAACTGAGCCTTCTATCTTTAGACTAATGGCAAAACAAACATAAGTTCGTATTTGATTATTTAGGTTGCAAAAATCAAGCTAAAACAGAAAATATATTTCGATTTCAAAATATGAGGCAATTGTTACATACACTCATGATTTTTTCATAGACACATCATCACTACACAATCATTAGTATAATTACATGGTTTTCTATAAATGCGTAACATTTTTAACTTATTCCTTGTTTTAACATTTTGTTGACATTCATTTCATTTAGAGTTGTTCCTATTATTTTGTCATAGACATCATTTGTTAATGGGTTTTTCCCTATCGTCCGTTGGTCTGTCTTCGCAAAAGTTCTTGAGCTTGTATTTTACTATTGTCCTTTTATGGTGCAGTTATATTGCATTGCATTCAAATAAATGAAACATATGTAAATTTAATAATATGTAGTACTATTATGTACTTATATTTAATCGCTTATATAATAGATGTATACATATATACATTAGGGTCATAACTTTTTTGGGCCTCAAATTACCATAGCACCATCTTATAGCCAATACAGCCCTTATAATAAAAACTCAACATCTTAATAAATTTGGTCAAAAAATTTCACCCACCGAATGCGATTTCTAAAATGCATTTTTAGATTTTTTTAGCAGTTTTATTTGAAGAGTTTTAATATAAAACTTTAATATTTAAATGGAAGAACTTGGATATTACGTATGGATTTTATATTCCACCTACACAAGAAAAATATTGTATTATGGTAAAGTATTTAGAAGAAATTTACTTAAATAATAACTAAAAAATAAAAATCTGTCTAGAAACTAATTTAATGCACTTTTGCACATATTTCGTGTTAAATTGTTAGGATATGATTTTGCCTTCTAATCCACATCAAACTAACGAGAAACTTAACAATTCAAGAAAAATACCATCAACAAAAATAAAAAAATTATTAAATCTTTTGCTTATAAGTTTTACATTAAATTATTAGAAAATTATTTTGTATCAAAGAAGACACTAAACAGTGAAGGAAAAATAAGTAATTTTATAAAAAATTATTATTTTTTTTATTTTATTTTTTTTTTTTTTTGATATTAAAATAATATCAATAAAAAATTTTTACCGCGATTATTGCGTGAACCTTTTTAATGATCACCAAAAATGAATATCATATTCCTTTATACCTTTTCATGCTCTAGAAGATCTTGCTGTGGCATTTTGGATATTTGCAAAAAGTTATTACGCTAATGTATGTACAATATAACCGTAAAAATTTTTAACTTTTTGGATACATTAAAAATTAAAATTAATTAGAACATTCGTCTCGTATTTTACAACAATTGAACTTTTAATTCATGTATTTAATTTAATTTATATTTAAATATTGTATATTTAACTAATCAATTAGTCAAATTTATAGAATTTCTGTAAAATTTCTTAAATGTTTTCACCGATATTATTGGGAAATTAAGAGCTGCGAAATATTTCGAACAAAATTCAGCCGAAACCTGGTGCACAGAAATTATTCTGAAAACGATAGCTACATTTTTTGTGTTATTTAGAGTAACTCAAGTCTCAAGATATATTTAAACATATATATAGTATCCTTTTGGTTGATTATTTATTATACCAATTAATACAGCAAGAACTAACTAAACTTGTATGATGGTAAAGACTATCAAGCACTTAATTTATTTGGCTATCTCTGACGATCAGTCATTGTAGTAAATGGGTTAATACGTTCCCAAATTTCAATTAATGTAGTTTTGATACTAAAGATGTTGAGATATGTTTTCGATATAACTAAACCATTTAAAGATATTTTATGTATAAACATTTGAAATATAACTGAAAACCTCTGCGTAGTACATAGATTTGTATGTGTCCAAATTAAAAAATGAGTTTTTGAGACAAAATCGCAAATTATTCCAAAGTGGATAAAGTGGTTCAAAAGTTTAGATAATAACCTTTGATTAGGTATCATTAATTTTTTCATCTTATAAAAATTTGTCATTTTATGCCATTTCAAAAATTACAAAAAGTACTTCGGAACACGCTTTAATATATACCAATCGGCTTAGCATCACTTTCTGAGTCGATGTGGAATAGGTCAAAACTTTGAAAATAATTTAATGAAATTCGGTAGACAGATTTTTTATAAACCAATGTCTATTGAGATCGGTTATGATCGGTCTATCATTTCTCTTAGCCTCCTTATAAAGGATCGGCCCATATTTTTATAGACCAATGTCTATTGACATCGGTTATGATTGGTCTATCATTTTTCTTAGCCGCCTTACAAAGGATCGGCTCATAATTGACCAAGGCTCCCTTATAAGGCCCACTTCCTTGAATCACCCTAAAATACGTTTGTTTCATAGAAATTAACAATACGCTGAATACAAGTACAGGTCCACATTTGGCTCTACCCGGATTTTGATGCACATACATAATGATGTAGGGTATCATATAATTGGGTTTGACTATACCTTCCTTAGTTTTTTTATACAAACGAACTGAAAAAATTGCCAAATATTATAGATTACTCATACTATAGTTTATCATTTATAATTTCCACCCTTTTTATCGAAGAGCAAAAAGTTTATATTTTCTGAATTCTTATAAGAAATAATGTCCATCCATCTCTGAACATATAAAATTAGATTATTTTTGAGGTCAAAATTTGCTGATAACTTATATTTAAGCCACATAAAATTAATGAGAAATGATGTGATTCTATTTTTATCTATATTTCTTATATATATTATATATATATATATATATATATATATATATATATATATATATATATATATATATCAAATTCCATGGCCATAGATGAGAATATTCATCGCCAAAGACTAGAGAAATTTTGATTCATAATGCAGTAAAAATGTCTAGAGAAAACAGACAAAAAAGTTTGTATGGAATAATATATGATTATATGATAAAAAACTTACCTTCTTCAATATAATGCATTCATGCTTATTCCATTTTTTCATTCAGTTGTTCAAAAAATTTAAAAAAAAAATTACGAGAATAATAATAATTGTAAGAAATAACAATATTTTCGACACTTTTATCAAACTGCAATTCATTTATATCCTATAGTTCCTTTCGCCTTAAAATTCAGCCATATTTGAAATTTCATTAAACTTGGTTCATCGGTTTAGGCTTGATTGTGTCACAAACAAGCAAAATGTTATATTGATTTTATAATATTGATATGGATATCGGTGAAAACATATAAGAAATTTATAAAATCTTGATTCTATATTTATTTTATATGAAAATGCAAATTATTTAAAGGGTTTAGCTTTTACATAGATATAATATAGGTAAATATATTTGTAATTATATCCAATATAACGTATTTTACTTTCATATAACACATCTCCATATGGATGAAGGATATATAAGATTCTGCACACCCGAATATAGCACTCCAACTTGTTTGTAAGTAATGTGGGTAAGTAATGTTATTGTTAAATTATACATCAACGATGAACAACAAGGCTTATATAAAATATGTTGCATATGAACTGGAAGTTACAAAAATTGTTCTATTATATATAAATCCCATATGAAAAATGCAAGAAATTAAAAAAATTTAAGAAAAGTCGCATGTGTACAATAAAAAGAAAAGTTTTTTCATATTTTATTTTTGCTTCCTACAAAACACAAACATAACATTCAAAAGTAACAAAAGAATATAAATAATAATCTGTCTTAAAAAATAAAAATTCATTTCATGAACTAAAAATTTAATATCTAAAAAAACTGTTTTTGGTTTCGAATAGTATAATAGATAGATAGATAGAGAAGGTAGATGTGATACCAGATAGTACCACATCTCCACCCAGGGACCGATCCCGGTCCATTGTGAGTCCCTTCAACAGAATAGCTGCGAAATAAGAGTATAGAATACGGAAAATACCGAGTACAGAAAAAGTAGAGTGAAAGATAAAAAGGAATAGAAATGCAACGAATCATAAAGGGGGACCAGCAATGCTACCAATCCCCCTAGGGTTATACCCCTGATTCTCCCTCAAGCAGCCGATTCCCATGACGAAGCCTATGACGTCAACAAGATCTGCGTCCCGAACGTCACTTAGCCCGTCGAGGAACTGGCTACCCAGCCACTTCATCCTACGATGCTGTAATCGTGGACAATGGCACACAATGTGCTCAATAGACTCGGTCTCGTCGACGTCTCCACACAGTCTACAAAAATCGGAACTGTTAGTGTCCAATCTAGACCTCTTCTTCCCTATCAAACAGTGACCCGTTATGGCCCCTATCATGACCCTCAAGCTCTTCCTATTCATGCCCAGGAGAGTGCTAGTGCCTGCCTTGTCCAGTACCGGCCATATCGCCCTCGACACTCTGCAGTCCTCTCTACTCTCCCAAGCCGAATTGGTTCTGACCAAGATCCAATCATTGATCTTCCCATAGAAGAAACTAGTGGTGGTTTCACATATGTCTCTCTCCCCGAGACGTTCCCTGCCGCACCTTGCCTTGCCAGTTCATCAGCCAATTCATTGCCTGAAATATTGCAGTGGCCAGGCACCCAGCAGAGTCTCACCATGTAGTCCTCCATCAGCTCTCTCAGTGTCTTCCTACAGGCAGCTACTAGCCTGGATCTCACCAAATGTGTCCCCAAGGCCTTCAGAGCCGCCTGACTGTCCACATAGAGAGTGACCTCGGTACCTCTCGCATGATCATTTCCGCGGCCTTCAGGATGCCGAGAATCTCAGCCTGAAAAACACTGCACTCATCAGGGAGTCTAAAAGAGCCCTTCAAATCCGTGCCCATAATATAGACCCCCGCCCCGGTACCTTCGTTCAACTTTGATCCGTCCGTGAACACTGCACAACCTTCATATAGTCTCTCAGTGCCGGACCAGATCCCCCTATCAGGTATCACCACGACAGGATTTACTCCAAAGTCCGATTCAGCGGCCATGTAATCCGATGCCCCTGTAGAGTTCAGATTAACCTCACCGTAACTGATCCCGTAAATTACCCTGGAGTGACCTGCTCTTGATGAGCCTAATAGTCATAATTCCTTAAGTCTCAGTAGACTCTTTGCTGCCATACCCCTCACAAACTCTTCAATGGATAAGAGATGAAGTATGACATCCAGAGCCGCTTGTGATGTGCTTCTCATTGCACCTGTAATGCCAATCGAAGCACACCTTTGTGCCTTTGACAAAAGGCTCCTATTACTCTTACGTTCCAATGCCTGCCACCAGACAGAACATAAGAAAGGATTGGTCTCACCACCGAAGTGTAAATCCAATGGAGTAAATCCTATGGAGTTTCTACAGGTGTAGTAGGCATTGAGGCCACGCTTGAGTCTTTCCTGAACATTCCTCTTCCAGGTCAGTTTACTATCAAGGAACACCCCCAGATATTTCGCTGAGTCTGAAAGCCTCAGTTCAGTTCCACATAGTACCGGTAGTCTGAAATTCTCTACCTTGTATCTCCTAGTAAACAGAACCAACTCTGTCTTCTCCGGGTTCACTCCCAACCCCTTATCAGCGGCCCACGAGGACAGCTCACCCAGCGCTGACTGCATGATCTCACTGATTGTGGGAAGTATGACCACATCATCAGCATAAGCCACGATCTTCCGCCCTCTGCTGTCGAATTGACGCAAAATCACATCGACAGCTATTAGCCACAGCTAAGAAAGGATTGGTCTCACCACCGAAGTGTAAATCCAATGGAGTAAATCCTATGGAGTTTCTACAGGTGTAGTAGGCATTGAGGCCAGGCTTGAGTCTTTCCTGAACATTCCTCTTCCAGGTCAGTTTACTATCAAGGAACACCCCCAGATATTTCGCTGAGTCTGAAAGCCTCAGTTCAGTTCCACATAGTACCGGTAGTCTGAAATTCTCTACCTTGTATCTCCTAGTAAACAGAACCAACTCTGTCTTCTCCGGGTTCACTCCCAACCCCTTATCAGCGGCCCACGAGGACAGCTCACCCAGCGCTGACTGCATGATCTCACTGATTGTGGGAAGTATGACCACATCATCAGCATAAGCCACGATCTTCCGCCCTCTGCTGTCGAATTGACGCAAAATCACATCGACAGCTATTAGCCACAGCAGAGGTGAGAGCGGAATCCCCCTAGTCACTAGTTTTCTTAAGCATACTCCACCCAAGCTTGAATTGACAATCCTGCTGCTCAGCATGAGGATTATCCATTCGATCAAGAAGTCATGTACCTTAAGATCCACCAGCGCCTGCTTGATAGCGTCAATCTTAATATTGTTGAACGCTCCCTTAATATCCAAGAACGCGGCCATGGTGTACTCCTTATACCGAAGTCCTTGTTCTATATAACCCACTACATCACTCAGCGCACTCTCCACAGATTTACCCTTCAGGTAAGCATGTTGAGCACTACCCATGATGCTGGAGCTACCAGACGATCTTAAATATAGATCTATCAGTCTCTCTAAAGTCTTCAAAAGGAAAGACGATAGGCTGATAGGTCTATAATCCTTGGGTTTCGAGTGACAGGTCCTTCCACCTTTCTGTATGAATATGACCCTTACCTCTCTCCACCCCCTTGGAATATGTCCATGTATTAGACACCCCCTAAAAATCTCAACCAGTAGTAGACGAACCACCAACGGTGCATTCTGCAGCATGGCCGGAAAAATACCATCCGGGCCTGGTGACTTATAAGGCTCGAATGAATTCACCGCCCATGTGACCTTCTCCACCGTTATTAGGTCTCTTACCACTGTTCCAATTATCCCACTGGTGGACTCCGTGAAGAAGTGCTCTCCCTCACCTGATTCCTCCACCAATGGATCCCTGCAACCCGGAAAATGGGTTTCCAAAAGCACATTAAGTGACTCAGAACTAGACTCCGTCCATGAACCATCTGATCTCTGGATACTCCCAGGAACACTAGGGTCCTTTGACAGTATCTTTCTGAATCTAGAAAGTTCATTGACCGAGTCAATGGCCTCGCTAAACTTAATCCACGAGGCTCTTTTAGCTCTTCTAATGTCCTTTTTGTACTTATTGAAACACACTCTATAGGTGCCCCAGTCTTCGTCCCTACCAGACCTATGAGCCTTGTTGTACAGCCTGCCAACTGTGGTCCGTTGAGCCTTTAACTCCTCCGACCACCAGACCGGCTGTTTCCTTTTACCCGGATAGCTCACCGGGCAGTTAAGCTCATAGCTTCTGTTGATGGACCCTGTTACCTTCTCTACCATTTCGTCAAGATTTTCCCTCGACAAGACCTCCATCGGAGTTCCAGTCAATCTTGACCCCAGATCCCGCCCGAAGGCGTCCCAATCCGTCCTCCTAGGATTCCTAAAAGGTTTCACCTCAGAACCTAGGAAGTTCAGACTAAAGGTTATCCTACCATGGTCAGAGAAAGTACACCCCATGGCCACCCTCCAGTCTTCAACTAGTTCTTTCGAGTTAGTCAGTGTGATGTCTATTACTGAATTCCTGTCCTTCGTTCTGAACGTAGGAGTATTACCCCTATTACAGATTAAAAGATCATTCGCAATAATAAAATCAAATGTTGACTCACCTCTCTTATTGGTATCCCTGCTACCCCATTGACTGTGGTGTGCATTGGCATCGCAACCGAGCAATAGACGTACTCCATTCCGTCTTGCGTACTCGGCTAAGGCCCACACCCTGTCATCTGGTGGTTCCAGCTCCTCATAGGGCATGTACACCGAGGCCAAGGCCAGTTTACCGCCTCCCAATGCCTCTCCTTGAACGACCGTTAGATCACCATAACTGAAAGAGTTAAGAAGAATTACTTGAAGATCATTCTTCACCAGAATACAAGTCCTCACCTTATCCCCAGTGGACGGCTTGAACAATTTGTATCCTTTGGCCCTTAAACCACAGACCTGGTTATTATTTAGCCAAGGCTCATGGATTAGGGCCACGTCCACATTGGTCTCACTGAGGTAGGTTATTAATTCGGTCGAGGCCGCTTCACAATGATGCAGATTTATCTGCACCATCCGCAACCTCTTTGGCTTTATCATTTTTCGCGTAGCGAAATTTGATGTAGCCAAGCCCGAAAGTAACAACCCCCCCCCCCTCCCAATGAGTCCAATTTCCTAATAGATTCCCGATCCACTGCGAATCGGAAATCTTTTCCCTGGTTCTCTTTACAAGTCAATGAAGAGACAAGTTTCCATTGACTTGTATTGATTCCCCTATTTTGTCCTTCCAATATTCCCAGTATGACTTCCACCGGCTTAATGGGTGGTGGAATCCATACCGTGACTATTGGCCGCAGAGGCAATTCCGACGCTGGTATAACCTCCAGTTGCGCATCTGGACAGAGGTTGCCACATCTGTTAATCGCGGCTTTCAGGAATTCGAAAGTACCCTTGTTACCGCAACCAACAGTCTTGACGCCCTTGTCCAGTCTGCACCCATGAAGGCTATTTCACCCGGCCTGTGCCTTGCCTGGAAGATTTCGTCCATGAGTTTGTCCTCAATCAGCCGCCACATTTCCGTACTGATTCTCCCATCTGGATCAGCACGGTCAATGACTGCTGCTTGAAGAATGTCCGACTTGGACGAATCCTTCCCCTTTTTGGACGATGAAGGTTGTACGTCACCAGCTACTACCCGCTTCACTACTCCCTTATGAGAGTTTTTAAGCGGGCCACTTGGTGCATTACCAACCTTCTTCGCAGACGGAATCTGCTGGTCATCCCCCGACCTCACTCTTTTTATGGTCCCCTTAGGAAGACCTTTAAAAGAGTCATGCGGAATATGACCTGCTTTCCTGGAGGTAGAGGGTATCTCATCTCCAGGCAGAGCTCCCCTAATTGACCTCATTTGAGATCCTTTAGCGGGGCTCGCAAGAGCTTGGTTTACCCTCTCTACTCTCTTCTCAGTGGGTTTTTTCTCACTACCAATCCTTGCTGACCTGTCACTTCCCTTGAGAGAACCTACAGGACTGCTGGATGGCTTGTGAGCACCACAATGTGTACCAGTGTCGACTTGTGGTTCCAAAGTGTTGGTAAACACGGACTCTTTACCCTTGCGAGCAATTTGCGGACCTTCCTCTACCTCCACTTTAAAACCATCGGGATAAGACAATCCCAGGATGTCACCGATGGAGCCATAGGTCCGTTCAAACCTGGCACTTTCGGTGTTTCCTGCAAACATGCCTATCCCATCCGTCTAACAGCGATGGGTCCTTTCTAGCCAACTTATTTAGTGCAGCTATAGAGGCCCTAACACCGTTTTTCGCCCTTTCAAAATTCGTTCGACTGTCGGTTGCGGCTTGCTCATCCATTGGATATGCTACCGCTACCTGCCGAGCAATAGGTTTGGCCGTAGGCCTTGGCGTTTCTGATGCCCCCGTCGAACTCACCTGCTTCCTACCCGGAGTTGACGCAGTGACTGCAGTTCCGATTTCCTTGCCCCGATCAAGAGCAGAGACCACTGTTGTCTCATGCTCTTCATCGGATAAAAGAGACAGGTCCTCCAGTCCCTCCGTCGCTCCAGATCCTACAGGGTCCTCCGCCGAGTCCAGCAGGCTGTCCTCCTCCGTTAGTTGGGTCATTAGTTGTCCGTGTTGTATGAGGATGTCTGTATGCAGTCTTATTAAGTCCATGTCATCGTCCCCATCCTCATTTTTCCCCCCTTTCCCGACGTCGTCCTTGTTTTCCCCTATCCCTAACTCTTATGTCAGCGTCCGTCCCTTCTACTTCCCTAATGCAGTCTTCTTTGTCCGTTGTCCCTTTGTCCCGTTCATGACTTAACCTACTTGTTTCCATTTTTATATTCCTATTTGGTCCCACGAGTATGCTCGTAAAAAATAGACCATCTCGCGCAGTGACGGCGTACGCGGACTAGGCTGTAATACAACTGACCCTTGCCATCAGCATCAGAGGGGAGCTGTTCACTATTAGTTTCTTTTAGCACTAACTAATCATTCAGATCCTCGGCACTGCTACCAACCACCTTGATCTTAAAAGTGCATAATACCCATTTATTTGGTCCACGGAAAACGTATGGCACCAAGACCGTACCCAGTGCCAGAGATGTATTCATTTCGGCGGAAACACCAAATAGAATACATCAATGCATCGCATCCAGTCCAGCAAGCCTTCCGTTTTCAGGACTGGGTGTGATACAAAGGATGCATTAATGTCGGCAAGGGAAGAGGGCTCCAGCACCGTACATTAGTGCATCCAGTGTCTCTCGCCCAATCCCCCCTATCCGCCACCTGGGGACGCGTCCGATGGAAGTAAACAGGTAAAGACTCCACACGGATAGTATAATAATTAATGTATAAAATAAAATTATTTTTTACATATATTTTTAATGTAAACCCTCGCATTTGAGATAGACATAGGTTTTAATTTATCATTATTTTTTTTTTTTTTTTTTGCTTATGTTTTGTTTTTTTAGTTATTTTTGTATTTCATTATTAAAACCTTTTTTATGTTTAATTATTTTTATAATTGATTAAATGAAATAAAAAAAGAATGCCTCAACCATGTTTCGATCCTAGGTGCATTCAGACTGAAGATATAAGCTTATTATTTTATTGAATTTATTCGTTCACATATTACTTTATTTATTCAGTTATTTATTTAATTAAATAAAAAGAGTGGTATAAGAGAATATAATAAAGGAAAAAAATATATAAAAATATATGAAGGAAATTATTAAAATTATTATTTTACAAATGGAAATGTATTATAAATATTAAATATTATGTAATATTAAATTTATTTTATATGTATTTTTCTATAATTAATTTATTTAATAATTATTTCCCCTTTCCCTTTTTTATTTGAAAATATTCTTTTTACGTAAAAATTTTTTAAATTCAAGTATTTTTTTTCAAGAAAAATCTTTTAAATGTGGTGGAAAAAAATAATTCTTGGTGAATTATACATAAAAAAGTTTGCAATTGGAGTTTAAGGTGAGATCAATATTTTATTTCTTTTCCTTATGTCTATTTTTAGAAATTAACAAAAATTTGCAATATAAAAAATAATTAAATGCGCTTTCCCGAATATTTTTGTTAATTTTTCATATTTTTCGGGCGTATTTATATTTATTTTGCTCAATTTTTAAAATGCGATACGGAAGTGATATTATTTCAGGGATATTATTAATTATTTAAAAGTTAAATGCATTCATCGTTTTGTGTTTATAACATACAAATTTTGAAATAATGTTTTTGTCTCATACAATTACGATTTACTGAACGATGAATCCAAATGAAATTTCTAACAAATTTAGCAAATCAAAAAAAATAAAGTAAATGATTTACATATATTTGGGCTTGTTCTCTCTCTCTCGTTGAAAGATTTTTTAGCGGCTGGGTTTGTAGTTGTGCGGAAATTAAATATGTAGTTAATTTACAAATATATTGTACAGGATACTCTTTACAGATGATTTTTATTTTTATTTATTTTTTTATGTTTGTATTTGGAAAGCGAAGTTTGTTTTTATAAAGTATAAAAATTGATAAACTAATACACCGGAAACCTTCAACGAATTGATCTAAAGTAAATTTTTGTTTTTTTGTACACCACTGCACAGTGGGGCAGAATCGAAATTTTTTGGAAATAAATCTGTAACTTCTGATCGGCTGGTTGGATATATGTATAGCAGAGGAGTGTACAATGTTAAGTTTTAAAGAGAGGCACAACAACTCCCTCAGGCACGGAGCTAAGGGGGCTCAAAGTTAGGTACCTCTGACTTAAAAAATTTTTAATCGCTTGCCAAATTTTTGTTTCTCGTCCGATTTCAAATATTTTTATTATTGTTGTAGGCCCTGATAAGACCTATAAAAAAGATTTACTTAAATCGGGGAAATGTGGCAACCCTATTAAAAATAAAAAATATTTATTAATTATTTTTATAAAAATATTTTGTGTATAGATATTAGTAAAAGTATACAGAAATATTCATAATTTCCTAAGTAATTATTCACGCAAAGCTAAAGGCAAAAGTTGCAAGTTTGTAAAAATATAGTCATATATACAATAAATTGGGAATATAAAAGTTTAAAGACGCATATTTCTGAAAAGAAGCATGATATTGACTTGAATCTTTTTGCAAAAGATCGGAAATTATATATGCTAAAGGATAAGCTTAATTTGGAATACATATTTTTAAAATTTCTTTCGCTATTTAGAAATAAACCAAACAAGGGCCCAATTTGGGATTTTTGGAGGAAATACAAATTTTTTAATTGTAATAACATATTTGTTTATAAAGATATCTTAACGGATTTTGCAGGAAATGTGGATCTTATTAAAATAAATAAAAAAGCGTTAACCAAATTTCAATCAGGGTTAGGGTTTTCCTGAATTCCCAAAAAAACTAATGAAAATTCCCAAAAATGGGATTTTTTACATTTTTGGCTATAGAATCCACATTTTTCCGAAGTCCCGTAGATTTTAATTCAAAACTTTTAACAACATATTCTTAAAATATATTCCGCTTGTCGATTCGTGCTTCGGGATTTGAGAAAATATGGTCTAAAATCAAAACTTTCACATAATATAGGTCGAATTCGCGAGGGTATGTACCATGACCAATTGAGTTATTGCGCCTGTTTTTTATCTCAAAGTTAGCTCTGTGAAGTAGCCTTTCAGAAAAGTGTAAAATTATTATATGTTGCTAAAGAAAATTTTATTTTAGATAAAAAAGAGTGTAGGTACTTTTCCGGCTAAAAAAACACAAAAAGTCGTCTTTTTTGCAATTTTCAAATTGAAAATCGTTTATTTTTGAACTCGGTAAAGATATTGACTTCAAATTTTATTCAACAGATAATTTTGTTCTTTAACTAGTTAAGAAAAAAAAACTAATAAAATCTTATCAGGGCCTACAGCAATGTATAAAAATATTTGAAATCGGGCGAGAAACAAAATTTTGGCAAGCGATTAGAAGTTACAGATTTATTTCCAAAAAATTTCGATTCTGCCTCACTGTGCAGTGTTGCCCTAATTATTGGTTATTTTGGATGGAAAACGCTTTCATATATCTGGTTTTCAGAGTAAATATGATGGAGTAATATTCGTCAAATACAGAAAACATGCAGACGATTAAATAAAAATTATATTTTTGTAATTTATCTGTATTTTTCTGATAGAAAATTGGCTCACATCTACGAAAATTTTCCACAAAAGGAACAAGTTTGATTTCTGAGTAATCTAGAGAATTGTCGCAGGTACTAGGAAAAGCCGGTTCAGCCATTGCTTTAGGACGAAAGATCTCAAATGTATTGCAAATCTGGCTGTGAAATTTATTTAAATAAAACACCGAAATTCCTTTAGTTAGTGAGTTATATAGATTTTTAATATGGAATATTTGACGTAATCCATCTGCTCCACGTATAATATTTATAGGAGTAACATATGAAAGGATTTTCCTTATTTTTATTTGGATTGGGATTTTTATGTGTGGTTGTAAGTGTTGCGCTGGCGCCTTCAAACCATTTCACGAATAATCTAGAGTAAATTGGAGTGTTATAAGACGAACTGGTTCCTTTTGTGAACAATTTTCGCATAAATCTGACAATCTTCCACAAAAAAAAAAACGCTTTAGTCCTCACGATATATTACAGAAAAAATATAACTGTGCACATACTCAGTATTAATTTATATATTTTTTTTTTTATTTCGTTCTTTCTGCTGTAAAACTGTAAAAGTTTTTAGTTAAGTGTATTTATGGTTAGGAAACACTTTTCACCTTAAAATTCAAAGTAGAAAGAAAAACTTCATAGAAATATTTTTGCTTTTCCGTATTGCTAATTTTCATTATTCTGCAATTTTCATATCTACAGAAATTCGCAATAAGAAGAACTTTCGATAGTAAACAGTCCAGAATTAAAAAAAATATCGATTTCGAATACTCAACATTTTCCGTAAGATATCGCAACTAAATATTTCTCGAGGAATTCTTATGCGAAAAGCGTGCAAAATTCTAAAACAAAGAAAATGTAGCGTCATTCTTGAGTCATAGTTCATAGCGATTAAATTTAAAATGTTAAGTAAATTTCAGCAATTTTTAATAAACATATAATATAATAAAACTGTAGGAAAAATGGTTAACAATGTCGCTACTAAATAGATTTGTAACGATCTATTTATCTAAATACATAATATGTTTTTCTGCAGATTAATTTGGAAAAATTTGCACTAAAAAAGTGGATTTGAGCAGCAGAAAAATTAAGAATGTATAGAAAAAAACATTTATGAGTCCTCTGGGCGAAGTCGAAATTTGGACAAAATGTTTCAAATGTTATCATTCTTATGTAAATGTCTTTATTAATTTTATTGTTCATAACATGAATTATTTTTGAAATGTATTTCATTATTACGTACATCTTCTTAATATTTGACATATTACTTTAAAAATTAAATCAGCTTTTGATTTTATATTGGGAATAAAATGGAAATGAAACAAAATAAAAAACTATCGTTTTCAAAATAATGCCAATAACAATAATAATTACAAGTTGTTAGTTATATCAATATTTCATCAACTTTTGATAACGAAAATTAATCTCTTATTAATATTTCTAAATATCAGTAAAGGTTCACGAGAAATAAGAGATCGAAAGATTAGCATGTTTTCTCCTTTCAGAGCTTACTGAAGCTCCCTGACGATGCACAATAGTCTCAAAACAATTTATTATTATTATTATTATTATTATTATTATTATTATTTTTAATAATTCTGTAACTTTAGAGTTACAGGATTTGAATGAAATTTCACATGGTAATCCTGAGGTATATTCTAATTAAATTGGAGCAGCACAGCTTCTTAGTTGGTCTGGGGGACCGGAGGTGGACTTTCAAATTTGGTCACCTCGGGTATGACAATTTTTTTGAAAAATCAAAAAAAAATTATTTGTTATTTGATTTGAAAAAAAAAAAGTTCACATAGTTAGTAATTATAATTCTCTTCCAAAAATACGCTTACATGTGGGGATATTTTTATTTTTCTTTTTATTCTTAACTCGGCGGGCTCAATTTAATTCCCAAAATTTTTCTAAAATATTCTCTGGATTCTGTTTTTGAAATTTGTTTAACAAAATTAAAAAATATAAATAAATTGGAGATTTTAAACAGCCATAACAAAAATTCACCTTTTTTTTTTTTTTTTTTTTAATCAAGCATCCGATGGATTCTGTATAAAATTATAAATAATTTTCGTGCAAGAATCATATACGTATGTGATTCCGATAAAATGTTATATTATTATGAAATAGATATATATATATAAATATATGTTTTTTTTGTGATTTTTCTCAAAAATGTGGTGACATTTTTTCACTATAAAAACCATTACTTTCTTCTCGAAATTAAAAACATTAAATTTTTTAGAAAATAACACTAAACATCGAAATTTTACGTTTTTTGATAAATTTAATGAAGAATTTGGTTCTAATACTTTACTATTTATATATTATTATATATATATTATTATTATTTTTGAAGTTAGCCTTTCCAATGATACCAAATGCTTGCATAAGTAATTTACAGATTCGTTTAAAATCTGACAGGAACTTGACCCCCTTCATTAAAATTTGCATATTTTCCTTCATTTCTATGATAAATGTGTGCTACAGCATTTATATACATAGCCGTAACTTTTGAACCGTTAAATATATTTCAATGAAATTCCATATAGTTATTGCTGAGGTATTTTCCAACAGCTTTCGATGAGCACAAGTTTCTAGCTAATCTCGGAACAGGGAGAGGACCTCCGAAATTGGTCACCTCGGATATTTGTAATTTATTAGGTTTAGGTTTATATAGCCTAAAATGACTATTCTTAATAAAAAACATAAAAATATATTTTACTTATTTCAGTATATTTCCTTTTATTTCGAAAAAAAATATTCATTTACATCGAATGTATCAAGAACCTCCTGAATATCATTTTATTCGTACATTGTATTATTGTTAGTATTCAACTTGTTTCTAATCGATGTAAGAACAGGATCCGAAAACAATAAAAGGTAATTCAAAATGTCCTGGTTTTGACATATTCTCGAACTTTTTGAAGTCAGAGTTTCTGGCCTCCTATGCATTAATTACACTGTGCGACAAATGGTAGGGGTCAGTGATCGGGAAGGATTCAAACTATCGGGGAAAGTTATATCGGTAAAAAAGAAGTTACACGTGTCCGGCGTTTCGCTGGGTCACGTCTAAGAATCGATATATATCGATTTGAAGTTAGTAACTATCATATAGGGGAAATTGTGACAATTCTTTTAATCTGTTCAACGTTTCGCTACATAAGCAACAGTTTCGCAGTTATAAATAAATGTATGAAAAAAAAAACTATTTTTTGCCTAAAAAATTGAATTTTTTTATTTTTAATTCATAAAAAATACAAAACGGTAAAAAAAAGGGTCAAGTCCTATTACTTTCACGTAAAGTCACATAACCTTTAAACAAAATGAGACATAGATCATGAAAATCGTTGGACGCGTTTCGCTTTTATTCACAATTAAGTGAAGGTATGAATTTCAAAAATTTGCTCGATATATGCTCAAAATTCCTTGGAAAAAACATTGATGACTTTTTTTATGATTGTCAGAATTTAAAAAAAAGTAATAAACAAAAGGTTATTTGATTTTTATGGTAGCGGTAACAAACTAAAATACGGTCATAAATGTGCGTGGACAATTAAAAAGAAAAAAGGAAAGTGCACTTTTTTAATTATTATATGATTTATAGCCACCCTTAAAAGATGCGCGAATTCATAAGTACCTCTCAGTAAAATATTGAAACTTACGTAGTATTTATAGGTGTTCACTGATCGATTTTTGTCATTCAACAAGTGTCTCCGAACGCGCAAAGTACGGTTTTTTTAAAGTGACGAAAAAGTAATAAAAGTATAAAACCGAAATGAGTGCAAATTGTCCAGAAAATATCAATTTATTTTGTTACATTTGTGGCAAAAGAGCAACAAATGCTGCATTACTCACTGAGCAAGTGGAGCGCGCTTTTAAAATTTATTTTGATTGCGAAATAATTCGCGGCGTTTCGTGGGTCCCAGACAAAATTTGTAAAACGTGCTACAATGGTCTTAACATGTGGATCCAATGGAAACGCAGTTCACTTCGTTTCGGTATACCAATGATTTGGACTGATCCAGGAGAGCACAATTCCGACAACTGTTACGCTTGCGCAAACAAAATATGTGGAGTAAATCGTAAAGGCCTTAAACGAAGAGTTTACATATCTGTTAAAAGTGCACAAATACCTCTACCGCATTCGGATGAAATACCAATTCCACCGCTTTCAAGTCCTGATAGAGAAACTTCTTTTTTTATTGAAACATTTGAAAGAAGGCAACAATTTGGAGCCTAATGTCAAAGTCACCGGATATCGAAGACGACAGTTGCTATTCCAACGGTACTACACACTCAACGAAGTGAACACATTTGTTTACTGCCACGATATAAAGGGAATGATGGAGGCGATGGCCATTAATTATGTCGCAGCTGATTGGCGAATGTTCATCGATTCTTCGAAATCAAGCCTGAAAGTCGTTTTGCTACATAAATATAATAAAAAACCAAGCATTCCCATGGGCTACAGCACAGACATGAGCGAAACAAATGATTTCATGAAAATAATTTTGGATAAAGTTTGCTACACTGATCACATGTGGCGGATCAGTTGTGATCTGAAAGTCGTGGCGATGCTAAGAGGTCTCCAAGGAGGCTATATGAAAAACATGTGTTTCTTGTGTCTTTGGGATACCCGATTTAAAGGAAACCAATACGAAACGCATGAGTGGCTTGCTCGAGATCCAACGGAGAAAGGACAATACTGCGTAAATGATCCACTGGTGTCAATGGAGAACGTCCTCATGCCCCCTCTCCATATCAAACTGGGAATCGTAAAAAATTTCATCAAGGCCATTGTGAAGCAACCGAAAATTCTTCATTGTTTGGAAAATATTTTCCCACGAATCAGCGAAGCAAAATTGAAGGAAGGTGTTCTGAATGGGCCGGATATACGAAAGCTCATGAAATCAAAGGAATTTAAAGGTGCTTTAGACGGTAATGATTACTTTGCGTGAAGGGCAGTGAAGAAAGTCATACTATTTTTTTTGGGAAGTACGCGAGCACACAATTACCCCGCTCTTGTGACCAAGATGTTGCACTACTTCCAGAAAATTGGAGTGAATATGTCCCTCAAAATTCACTTCTTGCATCACCATCTCGAATACTTCAGCAAGCAGCTAGCCTTAGAATCAGATGAACATGGCGAGCGCTTTCATCAAGTTCGCTGGTGGCTGAAATTTGTTGATGGTCGCAAAAGACGTACGATCCCGACAATGAAGATGAAGAAGAAGAATATACAATGGGAGTTTCCCCCGAGGGTAAGTCGCAAAAATGAAGTTAACTGACTGATTAAAAACAATTGATTTTTTTTCAGATGAAGACAGATCCTCATCCGATACAGGCTCTGAACAAGTGGGCGAACCACCACGCAAGAAAGTAAAGGGCGCAAACAAACGAAAGTTTTGCGTTCATCGATTTTTATAACCTATGTATCTATGTAATAACCTAATAATTACCTGTAATAATTTTTAATTTTACGTGTTAATAATTACAATAAATAATATATAATAAATATTATCCAAATTCATTGAAACATAAAATCAATATTCTTGTCAAAATGAGATACCTTCACTTAATTGTGAATAAAAGCGAAACGCGTCCATCGATTTTCATGATCTATGTCTCATTTTGTTTAAAGGTTATGTGACTTTACGTGAAAATAATAGGACTTGACACTTTTTTTACCGTTTTGGATTTTTTATGAATTAAAAATAAAAAAAATGCAATTTTTTAGGCAAAAAATAGTTTTTTTCTTCATACATTTATTTATAACTGCGAAACTATTGCTTATGTAGCGAAACGTTGTATGAACAAATTAAAGGAATTGTAATTCCTAATTTTTCTAAATTTATTTCAGCAAAATCGGACTGGTGGTTCTCGAGTTATGTCAAAAAAAAAAGACCACCAAAGGTCACAATTTCCCCTATATGATAGTTACTAACTTCAAATCGATATATATCAATTCCTAGATGTGACCCAGCGAAACGCCGGACATGTGTAACTTCTTTTTTACCGATATAACATTTCCCGTTGGTTTCATCCCATCCTGATTTTGACTGTCGCATAGTGTTAGTATAAAAAATATTTGTTTAGCGGTTTTAAAACTGAACTAGGATTTTTATCACTTCATTGATTAATTCAAATTAATACGATAACAATTTTTTATGAAATAAAATATAAATTTTTAAGCAGACTCCACTTAAGATTACTTGGAGATATTAAAAAATTTCCCGCCTGACTTGAAATTCGTTATTAGCGAATAAACAGTCGAGAATTTAAAAAATATTGGATATTATAAATTTATTAGATTTAGGTTTATATTGCTTAAAATAACTATTCTTATTAAAAAACATAAAAAGTATATTTTATTTATTTCAGTATATTTAATTTTATTTCGTTTACATCGAATGCAATAGTTTCCATAATGTAGGAGTGATTTTTTTTAAATATTTTGTGATCCCTAATATATTCCAAAATAATGTCTTGAAAATTTTTTTGCCGAAATCTGCAAAATTCAAATCTAAGTTACGGTGAATTTATAAAAGATATAGATCTAATTAATGTTTATTTTTTTCTTTTAGTGGTGTTGTCTATCAAACAGCACAGTTTAATTCTAACGTTTTTGAAATTTGTTTAACAAAATTAAAAAATAAAAATATAAATAAATTGGAGATTTGAAACAGCCATAACAAAAATTCACGTTTTTTTTTTTAATCAAGCATACGATGGTGGTCATATTATCCTTCAGGAATCAAGGCCTATTATATCTTCAGGTGTAAATGATATATATAAATTTATCATTCCGCTTGTAATTTCCACAATTTTCGTCGGAGAGCAAAACAGTTTATATTTTTTTGATCCTTTTAAGAAATAATGTCGAAAGGACGATGTCCGTCTGACCGTCCGTCCATCCGATGGATGAAATGTTGTTTATGAAGCTTACCGATTACTTTGCATAAATTTTTAATTTCATATGTTTGGTATTTTGGGTGTAATGACGTCAAAAAGATAATTTAATATTGCTGTCGTAAAGTGAGTGTGGCTTGTCATAAGAACACGTTTCTCCATATAGTCAATGACGTTCTATGTACATACCTGGAAAATTTCAGGAAAATTTCAGTAGTAACGAAAATAATTGAGAAAATTACTTCTTTAAAAAGGAGGCGTGGCATCCTATAAAGTTCTGCCATAGCTTATATTTTTCCCCAAGTTTTATTTTCATAGGTTTGGTAATTTGTCTTTAATAATGTCACAAAAATAGTCTAATATTGTTGTCGAAAAGTGGTCGTGGTGTAGGCGTGGCTAACAATGAAATCACGTTTTTGCATAGTGTTAATGAAGTTATATATATATATGTGCCAAATTTTGTTGTAAATCATGTCGGTAGTAATGTGAAATATTGAGAAAATTACTTTAAGCGTAAAATGTAGGCGTGACATCCGATCAAGATCAAACATAGTGTATAACCTCTTCCGGCACTGGTACTGTCAAAATTTGTGAACTGCTTAACCGTTTAAGTGGGATTGATACACAAATAAGTAAACAAACAAACTTACACCTCATTTCTATAATAGTATATATATTGAGGAGACTCACTGGAAAAAGTGTTTCTGTTATATTGTTGAAAATTAACCTTGGTATCTTCGATATTTTGGCTCTAATGATCTTGGTGAGCTAGGCCGGAAACTACTGAAAATTTTGTCTGTTATCTATGAGAATGTCTGATTAAAGAGTGCGCCTGAAAACATTTAGGCACACTTTACTAAACTTTTACTAAACGTAAGACAAATTAGTACCGTAAGCTTGTTTAAATTTGTTATTATTCTCGACAACTATGGAAATTGAACAAAACTCAATTTAATTCCTAATTCAAATTTATAAAGCATCTCATAGACACATGCAGCTTAAGCTCATGCAATAAGTATGTATTAGTAAAATTGAGAGAGCTTTTGAATGTGTGCGTCACACTGACAATGCAGTATAAAAAATCTAAATCGTTTTAATTTCCAACTCAACTCATACTGCAGTCAGTTTTTTCGAATAAATTTGAATATTTTTTTTCTAAATCATTTATGAAACTTTTTGCTTGTCATTTCAAATAAAATTAAAAAATATATGAATATTTAAAACTTTTTTATTTTTAATCAAATTTTTCAAGAAAATAAAAGTTTGATTAATGAATGTGTAGCAAATCACATACTTACAGGAGGGTTCATCGACAGTACCTCTCTGCAGTATGTGTCTATGGAAACCTTTACAGATAACCACGTCGGCCATATAAAGCGATTGCTAGGAATGCAGGGGATTAAAATTATTCAGAGAACTTCATTATTGTAAAAAATTCTGTGTAAAAAAAAAAATATCAAAATTGTCCAAAAAATTTTTGGTCTAAAAAGCCATATGTGAAAGAATCACTTCATTCATAACTTATGGATTTATTAACACAGAAATATGTGTGAATGAGTGCGTTCAGAAAAATTTTCTTTCTATCATTATAAAACAAAAAGTATCTTAATTTTACTGACCTGATCTCGCATCTTGTAGTTGCAGCAAAAAAAGAATTGAGAGGTATCAAAAAGAAATTTTTTTTTTGATATGTACCAAAAGATGACAATCCATCAAACTGTCCTGAATTCTGTTCATTTGAATGAAATTGGACTTTAGTAAAATAAACATTTAAATAAAGGCAAAAAATTAAAAAAGGCTTTAAAAAAAGTGGACTCATTTCAACGACAAAGTGAGTGATAATACAATAAAAGCTTTTATGGTAGGTATCCCATATATATAAAGTATAATATTAAAAACCAATAAAAAAAAAATTTATTTCAAATTTAAAACTTGAATGAAGATCTCTTTAATAGAAACAAAATTTCAAAAAAATGCGATATTAGTTTCATTTTTATAAGTATTTTTTACGTGCGCACTTTTTAGACCTGTAGTTAAAAGCGATAATGCTATTCTAACAGAATGAAACAATATATTCATAAAACCCATTAAACGCTGATTTAAAACACCCCAGAGATTATTAGAAAATTTACTTTGTCTTCATTAAAATTATGTATAAGAGATTTTAGTATTTTAAAATTTATTGAGGACTTTTTTTAAAATAAAACAAAAAAAATGGACATTTTGGT
The DNA here is from genome assembly GCA_932274085.1 of Protocalliphora azurea. Classification (NCBI taxonomy): domain Eukaryota; kingdom Metazoa; phylum Arthropoda; class Insecta; order Diptera; family Calliphoridae; genus Protocalliphora; species Protocalliphora azurea. Next base: position 81,480,479 of record OW026520.1, read on the forward strand.
CACAGGAACATATTTCATATATTTAAGCCTGAATATTTTCGAACGAAAAATTTACAAATGTAAAGATCTGAAACATAAAGGTCAATATTTTTGTTATTGAAAATATGAGTTTTTTTTAGAAAATTGTCTCGTGTGACAAAATTTACCGATAGGCTGTCACAGTTTTCTGCAAAACCTTTAAAAACATGTTGAACTATCTAATCTTATTCGCAGAAGTACCGAAATCAACAAAGAATATTTTTGACAGGCTCAGAAATTTGAACTTTTCTTCCAAAATTGTTATTTTTCGATCACTGCTGAATGTAAGATGAACGTTATAAAACTCTTCAAAATTAAACTTGCACAATTTCCTAAGTTTCAGTATCAGTTTCAATTGAAAAAATTGGAATTTGTGAAGCCCGTTTCAAAATTTTGACTATATTTTTTCTTCTAGTTGCCGAATTGAGATAATTACAGAATTCCTTAGCATAATTTGGATAATTATAGAGAATTTTACCATATTTTTAAAAAATTTTTAAAATTTTATAAAAATTGGTTCATCAAAATCGGTTTAGCGGTTTAAAGGATTCGAACTTTTTACCATTTATTTTACAAACGTTTTCTTTTTAAGCAAAAATAAGAATTTGATGTGCTAAACAATAATCTGCTTTCACTTTTTTGTGACACGTATTATTTTTTTATGGGTATGACTAATATGACCGCCGCACAGTGGGGTCAAACGCAAATTTTTTGGTAATAAATCTGAATCTCCTAAACTACTGGTCGGATCAAATTGAAATGTATGGAAGAGTTGTAGAGGAAGACCTAAGCTTTCATAAAAATCATCTTGTAGTCACCCTGTGATAACACGAGATAAGCTACAGGGTGTCAAAGTTGACTACCTCGAGTATGTAAAAGTTAAAAAAAATCGTAACTTGTACAAATGAAGTCCGATTTTAAAGATTTTTATATTTCTGGAAAGTGCTTGGCAAGATAAAGAAAAAATAAGCTTACTCATCTAAGTTATCTCTTGCAGTTAAAAAGATATTTACACTTGAATTTTGAATTTTTGATTTTTTGGCTCGACTTTCTTTCGTTTTTCGGGAATAAGTCCGGAGATATATGAGGTAAAAATTTTTTAAAAATATTCTGTAATTTGCTACATATTTCAAAATAAGATACTGAAAGAATTTTTGGATTATCTCAATTCGTCTAGACGTGAAAAATATTCAAAGTCAGCACTCTGAAATTGGCATGAAAAATGGCTATTTTTTTACAAAAATATAGTACAATTCATTCACTTTTTTCTCAAAGTTCCGTTAATAAAAAAATTTTTTCCTTATTAATTTCAAAAGATAAGGCTTCATAAATGGTTAATAAAGAAATTTTGAATTGATTTAAGTTTGCACCCTACATCCAGCATTGGCCGAAAATTGTCAATTTTAAAAAATAGTTTCATTTTTATCGATTAATAAAAAAAATGTCACGCGAGCTTTTTTAAATTTGGTACCCATATTTTTTATAGAAATAGATTTAGAATGATTTAACACTAAACTGGTTCCCGCCCGGCCAAAAACGAATGCAGGAGTGGAGATTTTATGTTAAAAGTCAGTTTTTTTAACGACTATTTTTAAAAGCATATTAAAAGCATATTAGCATAATATTTTTATTATTATTTCTTATGTAGTGTATAAAACATAAATCAAGCTTTCATTCCTAAAAAAATCAATAAAATAGCTCCAATAACCTATTTTTGGTCATTTTTCAAAAATAAATTTTTTTTCCAAAAATAGCTGAAAATCCAAAAAAATTTAATTTTTTTAATACAACTACACTAATTTTGCAAATACTTTAAAAATGTTAAAAGAATATAAAAATAGACTTATTTACCAATTCAACGATATATAAAATGTTGATATAGGTCATTTAATAATAGTAATATAATGGCCTCAAAACTACCAAGTCACGTCAAAAGTTGCAAAATTCACTATTTTGTTCCGTATTTCCATATGTGTGTATACGTAACATTTTAGTTTTCTAATGTATTATATAGGTATATATTTATTATTATAAAGTAGTAAATTCTTTATTTGATTAAAGTTTATTTAATTTGTTCTACATATTTACATACTTATTATACATATATCCCGTATATTTATTTTATTAAGAATATATTATCGAAGATATTATTAGATATTTTCTTGAAAATAATCAGAAACATCAAACGTTAGCAAATTTTTAACTTCCTTAGCTTCGGAATCCTCTTTTTCTATTTCAAGAGTGATTTTTGGTAGCCATCGTGTTCTTATAGAATATATAACTGGATCTGATGATATTAATAAATATTCCATTAAGTCCATATTTTGCGCTATTTTCGAACATTGTCGGGTATTGAAGAGTCGGAAATGTTTAACATCTTTATTTCGGGCTTCCTGTGCTTCCTCTGTTAGCTCTCCCAATGGCAAAATACAAATTGAATTCTAATTGAAATCTTTTCTTCTCCTCTTTTCGTAATTCGTGAAGTTCCAAATTGTTTTTTACTGTAGCATTTTCCTGCCCGGGAATATTTCTGTACTTCATATCATATGCAAGATGTAAGCAGAACTCCAAAAATCTTATCCTTGCGTGGAGTGGTGATATTCCAAATTTTAAAGAATTTTTATTAACAAGGACTTCAGAATTATCATGAAATTGTGAACTTATTTTTCCACATATATTACATTTCCATGAAGACGCTATAACAGATATACTGTTATAGCGTTTGCAACTTTTCCATCAATCATCGTTAATTGTTGTTGAAATGTAACTTTAGTAGTTCTGTTTGATACTTTTACATATATTGGGGGCAATGCTTTAATTTCTTCTTCCAATTGGTTGACAACGCTGTTTACTGTAACCGTGGTTTCTTTTGTGTAATCAAAAAGGATTGGACGGCACAAAAATTTGGAACCTGGAGTTAAATTTATCCATATATCATCAAAAAGCGAGTCATTTCTTGTCGATGAGGAACGCTTATTTAAGCGCATTCGAAGTGGTACCAGAGACGCTATAAACAGCGAGGAATAATTATTTCCAGAATTACTTCCATCCAGTTGTTTGTATTCCGAAAATTCTGATGTTCCATCGCAGCCCCATTTAAATATTAAAATAAGTTCAGAGTCTTTGCATTTTTCAATGTTATCATTGCTGAAGGTAGATATAATTCTAGAGGCAGTATTTTCAAGTAATTGCAATATATTAACTTTAGCACTTTTAACAGAAGCATTAACCGGGTGCTCCATAGGCTGTAAAATATTACTTTTCGCTTCTCTCACTGATTTGCTACTGGGAAAGATATCATATCCTTTTTCGCTAACAGATTTCCTCAAAATCTCGTATTGGTTTCTTGATAATCCTAAATTTAATATTAGAGCTAACTTTTTCTACTTCCTTTGGTTGCGTACGTGTTACTAAAGCTTTAAATGTATCTTTTATTTCGGTCCTCTTTGTTCTTAGCTGAACTTCATCGTAACTTTTTTTTGGTCGATCCTTTTTCTGCTTTCCGATGAAAATTAGTATTTCTCCCTCCAACCACTCTTCGTTTCTCTTCTTGAACTTTGGTATTGACCAATCTGAAGCTTGCATCCTTCTTTCGTATAATTTATAAAAATTTTCGAGCTTTAAACTGTCTTCTGCAGTAAGAGTTAAACCAAAAGATACTACTGTATCAATGAGTTTTCTTTTTTTTTCTGGACGATTTATAATATCAGATAGATTATCCCAGATTACTTTGCAAATAGAAAAGTGTTTTAATGTAATCTCCATAATGGCAAATTCACTAATAAATCTGCATATTTATAAGGAAACTTATATATAGAAAAAGAATATTTATATCAGGTAAATGGTGACAGGCAAAAATGAATTAAAAAATTTAAATTTTTGCTCAAAACCCCCAATTTCATTCAGTTTATTTTTATGACCTGTAGTGTTAAACAGGTACGTCAAAAAATTTACCTATGCGATTGTAAAAAAATCATTTTTGTTATAATACATTAATTAAGTAGCTAGGTAAATTATTTAAAAACTTAAAAAAATGTAATAAAAAACGAAGGAAAATATACTTATTTATGTACTTAGGTAATTTTAAAAACCTTTTCAGTAGAAAAAAATTATGAACACTTTAAATAAATTCATTAATAAATATTATTATCTCGTAACAAAAATAAGCAATGCAGTTGAGTGTTACGTATACACACATATGGAAATACGGAACAAAATAGTGAATTTTGCAACTTTTGACGTGACTTGGTAGTTTTGAGGCCATTATATTACTATTATTAAATGACCTATATCAACATTTTATATATCGTTGAATTGGTAAATAAGTCTGTTTTTATATTCTTTTAACACTTTTAAAATATTTGGAAAATTAGTGGAGTTGTATTAAAAAAATTAAATTTTTTTGGATTTTCAGCTATTTTTTAAAAAAAAATTCATTTTTGAAAAATGACCAAAAATAGGTTATTGGAGCTATTTTATTGATTTTTTTAGGAATGAAAGCTTGATTTGTGTTTTATACATTACATTAGAAATAATATTAAAAATATTATGCTAATATGCTTTTAATATGCTTTTAAAAATAGTCGTTAAAAAAACTGACTTTTAACATAAAATCTCCACTCCTGCATTCGTTTTTGGCCGGGCGGGAACCAGTTTAGTGTTAAATCATTCTAAATCTATTTCTATAAAAAATATGGGTACCAAATTTAAAAAAGCTCGCGTGACATTTTTTTTATTAATCGATAAAAATGAAACTATTTTTTAAAATTGACAATTTTCGGCCAATGCTGGATGTAGGGTGCAAACTTAAATCAATTCAAAATTTCTTTATTAACCATTTATGAAGCCTTATCTTTTGAAATTAATAAGGAAAAAATTTTTTCATTAACGGAACTTTTAGAAAAAAGTGAATGAATTGTACTATATTTTTGTAAAAAAATAGCCATTTTTCATGCCAATTTCAGAGTGCGGACTTTGAATATTTTTCACGTCTAGACGAATTGAGATAGTCCAAAAATTCTTTCAGCATATTATTTTGAAATATGTAGCAAATTACAGAATATTTTTAAAAAATTTTTACCTCATATATCTCCGGACTTATTCCCGAAAAACGAAAGAAAGTCGAGCCAAAAAATCAAAAATTCAAAATTCAAGCGTAAATATCTTTTTAACTGTAAGAGATAACGTAGATGAGTAAGCTCATTTTTTCTTTATCTTGCCAAGCAATTTCCAGAAATATAAAAATCTTTAAAATCGGACTTCATTTGTACAAGTTACGTAAGTAACTTTTACATACTCGAGGTAGTCAACTTTGACACCCTGTAGCTTATCTCGTGTTATCACAGGGTGACTACAAGATGATTTTTCTGAAAGCTTAGGTCCTCCTCTACAACTCTTCCATACATTTCAATTTGATCCGACCAGTAGTTTAGGAGATTCAGATTTATTACCAAAAAATTTGTGTTTGACCCCACTGTGCGCCGTATTAGACTGTCACACTAGTGTAACTCGAAAATGGTTTGTCCAGTTTAGATAAATAAAACTGCTATAGATGACGATTAAAATTTTCTTCAAATTATCTTAACATTATTTTTTTAACCGCTCAATATTTTTGGAGTTAAGAAGCAAAATTTTTCAAATCTTTCATGAAATTTTTTTTCGAATAGCTCCGAAAATATCGAGCGGATAAAAAAACAATATTTAGATGACTTGGAGATAATTTTGACTTCATCTTTTGGTGTTTCATTCATCTAAATCCTACCAACGGTACTTGAGTTACGGTAAAATATACTAGTATAAATTCAAGACCTTATATAAAAAAACTTATGTAATTCATAATTTTTTTATTTAAGAGAACCTAAACATTCGTTATATTATTTAAAAAATTCAAATAAAATGGGATATGGGATTTTTTTTTAAATCCGTTAAACATTTTAAGTTATGAATTTCTAAAGTGGTTTACATTTGAGCTAACGAAATAAGTTAGAATAGGGATGTCAATTTCATAGCACAATTGTGCTGGCTAAATTCACACGTATTTTTACGGTCTTTCATTTAGTCATTGCTGAGAGTGCGTAGAGTACAAAGTGCTCTGAAAAAAATGTATAGAAATAAATTCTTTGGTAACTAATAACCATTAATTTCTTTAATACTAATGTTCTTTAATATTAATGTTTTCAGATTTGGTAGGATGTGAATTATAGTTTTTTATGGTAATATAAATAAATTTATGTGTAAGGAGATAAGGAAAGCAAAAGTGTATTAAAACTATGTTGTATATAATAAAGCACCATGCATAACTAACGTTTTTCATTTACTAAACCCAGCTTCTCTTTGAGTGCATATTTTTCACGGTCCCAACTATATTTTTATTCATTGATATCCCTACTTTAGCACAAGATTTTTTTGCAGCTTTATTTCAGTGCATACTTTCAGGGAGAGAAATTAAAAATATATATAAGCCGTAAACAGGTAAATAAGTCGTTAATTTTCATCATATTAAAATAAAAGAATAATAAATATGTAAATCTACAAACATGTCTTTAATAATTAATACATTTCTTTGTATTTGTGCTTTCAAAGAAACATTAACAAGAATTATAGTTAAAAATGTAAAAATCGGAAAAATTTAAAACCCTTCTGTTATTTTTTGAAATATTACTTTTAATGTTTGAATTTGTCATAAGAAAATAAAAACTTTTGGAAAGTCGAATTTTTCTTCTTCGAAAATTAATAATCAATGGTTTGCGGTACTAAATGCACGAAGCTTTCCGAAAATACCTTTTTAAGATTCATAACTCTAAATTTTAATGGTATTTCTGAAATTTTATTTATTTTAATTAAAATGTCAAAATAAAAACTATTTTAGGTATATAAATTATTCGGCTTTAAATGATTACGAAAAATGCTAATTGTTATTACTACTAGCAATATATAATACACATTATTATATTTGTATAAAACCTACTTGCCAATATTTTCGAAAATATAATTATTGTGCGGATTAGAATAAATGTGTTATGTGTGCACTTTTAATGTAAACTAATTGTAATTAAATACATTTAATCTTAATTATAATTATATTTTTATTGGGGTTTGTTCTGTACTCAGAATTTATAACTAAAATAAAAATATTTAAATACAGGTAACCATCGATTTACGCGTAAATAAAAAACGTGTAAAACAAGATTCATAATAGGTAAAAAATTAATATATTTATAAATTAACTAATAAATATATTTTGGTAGCATCAATTTTACATATTGCGCAAACTAAAACACTATCTAAATAAAAAATGCTGTTTTGGGACCTTAAAATCACGTTAAATTAAAACATAAAATTTTTACTTTTTATTTTATATTTCTTTTTGATTGAAAAATGAACCATATGGTGCATTAAACACTTGATGAGGATGATACCCACTATCCTTTATTAATGGATTTAAATTAAAATAATGTAGAAATTATTTAGTGGCATTCAAATTACGTGATGAAAATTTTCCTTCAAATATTAAATTTGGAGAAAATGTCATTACTAGTCAAAAATTTGCTTTTACACGATTCGCCTTCAGGTTGCAATCACAATATTTTAAAACTTTTTGTTCAGTCATATTATATTTATTTTGTTTATATATTTTTCTAATCTGGTTGTGTTCAAATTATAAGCGCATTTAAAATTTTTTTTTCTATTCAATTGTCACGAATTTAGGACAACCGTTCTGATGATTTATTATCATATATATATATATATATATTAATTTTTTTTTTTTTTATTATTCTCATTGTATATTCTTGTATATTTTTAATCTATCCAAAACATTGATTTCTTTCTAGCAATAGGAACTATTATCAAACACTTTCCGAAAATAATATATTTTTTTCTATAAATTACCACAGTACTGTATATTGCGCAATTCACGGTTTGTCATTATACTTGTTTTAAATGCGTTGTATAAAATTTGCGTTAAATAAAAACACGTATTTCAAAAAATGGTAACTATTATTGAGTCGCGTTATAAAGAAATCGCGTAAATGAAGTTCTAAGTAAATCGAGAGTTGCCTGTAAAAATTGCAGTAAATTTAAACATACTCTCATTAGCAAAAATATTTTGATGTCATTTATTGAACTAACACTGTGCAACAAATTAAGTTTCGACGACTGGATACAAAAATCGAGTAAATAATGAATTTTATATCTTCACAGGTGAAAAGTTTAAACAAAAAATATATTTTATTTAATTGTATTATTAAAGCATTCCATATAATAGAAATATCAATGAATATTTTAAATTTTAAACTTATTTCTATGTCATTTCTTTAAAAAAAATATCATTTACATGTAATGTGCTAGAGGCATGAGAAGTTAAAATGGCACATTGCGAATACGAAAAACTAAGTAAATGCTTACAGAAATGTCGGTTTGTTCTCCTTATATTTGAAACTACTTCGGACCAAATGAGGATTATCTGGAAGGCTACAATATAAAAATATCCAAATTCAATGTAAATTGTATAATCACAAAAAATTAATGTGTGTAAAGATAAATATGTCGAGTTAAATATGTTTTGACATAACGACTTACGTCGAAACATATTTAATTTTTAAGTTAAATATGTTTACTTTTAACTATGCCCAACATATTTAACTTATATTTACATATGTCACTAAATAATACATATTTATCTAATATTGACTCTGGTGTCGCTGAAGGATTTTGATCATATTTTTTTATTTTTAATAAATTTTTGAAAATTACACTTAATGGATTCTGGTGGTCTCTAAGAGAATTTGTCATATTTTCCAATCTCCTTCTTTGTCACTCATACGGACCATATGGAAAATGAAGGCAATAACCCCCTATATTAAACCATATAACTCCCATTCCTCAATTGTATTTGGGAGATTTTTAAAAAAATTTTGAAAATTACTCTTAATGGATTCAGGTGGTCTTTGAGGGATTTTGGTCATATTTGTTCATCTCCTTCTTTGTCACTCATATGGACAATATGGAAAATGAAGACAATAATCCTCTCCATAAAACCATATAACTCCCCTTCCTCAATTGTATTTGGGATATAGTATGATTTTTTTCCCAAGCTATGTTAATAATCCCAAACTATTGCAATGAATACCCCACACCTTGCTTAGGTTAATAAAGCAGCAACAAATTTTATTTTTATTCAAACAATTCATTTATTTTTTCAATTCATAGCGTATATGTAAAATGACTAGATATCTATAATAAATAATATTACATTCTATACCTTAAATCTGTACAAGTTATATCTTTAATGCAGTTCTAAACAGTTTGTACTTAATTGTGCATGAATTTAATAAAATAAAAGTAAACAAAAAGATTCATTTAGCTTCGAATTCCTTTATGTTTTGCAAAGGATGCATGTAAAAGATTTTATTTGATCTTTCCCATACATATAGTTTAAACATCCTTCATCAATGCCCCTATTACATTTTATGCATTTAACAATAGTCGGCAATTTAAAAAATGACAATAATCGCACAAAATGACTCTACAATTTTTGTATTTATTTGGAAGTTTTTTCTGGCTCAATATTTGTATTTCAGTTTCTTCATTTTTAAAATATTGTTCGCTTTTAATCTGCATTTTATTAAAATTGTCTCTGACTTTTTTAGGACTTCGTTTCCAAAAATCTTCTACTAAATTGGTTTTCATCCTCTTATTTGCTATAGTTTCCAATCCTTTCATTTCTAAGCCCTTCATATTTTCGATATCCTTAATTTTTGCTTCTATATATTGTTTTGATGTTCTAACGTACACACTAGGCCTTAGGTGACGTCCGCCATTTAGAGTAACGTTTTTATTTATGTTAAAGTAACATTCCACCGGTGCGTTAGAAATACGGGTTTTGCCACTTTTGTCAATTTGTATCCCCATTATATTTGTCCAAAACACGATACAGGGAACATACTTTTTTAATATTAGATTATAGTATTTTGCATTTTTAAAGATATTTTCGGCTCCAATTTCTTCCTGATTTATATACTGATTGTTATAAATTTGGTACGCCTTTCTATAAAAAGAGCTTTTTTTTCTTCTAATTTAACTTTTATATTTAATTGTTTTGCTTCCACTTCTGAAGATAGAAAATATTCAACAGCTTCTTTTACTCTGACGTTAACATATTTTGATAATAATAGAATTGTGATGTGTTTAAACCAAAAATCTTCTATTTAACAAATGTTGATAGCTTTTATCATCGCCTTTGTGTATAAATTGATTTGATTATCATTTTTGGCGCATTCTTCTATTTCTTTCAAGCAGGTTTTTAAAAAATGTCCACAACAAATTTGTATAATTACAAAATTTTGTTTTATTTTTTCATTGTTTTGTAGTATTTCATAACATTTTGTAAGGTATGCTGAGATAGAATTCATATCATTTATAATTTTTATTACAGCATTAATCATTGCCCAGCTCCAATCTACGCAAACCCGACTAGATAACGGCCATTTAATTTTTTTTTTTTTTGCGCAAAAAACCTTTATGTCCATTGAAATTTCTTAATGTCTTCTTCATAATCGCTAACAAGCAATGCCTCTGCTATTGGAATGACAATACCTTTTTTGTTATGTTATACAATATGCATTACTATATTATAAAGAAATACTCTTTTGGAGCTATTGTCAAACTTTTGCACAATACTTCCAGTTGCATCCATAAATAATGTATTTCAATTTCTATTGTATTTATTTGGAAGGCGCAACTGTTCTTCTGAAAATAAATATATTTCCTGCGGAATTGAAATTCGTTGAATAAAATGACTCCAGTTTTTATCGCGATGCATTAGCAAAATATCAAATACAATATCACTGTCTCTATTCGGCTTCTGCAACACATCACTTTTCATTTTCCGTGCAACATCTTGCGATGGTACTAATTGCATATTGCCAAGTTCACGTAAATTTTGTGACTGTAATAAAAGTATCTTGTTCTTATAATTTGATGGCAGCTCGTGTCTTAATTCTTTTTTTGGCTACTATTCTATTAACGCCACGAATTTGTTGTATTTTGGTTCCTATTGGGTGAGAAATCTTTGGCAAATTAGTGTAAACTTTGACGTGAAAGGGAAACGTACAAAGGTTTACACAAAATTTATACTTTCTGCACCCGTCTGACTCGTATACACATTTTGCATATATTCTCATAGATTTATTGTTTTTTGTGTATGCGTAACTGCTTATGTTAATTGGACAAACATTATTAACTAATTTAAAATTTTCGCGGACTAAATCTGCATCAAATTTTGTGAAGTCAGATTTATTTCTAATATCACCATCAGCCATAAAATGTTCTTTAAAAAAAAAATACTTGTTGGTCTTTGAATTTAAATGAGGAATGAAAATATGTGTATTATTTTGCATAAATGTTCAGCTTTTTAACATTTTTTAATACAACATTTTCATTTGGTTTTGTTTCAAATAATATCTTTTTTCCGAATGACGGTTCCTCTGCGGTGATGTCAGTTTCTTTAGTAGCGTTTATGTTTGCTAAATTTATTTTCCTTGGCGATAGTGCTTCAAATTCCGATGTGGAATTATTCATATTTTTACTTTCTTTTCCCTCTGACAAATTACTGCTCAATTTTGTTGATGAAAATGGTACTTTAAATTCTGCTGAATAATTATTTATTGATAGATAATCGCTTTTAGCTGACAAATTCATTTCGGAATCTAATAATTGAGAAATAATTTGTACAAACGCTTCGTCAGAACAATTTGGTTTCGGACAAGCTTGTTCGAAATCTGAGTTTCCTAATTAAAATTGAAATTATTTTTTTAAAAGGAGGACTATTTGATAGGAACTTTTTGTTATTTAGAAAGTTTTGTTCATTGCATTCTTCAACTATCTCAACACCACTTTCATTTAAGTGAGCACTATGTAAAATTTGAATGTTGGGAGGCATTTTTTCCTCAAGTTCTTTACCTACAATAATTTTTCTTTCAAAAGAAGGACTATTGTGGACCAATATTTCATTGTTGGGATCCTTTTTTTCATTTCATACTTCAGCTAACATCAAAATAGAATCACAGGTGTATAATAACAGTAATAATAATAATAATATTAATAACATCAATATTATTAGCTTATTTAACTGTGATATAAAAAAAATCTCACAAACTAGAACTCTTTAAAATTCGAATCTTACAGAAATTAGAACAAGCAATTTTAAAACATTCAAAGCTCTAATATTAAATTAATTAATTATTTAAAATTTATAAAGAAATATTGAATAGAAAATGACAAAAATTTCATAAAAGTTAACAATGTTAAAAAAAATCTAGATCATTGATATATTGAAATAGTATAATAATCCTTTGCGAATTTATTCGAGATATTAATTTTTCTTAAGTTAAAATAAAAAGTTATTTTGCAACTTTAAACACCCATATCTCTACTAGCTGTAAAAGGATTTTAATGATTTAGGTTACATATATAAGATGAATATGTCATCCTTAAATACAATAAATTAAAAATAATATTATTACAAAGAACTCATCCATAAATTACATGAAATTTTTAAAAAATTTCTACACTTTCAACCCTCTGATATAAAAAATTTAAATGTTTATTAAAAATTGCAATAAAAATTGTTCTGGGATAAAATGTTACGCTATTAAAAAAAAATCATGCAAAAATAATTTTTTTTTTTACAATTTATACGTTTTTTATTTTTATTTTTTATGAGTTTATTTTATAATTAATTTTAGTCATAACATTTCTTAATTTGTTTTTTGTGGTATAATATCCTTTTGTCTGATAATAATTAATGTCATATGTAATAAACATATTTGTCTATAATATAAGCAAAGGTATTTTAAATAAAAAGGATAGACATTTTCTTAAAATGCATTTGAAAATTGCATTCTTGTTGCGAGTGCATATTTAGCAAAAGTAATATTTTTGAATTTTACAATATTTATTGTAATAAACTTTATACTAGTTTCTAAAATAATAAAATCTGACATATAGTTAAGGAGTTATGAGTTATGAATATATTACTGAATGATAATAACAAAAAAAAAAAAATTTTTTTTTTTTAAATAAAAATTTTGTATGAAAAAAATAATAAATCACCTTCTCCCAGAACAACTATTACTTCATTTTGTAATAAAGATATTGTTTATAAACATATTAAAATAAAATTAAAAACCAAGGGGTAGAAATTTTTCAAAAATGCGTTGTAAAACTACAATTGTATGAAAAGTGCATTTTTAAATAGATAATTTACTTTTGAATTACTGCCTTTAAGGAAATTTCAGTTAGCTTTAATCAGAGCCCTGAATCATTAAAATCCGTCCACATCGTAAAGAGATATTTACATTTAAATGTACGTACTTTTTCGGATTTTTTAACTTTTTTAAAAATTAAAATCGTGAACAAATTTGCATTTTTTTTTTAAATTTGGAAAAAATAATAATGAGAAAATCTGATGACCCTCCGTTAAAAATTTCCATTTGTTATAAATCCCTCGTGAAATGAATTTTTCAACGTATTCAAAACGAACAAAAATTATAATATTTTGGAAATTAGAACAAGTGGAGGAGCAAAGAGGTTCTAATTTATGAGATTCTACTGTATTAAATAACATTAATATGAATTAATATTAATAATAAGACCACTAATAAAAATTCGACATAAATATTATTTGGATGTTTTAAATGACATCCCCTTGCCTATTTTCAGGTACCTTTAAATGCAACTCGTATAAAACTGACCACCACCTAATACGTATTTACATAAGTATATGTACACTAATAATAAACCCTGGTATGTTTTATAATGTGTCCCAAAATATGAGCTGGACCTTTAAAATGAGACTTATTTTTTTTTAACAAGATGAACACCCATTGGGTTAAACTAATTAATGATATTAACTATTTTTAAAAGTTAGCGCTCAACTAACAATAATATTACTAGTGGTACCAATGAACAACTTTTGAAACAAAAATATAAATACATATATTAAAAATCTGGCTGAAATTGATTTAATTTATTATTTGAGTGTATATTCAATCAATTTATTGTTTCATTTGTACAACAATGTCCCTTTTATTTCTAACCTATAATTTGTGCTGCTTCCATAATAAAGTTTAAATCCAAATATCGCGAATACGAGCGCTAACTTCGAAAAACGGCTGATACCATTGAATTTAGCGTACTCGAATTACTAGTATAGTACCCAGCTTGTTAAAACTTGCGACTAGCATAGTGTTAGTAGTTTAGCAAAAATAAAACTAATTTTGATCGGAAAAATACAATGGATTTCTTTCAATAAAAATCAAATACATCAATTACAGTTAATTGTGTTATTTTTATAATGGTTTAATAATATCTTAAAATACAATCACATTTTTATATATTTAAATAAAATTGAAAATTTAAGAAATAATTTGATTACTTCGAAACTACACAAAAGTGCACATGCCATTAAGAAAGGTATAAACGGGCGGTGCGGATCTAAGTATTTATAACCTACAGTAACATAAACGGTTATATTTCATCCATTAATAAATAAGCAACCAAAATTTCCGTTAGCACTTTTTATACACGCAATACAATTTGTTTCTTGTATTACTATGTAAGAAGAACACAGATGTACACAAACTTATGCATGGCTTTAGAACTGTGTTCTTTTTTTTAATTTCTATATAAGCTACATCTACAAACACACGTATTCCCAGCAAACACAAATGTTTCATATCAAATTAAGAATGATCAATTCTTTCTCAAATTTCAAACGTTTGAGAATTATTTGAAAATAACTTAAAAGTAATAGCATTCTCAACAAAAAGAGGAATTAAATGTCAAATTGAGAAATACTATTATCATCAAATCATTGTTAAATATAATTATCAAACTTTTCGAATGTGGATGTGAGCACATGTAGAACATAAATAAAAGTAATTTGCATTTTTTGTTTAGACTTGTAATTTTGTCCTATCAATATACGTATTCATTAATTGCGAAATATTTGATTAAATAATTTTATTCATTAATCTATTTATTTGTATATAATATTTGAGATATTTTTAATATATATTCTTTAAAATATCTTTAAGAATAATTTGATAATAACGTTTGATATCAAATTCAGAAAATACCATTTTTCAAATATTTGTTAACTTGTTTCTTTAAATTTATGAATGTCTTGATAATATTTAATATTTTTAAAGTTATCTTTAGGATTCAGAATAATTCAATATAACATCTGATATGAATTTGAGAATATACAGTTTTTTTAAGTCTTTTTCACAAATGATTTGAAATCAATTTGAAATCAAACTTAAAACAAAAACCTCTACCTACAGATGAAACAAGTTTGAGAGAATGATTGATATCAACCGTTAATCAAATTTAAAACTTTGACAACGTGTTTTCTGGGTTGCTTTTGAACTCTGTTCTTCTAGTAATTCTTTATAAGCAATACACACACATATTGCTTTCGAACTCTCTCTCTCTCTCTCTCAGTTTTGGTGGTGGATTTTGTTCTCTCTTGTTACACAGAAAAAAGTTTGTGCATAAATATAAGAATTTACTTTCATTGATTTTAGTTCATAATATTTAAGAATAATGTCTTAAATATTACCACTTTTTTATATTTTTTGAAATGAATCAAAAGTCAAGAAGACTTAAAATAAATTGTTTAAATTTTCATTTATATTTTCGATTTGTAAAAAAATTTTTTAAATTTTCTTCGGAAAATTTTAGGTTTTAATGATTTTTAGCTAATTATGGAAACAGAAGAAAAGCGCTTTTTATCAAAATGATGTGCTGCAGAATGCGAGCGAAATTATGCAAATTTCTAAACATTATTTTTCTACAGATTTTCCTTGGAATTTTGCCATTTTAAGGCGTTTGTTGTTATTATTTTCATGAACAAAATTTTATTTTTTATGAAAAAAGTTTGGGAAAAAAAGTCATGTTCGATTCATAATATCTATGAAAAAAATGTTCAAATATATGAATTTTTTTCATATTTGTTAATAACATGCCTAATCAGACACAGTACTATTTAATACCTGATCATTAGTTAATATATATATATATATATATATACTATTTTACCAATTCAGTAAACTTGTATTTTATGATGGTCAAAATATATAGTGACCTAAAATGCGAAAGAATGTAACTACTGAAAAATCAAATGTTGGATCTGACTCTATTATAATGTTCTGAAGCAAACTACTTGTGTCCACACAAAAAATTTCGTATTCATATCTTCATAAGTGACATCAATGTTAACAAAAGTCCAAAGGCCGAGCATCAACTTCATAAATGAAACAGTCGCTAAATTTGTTACATTTGAGAAAAATTTGGTTTGAAGATGGCCAAATATGACCAAAATCCCTCAGAGATCACCAGAATCCATTAAGTGTAATTTTAAAATTTTTTTTAAAAATCTCCCAAATAAAACTGAGGAATTGGAGTTATATGGTTTAATAGAGGGTATTATTGTCTTCATTTTCCATATGGTCCATACGAGTGACAAAGAAGGAGATGGACAACTATGACCAAGATCCCTCAGAGACCACCTGAATCCATTAAGAGTATTTTCAAAAATTTTTTAAAAACCTCCCAAATACAATTGATGAATGGGAGTTATATGGTTTCATAGAGGGTATTATTGTCTTAATTTTCCATAAGGTGCATATGAGTGACAACGAAGGAGATGGCCAAATATGACCAAAATCCCTCAGAGACCACCAGAATCCATTAAGTGTAATTTTCAAATTTTTTTTTTAAATCTGCCAAATACAATTGAGGAATGGGAATTATATGATTTAATGGAGGGGATTATTGTCTTCATTTTACATATGGTCCATATGAGTGACAATGAAGGAGATGGCCAAATATGACCTGAGGGGTTTTGGTCATATTTGGCCATCTCCTTAACCTGAATCCATTAAGTGTAATTTTCAAAAATTTTTTTAAAATCTCCCAAATACAATTGAGGAATGGGAGTTATATTGTTTAATAGAGGGAATTATTATCTTAATGTTCCATATGGTCCGTATGAGTGACAGAGAAGGAGATGGGCAAATATGACCAAAATCTCTTAGAGACCACCAGAACCCATTAAGTGTAATTTTCAAAAATTTATTAAAAATAAAAAAATATGATCAAAATCCTTCAGGGACACCAGAGTCAAGATTAGTTAAACATGTTTTATTTAGTGACATATGTAAATATAAGTTAAATATGTTTTTGAGGCTTGGGCATAGTTAAAAATGTTTGGACGTAAGTCGTTACGTCAAAACATATTTAACAAGACATATTTATCTTCAAACACATAAAAAAATTAACAACATTTGTTTGTACTGTTACAATTATTGTTTTAACGGAAAAGCTGTTAACTTCAAAACCAGAATCAGAACAAAGTTTATATTATTAAAGTTGCATTATATTGCACACTGGTCAAAAATTCATTTTTTTTTTTTTTTTTTTTTTTTGGTATAAATTCAAATCTCATTTTCAATGCCTTTTCGGGGTTGTATCTAATTCGTTTAATCCAAATTAACAGTAATATTTATTAAATCCGATTTTGAGTATTCTTGTCTAAATCTCTATAATACATATTCAAAACCAATGGAATAAAAATTACTATATACATATGTAGAGGGTTTTGCTTTGTAAAAAATAAATTTTATTACTATTTAATGTATGATTTTAATAGATTTTAAACAATTTAATGATTTAAATAGAATTCAAACAGACTTCTTTAGCTTTGGACAAATTACACAAACATGTTTAAACAAATTTTAGGAATCACAAAACAAAAAAATATTTTTTTAAATATTTTTGTGTAATTTGTAAATAAGATATTTTCAATAATTTGGGAATTAAATAAAAAATTTTTGACATTTTCATTCTAATAATTTCATCTTATATGTGATGCGGGCGGTGAAGTGGGCAGATCACGTCCATTTTTGGTTTCTGAGTTTACATTGTTCCTTGAATTATTTACACAAAATTTCTTTGGCGTACGTACTTTTTTTAGAAGACATATTGGCGGAAAGCTATGATTTGAAGTTACGACAGTTACCCTTTTTTCTAGTATTTGGCCCATTTACTCATTTTCAATACCAAAAAAACCTCATATAAGACAAATATTTGAGCAAAATTTCGTCTCCCTAGGTGGTTCGCCATGAGCCCTAAGCTTCTTTCAACAGATACACAGACGGACTGACAAATTGACATTGCTAGATCGTCTTAGATTTTCAAGGGAACTTTATGGATTTTTAGATGATTATTTCGACATGTTACACACGGAATGACAAACCCAACTCAGTCAGAAATTCATTTTTCTTTAAATTCTTTATTTTATTTGTTTTGTTATTATAAATTGCAAAAGTATTGTATATTATTTATTTATTTCATTTAAAATTACTTACTATCTTAATTGCGTATTGTATAAATGTAATAATTATAAAAATTTATAAATTTTATAACTTTTTATTGATATAATCTCTTTATATATTCAATTTATATATTTTGTTACAATTGTTTTTGTGAAAGAGCTACTGCAATTAATTCACTATTGAATTTGATGAGTATAAATTTTGAATCCACCATATGAATATTTACTTCGATGGAATTGTTTTAAGTAAAATTGATTTCTATTATATTTATAATAAAGATATCAACGAAATGCAATATCCATCAATATCCATTAGCGGAGTCTTATAAATATATATGACGGAAATTAATATATACATATACATACACACACACACACACATATATATATATATATATATATATATATATATATATATATATATATATATATATATATATATATATATAGAAAAAATGTCAGCACATGAACGGAAAATATATTATATCAATGAATATTAGATAAATCGTCAGAGAGAATGTAGTGTATTCCTTATAGCTTAAAAAGAGTTGTTGAATTTGATTGAAGTATAGAAAATATGTCTTCTATATATTATCAACAAATTCTTTAAAATGTTTTAATTTAATTAGTATAAAATTAGAACAGTATAAAATTTGTATAAAATTAAAATTAGAACAAAAGGATTATAGAGACCATTGGCACATTTCTTTTGAAACTTATGCCACAGCCCATTCAAGTTTTGATAAGCGGATGTGGCAAACCCATAAAGGAGTTATGGGATTTAAGTTCTGTGCAACTAACATATATAAAGAAATAAAAGATACTTACAATTTTATTTGTTACTATAGTTTTTGGTATATAAAGTAAATTCCAATTAAAACTGAAGGGACAGTATTAAAAAAAAAAAAAAAAAAAACAAACCGGTGGTTCGACACATCAAAGGATAAAGCTCCTAAATATAATTTTTTAATTACTATTTTTAAACACTTTATATTCAGTTTTCATTTCTACATTTTAATTGCACTTTACATATTTTGAAAAATTTAAATTTATTTATTCTTTATTAAATTTATATTTATATATATTTTAGTAAAGTATTTTTCTTTTTTAAAATAAACTTTTAAAGTACTATTTACAACACATGAGAACATTGTAAAAAACCATCATAAAACCGTCTAAAAAGGTTGTCAATAGCAGCGTTTTGACAGCGTTATAACAACCATCATGAGAGCGTTTTGAAAGCGCTATAATTACCAAAATCATTGCACTATAAACAACCATTATAGGACCGTCGAACAGGGTTATTATTTACCATCATGAAGAGCGCTGTCATAGTGTTTTCATGATGGTAATTTTCTGCGTGTAATATATCTTTCCTGATGACGGTTATAAAAAACTGATTTATAAGTTTCATATCCGGATAGACTGAGATTTCCTGTGCCGCAGAAAAAAATGTTCATTTTGTCAACTTGTGTAATCTACTCACCCATATCTACAAACTATACTATGTTACATTCCAAGTGTTTTTTCTCTATAGCACCCTGTTATTAGATTTTTCGAATACACACACACACACACACACACACACACACACACACACACACACACACACACACACACACATATATATATATATATATATATAATTTAATTTAATATTGTCTTACATTTGTAAAATATTTGTTTTTTACCGGAGTGATTAAATCTTCCTTAAGTTTATGTGAACTTTTGTAGAATTTCAAAGTATCAACTTTGTTATTTACTAGCTGTTACCGGATCGCTTCGCTATCCCATTTGATGCGATAACTAATATTTACTTTGTATGTGAGTTGCTAATCTACCTGGACCTATTCGCCCTATTTGAAATTTTATATGAAAATTACTTTAAAAACTTTTTAAGATCTTCACTGTAATAGTCCTTTAGATGAGAAAATTTATATTTTCTTTGTATGGGAACTACTTCTACAGTGCATGCACCATCTGTGCGTCAAATTTTATGTTTCATTAATAACGTGTAAAGTAGAAAATATAGATTTTTTAAAGTAAGCGTAAAATGTAGGTGTGAAGTCAAATCGAGATTTAACAAATCCTATAACCTACCACCGGCAATGGTACTATCTGTCAGTCAAATTTCGTTAAAATCGGAAAATTAACAAAGTGTAAGGTTAAACAACTTTTAATTACATTAACCGATTTTAACGAAAATGGTGTCAATGGAAAGGACTAATATTCCTCTTTATCATAAAATCATAAAAGTTACACATCTTCGTAGCGCTAGGACCTCTAAATTTTAATTTTCACTATTTTTTTACATGCTGTTTTCAATCATATTCTCGTTGTAGTTAAAAAATTTCAAAATGAGCTATGTTGCAGAAATTATAAAATTTTTTACATCCGTAACACAGAAATTAATGATTATATCCAACTAAAATGAACTAATTAACATTGCAACATTACATTAACAATAATAATAATTATATAATTAAATTATATTAAAATGTTAACAATATTAACACTGTTATCAAAATCATAAAAGAATTGTTAAAAATAATCTTAAAGTATACAACTTTTTTCCTGGAATAGTGGTTTAACACATATAAATGTTTGAAATATGTCGTATTTATGTAAATTTCAGCACACAAATGTTTTGTAAAAGTATAGCTTGTTGTACCAAATTTTATAAAGATCGGTCCATAATTGATCATATTTTTCATACAGGATCCGCTACCTAAAATTACTTAAACGCGCATAAATAAATCCCACACTATTATTAACACCAACATAAATTTTATACGAGCATAAATCTCACATAAATACCAATAACGAAGTAAAATTTTACATAAATATGTAGGGTATTGTATGGTCGATCTTGACCAACACTGCTTGTTTTTACCCTTTCCTATTTGTTTTTATATTAAATTTAAAATAAAAGTATCAGAACTTTTCATCTCATTGAGATCCCATTTTGAAATTTTTACACTATAACGACAAATTGATTGTAAACATCTTGTCAAAAAATAATGAAAATTGAAAGACCATTCTTCTGGATATC
Organism: Protocalliphora azurea; assembly: GCA_932274085.1. Classification (NCBI taxonomy): domain Eukaryota; kingdom Metazoa; phylum Arthropoda; class Insecta; order Diptera; family Calliphoridae; genus Protocalliphora; species Protocalliphora azurea. The sequence continues at coordinate 81,501,949 of OW026520.1, forward strand.
CTTGGATAAAATATATTTTTCATTTTAGATATCCTTTCGCCAGGAAGATGAGTAACTTTTATAATTTTAGGATAAAGAAGAATTTTAATCTTTCCATTGACACCATTTTTGTTAATGTGTCCCACCATAAAATATGAACCGTAAACTTTAAGGAACTGTATGATGCACGATGACTAGTTTAATATACACCTCCAATTTAATATATATATATATATATATATATATATATATATATATATATATACTGAAGATGTAAAATTTTTATCAATGTAATTTTCGGTCGAAATTATTTGGAATCACCCTATGTGAGAGGCACTTAAAACTAAATTTAAAAAAAATTTCTCTTTTTTTAAAACACACAAACAAATTATATGTGTCAACTGATTAAGGTTTTTTCTCTCACATAACTATGCACTTATTCTTCTATGTAAATAAGTTTAATATTGAAATAAAACAATCAGATATATTTTTTTTTGTCATTTTATATAGTTTTTGTTTTTTTTTTTATTAAAGATTTTGTTTGTTGTTTGTATGTATATACTATAATATATATGTATATATATTTTAATTAACTACATTTAAGGGTCTGCTTTTTTCGTTTTGTTTATAATTAAATTAGATTAAATTAAAAAAATAAATTTCAATGTTATTTTTTTTAATAGTTTGTTTTTCTGCTTTTTTGTTTATTTGTTTTTGTTGTTATTAATAGTACAAAGTATACATTTTATTAATTAAAGTTCAATTTAATGGAAAAATTAATACAAAAAATTATTAAAAAAAACTAAACTAATTAGTTTTTTTTTCAGTTTTTATTTAAATTTTTTTTGTTTACATTTACATTACATTATTTACATTTAAGTAACGTTATTTTGTTGTTTCTTGTTTCCTATTTGTTTTTTTTATTTAAATTTCTCTTGTTTGTTTTAAAGATTTGGACTTTTATGATTTTTTTCACTTATTTTATATTTAAACTTAATAGCTAAAAATTTTTATAGCTTAACTAATTACTTTTTTTATATTTTTTGTTTTATTTATGTTTTCTTTACTTAAATAGAGATTTCTTGTTTCATTTTATTTATTTTGATCTTAAATACATAGACGTTTTTTGTTTTGTTTTATTCAAATAAGTAACTTATTTTTACTTTTTGTTTTAATTTTGTTTTCTTTTAAGTTTAGTGTTTTTAACAATTGTGGGAGATTTCTTTTTTTGTTGCTGTTTTTGCTTTTTTTTTTGTTGTTTTATTAAGAATAGTTTAATTTAATTCGTTGAACAAGTGCTAATGGAAGTTGAAGAGTTAAATATAAAATAAAACAAATTGTAAAAAAAATTAACAAAATATTTTTGTAGAGAAAAATGTAACACAAATTAAAGTAAAATATTTGTATTTTTTTTTTAAATAAAAAGCTTTTAAATAAATTAGGGAATATTTATAATTATTTATAATAATTGTTATTTTTAAATAATTTTTTTAAAGCAATTTAGATAAATAAGAATTAACAAAATTAATTTAATATATTTAATAGAAACTTGAAATAAATATATAATTTATGTATTTTTTTTTTTTTTTAGTCCTTAGTTGTTGGAGATTTTCATAAATTTTGCAATATGGAAGAATTTTGAATGAACTGCAAGAAATCAAACTCAACCAATTTTGTACTAAAAGTTTAAGATATATTCTCATGAGTTTTTATATAGAAAATAAATGAAATTCCATGCATAGTGTCAAATGAGGCAAATATTGCAAAAATAAACGTCCTTGTTAAAGAACCAGACAATTTCTTTTAATAAAATAACCTTTGGTTATAATAAATCAAAACAGAAGTTTGTTAAAGTGATTATGCCTATTCGTCAAATAGATTTTTGTCTAAAATTTAGTCCACTTCCAAATGCTGGGTTACATATTATCTTTAAGTTCCACTTGACAGAATATTAGGTTTTCTTTTAAGATGGGGTAATTACGTTTAAAATCTTTAGCTTTAATCTTTATGTTTATAAAAAATATGTTTTTTAACACAAGAGTATAAATTTCAACATAAAACTTAACAAACCAGGAAGGACTACAGGAAGATGTTGACATAAACTAATAAATAATAAAACAAATGCAAAATGTCATTTTCTATAAAAAAAAAAAAAAAAAATACTTAATTTAGGAGAGACATAATATAAACATAAAACAACATACAAACGACTACTCAAATACAAATTTGACAAAAAGAAAACTTAATAAATGCAAATACCAAGAAAACGAAAATAGTTTTGTAACTTTAAGTACAATAAATAAAATTGAGCAAAAATTGGTTAAATTGAAAAGGTGTTAACTGAGATTTTTTTCCTAAATATGTTTCTTCAATTGTTTAAATTTTAAAGTTATTCAATAAACAATTAACACTCTTTCATGTTTTAAACACTTGGATTTTCTTTGCTAAGCATTTAATTAAGTTTCATTCAAAATATAAAATTATAATTATAATAATTATTTTGTAATAAGAGAAAAAATTTTATTTATTTAAACTAAACCATAACGGCACCTTATTTCAATCTGTAAAAATATTGAAATATTAAAAAAATAATCATATAATTTAATAATAATAAAAAATATTAACTGGGCATATGATTTCTAAGAACAAAAATTAAACCTAAATAAAATAAATTGTTTTTCTGTAATTTTTGCTCTGCGGTTTTCATATATTTTTTTATAAATTAGTTTAATTGTTGACAAAAAAAGAAACTTAATATTAAAACTATAATTAACAAAAAAATATTAATTATTAATTTAATAAAAAAATATTAAGTAAATTTATATGTATATAAAAAATGGCAACTTTCAAAATAAAAAAATGTAAAAATTTTCATAATTCGTTGATATCGTTACGAACTTATACAATAATTTAACGTATAAAGGTAGATAGAGAGAAAGATGAAAAAAAATTAATAAAAATTGAATTTTCAAATGAAGTTGCATGAATGAGATTTACTTATTTATTTAAAATGCAATATAGATATATATGCTAAAAATAATTTTAACGCATTTTTTCTGTGGGTAATTTTAGTTACATATTTGCTTTTTGTTTTATTAACAAATTATGTATTTAAATTAAAAATAAAAATAATAATAAGTTGCTTGTAAGTAATGCCTACGGTTAGGGAGAGGACTAAGAAGAGACGTTTAATTTGTTAATTCCATTTCATTTACAATTCACTTTAGCTAAATTCAAAACAATTAAGTGCACAATGTTTTTTTCTTCCTTTTTTTTAACTTATATTAAAACACTTAAAAAAAAATCATGATGATGTTAATAAAAAATTTCGATAATCATCAAAGCGCCTTGAAAGAGATTTGTATTTTTGTGAAAACAAAAAAACATTTTCTTCTTTCATAAAAAACGACCATGTGAAAACCTAATAGTAAGTGAATGTGTGTATGTATGAATAAATGAATTAATGAATGGATTAATTAATATGGATTGATGTATAATTGTGTTGTGTTAATGTGAAATGAGTGTGATGAATTGAATTTATACAATAATTTCACGTATAACACGACGATTCCGTGAATTTGGTGTTGATGAGTATTCACCCTCGAAACTATCATCGTAACTAAGAGACATGTGCTGTTGTGGTGATATAACTTCATCTTGATCCATGTGTTCCATATTATATGGATTTGGCAGGCCACTTACGTCATGATATGGTGAATCTAAAAAATGAACATTACAAAATTTCAATTAAAACATTGCACATAGGTTTAAACTGGATAAGTTAAGAGTTCTAAATGTTGTAAAAAAAATAGTCGCACCATACATATTTTTTAGATACAAACAAAATATTTTTGTATTATAAATCTACATAAAATCGAGATTAGTTTATCAATAATATTGTTACAACAATAATATGCAAAATCTTTGCCTTTTGAGTAAGAATCTTGCTTTAATAAAAAGGAAAATTCAGTCTCATTTGAACGTTCACGCGACGATAGTCCATATAAGAAAGAGCCATTTCAAAATTTTTTTCTCAACCGTTAAGTTTAGACTATAGTCTTAAACCAACAAATTTGAAATATTTTTAAAAAACGTTTTATTAACAAAATTTTCAATGATTTCAAAAAAAAAAAAAAAAAAAAAATTGTTAATAAAATTGTGGGTTCAACAAATTTACCGTTAGTTAATATTTATTGTGAATTTTTATGATAAAATTTCACATCGCAATATCTCAAAAAAAAATTGATTAGGATGCAATTTTTATGGAAAAAGTGTATCGTAAGTGCTTTTTCTTCTTAATAATATACCGTATTGAAATAAAAACATTTGGTGGGTTAACAATAACTTAATAATATCGTTTCGCATTATTTCAAACTCAAACAAATCATAAAAGAGAGATCTCAAGAGAATATATATATATATATATATATATATATATATATATATATTAATAAATGTATATCATTTATTGACGGGTTTTAGCAAAAATAAAAATTTTTTTTTTGTTTTTGGAATTTTATCACATCTTTTTTTTAGCACTACTTACATTAGCAGCGCTCCGTTAGAGCGTAACATCCTGTATTATATCCGCTATAGAAGCATGTAAGCATTTTAATATATATTAGAAAAGAATTTTTAAAAGAAACAAAAAAGAAAAAAATAACAATAAGAATATAAACAAGTGGAAGAAGAAAAGAAATATTATAAGCAAACAAATTAGTCAAATATGACAAATTTCAATATTAAAAGTATTATCTAAAAAGATGTAAATACATATATTTATATATACTAAGTATTTTAGAAAAAGAAGTTTCTTGTTGGCCATATTTATTTTTATTTTTTTAGCATATGTTGCAGTCTAACTATGTATGTATGTATGTATGTATGTATGAACGTATGTATATGTGTAAGTTTATGATGCACATGTTTTGTTATTATGAAAACGGAAATGCAACGGATTGTCGCAGTTCTAGTCGTCCATCGAAATGAAAATCCCTGTCGGCAATAAAATCATCCAGTATTACAAAATATCCAAACGTTTAACTTTGCGTTTTTTTTTTCTTTTTTTTGTTATTGTTGTAATGTATAGTGTGCATACGATTTGTATTATTTTTATTTGCATGACAATTGTGTGTTTCATTTAATTGTGTATTGCATTTAAGTTGTCATATTTTGAATCAAAATAATATCGATTATGAGTGTTGTATGTTCAATTAAGAAATATCATTTTAATAATAACTTTCACAGGTTTAAATATTTTTCGCTATCGTTAGTGATTTTCATTAAAGGTATAAGGATGTATTTTAAATTGTATTTGAAATGGCTAAAAGTCTGAAAAATCTCACATTTAACTACAAATTTTAATTTTTTGGAAACTCTTTTTAATTGCATTTTAATAGCACAGTACAAGAAAAATTGCCTCAATAATTCTAGCGCAAAATGAAAGTGTAATAGTAGTCTTATAAAACACTCAAAGTTCGAATTTCGGTTTTATAGCCTCTTGAATTTCGAATTTTTCGCAGCACTTTTTCAATAAAATTGGAAATAAAAAACATTTGAATTATTTAATCCATATGTTATGTGTTTTTGTTATTTTATAGTCCCTTTTACGTCCATTTTTCTCATAATATTGTATTGTATTTGACTTGACCTGTCTAAACTATGTCTAAACTAATGAATCTATTAAAATGAAACATATGTATATCCCTGTAAGAAGTAATGACTGGATGCCACGCCCACTTTTTTTAAAAAGGGTACCTATACCTATATATATATAAATTTAATGTGGATTAACTTAGTAACATCAAGAAAGTATCAAAATTTATTTACACTGAAAGTAGGCTAAAAACTGTGCGTGGCATCCAATTTAATTTTTAGTTAATATCTTTCTCCAAAAAATACTTTATATATGTGTTAATTTAATTTGAACCTTAAAAAAAGATTTGTTTACAAAAAGTAGGCGTGGCATTTTTATTAACATTATATTCTATAAACCTTTCGGTTTACAGAATATATATATACATATATATGCACTAAAGATTAGTTAAATCGGTTGAATAATCTGACAACACATATGTTGCAAAAAATTTTATTATGAAAAGTGAAAGTGGTAGGACATTAAATAAAAACCTTACGTAATATCTTAGAGAAGCTTTAAATTTTACAAAACAACAATTACCCGTACATACATTGAAAATTACTGATTTAAATGTTTTTATTATTATTTTCACATATAATGAAGAAGGTGCTCCAAAATATCAGAAGTTAAAGAGTCCGTAAAATCAAAATTGGAACTAACTTTATAAAAGCCTTTGGAGATTTTATTAATTTAATGAAATACTTTCCTTTCGCGATTAAATTATGGTGGCAGTATTTAATGACACAAAATTTGTCGCATAATGTAATTTAAAATTGAATTTAAAAATTATAATTTCTTTTTTTATATTCAAATTTAAAAAAATAGTATTAAAAAATATTTCGTTTTAATGAAAATTTAATTTCAGATTTAATTTTTAGATGCCTGCTTGCCAGAATAAGCCAACATACATATCGAATCAAGAGATAAAAAAACGAAGTTTAGTGATTCGCAGATCATCTTTAAACGCACAACCCACAGTGGGGCCTAACACAAAATTTTTGGTAATAAATCTTTATCTCCTTAACTACTGGTCTGGTCGAATTAATATGTATGAAATATTTCAGAAAAATCATCTTGTAGTCAATATTTTTGACTTTGAAAAATATTTTAATCTGCAGATAGCCCTATTTTAATATAAGCTCTCGATATACACTAGTCGACTGAATTCATTCTGATTTATATTTTCTTTAATCATATACATATGTGTGGGTGATAAAAATTACTTTTTTCATAAATTGTTGTTATTGCTATTGTTTGTACTCTCAATATTACTTTTCACAAAAATTTACTTTAGTTGGTTACAGCACCAGCAAAAACAACAAACATAAGCATCGTTTTTTTAAGGTAAACACCTGTTACCAGGATCTTCAATGACAACATTCACCTGAATACACTTTATATTTATGCACATACAAAATATTTTTTAAATATTGAAATGAAATATTTGTGTATTAACTATGATTATAAGTAAAAATTGTTTTTAATTTTTTTATTAATTCTTTTTCTCTAAAATGAAAAGATCAACACAGATTTATCATATATTATGCTGTTTTTGACTTATTAAAAAAAAACTCTTAACATTAAACTTCGATATTCACAAAAACTGCAAAAAGTTATAATCCTAATATACACATGTGTGGAACAGTTTTTATTCTTTAGTATTGATTTTTTTCTTTTTTAATTTTCTTTTTTTTCTGTTTCGATTCGCTTTTCTCATTTTATATTCATTTCCGGCGGTAAAAATAAATAGTAGTAGACATCCAACACACAGAAAACGGACAGTGACAGTTTTATTGAAACGTGGACAATTAATGCAACTGCTTTAATATAAATTCTATTTAGCAAAAAATTTAAATCTTTTCAGACAATTTTCAGTTTATTAATTAATAAATAAACAAGCAAATGTTTTGAATTTTTATTGTCTTTAACAATCTTTAAACTTATTTACTAAATTTATTTGCTGACAAATATGTTTCATTGGAATTTAATTTTGAAATAAAATATATTAATCATTTATAATATTTTGATATGACTAACTTATCACTAGAGAAACCACAAATCGTCGCTGTTCCGGTAAATTAAGTTATGTGTTTTTTTTTACTCAGTTCTCAGGAGTGCGAAAAAACTGTTTTATTTTGTAATTTAGCAAATAAGTCTTTGAAACTTATACGATTAGCTGGATACTTAGTAAAATAACCACATATATCACGTAAACAAAAATCGGGATTATTAGCTACAAGAGAGCAATAATAAAATCTTTCAAAAAAACCACACAAAACACTTTTTGCTAATAATTTTTAATAAAGTAATTTTTTGATTTAAAATATTTGTAGTTATGTTTTGGTTCTATAAATTTTACATTGAAATTTGATAAAGTTTCCAAGAAATTACTTATTTAATATAGATATGGATTCCTAAGAATTAATTAAATTTTTCTTCCAACTGTTCCTTAATATTAATAAGTGTATCTATAATAAGTGTATCTATCTATAATCAGTTGAAATGTAAATTGCTGCTACATATTGGTGTACGGTCTTTTATTCCGATATATTTTCATAAAACGATTTTTTCCATTTTTTTATAAAATGCACTAAAATATAAATTAGAAATAAACAAAGTTAGAATGTTATATTCCGCTTGGCCGAATCTGTTATATAAACCATTTGCAGCTTTTTGTGACATCATAGTTTAAAATTTTACCTTATATGGAAGGTAGGGGGACCACGCCCATTTTGGTTTTCCGAGTTTACATCGATACTCGAACTACTTGTACAAAATTGCTTTTGCTTAAGAGATATCGTCGGAAAAGTATGATCTGGAGTTACGGCGGACAACCTGTTTTTACAGTATTTGTCCCATAACTTTTTTGTTTATGAACCGATTTTGTTTTTTGGACATAGATCGACCCAGAATATTACCGGGTCCTGGATTATAAATATTTTATGGGATCTTAAACGATTTTTTCGGAATATTACATATGGAATAACATATCCAAACCCATCTTTTTTGATGGAGGGTATAAAAATAAAATATTAAATTATTTTTTTAAAGTTAATAAAAATGAATAAATTAGTAATTTAAATCTTATTTAAAATGTATGGAAATCTTAATGGAAATCTTCAAGAATGTAAACTGTTAACTAGTATCATAAATGATATGATAATTTTAAATATATGAGGAATTCTTTTTTTACGCTTATCTTTAAGAAACCGACCGTAAACGTTAAATATTATTTTTAATTAAAATTTTTTTAACTAACTTCTCATGCAATTATGTTAACAACACTTGGTGGAGTAAAACAACAAAAAGTCAAGATCTAAAAAGTTTAAAAATCCCAAAAAAATTTTTTTTTTTTGATTCTTGTAATCGAGGATTTTAGCATATGTAAACTACAAACAAATAGGCCAACTTGTGTTTAATCAATTTGTCGTTGACCAGTATTATATTATATTGTGGACAAGTGGTGAAACCAAAATTTTCAAAATTTTATATTTTTGCAGTTTTTTCATTAAGAAATTGTTTCGAGTATTGCAAAATAAGGAACGGAGGTTTATCGTTTTTGCAATTATGAATCATTTGAGATATATCTCATTAATGTGCCATCAATAGTAACGCAATAGGAGATGCCCAAACTTGAGGAGAAAAAACGTGAATGGCTCCTAGAGGTGCTCACAGTGTAATTTTAATGAAGCGAAAGTATCGCGTGATCAAAGAAGTTTCCAAATTACATTCTAAAATCATAATGGTGCGATAAAATATTAATTTACAAACATTTTATAACTCTTTAAAATCGATATAAAATATTTCGTACTTTATATTAGCATTTTTTTTTAACATTTAATGTGTTTATAATAAGTAGATGTAATTATGTTTTAGTTAAGCGAAAAATGGGTTTAAAGAAAAAAATTGCATAAAGGTATTTAATACCTTAGATCGTGGTGTTTTTAATATTTAATAAATCGTCGAGGCACACCCAAGGCGCTAATGGAAAGCGGTGAAAATGAATACTAATCTACAGCTGTTCTTATAGCTTATATCGGAATCAAGTGTCACTCAAAAATAATTACGCGTTTGAATTTAGTGCAAATTATAACATTTTTGGGGTGTGTATTTTTGTAATTGATAAATTTATTTCATAATTCTATAATTAATATTTCAAACTTTTTATTTATTAACATAATTTAAAGATATTTTGTTGTTACATGTATGTACATGTACACTTTGTTTTTTATTCCATATTCTAAAGGTAGGTTAAATGAGAATTATGTTCGCTATTATAAATCTTATCGTTCCTCCTATAATATGTATTTTGTATACCTTTGTGCAGGTTACATATGTGCATTTATCTTTGCACATATGTAAAATGGAATATTTACAATTTTTTAAAATTTTTGATTTTCAACTACCATAATATAAATGGTTATTTCTTGTCCATTAATATCATTTTAAATTTTGTTTTGGTTGTTCGATATTTAAAATATATCAACAAATAAAATTAAAAAAATGAAATGTTCAAAAATCACTATGATCGCGATTATCTTCGGTGTATATGTATTTTAGACATATTGATGTGGATTATATAAATGTGGTAACTTTTTAAATGTGTTCAAAGTAGAATTTTGGCAATTTTTTATATCTTTTTATCTTAAACCTCTATAACACTAACAACGTTCACTAAAAGTCATTGATGTGAGCAGATTTGTGTTTCATTAAAGCCAAGATAATATAGGTACTAAATAGCGTTGATGTGCCATTAAAAAAATTGCACATTTTTTTTGACCTTAAAAATAAACGATTTTGAAGAAATGGCCAATATGATTTTTAGTTTTTTCTCAGAAAAAATTTAAAAATATTTCATGAAAATAAAAATAAACAGAATATTTTTTTGAAAGAACAATATTATACGAAGGCGGATCAATATGTCCGTGACTTTACGAACTTCCCTCGTTGTTATATGAAATGCAAGACTATTCTCATCAAGTACCACCTGTTAGTAGACTACTGTCAAATTTTGAGCAAGTGTCATCATTTTTATTTTGCGTAAAAAATAGGATTTTTCGAGGTCCTTAAAATAGGCATTTGTTAGGTTAATAATTTCATCGTTGGAGCTGAATCTCCTTCCACCGAGCCATTTCTTTAGGTTTGGAAATAGAAAGTAGTCACTAGGGGCTAAATCCGGGGAATATGGCGGATGAGGTACCAATTCGTAGCCCAATTCATAGTTTTGCCATTGAGACTGCACACGAGTGCACCCGTGCATTATCTTGATGAAAAAGAACTTTTTCTTGGCCATATGTGGTCGTTTTCTTTTTAAATCCTCATTAAATCGGTCTAATAAGTTGGCATAATATTCGCCGTTTATTGTTTTTCCCTTTTAAAGGTAATCGATGCGGATTATCCCCCGTGCATCCCAAAAAACTGTTGCCATTACCTTATTGGCCGACAAACTTACCTTGGCCTCCTTCGGAGCAGGTTCACCCCGAGAAACCCATTGTTTCGACTTCTGCTTCGCCTCCGGAGTACGGTAGTAGATCCATGTTTCATCCACAGTTACAAAACGCTGCAAAAACTCATTCGGATTCCGGTTAAACAACTCCAAACAATCCTTTGAGGTTGTCACACGTTTACGTTTATGGTCAATTGAGAGCAAACGCGGAACCCATCTATCAGACAACTTTCTCAAACCCAGCTGATCGTTTAAAATCGAAACCACACTGCCATATGAAATGCCTATGGTATCAACAATCTCACTCACTTTTACTCTTCGGTCGGCCAACACCATATCGTGGATTTTTTCAATTAGCTGTCCAGAACGTTCAGCGTCATTTGTACTTGTGCGACCACATCGAAAGTTAGTAAACCACTTTTTTTACCATTGGAATTGATGGTGCAGAGTCCCCATAGTGTTTATCGAGCTTTCCTTGGTTTGATTGATGTTGTTTTTTTTTTCATTTTTAGACAAATATACGAGGTTGTATGTTTTGAACAGCTGTTAAACGCAAAGTAAATCAAAATTTGACAGTAGTCTTTTAACAGGTGGTACTTGATGGGAATGGTATTGCAATTCATATAACTACGAGGGAAGTTCGAAAAGTCGCGGACTTATTGATCCGCCCTCGTATATTATGTATTATTAATATATTTATACGACATTTTTGCAGAAAAATTTAGACAAATAGGAAAAAATTAAAAGAGGATATCAACATTCAGCTTGAATTTTAAGCGGAACTGTTTTCGGATTATTGCATTTTAAAGAGAATTAAATGTCAGGATATTTTTAAAAGTCTCTCCATGCACACATTCATAGTGATTAGGACACTTAAAAGAATTAATTAAAATTTATTAAAAAATATATTTTATTAATTTTTTGGAAAAGCTCTGATAAAATATTGGTGAATATTACATTATCTACTACCAGGGGAGTAACTTAAAAAACGAAAAATAAAAACGACCTCGCAATGATTGATAGATTGAAGTTATATTTAGAAACCAAACACTTAGATTTATGTAAAACTTCGTTTTAAAGAAAGCTTTCCTTTAAAGTTTAGCTGGCAGATTTATCTGCATTTTGAGCTATATATGTAACTAACTGTACATTTTCGATTACAAATTATTTAAAAGATAGAGTTAGAGAGTTTAATGTATAAATAGATATATAACAAACAACCATACAAGTCCAGTCATATACTCATACAAACATATGTACGTACATAAAAACATATCGTTTAAAAATTAATCTTTCCCATATAAGTATGACATGCGTTTACATCTGTGTGTATAAGAGAATTGATATTGATGTTTTTCAATTCATGAATATTTTACATAAACACAAATTCGAATATACAGGCATTTATACGCACACGCATATAGGCGCAAAAACATCCTGGTAATATTGCGAAACCACAATCGTCTAGTCCAAGGTTTCCCAAATGTGAGTCCGTACCAACATTCCAGGGGGTCCGCGAGAGACCGAAAATGGGTGCGGAATTATTGTACATGACATTTTTTTTCGGCATATAAGGGTGGTTAAACTGTAAGGGCCGATGTTGAAAAAGCCAAGCTTTTTTCCGAATTTTATTTGACATTTCTCTATTTCAGACTTACTCAATTTGAACCATGGAGAGATACACAATCCAACAACGTGTTAAAGTTATCCAGACTTATTATGAAAATGGGCGTTCAAATCAAAATGCATATCGTGCACTTCGTGATTTTTTTGGTCAATTTGATCGTCCAAATGTGCGTACAATCGCAAAAATCGTGGAAAAATTCGAGCAAACCGGGTCTGTAGAAGATGCGAGAACACCAGTGCATGCTCGTACAGCTCGTACTGCAGAAAATATTGCTGCTGTTCGCGATAGTGTGGCTGAAGAGCCGTCCACCTCAACTCGTCGTCGTGCCCAACAATTGCACCTCTCACGCTCGTCGTTGATGAACATTATACATAAAGTCTTGCATTTACACGCTTACAAGGTGCAATTGGCTCAAGAACTAAAGCCTCTTGACCATTCCAAACGTCGTGAATGGGCAGAATTGTGGCAAGAAATGGCAACAGTGGATGATCAATTTTCGAAGAAAATCATCTTCAGTGATGAGGCACATTTTCACCTCAGTGGATTCGTCAATAAACAGAATTGCCGCATTTGGGCGAATGAGAATCCAAGAGTGATTGTCGAAAAACCAATGCACCCACAAAGAGTGACTGTTTGGTGCGGTTTATGGGCTGGCGGCATCATCGGGCCGTATTTTTTCCAAAATGAGGCCGGTCAGGCAGTTACTGTGAATGGTGTTCGCTATCGTGAGATGATAACGAACTTTTTATGGCCCGAATTGGAAGATATGGATGTGGACGATATGTGGTTTCAGCAGGACGGTGCCACTTGCCACACAGCTAACGAAACAATGGCTCTTTTGCGCAACAAATTCAATGGCCGTGTTATCTCACGTAATGGCGATGTCAATTGGCCGCCAAGATCATGTGATTTGACACCGTTGGACTTTTTTCTTTGGGGTTATTTGAAAGAAAAGGTGTACGTCGATAAGCCAGCAACAATTCAAGAGCTAAAGGATGAGATAATTCGGCAAATTAACGGCATAGAACCTCCATTATGCCTCAGGGTCATCGAAAATTTGGACCATCGGATGGAGGTGTGCCGCCGTGGTCGCGGCGCCCATTTGGCCGATATTTTATTCCATACATAATTGAGTAATACCAATATATCATAATAAAATAAAATTACAATAATTTCCTAAATAGTTTGTTTTATTCAAAATCAACATCGGCCCTTGAAATTTAACCACCCTTTATAATTATGCCAAAGTTGTATTCTACTGGTGCCAATCATTTGTATGGGGAAAAATGTATTGAAGCTTCGTACAATATATCAATGCTAATAGCAAAAGCACACAATTGATGAACTTGTAATAAAGCCTTGTTTTGTTGACGTTGGGGATATAAAAAAAAGTCATGATAACTCTGAAAAAAAAAAAGAATTAATAGCATGCAGTATAATGAAATCACTGATGTTTCTAATATAAGTCAACTTTTATTTTATTGCAGAAAGTGAAATCAAGGAAGAATTATTGTTTACTAAACCTTTGTCTACGACTTCAATAGGTGTACAGATGGAGTCAATCATGGTTTTTAAATCACTTAAATCTCACCGTGTAATCTACCGACAAGAGCTTGCTGCGAAACCTTACCTGATATATTTGAAAGTGCTTTTCAAACTACTATAGACATAGTAAATTTTATAAAAACTAGTGTCTTAAGAAATAGAATTCGTAAAGCCCTATATGTGGGACATAAGAAGCTGCTACTTCATATCATTGTTAGTTGGATTTCGGAGAGAAACATGCTGAAGAGATTATACGAATTAAATAAAGACAGGAGTAGACATTTTCTTTTAAACAAAAATAAAGATCTTTATAAAAAATTTGCAGCTTTTATATATTACTTTGCTTATATCTCTAAATTTTTCGAGACGTTAAGCAATCTTAAGATTAAACTAAATATATTGAATGAATTTGATTTAACAAATGCTTATATATGCAAACTTTCTTTATGGAATAGACGTTTTTAATCTCCTCTATCAAAATATTCCTCATTTCCACTGCTTAAAGATATCTTGTATTCATCTGATCTTCAAAAAGAACATTTAAAAAGTATAATAATATACATACTTGGATTCACTTCACGATGAATTTTCTCGATATTATCCGAAGCTTAAAACCAATTCTTGCCAAAAAAAGTTTACTTTGTAATCAATTTAACATTCAAGAGTTGTATCTACATGTTTCGCAGTAAGTACTTGCGAAACTAGTGTTTGGATGTGGAAAATAATGTAAGATGTGTATTGTCAGAAATTTCTCCCAATAAAAACAAAGACATTTTATTACATTTAAAATGTTTTTTTGTTTATGAGCTTTAAAAGTTTTTTATTTTTTATATTTAATAAATAAATGAATTTGGTAACGCAATTTTATTTAAAATAAATACCTTTTGCGTTTTTTAATATTTTTCATTTCTACTATACTAAAAATCAAAATGTGGTAAGAGGTCCGTGAAAAAACAAAAATTTCTAAAAGGGTCCGTGAAGCATGATGAGGTGGGAACCCCTGGTCTAGTCATCAGCTTTAGTGTCTGCCTATATGTCTGCTATGAAAAATAACATCAACAACAGAAGCAATAACAAAAAATATGTATGTCTATAGATGAGAGCCAACCCCTTGATGTGCTATTTTAAAAATTATTTTACACAAAGTATCATCAATATCCTTTTGATAGCCATACATCTTTCATTTATCAAATAAATGTAAGCTTAGGCTACAAAACTTTGTAAATGAAGACACATTCTCAAGTACTAATACATAGCATCAGGATATAGTGAAAGATACCAAGAGAAGACCTTTTCCAAAGGAATAGCTAAATTCATTTCATGGTCCAATATAAAAGAGTCTTCCTGTATATATATTACAAAATTTCTCAATAAAAATGTTTTGTTACAGTGTTTATGAAAACTGACCTAAGCAATTATAGGTAGACACGCTGTCATTACTCAACACATTTTGTGTAAATTATTACTCACATGTGTGTGTGAGTACGGATATGTTATAAAATCGAAAAGATTTATCAACATTATACATAAAATATTTTATCTAAAATGTACATGAAAAATGTACAAATATTACATGCAGTAGTTTTTTCTTCAAAAGAAGATAAATTCTATACAAGATTATAAACTTTTCCTTAAACTTATTTTAAAATAAATTGTTTACACAATCAATTTACTTCTCATATTAAAATTAAACAGGAAAACAATTAAGTTTAAAGCTATAATTAAAAGAATGCATTTTTATATTTCAAATGCACTTGAAAAAAAATTAAATGTATGTACCAAAAGAAATAATTACAAAAAAAAGTTTGATTTACATAACGAAAATCTCGGTTTTGATATTTGTCAACACAATTATAAATAAAGCATACAAACATTTATACACACTCTTCATTAGTAAAAAAAAGAAACCAACAATTCGTACAAATATTTGTATTCATACCTAATACATATATATATATATATATATATATGTATTATTTCAAATAAAATGTTAAAAAGTTTCATATATGTTAAAAAAACATACTCGGTCATACAATACAACTTGTTAATACAAAGTTACATTTTATTTCAATACATACATGCACACAATGGAAATTGACATTTTTCGTATCCGTCATTTGATTGCAAATACAACAGAGCTAGTAAAAGTGCAACAACACCCTCACTACTATATACATACGTGAATGTATATAGTTGAACATTTACACACACCACTTTTAATATATGGAAGATAAATTTGTTGCCAATCTTCCAGACAGCACTTATAAGTGACTTCTAGATGATTGTCCGAAGATTGTTTGAAAGTTACAAAAGCAAAATACATTGCTATTGCGCATTAATCTTTCATACGTAACCTCTTAGTGACTTGTAGATGATTTTCAGAAGCCTGTACGAAATTTACAAAGACGAAATACATTTTTACCGTTCCTTTATCTTCCAAAAATATAATTTTGAAGTCAGTTCTGGAAGATAATATGACTAAAATTCGAATTTAACAAAAACAAAGGGCATTACTATTGCGCATTAATCTGTTTGGCGTGTGTAAGGAAGATTGTCAGTTTTTTTTTTTTTTTTTTTTTTAAGAAAACAACACAATAAAGAAGCAGGTAAAATCATTTATTTCAGTAATAATTTAACTTTAGTACAGTTTAGTTGTGACATTAAATATAAGAAGAAGAATTTTCCTGATAATTAAGTGTTAAATAGTCAACGAATCTTCTTTTCTTTTTTAAATGCACCGGAATTCATCAGAAATTTTTCATGAGGATTTTATTTTATTCTGTTATGTAGATGTGTGTAATAAAAATAATTATGAAATATTAAAAAACGTTAATTTTATTCTAAATACAGAAATAGTTGAAGTACAAAATTATCTTCTAGGAGAGACTAAGACGACACTTCAGTGACACTTCGAGACTTCTTCGAGACGATGAAGATGATTTTAATGATACATTGACAATAGTTTTGACGATGAATTTCAACTACTAGAAGATTTTTTTTAGTGAATTCCGCAATAGAAAATGTTTGGATTGACATATCCATAAATACATTGATGGGGAGAGAGACAAAAGGAGTTTGTATCAATTCCTCATTACGACATTGTTACAATATTCAGCTGCAACGCTACTTTATTTATGCATGTTGTTTTTGTTGTAGTGTTTTTTCCGTTATTATGTTTTTTGTTTTCTTGGTGCTATTAACCTGATGGCATGTGTTTTCAATTAGCAGCATCTGTAATATTTATTTATTTTGTATTTACTACCCATTGCTACTATAATATTATACATATTTACAAACATTTATATACATATCGCTCATTTGATTTAAGAACGTCATAACTCAAAAAACTAGTTTTTCAGAAATCGCATTCAAAGTGCCATTTATCTTAATAGAAAAATTTACGGAAAATTTTCTTCTCAAACGGCGTCCATAAAAGATATTTACGTATTTCTCCTCCATTAAATCAAATTTCGTTGTTTGAGTTATGACGTTTTTGAAGTAAATGTGCGACATATATTTTTGTATGTATACGGCAAATACTATACAAATATAACAGCAGCAGCTATAAATATTACAGCAACAACATAAAAAAAGTGGGCATAAATCAGAGCTGAAAAGTATTTGAAAAAATACCTACAAAAGTTTATCACTTTTAAATGTTTTTTGTCTTTAAATTGTTAAAAATAATTGATAATGATTTTCATGGATAAGTTTCATTATTCGATGGACAAATAAATTAATTAAGTCCAAGGTTATAAATACAGTAACAAAAACAGTACAAAAGACTGAAAATATTAATTAAAAATTTTAATTTAGTCAAATCAATTATCCTTTACGCAATATATTGAACTATAATTACTGTATAAATATATGTATAAGAAAAATAAGTATTTTCATTATTATGAAGTTTTTTGAAGAGCTTAATGTAGAAAATAATTAAAAATATTAGTATAATTTCATTATATTAAATTATGTTGCTGTAACACAATTTGAACAATAAACGCTCTACACCATTCATTTGGACAGAGGTTAATAATTCTTTGATATTCTTATGGACGATAATTAAGAATTTTTATTATCTCTGTTTAAAATAAGCACCAGGCAATTAAATACTTTGTATTTTATTTTGTTTTATTTAAAAATTTAATATTTTTATGAAAATTGAAAATTGTTTTAAATTGTACTACATGATTTTCAGGTTAAGGCACATTTACATAACTACTGGTGGCATTAAAAAAGGATTTTTTTATTTTTAATCTAGACATTTTATATTTTACAATTTTTAGTGTTTACTTAATTATGTATTTGAAAAATTTTAAAAAAGAATGAATAAAAAAATAATTTAAAGATTGGTAATTTTGGTATTTTAGTCCAACACATTTTTTTTATGACAATTTTGAAATCCAAAATAGAAAGACCATAAATAATTGCATCATTACTAAATTAAGTACATTTAATTGAAATCTATGTATGTTAGATCAATAAAATGAGTTAATTTTTCAGTTTACCTTCGTAAGTAAATATATATGTATATGTGTGTTACAAATCCTATTAATATATTAGAATGCTTATCTATATGTGTTGTAATTGTGTATGAGAATAAAAGAGATTTTTTGTTCGCTGCTATTGCTTCTACTACCAATAAATGAATGTATTTGTTTTTATTGCGTCGTTATCTTTTTTACACTTTATGATTCTCTAGCCACATGATTTAGCTTTTATTTCATTTCTATGTAGTTAAGTTTCGTTTTGGTTTGGTGTGGTTTTACTTTATTTGTATGTATTATAGTTTTCTATTAGTTAAGTGCAAGAAATATTATACAAAACAGTTAAAGTAAAAGTATTCTTACAGTGTAAATCTTGGTACATTTAATTTAACTCTTAAGCAATTTAAATAGAGAAATAATTTTGGCTTTTGTATATTTGCTCCTTTTCTAGTTAAAAAAAAAACTAGTCACTTTGTGAAAATTCTTTTGGCACTGACTGTATTGTATTTATTTGTTGCTTACATTCGCCATGTTTTGCATGTTTATATGAATTTATTTATTAGAAAAATAAAACATTTTTATTTTTAACGCCTTAACAATAACTACGAGGACTTAAATTACTGGTTGACCACTTCTTTTATATATATATATATATATATATATATATATATATATATATATATTTTTTTTTTTTTTTTTAAACTAAAGAACAAATGGTCGTGAAAACAAGATATACATGTATTAAAAACTTTAAAGTACAATATTTTCTCCAATTATTTTTAAGTCACTAAATAGTAATTTTTATTAACAGTATTCAAATACACAATAGATATTGTCGTATGACTTGTAATTTTCTTTGAAAATTTAAAATTTTAATTATTATGTTATTTTAACTTTTAATCTTTGTTGACTGTTTCAATTAGTTATATTTATATGTAAACCAAAAAACGATTAAAAATTAAAAAAAAAATGGGTTTAGAATTTAGAAAGCATATACATAAAAGAGCAATATTTTTTAAAATAAATTACTTTTTAAAGGTCATAAAATTTTCTTAAAATACATTTAGAAGAGTTTGGCTTAGTTTTATTTGAAATAATAAAGGGTTTAATTGATATCTAGAATTTTTTCAATCAACAATAGTTGCCTAAAACAACCAACAATGTTTAATACGTAAAAAACGTGCACACATTTAGACGTACTAATTTGGAAACCTTAAGAAAATAAATGTCCTTGTAAACATTTTCCAAAAATTATATTTTCCTATTAAAAAAGGTGAAAAAAAATTCATAAAAATTTTAAAATAATATATTCACATTTTTATGGCATAACAATATGGCGTAAAATTACTTTTAAATTATTTGACATATAGAAAATTAAAAATGTATAATGTTAAATATAAAATATATTTAAAATTGCTACTTAACTCAAAAAAACTGAACACATGTAAATAAATCTGTAAAGGGAATAAAAACAAATTACTGCAAACAAATTCTTTACTTTTAATTATATACAAATTAAATTCTAAAGGATTATGTGTAGGTGTTATAACATAGCAGACGCATCCGGTTTTATATACGAAAAGTATCTGCTAAGCCGGAAATTAAATTTTTTGTTTGCATGTAAATATTTGTAACATAAACAATTTTGCAACGTAGCTTGTTGACCAACTAAGTGTATATATATATATATATATATATATATATATATATATATATATATATATACGTGTGTGTGTGTGAGTATATGTATATTGTCAACAAAGTTTACCACTTGAACAATATCAAACATTGTACTTTATTAATGTCTTTATTTTAAGTATTTTAAATTCATAACTGCACATAAGAAGTAACTACATACAAATTATTTTAACATTATAAACATTATTTTCCTATACACGTACATATGAACCAGTATATTCGTGTATATGTGTATTTGTTTGTTTGTGGATATGTTTGCATATCTCCTACGTCTAGTTTATGAATAAAATACAAAATGGAGTAAATATGTGTTATTGGTATTAAACCCACTTGACCACAAACTTCGATAGTGATATCGCCTTCGAATAATTCACTAAATTACTTTGAAAAAATAACCTATGAGAACGTCTATCGTTTTGAGAATGAACTCGTAGAGCTCATCCGTCGTTCAGATCGTTGCAAAAAATTGATCGATATCGAAGGTTCGCTTATGATATCTATATCGAATCTTTCGCGTCATTGATAGCGAAACGAGAAAATGTTTGATAGAGATTAGGTTTTGATATCGAAAATTGTTCGATATCAATATTGCTAACGAATTAAAAGCTTATTTAATTTTTAAAGTTATGTTTTATTTTAAAGTTAAGTCAATACATCTAATAATCAAAAAATGGAACAAACCTACATTATACATAATTTAAAAACAATTAAAAATAAAATGAATAAAGCTATGTTCATAATAGTTTTAATACTTTAAAATTTCAACTTCCTAAGACAAACAGAACAGCGTTATATGCTCCCAGAGTAAGTCATCAAAAAGTTACTTTCAATTTTTCTAAAAGGTTCTTAAAATTAAACTAACTTCATAAACTTTAAAGAACAGTAATTTATAAACGATCAATATGAACCATGCCTCAAGAATTATATGCACAGATAAGAAAATACGTAGTTTTTTTTTTTTTGAATCTTAACTATCGAGAAATTATCGAGTAAACTGTGATGTTACGAACATTCACTAATTTCTTACTTCAGGTCAAGCGGGAAAACTACAAATATTTGTTTAAATGTTGAATTAAAAACAAGACAAAAAGAAACAAAAAAGAGACACCACAAAAGCACAAAAGTATGTAAAAATGAATGGTTTTATTTTATTTATGCATATATATGGTAGTTATTTGTATGTAGTAGTGGTAGTCGAGTTAAAAGAGTTAAGTTATGCAAGCTATTTGGTAAAATACGCTGTGTTAACAATACAAAAGAGAAACATTTTACTTGCAAAAATATTGCTGTATGAGAAAGAATTTACAAATCCACATATATATTCAAACAATATAGATACCCAGCGGTAAAAATGTCAACGACTCCATGGTGCAGGCCTTTTAGAATGTCTATTTACACCTTCTATAAGACTCTGTTGCTAATGTTTTCCAGCCTTATATGGTAAGGCCTTCAAGAATGCCTTATCCTTGCCTCCGACTACCTTTCTCTTAGAAGGAGAGTAAGAAGCGGTATTTTTTTATATATCTAGTTTTAAGCAACAACAATTCTATGCATAAAATAATACTCCTCTCTTAGACAGAAAGAAAAACTACAATATTTTTTTGCTTTAAGAGAAAACAAAACCATTCAGAAACCGTTACAAAAATAATATCAAAATTCAAAGCAGAAATTCCAAAACAAATAATAAAAATTCATTTAATGCTTTGTTGGAGTAGGTTGTATTTTTGTAAGTTAATTTTATTTTTTATTTAAAGTTTTTATTATAGGTATTTATTAAATTCTTTATACTGTATCTCTGTACTTTTGACAAAATTAACAAAAGCTTAAATTTTTTCAGGAGAGTTAAACAGTTAAAAAAAAAAATGCAAATTTTTTTACAAATTGTCTTATCTCGACTTGAGATGTTTTGGCAAAAGTTCAGATATGTTTTTTAATACTGATTTTTTTTAAGTTTTATATAAATAGAAAAATATTTTATTAAATGACCTGCTGTTCACGTCTGTTAGTAGCACTTATCAGAAGGTCTGCTGGCAGTTTTTATTGAAGAGGTCTTTTAGAAAGGCCGCATTGGGTCGCGAATGTGTAAGCCCTTGCTCTCAATGATATCGCGTGTAAAAAAATCCATGAAAATGGAATACAGTGAGAAGCTCTTCTGGCTATAAAAAAGGCCTTCTAGAACGGTTCTTTACCCATTCTTTTTACCACTGGTTATAAAACCACACTCATATATACACACACACTTATGTAAATATTTGAGAAAAATTGTATACTGTATTTGGTTGTTGGTGTTATTACAGTTATCTGAGTTGTGTTATTTTGGTTTTGGAAAGGGTACAAAATACAGACAATTCATGGACTAAAAGGATTTTGTTCTCTATGTTAAAAAATATCCACTTAAAAAAAGATTTATGCAATTTTATTTGCGTTTTTTTTTATTTTTTGCTAAAAAATAACCAAAAAAAGAAAACTCAACAAACTAAACGAAAAATATATATGAAAACACAACTTGAGTTTAATTCTTAAAAGAAATACTTTTATGAAAGAATATGGGTTATCATCTTTTTTTTGTCATTTATTAAGGACCTATATTGGATTAAAAAAAGAAATTAAATCTAAACGAGTTTAAGTTTTATGTTTAAAGTAATACAAACAAAGATTCTATGGTAAATGTTTTATAAAAATGAACATACTTTTAGTAGCATCTAAACGTGTTTTATTAAATGTTTGATTGTATCATCTTTGCAATAACTCAATGCTTTAGTATAAACATATTTTTTTTTTTTTATATAAATGTATATGGATTAATATTTTCAAAATAAAAATATAATTAAATATTTAAAATGGTCTTTTTTTCTTCTTTTCTTTAATCTCATCTTTGATACTAAACTTTTGCTAAAAAAACTTTTTTAGTTTTTGTAAAATGAAATTTAATTATGTATCCATTAAATTTTATGTAATTTAAAACTGCTGTTGTTTTTGTTTGTTAAGACAAGAAAATATTTTTTTAAGTTGAAATTTGCATACATACTTACTTATATATATATACATATTTATATATATATATATATATATATATATATATATATATCCACATTCATTCACAGATTTTAAAAACTTTTTTAAAACTTTAACACTTTTTACTACTAATAGAATGTAAATAAATGTGTATGAACACAGCTTAGTAATACATTAGGGTGCTTCAGAAAGTAAACGGTAATAATTTAGTAAAGCTGTGAACCAAATTATACAATTTAATAATTTCTTTAAATCTTAATATTTATTTTTAAAATGTAGCCCAATAGTATGCCAAATAATTGGAGAAATGCCACTTAAAGTGGTTTAAGAGTTTTAAGCAATATTCATAAGTACCACTCAAATGTTAGTATATCAGTGTGTAAATAAATGTATGTGCTTATATCAATTCATTTAACATTAGAGTGGTTCAAATTCATTTATCACTTAT
Organism: Protocalliphora azurea; assembly: GCA_932274085.1. Classification (NCBI taxonomy): domain Eukaryota; kingdom Metazoa; phylum Arthropoda; class Insecta; order Diptera; family Calliphoridae; genus Protocalliphora; species Protocalliphora azurea. Next base: position 81,525,832 of record OW026520.1, read on the forward strand.
TAGAATTGGAAAAATGTTCAACTTTAGTTTAATATAAAAATGTCAATTAATTGCTTATGATTCATTTAGACAACAGATTTTCTGTTTTTTTATAACTGTTTCGAAAATTTTTCGAAACCCATTCAATATTTATTTCCATAAGACACTGAATCACTCTAATGCAAATGGAATGTATTTATAATACTATTACAACAGATTTCCTACTTTATCGATTCCAGAACTTTTTTCGTTAGGTTTTTTTTTATTTTTTTCTTTTTTCAAGAAAACGTATATTTTACATACAAAAGCACATTTTATGTAAAATAAAATATTGAAAAAGCAAAAATAGCTTAGTAAAAGTAAAAAGCCCTTAAAATGTACTTGTATAAAAATATGAGTGTATTTATAAAAATAATATATACAATAAGATACATCTAAATATATATAGAAGACTGATAAGTAACAGTTTAATATCCAATAGAGTTGTTGCATTATATTTTATTTTTTTTTTCCACCAATGCCCTCAATATTGACATTTTTATGTGTAGCTCAGCTCCTCCATTAAAAGGTCTATTTGAATTTGAAAAAAAAAAACAAATAAAAATTTTAGGCAAACAACTAACTAAATGCCACAAATTCCAAAAAAAAAGAAAAAAAAAATACTGAATTGATACTTATTTGTTTTATACCTTTACAACAGTGGGGTAAAATTATTCGTCTTTTTGAAGAAACCAGTCTTCGAATAGTTCGAATAGTTACAATTTTGAAGAAACCGGTTGCCGTTTTTGTAATTCCGAAAAAACCGGTTAACCGTGTTTTTTTTTTCTTTTGCATAAGTAAATATTCTATATTTCTCTATAGAGGCTCAACAAATCTTATGACTCAAATTAAAATTTATTAAATGTAATTATTTTAAAAAACTAATATTAAGTAAGGTACCAAAATAATCATCAAAAATGAGACGAAGTTTTATATAATATGTACAGAAAAACAATAACTAAATAATATATACAATAAGATACATCTAAATATATATAGAAGACTGATAAGTAGCAGTTTAATATCCAATAGAGTTGTTGCATTATATTTTATTTTTTTTTTCCACTAATGCCCTCAATATTGACATTTTTATGTGTAGCTCAGCTCCTCCATTAAAAGGTCTATTTGAATTTGAAAAAAAAAAACAAATAAAAATTTTAGGCAAACAACTAACTAAATGCCACAAATTCCAAAAAAAAAAGAAAAAAAAAATACTGAATTGATACTTATTTGTTTTATACCTTTACAACAGTGGGGTAAAATTATTCGTCTTTTTGAAGAAACCAGTCTTCGAATAGTTCGAATAGTTACAATTTTGAAGAAACCGGTTGCCGTTTTTGCAATTCCGAAAAAACCGGTTAACCGTGTTTTTTTCTTTTGCATAAGTAAATATTCTATATTTCTCTATAGAGGCTTAACAAATCTTATGACTCAAATTAAAATTTATTAAATGTAATTATTTTAAAAAACTAATATTAAGTAAGGTACCAAAATAATCATCAAAAATGAGACGAAGTTTTATATAATATGTACAGAAAAACAATAACTAAAAGCTTGTCTCAATATCTTCAAAATCAATTTTTTTTTTTCGAAATACTACTACTTTAAAAATAAAGTAAACTATTGTTACAAATCGTCATCGAAAATGCAAAACAACATAACTAGGGTTTGGGGTTCGAGAATTCCCGGGCGGTAAATCCCTTCAGAATGCTCTCGGAAATTCTCGGAAATATTTTTAAATCTTTCCTGGAAAACCGGGAATTAAATATTTTCCTAGTTTAAAAACTCTATAGCAAAAATTTTGCTATTTTTAAAACCTTATATCAATGAAAGAATGACGTTTCTCTAAACATGATACTTGCAAGAGATTAAAGCATATAATACAACTAGAACGTTATCTGAGAGGAACGTTAATGTTGCATGAATTAGTTTTTTGACTATTGAATTAGATTATTTTCTATCAGATATCTATACATTTGTTTATCTAGAGATTAACGAATTTACTTACAAATTATTTCACATGAAATTTTAAATCAACTTTATTTTTGTCATGTTCAAATTTTAGATACTTTAGTTCTATTATAGATTTGTTGAAATGAATATTAAATAAGTTAAATAAGTTAAATTCAATAAGAATATTAAATAAATAAATTAAATACTATCTATACTATCTATACTAACTATTATAAAAAATTAATTCGTTGGGAGATTTTTCATTCTAACACAATATTTTCTTTTGAAACAGTATCTTTAATCCAAGCAATGGATATGTAAATGTTAGATGTAAATGTTATAACTTCAAATATTTATAAAAAAAAAAGTAATCTCATGTTGTATTTATACGTATATGCAACTATTTTCATCGAATTCTTTAACACTATGATTGTTCCGAAAAACATTGTTGCGAACTTTAGTATTTTCCCGGTTTATGTTTAGTAAGAATTAGTAAAAAATAATAATAATTTAAGGGTAATAAAGTGGAAATATACTGCAAGCTATTTATAAAGAAATTTATCTAATAGATTACTGTATATTTTTTTAAAAATCTGAGTCACAGTTTTTAATACAATTTACGAAAGCTACTAATTTTATTTATATAAAATGAAATGAAATATTTATTTTTTTTATCTTAGAAACAGCGTTATACTTTTATATTATTTAATTTTTCGTTAATTTAGTACAATTTATAACGTTTAGTTTTGTTACATTTAATAAAAAATAATAATTTCCTTAATAAGAAATCATGACACTTTCTCTACATCTAAAGTTTTAGAAAATTCGCCGGAATTCACCGGAAATTGACTTTTTCGTTCCCGTTTCCCGGGAAAAGAAATATTGCGGGAAACCATAAACTTAGCATAAAAATTTTCAAATTCGGAGCTTTTTATGGGATATATTTGACTTTTCCTAAAATATATATGATTACAAACTTTCAGAAATACATCTCCAAAAATAACGATTATATTTTTTTTATATTTATTTATGAAATTCAAAAACATTACATTTGTTAAATTGTTTTAAACGAATTTAGATTTTAAATTACTAAAGATATGAAAGCTATTAAAAATTTTGGAAAAAATGTTATGAAAAAGAACCAATTACAAAATTATTCGTTTAGTAAAATAAATTTCTCTTTTCTACAGAAAACAATGATATAATTAAAAAATAACCATATAATGAAAATATTCAGACCACACTACTATTTCATTTGCTACCAAGAAAACATCAAAAAAATCTTGTTAATTATAATTTTTGCTATATTTTATATTGAAATTAGGTTTTTTTTTTTTTTTTTGGTTTCAGAAATACACATCCAAAAAACATACCCTACATACATAACTTGAAAAATATTTAACGCAAATAAAACAAGTGAGGAAGTTATAGTCAGTCAAGCCCGACAATATGATACCCTTCACCGTTGCGCCTGTACCTCAAAATGATTTTCGAGATTTTCGGAATTGGGCCTAATCTAGGACCTATGACCATTTGTGGACCGATCCTTATGAAATTTAATGCTATGATTTGTGTCTATATTAAACTTATTTGTATCAAATATTATATTGTCAAATACACTACTAACTTTCTGGAGTTATCAACCTCAGTTATTATATTTAATTCCAGTTTACAGAAAGACACAATATATTTACAGATTTCAGTAAAGCTTTCGATAAAGGAAATCAAGATTTCCTATTGTTCTCCTGTTTTCCTTAAATGGATTTCTATATATCTTAAAAATAAAGAGAAAGAAAATTCATATATAAAAAAATCTTAATAATATTTTACCATTATATGAGTATTACAGCTTATTGATCTCCCTACTCTTGATTATAAATAATTAATTGGAAATAATATAAATAAATAAATAAATAAATATATATATATATATATATATATATATATATATATATATATATTTATAATCTCAAATCGTCCAACTAGAAATTATACAACTTTAAAAATCAAATATTTTCTAATCAACTATTCCCACTTCGATTCCATTCAAAAATTTTTATCCATATATTGATTTCTCAGTAAATCCAATCCGCATTAATGGGAATATTTTTAATAGGGTCTACTTGAACTTCTTTAAATAATAAGACTTTATTGTTGAATGATTATGAAAAACAATTTATTGTAAATAGCTTTAAGAATAATATGTAAACAAATCTGTAAGAAATTGTTATTTCGTTAGCTGTTAAATAAATATATAAATGAAGACCGTCATTTATGTTGGATTTATGCAGGTTATTCCGAGGGATCATTAATATGGGGTTACGTGAAATAATGGACCAATCATAGCCAATTTCAATAGGCTTCGTAGTTATGCCAAGATAATCATATGTGCCAAAATTCTTCCAATTATTTTCAAAATTGCAACTTGTACTTTGTGCACAAGATTTATAAATTTAAATCGTGATTTTAGAAAGTCTATTTTCCGCTGTAAAGTTATGAGAAGTGTTTTACGTTTTTGGTAACGAAACATTGAATTTCAAAATTTTATCTTAAACTATATTTGTAAAACATAACAAGAAATTAACTTTGTGAATATATATCAGTTATCAAATTTACTTAATTTTCCTACGAAAACTATTATGAAATAGTTTTTGTAACATGTTAAAACCTCAGCACCATAGTGTATGTTTTTTCACATAAAAAATAAAAAAACAGTATACTATAGTAGTTGATGTAAGTTTTTATTAAATAACATTAGTAGAAGACATTAGAAATACTTGAAAAATAGCACTAAAGAATACATATTCCATAGAAAAACAAAAATATGCTAAAAATTGTTAAATTGGGATTAAGTTATACAACACATACATTCACAAAAATGCATACATTTAGAAAAGATATAATATACATGTAGTATATGTTCATGGTAGAGATTTGAAAGTTTTCTTTTTATTTTTTTTCAAAACTTTTTTATTTTATTTTCTCTAAGCGTAATTTATGCCTTATTTGCATATGTGGCTTAAATATATGGATAGATGTTGTTGATGTATTTTGAAAAAAGTAAAACTAAAAACAAATTTATTCAAATACCCAATATTTGTTTTTCTTTTTTTCTGATCGATTTATGGCCGTGAACTCGACTATGAATTTAGAGCGGTGATGCTGGAAACAGTTGTTTATTCAAGTTTAATTAATTCAATATTTGATTAATTGTTAAAAATTTATTTACAAACATACACATTATATATATATATATATATATATATATATATATATATATATATATATATATATATATATATATATATATTTTATATATATATATATATATATATATATATATATTAAATAGATAAAGCTTAAAAAGTATGCTATAAAATTAAATATTTCAAGGTATTAAACAGACAATTGAAGAAAGTGAAATGAAATGTGGTTGGGGCATTATGGGATTGTGTTGATGTTTGTAACGCACAGAAAAAAATCTCCAACACCCATCTTAAAGTATAAGAATCACTTTTTGAGTCGATCTAACAATGTCCGTCCGTCCGTCTGGCTTGCTGTCCATGTAAACCTTGTGCACAAAGTACAGGTCGGAATTTTGAGATAATTCAATGAAATTTGGCATGTAGAACTTTCATGACATAAGGACGAAGCATATTGAAATTGGTTGTGATAAGTCCATTATTTCACCTAGCCCCCATACAAATGTCCTCCCGAAATAGGGGTTTAACGATCGAAAATGCCTTAAATAATGCAATATTTTTATGAAATTCAATATAAGGAAGTTTTGTATAAGTATCAATCCATAGCTCCCATATAAAACCCTCTTCCGCAAATCATTTTAACATGCATAAATCACATGCACATGTTAGTATCAAGTTTATATTCGACACAAATATGTTTTATATAAGTAGAAATCACAGCGACAAATTTTATGGGGATATCCCATATAAGCTCAATTTCGGGAATCACCCTAAATTTTTGAAATAAGTTTTTAGAACAAAATCTAAGCGCCTCTTTAGACCACAGTAATCTTAAGTATACTGATTAATTTATCATATGTACATATCAAATTCTTTTTTGAGATATAACTACAAACTACTCAGTAAAGTTAACCTCATTCCCTTTCTTCTTTCTATTGCCTGATTCATAATAAATGATTGATTGAAATAAACTTTTCGACATTTTATGACAAATAGATAAACCTTATGTTTGGTTATTAACAATACACATACATCCAGTAACAAACTAAAAAGTAATCTACAATCAAAAGGGAAATCTATTCACAAATATTCAAAAGTTAAATCAAAAGACAAAAACAACAAAAAAAATGATTAATTAAAGAGAAATAAGGGGATTAAAAGGGATCTTTGCTAAGCTGTTATTTTATTTTTGAAGTAAAAACAACATTTTCATAATTTTTCAAAAAGTATACTAATATATATGATTATGTTTTAAACATAACTTTACTTCACAAAAAAAAAAAAATTATAGTTATTTGCAATTAACCTATGGTGGGTTCAGATATCTAACGTTAGCATATGGTGAGCAAATTTAGTTAATGCAAATGTATTTAGATTAAGAAGGAAATATTTTTCTTTATTCCTGTGCATTGAGTTAAAGTTCCAACAATCAAACAAAATATTGCAAATTTGTGTTCATAATAAAAGTGATTTGCTTTTTTACTTTTGATTAAATAAACAAATGATAGCAAAGAGTTATTGAAACTAAAAAAACAATTTATCCAATAAAAAGTAATAAATCGAAATTAAAGATTTGTCAAATTAAGTCGTTCGTATTTTTTGGGATCTGTTACGCGCCCTCGTCCCAAAATCATTGGTATTATTTTTAGATTTTAGCCAAATTTTATTGCAATTCTTTTCCCTTCTCGTTACTCGTACCCCGCTAAACTTTTAACAAAAAACTAGAAGTATCCAATAAAGAAAATTAAGTTTTAAAGATATTTGATTTTGGTAGCTTTTCTAGCAACTTTTTATTATTTGTATAAAATCAAGGGATTTGCGATTTAAAAGAACGTTGTGAACAAGATTTTCGATTAATCAGTCCTTTGGCGGTTTATTGCATAGAAAACAACTAGAAGTCCAACTCTTATAATTCGCTTAAAAAAAAAAAAGAAAAAATAAAAATAAAAATACTTTTTTCACACGTATAAAGTAGTTGTGAAGAAAATTCTACTACATACAAAGAGTTTGGTTTTTTGAAAGATGAGTTACGCTTTTCCTTGAGCAAGTTGGACTTCTAGTTGTTTTTTATGGTTTAATGAACATTAAATAATTTCCGCCGGTCATGAGCTTTCATTAATACACGGTTTGAAAGTATTCTATAGTGAAACGGGTATGATTTGTTTTCCGCCACAAATGACATCGAACAGTGTATTCATCAAATCAAATGAATCACTAATTCCATTACTTAATTACTTGTTATCTTCCTGTTGAAAATCGGGAATAGTGGTAATTTTTGGCTCCGTTTACGTTGACGTTTGTTAGAATGTCAAACATTATTCACTGCTGCAACCATGATGCGCTCAACTCTGCTAACGATTTTACTAAATTCAGATTTCGAATCCAGTCAATTCGTTCAGTTATTTAAGCATATAAATCATGATAATGAAAACAGTCGCCTGTGTGAATTTAATACCAGTTTGCCCATTTTCCCGAGTCTACTCGGGAATAATATATAATACTCGAGTATATAACATCAAAAAGTCGCTATGATTACACATTGTTCTAAAATGCTAGAATTCGGAAATTAGAACCAATCTTGAAAAAGAAACAGTGCCCCAAATTACATGAAAATTAGTTCTCATCTGCTCACTTATGTAATAGATAATCGAATGGTGTTAAAATCTGAAAGAGCAAAAACATGTGGGTTTGGATGCGTTAATAACGCTGAGTGTGTATGTGTGTAAATTTATGTATATGTGAGAACACATTTCAAAAGTATCAATAGCTTGTACAAGTCTAAACCACAAGGACAATCAACAATTATAATACAAGGACTATCAGGATAAACACAAATTGTATTCGGTTGCTATTACTGATGCCGCTGTTGTTGCTGTTGCTGTCTACGTAGACAATAACTACATTATTATCCTTTTTATACAATTGTATACAGAAACACATATTTCATACATACGCAAAGTAGTAAAAGTGAAACAATTCTTGATCCACTATTTTATGTATTGTTATCATTATGTGTTGTATTCACTGCTACTTACAACAGCATGCCAATGATGCTTTAACTATTATCATTGCCACAGCTATTAAAAGGCTAAAGGCCTTATGTGTCTGCAACATAAATATCTGTGTGTGTGTCTGTCTGTATGTATGTATGTATGTATGTATATATGTATTTATGTATGTATCTATGTGTGTGTGTGTGTGTGTGTGTGTGTGTGTGTGTGTGTGTGTGTGTGTGTGTGTGTGTGTGTGTGTGTGTGTATGTATGTATGCATATATGTATTTATGTATCTATCTATATATGTATGTAAGTATATATATATATATATATATATATATATATATATATATATATATATGTATATATATATATATATATGTATATATGTTTTTATGTATATATCTTTTTTTTCTATTAGGCAGGTGGAAATCTGTCATAAGATAAACCATGCCACTTAAGGATCAACGGGTTATGTCGTATTCTTACCGACTAAAACCACATCCTTCGTCATCCGTGTGCTCTGCGAAACTGTCTATTACGATATTCAAGGCAAGGCCGGATAGGCTGAGTTAGCCTCTATCGAGTTTGATAAAAAGAATTTTCTTCTTTCCTCCTACATCCTTAATTCCTTGTGCATATCAGCTACCTACAGCTTCCCAGTGTTATTTTTTTGCTTATCATTATATTGATGATGTTCTCAGCATTTAACTTTTGAACGACTTTTTCGTCTGTATATTCTCGTGCTTCATTAAAACGCGGGCAGTAGAACATGACGTGCTCGGGATCTTCAACTACGTTGGGACAGTAGCGAAATATCGGCGATTCGTCGAAACCTAACCTGTGTAGATAACTTCTATAGCCTCCGCGACCAGAAAGAAATAGTAATTTATTATTATTATTATTATTATTATTATAAGATACTATAATTAAGTATAGTAATTAATTTCTCCGTGTTCTCTATTCAGCCAAACTTGAATGTCTGGTATGAGTCTGTAGGTCCACCTTCCTTTTAAACTTCTTTCCCATCGATACTGCCATAATACTATTGATGTATCTCTCTCTAGTTTACTTTAAATACCAGTAATATCTTCATCTCTTACGATCATATATACGTTTGGCTTCGTCGGGTAGAATGTCTATTGGAATTATTCCTGCAATGACAAACGCTGCATCTTCCGATGTTGTCTGAAAAGAACTGCCTATACGCAACGCACATAGGCTATACACTGACAGGAGTTTTTCTGCAACCGATTTTAATTTAAGGGCTTTTGACCATATAGGAGCCGCATAAAGAATCAGCGAGCTTACTACCGTGGTAACTATTTTTCTCTTAGATTGCCGGGGGGCCTCCTACGTTTGGCATCATTCTTTCTATTGCAACTCTTAGGCTTGATGCTTTCTGACCTACATATTCCATATGTGCTTTGAAGTTTAACCATGAATCTATAAGAACTCCTAGATACTTAAGGTTGGGTTTGAATGACACTTCATACTTCCCCAACTTGATCCTTATGTTTTCGAGTTTCTTACGGTTTGTGACCAGAACGACTGCTGTTTTGTGCTTTGCTAATTCAAGTCCAGCACCTTTCATAAATTTTCCAATTATTTGGGTGACATCGTTGGCAACCATCTCTACTTCATCAATATATCTAGCCGTGACCGTCACGGCGATATCATCCACGAAACCTATTATATTCGCCTCTTCTGGTATTTGTAACATGAGGACATCATTGTACATGATGTTCCATAGCAAACTCCTGTGGAACGCCTGCCGTTATATCGTATGTCTGAATTCCATCATCTGTATAGTAGCATAATTTTCTGTTCGTGAAGTAACTACTTACGATTCTTGTCATGTAATTCGGCCGAGTCTAAGTAGCGTTTCGATTATAAGTCCCCAATTAGCAGAGTTGAATGCATTCTTCACAGCAAGGGTGATAACAGCGCAATACTTTTTCTTACCTCCTTTGCCCTCTATTGCACCTTGAGCTATTTCTCAATGCTAGATTTCACTTTACGGAATCCATACTGTCGATCCGATAAACCTCTTTTAGTTTAAGAGCTTTGTTCGGTATATTGTCCGGACCTAGAGCTTTTCTGTCCCCTATTTTTTTTTTTTAGCAATCTGGGTTATTTCCTCTTCTGTTATTAATGGTATGTTTTCTGTATATTCTGTTATATTTATTGCGTATCTATCTCTTTGATGTTCGGGAAACAGTGTCTTAACTATCTTATCCATTAGGAGTGGACATGTCGGTTGTGGGCATTTATTTCATTTAAGTCTCGAAGTGACTACCCTATAAGCCTTTCGCCATGGGTCTGAGTTTGCTTCAGAACATATCTGTTCGAAGCTTTTTCTTTTGCTTCTCAGAATTGCGTGCTTAAATTCTTTTCATGCTATTCTATATTCTTGATTTACTTCTTCAAAATAAACTCTACTCTGGAGCGCTGAGCTCTTCTTCTAGCTTTAAAGCATGTCTTCCGCAGATTGTTTATTTCATTATTCCGCCAGTATTTTGGTTGTCGCTTTTCCGCCATTTTACGCCTTAGCATTGCAGTGCCACATGTTCCTTTAAGTTTAGCTATTATCTGGTTTACTCTGTCCACAGTGGTACCAATTAGATCAGTACCCTGTGAAAACTGCTGCATAAAAACCTCTTCATCTAATTTTTTTTTTTTTAGTCCAGCCCACATATTAAGCACTATATTTGTTTATACCATGTTGTGATCTGCTACACCTTTTTAGCGAGAATTGAATAGCCTGGTGGTCGCTGGGTATATTGATCACTTACTGACCATTCTACGTTCCTTGCCAGTAAGGCACTCATGAATGTGAGGTCTACTATGGAGCTCAGTCCCCTAGAAATAAACGTTGGTTTATTACAGTTATTTGATAGCACGAGGTCAGACCCTGCAAAGGCTTCAAGTAAGATACGTCCCCTTGTATTCATATATTTGCTTCCCCATTCAACTGCCCATGCATTAAAATCTCCCGCTATAATTTTTGGGTTGTGTTGCTCTGAATCCCTTACTATGCGGTCTAACATTAGTTTGTACTCCTCAATCGTTGCACTTGGGCGGGCATAGTAACATTATATATATATATACCTCCAATTTTGGCTTTTACGAATCCTTCTTCTGGTTCCTGTGAAGATTCCTCTATTGCCTTGTTTCCACAAACCCACATAGCCGCTTTACCGGACCTGTACTTCACCCACAACGTATTGTTCATGTTTTTGTATTGTTCGCATATGATGGCGACATCAACACAGGTTTCGCAGATAATGTATATATCTATCTATGTATGTGTGTATGTATGTATGTATTTATATATAAATCTATGTATTTATGTATAAATCTATGTATGTATTAATGTATTTATGTATGTATGTATTTATGTATGTATGTATTTATGTATATATGTATGTATGTATGTATGTATGTATGTATGTCTATATGTATAAATGTATGTATGTATGTATGTATGTGTGTTTGTATTATTGTGATATTTCTTGTCTTTTTGGTCAAGTTAAGTTTTTATTAATAGGCATTATTACATTTCTTCTTCTTCTTCTTCTTATGGGCCTTACGAGATTTATTTAAAAGCACATGAGTTGAAACGTCTTACAATAGATACACTCAAATACTCATATATTTATTAGCAGTTACCAACAGCTGGTTGTTGTTAGCAGATATAGCAATAGCAATGACAACGGCAACAACATCATCATCGTCATCATCGTTGTCCGTATTTAATGTCAATTTAATTTATCCAATGCTGACTTTCTAAAATTCTTATAAAATACCATCTTAATAATATTACAAATAAAAGAAAAAAAAAAAAACGTATAAAAATAAGCGCAAGGAATCAACTGCATTATTCTTAGAATCAGCAAAAAATTGCCATGGGTTACCAAAAAAATAAATAAATATTAAGACTTTCATTTTCAATTACAACTAATATAAAATAATATATACCTAAATAAACTTATATAAATTTCTTAAACATAGATAAGACATTATGTATCTATGTAGTAGGTATGTGTATCTAGTAATTAGACCATTAAATATTTAAACTTTTGAAACTTACCTAAATGTTGGTCAACACGTTTTTTGGGTTTTTGCACTGATGCATAGGGATCACTGCAGTAATCTTGTCTAGATGGATTTTGGCTATTACGTAAATTATGATATTCATCACCGTGTTGGCTAGGGGTTGCTGTTAATTGAGGATAGGGTGCATAATCGTCTACGCCACCATAACCTCCATGTGTTAATGGATCATAGCCATAGGTGGGTTGTTGTTCTACATAATTATTGTGAGACACTGGCATCATATTCTGTTGATTGCCTGCGGCGCCGGACATTTTCACCTGCCACAAAGAATCTTGCGAATTGACACTGCCACCATTGTTGGAGTTCGAATAATTGTTTTCAATATAACCCATATTAACCCCTGCACAAAAAAGATGAACATATAATGAAGTGAAAAATAATTAATTAGTTTTGAATGTTTTATTATTTTTTGACAGAAAAATAAAATATAATAAATAAAAATCTTTGTTCATTTTGCAGAAAAAGTTGTAATAACTTTAATAATGTTGCTTTTACAAATTAGTTTATTGCTTTTAAAACTAGTATTATAATTTTATTAATTTATTTATTCAAACGTTAATAATTTGTTCAGTGATTTAACTTCGCTTTTCTTTGTCTTATTTTTCAGTAGTTTGAGTAAAATTAACTATATAATTTTCTCTGAAAGTTGTTGCTTTTAAGATAATTTTTTTTTCTTTAGTTCAAAATAATTGAAATAAAAAGTACAAGAAAAAAAAACTTTTCTTTTTGCCTTTTCTACAAATATCATAGATACTTTTGAATTAATAGCAGAGTTTAACAAGGATTAAGCAGCAAGTAGGATAGCACATTTATAGATTTTTCTTAAGTTTTAATTTGAAAAAGAGGTCATAAAACTAAAAACGTCCTGGATTGTAAAAATAAAATATAATTTGAATTACTAAACAGGACTAAAATAAAGTCACATAAAAACTATAAAACAAGCAAATAAATCAGTGTGAGTGAAGAGTATTAGACACGGGCACCCCACTTTAAGTGATTATTTTTTTTTTAATTAACAAATACTTGGACAATTTCAAAGGAACATTTTATCACTTTAGAAATAATGAATCATTTAAAATTATAACTGAAAAAACTTGACTAAGGTTTTATATATTATCATTAATAATCTTCTGTTAAGAACCTCATATGTTATACACACTTATTATTTAGCACAACACATTTAATGTAAAATAACACTGTGCGATAAATGGTAGGGGGCAGTGATCGGGAAGAGTTCAAACTACCGGGGAAAGTTATATCGGTAAAAAAGAAGTTATACGTGTCCCGGCGTTTCGCTGGGTCACGTCTAGGAATCGAGATATATCGATTTGAAGTTAGTAACTATCATATAGGGGAAATTGTGACAATTCCTTTAATCTGTTCAACGTTTCGCTACATAAGCAACAGTTTCGCAGTTATAAATAAATGTATGAAAAAAAAACTATTTTTTGCCTAAAAAATTGAATTTTTTTATTTTTAATTCATAAAAAATCCAAAACGGTAAAAAAAGTGTCAAGTCCTATTACTTTCACGTAAAGTCACATAACCTTTAAACAAAATGAGACATAGATCATGAAAATCGATGGACGCGTTTCGCTTTTATTCACAATCGATTTTGACTGTCGCATAGTGTAATTGATAATAAATTGTAAAATTAATTAATTTTATTGTCTTTTCAGTAATCATTTTAATAACTAATTGAATTTTATTTAACAACAAAAAATAACAAGTAGAAGAAAAAATTTTCTATTTAATAGCTCATATAAAATATTATTTAAATATATAATGAAACGCATGAGTCAATAAACATTTTATAACTATATTGGCACAGTAATGTACACATCATTTATAATTAAATAAAATTAAAGCAACATTTGAAGAGAAAATTTCAGTATTAATGAATTATTATAAAACTGCAGGTATTAGTGTATTCACAAAACCGGTTTTCGAAATATTCGAAAAATTCCTTAAAAGAAAAAAAAAAAAACGGTATCACTAAAAAAACGGTTAACCGATTTTTTCTAAAAATATAAATATTTACAAAATGTTTATTATTTTTACTAAAGAAAGTACACTTACAGCACATGTTATTTGTAATGACAAATAATATAAAAATAAAATGCCATATTGCTCTTTTGCAGCTAGCAGATTATGCTAAAAAGTTGTATTTTTTTTTAACTATTTACTGAAGTTTAGCTTATTTTGGGCGAGAGAAATTTTTCTTACTTTTTTCTGGGCTTCAAATGAACCAAAATGTTAGTTAGCTATTTAACCGTTTCAAACAATTTTAAGAAGTTTGGCATCGATTTGTTATAGCATACTTTTGCATATTTTAGTCTTAACAGCATATTTTAGGTTTAGCAGAATACTTTGTTATATTTTCATAGAAAATCGTTATTTTAGAGCATATTTCAGGAATTTAAATGGCATATTTTTGCATATTTTATACTTAAGAGCACTATTTTGCATATATTACATTAAAGAGAATAATTTTGAATATTTTGCATTTAAGAACAAAATAGCATATATTTCAGCCAATTTAACTTTTTACATAATTTGCATTAATAAAATTTTTGATTTACTGTCACATGTGTTTTTCAAATCTGCTTATCTAATAATTTCCTTCCTATCAATTGATAGAAATGTTTCAATTTCCTTCCACTTTTTTTAGAGCATATTTTTGGTTGGCCTGCTTATGACAAACGTCAAAACTAAAATTAACTTTAGCTAGATTTTGTTAATAAAAATTAGTTCTAATCAATTAAAAAATATAAAAATTTCAGTTCTCAGTACGTCTGGTGTTACTCCAAAAATAAATAAGAATTTTTAAAAAACTAAACTTAAAGATTTATCGGATAATAATGTAAATGAGAAATACTTTTAAATAATTTAGGACCTGATTCAGTACAAGATAATTGTTTACAAATTTGAAAGAAAATTACTCAATAACCGCTTGAAAAATTTGTAATTTTCTAAAAATTTTATTTTCGAATAATTTGATTGTAGTAATGAATCGGACCCTAAATAAGGTTCCCTGAGCAAATGTTAAAAATGTGAAAATGTTTGGCTATAGTAAAAAAAGTAAAACTGGTTAACCGACAGAAAAAACCGGCATGTCGAATAGATCGCAAACAAAAATTATTCGAAACCGGTCGGTTTTTCAAAAAGCAAAAACCGGTTAACCGGTTTTTGAATACACTACTACATATGTATATAGGCATTAATTCAACTTGAATAAAGAATACAAAAAGCATTTTAATTTATTAAAAAATAAATAAATAAACTCAATAAATTTCTCAAAAAAATTTTGTAAATAATGTTTCTTTCAAATCTTTTCTTTAAATGTAAACATTTATGATCATAACTAAAATTAGGCAATATATCATATAACTTTCATTCAACACATATACAACACTGTTTTCAATTAATTAAACAGATTTTTATATTTTTCACTACTAAAACTTTTATTTAAGTAAAGGGTGGCCCGAAGTGTCTAGTTTTTGCCCTATAAAAAAAACTAATGATACTAATGATAAAAATTATTGTTGGCTTTTTATGCACTTTGGAATAATTTGCGATTTTGACTCATAACCTCACTTTTTAATTTGGACATATGCTAATGTATGTGCTACACAGAGCTTTTCAGTTAAATTCAAAATGTTTGTACAATATTTTTAAGTATCGGATATCTACTAAAATCACATTTATTTGGAGCATAAAATTTCTTTAAATGGTTTAATTATAGCGAAAACATATCTGAACATCTTTAGCATAAAAACTACACTAATTGAAATTTGGGAACGTTAACCCATATATTACAATGACTGATCGCCAGAAATAGCGAAACAAATTAAGTACTTGACAATCTGTATCATCATACAATTTTAATTGTATTATATCTCTAAATTTTGTAATTTAGAAATTATCCGTAACATACCAGCAAATAACTAACCGAAAGGATACAAACTTTTTAAGTAATTTAAAAAGATTATGTCCAAATATATCTTGAGATTTGAATTGCTCTAAATAATACAAAAACTTGGGCCATCATGCTCAGAATAATTTCTGTGCTCCAGGTTTTGCAATTCTTTATAATTTATTGATCAATTATGTTCAATAGTTAGAAGGCATTCAAATACTAATTTAGTAATATATAAGTGTATATAGTTTTTAATATAATTTACCCTTATTTATATTATAGTGGTCAATTTTGTTCAAAAATATTAATTATTATTACATTAATTTTATAAACTTGCACAATCAATTACTCAAATATACAATTAGAACGAATTACTTTTTTCATTTAATAGCCAAATCTATACCAAATTTAAAATATATAATTTTTTCCCAAATGTACACATAAGAATTATAATTGGCTCCATTTTAAATTAAACCATACATTTTTTCCAAAATGTCCAACATTTTTTTCTCCCCTCTTCCTATTTTTGTTATATATACGACTCCGACCAGTATAATATTTTACGTACACATTATTTGGACTTATATCATTTAGGTTGTGAAAGAATTATAAAAATATATTTATTAGTTTCTGAGTTATTACATTTTGAAAATGACAAAAAACATTTCGTACCACACTTTAATAAATTTTATATAATTTTTTCCTGTTATTGATTTGTTGTTTTCCTTTTATTTTAATATTTTTTAAAGCCATTTCATACTTTGTGTCGGTAATTATTTTATTATTTGCCTTAACAAATATAAAAAATTAAAGAAAAATATAAACAATGTTATACTGTGGATTCGTCTTTTGTTTTTTTATAATTTTACATATGTAATAAAAACATAAAAACTGTAAGTGTATAAAATGTCATAAGGTTTTGTTTATTTACTTTACTATGACTACAGCACACACACATGAACATGTGTTTTCGTAATATGTATTTGCTACTTGCCTCTACCTTATACACGCTGCTAGTACTTTGCAAATGCCACTCTATTACACTTAAGAATACAACTACTGCTGGAGCGGCACAACAACTACCCTGCAAACATTTTCTATTGCGGAAGTCACTAAGAAAAGTCTTCCAGAAGTTGAAATTCATCGCCAAACCTATCTTCTACAAGTCTCGAAGAGGACACTTCTAGCAGTGTCGAAAAATAGTCTTTTGAAAGAGAATCAGATGACGCTCACAGAAGTATCGTTTTAGTATCTTCTAGAAGATGATTTTGCACTTCTACTATTTCTGTATTTATAATTAAAATCAACGTTTTTTTATATTTCATAATTATTTTCATAATGTTGCATTTAGGGAACTCCAAATAAAATCATCATTAGTAACTTCTGTTGAATTCCGATACCTTTAAAAAAATATTAATAATAATTTTGATAATTAAATAATATTTAGATTACCTTCTATGCAAAGAATTCGAAAAGACATTTCTACAAGCAAAGTTTGGACTTTTTATAAAATATGCAAATATTTGTCAGCTTAATGGAGGAGTTTTTTTCAAAAATAAATTTAAATTGTGAGAAAAGTATGTTTTTACTAAATAAAATGTTTATTAATTAATAAGATTTGCTTACTTTTTTATAATATCCTTTGTTGATTGTAAAGCACTTAATTATCAGGAAAATTGTTCTTCTTATATTTAATATTATAGCCAAACTATACTTAAGTTAAATTATTACTGAAATAAATAATTTTAACTGCTTCTTTATTGTGTTATTATCTTTTTATAAAAAATTGACAATCTTCCTGATACATACAAAGAAGATCAATGCGCAATACTAATGTATTTTGTTTTTGTAAATTTCGTACAGACTGAAAGACAACTGGAGGATTGGCAACAAATGTATCTACCAAGTGTACGAAGGGTACTGTTACAACTACTATACTCTACATACTTACAGCTGTATGTGTTTTCGTATTTAGCTGTTAGCATTGTAATTTAATTAAAAAGATTTTTCTTTTCCACATTTTTAACAAAAAAAAAAAAAAAAAAAAAACAAAATATATATATAGATATATATATATATATATATATATATATATAATAATATATACACTGCCTGCCACTTGAATAAGGAATCACATTTTTTTAACTTTAGTTACGTATATCTCCTAAACTAAAGTTCAGAAAAAATTTTTTTTTGTGCAATCAAATTTCAAAGCTTTAGTTTCCTGCAGAAATAAAAAATATACATATTTTGTTATACTAAAATTTTGCATTTATTTAAAGACATGTATTTCTGTGGTACTATTTCGTATGTCACTTGAATAAGAAATTCTTTTAATATTAATCAGGAAGGCTATGATTTGAATTTCTTTCAATATAAACGTCTAGAGAATTTTTAATTTAATAGTTTTTAAATAGTTTTTATTCAAAATGGGACGTGGTAAGGCTCTTAATAACTCTGAAAAAGAAAAAATTTTGATTTTGAAATCTCAGGGTCAGTATCCGGTCTAAAAAGCCAAAAACATTAATAGAAGAAAGACAGTTGTGTACAATTATTTAAATAACTTGGAAAGATATGGAAAAAACATGAAAGGGTGGAAGAAAATGGCAACAACTCTAAAAGAAAGACGAAAAATTCATAGAATTGCATCAAATTCTGCCATGTCGGTATCAAAAATACGTGAAAAAAGTGGAGTCAGTGCCAATCTAAGAACAGTGCACCGTATTTTAAAGTCATGCCTATATATAGTCCGACGAAAACTGCAAAAAAAAAAAACACCACTTAATAAAAAACGCAAATCACAACGTCTACAGTTTGCCAAAAATACAATGACATGGTCCGACAAATAGTTTAAAGTTGTATTTTCCGATGAAAAAAGTTTAATATTGATGGTCCTGAAGGCTATAGCTATTACTTCCATGACCTAAATAAGGAGGAATTATTTTTGAGCCGCAGACACAGCCGAGAGGGCGGAATAATGGTATGGGGTGCCATTTCGTATTATGGTACCATAGAATTGGTTTTTGTATCCAACAAAATGACTGCAACGACTTACAAAACATTCTGGAGGAAGCATTTCCAAAATTTAATGATTTCTTTGGACCCATACCTTGGATGTACCAACACGACAACGCTCCGATTCATACCGCCAGAGCAGTAAAACAATGGATTAATCAACAAGGTGTTCAACTTTTGGATTGGCCCCCATATTCACCAGACCTGAATCCAATGGAAAATGTCTGGAGTTGGCTTGCAAGAAAAGTTTATGAAGGAGAAAAACAATTTGAGACGATAGAATCCTTAAAGGATGCAATAACGGAAGCATGGAGTTCAATTTCGCTAAATTACTTAGAGTCATTATACAAGTCGATGCCACATCGCATTTTTGAGGTTATTTCTAAAAATGGTGGCAGTACTCGTTACTAATTGAATGCTAGAAGATAATAACTTACATTTTTATAACCTAAAATTTGAAAACAAATTACAGTTTGCTTACTTTTAAAATATTCCTTATTCAAGTGACACACGAAAAAGTACCATAGAAATACTTGTCTTTAAATAAATGCATAATTTTAGTATAACAAAATATGTATATTTTTTATTTCTTCAGGAAACTAAAGCCAACACTTTGAAATTTGGTTGCGAAAAAATTATTTTTTTCTGAACTTTATTTTATGATATATACTTAATTAAAGTTAAAAAATGTGATTCCTTATTCAAGTGGCAGGCAGTGTATATTTCTGATATTAAAGAAAAAGTTATTAAGCAGCATATGTCTGCAGCATATATATATATATATATATATATATATATATATTCTTTCCTCTGAAACTAACGTCGATTTGTTCGAAAGTACGCGAAAGTATGATCGCGTAAAATTTTGCAAAGGTTTAAAGCTGAAATTAAAAAAATCTTAAAAATAGAGGTATTGCAATTTCTTAGAACTTCTTTATATGTCAAAATTATTACTGCATCCTTAATATTTATCGAAGAACATTGAAAAAAATTAATGTTATTTTCTTGCGGTAAATAGCTAAAAATATTTATTGATGAAAAAATAGTGGGTAATAATAGACATATTTTGGGATACTTGAATCAAAAAAATCAAATAAATATCAGTACTGGTTTAAAAAAAATATAGTCGTTTAAACCTTAGTGCTCATTATAATATTCCTTACAAAAAGCGCGATTTTAGGTTTTTTAAAAAGTGAATTTTCGCAAAATTTTAAAAATGTGTCTTATTTAGTGATAAAATAGGTTTTGTAATTTTAAAAACGAAAGTACAACGCCATATATATAGGTATTTTTTGAGGTTAAGAGCATGTTTCTTAGGCTATATAATTATAAGTCCTCAAAATATTCCAACGCATCCTGAATTTTAGTATTAAGCAAATAAAATGCTTTCATTTGACAATATAAACGTAATTTATACCTCGTGGTGGTTGACAAAATGAGAAATGTGTTTGGAGAAGAATGCCAATTGAAAATTTGGTTCACAATTTGAAAATTTGGTGAAAATTTTAAAAAGTGCATCAAATTTTAGCACTTTAAAACTTTTTTAATGCCCCTTTGCCTTGGAAGTGTCATTTATTAAAAAAAAAAATTGTTTACGCGATATTTTTTGGCAATTTCTTTAAAAGTGGTATTTGTCAGTAGCGAAAAACATACATTTTGCAAACATTTACGCCAATTATATGGAAGTTTCCTGACATCAAAAAGGTATACATCAATCTGTAGAGAATCATTTCGACTTTAAAATTATGTTCTCTAATATATATATATATATATATATATATATATATATATATATATATATATATATATATATATATATATATATATATATATATATATATATAAAATAAAATAAAAAATCAAAATGGTTCATGACCGTTTATTATGCTGAACAGGTATAAAAGATACATTCGTTTTTTTTTTTTTTGTTTAAATTTAATTCGTAAAAGTATGTGTGTTTTCTTTTTTTTTTTTTGTTAACAAATATTTTTATAATTTATTAAAAATAAAGAAAAAAAGTACTAAAGTAACAAAAACAAAATCATAAAATTATACTTGAAGAGGTGTTTATAACAAGTTGTGTGAATGTTAAATAATCAAAATGTCTCAATTTGAATGGCTGAGTATTATTTGTACATGAAAAACGTACATTTATTAGAGTATTAGTTAAAGTTTATATGGCGCGTTATTTGAAGTGTTGCCAGGAGTCGAGAAAAAAAAAACAAGTTAAATTGAACTTTAAAATAGTAAAAAAAAAAAAAAGAATAAATGTCCCAAAAAATAAGGCCCTAAAAAGTTAAAATTTGTTCTTTGATTAAAAAACTTTTTTTCCCATTCTCATTAGTTTTTTGAAATTTTTTTAAGACATTGTAACAAGTTAACAAATAAAACATAGACCAACTGCCAGCAAAATCATCCATTGAAAATCCGTCAAAAAAATTTCCATACTAATTTGGGTTATATTTCAAATGAAAAATTACTTAATGTTTTAAGTGATTTTTCGGAATTTTTAAACTATAATTGATTTTTGGTTGAGCATTTCTAAATTTTTGGATGATTTTTCGCTCTTATAAGAATTTTAGAGAAAAGAAATAAAATTATAAATAATTAAAATTATGTTAAATTATGTTTATAAATAATTTCTTTGGTTAATAAAAAATAATTCTCCTAATCGATTTCGTAAGTCCATAACATTACTTGTTATTCTTAATTTGGATAAGGAAGAGCCGCAGGCAAAATTTTTCGGTAAATAATAATATAGCTTTTTTGTGCGAATAAATACAAAAAATGCTTAAATGGACTATTCTGTAAAAAAATATTCGTAATAGCTAATAAGAAAAATTTTTCTTCACTGTTGAAATACTAACATTTTAGCCTTTTTAAGGCAATTTTAAAAATCAAAAATGGCTATAAAAAAGCTAGAAGCTACAACGGAATTTTTTAAGATAAAAGCAATATAAAAGGGCCAGATTTTAACTTAAAAAGGCTAAACAGGCAACACTGATTATTTGTTAAACCATGTGATCATGCGAACAGTGAGGGACTGATCAATGGATTTTCTTTTAATTTGATGAAAAGTAGAAAACTGTTCTTTCAAAAATAAATAACAACCAAAATATCACGTTTACCAAAAATAAAATGCTTTCTGGTGATTGAAATTCTTAAACTTAATAATATTTCGTATTGCCAAAAATAATAACAAATTATGCATATTTAAATAAAAACTTTTAAACGACTTTTCCAAGTTTGAAATGTATCCTTTTCATTGGTATTCACTGTAACAGTTTTTGATTTTACAAATCTGTATACAGTGATGTAATTGTAAGAACACTTTGGTAGGTTAGTATAAAAGTACAACACACATTCATACATACATAGATATACATACACATATACATACATACATACATATAAACATATATTTTAATAATATCGTTGTTGATTTTTTTTTATTATTTTTTCCTTGCCTATAAAATAAACAAATTTATGTGTTTATGTTTGTGTGAATTTGTAATTGTACGAATATGTACTTACATCTGAACGCACGTATTGCATCGTAAAAATCGCGACAAACTGTGCATGTAATAAAATGATTTTTTGTATGAGTTTTTTTTTTTTATAAAAAACTGTTACTAAGATTTTATCTTGTGTTTTGCGGATTGTGAAAAAAAAGAACGAAACAAAATAATAATGAAATAAACACATCGCACACAAGTGAGTTGTAGTCACTTTTTTCCATTTAACACAGAAACGCTGGGGGAAAATATTAGATGATTTGTTTTAAATTTAAGAGAATTAAATTTGTTTTTTTTCCAATTCGGAAAAAATAGTGTAATTTTTTAAACTGAATTAAGTTTTTTTTTAAGAAAATATTCTTTTATAAAATTTTAATTAACTTCTTTTATTTCATTTCACTTCACTTCTTTATTAAAAAAAAAACTTGAAAAGAACATGAATATTTTTAATTCTTTTTTTACTCTATAAATTTCTTTGTTTTCTTCTATTGTCTTTAAAAGTTAAAAATAAAAAAAAGTAAAAAATCAAATATGTATAGTCAAATGGATTTATTACCCTAATTGTACAATGCCATTTGTCCATAAATTAATTTTGACCACAATCAAAAAGTTACATAAGAACACGAAAATAAAATCCAAGTAAGAAAAATGAAATGAAGAACAATTTCTTACAACAAAAACAAAAACTTTATTGCATTCAACAAATGTAAGAAAAAGTGAAAAAAGAAAAGGAAAACACTATAAAATATTTAAAAGAAAATAGTAAACAACGCCTTCAGCAGCAAAAGTAAGAAATAAAAAACTACAAGAAAATACAAATATATAAAAAAAAATAAAAATAAATAAATAAAAAATGACAATAATGAATTGACAAATTCTGTTACCAAAACAACAACTGCTTGTATCACTGTTACTAAATCAAGCAACTTCTACTACCACAATCACTATAGTACAGTGTCTGTCATCTTGATTTCACAAACAAATCAAATCTACCAAATAAAGAAAAAAAAAAATAATAATAATAAATTCTGCGATTTAACAAGAAGTAACAAAACGAGCGAAACGACAGCAAAAAAAAAAAATGTCCTTGCAACCAAATAAATACATATAACAGTAACAACAAAATCAAATAAAAAGTAGGAAAAAGTTTTCGCTATCGTTTTCTACAATGAAAAATACCCCACAACAAAAACAACAATTGAGAGCAAAAAATAAAAAAAAAAGACTGGCTTGACTGTTCATACGCCGCTATATTGTAAACGGAAGTTAGATAACAAACGGAAAACAGCCATATAAAGAAAGGACGATTATAGAGTTTCCTTGTTAAAACTCACTTGTTTCGTTGCTGTTACAACTGTGCATAATTGTTATTATGGTTTCTGTTGTAGTTGTTGTTATGTTGCATACTAGTGATATGAGTATGTGGAAAAAAGTGTTAAGTGGAGATTTTGCTCGAACAAGAATAGTGTTAAAGCAAATAAAATAAATGAAGCAAAACCTTTAAGAAAAACTACATCCATCAATTATGTAACAAAAAATTCTTTGAAACAATTGTTATTAATCCTTAATAAAGGGAAAAACTTAAATCGATGTTATACTAGAGACAAACCGAAGAAGATAAAATCGAAAGACTGACTAATATAAATCAAACATATGTAAATGTTAAAACAAAACGATTGAATTTGGCTCAGTAAAATTAAAAAAATAAAAAGGATTTGAATTGAAAAATTTTACTTTTTTATGTCTTAGTAACCATGTTCATTAAGTTAAAGATATAATTTAAGTTTTAAAATGACTAAATAAAGGAATCGAGTTGTGACTTTTGATTAGATGTTATCAAAAATTGGATTAAAGATAAAATAAATGTTTCTATTTCTGTGATAGTCAGAAAATGCAACACATCTTAGCCTTAAAAATAATATTGTTATAAACTTTTTTCGAAATGTAAATTTCTTTATTACATTTTTTATTAATACAAAATCAAATTCTTAACATTTACGATTTACCACAAATCAATTTTAAATTAAAGTGAACAATTCTTTTGTTCATATAAAAATATCTTCAAATTCAATTTCTTTTAAATCTGTCGCTCTTTATTAAGTAATTAAACGTTTAAGGCCCTTACATACATATAAATATATGTGTTACAAATATGTCAGAACCAATAAGGCCATAAAAAGTATTAGTTGTCTTATTAAATATTTTCAAACTTTTACTTTTAAACTTAGGTTACAATAGAACGAAAGAAATAATGAAAAAAAAAAAAATAATAATAATAAAATAAAAAAAAATAAAATAAACAAAAATAAACTTCTTTAAAAACCATTATAATCAGCTAAAACAAACAATATGACTTAACAGGATGATGGTCGTTCCACCAGCTACATTGACAAAAACACAAACAACATTCAATAGCAACACCTCACTCTAACATCACCAACAGAAAGTGCACAATACATTTACAAACACTTATGGTGGCTGTACAACACGTACCAGAAACCAAACCAAAACATCCGTGTTGTATTTATGTACTTTAATGTATGTACTCGTATTATCTATCTAAAAAGCCTGGTTAGGATTGTATGTGAATATAGTTATGTATGTATATAATAGATGTATATAAACCATTTCAAGTGCTAAACAAGCAAACCACTACAAAATTGCAATCTCTCTTGTTGAGTGAAAGAAAAAAACCTACAAAATACGAAGAAAACTTTAAATAGTTTTTCATCTTCCAAAAAAGAAAACAAAAAATAGTTTGAACTTTGCAAAAAAAATTTTAAATGAAACTGAAACTTGGAAGAAATTAAAATGAAATATTGTACTTAATACCCTTAAAAATTGTTAATACATACAAAATTTCAACCTTTCTTTCAACATTTACCATTTTTCTCGTTTAAAATTTTTTCTTTAACTTCTGTTAGTTGCAAAAAATTTAGGTCAAAACGTTTTTTTTTTTTTTTTTTTTTTTTTTTTTAAGCCAAATAGACGTGTCGAAGGTAAAATTGACGGTTTGGAATATTAACACAAGCCTCATATTTATTTTTGGAAAAGTATTAGTAACATAAAAAGACAGCTCATATTAAATATTAGAATGTATAATTTTCAGATTCTGTTAAAACAATTATAAGAAGAAATATTGACCTTGGTTCCTTAAACTCATTTTCTGTTTTATGGTATTGATTTTTATAATAATTTATTTTTTATGTTGAAGTAGTTTCTTAATAATAAATATCACATAGACAACATTTGCTAGTTTACTTAAATTCATAAGAGAAATGCATTTGTTTAATAAAAAATAACAGTTGAGACGAATGTTTAATGGGTTAAGGTATAAAAACTTAAATACTTACTACTACACAAGTAAACAAAAACTCATACACACATAGAGAGTGAATAATGAACTTTAAGTTTAAGTTTGTAAACACTTTAAGATAAACACTTTAACAGTTAGTAGCAAGACTAAAAAAAGAATAAAAATCCGTAACATAAAATTAAAACGAAAGAAAAAGAAACCAACAGATTAAAGCAAATGCTTGTCATCTAATTAAAAGTATTACGGAAAATAGTCAAGTTTTAGAAACTAAAAACGAAAAAAAACTAAATATTGTTCACTTCGTTTCAGAACTGAGTGTAGAAGTCAAACATGCGGCAAATTGCTTAACAATCCTATTTTTTCTTGCTGTTTTCAGCATACGATTGCAAAGTACCTTAAGACTGCTGCAGGTAGTACTATTGCAGACAGTGTTGCCAGCTTTTCTCTTTTTAAGACTAAATCTAGCCTTTTTATTTTGCTTTTTCTTAAAAAATTCCTTTGTAGCTTCTAGCTTTTATAGCCATTTTGATTATTAAAATTGACTTAAAATGGCTAAAATGTTAGTATTTCAAAAACGAAGAAAATAACTTCTTATTTGTTATAAACAATTTTATTTTTAAAGAATCATCCACTTAAGCCATCTTGTGTATTTATTCGAACATGTAACAAAAATTTTCGGCCGAGGCTCTACATTATTCAAATCAAAATTAACTAAAATAATTTTATGGACTTACTAAATCAAATATTAAAAAAAATCATATAAAAGCAAAAAGTCACCAAAAAAATTTGGAAATGCTTAATCAAAAAGGATAAATGACGAAAAAATCATTTTAAAACATTTTTCATATAAGAAAATCTAAAGTTGGTATAACCCAATTTGTATGGGAATATTTTAGGCGATTTGTGACACCCTATGTTTTATTAATAAATTTGTTACAATATCTTTCAAAAAAAAAAAAAAAAAACAAAAAAAAAAAAAAAAAAACATCAAAAACTAATGAGAACGAGAAGAAATAAGTTTTTAAGTTGAACAAAAATTTTAACATTTTTTTACCCTATTTTTTGGGGCATTTAGTCTTTTTGACCTTTTTTTAAAGTTCAACCTAGCCTCTTTTTTCTCTCCTCCTGGCAATACTGAGTGCAAGTTGCAATAAGTAAACAAACATGCACTCTATCAGTTTAGTGCCACCACCATTATTTACTGAAAAATAAAGAAAATTAAACAAATTAACAAAAGTATGCAAGGAAATCAGGGGTTTATTGTTTGCTTGAGATTTGCAAAGATAGTATAAAATTCAAATGTTTTATTTGCCATTTATCTGAAACAAAAATGCAAAAATTAAACAATTGACTTAAAACAGAATGACTGGTATTGAAATTAGATAATCCTTATGGCTTATAATAGTTTTAAAATACATTTACTAATTGCCATCAAATTAATGCCATTTCAGTATGCATTTTCCTTTTCCAAAAATATAATTTCTTATTGTAGTCGTCCTAAGTACAACAACAAATTTTATGTATATACAGTTGATAATCTTAGTAAAATTAAAATTAAATTTATATTTGTTTTAATTATTTTGATTGTTTAAGGTAAAATTACAATTTTTTCAAATCTCACTGGCCATTGTTTTCGGTATTGTTTAGCAAATATTTACTAAACAGAAACTAATGTTTTGGAATTAATTTGTTATTGTTAAATGTAAAGATAAAATGTACTAATAAGACATCAGTAAGATTACCATAAATGTATTCTACTGAGTATAAACAAAATATTTAAAACTCATTAACATTTATTGTTTGTTGTTAGAGACAACAAATAAAATACATATGTAATTGTTTAAAAATAATAAAAGAGAAAAAAGAAGAAAACAATTAGAAAAATTATATTAAATTGTAAATACATGAAAGTTTGTATAGTAAGCAATGCTATACTCCTAAAATTATGCAATATAGAAACATAATTAATCTCTAGTTGTGGCATCTTTGGTTTTTAATTTTTAAAATTTAAAAATTTTTATAATTTTTACTACAACTTACGCAAAGAAGAAAAATAATTTAATGATAATTTTACAAAGTAAAAAAAAAAACCTTTAAAACATTTCCAAAAACTTTAGTCATAGAACAGAAATACAAATACAAAAAATTCCTAGAGTTGATATAATTCTATTCATAAGATAACCAAACATTAAGTATTTTTAAAAAGAATGTGTGTGTAAATGTCCCTTTAAACCAACTAGCAGATTGATATAGCATATGCTCAGGCTTAATAATAAAAACAGAAACTTTTACATACTTAATGGCTGTTCAAAAACAAAGGAATAAATGAAAACCTGAAGCACTAACAACGATTTAACAGAAAAGTAGTCTATTAAATAAATGAAATTATAATCAAGTGTTCTCGCCACAAAAGTCATTAAAAAGTAGTTGTTTTTCTCAGCTTTTCTTAAACTTCATTTTCATGTTGTAAGTTTTACAATATCGAACAAAAAAAAAAAAAAAAAATAAAATTAACTTTAATGTTTTTCTTACTTCATCATATGACACAAAAAAATACAAAATGAAAAGGCAACAAAAGATAATAATGAAACAACAAAATGACACAAATTTCCTCGGGGACTTTAAAGTCTTCAAGACAGGAAAATATAAAAAATATAAGAAGTTGTATTTTAGTGTTTGATGTTGTTTTTTGTTACAGTTATCTGTGTTGGTGTCCTTTTCATATCTACTCTTAAACCGAAATAATCACCCAGCTCATTTATTCATATCAATTGTTTTATATAAAAAATATTATTATTTTCTTTGGAATATCCTTGTACTACCACACCAAATGATTCTAGCACTACAAATAATTTACATGCAAGCTTTTGAAACAGGCTAAGCCTTATTTAAGAATTTTCTCTAAAGCAGCTCTAATTAATAAAGAAAAATAATAATAATAATAATAATAATAATAATAATAATAATAATAATAATAAATAAATAAAAAATAAACAACATTAATGTTATCTATTGAAATTTCTTCATTTAATAAGTTTTAAAAACTATAATAAAAAACGCCTTAAAGCAGTGATTGCTGGCAATATTAGCAACTTGTGATTGAATGTCATCAAAAACAAAAATTTTACCAAAAAAATTAATCGCAAAATTTTTTGTAATAAATCTGTATCTCCTAAACTACTGGACGGATCAAAATGAAGTGAATGGAAAAGTAGTAAAGGAGGACCTAAACTTTCCGAAAAATCATCCTGTATCCACCCTGTGATAGCATGAGGTAAGCTACAGGGTGTCAAAGTTGATCACCTCGAGTACGTGAACGTTTCAAAAAATCGCAACTTCTATAAATCAAGTCCGATTTCAAATATTTTTATATTTCTGTAACGTGATTGGGGAGATAAAGAAAAAACATGCTTGCTGACCTAAGTTATCTTTAAAGTTAAATTGATATTATTTTTCCATTATCTCAATTCGTCTAACTTTGAAAAATGCTCAAAGTCAGCAATCTGAAATTAGTGTGAAGAATGACATTTTTTACAAAAAATATAGTACAAATCTTTTACTTTCTTCTCAAAGTTTTGTTAATAAAATTGTTTTCTTTACATATTTCAAAGGACAAGGCTTCATAAATGGTTAATAAAAAAATTCTAAATTGATTTAGATTTGCACCCTTCATCCTCCATCGGTCGAAAATGATGAATTTTTAAAAAAACATTTCATGTTTATCGACTAATAAAAAATGTCACGCGAGTTTTTTAAAATTTATTAATGCTGCCATTTGCAAAATAAATGGTAATAGGTCTGGATCTTTCGATGAAATTAGGAACATCGATAGAGAATGAGTTAAGCTTTCAGAATATTGTTGGCTGGAGTGCGTAGCAGGTGCACGGATGGCGTTACAGTGGGCCAAAGATGACCATCTCGAGAGGGAAAAACATATAGGAGCTTGTAACATTTACAAATATACATTTCTGAATTCTTCTAAGCAAGACAAAGAAAAAACATGATATTTGATTTCAAAATTTAAATCTCTCATTTTTTCATTTAAATAATTTTGGAAGCAAAGTTTATCTTTTTGAACCTGTAAAAATTTTGATTGTTGACTTTGGTACTTCTGTGAATTAGATTAGATAGTTCGATATGATTTAAAGGTTTTGCAAAAAATTGTGACAGCCTACAGGAAAATTTGGTCACACGGGGCAATTTTTGAAAAACCTTTAAAAACATATAGTAAGATTTTATATTTTTCTCTGATCTTTACATTTATCAATTCTACGTTAACTACTTTCTTATCTTATCTGTATATTTTAAGTAACATATACAGTATTTATATATTTCTAGAAGATTTCTAAACAGAAAATATCCTGAAGGAAAAAAATTAAAAAAGGGTTTCCTAAATTTGACCTATTTTCCCAATAAATTTCCAATTTTCGTCTTAATTTCTCAAATCGCAAAGCTGAAATGAGAAAATTTTATTATTTTTTATATATAGTCTATATCTTTTTATTTTTTTTTCATAAATTTTTGCTCTCCGATATCGGTTAGAAAGATATAGTAAAAAGTAAAAAAAGAACAATATTAAAAATTTTTTAAAGTTTTTTGAATTTGTTGAAAAATTAGATTAAAAATGGGAAAATCTGGTTCTCGCAGGAATCAATTTTTTGAAATTTGTTTATTTGTTATTTTGTTATCTTTCAGAAAAATATAAATACTGTATGCATTACCTAAGAAAATTTGTATATAATAGAAAAAGAATGCGACCACTTTTTTGATAAAAAAAATCTACTTTTTTTCAAAGTTTAAATTTAAATTTTTTTGACTCCATCAATATTTTTTCAAAATTATTTCTTTACGCTATTTTGCTATTTGTTTGTAATAGAACAATAGAATATAAAAAAACATACGGGTGAAAGTTGAATCCGCTATAACCAAAAAATTTTCACCAGGGTACGTTTTAAGCTCAATGTCTCGTAAACTAAAAGTGGTAAGATATGCACATGCGAATGTTTATTGTAGATCTTGACCAGAAGAATTCTCTCATATAAAAATATTTCAAATTGATTCATAACCAAGGTGTACAATTTTGGGAACTTGAAGACCTACCCTTTTTAAGTCAATATGGTCCAAACGAAAAACTTAAACTCGCCTGCACCTCTACTATCGCAATGTAAAAATTCGTTGAAATCGGACCAACCGTTCCGAAATCTTGTAATTATTTCCATTTCATTTTTTCGATTCCACACTGTGCGCCAGTACAATTGTGTGTTACGTATGATACGCACATACGTAAATACACAATAAAATATTATATAATAGTGAATTTTAATTTTTGACACGAGTTGTTTTGAGTTTTGAAGCCACTATGTTATCTGCTTTAAAACGGCCTATATAGACATGTTATATATCAATGAATTAGTAAATAAGTATATTATTATATTAAATTTTTATATTTTAATATTTTATAAGTTTTTTGAAAGTAGACGGAGTTTTTCATGAAGAAATATTATTTTTTTTTAGTATTTGAACTTTTTTAAAAAATTGCTAATTTTTAAAAAATTGCCAACAATTGGTTGTTGAAGCTATTTGCATGATTTTTTGAAGAATAAAATATAACGCTAATATGCTTTTTTGTGCAATTAAAAAAAGTCTTTCGAAAAGTTGACTTTTCATAAAATCAGCACTCCTGCATTCGTTTTTGGCCGGGCGGGAAGCAGTTTAGTGCTAAATTGATCTAAATATATGAAACATATATTTACTTGCTTGAATTTTTTTTTTTAATCGATAAACATAGATTGCAAATCTAAATCAATTAAAAAAATAATACTGACCATATATGAAGCCTTGTTTAAACATTTTTTCATTCGGGATGTATTAGAAATTACAGATTTTTTTGTTTTGAAATTTCCTAGATATACTAATTCCCGAAAAAATAAATAAAGTCGAGGAAAAAAATCAAAAACTCAAAATCCAAGCGTAACTGTCTTTTCAACTGTAAGAGATAACTTAGGTCGATAAGCATGTTTGTTTTATCTTCCCAATCACTTTACAGAAATATACAAATATTTGAAATCGGACTTGATTTATAGAAGTTACGATTTTTTGAAACTTTTACATACTCGAGTTGGTCAACTTTAGTACTCGTATTATTACAGAAATTTTGCGATTGACCCCACTATGCAACGCTTTAAGGATTTTTCTTGGTTTAGTGGTGTCATTTTGAAAAGTACATACTACAACTCTAAAAAGAACAAGAAAAAAATTTTAAAAAGTCTTATGTTGACGAAAAATACGTAAATTTAAGACTAAAAGCTATGTATTTAAC
Source organism: Protocalliphora azurea (assembly GCA_932274085.1). Taxonomy (NCBI): domain Eukaryota; kingdom Metazoa; phylum Arthropoda; class Insecta; order Diptera; family Calliphoridae; genus Protocalliphora; species Protocalliphora azurea. Next base: position 81,558,204 of record OW026520.1, read on the forward strand.
ATATATTTTATAAAAAAATCGCAGAGCGAAAATTCTCACAATCTGCTTTTAGATTTATATGAATTTAATTTTGTCGTTTAATCGTTTAGTTTCTTTATAAAATTATGTTAATTCAAATACAATCGGCAATGAACTGACAAATGCAACACTATCATTTCACAGTTACCAAATACATGCACAAATGTAAATAAAAAAATTCCTTCTCTACTAAACTAACGTAACAATTTTAAATACAGCTTAACAAAGTTATAACCAGGGCAACCAAAATTATACAAATTCATATTTTTTTCAGTTTCAGACAACTTTAAAAATTTTGACATCGATTTATTACAGTATATTTTTGCATAGTTTGGTGGTATTCGTAGCACATTTTTATATGTTTTGGACTTAGTTTTATATATTTTCATATTTTTATACAAAATCCTTATTTTAGAACATATTTTAGGAATTTAAATGGCATATTTTATACTTAAGAGCGTAATCTGACATAGATTGCAGACAATAGAATTTTCTTTTTAGTGTTTTTCAAATCCGATTCCCTAAAATTTTCATGTTATAAATTGATAATTTATAAATTATAGCTTGAAATATTTTGAAGTGCAAAAGGAAAATATTTTTTAACAATTGTTAATAAAAATCAAGTTATTTTTAAAATTAATTGTATGTATCAAGGTTTCCCAAATGGGCTCGTAGCAACATTCCAGGGGGCCCGCGAGAGACTCCGAAAATGTGTATGGAATTATTGTACATGATATATTTTTTTGTAGCTTTCGGCATATATAATTATGCCAAATTCGATTTTACGATATTTTTCATTTGGATGGGGAAAAATTCATTGAAGCTACGTAAATATAAAAATGCTAATAGCTAAAGCAAAAATTTTAATAAGGCCTTGTTCTGTTATGGTTGTTGATATTAAAGAAAAGTTCATAAGAATCTATCTGTAAGATAACTCTAAAAATATAATTAATGGCCTGCAGTGTAATGCAACGACTGATGTTAAGTCAACTTTTATTTTATTGCAGAAAGTAAAATAAAGGAAGAATTATTGTTTACTAAATAAATCTCACTGTGTAATCCAGCGACTTGCTGTGAAAACCTGCTCTTCAAACTACTATAGATGTAGTAAATTTTATTAAAAATTAGTGCCTTAAGAAATATAATTCTTAAAGCCCTATATGTTAATTTAAATGCAGAACACACTACCGATGTCCGCTGGATTTCGAAGGAAATAAGCTAAAGAAATTATACGAATTAAGACAGAAGTAGACATTTTTTTTTATACAAAACTAAAGATTTTTATAAAAAATTTATAAAAAACTATTTTTATATATTACTTTGCTTTTTCGAGGCGTTTAACATTAAACTACGAGACATAAAAGTAAATATATTAACTGAATTTGATACAATAAGTGTTGTCATGTAAAAAATATTTTTATAGAAATCTCCTCTACCAAAATATTCATCACTTCCACTGCTTATCTAATGTTCAAAAAGAACGTATATATGATAAGTATAATATAGTTGGATTCACTTCCTTCTCTACTAAACTAACGTAACCATTGTAAATACAGCTTAACAAAGTTATAACCAGGGCAACCAAAATTATGCAAAATCATATTTGTTTCATTTTCAGACAACTTTAAAAATTTTGACATCGATTTATTACAGTATATTTTTGCATAGTTTGGAGGTGAATTTTCTCGATATTATCCGGAGCTTAAAACCAATTCTTGCCAAACCAGTTTACTTCGCAATCCATTCAACATTGCTATTGATGACATAACCGATAATTTTCAAGAAAAAACCAAAGCTGACCTGGGATCTGTGTTGGTTGAAAATTTTTGTAAAAATATTAAAAGTTTACACGATGGTTGGAAATGAAGCGTTAAACCTTTTGCTTTTTTTGTTGTTATCAAAAAATTATGCGAAACTACTTTTTGCATGTGGAAAATGAAGTAAGAAATTTGTTTCAAAAATTCTACTAATGCTAAAAAATTTAATTAAATTTTTATTATGAATAATGAATATTATGAATAATTGTTTATTATGAATAACTGTTTATGAATAATTGTTTTTATAAATGAATTTTAGTAGCGCAATTTTATTTAAAATAAATACCTTCTGAGTTTTTACTATTTTTCATTTTTACTACACTAGAGTAGAAATGAGTCCGCGAAGCATAAAAGGGTGGTAGGCCCTGGTATATATAATTTAAAATTTAGCTAGAGAAAATTTTATTTTAAGATCATATTTTTAAACGTTAGGGGCATATTATCCAACTTTAAGAGCATTTTTTATGTGCAGAAAATTCTTTATTTGGAGAATATATTTGATTGCCCTGGTTATAATCAACAATAGTTTATAATAAATATATTGCATTTCATAAAAAAGAGCAACAACTAATTTAAAAATTCATTATAATCTATTCAATTCACTGCATATGTATGCAGCACACCAATATTCTCTTTTGTTAAAATGGAGTTGCAATTTGCTATTGTGGTTTTGTTGTTGTTTTTGCATAAATTTGCTTTACGCGGATTTTGTGGTTGACTTAACAACTGGTCAATGTGGTTATTCTAATCCTCAAAACCTAATTTATTTCAAAAGAGCAAATGTTGCTGCTGTAACTTTCAATACAGCAATACATGTTTTCATATTTATTGTATTCGAGAAAATACAAGGCATTAAACAGATATGTGTGTTAGAAATGTGTTTAATAATTCTCAGTAAAATAAAACATACAAGTGAAAAATAAAGTTAAGATCAATCAAGATCAAAGAAAAAAATAAAACAAAGGAAAAAAATTGATTTGTGTTTAAATCTAAGTTTTAACGACAATGAAGTACATTTTTTGACTGTTGTAAGGGGGAAAATATGGAAATATACCTGGAGTTATTAAGCTTCTTGGACTATTTGTCCCCTAAAATTAGTCCCAGTTAATTCGGCTAAATGTTCAGTATTTCTACTACTATGCCCAGTTTGTCTCCTGCTAAAACTTATATAAAATATATTAGAACTTTGCACAGTTACTTGGCAAATTCGTCAATAACAAATCTGTCGCATTCGTTATTTCAGCAACACTTGGTTACTTTGAAGTCATTGTAACCACTTTTATACCTACCATCAAAACATGAATAGGGGTAAATTGTCATTCCATGTGTAAATCATCTAAGACCCCATAAAGTATATATATTCCGGGTCCTCGTGAAAATCGTGAAGGCGATCTAACGATGTCCGTCCATCTGTCTTTTGAAAGCAGGGCTCGGGGCGGATTCTAGGGGGACGAAATTTGGCTCAAATATTTTGTTTGGTATTGAAAATGAGTAAATCGGTTCATAAATAAAAACGTTATGGACCAAATACTAACAAAACGAGGTGTCCGTGGTAACTCTAGTTTATACTTTTCGACTGATACATTTTACAAAAAAGCGTCTACATCAACGAAATTTAGCACAAATATTTGAATGAGCAATATAAATTCGGAAACCGAAAATGGGCGTGGTGAAACATCAACGAAATTTCATTTTAATAGTTCAATGACCAATGTAAACTCGGAAACCAAAATGGGCGTGGTCCGCCCATCTACCACATGAGGTAAAATTTTAAAAGGTTGCATATGGTGTATACATGAGGAATTTCAAAAAAATTCTAAATTGTTTGAAACCTACTTTAAGTGTCTTGTGTTGCAAAAGTTTGTTTTAAAATTAGGAAAAGTGTTGATGGCTTTTTCTTATATATATATTTTATATAAGTATATATATGTATATCATTCACGTAAAAGCTCATGGAAATAAATACAAACGTTTACAACTAAAAAATGTAAAAAAAACTGCGTTGAAACTTTCGAGGCTTTTTGGATTCATTTTAATTTTGCACTGACAATACACAAGACTTAGGAAATTCAACAAGTATCCGGTTTATCGTCCGTTGAAAAGTTATTCGGCGATAAAAAATGAAACCAAAAATTTACGATTTTTGAAATTTTGCAGTTTTTTTTATAGAAAATTTGCATCATTCTGTGAATTTTAATTTAGAGGGCAGAATTTTAAAGACGAAGCGATTAATGTTTATCTCGTTGATGTCAAGAAACTATACATGGGATAATAGCATCTTCACAAACTTTCATATAATTGGCGTAAATATTTGTAAAATTATGTTTTACGCTACTAACAAACTCTGCTTTTATAGAAATTGTTCAAAATATTGCGTAAACCGGATTTATTAATAAATGACATGTCCTAGTAAAAAATGGCATTAAAAAAATTTTATATGGATAATTTTTATGCAATTTGGAATTTTTCCAATATAAGATATGACTTTAGACCATCGATAAATATCTATAAAAATAAAAATAATAAATCATCTTAATGATTAAAATTGATATTTTGAAAACAATAAATAATAATAATAATAATAATAATAATAATAATAATAATATTAATAATAATAATAATAATAATAATAAAGAAACGTCATTTAAATCGGCTTGCTGACAACTATCGCGAAGTGTAAATAATGTTATTATTGATGTCAAATGAAAGCATTTTATTTACTTACTACTAAAATTCAGGTGGCGTCAAAACATTTAAGGACATATAATAAAACTGTGTCCTTAATCCCTAAAATCAGCTTCTCATATTTCGCATTATACTTCGAATTTTATATAATAAAAACTAAACTAATCAGTAAATAAGATACTTGTTTAAAATTTTGCGAAAATTCACTTTTTAAAAACTTAAAGTGTGCTTTTTGTAAGGAATATAAAGAACAAAAATGATCATCAGTAGTAAGGTATAAAATACTATATTTTTCAAATCAGTACTGATATTCATTTATTTTTTTTTTTAGCAAAATATCCCAAATTACTATCCACTATTCTTAGCGATTTTTAGACAATAAACATTTTTTGCTATTTGTAAAATTGTGCAAAACATAAAATTAAAAATTTTTCTATTAAAAATTGAGTAATTGTTTTGATATCTGCTAATAGCACCTGCGATGTTTTATGAAATCGCCGTGTTTTGGTTTCGTTAAGCAGAACCTCTATTTTTAAATTTTTTTTTGAAAGTTTCAACTTTAAAGCAACTTTTGCGCGCATTGATAAAAATGATTAACTCGAACAGACTTTGCAGGCATAAATATTGGTTAATAAAACCACAAATCGACGTTGGTGTCAGAAGAAAAATATTGTTACTCAAAGTTTTAAATTTTTTGAAATTTCTTATGTAGATTCGGCCAAGTTGAATATAACATTCTTACTTGTTTCTTCTTGAATTTTTTGCAAAACTTTTGTTTTTGCGGCACTAATGTGATTGTTGCTTTTGATAATTGGCTTAATGCCTACTGTATATGCATTATGTTCTATGTTTCACTATATGTTAAGACCTTAAAAACACAACAACATTAACCCTTTGAGACCCAAACTGTAGAAACGTTATTAGTTAAAAAAAAAATATTTATTTTGAATTTGTGATTTTAATCTTCTTAAATAAAGTAATGACCAAAAATATTGTATTTCGAATATACTTGTCAAATTATTAAAGAATATATATATATATATATATATATATATATATATATATATATATATATATATATATATATATATATTTATATTTATATTTATATTTATATTTATATTTATATTTATATTTATATTTATATTTATATTTATATTTATATTTATATTTATATATATATAATATGTTAAGGACTCTTAAGTTTAATTAATGAGAAACTCCATTAATTTTTTTTTTTTTTTTTCATTTGGATGCAAATGAAATTTGCATTTGAAATATCTAGTTCTATTTTGGCCTTTGCGGTTTGGATTTCGACATATTGACAAATTTCCTTCAACAACTTTCATTCAGCAGTCATATCTGTTCTATAGAATATCTTCAGAAGTCAATAAGCGGGATCTTTTGTTTTGGTTCGCGCTCTATATCAGGAGCTGGTATATACTTAAGGCCTTATTCATAATCACATTTTAAATTTATAGGAGTTTGATAAGTCTGAATATTGTACGAAAATTTAATTTTATTAAACTCTTATAAATTTAAAATTTGGTTATGAATAAGGCCTTTAGTTTGTTTTTTGATGGGTATTGTTGTGAAGAATTTGCCAAAAGATATATGATTGCCAACTGATATACATCAATAGCCCATGACCAAAACACTACTTGGAAAAGATGCATTTCCTTGAAAAACTTTCAAGTCCAAAAAAAAGTCCCACGGAGCCAGACGTTGTTTTTATGAATTGTCTAACGGGACATCGGCGACATCGGCTGGACATTGTCAGTTGAGTAGTATGTAATTTCTTTCGCTAATGAAATATATTGTGATCTTATCATACCAATTATTGATTAATCTCTGTATAACATATTTGCGGAAGATGAAACAGTGGTATCAACAAAATGAATATGTGTTCTGATTTTAGTATATCCATTTATAAAGATATATTTCGACATTAAGTCATTGGAAAACCCAGCAACTCAATACATTCTGGGAGCTATGGTGAATTATGGATTCATCCTCGTAAAACTTGATTTCTTGTTACAAATAATAACTTGATATTAACATTTGAATGGGATTTACACACGATTTTCGGAATAGAAGTTTATATGGGAGCTACGGTCTATTGGAAACCCATCTTCATGAAGTTTAGGGTAAATATTTATACTTATACAAAACTGTTTTGTGCCGAATTTCATTGAAATATTTTTATAGTTAAGGAATTTTTGTGCATTAAATCTTTAATCCTGGGATGATATTTGTATGGGGGATAGGTGAAATAATGGACCGATTTCTATAGGGTTCGTTCTATACAAGGCTTATGTACCATATTTCCTCAAATTATTTTCAAAGTTCCGACCAGTTGAATGGACGAACCGAACGTCAGGCGGAAGTTCGGACATAGCTAAATAGACCCAGCTAGTTATTCTAAGCCGATTAATTAGAAAAATTAAGAAATAGAGAAAGAAGTCCAACCTAATTTTGAAGACTTGAACAATAAGTGTAATATTTTAATATCAGTTGGATTTATTATTTCGTTTCAAATTCCCTAGTACAAAATCAAAACAAAATATAAACCTATAAACTCACAAATGTGATTTTTGTTTTATTTTAGAAAAGTAAACGTTTTAAAAATGGAAAAGAAATGTCCTCAGACGATGATGACAAATATCAACAGCAATTCAAATTGATCACATGTCGACTGTGTCTTGAATATGTCGAATAAGTTTCAAAATAAATTTTGTAATAAAACATCAACCATGGAAACCTTTAAAGTGTACTTTATTTATCACGCACTAATAATTCATGTTATGTTTAGAAGGTTAACAGTTTGAACTTAAAATCCATACATGAAATAATTACAAACTTGAATGAACAGAATTACATACTTAAAGAAAATGAAGAAAATAAGAAAAAAAAAAAAAATATATTTAAAAAGAAAAATCATTGTGGATACAAAACATACTGGGAATTGGAAAATAAGTAGAAGCGCTGAAAAAATACTTTTGAGTATGGAAAAACTATTTAAGAAATAATGTAATTTTTCAAACATATTCATTGGATTACATTACACAGATAACAGATAATCATTACTTATGCTTTAACATACCACACTGTTAAACCTACATAATGGCATGAGCTCAATCCGTGTCTAGTCACTGAACGCGGATCACCACTTGTAAGGTTAAGGTGGTTGAAAGCTGGGCCCAGAACCTGAATGGTTAGTTAGTGGTTAAAGAAGACTAATCGCTAACAACTCCTCTCAGACGCCAGGGAACGGGTCGCTTGTAAATGTTGAAGAGCTTAGTCCATGTACGCCATACGAGCTCAATCGTGGGATTAGAATTATATGGAAACCAATAAAGATAAAAAACTGATAAAGATCTCTATGGAACAATAAATAGCAGGAGATGGCAAAATGTGTAAGACCAGCTTCCAATTCTGGAAGCAAAAGCAGCGGGGTTCCTCTTTGCTTGAAACCAAGCACCTCAAAAGCTGCTCTGGCCCGCATCGGATAAGAACCGATGAAAAACCCTGCTTCGGGAGCTGTCTGCTCGAAATCAACTCGAGCGGCAGCAAACCCAGTGCCTTCTGTGAAAAAGAGTACTGTGAACAAGCTTTCGAGTTCCCAAGTATCACCTCCTCCCACAAGTAAAGGAGCTGCGATCTTGCCTTCGAGCTCTGGATCTGCGCCTCCAGCCAAAAAGGTCAAGATACATACATCCCAAAGGCACATCACACCCGCCAGAAGGGCCTTCTTAAGACTGCGCGCTGCCGATCGTTTTTAGGGAACTCGTTTCCCTAAATTGCAGCAAAAATCTCTTCCTTCATCGAAAGACGGGCCTAAACGGTAGCGATCAGAGGAGGCACAATTGCAAGACCAACAGCCCGGAACCGAACGTCCGAAGCCCAATAACCCGATGGACAAATCGTTTAGTGAAGTGGCCAAAGGTCATCTCGAACATGCTGTCCTCGACAAGAGCGACGTTGATTGCGCTATCTCCCACGCAAATTGGGATTTAGTGCGCAAAAAGCTGATGGGAGTATTCTGGAAAGTTCTAAAGGAGAACCCAGGACCACTCGCCAATGCGATGATGCTGGACGGTATCGTGGCCGTGTCAAGCTAATGGCCTGCTCAAACGAGCGATTGGCTTTGCTCCTGAAGCAAGCGGTCGCTTTTTTGAACGCCTATGGGAAGGCGCTAGACTAGACGTGGTCTCTATTGACGAGATTCCACGTCGGCCTAGAGCCGTGGTACGCGTAAAGGATGAACCGTCTAAACCAGAGGAGATTCTGGAACTCATTCGGTTCGGTAACCTGAGATCTCCACAAATGATTGGAAGGTGACCGGAGTATCCGAAACCGACGGAATATCCAGGAGGATAGTCATCGTCATGAATGAGGCACTGCCGTCTCTTGGAGAGAAAAGTGGAAAGATATACTACGGTTTCGAGTCTATCTTTCTACAGGTCTATCGAGGAGACGACCGAGACAGACCGATCTAGGACGATAAAGATCCGACTCCGGAAGAAATGTCATGTGAGGAGATTACTAGTTCTCTCGCTCAAAAAGAGCGAATTCGTGAGTGTGTTTTTTGAACGGGTGGATGAAGTAGTTGACGAAGACGCCCTCCTGGACTCGGTCCAAGATGACGTCAACGTCATAATTACCCCAATGAATGACAATATTGAAGATAACTCAAGTTAATCTTCACCCCTCTAAAGCAGCTTCGGCTGCGTTGATGTCCCGGATGGCTGAAAGAAACGAGGAGCTTGCACTTGTCCAAGAACTCTGGATCGCAAGTGAAAGAGCTTGCGGACTTCGTGCGAACAACTTTATGCTGCTACACGCTGGTGGATCAGGTTAGGATACGACGTGCATAATAGCAAGCATGAAACTTAGTATCTTCATTCTCACTCATTTCAGTGTAGAAGACACGGTTGTAGCGGACTGGGAGACAACTCGTGGCACCATCTACATTGTTTGTAGCTATATGGCCCATGATAGCAGCGAATCACCACCAAATGCTAAAGTTCGCGCAATAACAAAGGCGTCAAATGACAGAAATATACCGCTCGTGAGACGGTAACGCACACCATATCGTTTGGTGAAGCTCGAGTACCATTGCAAGAGATGAGTCACTTTTTGATTTTATACTTTGTAGTAGCTTGGACGTTTTAAACAACGGTAAGGAACAAACCTTTGTAGTTTCTAATTGAAGGGAGGTTCTCGATATTACGCTAGTAAATATTCGTACCAGGCATTCGAACATGATCAGCCAATGGAGGGTCTCAAATGATTGCTCATTTTCTGATCACTTGTATATTGACTTCACTATAGAAGTCCCTTTACTAGGGGAAACCCCGATTCAAAACAGGAGGAAAACGAACTCCAAAATAAGTGATAATCGTAAAGAGTACCGATGTTTATTTAATGAGGCTAAGAGACTGGGAAACTGGTCAGCTTACAAATCCTCAATAAACAGGTCTTCTGTATCGGCGTGGAAGGCCATTCCGAGACTAGTCGCTTACCCAAAATCCTGGCTTCCTTAAATACTGTCCCAAGTGACATTCAGAAACCTTAAGGCAGCTGGACGACAAGCGGCCATGAGACCTTAGATGTCGTAATGGATGCGCATTTACCTGGCAGCCTCCCTATAACGTAGATCCCTGCGACAGTTTCAGACCTAAGTGGCGTTCAGATTCAAATTACTGAAGATGAACTGAGATGGACTCTGAACAGCTTTGTCCCGTTTAAATCCCTGGGCCCAGATGGCATTATACCCGCAGACCTACAGTATAATGCTGATATTATAGTTCCATGTTTGATTCGGATATACTCGTCTTGCTTATCATTCTCTTATATCCTTGACTCATGAACTAGATATAAAATTGTCTTTATCCCAAAAGCGGGTAAGACCTCCCATACGAGACCGAAGGACTTCAGACCTATTAGTCTACCGTCCTTCCTCTTAAAAACTTTGGAAAGGCAGATTTGCCTGCATCTTCGCAGGACAATCCACCCTAACCTTCTCTAAGCGTCCCAACACGCTTACATCAAATGCAAGTCAGTTGAGACGGCGTTGCATTCGCTTGTAGGGTATACAGAAAATGCTCTCGAGCACAAGGAATATACATTAGTGGCCTTTCTTGACATAGAAGGAGCCTTCAATAATGTGACCCCGGATGCTTTTAAAATGGCTGTGGAAAGACTGAATATACATCAGTCGATTATTGGCATCATATGGAGACTTCTAACCAACAGAGTTATAATCTCCACTATCAATGCGGCTACCATATATAGGATAGCAAATAGAGGCACTCCTCATAGGGGAGTTCTATCTCCACTTCTTTGAAATATTGCCGTTAACACAATGCTCAGGGAACCTGTTTCCCTGATGTTCAAAACCATCGCGTATACGGACAATGTTGCGGTGGCCGTAATTGAAAAATATTTGGATACCATATCTCACCGCTTTCAAAATGACCTACTAAGTAAATGGAGCACAATTAGTGGCCTTAGCGTGAATCCTGGAAAGACGGAACTGCTCTTTTCAAGGAGATACAAAATACCATCTTTCGCACTCCCTTGCCTAAATGGAGTTGAATTAAAGGTGTCAGACAGTGCGAAGTATCTGGGTATAATGCAGGACTCCAAACTGTCCTGGTTTCAAAACTCCCAGGCGAGGGCTTCAACTGCAAACATTGCACTCTATATGATTGGGAAGGCCATAGGTAAATCTTGAGGATTAAATTCTAAAAATACTAAATGGTGATCATCCTAAAAATACTAAATGGTGATCATCCTAAAAATACTAAATGGTGATCAAGCCTATGTTTATGTATGGGGTGATAGTATGCGATGGAAAAATCCACCTTTTGCGAAATCTTCAAAAAGGTTTTGCATAGCTCAGCGCTACTAATTACATGTGCGCTTTGTACAACACCATCCAAGTCATTATTCGTTCTGATGAATTGGATGCCAGTGGATCTAATGGCCAAACAAATCGCCATCATGTCGGCGACTAGGCTCAGTACTATAGGTGCATGGAACGGTAGAAGCTATGGCCATGCGACCATTTTATGAATCTTGGATTACATCCTTGACAGTATTGATTATTGTATTCCCAAACCCTTTCTGGCCAGATGCTTCTCAGTTTCAATATAAAAGACTGACGATTGAGGTTTACACTAATGGATCCAAATCTTCTGAAGGGCTTGGGGTAGGTGTCTTTATTCCCGCAGATAGGAGGAGCATCTCCATTAAATTGCTGGATCACTTCACTGCTCATCAAGCGGAGATCTCAGCCATTAGGAGAGCGGTAAATTGGCTAATGTACTATAGAGTATTCGGAGTGGATATTGAAATTTGTACCGATAGTCAACCGGCGATTAAATCACTTTTGGGTATCTTTAAATGAGATGGCGAGACATTCAAACCTAGAATTGGTCTGAGTAAGGGGTCATTATTGCGGGAAATATTATTGCGGATGAATTAGCCAGAACTGATACCCTTCAAAGTGAAGAAACGAGTTTCATTCTGGGATTGCCAAGGTGTCAGCTACAAACACACTGCTGAATTTGGCAGTCCGTACAAGCATGAACTATCTGATCTCTCTGCAATTGATGTTAGACGGATCAGATCTTTTGTCCGTGCATCATTTTGGTTCGATTCGAACCTATTATCAGAGATGTGAAAACAGATTCATTAAACATGAAAAAATTATCCACTAGGGTAACACAACAGGACCAATAGGGCCATGTCGATGAGCCATTTAGTATTTTTAGGATTACTCCTCAAGATAGCCTGTATAGTTACTTTCTTAAATAGTCACTTTCTTAAATAACAAGCGAAACATTAAGTTCTCGTTTGTATTTTGCGTAAGCTAATAGGTCGTTACATAAATTCGTTTATTAAACAGTTCCTTAATCCCTAGAAATTATATTCCGATAATTGTTATAATTATGTTACTAATTCCCAAATTGTTTCTCTCTTGCATTAACTCATAAGTGACCTATAGAAATTCCTTGAAATTATCATTAACGGCAACAAAGATTTCAGTTTATTTTTAATTACTGGCCAAAAACCAATAATAATTATTACTGTTATATATAACAATAAATTAATATAAAAACTAAAAGAAAATTGGATTTGTTTATTGGCAATTATAATTGTATTTATAATTATAATTATAATCAACTTTATCCACAACAACACAATCAAACATATACATACCACAAGCGCCCCAGAGATTATGGCTGAAATTGAAAATATTTTACACCCTACACCAGCTAATGAAATAAGGTTAGAATTATGCATTGCAGCTAATATCTGGCAACAACTAAAAATAACGGATCAGAACTCAGTTCTGGGTATATCAGTTGATATTTTTTCAACATTAAAGATTCAGGGAATATATGTAAATTTGCATTCCAGATTTAATATGAATAAAGGTACAGCCATTCAATTAAGAATACCCAAAAAGTATAGGAAAGGAAAAGAAATAAGAGAAAATCAAACAAATGTAAAAAAGGTTGTAGCATAATATAACCTCCACGAATTTACAGTTGAAAGAGTAGCAGCAATAAAATAAAATAAAATACGAGAGAGAATTGCCACAAGAGCTATGTATAAGATACATAAACAATAGCAACAATTAATAATGCATTGTCCTGGTATGTTTGTGTTTATTTTTATTTGTTTTTATGAAAATTGTTGTAAAACAACAAAATCTACCCAATCATTTCTTAAGGTGCCAATGACTTAGGAAAGACGAGTACATATTAGCTTAAAAAATTACACCACAAAGTTTGTTTGAACCATCAGGTGGTCATTATCAGTTGTATATACAAATTATTCACTCACATACCTATACACCGGATCTGTACATGTTTGTATGGCTTGGCGTGCGTACGTAAAGTCTGAATAAAGGTGCGAAAGAGTAGGTGTTGCATAAAGGTTTTATTTGAAAAGCGATAGGACAAGCAGGTACATAAGTAAGGTAGATGGAATAAATGTCATTTGGATAAAGTGTAAACGAAGAACTTTGAATGAATGATTTTGTTCAATTTATTGTCATTTCAATTATTACTTGCACCTTGATTATAACCAATAAAAATCAAAAATGTGCTGTTTCAGAACAAATTTAAACCACAACAACATGAACAACATGTAATAATTTAACTAAAAGACCAAATTAAAATAAAAAGAATGAGAAAACATAAAAAAAAGAAAAAATCACTTTTATATATCGCTAAAAGAATATACAGACACCGTGATAAATGACCTGCATTGCAGACCATTAAACATGTTATTTTACAATTAAACACACTCGGAGAAATAATGTATTAAACGAAAAAAAAGATACTCAATTCGGCAGGTATAATTAAAAATTAATTTAAAGCAAAGCTTTTAAAAAAGTTTTCCTGTTAAATGTTATTCATTAAAATCCATTGTTAAACTATAACTCATTAATGTGTCTCTATTTTTACAAGTGTATATATTTGAAATATTACCAAATAGTAACGTATATTTGACAGCATTTATTTATTTGTTTTTCTTTCGCTCACTTTACCACAAAATGAAAAGTCACTCGCAATTGCAAGAAATTAATTGAAAAAATGATTATTTTCATTCTTCTTTTGCCAAGAACCACAACGCAACAAAAATACGATTAATTTTTATAATAAATAAACGAACAGCAAATATGAAAAATTACCAAAAAATAGTATGTGAATTTGTTTTGTACTTACATTCATTGCCAGGTATCGTATGGCCGGGTATACCAATACCACCACCAACCACACCGGTACTGGGATGATAACTGTAACCATTTTGTGTAGCATACAAGGCACTCTTTTGCTCCTCCATACTCAATGCCAAATCCATAGAGTGTTCAAGAGCCTTATTGTCCAAACCACTTGCGGGATAGTAAGGTGGTGGTGCTTGACTCTGTTGAGCAGCAACAATGGACGGTCGGACTGAATCCATTTCGTAATCCTTGGCAACAGCACTCTTTTTCGATTGATTGCGTTTACAACGACAAAACATCAGCAGTAGGCCAACAAACAAAGCAAAGACAATGCAAGAAACAATAATGGCGATTAAGGTGGGTGTGGCCAATGCGGAGGCTTCGGCTATATAAGAACGACCAACTGAAATAAGCAGATAAAAGGAAGCAAAGAAAAATTTTAATTTTTTCATAGTAAATATATCAAATCTTATGATATATTACAATATCTTTAAATTGTTTTTATTAAACTTACTTTCCGCATCGGTGTATTCACCACAGTGTTCATGATTTGAACGTAAGCACAATTTCACGCGTACTGTAGGACTGTTGTCATCTTCCAAAGCTAAGGAGTTCATGCCGCCATCATCATCATCCTCGTTAATGGCATGTCCTAAAGCTCTTCCAGCCGTGTTGCGACGCGGAGCAATTAAACGATCTAATATAGTTTCTTTGAAGGTGGGACCATTGCCGGATAATTGGAGATTAACTTGATCTATAACCTCCCAAGCAGCCATGGGTGTATCACTATTCACCATAGCCTCTACTACTGCTATCAAAGACAAACAAGTGGCGCCTACATTTATGCCCAAAGTGCGGGAATTGGGATCATAAGTAACATGTAGAGGAGGTGGTATCTTGCTGACTTTAGTAGTGGTCAAGATATCATTCGAATAAGGTGAGTTGCCTTTGGTATTTAAAGCATTTACTTTGAAGGCATAACTTTGGTGTTGATCCAAAGGCGTTACTTTGCAGGGATTATCACGGTGACAATCAAATTCCATCCATTCGGTATTACTGGTAGCCAAAGTGGCACAATCGGGTATCAATTGTTCCTCTCGAGGCATGGGTACACGCCTGTAGCTGACAAAAAATTTCGTATTGCTAATACCGCCATCGAAACCAGGATCCCAAGCCAAAGTGACATAATTAGAACCTACATCAATGGCACGTGTATTGGTGGGTTTCTCGGGAGCACCCTTCTGTTGCAGGCGTATGGGAGCTCTGATGGTATTTAGTGAGTTGACAACACGGCAAGTGTATTCACCATAATCGGCATGCGTCAAGGAGTTAATGCGTAGGACGGAGGTATAGATGTCATTGTTGTCGGTAGTGGTGCTAATTTCATAATGTCCATCCGAAGACATTGTTAAAGGTGAGGGATTGTTGCCAAATTGCCATTGGAACTCTGGTTTGGGATACGCCTGTACTTTACACACCACTTCGGCAGTTTCCCGAATATCAAAAGCCACTTTGTTGTATTGATGCAATACTATAGGCTCATGTTCAATGCGCAACTGCATGCTGGAATTGGCCGAGTTGACTTCGTTCTCATACAAACAAGTATAAAGACCTCTGTCGCCGGGCACCAATTGATTGCTGTTGGGTCTAGCTTTGCCATGGAATTTCAACATACTCTGAACGGTTACCATGCCGTTGGGACCTTGATCAGGATTCGTAACCACTTCGTATAAATTAAGCTCGGGCAATATCTCTACACCATCCTTTAACCATTTCACTGTGGGTGCTGGTTTACCTTTAGCACTACATGTCACCGTATATTCGGTATCAGCAACACGTCGAGTCATGTGTTGTTGCAGTTTAGCTAAAAACTGAGGAGGTTGATGGATTTCCAAAATAATGGTGGCCATTTTACCAATACCTAATTCATTTACAGCGTGACAGTGATATTTGCCTTCGTTCCCTAAATGAGCCTTTGGTATGGAGTATTGGGGACCTTGTGCCAAGATTTTCTGAGCAGCTGAAAACTCACCATCCATATCGCGGAACCAACGATATTGGGGAACCGGCCAACCAGGAGGATTAGCTGAGCAAGTCAAAGTGACACCATTTCCAACATGTACAATTGGCTTGTTGGGTGTAATATAGGCCTGACCGGGACGATGACGCACTAACAAAGCTACTGTTGAGTTGCCAATACGTTCACTTCTCTCCTGGCCATGAGACTGTATAATGTTCACTGCTCTGCATATATAGTTGCCAGCATTTTCCGCCCTCACTGAAGATAATGTCAAGACGTCACCGGAATAACGGAATTCAGGCGAACCTTCCTTCAGCCATTCTACCGTTATGGGTGCTGGATTCGAGGTAACATTACAGCGTATATTAACTGTTTCGCCTTCTTCCGCTTCACGTGTTTTCGACTCAATGACCACCGTGGGTGGATAAAGAATGTCCAAGATTAGTTCCTGTTCTCCTGTTTTACCCAAATTATTGTCAGCCGAGCATGTATATTTGCCAGCATCCTGTTTACTTACACGATGTATGACGTGAGTTAGACTGGAGCTAATGAAGCGACCATTGCGTGTCCAACGCACATTTGGTACTTTGGGTTTAGCATCTACGTTACACTCTAATTTGGCAGTACGATCACGTTCTACACGCAGTGGATTCTCAGGACCAACTTCAACGCGAGGATAATCTATAAATAAGGAACAAGAAAAAAATTTAAATAAAATAAACAAACAATAGAAAATGAAGTCATGCTTAACAGCAAGATTAACAAGTGGAGTGTTGATAAAAGCAAGAAGAATTAATAAACATAAAACTGTTTGGCATGTGCGAAATTGATAAACAAATAACAGACTCCATCTCTTTTACACAAAAATGTTATCAATTTTTTGCTTTTTCTTTTCGAACCAAAAGGTATGTTTATCAGAATTTTTGTTATAATTGAATATATTTTTTTTACCAGTATCTTGAAGCTATGGTATACGCATACATCTCTATGCCATAAATTATAATTGGCCAAATACATGAGGGATTATTAATAATCTTAATGTTTCCATACACTTTTAATGTTGCGAAAATATTATTGCTCCTTATAAATACCAAGGCATTTTCTTTAGTAAACTTATTAAAATTCGGACACGCACGCACATTGTTTTCTTGTAATCTAAGCTAAAATAATTACCAAAAATTGCTAGCAACAAACAAATATACAAAAAAACAAATAAGAAAATCTCTGTAAAATCAGCTACTTACGAGCATTAATCGAGATGATAAAGCTACAAAAAACGGAACAATATAATATAGAGTTTTCCTTAGTTGTGATTTCGTCCACACACATAAATCATCTCAAAGTAGCTATTTTTCGTTTTTTATACCCATAAAAAAAAAATATATATGGGGGCATATTGGGTTTGTCATTCCGTGTGTAATATGTCGAAATAATCATCTATTCTGGGTCCTCGTGAAAATCTAAGATGATCTAACGATGTCCGTCTATTGAAAGGATAGAGCTCGGAGCAGACATGCTAGGGCGACGAAATTTTGCTCAAATGTTTGCCTTATATTAGGTTTGTTTGGTATGGACCAAATACTAGAAAAACAGGGTGTCCGTCGTAACTCTAGTTTATACTTTTCGATCGATATCTTTTACAAAAAAGTATGTACATCAACAAAATTTTGAACAAATAGTTTAAGGACGAATATAAGCTCGGAAAACAAAAATTGGACGTGGACTTTGTATAGATTCGGCCAAACCGAATGTAACATTCTCACTTGTTAGGTTTGTTATTATTGTCACAGTAACAGAAATGTATTCATTTGCCCTTGTTTTATTAGTTCATAGTCAATAGATTTGGTCGTAGGCAAACATTTTAGTGCAGTTATAACAATCTCATATATGTGAACTTACAAGCAATTAAAAACCGCAGGTCAAATAATGAAAATAATATAATTAATGTCACGTCTAAAGAGGAATTGTAATGGAAGACGGCACAAAAGACAAACTAGTAATTGTCAAGTTGTATTTAAGAACATGTGGACGTGGTGTTTCTTTTTCAAATTTCCTTTATTTTCAAATTTATGGAAAGAGTAATTAAAGCATTTTCTTTTATTACTGCTGGTCTCAATTTCTGTCAAGCAGCAACTTGCCGCAGAAAAAATAATAATAATTTTGTCAACAATAGACAAGTTCATCGTTGATTGTCTTCCTTCGCCTTTATGTCTTCGCTCAAATTGCATACTCAGCGCCATGTGGCCGTTTTCAATTTACTACTTGCATATTTACTAACAACACAGCGACCGTCCGTCCCTCGGTAAATAAGTGAATGCATCAGATGTAACCTGGTATAGAAAACACTCACAATCCAATTACAAATATATATAGACACATTTTACCCTAATTCCACTATCTATCTAAATATCTATGGACAGACAGTGAGTGTTTTTGTATGGCTCTGCCACAGTCACTGTGGGATTGCAAAAAAAAATATAATGGAATAGAATAGAATGAACTGAAATAAAGTAGCAAGAAATGAAAGCAAATAAACTAGGAAAAATAAAAAAAGCAAATGAAGCATATTTCTTAATGATACTAATAAAGTCACCAACCGAGAGATATTGTTTGAACGTTTGTTAACTTGTATATTTTCTGTTATTTGCGTACGCATTCCATACGCAATTCACCTTTTCAATTATTATTTGCGAACTAACTTTAAAAAAATTTTTGTTGATTAGCAATGATTTGAGTGTATTTTTGTAGGAAATTTGGCTTTTTGTTTCTTTTCGACTCCGAATTGAAAAATATAACCCTTTTTTTTCAAATGGTAAATACTTTTTCAACGGAAAATTGTACGTAGTTTTTAATGCTATTTGGTTTAGAATAAAACTGATCTTCAAAATCGGTTTAAATCCCAAAAAGTTACGCAACATTTTCTAAAGTTTATCAAAAAATTTACCAAATATTTTAAGAGAAAATATTTTATTTTCCATTTTATTTTGAGCATACTTTCTGAGGAAAAATGAAAAATTTATTGAAAGTTTAAGTCATTAGAGATACAATTTATATAAAATTTAATGGTTAATAATATATTTTGTCAAGACATAATTAAATTGACATAGCTAGAAAGCCTAATTCTTTAACTACCCAAAATATTAAAAAAAAATTTAAAATTGGAGTAACGGAGATACAATAATATAGGAACTTACCCAAAAAACAGTTTTTAAAGCATAATTTAAAACTTTAATTCCGCTTTTCAGACTGAATTATGATATCCCCAAGAAGACCTAATACATACACTATGTCATATATCTAGTGATTTTTTACTAGAATACAGTGTTGTATTTTATTTATTAATTTTTATGTATTAAATAGTGAATCTAAAACTAAATCCACTCATAAGTAAATAACATCGAAACTGAATATTATTATTATATCTTATTATATTATTATACCACATTGTCATAGCACGATTCCATTTTATCATATTATTTCTCATATCATATTATTATTTCATTTTGTCATATTATTATTCCATCTTATCATATATTAAAATAAAACGTATTAAAAAAATTATTTTTATAAATTTTTTATTGAGAATAATAGACTAAAAATATTTACATATTATTTGTTCATTAATTATATTCGTTTGTACCGCCATATGTGATTTGAACGCAAAATATGTTTTTAATGGTTGTAAAAGTAGTGATATTTTTCATATTAACAAAATTTTGTTTCTGGTAAAAATATTTAAAAACATATAATTATTGCAGTCAACCATATTAAAATGTTTGTTGAGTGTAAACATTAAATGACAAAATTTAAACAAAACCATTGTTATCATGAACACAGAGTTATTAAAAAATAAGAAAATTAACAATGAGATCATAATATTGTTGTAGTGATAATGCTGTAATCATGTTTTTTCTCTGCGTGTTTTTACAAACTAATCAACATTAAATTAAAATAATGTTTATAACTAAACACTACACTCCTTTGAAGTTAACAATTTTTTTCTGATGTTCTAAAATAAAATCTGTTTTCTTGCTGAATTGCAAATGAGGAAAAACAAAATTTTTTTTGCTAACATGCGGATATTTAAATTTGTAAAAAAATAAATAAATAATATTTATATTCTGGCCATTTTTAAGCAAAATCAATAATTCACAGAGTTTAATTATTAACTTTAGTCAAGTTTTTCGATTTAAGTGAACAACATAACTTTTATTTATTTCCGCACCTATTATCAAACCAGAAATATGAACTAGTAATTTGTGATAGTTAATCTAAAAAGCGCTTATAATAACCATCCTGATTAATAGGAAGAGAGTGTAATGAAATTCTAATTTTTTCACATTTTGTTCTCTTTTGCATGTCTTTTTTGTTTGGTTTAAGATTTATTAATTTATAAGAATTTATGAACAATTTTATGTGTTTAGTCTTTTTCACTATTTATTCAACAATTTTGTTGAGATTCAATGGTGGCACTTGTTTTAACATTTATTAAAATGATTTTATAGAGAAAAATGTGAAAATTGTTTTTGGCTGTTGTTACACGATATTGTTCGAATATAGTTCATGAGAAATAGACATTAACATGAAATGATTTTTTGAAATGTGTAACATTATTAACCCATTGTACCCAAACACAAAGTAAATATTGAAAGAAAGTAACAAATGTAAACAACTTGTATAAAATGAACAAATGTTTAGGAACGAGGTTCTTAAGAGATTAACAGCCGCATTCAAAAAGTTTTTAATTTAAGTTTAAATCCCATATTAGCTAATGCAAAATTTAGCTTTTGAAATCTTTATTAAGAAAAGCTGCTTACAGTCTACATTAACAAATAAACTATTTTTTGTTTATGTAGGCAACCCTTCTCAGTTTTTCTCTCATTCTTACTGTCAGTGTTGTTAGTAGTTAGAATAAATTGTTCGTTAACTTTTTTATTCCATTATTATTTTTGATGTTTTAGTACGTTTTTGATGATAAATATGTTTTTACTTTGGAAAAATCATTATTCATTATAGCTCAAGTAAATATACTTATATATAAATGAAAACTTTTGTTGAATTTTTATTGGTTGTAATTATAAGTATCCGAATAACGAATATGATATGATTGAACAAATATCACTATTTTATATTTTGTTTTGTTTACATTTTTTTATTGAGATTTTGTTAAAATTTAACTTTTTTAATCATTTTTCCTTTTAAAATGCATAATTTTTAATCCGGAATTGATATATGAGATTCATGAAACCTTAATTTAAGACTTGTATATATTAATATACTATTTGGATTAATTATGTGGAAACAGCAAACAACGAAAAAGTCGAACATGTGTGATTGTGGCGAATTTGATATTTTAATCCAAAAGAGGAAAAAAAAAACAGTTTTTCCACTTTATGTTTATGATTTTATTACAAAATAGCTTAAATTGAACATATGTGCAGAAAATATTATCCTATCCCGGAATAAAGTTTATACGTTTCGGAACAAATCTTAACATTCGGAAATTTAAAAAAAATGCGACTTTTTTTTCAAAAATTTACTCATGAATACAAAAAATTTTTTTCTTAAAATATGTATGTAATGGAAATTAGCTTTGAAGTAGAGTCGAACATACTTTATAATATTTAAAGTTAACAATGGTTAACAAAGGTACATTAAGCGAATCATCGTTTTAGAATACAACTTTGAGGAATTTTTATTAACAATTGTTAGTAAAGCTATACTAAGTTTTTTGAATACGGCTGTAAATCTTTTTCCATTTGGTGTTAGTAAAGTACTTTAAAAAGTTCTTTTACCCAAAAGAAAAAAAAAGAACATTTGGTATTTGTTTATTGTCCACTTGTCAATCATTAAATGTGTGCTGTGCATTTTAGTTTTGCAAACAAGTATCCCAAATATTAGTATGTACATATGTACTTGTTTTAGTTTAAATTATTTTCCTACTACTTAAAATGTATACAGCAACAACAAAATCATTTTATTTATATGTACCATACAATGTAATTTATTTAATATTTTCCTATGATTTTCCCAATAGAATCTACATTTTATACTTGAATAAAAAATGTATCGTTTTAGATGCTTTACAACATTTTTCATGGATGTGTAACAACAAAATTTATAAGCGTGTTTTGCATTAAAAATGTTATAATTTGTCTACGGTTTAAGCCTGGCCATTGGACAGCAGCAACAACATCAACAACATGTGTAAAGAAGTGAATGTAAAAATGTTGGAAATTGAATTAGTTAAAGAAACTTTTTTTCATTGCGTAGTCATTGTGAAAACCGAAATGAGACTGTATAAGTGTCTCACATTTTTATAAAAAACATATTTAAACTTGTATAAATACTTTAACAATATTGTAGGGTTGTTTTACAATATTAGTTTCTACGAATTTGGCCTGGCAATTATTTTTTTTCTTTTTTTATTATTCCACTAAAAATTTTCAAATATATGAGTCATTATCAAAACTGTTTAACCTGAATGAAACTCACTTAAATCCTTAATAAGTTTTGTGGTAACACTATTTTAATTTATTAAACTAATAGAGTGCAAAATTCCGTTTTATAATCGTGATTGTTGTTTAAAGTTAAAGTTGATTTTTTGAAAATTACGCAGAAATTCCACTTTTTGTTTTTGTATTTTTATATAGAAAATTGTAATTTGTATAAATATTCGATATATAGATAGAAGAACGACGATAAATATAATTTTTAGGGACCAAAAATTTAAGTCAAATATCGTTGAGACTTAAAAACGTAACACTTTTGACAAAACAGATTTTGCTAAGGCAAATCACATGGGTAGCACGAAATTAACTATAATTGGCATAATTAGAACGTGATTGTAATGCTTATCAGAAATGTAGAGCCGAATAAAAAAAAAAAAAATTCGAAAGATAAAAATTTTATGGACCAAAAAATTTAGTTGGGTTAAAAAAGGAACATAATATTTAAACAAGTTTGTAATCGTAAATTGCCTTGTTGTCTCTGTTTGGCAGTATCAAAGCAGAGTTTGTGGATTATAATTAGACAACAGCAGAATGGAATTTCTGAGTAGCCACACACTTCATCAGTATTTGTGGTATCTTGTCCGTGATGATGTGAATTCCCATTTTTCAGAAAATTAAAAAAAAGCGATTTTTAGTACAAAGAAATTTTTTTTAAATTTTTCTAGGAAACCCTAAAATATGTTGCACTAACACCATCAAATCATTACTTTGATTTGAATAACTCAGCAGGTTTTGATATTGCTCGTAATTTTTACCAGAATTATACATAAACTTCTAGTTTGTAAAACAAAAAAAAAAAAAAAAAAGAAAAATTTCTTTTTTGAACGCTCAAAATTAAAAATTTTTAATAGTGTCCCATATATATTGATAAATATTGGTATGTATGAGCGAGTGTGTGTACCAAATTTTTGCATGTATTGTAACATTGTGTGTTTGTGTATGAGTCTTTCGAGCATGAATAAAATACAAACATTTAAATATACTATTGCACAATTTGTGTTGTGTGCTGGTTAGAACTGTGGTGTTGCACAGCTTTTTTCTATTTGCCAATCAATTTTAAATTATTTTTTATACTCTGCCTATTTTCTTCAACGTTTTTTATTTAATCATTCTTATTTGCTCACAATAAAGTTAAAACTCTATTAACGAAATATATAAAACTTCAACAAAATCGCGTTATATTTGAATATTGTTTATATGTTTTACATGAGAACTGCATGAGAATATTGAAAAAAAAAAAAACTATTCATATTTGTATGTAAGTAAATAATATATACTATACTATTTTCTCAAACATATAAATACATCTTTGTATATGAGCAAATCTCTAGAAATTTTAATGTTTATGTAAATCGTTTATTTTTACGGGAGCAATAATTTCTATTTAATTTTAGCAGAATGGACTGAAAATCCAATAGCTAATGCAGAAAAATAGCAAACAATTTATGTATGAACAATTTTTAATTTAAGTGTTATTAGCAAGTACATATATATAACTAAATTCATTGGAACTAGTGAAAGTGTAATTTAAGAAATAAATTTTTAAACTGTTATTAAAAATCTATATTTCTATTTTTAAGAAATTATTAAAAAATCTTAATATATAAGTTTTTATTGCTGTATTTATATCAAAATTACTTGGTATTTACTTTATCTTAAAACATATACATGTATCGTAAAGCATATACATATGCATATGTGTTGAAAAAACCTGACCATCTGACTGTAAAGTTTTTTAATTAATATTCGAAACATAACGAAAACTAACCTAGGAATTATTACGAATATAAGGTAATATTTAAGTGTGTATTAACATCAAGAGCATTATAAAAAAAAAGTATAACATACATGAACTCATCATATAAACTAATATTCACATACATATTTAACACATTTAAAACTCGCACATACACATACCTAAATAAAAATAGAAAGTAAAAAAAATATTCAATTTATTTCTAATCTTGCTATAAAAAGTTTTAGGATTAAAAAATCCATTAACAATCCTGATGCGTACTACATATTTCAAATTTTTATTTTTATTTTTTCTGTTTGTTTATTTACCACTGATTTTTGTTTTATTTTTTCAGCAAAATGCTGAATAAAATTCATAAAAAATAAATTTGGTACTAACATTTCTAAAGAATATGAAAAATTTATGTATATGTATTAGACTGCAACAAAATGTACAGACTTTTGAAATTTGACCCTAGAATTGTACATTGGGTTGTAAAAAGATATCGTGTGAAATATTACTGAAATCGGGTATCGTTAAATACTTTGCTTTGTAACAGAATGTTTAAAAAACGTAATCAACATATAATTATCTATCAAACAAACACAAAAAGAAAAAATCGGTTTAAAAATGTTAAAGTTACTACTAATTCCCCAGGCCATTAATATGTTTTAGACCATTATTTGTATATGTAAATTTGAAACATAATTATGTTTTTGTTTCTGCAGGATAATTCAAATTGATTTTTTTTAAGACCGTTTCAAAACTCCAATATCAAACTTTTAAAAATTTTATGTTTTAAAATTTCAAAAGTTGGTAAATTTTAGTGCAGTATAATGTATATCTATACATACATTCGCATTGACTTCTTTTTCCTGCCAAATACTCATGATGATGTTGATGACTACAAATGCAACCATAATATTATTGGTTCATTCGTTGTTATTTATAACACCAGAGGGAAAAATTTGATTTTGGCACTAGCTTTCATGTTAAGAGTATTTTCTTTTTAGCTTATTCCCACTCTGGTAGTTTATGTAATCCTAATGATTTCATTTTTTTTGTTGCTCCTTAAAAATGCTATGTATTAAATTAAATAGAAATAGAAATTTATTTATTTTACATTCAAGTCAATTCTTTACACTTGTTTCGAAAAGTGTGGTTTTGCAAGTACTATTTGTTCAGAGGTCAATACACAAATCACCTAAATAAAATGGAAACATTGAATTAAAAATATGTACATTTTCGAATCAAGCTGGAGTAGAGATATAGAGGATTTCTTGTATTATGTAGGTTTTGCCTTTCTAATGCCTTGATTATATTTCATTTGTATGATATTTTGTTAAAAATTAATTTCATTTTAAACATTTCTTTTGAGGAAGCTCTTGCAAGAAAAATTATATTAAGTAAATATTTGTTTAAATTGTATTATGATTGTCACGCTTTAACATGCAACCCGGGGCATTTTAGAAAAATAAAAAAAATAAAAAAAAAAAATGTACACAAATATTTTGTTTTTGTAAGAAAATTATATTTAATTTCCGTTTTAAGACTTGAAGAAAATAAAAATATTATTCTTTTCATGCTTCTACAAATTATATTTCTTTTTAATTTCTGCCCTATTCAATAATCTTTAAAAACAAACCCCCTCTGACATTTATTTAGTAAAATACGTTTGTTGTTTTTTTTATCTACCTCTACACTCAAACTTGTGAACGTTTAACGAATCTTGACGGAAATACTGGTAAGAAATATATATATATATATATATATATTTATATTTTGTATGTAAGTATGTATGTAATATGTAAGTATGTATGTGTGGTATGTGCTGTGAGCTGATTGCTTTTTCTATGTCTTTATATTTAATTTCTGCTAATGATGTTTGTCAAAAGTCAGCGGGTGTTAACGTGTATAATAGAGTAGTAGTGTCTACAAATAAGTATAGTATGCGCCTTTTTATTTCATCTTTTTTGACGACAAACCAACCTTGAACAATATTTCATCCCGGTAGTTTTCGCGATGGGTGTCAAAGAAAACACGCATTCATAAAAAGGAAGAAAAAAAATATTAGTCTATTCAATAAGAAATTGCAAAGGTTTGGCTTTTATTTTCAATTCTAGAGTATTGTGTTCATATTGAATTATTATTGAATACTCAGACTTAAATCTAGCACAATATACAGAATTTGTTGGTTGTGTGAATGTACAGGCTCGATGGTAAAACGGTAGGTATGTATGAATGATGTAATAATATAGTACATTTATTTTAATAATATGGTTTTAAAATCGGAAAAAACAAAAATCTAATTTTATAAAAATATTTTTTTTTTTTTTGAATTGAACTATACAATAACACCTCAGGTCTCAATATATGTGTTAGGTACCTTCGCTAATAACAAAAGTTATTAACAAAGTTACGTTGGTTCTGTAATCATTTTAAGTTTGTCTTAAACTTATTACTGAGCATTTAGCTTAATTTTGGATTTTGTTAAACTACATTATGCATATAAAATTATTTAGCTTCTAATATACCTTAATAAATTTTTGTTTTTAATTTTTTTCTGTAGATCGCAAAATTTATTTCTTCTACAAAAAACTATATTCATTTAGTTTCTGTTTTGTTTATTGTGCTGTGGCTAAAATTCTGAAAAAAAAAAATATTTCTCTACAACACAACAAAAACCGACCTAATTGTAGCAGAAGATTCAACCAAAGAAAAAATTATAACATACACACACATTTTCACTCAGTGCGGACCCACATTGGAGATAGAATTAAATCTAACCACAACACGTAAACATGATAAATGAAATGAAAACATTATTTTGAAGTTTTTATATGTTGCAAAAACCGAGCAAAAGAGTGGGGGATGGTATTTTTATTATTTACTATTATAGCTGATTTTTTTTTTATTTATTTTTATGTATGCAACATTATAGAGAGAAAAGGAAAATATTTATGCTAAAAACAGGGAAAAAAGAACACAAAAATGTTTTATATTTTCCAACATATTGAAACATGTTGTGTACAGATTATTGTGGTAATATCAATAGAGCAGCTATGAAAAAACAATTAAGTTTATGTCTTCCTCTTGCGTGGAAATTTATGGTACCCTACATGTGTAATAAGTAGATAAATGCAAAAGTGTTTGCATATTATTTTAAATCTATTTTTTTTTAGAATAAAAATATGTTAAAGTACACATGACGCTGTCATCATACTGGCTTTAATGTTTTTAAATTAATGAAAACTTCTTAAAAATTAATTTGTTTTAAATAATAATACTGAACGTTAAAAAGTTTGCCTAAAGTTGCTTGTAGGAGTTGAATACTTCAATAATTTGTAAATTCACTTTAAACCATTTACGAATAAAAAAATTGGCTTAAAAAATTATTTTGTAAGCTTTAAATATATTTAATTTGTAAATTATGTATGAAAGGTACATAAAATTCGATTTTCCTCCATGACTTCTCCCCTCCTGTGTGTTTAGTCATTGTTTCTTTTTAGCCATTTTTAATGCAAATAGTTTTTTTTTAATTTTTAATCTACTTTTACTGTGGTTATAAATATAAAAACAATAGATACATAAATTTAT
Organism: Protocalliphora azurea; assembly: GCA_932274085.1. Classification (NCBI taxonomy): domain Eukaryota; kingdom Metazoa; phylum Arthropoda; class Insecta; order Diptera; family Calliphoridae; genus Protocalliphora; species Protocalliphora azurea. Next base: position 81,586,333 of record OW026520.1, read on the forward strand.
TTTTATGAAAGTCATAAGAAACAAAATTATTTAGAGACTTTAAATTTGCCCAAGGCTTAAAAGAAGATGTGCGATAAAAATATAAAAATAAAAATTTCTAATAATAAAATCAACTCTACAAATACACACACAAAACACGAGCCAATATTTTGAATTCCTTTAAGAGGATTCCAAAGAATCTAAACAGACCTTCCTAAGACGTGATGCATAAAGGAAAACAGAAAAAAAAAAACAAACGACTAGATACAGTCAACAAGAGTGGAATATTGATACATCTTGAGGGCAAAGTTAAAGTTAATTTTGTTCATATAAAAAACTAACCTCTACAACCTCAATACACTTGAAATACAAAACAAACACATGTAAAATTACACATATTTATAAACATACTAATATATATAGTATGTATTTGTAGTAAAACAACCATAATTACTGTCATTTATATAACATTTCAGTAGTATATGGTTACAATCAATATCATTATCATCCTTATAATCTTCATTATCATCACTGTAATCTCCCGCTTGACCTGAGATAAGAAATTATTGAATGAAAAAAAAAACGCGTAAATATCGAGTAATTTTCGAGAATTCATAAAATATCGATTATCGCAGTATTATTTTTTTCGATAAAATGTCGAAATTAAATGTTTCGAGAAATTATTTATTCTTTTTAATTTCTCGATATGTCGTTAAATTGAGAACAAAATGAAAATGAAACGAAGTATTCAACGATTCGTTAGCAATATCGATGTCGAACAATTATCGATCTTCTCGATATCGAAAACGAACTACTAATGAAAATTTTATCGTTTCGCTATCGATATCACTAATGATTCGATATAGCTATCATAAACGAATTTTCGATATCGATCGGTTTGCTGCCACAAACTGAGCGACAGGTAAGCTCTCGAAACGCCTTCGATAGTCGTTCTCGAAGGCGTTGTTAAAGAAATGTTCGCGAATTATTCCAAGACGTTATCATTATCGAAGTTTGTGGTCAAGCGGGCTTGCAAGATGTTGTTTAAGCACGTAAGGTTTTGTATATATGTATGTGTTTAAGACTTTATATGTTTATATGGATATATGGATAATTTAAAGTACCATGTATTTCATATATTGTTTAATACGAAGTTATGTATATGAGTGTGTGTAATTTTGTGCTTGTATGCGTTAAATTTGATTTCTTATTTAATTTAAACACCACCAACCAACGATTATTATTTCTTTTGTATTTGCAGATAATATTGCTGTTGCTTTCAATGTTGCTTATGTTTTTCTTACTATAGCTTCTTGTGTTACTACTATCGTTGTCAATGATAATAATTAAGATTCATGATCAGGCTTCAATGTATATTCAATGCTAGTGGGATGGCATTTTTAATTGCATCTTCTGCCTCTATATTTTCCATCTAAATGTATTATATTTTACATGAAAATCTTTAAATTGTTTACTCTTTCTACCACAATTAATAATCAGAATCTTGAAAGATTGAAATGTTAAAATATAATATATGATTTGGTCAAATATATTTAAGAAGCTATTGATGTATTACTGGTATCGTACAAAAGAAATGGAAAACCTCCTCGTCTTTAACAGTTTAATATGTATTTTAAGTTATTAAAATTTTCTGATATTATTACTGAAAAAAAAACTTTTTGAAAATTTATCAGCAGGGAAACCACAAATGTGCAATTGCATGTTTTTTCTGTACGCCAAATGAAGCAATTGATAAAATGTTTATTCGTTTCAGAACAAATAAAGCATTTTGACATCGATTTATAAGTGCAAATATATATATATATATATATATATATATATATATATATATATATATATATATATATATATATATATATATATATATGTGTGTATATATTTGATATATTAGAATTTAAAATAAGGCTCTTGATATATATATATATATATATATATATATATATATTTAATTACAAACTTTTATTTTTTTTATTTTTTAAGAGCATATTTTCGAGTCTTTAGAGCATATATTTAGTTTTTTTAATGCGCATAAAACGCTTTTTTAGAGCATATTTGTGGTTTCTTTGTTTATCAGAAATATCAGTTTTCTAAGCTCTGGACTGCAATTTACATGTCTGTTCAACTGTTTTAGCTGTTTAATGTTCTGAATTTAATTCTACATTTATCATTTTTTCTCTCGCTTTTCTTTTGAATTACTAAAGTTGATGTTGCCACATTGGGTTAATGTTATTGACCCTGGTCTTACAACTTTAACAAACAACAAACCAACCAATGATGTCTGTATAAAAAGAAAATGTATCTTTTAAAGAGAGCTTTAAAATTGAGATGTGTATTTTTAAGTATAATATCTTTTTTTCTTTCATGTTGATGGTTTAATAATAAAACATTTTTCCAGTAAAAGAAAAAAAAAAAAAAATACAACAACAATAAACACGTTGCTACATGGAGTTAGAATGTTGTTTGGTAATTTTTATTTTTCTTAGAACGGTTCAGTTGTATTATTATTATGGTAGTACGAGTTGTAGTACAACAAAGCTGGATAACAACATCATCATAATTTCTTGTCTAAATCTTCATAATTCATTATAATTTTACAACCAAGCAAATATGCAGACCAATATATATATACATATATATATATATATATATATATATATATATATATACTTTTTTCTTTTAGAATCATATATGAAAACTTAACTATTTATATCTGTATAGTTCTATACCACCGACTTGCAATCAAACTTGACTGGGTCTATAATAATGTTTGTAAGATCCTAATAATTGGATTGTAACTGATTGGAGGTTTTTGGTTTGATTCTTGAAAAATAATTTTATGATTGTAATAAAATGTATAAATACAATAAAGTCTGATTGACATAGTAACATCCGTGCAAATAGAATACATCGAAATCTGCACTAAACTTTAGTGAGTTCAAAGTTCAGCAGTATTGGACATGGCAGAATTGCTACACGATATAAGAACTTCTGAGATTGTAACATTTGGTATTGCACTTACATACGCATGCACTAACGTATTGTAAAGTTAACACACAGATATGAATAAATAACATTTATTTAGTTAAAATGTTGTTGTAGACAACTATAAACTTGTACATCAGGTTTTCAATATATGTACATTTTATTTTTATTTCTCACTTCTTGTCTTAAATTCTTACTTATTTCAGACCTAGATCAGAGAAGAACTAAGAAAAGTGAACATAGAAGAGAAAAAAGAAAAAAAAAAAAACAAAAAAAAAAAAAAAAATACGAAGAAGTTAATGCTGTTCTAAACAAAAACCATTTGTTGCATGTCTATGTACATATATGTTTGTATATTCATATTTTATAGAATGCGTTTTAGCTTCTTCTTTGCTATTTTCAACAATTTATTTATGTGGTAGTAATAGCTTCCTTTATCGTTGTTCAACTACAACAAGTTCTTATTTTTGTTCTATGTTAAACATCATGTTTTTTCCTTTTGTATATTATTACTTCGTTATTATACACTGTATTGTACATACGTACAAAAGTATATTCTTATATATTTTTTTTTAATCTATTATATAATTTTTCACTATACTGTGTAAGTATGTGTGTTTAACCGCCTACCCACACTGTGTAACTCTCAACAATTTGACTTTTATAAAATTGTTATTATTATTTTTTTTTTTCGTTTTGCATGTATAGTAATTGTTTGTACGCCAGTATACGAGAGGGATTTATCTATTTTTCGTAGTCTTTAGTTATAATAAATAACAATGTTGCAAATTTTAAATTCTGGAAATTATAAATGTTTTTATAATTTATTTTCACAAACGAAAAAAAAAATAATAATAATAATAATAATAATAATAATAATAAAAATATGGACAGAGTTTAAAATTTTGTATAAAATATTTTTCTTTTTACTAACGACTGCACAATAAATATGTAACGTTTTCATTACTAAAATACACAAAATTAAAATATAATTTTAATATACAACAATTTAAAAACAAATATCAAGAAATAGTATGCCTTAATATTTTCATATTTATATTTAAAAAAATAATACATCCATTTGTTCCACAAGCAACGCTTGCTTAACAATCCTATACCCGCGTACTGGTCTGTAAGACCGGACTATCACATTTACGTTATTTTTTTTGTAAACGGAAAACCAAAAAAAGATAACAGCCAAAAATTGTTTTTGGAAGCATGGTCTTTAAATAAAATTTCATAAATGATCACCAAAATAGCCATGACACAGCCTGTCCTTATGAGATTAAAAAAGGCAAATACTTTTGCAGTATGTGATTTGAATTATCTGGAGTCGTCAGACTCCAATATTAATTTCCAATAAAATAATTTGTTAAATAATATTTGTTATATAAGCTGTAAAAAAAAGAACGTGAAAGAAAGATATAGTCGATCAAGGCCGATCATATGATACCCTACACCATTGTGTACGAGCATAATAATTCGGGAAAGGGACTTGTATTACATCTGTTGCCAATTTAACTACATGTGAAATAAAATATACAAATACAGAATGATGCGTTGATACTAACATCTAGATGATTTTATGGACTTTAGGGCGATTCCTGAAAGTGGGTTTATATGGGAGCTATGCTAAATTATGGACCGATTCTCATAAAATTTGGCAATGTTACTTCTACTTACATAAAACTTATTTGTGCCTAATATTAACATGATACTAACATTCGTATGGGATTTATGTACGTTAAAGTGATTTTCGGAAGATGGGTTTATATGGTCAATTGTGGACTGACCTTCATAAAATTTGGTACGCAGATTGACACTTATATAGAACTTCCTTGCACTGAATTTCATTAAAATATTCCTATTTTCAAGCCATTTTTCAGTGTTTAAATTCTATTCTGGGATGACATTTGTATGTCGCCTAGGTGAAATAATGGAGCGATCATAACCAATTTCAATAGGCTTCGTCCTTGCCAAATTTCGTTGAATTATCTTTAAAATTGCGACCTGTACTTTGTACACAAGGTTTACATAGACAGCCAGCCAGCCAGACGGACGGAAGGACATCGTTAGATCGATTTAAAAAGTGATTCTGAGTCGATTGTATACTTTAAGGTGTTGGATAACTCTTTCTATGCGCTACAAACATCAGCACAAACGCATAAACAACTTATAAACATACATATATTTATGTATTTTTTTTATGTATATACATACATATATTTATGTATTATTAATAATCACTGTTGCCAATTTAGCTATTTTTCTCGTCAAATCTAGCGATTTTTGCATTACAAAGAAAAATTTAAGTAGTGTAAATGTTAACTAATAGGTCTATTATGCATTGCAACCGAGCTATAGTTTTGTTGCCTACAGGCAAAGAAACCTTCAAGTAAATTTATATTATGAATAGCAACTCTATTTCAGTTGCCAAAAAGTTATCAAAAACACTATTTTGAAAGTTCAGACACTAAAATCAATGTAAAGAAACGTATAATGTAAAAAAAAACAAAAATTAAAGTGAATTTGTATGTTTTTCGTTCAACGCTCTCATCAAATGGATCAAATGTGTTTGTTACAGATCTTCCGTGATAATTTCACCAGGTCTAAACAGCTGATAATAGATGACACTCTCATCAAGTACACCGCTTTGGTATGGATTTTCGTGGATGCAAGTGATTATCATAATGAATCCTTTTACAGAAACAACATCGCTTGTGACACTGAATGTGCATTTTAGACATACAAAGTCGCTTTTAGATGCCTCTTGGATTAATGTTTGTGTTGTATCCAACTTCCTAGCTTTTGGATGAGTCTAAGTGCTTTTAAATATATGGAATTTGTACTTGATCTACCAATACCCAACTAGTATCAGTTTTACAAATATATATATATATATATATATATATATATATATAATTTTCATTTTTCTGTGTGGCAACTGCAGTTGAGAGCTTTCAGTTGCCATCTGGGAATACATCTTCAGTTCGGTTGCCATAATCGACCTATAAATTTTTCATAACATAATTTCAATATCTTAGTCAAACAACATTAGAAATAAAATACAATAATAACTCATCTATTGGTATAAAGTATTTTTATATATTCTTAACTATTTTTATGTCAAAATAACCGGCTTTTCAAAACGATTTTTTATTTTCTGAAGCCTCAATTTAAGATTTGTTTTTTTTTATTTTTGTATGCTGAAGAAATGAATTAAATCATTCCAATAATAACCGAGATATGGGGCAGAGCTCATTTTTGAATTTTGAGGCCGTATAAAATATTTAATTTCAATCAGTCACAGAGTAAACATCTGCTTTTTATTTAAGAAGTTCCCACTTTTTTTAGCACAATATTTATAAAAATATATTTTTAAATGTAAAATAACTATTAAATTAAACAATTTTATAAAAAAAAAATTGTTTTTTTAATTAATTTCCGAAGTGCACATGCACGCACATATACACATGTACCTTTTTGACATTTCATCTTATATCTTATAATACTATATACTAGTATACTATAATACTAATATTTAAATCTACACGTCAAATAATTCTCTCGTATAGCGAATTTGACACTCTCTGACAAAAAAAAAAAAAAAAAAAAAAAAAAAAAAATCGTACATATTATGTTACGTCTATATCGTAGTGTAATAAGAAAGTGACATCGTAAGCCCATCTGATTTAAAATTTTTTCATATACTTACCGCTGGAAACTATCAAATTATTTTTGTATTCCTATGTAGTATTTTTTGCAGCCTTTATATACTCTTCTTCTTCATTTTCTCATTTCTCATTTCTTTTTATACCCTTCGCTACATGTTTAAAGGGTATATATAAGTTTGTCATTCCGCTTGTAATTTCCACAAATTTCATCGAAAAGCAAAAAAGTTTTTATTTTCTGGATCCTTGCAAGAAATGATGTCGACAGGACGATGTCCGTCCGTCATTTTGTCGGTTGAAATGGCATTTATGAAGCACATATATATATATATATATATATATATATATATATATATATATATATTTCATTTTTATATAGATCTGTAATAAATATTTCTCTAATATTAAAATATGCAAACGCAAACATACATACGACTTTCAGTGTTGTTGTTTTTGTACAAGCAAGCAGTAGTTGTTGATGTATATACATACACACATTCATTTTTTATGTATGTATGGATGTTTTTTAGTTGGAAATAGAAACGTGCACTTTTTTATAGCCAGGCGAGCTCACAGTATTCTACGTTCATTGACAGTAAGGCCTTTCACATTTGCGACCGGATGCGGCACTTCTAAAAGCCCTCTTGAATAAAAACTTCCAGTAGGCCTTCTGAAGACTTACTACCAACAGACTATTTATATAAAATAACTTTAAATTATTGTAAAATGTTTAAAACTTAAAAAAAAAAACAGTCGAGATAAGACAATTTATCCTAAAACTTACATTTTCATAGAAACTATTGATTTTTTTTAAATAGCTTAACTCTCCTAAAAAAATTAAGTTTTTGTTAATTTATTTTGTCAAAAGTATACAGATATAATATAAACAATTCAAGTTTTAATAAAATACCTATAATTAAAACTATAAATAAAAAATAAACTTAACTTAGGAAAGCGCTACCTACTCAAACAAAGCATTAAACAAAACTTTTTTTTCAGTAATTTTATTTATTGAATCTTCACAAATCTAAATCTTAATATCTATTTAGTCCAACCAACGTCAGACTAAAAGCGATTTTTATGAATATGGTCTAACTTCGGCTCAGTTCTGCGGTGTTTCTTCTTCTCAGTCGGATGAATCGATTACTTCTTAGTATGTTTCGTGCTAGTGGGTTAGGATGTATTTCCAAACTTTTCAAGTATGCTCCTGCATGTTCCTTTATAACATCTTTTACCAAAGGAACGTTTAGATCCTTATGTATTTTAGTATTTCTTACATACCAAGGGGCTGCGGTGATAGCTCGCAATATTTTGTTTTGGCGTCTCTGTATTTTTTCAATATTTCATGCTGAAGCCGTACCACATAACTGGATTCGAAAACTCCATATTGGCTTTAAAACTGAGTTATAGAGGAGTAGTTTGCAATCTAGACTGATCACATCAATATGGAATTTCCAAGTAAGGCGTCAGTCGAGATGTGTTCCGAGGTATTTAACCTCCGATTGCTGGGGTATTACATGGTTATTTATAAGGATAGGGGGGCATGATTCCCTACGCAAGGTAAATGTTATATGTGTGCATTTTTGTTCATTTATTTTTATTTTCCATTTTTTTTTTTAGCCATCTCTCAATATCAAATATATGGTTCTGCAAAATTCGAGATGCCTCTTGTGGGCATTCATGGGTGCTTAAAATAGCTGTATCGTCTGCCCAGTACACTACCTTGGGGCGCACCTCCTTTAATAGGCTGAGGGGTACTAAAAAGTCACCTTCTTTAAGAATAAATTTCCGACCAGTTATATAGCTTTTTAATAATTTATATATATATTTATGGGTAAATTTTGTTCTATTTTATATAACAAGCCGTCATGCCACACTTTGTCAAAGGCTTGCGATACGTCAATGAAAAGAGCGGAACAATATTTCTTTTCTTCAAACGTTTTGTTTATAACATTTACAAGTCTGTGTGTTTGTTGGATAGTACTGTGTTTTCTTCTAAATCCGAATTGATGATTGGGTATACATTGGCTTATTAGCTTGTATAGCTTGTTCTAATAAGGAGCATCTCAAATAGCTTAGACATATTAGATAATATATTCTACTTTTGTGTGATCTTTTCTTGGCTTAGGTACCATGGTAATAAGTGACACCTTCCATTCTAGTGGATAATATTCAAGGCGTAATGTCCATCTCTCTAATCTCAAAGCAAAGGGGTTCGACTGCTCTGAAATGGAGCACAGCATGTGGCAATTCAATTATGTATTCAGAATAAATTCTATTATATCTGTTTCGTCGGGAGGGGGGGGGGTTTGGGTAGCGTGTTCAGCAGCAAGTTGTAGATTTCTTTCAAAATTATTGAGAGAGAGAGATCGATTTCTTCTGGTGAACCCAGCGATATGTTCTCTGGGCAGTGAGTACTAAGGTATTTCTTATATTTTAGCCAGTTTATCCATTTTCCTGATATCGCTAAGTTACCGGTCGGGGATACAATTTCTGTGATCTGATGATAATACTAGAGATGATTCAGCTTTAATTAGCTCCATTGGAATATTTTTTATAACACCAAAATCGATGACGTCCGGTATTTTGTGTGGATCAGTGGGCCAGTATGTGGGGTTTCCGCTAGAAATCACATTCAAACCCATTTTAGAAATTATGTCAAATAAAACACGACCTTTCGGGGTAATCAGTCGTGATCCCCAGAACGTATGCTTAGCGTTATAGTCGCCAGCTGCCAGGAAGCGGGGGCCTAGTGATTTATAAAAATTGTTGTATTGATTTTCTGTAAACAAAACTAAATGTATTATTTTTAATTTTTTGGAATTTATGCTTGAGTTTTGATTTTGTTTTTGTAACGCTTTCTGAATGGTTTTGTTTCTTCCCTTGAAGTGAATGTATTTTATTTATAGATGGTAACCGACCTACTGACAAAAAAAAAATGTGACAACGTTGACAGCCTGACAAGGCATTAAAGATGGTAATTTAATACTATTTTTAAAATTTTCATTAAAATGGAGCTAGAATTATAAAAACTATGTAGCAATATTATAAAAATATATAACAGTATTGTATAATGTAAATTGCAGTCTAGGAAATGTATTATAAAACCTCTATTTTAAATTTTATATAAGCCGTATATTTATTGTTATTTTTGAGTTTTGTAGTCACATGAAAAAAGAGGCTAAATTGAACTTAAAAAGGGTCAGAAAAAGCTAAATGCCCCAAAAATAAGGCCAGAGAAAAGGTAATATTTTTTTATTTATTAATTTAATTTTTTTTTTGTTCTTATTAGTTGTTGATATTTTTTTAAAGAAATGTTGTAATAAATATATAAATAAAACATAAAACCACTCTTAACAAAATTAGCCATTGAGAATTCGACTACAAAATTCCCATATAAATTTGGGTTATATAATGCAAGCTCGTTATTCCCGATTACCCATTATTGCTATGGCCCGGTTATCGCGACGGCTTAATTTTTAAAATTGCAGTTTCTATAATCGCGACAGTTTACGAAAAACGGGTTCTATTTTCGCGACTTTTATATGTTTTTTTTTTTTTTTTAATTCGATTATAATCTATATATAACCAAAAAAGGGTATACTAACCTTTCTGGATGATTTTGATCTACAATTTTGTCAGTTTATTCGTGTCATTTGTTGTGTAAATACATATTGTTAATACATACCTTTATTGTTTTTATTGTGAATATATACTTTTATTGTTTTTATTTATTTTAAGTTTGTTGAACCCCAGCATATATTTTGCCTATTTTTTAGTTCATTGAATTGCACACTTTTTTTTATTATTTGATTTATTTATAATTGAAACTTGATACTTAATATTTTTTTGTGCTTTGGTTGTTTATCGTAACTTTTATTAATTTCGCTTAATCACTTCTTTTAGAAGTTTCATTGACATTAAACTTAAAATTCATTTTGGTTGCATGATAAATTGCAAACCCAGCAGAAATATGATTCAACATATTATTAGCAAATTAAGCATAACCCTTTTTGTAAAATTAGTATAAAAGTTGGAAATAATTACTAATAAAATCACTATTATTTTGAAAGCAAAACCAAGTCTTTTAATTTAAGAGAAGGCAACTCAGTTTAAGTGCTGTTGTTGTAAAAATACAGATCAAGTCCAATATAGTTTATGTGCCTTATTGAACACATATCTTAATATGGGAAAAGTTCAACATATTTTAAAGCCAACGATTTCTCAAAAATTTGAGATTTTAAAAAATTTAAAAGCGGAGATTCCATAAATTCAATTTGGGTGAATTACAAGTTATCAGATAAGAAATCGGGGGCTTTATACGATAGTGGTCATGAAGAAAACAAAATTAAAGTGGACGATTGTATAACATATGCATACAATGGGCTTTGGAAAATAATAAGCCGACAACAGCACTATATGAACTACGTGATTCAACTGTTATTTTAAAAGCAACTCAAAATCTCCAATTTGTTTAAAAATGTTTAAAATGTAAATATATCAATAAAAACAATTCTAATTTTAAAAATTACATAAAATTTTTCAATAAAATTTTGAGTTCTGTTATCGCGAAAATTCAGTTTTCGCGATAGGTCTGGTTGTAATTATATGCGAAAATCGAACTTGCACTTGCAAATCTTAAAAACGAAGTACGTATATTATATAGAGGCTTCAGAAAATAAAAAAGCAGGTTATTTTGATATATATATATTGATATATATATATATATATATATATATATATATATATATATATATATATATATATATATATTAAAAAAATCAAATCTTAAGATCGAAGTCCCTAGCTTATATAAATCGGTTTAAAAAGCCGTTTATTTCTGTATTTATATTATAGTAATATATAGGAACAGAAAGTGAAAAAATATTATGAATATATATACATATATATATATATATATATATATATATATATATCGAATATTATATTTCTATTTCAATAAAATATGTTATGGTTCCAGATTTCTTGAGGCCTTCACGCAGAGAACGTTTTTGCCGTTTTACCCAAATCTAGAATAAGGTAGCAGAGCATGATATTAGTGATTGTGATAAACATATTTTATGTTTACTAAAAAAAAAAAAAAAAAACGTATGCTGGATTGCTGTTATTATATAAATTATTTGAGTGATCATAATATTTTAAAATAATTTTTTAACATGATGTACATATTTGCAGTGACAATGTCAAGTTATATTTTTTCCATAATAATAAAAATTCTCCAAAGTATATCAAAAATATCAGTTAGAAATTAGAAAAGTTTCCTTAGCATAACAAAAATATTGTTAACATAAATAAGAACATTATGATAAAGATTTTACATCTAAATCCCAAATATTTCTTTATTCAAATTATTTCTTTTTCCAAATTCAATAAGTATTAATAAACATATATAAGTTTTATGACTATTTCTTAAGATTTTTTTTCTCATTTTCTTGTTTTCTTAACAGACTGAAGTTTTAATTGGCGAAATAAACATACTATAAAAAATAACAAAAAAGAGTTTTCAAACGTTCATTTGTTAATAGAAATATTTAGTATGAAATTAAATAAATAGCTGTAAAAAGAAACTTTTATTACTAAAAATTTCATATTAATTGGCACAAAAGCGCAAGAAGGAGAAACTTTATTAACAAGCTGTGTTTGATAGATATAAAAAATAAAAATAAAAATTAATTTAAACATAAAAAAAAATATATTTCACTTAAATTTATATTACTCAGAACAGATGTTTTTCAGCAAAATAAGAGTAAAATGCAAATGAAAGAAATATTTATATTGCAGTGGACAAAAACTGGATAGTTTCCGAACAGGTGGTAGTTGGGTGGAGTAAGGTTAAATAATAGCAGCCATTTTAAAATATAATTTGTATTTAAATTATACAATGTAAATCACAGTTGAACAAATAAACATGTGTTGCATACTTTGTTACGTTTGTTACTACAGATTGTATTCGTAATAGAGATTTTATGCGGATATTTCAACAACACAATAGAAATATCTAGATTTTATATTTTTTTTATTATTATTTACATAGTACATACATACATACATACACAGATACATACATACACACATACATACATACATGTATTCCTTTAAATATACATGTGTATTTGAATTTATGCAAAGCTATACAGTGCATAACTTTTATTTGCTAAATATTAGTTATGAGTTTGTTTTAAAGAAATGAAAAAAAAAGGAAATGTATAAAAAGATTGTTATTTTTATAAACAGTAGAATAAAAACTTTCAATACTTTCTGACAAGACTTGTCTATGTTTTTTCAAAACACGAGACACATATGACTCCATGCATACAAATGTGCAAAGATGTGTGTACGTATATGTGATTGTGTCTGTAAATTCACTTCAACTTTCCATAAATGTTTGAGGATACTTATAGATGTAGAGTATCAAATACTAAAAGTAAAAGAGTTTGAATACAATCGTATAGAGAATAAATTTAATACAACTACAACTGCTACCTCACCTACAAAAACAACAACTTAACTAACCCAGCAAATATAATTTTATGTACCTACATAAATATATAAAATATATGTATCTTTCGGTGGATTTAAAGAACTTTAATAAAAAGAGGTAATTTTTCTTAAATGTGGGCACAACAAAACTGTCAAAATGAAAATATGTGTTTATATTTAAAACGAATTTAAAGATATTTTTTAACTGATTTTAGCTAAATAAATTGTAATTGTAACATATTCAGACATATTTTTGTTATAAAAAAGTTCACATTGTTTGCTGGGTAACAATCAGCAGAAGAAGTAGTACTAGTAGCAGTAGTAGTAACTACATCTCATAGTACTTGTAGTAAAAGCTTCTAGATGATGGCAAAAATTTTCATTTTTATTTTATTTATATTTATCATTGTTTATTTGGCACGTGCTGCAAATCTACACATGCACTCATATACATATGTGAGTAGTATTACATGAGTATGTATGGATATGTAGTACTATTACAAATACATGTGAATGAACATTCAGACTAACAAGTTAGAACTAGAATCTTTTTTTTTTTTTTTGTTTTTATAGAAAGTACTCGAAACTAATACTTCTATTCATTGTAATACACCTTACAAAACAACATGCAAAATACGAAGGATTGTATTGCACTTGCTAAAAAAAATTAAAAACCAAAACCAAAGATTAAGAATTAAATACATGTGTAACTGCAATAACTATCACTATATCTACAGCTAGTTAAATATACTGTAGGAAAAAAAGATAACCCAGCAGATTTGCTAATGAGAATGACCCTATCCGCTTTTACATATCCATAAGTTTAAATATTCAAATGTTTGCAGTAAACAGAAGTAAACATATATTAAAAGTAAACAATACGAAATCCAGTTGGCCATGTCTTCAAGACAATATCGACGACGCGTACAAGACCCATATTCAATTCTTGACGACAGTCTATATAAATCGTCGACGACTTTTTAAAGCAAATTGTCGTTGACGATTTTATGGATGACAACAGTCTTTAGCATAACGTTAATGAGTATGTTGGCGATATTTTTGCCATTTTATAACTGCGACCGTATAAGCAAGAAGATATTTCACTTGTGAATTTGTGTTTGTTTGTACCTTATGGAAAGCTAAACCGCTGGACCAATTGTCTAGAAATTTTCACAGCATTATTCTGAAGGCTCCGAAAGTAAAATAGGCTACTTTAATTTTTCGATAGGAGCAGGGGGAAACGTACCCCTATACAAAGAAAATATTAATTATTGAACATCTTAAGAATTAATATAATACGAGTATAGCAAAAGTCTCAAAACTGTGTATTAAAAAGTTGAGGAAAAAATTTGCATATAAAATTTTGAATAGGGCGGATAGGTCGAGGGAGAGTGGTATATGAAGTAAATATTAGTTATCAAATCAAACGAGGTACCGAAGTGCACCGTGGTAAAGTAGTATTATAGCATTATATATAAAACTAACGTTAAATCGACACTCAAATTTTGAAAAATAGCAAAGTTTGATTCATAAGAAAAATACAAACTATTTATCTCTCCCTCTCTCTATATGTATATATATTATCCCATCAAATTTTAACGGCTTTAAATCTTTAAACTTCGATTTGAGGTAAGAAAATCATAAAAATGTTTTCCATATATTTTCTTTAAGGATATTCGGATTTTTTTGTGCATATTTTTATTATTATAATATATTTCCTGGTTTATACGCTAGTTAATAATTTTTTATTTGCCTTTTTGCATTTTTCCATTCTTGAATTCGACCTATTATCATTTTTGAATATTTGTGTGAGTGTCCTTTGGATACATTCATACATTCTATAAATAAATATTACATTTTAAATACACAATATTACTTATAATAATATTATGTATTTGTACCGATGTTTACAATGTACAGAAAAAACGGTCATATCTCCACCTTTAAGTACAATTATCGACAGAAATCGACAATTTTCAGGAGATAGTAGATGTCGTTATTTTTAAAATATCTTGATAAAATATTTTGTTACTAAGAGAAAGAGTATTGATTTTGATCGTCAATTATTTGACATAGCTCAAATATAAATCTTCTCCCGGAACTGCTTTTTAATGGTCCATATTTGAAAAAGTAAAATTTTATAGAAGTATAAATCTCACTTCAAAACTCTGATATCACTTTGACACTTTGGAAATTAGCAATATTGGCTATCATTAGATGCATTTGAAATTGAAAATTAATTGAGCATTTTTGATTCTTGGTTTACGATTACTATGACTTTCAAATTGAATGTTGGAAAATATTTTTTTTTTTTTTTAATTATTCTATTGTAAATTTAATAGTCTTGACTTTAACTATTTTATGTGCTTTCATTACTGTTTTTCGTAAATTTTTTATAAAACAGCTTATCATACACACAAATTATCTGTATAATCACATTTACGCGCAATAAAAATTGTTTTCTTTAACATTCCTTTATTTTTTACACGCTCTGTTTTTAAAATTTTCTCGAATAAATGTTTATTTTTTCAAAAATTAAAATTGTTTGACAATAACTCCAAGGTGAATTGTAACAAAGACATGAAATTGTTATATATCGTGTCCTCAATAAAATTTCCTGCAGGCAAAGTCGATGAAAAAATCGTCTGTCTATAACTATTTGGCCAACTGCGAATATAAATAACTTACACTTCTGCACAGACCACACTCACATTAATTTATGCAAAAAAATCTATTAGATAAAAATACAAGCAATAATTTTGGATTGTTTTTTCTTTAAAACATGTTATGGACATTTACAGTATGTACATACATATGTATGTTTTCAGACTGTTTTTTCAGTTTATACAGTACGTATGTGTATTACATATTTACATATTTGTGGTGCAGTTTGTTTCATTTTTCAACAGAATTTTTTCTTTCTTACTAAAAATAATTTTCTAAATGAGTTCCTGTCAATATTATAATCTTTCAAACTTTAGATTTCCTTCTTGACAAAACAAAAAATTTAATATGTATTTCAACTAAAAGTTTTAAATGTAAACACTTTATTAAGAACCACATTTAAATTATATTTAAGTAGTTATAATGATCTAGCCTTCTAACAAACCCTTGTGACCCAATTTTGTTTAGTGGCATTTACTACATTTTCGCACATTTCGCTTTAAAAAATTTTCCCTAAAGTATTTGGAATTGAAATACATCAGCAAAAAATACATAAAAGTAAAACAGGATTATAAAATTTTATTTGCTGTTTTTTACTCTCACTTTTATTTAAATCTAAAACACAAAATTGTTCAACTAATCATAATCTCGAGAACTTCTAAAGTACAAAAGCGTAACTTTAGACAAAAACACTTAAATAAGCTCTTAGAGTTTATGAAACTTTTAAACTTTAACATATTGAGCGGAAAAATTAATTTTAAAAATTTTTGTTGCTTTGTTTCTCTCTTTATTCTTGAAATAGTTAAAAAAAAATTTCATAACAAATAAAAATACTAGAAAAAGTTTTCATAAATATGTACTTATGAAGCAAATAAATAGGATATGATTTTTAACTATATTTGAATCTCTGGCTTTATGCCAATTGTAAACTTTACAATAGAATAATTAAAAAAACAAAAAAATATTTTCCAACATTCAATTTGAAAGTCATAGTAATCGTAAACCAAGAATCAAAAATGCTCAATTAATTTTCAATTTCAAATGCATCTAAACAAAAATTAATTGTATTGCTAACAAATTTTTCCTACATATGTACGATATTTTAAATAACTTCATTCGAGTACCATAATAATGAAAAGATCTAAAATAGATCTACTAATAGTTTCAAATAAACCTCTGCCTTTAAATTTCATTTTTGAAATACAAAACATTTTCCATATTGCAAATAAACCCTATTTTAGACTTTACTGGATAATTCCAGAGCAAAACTAAAAACATTTATAAATGTATGTGTACTAACCCAGCATACAAAATAGTAAGGAATTTGAAGACAATATTTGAAAAAAAAAAAATGATTAAAAAGATACATATTTTGAAATTGCTTTAAAATTTAAACAATAATTATTGTAAAACCTTGAAACTCTAATTAAGTTAAATTACATATGTTTGTATATTATGAACCTATATAAAAGTCTAATCTATGATTGCAATAAAATAAAATAAATAAATAACATTTTTTTTGTATTCATTTAAATCTTTGTTTTAATTTATTTTTATAGGCAAAATTAAATAGTGATACGAACATGACAATTGAATTGTAATGAAACATGTCAAACAGCAAAAGTCACAACAGACAATAATAATAAAATCCTTATATTCAAATATACATAAACATATAAATATTTTTTTTAACATTTTGCTTTAACAATTTATGTTGCTAATATTAGCAATGCAAATTACAATAATATTGTTTATTATCTTAGAGAGAGAGAGAGAGAGAGAGAGAGAAAAAAACATTTAATTAATTTGTTATGACATGTTCAATTGACATGTTTCTGTTTATTTCGTTTTGACTGTTTACGTATGTATGTATGTATGGACTACTAAATTTTAAATCTCTACATATAGTCCTACATAAGTATTTATAATTGTTGTATATGACTAAAAGAAAATTAAAGAGATCAAAAACAATTTAAAAAACGAAAAACATGACAAATCTTTAATAATAACAATTTTGAATTGATTTTGAAAGCTTATGTCATGTCACATAAAATAATTTCTCTTCTAAAAACTATAACATACGCGTTTCAAAATACAAACACATAGAACTGTTTTCATTTCCTGTGCTTTGGTAATATATACACACTCATAATAACAACAACTGTTGCCAATTTTGTATAATATATGTTGTTAGTAGTTTTTTTTTTCTCTTTTTTAAGGCAAACTTTTATATTCATAAGTATTATGATTTTCATAAGAGAATCAATAAAATCATTGTTGTGACTTGTTGGAATTGACTAATGATTATTTGAACCCAAAAAATTGTTTAAAATATACACTAGCTGACCCGAGCCGCGTTGCTGGCCCTAAGCAAACATTAGTGTTGTATTACTGAACGATTTAAATTGATATTTTAACGAAATTTACGACCTTTAAATAAAAATCTAAGGAATACCTATTATAAAGTGTTTTTTACAGAAGAATTTAAATATGATGTAGATGTGGGTTCAATCAAAAAATATACGCATGTATTTAAGGCAAATTTGAATTTATATTTATTTATTACTTCATCTTAAGGTTAGCGGATAGACAATGTCTTTTTTTTGAACGGAATGATGAGAGCTGTAGTCGAAATTGCAGTTGTAATGGAACGCTGCTTGATTCAAATCAGAACTTGAAGCAATTCTTCTTATGCGTTGATTAAAAATTTTAAAGTTGTTGAATTGCTACATTTGCTCGACGATTTCTCATTGCTAACCGAGCCGTTTCATTTCTCGCCTGCCTTTCTTCCTGCGTTTGTGATGTACGAAGTCGGGCCAAACTAATACGGGGTTGTTCTCGTGCGATTTCTCGTTCATATATATTCAATTGATTGACGATATTACGATAAGTACTTGCATTACGTGTTCGACGCGAAATATTAGATCTCCGGGGTCGCGGCATTGTGAATAACACTTAATAACGAATGCCAAAAATACAACAAATGGTTTTAAATATCACAACCTCACTAAATGATGAGCTTTACTTGGAACTTACCGTTTGGAAATAGAATTCTACACCACCACCAGAAAACAAATTGCACAAAAAAGTAAGCGTTTCGATAGAAACAGAAACAGTAATTGTTATAATTTGTATTAAAAAAAATATTTTTAATGATTATTAAGGCAAAGAAATTATGACAAAAAAGAGTTTTTTTTTTATCGCGGATTTTTCGCGAATTTTTTTTCGTATTATCCTTTTCTGGCCGGTGACCGGTCCGAATTGGTGAGAATCATCAAAATCGGTCTAGTCGTTCTTGAGTTATAACAATAGTAACTAACATCACTTTCTTTTATATATATAGATTAATATGTATGTATCAAAATTATGGATCGCAATTTTCCGGACTTCCTTGAACAGCGGTAAAAAACGATTAGTAAATTTTTTTAAAATTTAGTTTGAACTGCCCCTCACATAAAATCTTAGTTGTATTCTACGGGTATAATCATTATGTTCTCAATTGTATTGACACTGAAAAGTCAGTCATATATAATAAAACATAATAAAATGTAAAATTCAAAACAAAACATCAAAAATAAAAAATTATTATTATTTTGCGCAAATAAATTTTATAAAAAAGTGAATATGCGTGTAATTTATTCTGAGAAATTTACAAAAATGGAATTCTGCTGTTGAAGGAGTAATTAATATAATTAATATATGCTAGAAATATAGAAAATTTCAAGTGCAAATTATTATATATTTCTTTTATTCGTATCTTTTTTTTTTTTTTTGTTTTTCATATTTAAATTTTCTGACTTAACAAGAATTACGAATGTCAAATCTCCCAAATGATTCTACCAAAGTATATACAAGTAGTCCGGCTCTTTGACGGAGTTACATAGCTTTAAGAGAGTGTTAGCAAAATAGTACCTGATTCTGTATATGTTTAGTAATAGAAGCTAAAATGTATTGGTGCTTTTTTTATTTTCGCAACACACACAGTTTTATAAAATGGGTTTAAATTAAAATTTGTTTGATTTCAATATCAAAAATAGGAACTCTGTTCTACAAAATATAACGTCAAAAACAAATAAAACATTTTTTTCGTTTGTGCAAAATGAAACCGGATTAAAAATAAAAGTGTTTAAATAGTGCTTCAAAAAATTGTAAAATTATTTGGGTAAGTATAATAACGCGTAAAAATGCTTGAAAATTCTAAAATGTGTATGTAAAAGTTTTTTGTTTTTCTTCTTTGGTTATAGTTTTTTCAATTCACATGGCATCCATATATGTAAGGGAGTACTTTGAAAAATAGAGAGTCGAACTACTTTATATACTTTGGATTCTACCTTCTGTAGTTACACCATGGTGATCGCTTTTTCCGAAACTTTTCGGTGTGATTAAAACGTGCTTCAAATAGGGTGGTCCAATATTTTATGTATGAATATGAAAGTACTTAAAATACTTATATATTCCATTTAATCGTAATTGAAAATTCTAATTACAAATTAACTTCGCAATGAATAAGTTGTTTGGAAAAATAACGATTGTATCACGTTAAAAATACGTAAAGTTATTTCAAACAAAAATCCTATAAATATTGAATTTTCTTAATAACATTTCGATAAGATTTAAATTTAGGGGTTTTAAATTGTAATTAAATACTATTATTTTAAACTACATGTACATTGAAAATTTTCAATTACAACTTCTACAAAGTAATAATATAATTACAAAAATAGTTATAACTTTTCCATATATATAATATATATATATATATATATATATATATATATATCATTAATATTGGTGGGGAAAAAATTGAGATTAGTTTTGGGATCAACATAAATTGCCGTGTAGCAACTGTCGTAGGAAGTTGAAATTTGGCCAAGATGTTATAAATGATGACTCCTGTCATAATTTTAGGTACGTTTAAATGTAGTTTTCAAAAAAAGTGTTCCAGTCTGTTGTGTATTAAATATCTCTAAAATATTTATCGATCGGACGTTTTCATACATAACAGAGTGTATTTTCTATAGCTTTCCAGTTGAAATTTATATGAATAATTTGTGATTTTTCGGACTCACTATTTACTTTTTCTCTTAAGTTTCTTAATGTTTTGTCAAATTTCTATAAGACAAAATCCGCATGTTATTTAAACTACTGACAAATTTATAACGTATATTTAAAATTTCTACAAGACTCTTTCATAATTCATTGATTAACATTTTATTAAGATGTTTAATTGAATTCATGCCATAGAGTCATCCCTTACTAATGAAATTGATATATACAGTATCAGCGAATCCCGGGATTCATTCTTTGACCAATAAGAGTATATATCACAATATTATATTGCTGGGTTGGTTATGAGAGAGGTTTTTTTTTTTTTTAATATAAATCATGTTTTGAAAATAAAAATTAGTATACCTATATCTTTATTTGATTCCTTTATATTAAAATTTCGCACGAAATGCTTTTAAGTATATTTTTAAAAAGAAGACAAAAAAGCAATAATATTAATTTGTTTTGCAATTAAGATTTTGGTATATTCCTCTCTGTTTAAGATTGGCAATTTCCAACTATATTAAATCCACTGGATATACATTTATAAAAATGTCTACCAAAATAAATTTCTTTTAATTAATTTTCTTCAATATTTTTATCAATATCATGCATAAAAATTCTTAGCCAGTGACCAGAAAAATCTCAACAAAGTATTATACTACACCTTTGCTATTAAATATAAATACACAAAGGAAAATAGGTTAACCCCTAAAGTGTACCCCATGTACTCATTAAGTCTTATAAAGCAAACAAAAAATCAATGATAAAAGCGTCATTCATTGTAATTCTGTGGCCAATCATAAATGTAATGGAAACAAGTAGTAAAAGTCACATGAATATGGAAAATAAAGAAGAAAGATGAAAACAATAAGAAAGGGAGAAGGAGGGAGAGAATACCAGACAATAGAACTCATCTGTTTGATTAAAGTTAAACAGGGTATTAACGTTTGTAATGTCTGTAAAAGCATACACCAGTATAAGACCACAGAATGTTATCCAACACTTGATAAAAGTGAACTTTATAAGAATAGTCACTATTATCACCAACCCTCTAACTATAGTTTTTTGTTTATTTCTGTCTGATAAATCAACATCGAACTCAACTATAATCTTAGCATATGATGCCTTTTACACTTAGCAACTAATGTCTAGCTTAAAAAAGTAATTATTTTTGTTGCTCTTTTTAGGAAATATTTTTTTGCTTTTGAATTTTTGTTAACATGCCAACATATACAACATTTAAAACGTTATCTATTCATTTATACATTCATCCATTCATCTAACTATCTGTCTATCTTTGAGTATCTATCAGTAAATATGTATACATATATACATAATACACATATTCACTTGCATGTGTTTATAGGGTTATTTTTTGCATTACTTGCTTTGTTTTGAGAATGTGGTAGGAGTCATACTTTAGTCTGGAAAGAGGAGACACATCTGTATTAACAGTATAAACAATACGACTTTTTGTTAAAAGTCAAACATACAAGACTGTTACAATAATGCCAAATGTAAAAAAAAGAGTTATGGCCTTACACGTTAATCCAAAGATAAATAGCCGGGTACCCGGGTGATTTTTTAACTTTAAAATGCTCGCATTTTTTTAATAATGAAGATATTGTCACTAAACTTAAAATCGTCGCGATTAAGGGGTTTTTAAACTGAAGAAAATGGCTTCAAAGTTGACACCTATGGCAGTCAATACCCAGTACTCCCATATCATTTCTATGTATTTTGCACTATAATTAACTTTTCTTTGCTATACTTATTACTTTTATTGTTGTATTTTGATTCATTTAAGGTTAAAATTATACTTTTTTTGTCTAAACTGATGAACAAGCCTATGAATGTCAAGCAAAATTGTATAAAATCTGGTTCCCTTAGGACTTGAAGGTAAATTAATTTTATAAGTAAACTAATTTTGAACTTTGTAGGTAATTTAGGAGCTTTAGAAAGAGCAATAACATTTAATATGAAAACTATTTGAATGAAAATGAAAAACTATTTTGCGATAGTCTTTAAGATTATGACAACGACGGCGCACATTTCTGACATTTTTACATCCTTCAATATTTTCTGTGGTTTTGATGAATTCTTTTTAGCCTTTTTTTTTGGTATGTCAAGTAAAAATGTCCAACATTTCTAATCTAAAATAATAAATTAGTGCAAAGGCTCAAGCTGTTGATCTAATTTCCACCATTCGTGCCAGGACACGTGAACTTTCGATATTATAGCTACAAACATGACAACACGCTGTACCATCACTAACAACATTCTTTTGGACTGTAAGAACGATTTTCGGAGAGGATCTTATATGGAACCTGCGCTTAATGGTAGATTAAGTCAGTGCCATCACTGTAATAGTCGGGCTTGATCGATTTTCGGAGCGTTTTTTATATGAAACCTGTGCTTTATTATGGAAGTAACAATTATGCTTTTTACAATCTTAAGTGTACAAAAAGATAGTGTCTACCAATACTAATTTATGCACTTTATAATGATTTTCGGAAGTGAGCCATAAAAGGGAGCTAAGAATTTATGATTAGCGAGCCTCATAATTGTGATTTGCTAAGTTTATAAAAATTATTCTATGAAATTATATGGGGTTATTAACGTCCACAAAACATTTACATGTACTGAATTATGTAATTGTTAAAAAATTGATGAGCTTCGAAACCCTATTCTAAGAGAAAGTTTGTATGGGGGCTAGGTTATAATAGGTAACCATGTCAACTATTTTTAACAGAGTTCGGTCCTGCATCATTTGAAGCCAAATTTCATCCAATTATCTTAAAAACTGCGACTTGCAGTTTCATTAATAGTTTAACATGGATGGACTGATATCGTGAACATATTCCAACATGTTTTTTTTTACCTGTATTTACCAGTTTGCTTTTATTTTTATAACCAGTTAAATGTTCTTAGTAAATAATTTACACAAAACGTTGATTAACGTTAAATTTTTCAAAAGAAAAAAAAAAAAATGTATATAAAAAAACAACTTTGTTTTTTTTATAAAATTGTAGGGTTAACTGGGATAAATATTAGATTTCATAAAACTCTTTACCAGAAAATACATGTTGAGTGATTTAAAATCAATTCTAAAGAAGTAAACTAGAACTGGGTCAAAAATAATATTTCGTTTAGTGCTGGTAAGTGTAAAGATGTAAAAAAAAGAAATGTTTGAGGCCCTAAGTTTTAGTCTTATTTGTGGTTTGTTTTTATTTGAATCATTTTCATTTTTCTAACTTCTTCTATTTAAAATCTTTTATATCTCGTTTTTTTTGTACATTTTTTTCTTTTATTTCCAATCACTGCTTGGCAAAATAATATGTTAGTGTATGTGTATAAACGTAAAAATGTAATTTTTATGTTTGTTTTAGACTAATGTTAAAAACAGTTTCTTCATTACATTGGTGTATGTAAGAAACCAAAGAAAAATATTGTTAGTGTAATGTGTTGGTGTATATGGGTAAATACTCGTATAGATGATCAGTTAACATTGTCATCAGTATTATCATCTACAATTTAATATATTTCTTTACAAGTATTTCAGTATCAGTACTCATTCATGTATGTATGTGCTCGTAAATGTTTAATGCTGTTTGTTTTTCTTTTGTTTTTAATGTGTATGCTTTTCCATTTTTCCCTTTCCTATTATTAGGAAATATTGTAAGAAGCCGGAATTACTTAAAAAAATTCCACAGCTAGAATTCTAAAATACCTATATACAGACATATATACATATTTATGTAGACATATACAGTGCCGGCTAAATAGTAATACCGTAAGACCAATCTTTACTTAATGCAAGTTATATTTTTATTTGTATATGAATATTTTCTCCCCAAATGTTTTATTAAATTTTTATTTGAAAGACAGTTTCTCTATATAAGTCCCTTTTTCTGAGAAAAATTCACTTTTCACGAAATATTAACTGCTTTTTGAAAGAAAAATAATAATAATAATAATAAAAAAAAAATGGCAATTATTAAGCAAAATTTAATATTTGGGTCTCTTTTCTAGTAAAATCATATAAAATGGTAATTTAGATCAATCTATAAATATTTACTACAATAAGTAATCATTTTAATATATAACGGTTGAAATAGGGCTTAAGGAGCATAAACAACATGTAGAAGTGAAAAGCGCTGTTGTATTTTTTTATAATCCCGAGAATGAAATATTTCTGCTGAAGTCGCCACCTCTAATATACGACATACTTCTACAAAGGCAGATTTTACAAAGTCCCTCTTACATTTGTAACACTGAGGTAACGATACATTTCTTGGATAAATAAGTTATATGTTGTTAAATTTTAGGTCAGGAGATCATACTGATATGTAAGAAGGACAATGTAATCAAATATTTGCAAAAGTTGTTCTTGAACTTCTTGATTCTGTTAATATACCGTGAAGCAAACTGCGATGTACTCCTCTGTATAACTATAAGTACTTCAGTACTTCATAGAATCATAATTTCATAAAACTGGAATGGAATACCTTTAATATAGGTCTAAAAACCCCGAAACAAGGATGTTGATTAACATTATTAAACATAACATATTAAGCATAACAGCATTAAAGTTCTTGTAATGAGATTGGCGCCACAACCCCCAGATGAAAATCGAATTAAAAAGATAAGTTCAGAATTAAACTCGACCAGAGAAGTTTTTTGGTATTTGGCATAATATTTTAAGCTAAGAATTCCAAACATTAAAGCTAATAATAGAGCAGACCAACATATTTTTTGCCAATACTAAAATATTAACTTAGTCATAAAACATAATAACATTATTCAATTTTATTATTTTTCTTGGTAATTTTAGATTTATTCCAACGAATTCAAGATTGGTGCCCATTTGCATAACATTCCAAATATCTTTTTTATATAATATTGGTTTAAAATAAAATATATAATGTGGTGCTATTTTATTGACCGTAGTTGTACATACATACTTATATTTGATTGTATTTGTGTTGAGCATGTCAAGCGTTTTAAATGTAATTCCATTTTATATGCCGCAGTTGATGCCTTTAAGATGTTTTTCTAAATGTATGTGTTTATACGTTTAAAATGTATGGTTAAGCTTTTTGAATCCTTAATATTGCTATGAAAAATAGACTTTTACTACACACACACACACTACCCTACTTACTATTTTAATGTTATAAGTTTAGCTATGAATTTGTTGGTATTTTGCAAGTAAGAATGAACATTAGTTTGTCTGTTGCGATTATGTTTGTTTTCATTATAATGCTTAATTTATCGGTGTACTATGTAAGTGTACGTAGGCATGTATGTGTTTATGTTTGTATTATATTTTTTTAGAATGTCTGTGACTTGTTTTCTTGTTGAAGATTCTATTTTGCTTTCATGGTACTTTAACAAAAAGACAAACATTTCTTTTCATATCTGGTAACTCAAAGAACTTGTATCTTCCTTCGCTGTATGTTTATTTCATTTAGTCTTATAACTTAAAACTTCTTGTTTTGTTTTTTCTTTTATTTCTTAGCTTGTTTAACTTAAAAAATAATTTTTGTTCTTCCTTTTCATGGAATTTTTATTTTAGACAATTTTCTTTTTTCCACAGATACTATAATATATTTACAAACTAACATACATATGTAAATGTGGTCTACAAGGTCGTTTGCATCAATTGAATTTTGGCAAAATATTTTCTGTTGTTATACATATAATGTTTGTAATCTATCTATATGTATAGGTACATATGTATGTATATAATTCTTGTTTCTGTTTTGTATTGTGAGGTTATCTTTTATGTATTTTCATAATAAAAGAAAATGCTATTTAAGCCAAAAAGTCAGCACATAGGCGAAAAAGACTTTAAGTTTCTAGACATTCATATGTTGACCTTTGACATAAACTATTTTCGTTTCTTTATAATTCCAAATTATTATTTTAAATAACAAAGTATTTTCGAATATGTACTCATACATTATTAGTATTTGTGGTGAGTATAGAGAACATTTAAATATTTAATTAATTTATTTTATTTGCTCATATAAATATCAGGAAAAGTTAAGAAGTTTTAATAGATATTAAGGAAATATTAAGAAGAAAATAAAAACTATTATGGAAAACAACAATTTAGTTAAAAAAAAATAAATTTTTAACAAACCATAAAATCAAAGTTATTTAAATAAAATTTTGCACGTATGAATTTTCAAAAACTTTTTCAATAAATGGTTTCAAATTTTCGGAGACTCCAATTTAATGAGTTTTAATATTAAAGAATCGAAATACCGTCATAACTGTATATATTTCATCAGCTTATCACTTAAAGAAAAAAATCTGAGATGAGTTTGCTTATGATAAAAGAAAAGTTAAACAATAAATATATACATATGTACTTTTAAAATGCACGAAAATTTACCAACTTTTGAAATTTGACCGTAATTTCCCCTAAAATAGTTCAGTGGATTGTAGAAAGATATTGTGTGAAAAATAAATGAAATCATTAACCCCATCGCATCGGACCTGATGTTTGTGTGTTTCGTTGATATGGGGAAAATATGGTTAAAAAATTTTAAAGTTATTACGAGTTCCCCAGACCATTAATAAGGACCACTTGTATAATAAATTTATTGTCTGAATATCAGTTCAAAACAAAATTGACTTTATAACTAAAAAACTGTAAAAAAATGTCTTTTTGACGAAATTCACAAAATTCAAATTACAGGTACGGCTAAGTCATACAAGTAGGGTTTGAGGATTCCCGAGATATTTCTTTTCCTGGGAAACTTTAATGAAAAATTCAATTTCCTGGATTCTTATAAAGAATATTAAACAACATTATAAATCATAATTATTTAACAAAAATTAAAATAATATTAAAGTTTGATACATCTTTCAAAATTTAAACAATTTCAAATATTTCATACAAATAAAATAAGTACCTATTGTAATTTATAAAACTGTATATCACTGATTTTTAGGTTACTTAGCTTTTCCCGGTAAAAAAAAATAATCTATGATACTAGATTTAAGTTTCAATACAAATAGTTTTTCTTGTCGTTTCATTTTCAGTTTATTTTCAGCTTACATTATTAATTCTTTCTAATTTAGAGATGTAAAACACAATTCTGGAAAATATTTAAAACTCGTTCTATTAATCGTTTTAAAATCCTCAGTTAAATTTTGAGGCTTTAACATTTATATATGTCTCTTTTCAGATATATTGCTTGTATAAGACATGTGTCTCAAAAGAACTGAAATATGTTGTGTTTTCAGTGCAAATTTTTTATAATTATTTTCGTAGTGCAACTTATTTAATATTCATTTCCACAAACTATAATACAATTAAAAAAAATTAAAAATTTAACTTGCTAAAAGTAAATTGTTTTGAAATTTCATTAAATTAAGACATTCTGTGATGGGAAGTATTAATGCTTTTGAAAAATAAAATATTTCGTATTTTATGTTAAAAGATTCGATAGAGAATACTTCAGACGGTAATATAATGATTTTATATTCAATGTATTTTTTATTTTTCTTTCAATATTTTTTGTTTTTATTTTTTTAGAAAACTTTTGTAAAATCTTATTTTTGATAATGTAGAAAATAAAATTTTTTTGAATAATTTAAAATATCACTTCTGTATCGAATTAAATATTAATATTCAGCATTACCATCATACCATACAAAGACATTTTTACCTTTAGTAAATAGTGTGTACAATAAAGTAAATTTTTCATTGAGGCCTTAAAAACAGTAATTTTTTTGCTATAGGCTTTTAAAACTGCATATTTTCCCAATAAAATTAAAAAATAAATTCCGCTTTGTTACGTTTTTAACGAAATCAGTTATTTTCTTTTTCAAGTCCAATTGTATTTCAGTGCTGCATAAATATAAGTTCACCATATGAACTGGTAAAATAAAAATAAAAAATTTTGGTAGTAATTTCATTCAAATGGAAAAAAAATTTCTACAGACGTGCCCACATTTTGCCGGGAAATCCCGGGATTTTCCGCTCGGGAATTTTCGGACCCCAAACCCTACATACAAGGTATTGTTCTAATTCTTTTTTAATTTTATTTCCTGTAGTGCTGTCTATAAACTCGCATAGTTTTATTTGAACCTTTTCGAAATTTGTTTAACAAAATTAACAATTAACAAAATTTCTAAAAGTTTGAAAGTGAAGTTTTGAAAATCAAAATTTTTTAACGAAGCATGGAAAGGGATTTGAATTATCTTGGAGAAACAAAAACGTATTTTTCAGTAATTATGGTTATTTTTTTTAATTATCATTTAATTAAAGGGCTTCCCAAAAAATTAAAAAATTTGTTTGTAAACCCCGTACACAGAAGGTTCAAAACACACTAATTTTATATATTTATTGATACCCTGTACAACAATATAAAACAATATATAATACAGCATTACTGTAATTGTTATAAGATGAGCCACATAAATATGAATACAATAATCAGGATTAAAGATATAGAAAACAAATTTTGAAATTAGTCCTTAGATTTACAAAAAATTACAATTTAAAAATTAAAATATAAAAATTAAACTTTTGGGCATAAATACATAATTCAATATTAGAAGTAATTATAAAAATACATATAAATTATAAACGCCTGTATAAATTATATACAGATTTACTAAATTGTACTGCGTTGCTAAATAACTGTATGTCGTGTGGAATTGCATTCCAAAGATGAATTTCGTTTATGAGAAAGCGCCATTCTGATACGAGATTTCGACGTAAGGGGATGATAATTCTTTTACCTCTTCTTGCTCTAGCGAAATATATCAAATTATATAAATATTTAGATTCTTTGGTATAAATAATTTTATGAAGAAATAAAAGTATCTGTATGCTGATTAAGTCTGTGAAAGAAACTTCATACAGGCCTTTCGAAAAAGAGGAGACCCCATCATTTAGCCCATGTACATATCAAATAATAATATTATAAAGGACTTGTAGTTTCCTCATACTAGAGCTGTCACAAAGCTCACAAAACTATATCAAACCCGAAATTAAATATGCTTTTGCAAGAAGTTTTCTTTCACCCAGAAAGTTCTTAATTTTATATAAATCTGAATCACCAGTGAATCTACGTGGTTTGACCAAGTTAAGTTATTATTGAACACTATACCAAGAACAATATCAATAGTGTGATTATTTATCAATATGTTTTAGCTCGGAATATACTATATTTATATGCATAATGAAGCACTTCGATTTTTGAGGGTTAAGGCAAAGTCCATTTTTAAGTGCCCAGCGAGGTGGAAGAAAAATTCAAAAGGTATTTTAGCTTCGAGCAGAGGAGTTGATGATCGTTCGAAGGCCAAACGCCAATTAAAACTAAAAAAGTAATTTCACCATCATCGCGCTCTCTTCTTGTATTTTTCGTAACGTCGGCTAAGGCTGTTAAACAGCTGTGTATAGGACGGAAACCGGATTGCTTATCGGTCAAATTTTTTCCATATATATATGCTGTCATACAACACTTTTGCGGACACTTTTGAAGAGTAAAGTATTGCTATTGACCGATATCCGATTTCGGTATTGGTATTATTTTTGCATACTTCTATTTAGTAGGATAAGTACTAGTTATAATGCTATAATGGTGTTATATAAAGTAATATATGTAAAATAATTTTTATGAACTTAGGATGGATATTATCGAATCCCACCGCATTGGATTTTATTAAGGAGAAACTAGATAGAAAGTCAAACTAGGGAATTCATAATAATTTAAAAATTTTTAAACAATTTTTTTTTCTTATATCTTGTTTGATAGATAATTATGATAGATTACGATTTTTTAACACTTTGTTACATAGCAAAGTATTTAATAGCTAAATTCGTTTAAAAACTGTAAAAAAAAATTAGATTTTCCCTATATGAACGTACCATACAAACTTTGTGAGTGAGTGATTCTAGGGGGAGTTACGGTGAAGTTTCAATAGTCTGAAAATATTGTTGCAGTCTAATGTAACTTAATGTAATGTAGTTTATATGAACAACACAATGTTTTCGAGAAATAATTCTGGCATTCCATTAACTAATCAAGTTACTACATAACACATATGCGATATTTTCAACCATTTGAAAGTTTCAATTTTAAGGTCATCTGAATTAATTACTTTTCTATTTACATTTTTTTCAACCAAATATGCACATAAATTTAGTTAAATAAAACAAATTGTTGGTTTGCAAATAGAATTGCATTTAATGTTGTTCTGGTTTTATGCAAAAATAAAAATAAAAAAGAATATAATAAAATAAAACTACGAGTATTATCTCACTGTGTATTGTTAGCAGAAGATGTTTTAAAACTTAACTTTATACAATCCATTTTAAATTTTATGTAATTTTTTTGCCAGAAAAAATAAAATAAAATAAATAAAAACAATTTAAGCGCTATATTCGGCTATTATATCTATATGTACACTAAAAATTTTTAATAATTTGCATATTCAAATAAAGTTGAAATAGAATCAAGATTTTATAAATTCTTATATCCTTATATATATTATAAAAATGAGGGGTTATAAGTTGTTTGTTTAATTGTTTGTTGTTCGTGTATCAATCATGCTAAACGGCTGAACCGATTTTCACGAATTACACACGCAGAAAGTACAAATGCCGGACGTAGGTTATAGGCTTTGTTAGATCTCGATTAAACGTCACAGACATATTGAAGCTATTAGCATGAAATTTTAGGTACGCATATAGTGCTTGTACTGTAGAGGTAACTCCCATACAAAGAAAATGTAAATTTTCTCATCTAAAGGACTGTTACAGTGAAAGTCTTAAAAAGTTTTTAAATTAATTTTCATATCAAATTTCGAATAGGGCGAATAGGTACAGGGAGAGTATTAGCTCCCATAAAAAGTAAATATTTGTTATTGCACCGGTAAAACCTAGTAAATAACAAATTTAATACTTTCGAATTTTACAAAAGTTCGCATTATTTAAGAAAGATATAATCACTTCGGTGCAGAACAAATATTTTTTAAATGTAAGACAATATTAAATTAAAAAAGGTATGGTGGAAAATTTATGGATCGATTTGACTGATTTAAAAAAACAGAAATTCGAAAAAAATATTTGTGATAGATTTATGCAAGAACGAGGTCCATATCTTATATAGAAGCTTCAAGAATCTACTTATTTTTTTTCAACACAGAAATTTTTTAAAGAATTTTTCGACTTTTCTGTGAAGGAACAAAGTCTCTATCTTACGTAGGTGCTTCAAAAAGTTGAAGAAAGCAAATATGCTTAATTTATTGTTGTTGTTTTTCAGTAGTCATGAAAACAACAACTATAAGGGGAAAAAACATTAAATAAAGAAAAAAAAAGATTTGAAAATAATTTGCGATCGATACATATAAGAGCCAAGTCCGTAGCTTATTTCGGACTTGGATATCGGTCAAAAATCCGTTTTGGCCGATATCTCTGTTACTAACGGACCGTCCAGTTCATTTCTTCAGCAGAAAAATTCAGAAAAAAATTTTGTTTTGTAAAAACTAAGTCCCTAGCTTATATATGGGCTTCAGAAAACCGTTTTTTTATAATATATAAATTTTTTTGCCCTCCGACGAAAACTGAGGAAATTATAAACGGAATGATAAACTTATATCTTCCCTTTACACCTGTGGTGAAGGGTATAATAGACCATCTAAATCTTAAGAAGAAAAACAACAGCAAAAATGAAAAAAACAAACTTCTAAACAAACACCTTCATCACTTAAAAACATGAACACATTCATACATAACAACATATCTACTATATGAATATTCAAATCGGCTTGATGTCCTTGGGTATTCCGTAGTTTTATGTTTTGTGTACATAGTAGATGTATGTGTGTGTAGGAAGTGAGTGAGTTTGTTTGTATGTTGCTGGTAAATAAGTAAATGCAAGAGTTAAAGATAGTTTGTTTTTTTTTTTGTGGATAACAATTTGTCCAAAGGATTGTGGCTTCTCACCTTTAATATGTAAACTTCTCTCTCTAGCTAAAAAAAAAAAAAATACACTCATACACCAACACCCTCTACACATATAATATTTTCCATACATTTACAACAGTTAAAGGAAAACTCTGCTAGTGTAGGCGTGCTAGTGTGGGTAAAGTTGTAGGGGTTACAATTTTAATATTTGTATTTTCTAACAGTTTTTTTATGGGGTTTTCATGTAACCTAAATCCTTTTTAAAGTATTTTGTTATCAAAGCTGTTTGCCATTAAAAACAACAAAATACAAATAAAAAATAAATAGAAATGTAAAAAACCGATAGCAAAAAAAAAAAAAAAAATAGAGTTGTAAAAAACCAATGGAAGCACATGTGAACTAAAAAAATTTTATTTGTTCACAAACAGGAAACGGAAATGGTGAGAAGAGAGGACTTGGAAATAAAACTTAAAAAAAAGCAAAAAAAAAAGAGACAGATAAATGGAAAGGTTATAACAGGATACAAACACACGGTAACTAACACACTAGTGTCGTTGAGCTTGTGTGATATATGTGTGTGTGTTTATATCATGCAAACATTTTCTGTTGGCGGAAGTCACTAAGAAGAGTCTTCCAGAAGTTGAAATTCATCGCCAAAACTATTTCCTAAGTATTATCAAAATCATCTTGTTCCTCGTACAACTGTCTTTCATACAACTCGAAGAAGACACTTTTTGCTGAATAGACTCTTCTGAACGACAACGGTACGATGCTCAAAGAAGTGTCGTCTTAGTATCTTCTAGAAGATGATTTTGCACTTTTACTATTTCTGTATTTATAATTAAAATTAAAGTTTTTTAATATTTCATAATTAATTTTATTTCATACATATCTACATAAAAAAGAAACAATTCACATAAAAAATAATTTTATATTTAGATAACTCCTGAAAACCATGGTGAATATTGAAGATTAACCATAAATTTTATAATTAATTAAATTATATTCAGATTACCTTTTGTGCAAATAATGATACAATACATATTTACAATAAACATTTTGGAATTTTTAAATATGCAAATACTTGCCTGTTTGATGAAGTTTTTACTAAAATAAATTAAGTTTACAAGAAAAGTCCGATATTACTAAATAAAAGTTTAATAAGATTTTCTTACTTTTTTAAAATATCCTTTGTTGATTATTTACAAAATGTGATTTTAAAACAATAAAAAATAGTTAATTATCAGGAACATTTTTCTTCTCATATTTAATAATACAGCCAAACCGTTTATTATTTTATCTGTTTCCCTATTAAGTTGTTTTCTTTTCATAAAAACTGACAATGTTCCTAACACACGCCAAGAAGGTTAATGTGGAATAGTAATTTATGTAATTTATTTTTGTTAACTTCGAATTGTCGTTATATTATTTTTCAGAAGTGAC
Source organism: Protocalliphora azurea (assembly GCA_932274085.1). Taxonomy (NCBI): domain Eukaryota; kingdom Metazoa; phylum Arthropoda; class Insecta; order Diptera; family Calliphoridae; genus Protocalliphora; species Protocalliphora azurea. Next base: position 81,620,578 of record OW026520.1, read on the forward strand.
TACTAAGTATACTATGGGAAGATGAAAGAACGATAGAAATGTATTTTGTTTTTGTAAATGTCTTACACTCTTCTGACATTCATAAGTGACGACTGGATGATTAATGCGCGTATGTATGTATGCAAATACATATACAAAAAAAGAAACAAATAATGGTAAAAAAAAATTTAATCAATTCATGTGTAAATAAGGTTATCTAATTGATGGCTAACAAGAAAATTATATTATATGCAACAAATACAACTTCTGAATATATAAAATAAGTACGAAAGAGTGATCCTTGTAAATAAGGTCTGAGCCTTACAGGCGATTTCTAATGGTTAATCAAATATGCATCTTTATGTTGTTCTCTGGTAAAAATTCTTCTCATTATTCTGCCAGAGGTTTTTTTTTTTTTTTTTGTAAATTCTTATTAAATTCAACTTAAGATTCAGTTGTGGCTGTCTGTAAGCAGTCACTCACACATACACACGCTAAACGACAGACACAAACTGTGAAGTGTTTGTAAACATGACAATCGCCATGTTTATAATTGTAATACATGTTATTCCAATCATGTGTATATTTGCATGTATGTATGTTTGTATATGTTTTAGTGCATTTGTTAATAATATTCATGTTAATGTTATTTTGTAATTGAAACCTGTCATTTTCATGTGTATCAATTACTTTTGGGGTATTTAATTGTATGTTGTCGTCTATTTGCATTATCTAAAAGTTAATGTTTGTGTTTGACAAATCTATGGGCTAAAATTCGCATGTTCATATTCAATTACTTTATCTCTTAAACACTCACATAAATAATAGACAGGATGTTTGTTGTATTAAGTATGTATATATATATATATATGTATGTATGTATGTATGAATGTGTTTTCGTATTTAAAATTATTATATATGTATATTTTTCTTTATGCAATATTAAATTTTGCCACAATTGTGTTTTAATTGAAAATTAATATGTTTAATTTAAAAGATGAGAACAAAAAAATCTAGACACGAAAAATTTAAAGAAAACTGTTGAATTTCTTAATATTTAATTGAAAGGTGTGTTAAAATCGAGGTCTTGGACCACAGCTATATTAAAACTTAATGTTAATATGTTTACACAATCGGATTAAGAAATCTTGAAACTTTCTACTAATTAATCATGAAATTTAAAAATATCTGAAATTTCTTTAATATGTATATAAAGAAACATCAACCGTATATATAACATTGAATTAAATTAAACAATTACAATGTTGTGTATTTTATTACCTAAAATAAACAAAATTTATAGTCTACTGAGTTGATGTAATTTCTACAATGCCTAGAAATATTTTGATAATTAAATTTAGGTAAATGTTGCCACTTAATTACTAAACGACAAATGTTTTCATACTTTGTATCTATTAAATAAACACAGCTTCAGACAATATTTGCCAATACTTATTTTAATAATTAAAAAAGTATGTACATGAAATTCTTGTACAACAAAAGCAGCAAAATTAATCAAGTTTAGATATTAAAGAAATTAGAAATTTGTACAAGTCATTAAAACTCCTGCCATAACAGTAAAACTGAATAACGTAAAGAAAAGTTTCAAAGTTTATATTTAAGTTGCCTTAAATGTGTCACAAATGTTTATGACAATGGAAAATTTTTAAATTTTCAATTAACCCCTAAAATTAACAAAAACTTTAGAGTTGCTTTTATACCTTCATTTGCTACAAGATTGACTTTTTGGGGCTGAAATAAGTAACCTTTTTGAAACGTTTATTGTGTCAGGCTGTTAATAGTGGTAATAATTTATGTTCTGTTATGTATGTATTGTATGTATGTATGTATGTATGTATGTATGTTTTTTATATAATCATTGAATACTCTATGTATACACTTTTAATCCAAATTTTAACTTCAGTTGCTATTTAATATCATAAATAGTTTGCTAACTTATGATAAATTTCACATTTTCTTCTTGTAGATTTTGGTAAATTCTATTATGTTTTGTAACCACCTTTAAAGCGGACTGTTAAATGTTTTGAATGTTTGTTTGTTTGCCTGTTACAACCATCATCCCTCCTTTAATCTTACATTGAGCTATATATGAGTGTGTGTGTGTAGGTTGGTATATTTTTCTCTTTTTATCAATTTTGATTTTTATCAACAAATTACTTGTGATTATTAAACATATACCATTGTTGTTGTTGTCTGTCATCAGGTGGGTGTTTTGCCTCTTTGTAAGTGTTTGTGATTCTCCCTGGTATTGTCAGACAGACAATATTGTTGGAATTTTTATTTGCAAATATGTATTTAGGGGAAAATAAAATTAAGGAATAATCCGTAATTTATTAGCAGTTCTATAAGGATTTTGAAAATCACCCTATTTTTCGTGCCAATACAGTATAACATTGCCTGAGAATTTTGAATGCGGGAAGGATTTATTTACAATAATTCTTGACTACTTAACATGATTATAGAAAATTAGATAAATGAAATATACACCCTTGATAATCAAAAATAAAGAATATTTACCTTCAGGAAATGTCTAATTGGTGTTGATAACGAATCGGTTTATAGTTATTTTTGTTACGCTTTAAAAGGTTTTTCGTAACGTCCTTAAGGGGTTATAAATTAAATTATTAAAAAAATTAAGTGGATAAATCAAAAATAATAGGAAATATCTCTAATTGACGTTATAAATTAATTCCTAAGTTCAATAATATAGTTTAAACTAAAGAGTAAAAAAGTTTACGAGATTATGTTTCAAATTACAATAGATATTCGTTTCAAAATCAATGTTAGAGATTTTAAAACCTACTTTTGATATAAGATTATTTCGGCTTACTCTATGTTGCGTATGATGGTATTTGTAGGGCACAATATATTTTATTGAAAGTAATGTCCAACGAAATCTGCGATATTTCCCATTTTTCTAGCAATTTATGGATTCCAACCCATTAACACTTCTTCACTATTGAGGTAAAAAAAAAATCAACCCAACTTGTCCTACCTTGTTCTGAAATGAATCGAAAAAAAAATAGTCAGAAGAGACAATTCCTAGACTATAGGGTGTGTAGGGCAAAAATTCCAAACCATTTTTCCCAAATAGTTTTTAGATGGTCGCGCAACATTAGGCTCTGGTCGTATATTCTGGTCCTTTTTCGTTCAATTCTCTTTTCATACGGATCAATTGAGTTCGCACAGATCTCTCATGATCGTTTCACCGTGTTTTAGCAGTGCATTATAGACAAAACACTTCTTCCCATTAAATAAAGAGTATTACCTGGGAGCCTTAGTTATTTAGCTTTGGTGTCGATTTTTCTGGTTGGTTGTACTTTTGATTATCATAGGGGATCCACTTTTCACCGTTCGTAACAACTCAATGCAGAAACGATTCCGTTTTGTATATAACAATATTTCAGATATTCAAAATTGCCTTTCGAAATCTCTTGTCTTTAGTTAGTAAGACACAGAAATTCCTTGCCTTTAAACGAATCCAAATGCTTTAGAAATCTGGAAATTTTAGCTTGATCTATTATTTATGATTATGTTAGCGTTCCTTACATTTGACATGAGTCTTGATCGAGCAAAGCCTCCAATTCTTCATTTTAAAACTTTTTTCGCATATCGAAGTCGCGACTTTTAAGTCGTCTAAACCACTCACGAAGTGTTCTGAAATAAGCCCTCTTCAAAAATAATAATGAAGTAAAACTTTCCAATTAGACTTCTATTCCACGGGAAATACTCACGAGTACTAGACACAACACTTGATGTCTTTATTAGATGTTTTAATGCACAGTTGGTTCTTCTATCGGCTTCGACCTCTTATTACCACAAAAAAAAGACGAATTAATTTTCATCATACACTATTTTAAACCTCTTCCCTCATCCCCTAAAATGTAACTACGGACCTCCATTTGGGAACTCCTATTCTAGGGTATTCGAATTATTCGGTTTTTCTATTGTTCGATTGAAACGAATAATTTGAATAAGACATTTCAGTTTGTTCGAATTATTCGATTATATTTTTCCAATTATTCGATATAATAGATTAAATTATTTATTATTTTGTACGCTTCGTTAAGAGCTTGATTGTAAAGAATAACTGAAAAGTTAACAGTTATTTTAAAACATCTTAGGTAATTTAAATTCACTATAAATATATATAGTGAGTCAAATAAATCTAAGTACACTTAGTATTTTTAGCTTCTCGTGAAATTAACGCAATAATAATAATAATTTTTATTATGAAAGATTTTATTAAAAAAAAGTAATCCTATCGTTAAAACCAACGGGAAATATAAGTTGTAATTAAACGTTTTGGTTTACTGTGTGCCTTTTTATATTAGGAATTGGTAAATCGCTTTTGATTTAAATGACTAAAATCTGGATTTACGCGGATGACTTTTGCAAAATAACTTAAGTCCAATCAGGAAATCTAAAAAACTAATAATTTAGGAAAGTTAATTTTCTGTGAGCTATATGTTCAAAACTAATCCATCTTCAAAAACTTCCTCTTAATTTTCGAAATCTTGAAAAATAATAAAATTTAAATGAATGAGTTTAAGTCGACTACGTTTTTTGTATTCATAAAATATGTTTTGGAAAAAACTATTTCGCTAGTCGTTGACGTTACTGAAATTGTAAAATGTAAATTTATTTAAACTTGACATTAAGAATTTTATTTATAAAAATTATAAAATTAGCTGAATTGCAAAACAATTTAATTATTCGCATTATTCAAATATTCGACATAAAAATATTCGAAATATTCGTTATTCGAAAAACACAGCTTTTAAATTGTTCGAATAATTATTCGTAGTAAATTGTTAGAATAATTTGAAATATCATTATTCGCTTGAATATCTTAGTATTTGGTTTTAAATATTGGCAGAGAGCGACAAGACTTAAGTTAATCAAGTTCATATATATACATATACATATATATATATATATATATATATATATATATATATATATATATATATATATATATATATATATATATATTATAGAAACGGCGATTACAGATGCGTATTTTGGTAAAGCTTTGATTAATAAGGCTGGTGGATGCCAATTATATTTTCAATTAAATTACTTTACATGTAATTATAATCAACTACTTTTAATCACAATTACATTAAAGTCAATTGAAAAGGTTCAATCACAATTATATGTAATTGCAATTAATAATATTTTAGATACATGTTTTAAAAGTAAATCATATCTAAATTTTATCAAGAAAATTTAATGTATGACTTTTTTTTTTTTTGTAGAAATTTTGCATTAAAACGTCATACATTGTTTCTTCAAACAAATTTTTCATTGCTAATTTAATTTGAAATAATTATCAATATCAAATTGTGCAATATTTATAGTATAAATAATTTAGTAATTCAAGATATAATTTTTTAGAATTTATTTATAAAGAAAATTTCATATTTTTATACACTAACCCAATATACCTAAAACAATTTCTTTAAATAAAAGTCATTATTAGGAACTAAAGTGGTACAAGAAGAAGGAAAAGAACAAAGAAGAAAGAAAAACGAAACATATAAAAATTTGTTGCCAAGTGTATGATCGTGGTAACAATTTTCCTTTGGCATGTTCGTATAAAAAACACAATTTAATTTTATGTAAAATCGCTTATTTAAGCCCTCATATAATACATATTAAGTACAAATATTAGAAGTTTCCAAAAGGCAGATGAAAATAGAGAGAGAACGTATAAAATTTATAGCTTTGGCCTTTTTTTCCTGATGGTTGGTGTAAGTGTATGGTTGTGTAAGACAATATGGGTGATGACATGCTATATGCAGTATGTAATTTAAATTAATGCACAAAGACATTTAAAATAATGAAAGCACCTTAAGAAAAACATTATAAAAAATAAAACTAAAAATAAAAAGGACCGCACAAAACCTCAAAATGACAAATAAAGAAAAACCAATGCAAGGTAATTATTCCACATGTAAAAAGTATTTAATAGTTTAAATTTTTAAACTTAAAATCTTAAATATTTAATGAATCCATAGACCTGACAAGTTCTTCAAATATGCTGATAAAGAAGCAACGAAAACAAATAAAATACCGTTATCTGCTGTTACTGTTGCTGGTACAAGTTTTAATTTGTTTGAGTAAAATTTTAAACACCCACAAAAGAAATGCAAGTACTCTTTTATTTCAATTTAAACTCAAATTAAAATCAAATGGTAAAGTTTTACCTATTTTTCAAATAAAAATTTTCGTTTAAATTCTTATTTACAATACAACTAAAATTTGTTTTAAATTAATAAAGGATTTATGGACAATCCATGTAAAAATCTAAATCATAAACTAAAGCTGCGTGTTTTAAGTAGCCAACACGCAAATATGGTTGAGATTAATTTTAAAATCTCTTGGGGAATTAAAAAACAACAAAAAAAAAAAAAAGAAACTCTGACATTTAAAAGGGTTAAAAAAATATCTAAAATACAAACGCTAAAAAAAGTAAAAAACGCAACTTTAAATACGCAATTAATTTAAAACCAACAAACGTTGATATGACGCCTAATTATACCATTAAACCAACCCAAACACTCTGAGCCACCACTATATAAAACTAGGTAAATACATAGGTAAGTTAGTAAAAGAAACATGCAATCAAATCAACAATAACGACAGTAACGGCTACATTTAACTTAGATGCGATTAACCGCAAGAATTCCTAATTTTCCATCTGACCACATACAAAGTGACCATTCATCCCACATTGTTTTTTTCTTTTCAGTTTATTTTTTGTAGTAGCACAAACCATTATAAAATCACGCGACCTGTGTTGCAAGTTCTATGGTTAAAAACACTTCTCAACCTCCACGTACCAGTAAGTGTAAATTGGTTTTGTGGACAAAAAAATAAAAATGTAAAATGAAAAAGGGAAGAACAAAATAACTCGTACTTGTTTGCAATTTAATTTTTATATTAATTTTTTTATTGCCATAAAATACAAAGTTATTATGGTTGGTAAGTTTAGCACAATAACAACAACAATAACCGAAGGTAAATCTGTTGATCACGGAAACAACAATAAAGTTGACATGCAACTAGAATATAATAAAGATAAAAACAACTAATTGATGTTTTAATTAGTACTCCTCCTCCCCAATATCAATTGAAAGCGGCGATGCTCTTATTAGTTTTAGATATAGAACTAGACACAAAAATCTTTGTCATTTTTATAGTTCATAATATTATATATAAATATTATCTGAGAGAGTCAAATGTTTTTACTTCATTACAAGATATCTTTGGTAAACGTAAAATACAAAGAGAAACTTGATTCTAAAAAGATTCGTAAAAGAAACTGAAGTATTTGCTTGGGATAAAATAATGCTAACTTTTAATCTGATTCCTTTCTATGAAAGAGTTTACTTAAGGTTAAATAACACAACCATTGGTGACTCCCTGTTCATATAAATGTCATTGATATATCCTTAATTATAGAGAAAAAAATACTCCATTAAATTAAATAAAAAAAAAATATTTAAAATTTCCCGTGATAAAAAAAGAACACCAAAACAAAAACAACTTTAATAGCTGCCAGATATTGGATATTTCCCCCTAAGGTATTGTGTGGTTCTCTAGTAAACCATTAACTAAATCAAAGCCAGTAACACCAACGCCACTTACCACCTTTCAAAAATTAAAAAATAAAACGAAATGTAATATTAATGGCCAAATTATAAAGTAAAAGCTCCATGTATTAAATAGGAAAAAGAATGGAAAAAATAATTATCATTCAATCGAAAATTACAATTGTTCACTTACAGATTAAACCTACTTTTTTCTTTTTTTTAATATATATTTTTGGTAAACGTTGGTTTTTTTTTTTTAATAATTTGAATAATTTTGTGGTCGGTTTTATTCTTTTTGATTGTATGAATATGAAAACATTATGGAAAATTGTTTGTGAAATTATTGTCACCTTTTATAAATTTAAATATAGTACAGATATAAGAGGTGTAACTTATTAAATAATTTATTATAATTTAAAATGTTCTCATTTACAATAATAAAAAGGTTAAATATAGCAATTGTAAATCATATCAAATAATTGGAGCATAGTTTAAAATTGAAATAATGTATGTATTAATGAAGAACATACCTGAAATTGAATGAAAAATGTTGAATTCTTAAAGAAAATTAGTACTATTTTTTCATAAAAATTTAAGCTACAATTACTGCAACTATATAAAATAATAATAATAATAATAATAATTCTTATCAAAGCATTGGAGATAAGTAAGATGCACTAAGGTAAGGGAATAAACGGTAAATTGTAAGCGAGTTAATTCTTGTAATACTTAAAATAAAAACATGTTTCCAAACTAGCTTCTGAAGTATATTTATTCGCTTGCCTTTTAAGATTGCAAAAGAGACATTTTATTTGTAATGTAATACCTCCAAAAGGTAACTCGTCATAATAAATTCATATCTTCCGTAAAGGAGAGGATGGCAGCTAACCCATTTCGAAAAAAATGCAGAGCGCTTCGCTTTTGCCCACAGAAGACATATTTTTTATATGGATAGAAGCTCCAATTTTTTAATGGGAATTTTGTAACATTGACAATATCTTTACCGTCTGACTTTATATACAGTTTGAATTAATGTATGCTGCTCCTACATCATTTTGTTAAATGCCGGATTAGATATTATAATTTATAGCTACATATTTCTGAATTAACTTAAAACATACAAAATCCACTGATTCTTTACTTTTTCCTTCCATATTTGTATTCCACCTATATACAAGCAGTCTCCAGAACAGTGTTAAATACACAAAAATGCTTAAATAATGGGTGATTCAAGTAGAGATACTTTTTTCAATAGCCTTTTTCTGACAGATCACGTGTGAGTCTTGTCATGCTGTCATGTTATTTTTGTTTGGCATTTCATAATGGAACGACTTACGCCTGAACAACGTTTACAAATCGTTCAACTTTATTACGAAAATTCACGTTCTGTGAGGAATGTATTTCGTGCACTTCGCTCAACTTATGGTCAACATAATCGGCTTACTGAGCGTACTATTCGTAACAAAATCACCCTTTTTGAGACCCAGCATACATTATAATATTCGACCGAATAGACCACGTCCAGCACGCTGTGAAGAAAAAATATATATATCCGTAGCTGAGAGTGTACACGAAGACCGTGGAAAGTCGATTCGGCGCCGTTCGCAGCAACTCGGACTGATGTATGCAACGACTTGGCGCATTTTATGTCGAGATCTTAAATTTAAAGCGTACAAAATACAGCTTGTGCAACAACTGAAGCCGCTCGACCTTCCCAAGCGACATCGCTTCGCTCTATGGGCTCTTGAAAAGTTCCAAAAAGATCCGACGTTTTCGAGGCAAATTTTGTTCAGCGATGAGGCCCATTTCTGGCTCAATGGGTATGTAAACAAACAAAATTGCCGCATTTGGGACGAAGAGCAACCTGAAGAGATTCAAGAACTGCCACTTCATCCAGAAAAAATAACGGTTTGTTGTGGTTTGTGGGCCGGTAGAATCATCGGTCCATATTTCTTTAAAAATAATGCCAGTGCGAACGTAACCGTCAATGTCGACCGTTATCGTGCCATGATAATCGACTATTTGATGCCTGAAATTGAAGCTCGTGATCTCGGCGACATTTGGTTTCAGCAAGACGACGCCACTTCCCACACATCGCATCAATCAATGGATTTATTGAGAGAACACTTCGGTGAGCACATAATTTCACGTTTTGGGCCGGTCGATTGGCCACCAAGATCGTGTGATATCACATCGTTAGACTTTTAACTGTGGGGATATGTAAAGTCTATAGTTTATGCGGACAAACCCGCTTCGACTCAGGCCTTGGAGGAAAACATCACGCGTGTCATTCGCCAGTTACCAGTCGAAATGCTCGAACGAGTCATCGAAAATTGAACTCAACGGATGGACCATCTGCGACGTAGCAACGGCCAACATTTGATAGATTTTCTGTGTTTTTTTCTTTAAAAATGTTCGGAACCTCGAAATGGATCACGTTTTATATGATTATATGAAAATAAAATTAGTAATAGCAAATAAAAACTTATTTTCTTCGATGTAGAAATAATAATACTTTAGCCTTTTAAAGGCAATTTTATGAATCAAAAAAGGCTAGAAAAAAAGCTAGAAGCTAAAACGGAAATTTTGAGGCTAATAGGAAAACATAAAGGCTAAATTTAGTCTTAAAAAGGTTAAACTGGCAACACTATTCCAGAATCTTTAAAAAATCAATAAATATTGTAAATCAAGCCCAATGTTATTTTCATTTCCTGTTAACTGAATTTTTAAACAATTTGTAAACATCAGTTTCACAAATATTTACTTTTGACGTTATCTCGCGAAAATTATGAAGCCAAAAATTAAAGAGAGAACAAAATGTTACAGAAAATGAACAACAATTACAGAAATAATCGTTTTCTGAAAAATAACAACAGCAACAACAAAATAAACACAGCAGATTTGTTTGACATTTTGATATTCGGCCACAACAGAATTATAAAAAATTTTTGTATATGTAGGTTTGCATGAATTCGCTGTTATTGGAAAGATAAATACAATTAGCAACTAAAATAAATGGTGAAAACAAAAAAAAAAGTGGAGAGAAAAGGGGTTGTAACATCTCTAGTGCTTTGAAAATTTATTTTTATTTAATACCAATACAACTGCAGCAACAACAATAACAGATGCGCTTCTACTCCATAATCCTATTTGGCTTTTAGTTTTAAATTTCATTCCGGGCAAAAAAATTTTTTTGTTTACATTTGTTTCTGTTATTTACAAATTGTTGCATGCATGTCCTGTTTTAACAAGTTAAATATTTTATTATTATTTCTCTCTCGTATTATTTTATTTGGGCTTAAACAGACAATATATGAGAAATATCAAAAATTTTCGAAACTTTTTGGAACAGGCTTTTTGTCTTTCGTATTTCTAAAGTTTGTTTAAAAACAAGGGAAACTGTTGATGCATTTTGGCAGATCTTACAGAATAACTAAGAAATTCAAAATTTTAGATTATTCACCTAAAAATTCAAGGAAATACAACCATTTAAACCTACAAAAAAAAAAAAAAAAAAATGAGTTGAAATTTTCGAAAATTAATTAGTTTGTAACTTTTGTTGAACCTTTTTTATAGAGTTTTGGAATTGTATAAATTTATTCGGGCTCAAGTTTATTGAATAATTGTAGATGAATGCATTGTAAAAGTTTATTGGACACAGCAGAATGGAATGCATTTGCATAGTCAGTCATGACCGTCATCAGCACTCTTGTTCCCACCGTGGTGTTTTCTGTAAACATCATCTCTTTAATTCTCCTTTTCTAATTATTATTGTTTATACGCTTAAAGCTTTCAGGTAGCAAATGAAGCAATGTATAATTGTTATTGTTTAGCCACTTATTAAGTAGCAATCAAACAATGTTGTTGTTATACGTTTTGTCCCTTCTATTTTTTCTATTTTAAGAAAACCTATTCAATGAACTAGAGCCCGAATAAATTTATAAAATTCTATTTTCGAAGATTTTATGATCTACTTCTGTTTTGCACTGAAAAATTTACATCTTTTAGATTCAAACTCTAACCAGTCGATAGGACTTAGGAAATGTTGTATAAGTAACCGTTTTGGTATCTAGTAGTTATGCAGTGATAAAAAATGAAACCAAAAAAGGACGATTTTTTTTATATTAAATTTGCGCGCATAAATAAGTAAAATTAAATTTGGGAACATCTTGTTGATGTCAGGATACCAAACATGAGATACCATTCTCACAAACTTCCATATAATTGGCGTAAATGTTTGTAAAATGTATGTTTTTCGCTACTGACAAATACCGCTTTTTTAGAAATTGCCCAAAATATCACGTAAACAGAAATTTTTAATAAATGACACTTTCGAGTTAAAGGAGCGTTAAAAAATTTTTAAATGCAAAAATTTTATGCCCTTTTTAAAACTTTTAGCAAATTTTCAAATTTTATTTCGCATTTTTAAGATAAGATATGATTTTAAATATCTGTAAAGAATCATCTTAATGGTTAAAATTGACAGTGAAAAAAATTAAGAAACATCATTTATACCGGCTACAGCGGCATTGTCCTCCAAACAAATTTCGATTGCTGAAATCTATGGTGAAGTATAAATTATGTTAATATTAATGTGAAATGAAAGAATTTTTTACTAAAATTATAATTCTATCGACCATAAAAGGTGTTCTGAACCAAAAAAATTAGACTCATATATTTCGCATTTTAGTTCGAATTTAAAAATAATGAAAACTATTTTCGATGTAAAACTTATCATTAAATAAGATACATGTTTTAAAATTTTGCGAAAATTCACTTAAAAGAAGAAAAAAAAACTAAAATTGGGCTTTTTGTAAGGAATATTCATATCTCATGAGTAGTAAGGTTTAAACGACTACTATTTTTTCAGAAAAATATCCCAAAATATGTCTATTATTACCCACTATTTTTAGAGATTTTTAACTAATAAACCTTTTTTGCTATTTACGAAATTTTACATACATAAATATTAAAGATGCAGTAGTAGTTTTGACATGTGCTAATATCACTTTAGAACGCTACTATGGTTGCGATAAAACAATACCTTTATTTTTAAGATTTTTTTAAACGTTTCAACTTTAAACCTTTTTTTGCGCACATTAATACAATTGATTAACGCGAACATACTTTGCATACACGAATATTGCTAAACAAAATCACAAATTAACTTTCGTGTCATTAGAAAAAAATTATTTTTGAAAATGTTTTTACTAAAAATTTTCAAAATTTTTTAAATTCCTCATATAAAAAAAGGTAAAAGAAGAAGATAAAACAAGAAGTTTACTTACAATTAACATTTAACGTGGCTGTGGTTTCCAAACGTTGTCCCTCATTCATGGCACGATTCCAAACAACACATTTATATTTGGCACCATCATCCTCGCGGCGAGGTACAATGGATAGTGTTGCATTGGTGGGTTGATCCTTTGAGCCTCCTTTAAGTACAACAGCTTGCAGTAAAGCATTGTTGCCCTCGCGATACCAGCTGCAGCGACAACATTCAGCATCAGTAGTAATGTACGTTGCCAAACCGGAAATAAGATGAAAGAGCAAAAGAAAAGAAAAAAAAAAAACAAAACAAAATACAAAAACGTTAAATAAAAAATTTTTATTTAAAAATACTTGAATTAAAAATGTGAGGGATATAAAAGTTAAAAAACAAAGACAAAAAGATTTGTTGTCTTTACTTTTGTGTTATAAAACTCTTTAGTTTTGAATCTCTTATTTTCATTCTTGTTATCGTCATCGTCATCAATTGACGGAATGAATTGTGGCATTTTTGTCTTCATTAAGAGGCTCCATTTTTTGCAGTTTTTTTTTCATCTTTTAAATAATTTATGCTATTTTTTAACCCCCTGATCATGATATTCATGTTTTTATAAGAGTTAAAATGTTTGCATATTGGGACTGGGTTTATTACCCCGACATTTTTGCTTTCCTTTCAGCAAAATGATGCAATAAAGCTACGTAATTCTTGGCTCGCCATATACATTTTGTTAAACTTTCAACTTTTTTATATACGATATAAAAATACACACACATATACAATTGTGCTCAAAATCGCTTTGAATTTATGAGCGTGTATATGTAGGTTTCAGTGTTTTTGGCTAACTTCCGCTTAACATAATTTTAAATTGCTATTGCAAAGTTGTTTTTTTTTTTCTGTTTTGCAAATGAAATCTAATTATTCATTTAGTAGAACAAACCAAAAGCTTACAAAAAGTATTAAATTAATATATATTTTTTTTACTTTTTGTATAAGTTTTTCTTTTAAAATTTATAATGAAACTAAAATGTAACTTTATTTATAAGAAGTATAAATAAAGGATCAAACATTTTAATAATAAACTGTTTAATTGGCGGTTTATAGTTACACTCGATCATGTAGCAAACATTTATTTGCATTAAGGTATGCAAACGAAATTAAGTTTTATGCAAACTGTTTGTGAGAAATAGCACAGAAGGATGGAAGTTGACATTAGTTGCAAATGTTTAATTTTTGAAGATGTTTAATACAATAATTTTCACAGTTCCAAGAAAGAGAACAAATGTAGATTTTATTTTTTTCCTAAATTATCTAATACAAAAATGAGATATTTATGGTTTAAAAACAACTTTAAAACAAATTCTAAATGACCAAGTTGGTCTAAAATTTTTAAAAATACTTATAGATAAAACTTCTTTTTGTTACTATCAAATGAAATTTTTTTCATATTTCTTCATATTTCCTTATCTTGTAAAGACAACATTCCGATTTCCATATTAATTTTCAGTTAATGCAAAATAAAGTTTTAAAAATTTATATTTTTTATTTAAATGATATTTTCATTTTCAGTACGAACCATAAGATAATTAAGTGTGAAATTTATTATGCAAGTTAATTTTGTTCTGTGCTTCTGTTGAGGTTTACATTTTCATTGTTTGGCTTTTCTTTTATTTATTTGCCCGTTCATTCATTTATTTTCATATCACTCTAGTATTATTTTCACTTTACTGGGGAAATTACAAATAACACGTGTTAAAGTTTGCCAGGAAAATCATTTTATAAGTATAATACAAAAAAAACAACAGAAATTACTTTTAAAAATTTATAAAAAATACATTAAGATGTTATAAAGTGAAAGCTAACGAAAAATATTTATATACATCACTTTAAACAATGCCATACAGCTATAAAACGTTTTACTGTAGCCTTAAAAATTGCGTTTTTGTTACGCATTTCGTACGCATTGAATTGACCACGACTTAATATTGCCACTTGTGACACACACTCACAAGTGTTTGTCATTACCATGAACAATCCAAATATACGTATGTACATCCATACATACATAACTACAATAACAATTCACTTTTGTGTGGCTACTACTAAAGTATACTTCTACAACTACTTACTTTACTTTTATAAAATTAAATTCCAAAAAATCACGAGCACAGGAAAAGGGAGATGAACAGAGGAAGAATAAGGAAATGGATATTGCTTACCTTATCATGGGATCGGGTGAACCACCAATACTACTGCATGTCAATTCCATTGCTTTATCCTCGGTAGCAATGACGATATTGCCAGGTGATATAACGGGCGGATGTGGTGGTGTAAGTACGGTTAAATTATAAAATTCTTGATGCACATCAGCACCTGTACCTTTGGCCTTAACACGGCACTCAAATCGACCATTGTCACGATTGTATGAAGCATTTTTAATTTGCAAATCGTAAATGCCGCTTTTAGGACGAAAATCAAGCCTGTAAATAAAGTAAATGAAAAATTGAAAAAGATGCATAAAAAAAGGTTGTAAGTATGTAAATGTAGTTAATGTTAAATGGAAATGAAAATGTTCAGTAATATCACACAGTTAAAATCAAAGTGATATTAAAACGTAGTGGAAAAGTATGAACCCAATAAAACCTACAAACAACAAAAACAACAACAAAAGCATCAAAATAATATATTAAAAACTTTTTAACATGAGTAAGTAGTAAAAATGTAGAAGAGAAAATGAGATTTATGTAAAAATCAAATGTAAAAACTCCTTAAACGAACTTGAACTGAAATACAAGGTTAATTGATGATGTAAATAAAATGTATACTAAATTGATAAAAAAAGAATTCATAAAAGTGTAAGAAGAAAAAGAAATACCACCAATAAAGAGAATTCTTCTTAAAATGCCCTTAAGTAAAGTAAATCAGCTGAAATTGAATTCAATTTAATTAACATGTTGCAGGCAATAGCAACAGCAACGGAACGTAGTTACTAGATAAAACCCAATTTAGCCTTGCATCGTTAAAAAGAACACAGAAGGATTTTGAAAAACGCTAATGTTTTTTTTTAGCTCATCTTTCTATATAATAGATATAACCTTCATTATTTAAGGATAAATTTTCTTTTTTTTTCAGTTAAAACCACAACAAATGGTTTCTGCTTTTTCTTCTCATCTATATTGTAGACCAAACTGAAATGTTCATAATTTTTATGGGTCTTTGCCATTGCTGCTCGGCCTTAAAATCAAGATAAATGTTCAAAAAAATTTAAATTTATGATCTTATTTCTTTTGGTTGAACAATATGTATATTGAATAACAACCTGTTTATTTTCACATTTGTCTTTCAATTCAATTTTTTACCTGTCCTTTGCCTGTCTGTCTAAATTCGATAAAATGTGGGCAACAAAAAGTACGGAATCGTAATAAATAATTGACAAATTATCAATATTATTAAAGTGCTATTGGTAACATTTTATACTTATTTACGCTTCTTAAGCATAATAATTCTTATTTAGTCTGTTTTTCCATTTGCTCACTTTATCACTCCTTCTAATTCTCCCTACCTTACCCTATTGATAATATATTTTTTTAGTCTATATAATTTAGAGAGACGTATACAAAGGCTATATAAATTATAATATTATATTTGGAAAATCATCTAAATAATTGTATTAGGGATAGGTAGTGGTCGAATTGCAACAACAAGTGTTTACTATTAAAAAATTGTATTTTTCAAGAGCATATTTTTTTCTAAATAATCTATATTAAATCTAAATATGCATTTTAATGGTAAAGTACAATAAATGCTGTAATTTGCGTAAAATATTTTGGGGGAACTATTATGTAGGTACGTATATAATTTATATCTACGAACTTGTATTCGGAACTAAAAGTTTACAACTAAATAACTACCTACATCAAAATTTTATAACAAGAAACATAAATTTGAGAATATTATAAAATATTTATCCTGAATTTTGTTCAAAAACCAATGGATTACATTTGTAATGCAAACTACAAACAATATATTGAATTACTCGTAAAGGATATTTTTATATGCATTTTTAAATGCCAATAATAAATGTAAAATGAAAATAAGTTTCTTCAAACCTTGAGCTCGTTATTTTAATGTTACAAATGCTTAAATAAATTCATAAATACTACTAATATGTATCACCTGTGGTTTCGGTGACCACTTTTCTTGACCTATATTATCGAAGTTAACAAATAATATTTCACGTTTGAAACATGTTTTTTATGGAAATCAAAGCAATTTAATGCTAAATATATCGATACTTTTTAGTTTAATTTCTATATTTATATTCTTTGGATTGATTTTTGTTAAAGCTAAAGGTTTTCTCAAAAAAAGTAAAAAATCGCAAAACCAGACAAAATGGAAAATATTGCTCTAATATTTGAGGCCTATTAAAATTAATTACAAATTCAATTTTATCCTAGGTTACCATGAAAGAAACATTTTTTCCCCATGATGCCAACTAGTTCCTACTACTTTCATATTAAATTATAAAATTATTTATTCAGATTTATTTTCCATAATAAACCTTTTTAAAAAAATTGTTGTATTCAAAAATTAAAAATTAATGGAAACTGTTGAGAAAAGACGAAAAGAAAAGACATATTTTACATTCGCTTAAACTCAACTTTGATATGTTGTATTATGACGGCAAATGAGTAATATTAAAAACAAAGTTGATTTTTTGATTTTTAAAGTCTACTATTAAATTACGATAATAAAAACACAAAAAGAAAGTGTGAAAAAAATTGAATTTTGGCCAAGAAAAGTGTTCGGTGAAACCATAGTGCATTGATATAGGTTATGTGAAAATATAAAACACATAAAAATATTGAGACCGTAAATCAGGCAAAGGGAGAGCAAAAGGGCACATACATATATAAAATAAAAATATAAATACATTAATGCATATAAATATCAAGTGTCCTTGAAAAATTTTATGTTCATACAATATTTTGTTAAGCTTTTTTCTTTCTTGCATTTCTGATTTATATACGGCTAAGTTTGTGCACACAGTATACCTGTAGATGTTTGTTGATGTATGTATGTGTGTGTATGTATGTATGTCGATAGTTAAGAAAAAGAATGAATGAAAACTTTTTCTCTTTTATTAAGCTTCAAATGGCAGCATAAAATTCTCCAGATTGACCTCTCAAAGGTAGACTGTGACAGTGTTAATACATATTTTTTGTTGCTACAATTTCCTTATGTGTCAATTCATACCAAAAAGTGAGTTTGGAGATTTCAACACTTAAGTCATTCCATTAAAAAAGTTTAATATTTGAAGTGAATTTTCTATTCACCAGATAATTTCATGTTAAATTGTGAATGGACAAAAATTTATTATGAAAACAAATTAAAATACACAAAAAATAAAAAATATAAATGTGAAAAATACTCGGCAAGTGTTTGTTACGCTTTATTTCATTAATAGAAAATTCAAACAATAACAAACATAACAAATAAATAAAAATTATTTTAAGTACTTAGTATTAAAAATAGGTTCAAAAATTCTTAGCAAAAAACACACTTTTGCAGTGTTTAATATAGACAATTTAAAAACGGCGTCATCTTCAGTTTGGATGTCTAAAATTATACCTATTCATATAAATATCGCTCATCTACTTCAAGAACATTATAATTCAAAAAAAAAAAAAAAAAAAAAAAAAAACGCATTCAAAGTTTTTAAACTACTATTACTTTAATAGAAAAATTTATGACATATTATCTTCTCAATCGGTGACCAAAGATACGAACACGATATTCTTACAGAATATAAAGCTAAAAAATTATTTTCTTATGACATTCTTGGAATGCCCTTTACTATATTTATCAATATATCTATTTATCAATACATCTATATATATATATATTGTATTTTATTGCATATTTTAAGAGAGTTTGTGTAATTTGTATTATTCAGTGCATAAATTTCAATTTATGTACAATATTTATTTAATATAAAATTGTTTATTACCTCTTATTGTTTAAATATTAGTTTTTGGGGAATTTGTTATATATTTATAGATAATATGAAAATTCAATCAAATAAGTTTTTGTTATTTAAACAATTATTTTTTTTAAACGATCTAAGTAGACTTTGTATAACTACTCTATTGAAATTTGATTGTAATGAATATAAAATATTTTATCAAACAGATAATTTTAATATTAATTTACGGCAGACAATTATATACAAAAGTTATATTCTATTAAATGGAAAAATAATAATAAGAAGACAAGTGGACATCAAAAGCTCTTTATCATAAGTAAAATGTTTTTAATCTGCTCCGAAAATTTTATTGCAATTGTATTCCACATACGCTAAAACTTAGTGATTTGTTTGCTGAATTTTGGGCTTCTAACCTTATAAAAACGAAGTATTTAATTTTAATGTAACTAATGTTGCTTACAGAATCAGAATTAAGTATAATAAAAATTTTTTTTTACCAGAAACAAAATTTTATTAATATAGAAAATATCATTATTTCTACAGCCATTAAATATTATCATTCTTTTTCCATTTTCTTAAACCATATTTTGTTTTCAAACCATATTAATATTATTATTCCCATAACAATAAAATGTTACAATTGCTTTTTACGAATATGGCTTAAAAATGCATATCTTGTTTAATTTTAAATATATTTTATTTTTAACGTTTATTTTCCATCGTCATTATAATTCTCATTTAGTTTATGAATGAATTAATATAAGTACTGGTTTTGTTATATTTGGTGTGATTCATTATTTTGAAACAAATGTAATGGAATGTAAAGATGGGATAATGATATGATAAGATGGAATAATAATATAATAAAATGAAATCATAATCTGATACAGTGGGATAATAATGTAGTAAGATGGTATATTAATGTGAAAAACTCAAACCATAGCATGAAAAAATTAAACATAAAATAGGACACAATATGATGAAATGGAATCATAACAATTATTATCTATAATCATATCTATTTTTAGCTGTGACCATATGAACCTATAATAATATGATCATTATAATGCTATCCGCACGTTTTAGCTGATGAATGTATTATGTAGTGTTAGTAGATATTTAAAATTTTCATCAAAATATATAAGAAAACATGTTATGTATGAATGGAGTATATTTATATAATTGTCTATGTCTATTTTTTGTCTTTAATAGCAATTAGTTTAAATTGTGAATTTGATTTTATGTTTAATAAAAGAAAAAAATCTACAATTTTAACACATGTATGAATATTTATTTAAACAAAATACACACTTTATTTTTTATTTTTTTATTTAAATACAGACATAAACTAAAATTCTGGGTTGATCTTAAAATATTAGGGTAAAATTTTTAAATGTAAGATAAGGTAAATTTCAAGATTTTTTTGTATTGTTCAACTAGAAAAAATATTAGCTTGTTAAGTATTTTACAGGCAATTGTTAAAACATACCCTACTATTTAGTTAAAGAATATTTTAATTCCTTTTTGAGTTTGTACTTTATATAGTGACCTTCGTAGCTATTACTTTTTATTTGTATAAACATTAATGTAACAAAAACAAAATAATAAATACGCATTTAATTAAGAACAATTTGGCATAAACAAAATAAAATTTTCAAAGTACATATTTTTTAAATTAAAAAAAGTTTTCTAAGGACAAGTGTTCTTCACTTTACAAAAAAAAAAAATAATAATAATAATAATTTTCTAAAATTGTATAAATTTCTTTTCTTATAAAATATTTAGTATGTATGAATGTAAGTATGTATGTATGTATGTATGTATGTATGTATGCATGTATGTATGTATATATGTATATAGTAATTAAATGTATTATATTATTATGGTATTTTTTTTAAGAACTAAAAAATAAATACATTTAAAATTGTAAAATTGATTTATAATATATTGATTATTTTTAATTTGATTTTTAAACAAATTCATACTAATCAGAATGATTTATAATTTTTCTAAAAATACTTTTAAAGCCAGTTTTTCATTTAAAGATTACCGACTAGATTAAATTTAATCGTTGAATGTTGTTTTAGAATTATCGATAAGCTTGCTTTATTTGCTAGTTTAAGCGGTTAATATTGGATGTTTAAACTTTTGGTAAAATATTCACATATACACGTACAAACAGATGTGGACGACAAACTATGCAAATACAAATTTAAAGAAACATGCAAAACTCCTATAATTTGGAAAATTATATATTTAATTTAATTATAAGAATTTATGAGCTCTAAGTATTTTCGGGTTATTAAATCTTCCGGGCATCGTCATAGACAATTTATCAATGAAAGCGAGTGATTGCAATCTTTAACTTGTAGAAAATTTTTGTGAAAAGATGACCAAACACCTGACTTTATTACATATTTCTCTTAAAATTTAATTTATTATTCTAAATTTCATTTTGATAACAATATGTGATTTTTGCACAAATTCCCATACTTTATTTAAAAATGTTTGCCGTTTAGTATGGCAATACTACAAGATTTAATCTCGAACTTAAAAACACAAATGGCGGATTAGGTTAATATTAGGTTAACTAATCTAATTTTTAATTGGCATTTAATCTAGAAGTGAAAAACTGGTTCTTAGACTTGGTTCAGCTTAAATAAAAATATATTAGTTTAAAAAAAAAATGACTTTTTTTTTTAAATGAGGTCAAAATTATGTTAATTAATATGCAAATCTGATCATATGTGATAACGTCGAATCGAGTGTTACCATATATTAAATAATTATAATATATGTACGTCGCCTATTCATTATTAACAGGTTATAGTTATAAAATATAAATATATTATAGAATTTAAATATGTATATTTTCAATTATGATAACGTATGCATAATAAAGTTGCAACAAAAATAAAAAAATTTATGATTTTTCCAAAAATTTCCATAAATTCCGAATACTTTCTTTAAAAGATAACTTGCTATGCCAATTTTATATGTTAAAAATTTGGATCTCTTTTGAGCATTTTTAGAGTAGTTATGACTGACTTTTTAATCACGGGTTTAAAAACTCGATGTTGGAACATTCCAGACCTCTTATTCGGTTATTAAGTCTTAGTTTATCTTAAAATTTTGACGACAAGATTTCCAAATTTTCCCTAAGTTAACTTTGAAATCTTTAGTTAACACATATGTAAGTTCTGGTATCAGATTGAAATCTACATTATGAGAAAACTACTGAACAGCCATTTGCAACTTTTATATCGTTTTGACTTGGTTTAATTTTCGTACATTTAGACTTTTTGTATTTTCTAGAAATTTGTGAAATTTTGATTTTTCAGTAAGAATTCTATTGTCGAATGTGGATTTTTTGGTGAAATTAGTGAGATTTATCAAAAATATATAAATATACATTTTTTGTTTCTTTTTTTAATTTTAATTGAGTTTGGATTTTTTGGTAAAACTGTGTTTTAAATTGGTTCCAAACTCATTAATCGATTTTAATTTAGAAATATTTGAAGATTTTGAAATTTTAAAATTTTATTAAGTAAAATCAGACTTCAGAAAATTTCTAAACAGATTTTCCGCAGAAATTGACTTCAACCCATACACATTTTTTCCTTCGAAAAACTTTTGCCCAGAAATTTTGTATTGCTATTTTAAGTGTTTTTATATCTATAAAAAATGTTTTCTCGTACTTTCATTTCCATTTGACTTAAAACATAAATCATTTGGTATGGGGAAATATAAAAATAATAAAAAAAAAAAAAAAAAAACAAACCAATTAAAAAAAAAATACGATTTTTTTTTGTCAATATTTTGAAGAAACTAGAAGTCGGATTTTCATAAAAAGTTTTACAATATAATAAGAAGACAAGTGGACATCCAAAAGCTCTTTATCATAAGTAAAATGTTTTTAGCCTGCTCCCAAATTTTGATTGCAATTGTATTCCACATACGTTAAAGCTTAGTTATTTGTTTGCTGAATTTTGGGTTTCTAACCTTATAAAAACGAAGTATTTAATTTTAATGTAACTAATGTTGTTTACAGAATCAGAATCAAGTATAACAACAATTTTTTTTTTACCAGAAACAAAATTTTATTAATATAGAAAATATCATTATCTCTACAGCCATTAAATATTATCATTCTTTTTCCATTTTCTTAAACCATATTTTGTTTTCAAATCATATTAATATTATTATTCCCATAACAATAAAATGGTACAATTGCTTTTTACGAATATGGCTTAAAAATTCATATCTTGTTTAATTTTAAATATATTTTATTTTTAACGTTTATTTTCCATCGTCATTATAATTCTCATTTAGTTTATGTAAGATGGTATAATAATGTGAAAAACTGCTTTTTGATTAACTACATTCATCATATCACAACTATCTTCTATAAAATTTTCGTTACAGTCTTAACAAAAATAAATGCCTCAAATTTATTTACTGACCACATTCCTGAACTAAATATGGGATGAGATTTAGCATTCATGATATAAAATGACATCTAATTGGAAACAGACATACCAAAAAATTTCACTAAAAATATTGATTTTGATCAAAAGAAATTAAATTAGAATGTCGCAGATGACAATCGATACTACTGAAATGATCAAGATAAGAGCTTCAAGAATAATTTGAGACTAGGTAACCGACTTGTTTTTCCAACCGGTTTTAAATCCTTTTTTTTTCGGTTTAAGTACCGTCGGTTTTTTCATAATGTTAATTTTTCTAATGTCGTTTTTTAACACAAAAAACGAAAACGGTTTTAAAAATAATATTTTATTTCAAAATACATATGTGCTAAATACCAGGTAATATTTATAGGGAATTTTATGAAAAGTTTTTTAATGTTTTATATATATAGTTTAGGGTTAAATTGAAATCAATTCTATAGTTTAAATAAATATTAAAGTAACAATTATCTTGATTGAAGTACACATATCAATGAAATTAGTTTTTCCTCTTGTAACACACTAATAATAACATTAATGCAATATTTGTACATTTTTTAAAGGAGCAGTATTTGAAAGAGGTCTAACTGCATAATCGATTCCGAAAAGAAATTGACACGCCTTTAACGTATTAATTTATAGTTTCTGCACTTACTATAGAAAAATTAGTCTCATTTTTGATTATTATTATTATTTGATGATGTTTATTATTATTATTATTATTTTCTTACCTTAATTATAATTTGTTTCATAAAATAGTTATATTTAATAAAATAAAGGGCCAAATCCTCTTAAAGTATTTAACATTTTTGTTAAATATTTCAAAAAGATACTATAAATGGACGTTATAAATATGAAACGCATTGTATTCAATTTTGTACAAGCAGACATACAAGAAGCAATTGTCAAGTTTGTTATAGCTATTTTCTGGTAAAAAAAAAAAAAAATATCATAACTAATTGTATTACAAATTTTTATGTTTTCTCACACTTCCGTACATTTTAAGAGAATATATGTAACATGTTGAAAGTGTAAAACATTTGTTCGCACTTGCAACATCTAACATCTACCATCTTTCATCAATGAAAATGTCACATTGTAGAAAGAAAATGTTTGACGAAAAAAAGAAATTTTAAGCAATCTTTAAAAATAATCAATAATTTTTATTAAATTGCAATATTTACTAATATTACAATTTAGATGATTTTTTGTTGAAAGATGTTGTGTTCTGAGCCCTATACAATTTATATGAGAAGATGTTAACATCTTGTAAAATTGATGGTAGTTGTTAAATGTGAGCAAGTGTGAATACCTCATTAGTTTTGGCTTTTGTTGTTGCACGTACATATGCAACAACAAATCATATTGATTTGTGTGAATTAGAATTCGTTTTATTAATTTAGAAAAAATCTACTAAATAACGATTGCTGGTATATCTATCTTCAATATTTCATATTGGTCTTATTTACTAGACAAATAATTAAATCACTTGTAATAATTTTATTTAAAATACATAGTATATTATAGCATTATAGTATTTCATTAGAAATCTATTTGAACAATTTTTTCGGTGCTTCTTTTTCATATTGTAATAACAAGAGCTGTGCATATGTCCGGAATGTACCTATTGTACTCCTCATGAATACTTTTACTTAAAAAGGTATATATTAAAGATTTTTTATTTCTAAGACCATTTAAATTATCGGTATTTTATCTCTTCCATTCAGAAATACTTTTATTTTATGTTCGAAGTCATGACTTAATTATCACAAAATTGGGGTTAGGGTGATTATTTTTACCGAATTACCCGGACAACTTGAAAATATTCGGTATATATTTGAGCTAAAAGAACGTACGGAGTGTATTTATGTTCTTTTCATTGCATTTTGTCCTTGGACTTTCACTAAGAAATAAAAAAATTATAAAGTTTCACACCACCAAACAATTCCTGGTGTCTTAACAAAAGTGCCCTTCCATATTCTTTGAATATATTAGATATGAAAGGGTCTTTACTGGTTATTTATTATATAAACTTCCATATATATATATTTTTTTTTTGCTTTATATTAATTTATTTTCAAAAAAATTCATTACACTGTAAATGCCTCTGCGCCTTGAAGGTATTTTAGAGGCGAGTTGGCAATAATATATTGCATAACTTAAGTAACTAGTTAACAATGACTATATACATAATAATTAAAAAAAAATATTTAAATTAAAAGAAGCAGAAAATAATAATATCTTAACATTCAATATGAATTAGAATTACATTATATTTTGAAGTAAATAATTCTTTAAACTAGTTTTCCAAATAAAACAATTGATTATCTCTTTCGCGCTTATAAAGGTGAAATGTAAAATGAAAATGGTTAAGCATTTTGCGAAATGTATCAGTTTTAAATTGGAGATGTGTGTTATGGCTACAGTTTTCCAACAAATAAAAAAGATAAACATATATTAAAATATACCGAAGATTTTTAAGTTGTCTGGATAATTTTGCTAGATATTCACCATAACCCCAATTATGGGATGGATAAGTCATGGATTAGAAAACAAAATAAAAGTATTTCTGAGTGAAATAGATCAAATACCGATTTCTACTGCAAAGTAAAGTTATAAGATATTTCTTAAATCAGGGGTTCGTTCCCACCTCTTCATGTTTCTCAAACCCTTTTAGAAATTTTTGTTTTTTTCGCGGACCCCATGGTACATTTTGATTTTCAGTATAGTAGAAATGAAAAATTGTATTTACGCGCATAGTGTAAATAGCCACTAATTATTGTTCAGTGGTTGTTTTCTATATTTTACCCTTTGGCGGCATTATTTGACATTTTTCCATCTCCTTGTTATACATAATTTTTTGTAATATCACTTACTTTTGTAAACCCCGAGCGTACGGTACGTACAAATTAAGAAAAAACCCGAGCTAAATAAAAACCCCAAGTTATATAGAAAAAAAATCTTATCTAATTTTCGATAAAAATATTTCAAGCAAAAAAAAAAAAAAAATCAAAAGGTATTTATTTTAAATTGCGTTACCAAAATTCATTTATTTATCAAACATAAAAGCAATGAATCTTTTAAAGTTCATAAAAATATTAAAGGCTTATTTATAATAAAAATTTTAAATTTATAAATTTTTTATAAATAAAATTTTTGGAAATTTTTGCTATCAAGCTTTGATAAATTTAAAATGTAGTAAAATGTCTTTGTTTTTAACAACTTTTTAAAATTGGGAAAATTTTCTGACAAAACACATTTTATTTCATTTTCCACATGCAAACGTGATCTAAAATTGAATTTTATGACCAATAGGACAGAAAAACAAGTTTAGCATTAATATGTAGATACCAACTTTAGCAAAAGTTTTAAAAGCTTCATTCCCAACTATCTTGTAAGCTTTTAATATTTTGATCAAAAGTTCGGCTTTGGCAAACGTTCTATTGCCTATTCTTGAAAATTATTGGGCATGTCATGAATGGATTATTAAGTAGAATGATTTGGTAAGAATTGGTTTTAAGTTCCAGATAATATCGGCAAATTCATTGTGAAGGGAACTCAAGTATATTGCTATACTTTTCATATGTATCTTCTTTTTGAACATCAGATGGATTCAACATATCATTCAGCAGTTTATATGACGAATATTTTGGTGAAGACGTCTTTTCCATAAAGATATTTTGCACATAAAAGCACTTATTGGTGCAAATTCAGTTAATATATATACTTGCCTATCTTGTAGTTTAATGTTAAGATTGTTTAACGTCACGAAAAATTATTAGATATAGGCAAAGTAATATATAAAAATGATTTCCTGTAAATTTTTTATAGAGAAAAATGTCATTTTTGTATAAAATGAAAATGTATGCTTTTATTTTTAATTGTCTTCGAAATCCAAAGGACATCGGTATGAAGGAGAAATTTCTTAAGTTCTGCATTTAAATCGATACATAAATTTTTATAAAATTTACTACGTCTATAGTATTTTGAAGAGCACTTTTAAATATAAAGTTTAAGGTAAGGTTCTCGCATCAAGTCGGTGGATTACACAGCGAGATTTATATGTTTAAAAGTTGACTTAAAGTAGAAACATCAGTCGTTTCATTATACTGCAGTCTATCAATTCTACGGACTCCTATTTGGGAAACCATGCCTAAAATGAGCTTAGTAATAAAAAAATCATTAACATATATATATTTTTATGTAAGATTATTCATGAAGAGTAGAATAAGTCCATTTCCGACATCTACACAGCTCTTGTTATTACAATATCAAAAAGAAGCACATAAAAAAATTTTAAAAAGATTTCTAGTGGGATACTAATGTTACAATATGAATACATGAATTAAATACATTAAGGGTACTCATTATAGTAAGCAAAAAACTAAAAAAACCAAAATTGTAAAGTTAAAGAAATAATAAAATAAATGCAGTGGCAGTCAAGTACTCAATCAATAAAGTAATTTCATTTACTTTAATTTATATATATATATAAATATATATATATATATATATATATATATATATATATATATATCCAATTATATAATTGTAACTGTTATTATAGTGGTTACTGTTGATTTGTTGTAACAGAACATAGATTTTGATGCAAATATAAAATTTACCTGTTTAAAATACTAAGTAAAAAAACATCATGTTCACAGTTTGTTTAAACTATAAAAATGGATTTTTCTCGAATAAAATATGTGCTTTTATCTACACAAGTATAAATGCGTACGTACAAATGAGTGTATGTAAGTAGTATACATATGTATGTGTTTTTTTTATCTTGCAAGTGGATTAAACATGAAAACTTAAATGGCAAGTGTGTCAGTATATTGGTGCATTTTTATGAAACTTGTACATGAAGGTAAGTGTGTTTGCGTAAGTTTGTAAAAATATTTGTCCTTCCTTTACTCTTTTTTTACTCATTCCAGCTTCACTTATTGATATTCATATACTACATATTAGTGTAATCGATTATTTGACTTTTTGGATAAACCGGGTTCAAATAGTTGGTTTTTTGAAAAAAAGATTTTATTTTTTGAAACTCCGGAAAAACCGGTTAACCGTTTTCTTTTTTTTTTTTTTTGCAGAAGTTAATATTTCTATCAAAAGACAATATTTCTTTAAAAATATTCAATTAATCTTATAATATTCATGTTAAAATTTATTTAATATTACTACTTTGGGAAACAACTATTAATTAAGGTAAGAAAATAATCATCAATAATGGGAATAACTTGCCTATTCAGAGACTCGATCTTGACTTGATATTCTGTTAACATAGTTAATATAGTTAACATAGTTTCCTTGCTTATCATTAAACGTTAAATCAAAATTGTCTATTTAAAAATTATGATTTTTTTATTTTTGAAATTAATGAAAAATACTATAAACAGAAAAACTGAAAAGAAGAATTTTAAATATGAAGAATAACAATTGAAAACAGCAAAAGTATAAAGTAAATAAGATGGTATCCAATCGATTAACCGTCAATTGGTTATCAGATTAATTTTGGTCGAATAATTCAAAATTTTCTATTTTCGAATAACGAATAAACCAAATAACGTGTTATAAATTTGGAAAATTTTTTATTTTTAAGATAAATTTGTGTCATCGACATCATTTTTAAAATGTCTGTTATTTCCAAGCGAAAAATAAATAAGTCATTATTAGGAAAGTAGTTTTTATTACTTTCAAAGTGCCAATAATTTTACGCTTTCTTGTGCTTAGGAAGTGATACAAACAACATCCAAAGATATTATTAAAAAAAGAGATTCAAATAATTATTCTGCTATAAAACGTTGAGATTCGTTTGTTATTTTTGCAAATACTTGTTACTGAAAGGTACTGTAAACAAATCAAATATAATGTTATTCATAATTTTTTTTATTAAAACAATATGTTGGTTTATATTAAAATTAAAACTAACTTCCTTGTACTGATAAAGAAAGAGAACATTTTTCAATTACAAGCCCGTGTTAAATTCATTCGAAATGATACGAATTTGCTCTACTTCTGGATCACAAGTTCAGGATTTTACTGAATTCATAAATACTTAAACTTGTGAGAATAGAAAACCTAAAATCATAGTTTTAATTAAAGTAAATTCAAAGTTCTATTGTAAGTCATAAACATTTTAATTTTCATCAACAAAATGTACGTAAAAATACCAATTTTGACTTTTATGCCAGAAAATCATTCTCACACAGAAGATAAAGAGAATTACATTAAAAAGACTGATTTATTAAATAGGAGAATATTTTTTAGTATAAAGCAAAAAAAGTGGAACCTTTTTATACCAATGGGCGAAAGAACTGATAACAAGAATCCCTTGTGTAAGAATTTGATCTACATTATGTTTTTAAATAATTATTTCAATAGATTAAATACTATAATTAGTGTTATTTATAAGTTTTACATATATATTTAAATATTATAGTATAATATTTTGTCATTAATTGGTTATTAACCGATCAACTTTTAACCTCGAATAATTATTTGTCGAATGAAAACCCGAATAATTGGATAGTAGTAAATACCAATGGCAATATTTTTTTATCTGTGAAATAGTAAGCTATAACGTTTTTTGCCAGTTTATTACAATATGTATAATTTTAATTTGTGAATAGGAAATTTAAGACTACAGTTACAATTTATATATTGCAACTATTTCTGAGTCACAATATTGTTGGAGAATAGACATGTAAACAATGGCTTAATAAGGAAAAAGCGTGAAATCGATTTTGCTGACAGTTACATCTTTCTTTCACATACAACTCCATTAAAAAATGGATTAAAGTATTAAATTAAAAATTTCCAAAATATTTAAATTGTTAGTGAAAATGTTACACGTGTTACAAGAGAAAAAACGAATTGTATTAATATGCGTATTTCATTCAAGATAATTATTACTTAATTATTTGCTTGAACTTACAGAATTAATAATATATATAATATAAAATTATTCCTAAATTTCCATTCAAACATTAATATTTAGTACATGTTTTTTGAAATAAAAAATTATTTTTAAATCGGTTTTTTGTATTTGAAAAAAACAGGTCTATTCGACATTCGAAAAATGAATATTTTGAAAAATCCGCATTAATTTAACAGAAAAAACCGGTTAGAAAACCGAGTCGATCAATCTATTATATATGTATGTGTGTGCTTGGAAGATTATTTGCGATATGTAGTTTATGTAGTTTTCACTGAATTCTTTTTATATTTCAACATTTTTATTTTTTTGTTCTGAACAACTTTCCATTTTTATTCTGTTTCTGTTTTATTTAATTTTTTAAACCTCTCTGTCTTTTTCTCGTGTTTGTTAATAAAAGAAAACTTAAACATACATGTACTTATATTCATGTGCCAAGGATATTCTGGAAAATTTATATAAAAAAATATAAATATATATAAAAAAATAAAACAGCAAAAATAAAAAGATTGCACTAAACTTAAGTGAATTGCAGCCTCAATATATGCTTTAAAATTGTTCATGTGTATATGATTTTAAATGTATGTGAATGTACGTGAGGAGCTGATTTTTTTCTATTCGCTTTAACAGAAACTCACTTATGAACAATAAGAAACGTTTAGGGTATTGTTTGTGGCTGACATGAGATGAGCCATAAATGTGGAGCAAAGAGTGAATGAACAAAATGAGTTGTGAAAAAACAGCAACAAACCAAATTAAAGCTTATTCAAGTAAGGATAGCTTTGTTTTTTCCATTGTCCTTTGTATATTCTTTTCTGTTAATTCATTTTTCCTTTTAACATACATAAGTGGTTAACAACTTAATTATTTTTCGAAATGCAAAAAAGAAATGAACATACTCATAGTGAAATACTTAGCATCCAACATTTTCTATTGTCTACTTTAAGGATTTATATCAAAAACTTAAGCATGCTTTTAAGAAAATAAGGTTAAATATTTATAATTCTACAAAATTGACATAATTTTTGAATATTTAAATTAAATTTAAAATATTACCAGAAAAAAATTCAACTGATCATAATTACATATAATATCATAATTACATATAATATAGCCTAATTTTGGTAATATATATTTTGGAATAAGATTTTGTAGTAATATAAATAATTCGAAACGAAATTTAATTTCATACAAGAAATACTTCTGAATTATAATATATAGTTGAAGCATACTTTTAGGTTAAATGTGCAAATTGCATATTTATCATAAATCGTTTTGCATATTTATCTTTTTTTCTTTTGAAAAGCATTACGTTGGGCGCTAAATATTAAAGTAAATCTCTCTTAAACACTTCTTTAACATAATGTAAACTGTGTCATTTCGACGTTTTATTTAAGTTTTTTTCTCTTACATTCCTGCTGTTTCTTCTATATATTCTCCCTTTTCTTATATCAATATTACACTTAAACCATTTTATTTACTCATAAAACTTCTTAACACTCAATACAAAAGAATTGCAATTTATGTCTGTGTCAGTGTTTTAGTGTGTGTATATGCATAAGCCCAGCAAACATTTTCTATTGCGGAAGTCACTAAGAAGAATCTTCCAGAAGTTGGAATTCATCACCAAACTGTTGCCAAAGTATCATTAATATCATCTTACGTCGGGAAAAACTATTTCTCGTGGAAGAGTCTTCTCAGAGGTGTCGAAAAAGACTCTTCTGGACGATAGCCGTTCACAAAAGAGTCGTCTTAGTCTCTTCTGGAAGATGATTTTGCACTTCTGCTATTTTTGTATTTAAAATTAACATCTTTTTAAATATTTCATAATTATTTTTATTTCCCACATATACCTTACATTACAAAAGAAACAGTTCACATACAAATTATTTTGTATTTAGAAAACTCCAAACAAATAAAATAAAATGTTAATAAAATTTACTTACTTTTTTTTAAAATATCCTTTGTTGATTATAAAACACTTAATAATGAACGATTTTTTTTATATTTAATATTACAGCCAAACTGTACATAATTTAAATTATTACTGAAATACATGATTTTTCTTGCTTCTGTATTATGTTGTTTTCTTCTTTACTCGTATATAAAACTGACAATATTACTAACACACGCCAAAAAGATTAATTCGCAATAGTAATGTATTTTGTTTTTGTTAAATTTGAATTATCGTCATATTGTCATCCAAAAGTGTCTGCGATGTATACTTCTGGGAGGTGAAAAGACCATACTAATGTATTTTGCTTTTGTAAATGACGTACATACTTCTGACAATCCTCTAGAAGTCGCTAAGAAGTGACGTCGAGACAATTACTGCGCAATGTTAATGTATTTTGTTTTTGTAAATTTCATACACACTTTTGACAACCATATAGAAGTCACTAAAAAGTGACGTCTGGACGATTGGCAAGAAATTTATCTTCTAAATATTTGAAGGAAGTGGAAGAACCATTTTATGCTTGTATTGCATTAAGTATCAGACAAAATATGCTGGTGTTGATAACTGTGCTGGCACAAGAAAATACAGGAAAAAAAAATTGAGAACGTAGTACATAGAAACGTACAACAGAACTTACATTCTATTCTCCAGAGTCTACAATACGAGACTTTGCTAAGGGAAAAATGCTCATTTAGTAACGTTTATCATAATATACATTTTGTTGCTGGCCATGCAACCCAAGTAGTAGAATAGCCATTGCAGCAGCAAATGAATTTAGTCTAAAGCAAAATGTTATTACAACGATTCCTGTTTTAAAGCTGCACTTGCTGTAAGTATTTATTTAGTCTTGCTCTCTTTTTCTTGTTTTTTCCCAGTTTAGTTTAGTTTAATACACAAAAGATCCCAAAAGGACTTTAGTTGTGAAAGTGTGTACGTTTATATATTGCTGCGTGCTTTCACAGAGATTAGCTATTTTTCTTTTCGTTTTTATTGTTGTAGTTTTGTGGCATTTCAAATGTATGAGCTATGCTATTTTTGTTCTTGTTCACTATGGTTTTTATCGTGGCTTCCTTGTAAATATTATTTTTATTATTAGTTTTTTTTTTTTTTTTTTTTTTTTTTTTTTGTTTTTAATTTTGTTAGTCTAGTGTTGCATTTAGTAGCTACTTTGTTATTGCTATTTATGTATTTATTTGCCCCAACAACAGTTTCATTTTTGAGATTTTTTCAAGTTTTATTTAGCTACAATTGGGGATATACAGGCAGAAATAAAAAGAACTGGATTCTTTAAAGAATTATAGCAGCTATGTAAAAACCCTTGATATGAAAGCAAACAACAGCAGCTGCTGTGTCGGTATAATTTTTTTTTTTTTTTTTTTGAAAATATAATAAATGTAATTTTATTTGAAAGAGCACCAAAGGAAGTTAAATGCTAAATGACTAACAAACAATTATTATGCTCACAATAAGTAGCCCTAAAGTATGTTTCATTTATTTTATAATTGAACCTGAATTATTTTTAAGCTCCTAATAGTAGGCTATGTTGTAACTAAATATAACAGTAATTAATGAAACTTAAATCAACTACAGTTATTTAGGTGATAAAGTTGTAGACTTTATATTAAATCTTACTAAGAACATTGATTGAAAAATTTTAATTTCATTACTCGGTTTGAAAACTATTTATATAAATACAATAAAAAATAAACAGTAGCTGGTAAAAGTAAGCACAAACCGCAAGTAGTATTATTAAGAATATTTATGGTTTTCAGAATATTTATGGAGAAAACAAATTAAAAAAGCAGAGAAATAAATGCAAAGCAATTATTTAATTACAAAACCGTACAACAGTAAAATGAAAAATTCATTTGGCCAAGAAAAATGTTAAATACCAAGACACAAAAATACGATAAATAAATAAAAATAAAGTTCTAAATGCAGTTGTAGCATATAAATGAAATATTAATGCAGTATGATAAGAATGAAAAAGACAAGTCAACTACTTATAACTAAATAAGCCCACCAACCAAGTAAAATAAATAATAAAACAACCAACCAACTAACCAGCCAAGTCAAATCAAGTCTAAAACAACACAGGCCTTTAACCTGCTAACCAAACTACCAACATCAGCTATTTAATTCAGTCTAGTCCAGCTAGCCATTTACTAAATAACCAACAAAGTTTGCGTAAACTTAATGACTTTAAAGACGTTTTTGTTGCTACTGCTATTGTAATTGTGGTTAAATTGTTTTATAACTTAATTTTAATTAAGATTTTTATTTCTTAATATTTTTTTTTTGTTTTTGAACAAAAACTACTATAAAAGATGAAAAACTGCTTGATCATAGAATTTTATTTGATTTCGTGCAATCTCTTTCTATATTTCGTTTTTCTAATTCTTAAGCATGATTTAACAAAAAAAAAAAAAAAAAAAAAAAAACGCAAATTTACAATTCTGAAATTTAACAAGTAATAAAAAGGTTGATTTTCTTTTTTTTTCTTTTCTTCCCAACATTTCTTTAGTTTAGTAATCGAACCATAATTTATCATCAATTATTTATTAAAAAATTTTCATAAAATGACAGTAAAGAAAATGAAATTAAATCGCGAAACGAAGAGACGTTTCTCTAATGATAACTTAACTTTAGGGAGTAAAAAACAAGTAGATATTTAACGATGATATTGTAAATTTTAAATTTTAGTTTGCGATAAAATGTTTTATTACTGTGGCAAGAGACTTAATTATACAAAACAAATATGTTTTTTATTAGTTCCTTTTATTACACAGTCATAAAATATTTTATTATTAAAAACGCATAAAGAATGAATAGCATAATTTTGGGGTTTTAATCATTATTTTGTCATTCTTATAAATTAAGCCCTGTTTTATATGCGCTGATTGTCTAATAAAATAAAATCAAATAAATAATAATAATGGTTATGGTTATTTAAGTAACTAAAACATAATTTCAAGGGAGTTAATGAAATGGACAATTTTCATCATTATTAAAAAGCTAAACTAAAAAGCTAAAAAAGTTAACCATTTCAGAAAATATTATCCATTATATTTTCTAAAAGCAAATATAACAAATACCTACTTTTATTTATATAAATTTAATACAGACACCTCTAATTATTATCATTTTATTTTAAATTTAATGCTTAAAATTATTTTATATCTCAAACGAAATTAAATACAATACAAATTAAAAAAGTATTGATGTAAAATATATAACCATAAAGAAAATATAAATTTAGAACATATTTTGAAATCCTTTTAAAATTTAAAATAATTTTATTCGAGTTTGTATTTTTATTTATTTATTTATTTTTTTTTTTTAATTTCGATAAATATTTTTTTACACATCAAACATTATTCACACTTAGTATAATAACGGGCCTGTATTTCTATTTATTTTTGTTTCTTTTCAATAAATATTTTTAAGACGTCACTAAATTTCCTACTTAAGGGATGGAAAAAATACTTAAGTTTTAAAACATAAAACTATTTTTAAAAATTAAATACGATTTCGTCACTAAATGAGCCGCACAATACCGGGCCTAAGCCCTTTATATTTAAATTTAATATAAACTGAAATTTATTATAAAATATATAACCTTTCTTTATGCCTTAAATATTGCATAAAACTACTAAACATTTGCACATGAATTTAAAATAACAAATATGTATATTATAACTTGTTTTGTTTGTAATAAAAATACATCTTTAACGCATTTTGATTCAAAAAGTTGCAACGCTGATTATAATCTAAAAAAGAAAAAGAAAAATATTTATTTAGAAACTTACCGATAACCTGAATTTAATTGCACATCACCAATAGCAACATTTTCAAATTGTGCTGGATTCGCCGTCCATCTTGCCCAGTAAAATGTGAAATCTTCAGCATCGTATTGCTCGGTGAAACGACATTTTAATGTGAGATCTGTATTTTCTCGTGTATCTAGAGATTCATCTGCCAGTGCTAACGAAAGAACAGCTACAGCTAATAAAAATAAAAAAGAGGAGAGGAAAACACATTATTAAGTAATTTTCAAATCGAATCGATTTTCCTTATTTTTTCCTTTGCCTTATTTTGGTAAAAGATTTATTAGACAAGATTATCGGTACCTACAAAAACATTAACAATAGCAACATATTTTATAGATTACATTAGAATGCTTTTGGTACCAAATGGAAAATGAATTTATGTATCTTTTATGACAGCGATGTTGCTGATAATGGTAACATTTTGTTAATAGATTAAGATTTCAATTTAATATATTCCAACAATCAGTTAAGCACAATTTAACATACAGAAACAATTCAATAAATTTTTCAAGTCGGAGTAAAATTTAACAGAATTTTTATATAAATTTTGTTTTGATGGCTTAATTAGTCGTTATAAATTAAAGACTATTTCCGATAAATAAAACCTATTATCATATGCATTACTTGGTAATAAGTAATAATAATTTTTTACAGCACACTGATAACTCAATTAATCAATTCGGGAAGACTAATTTAAAATCATTGTCATTCCAATTAAACAAATTTAGAGAACGTCGTTAAAATTTATTACTCCGGTTCAAAACGGAGTTAACAACGAAGTGAAAAATTAAATGGTTATATTTTTATTCAATGGTAGAAACTTTTTTTCTAAAATATGCCTATTGTCTATATGATATGTACCTATCTTATTTAGTAATAAATGTTTCTTACTCACTGATTTCAGACATTTACTACAGTTTAACCTTTTCAACTCTAATATTATAATAGCAACTTTCGATTTAAAGTTTAAATTACAATCTCTTAATCTTATTGTCTGATTAAAAAAAAACGTGTCCTTCAAATTTTGCCTAGAGATAAAGGATTTTTCTTTCGAATTTGCTTTACATGGTTATTGTGTTCATGTATGGCAATATATTACGCATATGGAATTTCCAACAACAAAATAAAGAAATAGAAAATTTCGTTTCATATTTGTGTCTTCATTTAAAATATTTCGTTTTATTTCTTTAAAGTTAGACGGCTGGCTTTCGCTCCAACACTCCATGAAAATGGCAATTTCGCAATTCATCAAACATCGTATAAGAAAAT
The DNA here is from genome assembly GCA_932274085.1 of Protocalliphora azurea. Taxonomy (NCBI): domain Eukaryota; kingdom Metazoa; phylum Arthropoda; class Insecta; order Diptera; family Calliphoridae; genus Protocalliphora; species Protocalliphora azurea. The sequence continues at coordinate 81,657,893 of OW026520.1, forward strand.
AAAATAAAAAAAATAAAAAACATGAAAATATATTCAATTAGAATATGCACAAACGAGCCAAACAGAAAATGTAATAAGAATTAAGGAAGTGGGAAGAGTTTCACAGATAAAATAAATCCTTTTTTCCCTTCATTTCTCTCAAAAAAAGGAACCATGCTTGTCCTTTGTATTTTATTTTATTTCTTGTATCTCCGACAAAAAGTTAAGAAATTTAAACGAATGAACGAACTAAGAGGAAATTATTGAGTCAGCTTGCAAAAATTCTTGGCCGTAAAAATGTTGCTACACATTATGAATTCCAATCACCTGTCCTTGAATATATCTAATACTGGTGCTGCTTTAGGTTTTTAAACACAAAATACTCTTACATTCTTACTGCTTAAAAGTTTCATATAGAAAGTAAAATCCTTTTAATTTTAAGATTTAACCGGAAAAATCAAATCAAAATAAGGCAAGTTTTACAAAAAAAAAAAAAAAATATATATATATATATATATATATATATATATATTTATATTTATATAAACTGATATTGGATATGAAAATAAGAAAAGCGTAAATTAACTTCCCACACAAGTTTGAAATATGTGCGTATATTTTGCTTCTTTGTAATAAAGTAAGTTATCTACTTACTTTTTTTTATTACACTATTCCTTGATTATTATTATTATGTGGTCCATTATTGAGAATGGTCAATTTGTGTGTGATTTTAAATACATTTTCCCTTTTAAACCATTTCCTGTGTTGAGGAATTTATTTGGTTGTAAATTTTATTTTACATCTCCTCAAAAAGACAAAAAAGGGCTTGTAAAAAATTTCTGGAAAATTTTAAAGATTTATTTATATTGTTGGTGATTTCTGACAAATTATTTATATATATAAGAGTAACTACCGCAATATGTATAGAGTCATTTCATTGTAGCACTTAATAACTTTAGGTCCTTTGGGAGGAAAGAGGATGTGTGGTAATTGATATGACTTTTTTAAACATTTTATAAGAGATAATTTTGTTAATACTGAAACCATAAATGAAAGCTTGGGAATAAAATTAGAGTGGAAAAATATTTAATTGCAAAAAAAAACACATTGTGGCAGTAAAATATAAGTCTACTTTAGAATAATTATTATGATCGAACTTTTTACTAAAGATTTTTTTTTTGTGATTAAAAAAATTCATCAGTTTAAGATTTTTATATGCTATGTATCATCCATTAAAAAAAACAGCATGTATCTGTTAATGTGACATTAAGCAATGATTAATTGCATTTTTGCATTTTTGTTGAGAATGAGTGCTACCATACTTTTAATCATATACACATACACAAGTGCATTCATTATCCTCACAAATGCATATGTAGTTGTACTAATTATCATACTTAAATATGACAGTACTTTACTTAATCGTATTAAATTAATATTGTCAATTATTTGCTCTGTTCAAATGTTCATTTCTTTGTTTCTCTCTCACTACATTCAAGGACGTCAATACTTTACAGATGTTGAAAATACCAGAAAATACACACACTTACTTACATATTAAACACAAAAAAAGGACACTAATTATACATACATAAATTGTGGCAAAAAAAATTGTTAAAGAGGAAACAAATGACAGAGGCTTAACACATTTAAATCGGATAGTGTTTGCATTTGAGGTAAATATTTTGTATCGAACAAAACAAAATCCTTTAAAAAGTTCAATAAAGATTAAAAAGTTTAAAAAATAACTGTGATATAAATAAAGTAGCTTAACTACAATTAGTCGCAATATTCTTTAAAGAAAAACAATTTGTTCATAGAAATGTAACATTTTAAAATTGCTAACCAGTAACAAGACAATAGATGTTTAAAAATGAAAAATACCCTAAATGACTACACAAGACTGATTCCCTATTAGTGTCATAATTATTAAACTTGTTTCAATAGTGTGAGTATGTTAATAGAAAATATGGTATTGATAACTAATTTTATTTTAGATGTCCTTAATATCATTTTTTTTAGCGATGCATTAAAACAAAACTAATTACAACTGAAAATATTCAATTGTAACAATAAAATAAAATGATTGCATATTTTTTCGAACAACCAAAAGAGAAATCTTATTTTCCACATGGTGTCACAATATGAATTTCATCTGCAACTGTCTGTGTCATTTAAACTATATAATTTCGTTTGTGTCTTATAAATTTTTAGAAAAATAATGAAAAAAACTAAAGAAAAAGAAAATCTTACCAAAAAAATATAATAGAGAAAAATAAATATTATTTTGCAATTTTTTCTCACTTTATTATAACAAATGAAAAAAAAGAAGAATGCTAGCTTTGAGGCAACTAAGGAGTAGGTGCTACATACATTTAACAGCAGCAACAGCAGCAAAAGCAGCAAGTTCAATGTTGTCATGATTTTTGTTTTAATATTCGCCAGCTTTTTATCTTATGCCTTCATAGTGTTGTACAAATATAATTTTCCAATTTGGAAAAAGTTTTCCTATTAAATCCTTTACTGTCATTCGCATCATATAGAAGCAAGAAGGAATGAATATAAACAAAACTAAAATACGCGTGTATAACTGTATATGCAACATAATGTGACAGTATGAACGTATATAGTATTTTTTATATACTCACAATCCAGTTTTAACCAAAATCCAAAAAAAGATGAAAAGCAAAAGAATAAAAAAAAAATCTTCTGTTTCATGCAACTGTGCAACTAACTACACATTTCATACTTTTACATTAAGTATTGTGTAGCTGATAGTGACTCTCTGTGTGTGATTGTATGGCTGCTACAGTTTACTACGCTTTCAGTCAAGTCAATGTAGCAAATGTAGTTGTAACAGTTAAATAGAGTGGCTGGTTACGATCGTAAAATATAAAAAGATAAAAAATGCAGAAATTGCAATAGCTAGAAAAAAAAAAAAAATGTTATATATGTGTGTATAAAATTTATATGCCAAGCGTTAAACACTGCCTCATGCACTCACTTTATATATACACACAATCATTCAAACATAACTGCATTTTTCATTTTTTCAGTTTCTCAACGTCTCCTTATTCCACCAAAAAAATGGATGGAAATATGAAAATATAAAAAAATCTTTAAATCTTTTGACGCGACAAAGTTGCAGCATAAATTTTATTTTAGCACGGCAGAAGTACTATAAGAAAGCAAGCAAGAGAAAAAATAACATAGCGTTTATTCTTTATAGGGCAAATGCAACATCTATATAAGATTGACTTGATTACTAGTGGGGAGGGGTAAAGGAGGTTGTTGCATTGACAATAAGAAATGGCAATTTCATTTGGTGTTGTATGACTAATAAAATTTTATATTTTAGTTGTTGCTTTTTAATTTTTTGTTTTTTGTCTTCTTGCATCTTGTATCTCTATAATAAAAAAAAAAAAAAAATTCAAGCACACACCAGCAACGACAACGTCAAGAAAAAAAGATAAAGAAAAGCAACTAAACTGGTCTTAATTTTTTCTGCTTTAGATGGAGTTTCAAGTTAGTTGTTTTCTTATTTTTGTTTTACAATCAGTTTTAATGCCAACAAACATTTTTAACTGATTTATATTTTTCAACGATTTGATTTTAATATTAAAATAGCTAATATTTGTTGTTTGTTGTAGTAGCAAACAGAAATATTGTCTCAAGTTAACAGCTGCCACAATAACCATTAACCCAAATTGACCAAGCGCAAGGTAACGCAACAACGGTTACATAAAAAGCTATGTAGCGTAGAATATATAAAAAATTTCTAAAAAATCTGAATTACATTTCATCATAGGGAAACTTGCTAATAATATTAACATGATGGTAGGTCATTTATATTATATGTTTGGAAGTATGTGATCATTTTTAAAACCCTTTAAAAAAATTATAGTTAAAAATGTAAAAAAATTAACGTCATGAAAAAGTAATTCATATATTTTTGGACACTGTGTAGTCTTTGTGAAAAATATTTTCAATATAATATTGATATAAATCAATAAAATATGTAAAATATTTTTATCCTGTTTTTTAAGTACTATGTATCTGCGTTACCATATGAGTGCACCTGGCACAATATGAATATTTTTTTTTTTTTTTTTTGAGTAAAACGTGTCCGTCAATTAAGATTTCAATAACCAGAGAGTTGCAATGATGAATATGTGTGAATATTTTTATCGAATGGCCCAAAGATTATTGTGATATTAGTAACGAAGGCGATGCTGTTAATGTTTCTAATAGTAGTATTCCTTGTTTAGTCTTTGACATATTTCTTTAAATCAAAATGTGATTGATTATCATATTGAATATAGAAGAGAAAAATTCAAAAGCATAAATTTTACGTATCTAAATGGCATTTGTGTTTATATTTCTGGTCAGCTTCAGGGAAAATGAAAAAAGTCTTAGTTAATTACAGTTTATTAGTCCAAAAGCCATTTGCTGCACTGTAAATTATAATAATGTGTAAAGATAAATTATTTTTATTATTTTATTAAAAAACATCAGAATTAAACATTTTAGGAAAAAAATGCAACCAAAATACCCATATTTAGGTCACATTGCGGACCAGTTTGGACAGACCTGAATGGGGTTGTGATATATCACGTGAAAGCTCTAAAGGAGTAGAACTCAAAACTGCACTGGGTATATCCAGTTGTTTCTCAGAAGATATGCTACAAGGTGCTGAAGTTTGGCAAAATTCACGTAAGTCTAAAAAACAGGGGGCCATATTTTGATTTTGGTCATACCTGAATGGAGTTGTGGTACACCAGATTAAACTTTTTCATAAAAAATAAAATTTTGTTCATAGATATTATTAAATTGTACTTAATGATAATTTTGCGAATTTTGCAAAAATGCTGCTAAAATTTTAATTTAGTTTTATTAGATTTGATTCAATTTCTAAATAAAAATACTTATGCATGAAAATATTAATAATAAATCCCTTTAATTGGCAATTAGCAATTTGCTTAAATTTTCTGCCATTCTACAGCACATGCATAATTGTAATAAAAAACGCGTCTGCTGTGTTCTTCTGCCCGCAACAATTATTAAAAACCAAAAATTTTGTAAAGAAAATTTCAAACATACATTTACAAATTTAAAATATATGTAAATGAAAATTTAAACAATTTATTTAAGTCTTCTTGACTTTAAATTCATTTCAAAAAATTTAAAAAAGTGTTAATATTTAAGACATTATTATGAATTAAAGTCAATGAAAGTAATTTCTTATATTTATGCACAAACTTTTTTCTGTGTATAATTGTACAATAATTTTGGGAATTTTGCAAAAATTTTTGAAAAAATTTGTTCAGTTTCATTTTATTTCATGGTAAATGCTTAATAAAATAAACAATGTTTCCAGATTAGCCTTTTTGAGGCTAAAAAAAGTATATTAAAAAATAATCATAATAACTGATTAAGTAAGTCCATAAAATGTGCTTAAATTTTTGTTAAATATAAATATTGTTAAATTAAAATTAGCAGAAATAAAAAACTATTTTTTCTTTGTTTAACTATTAAAATTTTAGCCTTTTAAGAATCAAATTTTTCTAGCCTTTTTTGATTCTTAAAATTGCCATAAAAAGGCTAAAAGTTTAATATTTAAACAAAGAAGAAAATAGTTTTTTTTATTTGCTACTGCTAATTTTAATTTAACAATATTTATATTTTACAAAAATTTTCGCACATTTTATGGACTTACTTAATCAGTTATTATGTTTAATTTTTTAATAAACTTCATTAACCATAGAAACTCTTTATTTTGTGGGCGATTATTCATTGGATAATTTTGTTAACAGCAGTTGTATGTTTTATTTATAAATTCATTACAATATCTTTAATATTTGGATGTAGCACATAGTGCTGTAACAGACGTTTTTTATGACTTGACAAAAGATTTTGATCTAATTGATTATAATATCTTGGCGCAAACGCTTCAGTATTATGGCGTTCGGGGAAATGGACTTCCGCTTTTAAGAAGCTATTTAAAAAATAAACAACAATTTGTTAAATTTAAGGAAAGTGAAAGTACTGTTAATAGGTCCCTAGTTGTTTTCAATATATATAAAGGACTTGAAAAACCTTAGATTATCAGGAAAAATTTTCATATATGCTGATGATATTAGCATATTTTAATTTCAGAATATATACGAATTAAGAAGCTTCTTTTAAATCCAATTATTCAAAGCCATTATAACTATTAAGCGGGTTCAAAAAGACTACAGAGTTTAAGTCACTTCAAAGACTTCAGACTAAAGCACTAAAAATTGTAGCTAATTTGCCTACCCGGTTTTCAATTGAAATTTTATGGAAAAATGTTTTTTCTAATATTTGCCAGTTTACGGTATTTTTACAGTTATTAGCTTACGTTTATAAATGGCTCCATAATATTGGGCACCATACCATAATTTTGGTGCAGAATCAAAATACATTTATTACTCGAAGAAATTGATATAACTTAAAAGTCGCCTTTTGTCAATCTGAAATAAAAAAGCAACGTATTGAACATTATGGTAGTAAAGAGTATAATAAATTACCACAAAATATAAAAAATGTTGGGAAATTTTCTCAGTTTAAATGAAATTTAAATTAAACTGGTTTAATAATAGCAATAAAATAATCTTATATACAAAATAGAATATTTGTTATATGAAATGTACATTTTTTTATATTTAAATTTATTTTATAATTTTTGAAAATTTGTAAATATATTTTCTTTTGCCAATACGACTTTAAAATGCCAATTTGGCGCTGAGACGTTCAATTAATTATTGTAAAGTTAAGATTAAAAAAAACCTATACTATATGAAACTGAATTCTAAAAGATCAATATTAACTTCGGAGATGCCAGGAGATTTTTATTTAATTTTTAATCTAGCCATTATAAATTTTGGTTAGACAAAAATATTCAGTTATTTAACTAAAAATTGCATTTTTGAGACATATTTTGCGAATAAATTCGCAAAATTTTTTTTGATTAAATTGTACCAGCCTTGAGATTTTAAATCACTGATGAAGATGAATTTTAATTTTTTTTAATATTTTTTCTTTATTCAGCTTAACAATACAATTTGACAATTTCAGGATCTTTCTACATCGAAATTTAAAAAAAGCTTTTTCTCGAAACATTCTAATATATATGTTATTTTAAGCATGTCCTAAATGTTCCTATCACAACATGGAATATAAATAAATGAAAATTTCCACTCCTCGTAGCATGTCTTCTGAGAAACAACTGGATATACCCTATATAGTTCTGAGATATACTCACTTAAAGCTTTCATCGCATGTGTCACAACCCCATTCAGGTCTGTGCGAAATGGCCCTCCCACAACTTGAAATATAAATCATTGAAAAATATTGGTATTATATTCCACCCCTCGTAGCATGACTCCTGAGAAACAACTGAGAAACAACAACCCTTTATAGCTTTGAGATCTACTCCTTTAGAGCTTTCATCGCATGTATCCCACAGCTTGGAATATAAAACTCTGAAATATGAATAATTATATTCCACCCCTCGTAGCATGACTCCTGACAAACAAGTGGGTATACTCTTTATAGCTCTGAGATGTACTCCCTTAGAGCTTTCATCCGATGTATAACAACCCCATTCAGGTCTGTCCTAAACGGCCCTCCCACAGCTTGGAATATAAATCACTGAAATATGAATAATTATGTTCCACTCTTCGTACCATGTCTCCGGAGAAACAACTGGGTATACCCTATATAGCTCTGAGATGTACTCCTTTAGAGCTTTCATCTGATGTATCATAACCCCATTGCAACTCTAGTAATTTATTTTTTACTTAGTAAATTCAATATTTAATTTATTTAGTGCTAGTTATAAATGCTTAGATTTAATTTTAAATGATTTATGTGTATGAATAATGTTATATCTAACTACATAAGATAATTTTATATACATATGTATACATATAATTTTTCTGATACTTCAAGAAAGTAATTTTGGCTTTTTTTGTTTTAAATTTTTATTTAATAAACCAGTTTTCAAAAGCTTTTAAAATTGTGTGCATAAACTGTTGAAACTAAATAAATTTATCCTTAATATTAATTAGGACATTTCAAAAATAAATAATAAACTTATTATTTAAAAGCATTTCATAAAATTGTTCTTATTTAGAAAATAAAAACAACAGAAGTATACGTTAGAACACTACTTGGAAAAAACTTTTTTGTAAGTTTATGCTTAAAGGGTTTCCATAAGAATTATTTAATACAAAGTATTCACTACTTTAAAACAAGACTGTGATTCCTGTTAATAATTTTGCGAAAAAAGCAACTTTTCAAAAATAGTTTTAATAACCCTAACATAGTTGTTTTCAATTTCATTTAAATGATTGCAATTCAGAAAACTATTAGCTACAAGCAACAAATTTGTTATACCTACATATAAGGTGCAAGTGCCTTGTAAAGTTTTCAAATGTGCTAAAATATCGCATACATTTAAATTAAATTTTGTATTTTTAAAGGATTTTCTATTACAAATACGACTAATTGTTGCAATTATTTATGAAGAATATATGAATAAATTTTGCAAATGTTTTGTAAAATATATACTTGTAGCTATTTCCGTTTAAATTGCTGCCTCTTAGAGTTGTGGGTTAGGAAAAGGAATTGTAACATGCAACATATAATTAGAACAATATTTCTTTGATGAGAAATTATGTTGAATACAATTGAAAGTTTTAAAAATTTTTTCAAACTATATTAAAACTGTTTCTTTTGTTAAAATAATATGCAACTAACAGGGAATATTAAATATATTAAGTTTAGTGAAGTCAGAGTTTTTTAATTAGATTCAAATTTTTACTGAAAACTGAAAAACTTACTCGATTTTACTTTACTTGCATAAGCTTTCCACGTATGGCTCACTTTTGCCCCAAAAAGTATGATCCAAATAAAATAAAAAAATTTTGCTTTAAAATATGAAGAACTTCTTGGTAAAGTTTAAAAAAGAAATAACACCTTTTTGAAATTTTAACCGATTTTAAAGAAGGTTATCTAGGTTTATTCTAAACAAAGTAGCATTTGAATATATATATATATATATATATATATATATAATTATGTTTTGTTCTTAAAAGAAGGATTAAGAAAACTGACATAAAATTCGAATTAAAAAAAAAAAATAAAAAAACATCTTAAAACGTTTAATAAGTCCTCACTTACTACAAATATATATATATATATATATATATATATATTTGTAGTGACTAAAATGCTACGTTCCTCTGCTTTCTAAATTAATTTAAAAATATAAAATTGGCTTAATATTTTGTTAGCAAGAGATCTTTAATGTAGAAACTAACCTCAAAGTTTTTTTTTTCGAAGTATTCTAAAATTCAGAGCGGATTTCAAAATTTCTCAAAATTATAATATGTGCTCCTCAAAAAAATTTACAACCCACATTACGTCTTTTTTCGACCGAAGATGAAAAATATCATTTTGCAGCAGAACGTCCAATATTCACATAAATATGAATGATAAAACAACTGACAACCCAGCTGCAACACGTATAATTTCATTCATACATTTCGCCGCTGTTACTCCACTTATGAAATTATATACTTTGGTGCTGGTTGATAGGTTCGAAAGGCTTACAGAAAGCATGAATGATGATAATGGTGGAAGAAAAGTTTTATGTCTAATTTTTATTTTTTTTTTTTTTTTTGTTCTTTAAAACATGTGAATATAAACGCAATTATTACGTGAGAATTTTAATAAAATTTAAAACAATCGCATTGTCATTAGTTTGTTAAAAACTTTAAACTTTGGGAAAACATTTGTAAGAGTATACATACGTATGTATGTGTAAGTACATAGGCTTGGAAATAAGTTTATTACAACTTAAATAAACTACTTTACACAATGTACTTATATGTATATGTGTGTGTAAATGTTGTTTAAGCACAACTTATATTTGAACTCTATTCTCAAGTCGTTTTTGACATAGAAACAAAAACACAATTCACAGTGGGGCAGATTCGAAATTTTTTGAAAATAAATCTGTAACTTCTGATCGGGTGGTTGGATTTTCATGAAATTTGGCATATGCATAGCGAAGGAGTGTACAATGTTAAGTTTGGAAGGGGGCACAACAAACCCCTCAGGGGCGGAGCAAAGGGTTCTCAAAGTTAGGTACCTCTGACATAAACAATTTTTAATCACTTGCCAAATTTTTGTTTCTCGTCCGATTTCAAATATTTTTAATATTGTTGTAGGCCCTGATAAGACCTATAAAAAAAAAACATGCTTATCTCTTATAGTTTTCAAGTTATTTGCGTTTGAATTTTTAAGCACCATAATTTTGTATGTTCTTGGTCCAGTTTTTTCATATATATCGTAGTATTTCCCACCGATTTTATTAGTTTTTTTCCACTCTAGTTAAAGAACAAAATTATCTATTGAATAAAAAAAATTGAAGTCGATATCTTTACCGAGTCCAAAAATAAACGATTTTGAATTTGAAAATTGCAAAAAAGACGACTTTTTGTGTTTTTTTAGCCGAAAAATTATCTACACTCTTTTTTATCTAAAATAAAATTTTCTTTAGGAAAATATAATAATTTTACACGTTTCTGAAAGGCAACTTCACAGAGATGACTTTAAGATAAAAAACAAGATACAATAGATTATTTTATATAAAATAAGTAGTATAAGTTTAAAATATTAGAAAAATTGTCTACATAAATTTAATGTAAATATGTAATAAAAAATCGTATTAGAATTAGAATATTTATTAAGGAAGATGATAAATACCAAAAGTAATAATATTGATTAAGTTAAAATAGACACTTTTTGTTTGTTTTGTTATTTTAAATTCATTAATAGAAATATATGAATGCTTAGAAAAGGATAAAGATTTACTTAAATTTGGGAAATGTGGCAACGCTATTAAAAATAAAAAGTTTTTATTAATTATTTTTATAAAGATATTTTGTGTATAGATATTATTAAAAGTATACAGAAATATTCATAATTTTCTAAGTAATTATTCACGCAAAACTAAAGGCAAAAGTTGCAAGTTTGTAAAAATATAGTCATATATACAATAAATTAGAAATATAAAAGTTTAAACGCGCATATTTCTGAAATGAGGCATGATATTGACTTGAATCTTTTATGAGTTATATATGAATTATATATGCTAAAGGATAACCTTAATACATATTTTTAAAATTTCTTTCGCTATTTAGAAATAAACCAAACAAAAGGCCCAATTTGGGGTTTTTGGAGAAAATACAAATCTTTTAATTGTAATAACATATTTGTTTATAAAGATATCTTAATGAAATTTGCAAGAAATGTGCATCTTATTAATGTAAATAAAAGCGCGTTAACCAAATTTCAATCAGGGGTAGGGTTTTCCTGAATTCCAAAAAAAAAAAAAAAATCAAAATTCCCAAAAATGGGATTTTTTACATTTATGGCTATATAATCCACATTTTTCCGAAGGCCCGTAGATTTTGATTTAAAACTTTTAACAACATATTGAAGATTCTTAAAATATATTCCGCTTGTTGATTCGTGCTTTCGGATTTGAGAAAATATGGTCTAAAATCAAAACTTTCATATAAAATGGGTCGAATTCAGGAGGGTGTGTACCATGACCAATTGAGTTATTGGGCTTATTTTTTCTTTTAAAGTCATCTCTGTGAAGTTACCTTTCAGAAAAGTGCAAAACTATTATATGTTGCAAAAGAAAATTTTATTTTAGATAAAAAAGAGTGTAGATACTTTTTCGGCTAAAAAAAAAAACACAAAAAGTCCTCTTTTTTGCAATTTTCAAATTCAAAATCGTTTATTTTTGGACTCGGTAAAGATATCGTTTTTTTATTCAATAGATAATTTTGTTCTTTAACTAGTTAAGAAAAAACTAATAAAGTCGGTCGGAAATGATAGGATATATATGAAAAAAACTGGACCAAGAACATGCAAAATTATGGTGCTTAAAAATTCAAACGCAAATAACTCGAAAGCTATAAGAGATAAATAGGACACGTAAGCATGTTTTTTATAGGTCTTATCAGGGCCTACAACAATATATAAAATTATTTGAAATCGGACGAGAAACAAAAATTTGGCAAGCGATTAAAAACTTTTTATGTCAGAGGTACCTAAAATTGAGCCCCCTTAGCTCCGCCCCTGAGGGGTTTGTTGTGCTCCCCTTCCAATCTTAACATTGTACACTCCTCTGCTACGCCTATACCAAATTTTATGAAAATCCAACCAGCCGATCAGAAGTTACAGATTTATTTGCAAAAAATTTCGATTCTGCCCCACTATGCAATGTTGCACAGTGGGGTCAAACGCAAATTTTTTGGTAATAAATCTGAATCTCCTAAACTACTGGTCGGCTCAAATTGAAATGTATGGAAGAGTTGTGGAGGAGGACCTAAGCTTTCAGAAAAATCATCTTGTAGTCATCCTGTGATAACACGAGATAAGCTACAGGGTGTCAAAGTTGACTACCTCGAGTATGAAAAAGTTAAAAAAAATCGTAACTTGTACAAGTGAAGTCCGATTTTAAAGATTTTTATATTTCTGGAAAGTGCTTGGCAAGATAAAGAAAAAATAAGCTTACTCATCTAAGTTATCTCATACAGTTAAAAAGATATTTACGCTTGAATTTTGAATTTTTGATTTTTTGGCTCGACTTTCTTTCGTTTTTCGGGAATAAGAGATATATGAGGTAAAAATTTTTTAAAAAAATTCTGTAATTTGCTACATATTTCAAAATAATATGCTGAAAGAATTTTTCGATTATCTCAATTCGTCTAGACGTGAAAAATATTCAAAGTCAGCACTCTGAAATTGGCATGAAAAATGGCTATTTCTTTACAAAAATATAGTACAATTCATTCACTTTTTTCTCAAAGTTCCGTAAATAAAAAAATTTTTTCCTTATTAATTTCAAAATATAAGGCTTCATAAATGGTTAATAAAGAAATTTTGAATTGATTTAAGTTTGGACCCTACATCCAGCATTGGCCGAAAATTGTCAATTTTAAAAAATAGTTTCATTTTTATCGAATAATAAAAAAAATGTCACGCTAGCTTTTTTAAATTTGGTACTCATATTTTTTATAGAAATAGATTTAGAATGATTTAACACTAAACTGCTTCCCGCCCGGCCAAAAACGAATGCAGCAGTGGAGATTTTATGTTAAAAGTCAGTTTTTTTAACGACTATTTTTAAAAGCATCTTAAAAGCATATTAGCATAATATTTTTAATATTATTTCTTATGTAATATATAAAACACAAATCAAGCTTTCATTCCTAAAAAAAATCAACAAAATAGCTCCAATAACCTATTTTTGGTAATTTTTCAAAAATAATTTTTTTTTTTAATAGCTCAAAATCCAAAAAAAAAAAAATAATTTTTTTAGTACAACTGCACTAATTTTGCAAATGCTTTAAAAATGTTAAAAGAATATAAAAATAGACTTATTTACCAATTCAATGATATATAAAATGTTGATATAGGTCATTTAATAATAGTAATATAATAATATAACTCAAAACTACCAAGTCACGTCAAAAGTTGCAAAATTCACTATTTTGTTCCGTATTTCCAATTTAAATTTTTAAATTCATTTTTGCCTGTCACCATTTACCTGATATAAATATTCTTTTTCTATATATAAGTATCCTTATAAATATGCAGATTTATTAGTGAATTTGCCATTATGGAGATTACATTAAAACACTTTTCTATTTGCAAAGTAATCTGGGATAATCTATCTGATATTATAAATCGTCCAGAAAAGATAAGAAAACTCATTGATACTGTAGTATCTTTTGGTTTAACTCTTACTGCAGAAGACAGTTTAAAGCTCGAAAATTTTTATAAGGATGCAAGCTTCAGATTGGTCAATACCAAAATTCAAGAAGAAAAATGAAGAGTGGTTGGAGGGAGAAATACCAATTTTCATCGGAAAGCAGAAAAAGGGTCGACCAAAAAAAAGTTACGATGAAGTTCAGCTAAGAACAAAGAGGACCAAACAGGAATCTATTCTAAATTCACATACGAATGCCGAAATAAAAGATACATTTAAAGCTTTAGTAACACGTACGCAACTAAAGGAAGTAGAAAAAGTTACAGATGTGTTACCAACAGCTTCTCCCAATCGATTACATCGGATAATCCAAAGCATAGTGACACCGAAATCAACATCGTCCTTTACCTCTGAATTTAAATAAATAATAATATTAAATTTAGGATTATCAAGAAACCAATACGAGATTTTGAGGAAATCTGTTAGCGAAAAAGGATATGATATCTTTCCCAGTAGCAAATCAGTGAGAAAAGCGAAAAGTAATATTTTACAGCCTATGGAGCACCCGGTTAATGCTTCTGTTAAAAGTGCTAAAGATAATATATTGCAATTACTTGAAAATACTGCCTCTAGAATTATATCTACCTTCAGCAATGATAACATTGAAAAATGCAAAGACTCTGAACTTATTTTAATATTCAAATGGGGCTGCGATGGAACATCAGGATTTTCGGAATACAAACAACTGGATGGAAGTAATTCTGGAAATAATTATTACTCGCTGTTTATAGCCACTTCGAATGCGCTTAAATAAGCCTTCCTCATCGACAAGAAATGACTCGCTTTTTGATGATATATGGATAAATTTAACTCCAGGTTCCAAATTTTTGTGCCGTCCAATCCTTTTTGATTACACAAAAGAAACCACGGTTACAGTAAACAGCGTTGTCAACCAATTGGAAGAAGAAATTAAAGCATTGCCCCCAATATATGTAAAAGTATCAAACAGAACTATTAAAGTTACATTTCAACAACAATTAACGATGATTGATAGAAAAGTTGCAAACGCTATAACAGATACAACATCTACATGGAAATGTAATATATGTGGAAAAATAAGTTCACAATTTCAGGATAATTCTGAAGTCCTTGTTAATAAAAATTCTTTAAAATTTGGAATATCACCACTCCACGCAAGGATAAGATTTTTGGAGTTCTGCTTACATCTTGTATATGATATGAAGTACAGAAATATTCCCGGGCAGGAAAATGCTACAGTAAAAAACAATTTGGAACTTCACGAATTACGAAAAGAGGAGAAGAAAAGAATTCAATTAGAATTCAAAGAACAACTCGGATTAATAATTGATAAACCTCTACATGGCTATGGAAGCTCAAATGATGGAAATACAGCAAGACGTTTCTTTGAAAATCCGGAACTCACATCTTCAATCACAGGCATTGACTTAAATATTTTGAAGCGTTTTAAGATTATATTGGCAGCCATTAATAGCAAGAAACAAATTAATGCGGACAAATTTAAAATTTTTGCTTACGAAACTAAAGAACTACTTAACATTACATACCCCTGGAAATCAATGACTCCAACAATTCACAAAGTATTGGCTCATGGTAAAGAAATAATAGAAAATAGTATTTTGCCATTGGGAGAGCTAACAGAGGAAGCACAGGAAGCCCGAAATAAAGATGTTAAACATTTCCGACTCTTCAATACCCGAAAATGTTCGAAAATAGCGCAAAATATGGACTTAATGGAATATTTATTAATATCATCAGATCCAGTTATATATTCTATAAGATCACTCTTGAAATAGAAAAAAAGGATTCCGAAGCTAAGAAAGTTAAAAATTTGCTAACGTTTGATGTTTCTGATTATTTTCAAGAAAATAATAACAAATATATACCTACCTAATAACAAATATATACCTACATAAAACATTAGAAATCTAAAATGTTACGTATACACACATATGGAAATACGGAACAAAATAGTGAATTTTGCAACTTTTGACGTGACTTGGTAGTTTTGAGGCCATTATATTACTATTATTAAATGACCTATATCAACATTTTATATATCATTGAATTGGTAAATAAGTCTATTTTTATATATTTTTAACATTTTTAAAGTATTTGCAAAATTAGTGGAGTTGTACTAAAAAAATTATTTTTTTTTTTTGGATTTTCAGCTATTAAAAAAAAAAAAAATTATTTTTGAAAAATTACCAAAAATAGGTTATTGGAGCTATTTTATTGATTTTTTTTAGGAATGAAAGCTTGATTTGTGTTTTATATATTACATAAGAAATAATATTAAAAATATTATGCTAATATGCTTTTAAAAATAGTCGTTAAAAAAACTGACTTTTAACATAAAATCTCCACTGCTGCATTCGTTTTTGGCCGGGCGGGAAGCAGTTTAATGTTAAATCATTCTAAATCTATTTCTATAAAAAATGTGGGTACCAAATTTAAAAAAGCTCGCGTGACATTTTTTTTATTAATCGATAAAAATGAAACTATTTTTTAAAATTGACAATTTTCGGCCAATGCTGGATGTAGGGTGCAAACTTAAATCAATTCAAAATTTCATTATTAACCATTTATGAAGCCTTATCTTTTGAAATTAATAAGGAAAAAATTTTTTTATTAACGGAACTTTGAGAAAAAAGTGAATGAATTGTACTATATTTTTGTAAAAAATAGCCATTTTTCATGCCATTTTCAGAGTGCGGACTTTGAATATTTTTCACGTCTAGACGAATTGAGATAGTCCAAAAATTCTTTCAGCATATTATTTTGAAATATGTAGCAAATTACAGAATATTTTTAAAAAATTTTTACCTCATATATCTCCGGACTTATTCCCGAAAAACGAAAGAAAGTCGAGCCAAAAAATCAAAAATTCAAAATTCAAGCGTAAATATCTTTTTGACTGTAAGAGATAACTTAGATGAGTAAGCTTATTTTTTCTTTATCTTGCCAAGCACTTTCCAGAAATATAAAACTCTTTAAAATCGGACTTCATTTGTACAAGTTACGATTTTTTTTAACTTTTACATACTCGAGGTAGTCAACTTTGACACCCTGTAGCTTATCTCGTGTTATCACAAGGTGTCTACAAGACGATTTTTCTGAAAGCTTAGGTCCTCTACAACTCTTCCATACATTTCAATTTGATCCGACTATTAGTTTAGGAGATTCAGATTTATTACCAAAAAATTTGCGTTTGACCCCACTGTGTGTTGGATTAAACAAAAAATTTCAATACTCTTCTTCTTTGCACAAAAGATGCATGTTTGTAAATTTATGTGTGTTTAATAAATGTACATAGAACTCAATTGTTTGTATGTAAAATATAAGGATATTCTTGTAAAATATGTATACTCATACATACATATTTCAGTTTGTTTGTATGTATGTGAATATATATATATATATATATATATATATGTATGTATGTATGTGTGTGTGATGGTAAATAACATAGCGTCGTTTAAGTTGAGGGAATTCTTGTTAATTGCACGTTCTGCATAACACTTTTTGTTTCCAAACCCTTTTCTTCAATGAGCTGCTTGTTTGCTACTGCTACTACAAACAACTATGTACATATTACGAGTAGCAAAAATAATATTGTTGCTGTTTCTGCTGATGGTTTTGATTGTTCATTCTTTGGAAGGTTTCGTGGCTTGGTTCTTCTTTTATAGAATACGTACATGTACTTAGTTGATACTCTTTGCTGTAGTATTGTTGTTTTTGCTTTGTTGTAAATTGGCACAAGGGAACTTAATATGTACTCTAGTTATTTGCGGCCGTAGTTGTTGCTGTTATTTTCTCTCTCTCTATCTCTTTTGTTTTTGCATTTTCATAAGCGTCATAATTGGATTTCTGATTTAATTACCAACCAACAACGATTTCAGAAAAAATTCCAACAGAAAGAAATGGAAACTATAAATTCAAAAAAAAAATTTCGTTTTTCTTATCTTTTTAATGTATTTTAAATTTTTTATTTTATTTTAGTTAAATGTTATTGACGATTTCTTTTGAAATTAAAGCCAAAAACACTTAAACTCATTTATGTTAAATAATGTACGAGTTATTTGAAAAACACTATGTCACCAATATGTTGTTGACATTAGCAATATGTTTTGCTGCTGTTACAATTGTTTGTTACCAATTACTTAAGGCGATTTCACGTATTTTTTTCTTTTTTGTATTGACATACATCACAACAAATGTATTTAAACAGCAGATAACAAAATAATTTGTACAACATACTACTGAGTCCAAAGAGAAAAGGTTAATGAGAATCTCTATAAATGTATTTGAATTATAACAAATAGCACACAAGTGAATTTATATGTATAAGTACTTTGAAACATATTTTCTTTTTACAATTTTTGCATTTAAAACAAATAAAAAATTTAACACTTTATAAACATTTTATGTTGAAACCTTTTATAAACTGTTGTGTATAAAAATAGCCCGACTCGAGTGTCAAATTTCCTTTAGAGCTCATAAATCTAAACAGATTTGTGTTATAATACCAAAATTCCTAAAAATTGTGAATTCCTAAAAAAAAAGTTTGTCAATAATTTAGCAAATTTTAGGGCATATAAAAATTAATACTAAATATTTAATAAATTTGTAAATGTATGTAATTTTTTTCCTTTTATATATATATATATATATATATATATATATCATATATATCATAGACTTCTATATGTGGATACTGTGCAGTAATTAGAGAGAAAATTAGTCTTAAAATTGATTGGTACATGAAACCCACTGCTTCGGGAAGAATCATAAATTACTATTCCAAACACCCGAAGAGGATAATAATTAACACTGCTAATAATTTTATTAAGAGGGTTTTAAGTATAAGTGACGATGCATTCCACTCAATGAATATAATTAAAATTCGAAATATTTTGTTGGATAACAATTTTCCTATCAGACTTATAGAGAAATTACTACTGGATTACGGGAAACATAAACCTATGAATAAAGCTAGGTATTAACGGTAGGAATTACACTTTGCCAGTACCAATCATTTTTCAGAGAACAATTACAAAAAATGGTATATGATAGTGATGCTGAATATCATTAACATACCTACGAAGAAAGAATAAATTACAAAGCAGACAATGAAAATTGTGCTTATAACTACAGGTAAAAGAAATGATCAGACAAGAAATACATCCGTTTATTTGTCAATATTTTTATTGTATGTTTTTGTTTTTTGGTCAAACGATTATGATAAAACTAGTACTTAGAAAAATTAATTTTTATCGAAAGATGCTTTTTTAGTCCTATGGTCCGTAAAATTTAAGTATAAATTAAACGAAATTTTAAAATAAAATATATATATCTATATATTTATATATATATATATATATATATATATATATATATATATATATATCATATATATCATAGACTTCTATATGTGGATACTGCAGTAATTAGAGAGAAAATTAGTCTTAAAATTGATTGGTACATGAAACCCACTGCTTCGGGAAGGATCATAAATTACTATTCCAAACACCCGAAGAGGATAATAATTAACACTGCTAATAATTTTATTAAGAGGGTTTTAAGTATAAGTGACGATGCATTCCACTCAATGAATATAATTAAAATTCGAAATATTTTGTTGGATAACAATTTTCCTATCAGACTTATAGAGAAATTACTACTGGATTACGGGAAACATAAACCTATGAATAAAGCTAAGTATTAACGGTAGGAATTACACTTTGCCAGTACCAATCATTTTTCAGAGAACAATTACAAAAAATGGTATATGATAGTGATGCTGAATATCATTAACATACCTACGAAGAAAGAATAAATTACAAAGCAGACAATGAAAATTGTGCTTATAACTACAGGTAAAAGAAATGATCAGACAAGAAATATATCCGTTTATTTGTCAATATTTTTATTGTATGTTTTTGTTTTTTGGTCAAACGATTATGATAAAACTAGTACTTAGAAAAATTAATTTTTATCGAAAGATGCTTTTTAGTCCTATGGTCCGTAAAATTTAAGTATAAATTAAACGAAATTTTAAAATAAAATATATATATATATATATATATATATATATATAAATTTTGTTAAAAATTATGTGTAACATACACTTAGGGGTATGATAAGTGCATTAATACTCCGAAAATATATACTTTTGTAGCCTTACGTGGCAATAATTTTTATTTTCACTTTTTTCCTTCTCTATGAAATATAGTTTTTATGAAAAATTTCATGGATTTACTTTATTTAGCATCATGTTTGATGCAAATATATATGTATATACAACATTTTTCATCATTTATATTGTTTGTATTTATCTGTTATCTATTCTTTATATTTACAATAACACCAACATCAATCTAGTTCTAAGAAAACTCCATATATTCTTCGCAAATAAATCTCTCATTTTTTCAAAGCATCACTTCATGTTTGAAGAATTTACTATAAATCTTGATATTTCAATAAAGTGTTGCCATTTTTTCTATTTCTTTTCTCTCTTCTTACTTATATACAACATACAAAGAGAAAAACTTTTTTTTTTGGAAATTTTAACTATCGAAAACAGTTATAATACTTTGGAAAGTTGTAAAATAAAAAACAGAAAAGTTATATAGAATCAACTTCCTGCTCTTAAGAAATCATTATTTTTGAATGAGTTCGATGTTCAGTATGACAATACTTATAATAATGAAGAGCTTAAATGAATCTTTAAAAACAAAATTTACATTTTTCTTTGCAATATTTATGAAGTTTTATTAAACAAACACTGATTGACTGACAGTGATGTTCTAAAAGCAAGTTATGAAGATGGAACTAAATTTAAGTCAAAAAATGTCCAGAAAATTACTTAATTTCAAATTAAATTCTAATTGCTAAAATGTATATGAAATATATTTTCGAAATGATTTGTTACATAATTACAATAAAACGCTTAAATAAACTCACACAACAATGAATATATAAAAAATGAGAACAAGTACTTTTAGTTGCTGCTAGGATCTTAAAAAAATTTTATTGCTGTAAAAAATGGTTGGTGGCATATTTAAGTTGTATTTTTATTTTATAATGGAAGTATTTTTTTAATTTTTTCTATGCGTAAATGTGCATTTTACATATGAAATGTTAGTTTTATTCTTAACATACTTTTCTATGCCACTAAAACATAGAGACATTGATGCACAGTAACTCATAAACTCAAACTGCACGCACTCACATATACACAAATGAATATGATTATACTAACACATCAATTTTCAGCTATGAGTTTATGCATATTAAGGACACCCAGTAAACAATTTGTCTTTGGAACAAATTGTCGAATCTTAGATACCCTTCACCCGTGTTGAGATGTGTTATATGAAAGTGAAATTAGATATAATTACAAGTATAATTACCTATCTATATAAACACTATGTAAACACTAAAAACTTTAAATAATTTGCATTTTCATATAAAGTTGAAATATAATCAAGATTTCATAAATCCTTATATCCATATAGGTTTTGTTAGATCTCGCCTACTTTAAAAAAGAAATCTATTTTTTTAATTTTCCACGTTATTATTGAAGCTATTTACGTGAAATTTGACGCACAGATAGTGATTGCATTGTAAAATGTTATAGGTTATGTTGGATCTTAATCGCATGCCATACCCATATTTTAAAACTCTCAAAAGGATGAACCAGTTAGCTTAAAATCGAAGCAGGGGGTATAATACCCACCATATAAAGCAAATATTCATTATGGCATATCTAAATAACTATTACAGTGTGAGCCCTCCAATTTCGAGGGAACCTTTATGTTATCATATCGCATTGATAAAATGAAAAAAGATCTGATAGGTCCACGAGGAGGGTAGCCCCCATGGAAAATTTATGGACCATTTTGACTGATTTAAAAAACCAAAATTCGAAAAAAATATTTGTGATAGATTTATCCAAGAATGAGGAGCTTCAAAAAATCTAATAACGCATTTTGGCCTATAACTCGATTAATACTGAATCGACTTAGTTCATTTTTTCAACACAAAAACTCTTCTGTGAAAGAACGAAGACTATCTTACATAAAATTGAAAAACAATATATGCCTTCGTTTATTGTTGTTGCTGTTTTCCAGTTCCCATGAAAACAACAGCTATAACGGAAGCAAACGTTAAATAAATAGAAAAAAATACAGATTTGCCAAAAACTCGGCTGTCTATGAGTCGATTTGGTTGATTCAAAAAACCGAAATGCAAGAAAAATATTTGTGATAGATCTACATAAAAACCAAGTCTGTAGCTTATTTAGGACTTAGATATCACTTCACTTGTGGTGAAGGGTAAAAAAGGATTTAAAATTAGACTTTAGTCAAAACCGTGTCCAATTACAAAATGTGAAAGTTTCTAAAGATCTTAAATTTTAGAAATTTAAACAATATGATTGTATTAATACTCCTTTAAAGAAAGCAGCGAATTTTCTTTTAGTTTTGATGAATGCCTCCAATTCTCGCTAGTTTAGTATATACAATTAATATTTTTATGCATAATTTTACTTTTTCGAAACATTATTTTTTTTTTAAAGGTGGAACTATTGTGGCAGTATACATTTGCATTACTTACCACCCTTCTCCTAAATAATAAAATTTCTAAAAGTTCTCGATTACAAAGTATGTTAATCGGTAATGATGACGTATAATTACCAAGTTTTCTGCAGGTCTTAAATTATATATCAGAGCCATGCACAACATGCTTTGATTTTCAATCGATAAAGAAGAATCTTGATTATTTTAATATATATCCAATAAAGCTGAATGTTGTACATACATACAAACAACATATTTCCAATTAGGAAAAAAAAATTCATTTATAGTTTTAAAACTTAACTAATCCAATTTAAACTTTTCCACACTTACGATCAAAATAACTTTCACATATAAATTCGAAAGGAACCTTAACCTTTTAATTTACTGGGTTACAGAAAGAGAAATGAAATGCATGTTTTCATGCATGTAGGTGTGTATGTATATATGTATGTATGTAAGTATTTACTTGCACTCTTAGTACAGAAGCAGTATACAGAGGCAGCAGAAAAATCAGTTATAGCATTCACTAGTAGAGTATTACAAACATTTCAAGGATGCTATTTTTGAAGAATGGAAATAAAACAAAAATAACTAGAACACTGCAACCACACACACAGAGAATAAAGAAGAAGAAAAATAAAAATAACACTAAACGGGTCATAAAACACTTGTTGATTTATCCAAATAAATTTACGAACCAAACTAAATAGAACAATTTTTAACGAAAAAAAATAAATAAATAAATAATGTAAAATAAAGCGAAAGGAAAAATTTAAATTTGTATTTAAATGAAAAAATAATAAGTTTCTTAGTTTAATTTTTTTTTTCTTTTTTTTTTGAGAAACTGAGAATGAACAACAAAACTTTTAAAACTCTAAAACTAGCTGCTTTTATTTTTCTTTTTCTTTATGTTGCAACAAAAACTTGTAAATATCCCAAATGTACGAAACACACTCACACACATACACATGTAACAAAATTCATATTTTTTATTAAGCAATTTATTTAAAGAATTCTGGGAGTTGTTTTTATTTTTGGTTATGCTTGTATCTCAAATCTATTTAGTATGTGTTGAAATGACACTTTATTATATAGTATAACAATGACAACAACTAAGAAATTTCAATTTCAGTTATGAACTTTTTATTTCTTTTACCATGAATGCAACAACATAACATAACAATATAAAAAACAGGGTTTTTTTGATTTTTTTTTTTTACAAAAAGAAATATCCTTGACTTCTTAAAAAACTTAAGAAACATTTTATATGTTTCAAAAATAAACACTCTCGCAATGACAGATAAATAAAATTACTTATGAATCATATGTGAGTGTATGTAATTTGGAGGGGGAGGAGATGAAGGAATATAGAGAATCCAAAACAGAAACCGAAAACCACAAATTTATGTAGTTACTTTTAGACTCTCAAATCTCTTGCCGTCAATGAGATTTGAACTTGAGTAAAAATTAACCATTTGTTTTTAATGACTAACGGCAATACACCATTTCACATTTAATTTTCTAAGCGGCAAACATTTTTCAAAATATCTTTTAAACATTTTGTAAAAAAAAAAAAAAAAAAAAAAACAGTAGAGTGGGGTTGAATCGTCAAATTTCTGGTTGTTCCACGTGATTGCAATATTACTGTGCTATTATACTATTGAGTACTTATTTATGTAATATAGAGTGGGCAAATAATAATGACGCCTCATTACCAAGAAACTACTTTAATAAGTAATTGCCATTACCGAGAACCAAAAAGTTTTTGCTGGGTGGCAAGTTACTATATACAATGAAAATGGAAGAAAGCTTCTTTAAGTTGGAAACTTCTCTTTATATAGTTGAAATAAATCGAACTATTGAGTGCGCACGAAAAAATTAGTACCTTAAAATGTTTGTTTTCTAACGTGCACATTGGAAATGAACTACATTTATTATTATTAACCATGATGTTGTATATGTATAATAAATGAGTCCAATCAACCAAATTATCCAAAACTCCGATCAAGTAAAAGGTATTAGGCCTTATTCACCAAATGTTTAAAGGGTTCTAAAATCTTAAAAGTATACAGATTTCAGCTAAAAAGTTTTATTAAAACCCAAATTAAAAAAAATAATACTTTAAATATAAAACTTTTTTTCACAAAAAACATAAAATTATTATAATTATTATAACTAGAATTTTATACACTAGTTTTTTCGCACTTACTTCTTAGTATTTCAATCACAAAATTAATTTTATTTTATATTATTTTGAAAAGACATAAATATTTTCAAATACCTGGATTAGGAATAAAATATTAAATATCGGACTCGAAGTTTGTATGGCGTGTATATATGGGAAAATATAGTTTATTTTTAGGGTTTTAGAAAAATTTAACTACTAAGTACTTCGCTTTGTGAAAAAATTTTAAAATATCGTAATCTATACATAATTATCTATCAAACAAGACATAAAAAGAAAAAATCAGTTAAAAAATGTTTAAGTTATTACGAAATCCCCAGACCATTAATGTTCAAATGAATTGCTATTTCTAATTAAATTTTAACCATAATTACAGAAAAATACGTACTTGTTTCTCCAAAATAATTCAAACCCCTTTCGTTGCTTGGTTGAACAATTTTAATTTTTTTTCGGTTTCGGCAAAAATGCATTTTTTGTAGTTATTATAAAGTAAACACATCACGAAATATCTGAATATGGACGCAATGATTTCTGTAAGAAATTTTGATGGCTTAACATGACTTTACTTGTTAAAACGAGGTAAATATCTTTTTATTTGTCCATGATATTTATTAATAATATTAATCTTACAAATATTTAAGAAAAGGTAAGCTTAAAAAATGCGAACCCCAAGCTCACTTTAGGGTTAAAATTGCCTTTTTTACTGCTAATATCAACGAAGGTTTTTTAGTTATATTTCCATAAAATTTTACCGAAATCTAGATAAACATTTTTACCGTTATTCTAAAAACTTCAGAATATAATAATTCTGGTTAGTTTGAATATTGGTTATAAAAAAAAAAAAAAAAAAAATGATTTTATAAATAAAAAACCGTAAAAAAATGCCTTCTTATTGAAATCCACAAAATTCAAATCGCAGGTACGGCTTAGTCATACAAGATATTGACCTAATAATGTTTTAGTTTTATTTCCTGTAGTTTTGTTTACAACCCTGCATAGTTTTATTTGAACTTTTTTGAAATTTGTTTAATAAAACTTTTAAAGGTTTGAAATTGGAGTTCTGAAAGTCTTAAAATAAAATTAAAATTGTTTAGCTAAGCATGGAAAGGGGTTTGAATTATACTAGAGAAACAAAAACGTATTTTTCAGGAATTATGGTTAAAATTTAATTAAAACACACTTGGCATGGGGAATTCGTAATAACTTAAACATTTTTTTTACCATTTTTTCCTCTTAATGTATTGTTTAATAGGTAATTATGTGTAGATTATGATTTTTTAACATTATGTTACAAAGTAAAGTACTAAAAGCAAAAATTTTCTAAAAACTGTAAATAATCCATATTTTTCCCATATAAACACACCATACAAACTTCAAGTCCGATGCGGCACGGGTTAACGATATCCGATTTCACTAATATTTAATATAATATATTTTTACAACCCAATGAACGATTCTAGGGGAAGTTACGGTCAAAATTCAAAAAAACAATATTTTTTTGTTAAAAAAAAAAAAAATTAAATTACTGTTTTTTCCAAAATTACCGGAAGCCGGTTTTCTATAAAAGTCGGGTTTTTGGACACTCTAGAGGAATACTTATCATTTGCTGGGAAATAAATGTAAAGTAAAACTTTTACACAACTTCCTTCAGATTTCTCTACTTTTCGCTTTTTTTTTTGTATAATTTTTGTTGCTTGTTGTTCTTGTGTTGCAATATGTTTAAATAAACGATATTTCGAATCGTTTAGAGAATATTCATGTCACTTACCTGTAATGAAAAGAAAGAAAAAATAAATAAATAAAATTATTAGAAAAATGTATTAAAAATTATATGTTTAGCAATTATAAAGTTTTTATTTTTATTTCCTAGTGAATTGTGTCAGGAAAATTATGCAATTTAGGAAAAATTATTTAATGGGGAAAATATTAGAATTAATAATGTTTTATAAGATAATCTGGTTTAGAAGTTTCTCTTGTTTTAATCTATTCTAGATGTGTGCGTGTGTACGTATGTATATTTCAAAATAATTTTCTAGCTCTTATTCTAACATTTGTCTTAAGTGATGCGTTGTTGCTATTGTTGTTGATGGTCTTGGAGCTGTCGAGAAAAGTTTGTTTGGCTTTGTTCAGCGCAGTTTTTGCAGTGAGTTTTCAGTTTTGGTTCAAAGCCAAAGCAACTGCTCTACATTATAATATTTTTTATTGTGGACATACTACATTATAATATTTTTTATTGTGGACATAAAGTTTGCAACACACTAGATGAAAAGAAGAGAAAAAACTTTGATTTTTCGATTTTTGTAGTCTACCATTTCAAGCAGATTATTGCAGAAGGGATTTACACAGAGCAAGTAAAATATTTACAAGAGAATAAGTTGAAAACCATTGTTGAATTAATATAGGTATTCCTAGAGAAATAGAAAAACCGATTAATGGATGTCACATTTTTCATTTAAAAATAGATTTTGTCATGTCCAACTTTTTATTAAAAATCATTATGGGAAAAATTTGTTTAAAAATCTACCGACTGATCAAAATATTTGCAAAATATTTTTTATTTGTTATGCCAGAATTTTTTAGATTATATTGTATATATATTTAGTGAATGTCCTTAAAGTTTTAAACAAAACTTAAGATTAGTTTAAAGATTATATCAAATTTAATATTCCTATATTTGTTGTAAAATGTTATTTTGTTTTATTTCTTTTATTTTATTTATTTATTTATTTTATTTTTAGTAATTAAATCTGTCAGTTTACATTAAATTAGAAAATAAAGATGATAACAATGCAGTTACTGATAAACGATGGTCATGTTACTATAAATTCAGTTTTGGACAAACTCAGTTTTTTTTCCAACTTTTACAACTAACAAAAATTAAATTATTCATATTTAAAAGAAAATACCCAGCAAACACAATAAAAAAAATTACGACTTTTTATGTGATGTTTGTTTTATCACATAAAAAAGTATCTTCCTTCATTTATCCAATTTTGAGGAAGACCACAGCTTAAGAGTGAGATAGAGGTCATTCTCCATATGAGATTAAATTTGTGAGTTTGCTGGGTATAAGCATTTTTGTACATGTATTTTGCTATATACAGATATATAGTGAAATATTAAATTATTATTTTATAACATGCAACATTTTTTAAAGTACTAACATCTTTTTTAAGCTTCACCAGGAAATTTACTACGTTTTTTTTAGCATAAGAAAATCTTTTGTCTTAAGACAATTATAAATAATTTCATAATTAATTGCAAATGTTGCTTGACCTGAGGTTCAATAACCAGAACATTTGGTAGTTAAAATCTAATTTAAGTTTATTTTTAGGTGAAAGCAATTTTTTATGGATTTATGATAATTTTCAGAATATATTTTAATCAAGTGTTTAATAATATTACCTAGAGATTAAATGAGTTAAATCACGTAATTTAACCATAAAATTATATTGAGATAGATATGATTATTTAGATCCATAGAATTAAATAAACGATATAAGAACAGAGGAAATAAAGATTTTTTTTTTCTAAAATTTTTGGTATTACTTAAAATCTTAATTTAAGAGGAATATGTCTCACCAAATTAATAATATTTCAAGGAAGCTTTTAAAATATTAAAGCTTTATTTTTAATTATTTAGTTAATTATTTTTCATTGCAGTTAAACAAACTTTTATAATTGCTGAAGTTTTTATTAAACAATACCGTAAACATGCTTTTTTTACTTTCAAATTCTGACAGCACTTATTTTTTCATAACTAATGATTGCGATATGAGTAATTCCACAAAATTTACAAATTTTAACCTTTTTGAAATTTTCTTTGCAGCAAGTATACCCATAAGACTTACTACCACAAAAATAGAAAAAAATTAAAGATGGACTTTTTTAGAAACACGTTACTAAAGAAAATTCTTACAAAAAAATATATTCATAAAAATAATTGCAAAATTTTTATATGGCATATTAAAACATAAACCTTGGCAAATTCACTGCAAAAAAATTATTTTGATATCTTTTATATAACAAAAGTTATAGCCATTTAAATAAATATGTTAATCACCTTCAAAGCTATAGAGCTGCCAGAATTCTCAAAATAAAAATGAGAAAAATCCATTTTACATGCCTCTGCATCATCCCTCTTCACATGCACAAAATTTTATCTAAATCGGTAACCAAGTGACAAAGTTTTTAAATTTAAAATGGAATTGCTAATATGATAACAGCTTTTACAAATATTAAAACTTTGGACATACATATTTTGCTGCAAAAATCTTTTAATTGCCATGATAAGATTTTCAGTAATAAGTATTTTATATTCAAATCATCATCATAACACACTTTAATTAAGTTATCATTTATAAAAATAAAAAAAAATTAATAAAAAATAAACCCTCAAGTTAATATTTCATCATAATGTTGTAAATGTAATAGACTTTTATTTTTTTTATTTTCTTAAGAAACAGCAGAGGAGTTTCTTAAAATGTGTCTGCCACAAAAGGTACCATATTTAAGCCAAAGAATTGAAATAATTTGTCATAAGATGGGATTTATGATATATTTCATAATGTCAGTATCAAAAGATAATAAAAAGTAAGAAATAATCATAAAAAAGAAATTTAAAGAATAAAATAAAAAATACAGATTCAAATACTTAACACACAATAGACTGTATAAGAGTACATAACAAAAAAATTAATTTTATAAGGGTAGGATTAACAAAAATAATACAAAATGAAGAAAATTTAAATACAATATGAAAGAAGTAAAATCAACAAAATAAATGGAAAGTAAATTTTGTTGCAAAATAAAAAAAAGACTTAAGTTGCAGAGTAAAGCAAAGACTTAAATTCTCTTTAAATGCAAAACCTATATTATACTATACTATACTATACTATACTATACTATACTATACTATACTATACTATACTATACTATACTGTACTATACTATACTATACTATACTATACTATACTATACTATACTATACTATACTATACTATACTATACTATACTATACTATACTATACTATACTATACTATACTATACTATACTATACTATACTACACTATACTATACTATACTATACTATACTATACTATACTATACTATACTATACTATACTATACTATACTATACTATACTATACTATACTATACTATACTATGCTATACTATACTATACCATACTATACTATACAATAGTATACTATACTATACTATACTATACTATACTATACTATACTATACTATACTAAACTTTTGTATACTAAACTATACTATACTATACTATTCTATACTATACTATACTATACTATACCATACTATACTATACTATACTATACTATACTATACTATACTATACTATACTATACTATGCTATACTATACTATACCATACTATACTATACAATAGTATACTATACTATACTATACTATACTATACTATACTATACTATACTATACTATACTAAACTTTTGTATACTAAACTATACTATACTATACTATTCTATACTATACTATACTATACTATACTATACTATACTATACTATACTATACTATACTATACTATACTATACTATGCTATACTATACTATACCATACTATACTATACAATAGTATACTATACTATACTATACTATACTATACTATACTATACTATACTAAACTTTTGTATACTATACTATACTATACTATACTATACTATACTATACTATACTATACTATACTATACTATACTATGCTATACTATACTATACCATACTATACTATACAATAGTATACTATACTATACTATACTATACTATACTATACTATACTAAACTTTTGTATACTATACTATACTATACTATACTATACTATACTATACTATACTATACTATACTATACTATACTATACTATACTATACTATACTATACTATACTATACTATACTATACTATACTATACTATGCTATACTATACTATACCATACTATACTATACAATAGTATACTATACTATACTATACTATACTATACTATACTATACTATACTATACTATACTATACTATACTATACTATACTAAACTTTTGTATACTATACTATACTATACTATACTATACTATACTATACTATACTATACTATACTATACTATACTATACTATACTATGCTATACTATACTATACCATACTATACTATACAATAGTATACTATACTATACTATACTATACTATACTATACTATACTATACTATACTATACTATACTATACTATACTATACTATACTATACGATACTATACTATACTATACTATACTATACTATACTATACTATACTATACTATACTATACTATACTATACTATACTATACTATACTATACTATACTATACTATACTAAACTTTTTTATACTAAACTATACTATACTATACTAAACTTTTGTATACTAAACTATACTATACTATACTATACTATACTATACTATACTATACTATACTATACTATACTATACTATACTATACTATACTATACTGTACTATACTATACTATACTATACTATACTATACTATACTATACTATACTATACTATACTATACTATACTATACTATACTATACTATACTATACTATGCTATACTATACTATACCATACTATACTATACAATAGTATACTATACTATACTATACTATACTATACTATACTATACTATACTATACTATACTATACTATACTATACTATACTATACTAAACTTTTGTATACTAAACTATACTATACTATACTATTCTATACTATACTATACTATACTATACTATACTATACTATACTATAGTATAGTATAGTATAGTATACTATACTATACTATACTATACTATACTATACTATACTATACTATACTATACTATACTATACTATACTATACTATACTATACTATACTATACTATACTATACTATACTATACTATACTATACTATACTATACTATACTATACTATACTATACTATACTATACTATACTATACTATACTATACTATACTATACTATACTATACTATTCTATACTATACTATACTATACTATACTATACTAAACTATTGTATACTATACTATACTATACTATACTATACCATACTATACTATACTATACTATACTATACTATACCATACTATACTATACTATACTATACTATACTATACTATACTATACTATACTATACTATACTATACTATACTATACTAAACTATTGTATACTATACTATACTATACTATACTATACTATACTATACTATACTATACTATACTATACTATACTATACTATACTATACTATACTATACTATACTATACTATACTATACTATACTATACCATACTATACTATACTATACTATACTATACTATACTATACTATACTATACTATACTATACTATACTATACTATACTATACTATACTATACTATACTATACTATACTATACTATACTATACTATACTATACTATACTATACTATACTATACTATACCATACTATACTATACTATACTATACTATACTATACTATACTATACTATACTATACTATACTATACTATACTATGCTATACTATACTATACCATACTATACTATACAATAGTATACTATACTATACTATACTATACTATACTATACTATACTATACTATACTATACTATACTATACTATACTATACTATACTATACTATACTATACTATACTATACTATACTATACTAAACTTTTGTATACTAAACTATACTATACTATACTATTCTATACTATACTATACTATACTATACTAAACTTTTGTATACTAAACTATACTATACTATACTAAACTTTTGTATACTAAACTATACTATACTATACTATTCTATACTATGCTATACTATACTATACTATACTATACTATACTATACTATACTATACTAAACTATTGTATACTATACTATACTATACTATACTATACTATACTATACTATACTATACTATACTATACTATACTATACTATACTATACTATACTATACTATACTATACTATACTATACTATACTATACTATACTATACTATACTATACTATACTATACCATACTATACTATACTATACTATACTATACTATACTATACTATACTATACTATACTATACTATACTATACTATTGTATACTATACTATACTATACTATACTATACTATTGTATACTATACTATACTATACTATACTATTGTATACTATACTATACTATACTATACTATTGTATACTATACTATACTATACTATACTATTGTATACTATACTACACTATACTATACTATACTATACTATACTATACTATACTATACTATACTATACTATACTATACTATACTATACTATACTATACTATACTATACTATACTATACTATACTATACTATACTATACTATACTATACTATACTATACTATACTATATACTATACTATACTATAGTATCGAAGAAGTCCTAAGAAAACAAGAATCGTTTTTAATTTTTTTTTTTTTTTATTATTTTTTTTTTTTGTTATTACTTACTGATTGTTTTATGGGATTGACTAATATGAACCCCTTATTAGGAGGTCACACTAGTATAACTTTACATTATTTTTTATCCACTCAATAATTTCGGAGTTATTAAAAAACTAGTAACGGAAAAATCAATATTTCATGCCAAATTGGAAAAAATTAGCTCCTTAAAAGTTATTAAAAAGTTGAAAGTTTTTGTCGTTATTTTTTATAAATAAGCTGAGTATAATACAATTAAAATAAGCTATATATCATTTATATCAATTACTTTATTCTCATTTAACTTAAGAAGTAAAAACTGTACAAATTACAGAATATAATATTTACGTGACATTTAGTTTACGTAAAGTGTCTTTGCTTAATTGGAAATAAAATCAAGATTTTTGGATCGTTGTTGATGATAGATACATAGGTTATAGTTACAAGCTTCTGAGGCTTCTGAAGCTCTCAGATTCAGTTTACTGGTAAAAGTATTCGTTATACAAATCTTAACGGAGCAAGATTTTGAAATTTCTATCAGGGAGAGGAGAAAAGCGAATTTACTTATTTTTACTTTTCTAATTTTAAAGTCGATTTTCGATATATATATATATATATATATATATATATATATATATATATATATATATATAACAAAACATTAACTACAATAAGAAAAGTTAGTCGTTAAATTGGTTGTCAATGGTCGTAGTATTTAATTTCAACTTATTTTTGTAATTTGTTTCCACATTTTATGAAAAAATTTCAATCTTTGTATTTTTATTCTTTTCATTCATTACTTGGTGGCCGATTTATTGCGGTTCATTTTTTTATCTTTTTCATTTGTTCAGTTGTTGGTGTTCATTCGGTCACTTGGTTTATTTAGTTTTATGTTCAAAGTAGCATTGGGGGATTGCAACTTTAACAACAACACAAGGACATTGTCAATTTTGAAAAAAAAAATACACAAATACATGCGAAATAAAGTATATTCCTTTGCAGTCCATAAGTTTGATAAAATACCAAATGAAATTTATGTATATCCGGCTTACAAACATTGTCACCACAAATATTTGCTAAGAAATTCCCCAAAGATTGTGTTCAAAAAGAAAAAAGTATCGTGTAAAAAATAAATTCTGCACAAAAAAACCAAACATTACAAAAAGTATTCGTATCTTTCTAAGAGCCCATGTGGACCAACGACAAAATTACTTATGAGTAGCTGCGGTGGAGGAGACAAAGATAAAATAAATAAAATAATAAAAAGAACGAAATTTTAGTCACTAATGTCACAGAAGTAACTCAACAAAATAAAAATTTAATTCAATAAATTAATTTCACTTTTTTTTTTCTTTTTTGCTTCTATTGTTAATTTTTTCTTCAAGTGCTGAAAGCAAATAAAACGTATTGAAGTGAAGTGAATAAACAAAAACGCATTTGAAATAATGGATAATAGAACACGAAGAAGCATTTTTGCTTGCTACCATGATTGTGGCTTGAGTAAATGTTAAATTGCTAATTGCTGAATATAGACTTAGTACTTTGCCAACAAAATCTTGGTTTCTTTTACGTTTTCTTTTCACACTTAAAAAAGCAATTGCTTCTAATTGTAAAAAGAGATTTATGCTGTGCGTAATCAATGTTTTGAAACTTGTGCAGAATAATTAAAACAAACCTGCTAAATGTGGAAGATTTTCATATTTGTTTTTAATTTAAAAGAATCCTATTAGTAGGAAGCTTTAACAAAAATTTTAAATTTTAAACAGAAATTAAGTTCGAAGCGCTTGTGCCCGGAATATAAAAAAATCTACAGGTATGATGGGTTTTTTTTTTTTTTCTTAATATAGAGTGAAGCTTTGAAGCACTGATTAAATAACAAAGTGTTATATAAAAAACAAAAATATTTATTATTGTTTATTTTTAAGTTCTTAAATAAATTTTAGGGGAAACTTTATTCAAAAGTAATAATTTCCATTGAAATGAAATTTACTTTCTCTTAAGCATTAGAACAACAGCAAAGTATTTTTTTCTTGTTTTAAAATTTTTTAAGTTTTTTTGTAACAAATTCATTTTCAACTAAATATCATTTGAGTGTAAAGCCATTTGTTTTACTCGTTGTACTATTAGTTTTCATTACTAACTACTACAATATTAGATGAGACTTGATCCATTCGTCCTTACATTTAAACTCTCACACATATACAAAAAAAGTTCGACACTCACATAAACAGTTAGACAGACAACTGCAACAATTAGTGAATAAATATTTAGCAAGGTTGGAAATCGAAACGAATAACGGTATCTTTACGATATCGGTATTCAATTTATATTTATTTCGGTAACGCTATTTTAAATTATATCGGTATCGGTATACCCGTACCGCAACTAAAAACCGGTATATACCGTTATTATTAAAAACATATCAAAAACAATAAAAAGTTAATTTTTTAATTTTTTATTTTTAATTAAAATTCATTAATAATAAGACTGAAATACATATTTTTATTTTTTATATCAATTTAAAAATTAATTTTCTAATTGAACTTGATGATTGACGTTTTGTAAAATGCATTCATTTAATTCAATAACATCACAGATCAAGACCAAAAAAATATAATGAAAAATGCCCTGCGGAACCGACTTAGCTTCGATATTAGCGAAAAACGAAGAATGTTTGAAACAAACATGTTCGCAAAAATATTGAGAATTATATTAATAATGAATAAATTATAATAATCTCAATAATTTCTCATGTAATTTCTCTTATGTAAATAAAGAAGCAACGTATTTCCTTGTTTGTACAGGTCGATCTCCATACAAAAAAAAAAAAAAAAAAAAAAAAAAAAACTCAGCTCTTTCACTTACAGAAATTTTGTGTTATGAAAAGCGTTTGAATAACTTTGGGCAAGTTTAAGCAACTTCGGTAAATTTGTCCAATACACCTACTATATCTAGCACAAGGGATATAAATTATATAAAATTATTTGCGATAGAATTTTCTGTACCATTTTGTTAACATATGTTAAACATTTTTTAACATAAACATATTTTTAATCGCTTGTAAAGAACTGAAGATTAATTTGTATTGTTTTGATGTTTTTTCTATAGTAAGCTTATCAATATGGATCGTTTTAAAAAATCTATTGGAACAAAGAAACAATAAAAGCACTTTTAAAACAAGATTCCATAAATACTACATTAAATAAACGTTTATTAAAAATAATTTCATCTTTCATAAAGCATGTAAATTATATCAGAAAATAGTATATTTTAAAATACCGAAGCTAAAATATCGGTATATACCGGTAACGGTATCGGTTTCCAACCTGCTATTTAGTTGACAAGTTTTTCCCTATCTTTATTTTTTCACTCTAAACTAAACTATTAATTTACAAAATTTAAGAAGGGAAAAAGATATAATGAAATTATAGTTTTTGTGTTAGTTAGATGAATGTGATAGAGAAACAGGAATTAAAATGAAAGTAGCGGCAAAATATTAAATAAGCAATTAAACATAAGAAGTATATATATATATATATATATATATATATATATATATATATATATATATGTTTTTTTTGGCGATTTTTTATTTCGTTTGGATACATGGCGATATATAATATGGTGGCGATTTGTTTGGCTAATTTTTAAAATTTTAATAAATGTTGAAGAAAACTATTAAATTTTCTTACTAGAAATCGACTATTTTTAGTATTTGCCATAATTTGTAAATAGCTTCAATAATAAATGTTTGATAATTTATTTTTCATCATCTTTCAAATATATTAAGCATATTACTGATTTTGGTCACAATGAAATGAACTTTCATGAATAAATTAATTCTTTGAAACAATTTATAAGTTTTAATAGGACTGATATTGTTAAAAAAATTTTGGAATTATTCTTTTAAAAAATATAATATATTGGATTTTATTATATTTTTTAAATTTTTATGACCTAAAAAGGGGCTACATGTCAGAAAAATGTTTTTTAAGTTTCATTTTATTCAATTACACTGTGCTCGAAAATGACACTAATTTTTTTAACAATGTTAGCACCTATTGGATTAAACTATCGACGACGTTAAATTTAGTAGAGTTAACCAATTTTAAAAGCGCTCCTTTTAGAGATATTTAAGTTTGAAAGGCTAAAAAAGGTTTAGGATAATTAATTTTTCTAGCTTAAATTCAATAATTGCAATTTAAATAAAATTTTGAATACAAATTTTGTCTCTAAAATGTATTTTAAATTTAAATTTAGTTGGTGAATACGGAGGTTAATTTTTGAATTTAAACAATATAAACAATTAGGATTCCATTGAAGAGTATGATAATGAATTCTTATTATCAAATGTCTTTTAGACGTTAATAAACAAAACTTTAAACTGGCAAAAAAATATTACTATAATTCTGTAAAAAAGCTAACTAGTGTTACGAATAAGCAAATTCACAAACACAAATATAAAAACATTTAAAATCGGGATAAAACTGATTTAATTTATGATTGGAATGTGTATTCAAACAATTTATTATTTAATATTCATAATGTATCTTTGATTTTTCTAATTTTCAATTAATTCGCTACTTCCGTAATTAAGTTTAAACCCAAATATCACTGTCACCATTGAATTCAGCGTACTCGAATTAGCTTCGCTAGTAGGGTGCCCAGTTTGTTAAAATTTGCAACTAACAGAGAGTTATTATTTGCTATTGCAATTATTATTGGCTTTTTTTAAAGCTAAATTTACATTTACAAATTGTATGTACAAGAGAGGCATCTCGGAAAACAACCACAGACGAAAAAATATCTCCCCGTGTTTTTCAATATATTTTGGTATACTGTACATTAAGACATTTTCCGGTTTAGTCAAAGGAACTATCTTCAATCCATCTGAACTTTTCAAATTAAACTTCACGGGAGAAAAGTACGGGTTTCCATTGAACCATGATTTAGTTAAATTTGCTGGATTGAAGTTAATACGTCCACCAGAAGGAAAAGGATTAAATGCATGTTTCACTAATGGTACTTAGAAACATGTAAGAGGTTTATTATGATCTGTTTATTTTTCTGCCGGTGAAATAAATGGAATAAAGATACATTTTGTGTCTAAAAATTTACCAAAAGATGCCATTCTTCCACATACGAAAGATGAAATTCCCGTTAAGCGGAGTTATAAAGATAGCAACAATCGCAAAAACAGTGTGCTGTGACAAAAAATTTTCAATTTTTAAGTGGTTGAGAAATGGGAAATTGTAGATTGCGAAATAATACGCGTATAATCTAAAAACAAAGGACGAAAATTCACATCAAGATGAAATAGCAAGGATTAAAATTTCTGAGCAGATTTTTCAGACTAAAATGTCTCTAGTCGAACGGATGTGTAAAATTTAAAAAAAAAATTAGATATATGGTATTAAATATTAATGAAGTTAACATTTGTATTTAACAAATCAAAAATGTACCTTAATTTATTCTCGCATAAAAAATGTATATTTCACATTTCTTTGAATTTTTTTAGTTTAAATAAAGATACTTAATTCTTTTTGCTTTGTTTAAAGGAATTTTGAATCAAGTGAAAATAAATTAACAAAAAGAATTGAAATCGAAACGATTTTCCTATCGTTATTCACGTATATTTTAATACATGCTACTCTGTGCTTTAGTTTTGTCCGTCACTGTATATACATACATACATACTAGAAGAAAAACTCTTCAGAAATTAATTTTTATTTTACAACATTAAACTGTAAATTAAAAAGGAAAACCCAACCAACAACAAATCTCTGCTAAAAAAGGGAAAACCAGAAAAACAAAAAATAAAAATTAATAATAATAACAATTGTAAATTTACCAAACGCCCATCAATTATTTATAAAACAAAAACAACAAAAGCAAAAAAAAAATAAATTAATTACTGAGAATGAAAATTTGTTAAAAAAATGAGTTGAAATTAAAACAAAATGAGAAAAACAAAAATCTGTTTAAATTAAAAATCATTTATAGACAAAGATTTACAAAAACAAAATGTTGGACATCACCAACATGTACATATACACATAATATACTAACATTTTAAAATTCAGCGATACCAATTTAGCCCTTTTTGCGCTAGATTTAGCACTTTTCAGGAACCCTCAAGTCATATTTTTCTTGAAAAAGTGCTAAATTGGCGCATTTTGTACTCGGTAACTTTTATCTGCAGATTATAACCATGTTTTCTTACTTTTTTACCTGCGAAGAAATATTGTCAAATTTTTTTAACTTAATCTCAATTAAAAAGGTAAATATGTAGAATATTTGTTGTTTTGATTATAATAAAAACTTAACTTCCTACATAAAAATTAATTTTAATTTTAGACTGTTGCCTTAGTGTATGTATACATAGTGTATTGCTAAGAAAATTTTATGTAAAAGATGACAAGAAAATAAAGAAAAAGCTTCAAGTTTCTATGTATTTAAAATAGGGTGATCCCAACTGTCCAAACATTTTATTCATCTTAAAATTATAGTCATATATTATTTATTCCCACAATTATATACTAATATGTTACTAAATATCTTTTAAAACAGATCACTTTTTGTTTTTGGTTACGTTAAGTTTGAAGAACTTTAAATAGTTTCGAAGATTTAAAGAAATTTGCAGATTATGCGGGGTGAAATTAAGAAGTTTTTGCGTAAAATATATAACAAAGAAAATACAAATTTGAAAAGTTTTTGATTTTTGATTTTTTAATT
The DNA here is from genome assembly GCA_932274085.1 of Protocalliphora azurea. Lineage (NCBI taxonomy): Eukaryota > Metazoa > Arthropoda > Insecta > Diptera > Calliphoridae > Protocalliphora > Protocalliphora azurea. The sequence goes on from OW026520.1 coordinate 81,697,750, forward strand.
TTTTAATAATTTTATTATATTTTGTATTTGTATTTTTTTTTTTTTTGTTTATTTTCAATAAATATTTTTTAAGACGTCAGATAAAATTTTCATACTTAGGAAAAACTTAAAGAATGAAAAAAATAATTTTGAAACATAGTATATGGTACTTAAGTACCATTTCGTACAGGGCCTAAGCCCTTTATATTTAAATTTAACATATTTATCAACTTAAAAGCTTTGAATTGAAATTATTATAAAATGTATGACCTTATTTATACCTTAAATATTTTTTATATATTTTTTTTATAAAAACATTCATGTTTAATATTGCATAAGACTACTAAATATTTGCACATGAATTTAAAATGACGAATATGTATGTAATGACTTGTTTCGTTTGCAATGAAAAGTACATCTTTAAATAAAAAATTAAAACAAATTTTATTTAAATTTAATTGAGCGCTTTTTATCGCGTTTTTGAATGATGCCCTGCGCATTTTGGTTCAGAAAAGTTGACAGCGCTGTTAAAATTCCATCAATATAATAGTCTATTTATTTCACGACCAAACGATAAAAAAAGATATTTTAAACATTTGTTTAAAAAAGAAGAGTCTTAGCCATGTTCCCACTTCATTATCTATCCAAACTATAAAAATATATAATTAAAACAAAATTTTAATGTGGCTATAACGCTGCAACTAACATTCAAAAATAATTTAATAAAATTTATGTTATCCTTGGACAAAATATTACTCGAATATTGTTTCACAACAAAATATCCTTTTTCACCATAGAATTAAACTATACTTACATATTTATAGAACCTTTAGGCCCTGATAAAAAAAAAAATATATATATATAGCCGGCAGTGAAAAAAAAACAACAAAAAAGTTTAAAAAGTATCCCAAAAACCTTAAAAAATAATATAAATAATCACAAATAGCAGAAAGGAGGAAAAAGTAAAGATGGCGCATATCAAGAATATCTGCTACACTAAAAGACTGATACCAGCAGTATAATGTTATTTCAATACCATAAAGTCCTAAACCAACCTAAATAAACCAACAACAGTCACTAACCATAAAAAATGGGTTCGTTTCGGCAACTATAACAACATTAACAAGAAAACAAAAATGTGATTAACAATAGCACCAATTTATACTCGAAAAGCTATTCATACGAAAACAAAAAAAATTTTAAATGAAACTAAATTATATATATATATATATATATATAATATATATATATATATATATATATATAATATAAATATATATATATATATATATATATATATATATATATATATATATATATATACTGCCTGCCACTTGAATAAGGAATCACATATTTTTTTTAACTTTAATTTAATTAAGTATATCTCCTATACTAAAGTTCAGAAAAAAATAATTTTTTGCGCAACCAATTTCAAAGTGTTGGCTTTAGTTTCCTGAAGAAATAAAAAATATACATATTTTGTTATACGAAAATTATGCATTTATTTAAAGACATGTATTTCTGTGGTACTTTTTCGTGTGTCACTTGAATAAGGAATATTTTAAAACTAAGCAAACTGTAATTCATTTTTATATTTTAGGTTTTAAAAATGAAAGTTATTATTTTCTAGCACTCAATTAGTAATGAGTACTGCCACCGTTTTTAGAAATAACCTCAAAACTACGATTATTTGACTTCGATTTGTATAATGACCCTAAGTAATGTAGCGAAATTGAACTCCATGCTTCCGTTATTGCATCCTTTAAGGATTCTTTCGTCCAAAATTTTTCCTCCTTCATAAACTTTTCTTGCAAGCCAACCCCAGACATTTTCAATTGGATTCAGGTCTGGTGAATATGGTGGCCAATCCAAAAATTGAATACCTTGTTGGTTAATCCATGTTTTGCTGCTCTGGCTGCATGAATCGGAGCGTTGTCGAGTTGGTATGTTCAAGGTATGGGTCCGAAGAAATCATTAAATGTTGGAAATGCTTCCTCCAGAATGTTTTTGCAAGTCGTTGCAGTCATTTTGTTGGATACAAAAACCATAATACAAAATGGCACCCCATACCATTATTCCGCCCTCTCGGCTGTGTCTGCGTCTCAAAAATAATTCCTCCTTATATAGGTCATGGAAGTAATAGCTATACCCGTCGGGACCATCAATATTAAACTTTTTTCATCGGAAAATACAACTTTAAACCATTTGTCGGACCATATCATTGTATTTTTGACAAACTGCAGACGTTGTGATTTGCGTTTTTCATTAAGCGGTGTTTTTTTGCAGTTTTTGTCGAACAATGTATGTGCACGACTTTAAAATACGGTGCACTGTTCTTAGACTGACACTGACTCCACTTTTTTCACGTATTTTTGATACCAACATGGCAGAATTTGATGCAATTCTAAAAATTTTTCGACTTTGTTGCCATTTTCTTCCGCCCTTTCATGTTTTTTCCATATCTTTCCACGTTATTTAAATAATTGTACACAACTGTCTTTCCTCTATTAATGTTTTAGTCTATTTGGACCGGATTCTGACCCTGAGATTTCAAAATCAGAATTTTTTCTTTTTCAGAGTTATTAAGAGCCTTACCACGTCCCATTTTGAATAAAAAGTATTTAAAAACTATCAAATTAAAAATTCTCTAGCCGTTTACATTAAAAGAAATTCAAATCATAGCCTTCCTGATTAATATTAAAAGAATTCCTTATTCAAGTGACACACGAAATACTACCACAGAAATACATGTCTTTATATAAATGCATAATATTAGTATAACAAAATATGTATATTTTCTATTTCTTCAGGAAACTAAAGCCAACACTTTGAAAAAAATTATTTTTTTCTGAACTTTAATTTAGGAGATATACTTAATTAAAGTTAAAAACAATGTGATTCGTTATTCAAGTGGCAGGCAGTGTATATATATACATATATATATATATATATATATATATATATATATATATATATATATATATATATATATATATATCTATATATATATATTGAGTATTTTTTTATGTTATATCGGTGAAGTAAAATAATTAATGCACTTAAGAAAAACTAAAGGAAGCAAACTTTACAAAATTCGTATTTCAAACCACTTGAGAAAATACCGCTTTCGGAGTTGTTTAATTTTTATTTTATCATATGGTATTCAAACAAGAACTTATAAAATGGTCGATTACAACTCTTCCACTACGTATTTGTTTCTCAGAATTTAGAGCATGACTTTCTTGTATTGTAGAATATTCCTTTATTTTAAAAAATTTTAAAGATTATCACATAAATATGATTTCATTTAAATCTATTTACAAATCAATTGATTATTTTAAATGTCTGCAATAACTTTTTTTATTCTCAGTTAAATACCAAAATATGTTGATGATTCCTTTTGTATTTCATTTCTTTTCTTGTTTCCGGTTTAATTCTGTTTCACAAAGTATATATACATGTATGTATGTATGTATGTATGTATGTATGTATGTATGTATGTATGTATGTATGTATGTATGAATGTATATATGTATGTCTTTATGTAGTATTATCGTTATTTCGATGTCATTTTCTGTTGTTGCATCATATACAACAGCAATAAAGAACAACAATTTTTAATGTGTCCCTCGAGCTTGTGGGGAGACTCTGTCACTAAGAAAGTGAAAGTGTTGTGTCTTTAACTTTCCTTTTGCTTCTTGTGCCTCATTTCTTACCCTGCCAAGGAGAAATTTTGATTTAAATTACTAGGGGGCAGTAACAACAGGAAAAAAAACAAACATGTACAAATAAAAATTTCTATAAACGGGTCAGTGGGCATCATAATATGTGTATGTGTGTACAATAGAAGGGTACAATTTTTATATTTATTTTTATTAAAAAATATTATTAAAATATATAATATTGTTTGTGTACGTGTGAGTTTTTTCCTTATTTCCTTTCTAAATAATACAATCCGTAAAGCTATGTAGGTCATGTTAAATTTGTAAGTTGTTTAAGTAGAATATTAATACTCACGTGTTTTTAAGCCATAAAAGCTCTTAAATTTAAGTAGTTTTAGAAAAAAATTTATTGAAAATATTCCCCAAGTTGTGATAACTTATTTATTAAATATAAAGCCCTAAAAGTATGCTGTTTATATTTTATTCTTATTCTTAACTACCTTTTCGTTCTTTGTTTTAAAACACAATGACAATTATAATTTGTTTCTTTCGATTTCCAACAAAAAACATTTTTATTTTAAGTTTCTTGATGCTAACAAAATATCCGTTACTTAAAAACAGCAATATTTTTTTATTTTTTTATTTTCTAAACCACTACTATATAATATACAATTTGACCCCAAAGCTAAAGACCAACACTTGGTATGATTCCAAGAAATTCTCAATATGATCAGTTGATGCAAACAAAAAAAAAAAAAACAGCGAAAATTGTGTATGATAACCAGTGAAACAAGTTAGAGCGCTAAATTCGGCTGTGCCGAGTCTTATGTACCGTATTGAGATGTGTTATATGAAGATAATATAAGTACATATATATAATTACAAATATATATTTACATTAAAAACTTTAAATAATTTGTATTTTCAAATAAAGTTGAAATAGAATCAAGATTTTATAAATCCTTATATCCTAATATATATTATTATTAATATTATAAAATCATATGTGTATTTGTTTGTTTATTTGTTTGCTTGTTTGTTTTCGACGCAATCACGACTAAACCTCTGAACCGATTTTAATAAAATTTTAAATATAGGTGAACTTTAAGGTAGAAGGAACTATTGGATATAAATTAATTGTATATTGCTGAAAATGGCGAAAATATTGCAGTTTTTTTTACCTTATTATTTTCTTTTTTTTTTTCTTAATATTTCGATAAAAATTAAAGCATTACGGGAAACATTGGTTTTTGAAAATAATTGGACAAAGCTGTATTTTACGTTTTCTTACATTTTGTTATTAAACTTTTAGATTCCAAGCAACGCAGGCGAATTCGGCCAGCACGTTATAAAAATGAGGTGTTGCACAGTGGGGTCAAACGCAAATTTTTTGGTAATAAATCTGAATCTCCTAAACTACTGGTCGGATCAAATTGAAATGTATGGAAGAGTTGTAGAGGAGGACCTAAGCTTTCAGAAAAATCATCTTGTAGTCACCCTGTGATAACACGAGATAAGCTACAGGGTGTCAAAGTTGACTACCTCGAGTATGTAAAAGTTAAAAAAAATCGTAACTTGTACAAATGAAGTCCGATTTTAAAGATTTTTATATTTCTGGCAAGTGCTTGGTAAGATAAAGAAAAAATAAGCTTACTCATCTAAGTTATCTCTTACAGTTAAAAAGATATTTACGCTTGAATTTTGAATTTTTGATTTTTTGGCTCGGCTTTCTTTCGTTTTTCGGGAATAAGTCCGGAGATATATGAGGTAAAAACTTTTTAAAAATACTCTGTAATTTGCTACATATTTCAAAATAATATGCTGAAAGAATTTTTGGATTATCTCAATTCGTCTAGACGTGAAAAATATTCAAAGTCAGCACTCTGAAATTGGCATGAAAAATGGCTATTTTTTTACAAAAATATATTACAATTCATTAACTTTTTTCTCAAAGTTCCGTTAATAAAAATTTTTTTTCCTTATTAATTTCAAAAGATAAGGCTTCATAAATGGTTAATAAAGAAATTTTGAATTGATTTAAGTTTGCACCCTACATCCAGCATTGGCCGAAAATTGTCAATTTTAAAAAATAGTTTCATTTTTATCGATCAATAAAAAAATATCACGCGAGCGTTTCTAAATTTGGTACACATATTTTTTATAGAAATAGATTTAGAATGATTTAACACTAAACTGCTTCCCGCCCGGCCAAAAACGAATGCAGGAGTGGAGATTTTATGTTAAAAGTCAGTTTTTTTAACGACTATTTTTAAAAGCATATTAAAAGCATACTAGCATAATATTTTTAATATTATTTCTTATGTAATGTATAAAACACAAATTAAGCTTTCATTCCTAAAAAAAAATCAATAAAATAGCTCCAATAACCTATATTTGGTAATTTTTCAAATAAAAATTTTTAAAAAAAAATAACTAAAAATCCAAAAAAAAAAATTAATTTTTTTAATACAACTCCACTAATTTTGCAAATACTTTAAAAATGTTAAAAGAATATAAAAATAGACTTATTTACCAATTCAATGATATATAAAATGTTGATATAGGTCATTTAATAATAGTAATATAATGGCCTCAAAACTACCAAGTCACGTCAAAAGTTGCAAAATTCACTATTTTGTTCCGTATTTCCATATGTGTGTATACGTAACATTTTAGATTTCTAATGTTTTATGTAGGTATATATTTGTTATTAGGTAGGTATATATTTGTTATTATTTTCTTGAAAATAATCAGAAACATCAAACGTTAGCAAATTTTTAACTTTCTTAGCTTCGGAATCCTTTTTTTCTATTTCAAGAGTGATCTTATAGAATATATAACTGGATCTGATGATATTAATAAATATTCCATTAAGTCCATATTTTGCGCTATTTTCGAACATTTTCGGTACTGAAGAGTCGGAAATGTTTAACATCTTTATTTCGGGCTTCCTGTGCTTCCTCTGTTAGCTCTCCAAATGGCAAAATACTATTTTCTATTATTTCTTTACCATGAGCCAATACTTTGTGAATTGTTGGAGTCATTGATTTCCAGGGGTATGTAATGTTAAGTAGTTCTTTAGTTTCGTAAGCAAAAATTTTAAATTTGTCCGCATTAATTTGTTTCTTGCTATTAATGGCTGCCAATATAATCTTAAAACGCTTCAAAATATTTAAGTCAATGCCTGTGATTGAAGATGTGAGTTCCGGATTTTCAAAGAAACGTCTTGCTGTATTTCCATCATTTGAGCTTCCATAGCCATGTAGAGGTTTATCAATTATTAATCCGAGTTGTTCTTTGAATTCTAATTGAATTCTTTTCTTCTCCTCTTTTCGTAATTCGTGAAGTTCCAAATTGTTTTTTACTGTAGCATTTTCCTGCCCGGGAATATTTCTGTACTTAATATCATATACAAGATGTAAGCAGAACTCCAAAAATCTTATCCTTGCGTGGAGTGGTAATATTCCTTCAGAATTATCCTGAAATTGTGAACTTATTTTTCCACATATATTACATTTCCATGTAGATGTTGTATCTGTTATAGCGTTTGCAACTTTTCTATCAATCATCGTTAATTGTTGTTGAAATGTAACTTTAATAGTTCTGTTTGATACTTTTACATATATTGGGGGCAATGCTTTAATTTCTTCTTCCAATTGGTTGACAACGCTGTTTACTGTAACCGTGGTTTCTTTTGTGTAATCAAAAATGATTGGACGGCACAAAAATTTGGAACCTGGAGTTAAATTTATCCATATATCATCAAAAAGCGAGTCATTTCTTGTCGATGAGGAAGGCTTATTTAAGCGCATTCGAAGTGGTACCAGATACGCTATAAACAGCGAGGAATAATTATTTCCAGCATTACTTCCATCCAGTTGTTTGTATTCCGAAAATCTTGATGTTCCATCGCAGCCCCATTTGAATATTAAAATAAGTTCAGAGTCTTTGCATTTTTCAATGTTATCATTGCTGAAGGTAGATATAATTCTAGAGGCAGTATTTTCAAGTAATTGCAATATATTATCTTTAGCACTTTTAACAGAAGCATTAACCGGGTGCTCCATAGGCTGTAAAATATTACTTTTCGCTTCTCTCACTGATTTGCTACTGGGAAAGATATCATATCCTTTTTCGCTAACAGATTTCCTCAAAATCTCGTATTGGTTTCTTGATAATCCTAAATTTAATATTAGAGCTAAAGCATCTTCAGAGGTAAAGGACGATGTTGATTTCGGTGTCACTATGCTTTGGATTATCCGATGTAATCGATTGGGAGAAGCTGTTGGTAACACATCTATAACTTTTTCTACTTCCTTTGGTTGCGTACGTGTTACTAAAGCTTTAAATGTATCTTTTATTTCGACATTCGTATGTGAATTTAGAATAGATTCCTGTTTGGTCCTCTTTGTTCTTAGATGAACTTCATCGTAACTTTTTTTTGGTCGACCCTTTTTCTGCTTTCCGATGAAAATTGGTATTTCTCCCTCCAACCACTCTTCATTTTTCTTCTTGAACTTTGGTATTGACCAATCTGAAGCTTGCATCCTTTTTTCGTATGATTTATAAAAATTTTCGAGCTTTAAACTGTCTTCTGCAGTAAGAGTTAAACCAAAAGATACTACTGTATCAATGAGTTTTCTTATTTTTTCTGGACGATTTATAATATCAGATAGATTATCCCAGATTACTTTGCAAATAGAAAAGTGTTTTAATGTAATCTCCATAATGGCAAATTCACTAATAAATCTGCATATTTATAACGATACTTATATATAGAAAAAGAATATTTATATCAGGTAAATGGTGACAGGCAAAAATGAATTAAAAAATTTAAATTTTTGCTCAAAACCCCCAATTTCATTCAGTTTATTTTTATGACCTGTAGTGTTAAACAGGTACGTCAAAAAATGTACCTATGCGATTGTAAAAAAATCATTTTTGTTATAGTACATTAATTAAGTAGCTAGGTAAATTATTTAAAAACTTTAAAAAATGTAATAAAAAACGAAGGAAAATATACTTATTTATGTACTTAGGTAATTTTAAAAACCTTTTCAGTAGAAAAAAATTATGAACACTTTAAATAAATTCATTAATAAATATTATTATCTCGTAACAAAAATAAGCAATGCAGTTGAGTGTTACGTATACACACATATGGAAATACGGAACAAAATAGTGAATTTTGCAACTTTTGACGTGACTTGGTAGTTTTGAGACCATTATATTACTATTATTAAATGACCTATATCAACATTTTATATATCATTGAATTGGTAAATAAGTCTATTTATTCTTTTAACATTTTTAAAGTATTTGCAAAATTATTGGAGTTGTATTAAAAAAATTAAATTTTTTTGGATTTTCAGCTATTTTTTAAAATAAAATTTATTTTTGAAAAATTACCAAAATAGGTTATTGGAGCTATTTTATTGATTTTTTTAGGAATGAAAGCTTGATTTGTGTTTTATACATTACATAAGAAATAATATTAAAAATATTATGCTAGTATGCTTTTAATATGCTTTTAAAAATAGTCGTTAAAAAACTGACTTTTTTTAACATAAAATCTCCACTCCTGCATTCGGTTTTGGCCGGGCGGGAAGCAGTTTAGTGCTAAATCATTCTAAATCTATTTCTATAAAAAATATGGGTACCAAATTTAAAAAAGCTCGCGTGACATTTTTTTTATTAATCGATAAAAATGAAATTATTTTTTAAAATTGACAATTTTCGGCCAATGCTGGATGTAGGGTGCAAACTTAAATCAATTCAAAATTTCTTTATTAACCATTTATGAAGCCTTATCTTTTGAAATTAATAAGGAAAAAAATTTTTTATTAACGGAACTTTGAGAAAAAAGTGAATGAATTGTAATATATTTTTGTAAAAAAATAGCCATTTTTCATGCCAATTTCAGAGTGCTGACTTTGAATATTTTTCACGTCTAGACGAATTGAGATAATCCAAAAATTCTTTCAGCATATTATTTTGAAATATGTAGCAAATTACAGAATATTTTTAAAAAGTTTTTACCTCATATATCTCCGGACTTATTCCCGAAAAACGAAAGAAAGCCGAGCCAAAAAATCAAAAATTCGAAATTCAAGCGTAAATATCTTTTTAACTGTAAGAGATAACTTAGATGAGTTAGCTTATTTTTTTTTTATCTTGCTAAGCACTTTCCAGAAATATAAAAATCTTTAAAATCGGACTTCATTTGTACAAGTTACGATTTTTTTTTAACTTTTACATACTCGAGGTAGTCAACTTTGACACCCTGTAGCTTATCTCGTGTTATCACAGGGTGACTACAAGATTATTTTTCTGAAAGCTCTACAACTTTTCCTTACATTTCAATTTGATCCGACCAGTATTTTAGGAGATTCAGATTTATTACCAAAAAATGTGCGTTTGACCCCACTGTGTGTTGTAAACGGCTGAACTGGTAGGTTATGGGCTCTGTTAGATCTCGATTGGACTTCACACCCGCATTTTACGCATAATTTATTTTTTAATTTTACACGTTATTAATGAAGCTACTAACATGAAATTTGATGCACAGATAGTGCTTGCATTGTAGGGTAGCTCCAATACAAAGAAAAGATAAATGTTCTCATTTAAAGGACTATAACACTGAAAGTCTTAAAAGCTTTTAAAGTAATTTTAATATCAAATTTTGAATAAAGCGAGTAGGTCCAGAGGTAGTAGTAGTTTTCGCATCAAATAGGGTAGCACAGCGTACCGGTAAGAACTAGTAAATAACAAATTTAATACATTGGAATTTTACAAAAGTTCGCATAGAAACAAAAATTTTATAAAGGTAAGACAATATTAAATTAAAAAAATATTATGATGTAAAATTTATGAACCGATTTGACTGATTTAAAAACCCGTAATTCGAGAAAAACATTTGTGATAGATTTATGCAAGAACGAGGTCAATAGCTTATATAGGAGCTTTCAAAGAATCTAATAACGTGTTATGGCCTATAACTCGGTTAATACTGAATCTAATTAGTTAATTTTTCCAACACTAATATTCTTAAAAAATTCTGATTTCTCTATGAAAGAACTCGGTTTTATATAAACCGATTTGGTTGATTCATAAAACCGAAACTCAAAAAAAAATATTTGTGATCAATCTATATGATATCTCTGTTACTATTGGACAGACTGAGTTCATTTCTTCGGCACAAAAATTTAGAAAAATGTGCCGATTTTGTCTTGCAAAACCTAAGTCCTACCTTATACAGGGGTATCGGAAAATCGAAAATCGGTTTGAAAAACAGGGTTTTTAAAGATCTCCGCTATTTGTGAACCGGTTTTTTCCGTGTTTCAATAGAAAAGTTCTGGAAAAAATGTCCGATCTTTTAATATACTTACCCCTGCTATTTTATCATGATAATTGTATTCTAAGCATCATGGACTACTTTTTTTGGTATCCACATATTTCTCGTTTTATATTGTTTAATTTAATAAAAACAAGTTGTTGAATTATTTGCATTTCGAGTTTGGGATAAAAGTGTTGCGTTGGTCGTGTATTTGTGCGACAAAATAAAGTGACACTTTACTAAATTCTTTAATTTGCTACCAATTTTACAATTTATTGTTACAAAATGTAAAGTATATGCTTAAAAATGTTCAGTTTTAATATTCTAATGATTAAATTCTATTCAAATTATTATTACATTTGAAAAGTAAGAATAGATCCGCCCATATTATTGTGAAATCTTCGACAACAATCTAGGAACATTTCTTGATTTTAGATTGAGATAATAAAGTCAAGTTAAGATATTTGTCTTTAAAATGCAAAATATCTGAATCGTAGGCTAAAGAACCGTTAGATTATGCAAAATAGAAATTTTAATGAAAATTAGAAAAAATTTATGTCGCAATTGTCGGTAAAAGAAACTCATTAACATAAGCGGTTAGATAAAAGAAGACATAATTTTAATTATTACTACCTAAACTGTCCAGACAAAGTTAAAACAAGTGGGTATCAATGCTAAGAAAATGTACTCATACGAGCTATTACAAAGTTGAAATGGCTATTTTCTTCCATTTTCAGTTTATAAATTTTTTTTTTTATGAAATTTTGATTCATTCATATAAATAACTTTGTTTAGAATGAGTTTTTAGCAGCATGTAGAATAGATACTTCAAAAACTCATATGTTTGAGTATTCTCTTGGCAGTAAGTATATATATATATATATATATATATATCGCATCTTGCTGAATTTCAATAGCAAAAAGAAAAATTAACTTTTTCGCTCTTAATAACAAACTTATATAACCTTTATAACTGTGGTGGAGCTTAAAAAAAGAAAAAGATGGAAATTATATTGCAACTTAATACAAACAAGCAAAGTTACTACTGACTCTCTTCGGTACGAAAAAAGTGCTTACTTTCACTTTAATATCCATAGCAATTAGACGAAATGTTCGGCAATGAAGTATAAACAACAGCAATAATAATAACAACAAAGAAAACAAAAGCAAAAACACTCTAGCAGGAAGAGAAAAATTATTGAAAAAATTACAAGAATAAATATCACCAGAATAACAACAACCATTTAAGCTTAAATAGATTTTGCATAATTTTGAAATTTAAACTCGATTGAAGCAAATGAAACAGAACTAACCGAACAAAGATAGTATGAGCTAAAAATGGTACAAGTCATTTCATTGGACTGGGTTGGTTTTCTTTTTAGTTCAAGCATAACATGGTTTAATATTTTGCTTCATTTTTTTAGCTGTTTTTTTTTTTTATTTTTTTTATTTATTTTTTCTTTTTTGTCAATGAATGGTGATTTTTTTCAGCAACTTTACATTTCTTTTTGTCTATTTGGGATTTTATTTCTTTTTTGGCAAACTTCATAAGGAAATTCTCAATTTTACTTCGTTTTAAAGGAATGATAATGATGATGTTTTTATATAGTCAACATATTGTCAGTTGTATGTTTAGGATGGATTTTAGCTTCAACATTTATATTATATTTTGTGGTCTCTGTTATACACCCTACACTATGCAAAAATATGTGTACACAAATAATATAAAGGAATGAGTACTGAAGTACACATGTTGCATTATGTACGCAAAAGTCTGCCAATATGTATAAAACGTGTTTTTATCTGTTAATTAGACTAATCCAAATAGCGGACAAAATATTCAAACTCATAAATTAATATAAATCAAAAAATTCTACTCCACAATTTGTTTATGTGGTAAACTGACTGGGAGTTATAGATGAAATTGTAATACTTAAGTAGAACTCCAATTCAAGTTTATGATGCAATATTGAACAAACTACTTTTAATATTTCATTCATTCCAATTTTACTCCTTATGTAATGTGCAAAATACGGCTCAACTGTCTTTAAAAACATTTGTTGAATTCAGTGTCCCATTTCAGATGAAAAAAGTGCTTTCTACAATGCACACTAAAGTGCATTGATTTGTATGGAGACAAAAAATGTTGGAAATGTACCATCTTAAAATTAAATATTGATGTGTTTTAAACTAATTCCCAAAATATTTCGGTTTAATTATTTCTTTCACGTGAGCTCGACCATTTTTGAAATACCTCCAAAAATATAATTTTTGATCAACAGTGCACATAATTTTTAACTTTATGTAAAAAAAATTACAACATATGATAGACAAATGACGTTTAATACGTAATGAATAAAGAATACTTTGGACATTTTCCATCGAAATTTATACATTAAAGCTCCACTGGAAAAGTCTCATTCAATGCTATTATATATGTATTCATTTAACACTTTAGTTGCACAAGTAATATTTTGGGATTTACTGTCTATAATTGGTTAAGTTAATTTTTATGTCAAATAAATGGTTAGTTAAGAAAAAATGTCACCAAAAGTATATATTTATCATAAAAACTGTAAATTCGTGTAAAATTATGACTATATTTCAAAAATCTCTTTTTTTTAAAAGGAGTTTATTTAATGAATATTCCAGGTCTTACTATGCCTCTGTTACAACTTGAAGTTAATTTTCTTTTAACGAAAATTTTGATAATGATATTGAAATAAATAGGTATTTTTAGAAGTGTTTTGAAAATGTTCCAGTGCACGTAAATTTAAACATTCAGATGTAATATTTTGGGAATCATATGAGAACAGACCAATCTTCAGTTCTAGAGGGGTGTATTTGAAAATTTTATTTCGTGGACACTTTACTGCACATTTACTTTTACTTTACCTTTTTGGAATTTTTTGTGAATATAAAAATTCACAGAGCATAGTGTTATAGGACAGGAAAAAATATAAAGAAACGCGATATTAAAGTTTCGCGATTGTTCTTTCCGCTTTCGGTGCGGAAGGTTTTTTCATCGAAATAACTTTTGATAACAGTATTTAGTATCAGTACAACCTGGGCTATAAAGTGGTACCCTATTTTATTTTATTTGATTTTATTTATATTTTTATTTTTTTTTTTTTTTTTTTTTTTTTTTGTTAAAAAGGTTGTTACCCTACTGCAAGGTATACCAAATGTGACAATAAATAAACCGTGGTATTTGATTATATGCGATTGGTATCGTTGAAAGATAATTTTCTTTAGATTTTAAATTTGTTTTAATATTATAACCCACCGAACAAAGTTAGTGAAAAACCATAAAAGAATACATATAAATTTTTTTTATTTTCTTAATTTTGTTTTTTATTTGGTGAAAGTGAATTTAACAGAAGGTGAATTTAAAACAAGGTATATCTATTTATATATATATATATATATATATATATATATAGTTGCCCATATGTGCAATGTCGACTTTTACCTATAACATCCAAAGTAACCTATAATTTGTTTAATTTTTTTTGCTTAAACAAATTTCAATGTTTTATATTCTATATTTTTTGTTGTTATTTTTGGTAAATATATTCTCCATTGAAACATACGTTGGTTTTTCTTGTTAAACTTTGTAGCCTCTAGCACAAAAACGAGAAAAGCACAAGTGAATGAATGTTAAGAAAAAACAAAAAGAAAATAGAAGAAAAATGAGCTTGAGAAGTTTGTCCTTTTTATTTGAAGTTCTGTAAACCACATTAAAAAACAACACATACCATAACAAAATCCAAAGTATAAATAATAAACTTTAAAATTCTCATACACAAATTTCAAAATTCTATTACACGTACTGGTCAACCAGCATAGTAAATGAAAGCGAAGAGAAAAACACTTCAATATGTTTTTTGACGATTAAATATTTTTTCCAAAAACATTCTAGTATGGAAAAAAGATAGATAGATGATACGAAGCAAAAAAGAAAAAAAAAATAAATACAACACTTTTTTTGCCTCCAAACAAATTGGTTCACTTAGTTTTTTTTCTTTTTTCGTTCATATCATAAATTAAAGAGACGTTGAGTTGAAAAAACAAAAAAAAAAAAAAAAAAAAAAATGATTATACTAGATATACAGTTGCGACCATAAAATATGCATCGCTATGTGATGTGATCTTTGTTCGCATATATTTTGCATATAGTGAGACCCGATGTAACAGTACCGTTGTTATTTTATTATTTGTGGCCATAGACTACAGTTGTATATAATTTTATCGAATATTTTTGTACTTAAGGAAAATTTTTAAACGTTTAGTAAAAGCAATTCTAAATTTGAGGGAGCAAAAAAAGTGCAACACTAAAAAAATCAACATGATTTTTTAAATTTTGATAAAAATCGTTATTGATAAAGGTTGGAAACTATAATATTGTTAAATACTATGATTTTCTATTCTTACATATAGACTAAATGAATTAAATCTACAGATAATATAAATATTAGTAAATAGTTCCACTGTTTATTAAATTTTGCTATTTTTCTAAACTATTTTAGAAATTTTTCCATAAAGATTGACATTTTTTGAAATTATTATATTGAATTATTTATAATTTTGTATGATCAAATATTCCTGATAACTTGATAGTTTATTATTGTATAAGAGTTTTCGACCAAAAAAAAACCCGAACAGTCTCGATCGTTATTGTGATGGAATCATCTGCTAAATATAATTTTTTCGAAATGATACGACATTATTTAATGTCTGACAACGCATAATGTTTAGAGTTAAACTAATTTGAGTCATTGTAATAGGGTCTCATTTCCATTAAACAGAACTCGTTACAATAATAAATGACCTGCCTCCAAAAGTAAAGGTGCTAGTTTGATTTTAGTAACTAATATGTGGTATTTTTAAAAGGGTCACCGGTTACCATATTAACAGTAGTAACTTGAAATAGACACATGTATTCATTCGATTAATATCAAATTTCTAATGTTACATGATTTGTATAAATTTTTTCAGGCATGATCGTTTCAAATTGTATCTCTAAGAAAATTTTTAAGTATTCTTATATTAGAACACAACAATATTATTTCAGTACCTTCCCCAAAATTTTATTCTAAATTGGAAGTAATTGATGGTAATGCAATCAAGCTATAAATTTCAGCATTTTTCAGCACTTATTTTTAGCAAAATTTAAAAAATTCTGTTGATTTTTTAAGAGTTGCTTGTTTTTTGCTAGCATTAATTTACAACTTGTTAAACAAAAGTTTTAATAACTGTTCCCATGTGCAACAATTTGGAACGAAATAAAATACAATAGTTGGCTAAGATCACCAAGAATAAAATCAGAACAGTATTGGCTAATTTAATAATATAAACTAGCGTTGCATTTTTATGCTCGCTAGTTTATATTATTAAATTATATATATATTTCCAATTTTTGGGACAAAAAACCTTTTGCCACTGTAGCAAATAAAACGGGAAAAAACACATCTCATATCCATTTGTAAATAAAATTTTTACAATCATAAATCATTGTAAATTTTTGTTGGCTGTGTATCATAAATACGCCATAATATTTAACAACAATAATGGTTTGAGTGAGTAAGTGAGACTGAATACAAACGACCGAGAATATAAATTTAAGTTTTTCTTTGGTTTTTGTTATTATTCTTTGTTTTAATAAAAATCAATTAAAATCATTTTTGCTTTTTATTACAATTTATGATGGCAGTTATTGTAAAAATGCTGTTACTTGTTTTTTAAGCATATTCTGTTTTTATACTTTTTTGGAGTTTGGAGTAGCAACGAATGTACAGGAAGAAGCTAACCTAGCAGTATTTCGGAAATATTAATACTTGCAAAAAACGGAGTTGCCATTGTGTTTTTAATTAAATGAAATGTTAATTAAATAAAGCTCAGCTAAATTCCTGAAATACAACAATATGTAGTAAATTTTTAATCTCCAATTAAGTTACGAATGTATTAATTCAATTTGTTGTTAAATTCAAAATCTTTTGAGTATTTAAGTCTAATCTACCATCATTTTTTAATGTTCTTATTAAAATACCATTTAATTTTTTTCCTTTTGTTGTCTAGTGTAATCTTTGTTTTATGGCAAACATTTTTAATGTAAAAATTCAACCCAAATTCAATAAAGCATGAGCATTAAGTTTAAAATACTTTGGCAATCCTATACGCATAATTGAATTTTTGTTTCATAATAAATAAATGATGGCTTGTAAAAAAAAGATATATATATATACTTTATGTAAAATATATTCGCCAAAATGATGTACTATATTTCAACATATTTTTTGGTTCATAACTTCTATAAATTTATATAGACAAAAAAATATGTAGATTTTTATATAAATAATAAAAACAGAAATATACAACTCGAACATTTATAAATCAATATAAAAAAGAACTATTATAACGCTTATACCTATACAACATATTTATTTATGTATATAAATGATATTGTTGCTATAACAGCAACAACATTTGTTAAGGTAAAAACCAACAGAGAAAATATTGAAATAAAATAATGTTAAACATTAAACCGTATAAGCTCATTTAATATTTATTACTAAGAAATCCGTCAATGTCAAATATACGCACACATATTTATGCATTTGTGTGAGAAGAGTTTAATATTCTTTGTTTAAGTGTGTGTAAAATATATAAAAAAATGGTACCACCAAGCAAATGCAACAAATTTGGTGTTTTGTTTAAAGTACCAGATTAAATAAATAAACTAAAATACAATGAAATAATAGTAAACTCGAAAAAAAAACATGGAATAAAACCAAAAATATATATTTTTTTTTTTTAACTTTAATTATGCAATGAAAATTGAAGCAAAAAAATTATGCCAAATCACACACTCATGAGAGTGTATGAGTGTAGGAACAAGGGTAAAATCTATGTCCCTACAGTTTTGGTGAAAGCCCCTGCACATACTGATAATATAGATTTGACTGACTCAACACTGTTTATCGAAAAGGTTTAAGGACTGTAAAAATGTATCATTCGGAAGGAAATCATTAAAACTATCATAAATTATAAAGTTTTATTTCAATAGATGATCCGAACTTTAAACTAAATACACTCCAGATTTCTTAAGGCCCTAAAATACCTAATTGATATCTCTTTTTATTCCAGGATACACAAGTGGCAAGAGATTAGTGAACAATATTATTAAAATAGTCCACCAACAGAACTGTAGGGTTGTGTGTGTTTTTCTCTTTCCAATGGTAGTAAAACATTTATATTCGTACACCATTCACAAAATTATTACCTACAATTGCCTTGACGACCGCCAGAGCATATGTTGCTGATGATGATGACGGCAATAATGTTGGTGATAGTGCTAGCAATGAAGTTAAAGTTGCTGGCAACAACGGAATGTTGAGTATAGAAACTATAATGTATAAAAATGTGACAACGTTTTATTTGCCAATGCTCGACAAGTACAAGAAAAAGAAGTAGAAAAATCACAATGTTGATGAGGATGCTTTTTATTTTATTTATCGCTTAGTTTGTCTGTCCTACTGAATGACTCCCTGTCAGTCTCTATATCACTGTGTAACGTTTGTCTTGATATCCCTCTACTGGAGAAGGCCATTTAATATGTAGATTCGTACATAGTTATATTTACTTAGGCATATGGTAGAGTTTGTATTTGTGAGAATCTGTGTAAATGTATGTATGTAAATAATCACTACATAAAAGTCTGACATTTGTAAGTGACATCACAGCAATTTAATACAATTTGGATTTAAAAAAAATGAAACAGAAAAAAAGAAATAAAACAGCAAATCCATTTAAGTTAAATTTTATCACTGCTTTATTTTAATTTTGTAGTTTTCATATTTAAATATAGACTTGTTTAAAAATTTAACCAACCGTTTAAAATAAGGAAATATTTAATGTCATTAGGAGACTTAAGGTAAAAAATTTTTAAAATAAGCAAAATAGGCAACATTAAAAGTAACAAACATTAAATTTTAAAGCAACATTTTCCACATGTGGTACTCCATACTACCTTCCCATTTGGGCACTTGGTCAAAAATCACATATGAGCTCTTTCATGTATGTTGAATATTTGATTTTTCAAAATTTTTTAAAATCTCACAAACTTAATGCAAGAATTGTGCGCTTATTTTTAAATAGTGTTGATCATTGCCAACTTTTCCATATGGTGGTATTCCATGCTACCTTCCCATTTGGCCACTTGGACAAAAATCCCCCTTAAAACTCATATATGTAGAATATCTGATTTTGAAAAATATGTTAAAAATCTCACAAACTTAATTCAGGAATTGCGCGTTTATTTTAAAATAGTATTGACCATTGTCTCCATTTGGCCACTTGGATAAAAATCCCCCATAGAACTAGGTATATGTTAAATATTTCATTATCCAAAATTTGTTAAAAATCTCACTTTATTTATAGATAGTCTTGACCCTTTTACAGATTTTCCATATGGTGGCATTTCATTCCACCTCTTCCTCCATATTCGAACTCCCCTGAAAATTCCAGAAATTGGCAGAAATTTTCTTCAGATTTGGATTTATATTGTTCTGTTAATGTGTTAACAGTGCTCTGTTAAGTGGTAAATAAGCTTTGTTGATGAAACTGGTTTTTGTCTTTGCTAGTTAAAATCGAATTTATCTTCACACACATTAAGAAAAGTAACTTTTTCAAAATTTTAAGAATTCTATTACTCAAAACCTGTGACCAATCTTAATATTATCTTTTCTGCTCTGAAATCCTTAAGATAATAACCTTCAAGCCTACTAGGCCTAAATAGAGCACATCTTTATTTTGACTCACTTTTTGGCCATCAATTAGGCCCTTACATAAGAAAAGTCACTTTTTCAAAATTTTTAAAATTCTATTACTCAAAACCTATGACCAATCTTAACATTATCTTTTCTGCTTTGAAATCCTTAAGATAATAGCTTTCGAGCCTACTGGGTCTAAATAGAGCACCTTTTTAATTTTGACCAATTTTTTGATCATCAATTGGGCCTTATATGAGAAAATAAATTTTTTCAATATTTTTAAAATTCTATTACTCAAAACCTATGACCAATCTTAATATTATGTTTTCTGCTCTGAAATCCTTAAGATAATAATTCTCAAGCCTACTAGGTCTAAATAGAGCATCTTTCTATTTTGACTCATTTTTCGATCATCAATTGGATTGGATTAGAGATTTTTTGACAAATAAATATTTTTAAAAGTATTTATTTTAAACACATATTTCTGAAACATAAGGTAGATTAAAAATCATTTTTAATTATAATTTTTTGTTTTGTTCAAAAATTTAAATTATAATAATTTTAATGAAAATATAATACGAAAATGCTATTAACATTTTTAAAAATGTAAACAAAAGTGTATCTATTCTGTTAAATAAAAGTCATTAACATTTTTAAAAATCTTATTAAGATTGAAAATAATCAAATTCTGCTAACTTAACAGTCTTTGAGTGAGAGAACTGTTAGGTAACTTAAATTAAAAAAACTAATTAAAAAAACTAACTTTCGTAGCTATCTTCACACCCTTCATATAAATTTATATGATTTACTAAACTAATCTTATTACTAGACTGCTTCTACGTGCTATATACACCTAAATAATTACTTTATATAGTATTTAATTTAAATCTACCAATATCGTAATATTTATATAAATCTAAAATATCTACTTCCGTTTATAAAACTAACCATGATATCTAAACATTATAAAGCTACAAAAAAAAGTCATAAAACCATATAATACTTTGTTATGGTAGTATATAAATGAATTTATGAATTAATAATTAAAAAAAAATAAATAAATACATTATAAATATATATTATATGTTAGCTAAATACACCTACAATTTCAGCAAATTTCAATAGAATGCAGCAGGCGCTATATATATATATATATATATATATATATAATATAATAAAACCAAGGATGGGAGGGATAAATGGCAACAGCAAACGATATCTGGCTGTTGAATATATTAAGATAATAATATTTTTGTTGGTAAATAATAATTTTTGTGCAGAGGTTCTGTTAAAGGGCTTTTAAGGCGTACGTATTTTTTTTTTTTTTTTTTTTTTTTTTTTTGTTATTGTACTTTAGGTCATTAGTAGGAACATAATTACCGAACAAGCTAGCTCCCAAGTACGTACGTGTCGTTCCATACTGAGACCATCTAATTATGTTCAAACAAATAATTGATAATCTAACAGAGACAAGCAGTTACAAATATTTAGATTCATTCAACTAAATATTTCTTACTTAAGCTGCAATGTTATTAAAATATATGACAAAATAAGCTTTATTTAAAAATTATATATAATTGCATTTTTTTTATTATTTAATATTAATTTTGTTAAGCAAGCTTAAACTTGAATTAGTCACAGTGGCTGCCACAAGTCTTTGGTTAACATAATAAATACTATTATATCATTAAATAATTCCTGAAACAAAATTTGTAAATTAATCTTAGTAATTTGATTTAAATTTAGAATTTCACATCATAAATTTAAAACTCGCTAAAGCTTATTTTTTCGAAAACTCATTAGTAAGAAATATATACATTAGAATAACTTTTTTTCCAAAAAAAAAAAAAAAAAACTGGATGGCACGTCATAGTCCATGTTGTACTGATACCGTATTCAAAAGTTATTTCGATGAAAAAACCTTCCCCACCAAAAGCAATTTCTAAAACCATTTACGATTTTTCACTAAATTATTATTATTATTGTTATTATTATTATTATTATTATTATTATTATTATTATTATTATTATTATTATTATTATTAAAAAAGCTTATATCTTCATTTCATACTGATAATAAAAGTCGCCACTGTACTAAATATTCTGCTCAGTACCACAGGGTTCTTAATTATGTCCTTAAAATCAATATAAAATAAAATGGTAAAATCATACTGGTCACATTTTTTACAGTTTTTGTTTAATTAAGAGGAGTTATAAAAGTCAGAATTTTAACCGCCAAAATACATTTTAATATTAATGTTGACTAAAAGATTATATTTAACGAAAAAAAATTTAAAAATTATAAAAGTAAATATTATAAATTTTTGCAGAAAAATATGCAATGTTATCGCTTTTTATGAAAAAAAAAAAATAACGATCGCGAAAAATTAATATCGCGTTTCCTAATATTTTTTCATGCTAATATTTTTTTAACGCTACGCTCTGTGAATTTTTATATTCGCTAAAATTGCAAAAGTTATACACCTAATATACATACATGTGTATGTGTGTATCACAAAAGTGTTTATACATACATAAGTATAAATACCTAAAATACAAATGTGAAGAAAACATTTTATAAATATTTATTGTTGAATTGTTAGAAAGAAAAGTTTAAAATAAACAAAAATCTAACGTAAATAAAAAAATAATAATAATTACTCACATACATATTCAAAATTTTCTACCAAATATTCATGATCATAAGCAAATTGTTTATATTAATGTTAAACTTACATCCACACGTAATGATTACGTATTTAACACTGTTAGCACTTTTAAAACATTGTTTATTTTATGAAAAAATTTCCAAAATCATATTAACTAAATGGATTTAAACTAAACAGTAAAATAATACGAAAATGATTCGAAATCGTATTTCTTAGAAGAAAAATTTTTAGCCGCAATAATCATATTCGTATTGCAGAACTTTCTTTCATCGGGAGAGATTGTGCGTCAGAGTCGATACATCTAAGCAATAAGAAATCAATACGCCTGGATGAAAAATAGGCAATATTGCTAGATAATAATTTAGGTGAAAAAAAGAAGATACCGCTAGATAATCTTCTGGAAGTTGTAATAAATATATAACAAAAATATCAGTAAATCAATCTAAAAATAATATAATAAGGAAGATTTTTTTATCTTATAAAGCACGGAAATAAATTTTAACATCATAAAGCAGATAAAACTAAAACGCTCACATAAAATATACATTTTTTGCTACAAGATAAACAAATTTATTCAAGTTTTTTTTTTTAATTTTTTAATAATTTTTCGACAACTGAAAAAATTGTGAGTGAAAAATAAAAGTATTGCATTAATTTCTCCCAGATGACTTCAATGGGATATCATCAATTTATTACGGAGGTGAAATCACCTTCCGAAAAAAGGGGTGATATTTTGAAGATAAAATATACTATGCAAATGGCAAAAAATAAAAAGTTTATATACTTTCTGTTGTTTAATACCTTTTTTTTAACTGATAAATATACAATATTAGAAAAATATTACTTTGATGATTTTCTTCCAAATAATAAAAAGAAGATATTGATTAAATATATTCTATGGAAGTTATTTTCTATATATTTGTAGGGACCGTTTGGAAAAAATAAACAAAATATTAAAACTATTAAAGAAAACAGCCTTAAAGTATACTTCAAAGTTTAAAGAGTTTTCATTACCTTGAAGTTTTGTGTCGGTTATATTTTATAGCACAAAAAGAAATAAACGTATAAAAACAGCTTAGAAATGTTTAAATAAAATACAATCATATTTAATAATTATTATAAAGTAATTTGCAATATAGTAAATTCTACAAATAAAGAAATATTTAAATAAATCCTTCTTATAGTTACATCTACTTTATAGATAATATAGAATTTTTCTATTAAATGTGCTATTTAAACAAATAAACAATTACAAATCCATTGAAGACCTAAAGGAATAAAAACAACCTACACATAAACACACATACTTTCAAATAAAAAAAAAAAAAAAAACTTATAATAAACATTTATAAATATTTCAAAGAATTTCTAATCTTTTGAATCTCTTTAAACAAAAATAAACTCAGAGGGGAAAGAAATATTTTTTATATTCTAATTGATGTTGATGGTGATGATGAGTCTAACTAAATAGATGGATGCTGCCTTTATACGTTTAAATTACAATCTATCTAAACATTAATAACAACAAAAAATAAATACTAGCAGCAAATAAATAAATAAATAAACAAACAATACGAAATTGATTGGATGAAAATTATGTGTGAAAACGCAAATTGGAGCAAAATAAAATAGAGACAGAGATAAATGCAAATAGCAAAACAACTTATAAAAGATTTAATTAAAAAACAGCAAACAAAATCTGTACAAATTTAAATAGGTACCATCCATACAAATTATAATGAATTCAAAGTAGTACAAAATTCCTTTTAAAATAAGTCTTGTTTTTAGTAGTAGAAAACAAAAGCAAAATCAGATATAAATTAAACAAAAACAACACTAACATAAAGAAAATTGAAATATTTTGCATACGAAAGCAAAATATATTCAAAAAAATATTTAAACAAAACAACTGACAACACTTTTTTCTGTATTCAACTCAAAATTATTTACTTGTTGTAGAATAATCCTTAAATCTTTAGTCACACAAATGAATAGTAAAAAGAGGAAAGAGTAAAAATAAAGAAAACACTCTACAATTTAAAGAAAGAATTTAAAGATTTTGATTTTGTATTGAAAACGAAATTTGGATACCCTAAATGCGTCTCCTTTCAAAAAAAAATAATAATAATAAAAATAAATAAGAAAAATTTGTTTGCGAAATATATTTTTTAAGTAGCAAATAATTTTAACGATTTCCCTAATTAATTACTGTTGCAATTTAGGATTTATAGACAATAACTTATTTGAATGTCTTGTGATTTAAATTATGTGTAAGGTGTTCTAGACGATAAAGAAAATCTGGAAAAAAAATTAAAACAAATCGAGAAAATCTCCTGGTATGAACTAACATATAGAAAGTATTTGTTAAAATTTAAAAAAAAACAGTTCTTTATATTTAAAATTACTTTCTAATTTTTAAAGACATGGACTTCCATTTTCAACTGTTAAATATTTCCTGCTATCGTTCATTCACTCACAAAGAATGACAAAATTAAGTTTCTCACTTCCAAAATCGGGGTATTGCTTAAAAATGTATAAAACAAAAATGTTTATAACTTCAAATAAACGTGAAAAAAAGAAAGACCAACCTAAGAAAGACAAAAAGGAAGACATTGTTATGAACATAAATAATATTCATATAAACCAATCATATCTATATCCATGAAAAAAGGGAAATTTTAAGAACTTGACAACAAACATAAAATAGAATTTGTAAATAAGATGTTACTACTAATTTTCTATGGCTGCTTCCTAAGTCATCAAGGTATAAATTCCAAAATTTTAAGGTTTTTCTAAATTCAAAATATAATGTTAAACAGACAGCAGAGATTTTTTATGAGATAAGAATATCAAAGAGTTAAAAAATTTGCTAGAATTAATTATATGCCATACATAAGAATCAATGAATGTCTAAAAGATAGCATTGTTCGAGGATTTTCCGCAGGAAAAGGTTTTTGAAAATTAAAAGGGTTGATTTTTAAAGAAATCTTAAAATATTAATCGTAAAATGAATATGAAATTTACGGCACAATGGCTTAAAAACAGATACTAAAAGATGTAAAATTTGCGCTAAAATATGGCTAGAGCATTCACAGTTTGCTATAACAAATATAATATTTTACGAACATCTCAGGAAAAAATAGCTGGGTAACTTTTAAATAGTTCATGTGAACTTTACCTTATCAGGAATAGTGATTTAACTTATGGCTATGCACAGTGTCTCATTTAGCCAAATAAAAACAATAAAAATTCGAAAATAAAAGATAAGTAATTGAAGTAATTTTTTTCGTATTTACTGGTAAATATGTCATATGTTATGAAAAAAAAAATACTTAGAATATTGAAAAGTGTCTATATATAAACTTAAAAAAATTTAAGCTTTATTTAAATTTTTTGTGAAGAAGCATATTAAATTTTACTGCATATATCTCAGTAAATATTGCAGATATTGATATGATTTTTTGGTATATAATAATAAATGTATCCAAAGTATTTTATTATAAATTTTTTCGTAAAAAATCAATACAGAAGCTACTTTTTTTAAATCCTAATATTGAAAAATATATATTTTTTAGCAATTCTATTGCAATGGACTAGAACAAAAAGTTCCATCCAGTTACAATTTCAAGATTAATATATAAAAAAACACATCCATAAAATTATATTTGAGAATATTGGATTCGACGTTTTTCGACTTTTTAAATTATTAGACATATAATAGTAATAATAATAATAATAATAATAATAATAATAATAATAATTATTATTATTATTATTATTATTATTATTATTATTATTATTATTATTATAATTATTATTGTTATAATTCAAATTAATTTCAAAACTTTAAAATAATGGCTAAAAATATGCAAATAGTACATTAAGGTAGGTGTGGTTAGGTCCTGCCACGTGTACCTTAAACTGGCTAAAAATATGCAAATAGTACATTAAGGTAGATGTGGTTAGGTCCTGCCACGTCTACCTTAAACTGATTCTTTTTTAAATAAGATGTATACTAAATATAATTTCCTCAATAGTTCGATTTATTTCAACTATTTAAGAGAATTTTTCTTTAATTTTCATTGCATATAGTAAGTTACAACCCAGCAAAAAATTTTTTGCTCTCAGTAATGGCAACTACTTATCAAAGTAATTTCTTGGTAATGAGGCGTCATTATTATTTGCCTACTCTATATTACATAAATAAGTTCTAAATAGTATAATAGCACAGTAATATTGCAACCACGTGGATCAGTTGACTAGAACGTTGGATTAACAACCAGAATGTTGTTGGTTCAGCCCCACTCTTATGATGTTAGTTTCTTAACAAAATGTTTAAAAAAATATTTTATACTAAAAAACTTTATGTGACTTAGAAAATTAAGTGCGAGATGGTGTAAGGAGTAAGACGTTAGTCATTAAAAACGAATGGTTAATTTGTGCTCAAGTTCAAATCTATCTGACGGCAAAAAGAAAAATTAAATTTTTACTTTAGTTTAGGTACATATTTTTGAGTACCCCTAGAGTCTAAAAATAATAACATAAATTTGTGGACAACTCGAACAAAAGTAACTAGTTATTCAGGCAAAAAATAAGTAGGTTATTTTTGTTTCCAATTATACCTGCTAGCTTACCAGGAAAGTAAAGCTTTTGTTAGGTTAAGACTCGCATAATTAATTTCCATTTTAAAGACCTAAAAATTTGTGTGAATTTAGAGTTAGTAAGAACATTTTGTAGACATTAATTAAATCAATTCTCTGGATAATTTATCATCGTTTGGAAAATAACAAATTGTAAGATAACATTTTTTCTTCTAATAATGAAATATGTTTATGCAAGACTACTTTACAATTTTTTACTTAAATAAAAGATTTGTTTTATAATTTTTTTACACCTTTCAACTTTTTAGGAGAACACAACTTTAGTTCAAGTAGTAGTTTTTTTCGAACATTTTATAATAATTTTTGCCTAGCAATCATAATATATACATAAGCCTACAAACATATTTTTGTTTCTGTTTCTAGTTAGAAAACAAATTTCCATAAATTAAAATGACAAAAGTAAAAGACAGAGTTATGTCAGGTCAACAGTAAAATCGCAATAAGTATAAAAAGGACTTTTATACATTTAAATAGAAGGAAAGCAAAAACGCAAATAAAAAGTATTTTAATTTTCAACGTATAAAACTTCAATTGAATACGAGTAGATTTGTTAGCAAGGAAATTCAAAAGATTAAGTAAAAATATCAGAAGTTGTGGCTTCAAAGGTATTTGAAATAATCAAAATAAATACAGAGCTTATTAGAGAACAAAAGCCTAAAAAGTATAGGTACATAAAATTTCAGATTTCAGCATAACTTAAATACAAAACAATAACTTTTGGTTCAAATTTATCGGACTTTTTTAAAAGTATCTTAAAAATTAAATTTTTTAAATAATTTATGATTCTCTATTTCTTTAAGATTTAATTTATATGTTACACACATTAAGAATTCCAAACATTAAAAAAAAAAAAAAAAATTAAATATTTTCTGCCAATTTGATGGTATTAAAATTAAACCGACTAATTGTGTGTTTAAAAGTATATATTAATATAAGGCTTCATATTTGTTTGTTTCACTATCTGTCAAAAATTCTTGAGAAGTTAACAAAACAAAACATTTGCAATATAATACTTGAAAAATGCGCTTACACATATACTTTTTTAATTCATACACCGTCTTTTACACAACCCAGCAAGCATTAATAAATTAAACTGATTTTGGTTTAATTGAAAATAGTTGTTCAACCAAAAAGGGAGAATTATTGAACGTACATGTACGTACACGTAAATTAAAGAAAACTAATTTCTAAAGTATCATATTTCTATATTTTTAATATCAAATATTTGCTGGGAAATCATGTAAACATATTCATATAGAAATAATAACAAATTCAAGGTCTTAATATTTTTCTTTTTTTGTTGTATTTTTTGTTTAAATAAAATGCTTTTTGTTGTTGCAGCTATATATCATTTATTCAACGAACATTGTAAGGAATTTAATAGGTAACTAATATCATGGCATACTTTTAGGGAGTTCTTAAAACATTAAAAATGAAGAGCTTAAATTTGTAATATGCATTTTTGTTTTTGCAGTGTAGTCACAACAATAATTTTACAATACAATTTAGTTTCTTACTAATAGCTACATTAATATATTTTATTTTAACTAAATTTAGATTTACTGAAAAATATTTTAACAAAAATTCTCTAGCATTTAATCCTAGATTTGTTGAAATATATTTCAACTCTAATAGTGAATTTTCCCCTTCCTTTATTATTTTTTAAAATTTTTGTTAAATTTTATTTTAAAACAATAAATATTCTTTAAACATTTCTTTGTTATTAAATTTTTTATCTTTTATTTCATAGAAAATGAAATTTGTAGCTAATTTTGTATGGTTTCAATAAAAACTGTTTTTTTTTTATTTTAAATTCACTCTCAATAACTCACTTCAATTATTGCATAATGAAAATGCAACAATGAATGAGTTTTTTAAATAGCTGGTTGTATGTCAGTCTGTCTGTTTGGCGGTGGCTACTTTACGAAAGTAATAATAATTATAATCATCACCATAATCAACATCATGATTGCATAAAATACTCATTGTACATGCATATATAAATTTATTATTTTGTTGCTGTTAAACATTATTAAGTACAATTTGAGTTGAGAAATATAAAAGATTTTTTTATTTTCATATGATTTTATAGAAAGATTGTGAATGTTTTTCTCCGTTTGTTAAATTAAGATAACGTAAGTGGTATTCACTTACAGTTAAAGAGATCTGACATTATTTTGGTTTAACATTATGTCGTATCAAATCTTTATGACACTTATATACAAATATACAAAAATGTCATATCCTTGAACCAGGATAGAGATATTTTGTGGTTTATAAAAATTTTAATATTGGCCAGCATTCATGAAGTGAAGTTTTGAAGTGACTACCTCTAATATCTCATTAGTTAGTTGAAGTACAAACATATGAAACCGTTAATTGCTAAAGTAGATGAATGTTTAACATTGTTAATGTTGGCGGTAGCTAAAACCAAAATAAAATATAAAAAAAAGGAAATAAACAAAAGTGAAATATTTAAAAACATTAAAAAAAAACATGAAAACACATAATAAAAATAAATAAACTACTATGCAACATAATTATAACTTGTAAAAAATAAGAAATGAAAAATAAATTTCAAAAAAGGAAAGTAACATTTATATGTGCATAAATGTTGCACAAGAAATATTATAATGAAAATAAGTACAAAAAGTAAGTTTGTAAATAAAAATATATAAAACTACAAAATTCACAATCATTCTCATGTTTCCAGGGAAATAAAAAAATTCATAATTGAATTTAATAAAAATAAATATTTAGCATAAAACAAAAGAGTTTCGCAACTAAAAGATTGACTTAGAGAAAAAGAAAGAAACACAGACATATACTAGTACTTATAACACTTTTTGTTTATAATTTACAAAATGAAATAAAATTTTTTAAACTTTCATTCAATATACATTTATGCTTACATGTGTATAAATAAATGTATAGAGTGATTCATTTAGAGCCTTTTTTAAATTTTAAATAAAACACTTAAAAAAGAATTTAATGTCGGAATAGTTACTATGATCCAAAAGAACACTCTTTGACATTTACTTTTTAAAATTAACTAATTAAAATCTCTAAAATTCGATCACACTTTCAAGTATTGGTACCGTTATCTCGCAAATTATAATATTGGCTTCGAATAATATTGGCTTCGAAGTTTTAAATCGTAGCTGGCTTATAGATGACGACTTTTGACTTCACATAACCACCAAGGTAATATTGCGGGGTGTGATATCATACGATCTAGGCGGCAAGTTGACAGGTCCGGAGCACGAAATTCGCTGCTCATCACCACAGACGCAATACTCCCCTCAAAGTGTGATCAAAAATTTAACTTTCCCAATAAACCACCTACAGCGAGTCGCGTCAACATTTGAATGAAATTATCTCTAAAAAGTAAATGTCAGAGAATGTTATTTTCGGATCAGAATAAATATTCCGATATCCAATTCTTTTTTAAGTATTTTATTTAAAATTTAAAAAAGGGTCTAAATGGATCACCCTTTATTATAAAGAAGAAAGAAGTTTTTGTTCACAACATAAAAATTGCAGAAAAAAAGTAAAAAAGCACGTACAAATTGCATTTAATATTCTTCTCTGTTTTCACAAAAAAAAAAAAAAAAAAAAAAAAAAAAATAATAATAAAAATAATAATAATAATAATAATAATAATAATAATGATAAAAAATAAATAAATAAAAAAAATAGAGTCACTTATAGTTTCCAGATAAATTCTCATGTGACATTCACCAGCCTTCCTCTACATTGTATCATACTCTGTCCCTCCTTTAACCCTGTATACAACTAAATACATATATAAAGTGTAACGACAAACAAAATTAATGAAATTTTTGCAAACTATTAAATTGAAAAGTTTTTAATATTTTGAGTTGTTCTACAATAGTTTTCTTTTCATATTTTTGGGTGTTTCTTTACATTTCAGTTCCTATTTTTTCATTTTTAATATGTATAGATAGTTTATGGGTTAGCAAAAAAAAAGACTTATGTGTATGTTTCATATGAGTTAAGAATATGTGCAACATACTTTTTTAGAGTTTATTCTATGAAAACAATCTGGCAATACTTTCAACTTAAAGTTTATTGTTTTCACATATTTTTTAATACACAAGAAAACCTTAAAAGTAAAATATACACACTCAAGACACAACAGAGATAACCCAGTAACCAAAAAATTGGTTGATCAGTTATTTATTTTTCAACCAAACTACCGAGGACAATTATTACTACAATGAAACAATGAAACATAATCGCGAAATATGGATTATTTCTGTTCAGATATCGTCCCAAACAAATTACATTTTGATTACTTAATTTATTAACATAAATCTATGTTTATTTTGTATACTTGTAGAATTTTTCTTCCCTTCAAGAATCCATAAACGTATACAAATCACTCAAAGAGAACGGAATCACCAGTAATAGCAAAGTTGCACCCGTGCCAACTGTAGCATGCTGACGACGACGTCGCTATATTCTTAGAAGAAAATATTTACAAATTATTACCATATAAGTTTTATTTTATGTTCATTATATTTAATCATGTATTTTGTTGTTAAATATGGCAAACAAAAAAAAAGAAGAAAAAAGTAAAATTATGTACGAATTTTTTGTTTCCACACAACTATGTAACATGTGATACGTATGTATGTAACTACCACACAAGTTTACACTCCGCTTTACAATAAGCTGGGGAATTTCTGTTTAGCTTTCTTTAAGCATCTCTCTCTGTCTCTATGTCATGATACTATTAGTCGTACATCAACATGTACGCAAAAGTTGGCAACAAATGTACTGCACTCTACATGGTAAAAGTTGCTACTCAAGTTACTTTTACAAAAAAGAAATACAAACGTATGTACATACTTAAATATAAATAGTAATATAAACAATTCTTGTATGTGAACTTCTATATAAATTTTCGATTTGAAAAGACATTATTCTACTTTTTTCTTATTCCTCATTTCAAATAAGCATACGTTTGCATTTTTCTAATATATGCAACATTAGGTTACAATGTTATACGTATGTATGTATGCATGAATGTTTGTATGTATGTATATATATTAGACTGCTCCTAAAAAGCCGAATTTCGAATTTCGACCTAGGATTATTCGTTTTTATGTAGAAATATAGTGTACAAAATATTAGAGTGATCGGATGTCACTAACACGTGCTGCATCGACACCGAGGTTTGTAGGGTACATTTATATGGGAAAATTTTGACTTTTTCACAGTTTTTTGAAAAAATTCGCTAATATCAAATCCTTTTTGCAATTTGATGTAAAGGAACCGTAATCTAGATATAATTATCTATCAAACAAGATAAAAAAAGTTAAAGTCGGTTAGAAAATATTAAAATTATTAGAAATTCTCCAGATCATTAGCATATTTTCGAACATTTCTGTAAGTTTGACCTTCTTCTTTAAGGGTTAACATTGTTAAAATGCGTTAAAGATTTCGGAATGTATTTTCTATAATCTGCATTATTCTGCTATGTTATAATTTTGAATAATCTGTATTACTAGTTGAAAACAATTGACTCCACAACACAAAAATCACCAAAAAATTCCTTTTTGTCCAAATCTGCAAAATTCAAATCTAAGGTGCAGCGAATTTATAAGAGACATTGACCTATTTTTACTTTTTGTAGTATTGTCTGTAAAACAGCATAAAGCTTTCCTGATTTTGTTTTTTTTTTTTTTTTTGAAATTTGTTTAACAAAATTTTGAAAAATTGAAATTGATGATTTGAAATACGCAATAAAAATCAACGTTTTTAATAAGACATGCAAATGGGATTATATTATCCTGCAGGATTCACAGTTTTTTCAGTAATTAAGATACCATTTTATTTCAACATTTTTAAAAAAATTAAAAATTTATCTTTACGTTGCTTACACAAGTGTTCGAAAACGTTTTAATGGTCTGCAGAATTTCTAATAACTTTAATATTTACTAACCGACTTTAACTTTGTTATCTTGTTTGATAGATAATTATGTCTAGATTACAGTTTCTTTACATTAAAATGCAAAAAAGAGTTCAAAAGTAAAAAATTGTTCCATATAATTGCAATCAAACATCAGTGCCAATGCGGCACGTATAATCCTAGGGGTAGTTACGGTAGAAATTCGAAAGTTGGCTTTTTAGGAACAGTCTAATGTACATATCTACATTTAGGTTATATACAATGTGACAACTATATGTTGTCTCTACAAACTTTAAAAGCACGTAAAGAAATGATAGGAAAATGAGCAGAACAAGAAGTATGTATGATGATGAACAAAATAATAAAAAATAATAATAATAATAACAACACTAACAATAATAAAAATATATTTAAGTAAATAAATAAATAAAAAACTTTTTATAAACATAATTATTTTTATACGAAAAGGTATTGCTTTTAAACACGCTAGACACGGAAATATTTGCTTTAAATTTATTTTTCTTTCCCTAACAATTTATCTTTAAAAGGAAGGCAGCTTCTTAAATTTTTGATACGAATTTGTTGGCAGGAACTATGCAAACACTATGCAAAATTTTTTGTTAGAAGCTGACTTTAAAAAGTTAAATTCTTTTAAAATATATTTTTTAATATATTTAATACATTCACCTAAATTAAGGCTGATTTATTATTAGAATTATGAAATATTTTCCATGATGATCTTCATAAAGTAAAAAATTTAATACAGTTGTTAAAAATTCCCTTCCCTCGGTATTACAATTTTATATCATTAGCTAAAATGAAAATAAAAGACTATTTTTATGAAATTTGAATGGCTTCAGTGCAAATCGATTTTTTAACCAACCAACAGTTTAAATTAAGTTTATTCCGTTTTTCCTATATTAACACAAACATACAGTAAACTTTTGTTAACAGTGAAACTACGAACTGAAAATATTGAAACTACATTGAGACTGAACAAATACTTATTTAATTAAATAAGTATAATTACAAATTTTATTAATTTTTTTTTTTTTTTTTTATTTAAAATCAAAAAGACATCATATGATCATTCTTATTATAAAGACACCCATACATATTCCTCAAATTTTGTAAATAAATATTTTATTCTTCCAGCCAAGATCTAATTGTAATTGTGGCACCACCCTGTATTTTGTTTATTATTTTCTTTTCTCATTTATTTTTCTAATTTTAAAAGCAGATTATTATTCTTACTGAGTTGTTTCTTGCTATAACTGTTTTGCATTTTTTTAGAATTTATTAATTTACTTAAAAAAAAAAATCAAAAGAATAAACGCAAAATTATTAATACAAACAGCAAAACTTGTAAAAATAAAAAATCATATTAAAATTAGGTGTTTTGCATAAATATTTATACGAGAGGTGTGTAAGAATAGAGTCAGAATTTTAAATTGTTTAGTTTACAACCAGAAATACATAGAAGAAATAATTAAATGTTATTAATGTGTCACTTGACAAAGTTGCTACAAAGTAGTAGCAATATTAAAAAATAAACGCAGCCATTTAGGTTGACAATGGAATTTTTAAAATATTTAGCAGAGATATTCTTTGGATCCCGTTAAGGTTTAAAGATGATATCTTGCATTTTCAGTATATAGTCTCATTAAAAATTTCTGCATTATCTTAGCGAGGTCTTAAAATATTTTTTGTTTAGCCCTCAGTCATCAATGAATATTTGTAAAAAATTAAAAAATTTAGGGAGAAAATGATCCCTTCTCATAATCATAAATGATATTTGTAAACATTTTTTTCTTTTTGCCTTAAAGGCTTAGATGTGTCGATTTTCACTTAAGTCCTTCTGATCCTGCCTATATATTCTTTTGTTTTGTTTTGTGGGACATAATCGTCAGAAATAAAACAGAACAAACCTACATTTGTCTATATAAAGTATTGTTTATTTTATATTTTAATTATGCAATTAACAAAAGAAACAAAAAATAATATAATTTATTGAAGTTCAAGTAAAATTAATAAAAATGCAATAAAATAATACAGATCCGAATTCTTTCCATTATTAAAATCATTAAATGATTTTTCTTTTTTTTTTTATAAATGCTAGAGATTCTCTAAGTACTAGGATATTCATTCGAATAATGTTCGTTCGATTACAGATAATTATTCGAAAAATTTAAAAATGGTATTTTTTGAATAATAAATAATTCGAATATTTTTATGTCGAATATTCATATAAAATGAATATTTTTATTTTTATTTTTTTATTTATGTGATTTTGTTAGATTATTTACAAAAAAAAAATCTAAAAATGTTTTCAAAATCAAATTTTATAAGAACAAAATCCAAAAACAAAAAATCCTCTCATTAAAATTTTATTTTTTTTTATTGCTAAATTAATATCTGAGGACATTTTACAGGTTAGCGTAATTTACAGTTTTTTTTTTTTAATCGGAAAAGACTGATTATTTATATCAATACACGTCATTCTACGATTGTTTGCTTTGGAAATATAGTTTAAAGAAAATTGTTTTTTTATAGTATTTGCTCATTTTAAACTTTTATGTTTGAAAGCAACGGAAAGAAAAGGAAGCAGGTTAAAAAAAATTGTTCGTTTTTTTCCACATTTTTTGAAGTTTCACAATAAAAATTTAAATGTGTAAACGTAGAAGAGTTATCCAAGCAACTTCAAATCAAAATATTATAAAAAACGCTGTAAATCGGTCCTTTCAAATGTTGTGGATTTTTTTAACTTGTAGAAAAATGATAATCTTAAATAGAATTAATATCTTGAATGAAGAAGATGAGCAAAATTTGATGACTTTTGTAAAAAAAAATGGACTATTTCTAAATCTTTCTTGGAATGGGTGACAAATATTTACATTTATATTGAGAATGCTTCTTTAATTTGTTAACTTTTAATTTGTTATTATTTCTTTACAATAACATTTTTAAAGTAACTTACAAAATCATAAATGTTTTACTTTGTTATTTTTTTTTTTTTTTTTTTTTTTATTCGAATAATTTTAAAAACGCGATCGAATAATTCTATTCTATCATTCAAATTTTTAAGGTTTAATTGAAAGCTTAGAGTAAACACAACTCTTTTACATATTTATTTGTTAGCATAAAATATTAATATCTCCTAAACGTTGGGGTATGAGGAAAATACGGGCAAATTGTTAGAAAAAATAATAAAATTCTATAAACATGCGTTATTGTGTCTGAATGTGTACAGCCTTAGTGATTTGTGATTTTCCTTAGAATACTGTTACTTTTAAAACTCAAGTCGTTATCTGACTTTAACTCTAAACAACAATTTCACTTACTCGCACCACTCACTTCTAGAAGCCAGGAGAAACCTTTCAAAGCTACATTTCAACAAAATGGTATACGGCAACGTTGAAACTAAAAGCTTTAGTAGAAATTCTAAAAAAAAAAACATTATTATACATATATTTTTTTTTTTTTTTTTTCAAATACAAGTCACGTTTTGTTGCTACACAAAAAAAAATAAAAAAAATAAAATATTAAAGTAAAATAAGGGCGTATTTACAGCATGTGTTTTCTGCGCCATTTGTACGTATTGCAGTTAAGGATTGTTTGGTTCTGGTTTTCTAATTTTTTTATATCCACCATCAAAAATGATGGGGGTATGTTGTGTTTGTCATTCCGTCTGTAACATGTCGAAATAATCATATAATACCCCATAAAGTACATATATTGAAAGCCTCTTCCTCATAAAACACAACTTTTCAGGAGAGCAAAAAAAAATTTTTATTTTTTTATTATTTTGTAAGTATTCAAAAAGTGTTCTTTCATAATATTTATTTAAAACCACGACAAAATCCTACATATAATTTGTTATTAATATTTTACAATATTGGAAATTTTAAATTAAAATTTTTGAATTGCATAGTTTAAAAGTGCAAAGCCCTTTTGCACTTTTAAACTATTCAATGTGTATAAATAAAGAAACGACATAGAGGATTTTGCATTGTAAAAAATACATTTAATTATCATTTAATGTATGATTTTTAAAGTTTTTAAATTAGTTAGTAATTTAAAAAATCTACAAAATTCAAATAGGCTACTTTATTTTCGGATCGGAGCAGAGAGAATGTTACCCCATACATAAAAAAATAATAACTATTATTGGAGTAAAAATTATTTATCGCTTAAATGAAAAACTATTAGAGTAAGATTTTTAAAATAGTGTGGGAATAATTTTCCTATCAAGTTCTACAATTGATATGAAAATAGGTAGCTTTACAGTATGTATATATAATATTATATATCTAAAGAACTATTCTACCGATTTATATATACATATATATATATATATATATATATATATATATATATATATATATATATATCCAGATTCATTTCAGCATGTACAAGTTAGTGAGAATTGATATATGTTATATTTAAATAATCAAAGAGTAAAATAATTATTCAGAGAGATAAAGGGTTTTGCAATTAAAAATAAAAATAAAATATTTATTTTGTAAGATAGAGGGACACAAAAACGTTGATAAAGTTGGAAAAGCTATGAATTTTTATTTGAATTTTATATCATAGATGTGCGTTGTTATAGGGAATATAATGGCATCAAAAACACAGTTTTATGAAATTATTATATTATATACAGGATTTTAAATATAGTCCCTCGTTATATTCTGAGTCCTCGTGAAAATCTAAGACTGTCTGTTGAAAACAGGATAGGGATTGGGGCGGACACCCTAAGGAACGAAATTTGGCTCAAATTATTCGTCTTATATATATATATATTCAGATGGAGAGTGTATAGATTCGGCACAGCTGAATATAAGATTTTCACTTGTTTCAGCTGATGTTTTTTTTTTCTTTTGTTTTAAATGTGCTGTTATTTTTGTAGGGATTTTATGCTGAATATTTTGTTTTTATTTAAAGTTGATTGTGCTAAATTGTGGCTTTTTCATTTGTGGCCACTATATTCGTGTGTTTGTGTATATTTTTCTCTTTTTTGTTTCAATGTTGCTAGTTTTATTGTTATTATTATTTGTTGTTAGTGTTGAGGGCTTTGTTTTAAAAGGACTTAAGTTTCAATTTGAAAAGAAAAGAACAGTAAAACTGTGACAGTAATTTGACAGATAATTTGAGATTTTACTTTAGAAAAATGTGTGAACCATAAAGTTTTTTTGTACATTCCACATTACTATGTATAGAGTATTGTCAAGAATAATAAGTAAAATTAGCTAAATTGAACTTTAGGTATTACTACCAGATTCGTGTGTTTAGGTGAAAGTACGGCTTCAATTCTGCATTCGTTTGTAGCGAAAACGTTTGCAAATTATTGTTATAATACTCTTAATTTGAAGATAACATTTTTGGTGTATCTAACCTCTTCACATACTTAAAATGGTTTCAAGCTCTTGACACATTCAAATGTTTATATATTATTTATTAACAATTGTTACTTAAGTTCTTATTTGCTCTACCATTTAAATTGCATATTCGAACACATGTGTAAGTGCATGTTTCAGTGTGTATGTGTTTCTGTCAAAATGGTGTTGTATGCATGTTTGTTGTTTATGATTGTTTATTCCACCATTTACAACAAGCAACAGCAACAGCAGCAACTACAACAAAAACTGCAGAAAAAGTGTATGCACAGTTTAGTTTAGAATATTAGAAAGGAATAAAACAGACAGCAAGCTGAAAAAATGTTAGTCTTGTTATGCATACGAATGAAAATTTTAAACGAAACGTTTATTGATGTTTATTTTATTTATTTCCTTTGGCTTTTTTGTTGTTGCTGGTGTTGTACTATTTTATACGGTTTTCAATTTCTCTCACCGCTTACCAGGCAACTAAAAGTTGGTGTATTAGTTGAGCATATTAAAACAAAATAATTTATTTTTTGCTGCTCATCGTTTACAGCAGCAGCAACAAAAAAGTCTGAATGTGTGTTTGTGTGTAGTAGTTGATGTTGAAAAATTTGTTTATTTAAAAATTTACCACCGCCATTACATACACAGCAACAAATTGAATGATGGTTGAATGTTTATTAAATTTTTCATAAAAAATTGTATTTTGTTAGTGAAATTTTCTGAGAATTTTTCAGTTTTTTATTTTTGTTTTTCTTTTTCTCTTTGGGATTGTAATTATTTTTTTTTAACAAACAGAAAAAGTACCTAGCAGAAAAACAAGGAAAATTTAAATTTTTTTATAAAAAAAGATAAATAAATATAGCAATTAAGCAAACTTCTATCTTTAATTTTAAATTTAAGTTAGCCTGAAAT
The DNA here is from genome assembly GCA_932274085.1 of Protocalliphora azurea. Taxonomy (NCBI): domain Eukaryota; kingdom Metazoa; phylum Arthropoda; class Insecta; order Diptera; family Calliphoridae; genus Protocalliphora; species Protocalliphora azurea. The sequence goes on from OW026520.1 coordinate 81,737,065, forward strand.
TATGCAAAGTTAAAGGTTTCAATTTAATTTAATTCAGAGATACATACATACACACATACATATATTCTGGGTCCTCGTAAAAATCTAAGACGATCTAGCTATGTCCGTCCGTCTATCTCTCTGTTGAAAATACGGGGCGGGCCACTTAGGGGGATGAAATTTTTCCCAAATTTTCTGCCGACATCTCTTATACAAAATCGTGTACTCGAACGAAATTTTGTAGAACTACTTCAAGGATACATATCTATATAAAAATCTTGCATAACAAGACTTAAAAATGTGCATGATTCGTCCATCTCCTATATAATGTTAAATTAAGGTGGCAGAAAAAGTTACAGGTGGTGGGTATATAGATTCCTACTTTTTTTTTTTATAAACTTATCTTTTTGTTTTCATTTACTAAGTACTGTTCAGCCTTTTTTTCCAAAACACCCATTTTCCTTTGATCGAAGAGCAACACAGTATAAACTTTTACTATTAAAAAAAAATAGAAAAACTAAGTTTTTCTTATTTTTCCTCGTATTTTTATATTTACAGTCGTTTGCATAAAATCCATATGAAAACAATAACATATTTAAAAAAAAAAAACAAAGAATGAAAATTGTTTGAAAACAAAACTAGTAGAAGAAATAATTACAAAAAAAACTTGCATAAAATTTATTAATTGGTTTCAGTTTCTCTTAGAAAACGAAAGTAGGTAGAATGAATGCGAATGAATAAAGCATAACGAGAATACAAATTTCTTTGCAATATTTACAGCATGTAAAGCATAAACAATGGTTTTGATGCATTAGAAGCAAAAAATGGAGAACTAAACTAAAACAGAAGTACAAAATTTTCTTATAGTTTACATTACTTAAATGTGCAACATCAGCAGTGGCATCATCATTCTCCTTAAACTTATCCTCATCACAACAACAATATTATCAGGCGGGAGGGCGAACACAGTAGCAGCTTTATAATGAATTCACTTTGATTTAATCATTGTTTACATTCTAAAAAACACTAAGTTTTCTTTATTTTTGGCAGTTGGTGGTTGCTACTGATGCAAAAGGAACTAAAGTGCAATAGCAACAGCAACAACAGGAACAAAAACATTATTACAACCAAGAAATTTTATCAATTGCTTTGAAATAATAAAGTTTAGAACTACTAAGTAGTATTCGTAGTATAATATATTTACATAAACTATAGTTTGTTAACTTTTTAATACATACTCCTTTGCCATTCCTAACCACTTAAGTACCACTTTATTCTTCCTACTGAATGTATAAGGAAATCCACTAACAATAAAAGGAAAATAACTGTGGATTGCATTTATCGTTGTTGATTATTAAAAGGAAATATTTAGATAAAAAATTGAATTGAAATACCATCTGATTTAATTACATGATAGTCTTTTAAAAGACGGACAGACTGATGTTGAAGACATTGAATTTCGGAATTCTTCAACTTAAAAACAATTAGTGTCATCTAAAACCAGTTGAAATTGTTTTAAAAGTCCTTCTTTAATTGGGTGATATTTATGAATAACTTAAAGTGATTTTTTAATAATAAATTGCATATTTTACTTACAACTTATCACGAGTATATTCAGAATTTTTGTTGACAGCATTAGGATTTTACACTTACCTAAAAAGAAAATAAAAATGCGAAATTATTAAACTATTGAATTACACCTTTAATAAAAAATAATAAAATAAATTTTGAAATCTCTTAAAGTTGATTTGATTTTTATTAACAAGAAATTTCTCTGTTTAAACATTTTGGTCCTTCAAACCTAATTTGGGTTTATGTTTTATTTGTATCTACATTAAGCAACAATCATTTAGGAAGAGATATCGGAATTTTGGAGACTTATCCGAAGACCTATAGGTTCTAAATAATATATAAATTCTGTTTATGAAAAATTTATGGAAAGTCTCCCAACATAAAACATTATTGATCAAAAAAACATTTTTGCATCGTTGTAAAAATCAAAAACTCAAAAAAAAAATGTATATTAAATTTTTTTTTTTTTTTTTTTTAATATTTACATAGAAAACATTTCTTTATTTCTGGAAGGTATTTTAACATCAACTGTACGAACTGAACATACACAGATAAAAAGTCACCAATTATCAAATATATTAGTAAATAATTCATTCAATTAAAAACTTTTTGTTTTTAATTTGTGCCTCTCACCAAAATGATTACATCAATTACTAAAAACTAAAAAATTAAAAACAGAAAATTTTTTCTAATTAAAAAATTTATCAAATCAATCATGTAGATGATTGAATGAATTAAAAATTTAACTGTGAAATTAAGTTTTACTTATATTTTATTTTTATTTTATATTTACTTAAATATATTTATTCAATTTGGATGCAAAATTAAACAACTGTGTTAATTGAAAAAAAATTCCCGTATATCTTTTCTGTGTACAAATTTATTATCAAACTTTTTTGATAGAAAACAAAATTATTTTCATAAATATTATAAAATTGTACATAACGATAATTTTAGAAATTTTTCGAAAATTTTAATTCATTTTTATTGTATCTAATCGCGGAATCTAAATAAAAATAGTATAGGCACATATATTACAATAAATGCATTAAAATGTTAATTTTCCAGGAAAAATCTGAAAAAAAGAATGTCTGAAATTATCCGCAATTTTAAAACCCATTTTATCATTTTTATAGTAGAGCAAAAAAAATCATTGCTCTGTCTCCGATGCATTGGAATTCGTGACTGAAAATCATTAAATATTAAAAATTTTACTAAGAAAACTTCAAACATTTTTCACAAAAACATAAAAGAAAATTCAAATGATTTTGTTCAAGCCTTCTTGATTATTTTTAACATTTTTAATATTTAGGAAATTAGTTTTAAATATTATGAACTAAAATTAATGAAACGAGTCATAACCGAGGTTTTGAGTAAGGGCATATTCTTCTAAAGTAGATGTCAATTTTTAAAAACTTCGAATATATGTACCGATATATACCTAGTTGTCATATCCAGGTAATAAATACATATTTTCCACGTTATATTTTTATCCAAAGCTTAATTTCTTTTTTACTTCTCAAACAATAAAAGTATCAACATTCTTAAGCGCATATTTTTTATCTTTATTATTATCAGTTATTATTATACTTTATTGTCTTCTTCAAACAAACGCACACATGCGTATGTAGAAGTATAAAAAATACACATTTTAATAAAATGTTTAAATCATTATGGTATACTATATTCTACGAACATACAAATTTACATATAACTTAAGTATGTATATATGCTTGAAGTATCTAGAATGTATGTCGACATATCCAAATCTTAAGTAAATAGTTGTAATCTTAATAATCAAAACAAAAAAAAAAATCTTAATACAATAGAGAACTGCTTGTTGGCATATTCCATAATAAATAAATGAAAATGTATAGAAGATGCAAACAAGAAAAAAAACTGCTAATGTATAGAAAAAGTGCGAGTATTCTACTTGAAAACGTTTTAACTTTTGTAGAACAATTATTAGTACTCTGAACTATCTGGCCTGGTGTTTTTTTCTCCTACTGTTTGTGGTTGTTGTTGCTGTTTCTATCTTTATTAAAATTATAACTTCATCTATGAATACACGCATATGTATGTAAGTATGTACGTATGTATGTATGTATGTATGTATGTATGTATGTATTTATTGCCGTAATTTACATTCAATGGTGAAAATTTTTTCAAGGTACTTCTACACATACATATCTACGTGCCATCAATGGATTAGCAGTGATTCTTAAATGCTTAATTTTTTTTTATGGCAGACTGAAATTCCAATATTTCGATGAGCATTTTTGCTGGAATTTTTGAAAATTGCATCGAATAAAATTGCATTGCAGTTTAATTCAGTAGTGGTAACCTCGGAAAAGAAAATTTAAATTCAAGTCAAATTCATTTCGCTTGAAAATTTTAAAATTATTCAATCATAATATCACCAACTTTGAAAAGAAAAAGGAATTATCTCGATAGCTTTAATTTTCTGAAATTTAAACTGGAATTTTATTTTCTTATGTTTCGTAATTCTCACATTTCATATTTTCATATTTCACCTAAAGGTATGCGATCAATGTAGGGAGAAAAATCATAAGAAATCCGAAAATATTATGGTGTGGAAAATTTCCCAAATGTAACTTAATTGGAAACTCAATTCTGAGATAAACCAACTAAATTATGATTTTTAACAGATTCGTAGAGAGCAAAAAAAAAACGATACTTTGGCTTTTTTGTGTATCTATGAATTCACATCTGTTCCGATGACCATGTTGCATCATGTGTGTGCTGTGATATTGTATGTAAAACATACACATTTAGGTAAGCATGTAGGTATGAGGATATGTGCAGTATTTTTTTATTTGTTGCTCTTAAAGTATTTAGTTGTTTAAATAACATGATGGCATTATTATGGCTTGTTTTAGGTGGACTCTTAATACTATTTTGCTTTGTTTCCGTACACACACTCGACTCCTTTTATTTTTATTTTAGATTAGATAGGAGTAAAATCATCATGAATATAACAAAATAAAAACAAAACAAAAACGAGTACTTTGATTCTCTCATAATGACAAAAATGTATTGTTTATGATAATGGCAATTTTGCTATATATACACACAGAAGCATATGTTTGAACGTTTGAAAATTTGTGCATATTTACATCTTATATGTAATGAATTTTTACATTTTATCAGTAAAAATTCTTTGTATGTGTGGACATGTTATAGAATTTTCTGCTTTAAGCTCTATTGCCTTGATGTGAATAATAAAATACAAAGACAACAACACCAGTATCTAAAGCAGTGTCAGCAATAACATAAGTAAACAATATACATACATATATACTTACTACCTATCTTACAGTGATGGTATGAGAGTGTTAAAGTATAATTTACATGTCCGTTATAGAGTAGAAAAAGAAGATAAAATAAAATAAGTAAGGTTCTTATATTTCAAACAATTTCCGGTCTACAGTCCTGCTTCGTTGGTTGGTTTAATATTTAGCAATTTGGTTTTATATTTCTTCTAGTGACCCAAGTAAAACTTGAGGGTAAAGACCCAGTTAGTTTAAAATATAAAAATGTTTTAATTATATATTTTTATAAATATTGTTCTGATAACAAAAACCAGCAAAAAACTTCAAGCACCGGTCGCGATTTCTAAAACGATTTTCAACAGTTTTTTTAATATTTTTAGTTTTATGTCGTTTATATACAGTTCGAAACATTTAAATGGTACAAGTTAAGAAATTCGTTTGGATTACAAATACCTTATTTTTCGTGAGTTTTCACTTAAATAAGAAAAGCATTACGATATGGCCAATCATATGAAAAAAAATACTTAAAACTTGTCGATTATCGAATTAAACATATTCTGTGACAAATTGCTTCGAAATGATTCTTCATTAAAACCTGCTTCAAAAATTAAATTAATTACTTTGTTTATATATAGATATATCGCGGTTTAACAGACATAGGACCAGCAAACGATTTCATATCAAAGACAACACAACAAAACAGGCAAAACTTATGTAATTCGTTAGAAATTATAATATTTTTGATCCCTAAACAATAACACTAATATAAAAATTTCACCGCGATTGCTACGCAAACTTATTTAACGATCGCCATTCAATGCTCTACAAGGCCTTGTAAAAAAGATATTACCCGAATGTGCGTACTTAAAAAAAAAAATAAAACTCGTAGGTTTTAATGAAATTTATAATAATTAAAATATATATATATAGTACAAATATTAGAGATTTTTTTTTTTTTAACATCCGAGAGCACAGAAAACGTTATTTTCTAATATTATTTAATTAATAACAAATTATAAGTTACTTGAATTATTTTTATAATTGAATAATTTGCTGAAAAATTAAGTTTTCTTATATGTATATTAAATTCATATTCTACACAGAAAAACCTGAAATATTATTTTAAGAATGAAAAATTCATATTCAATTATTATATTAATTAAAGCTCAAAAATTTTTATATACAATTACTCAAATCGTCACTTATTTTTTATTTACATTTTATTACTTAATTTATGCAATAAGAAAAATAATTGAAAGCTGATAAAATTTATTAGTAAAAAATATTAATATAAATAACAACAACGGCACAGCAAGAACAGTAAATGATGTTAACATTATGCAAGTTGTGATTAACATTAATGTAACTAACTACAGCAGTAAGGACAAGACCTTCAAATACAGGCCAATTTTTTAAAGTTATATAAAATAAGAGAGAGATTTGTAAAATTCTTAAAACCTAGATTAACAATTTATTTTTAATATAATGAAGTATCTCACGCCCTCTTTGTTATTAAAAGCTTCCGCCAATGTTTCTTATTTCGTCTTAATATTTATTTTTTTTTTTTTTCATAATATTTGCTCTTCTTCTTCTTTTAAACTTTTTCAATATGTACATCAATTATTAACTTATTATATATAATTAAATGGAACTTCACACCATTGTTTAAATGTTGAAATACGCGATTAAAAAGTCTTTGAAAACTATAAAATTTTTGCATGGTTTGTATTTTGAAACTTTTGTTTGTTTATATTTATTTTTTCGTAGTCTTCAGGTATCATAAGGGGAGAAGCACTTTAAATTTTCTCATGGAATTATAATTTTTTCTTTTTTGAATTTCTGTATAGTTTTTTTTTTTTTTTTTTTTTTTTGTTTAATGTGTAAATAAATAAAATTTAGATAAGATTGCATTATCTTATTGTTGGCTGAAAATTTTCAGTAATTAAATTCAAAGACTTAAATAATTGCAGTTTGTTGCCAAGAAAAGTTTTAAAAGTTTCAAGTTCACTTGAAAGTGCATGTTTAGGTAAATAATTATGAAAATAATTATGAGCAAATTATAAAAAGTGGTAAAGGCTCAGTTGTTGTTTAAAAGATAAAATGTTTGTTTTATTAAAGACATTTACAAATAAGTTCTCCACAAAATATAGGACTGGTTATTGAATTTTTTTGTTTTTATAAACTCTTTCTAGTCCAAAGATGAATAACATAATTTTGGCAAAAATTTTTTTAATTTTGTATAAAAAACATATTTTGTTTTAAATGCGGACATTGATGAAATTACTATAAAATATTTAATTCTTCTTCTTAAAACACATATTCTAAATATTTTTTAAGGCTCTTCCTTTTATCTCTAAATATTTCACACCTATTATTTTCTTTACAGTTAATTAAATCAATACAATTCTTGACATTTTCTATAAACGTAAACTCCATTAAATAAATCGAAATCTATTAAATGGAAATTCCATGACGGCTTTTTTCATAATTTAGAAGATTTTTTTATACAATTAGTTAACAACAGAAAGAGTAGATATTTAGAAAACACTACATGTAGCAATAACCAGATTGCAGCTACTATAAATAAACAACAACATGGAGAAAACAACCAGAATATAAATTTCTAAAAAAATCAACAACAACAAAAGCGAACTACCACATAAGCAAACAGACATTCATTAAGTCAGTCAGCCAGTTCATAAATACCAAAGAACTTAGTGCGTGTGTGCTTGACGCAATAAATGAATATGTTGCATATAAAAAAATTAAAAAACAAAAAAAAAAAAAAATATTCAAGGCAGATGTTTCTCAATATCTGACACTTATTGGAATACAACAGACAGTCAAAGGTATACATAAATGCCACAAGAAAGTGTTTAATTTGAATATAAAAAGGGCTGCCTCTTATGCAGCAAAAACAGCAACAATCTTTCTTCGAACAGCAAAAGGCAAACAGACAAAGACAAAAAAAGCTTTCATGTAAACGAAATGATCCTAAAAAGTTAATGGTTTTATGTTCAGGTTAATAATATACAAAAACAAACATGTACGAAGTATACACAAATATGTGTTTATATGTATAAGTATGTTTACCTTCAACATTTTGTTGATTGTATATCGAACTGGGAGCAGCATTTTTTTTTTTTTTTAAACAATAAAATTTTAAACTAAAATAAATAAAATATACACAAACAATTTTATTCGTTTAATGTAAATAATATAAAAAAACAAATATAGTTTTCTTACAACTTTTTTGTTGTAAACAACATTACCCTCAACACTATTCTGTTGTATTGATAAATTGAGTTAGTAGCCAGCCACATTTCATCTCAACAATAAAAATTGTTTCTTTATGATGATCTGATCTGAACTGAATTTTTTTCCTTTTGTTTCGTTTTTAAATGATGTGCCATTTAAAATCTATTATGACAAATTGTTATAAATTTTATAGTAAAATATTTACATAAAGTTTTTTAAAGAAACTAAATCCATAATAGACATCTTTATTACGGGAATAAAGCAGGAATGTTGAATAATTTATGGACCTTTTCAAAATAATCTAATGCTAACGGAAGTTAGTAACGAATTGGTGGAAACTGTGAATTCATTTGTTACAATTGGAAATACAGATTTCGATCGAAAATAATTTGAATGCATTCAACGCAAATTAAAACTTCGTAGATAAAATATGAGTAACTGTAATTAAAATCATGAGAAAAAATGTCTTTTTTCCATTAAAGTACATTCAGACTGAGAAAATATTTTAGGGAATAAGTCAGACTACTGAAAATTTTGTACTTTTTAGTTTGATGCTTTTAACTTTTAAATAAATATAGTATTCGCATTTTAAGCTTTAACCTACCAAAAAATTTGTTTATGTATTTTTACTAATTTCTTACTAAAGGTGTTACACATTTTTCTTTTAAATCCAAATTAAAAAAAAAAAAAAACAAAAAAAAAACGGAATTAAAAAAATATATTTGTTGATTTTCATTATTTTGTTTATAGTCACAAATACTTCTTCATTGCATTTTTTATTTGATTTAATACCTTAAAAAAAAGCAGCTGCTTTGAAAATATCTTAAAATAAAAAACAAAACAGAAGAAACAAAAAATTTGTAAATCTTTATTTGTGTGTTGCATAAAACAGCAAAGAGAATTTTTTAAGGGAATTTCTTATTAAAACAAAAACAAGAACAGCTAACGGATGGCTCTTCGTCCTTATGGCGAGTTTCAATTTGTTGTTAAAGGCAGGTGTAATTTAAGAGAATTTTTGTTGGCCTTGTATGGCGTTCAATTAAATAAATAAAAAAACAAGTAAGAAAAATATAGTCGGACTTGACCGATACCCAACACCATTCTGTACGTACATCAAAATTCGAGGAGGGACCAGTGGCCAATTGTTGGCCGATATTTGTATTAAGAGTATTGTATATTTCTAAGAAACGTACGGGTAAATAAGAACTGATTGCGATAAAATCTGGCGCTGTGATTTCTGATTATGTAAAACTTATTTGTGTCACATACTTGATGCTAACATTTGTGCAGAATTTATGCAAATTAACATTTAAACGTTTTTACGTTTTTGTGATTCGATATAGGATGCTTCATTTAAAAAAATTTTAATTATTAACATAATTGCATTATAGAAAAGTGCTAACTTAGGTCTGCACTTTTTACAAAAAGTTAATGTATTGACCAATAAATCAATTTATTAAAAAATATAAATATTTTATTTTTAAAACAATTCTTACACAACAGGTAAATATGCAGTACAATGTATGCATTGTGTGTAATTTTACACCGCAATGTTAGTATAAATATGGGTATTCACTTAGTGTTGTTAACTCCTCCCCCCTTTAAATGTCGGTGTGTCTCTGCTTCGAGCTTATTTTCTCGATTATGTCCTCCATTTCAGTAATGCTAGTTTTTTTACTTTTAGGTAGGCGACACATCAACCATAGCAAGATTAATATAAATATTGCTGTTACTATTATGGTCACCTCATAAATTACCACAGTTTTCTGTATTTCAGATATCAAATTATAATTTTCAGGTTTATTTTATGAAGATACGGCAACGTAATTTTTGTTTTATTGCTATTTTTTATAAAGTTTAATATTTTAAAAGAGTGAGGTTCCATTAATGCTTTCTGCTTCCATTAATGCTATCCGCGAATGTTATTAGAACCAGTATTTGTATTAAAAACATCACTTAAAGAAATTGACCCTTCAGATATTTTTTCTGTGGGTGTTTATGATCTGCTGATCGTGTTAAGCAGATCACAAATTCCCAAAAATTTACAAAGATTGGTCAATACTGGGTGCTTAATCATATAAAATATTACATTTTCTTTTTGAAAAACAATTACATTACTAGATTTCAAAATATTATTAAAGCTAATAGATATCTCTCTTGATTTGAATGTGTGTATGTCAATGCCATCAAAAATGATAGGATAGGAGTGTAAGGCCACTGAGAAACGATACGATCTCACCATTCCTTTCGATAATGATTTTAAATATAACAAGTTCGTCCTCTTTGCTTGAGTTACTAGTTTTGCGTTCCAAAATTACATTAGCCTTATACGTCATTAATTCTAGATTACAGAATTGTCTTTATTATGGTCCGTTTGTTATTATTTTTGTTTAATAGTTCTTCTCGCGCAGTTATAACCTCGAAATCACTATGATCGGGGGTTTCAGCAATAAATTTTAGAGCAGATCCTAAAAAATCCAATAATCTTGCGGTCTCAAGTACAATCAGTTAGTATTCGGAATGATTTGTTCGATGTACAATATATTCATAGTCGTTATATAGAGCAACATCTCCATCTGTTACGTCGATAAAATGTGTGTCTGAATAGTCAAATATTTTTGTTGACAGCCATAGCAAGCAGACAATTAAAATTATCAGTAACATTATCAATAGCTTAAATAATTTCTTATTATTCCAAATTATTTTTCTGTTTCGTCCTTCTTTGTTAAATCACCTCCCTGTTTCGTCTGTCACTTCTCTGTTTCGGGTTATTCTTCATTTAGATTTGGCTTGTGCCGATTAACTTCCTCTCTATTTCACTTTTTTTACTTCACTTTTTATTTTGCTTTTAATTTCCTTCCTTTCCAATTTATGTCCTTTCTTTAAGCGAGGACGTCGTGCGTCAATTAACATTTTAACGTCTTTACGTTTTTGTAATTCGATATAGAATGCTTTAATTAAAAAATTCTTAATAATAAATAACATAATTTCATTATACAAAAGTGCTGACTTAGGTCTGCACTTTTTTACAAAAATTTAATGTATTGACTAATAAATCAATTGACTAAAAAAAATATAAACATTTTACTTCACAGTAAGCATTTTAAAACAATTCTTAAACAACAAGTAAATATGCAGTGCAATATATACATTGTGTGCAATTTTACAACGCAATATTAGTATAAGTATGGGTATTCACTTAGCGTTGTTAACTTGCACGTTTAAGTGATTTTCGGAGGAGGGAACTGTGGTCATTTATAGACCGATATTCATGAAATTTGGCATACAGATTTTTGCCTATATAATATTTATATGTGCCAAATTTCTATGTTTAAGGCATTTGTATGGGGTTTAAGTGAAATAATGTACCGTTCATAACAAATTTCAATACGCTTTATACTTGGACCACAAAAGACATATGTGTGAAATTTCATTAAGTTGTTTGTTTACGAGGTTTACATTGACGGATAGACGGACGGACATCGTTAAATCGACTCAAAAAGTGATTCTAAGTCAATTAGTGTACATTAAGGTGGGTATTAGACCAATATTTTTTGCGTTACAAACATCAGCACAAACGCATAATACCCTCAATACCTATGGTAGGGTAGGCTATAAATACGCATACATATGCAGTAAAAAATTTTCATATCTATTTTTTGTTAAGTCGATCAAAAAATAAAACCTCAGAAAAAACGAACGATAATATTTAAATAAAAAAAAAAAAAATTTAAACAAAAGCAGCTGTTTTTTCCTCCTTTATTTTCATTGAATTCATTTAAGAGCCCGGTAGTAGCAGTTATTCATTTTATTTCATTCATGGCCTTTTCAACCATCATTTTTTCATCACAACAGTGTTCTTCATCAAGTTGCTATTTTTTATTGGATCGTCAAGTATAACAACAAATCACCGCCGCGTAGTGATTGTTTTTGCTACTACTGCAGAAGGAAGTAGGAAGAATAAACATTATAAAGGCGTTTACTTTTACAATTTTGTTTCTCCATTTTTTTCAATATCTAGACAAAATTACAACCAACAACTAGGAAAAAGCATAAAACTTAATAGAATTGCTGAAAAAAAAAATGAAGAGTTGTTCTTAAAAATACTGCTGTTTTTGTGATGATAAGATTGCTGCTACTGATGTTGTTGTTGCTAGTAGTGTTGCTTTGTTGTTTATTAAGGACTGAGTGATAAAGCCATACAATAAGTAATACACAGTATCTTAAGAGTGCCAGATGAGTATTAAAAAGGAAACCAAGTAAAAAGAAATCAGCAATTTCAGAAATATTCTACTAACCAAGTGTAATTTTAATTCTTTTTTATTTTTAATTTTGAAATTTTAGTTGTTTTTTCATATCATTGCCTTGAATAAGATATTCTTTTATAAAAGTAAAGTATGTACTTAAATAATAAAATGGAAAGTAATAATAACAAGTAATAAAAATAATATGCATTTGTTTTATATTTCAAGACACACCAACAAAATTGCAAAATTTCAAAACAAGTAAAATTAAGTGAATAATATTTAATGATGAATTTAAAATGTCTCCTGCTACTTTTACCTTTCACTAATAAATTAATTTGAATTATTGAATTAAATCACTTTTTTGTCCGACCTCAGATTTTTAATGACTAAATTTATTGAAACATCATTTATAATTTTTTTGAAGTAAATCCTTTTGGCTGATGTATTCCAATTTATAGTAATTATTTTGCTTGCAAAAGTATAAAATAGTAAAGAAATGCCTTAAGATTTATTAAAATCTTTAGAAATTGAACCTTAAACGAAATAAACTTAAGTGAACTGAAGATAAATAAAATAATATTCTAAAGAAAATGATAATTTTAAAGCTATATAAATACAAACAGTGAAATTTGATAAAGATTAAACAAAATCCCTAAGACTGAATGTTGAGCCAAAATAAATGCCAGGTCTTCCAGCAGGAACGACTAACTTTGAGGTCTTTGAGTATCTTTGAGGCATGAGTTATTAAGCGAACTCTTTTTTCTTTTTTTATTTTTTGTCGAAACGTGAGCGCAAAATAGTTTCCACTGTCTTAATCACTATAAATCCTTAAATATTATAAACAAATTTTCTTTTAAATTATATTCAAATCATATTTATACAAATCATATTTATATATTCATAACTCACCAAATCGTTAAAATGAAGATGTTTTCATTTATTACTACTTACAAAACAATTTTGCTTTAATTCCAATAATAAATTTTAAATCTTTAAATTAAAAGAAACAATGGAAATTGTAAATCCTTTTCTAAGCTTCGATTTAAAATCAAACACAATTTATTTGGTAAAATTTGTAATCTTCTTTTTATTTATATATTATTAAATTGATAATAAACTTTTAAGCATTTATTAATTTTCTACTCTAAAGATGTGTTATAATCGTTTGTCGTTTTGTGAAAAAAAAAAAAAAAAAATATTATAATAAAATTTGTCTTAATTTTACATAAGCTTTTTTAAACAAAAATTTTAATTCCTTTCTCCAATTTAAAAAATTCAAAAACATATTAGAGTGAATTGTTAAAAATTTTATGTATATCGATATAAATAAATTTCCATACAATTTGTATTCTATTGTTCGAGATAATGTACGAAAGTATGTTTGTAGTTTTAAATATTATTTAATATGGTAATTTATTCAAAAAATTATTTATAAATATGCATATAAAAAAGTACAGGTAGTGGTCAAATTAATGGGAAAAATATTTTGTTAAACATTGAGAGAAAATTCTGAATGAAAACAAAATTTCTAATAAAAAATTTAAATTTAAAACAAAATATTGCTGTTTTTATTAAGTTGCCTACAGCCTGTGTTGTTTTCTATCTATTGTAAATACATTTAGTATAGTTATGCATATATGTATTTAAAAACAAAATTATTAAGTAACAGGTGTTGTGGTGATAAATATCTAAAAGTTAAAATAATAGTATAAATACTCTTAGAGATAAACATGGGTATAAAGAACAATAAAACATTAAAAATGAAGAAGAAACAAATATTTGATGATGAATTTTCAATTAAAATGTTTCATTTACAATTAAAGATCTTTGAATTTTGAACAGAGTTGCTTTATACGTTTGTTATTGGAACTGAGTTATTAATTATTGTGTAAATAAAGTATATGGTATAATATTTTACATAACTTAACTTAAATTATTACAAATGACAGAAAAAATATTTTACGTTTGAAGGCTAAAAAATATTTGCGACTCAAAGTTATAACAAAATATATTAACAGTACTAAAAAATATTTAAAATGTTTTTTTAAAAATATGTTCTTTTCAAGTGAAAGCATTTGTAAATAGCCAAATTTTCTTCAAGAAATACATTTCCACTATTACATTAAGTGGGCGTTAAAGAAAACTTCACTATTTGTTTTGTTATATAAATTTTAAATTCATAAATCATCAATAATTTGTGTTCATAAACTGTCACCGTTTATGTCTAAATAGACAAAAAAATTCGTCTAGAAATAAAATCACAAACGTTATTTTTGTTACTTTTTTAAAAACTCAAATGACTTGTTCTGGTCTCCTTAAGAAAGACAAATGAAATGCAACGAGTATAATAATTCAAAGAAAAAAATGTAAGAAAATATAGTCGGTCATGCCTGACCATCATCGATTTTTGTCTCACATAGGGCACCGATATTTATATAACGTGTAATGTATATTTCTATAAAACATTAAATTAAATATTATGTTCATACTAACATTTATATGGGATTTATGCACTTTGGGGCGATTCCCGGAAACTATAAACAGTTATAGAACCATATTGATAAAATTTGGCATTGTAGTTTCTACTTATATAAAACTTATTTGTATCAAATATGTGGGATTTATGCGCATTAAACGAAATTGACCTAGAAAACTCATATAGAAACGCAAAGATCGGTTAGATAAAAGGCTATATAGCATAGAAAATATCCCTATTTTTTCGGAAAACTCAATAACATTGCATCATATGGAATGTTGTTAATTTTATTATGACGAAAGTTAATTTTTTAATTTGTATTAGTGTTTGGAGCCAAATTATCCTTTTTGAAAGCCCTAAAAAAATTATCGTTAAAAATGCAAAAAATTGATCACATTTTGTCACTCTACTGCCTTTAAGAATAACATTTTATGGTTCATAAATAATCAAATAGTAGGCACAATATTATATTGATATAAATCAATAAAATATACAAAATATTTTTTATATATCTGCGTTAACAGATTGATGAATCTAGCACAAAATAGAAATTTTTTTTGGTAGTATTGTCCTTTAGAAATTTTGTCAAGAAATACACTTGTTTTTAGAATGAAACGTATTTTCCTGAGAAAATATGATGTGTATGAACGATTTTATCGAATGTAATAATCCTTTAAACCAAAATGCGATTTTTTGTAATATTAAATATAGAAGAAACAAGTTAGGGAGCAGATGCATTACATGCCTAAATTTCTAGCCAACACATAAACGGCCCATTCTGCCCGACTTAGATGCAGAAACAAAATTTTATATAATAAGTAAAATTTCTTAGGTTCCATAGATATATATTTTATACGTTCATCAATTAAAATATTCCTATTTTTAGAGCATTTATGAATGTAAAAACTCTATTCCGATAGGACATACATTGTATGTATTGGGACTGGGTGGGATAATGGACCGACCATAACCAAATTAGGCTTAATCCTTGTACGAAAAAAAATATATATACATCAAACTTGATCAAATTATCTTTAAAACTGTCACCTCTACTTTGCGCACAAGGTTTAATGGACAGCCAGCCATCCAGCCGACCTGACGAACGGACGGATATCGTTAAATCGACTCAGAAAGTGATTCTGAGCCGAACGGTTTAGTTTAAGGTAAGTGTCCGAACACTTTTTCTGTGCGTTACAAACATCAGCACAAACAAATAATACCAAAACCACTTATGGTGATGTAGGGTATAATTAAAACAACTAGGATAATCATGGTCCTTGTGGGTGTCATAGAGTAATAACAGACATAAAAGCAATAAAAAAAGAACACGGCAAAACAAAAAAAAAAAAAAATATATATATATATATATATATATATATATATATATATATGAAGACAGATAGTTTAGTACAAAGTGGTTGGTTTATTTAGATGCTTAAAACTAATTGCAAGTATACTGTCAACATAAGTTTTGCCATACTCACATTCACTTATACCCACACACAAAAAACAATGTTGCATTGCAGATCACTATCGGTGAACTAGCAACAAGATTTAACAAAAAAAAAAAAAAGTGTACAAATAGAAGACAAATGTTGAAATACAAACAAAATGAAAACATTGCAAAAGTACTGTAATGTTGACCAACAACACACACATACAATAAACAAAGACCCTTGCGTGTAACTGTGCCTGTGTTAAAAGCATTTATAGTAAATTGTCTTTTACTTTGTAAGGAGGAATAAAGACAATAACAACAGAAATATATAGGAGTAACAGACAGGAGGACAATTCAACTTTGTAAAAGATATAAAAAAGCAAAAAGTAGCAAAATCATTTTATGGGCTAAACATTCATCATACTCGGTGTAAAACCAAAACTACAATGTTCAAGAAAAATACAGACGGCTGGAATTACAGACAGACACATAAACACACAATGTTGCACCACTACACAGAAAAAAATAAAAATGGATTTTAATTACGAAATAGCATATATTAATTATTTATTATTATTATTATTATTATTATTATTATTATTATTATTATTATTATTATTTTGATTTTGCTCCAATCATTAAAATGATAAAATGACTAATAATTAAGTGAAAATAATTGATTTTTTAGAAGAATTTTAATACATTTTTTTATTACATCAATAATATATATGATTGAAATTTTGCTTAAAACTAAAACATATACTTATTAATTGCAGTGCAAAAAATTTCCTTGGTGTGTGTTTGGATACATTTAGTAGGAATATACTTATGATTAGTTCGCGAAAAAATGCACCATTATCGAAAGCGACACCATAATCTGGATATTAAATAGCTACAATATTAACTAGGAAATTGATATAGACTTCAACTTCCTGCATAAGTCAGGGAAATGTCTATAAGAACTTTGGAACTCATAAACGACTTTCCAAACGCATGAAATTATACTTACTTAAGAATGAAAGGAATCTGTATACAGCACCACTATAGACATTGAAACTTTTCTATACAATCTGCTTTTCAGGAGCAATATATTTTCTTTATACTGTTTTTCTATTTAAATAATTTTCTTTTCAAATGTCTTCAATTTTTAACAAGTAAATATAAAACTAATTTGAAAAGTTAGTTATGTTAGTCAATATGTTGATTAAACTTTGAACTAAAATAATTAATAAATTAGATGAAAAATTGTATACAATATTTTCTTCTGTGTAGAAAAAGTATATAACACCGAAAAGATGAAAGTGGAATAAAACACGAAAAGAAAAAACTGAGGTAAATAAAGATGATTGTTACTGTTGATTTCAGTTTTAAAGTTAAATACATCAGCACCTTATGGCTGTTAAATTGTTGGTTAGTGTGAGTGTTTCAGCAAAAGCTGAAACTCGTAAATATAGCACACTTTTTTAATTTTTCTTACTTTTAGCATTCAACGTGTACATCCAGCAACGTCTGCATCCAGCTGATGATGATACAAATATGAACTAGATATAGAGAATATTTGACCATCATTTTCATTACCAATCGTCAACATTTCTAACACTAAACTCTATCAACCCATTCACACACACTACTTTAAAAAAATATATAAATACCCATTTTCCCCTATAAAAAAAAAAACAAAAAAAAATATTTTGGTTTAATTTTGGTATGTGGTGAAACGTTGTATTCTTACATTTTTAATATATTTCCTGTTCTCTCTCACATTTCATTTTTTTAAATTTTTTTATTTGTATGTGTGTGTGAGTTCTTCTCACTCGTGTGACTTCCCAACCAGCAATTAGGTTATAGTTTTATCCACTATTAGAAAAATGACTCTTTCTAGTATTCTCAAGATGTTATTTTCCTGTTAGTAAACAATTTTACAAAAACTAATAATATTAATTTCGATTATTGATCCACTTACTCTACATTTCTTACTAACTAAAATGTCGAAAAGTCACTTACAAGTTATTTTTTGGATAAATATAAAGTTACCAAAAACTGTATCCCACTAGTGTTCTCAAGATGTTATTTTCCTGATAATAAAAAATTTTGCCAAAAAAAAAATATCATTAATTTCGATTTTCAACCTTCTGAAAGTAAAAAACCATTACATTGTTTTTAAATTTAAAAAAAAAAATGTTAAGACGATGATATTTAGTTGGCGTGTTACTTTCAAAGACAAGCAATCGATTTTTTTTAAATTTTAAGAAAGCTTCGTAAAATTAAAATAAAGTGTTAAAGTAAGGTAATATATATATATATATATATTATTTTTACCTCACTTTTATATATATATAATTACTTTTACCTCACTTATATATATATATATATATATATATATATATATATTGTTTAAAATGAAGACAAAATTAAATATTGTGAAAAAAAAATTAAAGATATTTATAATGAAATTAATTAAAAAATAAATTAAATTAATTAAAAAATAAATGTTAATTAAAAAATAAATGTTAATTAAAAAATATATGTTAATTAAAAAATATATGTTAATTAAAAAATAAATGTTAATTAAATAAAAAAGGTTATTCCGTAAAACGAAACGAAAATTCATTTTGACAATTTACTTTGAAAACAACAAGTAAATTTGTATTTATTTCTTTTAGTAATATACAATTTCGAAGGAAGTTTGCGTTTCGCTCATAAAAATATGTATATTTTTTAGTGAAAGTGAACCCATATATGTATGTTTATCAAACCTTTCAACTAAATATTTCAAGTTGTTAGGCTTTTCGAAATCAAAAATATCCTGTTCCAATTAATAAAATTTATCTATAATTTTTTTTACCTATGGTAATTTGTTTTAATTTTCTTGTTTCTCATATATTATTATTTAATATCTGCCGTAAAAAATTCTGCTCCTCCACCACGTTTTTACATAATTCTTTTTTCTTTTTTTTCGATATTTTTTTCTTAATCTTCAACTTCTAATCGGCTGGCTGGATTTACACAAGATTTCACATAGAAGTAGCAGAGGAGCGTACCATTTTTAATTTGGATGGGGGATCCATATGCCATTCAGCAGCATATGGGGCATATAGGGCTCAAAAAAGGTTATCTTTGACATAGAAAATATTTCATCGCTTGCCAATTTTTTCTGTTCTGTAAAAGATATTGACTTAAATTTTTATCTACATAAAGAAGAATTATGTTAGCTAAGTAACGTAATTTATTTGAGAAAAAAACATGGTTTTTGGAGAAACTATGAATATTATATCTGTAATAAAATTTTTGTTAGTTAGGGTATCTTAACGAAATGTTCGAGGAGTGTTTAAAATGAGAAATTGTAAAAAACTTTACGATTTTTTTAGAACGAATCCAAAAAAAAAAAAAAGACTGAAAATCCCAAAAATAGGATTTTTACATTTTTGCCTATACATTCACATTTTTCTGGAGATTATGATTCAAAGCCCTTAAGAACATATTTTGGATTCCTATATTGCAATAAGGCCTATAACATATGCTATGTCATTTCTCGAGTGATTTCGTTGTAGCAGAGTGTATTATTTCCCAAATATTAAAATTTTAGGTATAGGTTTGTTGTGGTAAATTGCTTATGCCACCCCTACTCCGTAGATTCGCGCCTGACTTCAATACTTCTTTCTTTATCAGCAATTTGGTGTAATTTTATATTTAAAAATTCTTCTCTTAAATTGAATATGTAAAGTCAGATTTTCCTAAGCACAACTGAAACCGGTATTGAATAACCCCAAATGACTCTAATTCGTCACAGTTTTACCCGAACGATGACTTTTCGTCGATAGGAAAATAACTTATTTTTCTTTTACTATTTTAAAAGTAAATATGGATACTATTTATTCAAAGTTTGGATAATAATTTTGATAGTATTAAGTTAAAATTTCGACAGAAATAGTAACTTTCTCTGTTCCTCGAAATGACTTCAATTTGACACATTAAAAAAAAATACTTAATAGTGTCACTAAAAAAGTATTAGAACTGCTGCACACTTCTCCCGCACGGTGACTCTTCTTGAATAAGAAAATAATATCATATTCGACTGTTAAAAACAACTTGAGGTTACTCTTTAGAGCAAATTTGGATAGAAAATGTTGGCAGAGTTAAAACGTGTCGTTGACAGTTTTCAATGTTGTTTTTTCCTTCTTATTATTATGTTTTTTTTATAGCCACAGGACTAATTTCTTATGATGTTGGAATAAGAAAAAAAAGCACATGCTCTCACTTACAAACTACTTAGAAATAAACACCTAGAAACCCTCACTTCTTTACTTTTAAATACACATATATAATATATATATATATTTATATATATATATATATATATATATATATTATATATATATACATATATATATATTATAAATGTATGTTTATTATAAGTATATGTGTATATCCTGTTTTCAACTACTTTTATTTCTAATTTTTTTTTTTCTTCATTATTATCATTTGTTGTTGTTTGCGATATGTGTCATTTTTGTTTTTGTCGTAGAAATTTTTAAATAGAGTAAAGCGTGACATGATGATGATGCTCCTACTGCTGCTGTTGCCGCTTCTGTTGTTGCTGTGCTTTCAGTGCATTTAATAATTAAAAAGCCAACACTAGAGAAATAATTAAAGTGTTGCCAGAAGTTACAAAAACACAAGTGTACACACATACACAATCATATACACATACTTACACATACACGCGTATATATTAAATAAAACGGTCTAGTATATGTCTACATTCTATGTAAAATTTTTATCCAGGCTTTTACACCCATACAGACAATGTATAATATTAGGATTTTCCTCAAAAAAGTATTGTTGATATTAACAAACAAAAATAATTATTAAGTTTTAGTGCTATACATACATTACCAGTTGAACTATAAATCAAAATGTTTTTATTATAACTTTTTCTAATTTTACTTTATACTTCCAAAAGAAAATACTTAATTGTTGGTATCATATTAAATGCTTTCTGAAAATTAAACTAGTCAAACTTTTCACTTACATATTAATTTGGGCTATCCCTATAAACCTTTTATTACAAGAAAATAGAATAAACAATAACCATAGCAATGCAATGGCATTTTACATTATTTTCTTTTAAAACAAAAAAATAGCAACAACTACCTCTGTTATACATATACGACTACTTACGATGACACATTCATAGATTATACATAATATAATACAAAGTATGAGAAAACTATAAAATATAACTATTATAAACACATTTTTAATTTTACAATTTTAGTCGAGTAAGTTTTATAAAAGTTTTCACCTTTTTTTACGTTTATTATAAGAATACTCGATTACATTTGAATACAAGTTTGTTTTAAGACACCACTGGGTGCTAATGCTGAGTCACATTTGGAACTGAACTATACAGCCTATCATAAGGAAGTCAATATTATGTTAAGAGCAATGTCATCAATAATATAAAAATTTCTCAAAAGTCAAAGCCTCCAAAAACGTCTCTTAATAAAAATTTTTATTTTAAACCATTCACTCATTTTCAATTTATATGACTCAATTCCTTAACAAATACTTTAAATATTATTTTTTTTTTCTCTACACATCCTCTATATTTAATTTCCTCATGTTCTATCCCTCTTTCCAATAGCCTCATTACTACGTCCCTAAAACATTCATTATACTTGCTGTTATAATCAATTAACCGTATGAGTTTCAGAAAACACAACAACTTGCTGCTGTTGCTTCTGTTGGTTATTTTACAAGTGTGTCTCGTCGACACATGTTTGTATAGAATGATGTCGTAGGCATAAGTATGCTTTTGATGTGCCACAAGTTATACATATGCATGTAGGAAGTATGGGTTATTTATATTTTAAACAAGGACTTTATATATATATATATATATATATATATATATATATACAGACATGTTATTTTAATTTTTGTCTATTTTTCTAATTATAGTTATATTAGTATGTTATTATTTAGTTAGTTTGTATATATGTGAGCATAATTAACATCTTTATACCAACGGTTCCAACCCACAAGGCGTCCGTACATGAGGGGGGTCATGACCATTTATTTAAAAATTGTTAACAACTTAAGTTCTATTATACAAAAGACAAGACCATCAAAATAAGTAATAAAAACAAACATTTTTCAAAATATGTTTACAACAGGCAAAGATTTACACTTCGACCATTAAAATCCATATTTAAAATTTTTCTAGCAAAACGTATATTTAAAATAATTTTTAATTTTATGAAACAAAATATAACTTTACAACTCACAATATTGTTTGAAAATGTAAACTTTAACAGTTGTTTATACACAAAAAGAGTTTCAACTGTAAACATTTTTTTTAATTTTTTTCTTTTCAGTATATTGGCAATTGGAATGCTATAAAAAATTTTCTTAAATGTAAAGTTGAAAATTTGACTTTTTGCCGCTAAATTTAAAAATTCTTCCATAGTGGCTTAGTGAAACCTTCCACTTTTAATCATTTAATTTTAAAATTGTGACATATTCTGAGTTCCAAATGGAAAAATGAACGCAAACCTAAATACTGTAATAGAAATTTTTGTATTTTATATCCTTGATTTGAAATGGAGGATGATATTTAACCTCTTTTCAAATGTCAACGATTTGACAATAAATAACAAATTTCTCAACAAGAAGTGGAATTCATTCACAGATTTAAAAGTCTATTATTCATTTGTATTTAGTTTTAGATTCCAGAAATATTTAAGATTAAGATTAGAATATAGTATTGATATCAAACATAATCATTCTTCCAACTTTTAACTTAGAATGTTCCAATTATTTGGTTTCCATGGTTCTAATAAGATATTTCAGTTTGTTCCGAATATTTGAAACGAAATAAAATAAAGTAAATTATTTACAATATTTACGAGGATGACTTAAAGTCTGTGGACTTTTGATAAAACAACTTGAGTATAATTTAAAAATTTTTCGGGACACCTAAAAAAAATGTTTAAAAATAATCCAATATTTTAGGAAAATGATTTTTTTGTGAGATATATCTTCAAAGCTAAAAATATGTTCTCATAAGGTTCTTTTCATGACGCTTACTTGTCGTAATCTTTAAAAAAAAATGGATTTAAATCGACTTCCTTCTTTTGTTTTTTATAAAATTTGATTTGCTAAAACCTATTTCAATACTTTTTGCTGTTTCCGAATTTGTCAATAGGTTCATCAAATTATTCGTTTTATTCGAATATTTGACATAAAAATATTCGAATTATTCGTTATTCGAAAAATACTTCGAATAATTATTTGTAATAAATTGTTCGAATAATTCGAGCGAATATTATTCGAATGAACAACAGTGATGGGTCGTGGCCGAGTTGTAATGTCTCAAGGATGTCGTGAAGTTGTTGGTTGTTAGAACAACCCGTGTCTTATACATTTCAATCAGATGTGAAACAATTCACTCATTTAACATGATCTATGTTGCACTACTCTTTAACCTCACTTTCAGTTCTTTTTGCGCTTAACGCAGAGTGCTTTCTCTTGTTAGTACTTTCTTTTCCTTACTTCTAATTTAATTTTTAATATTTGCACTGAGAGAAAAAAGAATTGAAAAATAAGAAATGTTTTTAAATTAAATCCATGTTTGATGTTAGAGAACTTAAATGTACGTAAATCAGTTAATAAATTATTACGAAAAAGCAATAATTTTCTATTGGCTAAATGGTAGTACGTGTTTTTTTAGTTTTGCTGTTAAAAGAGATATTAATTATGCTCTGAAAATATATTATTTTGTATATTTGTTGGCGCAAATTCTAAGACATATTTAATTTCGAAATGATTTTCAATTTTGCAAAATAATGTAAAGAAACTTATTTAGTTACATAAATTTATTAATTGAATTTTCATTCCTTATTCTCCCATTTTTAATGCTAACAAATATTTTAAATAATAACGACACTTTCACCATTTGATGGATATTTTTATAACCATGTAGACAAAGATGTAGGTCCATATAATAACTGATGTTAGTATCAAAGTTCTAAATGATCTGGTTTGTCCTTTGTATGAACAATATTTGGTCCTGGTGGTGTGTCCTGAAGAAACTAATGAAATTTTGTGCCTAATTTTAACATATTATGTTTTCTTAACATGTTTCTCAATGTCCTAAATAGCTTTTGTTTCAAAATTTTAGATTTTCTGCTTTTATTTCAACAAAACTAAAAGGACTTCTTTTCAAAAATTTTTGTTACACTCCACTTTTTCAGGTACCCATTTTCCAACTATTATCATTCATCCACAACAACAAAAATTATATCAGTTTTGTTGCAAAGTACAACTAACATATATAGTAACTCAGTAAACCTTTTCTTCAATGCTTACATTAAATAGCATTCCTTTATGCTTCTAAACAATAATGTAAAATTTTTACTTTATGGAATTGTGTAGATAGTTAGTCACTTTCAAAGATATCTGCT
The DNA here is from genome assembly GCA_932274085.1 of Protocalliphora azurea. Lineage (NCBI taxonomy): Eukaryota > Metazoa > Arthropoda > Insecta > Diptera > Calliphoridae > Protocalliphora > Protocalliphora azurea. The sequence goes on from OW026520.1 coordinate 81,761,796, forward strand.
TTATTTTTAAATTTATGCACAACAAATTCACAACTGCAACACACTTTAGTAATGAAATGAATGACCATATAAACATTTCCTATATGACTAAATTGCATTGCACAATAGGCAACTAGTAGCCGGAAAATATTTTAAAAGTGAAATCTATTTACAGCTTTTAAACATAAATACGTGTTGATTTATAGAAATATTTTCAAAATTAAATAATACATTCTAGGAAATTTACTCGAATTCATAAATATTATATTAATATTATGGTTACTTGAAATTCTTCGAATGAAATATATTAAACACTTTCTATAAAATATCATAACAAAACAAACATACACACAATTTAAAATATTGTCATCATTTAAAATTGAAGACTATACATTATTTATACTTATAACAGTATCAAATATTTTGGATAAAAACTGTTAAAATTATTTGTCAAAATTTGAAATGTGGACTTGAACGTAATTTTTATTTTTCCCTTTAATAAGTTTATGCCAATACTAACAAATGCAAGCAGCAACAACAAAATTATTGCTATTAAGAAGATAAAGTAGTCACTTAAAAAAAAAAAACTTCTAAAGTTTGTCAAAGTCCAAGCAAGCGAAACTTGTAAGTATTTTAAAGTTTCTTGCATGTTTTTTTCTGCTGGTAAGTTTTAAATTTATCAAGTACTTTTGCGGTTAAACGGTGTAAGAGAAATGAGAGGTGGATGAATGGTTGGCGTTTTAAAAAAAGAAGCGTAAAAGTTAAATGAAAATATTTTATAAAATACTTATAAATTGTAGATGGCCCTGGTGAAGCAGCAAAGGCAAGCATCAACAGTAAGAACTAATTAAAGAAACCCCAAAGTATTTTACAAAAATAAAAACTTTAATGCTTTCAAATAATAAAACAGTAAAACAGAAATATTAAATGCAAAAGTTGATCAAAATATTTTCGACAAATCATAAAAGAAAAATAAATTAGTGCTATGCAAGTATTGAATATTAAGTATCGAATACTGAGTATTTTCCCCTTATTTTTGGGTACCAAATTTTTTTTAAATTTTTTAGTGACCGTATTAAAAATATAACGGCTAAAATGCAACTCTGTATAAAGATAGAAATTAATTTTTAAATCTATGAAAATAATTTTATAGATTTTTGTTAACGTTGAATTTAAAATTTTATTTCAAAAATAAGCAACCAAATTAGTAGAACTTGCCAGAACTAATTTGTATTAGGTAGGGAAAAAATTTTTTATGAAATTTTCTGAAGCTAAAAAAATAATACCTTATACTTGAAAAAGCAACCAAAATAGTGATATATGAATATTTGAATATTAACTTTATAATACATAATAATTATTAGAATTCTGCAAATAAATACCTAATAATAAATGAGTTTTCTTTCTTCTTATATTTTATTATAATTTTTATAAAATATTATTCAGTTTTTATTTCATTGAACTTTTTACTTACTCAAGTATATTGATACATGGTTCGGCTTTCTATCACTTTCATTATTAGTTCATGGCTTAGAAGTGCAATGACTGACTGACTGGATTGTCTGTATATAATATTGAAATACAACACTTATTTGTTCATTTATAAAAAACAAAATACCAACATATATATATATATATATATATCTTCTTAAATACCTCAGTGTTCAAATTGAATTATATTTTATTTATACAATTGTAGGGATCATTTAAGCATCAAAAATGTTGACATTAAGGAAAATCTTCCTGAATTATTTCATAAAAAGTCATACAAAATCATTATATTTACCAGCTACATTTCTTTCTTTCAATATTTGTTAGCATAAACTTCAAATCGACAAGAGTAGCATTAAAGTAAAGTCCGTGTGTCTGTATTTAAAACCAAGGTGCTGAGAAGACATTTAACCAAGATTTCTCCTTAATAATATTTAATGGCCTTTCATGCCTTCATAATAAACATTATAAAATTTAAATCTATACTTGATATAAAAAAATCAAATACATCTCAACCTCGTTGAACAGATACTTAGCAGTTCTGAGTGCTATCTAACTGGTAATTTTATTAGCCATTTTATTTATAAAAAAACACATTTGAAATTCAATATTGTAAATAAAAAAAGTTACTAGTCTAAACCCAGCAGTTCTGGTGATAATTCATGAATAGGTGACTTTACTAAACATTTTCAGTCACCATTTACAAGTTAGCAAATGTTTTTTCATAGATTACAAAGAGAAGGTACAATAGCTGGCTCTAAAAATTAAACTCACCACGCTTTAAATTACTGAAGGAAATTTTTTTTAATCATAATATCATTTATTCCTCTAATGTTTCAGAAAAATTTGTTTTTACTTTTAAAGAGTCACAGATGTAAAGCGAATATATTTGTAGCAACATCCGTATAAAAAGCTATATTCAACACTTGTTTATGACGTTGTTGATGGAACAAAAAGTTGACGGTGCACAGTGGTCCCAAAACTAATTTTTTTGGAAATAATTCTGCAATTTAAGAACTATTGGATGTATTTTAATGAAATTTTACAATATCCAATTCTGAGGTGCATTCCTATTGATGTGGAGGAACACGGGTTCTTAGCCGGTCTGTGAACGAGGGGGTGGTCACCTCGAGTATGAAAATTTTTTTAAAAATCGCCAAAATTTCATTTATAATTTGATTGAAAAATAGATATAGGCATATATAGTCCTTATAATTCTCTATTTTACTTTAAGAGATATTTAGACCGAAGAAAAATTTTGACCCATTTTTGGATATGTTTCGTTTTCAGTTTTTTTAACTTGGCGGACTCAATTTGAGTCCTAAAATTTTTCCAAAATATTACCTTAATTCTGCTCGAAACGGTTGCAAAATACCTCAGCAATAACTATGTGAAATTTAATTGAAATATATACAAAATTATTTCGAAAAAAACAAGTTGAAACAACTGTGCACTTATGTATATAGAATGCTGCATCACACATTTACCATAGAAATGTAGGGAAATGTGCAAACTCTTTATGCAAGTATTTATGAAAGTATTATTGGAGGGGTTATAACTTAAAAAATAAAAAAATTAAAAAATGTCACCATCTTTTTGAGAAAAATCACAAAAAAATTCATTTTTTTTAATTTTCTATAGGCATATGATTCTTACATGAAAATTATTTAGAATATTGCACAGAATCCAGAGAATATTTTAGAAAAACTTTAGAACTCAAATTGAGCCCGCTAAGTTAAAAAAAAAAATAAAACTGAAAAAAATCATATCCAAAAATTGGTCAAAATTTTACTTCGGTCTAAATACCTTTTAAAGCAAAAGAGAGTGTGGGATACACATGTAAGCGTATTTTTTTGTAAAGAATTATAAAATATAATTACAGAATTGTAAAATTTTTTGTCAGTCAAATCGTAAATGAAATTTTCATACCCGAGGTGACCAATTTTAGAGGGTGGATCCGCTAGATCCGCTAAGAACCTGTGCTCCTCCACATCAATATACCTCAGGATTGTCCATGTAAAATTTCATTCAAATACATTCAGTAGTTCTAAAGCTATAAATTATTTCAAAAAAAAAAAATCGTTTTGGAACCACTGTGGGACGGAGAAGAAGAAGACGTAGCAGTATATAACATGTAATAAAAAAGACAACTCTGACTTGAGTTTTGTAACCAGAAAAAAAAAGCAGAAAAAACATGAACAGATACACTTACATACTTACACTTAAGCGAATAGAAAGAAGACATGTCTTATATTAAGTTTTACGCATGATTTCACTGCAAGAGTATATAAAAAATTACTGACAACTACTTCAAATATTGCGTTACGTTTTGTATTTAGTACCCAGTCTTGGATGTTTGTACATATTTGCTTTTTGTTTCGACTATATTTTTTATGGGTTGGTGTCTTAAAGCCTGTAAAAGTTTTCTTTTTGTTTTCTTTGGCTTCTGTTTTTTGTTGTTGGTTTGTTTGTAAGTGTCTTTTTGATTGCTTTTTTCGAAATTAAAAACTAAACGAGTTAAATAAAAAAGGTTTATATGAATTTCAACAAGAAACCCACTTTCACAAGACACTTTTTCAAAATAAACTTTAAAATCAAAATGAAAAATTAAACTTAATTAATTACAGTTTTAGTAAAAATAAAAAGAAAATGCACTTAAGTGTGCTCTATTTTTTTTAAGCACTTTTCCAATTTAGGAATAAATCATTTGCTCAATTTAAAGTGTAGAATTTTCAAATTTCAAATATTTCAAAGGAAATTTGTACGTAAATGAAGTCTTTTCATATTAGTAAATGTTTAAGAAAAACTTTCTAGAAAACAATGCCACTAAAAGAGGGGGGGGGGGGGGGGGGGGTGTCGTAAAACAATTGGTAGCAAACACCCTTCTGATGCATTATTGGTATTAAAATTGTCATAGCTCTTGTACTCTACTAAATGATTTTTTCTTTATTTTTTGTTATGTGTTGAAAATTTCAAAGAACAAGTGTGACATCTTAAAAATAAATGTTGTTTTTATTGCAGCTACAATTTTTTTGAGGTTCTTGTTACAAGTGCTTAATAAAAATTAACCTGCTGCTCGCTGAACAACAGCTGCAACAACAACAACAACAACAGCAAGGTTGTGGTGATAATAATGTTGATGACGATGATGTTAATTCCAATGATGATGAATGAGCACTCAAATTTCCCATTCCCAAATTCATTCTGACATCTGTTTCATTTAATGCAATTTTCTCTCTTGCTTTCCCTTTCTTATTCGTCGCTCTCTCTCACTCAGTATCTTTCCTTTTGGCTTCCCTATTTAATCGTTCCTAAAACATTGTGTAGTTATCGCAGTGTTGCCAGAAGATGTAATTATTAAAGTGCTAAATCGTCAAAAAATTATGCTAAATTGTTATAGAGAAGCAAATGAAAAATCCATATATTGGTTTTCATTGTTTCTTGTAAAATATAGTTCAAATGACAACTTATAAACAAATTTTCTTCAGAATTATTTATAATATTGGCAAATAAAGTAACAAGACTTGTATATATTTTGAAACTGACAACTAAAGTTAAAAGTGCTAAAAAACATTTAGCATATTTTTGTAAATTTTTTTAATGCATTTTAACCTTTTCAAATCCTAAATCTAGCACTGAAAGTGCTAAAATGGCAACACGAAGAACGATAACTCATTCTATGCTGTTCTATCTATGAACAAAAAACTAAATGTCCCAGAAAATAAGGCCAGAAAAAAGTTAACATTTTTTCATTAATTTAAAAACTTTTTTTTTTCGTTCTCATTAGTTTTTTTATATTTTTTAAAGATATTGTGATATATTTGTAAATAGAACTTAGAACAGCTATAAGTAAAATTACCCAAAAGAGAAATCGCCCAAAAAATTTCCATAAAAATTTGGGTTATATTTTATATGAAAAATTATCTAATATTTTGAAGCGATATTTTTAAACTATAATTCCGTTTTGATTAAGTATTTTTAAGATTTTGGTGATTTTTCGCTTTTATAAGAATTTGCTAAAGTTATGTTTATAAATAGTTTCTATGGTTAATGATGCAAATAAAAAAGTAATTGTAATAATGGATTTAGTAATTCCATCAAATTAGTTATTAGTATTTTAGTATATTAGTTGTTCTTGATTTGGATAATGAAGCGCAGCAGGTGAAAATTTTTGTTAAATATAAAAAATATAGATTTTTTGTGCGAATAAATATACAAATGATTCTGTAGAAGTGAAATTAATAGATAATAAGAAATAACTTTTTTCGTTGTTTAAATAGTAACATTTTATCCTTTTTAAGGCAATTTTAAGAATCAAAAAAGGCTAGAAAAGGGACTAGAAGTTAAACCGAAAATTTTGAGGCTAGATTTACACTTAAAAACTGGCAACACTGTCTATGAAATGTATTTTTATTGTTTATGTTATTATGTATGTATATGTATGCAGTTGTTGCAAAATACGTATTTAAGTATATGAATGCGTATGTGTGTGTGTTGCTTTGAAATGTTTTTAGTTCCGTTTGTTGCAGACAATTTAATTTCAATGTCATAAAATGATTTTTCAAAGCACTTGAACATGAACAAGAATGAAGATATCCAAAGTGAGTGAATGACTAAAGTATGACTGGCTCACATTTCTTCTATTTTCTTTTTTTTTTTAAATTGCAATTTAAATTGTAGAAACAAGTGTTTTTATTATAATATTTGTTTTTGAATTGGACTGATAACTTTTTCTAAAAGAATTAGCAAATAAAATAATTTCCAAATACTTGTTTGAAATATTTAGAATAATTTAAGTAGAAATTTTTTTACAAAAAATAAATTTAAAAAAGTTTTGTTCAAAATCCATAACATATACATATATTTTTATTTTATTTTGAATTTTTGATTTCATTGCCAATCCCATAAATTTTCTTTTAATTTGACATTTACAATTTATCTTTTTTTTTCATAAAATTTTGCATTATGTTTCTCTTTTTTAACATCAATCAAAACTCATGAAGATGATCTTTAAATTGAATTAGAGAAAAAAAAACAAAATCTAGGTGTAAACTTAATCTCAAAAAAAACAGTAGCAAATATCAAATATTTTTTCTCCTGTTGTTATTGTACTTTTAATGAATGTTGTGGCCACACTGAAAGAATGACTCATTTAAGTCATTTTTATAGCACAAAAAAACAAGCTGTGATTCAATTCATAACTATTTCACATTTATTTAAAATGAAGTGTTTTGTTGTTGCTCTTTTTTAGATTTGTTTTGGACTAGATTGCTTGTTTCTCTTTTGTTAATTTCATTTAATTATAAAATGCTTAGAATTAATAGTTTTTATGATAAAAAAATAAAAAAGAGTGTATTTAAAGTGTTTGACTATAAAAATGTTGCAATTAAATTTATTGTTATGATCGAAATTTCTGTTGACCTATATTGTTTATTATTATTATTATTATTGTTATTATTATTATTATTATTATTATTATTATTATTATTATTGTTATTATTATTATTATTATTATTATTATTATTATTATTATTATTTAATTATTATTATTTATTATTATTATTATTATTATTATTGTTATTATTATTTTATTATTATTATTATTATTATTAATGTTATTATTATTATTATTGTTGTTGCTGTTGTTGTTATTATTATTATTATTATTATTATTATTATTATTATTATTATTATCATTAATATTATTATTATTATTATTATTATTATTATTATTATTATTATAACTGTGTTTACTTAGTCACACGAACAAACATTTCCCTATGCTGTCATCTTAAATTTTGTTTGAAATGTGTATGAAAGTGAAGGAATATTGGAACAAAAATAATTTTTAATATTCTTTTAGTTAAACTCCATAACAAGCTCAACTACAGTGGAAAGACTTTTTTCTTCAGCAAAAACATTTGATAAATATAAGCATAAATGGGTTCAATACTTTTGATCAAGAAATAAAAAGTTCCCTTTATCAACATTTAAATAAATCAATTTTATTGAATATATTTCCTCATTATCTATTCATATTTTCCAAAGCTACTATTTAATATTTGTTTAAATCATATCATTTTACTATATGTCATCAATAAAGCATATATTTATTTATTCATAAATGTGTCTATTTAGTAGCATACAATATGCAAACTTATACACATTTAGTCACAAATTATGTTGATTTTTTGTAACAGTTGTTCTTAGTCTCAAAACAAAAGGATAAATAGAACTAAAATTAAACTCCGTAGTTTTGTATTATTTTTCAGGTATGAATTTTAATTAAATTTTATGTAGTTTTTTTAATATACATTAAAATTAATGTAAATATATTAGGGTTGTCATTCGTATAAAAATATATTCGATTAATCATAGAAATTTTAATATTTATTCGAACGAATAATATTTTCCAGTTTAGAATAAAAAAGGAAAGGATGCATGAGATCAAAGGACTTGAATATGAAAAATACGTTTTGTTAAAAACATAGTAAAAAAATATATAACTTCTTTGTCTTTTAACTGTAATATATTACAGAATGTATTAAATTATTCAAAAATAATGCACGAAAAATAATGTTAAAGAAAAAAACCTTAAGTAAAAATATATCCTTGAAATAAAAAATAATTGTTATGCACAAAGTCCACATTTTATTATCGCTATTTTTTTCTGGTAGACGTCAACCCATTGAATACAATAAAATAATTTCTGAAAAAAGAAGATTTTGTTCTACGGATTCTGATATAAATTATTTAATATAGTAATATTTGCAATGTAGAGAAATATAGAAAACATAAAATTTCCAAATTTCATCGATGCGCTTAGTCTGGGTTTAAACGAGGCAATTTTTCTTGTGAAAATTCTGATTTCGTCTGAGAGGGAGAGCGAGAGGGAATATGGAAGAGTACAAACCTGCCTATACTTCAAAATTCGTTTTCTCTTTCATTTTCGTACTACAAAAACAATTTAAAGCAATTAAAGCAAGAATTTGTACGAATCCTTTTGATAACTTCGGAAGTAACAGAGATATTTGGAAATATTTTGATCAGTGAATGGGAGATCAATAGACATTCCAATGACACAGAGAAAAATATTGCCGAACACTTTTCAATTATCACTGTAATTTAGTTTTATATTAAAGTTCAATTTATGAAATAATTCGTTCAATCATTTTTCACTTAAAAGGAAAAAAACAAGAATAATTTTGACGTTTAAAATACCACAAACAAATTTTTACACACACATTGTAGTTTTGCAAAATATTTCTGGTGATAGTCTCTTTCATGGACATGAAAGGACGTAGCAGAAAAAAGTTTTATATAGGTTTGTATATGAATAAGGGACTTAATTATGACAATTTGAGCCGAGTAGATTGAATGTCACTGAAAAGTTTGAGTCGCGCGGTCCAGTCCATAAAGCCACCATAGATGTAGAGGTGGATAAAAAAAGTCTAATCTCGGAAAAGATTAACCTAAAGAAAATTATAATCAAAAATTTTCCAATAAAAAAATTATGTTAAACAATGCAATTTCAACAAAATATGTGTAAAGAAACTGAAAATAAAAGAAATATCGTAAATAATATTAAAAACATTTTTTCACTTTAATTCATTCAATCATCTACTTGATTGATTTAATTAAAATATTAATTTTATTTTCATTTAAGTTTTTCATTCATACAATTGTTTAAAGTTTGTATTTTTTCAAATTATTTTTTAATTGGAAATAAAATCTTTTTTTTCCCATTTTTTGCAATTCCTAGTAATCAATATAATAATTTTGGTGAGAAGTGCAAACTTAAACATTTTATCAATTGAACGAATCATTTTGATAATTAAAACGAATTTTTACTTTTTTCTGTGGATCGAGTAAACAATTTTGGAAAATTACATATTACATAAATAGGCCCATTATTATGTACTTCTATATTTTTTGGAAAGCCGAAAAGGAATAAAACATTATTAAATAACAATTATTAATAATAATTATTATTAATCTTAATTATTATTAATAATTATTATTAATATTAATTAATATTAATCTAAAGCCCTCTGTAGAACAAACAGATGTAGAATGTTGAAATATTTATAACATACTTTACGGGATGAATTTCAAGCAATCTTAAAATATATAATGAAAAAGAAGAGTTTGTGATAAATTAAATAACAACTACATGCTGTGACGCTAAATTAAACTTAGTTTATTCAACTCATTGCGGAGATTATTCTTTAAGAATTTAATTCTCTGATATATAAATTACTTTTAGGTTAGCTTCTTAATACATCTTAGCTATAACTATTTCCATATATTTCAAATTGTTTTAGTAAAAACGATTTTTTCAAAGATTTATTTTTGTTTTGCTAACTATTTCATGCATAAAATTGAAGTTTATAGGATTTTTAAAAATTTAGTTTTACTATTTTTGATATTCTATTTGCAGAAAGCGAAAACAATAGAGCAAAGTACATACAAACGCATACACCCAAAAAGAATACTGATATCAACAAATGGCAATAACAAAAAATAAAAATGGAAAAAATCCTTAAAGCATACAATACCAACACTACGAAATTCAACATCATCACGTTAACAGACTTGAAATTTATTCAGCCAAAACATTCACAGCTTTAGTGACGTCCTTTCGATTATATTCTGTGAGTGTATATGTCTCTGTTTGAGTGTTTGCGGTATTAAAGATCCATAAAATATCTATTTGTTATTTTTACTAGGTATTTTTTCTCCGTTTTATGTTTCTGCCTCTGGAGGCATTATTTCTCACTATCAATTTATGCATTTAAGCAAAATATAGCTATGTGTGAGTGTGTATATTTGATAGAAAGAGAAAATTATAGTATTAGTATGTGGGTATTTTGGTGTTTACACATATTTTGTCCTTAATGACATAACAGTCATGTTTGTTTTTAAAACTTTTGCTAAAAACTCATCAGGCATACAAACCGCATAGAAAACGTTTAGTTTTTTTAATATTTTTTGCTTTTCACACACCCTTTTTTTCTTTAAGTACATTTAAAGTTATTTGGTTCTATGATGCTTTATTTTTTTTTTTCTATTTTTTCAATATGTATTTATGCACAAAGTGTTTTATGTTTTCATTTTGTTGCTATTTTATTATTTTTATAATTTTTTTTGATCAATCGTTTACTCTGCATATAGTAAATAAGTGTAGTAGAAGTATATAAAAATTAAAATGCTATGGCATTTAGTATTTTTATATGCCATTAGCAAAAATGAAGCTGCATCATCAGTAGCGCTGCTTAAGTGGCAGCAGTCAACAAAAACATAAATATTGCCATTGTCATCCTCGCCATCATCATTATTGTAATCATGAGCAGCAAAAGCATTAACGTCATTTGCAACACAAACACCATTTGATACATAAAAAAATGAGTCATGCTCATATTTACATATAAAGATTTCCTATATTGCTGTTTATATGTAAAAGTAAGTTGGAGGGTGCTTGCATTAGATGTGTTGTATCTATGTAAACATTTGTATCATTGCCACTTTATAGCTCTTTAGTTTTTTCCCTCTATTTCGTGGCATTTTGGTAGCTGTAGCTTTGTTCTCTTAAAATATTTTTCTTTTTTTCCTGCAATTTTTATTTGTTATTTCTAAACTACATATAAACAATCACATATACATGTATTGCACAAACAAACACAAAATCACATTTTGTGACATTTATTCGAGTGTGTTCTATGGATGCATAAATGTTGATGATTGTGTGAAAGTAGGAGGGCAATCTGTAATGCTTTTTCAATATTTAGATTTCAAATGCCATCATATTTTTAGATATAAAGCAATTGATAGATTCATCTCAAGACAATGTAAAATAGGATTGGAGCCAAAAAAAAAAATTTATGGTGGCTCTGATACACGGCATTATCTTGTTAATTGTTTAGAAATAAGCACTCGCCACAATTATCTTCAATTAATTTGGACAGAAAAAATTATGAATTTGGGGTATTATTATAAATCAGAATCTAAAAGATTTGGTCCAAGTCTTCAGTCTGCTATTGCAATATTTCGCAGAGTACTTTTCAGCCTGACATCATGTAAATATATATGTTTGTGTATTGGTACTTTTTTTTTTTTTTTTTTTTTTGTGCATTTAATGTTACATTTTGTGGTTGTTATTTCTCATTTATTTGAAGTTTTATTCACAGTCACAGTCTAATGCTGCATGACTACATTTTGATGTTGTTATTTGCAACTAATGTTTGTGTTTTTCTTATGCTCGTCTTTATAGTATATACAGCAATGTGGTTTGTAATTCAAGCCCAAAAGCAACAATAACAGCAGTAGCAAACAGCATTAAGAGCTACAATGACAATAACTACGACAACAACGAATAACATTAACTCATCAACACAATATGCATCAACCAGGCAGAGTAGTACGCTCAATCTCAGTTCGATTCTATATGGTTTATTGGGTTTGTTTATTTTCATTTTCGTTTACGATTAATATTTTTCGATACCCATTATTGTTGGTGACATTCATTTACAATTTCTAATATGTTTATTAGACTGCACCAAAATACTTTTGAAATTTGACTGAAATCGGATATCATTAACCAATGCCGCATCGCACCTGGCTTTTTTGCAATTTTTAGAAAAATGTAGCTATTAAATACTCTGCTTTGTACGAAAATGTTAAAAAATAGTAATCTCCACATAACTTTCTACATAAAAAGAAAAAATCCTTTAAAAAATGTTGAAGTTGTTTGGAATTCCCCAGACCATTAGTGAGCTTTAGACCACTTATGTAAGATTAATTTTTTGAGAAGTGTTTAATTAGAATGCTATTTTTATTTAAATTTGGGCCATAATTACTGCAAAATATGTTTTTGTTTTTGCTTGATTCAATTCAAAACCCTTCCTATGCTTGGTTCAAATTTGTTGAAATTCTTAAGTATTTGTAAAGTAAATTTTATTAATTAAATAAAATGATAATTACTTCACTCTGACAAACAAGGTCATGTAAAACCATCAAAATCCTCACAGAACTAATTGGATTTAAATCGAGACAAAAACAGAATAATTTTTTGTGATGCTTTCCTTAAAAAATTGAAATATTTAAAATTTTTACGTCTGTGCTACTTATTATAAGGAAATCCTTGTCCAATTTTCTTACAGAATTCAAAATATATTTCTTGAGATATGGTTTATCTTATCGTATAATAATTTCGTTTAGTCTGAATTTTATTTCAAAACAAAAATAGACTTTATAGCTAAAAAAAAAAATGCAAAAAGAGCCCTTTTCCCGAAATCCGCAAAATTCAAAATACAAAGTATTGACCTGTTTCTTCTTAATTTTAATTTCCCGTAGTGTTGCCTATAGAACCGCATAGTTTTATTCGAAATTTTTTGGAATTTATTTAACAAAATTTTTAAAAGATTGAAATTGAAGTTTTGAAACAGTCTTAAAAAAAAAAATTAACCTAGGATGGAAACAAGTTTGAATTTTCATGGAGAAACGAAAACATATTTTTCAGTAATTATGGTTCAAATTTATTTAAATTAGCATTTTCATTTAAATATTCCTCAAAAAATTTAAAATTTGTACACTCTTTACACAAGTTTCAAAACTCTAATTTCAAACTTTTAGAAATTTTGCTAAACAAATTTCAAAAAATAAAACTATGCAGGTTTATAGACAGCACTACAGGAAATAAAACTAAAAAAGAATTAGGTCAATACTTTGCATGACTAAGCCGTACCTGCGATTAATACGGTCTAAAACATATTAACGGTCTGGGGAATTCGTAATAGCTTTAACATTTTTTATTCGATTTTTTCATTTTATGTCCTGTTTGATAGGTAATTGTATGTAGATTGCGATTATTAACATTTCGTTACAAAGCAAAGTATTTAATATCAACATTTTTCTAACACTGTAAGAAAAACACAAACTTCGGTTCCGATGCGGCACAGGTTAATGATATCAGATTTCACTAATATTTCACACAATACCTTTTTACAACCCTGTAAATAATTCTAGGGGGAGTTACGGTGAAAATTCAAAAGTCGGTAAATTTTGGTGCAGTCTAGTGCATATCTATGTAAGTGTGTATTTTGCGTATGTGATAACAAAATATTTCATAATGATTTCTTAGCATCACCACATTGTCACTCGAATAAAATATTATTTATAATTGTTACCATTACACAAGTGGGACTATGAATCGTATTTTGCCAACAAATTTATTTCTCTTTAATTAAATAAAAATTTATGAATTTTCAAATTTATGAGCAGAAATATTTTGATTAACATAAATCACAGTCTCATTGATGAAGAGTTTAGTTTTACAATAGCCGTAAAACTAGAAATGTAATCCTGGCTCCAGTGTTGCCAGGAGGTGACAAAATAAGAGGCTAAATTGGACTTTCAAAAAGGTCTGAAAAGGCTAAATGCCCAAAAAAATAAGTGAAGAAAAAAGCTAATATTTTTTATTTAAAAACTATTTTTTTCTGATTACTTTTTGATATTTTTTTTAAGATATTATAGCAAATTTATAAGTAAAACATGTAACCGCTTTTAGCAAAATAATCCAATGAAAAATCGCCCACAAAGTGTTCATAAAAATTTGGATTATTTCATATGTAAAACGTCCCAATGTTTTGAAGGGATTTGTCATTTTTTAATTTTATGCATTTTTGGCTAATAAATTTAAAATTCTTTTGCTGATTTTTCGCTTTTATAAGATTTTTAATAATATTTATTTTTATACTATTTTAGTTTCTATGGTTAATGGTGTATTTAAAAATAATTATGATAAATAATTAATTAAGCAAATCCATATTATGAGTTAAATTAATTTGGAGGATGAAGTGCCGCAAACAAAAATTTTTGTAAGATATAAATAATATCGGTTTTTTTTCTTTTTTTTTTTTGCAAATTTATACACCAAAATTCTTAAATGTACGCATTTTGTAAAAATAAAAATTTGTAAAAGCAAATAAGAAATGTTCTTCTTCCTTGTTGAAGTGTTAAAATTTTAGCCTTTTTAAGGAAATTTGAAGAATCAAAAAGGGCTATAAAAAAGCTAGGCTAAACGGGCAACACTGCTTAGCACAAACAACAGACACTATTTTGCAGCAAACACAGCACTGTTTGTTGTTATTTTAACTAATCAATTTTTTTAATAAAAATTAGGAAAATTAAAATGCAGTAATAATATTAATTATTATAGTGATTTAAGCACGTAAAACTAAAAAAAAAATAATAAAATGTAACTACATAATAAAATATAACTGCAATTCAATCTTTCTACAAACTAAAATATTTTATTAATTTTATCTTCATATTTTGCAACATTTAATTAAATAAATTTTCTAAATATTTTTCAAATGAAAAAAAAAAATAATAATAAGTAATAAATAATATAAATCGAAATGAAAACTGTTATTAATATGTTTATTACTGCATATCATTATCACTTAATTAAATTGATAAAAATAGCGACAAAAAATCTAACAAGCTGTATTTTTATTGGAAAACTTCTTTAAAAAAATTCAAACAATAAATAAATATTTAACAATTAAAATATATAATATGTCAATATTAACATTTATGCCAATATATCTACTTGCTACAATTGTTGGCATGTATTTCATGAAATTAATAAATAAATAATTTATATATAATTAGTTCACTAATTACACATTTATTTATTTTTGGGGGGATGGGGGTTGGTAGAAACAAAGAATGTTAAAAATAACATGAAATAATAATACACATTCGACCGTATAAACGCATATTTATTAATTATATATATTAATAATCGTAGCAAATATTAATTCAAATTAAATAATAACGAACAAGGTCGACTTTTACAAGGTAGTATTAGTAATTATAGCAATCAGTTCAAAATATTTAAGAAAAAGCAAAGCATATTATTCAAAACTGTTAGAAACAAACTTTAAAATTTAGCGTTTTTAGAACTAATTTCAAATTAGTTTAGGGTAGTTTTAAATATTTATGATTTCACTTTTCATAAATATTTATATTAAATTATTTATAAATTTTATAAATTCAACTAAAAAGTATTCAGGAATATTTCCCTTAGAAGTCATTATTTGTCTTTGTAAAAGATACTAATATCTTCCAAAGAATATATTATAAGGTAAAACTTTTTTTGAGGTCTATAGTTAAAGTTAATAAAATTACCTTTAAAAAGATACCTAAACATATTTTTATGTATTCAAAATAAAAACATGTTTTAAGTGTCATTTTAAAGGCAATTTTATTAACTTTAACTATAGGCCTCAATGAATCTTATTCTAGAAGTGCATTAAATCGTGAACCATCGCGGAAATCATACCGGAACGCGGAATTTGCGTTACTAGTGTTAATTTTAATATTCTTGCCAAATTTCATTAAATTTGGATAATTTGTAGAAGCAATTGGCGATTTTTCTGTTTGATTATAAACGGAACAATACAAATTAAAATAAATATTTAATATCTATTACTATTGCAAGTCCCAGAATTCCATTTACCAAGGGTATAGAAAACATTTTCACCATTAACATATACTTTTTTAAAATTTGAAAAAACTATGTGCCAGTCTTAGTTTTGCCGAGTATAATGATTGTACCAAATATTATCAAATTCGGAAGAGGTGATGAAACCAGCAGATTTTTAAATGGAATGACTCAATAGAGTGTAAATAAGAAAATAATAAACAAGTAATTTAGAATAGCAGGAGCTTAAATCAAAGCACTTTCTAATAGAAAAAGTAAAGACGTATTCTTTTGGTTAAAACTATATAACATGTAAGCCCATTATAGAGTATTTTATAAGGGTAGTTTTAAACGAATATATTTTGATTTAAATTAACTTCTTTATTAAAAAATAACTTTAATAAAATTGGCATTATATATGTTACATATTAATTTCTTTAAAATTGTATGTATGTATTTATTAACATCATGTTTAATGCAACGAATAAACATTTAATTAAATACTTTATAAATACATATAATTAATACTGTTAATTTTTAAATACAACAGTTATGTTTTTGATCTTTCCAATACTATATTATTGTTTATTTTTAATAAATCAATTAATTATTAAACATTTTAATATTTAGCCAAGGAAAATATTTTTAAATAGTTAAAGCTGGTGAAAATTTTAATTTAATGGTTACAATGGACCGATATCGAACAATTTAAATACATTTCTATTACTTTGTATCACAGTTTATACTTCTGAAAAATTACCCAATTGAATATTCAAGTTGGTTAAAAAGAATATCAAATAAGATGTTTGCAAATGGTAATGAAATATGTAGCTGTGACAGCTTCGCACACTACATCTGTCATTAGTTTATTTAAATTTATAAATATCCCCAAAATAATTATCTTAAAAAATACAGTTTTTAAAAAAATATTGATTAAAAATATTCTTGCAAATGTAATTAGTCGATGGCCCTCCTACTTCTAGACTCCTTCAAATTATAATCATGTATGCCACATTTTAAATTTGCTGCTTATTGTTGTGTTGTTGCCATTATAGTCCTCAACTTTTTAAGTAAAACACTCATTAAATACGTCCTTACAAGCAAAGTAAGACTAACAAAAGTGCAAAAAAAAACTTGGGTACTTTTTTTATACTTAAATCCACAATTTGATGAATATTAGAGGGGTGAGGACCGCGAAAGTTGGTGTTAGATATAAAAATAAAAATATATTAAAAGTGAAAATAATGAAAAATATTATAAATATAAATAATTTACATATTTGATTTGTTTTTCATTGTGTAAACAAATTAGAATTGTTTGCATAAACTTAGCGAGAAATGCATAAATTAATAATTATTACGGGCAATGTTGGAAGAAAAATAAAATAAAAAAAGCAGAGAACTTAATGTATGTAGAGATATTTTCATAAAAAAGTGCCTAGTTAAAAGAATTAATTAATTTTTGTATAATTTTATAGGGCAAGTTTAAGCATATATATATATATATATATATATATATATATATATATATATATATATATATATATATATAGTTCAAAAATGTTTACTTTTTCAAACAGATTTTTTTTTACTAATAACCGATTCGAATACTGTTTTTTTTGTTTTTTTGTTAATTTTATTATTTATGAAATATATTTTATTATTTTTTGGGAAAAATAAACAGAAAAATATAAAAAAAAACTAACTAAAATCTTAAAATTAGCAATCATATTAAAATTAACTATTAAGATTTAAAACATACGATTTTTCCATTTTTATTAACGTATATTTTGGGTCCAATACACGTTCACTTATAGTAGTGTATATAATGGATCAGAAGTCCATTAAAAACCCTTCTATAAAACATCCATATAACTAGAAGCTGAATACATTCCCAAATGTAATTATAAAAAAGGTTAGTGTCTTTAAATTTTCAACAAAAATGTAAATATTCTCTCTCTTTCTCATTATAGCTGCAAAGTTTATCAAATAGACTTCGATTTCTTGATGCAAAAAAATTAAAATAATATTTCGAATTAGCTGGTTATCAAAAGATAATCACATAAAATTAGGAAATGAAAAGCAATTTAAACTATTCGATATTGTCGAATAATTCGAGACAAAAACCGGTTTGTTGAATAAAAAACGGCTTTAGTGAAAAGCCAAAAATTTTTCAAAATACCCGTTTTTCGAATTAATCAAAAACCGGTTTGATAACTCTACTGACATTTCAGCAAGCGAATAAAATACCATTTTACTATTTAAGGCAATCAGAAATCTTTGCTGTGAATAGTCTTAATGTTCTGCTATATTAAATTGTTCTACACAGTTTAATACAATAAGTTAATTAAGTATACACTCATATAATAATTAATTAAACATACATTATATATAAATATATATATATATATATATATATATATATACATATATATACATATATACATACATACATACATTAAATATTTATTTTTTAAATTTTTTAGATAAAGTTTTGTTTTTGTTTTTCTTCTGCTAATTATTTGTATGTATTTTAATTTATTTAGACATTTTTTACCCATTACTTATTTATTTACCAAAGGGGGCGTAAATCCCTCATACCTAGTTCTAGAGGGTTTAAAGAATGTATAGATATTTACAGAAATATTATTCAAATATATAATTAATTAAAACATGTCGTATTAGGAGACATACTCCCATTATTAAATAAGAATTTTAAAACATTTATATGTAGGTAAAATAAAAAAATATATGTATCGAGCATTTTTACCAGCTATTTTTTTAAGTATAAATCGCATTTAATATATTTGAGGTTATATACTGGACGATGCATGGTTTCAGTTTAGTTTTAGAATTCAGTCAAATGCTACCGCATGCATATAAAATTTGTTAGCCTATGAGTTATATGAAAATAGTAAAAAAAAAAACCCACGTAGTTTAGATTTTCTCTATAATATTAAATAAAATCAAAATTTTAAAAATGTTGAACAAATGAATTCTTAATCTATAAGAGCCTATTATTTTGTATAAAATTACCAACTGATGCTATTATTAGCAGCAATTAAATAGCGTTAAAAAATTGCTGAAACTCTTGTCTATGAAAATTTTCGGAGGCTTCTTGTTATACATATTAAAATGTATGGTAAACATTTTAACAGAATTCTGTAAGTTCCTAAAAAAATCAACTTTATTTTAAGAAAACTTAAGCAAATTAAGTTTTAAAGTTACTCAAGCATATAAATATATTAAAATAAAAAAATATTTCTTACTAATATGTTCCTACAAATTATGCAATACATCCTTTTTTTAATATTTCCTTAGAGAGAAAGAGAAAACAATAGAATTATTATGAGGGAATTGCAATGACTTGACCAAAAATAAATTGCTCAAGTCATTTTAAATGACTAGAAATTTTCATAATTTCTTGTGGATTACTAAAACTTGCCAAACCATCACATCAGGTGTGCAAATATTTAAAGTAGAAGCAGGAGTAGTCTAGTCTAATCCTCGCACATTTGTTTTTAATTCATATCTATGTTTGTCTAAATGTATTTCTTATTCTTAGTTGTAGAATCACCTAAAATTAAAAAAATAATTAATTACTTTACAATTTTCTCATTTCATATGACACCATGTGTCTTAAGAAATTAAAATTTGTTTTATTACATTTTAACTTTTATATCGCTTTAAAAAAAAAATTTAATATTTTCATTTTCACTAAAGCTGCCTTTTTCCCAAAATTTATTATTTTGATGTGTCATTTCCCTTTCTTTCTGATATAAGAATTTCAATTTCACCCGTATTTTATTTTTTAGCAACAATTTGATAAACGATGACATTGAAAAAAATAGAAAGAAAAACAAGAAAATTGTATTTTTAACTATGAGTAGAAGACCCAAACAGAAAAAAGGGGAAACAAGTTAAAAATTTAGGAAAACCAATCAGTTAAAGAAAAATGTTTTATATTAAAAAATGATAAAAAAAAATCTTCCAGAGATGAGGACAATTTTTACGCTGCTCTTGTAGTTGTTACTGTTACACTCATTTGACATGTACGACAGTTTAGACAGTAAAATAAAAGCACCAACATAAACATTATTAAGATTTTACAACACGGTGTAACTACGGTTCAGAAAAAAAGGACACTTAACAACAGCAAAATAATAAAAGAAAAAAAATGAAAAAAAGATATTTTAACAAAATTTTCTACTTTGCACAGAGTTGTTGCTGTTTTTGTAGCTGTTTTCAATATTTTATAAATATCAGTTTTGTATATTTTTTCCATTTTTTACTCCAAATGTCCTTCGTGATGTCAATAACATAAATTAAAGCCAACGACATATACGAAAAAAGGAGAAATTGTTTGACTTTCTGGCTTCCTGGGTTAAAAAAAAGAAAAAAAAAACTTTTAAGTGGTTTCTGGAAAATAGAAAAATATTACCAGGAAATTATTATAACCATAAACTATTTGATTAGCATTTTTCTTTAAATGTTTTATTGTTTTTAAATAATAAATAAACATATTTAAACAAATAGATTTTTAGTACAGGAAAGTGGCTACTCACTTTAAGATCTTTTTAAACTGTAAATATTTCACATTAACTTTATTTGCAACTTACAACTTAGGTGGAATTTAAGCTGATTCTAACTTTTGTTGAACTGAATTGTTTGAAAATTTAAAAATTCTTTTAAATTTACACTTTAAAAGTTTCGAAAAACATATTTGACAATCAACTAAATAATGAGCTTAAGTACTCCTAAGATTTCTTGCTAAATTTGTTCTCTGATATTTGAAGAAGAGAGGAAAAAAAGTACAAGGAATAAACTCCTCTTGGCAAACAAAATAAAGAACAATAAATAAATACAAGAAACTTAATAAAAAAATAAACTTAAATACGAGTACAACAAAAATCATTTAATGAATTTTAAATAACATTAACAAAAAGGAACTAATATTTCGTTTTATGTTTTGCTTTTCATTACTACTCGTATTTGAAATTATTTTCGTTGTTAACGTAACCTTTAAATGTATGTCAAATACCGTAAAAATGGACATGAAAATCCCAAAGACATGTTAAGATTGTTTTTCAATTTCCTTTTACCCTCCTCCCAGCCGTGTTTTAATCGAGTGTAGTTAAATAAAATGGAAAAAACAAGCAAAAACGTTTAGAATTTTTGAATGGAATAAATAGTTGAAATACGTTAAAAAAGAAAAAGTTTTTTTTAAAGCTGTTGTTAATGCTGGGTGTTACATGAAAGCACCCATTCTTTATATTTCGATTCTCCCTTTTACTTGGTCTTCCTGGCTGGCTATTTTAACAAGTTGACACTGAAAATGGGAATGTTTAGATACAAACATGATGATTGACAGTTTTATACTTTTAATTTTCTTCATTATATATCTTAAAATGAGGACAACAATTGGCATAGACCTTATTGGCTTAAATTGTTGTAGTTTTTAATTCGTTAATGCTGTGGTGGTTTTTAGCGCTGTAGGAAGGGAGAAAGGAGAATGTGATTTTAAATTGTATATTTTTAAAGAGAGTTGACAGATAGAAATTAGGATTTTTTGGATAATGTTTTTTTTTATTATTATTATTTTTTTTAAGGAAAATAAAAATTAAATTGACTCAGACAAATCTGTAAAAATATCAGAAAATTATATAGGATTTTATATTGAACTTTAGTCCATAAACAAAAAGTCTAATGCAGTAAGCAAATTTTAATACTTTAGTTTCAATTTGAAATTGCAGCATATTTATATTATACTTATATATATATATATATATATATATATATATATATATATATATATATATATATATATATATATATATATATTATATTTTTATTATAATCATTTAAATCTCCTTTATGGCAAAAACTTTAAGAGTTAACCATTCCTATAATATGAACACATTTTTTTCATTTCAAAAAAAAGGTAAAAAAGTGAACTAAAATAAAAGAAACATTTATTCTTGTATATGTATTTTTTTATTTTATTACAAAATTATACTTTTAGGAAAAAAAGATGTATTTTTATCCTCTATTTCAAACAAAATTTTTCTTTTTATGGCCTTTTGACGTTTAAGGTGTAAAAACTAAAAAGAGCGGAGAAAGAAAGGGGCTTCATAAATTTAACAGTGTTATTACAGCTAAAATAAAGAAATGGTTTTATAGCCTAAAAGTAGAATATAATAAATTTTAAATGTTATTAACGCATATGAACTTAAAGATGCTCGTAAGTACACAATACAGCAGACAATTTTTGCTTAAATTTAAAGCTGCTTCTCTTAATAAGTAAAACAAGAATAGTTTAGAATTCTTGTCATTTATTTTTTTTTTTTTTAAAGAATTGTCTTCTATTTAGAAAATGCTTGCTGGTTTGTTGATGACTTTAAACCTAAAAGTCACTATAATGTTAAGATGATTGGCAAAAAAAAAACATTTTTTTTACTCTCAAATAAAAATCCATAAACGTAAGCTTTAAGTTGTAAAATTTGTGTTGCCTTAGATAAACTTTTAACTTAAATTACATTGTCGTTTAGAAAAATTCCTTTACGGCAATAAGCTAAGTTAAATAATATCAAGTTAAATCAATAACCGTTAATTGATTCTTTGTTTAAGAATTTCTCTTTTTGTTAATGCTACTATCTGTGCTTAAATAGAAAATATGTATAAGGATAATGTATGGTTTTAACAATTAATACTAAATGGTCATGATTTGTTAAGTTTAGCATTTGTAATCCTCACCCTCTTTTTCTATCTATTTTTTTATTCGTATTATCTCAGTAAAAGACCAGCTGTAATTCAAGTTGTTTAAAATCAGTGAATTCAATCTATTGATTTTTATTTAATAGATACTTTAACACTTATTCATTACATTTGTAACAAGTGTTTCAAATTTAGTTTAGTTAAGTTTAATTTATAGTTTTACAGCCATTTTGGGGATTCCACTTGAAAGTAGATAGTAGTCGTTCTACATATATAATAGTTATTTATTTAATATTTTATTTGATTTCATTCCATTTAGTCGGTTGGTATTGCTTTGGCTGATTGACTTTAACATTTCGATTAGGGTAACAAAACTGACATCTGGTTGCACAAGTGTGAGAAAAATAGGGTGAACTTATAAAACCAGTATTCTTCTACTTATTTTACATTTGTTTTTTTATATCTTTCTTTTTCGAGTCAACCACTGGGTGAGTTTGAATTCTTTGCAGAAATCACACTCCTAACCTCTTTTCAACAAATACTTATAGACTACATACATACATACATCCATCCATACATACATACATACATCCATACATACATACATACGTACATACATATTTGTTCAAACAATCAATATTTTTATATAGTTTTTATTTTATTTCAATTTTATTTGCTTTTCTCTGTTTAACTTTTAAATACACTAAACGTTGTTACGCTTGATTAACTTTTGTATTTTGTGGAGATCCAACAAACAAATAACTACAATAACAAAAAAGTGCTTTTCAATGAAAATTAATCATCATCTGAATCGTTATTATTAGACAGCAACAACAAAAGTGTTTTAGAAATTATTTTATATCTTTTAATGTTTAAATAGAAAACTAAATAAAGTTACAAACGAGATGAAAACACTCAAGAATTATTTTACTATTTTAGTTTTTACTGAATTCCCCTTACTTTTGACAGGTATTTATAGATTTCCAATAATTTTGATTATATTTATTGTCTGCTCTTTTGTTTATAAGTGAACTGGGAATTTAAGTTAATAATTTAGTAGAAATCATTTATTTCTAGAAATTATGTATTTTGTAAGTTTTATCAAAGTTCTTTAAACTTGTAAGATTGCTAATTCTGTTGATATTTTAAAATAAAAAATTTAATTAGATAGGAATGAATTTATAAAACAATGTATTTATCAGAACTTAAAATTAACTTCTATATCAATAAAGTTAAGTTAAACAAATGATTTTGAAATCCATTAATATAACAAAATATACAAATATTTTTGATTATTTTTTAATTAATTTTAGAGCGATAAAATAATTTCTTAAGTAGATTACATTACAAAAAATGGAAAATCATCTAATCCTAATTTCTGATAAGAAAAATACTATCTTCACTTTAAACCATATAAAATAGTGTTGAAATATCAAAATAATAGAATTTCTTTGTACTAAAAATTAAACTGTATTTTTTTACTTACACCGAATGAGGTTTTTAGATAAAAACATTATAGCACTTACCTAAAAAAGAAAAAGAAAATATTTAATTAGTTTTAAATGTTACCGAATAGAAATTTAAAAAAATATATATTTGTGGATATAAAAATATTATTTATATTATTTATATTATTTATATTTTACTTTGCCATTTAATTTATAATGCATACATCATTAATTAAATATAGTCATATTCGAGTGTTTGTTGAAATCGACTTTCCGAAGATCCCAAATAACTTACATAACTTACTGATACATAAAAAAATAGTTTTCACCGATAACCATATACTATTTTTTCATCATCGAAGATAAGAGCATAACTTAAAATGAACGTAATTAAATTTTCTGTAATTCGTTGCATCAATTAAATGTTTTGTCAATCGAATTATTCGGTATCCATAATAATTTGTTTCTGCTTTATTCAACCATCTTTTATGTTTACCACATTTCAGTTATCTTAACAAAACTTGTATAGTTAGGACTAACAGATTAAAAAAAATCTTAATTTTAAAATTTTAGTGATAATAAGTAGCAGTTATTTCATATGTTACAAAGTAATGCGTGTTACTTATTTATCCCATTATTTTAAAATACAAAATAATTACTTGCTGGTAATAGAATCTAAATAAATAGTGTTTGACATCATTATTTGAAAGAGTCAAATAATGAAATTATTATAATGAGTATAATTTGGGAAATTTAGTAATAAGCAGTTAAAGTTCAACTGATAGTTTATAGTTTGGTAACCAGTTATTTGCTTGGTACTTGTAAGATTTGTGTAACTAGTCATTTGATTATTTTCTATAAGTACCCTAGTAATGAGTATCTATGAATTCTTGCACATTGCCACGCAAAGGTAATATGTTTTTCACCAAAATTGAAAGTAGTAACCAGCTTTTAGCAACGTATTTTCTGGCTTACTGGATAAGTAAAGTTTTTGCTGTATTAAAACAATAAATGCTGATAATTAAAGTTTGATGGCATTAATTTATAGTTTTTAAAATTTATTCATTTTTAATTTAGCGCATATTTTTTTCAGTAATACTAATTTCAAATGAGAATTCGTTTTTTGTTTTACCAAATGATGACAAATTTTATTATGAAACACAAACTATATATTAAATGTACATATTTTGTAATTTATTTTTTAAAATAATAACAACTTTTTACCAATGAAATTGAAATTTTGTGCATTTAATTACAAGTGAGTTAAATAAACAAACATGAAATTAAATTAAATTAAATTAAAGCTGAAAACAAATGTAGGCGAGTGGGTAATATAAAGAAATACTGGAATTTGAAAATAATTCAAGTTATAATTTACACAAAGTAATAATTAATTAATTAAAAATTTTTATTTTTATAAAATTATTAATCTATATAGAGACATACCAAGGAGATTAAGGCAGCTCAAAAATCATAATAGCTTTTTTTAGAGGTTTAAAAGCATTTTTTAAGATATGTCTTCCAAGTAAATACTTATTTTTTGAACATATTGCAAGTAATGTGGGTTATAATCCTCTGAAGTTTTTACATGTCAGCTGAATTTTTTTTTTTTTTTCTTTTTTATATTTTAGTGTAAAATTTAAAGGAAAACGAGTTACAGCTTTTTACTTCTTTTAGAGAAACATTAATATTTATTGCCATAAATTGTAGAAATTCCCCTTTAATTTCTAAGGATATTTTATAATAATTTCTATGAACACTTAAGGGCTTCTTCCGAAATCATATCTACAATTTTTAATTAGTAAAAAAAAACGTATTTTTAATTTAAAAACTACTTTCTTTGTTCAAATTAAAAACAACTCTACAAATAAAACGTAATGCTAAAGTTGTTTGCATATAATGAATTTTTACATTTAAGGGATGCTTTAGACAATTTAAATGATTTACAAAAAATGCCTATAAAACATTTTAAAACAAATTTGAAAAATTAAAAAAATGTCTAATTTCCATGAAAAAAAAATACAACATTTGTCTGACAATTTTATACGCCCATTCATAAAGAAGACAACTTGAAAAAAGTACCTACTTGTTTTTGGTTATTTTTTTTTTTACTTACATATAAAGCTTTGTATTTGAAAATAAAGTATCCCTTACCGAAGGGTGTGAAGATAGCTACGAAAGTTAGCTACATTTTTTAATTTTATGTTACCTAACAGTTCTCTCACTCAAAGACGGTTATGTTAGCAGAATTTGATTATTTTCAATTTTAATAACATTTTTAAAAATGTTAATGACTTTTATTTAACAAAATAGATTTAGCTGCACTTTTGTTTACATTTTTGAAATGTTAATAGCATTTTTGTAATATTTTTTTATTAAAATTATTATAATTTAAATTTTTGACTAAAAAAAAAATATATATATAATTAAAAACTATGATTTTTAAACTACCTTATGTTTCAGAAATATGTGTTTAAAATAAATACTTTTAAACATTTTTATTTCTCAAAAAATCTTTATGTGATTATCTAATTGATGATCAAAAAATGATTATAGGTTTTGAGTAATAGAATTTTAAAAATTTTGAAAAAATTCATTTTCTCATATAAGGGCCCTATTGATGATCAAAAAATGGGTCAAAATTAAAAAGGTGCTCTATTTAGACCTAGTAGGCTCGAAAGCTATTATCTTAAGGATTTCAGAGCAGAAAAGATAATATTAAGATTGATCATAGGTTTTGAGTGCTAAGATCAATCTTAATATTATCTTTTCTGCTGTGAAATCCTTAAGACAATAGCTTTCGAGCCTACTAGGTCTAAATAGAGCACCTTTTTAATTTTGACCCATTTTTTGATCATCAATAGGGCCCTTATATGAGAAAATGAATTTTTTCAAAATTTTCAAAATTCTATTTCTCAAAACCTATAATCATTTTTTGATCATCAATTAGATCATCACATAAAGATTTTTTGAGAAATAAAAGTATTTATTTTAAACACATATTTCTGAAACATAAGGTAGTTTAAAAATCATAGTTTTTAATTATATATATATTTTTTTTTTTTAGTCAAAAATTTAAATTATAATAATTTTAATAAAAAAATATTACAAAAATGCTATTAACATTTCAAAAATGTAAACAAAAGTGCAGCTAAATCTATTTTGTTAAATAAAAGTCATTAACATTTTTAAAAATGTTATTAAAATTGCAAATAATCAAATTCTGCTAACATAACAGTCTTTGAGTGAGAGAACTGTTAGGTAACATAAAATTAAAAAACGTAGCTAACTTTCGTAGCTATCTTCACACCCTTCCCTTACCGGCAGTATATGACATAGCATACTTTAGTAACATAAATTCTTTGTCAAAGTACAAAAAAGCCATAATGTCACAAAACAATAAAGACGCGTATACAAAGCGTTAGCGAGAAGGGTGCTGACATAAAATGAATTAATTGCAAAAAACCAAAGATTGAAATTGAGAGAGTTAAAGTATCCTTTTTGTCAATCAGACAGACAAACAAATACAGGGGGAATATTTTATGCATAAAAAGCGCATTTACTTCAATTTTTTCATTACTATTCATACCAACTGCGGTAATTTGTAAAAAACCATGTAAAAAACATTTAAAGTCATATATATATATATATATATATATATAAATATCAATGTGTGAGGAAGGACCTCGTGTGTGTGTGTGAATGAGTTTGATTTAGAGATTTTAAAACCGAAAAGTTTAACAACTTTTTCCACCCCTCAGTGTATTTAGGACTTAGTAATGTGTCAATGTAAAATAGAGAATTATCAAATTTATTTTTTTATGAAGAAATTCGTAGTGCACGTGTTTAGATTTTCTTGGTTTCAGATTAAATATAGCCTCAGGGTAGTATGCGATGATTATCCTTTTTTTAAACAATAAGAAACACACACATACACAACAAAGAGTAGAAATAAAATAAAATGTATGAATTTTATCATTGCCGTCTTTAAAATTTCTTACTTAAAAGAATCGAAAATATATTTACACACACTTACATTCACAAAATGTTTTAATAAAAATGTAACTGTGTGTGAAGGAGAATAATTCTGTATAGACAGGTGTGTGTGTATATTTAGTTAAATAAAATTTAACGCTTTTTGACTAAAACTAATGTCATGTTTTTAAGAATTTTAAATTAAAAAAAAAATATTTTGAAACTAAACCCATCTTAAAGGATCTTTGTTACAAATCTTACAGCCCATTAATATGTCACAAACAAAATAACAATTACATGAGAATGACAATTATTTTGGCAACTTTCTAACAACAATTTTGTGTCAATTTCAAGTATTTTTCTTTTTTCAAAAAAACATGAAATCATTTAGACAATAGAGACTTCAAATGTATATACATAAAAACAAATCCAAATAACTAGATAACTGTTCTAAATGAAATAAAATAAAATTCAAATATGTACTCATACAGAAATATTTGCTTGTCCAAAAACCAAATTCATTTGATACAAAACTCAAACTATCAAAGACCATTATTTCATTTTGTATGTATGTATGTATGTGTGCGAATGTGTAAGTCTGTTAGAGTGTATGTATTAAAGAAGATTCAATTCAAATTGTTTAAAAAAAATTATCTTTTATTTAAACTTGCCAAAAACAAAATGAAATTAAATGCACTCAGACACACATACTACATATAGAATACATACAAACTGTTAGGACGACTCTTTTTCACAAAAATCAAAAATATCTAACAAATAGAATTGGGAAAATATAAAAACAATAACAATAAAGGCAAAAAAATTAAAATAAAAATCTGGAGAAAATAAAACAAATACCACAAATGCATAAAAAAAGTTTAAAAGAAATTTAAATCATGTTATAAACACAGTTTCTAAATATTTAGAATTTTTGTTTTTTGATATATATATATATATATATATATATATATATATATATATATTTGGCAATAATACTTCCTTACTTAACATAGACTCATATTGACATACATATACATATATGTATATTAATTCAGCTACAAACCGCTTCAATTTGAGAGAAAATTAAAAAAGTATACATGGCAAAAATTTAATATAAAATTTTACTTAAAATGTAGTCTAGTGTAAATAATACCGTAACAAATGGATACAACAATATTGTATCCTGCGTAGGTAGTTGATACAAACACCGCTCTCCTACTCCAATTCATAGATGTATTTATGTATATGTGACCAAAAGTAAAACTGAGTCTGTTGTGATGCATATTTATTTCTATGGGATTTATATTAAATTCAAACTACGTACGTTGTGCTCTAATTTTGGGGCACAGAGTAAAAATTAATCAATTAATTGCAAAAAAGTGTTTATGTAAATTATAAAAGATCATTTGAACGATCTCTATAAGAAACAGCTAGTCAACGAGGATGCTATCGGGGGAAAAAATCTAGAGTCTTTATGAAACAATTTAGTTATTTATAATCTCGAAAAAGTTATATGCCGTACAAATTAAAATAAATATACTTGCCACAATCATGTATCTTATATTTCACATAACATAATTTAGTTGCCATGATTATGGTTCAACATTAATTCTTACTTTGAAAACATTCTATTGCAAAAACTCAAATAATAACCCTCGTAAGATTATAAATAATATTTTGTAGATCTATAAAATTTCCTAAACTAGAATAGAGTTAAATTAAATACAATACCATCCTTTAACTCTACAATGAATGCTTTGAAAAATAAACTGAAACAAATACATTTATGTATGAATATATATTTAATATTTTAAATGGTTGTCAGTTTAAATTTTAAAATTTAAATTTGAAAAAAATCAAAATCGTTTAAGTTTTACATTGTAAACCAAAGTTAGAAAATGGATAGAAAAGGAAAATAAATATAAATTAAAAAAGAAATAATAACTTTTTTAAATTACTATATATATGTATCTTTTATATGCTATAATAAACAAGTACCAGGAATTACATTCTGATTTTAAAATAAAAAATATACTTATTTTCAGACACATGTTTATAATGTGTTTAAATTTATTTAATAAAAAATGCTTAGCGTTTCTGCACAACCATCACCACCAGCTGCATTAAAGATAACAAAACACACAACTCTCATAAATCTCAATCATCATCACCAACCAGCCTCTTCAAAATTTAAGTAGTATCATTATAAACCAAAAAAAAAAAAAAAAAAATTGCTTATAATTTTTTTCAAACTTTTATTTAAAATCAAGTAAGAAACGCCAAAACAGCCACCCTTACTTGGCCTTTTATAATAATATAAAAAGGATGATGATTTCAAAAGAGGTTCATTATTATAAATTATAAAAAAAAAAAAACAAATAAAAAAAAATACAAAATATATTAAGAAATATAATGTGTATATACGAGGGCGGATCAATAATTCCGTACAAGTACCACCTATTAATAGACTACTGTCAAATTTTGAGCGTGTGTCGGCATTTACTTTGCGTAAAAAATAGGATTTTTAGAGGTCCTTAAAATAGGCATTTGTTTGGTCAATAATTTCATCGTTGGAGCTGAATCTCTTTCCACTAAGTCATTTCTTTAGGTGTGGAAATAGGAAGTAGTCACTAGGGGCTAAATCCGGAGAATATGGCGGATGAGGAGGTACCAATTTGTAGCCCAATTCATAGAGTTTTACCATTGAGACTGCACACGTCAATTGAGTCAATTGAGAGCAAACGCGACACCCATCTTGCAGACAACTTTCTTAAACTCAGATGGTCATTTAAAATCGAAACCACACTGTCATATGAAATGCCTATGGCATCAACAATCTCGCGCACTTTTACTCTTCGGTCGGCCAACACCATATCGTGGATTTTTTCGACATTTTCGGGTGTACTGACGTCAATTGGCCGTCCAGAACGTTGAGCGTCATTTGACTTATGCGACCACAACGAAAGTCAGTAAACCACTTTTTTACCATTTAAAGCGATGGTGCAGGGTCCCCATAGTATTTATCGAGCTTTTCCTTGGTTTGACTGACGGTTTTTTTTCGCAAAAAATAATGTTTAATGAGTACTCGAAATTCACTTTTTTCCATTTCTAGACAAATACACGAGGTCGTTTGTTTTGAACAGCTGTTAAACGCAAAGTAAATGACAACACTTGCTCAAAATTTTACAGTAGTCTATTAACAGGCGGTACATGATGGGAATAGTGTTGCATTTCATATAACTACGAGGAAAGTTCGAAAAGTCACGGACTTATTGATCGGCCCTCGTAGTATACCTTTCAATTCAATCACATTTTTTGTATTTAACTGCTAATGCATTTGGTTTGTGCGATAACGACTGCATTCAACCACTTGAGCGTTTGGTTTTTTTCGAAATTTTTGTGATTAATTAAAAATTATATGCAATTTGCTATACATTGGATTAATATACTTGAAATAATTTACATTTATTTTATTATTTATCATATTTTTCTCTCTTTTTTCATTTTAATATCAAACATTTTGAATTGGGAGCTTTTATATATTTTTTTTAATTCTTGCTATTAGTGTGTGGCAGAAGTGCCAGGATACGAAAGATACGCTTATTGTTGCATCCATAGTTTTGCTGGATTTTAATTCAATTTTTTCATGTTTTTCTGTTGTTTCCAGCGAGAATGAACAAATTATTGTTCTTTCAAATTCATTGCTTTTAATTAATAGTGTTATGAGGGAATAAAAATAATAATTTACAAATGATGCCCTTAACATTTATGCATGATTGTTTTTGGAAGTTTAAATTAAAATAAAGCAATAAAAAATGGACACGGTTATTTAAAAATGACAAAAATATATACAGATATATTAATATATTAATTTAATGAACTAAAATCATTAAGCATTATTTCTGCTGTAATAGATGACAAAAATAAATCAATTCATAATAATTGAAATTTTATATTTGAAATTTTATAATTGAAATTTTAATTGATGTTAGTTTGAATTATTAACATATACAAATGTCTCAAATAAAAGTATCATCAGATCCTTTCAGATTGATCTTCACAAAATGTTGTAATATGATTTTTGACCACTAAATGTGTTTTCCGTGGGAATAGTTATTTTAAGCGAAATAGTGAACCAATATCGTACTAGTTGTAATAGAGTTCATGTTTGAACCGTATTTCATCAAATCCCTTAAAAATTGGGAGCTTTATTTTAATAATTTTATTTTATTTTAATTTATTATTTATTTTATTTATTTTAAATAAAAAATATGGACTAAGAGATCATTTAATTATCTTAGAAATTAATTTTGAGTCAACTAGTACTCTCGATATTTGGATGTGAGTCTGTCTGAATTTTGTGTTTCCTATCAAATTAACAATACCCTCTCGTAGATGATATTTTCTACCTAATTCTAGAAGCTTCCTAGCCGATTATCATTTAACATAAACTAACCTTAATTATAAATGTAGGTTATTTTAATTCAAAGTATATTATTTAAAGCATTTATAACTACGTCCATGTGTTGGCGTTTCGAGTTGTTGCTATTTAAATGAATTAATTACTAACTATCTTACAAGTACGTCTGTCCTTCCGTTTCAAAGTGCAAACACTTAAATACACAAAGAATTTTAAACAATTTCCTGTAGCTGTAGTCTTCCATAATTGTACAAGTACACCAGATACTGTGCACTTTATGAGTATTTAAAGAATTATTATCATGTCTTTAAAATAAAAACCATCTATACAAGTTAATTACAATTTATATATTTGATCCCGATGGCCTTTAAAATGAGTGGCTTTTTTAAATGTATAATTTTTTCTTTTAGAAAAAGGCTTCTTTCTTTATTTGTGTTTATTATATTATTTTAATATGGCATACGATTATTTGTTTTTTTTTTTCCTATATTTGTTAAAAAATAAGCTCCAGTTGCAGGGTATATAAACAAAAAATTATATACATAAAAGTATTAATAAATCATATACTTACGTACTGAAAAAACAAAGGGAACCATTAAACTTTAAACAACAAATAATATCTTTATTCAAAGAAGAGACCATATGTGGCACATGTTAAACGCCAACAGAAATTCAAAAATACAACAAAACACATTAAAAACAATTTACTAACAGCAAAAAAATTTACAAAAAAATTGTAGTTTTTTAATAAGAAAATTAATGTATAGATTTTATTTATGGTTTTTATATCTTTTTGTTTTTTTTTCATTTTTGTTTTGTTTTACAGTTCAAAGATGTATTTGTGATTGTGTGTGTATTTTAACTAATTTTGTATGCCTATCATGTCAAGATTTTCAAACAACCAAACTTATTTATAAATACACACCCAACCAAACACACATGTGTATCTTTAAGATTGGATTGGTAATACAAGAAGTACATGTTGTTACTACAAACAGCTACTGATTTTTATTTTATTTTACTTTTTTACTATTTAGACATACAATTTCGTTTGTATGCATAAAAATTGTTTTGCGGTCAATATACTGATTGACTTTTTCATTTGCAAAGATTTTTGTTTCAAAAAATGCCTGGAATTATAGCTAGTTTCTCATCTACATATAAAAGGAAATAAAATTTAAATTGCAATGATCATTTAGCTTTTGTCGTGTGTATTTGATTTAGTTAGTTTAAGCATATTATTTTATTTTATTTTGTTTTTATTAAACGAAATATGTACCTAAATATATAAGTATAGTTAGCAATAAAATTAAATTATGTAGTAATATTTGCAGAAAATATGTTTATTAGTAAAAACTAGTTCAAAAAGATTTCTCTTCAAAGTTTAACTTATAAATTTATCTAGTTTTTCCTATCTAGAGATAAGCGTATAGTTTAAGCTTCTGTATTACTGAATTAATTTTAAATGAAATATAACTCAAAAGACCGGCCTCTATTACATTAAGACTATAAGATATGATAAAGGATGTGTGCAAACATCTGTATTGTACTCTCATCACATGAACTCCTTATGTAAGAAATAGAAAAATATAAATAAATACATACAAATAAAAAAGGCCAATATAAAGAACATGTAGTTACATGCATATGAATGTAAATAAATTTATTTATGTCTGTATATTTAATTATTTTATATCTCCTTAATTTATATATTTAAACTTTTAGAAATAAACATATACACAAACATAAATAAATTATGATTTTTCTCATTTATTTTTTCGTTATATTTTTTGGGTCAGTTGAGCTTCTAAAAATGGCATACTAAATCAATTTAATTACAAATATTATTAATTTTTTTTTCGAGTAAGTTTTTCTGACCATTTATTTTCATTTCTTAAATATGAAATTTTATTATAAGTTCATCGGGAAAAATTTGATCTTTATTTTAATTTATATATTAAAAATTGTTTAAGTAATTTAATACAATATTTTGTTATTGTAAAGAAAAAACTTTGTTTTGCAAAAGCTTCTTAAGAACTAATGTTTAAATTTATAAAAAAAAGCTTGAAGTATTCTAAGAGAAAGAGTTAAGTTTTAAAAAATATATCAAAAAAATTATTTCAGCAATTAAAAAAATATTAAGTTACAATCAGAACGAATTTAACAACATGGAATGTATGGTATGTATGGTTATGTATAATTTAGGGCTGAAATATTAATATGAACTGAAAATTATTTTGTTCATATTGAATACATATTATCTACTAGTGTTGCCATTTTAGCACTTTCAATGCCAGATTTAACATTTGAAAAGCTTAAAATGCACTTTTTATATTTAGTTTTTTTTTTTAATTCAAAGCTTTTTGATTTTTTCAAAGAATTCCTTTGCAGTTTTATAATATAGACCTAGTTTTACTTTATTTTCCAATATTACAAATAGTTCTGAAGAAAAATTGTTTATAAGTTGCCATTTGAACTAATTTTTACAAGAAATAAGGGCAACGGAATTATGAATTTTCTTTAAAATTAAAACTTAAATATTTTCTTATACACAAACGATAACATTCGAAAATTATCTTCGAATTTCCAAAATTTCTTAAATCCATGTCAATGTTGACAAACAAGGGTCGTTACATTATAGTACATAATATAATATAATATTTTGAAAGATTACATTTTTCTTTTTACGTAAATCGTTGAAATATTTCTTTATTTCTTTTAGCGTTTTAAAAATGCTCCTTTTCCACAAATAATTATTATTCTTCTGATTTCTTATAATGCTTGACCTAATTCTAATTAATTAAATCAAATCAATTTAATTTAAAATATTTACTTTAAAGTTAAGCTATTACCACTTTGATTTAAAAGATTTCAATTTAATTTCTACGTTGTTATTTATTATTTTCAAATCTGTTTAAAAAATACGTAATTTAGTTGTAAGCAAGCAAACTTGGGTTAAAACTAGGGTATTCATTTTACTCGACTTGTTCATTGTTCGATTAATCAAATAATTCGAAACTGCTGTTTTCAAATTAATCGAATAATCCAGTAAAGCTTTAAATTATTCGAGTTATTCAAGTAAATGATATCTTTAAATTTTACTTGTTTTTTAATATTTATTAAAAATTCAAACAAGCCTTCTGTGTTGTTTTACTATTTTATTAAAAAAGTAAACGAAAATAATGTTTACATAAATTGAGATCACTTTTTCAAAAATAATATCTATGTAATTAAAATTTGAGTGAATTTTTCTCTCGTATTTTATAAAATTGTTTCTCTATAGCATGCGCAAAAATGTTACAACAAAATTAGAAATTTTCTAATTTTTCCAAAAATTAACATTATTTCAAAAGATAATTTATTATCTTGTTTTTATATGCCCAATAATTGAATTCCTTGTGTGCATTTTTGGAACACTTCTGAATGACTTTTTTATAATGAGTTTTAAAACTCGATGTTGGAACTTTCCGAAATTGTTATCTTAGTTTACCTTGGAATTCTGTCGAAAAGGTTTACAAGCTCTCCTCTGTTTATATAGGTCCAAAGCTTATTAATCGATTTTAGTTTAAAATTATTTTGAGCTACACAGCTTAATTAATCAAAAAATGTGGTCAAATCAGAAATTTTTCTTCGAAAAACATTTGGTCATAATTTTTGTACTTTGCCTATCAAGGGATTTATGTCTATTAAAAAAATAAATTTCTTTGACACCCATCGCCATCTGAATTTAAATATAAATCCTTGTATATGAGATAAATATAAAAATAATTTAAAAAATTAGAAATTTTTTGTTCAAGGTAGTTCCTTTTTTGTTGACATTTTGAAGAAACTAGAACTCCGATTTTCATGCAAATTTGCACATTATAATGAGAAAACATGTAGCCATCCAAAATGAAGGATAAAATGTCGTTATCATAAGTACACTATTATTAAAAAAATTAAAGTCAAATTAGATTTTAAAATTGTTCTAAAAAATTTTCGCTTCAAATTGACTTTTAACGAACACATTTTTTTCTTCGAAAAACTTTTGGCCGTATTTTTTTTTTTTTTTTTTTTTCTCAATGGGTCTATATCTGCCGAAGAGAATGGTTTTCTTTGACTCTCGTTTCCATCTGAGACAAAATATATATCATTTTGTGGTGATGTATATATAGAAATAATCCAAAAAATTAGAAATATTTATTCAAGGTAGTTCCGCTTTTTTTAAAATTTTTAAGAAACTAGATATTCGAATTTCATAAATTTTTCACAATAATATGAAAATCCAAAATTGATGATAAAAAACCTTTATCGTTAGTACACTACTTTTAACCAGCACCGAAAGTTTTCTTTTTTTTTTTTTGCAATTTTATTTCGCATACGTTATTTACTTAATTCTTTGATATTTAAATAAATAGGCCAAAGAGTATCACCTAATGTTCGGATATAATTTCCGTGGTATATTAAAATCAAATAAGGCACGTTTATTTCGAAATTCAAAACAAAAAAAATCTGAATTATTCTAGATTAAAAAATTCAGTGATTCTTAACATAAAGTATAAGTTTACTAATTTTCTTTTTTGTTAGCTTGAATGAAACTTGTTATATAAAAACAAGTTTCATTCAAGCCAACATATTATCTAAACCTGTCTGAGACTGTATTGGTATATCAACTCCAGCTTACATTCATCGGCTGTACTGTAATTCGTATGTACATATTTTTCCAAATCAAGTTCAAAATATTCTTTCTTACAGAAAAGTTAATATAAGGGTGAAAATTTTTTTTATCCACTCCAAACCCAAATTAAAAAACTACCTGTATTCAATTACGAGTTGTATTTCTTTTTTTAATATTCCAAATTGCGTTGTCACTTGGAGGCCTAATAAAACCTTTAGATTTTAAATTGAAACATATTTAAAACCAGTTCAAAAACAAATGTTTAAAATATTTATTTACTCGAATTATGCGATTAATTGGCATAATTTACTCGATTAAATTTTTACTCGAAATTATAGATTTTAATTTAATAGAACAAACATTATTCGAATGAATACCCTATTTAAAACATTGTACTTACTACTACCTAGTTACGTACATATTCTTAGTACAGTAAACATTGTAGTTAGGAATTTATACTAGTATTCATAGCATTTTATCTTCCTTTCTTGATAAATACATATTAAACTTGGCAGTAAAGTCAACCAAGATACTAAACGAGCAAGTAAAGTTAAGTAAAGCAAAAAGAATTGAATCGAATGGTTGGTTGGTTGGTTGGTGAGTTGAATGAGTATGATTTTAATAGAGTCTTTCATTACAAATGAGTTTGTAGCTAAGAAATATTTGCACGTTTGTTCATTGTTCATATGAGTACGTACTACATCTATACAATTGTTAAAAGACGTAATGCGTGTCTGGAATTTTATTTAAATTTCATTTAACTCTTATACAATTTGTATGAAACTACAAATATATGAAAAAATAATAAAATAAAAAGTTTTGTGCGCTCTTTTCTTTTTTTATATTTCTTGATTTTTTTTTTTTTTTTTGTGTATATTACTTAAATGTTTTTCTCTTCCAAGAAGAACATAAAACAATAAAATTACAAAAATATACTTCAAATTGATTTGCATATAAAAATAAAGCACCAACAATGAAATAGGAAATTCTATAAATATGCTAGATTTGTTGCAGAATGCCACAATAGCAATAATTGTGTGCAACAGAATAAGCAACAACTGGAAGGCTACAATTTGAACTTAAAACAAAGTTAATTTTTATTTGTTTTCTAGTTGTTTTTTCTCGGATTTTTATTACAAAAATATAAAATAGTCATTCAGCACACTTAAACACTTTTCTACTTGATTTCATTTGACCCAAATTATTAAATGCAGTTCTGTTTTTTTTTTTTAAACGAGAAAAAATATGTATATTCCGAAGAAAAAATGCTGAAATATAGAAAAAAATAAATACTTCGATATTTACATTTGTTTGAGTTTGATAATACTTATGGCTTCTAATATGTACATGGAGGTAATTTGATTACGAAACTGTTTGTATGCAAAAAACTGAAACACAAATACTGAATAAATTAACTCTTTAGTTTTTTTAAGTCAAATTTGTGCTCATTTATTCGATAACTTTTTGAAATCTTGGTCTGTTCATATACTGAAATAATATTCATCTGAAATTTTGTGTATTATAGGAGAGGAATTTACAGATATGTATTTTAAAAGGAGAAAAGAAAAATTGAAAAATGTCTCCCAGTAGAGTGGACAGGATGTAAAACTTATACAAATTAGTATAAGTTCAAAATATTTTAGATTCAATTTGTTTTTATTAGAATCTGAGATAATCAAATTATTACTGTGTAATAATAATAAATAGGAGAGCGTCTAATACTTAAACAGTCATTGTTTCAACTTGATAGGTCTTCAATGACATATCGAAAATTAATTTAAAGAACACTTAAGGTTTTATGAAGAGATCGGAGTGGTAATAATATTTGAATAATTGACCCAAATTTATAGGCCTTAACGCTCACTACACCTCTTTCATTTAATCTAAGTCTGAAATTCTACCAATACCTTCAAATGTTATCACTTGGTGAATTTTAAATTGTAGATCATTATCTTTTATAAAATATAATTTTCAAATTTATATTTTATATTTTCATTTATTGCTGCTACTTGTTTCCCCCTGTAAAATTTGTTTTATTTTTAATTAATTACATTATTTTGATTTCAAGTTTTTAAAAAAAAATGGTATGATTTTTTCTATGATATTTAACACGGAACAGCCAACGTACATATATTTCAATTTATAGCGTTCGTTGAATTTTATTTTACAGTTTTTGTTGGTTTTTTCAAATTCAATTTATACACAATTGAAAAATTCAAGTATTGCAACACGTGCCCCTTTTGCATTAATAAAAGCATTAAGGTGGCACTAATTGCAAGAATGAAAGATGTAAAATATATACGAGTATTCAAACGTATAAAAATCTAGGAAAAATACTAAAGAATTAAATAAAAATTTAAATATGATCAAAAATAACTATTCCCTTTAGAAAGGTAAAAAGGAATTAGCATTTGATCTGTTAAAATTAATTAAAGAAAAATCGTTTGACCACTCATTACTACATGAATTACTTAGAACTAGTTACGTTTTATTGCTACTTATTAGTTAAACTGAACTAATTAAAAATGTTCAAACGTTTTGGTATAATTTTAATACTTATTCCCCTCCCTAATTTAACAATGTGGCCTGACTGGCATACATATGTAAGTATGTATTTATGTATGTATGTATGTATGAATGAATGTATGTATGTATGTATATATATATGTATGTATACTCTATAAACAAGATGTATTATTTTTGAATTGTATTATTAACTCTGGTGCCTGTCGATAAATAAGTCTTTGCAACAATATAGAGCCATTCATTCAATACGTTTATTTTTTCCCCATATTTACTTTAGTATTAGTGTTATTTGCGCAATTGTTGTTAAAACTTGAAAAAATTAACATAAAATTGGTTTTCTAAACTTTAAGAAAAAAAATGTATTTTTTATTTAAATCAAGCATGAGCTTTAAATTGCAGGATATAGGGAACAGTAATTGAAAAAAAGGCGCAACACCTTCATTGTAACCCCCTCACCCTTATCTAACCCCTTTCCTAAGATTAACAAAATAAAAACTTCAGCAATATTTTTATAGTATTTTGTTTATCTTTAGTTCATTTTTTTAAATTTACCATAAATTATATTTGTTGCTATTTTCAATATAATTTTTAGCAGTTTTTTCGGGTTTGTAACCAAACTAAGTAGAACAATATCAAAAATATAACAGCAACAATATGTTAAAAAGTTTCGATTAAATATTTTGTTGTTATTGTTTTTTAATACTTATATTCATGGCATAAATATGTGCCCCATTCCCCCACATGAATAAAAAAAATATAAACTGTAATAAAACTTTTCCTCTGTAGAAATTCGACTCATAGTTTATGGTTTTATTGCTACAAATCTGCTGGCTAAAATCGGTTTTTGCTTCTGTTGTGTTTTTTATTTTTTTATTTTTTTATTTTTTTGTTTTGAAAACCAACTCTAAAAATCCAATAAACAATTTATTACTTTTTTCACTTTGTTATTGAGTTTTTATTAAATACATGTAGTTGTTGTTCGTATTTTGTTTTAATAAATTTATTGTTGTTAAAGTAACTGCGATAGAAACATATTTTATTATGTTTTAGTTAGTTTTAAATACTATTATATATTGCACTAAGGGTATTCATGGTTAATAAGAAAATGAAAAAAAAATATAGTTTGAAACAAACACACAGCCCAAATATTATTAAAAATATCAAATTAAGAGAGCAAATAATTGTTATTGGTGATTAAGAAAAATTTCTGTATAACTGAGAACTTTTTACAAACCTTACCATAAGTTTTTAATATTAATATTTATCGTTTAATCAGTAATATCCCTAATAACTAATAGAACTTAAATATTTTAGAATTCAACAGTTTTTTTCAGGTATAATATTTCATTAAAAATGTTTGGTATTATGAACATATGAACATTATTGTTTCAGTGAACCGTATAAAGGTATTATTTAAATTTAGTTTCTATATTTTTATTAAGTTCATTTCAGTTAGAATAGGGAAATAATAAAACAATTTAAAATACTAAACGCCATACGCATTAAAGTGAGAACCAAAAGTAAATTATTTATAGAGAAATGGATTAAAATAATACTTATTTAAAATAATTTTAAGATTCATTTTAATAAATTTTTGAAATTTTTAAGGTTACTTTTAATTAAATATTTATGTCTTTGTTGTTTACCCATTTTAATTGTGTTAAAATCAAAATTGAATTTAATTTTAAATCAAATTTATTTATTTATTTTTTTATTATTGCAAATTACATACTACGTATGGTATTTATTAATTTTAATTTATTTCATAAAACCGTATAAACTGAGTTATTTAAATTTAGTTTTGATGTATGTAAACAGAGGATTGTTATGAAATAAGTATAATAAATATAATGAGAGTAGTAACACTTCACTTATAATTTCAAAACTCATTTCCCAGAAGATATGATAAATACGGCGGAAAAAGAGGGGATGTTTGCCCATGCTTTCTTATTAATGAAATGCATTGTGATATATAATAAAATGCAAATATCGAGCTCAGGAGGAGTTAAATCTAAAAATTTTAAGAGTTGAACCTCACATATATGTATACTTATGTTTAAAACTATATAAAATTTTTGCTTATCGTATAAGTAAATTTTTTATTAAAAATCTTTTCCATTTTTGATTCTCTTTTTCAATTAAATTTAGTGTTTTCTATAAATTAACTCTTTTTACAAAGGTATCAAAGAAGGGAGGATTATTTGCCCTAATATAGGAATTTTAAGAAACATCCTGACATTAACGTTTTGTATAACATTTATTTGAAATCAAAATTAACTTTTAATTTGTACCATTTTATAATGCTTAACCACAAAATAAAACATATAGACATACATTAAAACTACAAAAGATTTACCATACAATATGATCACGATGATAACAATGATAATGATGATGTTCATGTTCAATTTATAATTACAGTTTATCATTATTTATTTCAAACCAATCATTAAGTACTTATTGAACTCGTTTGGTTTGGAAATACATATAAATTAAATGCTTGAAAGAAAGGTTATTATAAAGCCTTAAACTCAAATCATCACAGATATATAGAACTAGTGAGCGCAATGAACGCCGAAAAAGTGAATTACAAATATTGCATGTAGCAAATGATGCATCAAGTGTATAAAATAAATCTCATACTTGTATGTCTGGATAAGTGTTTATTTATACATACATATAAATACTATTTACTATATATGAGTTCTTTTATTTGTTTGATGATAATGATGACGAAAGTGTAAAGAAATAAACAAATTTTAATCCATAATTAAAAACGCATTAAATGTTTTTCTGATACACTGTAATACACTCTACTCAGATTCATTTATTCATTATAATGCAAAAGCAAAACAAAGCGGAAAAAATAGGTAAATATATAAAATGATTTAAACAAAAAAAAATATTAGAAGATGATGACGGAATGAACCCCAGTAAAATCTTTAAAAACAAAGTGGCGAGTACATAAAAAGGTAATTTATCTTTTATTTTTTCTTTCTTTGTGTTGTCATAAAATTAAGTAAAAATTCATAAAATTTCCTTTTAGAAAGAAATAT
The DNA here is from genome assembly GCA_932274085.1 of Protocalliphora azurea. NCBI lineage: Eukaryota > Metazoa > Arthropoda > Insecta > Diptera > Calliphoridae > Protocalliphora > Protocalliphora azurea. The sequence continues at coordinate 81,804,549 of OW026520.1, forward strand.
ACAGTAAGGAATATTTAACAATATATTGATTAGTTAAGTATTAAAGAAAGATATTTTTATGTGTATTTTGGAATGTAATCGGTGAGTAAAACAAGATGCCAAAAGCAAGGCTGTCGGATTTGGCGATTTTTTTGCCAAACGTTTCCGTTTGGCGACATGCCGAATTTTTTGGCGATATATAGCAAGGTGGCGATTCGTTTGGATAATTTTTAAAATTTGATTAAACAGGCAATTGCGGAGAAAACTTATTAAATTTTCTTACTAGAAATCGACTATTTTTAGTAATTGCCTTAATTTGTAAATAGATTCAACTTAGTTTACGAAATTTTATCTTCAAACATATATATTTTACAATACTAATGTATTAAATGTTTCATAATTTATTTTTCATCATCTTTTAAATATATTGAAAACGTTTACGATTTCGGTCACAATGAAATAAACGTTCTTTGAAACAATTTGTAAGATTAATAGGACCAATCTTGTTATATAATGTTAGAATTATTCTTTTAAAAAATATAATAAAGTAAATTAAAAAGAAAAGTATATTTTAAAAGTTGACGACCTAAAAAGGGATATATATATAATAAAAGTGTACTTTAAGTTATATATATATTTATTTATTTTCTTATTTTTTATTTATTTTCTTATTTTTTTTTTATTCAATTACACTGTGAGAGAAATTTTTTTAGCAATGGGGCACCCATTGGGTTAAATTAAATCGACGACGCTGAATTTAATAGTGTTAACCATTTTCAAAAGAGCTAGAAAAGGGTTTAGGAAAATTAAGTTTTTTAGCTTAAATTTAATAATTTATCCCGTAAATTACAAATTACAAACCACTTTTAAATTTAAAATGTATTTTAAATCAAAATTTTCATACAAATTTTGTCTCTAAAATGTATTTTATATTTAGAATTAGTTTGTGAATACGGAGGTTAATTTTTGAATTTAAACAATGTTAACAATTAAGATTCCATTGAAGTGTATAATAATGAATTCTTATTATCAAATATATTGAAGACGCTAATAAACAAAACTTTAAACTGGCAAAAAATATTACTATAATTCTGTGGGAAAGCTAACTAGTGTTACCAATTAGCAACTTTTCAAACAAAAATACAAAAACATTTAAAATCGGGCTAAAACTTATTTTATTTACGATTGGAATATATATTCAATCGATTTATTGTTTAGTATACATAAATAATGTCCCGCTTATTTCTAATTTTCAATTAATTCGCTACTTCCATAATTAAGTTTAAACTCAAATAATGCGTATACCAGCGCTAACTTCGAAAAACGGCTGTGACCATTGAATGCAGCGTACTCGAATTAGATTTACCAGAAAAGTTCCCAGTTTGTTAAAACTTGCAACCACCACAGTGTTGCAATTATCATTGGCTTTGTTAAAACTGAATTTACATTTACAAATTATACAAAATTTTAAGTACTAAAAATTTTACAACAATGATCATTTTAGTTAATTTTTTAGCATTTCTTAAAAAAAAAACGAATAAAATCTTAATTTGGCGATTTTTGGTTAACAATTTGGCGACACAAGCTCAAAAAATCTGATAAATCTGGTCAAAAGTTTTTAAATTTTTGGTCAATAAAAAAACAACAAAATAAAAAAAGATAGGTGTATAAAAGTATGTACAAATTTAAAACGTGAGTGTTGAAGTTAATTCCCAAGAATGAACACATTTTATAAAAAAAAATTAAATAAAGCATGTAAAATTTGTAAATAATGAATAACTTGAGTAAAATTTAAATGCAATCAAAAAACTGTAACACAAATATAAACTTTTCGAAAATTTTTACATTTAATATATTATATATTTATTATAAATACCAGATTTTAAATTTTTCTTTTAATTCGTACTGTGTAAGAAAATAAGTCCTTAACACGGACTGAAATATTTTACTTCCAAAAGACAAATATTTTCTAAAACTGTTTTTTTTTTTTCTTTCCAAAGCCAAGCTATACAAATGCGTAATCAACTCAATGAATTTGTTAGTTGAAACCGTAACTTACATATAGTAGCCTAAATACTTTCTTATGCTAAATTTAAATCAAAATGAGATTGTATTAAGGGTTTGAAGATAAATAAGTCAGTTAAATACGTCTCACACAAATGTTAAGTACGCTCCACACGCTGTGAATTGATTTGTTAAAATGAAAAAAAAAAATATTTTTTAATAAAAAAACTATATCAAAATTAAATTTTAAATAAAAAAAACCAAAATATATTTATAAAACACATTAAAATATAAAATTGTAAAAAAAATTCTTTGAACAAAAATTGAAAATTTTAAGTGATCCTAACGGCCATAAGGAGCAGACATGAATCGGGTAAGCGGAAGAGTGGAAGTAGCCTAGGGCTAGTAGATTCCAGAAATGTATGCTCTATGTCCAGATTCCATCTGGGATTAGAGATATATAATTTATATTTTTTTTTATTTTGAAAAATTCAAAATTATGTACAAAACTTTAATGGTTAAACATCAACTTTAATGTGGCGATAAAATTTTATATAATATTTTTATAAATAACTTTTGAAATACATCTTTTTTGTTGTCACCAAGAAACTTGATATTTAGTTTTCGGAATACAAAAAAAAAAACAAAAAAATATGAATCTATGGTTCGAAAACTTCAGAGAATATTGAATAGATTTTAATAATTTAAGGTATGTTTTTATTTAATTGATATCCTCAAAAGCACTTCAAACAAATAAATGCATTCCGATTAATTAATTAAAATGCATATAGATTTTGATACTTAGAATATCAATTTTACTTATATAGATCTAATTATCATCCTTAATAACAAAAACTTACTGATGCAAAAATTTGGAACCAATCTGATAAAAGGAACCGTACTAAAATCTATATTTTTTATGAAAATAAAATAAACACAATTTTTTTATTTGATTGCTCCATTACTTTTCCTTACTTGTAAAAACTAAGAAATTGTAGAAGAAACAACAAAATTTGAAATACCATGTAAATTTTTGAGATATTTCGAATAAAAAATACGTTTTGATGATAGTTGGTGCACTAAAGATCTTGCAGCTACCTAAATTTTTAGTCGATTTTGAATTTACTTGAAAGAAAAAATCAAAAGAACGTAGCTTTTTAATTAAATTTGCTTTTCTGTTTCAAAATAACATTAAAGATATCAAGTTTCTAATGCTATTTCATTTACAATAAAATACTCAAATAATTATTTAAAAATTTTAAAACTATCAAATTATTTTTAATATATTTTTAAGCAAATCACTTCATGCTTTATTCATAGAAAATAAAATTCATATGTTTGAAATTTTTGTTCATAAATATTATGAATCGCACATGACTTTTTTTCCAAACTTTTTCCATAAAAAATAGAATTTTGTTCATAGATATTATCAAATTGTTCATAATGAAAATTTTAGTACTTTTGTTAAATCTTTGGTTTAGTTTTATTGGATTTTATAGCAAATGGTAAATGAAAGTAGTTATACATGAAAATAATAACAACAAACACCTTAAAATGGCAAAATTCCAAGGAAAATCTATAAAAAAATAACACATCATTTTGATAAAAAGCGCTTCTCTTCATACAATGCAGCTAAAAATCATTAAAACCTAAAATTTTCCGAAGAAAATTTCAAACATTTTTTTACAAATTGAAAATATAAATGAAAATTTAAAAAATTTATTTTAAGTCTTCTTCATTTTTGATTCATTTCAAAAAATGTAAAAAAGTGTTAATATTTAAAACATTTTTATGAACTAAAATCAATGAAAATAAATTCTTATATTTATGCACAAACTTTTGTTTGTGTTTGAAACATACTTGAGGCAAAAATAAAAACGTATAAAAACTTAAGTAAATCATTCTATATAAAATCGAATAAGTTCCAAAATTTGTGTCCCATTTGAAAGAAAATAAATCTTTTTATGCTTACAAAAAAATTCTTTGAAAAATATTACATCGCTACATAGCTTTTTGTAGAAAAATTTTTAATAAATTGCATTAGAACTCGAAAATTTTCATTTTTTTAAATGTTGTTTTAAAATTTTCTTCCAATATTTGACCAAAACATATACTAATGTATATGGATAACAAGTTAGATTCTTCTACTTCCCAGAAAATCATAAAAAGAATAAATTAACAAGACAATAACATAATTTATCCAGAAACCTTTTAAGCATAATTCAAAATTTTTAATGATTTTTAGTTATAAAATTATGCATATTTTCAATTAACCTTTTTCTAAAGATTTTACTTGAAAAATTACCATTTTTAGACATTTATCGTTGATAATTTATGTGTAAATATTTTTATTTATCTTCCAAAATAATATTGTCTCAAAATTCGCAAAATTTTTTTACATATAATTTAATAACATCTAGGATAAATATTATATTTTTCTGTGTTATTTACTTAAGTGCTTTTTGTAAAAGGTTTCAGATAGATTTTGATTTATAAAATAAAAAACATTTTTCATTAACTGATAAAAATAGTACTTAGACAAATTATTTTTTTTTATCGAAAAATGAATTTTAACGAATGGAAAGTTAAATTTAAGATTAAGTTTAAGGAAATTTGGAAATTTAGAATTTCGGGAACCCAGGAAAAATAAATGATGTTATAAAATTATTTACTATTAGAAGAATTTAACATTTTACAAAAATTCATAAATATATTATTTAAAAAAGTGAAATAAAACTACTTAAAAATGTGAATTTCCTACATTTTTTATTAAACAAGTGTCAATTTTTAAAACCTGTTGATTTGCTTAAACATTTTCGAAAGAAGATGCAAATTTTTTGGATAGATAATGTTGAAGATAAATTCATCATTCCTTTTTCTATTTATGACAAACTAATTTTCTCCACAATAATTTTTATTTTTTTCCTTTTCCTGTTGTAAATTTTTCTTGGTGTTTAATTTTTCTTTGTTGAAAAATAAATTTTTGGGGCAAATATCCCACCTACCACCCCCCCCCCATGAATCCGCTCCTGGATTCACTTGAAAATTCCACATTTTTCCATATGACCATAGTGAAAAAACAAATTTTTCAAAATTATATATCTCTGATCACAGATGGAGTCTAGACATAGAACATACATTTCTGGAATCTACTATCTAGTTATGGCCATTAGGATCACTTAAAATTTTCAATTTTTGTGCAAGGAATTTTTATGTATAGAGTGATAAATTGGAATTTTTTTTTACAATTTTATATTTTAATGTGTTTTATAAATATATTTTAATTTTTTTAATTAAAATTTAATTTTGATATAGTTTTTTTTTTTATTAAAAAGTAATTTTGTTCATTGTAACAAATCAATTCACAGCGTGTGGAGCGTATTTAATATTTGTGTGGGACGTATTTAACTGACGTATTTATCTTCAGACCCTTGATTTTACATCTAAAATTAAAGAAATTTTATGATTTAAATAATATTAAGGCTAAGACATGTTACTTCAATATTTTTAAACCTTTAAACTTTTATATTAATTTAAAATTCATAAATTTTTGAAAATTTTTAATTTTTAATTTCATAATTCTTTGAAAGCAAAGCAAAACGTACAAAATCTTTTTTTCTTATACCTATAAAACGTTAAATATTCTGTGCTAAAAAACAAATTGTTTTAAAAAATACTAAAATAGAAAAACAAACTGCAGAAAAAAGTAAAAATAACTCATTAACAAAAAGAAAGACAAGAAAGACGAAGCTGCTTCAAACTCAAACTGATGTTGATGATGATGAATCGTTATACATACTTAGGCATCGGTAAATATTTTTCATTATGTTAATACATATTTGAACAAATAACAGCCGCAACAACGAAAATATTTTACCTTGAATAAGTATATACAAATTCAATGTATTTTTTATTTATTATTTATTTAAATAATTTTTTGATCAATCAGCCATAATAATTTCGGTTAAAAACCTAGACGTAAACAACTGTGTTCAATGGCAGCTAATAAAAATTTCAGAAAATCAGAGATAATAAACGTTGTTGTTGTTATTCTTAAACCCTTCTGAAATATAATACAAACACTCGCATTGAAATAATTTTATATAAATTTTATTTGTTCATTTAGAGAGAGGGGTTTTATTTATTAACTTGAACTGAATCCTTTAAGTATCTCTTATTGCGTTTGTTGTTTATGTAAATCTGCCTTTAGTGGTTTCAATCTTTCTATTAAAAAAAATTTAAAAAGAAAACAAGTTGTTTTTCTTTTTCCTTTTTGATAGAATGCTCGTAAGAATTTATTTATTAGGAATTTTTCATAAATTTATTATAAAGTTGTTGTTTTTTATTTTTTTTTTATTTATACAACATATGTATATGATGAATGTGTGTCTGTCTATGAGAGTGTGTGTTTTTATGCAAATAATGGATGTGCTACTGGGCAAATGTGAGAGTGTATATTTTGCGTGTGTTTTATTTTAGTAGTTTAATACAATGTTGAAATAGAATTAGAAAATTAACTTAAAAAATTCAAAAACTATATTCAGCTGTATATAACGAATAATATGGAGCATTAGAATTAGATTTCCATTACCTAGATGTTCTCAGAGTTAGCCGCCAAAAAAATATAAACCGTACAAAAAAAATCGTTCAAAATCTTGAGAATTTTACGAAGGCCAAATATTTGTTTTTGTGTAATTTTGCTTACTTATATTTGTGTAACAAATGCAATAACCTATTAAATATGCTTCCTAATTTTTGTATTTTGAGTATAACTATGGCAACAAAAAAAAAAAAAAAAAACGTAAAATGAATATAAAATTTATGCGTTACAATTTCATTTTTGCCAAGTTATTGCCATAGACGCACGCACATATAAATTCATACATATACATAACAAACAAAATGTAAAATTGTTCAACACATTGTAAAACATTTATTGTTGTTGGAACGCGAATCCTTTAAAGATTTGTAAGAATATTTTTTATACACATGTATGACATATAGAAAATATATGTACATATGTATTGCGTAGAGGTAAAAGTTTGTGCTTTTATATTTATGAAAAATAAAAAATTTAAAAGGGCTACTCTGACAAAATAATTTGTGATGATTTATATAAATTTTTGTCCATGTTTAAATTTCAAACCTTTACAATCATTTATTTTTAAGCTAAACATTATTTTGAAATTTTTAATATTTTCAAGTTGCTTTAGATTTTAGTCTAAAGAAATACTACATAAATCTGTTCCTGTTCTGCTTTTAAAGACCTTATTCTTTTTGAAATATTTAGCAAGATCTAACTTTTGAAAGAATAAGGTATTTTGCAACTCATAGGATGTGTCTTTTAAAAATTATGTTATTTTCATCTTCAACATAAGGTATATAAGGTAGATACTGCATTATACACAATTTGACGAAGCATATTTGACTAGAAATGTTAAAATTAAACTAGAGAAGCATAAAAATAAAGAAAATTGTATTAAAATTAATATTTATTTGGAACTTGATGCTTTCAATTTACATAAATTTTAAAAGAAATTATAAATACGAAATTAATATTTTCATTCGCGAAAATATTTAAATTTTAACACATAATCAAAGAGCAATTGCTTACACTGAAATAAAAATTACGTAAAAAAATCGACAACGCTTGTGATCACATTGACAACTTATTGTATCGTTTTTCTTATAATTTATACCTTCTAAAAAATATTCACGAAATAAATTTTACATTAAAAATAAGAACTTAAAAAATATATATTGTTTAAAATTAATCTTTTACCGACTTATTTAAGTACTTGTAAAGCGCTTTAAAGCACGTTTAAAAATATTTCAATAAAAATAATATATAACAATTTCGTTTTAAACACCATAATAATACTCGTCGTATATGAAAAAGATATTTTTTGCATTGCACATAATAACGAGTATAATTTTACTACAGATCTTTAGTCCTTCTTTTCATATTTTTATTTTATGCTGTATATGTATTTATGCTCATCATTTAAAGATGTGACTATAAAACGCTCACGATTTTTTTGGTTAGAATAGATACACATCCACACGTAAGCATGTATGATGATGTGAGAAGCTACTTGATAAATTTAAAACATGAATTATGCAAAAATCAAAATTATTTATGTGTAAGTGAATGTAAATGGAAATTTTTCTTAAATATTGTAAATGTTGCTTGCAAGTCACTTTGTCTGGCGCGTGTAAATCTCGAAAAATGTTTAAATTCAAATGTTGTCCTCTGGTTGAATATGTTGCTGTTTGTTTTATCATGTATTTTGCATATTTCATTTTATAATAATTTTAGAAATTATGTATGTATGTATGTGTGTCATATTTTTATTTTCCTTAAACTTTTTATTTCCTTTCATGTGCTCTATTTTTTCCAACAAGTGTTACATTAAGGATTTAATGGATTCCTGAGAAATGCCATACTAATAGATTGTTACTTATAATTTATTATTTATAAAATTGCAACAAAGCAACTTGTTAGGAAGAACAACAATGTAACAAAAAGAAAAACATGAAATGAAATTTTGACAATTTTGTAATAAACACATATTTTTTTTTTTTTGTGTATTGTTATTATTATTATTATTATTATTATTATTATTATTGTTTTTGTTTATATCGTTGCTTTTATATAATAAATTCTCTTTAAATTAAAAAGATTAGCTTTAGCAATATACTATTGAATGTAAAATATGTGACATTTTTAATTAAATCATACAACAGATGAATACAAAGTATAAAACACGCACACACACACACTAAAATCTTCTAAATATTTTAAAAAATATGTATGTATTGCAATAACAAAAACATTAAATTATTTTTATAATTTAATTTACTTTTAATTAGCTTTTAGAGATTTTTAATTAAATTAAAATTGTTTTAGATAAACAAAAATACAAGAATTTTAAAACCCAATGAACATTTTGCTATTATAAAATGATTTATAAAAAATTAGAGAATTGTTTATTCTTCTTGACTTGACTTTCAAGATTTTGATAATTGAAAATGATTATTATTAAATATCCTTCATAACGTTATGGAAATTTTTTATTTGTGTAAAGAGGTCAAAGGTCAGTTTGTGTTATTCTGTTTGAAAATTATTAGAATTTAGCTAAAACATTTGGGCCATATTAGTAGTTTGAATTAGGTAATCAACTTTAATATTAATTGTATTAATCTGTATTAACTTTCTAAAAGCTTTTTAATATAAAATTCTATTTCATTACATTTATGTAAGTTACACTATTATCTTAGAAGTACATATTACAAATTACGCGCCCCATTGTGGTTGGTCTTAATCACGTTTGAGGTTTTAAAAACTAAAGTTTAAGTTTAATTTTCATCTTAGATTTTTAGGTGTAAATTTCAATTGAAACTTTTAATTTTTGTGAAAAGTTTAGAACTAAAGTGATTTAATTTCAAAGACTTAAAATAAAAAATATCAACTTTTCATTATTGACCCTCAATAATGGAAAAGACTATGTACTTTTAATATAAATATTTTAAGAAAAAAAGAGAACAAATATATGTATTTAGAAAATGAAATAAAAAAAAGAAAACTTTTGCCTGACATCGATTGGTAAAAACAAAAAAGAAAAGAACACAGAAAAGAATAGTTGGCAGCATAAAAAAAACTCAACAACTCCCTTTTAAAATTTCAACTCACGTTCATCGAAGAGGTTCGTTCTAACATAAAAATAATGCCAACAACAACAAAAACAAACCAATAATGAATAGAAAATAAAACTTTCATAAAGTAAAAGATGTTTGTTTGTTGTTAGAAGGAGAATTTGGGTGTGAAGATACTATAATACATAAACATATATCTTTAAGAAGGTTGCTAACAATACAATACGATGGGTGCTATTTATGTTTTGCGAAATAAAACTACACCACTTATGATAAATCTGACAAGGGAATCAAAAAATATGGTGTTTTTAAGGTTTTACGTTCTCTGAAATTTCTTTTATAGTTTGTGGATTAATTGAAAAATATATATATATATATATTAATTATTGCAACACTAATTAGTTTTTAAAAATGAATCCAGATTATGGATGATGTTGGCTTCAGAATGAATTTTGTGAAAGCCTTCCAAAAGCGATTGTTTTGCTAAAACCCCTGATGCTGTGCGTGCAAGGATTATGCAACAACTATATATGGCATATTTTGTGATCGAGAAATTTCTGGGCATTAATTCCATTCCATAATTTTTACCTTTTTTTACCTTTTAATCACATATAAGTTTGCAATACTTTCAAAAAGATACGATTTGATTTTTGCAAGGAAATTAAGAAAAAATTTGGCCTATGTCCTTGAAGTCGTGTTTATGAGATTGTTGAAGTGATGAAATCCGGATCTGTGCATATGATTCCGAAGCAAATGATCAGTCATAAAAGTTGCTCCTAGAGGAAGCATTTAAAATCAAACGGTCGTTTGTTTCTTGAGAAATCCGGACACTTAGGTAGTGTACGTTTGGAGTATAACAGAACTATCATTTATTATTCCAAGAAGCAAGGAAAATTAACTACCAGACCGGAATTATTCTCCACTACAATAATTCTAGATTTTACACATTATTTGGAAAAACCGCTAATATTATCAGCGCAAACATCGAGTTGTAGGGTTAACCGCCATACAACTTTATTATCCTATATCTTCAATGCATTTCACTATATTAAAATAAATTGCATTGCCAACTCATTTCTAGACTTGGAAAGTCGGTTATTGTAACAAAAATATGTACATGTTTTAGAGATGCTGCAATCAAAGTAGAAAAACTGCCTTAAGATTTGGTTCAAACATATCGGAAAAGGTATTGACTCTCATACTACTCTAGGAAACAATAATGTCGTTTTCAAAAAGAAATATTATTGTTTTATATGTTTTGCGCAAAATATAAAAGGCACCCCTCGTACTTATGCAATATAGTTGTGTTTGTAGTTTGTTATAATAATTTTGTTTTTACTTATTTATATTTATTTTTTTTTTTCTTTTTTTTTTTGTGTAATAGAATCCCAATACTCACCAATCAAAAAGTATTTCCAAGATGCCATCATGCTGCTGTTGTTGTTATTTTGAGATGTAAAAAAAAACTTGAAGCTATTGCTGTAGTTATAGTTATGTAGATAGTTGCTATAACAGCAACAACAAATTCAATACTAAATGTTAAAAAAATCTCTGCAATTTGTTGTAAAAGTTGAAAAATTGTTTGATGTCAAACAATGCTGATGTTGCACGAATTGAATCTGCGATGCTGGTTGATGCGGCCGATAAAGATGATGATGACGTTATCGTTGTAGTTGTAGCTGCTGCAGCCGTTGATAAACTTTCAAAACAGTAAAACAGAATATGTTTGCAATTCTAAACACACTTTCGTTTCGAGGTTAATGTTGCTGAAATTGTTGACAAAATATTGTTTTTGTTTTTTGCAAATTACACACAGATGACAGACAGTTAAGAGATAATTGCAGCTAGTGTAAATTATTTACTAGTAGTTGATTAGATTCAATTCGTAAAAAATCCTGATATCATACAAAAAGAAAACCGATATTCACTTAAAGAAAAACATTCGATATAAAATTATAAAATATAAAGCTTTTAAAGTGTTTGAAACATTTAAATCAATAAAAATGTGGCTTTTAAAGAGATTTTGAAACACTAAGTGCTGTTGTTGTTATGTTTGATATTTTTACAAAATATTTATTGCACTAATTTCTATTAAAACTTGAATTATTTCATTTTTTTTTTTTTTCGTTACTTTAGTTTAGTAAATTTGTGTTCTGCTAAGTTTTTAAAGACATTTTGTTAGCCCTTATGTTTTCATTAGCCATTTTAAATTATTTAATATAAAAATTTTTATGTCATCATGATGTTGTTTAGTTTCCTTAAACATAAAACAAGCTCTATTTCATAAAATTCTTTTATGCTTTTTTCTCCTTGCGAAAATAACAAAATGGCTTCTTGTATTTGATTGAACAAAAAGAAAGAAAAAAAGAATAATAAGAAAAAACACTCAGACACACATACACTCACTCGTGTAGAGAGAGGTTTAAACCTCTTTTTTTCTTCACTTTTCACTTTATTTAAACTGGTCTTAAACTTGTTGACTTGTTTTTCTTTTTTCCTTCAATTCACTTCTTTTTGTCGTTGTCGTCTTTTATTTCTTTTTTGTTGCTGTTACTTTTATATTTCCATTTTTTATTTATATTTTATTCTTATTTTTATATTTAATATTTCTTATGTTGCTTTCTTTCCCTTTTAATGTGTTGTTATTCAAAATTCCACTCCTTTTAAAATGTATTTGTTTCAATATGAAATCTTTTTCTTGCGATCTGAAAAGGAAAATTTAGAAAAAAATTTTTAAATTTTTAGTAATCATTTACATTATAAGTAGAGTTGTAAAGGTATGATTTAATTAAATATTAAAGTCCTTATTCATAATCAACTTTTAAATTTAAAAATATTTAATAAAAGGCCAAGCTTTTTACATATATCGACACTTCCATGAAAGTGTTAAACATATAACTATATATAACAATATTTTTGGTAAGGCTTAGTGGAATTCAATTATCTTAACGGCGTTGAATTGTGATGACTTCAGATTCAGTACGAATATAAGCAAATAAATAAATTAAAAATTTTTAAATGTATTTTTCTTTGAATATGCTATTTCAAATTTTTGAGCTTGATATTATCTTCTCTACTCTGAAATCCTTAAGATAATAGCTTTCGAGCCTACTAGGTCCAAATAGAGCACCTTTTAAATTTTGACACATTTTTTTATCATCAATAGGATCTTATATGAGAAAAATCAAAATTCTATTATTCTAAACCTATGATCAATCTGAATATTATCTTTTTTGTTCTGAAATCCTTAAGAGAATAGCTTTCGAGCCTACTAGGTCCAAATAGAGAACTTTTTAAATTTTGACCCAGTTTTCGATCATCAATGGGATGCTCTTATAAAGATTTTTTGAGAAATAAAAAATTTTTAAAAGTATTTATTTTAAATACATATTTCTGAAATATAAGATAGATTAAAAATCATAGTTTTTAATTATAATTTTTTGTTTTATTCAAACATTTAAACTATAATAATTTTAATGAAAAAATATTACGAAAATGCTATTAACATTTTTAAAAATATTAACAAAAGTGCAGATAAATTTATTCTGCTAACTAATAGTCATTAACATTTATAAAAATGTTAATAAAATTGAAAATAATCAAATTCTGCTAATCTAACAATCTTTGAGTGAGAGAAATGTTAGTTAACATAAAATTAAAAAACGTAGCTAACTTTCGTAGCTATCTTCACACCCTTGCTTTTAATTTCTCTATATTAGAACTTTTTTTATACCCTACACCACCATGAGTGAATGGGGTATTATGTGTTTGTATGTTTCAGCCCCCCCACCTTAAAGCGTAAAGTTCGATTCGGAATCACTTTCTGCCCAATTTTGAAAATAATGCGACGAAATTTGGTACATATGATTTTTTTTTTTTTTTTTGACTATGAACGAAGTCTATTGAAATTGGTTATGGTAGATTCATGATTTAACCTAGCCCCCATATAAATATCCCCCAGGAGTAGGGGTCTAACGATCATAAATGTCTTAAGTATAGAAATATTGTAATGAAATTCGGGACAAAAAAGTAACATAAGATTTCACGAAGATTACCCCATAATTGACCATAGCTCCCATATAAACCTCTATTCCTAAAAACGCTTTAACGTATATAAATCCCATACTAATGTTAATATGAAATTAATATTTGACACTAAAAGGTTTTATATAAGTAAAAACTACACACCCAAATTTTATGATGATCGGTCCATAACTGATCGCAATTCCTATACAAGGTCCGCTTCCGGGAAGTACATAATAGTATATAAATCTTATAATACAAGTATCGATCCACAATTCGCCACAGGTCCCATATAAGACCACTCCCCGAATTTTGATGCACATACAAAATGGTATATGTGCAACTTATTTTCTTACTTGTTTTTTAATTAAACATCCTATAGAATTTTTTGAATGAACTGAAGCTGCATTCAATAGTATTAAATTAATTTAAATACTAACAGCCGCATGCAAAAAAACTTAACACAGCTTTACAAATCATTGTTAAGCAAAATGTCTTAAAGTTATATGCTTAGAAATAACAAAGGTAATCTAAATATTTTAAAGTAAGGATGAACCAACGTTAGACATACTTAAAGCGACATTATGATTTGTTTCCATTTTTTGTTTATGTTTTTGGAAGAAAAGAATACTCCCCCCCCCCTATTCCAGTCATCTATTTATTCCTTTTTCTTTAAATTGTCATGTTTAATCATTACAGATGAAACTTTTTTTATCCTAGATAAATATTTAGATGAAAAAATAAAAAATATACATAAAAGTACAAAAAAAAAAAAATAACAACACATAAATTTTTTTTATAGATGTACATACATTCAACCAAAACAAAGAAAATAAGCTCGTTATTCGAATATCTATGTTATTCATTACAGAAAATTAACAGTATTTATAATTTTAAACTTAGTGTATTTCTCTTATTTTTGTATTTTTTACTAAGTAATAAAATATTAGAAACAATATTTTTAAAAGAATTCATTTTATGCCCAAACAATAAAAAACTATTTTATAAATTTGATTAAACTTGAGTAATAGCTTTAAAAAAAATGTCATACAAATATGTAACTAAGAATGAAATATGCAAAAATATGTGATTTCATATCGATTCCAAGTGCTTCAGTTGTTCTGAAACGGATTGAAGGCCTTTTGCAACGTACAGGACAAAACATGCCTTTAAGGATGAAATATGCAAAATATGTTTTTTATTATCAATGTTGTAAAATGGATAAATGTTTCATTAATGCCTCCCTGTCATGCACAAGAACAAATATGGGACTGTATGTCCTAAAATTTAAAGATCATTATATGAAAATATGCCATTATGTTATTTCTGATCGATGCCAAAATGCTATAATCGTCTGAAATCGATAATTATTTTATCAACGGCTGGCAGGAACAAACCTTTTCATTTCATTTAGCTTTCACTAAATCCAATATTTTAAGGCGGATTGTTTCAGAAACCTTTTAAATTACGAATATCGAAATATCGGATTCTTTTAAAGTACTGATTATATTAAAAAAAAAAAACACTAAAATTAAGAAGACACATTTAACAACATAATGGAAAACCAAGAATATTTTAATATTATTGTTGTTGCTATTATTGCTGCTTTTTTGTTTTAAGGTAAGATAAAAATAAGTAAACACGAAAAAGAATACAAAAGTGAAGGAATACAGGTAAATTCTTATTTCTTATAACTTCAACCAACTTGACAAGTAAACAAATACAAAAGCGACAACAACAATATGCAACAAGCAATTTAGGGCTTGTTTACTTACACAACAACAGTAACTAAAAAAACTCCATACATCAGTCACATACACAATCAACACACACAGATACAATTTAAGCCCATTGCGGGAAGAAGAAAAAACGTCAGCCATACGGAATTGTTAGTTTTGTTGTTTTAGGGTTTAATGTGTTAACCAGAGACGAGAGAATATGTTGGTCGATTTGTTCGCTGGTTGCTGTTGTCGATTGTCTGCTTCTTGCGCTTGAAAGGCTTCAACAGTTTAAGCTACAAATAATGATAGTAAAAACAACAACAACTCTACCAATACTATTCCAATAAAAACCACATAAATACAACAAGAACAAAATGTTGAAAATGTTTCCAAGAAGCAAAAGTTTCTCCATTCTGGCATAAACGTTTGTAGTTTAACTTTTTATCAGTATTTTTATTTTCTTGATTACTTTTTGAATCTATTCCAATACACTGATAAAAAAAAATGAAAAATTATTTGATTTTAAAGGTCAACAGGAGCTTTGCTCCTGTAAATAATAAATGTACTAAATATATATATAAATAAGTTATTAGAAAAAATGTTACATATTCAAATACAAATTAATGTTTATAAGCCGGATAATCTTAGAAATTGTTTTAATTTGTTTTCAAATGAGATTATTTATTAATTTGGTAAATGTTCTATCAAAGAAATATTCATCATTATCTTTTGTAATTTTATTTTATAATAAATAATTTAACATTTATTGAGTTATACAGAAGTTTTGGTTTTATGCTCGTAAAATTGGGTAAAATTATTATCAATTTATAAACATATTTATTTTTAATATGTATTTTAAATTATTAAAAAGTTATCAGCAAGAGTTATTTTAAATTTCTTATTAATATTGTAATTGACAAAGTTTCAATGTTTTAAATACTTTGAATATATTATTTGTTCTACAAATCTTAACGGAGCCAGATTTTAAAATTTCTATCAAGCAGCGAAGATAATAGGATTTATATATAATTTTCTGTGCATGGTTTCTCCTTCCAGAGCTTTCTTAAAATAAAAATTCGGCTTACTTATTTATAAAACTATTCGTTCTACAAAACCTATTTGTACTAGAAAATTTCTATCAGCGAGCGGAGAAACGCGCATTTGTTTTTTATTTACTGCAATATTTTTAAAAGTCGGAGATCGGTTTGATAAAATCTTAATAGCAATGTTTTGAACGGCAAATGATGCTTTGTTCTCAAATTGTTTAAACATACTTTTTTATTTAAAATTCAAAACGGTTAAAAGAGTAGATTATTGTAATGCCAAAAAAGAGAAAATTGTGAATTTTTGAAGCAATTATTTTAAGATTAAATTAAACCAAATTTAAGAAGATTAAAATTCATCGCAAAATTTCTTTTTACATTTTGAAAAACCTGAAAAGTCTCAAAAGTATGTAACCTAAAATAGCAATACCTATGGAAGTAATCAGTAGATTGTAACGATTTAAGCGACGTTTAAATTATGCCTATCTCGGCTTTAATATGAACAATTCAAAATTAAAATAAATAGAATAGAAAGTATAGAATCTTTACATTAAAACAAAAATTCTTTTTTTTTTCGACGTGCTCATGTCCTGAATAAATTTCGTAAATTTCAAAATCCTTTTCACATTTTTTATATAAAAATCATTGTTTTCTGTTATTATTTCTAAAATGTCATTAAGTGCATATTTTATTTCAAAAATTTATTAAACATAGTAAGCTTTAATGTATCAAACCAATTTATATTACACAGAAGTTTTAAATGCACCAAAAGAAAAGTAAAAATTTTGTGGATATACATTTTCCAAAAATGCATCTATAACTTGCATTCGTATTTTGCAAAAAATTTCAATCGAAAAAGGAATTTTCGAAATACTAATTGAACAACTCAAAAATATGACCTTTTATATGATTTTTAAATCACAGGAATCTGTCTACATATATCATCAAGAGATATAAATGTTTAAAGTAGCTGCTTACAGCGTTACCGTTGATTATTATTAAAGTGTCCAAAAAATTTCTAAAACTGCTTCAATATCTTAAAATTTGTTTATTTAATAAAAACAATTCTAAGAAAAACTACTAAATTCAATTTTATTAATAACAAAATAATTTATAATAATTTTTATTATTATTATAAAATTGTTAATACACTCTATAGTGTATTAAGAATTTTGTGCTGCATTATTTAAATAAGTCATCTTTTTATATCGAAGTGACTCTTAACTTCCATTTGACACCTATCGACAATATCAAAATAATTAATTGTTTTGTTGGAATTAATATACATATAATGGGTCGACATATTTCAAGCAATTTAGTTTCCCGTTATTTAGCACATATATTCGGTCATGCCGAATTTTCATACCCTTCACCAACTTACTGACAAATAATAAAACTTATGCCTTAAAGTATGCTTTCATATTTTCGCATTTATATTTAAAAACATAACGTACATTTTTTCCCAAACTACAAAAATTTTAACACAAAATTAAACTATCATAGCAAGTGTTGCTTTCTTAAAAGAAACAACAAGACTGATAGCTTTTTGATAACTTCTAAATTTACATGCATATGTTTGTATGTAGATACATTTTTATTCAAAAAACAACACTGCAATCCTTCTATTTACAACTAAAAACGTCGAAACATACATAAAGAATTATTGTGTGTATATACAAATAACGCTACTGTTTGATTATACAAAAAACAACAACACTGAAAGACATTGCAATGCTTTTTTATATATGGATGTTTGTGTGTGTATATTTTTAATATTTTTTTCAGATTTTTGTCTATAACTCGGTTGTTTATGGACCGATATAGTTAATTCAAAAAACTTAGAATTCAAAAAAAATATTTACGAGAGATTTATTCAAAAACGAATTCTGAAGCTTATATAGAAACTTCACAAAGTCCAAAAATGCATTTTGACCGATATCTCAGTTACTAGTGAACCGATTTTATTCGAAGTCGAAAACAAATATGTCATACTATGGAACACTCCCTATAATTTGATGTATAAAATATATATGTATATCCGATAACTGGAGCTTTGTAAAAACTGACTTCAGCAAACAGTTGGACATCGTTATATCAACTTCCCTATCAGTAAGGATCCATAAAATATGTACTTTTTAGTGCCTTAGATGAATATTGCAGGAATTGCAAACGAAATGACAAAAAAAGCGTCTGAAAATAGCCAGATGGTTGAAAAAATAACGACTAAAGTTGCCCAACGGTAACGCTGGCAACTTAATTTGTACGTATATTTTGTTAAGTTTTAAACAAATTTTAATAATTTATTCAGAAGGTAAAAGATTGTTTTATTTTTATGTGAAAAATTTTAAACATCGAATTATACGTATGTAAAGGTTGCACATATTCTCAGTATGCTAAAAAATTAAAAATTTAAGATAGAATATTATGGAATTGTCGATAGAGAAATTTTGGAACGTTCATCCAAATATTTTGGCAAATAAGATAAACTACTGTAACTGTTTTCAACCCATTTTAAAAACTCTATTTTAAATCGTACGAGTAACTATTATTTCTCTTTGTGTGGAAAGATCAAATTATTTATTAAACTCTTGCTCTGTTACTCAGTTTATTACTTCAACACTCTCTTACCTCAACGTCACTCTTGGCAACAAAACAAAAAAAAAACGAAATTACGAAAAAACCAAGAAGAAAACAATAAAATAAAACTCGTTTTCGATTGCAGCAGTTTATACTTTTTCAGGTTTTTATTTATTTTTCTTTATGATTTTTTTTTTTACACGTTCGTAGGTTTCTCAAGAAACGATTATAATTTTAAACCAATATTAGTTAGTGTTTTTATCATTCTATGGCCCATACGTTGGTAATACAACAAATTCAACTACTAAAATATGAACCAATCATAATGATGACTACTGCGACGACAACGACAACGACACAACACAACATCAGCAGCGTTGCCACTGAAAAATTTTATGTACTACCACAATAAATAAACATCTACCAAAACACAAAAAATCTCTTAAGAAAAATGTTTTTTTTTTTTAATGAAGAAATATAACAGCGCCAAATTTCTTTCTTTAGCTCGTATTCAGAGAAATGTTTAATTAAGCAAGAACTTAAATTTTGAGTTCATCATAGAAAATAATTACACACAATTTTAAACTTTTGATGAAAAAAATTACAACATATAATAGATTAAGTGTTTTCTTAGTGAACTAGAAGTCTAACTTGCTCTCAAAAAAAAAAAAATAACTCAGCTGTCAAAAAAAAAAAAAAAAAACTGAACGCGTTGCATATATTAGTAGAATTTTCTACAGAACAAATTTATACGTGTGAAGAAAAAAAACAATTTTTTTTTTTGCTGAGCGAATTGAAAGAGTTGGAATTCTAGTAGTTTTCTATGTTCAGTAACGTTCTCAATTAAATTTTTGTTTATGAAATTACTCATAATCAGTTAGAAATACATTTTTTGATTTTTGGGGCTATTTTCTAAAATAGGTAGTATATGTTGAAAATGAATATATGTATATTTTTTTTATTTTATCTGCTAATGCATTTTATTAAATCTACTATAATTCGATTCAGCCGACCATCCTACCAAGGTAAAAAATTCTACCAAATTTGTTAGAAAAAGCCCAAAATGGCAACGATGAATATCAGTGATGATGACATACAATAACAACAACATACAACTAATAGAGTAGTTTAAATGGTAAGAGAGTAGAAGAGACAAGAGCACTGTTGCTAGATTTGAAGATTTATCGTCATTTTGATGATTTTTCGTTCTAAAAACTGCCTTTTGACTATTTGACGATTTTTGTTACAATTTTCACGATCTTTTCTAAAAGGAGACTATTTTCAGCATTTTTTATATATTTTTTCTTTAAAATTAAATTAGTTGGTACATAAATATTAGCAATTTAAAAAGAAATCTTCTTAGATTTGCCAATGTAAAAGGTCCATTTATATTCGATTCAATTACGTTCGCATTTATTATGAAATGGTGAACAAACACTTTACAAAAGTCCAAAACCCTTTTGCAATTTTTATAAAGACTTTAATTTCATAATCAAGGGATTAGAAATAGGTAAATAGCAAGAAATTTTTGATGAATTCATTCAAAATTAAATTTCCTATATCCTACACAAAAAGACCTATGCGTTTTCAAGAGACAAGGTAAAAACTTAACTTATTTTTTGTTTGAAAGTCATACAAAATTACATACAGATTCACCATTTTTATGCATACATCGCCAGACTTAATACTTGACTTTCATAAAAGGCCGACAATTTAAATTTAATGTAATTTTTATTAATTTCTTTTTAGTTAAAAATTTAATCATAAATAAAGAAAATTTTTCACAAAAAAAAAGCACAGAAAATATTCTTTAACATAAAAAAAAACGAATTTGACGATTTTGACGATTTTTTTTTCTCAAAATTTGACGATTTTTCACTAAATTTATCTGGCCACTATGGACAAGAGGAGAATTTAATTTTATAATGATGTTGAAGAACCTGTTTAACAGGTAAAAATATAAAAAAGCAAAATAAAAAAATAAAAAAAACGCCGACTTGAGCATTTTATTGTGTACGTTTACTTTGGCTTTGCTTGATTTCTTGTTGAAGTTGTTGAGTTTGTTTTTGTCTTCAGAGGAGACCTTTTTTATAGTTTACGGTGATATTGTTGTTGTCGTTTTATTATTATTATTATTAAAGCCTGACTGACTGGTTTGGTAGTAGAGTTCACTGCTTCATTAGATGACTGGATAGCTGCAGAGAACCATATAAAAAGGTTTTCTCGGTATGTGTGTTTGTATATATAAACATGTTATCCAACTCTTCTCAGATGCTTGGAACAATTTAAAAACTCTATACACACATAATAACTAATATTGTCTGTTCACTTTTTTCTACATAATTTTACCTGCTATTTTCTTTTAAAATAAAAATTTCAATAAAGTAAAATAAATTTAAGAAAATATTTTTCTTTTGCCAATAAATAAAATAATCCAAAATGAAAATTAGAGGGGAATTTCACTTAATGGAAACAATTATTATGATAATTGCACTGTAAATAAAATTTGTGATGATATTGGTACTAAAGCCAACATTTTCTAAAAAATATTCAATTTTATCTATATTTGCAATAAAATATAATTTTATTTTACATTTCTATCAAAATCACTGTTTATTTTTATTGGTTTAAATATTTATAATTTTTTTGTTTAATACCTTTTTTTATAAAATTTATTTTTTTAACACTGCACACATACACACACTGTATTTATTTATTGTAATATTAACGGTTTTATAATCCTCCTGATATTTGTTGTATCCATTTCCTTAGTATTTTTGTTTTGTAACACTAAATTATTAATTTTTCTTAGCTTATTTTTCCCGTTTGCTTTTTAATTATTATTACTCATTTGTTTACTTTTATTGTGTATGATGTTTTTCTTATTCTTTTTCACTCGGTTTTGTTTTTATTGTGGAGAGAATAAAGCAAACAACAATTGTATTAAATTTCATAAAGAAAGAACTGCACAGAAACAAAAACTGAAATAATCCAAGAAAATCGTACACAAACGTCGTTGCTATCCGTAACACTAACCCGTTGCAACAGAGATCTTTCGCTTAACTAAACATTTTTATCATTCGTAGAGTCACTATGTCCGTCCTTCTCGTACGCTCTCTTTTCATGTTTTCAATTGTATTTTTTGTTTTGCTTTGTCCTTCTACAGCTGCTGTCGTATTACTCTTTGGCTGTTGTTTGCACCCTCAAATCTGAAAAAATAGCAACATTCACATTTTAGTTCATGGTTCAAATCGAAGTTTCATTTATTATTGTGTTGTGTTTTTTTTTTACATTTTTCAAAACAAAACTCTATTTTCGGATTAATGTAAACGTTTCTCTGGTTCTGTTACCTTAATATAGCGTAGTATATTTTAAAAGAATGTTTATTTCTATATTGTTAAATGTTATGATGCTGTTGAATTTCGGTCAGTTTATATACATAATTATTGGCAACATTTCTATGAATATAATTCGTGTTTAGTACGTCTTTAGTATGGGAATAAATCATAGAAACATATGTTGATTTTAAATAATTATGAATGTATGGTTGTATGTATGTATATATGTATGTATGTTTACAAAGTATTCATTTGCATATATTTACGTTGGTAAACAATATTAAAAGGGAATTTAAAACATTTTAAGTCAAAGTAAAAAAAATGTTACAAATAATAAATACATATTTTCATTATAATAAAGATATCTGAAATACTGGATTAAATTGTATTTTTATTGTATTTTATCTGTATTTTAAAACAAATCAATCTCAAGTTATTTTCATGTACAAAAACTATGAAACTTTAACTCCCCCTAGAATCGTTCATTGGATTGTAAAAAGATATTATGTGAAATATTAGTGAAAACGGATATCGTTAACCCGTACCGCATCGGAACTGAAGCTTGTATGAAACGTTTATATGAGGAAAATATGGCTTTTTTGCAGTTTTTTGAAAAATTTAGTTATTAATTATTTTACTTTGTAACAAAATGTTAAAAAAGCTTAATATACGCATAATTATGTATCATAACAGGACATAAAAAGAAAAAAATTGGTTACAAATGTTTGTTATTACGAACTTCCCTGACCATTAATGTGTTTTAGACCACTTTTTTTAATTTTTTGAGACATCTTTAAATGAAATGCTATTTTTTTAAATAGAAACCATAATTATTGAAAAATACACTTTTGTATGTATCTGCACGATAATTCAAACCCCTTTCCATGCTTGATTTTTTGAAACTGTTTCAAGACTTCAATTTCAAATTTTAAAAAATTTCTTTAAACAAAATTCAAAAAGTTCGAATAAAGCAGGTTTATTATAGACAGCACTACAGAAAATAAAATTAAAGAAGAATTAGGTCAATACCTTGTATAACTAAGCCGTACCTGCGATTTGAATTTTGCGGATTTCGACAAAAAGGCATTTTTTGAGGTTTTTTAGTTATAAAGTTAATTTTTTTTTTAGAACTGATGTTCAGACTAATCAGAATTATGATTATGATAAGGTAAAACATGTCTCAAAAAATACATTATGAAGCTTTTAGGAGAATTGGACAAGGATAATCTTTAAAACAGGAAGGTAAAAACGTAAAATTTGAAATATTTGATAGTTTTAAGGAAAACTTAATAAAAATTTATTTATTTCTATCTGGATTTCGATAAAATTTTACAGTAATATATAGCTGAAAGCCCTTCTTTGATATTAGCGATTAAAAAGAACAAATTTAGCCGTCAACTGACCTTGGCGTCAGCATTTTTTAAAAGCATCTATTCTTAAATATTTGTAAAGTAAATTTTATTAATTAATGGCATGGACAAATAAAATGATAATTACCTAATTCTGACAAGTAAACTTATGATACACCACCAAAATTACTTATGGAAATCTTTGTATCCAAATCCAGCTTAAAAAAATAATTTTTCGTGATGTTTTCCTTAAAAATTTGAAATATTTAAAATTTTACCCTTTGACCTTCTTATTTGTAACGGAAATCCTTGTACAATTTTTTTAAAAACTTCAGAGTATATTTTCTGAGATACAGTTTATCTTATTGTGTAATAGTTTTGTTTAGTCTAAATATTAGTCCAAATAATTTTACTTTATAACTAAAAATCTGCAAAAAATGCAATGTTTTTTAATCAAGCATTGAAAGAGTTTTGAATTATATTGGATACACAAAAGTTTATTTATCAGTAATTATGATTCGAATTTAATTAAAAATAGCATTTTATTTAAACATTTTGCAAAAAATCAAAAATTTGTTTATACAGTCCTTACAAAAGCACATTAACGGTCTGGGGAATTCGTGATAACTTTAACATTTTTTAACCGATTATTTCTTTTTATATCTTGTTTACAAGATAGCTATGCGTACATTACGATATTTTAATATTATGTGGCAAAACAAAGTATTTAATGGCAAAATTTTTCTAAAACCTGTAAAAAGCCAAATTTCCCCATATATAAACTCACTGTACAACTTCATGTCCGATGCGGCACGGATTAACGATATCCAATTTCACTAATATTTCACACATAGTCTTTTTGTAGCCCAATGAACGATTCTAGTGGGATTTACGGTCAAAATTCAAAAATAAATTTTGGTACAATCTAATTTACGTACATACATATGTATGTATTTGCAACTTCCTAGAAATTAAAGTGAAATGTATCTACTGGGAAACAAAAACATTTAAATAAAAAAAAAACATTTTAAATATATTTGTGTCTTTTGCAGAACGTAACGTTCTCTTTGCTAAAAATTTTAATTTCGGGAGAAAATATTTTGAAACCGTCTAATATTTGTACAAGTTTTTAAAAAATTGCGCCAATAGTTTAAAAATTCTATATAAACTTATTAACAAGACAACTAAAAGTATTTAATATGATATTTTTGCTATGATTTACATGAACATGTGTAAATTTTAGCATTTATATGTTCCACTTTTTAAATGTTTTTCTTATATTCTATTATACTTTAAGAGCATTTCGTAATTTTAATGGTATATTTTCTATTTTAGAAGCATTTTTAATACCCATAACTTTTTAGAGCATATTTTTGGTTACCCAAATTATTATCTACTAGCATATATGTATAAGAATTATTTTTCTTAACTTCAATAAAACGATTTATAGTTAAAAATACCCTTAAATTTCTTACTACAGTATCAAAACATTAATTTTTTTTTTATTTTTTGGTATGTAAGTTTTTTTATTTTTATTTTTTAGTTTTTTTATAATACCTGCATCAGAATTCAAACTTTCATTTCGATTGTAAGAAGTGGAATTTAAAATAAATTTTATACTTTTTTAATTCTTTAATATAATAAATATAATTTTACAGATACACCATCCATCCCTACTCATATACACATCTGGGATATTCAACAAAAAAGATCATCGCAATTTATGGAAAATCTTTCAAATTTATTTAAACAAAAATATTTACTTTAAAAACATTATAGACGAAAGAACTGATTTTCCTCAGTTTTAAATTGTAATGTTATAATTTAAACTTTTTTTATTTTATTTTGCAAACTTTGCAGAAAAACAATAGCAACAACAAATTTGTATATCTTCAAGCCAAGAAGGAAGGAATGAAATTGGTAGCACCTCCAACAATACCGCAAGTATCTTTTTTCCCTTCTGTTACGTTGAAGTTCATAAGCAAATTTATGCAACAAAAATAACAACAAAAACATAAAAACTTTTTATACTGCATTATAATTGTTATTGTTGTTGTTGTTTTTATATAATTTGGGGGCAAAAGTGCAAGTAATGCGTTTATTATAGAGAAAGAAAGAACATTTTATGTAATAAGTATGTAATAAGAAGAAGAACTTACACATAAACGTGTGGTTGGTTGGTTGGCTGACTGTTTTGTTAGTTGCTTGGTTTAACTTTTTTTCAAAAGAATAGTATTATACTTTACAATTTTGCTCGCTGTTGCTTTTTTCTACTTTTCATTTTATTTTATAATTATTTATTGAGTGGGAAATGAAATTCATTTCTTTATTTTGTAATTTAAATAAATAAAAAGTTGAAGAAGCTCTTGTGCGCTTACTCTAGCAGAAGTTTCTTTTTCCTTTACCCAATGTTAAATAAATTTTGTAAACTTTTTTCTTTTTTTGCATATATACACATATATGTATATAAGCCTTGAAGTTAAGACATGAGAAAATTACATTGTAAATATTAAATTACATTGAAAAATAATGTATATTAAAAAAAATTTATATATTTATTAACAACACAAACTAGCAACAAAATATATATGAATGAAAAGAAATAAAAATAACTACGTTTGTAATGGAATAAGTTTCTGAAATAATTAATTATTTCGTAAGTTATACTTTATGCACTTTACACTTATTTCACGTATTCTTAAAATTATGTTTTCCTTTTTCAGATTGAAACAAGTAAGAAAGTTATTGTCGATTAATTCTGACGGTACTTTACACTATTATAAAATTATAATTAAAAAATTAATCGATTCAATACATTTTTAATTAGTTAAAATTTTTTGTAATACAACTATTTAAAATTTTTTGGTTGATGAGAATAATCCAAGGAGCTTTGGGGACGCATACAAGATAACAAACAAGAGGATTTGAAGGATGATAATTATGTAAGTAGGTATATATTTTATTGGATATATGTAGAGTTTTGTTTTATTATATATTCATTCTTTAAATATGCATTCATCTGAACGTATTTTCTACATGTCTCAATTCATCCCTTTCTTGATGGCGTATGAGTTGGAGAAACTTTTATCAGCGTTTATGAATTCATCAGCCAAAAATTTAGCGATGGTTTTGATATTTCTGAAAGTGGCTTTGCGCCCACCAGTGCTCTGCAACTTCTGAACCGTTCGAGATATCTAAATAAAATTTCAAATGGTCAGAGCTGAGGTATTTTCGAGTTGACTCGGAGGAGCATAGATCTAGGGCCTTGTCACCGGGGTAGAGGGTAGACCTCTAGATTTGGTCACTTCGGGTAAGTGATTTTTTTAAAAATTCGCCAAAAAATCATTTATGACTTGAACATAAAAAAATTAAAAATAGGTAGTTTTTGTAAATCTCCATAAAAAATATGCATACATGTGTCGGTCGAAGCTAATTTTACCATTATTGGCCTCGTTTTTTTTTAAGCTTTTTAAACTTGAGCGCCGTAATTTGGGCCTTAAAATTTTTCGAAAATACTCACAAAATTTAAAATAGCTGCAATAATAATATAAATATATTTATCCGATAAAAATTTATATCAATCTGGATTTGAAACTTTAAAAAAATTCATATTTTTGTCAGTTTTCAAAAAGTTTTTAAAATTTTCTTTTGTAAAATTCTCAAATGTCAAAGGCGAAATCAACAAAATAAAATATGTATCCCCTTATATTGGTTAAACACACAAAAAATATTTTCTGAGCCACGCACTTTACAACGGCTGTGTGATAATTTTAATGAAAAAGTAAATTTTTGAAACAAATTTTCTCTGGAATAGAATTTTGGGTATTTTGGTACATAATAATGGGAGTATTTTCAATTCCGATTTTATAACAAGTTTATCTATATTGTGGCAAAATTTCATTTCAATACCTTTGGTTTAAATTTTATTTTGGACCAAACATTAACATTATTTCTCAAAAATATGTTTAAAATCGAAATTTTTAGTTTTTCGGATAATGGTCGGATTATTGATATTAACTGTAATCTTACGAGTTCAAAGATACCAAACACTTATATGTACAGCTTTCAACTGAACGAAAAAATAACAACAAACCTTGCAAGTTTTGGCAAATTTTTCATATTTTTTTATAAAAAATGCATATATTTTACATTTAACTTTTTTTCAAATTAACAAATTTTGTTCAACTCAACTAAAAAATTTTTGTCAGAAATATTTTTTTTTTTTTTTTTTTTGTAAAATATATTGATTTGTGTAAAATTTCGTTAAATAATTAACGAAAAATCTGTTAAATCAACGAAAAAGCAACACATAATTTTACTCAGTTTAACACTCTCAAAAGAATTTAATTTGAATAAATTATATCTTAACAAATTTTTTTTGTAAATTTTAAAACTGGCTAATAAATATATTTTTTTTAATTGGAATAAAATTCTTGAATCTGACTAAAATTACTTAAAATAACTAAAAACATATAAATTTGAAGAAATTTTAAGGAAATTAACTGATTTATTTTATTAAAATTGAATAAAATTCTTCAATTTGACTAAAGTTATGTAGGATTCTAGAAATTTCGGTAAAATTTACTAATGTGTGGAAATTTGGAAGCCTTTTTTCATATTTTTCGGTATAATTATTAATATACGAAAATTTTAATGTCCTTCGAAAACATTACAAGAAAGTCACAACTATATATATATATATACATATACATATACAATAAATGGTCACAGTAAAAATCCGTTAGGATTTAAATTGGTACGGAAATATGTAGTTTATCTATTTAAACGGAATTTTAAATAAATGTCGATTTTAAGTACTTGTACCCATCCGAATAATGAAGCATTTTATAAAAAATCATGAAGAATCCAGCAAGCAAACTTTAAATTAAAATATGAGTCAAATAAAAAATATATGAAGGAAATATATTAATTAGTCTTTTAATATCTACCATTCTTAAATTTTTCCGTTTTTCGTTTATTTGGTTATTTAACAGCGTACTAGTCGGTCCCTTCATCATATATGTAATTACTTACAAAAAAAAGAAGCCTCTGCTGCGTAAGTTTTGAATTATGTTTAATTAAAATATTCTTTTTATAATATTTTATACTAATTATTTAGATATTTTTTAATTTATTTCTACTTTTTATAAAAATTTACGTTTTTTATGCATATATTAAATATACTTATTTCTTTTGCAAAAATAATGGTTAATTGTTTTATAAATAATAAATTTTAAAATTTCTTTTTTAAATGTCATTTATATATTAATGTATTATTCACAAAAATAATTTGTTACCGGGGTTTAAAAGATCCAAAATCCCAGTCCACGAAAAACTTTTTTCAAAAGTTGATTTTTTTCATTAATATTATCACCCAGACCGATTTTTCTTACTACGCATTTATGTTCAGATTTTTCTTGAACACATTATAAAAATTCTGTAGTCCGGAACAAAATAACCCCAAAAATGTGAAATTTTTTAAATTTCAGTTTCAGATTAACATAACGTTTTTTCGAATTGATATATTTATGTGATTCTTGCAGCAATATTATTTAGAATTTTGTATGAAATTTAGTGGAGATTAAAAAAAAAAAAAAATATAACCAAAATTAAGGCCCCCAAATTTAAAAAACTTAAGAAAACTAGGTCAAAAATGAAGGAAAAATTTGCTTCGACCTAAATATCTCTTAAAATAACACGTCTAAGCATGTTTTTTTGTATTGATTTACAAGGACTATCTATAAGTAATTTTTTTTTACAATCAAGTCATAAATGAATTTTTATATTATTATTATATTACCAACTTTGGAAGTCAGCCTTCTACCGCGGTGACCCGGTAGGAAGCTGTGCTCGTCCAAAGCAACTTGAAAACATCTCAGTTCTGGTCTTGGGAAATTTTATTTAGATGTTTTCAACGGTTTGCAAGTTTCAGAATTATAAAAGTTATAGGAAATGTTTGGCTGCAAAACTATTAGCAGAGTGAAGTAAATAACGACCAAATTTCTCTTTATTAGAGATGTATAATAATAATAAAATTAACAGTTACATCACAACGATTAATATATATATATATATAAATATATATATATATATATATATATATGTGTGTGTGTGTGTGTGTGTGTGTGTGTGTGTGTATATATATATTTATACATATATTTATACATAAAAAGAAAAAATCGAAAAATAAAGAGATAATAAATAAGCAGTAAACCAAAAAAATTTCTATTAACATTTTATTTCATTCTATCATCTACTTGATTGATATAATTTAAATACTGATTTTTATGATTCATTCAATTAACAACTTGAAGTTTATATTTTTCTAAATTATTTTTTAATTAATTTTAGAACTGTTTAATTGGAAAAAATCGTTTTTTGTCAATTTTTATAATTATTAAATATTGTTATTTATTTTTTTACTGAATGAATTATTTTAGTAATTAAAATATTTTATTTTACTTTTTCCTGTGTACCATTTATTTGTTTTTAATTCCATACATAGTTATAAATATAGGATTTATTTCAAACTTGACATTGGTCAGCAAGCACGAAGACAATATAGTTCAAACGTTTGACAAATTATGTAGGTAAAATCAAACCTCACTTTGAATCGTCATCAAAACTTAAGAAAAAAAATTCCTTTTTGTTGAAATTGTTTGTTATTATTATCAAATTAATAAAAGTATAAGATTGTCATTTTTAATAGGACAAAACTTTGGAGATAGTAAGTTTTACAAATTATATGGAAATTCTTAAGTTATTTTTTATTTCTATTCAAATTTATTTTTCACATATTTTGAATAACAGAGCTAAGAAAACAAATTTAAATTTGATTTCAGACTATATTTTTTAATATTTAAATTATTAAAAGTTGCATACATGCTTCTACATATACATATATTGTAGATTCTTTTAGCAAATTTATCAACCATAAAATATCCCAACTCAAAGTACATTAGAAAAAAGCAACAATTATTATCAAAAAAGAAAACGGAAATATTACATAATAAACACCATAGTCAATATGGAACATTAAGTTACAATCCACACTGAATGCATAAAAACATTAAATTGGCATATAAACAAATAAAAACAATCCAATACTATAAGCAACATTTCGTTTAAAATACACAAAAATATCCCTGGAATTCAACATCTCAAAATGTTACTTTACATTTTAAAATAATCAACAAGTTGTATATACCATGCAACAATATACATGCTTAGCAACATTTTCGTGCTTCAAAGCAACATTTAAATGTTGAGTATCTTTGTTTTATCCGCTAATAAAACTCTACCCACTTTTTAAATTGCCCCTCATAAGGCCAATATAGGTAAATATATTACTTATTGGTGTTAGTTAAAGTTTTTTAAAGCTGGGACAAAGTTTTTAAAAGTATCTATCGCCACATTACCTATACAATAAGATAGTTTTCATTTGTATTTGTGTAAATCTGGTTTTTGTACGTTCATATTTTAATGTAGAATTTTAAAAGCAAAATATGTATAAAAAACAACAGCTTCGATTGTAAACACTCAGCCAAGGTAAAGTCAAATGGATTTTCTCTGTTCAAAAGAACTTTAAAAAAAAAATAAATAACAACACAAGATATAACAACAAACACAAAGACAATGCGTTCATGTAAAAGGAATCTTATATAGTTGACGATCTACTTTTAACCCGTTTCTTTCCCATATACACACAAACTTCAGTTGGTATGTTTTTAAATGTTTTTTTACATACTGGTAAAAAGCATTGATGTATGTACACACATTCATGTCAACATATTAACTTTGCTTATGGATATTTCTTTAGACTTATTTTTTTATTTTTATTCGTTAGTTTTACATAAAAACAAGTTTTCTACTTACGAGTTGTAAGATTTAACCTCATGTTTAAATGTTTAAACGTGTGTACGAGTATGTTTGACTGGCTTGTAAGTGACTACATTTCACCCAAGCTTAAAAGCCCGCAACTTTTAAAAATGTTTAACCAGAACCTCAAAAACAATAATGCGAGCAAGAGCTTGCGGTTAAACATTAAATGAAACTTTGTAAATGATATAAGTTAAAGTTTCTTTAAGGAAATGTGTTATTTGTGCATTAGAATTTGGAGAATTTTGACGAAACTCTTGTACAATAAAAATTCTTTTGAGCAAAATTCGATATCCATTTTGTATTAGTTAAAGGGAAAATTTTTTATTTTATTTGACATGTTTTAACATTAATAATGTTATAACTTAGTCTATTCACAAAAGTCTTCCAGCTTATTCCATTCCTAACAATTGATCTTAATTAAATTAATTAAATCTTAAACGATTTGGATATTTCTCCTTGTATTGTTCATCTCCAGGTGTTCTTGGGACAACTTCTTCCTCTTGTGCCTTGGGAGTTCCACTCTAAAACTTCTTGCGCTATTTCTGAAGTAGGTTTCCTTAAGGATTGCCCAATCAAGCCATATTTACGCCTCATAATTTTACAATCAATCGCGGTTTGTTTTGTTCTGCGTAAGAGTTGTACGTGGTCATCAGATTTCTAGAATGGGATAGGCAACACAAGTAGTGGATATCTACTATCTAAAGGAGATGTATCATGACATGATATTAGATATTCTAAATTATTTAAGGATATAAAGAAAGGTATGAAGAGAGATAGGGCGAATTTCTTTAATGACATGGGAAATTCGGCGCAAGCAGTGCCAAGCAGAGCTGACATGAAGGAGCTCTTTAAAATCACTAAGAAGATGACGGGTAAGCAGAATAATTTTACTAAACCAGTAGAAGATGAGAGTGGTTCACTAGTTACGGATAAGAAACAACAGCTCGACATTTAAAAAATACACTTTGAAAGAACGATGAATATTACTTACAGCGACGCATGTGTTGAAATCTCCTTAACAATCCCGTGGACATTAATCCCCCTCGTAGAGAAGAGATTGAGGCGGCAATAAAGTCCCTGAAGGAGGGAAAGGTAGCGGGATGTGATGGTATTCCGCCAGAATGCTTTAAATCTTTAAAGCTGACTCAGAGATCGTACCAGATGAATGGAAGCAATGAGTTATAGTAAAGTTACCTAAGAAAGACGATAGGAGGAAGTGGCATATTTTAGGGTTTATTAGTAAAATTAAAAAAAAGTCATTATACTAAAAATCACGATTTTTAAAAATTTTCGAAATATGTGGACCGAATATAAGTTATTTCTCCATATATTATACGAAAATATATTTTATTAGAGTTTATTGCAAAGATATGCTATTTAATATTGTGATCCTTTTTTAACCCAAGTGAATTTTTTTTGGTCCATGAAATCGATACAGAAACCGGTTTTCGAATAGTGCGAATAGTTTGAATCAAAAAAAGAAACCGGTTGTTCTTTTTAAAATTTCGAAAAATCGGTTAACCGGTTTTTTTGCAGCAGTAAATATTTCCATCAAAAAACTATATTTCTCTAAAAAAAACTCAACAAATCTTAATATTCAAGTTAGAATTTATTAAATATAATTATTTTAAGAAACAAATTTTAATTAAAGTAATAAAATAATTATCAAAAACAAGACTAAGTTTTATGTACATAATATGTACAGAAACTATGGCTTAATATGAAAAAAGCGAGTCTCAATTTTTTCGAAATCGATTTTGCAAGTAGACCTCTTTCAAATACTACTCCTTTAAAAAATAAAGTAAATTATTTTGACAAATATAGATTTAATAAAAACTCTAAACTATTTAAACAGTTTGTAAGAATGTTATAGCAGTTACAAGGGAAAAAACTAATTTCATTGATATGCGTATTTCATTAGTTTAAATTTAACCTTAAAATATATTTATAAAACATAGAAAGAAATTTACTTTATGAATATTAATCAGTTAAAAATTTTTTCCAAAATTAAAAATGTTTTTTGAAATAAAGAGTTATTTTTAAAACCGATTTTTTGTGTTTAAAAAACTAGTTTAATCGAGATTCGAAAAATTAACATTTTAAAAAAATCGATAATATTTAAAGCGAAAAAAAAAACAGTTTTTAAACCGGTTGGAAAACCGATTCGATCAGTATCTAGAAATGGAAGGTGATTCAGCAAACAAGCGGAAAATGGAGGAGCTGATTGCGTTTTCATAGGAATGTAATCCATTTTCTGCATCAGCGCGGGCTACTAGGGAAAGAACTAACTCTTGGGTAGAGATAGAATTTGGTTGGTTGATGGGAAAATCGTATAAATTTGTATAAATTGGGTAATTTTATTATAATTTTAGAATATAATACAAATGGGACTTACAGGAAATTTTCAAAACAATCCTCCTAAGATAATTTAAGTTTGCATGAATCTTTGGAATTTTAAACGTAATAGACATGATTAATGCTAGTTATTTAAGGAATCATACTGATATTACCCGTCATAATTTTGTTACGAGTATTAATTTAATTTTCATTTTTGTTTATAGTTGGGGGATACAACATGTATTTTTTGCATAACTTTATCAATACCTAGAGACTTTATGAATGCTGTGTCTATACTTATTAAATTTATTACTCACAAATATTTCTACAACTAACAAAGCCCCCTTGATTTCATTCATTCCAGAATTGTTTTGTATGTGTAACGTGTTTTGCATAATTTGTTTATGGCACGCATCTTGATCGTACTCAAAATTATTATTTGTAGTTTTTGTAAAATTTTAAATAAGAAATTTTTATTTTTATATTGTAACTTTTTTACGACATTTAGATTTAGCGCCTTTGCCTTTACCTTCATATTCTGCTTCTTCTACTTCAAGCTCTTCGTCGTCGCATTGACGCTAAAGTTTGAAAAAGTTGAATGACTGGCTGGTTGGTTGGATGGTTGGTAAGTAACTATGAACTTAACATTGTGTTAATACAACACAAATAGTGGCTACTTTATGAATACTAATTATGGTCATGTCTTTAGTGTTAATAACTAACCATCATTCAAATAAGGAAGACAACAGAACAAAAGCAAAACACTAGGAATACAGACACGAAATATTGTGTAGGTACAAATTGATTGTACTCTTATCCAGTAACCAAGTAATATTGACATTAGGTAGATTGTTCTTAATACTTGCTGTTGCTGTGAAGCTGATAGTCCGGCTGTTGCTGGTGGAATATTGTTAAAATTGAGTATAATTATTTTGATGTGGCGGTGTGCTGATTCACTAGCTGGCCGGCTGTTTTGCTTGATGCGACAGGTGTTTTTAATTTACAGTTTCATTTTGTTATGAATTTTAAATGAACTCAACTCAAACAGTTTTTTGAATATTAATAAAACGACGAACGAACTGGATTTCATAAGTACTTTTTAGGTTTTTTAAACTGATTGAAAATGATGTTGAAAATGACGGTAGCCATTAAATTTATTAGATCTTATAAATTCAATAAAACCACTGCTAATAAAACTAAATAGAGTATTTGAAATCAAATTTCTTAGAGGAAATTGATATTTCGCATAATATTAACCCAAAAAATAATATTGAAAGATGGTTTAATTTACCATCTGCGAATTCCTGATTAGTTAATAGAGAATTTGTTAAAATGATCGCAGACAATTCCTTAACAATTTCAATGTTATTTTATTTTCTGAGATAAATAATAAGAATTCTTTTTTAATAGTTATTTTGAAATAATTTTAAAAACTGTTATTAGTAATACATAACTTCATAAATCGTCGGAACGCTGACGAAATGTGAAATATTATTATTTTTTTCATCTATTTAAAAAAAATGCGTAATTACAGCTTTATTGAGAAATTATTTTTATGAGCAATGAATTTCGTGGTCTGGACCTTTGAACATGCAGCCTATACCGTGTGATATCACACCTCGGGATTTTTTTCTTTAGGCTTGTATAAAGCAAACATCTTCATCGATAAGCCAGGTACTTGGAAGCCAAAATTACTCGCGTAATTATCGAGATACCGGCTGGAAAGTGCGATCGAAAATTAGACCTTCCAAATTTACCACCTACAGCGTAGTCGCCGCCAATATTTAAATTAATTAACTTTAAAAAATAAATTTTAGAAAATGTTCTTTGAGGTTATAATAAAGATTCTGACATCCAATTCTATTTTAAGTGTTTTATTTAAAATTTATAAAGAGAGTCCAAATGGACCATCCTATATAATAGAATAAAGTAAATAAAAACATGCATTTTTTGTACTTTTAAATACTTTTAAATTTAAAATCGCATTATACCCGGCAATTTGTTTCCGACTCCTCTTGAGAACGAAATCCTTGTATTTAAGAAAACTGTTATAAATTTTATTAAAAATATAACTTAGATTAAACTGATCATTCAAATTTAAATTTTGAAACTTGTAGGTCAATGGTCTGATCAGCAATTGGTTCGCAAAAACTTCACTCACTTTTCAATTAACTTTAAATTTTATATTAATTGTGGAATCAATTAACTAATGGATAATTATTAATACTCCTACAACAAAATTTTATCTTCTACTTATATCATAATCGCTAAAATAAAATCTCGCGACACATTTGCAAAGTATTAAAGGGAGTAAATATTTATTTATTTATTAGATTAATTTATTCAAATTGGTTATGACAGTGAGTAAATAAAATTTATATACCAAAGTAAAAATGACTAAAAATGTGCTAAAAATATTGCTCCTAAATGAAATGTTGTTATTTGTTGCTGATTTAATTATTTTATTTACGATTATTATGGTTATTTTTTTTTCTTGGGCTTTTAACATCCATATGAAATTTGATTTTATTGTTAAGCTATTAAACTACAATATAATAATTTATCAATATTTTTATGAGGCCAACCAAAATGTTTATGGCCATAAACAAAAATATTTTTATTTATTTAATACACTCACATACACTTAGACATAAGATACACAAGAATTCATATACAAATATACATATATTAATATATGGGATCCTAAATGCGTAAACAAATAACTTGATTTCCCTTTTCTTCTAATTGTTAATAATTGTGGATAATTATTCAACTTTTTAAGTGGTTGCAAACATACATACATACATATATACATACATACATATAGACATACATACATATATACATACATACATATATATATATATATATATATATACATACATATATCTTGTACATGTTGCTCGTTTTATTTGATGCAGGGATAGCCAAATTTTACTTTTTTTGGTACAATTCGAGACTGAAAAGTACAATAGAACACCAATCACCAATTTGGTACAATTTTAACTTGTTTCTACTTTTAAGTTTTTATAAAGTTGCTATAGAAAATTATCTTTTTTAAAAACCAAATTTCAACTTTAATTGCAAAGATTTTTTAAAAAATCTCAAAATAGTTAAGACAAGGCACTATGATTATATTTGATACCGATTCTCAGCTTTTTATTTTAAAATAAAATTCTCGTATATTCGGAGACATATTGTCGTTAATAATTTGTATTATTAATATTAATTACTTAATAAAAACTATGAAGATATTAAGAAGGATATTTATCATAGGATTAAACAAGAAAAAAAAAAAACATTTCTTGGCAGGAATTATAAATTGTATTATATTATTATAATTATAAATCAAAATTTATATAAATGCCATTATAATTCATGAAAAGATTACAGGTTAAATAATACTAAATGTGTTTTGTTGCTAACTTTTCTTTATGTCGATGAAAATAACATGGAACTTCAAGTGATAATTTTATAATAATTTTCTATTTTGGTACAATTGTGGCAAAAAAGTACAATTTTAACAGTTGTTTAGTACAATTTAAAAATTTCAATTCACATCCCTGATTTGATGTAGAGGGAGTGAGAGTATGTTTTTAGAACAACAATAACGATAACCCTCAAAATATTTATGAGTTTCCTTAAAGACTTAAAATTCAGTTCTTTTTCTATTTATTTTAATAAAAATAGGCGTTAATTTACGAGGGTTGTACCAATATTTATAAATAATTTTTAAAAGAATTCACTAATAGCTGCTTGAAACTTAATGACTCAACGACCAATCAATTATATATAAAATCTACTAACGAAAGATTTCTAAAAGAAAAACTGACGATTCTTCACTCCATTATCTCGTTTAGACGAATATAAAAATTTAAAGTAAATTTTTATTTATATGACATTTTGCTCAAATAAAATTTTTTTTAAGTACATCTTTATTTATTCACAGGCATATAAACCTACTTTTCCAAAATGCGTTTATTTTTTCATAATATTGCTTTGGCAACCAGTTTACATATATTTATAAAAAGTATTTAAAAAATCCGTCTATTTCACTAAAAAAAATACTTTAAAGACACAATTTTATATAATTTTTATTTCTTCATACAAATAATTTTCTTTGATTTTTAGGTACTTTTGAATAAAAGGAGTATAATCCATTATTAGAATGACACATACGCTTCAGGATATGAAAAAGACATTTAAAATTTATGTCATGTTACTTATATTGCAAAAAATGTTTTATCTTGTGAGCTAAGAACAAGTAAAATGGCATATATCCATCATTTAAATAATATAATAAGATGATGTTTTATTTGCTGAAACTACAAACAAAATAATTTTAGAAAATTTATTCGAAAAAAAAAAAACAAGGAAACAACGATCAAATCCGATCATTTGATAGCCTATGCATTTTGAATATTTTCGGAGGGGGTTCATCATTTGATGATGTAATTTATATTTCTGTAAAACATATGTATATATAATATTATTGTTATTTTAATATTTATATGGCATTTTTTATCCACTTGATTCCCAAAAGTAGGTTTTATATGAGAGTTATGGTCGGTTATGGACCGAATGTGATAAAACTTTGCAGTAGGTTTGCTACCAAAAAAAAAAAAAAAAATCGCATCTGTTATGCTAGCATTTATATGACATTGATTTATGCATATATGCGGCTCACTTGGTCCGAATTTTAATTAAATCGTAATTTATTTATAAACATTGTACTATAAAAATTTATTAATATAAGCTCTTATTCAATTTTAAGCTATTTTCAGCCGCAAAATTTTACATGTCCTGTCCAAATTTTCGAGAGATACTTAGCATACAGAGAGATGCTTAATAAATCTTGCCAAATATGATTTATGACATCTTAATTATCTCTTGTAAAATTTTTTTTATGGCTTATACGCCCTTATACGCGTCCATGCTGCATATTTTGCTAAACTAAAAACTTATAGTTACATTCAAAATTCTCACCCCAACCTCGTTAATTTGAAATGTATACTGGTAAAAATTAATACCCACAATTGTGTGTGCATATCTTTGTAATATACTCGGGCATGCAGAGTCGAAATTCACTTTTACTTCAAACATCATCTATATAGCAATACAAACCATCAACAATATGATAAAAACAGCACATATATACAAATAAACAATCGCTCTAAAACAATCCATCAAAAAAAGAAAAAAACACAATAAAATACAAAAAAATTTTGTGTTGGAAAATAAGAGGCTTAAAAATTCTCCTAAAATCCCAAAATGAAAAAAAAACATTTTATTTTTGAATTCTTCTAATAACTGTTATTGCGTTTATTTATTTTTTAATACGATTCGGGAGGTAATTGAATTTAATTTTTAGGGTTGAAATCGAATAGTATCCTTTGTTTAGCAATATTTCATCTCCACGTCATAAAAAGAAAAAACAAAATACAATTTCATGAATATAAATAAAGTAAGGAAAGATGCAGTTTGAAGAAAAAATGATCATAAATAAACGATGATCGTCTGATAATGGAATTTATTTAAAAACAAAAGTTACAGCATTAATGAAATCTTAGATGATTTTTTTCTAAATAATCATTGGGACAGCTTTTCTTAAAAAAAAAACATTAGGAAAAAATACAGTGAAGCGATATTGAACTGTTATTACATCTTTAAAAGTTTTAAGTAAAATTTGAAATACAACAAATGAATTTTATGCAATACACTGACGGATTTTCTCAGAGGGGGTTAGAATTGCGTAATAAATAAGAGAATGTTGCTATTTTTGTTAATAACCAAATGAAAGCCCAGTCAGTCACTGGATACCTG
Organism: Protocalliphora azurea; assembly: GCA_932274085.1. Classification (NCBI taxonomy): domain Eukaryota; kingdom Metazoa; phylum Arthropoda; class Insecta; order Diptera; family Calliphoridae; genus Protocalliphora; species Protocalliphora azurea. The sequence continues at coordinate 81,844,280 of OW026520.1, forward strand.
CTTGACTGATTACATTAACATGTTGTTGGTAGTGTTAATGGGTCATTAGACCATTGGTGACCAAAAGCCTATAGTTTAGTAATAATTAAAACCAAATTCATGAGATTTGATACAACATATTTTTGATATATCTTAGAACTGTTTTTTCCTCAATTATCTTGACATATTGTAATCTACTATTCTGGAAATGCAATTATAATATCACATTAGTTGCCAGATAAAATTGGTATAAAATCGTCAAGTTGTGTGAAAAAAAAATCGTCAAAATAGTCAAATCCATTATTTAAAATCGGCAATAAATCATCAACATTAAAAGTTTAGGTTTCTATATGATAATGGACATTTGTATGCTTTTTTTTTTTGTTTTATTTGAGCTGTTTATTTTAAAAGTGGCCTGAGTCCATTCATCAAAAAAATCGAGTTAGTCAAAAATTTAGTGAAATTTTTACGTAATAGTTTTGCCCTAATTTAAGCTTTTTTTCTTTATTCATTCAAAAATCTTATCAAGGTTAAATATAAAAGAAAAAAATTAAATAAGTCAAATTATTACGTTAAAATTTAAATATTTTGTTCATCCACAATGACCTCTTTTAACATAAACGAATCATTTATGATTACATTTTAAATAAAAAAATGTTTACATTAATTTCATATTATCGGGCTATTATGAAGGTCTAGAAATATCTAATCAGTCTGAAGCTATACGTATCAAATTTCATATTTTTTTTATATATGAAGTTTGACGTTATTAGCAACTGTTAAGAGAGAGGGAAATTTATTTTTTTACATAGAATTTGATAGTTTTAGTCAGCAAAAAAAAGTCAGCTGTGCTTTTAACGCTTCCTTATAAATAATTATGCCATGGTCTGAACTAATTTGCTGTAAGTGATACTTAGTACTGTTATTTAAGAATGTCTTGGTTATGAAATTAAATGTTAAAAAAATTGCAAAAGGTTTTGGCCTTTTGCAAAGCATTTGCAATAAAAGATTAAAAAAAAATGAATCGAATATAATCATAAATTTGTACTCATAAATATTTTATATAAATGAACAATTTACTTTTACAATTTTGAGATGTTTTATTTTAATTGTTGCTATTTATATATGAATTAATTTTCTTTGAAAAGAAAAATATATAAGAAAAGTTGAAAATAGTTCAGAATCATCAAATTTAGGGGAAAAAACGTCAAACCATGAACAGGCCATTTTTAGCACCAAAAAGTCGTCAAAATGACGATAAATCGTAAAATCTGGCAACAGTGAATATCAATTTTGTTGAATTTTGAACAAAACTATCGAATGTAAATGTAGGTACTTCACTTATGGTCAATATTCACACAAAGAGCTGAAGAGGAAATGCAATGCACAATTGTTATATTAAATACTAGATAGAAAAAATGAAAAATAAGAAAAGTATTTGCAAAGTCAATAATGTTGTGTGGCATGTTGCAATACTAGGGGAAAGTGGGCTATTACGGCATATGGGATAATAAAGAAAATTTTGCTTTTTTCGCGTAGTTTTAATTTTTTTACAAAAGATGCTACTGGTATATGTTTGCAATTACTGTAATAAAAATCAAATTAATCTTATTATTTTTATGCAAAAAGTTACACAATAATCCATTCTTTATAACAGATCCATGGCAAGGTTGAAACGATTATTTATTGGTTGGTATTTTATTGCAGTTAGATTAAATTATGTTCCAATTTACCCCAATCTCCCCTACTTATACATGAACATCTTCATCCATCCATCAATTCGTCCAAGATGCATGACCAAACGATATGACCAACACTCATACACAAAAAATACACGCATTCAGTTATACGAAGAGCTTTGTTTCATTTATGCTTGAATTTTTTTTTTTATTTTGCTGCATGTTCTGTTAATTTTCTTTTTGTTTTGGTGTTTTTTGCTCCTTTTGCTCAAAGGTACTTAAATATCTCTTGTGGTTTTTAAAATTTTGTTTATTGAACACGTGAGTCTCTGATGTGCGTGTGTGTGTGAAACTTCAGATGAAGTTTGTTGTTTTTATTGTTGACCACATTGTCTTTTGAGTTGGTTGTAACAGAACAAACAAAAACACACTTACATACAGTGGCCAAAATAAGTATTCGACATACGATTTCATTTCTTATATTTTTGTTTTTATTTATATAATTATTGAATTATTTCGAATAAAATGACAAATATTTATTAGAAATAAGTGTTTCCGTCTAGTTTTAGGAAAATTTGCCTCCAAATTATCAAAAATGAGAAAAAAAAAAAAACGAAAATTAACAATTTTACGTAAAGTGAAGATAGTGAAAAATACTTGGGAATACGCGTTACATTCTAGAAATTTAGAGATATTACATAATTTTAGAGCCAGGTCTGGAAGCCCTCACATCTCAAAAAGGATATAAAATTGAGATCAGTAAGAGTATGTACCTAGAAGTCGAAAAAGTTCTGGAAGGATGAAATTTTTGCTAAATCATTTTGTACGCAATATGAATGTCCTAGTCTATCGAAAGCCATATATCGAACTAGAAGAGAGAAATTAGGTAGCTACCGAAAGTGCGTAGGCTGAAGTGTTATGGTTAGGTATGTGACGGGGTCTGGATTAGGTATTTTTGTATTTATAGATAATGGATAATGGATATACACACATTTTAAAATAAAAAATTACATGAAAGTGCTGAGAAATTAGGAATTTCCGACTGATTTATGTTTACCAGGATAATAACCCAAAACATTCTGCCACAAAAATAAAGCTTAAAACCAAATTATCATTATCCCCAGATATCAATCTAAATGAACATTTGAGGAGTTTTGATTAAAAAAAATATAAATATCTGAATTTCACGAATAAAGATGGCATTAAATTGATATTAAAAGTGCAATACAACAAAATTGATCCCGAATATAACAAAAACCTTATCAAATCTATATCAAAACGCTTAAAAGAAGGTTATAAAGTGAAAATAAAAAGCTATGTGTTATTAAAAAATTGAATTGAAGAATAAAGTATGATGTCGAATACTTTTATTTGAAATTTATGTAGAATTGAAATCTTTATGTATTAATAAAAAATTTTTAAATAAAATTTTTTTATTTAAAAATTCTGAGAAAATTGTATTATTTTTTAAAATTAAGTTAGTATCGCTCGTGACGAATAGTTTTTTTGAGCCACTGTACGTACTGTTTGATATACATTTGTAGAACACGTCCATTTTCATCACAATGTATAATGCTAAGTTCACACTAACATCCTTTTTTAAAATGAATTAAATTTTTAATTCTATCAAGAAAATTATCATGAAATTTAAAATAAATTTTATAATTAAGAAAAAAATATATATATGATATATAAAAGAAGAAACTAAGACTAGTCGAACATATCAGCTATTTCGTTGAACTAATTTAATTCCGCGTTTCGATGAGTCGAAAAATCATAAAATTTATTTACTATTTTGCGTCTATGTTACACTAGATAGTATTTTTGTAGAATTCATATGTTTGAAAAGATTTGTATTCGTAGTTGTTCCCATTCTCTGAAAGATTCAATCATGACACGATGATTTCTTATTGATCAAAGGTACAGTGGGTAATAATAAGATTTTCTAGTGTAGGCTTAGTGTAAACGTATATTTATATACTTATGTACATGTGAATACTTACAATATATTCATACGTTCTATATGTACAATAAATATGTCGTATTATTTTCTGCACATGATGTGATGTTGGTCGTTTAAGAGAACTTACGTCCATATGGTACAGTAAATTTAATATTGACCATTTAAGCAAGACAACATTACAAAAATATTTACAATATTCTTAAATGAATCTCAATGTACAGTAAAAGTGTGTGCAAATATATAGTGCTACTTTCTCAAACAGTGTTGAAATTTTGATTATAAACATAATTATATTTAGTTAGACAGATTTTTTCGACGAATACCCGTAATATTCTTTTCACAATAGCCAATTAAAGAAGTGTTAATGAAATATTGAATTGTATAATGACTTGGTTTTCTGCTAAATTTGAATATGATTTAACTTCTCAAATTTATCTAACTTTTGGAAATAAATATTTTTTACGAATTGGTCAAGTGTAGTAACAAGTGTGGACTTGAACTGAGAACAAATGATCTTGCTAAAACATCCATAAAAGTTATTATATTTTTTATTCAAGTGAAGTAATTTTTTAAAATTTTGATAGTTTGAGGGCTTTGTTTGTGTAATATAAATTATTGACTCCGGTACTGTAAACGCGATAATTAAGAGTAAATCCAGCGTTTATTAAGTTATTTAATTCGAATAGTAATGTTGATTAATATTCAATGTACCTTTGGCTTTATCTGCTCTTCGAAATCCTTTGGAAACGGTACATGTAAGCTTCATAAAATCTCCAAAAGCGCTGTGATATCAAAATAATTTTCTAATAAAAAGTATAAAAACCCTAAGTTCAGACTAGGCTAATATTTGATAGAAAATACTTAATAGAGTTTTCCATCAAGAAAAATCTTTGTTTGAAGCCGAATATGGACTACTTACGTTTTGCCTGAAAAACTACTTATTACTGTTCGAATTGTCCACAAATTCATATAGTTGTTACTCCAAAATATGTACCTAATATTGTTTGAAACACTTTTAAAAATAAGTACCTACACAGATGTTAAAAAATATGTACCTATTTTTTGCTTACCGCAGACTAAAATACATAACATCGCAACTTTAATGCCCCCTAACTTGAAAACTAACAGAAATTTTTTCTATGCAAAAATAGTGTTTTTAGTAGTAAAAAAATGTTAAAAATTGGTACTTCCGGCGATCTCTATGAGATCTTATATTCTGCTTGTTTGTACTTAATTAAAGTGATCGTAGCAAGTAATAGTTCTAAAGGTTATTGTCAGTATGTAGTCATTTTATTACTTAAAATAATGATATAAATAAGTGGTTATTAATATCACTTCTATCGAGTACTTATTTGGCTTTTGAAAATGATGACATTTGAAATGACCACTATTTACAAAAAAAAAAAGGGGGAAATAAGTACTACTCATTACCTAAATTCAAAAAGTTTTTACTCGGTAAATACATAGTTGATTTTTTGTTCACATTATTTGTCGTTTTTTTTTTTTTGATGAGACGTGACCCCCAGGTCTACAACCAAGATTAACGCTGATATAATATGTGAGATAATGCCTGCAGAAGAGAGTAACCATTTTGTTTATATTATGTTAAATCTTAAATAAGGGGAACACTTACGATAATAAATCCTATAAGATATAATTATTTTCAATCAGTCACAGAGTAAGCATGTCATTTTAATTTAACAAATTCGCACAATCTAATAATCTTATAAGATGGTTGTGTAGAGAAATCTCATCACAACAGTTTTGTAATGTACCGTCTACATTAGACATGAATTGGTGCTTAAAGATCATGTTAAGGCATCGTTTTTTAACCCGTCTACATTTACTATTAACATGATGTTAATGTTAGGTGTAGACGGATAGTAATACATCTTAAGGCGCAACCAGTCAACTGTGCGGCCCAACGCAAAATGAAGAAAAGTAGCGTGAAACATTTTGTACAAACATTCAACAAAAGTAACGTAAGTTTTTGAATATTCATTGTGTGAACAACCCTGTGCTTTGGTTATTTTGCAAAGAAAATAATCACAGGTTGTCAAAAGGTCACGCAACTACGTAAAAATCATTTTTTCTATAGATTTTTGCGATATGCCACCTAGATTTTTTGTGTCAATAGCTACTTACACACATCTGCATAAAGCAGGTGGAAACAGTTGATTGCGATTCGATGATTTTTTGTTCACTGATTTTATCCTTTGTAGTAGTTTAGTTATTTTAAACGCAGGAAAGGAACCGACCTTCTCTTGACCTTCTGATATGATTAAAGAATGGAAAGTTTCGAATGACTGCTCATTCTCTGATCTGATCTTAATATATAGTTCAGCATAGAAGTCAGATTTTCTGGGATCAAGAAAGACAAACTGGACAGAACACCACAACATTCTCTCTAAGCTTTTCCCAAATTCCCCATCATAAAAGATCGCTGTGATATTGAGATATCTGTTGAACTGCTAACCAATGCTTCTGACAGAGCAACTTCTAAAGCATGCATACCTAATGCATGTAGAGGACGGAGTAAACCACACTGGTTTAACTCCGAAATATCTGACTCTTACAAAGAGTATCGCCGTTTATTCAATGAGGCAAAAAGACTGGGAAACTGGTCAACTTATAAGTCCTCCTTGAACAAGTTCAAAAACCAGATTAGAAATGCAAAACGTAAATCCTGGAGGGCTTTCTGTAGTGGAGCGGAAAGCCACTCCGAAACTAGACGCCTGCGTAAAATTCTGGCATCCTCACCTGCTGTCCCAAGTTATATACAGAAATTTTGTGGCAGCTGGACTACAAGCGGCCATGAGACCTTGGATATCTTAATGGATACACATTTTCCGAACAGCCTCCTTGTAGTGGAGAATGCTGACACATTTTCAGATAACTGTGTTGATGATGTTAAAATTCCAATAAGGAATAGTTTTTCCCCATATCAATCACCGGGTCCAGATGGCATCATAAATGCTGATTTGCAGTATAATGCGGATATAAAGCTTCATTGCTGTTACGAATATACTCATCATGTCTATCATGATGCAATATTTCGGAATGATGGATTCATCCCAAAGTGTGATAAGAAATCCCATACGAGACCGAAGGATTTCAGACCTATTAGCATTAAAGGTGTATGATGTAAAAATTAAGTCCTTGAATGGCAATACTATGAGATTAAAAAAATTATATATATATATATATATTTATTGGATAGATACTGAGATGAAAATCTCATCAAAATACAAAATATAAACTGGAGCATACTTCAAGTTATATGATGATTTAAGTTCAAAATCTGAAAAGAAAAGATTTGTCCAAAAGCTTTCTATAGTCTCATATAAGGAAGTTTCGTTTACATTTGAAGAAATGCTTAAAAATTGGAAGTAAACAAAGGATGCTGTTAATATTACAGAAGTTCTGCTAAATACATCACCAAAACACCTTAAATGGATTGCCAAATGTGTATCTACTATAACATCACAACCAAATTTTACGGGACTGGGCCTCAGTCGGAATAAATACCAGACTTTAATATAAGCACTACAGCAAAAAGGACAATCATACAAAGTTATTCAAGATTTAAAAAAGAAGCACTTTTCTCCTGCATCAGTTAATGAAAATGAAGCATGAGCAGAGCTATCTTCTTTGCTTGGGAATACAGCGTCCAAGATTGTTGCTGATTTTTATGCAGATCGGTTGGAAAAAATAAATAACAGCGATGTTGTATTAATCTGTAATTGAGGATGTAATGGTTTGTCAGCCCTTCCCAAATACAAGCAAGCTAATGGAAGTGAAAAACTGGCAGAATATAAAAGCATTTAGCCATTAAGAATGCGATATTATTCCTTGAAGCAATCTCCATCAAGGTGTATGGAATCATTCGAAGACATATGGGTTAACACAACCCCAGGTTCCAAAAATTTTTGCAGACCTATTTGGTTTGAATACTCAAAAGATTCGAAGACTGCAACAAAGGATTTTGTGGAATATATTAAAGATGCATTTGATGATTTTCAACCTCTTTCAATAACAATAAACCAATTCTCTTCCAACATATCCTTTCAACTAAATCTAACCATGATTAAAGGAAAGGTTAGTAATGCCATTACGGAAACATCCTCTTTTTGAAAGTGTTTAATATTTGATGAAACGAAATTACAATTTTCGGATATTGATAAAACAAGGAATATTAATGAAGAAATTCTCTCTTTCGGAATATTTCCACTTTACGCCAGAATACGATTTATGGAGCATTTTCTATATACATATAGCATACGATTTAAAGTATAGAAGAGTACCAGAGAATACTTCTAGAAGTAACGATTAGTTAGGATCACTTATGATATCTAAGAAAATTAGAAATCAAAAAGATTTAAACTGTCAACTGGTAGTAGTACAAATTATGAAAATTCAGTAAGAAACTTTTTCAGAGATATCGAAATAATATCAAATATAACTGGAATCAATAAAGATTTACTTCAAAGAACTAACATAATACGAACGGTAATTAATAGCATACACAAAATCAACTCGTTTCGATTTGGAGAATATGCACCAGAAATATCTAAACTACTTGTCTCTCTATATCCTTGGAAAGAAATGACAACAACAGTGCACAAAGTTTTGTGCCATGACCAAAAAAAAAAAAAAAATTGAACTTACCGATGAGGCTCAGAAAGCAAGAAATATATATTTTAAGTACCTTTCAATTCAATTTTCAGCTCCAGAAAATGCTCCAGGATGTCACAAAACGAGTATATTATTACTAACCTGATATTATCATCTGATCCTGTACTATCATCGATGAGAAAACGTTGGATTCATTATGAGACTCTATAACCTCATAATACAGGAGATTTCAAGGATCCATATTATCTTTTAGATATGTGTACCTATAGGGCTGAATATTTCATAGAAAATAAGTGTTAGTATAAGTTTAAATTATATTGTGGACATACACATATTTACATTAATTAACATGTAAAGTTTTTGTATAAATTAAATGAATAAAAGTAGTATTAATAGATGTTTTAATTTTTTTAAAATACTTACTTTCAACAAATTCATCGATACTAGGTGAAGGAATCTGCTTAAATGTGAAAAAAATAAATAAAATTTTTATTCCTTAATATAGGATAAAAATTTCGATTGCGTATTTTGAAATATGAAAATAACAAAATAGTGAATTATTTTAAGAAAAAAAATTTTCCAAAAATTAATTAAAGATCCCAAAAACTTAAATATATTAAATTTTGGAAATTAAAAGTGCGACTTTTCGAATAACGAATAATTCGAATATTTTGATGTTGAATATTGAAACAATGCGAATAATTTTTCTTTTTTAATATTAAATTTCCTTTAAATTATTTTTAATTATTTATATAAATATATAATATTTCAAAACTATTTTATTTTTAATTCAAATATTTGCTTGTTATATACACAACTAAAGTAAGGAATTATATTGACAATTTTTATTCTAAAAAGAAAATTAATATTTCGGAAATTCGCCAAATTATTAAAAATAAAGGTCGCCATTCAATGACAGTTGATAAGTGTCAGATAGCTCTTTTTACAAATATATAAACGTTACAGCAAGAAGTTATAATTCTAAAAATAAATCATTTAGACATTTTAATTTATTATTTAAACATTTAAAAATAAAATAACTGCTTCTAACATTTGACTTAATGATTTTGAAATCAATATAGGAACTGCAATTGTTATTTAAGTGATGTAAATGTTGTAAAATGTTCAATAACTCTAATGATAAATAGAAAACATTGCAGTGTTATATTTTTACATCAAGAAAGACTAACATCCATGGACATCATTATTTAATATGGTGTTAAATTTTCTGATAATTTATAAATGAGTCAATCATGCATTATCTGATTACAAATTGCCCACATTCTCTGATACAACTTTTACGCAACTTTTAAGCGACTTATGTAACACCTTCAAGCCACTTGATGTGGCCATTAAAGAACTGATTAAAGATTCTGTAACATTAATTGACTTTGAACGCATTATATTTTTAATAAAAAAATTATAAAATGTAAACAATTCTAAACATCGTATTTATGAAAGAAGTTTAAAAGTTTTAAATACTCTTATATTACATTTAAATTCTTGAGCATGCCCAATCAGCTCAAACTATTTACGGTATTGTTCCAAAACAAAAACTAAAAAGTTTGGAAATGGAATATTTGGATGATTATTCGGCAGAGAAACTGTGAAAAATCAATCAGCTTATTTATGGTGATTTACTATCGGAGCTGAATGCAAAAATTGAAAGTATACAAAATTTAAAAAGTTCAAGAAAAAACCGTGATACCATTATGGACGATTTTTAATATTTAGACAGAACGAAGATTTTCAATTTCAAAACCGTTTATTTTTGAACTCAAAAATGATATTGACCACATTTTTTTTATTCGAAAGATAGTTTTGTTCTCTAACTAACTAAAAAAATATGAAATCGGCCAAAAAATTATTGAGGTATTTGAAATTTCAAATGCAAATAACTCGAAAATTATAAGAGGTAAATAGCACACGCATGTTTTTATAGGTCTTATCAAGGCCTACAAGAATATATAAAAAAGATTTGAAATCGGACGAAAAACAAAAATTTGGCAAACGATTAAAAATTTTCTATTTCAGAAGTACCCTACTTTGAGCCCGCTTAGCTCAGACCTTGAGGAGTCTGTTCGATCTCTCTTCCAAAAAAAAAAAAAAAAAATCCAAAAATTTTCAATTATTCTGCCCAATGCGCATAGTATAAACGTGTTTATACGAAGTTTTTTGGAAGTTTTCAAATAAAGCTAGATTTACACGATTGAAGGTATTTTGAAGTCTTATCTAAATTTTGAAAATTTATTTTGATGTTCTATTTACACGTTTCAAAAATTTGATCAAAATATTCTTTCAATATATTTCAAAATCTGTTGATAAAAATTTGATCAACATTTGTTGAAGTTAATTTACACTATTGGTAAACTTTTTATACTGAAAATATTGACTTTGATCAGCTGTTTTGCATCTTTTGTGAAATAATTTATTATTATAAAAAAAAAACAATTAATAAGCATGGACAATGACACAATCATCATAGCATCAACATTTTTAATATTGGAGGTAGAAGTAGCTGATAATAATTAAAAAAAAAAAAAAAGAAGAAAACAAAAGGAACATTGGGTTCGACCTTTTCTTTTGGAAGGAAATGATATGCATGTCTCTTTTAGGGAGCGATTGAAAAGGAATGATCCCGACCTACACAAAAACTTTGTGATTATTTGCTTAATCTCGTCACCCCATCAATAGAAAAGGCCAATACTAATATGCGGGAATCTATATGCCTCGGAAAACGCCTGGCAATTGCTTTGAGATTTTTAGCGACTGGGGGTTCTTGTTTAAAAGATCATGATTATCGGTATGCAATATTGTGCCTGAAGTTTGCGCTGCATTATATAAAGTATTAAAAGGTGAATTTTTAAAGGTAAAACTTAATTTATTAAATAAAAAAAAAAAAAATATCAAAAATAATATCTATTGGTACAGATGCTAGCAATCGGGGCATGAGATGGAAAACACATCGATATTATAGCACCAGCACACTGTGAAATCGCATATTTCAATTATAAAAAGAAAAACAGCATTGTTTTGATGGCGCTTGTGGACGCGAACTACAATTTTGTTTACATCGACGTTGGTGCAAAGGGTAGAGAGTCCGATATATTGAATCAAAAGAATGAACATGCTGTCAAATTATTTATAGTTATCAATATTGTCAGATGCGATTTTGATGCTTATATACACGGCATCAATAAAATCTTCAAAATTTTTGTTCAATCAATTTTGATCAATAAATTTTGAAGAAATTTTGCTGTATACACGAGTTCAAAGCGTTTTGAAGAGCAATTTAGAAGAAAATTTCAATCGTGTAAATCTAGTTTAAGCCTCGATGAAAAAGTAATCGATGAATTAAATATGGTAATCAGTTTGTTCTGAAAAATATTTGTTTAAATTTGAAACAGTCCTCTTTTGTAAAACGATTCGGATATCGCGCATATGTATATGATTTTAATATTATTTAAAATTCAGTCATTATGCTGTATAGTACTGCTTCACCTTCAGGATCTAATAAGGCACAATGCATTGTATTCTATAAAATATGTTTCGGGCATATCACTGTTAAATATATATATATATATATATATATATATATATATATATATATTCAACTTTTTATATAACTACAAATTGTTTTCAACTTGACATTTGAACTAGTAATTTGACAAGTTCTAAAATAGCTTGAAAATCAATTTCATTCAAGGCCGTCTGGCAACTTTGTCATTGATGGATGTCCATCGGAAAGAAACGCCATTATATGGTTGTAGTAATACAATATTTGGTACTTTGGAAGAATCGGTCCACAATTGTGCATATCTCCAATATAAAACCTTTTTCCGAAAATCAATTGAACATGCATAAATCCCATGTAAATATCAGTAATAATACAAAATTTAGAATATATCTATGTTTTATCTTTTCCGGAAATCAGATAAACGTGTAATTTAATGTAGTCAAACAATTTGGCACTAACATGTTAATATGTATACATATAAATTGCTTTTGTACTTAAAGGTGCAACAATCTCGTATTAATATATATATGCTGTAAATAGTTGTAAATTTATAAAAGAATTCAGCATAATAATCATTGCTTTTTCATGTTTCATTAAAAAGTTCTTGGTAAACTTAAGTATAGGGGCCACTATTAAACATTTTTAACCTGGCTGAAACTGAGTATAATATCTAATAAGTTTTGTGGTAATACTCTTTTAAACAAACGGGTCACAGACCAGAACTCACAAGACTTTACTTTAGGTTTCATTTTGTAATCATGATTGCTGTTCAAAATTCAAAAACATAGAAAAAGGGCTTAAAATTACTTAACTTTTTTCCCATTCTTCTACACTTTTTGTTAGCACATTTGTACTTTTTTTTATTTATTGTGTAGACTTTCAACGGTTATGTACAAGATAGTCGAATTTTGGTAATAAAATTTTTTAATTTTTAAATTTTTTTTTTAGTTTTTTGAGCGGTGTTCGTGCGCCTTAGAACGGAATACAAATTTTGAAACAGGGATTGATAATTGATGTGCCCTAAATAATCAAAGCTGTAGATAGTCTCAAAGTTTGAAAAATAAGAGTTTACATTATAAAAAGTCAGTTTTTCGCTAGGCACATTTACAGCATTAAAAACAAATTTAACTAAAATAATTTCATGGAATTTTGAAAATTACGCAAATATTGCACTTTTTGTTTTTGTATTTTTATATAGCAAATTGCAATTTGTACAAATCTTGCATACATATATAGATATAGGAACAACAATAATTACAATTATTCGAGACCATAAAGTTAAGTCAAATGTCGTTAATAGTTGAAAACGGGACACTTTTGTCAAAACACATTTTGCTAGCAAAATTATAGCATTTTGCTATAATTAATGTTTTGAATGCTTAATGGAAAAATAAAGGCGCATCAAAAATTTTTGAAAGATAAATATTGTATGGACCAAAAAAAAAAATTATTTTGTTAAAAAATAATCACAATGTTAAATCGCATCTCTTTGTAATAAGTATGAATGAAAATATAATTCAGATACGAACACAATTTTTCGCCAAATTTTTGAAAATCGCGACTTTTAGCATAAAGACAATTTTTAAAATTTTGCTCGAAAACCCTAAAATATGTTACACTAATGCCATCAAGCAATTTCGTAACTTTTATTTGAATAACACAGTAAGTGATATTGCGTATAATTTTTACCAGAAAACTACTAGTTTGTTTTCAACTTAAAATCGCTACAACTTTCGCGCCCCTTGCATGAAATGATTATTTATACAAATAGATTTGATGTGCCATCAAAAAAGTTTATTTTTTTATTTGAAGACCTAAATCCAAAAATGATTGATAATGGCCCATATGTATTTGGAAAAACTTGGGTTTTACAACTATTCTGTTCATATGACTGTTGATTGAAATTATAAGAGAATTATCATGCATGTTAATTCTCCGTTGTTTTCCTTCAAAAAATAAAGTCGTCGAAATGCGTTTTCCATGTTTATTAACTTTTCAAATAATTTCAAACAAAAGGCAAAGAAATGGCTAATCGGAAGATGTGACGTCTTTTCATAATATGCATATTTAATTCAAAAACCAGCTGTTTAAGCTGCTATTTTTTATTCTATTCTGTATGTTGTGTTTGTGAGTGTGCAATTTACTCTTTTTCTTTCTTTACATCTTAAATGTTTGTTAATTTTCTTCTGTCCTGGTCCTAACTTATGTATTATTTTGTTTTGTTTTTTTTTTGCCATTTGTGGTTGATTTCCTTGCTCTAAATTCTCATGAGGTTTTTTTTTATATTAATGTTTCACCCTTTTGATTCTTCACAATTCTCTTGTCTTACATCAACATATATTCCTTTCAAATCATTTAATTTTTTTGTATTTAGTTGTTTCTTTTTTTTTTGCTTTATTTCTTACCTGTTGTTTAATTTGAAAGTTAATATGTTTTTGATGAAGTCGACTCAAAGCCGATGATGTTGATTTTGATGCATGCTGTATCTATGAGTGTGTATGTGAGTGAATATCAGTAATATTTACCATTGTTTTCTTTTGTTTCTTGTGTTTATAATGGAAGTAAATTCTTATATTGAAAATTCTGTCTGTTTGTATGAGGTTGGTCGTGATAGTTTATCTTAGGACGTTAAATGCATTGGAGATTGTGTGTTCTTTATTTCATATTGATCCCGTAAGAAAACCATACTACTCATAGTTGTGCTAAACATTTGTTGGTGATATGATATTAATTTTTATTTGTTGGAAAGGATGAAAAGGAAAATAATACTTTTTCCTAAAATCCAACCAAGTTTTATAATATTTTTTTTTTGAATTTTGTTTTTGTAACTACCGAAACAAATTATATAATTTTTATTGAACAGGATAGCCCCACTAGTTGGTTATCTATAATTTAATTCATAAATATTTCAAAAATAAATTTGAAACAAAAATTTTTATTTTATATTTCCTTTGAATAATTGAATGCGACATAACATTACTGTCGAAATAAAACTAAAAAAAAGCATTATACTTGTGAAAGAAATATGGGTGTATACTCAGGCATATACTTTTATAAATATAAAATTTAAACTATAAGCACTTACATATAGTATTTCGATTAGTATCATCGTATCTAACTGATGATAATATTGCTTGTTGCCATTAGTACCTCATCGAATATAATTAAAGCTTTCAACTTAACCAGTGTATAAAATGCGTTTGGACTACTGCTGTTCCACTTATGCATACAAACTAGGGTATTAATTTTTATAGACTTTTTTATTATTCGATTAAACAAATAACTCGAAAATGCTGTTCTTAAATTAATCGATTAAACGAGTGAAGTTTTTAAATTACTCTCGTTATTCGAATAAATTATACTTAACATTTTGCTCGTTTTTTTAATGTTTATTAAAAAATAAAGCATTCCGTATTGTAGTAGTGTTTTAATAGTAAAATAAAATAAAAACAATATTAAAAGTTAATTTTTATTAATTTGTATAAAAAATTTAATAAAATAGTTTAAAACATCCAAATTACTTAATTTATTTTACAAGAAAGACTTAAATTTCGCTTCTGAAATGGTCTTTGAAAAATAATAGGTATGGGTAATTCCAAAAAAATTCGACCTAACTTGGATTTTGACCATCACCGATTTTAACAAAATTCAGCACATACAATCTACTTCTCCATCCGCTTCATATAGCATATTAACCTGCACCATATCGCTAACGCTTCGGATTCTTTGAACCTATAAATTTGGAAACCTCGAGCTTTTTTGTCAAAAAATTAGCAAAATTTAAGCTTGAATAACTTTTACGTGCATAATCAGGTTTCAACAAACTTGGTATTATTGGAAAGCACTGAAATTATTCTTTATTATAAAGTCATAAGAACTAAACATCTTCTTGGTGTAATGACCTCCAAATGAAAAACTATCCTATATCTTTGAATATCTTAAAAAATAATCTTTTAGTTTTTATTATGCCTTTATAGTGTAAAAATTTCAAATTGGGATCCCAATGGGATAAGAAGTTATTGGAATTTTTCTTTACTAACACATTTTCTCTTAGATACGAGGGCAGATCAATAAGTCCGTGACTTTTCGAACTTTCCTCGTAGTTATATTAAATGTAATGCAATGGAGCTGAATCTTTTTCCACCGAGCCATTTCTTTAGGTTTGGAAATAGGAAGTAGTCACTAGGGCTAAATCCGGAGAATATGGCGGATGAGGTACCAATTCGTAGCCCAATTCATAGAGTTTTGCCATCGTATTAAAAGTTTTTTAGGCATATTGATATACTTATTAAAATTTTAATATAAGATATCATTAAATATTGAAATAATTTGCATATACACCCATTCCTCATTCCGAAATTATTTTAAAAGTTTCAGGAACACATTAATAGACCTTTAACCCACTGTAACTCACTTTACAAAAATCGCCGAATTATTTGTAACCATTTTAAAGAATATTTACCCAAATTTCACACATTTGGATTACAAAGGTAAAATATAGTCAAATTGATCATGATTGGTCTGTTATTTCATCTATATCCTTATACACCTATACAACTTTTTTCTTCGGAATAGTGGTTCAAAGCAAATAAATATCTGAAAAACGAATATGTTCTAGAAATCGAAATGAAGTGGATTTAAGCCGAACAAATTTTAAAAACGACATTAAAATGAAAGTTCATAAAAATATTGCTTTTTATATACTTCATTCTTTGAGTACTAGTTATTTCTGTTAGAACAACTCTTAAAAGCAGAAAAAACTATAGTCATTTTGTAAAAAATTGAACTAAAAATCTCATTCGATTTCAATTTCACTTCATTTCAATTTCTAGAACATGTTTGGTAATGTAATTTCAGCACATATAAGTTTTATACAAATATAGATCGTTACACCAAAATTTATAAAAAGCGGTCCATAATTTATCATATCTTTCATTCAGGTTCCGCTGCCTAAAAATTATTTAAAAGCGCATAAATCCCACATTAATGTTAACATCAATACAAAGTTTTATATATCTATATACATTGCATAAATCTCACATAAAAATCAATATCGAGATAAAATTTGATACAACTAAGTATAGATCGCTCTACTAAATTTCATAATGATCAGTCCATAATCGACTATGGCTCCCATATAACCCACATTACCATACTTAAACGTGAATAAATCTCACATAAATATCAATTTCATAAGGATCGTTCCACAATTGAGCATAGGTTCCATAATAGACCCTCTCCTGGTAATCACTTTAATTCCCATACACAAGCATGTAGGATATTATATGGTCGTTCATGACCAACACTGCTTGTTTTTGTCCGTTACTATTTGCTTTGATACTAAATTTAAAGTAAAGTAACAGAACACTTAAAAAGATATTAATTTGTTAGTAGAATTGTATTAATTGCTATAGACAAACTATTATATCTTTTGATCGCATTGAGATCCCGTTTTGAAATTTTTGCACTATAATGACAGATTGTTTGTAAATATCATATCAAAAAATAATGTAAAGTAAATGACCCTTTTTCAGGATATCATAGGATAAAGATACTTTTATTATTTTATGATAAAGAGGAATATCAGTCCTTGCCATACTAATTTTGTTAAAATCGGAAAAAAAAAATTTTTTTGGAATTATCCGTATTTAATTAAAATGTGTGTCTGTTTTTCTCTTTTGTTTTTGTAAAGCCATTGTTTTTCAATATTTACTTAATTCTTTGATAATTTCATCAATAGTCATAAAGTATTACTCAAACTTGTTAATGTTCGGATTTTATTTATCGAAAATAAAAGATAAACTAAATAAAAAAGATCAGCAATTTTTTACAAGTTTCATCAAATCCTTCATCATAGTTGTCCTTCAAATCAGGCTAATACTCTAATAGTATATCAACTGCATACTTACACATATCGACTGTGGTCTCATTCGTAGAACCAACAATAGAATTTTTCAAATCAAGTGAAAAATCTTCCAATTCGTTTCTTACAGAAAATTGAATGTAAAAACAATATTTTTCCAAAGCTAAATTATAAATACCGAAATAATTTAAATTGTGCATTTTAATTTTTTAAAGTGAATTTTATACATTTGATTTAATTATTGTGATTAAAAATGACCTTTAATTTCAATTACGCGTTGTGTATTCGGTTCTTTATACTGAATACATTTTTTTAATATAATTCTAAATAGTTGTGTCACTTGGCGACATATTAAATCCTTAAGATTTTAAACATTCTATACAAACTTTATTGTTTTCAACAAAAATTCTTTAAAAAACTAAAATTAAAATATCTGTAAAACGAATTAGGAAAACACATTTTTAAAATTAATCGGCATAATTTAGTCGCACAAATTTTTACTCCAAATTATTGGTTTTAATTTAATCGAACAATTATTTGTCGATTAGTTTGTCGATTAATAGAACAAAAATTATTCGAGTGAATACCCTAATATACACGTATCATCTTTAAACGAATGGTGGAGCTTGTAGTGCTAGTCAAGCATTGCTAAAGCTGTGGTATTTATTATGTCTTATGACTAGCTCCCGTAATAGTAATGATAATGCTATTTCGTCATAGATACTATATTCATATTGTTCTTACACTAAAAGAAAATTATTTATTTGTCATAATTTGGTAATACATAATCTTATCTATATTTCAATATTCAAAGAAGTATTGTGATCTCTTTTAAATGTTATTTTCATATTTTTAGTTTTGATTTAATTTTTCTAACTTAAAGAATAAAAAAATAAGTATTATATCCTGACAAGGTAAGAAGAAGATGTTTCTTCTTTCAACATAAATGTCTAAGGATACGTACTTTTTATGTGGATATTGGTATATTTTACTTACTCCTTTATGCTTTCACTCTAAACAACTATTGAATGGGATTCTTTTTTATTTAATTTTAACTATTATTTGCACTCATACTTAAATCGCCAACATACATAATCTTCCAACCACTTCAAGCACTAAATACCAAATGCTACAATAGTAGTTGTACTAGTATTCGGTTATGTAAAAGTACTTAGTTTGTAACTTTAAACAATTCTATTTGAATGTATGTGTACGATCATCAGTGACTGCAAAGATGTTACTATTGGGATTTCCTTAAATAGTTTGCTGTATATTTGCACTCAAAATATTATGGGGCGTTCATGCTGTTCAACGTCAACTATGGCTTTATGCTAGCTGTAGAGGTAGAAGTAGTCCCGGGCTAGTGGTTATAATTTTTATACCCTACGCCACTATAGGTAGTTGGGGTATTATACGCTTGCGCTGATATTTGTAACATAAAGAAGTCTCACCTTAAAGTATATCAATCGAATCAGAATCACTACACGTATTTCACCTAGCCACCTTACAAACGACATCCTGGAAAAGGGTTTTAATTATCATAAGTATCTTAAATATAATAATATTTTAACAAAATTCATCACTACTAAGTTCTGCATCAATATAAAACTTTGTGTCAAATTTCATAATGATCGGTCCATAATAGAGCATAGTTCCATATAAATACCTTTACCAAAAATCACTTTAATACGCACAAATCTCATTTCAGTATTAGTATAAAGTTAATATGTGACACAAAAAAGTTTTATATAAGTAGATACTATAGTGCCAAATATTATTACGATCGGTCCACAATTGCCAATATCTCCTATATAAGTCCCGCTTTCGGGAATAACCCTAAAGTACATAAATCCCATTTGAATCGCTTATTTTGAAAGTGATTTAAGTCCATTTATCTTTAAAATGGAATGATTTAAAGGTTTACGTTATAATAAATTTAAAAATGTTAGTAACTAATAATATGAACATGTAATGGTGTTTTGTTTCTAAAGGTGTAAAATGTATCAACCCAATCTGCATTAGTAACATTTTGTTTCAATAAGTATGTTTTCTAAGACCTCAAATGGACTTAATCCACTTACTAAAACAAAATTCCGAATTTTGAAAGAAAATTAAGCCCAGGAAATAAATTTCTCGGAACAGAAATAATATATATTAATATATATATATGTTATAAAAACAGAAATATTTTAAACTTTTAGTCAATAAGTGTATAAGTGATTTAAAATAATAATGATGTGGAGATTGTTTAGCTTAGGAAATAAATATTTGAACATTTTTTTATCCAATTACCTATTTACAAGTCGCATTTTTTAAACGCTTTTGTCGAAATAAACATTGCATTATTATAATATTTAGAGATAAACAATAAATTACTTTTCTTTAACACCATTTTTACAACTTTAAATTCTAAATTATTCCACAACGATAAAAACATAGTGTTTGACAATTTCAATTATTAATAACAAAGTGAAAATAAAAGTTACATTAAAGTACATATTCACTTTTTTATTTTATTTTTTTTTTTTGCTGATTTCCAATGCAAACTGTAAGAGATGAATGTGTTCATTTTGACATAAATATACATTTTAGCAAAGTAATGTATCGTTATAATTATAAACAATTGATAAAAATGAATAAATTTGTCATTTTCTTCATACATTAGACTCTCTTAAATGGGACTTAGGACACTTTCAAAATAAACAATTTAATAGCTCCGTTAACTGATGAATTTTAATTTTCGAAAAACATAAACAAATTTCCATAAAATTATTACGTAAAAATATAACAATTGCAAAATATAACTCGATTTCTTTGGTAAATGGACTTAGGTCACTTTCAAAATAAACGGCTCATATAAATATTGGTGTCAACATAATATAATTCTTGGGTATATTTAATAGCAATAAAAGTCCCATTCACGATTTTTTATGCACATACACAATGGTGTAGGGTATCATGTAGTCGGAATTGACCATATTTACTTGTTTTTTTTTTTTTGGTATTAATTTCAGTATCGTGTTTGCTTGCTATAACAATTTTGATTCCTCTCTTTCTCCATAAAACAATTTTAGTTGTATTGCAACTGACATACACAATTTCCATTATGTTTTGACCTTTAATTTGTACATATTATGTTGCCAATATGAAATGCTTTTATAAAAACGAGTTAAGATTGTAATGAAAGTAATAATAGTTTTTAAATTTTCTATATGCTAAATGTAACATGGTCAGGATAATGTTGGTATTTATAGTGGATATTGTTGTTTTAGGAAAAATTATGTTCATATTAAATCATATAATTGAAAACAATAGCAATTACATTGGCCAGCAAAGAAATCCTCATTTAAACAAAAATAGGTGGACTAGATGGAATTTTATATGCTAAACAAAAATATGCTTTAATTCTTTGTTGGTATGAATAACTTCACCCTCTTATCAGCGGCCACACTATTAATATTATTATTTTGCTCAAAAATTTCGTAGTTATTAAAAAATTAGTGGTAAAAATAATCAATATTTCATGCAAATTGGAAAAATTTTACTCCTTAAAAGTTATTATATGTTATATTAAAAATGGCGATTTTTAATCTTATATCATAAAACTAGGTATACTAAGAATAAAATAAGCAATATATCATGAAAATTGATTAACAAATAAAAAATGTTATTCACAATTTACTGAATCTCCTATAGTAAAAATTTTATGCAAATTATGTGCGCATACGTAATATTTATAATGTTTTCTATACGTTTATTTATTAAGTACACATAACATTGTTTATAGGTGTCTTTACGTAATTGTCAAAAATTGTAAAAAAATTTTTGCATCAATTTTAATAATAGATGGCTTATTTTATTTGCCGCATTACTAGGTTAAGTATAAACAATTTTAAATTTCCGTCTTCATTCTTGAAAAGAACTTTATGGAAAACAAAAATTCTTCAATTTTGCATAAAAAGCAACGACACTATTTTCTGAATAACTCTAAAACTAATAAACAGATAAAAATAATATTGGTGTTTTATTTAACTAAGTGAAGTACGATAGAAAAAAACTGAAAACATTTTCTTGTATAGCAAGTGAAATTTCAATGTGTCCACCTATTTTTGTCCTTTTGAGCAGTTGATCACAGTAAGGGGAGTGTGTGATTTAATATTTTCCAGAATATGTTCACACCAGATTTAAGCTTTTAAACAACTGAATAGGTAATATAAATGTATAGGGTAGATCAATTATCTTCAAAATGAAGTAAACATTTTTGTGTCACTAATCGACAATATTTTCTTTTATCGATAATTAAAATTTACATCGGAGGCAGATGTGATTTATTGCTTTTTCGAAATCCGCGAAATATTTCGCTGAAAATATTTTTTAGTTTTTGGGATTTAAAAAGATATGAAGTCATTAGATCATTAGACCGATTCCTGGAAGCCGGACTAAATTTAATCTACAACGTACCAATTAAGTATTTAATTGTAGCAGATTTGTCCCTGTATTTAGAGACTTAGTATTCATCAAACGCATCGATTTTGAATCTTCTTTACAGACAAACAATTATTTAAAGTATAAATAAATTAGTTTTTAATGCATATTTTAAATCAGCATATTTTTATATAATTACGTTCATATTTTGTTATTAGAGCATATTTATACATACTAGATAAAGTAATGCCAATAAAGCCGTTTGTCACTGACAATACAATACTTTTCGTTATATCCACTTACATGAATTTGTTATTAAATCCTGCCAAATTATAATCAACAGCGCAACACTGACTCATGTTTATATTATTTATTGTAGTATGTATTTTGGCGTAAAATAATTAATGTTGCATGTTTAACATTTAAGTACCCAGTAGTTCGACGAAATACTTCCGTAACGTCTAGTTCGTTAGCCACTAAGAATTACCACTAATTATTCTTCAACACACTCAATGTTTTTAATTGTTGAATTTAACATGGGGATGCCATTGGAGGTAATCAATTGGAAACTCTTTGCATTACTATTCACTAGCACTTTGGTAGCTACAGTGAATATAAATATATCGTCATAAATAATAAACTGGTACCACCTGCACAACAATTCACTAGTAATTTCGAATGTAATATTATGCTACACATTGCACTGTTCGTATGAAAATAGCACTACTAAAATATCAAATCACTAGTATTTTCAGTAGTACGAAAACTCTAGTATTTTAGTTTTTAATTTACCTCATAATTTTTTTGATTTATTTTATTTATTTTTTTTTTTATTTTAGTTGAATTATCAAAAGTAACTAGTGTAACATACTCGTATTAACGTATGCGTAATAAAATTGCAACAAATCTTTCGACGCTAGTTAAAAACAGTGAGTGTACTTATAATAAAGACTTTTTATATCAATTTTGGATGATCTTCTCATAATATTGTGAAAATTTCATGAAAATTTTTTTAATAACTGTGTACTTATGATAATTTTGAATGGCCACATATTTTCTCATTATAATGTGCAAATTTGCATGAAAATCGGAGTTCTACTTTCTTCAAAATGTTAACAAGAACAGAACTAGCTTGAACAAAAAATTTTTAATTTTCTCGATAATTTTTATAATTACTTTTTTTTAAATATATATTTTTAATATATTAAGCTGATTATCGCAGAGGTGGTGTATTTCATAAAGAGAAACATTGAGGTATTATTTAATTTTTTGAACAATTTGAACATTTTTATTTATGTTGCAAGTGTAAAGTTGTCCTAAACAAAATGTTTTTTCTTTTACTAAAAGAGGTATAAATGTTTTTAAGAAAAGAAAAAGAAAATAATAATAATAATAATAATAATAATATTTATTCCATATACAACGCCTGGCATATATGTTTATAATTTTTGTAAAAAATATTTTTTAAAGCTAATGGTTAGGTAATGAAATAGGACTAAAATATGTAAATAATCATATAATTATTTTGGCATAACGACGAAGCCTGTAGAAATTAGTTATGATCGGTCAATTATTTCGCATAGCCCCCATTCAAATGTCCCCCTGAAATTGGATTTTAATGCTTATAATTTCTTCAATTATGTCAATATTTTAATAAAATTCTTCATAAATAAGATTGATACAAGATTAAATCAGTATTTCCAATTTTGTGAAGATCATTCCATAATTGGCAGTTGCTAACATATAAGGCCCATTTCCCAAAATCAGTTTAACGCACAGTTGTGAGCATAAAAAATGCAACGTTTAACTGTATGATTTTTCATCGTATTGATTAGGGCTAGAACGTTATTAAATTAGTCAATTCTGTTGTGATTTTATTCTTTGTGGTCTTCGCCAACTATTGTGTATCATTTTATTTTAAATGGTTACACATAGGAATAGTTCTTAAAAGTGTTGTTACAAAAAGTTGCAAATTAATGCGAGCTAAAAAAAAAATCAACTCTAGAAAATCAACGAAATTTTTTAAATTTTGCTGAAAATAATAATTGAAAAATGCTGAAAACTACAATTTAATTGCATAACCATCAATTACTACCATAATAAATTTAAGGCCATTTTATTTACAAAGGATATTAATAATAAGTCTGTTCGTTTGTATGATAGTTTTACTATTATTGCAAGTATTTTACTCGAACAGCGTTTCTGTGCATATAAAAATAGTAAAAGTAGTAAACATTTTAAGAGAAAATAATTTTCTCTTTTGCTATATTTTACTTGAATATTTTGTACGAGCAAAACTAGTACAATTTCCAATTGAATTTTATTTTGAAAAAGAATAATTAGAAAATATGTTTAAGTTTTTCACCGTTTTCTGTTAGAACCTGTGGTCAATTTTTAATGAAGTCTTGCAATTTTGTAATTATGATTTATACTTTTATAGAACTTATGTGACGAAATTGTATTGTGATACTAATTTAAGCGCCTTTAAATGATTTTCGCAAAGGGCGTTTTTATGGGGGCCATGGTCAATTATGGACCGATACTTTTTACATTTTTCTATATAATAATATTTTTGCCGCATTCTGGAAAGATATTCGTATTGAAGCTAGAAGAAATAATTGGCAGGTTTTGCACAATAGGTTTCATCGCTACAAGTACAAGTTCGTGTATCAAATTGAGTTAAATTATCTTCCAAATGTACCTGTAGTTTACATGAATGAACATACGTACAAACGGACAAAGATAAATTGATTCGACTGCTGACTCAAGCCGATTAGTATATTTCAAGTTAGCATCAGTAGGGTAAAAAGTAAACACTTATGTTATTTCTTTAAAATCTTCACAACAGGATGCTTGACAAGCAAATCAAGAAACCGAACTATTGATGATATTCATCAAGACTAAAAACCGTTAATATTTGTTTTTTTTCTCTACTTGTAATCATACATATCCTTAGATAAAATTCTATAAGGTAATATGCGAAAAATTATCTGAAAAGGAACATATGCTCGTATTTTTGAGATGTTTTCAAGTTTCCATTTAATATAAATATAAAATTAAATAAAAATGTTAATTTTTATTTATACTAAAATTTATTTTTCTAATTTCCGTTTTCTTAATTTTTCAAGCAAAAGTTTATTTTTGAAAATTTTTTTAATTTCGCTTTTTTACTAGTTTTGCTAGAATTTCAAACGAACAAACCTAATATTAAAAAAAAACTCTTTCTCCATTCTTTTTAGAATAACATGAAGATGATAGTACTGAACTAATATTAATGTGTAGTGCTAATATGGAGATTGTTAAAAAATTATCTTATTGAAACGATCATGCCTGAAAAAATTTATACAAGTTATGTAACATTAGATATTTGATATTATTCGAATGAACACGTGTGGCCATTTAAAGTTACCAATTCATGCCACCAATCGTTGATTTAATGATGTTAAAATGGTAACGGGAAATACTTCTAACATACAACATATTGTTTACTAAAATCAAACTTGCACCTTTACTTTTGGACGCAGGTCATTTATAATTATAACGAGTAATGTTTAATGGAAATGAGATCCTACTTAAATTAATTTGACTTTAAACGAATATATTTCGAATTTAGACTGCCTAGGTAGACATATTTTCTTAAATATTAATTTTCAATAGCAAAAAGTGCAACAATCCAACAATCATGAAGGATGAAATTGAAAGTTTAATGAAATTAAATTTTAATTATTTAACATAGGAAGCGTGTCAAAATAGGTATAATTCTTAATTGTTTTTCCCTATGTTAGAATTTGTTCCAGTTACAAGAAATATTTGAATATTAATGCATTATCGGGCATTAAATAATATCGTATCATTGCGACATTATTTAATTGCGACATCAAGAAAAGCTATTGAAACTGATTGCGTTTTTTCGGCAATTATTTGCAAATATTTATATTATCTGTAGATTTCATATATTTTGATCTATATGTAAGAATCAGTGTTGCCCAGCTCCTGGCTCCTGAAAAAAGAGGATAAAATGAACTTTCAAAAAGGTAAGAAAAAGACTAAATCAACCAAAAAATTAGATCAAAAAAAGTTTTTTTTTTTTTTAATTTAAAAAAAATTATTTACATTTGAATTTGTTTCAAATGTAAATAATCTATGCTTTTTGTGTGAATAAATAAACAAAAATGTTTAAATGGATGATTCTGTAAAGATAATATGAATATTAACAAATAAGAAATTATTTTCATTACTGCTGAAATATTAAAATTTAATCCTTTTTAAGGCAATTTTAAGAATCAAAAAAGGCTGGAAGCTAAAACGAATTTTTGAGGCTAAAAGCTGGCAATACTGGTGAGTATAGAAAATCATGATATTTAATAATACTATAGTTTCCAATCTTTTCCAATAACGAAAAATTTTTAATTTAAAAAATTATGTTGATTTCTTTAGAGTCGCACTTTTTTTGCTCGCTAATAATTCTCATAATTTTCCTTACATACGTCTACAAGCCACAAATAATAAAATCACAACAGTATTGTTACATCGAGTCTCTCTATAAGCAAAATATAAATCGCATAAATGCTTGTATCATGATAATACTTGAAACAAATGTGTTTTATGAAGATTAGTCCATAATTGACCATAGCTTCCATGTCAGACGTTTTCAAGAAATTACTTGTACGGATTTACATATTGGTTGATCTAGCTTTCTTACTTGTTTTTACTTTACATTTATTGGGGTCCTAATCTCAGTATTCAGAACAACGTTTTTAACATTTTAGGTAAAAACTTATTTAACATATAACACACCTATTTTTGTTATAATCTTTTTTAATATTTAGATCAGAAATAGTTTCATTTAAAGTTCTAAATAAATTGTTTGAATTACTTGTACCAACTACTAAAATGATTCTTGATTAATATTAAATATTTTTGCTAATAAATGAGTATTATAATTAATTAGCTATTTTAGTTCGATTTCATAACTATTTGTTTTAATATCTCTTATAAATCTATTGGAATCATATTATCTAGTCAAAATATATTTGAGAATTTGCATATGTTAATAGGTTCTTAAAGTAAAATAATTTTAAAAATATAATGAAAAAAGGCTATCTTCCTTAAACATCCCTGTTCGAATATACTACAACAAGAATATCAAAAATTTTTTAAACACATTTAAAGAGTACTTTTGGTTCTTTTGTAACCTCTGGCAGGCCACTCATTGCATTATATTTGAGTAATAAAATAAATTAACAATTGTAACGAATTCGCACATATTCATGTAAATTTCTAATTCTAAAGTCTATTGGTTACTAATTGTCTTATATTTCAATAGTGCATTCTCTAGCATAATAGTTGTAACGAATTCTTTTATAATGTAATGAATTTTAAGAGACAAATTCAATGATTTTTTGCCAACTAATCATTAACCGCATTACATTTCAATAGTGAATTCACTAAATTTAAAAGTTCTAACGAATTTGCATACATTAATGTGAATTTCCCAGATCAATTGCATTGCATTTCAATAGTGTATTTACTAAAATTCATATATAACACTAGACCAAATTTCTGAATTGATACTTTTAAAATTCTCAACGGCAATTGCATGCATTACATGTAAACATAGAAGTGGTAGCTTCATTTATGGAATTACATTTTCTAATTAAAACATTTAATATTCATTATTAATTATTTCACTAGCGAAATGCAGTTTAGAAGGTGATGGTATAGCAACCACTTGCACTAGTGAATCGTCTAAGTAGTTATATATTTAGTGCTAAAGGACAAATAGGCACCTTTAGAACCGCTGGGTACTTACAAGTATTTGGATGAGTGTGTGCAGTCATGAGAGTATAAGTACACGAAGTGATGTCGATAAGTATGGACAAATTACATTCATAATAGCGTTAAATTAATTAGATGAACCTGTCCATAATTCAATGGCCTATAGTATTTATGTGAACATGTACAAAAGCATATACAGTGTATCAGTTAAATATTTTGTCTAAAAAATTACTTAGAATTAAGAAAAAGACGCTCTTAAAGAACAGGTTTTAAGAATAAATTTATTTATTTTTAATAAATATAAAAATAGAGGTCTTAAATATTAATAGTGTTTTAAACAAACAAATATCACATTATTAGTTCAGGATATTTATAATACTTAATAATTTATCACTACTTTTTTCCCAAAAAAGTATTTTGTTTTTTCTCATTTCACACTAGATTTTTTAAAATATTTCGTAGAATTGTCAAAGTTCAGTATCTGATGTGATAACCATTGTTTGTTCAGAACAGCTTCCAGGCGTTTTGAGGATGAAATATTATGTTTCCGGACTTTTTCTCCAAGTAAGGAATATGGGGTGACGTTGGCAAATGTTTGGTGTTGTATAAGATCCAAATTTGAACTAATCCAGATCTGACGTCTAAAGTCGTATATTTCGGATCATTATTATGTTGAAAATAGAAATAGTTTTTTCTACACCCATTTTTGTAGCACTCGAATGAAGGTTATCCTTCAAAATGGCTAAATGTAGTCGATTATCTTTTATACCACTAGATCATAAATATATAAATTTTTAGCCATCACCAATAGATAAATAATTTTGTTAAAATTAGGTAAACACCATAAATGTAAACTTATAAAATACTTATTGATTAAGTTAAAATAGACATTTTTTGTTTGTTTTGTTAATTTAAATTCATTAATAGAAATATATTAATGCTTAGAAAAGGATAAAGATTTACTTAAATTTGGGAAATGTGGCAACCCTATTAAAAATAAAAAATATATATTAATTATTTTTATAAAAATATTTTGTGTACAGATATTAGTAAAAGTATACAGAAATATTCATAATTTTCTAAGTAATTATTCACGCAAAACTAAAGTCAAAAGTTGCAGGTTTGTAGAAATATAGTCGTATATACAATAAATTGGAAATATAAAAGTTTAAAGGCGCATATTTCTGAAATGAGGCATGATATTGACTTGAATCTTTTTGCAAAAGTTCGGAAATTATATATGCTAAAGGATAAGCTTAATTAATAATGGAATACATATTTTTAAAATTTCTTTCGCTATTTACAAATAAACCAAATAAAAGCCCCAATTTGGGGTTTTTGGAGAAAATACAAATTTTTTAAATGTAATAACATATTTGTTTATAAAGATATCTTAATTAAATTTGCAAGAAATGTGGACCTTGTTAATGTAAATAAAAGCGAGTTAACCAAATTTCAATCAGGGCTAGGGTTTTCCTGAATTCGCAAAAAACTAATCAAAATTCCCAAAAATGGGATTTTTTATATTTATGGCTATAGAATCCACATTTTTCCGAAGGCCCGTAGATTTTGATTTAAAACTTTTAACAATATATTGAAGATTCTTAAAATATATTCCGCTTGTCGATTCGTGCTTTGGGATTTGAGAAAAAATGGTCTAAAGTCAAAACTTTCATATAAAATGGGTCGAATTCGGGACCAATTCAGTTATTGGGCTTGTTTTTTATCTTGGAGTCATCTCTGTGAAGTTGCCTTTCAGAAAAGTGCAAAATTATTATATGTTGCTAAAGAAAACTTTATTTTAGATAAAAAAGAGTGTAGATACTTTTTCGGCTAAAAAAAAAAACACAAAAAGTCATCTTTTTTACAATTTTCAAATTCAAAATCGTTTATTTTTGGACTCGGTAAAGATATCGACTTCAATTCAATATTAAATAGATAATTTTGTTCTTTAACTAGTTAAGAAAAAACTAATAAAATTGGTCGGAAATACTAGGATATATATGAAAAAAACTGGACCAAGAACAATATGCAATATTATGGTGCTTAAAAATTCAAACGCAAATAACTCGAAAACTGTACGACATGTAAGCATGTTTTTACAGGTCTTATCAGGGCCTACAACAATATATAAAAATATTTGAAATCGGACGAGAAACAAAAATTTTGCAAGCGATTAAAAATTTTTTATGTCAGAGGTACCTAACTTTGAGCCCCCTTAGCTTCGCCCCTGAGGGGTTTGTTGTGCTACCTTTCCAAACTTAACATTGTACACTCCTCTGCTACGCCTATACCAAATGAAAATCCAGCCAGCTGATCAGAAGTTACAGATTTATTTCATGGAATGCCTTAAGGTTTTGGGTAAAGGATAATTATTTATAGTTTCTAATTTATTTGGATCAATTTTGATAACATTTTGACCCACTACATAACCAAGAAATTCTTTTCCTTTGACGTAAAATTTAGATTTTTCTAATGAAATTTTCATATTTGATTCTTTTAATCTATCAGTTATTAATCTTAAATATTTATAATGTTCTTCAAGAGTTTTTCAGTAGACAATTATATCGTCTATATAAACATGACATATTTTACCGATAAATTGGTGTAAAATGTCATCCATGGCCCGTTGAAAAATACTTGGACTTTTCTTAGGGCCAAAGGATAATATTATAAATTCGTATTTCACGTTATTAACGGAAAATACGGTATTCTCAACCAGGAAACCAGACTCCAAATCAATGGTTGAAAAATATTTTGCTGTTCCTAGATTGGAGAATATAACATTGCAATCCGGAATGGGATATTTATCGCATACCGTGTTTTCATTTAATTTCTTATAATCTATAATCATACGCAATTTTTGCGTACCATCTTCGTTTATTCCTTTTTTCGAAACCATATTGGGAAGTTGTAAGGACTTTTACTAGGGCGAATTATTTTGTCCTCTAGAGGTTTTTTTAATTTCATTATTTACAAAACTATTTGCAGAATGTGGGTAAGGATATTGCTTGCTCCATATTGGTTCTTCAGCAATTGTTCGAATTTCTGCTCTGATGTCCGTCCTCAACGGTAAATTCATATTTATATTTGAATAAGTTTTTTTAATATTTTTTTTCATAATTTTTCTTAAAATGTTCAAATATTCTTCACTTTCATCACTAAAATTAAATATTTCTTCATTATTAATTTTATTTTCTTTTAAATGCTCGTTTTTTATTGCTATATTTTCACTTGAATCATCTGACTTAATATTTAGTATTTTCTCGCGGTGTTTACCGCAAATTAATTTTCCTTCTTCAAAATTCAAAACAATATTAGCTCTTTTCATCAAATTATAACCTATAAGGAGGTCTGTCTCCAAATTTTCAATTTCGTAAAATCTAACATTAAAGCCAAAAATACTGACGTCATAAAAATATTTAATGATGGTAAAACCATTAATGGTTTTTACCCTCTTCTTAATAACTAGTTCCTGTCTGTTGGTTAGAATATCAAGACTAAAATAGCAGCTTGTTGCACTGCTGTCAATTAGAATTTTGTATTTTCTTCTAATTGTGGATGCATTGATGATGTAGGGCAGTCCGTTTCTTGACCTAAAAAAGAATCCCGTTCAAATTGTCAATTCTCTAATTATTTCATTTTCATTTGTGACCGTGTTTGAGATTGCTGAATGGTCTTGTATGTTAGAAATTGTTTAAGGATCTTGTTTGTTGATAATTAATTGTTATTATTATAATTTTGTGGTCTTTCCTGACTAAAATTAAATGTTGGCTTGGCAACAGCGTACGTCGAACTTCCTAATTCCATTGGTTCTGGTTTTGTCTGGTATTGTCTATTATAATTTTTATTAGGACGTGAGTCCTTATGACTGCGATTAAGGAAACGTAAAATATTATTTACTTTATTAACGTGATTAATCTGTGGTTTATTAAAATGTAAAGCGAAGTTAGCACGAACTCTACGCGCTTCTAATTCCTGCGCTTTTGCAAGTGCATCTGTCAAACTATTAGGTGAAATCGAGAATAAGATGTCCGCCGAAGGAGTGTTTAATCCTGTCATAAACACTCTAAGTGCGTATTGTCTATTTCGTTCCATGTGTCATTATAGTTTATTTATCAGATCGGTAACTTTTTTATTAACTTCGTTGTAGTAAGTCATTATCGACTGTAATCCTTGACGCATCACACTAAGTTCTTGTTCGATTATGCGTAAAGGACGTTTGTCAGCATATGCAAAATCTAAATAATTGCGTCAAAATTTAGTATTCTTAAAATAGTCAAGGCGGAAAAGTAACGCTTGCTGCCTTTTGCGTATATTTTAATGGAATTGGTAGCGGTTTCACTCCAGCTACGGCTTTTATCGCATCCAGCGGTTCGTCACAACTTATAGTAATGTTAATTTTTTCTTCCTCAAATTCTCCTACCCAAACACATAGTCAGTTCTTTTATCCTAGCTATCAATGGAACTGTCTGTGCTTCTATTAGAGTTCTTACTTGATCTGCACTAGCCATTTCGTTTTCAAAATTGGTTCCTAAACTTCTAAACAAATTCGATAAATAATATATTTGTGAATCCAGTTTGAGTCAAGTTTAATTTAAGATAGCCACAGAAAATAGATGTTTTCTTTTATATCTAATACAGTTTATATTTACTTATATTCACTTTAAATCAATACAAAGAAAATATATTTTAAATATATTTCTTAAGATTACTTATAATTATCGTTGTTGTTTTTCGCTTCCAATGGTAGTGTCTTAAAAAAAATAATATACTGTTGCTGTTGGTTTAAAATATCGGCCTCTTATATAATGCTGCTTTAGGCTTCCTTTTAATGCTATTTAAAGTTTGAATTTCCAAAGTAAAAAAATTTGCTTCCAAATAGAACGCTCGGCTTGTCGTTAATTCTCTTTGTCTTCTACAGGTGTTAATTGTTGTTGTTTTTTTTATGGTCTAGAGGGAACTTTATTTAAGGGAGGTTACGTTTCTATTTTATTTTTTATTTAACATCAATTTTAGTTTCTTTTTTTTTGTTTTTATTTATCAAATAATACTTTTCTTAGTAATTTTTGTTTTTAAAATTTTATACAACTTTTAATAATTTGTTTATTATTAAACAAATTATTAGTATTATTGTTTATTTATAATTTTCTTTTTAATTAAATGTTTAGATATTTGTTTTTATTATTTTTTTTACTTTCACTTTAACTTGCAAAAAAATCACTGAAATTGTTTTTGTTGTTTGTATTAATACTTTGTAGTTGTAATATTTGCCGCTGCAATGTTGTCTTGTTGTCACTAATTTGTTGATGTATTTTGATGAAGTATTTGTATTTTGTTTTATTTGAATTTTTATTTGTTGTATTTTTAAGCAAGCTTGGTTTTTTTTACTGTACTAAAATTTTCATTTGCTTTATATTTTAGTCAAAGGATTTAATGTTTTCTATTTTTTATTATTTTTTATTATAAATCAAATATTTACACATAAGTTTATTATTTTAAAATGTTATTTATGTTTCACAACATTATATGTCACTTTTTTTTCTCCTTTTTATAAGGATACTTTTTTATTATTTTGCCACTTTTATTGTCACTTTGAGTTTGTTTTCTCCTATTTGATTAGGATACTTTTTTTATTATTTTTTGGCATCACGTCAAAAAAAAAATATCCTTATTCTGTTCTTCAGGATCACGGTTGAGCCACCAGTTAAATTAATTTACATTTCTTTTTTTATTAATTCATATTTTATTATTTTATTCACAGTGACCCTCTTTTTGGGCTGGTGTGTGATCCGACTTTTGAGTTTCTTATTGAATGACTTAAAACTTAAACTTTTAACTAGCAGAGAAGCATAATTTTGTTCATTAATCACGTTGTCACAGTTAAAAACAACGGTTTAAAGTTACAATTAAAAATAAATGAAACAATTGTTGCAGACACTATGCCAGCATAAAATAAGTTGCGCGTGTAACTTATTTTTGTGGGAAAACAAAAATTTTGAAAATAAAATTTTAAGGGATGTGACCATAACTTATATAAATGGCATTTTTTAACACCAAATCCAAAAATTACTGGATTTTGTTTATTTAGAGAAGAACTTGTTTTATTTAGAGAATAGGTCATGTGTACAAGTATTTTATATTTCACACAGGATCGCGATAAAAAAATGTTGTCCTAATTACGTAATCTATTGTGTGTTACTTGCAACAATGTTTTTTTATTATTTTAGTTGCTCTTTGGCTATTGTATGGTCAACATAGTAAGGTTATCTAAAGGTGTAATTAAATTTTACCATATTTAATTTTCAGTGAAAATTTCTAAAAATATATATCAACATAAAAACTAAAACAGCTTCTCCTAAAAAAAACAGATTTTTTGTATTATAACGTTGTTTAGCAAATGAGCGATTTGAAATGTAATTTTAAATAAGTGGGAGAAAACAAAAATTTTCGAACATACCGATTTCGATGAAATTCTGTGCGTATCGTATCACTACGTCGATACAAAGGTTAAAGTTCTTGAAAATTTTCAAAATCGTTGCAATCGTCGGTTCAAAGTTCACTTTTTTCAGACATTTTTTTTTTAAATACATGAAATCTTCGGACCTATTTGCCCGATTTAAATAAGCTTTGGCTCAAATTGATACTTAATAAGTATAGTTTTTAATTATTTTTGTAGAAATGCTATTTTTGAAAAGCAAAGGATAATGAAGTCATATTAGTCCTTGTATCAAGTATATTAAAAAAAAGTCATATTTTTCATTTTTATAATTTTTTCTTCAAATGTTCCTTAAAGTGTTGGCAGCAACATATAAAAAATTTAGTATGGATAATGGGGGGATGATGAGAAAATTAAAACTTAATAAAAAAAAAACTTATTTATTTCAGTAATAATTTTATATTTTTTAATATATTTTTGTTTTGTATATGAAAATATGTAAATAGATTTTTCTAAAATCAATATCGTACATAATAAATGAGTCTCAAAAAGTTTGAATTTTCATTGTAATGAAGAAATTCTATATTTTCGAAAAATGCTAAAAAATATAAATCTAAGGTGGTATTTTCAACGAAGATTGCATCTTAAAATATTTCAGTTGAAAATGACAACAATGCAATTTAAACGCAGTTTGAATAGTGTTAATCTATTAAGTGGTTAAAGATGTGGTTATTTGAAGTTAAATGCTTTTATGATTTTTAAAATTTTTCAAAATATCTATCGTGAAACTAAAACGGAAACTCATAAATAGATTTCTTGGATAAGCTCTGATATTCTTCATCAATCGATACATTCAGTTAGAAATCGCCGATTTATTATCAAAATGTTTCCATTAGCTAATAATTAGACAAAGTTTTAAACGTTATACAAATTGTTTCGATCAAACTCATTAGAAATTTTCGAGTTACTACTGAAAAAAATGATTTTTTTTTTACTAAATGTTAATTTTTTCAGCATCCCCTGATGGTCCCACTCTAAATTTGTTTACATGTTGTTGCCAACATTTTAAGGAATATTGAAGAGAAAAATTATAAAAATGGAAGATATGATTATTTATAATTCTTGACAACAGGACGAATATTGATTTCATTATTATTTTCTGTTCAAAAATGGCGTTTTTAGCAAAATAGTTATAAACTAGATTTATTAACAGCGTTGCCAGGAGGTGAGAAAAAAGGAGGCTAACTTGGACTTAAAAAAAAGTTCAGAAAAGCTAAATGCCCCAAAAATTAAGACCAGAGAAAAGTTTTTTTTGTTTTTTTTTTATTTAAAGACTTATTTTTCTCGATCTCATTAGTTTTAGATATTTTTTAAAGCAATTATAATACATTTATAAATAACACCCAGAAAATGGCTCAATGAAAAATCGCCCAAAAAAACTCCCATACAAACTTGGGTTTTATGTCATATGAAAAATTACCCAATGTTATAAAGTGATTTTTAGTCATTTTTGAACTATAATTCCTTTTTGATTAAGAATTTCCAAATTTTTAATGATTTTTCGCATTAATAAGATTTTTTAAATTATTTTCATAAATAGTTTCTATGGATGATGAAATATATTAAAAAATAAATATAATAATCGACTTAGTAACTCCATAAATATAGTTAAGGCACTTCTAGTTTGGAGGATGAAGCGCCGTAGGTTAAATTTTTTATTAAATATAAATAATTTTGATTTTTTGTGCGAATAAATTCATAAAAATGCTTAAATGGATCATTATGTAAAACTAAAAAAAAGCGCTAGAAAAAAAGCCAGAATAAAAAAAAAGCTAAAGCAGAATAATATTATATATATTTAACATAATTATTATAATATATTTAACATAATTTTTCAAATTTTATGTATTAACCATCACAAACAGAATTCGGAATGAACTATGGCTTATATATCCCGATTTATATGACCTCTTTTTATGCCCAGTTTATAAACTAATTAATAACTTAACTTTTATAAATTTTTGACTCAACCACTGAATCGGTTCATATAAACGTATAGCACACAAGTAACTAATGCTGGCACGTTCTTTTCGTTAAATGTCACGCTCCTTTTTCCACCTACTTTTATATGTAAAGTTTTGTGATTTATTTGCCGTAATATATATTTGTGGCGATATAACGTAAAAACTACTGGACCTATGCACACATTTAGGAGAAAGGTATTAAATTCTCTGAAAGGAACTTTAACTTTAAGCTTTGATATAAAAAGCTTTTCAAATCCTGTTTGTTTAAGCCTAATTTTTGTAAAGAAATATTTTATTTTATTTTCAACACAATCTCTGCTTGAATTCACATATCTTTTGGCTCATATATATATATTTTAAAAGGAACAAGAATTGTTTTCTTACTTTTTTAAAAAATAAGTTTTTTTTGCGGATAACTTTAGATGTTGATTGCGTGATGGAAATTTTAAAATCATAAAACTACTCCGCATTACGTCATTTAAAAAAAAAGATTTTAACTGTAATTTGCAAAAAATCATTTAAAAATTTTATCAGTTTCACTGGAAGACTAAACTTAATAGATTTTCATAAAAGCTTTAGGATAGGCAAAAAACATTCACTTCTATTCATATTCGATCAAAATATACATATTTTCGCCACATTACAAGCGCACATTTTTCTTTACGTATGCAAAATTTTTACTGAAATTTTGAATACGGATACATCTATTTTATATCATAGCAAATATTGACTAAATGTAAAAATTATTAAGTTTTAAAGTTTTTATCATTTCCTGTATTTTTTATATGCCCTTATAAGGGTATCAAAATGCAAAACAGCTTTTTTATGATAATGATACATTGCATTAAAATATATAATATTGCAAATTTTTTGAACTCTATTGTCAAAATATCGACTTTATTAACGACTTATTTTTCACAAGTAAAAAGGCGTAAGCAAAGATGCTTCCACATTACACTAAGTAAACTTGACAGAACTCTCCATTTAAAATGTATGTTTTTTTGTGTTGGGATGTAACGAAGTGTAATGATGTAATTTGAAAACTAACTTTTAAAGTTTTTATCTCTCCTGAAAAATTTTAAATGGTGTTCATTGAAAATAAATCTGTGAATCTTTTTAACATAAAAATTCTCACAATAATATTACACATAATATTACACATTATATTACACAACTCATACTTTATTAAAAAAAACTTCTTAAAGAAAATAAAAATATTTTATACGTTTATGGAGATCAGAACTAAGAATATATAAATCCTAATTTTTGAATAGAAACCAGTCTAGATCCTTCTGATTTTTACCCATTTCATATCGAAACTTTGATTTTAGCCTATATTTTCTAAAATTTCAAAGCCAACAGAAAATGTTTTCAAAAACAACAGTGAGTTTAAAATCGTTCATAAGCGCTTTTATCTGACGATCGGCAAACATGTGCAATATAAAAAACTCCAATTTGGGAATAGTAAGAATTGCTTTTATCAAAATCTGAAATTTTTTGCACTTCATTATTCCAAATAATAACTAATAATGATAGGATATCTAAACTAACAAAGAATATATAACAGATACAATATTTAATTTCTCTAAAAAACAACCTCTTACCAAAAATTTTCTAATTCGCAACAGTTAACTGTCTTTTAGGAAATACGGCTTAAAATTGTATATAATGAAGAGTGTGCCGAACAGTAGCAGCTAACGTTTTTTATTACCGCTTTCCTGTATATGTGAATAAAAAAGTGTATCCTTTAGCGATATATTTTATTTCATAGCCTTGATCTCCTCTATTTGAAGTACTGTGCTCAAGATTCGGATTGGAATCACAAAATTTTAAGAAATATTTTTTACTCAGGTCTCCCATGCTTACTGGAGGTTGATTAACAGCCAAATCACTTCGCTATTAAGGTATAATTCTTAGATTAGATTGTTTTTGCCTAATTTTAAATTTAATTACGATATTTGATGTAGTCTATAGATGAAATCTAATATAATAATTCATGACTAAGTTTGATATAAAAAAATATATATTTCCACCAATTTTTAAAACTTTCACTGTTATAACTCTGTAGATAATAATTCCTTCTCACCTATCCGCCCTTCTTCTTTTTTGCAAAAAGTTTAACCTCTTCAGATTCATTTTTTTTTTTTTGAACTTGTGAGTCACTATTGTACACGACTACAAGTCATTTTTTAGCCAACTATGCAATTAGATAAAAAGTTATTCCTAATTTTGCGATTAGGGTTTGATTCTAAGGGGTAAACACTGATCGAAAATATAACTATGATAGATAAAAGTCGTAACATCAACTTAAATTAAGTTTTATTTTCGTGATTTTTAATATACATCGGACAATCCGGCAATGCCGCGTAGATATTGCTGGTTTCTCAATGTATTATACGAAAATATATTTTATTAGAGTTATTTAATATTGTGATCCAATTTTAACCAAGTGCTTCTTTGGGTCCATACAATTTTTATCTTTTGAAATATTTTGATTCGCTTTTACATTTCTATTAAGCATTACAAAAACTTCTACTATTTATTTCTATAAATTACGATCAATTTCGTGCTGTTCATGCAATGTGGTTTAGCAAAAAATGTTTTGACAAAAGTATCCCATTTTCAACTATTAACGACATTTGACTTAAGTTTATGGTCCCGATCAATTATGTTAATCGTCGTTCTTATATCTATGTATGCAAGATTTGTACAAATTGTAATTTGCTATATAAAAATACAAAAACAAAAAGTGCAATTTTGGCGTAATTTTCAAAAAGACCATAAAATTTTTTTATTAAATTTATTTTTTATGCTCCTTCAATTTTATTGTGTAAAATAACAAAAAACCAAGTTCACGCAGTAATCCATGCTATTCCATTAGAAACTGTGAAAGGGCCTCGTGAAAAACTGATTTCAAGAAAAATAAAAATTGCTCTTGTTTTCCAAGCTTTAGTCTACTGTGTAGACTATTTAGGGCACATCAATAAAATATAAATATCAATCCGTGTTTCAAAATTTCTATTCCGTTGAGAAGACCCCGCCAAAAAAAAAAAATTATCATCAAAATTCGACTACCCTGTATTTAACTGTTGAAAGTCCGTACAATAACAAGGGAAGTGTAGAATTTAGTTTATAAAAGATCGAATGAGACCAAAAAGTTTAAGCGGGCCAACAAAAATTGTAGAAGAATAGAAAAAAAACTTAAGTAATTTCAGCTTTTTCTAAGTTTTTCAACTTATTATAAAATGAACCTATGCTTCTAAAATTTTGCACTCTATTAGTATCATTATTGTTATTAGTGTTACCACAAAACTTAATAAGGACTAAAGTCAGTTTCCGCCGATATCTTTTCCGAGTCCAAAAGTAAACAATTTTGAATTTGAAAATTCTAAAAATTAGAAGTTTCTGCACTCTTTTTTTCAGTAAAATAAAATTTTATTTAAGAACGTATAATAATTTTATACTTTTCTAAAAGGCGTCTTCATGGAAATGATTATAGAATTAAAAACCAACCCAATCACCGAATAGACCTAAGTACAGACCCTCCCGAATTTGACCTATTTTGTATCGAAATATGGTTTTTAACCTATATGTTCTAAAATCCGAAAACAAATCTGCAAAGGGAATGCAGTTTCAGAATCTCTGAAGTGTTACGTAAAGAATGCAAGCGTGATTCTTGGGACATACAACAAATGTAAACTTTGTGGGCAAAATTCCAAAAAATTATTTTTTTTGGAACTTTCGTCGATTTTTTGGGAATAATGGGATTCCTTTTATAATTAACTTACATTTTTTACACTTTACCATTTCAAATGATAAAGTCTCCAATCAATAAAAATTTCATTAAGATTTCTTAACTATCAAAGATTTAATTACAGGTAAAATATTTATAGTTTATCCAAAAACTAATTTTTTACAAAAATTTTATTATTTTATTTTATAGAATATTTTTTTTTTATTTTGTATTATTTTGATTTTATTTTACAGAATAAAAACTACACTACTTTAAAGTTTAATATGTCAACTGTGCAGGGTTGGACACTAAAATTGCTTGAAGGGCCAAATTTGGAATTCAAAAATTTGGAAATTCAAAAATTATTTTGAAAAAATACCAGTTTCAAACAGCGATGCCATTTCGAGCGTTTTCTATCAAATTTGGTAGAACTTTTTTAATTTGGTAGGATGGTAGGCTGAATCGAGGCTTAACTGGGCAAAATCGTAGGCATGCTTTTGTCTTAGGAGATGTTATAGATGGGGATTAACCAGTAAGATCTAATAGACAATGTCAGTTAAGTTTATAAGTATGAAATATATAAATAAAATAAATAAGTTTTAGTGAGTAATTCAAGAAGAGTAGGGAATTCTTTTCTTTTATTGATGCTTACCGCTCGGGAGTTGTAATGCAAGTGTAACATTTTTTAGTTACAGAATCTGTTGTAGCATTAGAGTAGTATACTAACATAATTCTATGTTTTAACATTTTTATAATTCAATCACAATAGATACTTAAAACTAACTAATGAAATACATATTTTACGGTATTCAAATTACAAAAATTCATAAATTCAATTAGCGTTAGTAATATAAAGTTTAAAATTATGAAATTTTAGACATGCTTTAATAGATAAAATAAAATAGATAAATATATAATAGATAAAATTAAAAATTGCCAGAAAGAAAAAGTGATCTAAACGATTTTCCAAAATACTCGTTAAAATTTCATAAAATATTTGAAGTATATATATAAGACATGTTGTATGCCATATGTATAATCAACAAATTTATTTTAAACTGATTTTTATCAATTTCATAAATAAAAATTTAATTAAGAACGGTATTGAAGCAGAAACGTACATTAAGAAAAAAGTTAAAATTTTATATTTTACAAGCTTATAAGTCTAATAATAAAAATAATAAAAAAAATCCAAATATCTTTTAAAAAATATATATGAACAACATTTTGACACTTCACCTCTCCTTAATCGAAGTTAAAAGATTTGAAGCCGTTAGAATTTGATATGATAGTAATGCTTAAAGTATTAAATTAGCAAACTTTTTAAAACAAACAAAAAAAAAAAAAAAAAAAGGAAAAAAATTAATCGGCGTAAATGCGCTTTCTTATCGAAATACAAAATTAGTTTCTGATAGGATTTGAAGAGTAAACAATGAGTATAACAAATTAAAATTTTTCTGACTTTAAAAAATATTACATCAAATAAAAAAAAAAAAAAAATAAATAATTCGGTATTTCTCCACTCCCTGAAAGAAATCTCAAAATCTATAAATGCAATAAGCAAGTCGAATTTTTATTTTCTACGTGTTTATGAACTTCAGAAAGCCGTGGAAGGAGAAAACCTGCTTAGGAAATTATATGTAGATATTATATATATATTGTTTTGCGATAACAAAACAGATTTAGATATTAATATATATTAGAGAAAAGTTTTGGCGATCTAAAAAACTTTGTATTTAACTTATTTATTTATATTTACTGGTGTGCCGTGGTGCTGAGCGAAATCTACTAAACACATAATTTTCATTCGTTGGCAGGAAACTGAAAATGAATTAAGTTTTTTCTTATAATTTTTCTGTATGTAGATTATTATATTTTTTCAGCAAGTCATATATGGTAGAAAAACAACAAACTCGTTCCGGAAATATCCATACAAATTTGATTAAAGAAAGCGCAATCGGGCTCAGTTAGAAAATAATTTTTAATTTTAATCATCAGATTTGCCAGAAAAAGTTTGTTATTGTTCCCAAACTCGAAGCTAAAAATTCATAAAGATCCCAATTTTAAAATGTAAATCCCCAATTTTGCCCCAAAAATGTTTTAATATTAAATTAAGTTTTTTGGTTTTTTTTAATTGAAAATGTATTGAAAATTCTCTATAAATAGCTAATAATCATGAAAAATATTTTATAATGAGAAATTTAACGAACATTATTTTTAAAATAAATTTCATATTAAAAATTTCCTGAAAAAAATATCTAATATTTCTTATAAAAAGAAAATTCTTACTGTTCCCAATAAAATAATATTTATCAATAATTTTATATAAAAAGGGAATTTTCAAAAATTCCAAAAAACGATATTTACTGAAAATTTTCTATAATAAAAACATTTATCGAAATTTTCCTAAAAAAAATATAATTTTTCAAAAATTTTCTATGAAAAGAAAATGTTAAACACATTTTTCCGAAAATTTACCGAAAATCATGTGAGCTTAACGTTATGAAATGAGTTAAACAGACTGTTTTATAGATAACTATTTTGGTAGTTTATATTTGGTTTTCAATTGAAAATTGTTTTTAATTTCTAAGAAACGAATGAAGACAAAAGCTACCAGTTCTTGATTTATGTAAATGGCATATAAACAACAAATAATAATTTAATATTTTCTATGCATAGAAAACAATCCAATATTTTCACTAAATAAAAATAATTTGACATTATATATATGTAAATAGAAAGTTCATTGAAAATTTCTTTTAAAAAGAATTCTAGCAACAAATTTTTATAAATAGAATATGTAACGAAAAACGTTTTCATATTAAATTCATCGCAATTCTCGTAGCTACAAAATTTAAAACTTACCGAAGTTTTCTTTAAAAATTAAAATTTATTGAAAATAGAATAAATGTATTGTTTAATAAAGAATACCCATATTTTACGAAAATCTCCAAATCCCTCCCCACGAAAATCTATGCCAAAATGATAGTTAAAACCTCCAAATTGGGGACAAATCCTCTCATCTGGCAACACTCAATCATATCAAATACTTATCATTTTTAATATGTGCATTAAAGTACCTCGATTTATGCAGCATAAAAAACGTTGCAAATGTACCAGCCTAAAATTAAAGTTTGATATGTTATAAACTAATCCACAAAAAATTTCAGTTCAATTAATTTGATTTCGTAAGCTATATCATTTTTTAAATATATACCTCGAAAAATATGATTGAATATGATGAAATATGTGTATACACAACTTTAAAGTTTTGATAAAAAAAAATACAACATATAATAGACATATGTCAATTAACACATCGTGGGCTAAATTTGTTTTAATTAGTTTCCATAGTTAAATCAATATTAAAGTTTTTTGTTTTATTAAATATTTCTCCGAATACGGGCTAAACAAAGAAATCCGGACTTGTTATGTTTCTTCATTAAAAAAATAATAATTTTTCTTAAAATATTTTTTATGTTTTAGCAAGATTTAAATGATAGGATATAAAATTTTTCAGTGGCAACGCTGATTTCGAACAATTAGCTCAAAAAATTGAGCTAATTAGTTGAGATAAACTATTTCGCTCTTTTAGTTAATTCGCTCAGTTGACTTTCAATGACAGGGCTGCCAGATTTGGGGAGTTTGACCCAAATTTGGGGAATTTTTGTTATAGAAAAGGATAATAATTTGGGTTTGCTGATTGGAAAATTTGTTGAGGATACTAAAATATTTTGACGATTTTTTTCGGGGTAGTTACGTAAACTTGCATCTTCCTTTGTTTAATTAATAAAAATGGAAATGAGGACAAATTTAATTTTAAATTTAATTTACATGTCATTATATAGAACTTCTTCAAGCAGTCCTTAATGAGCTAACGTTCCCTACGAATAACTCATGTGTAGAACGCGTTTTTTCGATTACGAACCAAGAGATAATGTAATATGAACTTCAGGAAGCATCTTAGCTCATGAATATCCACTGTACCTTATTGTTTACAGCTAAATTATCGGCTGTTATTTTAGAAAATTTAAGTTGCAATTTTTCCTTTTTTATTTAAATAATTGCCAAACAAAGAAGTAAAATAATAAAAAATTTGGGGAATATATTAGTGACAATATCAGAAAATTTATTGTGAATTTGGCAATTTTTTAAGGCTTCGTTTTTCCAAATGTTCTTTCGAATTTGACTTTTTTGGTAATATCGCTCATTTGTCATAACTCAAATAAAAAAAGCAAATTTGGAGTTAGCATCACTAATGCATAGTAAATAATGTGTTTTATTAACTAACAAAGTCTTGTGTACTAGTTTTTTTCATATTTCACGCAGGATCGTGATAAAAGCATATTTTTCTAATTACAGAATCCACTTTATATTACTTACAACAACGTATTATTATTTGTTATTTTGGTATTGTGTAGTCAACATAGTAGAGTTATTTAGAAAAGTTTATAAATTTTACTATAATATCATTTTCATTCAAAATTTTAAAAAAATATATATCAAATTAAAAAATGAAGAGTGTCTCCGAAAAAATAAGACTTTTTGCTTTATGACGTCGTTACAGCAAATGAGCGATATGATGCTGTTATTGTAAACCACATTATATATAAATGTTTCATAATTTGTGTAAAACAAATCTTACT
Organism: Protocalliphora azurea; assembly: GCA_932274085.1. Lineage (NCBI taxonomy): Eukaryota > Metazoa > Arthropoda > Insecta > Diptera > Calliphoridae > Protocalliphora > Protocalliphora azurea. The sequence goes on from OW026520.1 coordinate 81,888,961, forward strand.
GGAAATGCTCATAATACTCCTTCAATTAAATATACTTCCCACAAAGAGAGTATGTTTAGGTTTCATCATAAATTGATAAGTCATCACAATTGCTTATGCAGTGTATATTGGTACAGAAAATACGTATTCCATTCTGTTGGTTTCTAATTATTGTCCACAAATTCTGCTTTGGTACCGCCAAACAGAGACAATTTACGATTTCAGAATTGTTTAAAACCTTATAATTTAAATATTAGTAAAATAAATGTTTTTTACAAATATATCTGCTGGCTATTACCTAAGCCATTAATATGTTAATATATATTAATAAAATCTGTTGCCAAAAACTGAATCCGACATGTTGAATATTTTAATTTTTTTAAGTTGTATAAAATGCTCCCCTCATTTACATGATGATAAATCTAAAGTTTAATATATTATTAATTTTTCAAATCCGTATAAAGTTCTGTGAAAATATACATAAAAAATTATCTCTGTAAAAAGAAAGAAAAAATATTTTTTACAAAAAAAGTAATTATTTTGAATGATAATCACCTTTTTTTGTTTGGAGGGGATTTTTTGAGCGAATGAGCAAAAGGAGCGACCTAGTTCAATATATCTGTTTACTGAAAACCATTCATATAACAAGCTTTTTCTGCTTTTTACAAACATACAAAAATGAATAGCCTAAAATTAGACACTGATAATAACTAAATTAATTTGTTGCGCGTTTCAAAAATACAATCAGAATGTCAAAATGTAAGTAATGAGCTCAGTATTGAGCTGAAAGCGCTCAGAATGATAAGTGAACTGAGTTCGCTCAGTTGAGTGAATCGTTTACTTGAACTACACAACTATACAAATCATATGCAAAAAATAACAATTACAAATAAAACGTCTTATTTACACTTTCATATATAAAAACTTTACTTAATTTACTTAGAAATTATTGGTTTAGTTTTCAATAAAAGTCTATTTAAAAAATTGAACTTAATTGACACTTTTGATTATAATCAAATAATTGCCCGAGAGTTTCGAATGATTTTGTATTCTTAATTTCGAACGATGTTGTTTTTGTATAATTTTTTTATAAAGACAATTTTCAAATTCAAAATAATTATGATATGAATATGAAGAAACTCTTTAAATTTTTAATTAAGAAAATAATATTACAAAAATTTATGCCAATAAAATTTATTTTAATACTATTTCGTGTTCATCATCACAAAAGAAAAAAAACATTAGATTACTAATAGTACATCCAATATAAAATGTATTAATATAGTAAAAGAAAAAATAAGAAATGCTCAAATAAAAACATATTTCCTTTAATATAATCAGAGTTCTCCGTTTTTATTTAAATTTGGAAAGTGTATGTCTCTTTTTGAAGTATTGGTAGATTCAGATTAATAGCAATTGTAACTTAATTAAAATTTTTTTACATAACTATATTCTAAATAAATTTGTAATAATTTATTAATTTTCGATATGTGAACTTTCAATCTATTTGGATTGATTCTTAGAAATTTGCTGGACAGCAAAAAATTCGTTATGAGACCACAGATGCCCATGATTGGTATATATATATATATATATATATATATATATATATATATATAAGAATCAATCTAAATAGATTGAAAGTTCAGTTATCGAAAATTAATAAATTATTACATCTGAAAATTATTATCTGAAAATGAAAGTTTCAATTGAAAACTGGTCTTATTATTATTTTTGAAATATAAAAAGAACCCAAATCATGTTATGTGATATTCACACTGATCAGATCTCACATCTACGATCAATTTTATAAGATTTTAACATCTTTCTACAATAATTGTACAGGGCTCAGAACTCAACATCTTTAAAAAAATAATATTGCAAAAAGACAAGGAAAATAATGACCAAAAGAATTAATGAAACATGACAAGAAAATCTATATTAACACTTCATATAAATTACAGATATTTTAAAAAGTCTAATAAATTGGCATATTAATAACATTTTTTATGGTTTAATTGCAATATTTAATAAAATTATTAATTATTTTTCATGATTGTTTGATTGGCATTCCGTCAAGATGCACTCAAGTGTAAAAGGGAAACTACTCTAAAATATGAGTTCATTTGTAAGCAATAAGCAACATTGTGATATTAATAAGATCATAAAAATCATTTACCTTTTTCCTGGACTTTTGATAAAATTCAATTTGCGAGTACTTATACGTTCTGACATTGGCGATATTAAAAAAGCAAAATGCTAGAAGAATCTTTGTGCTATAGGAATCAACTGTATGATTTTTCCCTAAATGTCCGCGAGAAGTAGTCATAATTGAAAGTAATATGAAAAATGTTTTGTGCATTTGTTTTGTCCATAGCTGATCCATTCATATTGCCTTATCGTTTCCATTAATTCTAGCAACTCCTGCTTGGAAAGGTATTAAGGAACGTGATAACATCTTAGTCCATATAAAGATTGAATACATTTCGATGGGAGCTTCAATCGCAGCAAGACTATTCACATAAAAGTCGACGGTTCCGAAAAAAAAAATACTTGGATTCATCTCGCATCTATAGATCTCTGCTGGAATATTATAAAAATTTGTAACAGCTGCATATTGGTGTGAACAATCTGTAATAAATTTTAAAACTCAGAACAAGCCAAAATACCAAATTTAAGGTAGAGTCGAAGCGAATTAATCGAATAATATTTATACACTTCATTTTTAGAGGATGCTATGAATCTATTCTTTGTTAGGGTTTAAAAATAGATAAACATATTTTTGGTTCACCATAAATGATTTTGAAGTAAGTTTTACTCATTTTTTCAAATCCCTTGTAAATAAATATTTTGTTGCAATTAATTATAAAAGTCTTTGGTTTTTTAATCCTATTTGGTGAAAAAATCCTTAAAAAATTTTATATCTATGGGTGCAACTTTAAAACGATATTTATGCATAATTTTAATATGCCACTTTTTACTATGAATAATTAAAAATTGTTTTAATAGTTTTATTTTGACATTATATTAGAAGCGTTGTAGGTAGGATTTGGAGTTCGGAATTACTCAGCGGGAATTCCCGGGGTTTTTTTTTTAATTTACCCAAAAATATTGCTGTTTTTACCGCCTCAATGAAAAATTTACATTATTATACACACTACTTACTAAAGTCATTTTTAATACTGAATATTTAAATTTGTCAAAAATTCCATACAAAAGTGATATTTAAAATTATTTAAAAACCTTTGATTTTCATAAGTATTAACAAGGTAATTTTTCTAAATTATCAAAATAAGATTGCACAGAGAAAAAAAATGCATATATTTGAAATTTTTTTTCTTATATATTATGAATCGAACATGACTTTTTTCTCCCAAACTTTTTTCATAAAATATAAAATTTTGTTCATAGATATTATTAAATTGTTATTAATTTAAATTTTAGGAAAATTTTGCAAAAATTTTGTTAAATCTTTGATTGCAAATGGTAAATTGAAATAATTATACATGAAGGTATTAACAACAAATGCCTTAAAATTTCAAAATTCCAAAGAAAATCTGTTAAGAAATGATATTTAGAAATTTGCATAATTTTGCTCGTATTATGCAGCACATCATTTTGATAAAAAGCACTTCTGTTCTGTTCCCAAAATGTAGCTAAAAATTATTAAAAATTTAAAATTTTCCATAGAAAATCTCAAATATTTTTTTTACAAATTGAAAACATAAATGAAAATTTAAGCAATTTTTTCAGTCTTTTTGACTTTTGATTCATTTGAAAAAAAAATTAAAAAAGTTTTAATGCTTAAAAGATTATGAATTTTTATATTTATGTACAAACTTTTTTCTGTGTAGAAAAAAAAATATATATAAAAAGAAAAAATATTGAAAGAAAAATAAAAACTAAATTAAATATAAAATCATTGTATTACCGTCTGAAGTATTCTCTATCGAATCTTTTAACATACTGATAAAATACAATATATTTTATTTTTCAAAAGCATTAATACTTCTCGTCATGAATGTCTTAAGAATTTAATGAAACTTTAATACAATTTTACTTTTAGCAAATTTAATTTTTGACTTTTTAATTGTATTATTGTTTTGAGGAAATTAATATTAAATAAGTTTTCGTTTCAAAAATACTCACTATTATAAAAAAATTATTAAGTTGAGAGTTTTTGCACTGAAAACACAACGTGTTTCAGTTCTTTTGAGATAGATGTCTTATACAAGAAATGAAACTGTAAAGAAATATATATAAATGTTAAAGCCTCAAAACTTAAATGAGGATTTTAAAACGATTAATAGAACGAGTTTTAAATATTTCTCAGAATTGAGTTTTACATCTCTAAATTAGAAAGAATTAATTAATAATGTAAGATGAAGATAAACTGGAAATAAAACGATAAGAAAAATTATTTGCATTGAAACTTAAATATAGTATCATAGATTAGGGTTTATTAATTAACTCAAAAGTCTGAGATATACAGTTTTTAATATAACTTATTATTGGTGCTTATTTTATTTTTATGAAATATTTAAAATTCTTTAAATCTTGATAATACTTTAATATTATATTATTTTTTTGTTAAATTATTATGATTTATAATATATAATATTCTTTATAAGAAAGATTCTATTTTCACGGATTCCACGGAAACTAAATTATTTTTCCCGTTTCCCGGGAAAACGAATTTCACGAAAGACCCCAAAACCTAGTTGGGAAAATACTGTTCAGTTGGCAAATAAAATCCTTAATTATAATTATTATAAATGAATTATAGACAATTTATTTTAAAGAAAGATTCATAAAACATAATCTTAATCATAATCATAAGAAGCCTAGAGAAAACAAGAATGAACATTGTTAATTATACAAGGTTTCCACTGGGTATTGTAATAAATACTAGAGTGTAACTACTAGGGTATCCAATCGATTAACCGTCATTCGGTTTTCCGATTAATTTTGGTCGATTAACTGTTCGAATAATTTAAAACTGTCTATTTCGAATAATCGATTAAACGAAATTTAATTTTCTGGAGTTAAAAAATTAATTTTATTTTTTATTTTTAAGATACATTTATGTTAACTTCATCTTTTTTTAAATATCTGTTATATAACAACAAAAATAATTAAGAGTACGTTTTAGAGAAGTACTTTTATCCTTAAGAAATTATACAAACATTATTGAATTATATTATAAAAAGAGATTCTAATGAATTGTTCTGCTATAAAACGTTAATATTTGGTTGCTATTTTTGCGAATACTTGTTACTAAAAAGAAGCTAAACAAATAGAAAGTAATGTTATGCATATTTTTTTTTTACTGATAAAAAAGAACTCTGATGTTCATTGCAATTTTGCATGAAAACGTGAACATGACTTCCATGTCACTGAATAGGTATCAAACAAAAAAAAAAAAAAAATCTTCCAATCACAAGCTTATTTTAAATTCATTGGAGATGATCCGAATTCGCACTACTTCTGGATGACAAGTTCAGGATCTTATTGACTTCTTTGTACGTTTTTTTTTTGGGGGGGATAGAATGTTTAATGCGACATGATAAGAGTATATGCTTGTGACAATAGTAATTTTAAAAACATAGCTTTGAGTAAAGTAAATTCAATGTTATATAAGTAATAAAAGTTTTAATTTTCATCAACAAAATTTACGTATAAATACCGATATTATTTTCTACATTTATGGGAAAAAATTATTCTCATACAGAGAAAGTTAAAAGACTGATTTATAAATTACATTATGAGAATATTTGTTAGTATTATTTTTCGTATAAATGGGCAAAAGAATAAGATAAGATTAACACTTTATGGAAGAATTTGATCTACATTATGATCCTAAATAACTGTTTCAATGTATTAAATATTAAATTTAGTTTTATTTATGTGTCTTACATGTAGTCTTACTAAGACTATTCGGTTAATCAAATAATTTGCCTTTAATGCAATATTAACCGATCAACTCTTAACATCGAATAATTATTTGTCGAACTAACCGATTAATATGAAAACCCGAATAATTGGATGCTTTAGTAGCTACACTAGCAAAGTTTGTCAATGTCCTCATATGGAAGAGCATGTGGCATTATTTCGAGTCAATAATGTTATCTTTTACCATCATGTTCTTTTTATGATTCAATAAATAAATATTGATAACTTTTAAGGGTAAAAATGTCGAATTTATTTTATGTTGCTGCTGCTGCTTTTGCTTTCTATTTTTACGAGTTTATTTTTTCTTATTTTATTATTTTATAATTTCAGCATAAAACCGTTACTTTCTCTGTTTTACCAAGAAAAAAATATAATTAAGAACGTCAAAGAAAAAAATATCAAAAATAAAATGCAAAACGAATTATGAAAAGTTTATGTTTGTTAATTAAAGTCGAATGGGTGCACTTTGGGCCACAAGTAAGATTTTTTTTGGCAAAAAGTCCAACTCAGGTAGAGGGAAAAAGTTGTATAGATTTGTAATCTAGAGGCTTTAGATTTTATACTTGTTTCTTAATAGTAAGAGATCAAAATAAAAATATCATATTTTTGCTGAAATTTTATAAATAGTGTTTATAATTTATAAATACTTGAAAATGTATTCGGAAATGGTCTCAGATTAAAAAGGTGAAAATAAGTATTTAAATCAAATAAAATATTGTGGCATTTTAACGCAATATAGTAATAACGCAATATAGTAATAATACTGTTGGATTGAAACATTTTCTACCTTGGTTTTTGCCGCCGTTTGCGACCATTCATAAATTCGTAAGCTATGGCCCTTTAACTAAAAATGGTTCTTCAAACCTAATTCTTTTATGCTATAAAAAAGTAAGAAAGATATAGTTGGTCAAGTCCGATCGTATGATACACTACTCCATTGTGTATGTGCATAAAATTTAGGGGAGGGGTCTTATATTAAACCTGTTGCCAATTGTAGAATAAACCATACGAACGCAGAATACTACGTTGATACTCACATTTGTATGAATTTATGTACTACAGGGTGATTCCCGAAAGTGGGCGCTGCTGTAAATTATGGACCAATCCTCGTAAAATTTCGCACTATTGTTTCTACTTATACGAAATTTATATCTCTCCAAAATTAACTTGATATGGGGTTTATGTGCATTAAAGTGATGCTCAGAAAAGAGGTTTATATGGAAGATGGTCATTTATGGATCTTTGTCGCAAAAATTGATACATTTACGAAACTCCTTTACACTCAATTGCTATATTTAAGGCATTTTTGATCGTCAAAACCATATTCCGGGAGGAATATCACAATCAATTTCAATAGCTTTCATCCTTGTGCCAAAAAAATTATTCATGCCAAATTCCATCAATATATCTTTAAAATTGCGAGCTATACTTTGTTTACAAGATTTGCATTTACAGCCAGCCGACCAGACGGACGGACGGACATCGTGAAATCGACTCAGAAAGTGATTCTGAGTCAAATGATATACTTTAAGGTGGGGGTCCGAAGATTTTTTCTGTGCTTTACAAACATCACCAAAAACACATAACTCCGCAACCACTTATGGTGGTGTAGGGTATACAAATTATGCAAACATGATTGCAATAAAAATTTAGAAAATAAAAAATTTATTGTTATGTTACCTTTTGTTGATTTCAGATCAAAAAAGAAAAAACAAAATGGTAAATCCAATATGGATTTAAAAAAATTGGCTGCAATATTGGATCCGCTATTTTGAATCAGCGTCCTTAATAACCTAATATTTGATATTTATTTTTTACATAATCCATGTGTTCTAATTATGACCAAAATCCAGAAATCATGACCTAGTGTGGTGTGGCATGCATCCATTTTCTCATCTCTGCATAATTTCATGTGTTGCATATGGTTCGCAAAGAAGTGGTAGAGAGTCAGTTTCGTATCGTGACACACTTGGTGCAGTAATATCGATGAAACATCCATAAAATTATTATTAATTAAAAGTGTACATGATAAAAAATATGGTAATAAACATAAGAAATGTAACAGTTTATACATACAAATATAAATTCTATGTGTGTAGATTGTCTCATTGCATTGCTGTTATTAGGATTTGGAAACAACTTTTAAGGACCACTTATTAATCTTGTTTGATAGAATATGTTGCTTTCTTAGTAAAGAATAGTAATAGAAATGTTAATTTAATAAGACTAACATTCATGTTACTTTTGTTAGCGACCCCCGAACTAAAACATACTTTTTGAGTAACTAAAAATGTGCAAAGATGCCTTAAGGATTGCCCTTTATACAGCAGACAAGGATCCATATAAAACTTGGAAATACCCATATAGAGAGTAATAATAAGTATAAGCAATTATTTGTATGAGTATATCCATCGATGTAGCCATACAGAAGTAGCAGTACGTTAGTTGGTGTCGAGAGCAAAAATTCCTATCAAAATCATATTGTTAAGGATACTTTAACATACACATACACACGTAATTGAATGGTCTGTAGCATATACGTACATCTGCACATAAATATAATCAAGTGAAACTGATGATACCACTGATGATGATGACGATGATGTTGATAATGGCAATGCAGTTGAGGATGATACAACTACTCCAAAGAAAAAAAAAAAATATAAATGAAGCAAAATTTTCATGCTAGAAGCAGAATTTTGGTTGATACATTTATTGCGAAAGTAAATGGTATAGAGGCGTAAATTTAAATATTCTTAGTGAAATGTGGAAAATATATGACTCTAAACAAATGGACGCATTCATCGCCAAAGATACATTGCATACATATAAACCAAGTTAAAAAATCAAGTTTAGCACAAATAATTGCTGCGTCTGACATTATAAATTTGACTTGAACAGAAGGAGGAAAAACACAAATGTTTATTTTACTACAGTTATCCCTCGAGGAATATATACTTAATAGCATTGTATGATGTACATTGTAAGATAAATTAATAGATCGTTAGATGGTATTAAGTTTATTCCTTGTATTCCTTGTATGATAAAAGTGTACCGGGTTTCAATCATCTTAACAATAGGTCTTTTGATTTAATAGAAGGATAATAAAATCACCAAAGTTTATTTGGTGGCAATTAACCCCCTTTTAGACAATAAGATTCATTTGTATACAGCTGCCTTTCACACTCCCATCTGTGACCAATAAGCATGATGGAAACAGCTCGTTACTGACCATATGGTAAGCAGGAAGAAGATGAAAAGAAAGTAACAAAAAAATTTTACTAACTAATGATTGTGTGTGCATAAAAGTGCGACTTCGTAGCCATGGAAGTGCCAATTGCATTTTTACTAGCTCTTTGTTAGTCGTATGTATGTGTGCAAAAATGTGCCACCATTTAGTCGTGGCAATAATCCACCAGAAACTGTTGTATCAGCATGGAAATTAGAAAGATATAGTCGGTCAAGACTTACGGACGGGTTTATATGGCAGCTATGGTAAATTATGGACCGATTCTCATAAAATTTGGCAATGTTGATCCTATTTACATAAAACTTAGTTTTGTCGAATAGTAACTTTATACTAACATTCGTATGGGATTTATGCACATTAAAGTGATATTAGGAAGAGGAATTTATATGGGAGCTATGGTGAATCGTGGACCGATCTTCATAAAATTTGGTATAATGATTGATACTTATACAGAACTTCTTTACATCGGATTTCATTAAAATAGTCTTATTTTTGAGGCGTTTTTGAGTGTTTAAAGCATATTCCGGTTGGACATTTGTTCGGGGGCTAGGTGAAATAATGGACCAATCACAACCAATAGACTTTTTCTCTTTATCAGAAAAGTCCCACGTGCCAAATTTTATTAAATTATCTGTAAAATTGCGACCTGTACATGGACAGCCAGCCAGACGGACGGACATCGTTAGATCGATTTAAAAAGTGATTCTGAGTCGATTGGTATACTTTTAGGTGGGTGTTGGATAACTTTTTCTATGCGTTACAAACATCAGCATAAACGCATGATACCCCAAACCATCTATGGTGGTGAAGGGTATAATGATATACAGCTCGAACTACAGAGTGCAGCATTTAAAGTATTTTAACAGTAACTTGCATAAATAGCTTAGCGAGTAAAAGATTAGAATAAATAAAAAATAAATCACCAACTGAGGTTCCCACGAGGGAAAAATTCCCGGCAATTCTAGAAGAATATTTTTTCAATAATTACGAATATTATAAATATTATGCGTTTGTGCTGATCTTAGTCACTTTATGAGCCAATTTGATGATATCTGTCCGCCAACCTGGAGCGCTATCTAGCTGACTATGAACAAAGATCGTAATTTGGTACGAATTATTATTCTAATATAATTAAGTGTATCGAAATTGCTTCTGATCGGTTCATTATTTCATCTATTCCCCATACCAATGTCTCCACCTAATAGGTGTTTAACGTTCATAAACATCTTAAATATATAACATTCACTCCGTGAAAGAACGTTCAAGAATTTTTCTTGGGATTTCGGATTTTGTTAATACCTATTAAAAGAAAAATAAAATTGAAGGGATAGAAATTTGTCAAAAATGTATTGTAAAACTGCAATTGCATTAGGAGAGCGTTTTTAAATAAACAATTTACTTCTGCATTATTTCCTTTAAAGAGGTCTCATTTGGCCTTCATTAGAACCATAAATTATTAAAATCCGTCTGTATCGCAAAGAGATATTAATAATTACAATAACGTACTTTGTCGAATTTTTTAACTTTTATAAAAATTAAAATCGTGAATAAATTCGCAATTTTCTTGAAATTTGAAAAAAATAATAATGAGAAAGTTTGAATGGCTCCATTGGTTATATGCGTACCAAATATAATGGCCTTTAATGAAATTTTAAATTTACAAAATTTTATATAAGAAAATATAAATTTTCATACCAAATTTCATATCGGTTCAAAATTAACCATAGCTCTTTTATAAATCCCGTTTGCGAAAATCAATTTAACGTGCATAAGTCCGTATAAATATCATTATTAGTAGTATAATTGGCGAAAAAAAATTTTCAAGTATATATATATATATATATATAATAAGCCCGAAGCATAATGGTTTTAAATAATCTTATGAGATATACGAATCGTTTTACAAAAGATAATTGTTTTAAATTTAAAAAATACATCGATCACTGTTTCCTCGAGACTTATTTAAAAATATTCAAAACACATTCGTTCATAGGATGTAGTATTTTTTTAAAGCCGTAAATAAATGTTCAAGAGAAATATTGGATATTGAAATATTTTTATTGAGTCAATATATATTTTTATTTTTTTTTTATTTTTTCAAATAACAATTGCAGTTATCTACTAAAGCATTGCTTAATATTTTTCCTTGTCCTAAATAGATATAGTATGTATACTCTTATTTTCGCAAATAGTTTAATAGCTATATCCCTATTGTACCAATAAATTTATATATGTACTTCCATATACGTTTCATATAAAAAATAATAGATTTTTGGTGGAAGTCTATTGTCAGCTTTTTTTTTTTTTTTTTGAAATCATGGTCGTTTTGCAGAAATGACAAGTTAGATCACAATTAGAATCTGGTAACTATAGTAGGATATCATATGTTCGGTCTTAACCGTCTAAAATTTTCTTAATTGTTTTTACTTACGTTTTAAGAAAAAACTAGTAAGAAAGACAACGTCGGTCAAGACCATATGATACCCTAAACCTTTATGTATGTTCAATAGAATTCGGGAAGGGCCTTATATTGAACCTGTGGATAATTATGGACCGATACTTGTATAAAGCGTGGTGTTTGTTTCTATATGATGTTATTTATTTACTTTAAGGTGATTCCCAGAAGTCTGGCTTATATGGAACCTATGGTCAATTATGGACTGAAAAAATACTCAAAAAAGTAAATGTTTCCATCTTAGAAATATCCGTGAAGTCTGAAATCACATACTCTCAAAGAACAGAGTTTGAAAAAGAGTAGTTCAAAGGTTAGTATCTGAAATTTCAAGGCAATTATTATTCCAAAAAGTATGATTTTTTTATTTATACTACTCAAATATTTGAAGAAAATTGCTATATATTTCTTTGTCTAATGAAATTGGGAGTTATTACATCTTTATTTCAACAACTATGATAATAATTCGAGAGCTAGAAAAACTATTAAATCAATTGTCTGAACAAATGTAATCAGAATTATTACTTACATTATAGAATAATTTTACATATACTAAGAGGGAATAATGTGCAATTACATGTAAATGTGTTGATCGAAATATATACCAGGTTTATATGCATGCCAATTTGGGTGATCGACACGTTTTTCTAACCGGTTTTTAAACCGGTTTTAAAACTGGCTTCCTCGGTTTAAATACTGTCGATTTTTTCAAAAGGTTAATTTTTCTAATGTCGAATAAACCGAGTTTTTTTTTAACTCAAAAAATCGGTTTTAAAAATGACATTATATTTCAAAAAACATACATACATATGTACTAAATACTAATATTTGAGTGAGATTTTAGGAAAAATTTGTTGACTGATGAATATTCATAAAGTTAATTTTTGTTATGTTTTATAAATAGAGTTTAACTTGAAAGTTTAAAGTTCCGTAAGTTTAAAGAAATATTAAAGTAATAATTATCTTGAATGAAATATACATACCAATGGAATTAGTTTTTTCTCTTATAATACCTGTAACATTCTTACAAACAATTGAAATATTTTAAGGTTTTAATTAATTCAGTATTTTTAATAATAATTTAGTTCGCTTTTTGAGAGTTGTATTTGATTTGTATTTGTAAAATCGGTTTCGAAAAAATTGAGACACACTGTTTCAATATTGTGCCATAGTTTCTGTATATATTATTTAAAACTCATTCCCATTTCATACCATAATTAAAATTTGTTTCTTATTATAATTATATTTAATAAATTTTAACTTCAATATCATAAGATTTATTGAGTTTTTTAAGGAAATATAGGCTTTTGATGAAAATATTTACTAATGAAAAAAACCCGTTTAACCGGTTTTTTCCGAATTACAACAACAATAACCGGTTTTTTCAAAATTTCAACTAATCGAACTAGTCGAAAACCGGTTTCTCCAAAAAGTCAAATAATCGATCACCCTAGTGCCTATGAAAAGCTTACATTGAAAACTATAGTGGTAACAGTAGTATGTATTAGTGATGGTAGTAGTCGCCATCGTAGTTTGCCGTTACATGACCTCATATCCAAACATAAACACTAACACATAAATATTTTGAAAATAACTGACTGCATTCGTCAACCAAACATGTTTAAAATACACGGTCACCGAATCTGTGCTTTATTTATGAGTATGTATGTATATACAGTGGCGGACAAAATTACAGAACGGATTAGCATTTATTAAAATGGAACAACGATGGAAAAATCGTTTCGATTTCAATTCTTTTTATGCACTTATTTTCACTTGATTCAAAATTCCTTAAAACAAAGCAAACAGAGTTTCTTTATTTAAACAAAAAAATTTCAAAGAAATAAGGTAAGTGTACCCAAGTTCGGCATGTACCAGAAGTCGGCAATTTTTAATTTAGACATAAATAAGAATCGCAACTATATATTAATATTAATAATTATAACTATAATAGATTATAACTATAATGATAAAATTACGCTAAGATGAATACTTTTGCAGCGTTTATAACAATGATCCGCAAAAAAAAAATTAATTGCGAGAACTACAAATGAAAAATTTTGCCTCTGTAGTGCAAAGTAATAGAAAAAAAATGATGTAAATCAAAATCATTTGTCGATATTTGATAACCAATAAAGTAAAGTTCAATTTTCAAAGTCTACCAAAAGTTATAAGCCACCTCTACCCTACTTGCGCGAGCCTACTACTAACGCTCTAGTGATCAAGTTGTCCCAACTTGTAGGCAATGGAAATTTCTACGTAGTTTCTCTACGAATAGGTAATATTTTTGAAGCAAAAGTTCAGACATTTTTAGAAAAAAACTACAGAATTATAGTTAACTGTTTTTGATAGTGAAAAAAGAAATTACTGTACATATCAACTAAAAAGCGCAAAAGACTTAATGATAATCATTAAAGGTATTGACAGCTCTGTACCAGTTGGTGAGATTAAAGAAGCTTTTGAATCTGAAGACTAAAATAAAAATAAAAATAAGGTACCTTAACCACTTTTTTGAGTTGAAAAATATTATAACTCTTCCCAACTGAAGAAAAAAGAGTGATACACATCCTACATACGGTTTAAGATACTTTTTATATCATAAGATAGCAGTGGAAGAACCAATTAAAAGTAAAAGTCCAACACAGTCTTAAATTGTCAGGAACATGGAAACACTAAATCCTTTTGCAAATTGCCATCGGTTTGTGTTAGATGTGGAGATATCCATAAAAGTCTGGAATGCCCCTATTCAAAAACATCGGGGCCAGAAATTGTAGCAGTTGTGGCCAGAATCACACTTAAAAATACCGTGGTTGCACAGTGTTTATTCAAATTAAAGAAACTTCAAAGGCTCAGTATAAGGATTCTAATTTACCTAACCTTCCAAGCAGACTTACTTCTATTGCATAACATAAAAATAACATGAACACAAATCATTGCAATTGTCGTATGTTCATACGGTTAAAGATGGTTCCACTACTCAAATGAAATTAAACGTAGAAGGAAATGCATAATTTCCAAGTATATTCAATAAGGGTTTCAGTGATTCCCAAACAAACCAAAATAATAATAATAATAATAATAATAATAATAATAACAATAATAAAAATAATGAAAATAATAGTCCATTATTTTCATATTCTCACGCATTAAAAGAAAGTTCTGCAAATCCCAATATAAATTCTCAAAGCCCTTTTGAGAAGCTAATTGAAATCATGAATATTTTTATGTCGAACATGCATAATACGTTACAATAATTAATTCAAATTCAAAGCATGCTCATGCAGATTCTGGCATCTGAAACTCACTTTACTAAAAACAATTGTTTCAGGAAAAATTGCTATTACACTTATAACACAAAGCGGCCTAACTGTAGGCCATGCGGATATACAGCAGCATTCGTTCGTAAAGATATAAAGCATTCTCCAATGCCAGATTACAGAACGGATCACATTCAGACCACTTCAATAAATATTTTAGACAACAATAAAACAACATTAATCAAATCAGTTTCTTGATTATATGGCAACTTTATGTCCAAGATTTATAGTGGCAGAGGACTATAATACAAAATACACCTTTCGGTGCTCTCGCCTAACAACTCCCAGAGGTAGGCAATTACATATGTGTAGCAATATCATCTAACAAACTAGATTCCACATCTAGTAGAAAACATACTTACTGGCCTACAGACCTCTTTAAGATTCCCGATCTTATCGACTTTGCTGTAATAAGAAATATAAAACGTGAATGCATATCAGTGATTCCTTCATTTGATATTTCTTTAGACTATACACCAACGATGCTTTCATTATATAACTTTTTAAATAATAAAACAAATTGCTTTAAGTACAGAATGTACATTATGATTACACACTTGCCTCCAAACATTACTTTAAAAAGTGAACATGAGACCCAAATGGCAGTTGATATCTTAACCGATATTCTTACTAATGCCGCTATAGTTTCTACACCTACAGATTTCTCGAAAAAGAAAAAAATATATGAAATGCGTTAATATATTGAAGATTTTATAAGGGAAAAAATAAATCATATGCGCCAATGGCAGGAGTTCAGATTTCCTGGCCTTAAACTTCAACTCATTCAGTGCCGAAGAAGTTCAAGAGTAGTTTTGAAAAGCCAAAAAGAATCCGAATTTAAGAACTATCTACAAAACTTTGACTCTAATAAGAAAACAGGTTACATCCTATGGACTTCAAAACGGTCAATGGACACAAAATAATAATGAAAAAGTCGAGGCATTCAGTGCTCACTAAGGGACTGTTTTCATTCTAAATAGCTCGAACTCTTGCGTTTTTACTCCTGTTATCAGTGAAATGGTACCCCATACATTAAAATTCTAATGGATTTTGTAATGATACAAAAACCCAGAAAAGATGTCAGCCAAGTAACGTTATATCTCCAATTAGTTTCCTCTCAATTTTATAAAAATTATTTGAAAAAATGCTTCTCGAGAAGCTTTTACTATTCTTCGATAATAACTGCAGTATACTTAACAATCAATTTGGTTTCAGAAGGAAACATATCACTATCGAACAAGTGCATCGAATTACTAATTTTATAAGAAAATGTTTCGAGAGCAAGCAATATTTCTCTACACTGTTTATTGACATCTCTCAAGCTTTTGTTAAAATCTGGCACAATGGTTTAATACATAAAATTATTTCGCTACTACGAGAGAGTTTTCATAAGCTATTGAAAAACTATATAATACTATTTATTATATATATCTTTTCAGATAAGATCGAATGACGTAATCTCTTCGCGTAAACAAACATCCACTGGTGCTTCACAAGGAAATAATTTAGGTCCGCTCTTATATATACTATACACATTAGATATGCCCATAGCCCAATACTTCAACTTTTGTGGACGATAACGCTTTTGTAAGCATACATGAAAAGCCTGTGATTGCATCAAAATAACTTCAGTCTCATATAAATGTGTTGGAAAATGACTGCACAAATGGAAAATTAAGGTAAATGCTACGAAATGTGTTCACATCACATTCACTTTACGAAGAGAAAATTGTCCTCCTGTTCAGATAAATAATGTCAAAAAAAAAAAAAAAATCTTGAACAGAGTATAGCAAAATATCAAGTCCCATAAATTAAAATAAAATATACTCAAATGCATTGGTTAATTGGCCCACGGTCATCTCTAGACCTGGACTAAAAGTTTCTCTTCTATAAGGCAGCAATAAAACCAATATGATTATATGACATTCAGATCTGCCTCTTCTTCAAATATCGAAAAATTGCAGTCGAAACTCTTGATAATAATAACAGAAGCTCCATGGTAATCAGGAATAATAACCTCCATAAGGATCTCTATATTGTCACAATTTGAGAGAAGATATAATGCTGCAACATAATTTATATGGTAAAACTAAGAAGGATGGAGATACTATATAGATAGATAAATATACTAATGTAGGTATTTTGTTAACCAAATAGTAGGTTTTCATTTCTGGATAAATTTGGGGTATTTTTTATATTTGACGGACCGGGTATTTTATTTTATATGATACTGGACTTAGATATGTATATTAAAGAAAAGTGTGCATTCTATATATATATATATATATATATATATATATATATATATATATATATGTATATATATAAATCGGCTAAATAGTGGTACAGTTATTACAAATTCCTCCAACCATTAATGTGTCTTGGACAACTTGTGTGAGGAATGTACAAAAAATAGTTTGAAATATTTGGATAAAATATCATTTAAATTTCATTTATATCCAGCAAAAACTTTGCTTTCTGGTAAGCTAGCAGGTATATCGGGAAACAAAAATAAACTACTTATTTTTTGCCTGAATAACTAGTTATTTTTGTTCGACTTGTCCACAAATTCACGTAGTTAGGGGTACTCAAAAATATGTACCTAAACGAAAACAAAAATAAAAAAAGCAAACAAATTTTGCCGTCAGTGAGACTCGAACTTGGACGCACACTAACCATTCGTTTTTACTAATGTCTTACTCAGTACACCATCTCGCACATAGCATCTTAAGCGACAAAAACTCTATTTAGTTCAAAATATCTTTTTAGACATTTTGTTATAAAAAACTAACAGCTTCAGAATGGGGTTGAACCAACAACCTTCTGGTTGTTAATCCGGCGCTCTAGCCAACTCATCCACGTGATTGAAGTATTACTGTACTATTATACTACTGAGTACTTATTAATGTAATACAGAGTAGGCAAATAATATTAACGCCTCATTACCAAGAAACTACTTTAATAAGTAGTTGTTATTACCGAAAACCAAAAAATTTTTGCTGGGTAGTTATTTAAATGCAAATTTTTATTTAATAGGTTTAACTTTTTAATTTACATTCATATATTTAAGAAATCTATAAGCAGAAAAGGGGTCCTTAGGTGCATGTCTTATATGGATGATAGCGCCCATACTGAACCAATTCTTTTTATATTTTGCAATAAGAATATTGTGCACATAAAACACTAAAAATTAATTTATTTTTTTCGATATCAATATAAAAAAAAAACACTTAAGTCCGTATTTCGGGAGGATTTTTGTATGGGTGCTATATGAAATAATGAACCGATTTGAATGAAAATCACTATTATGAATTTGCTTAAGTTATCTTAAACACTTTAACGATGGATAAACGAACGGGCGTTGGCTTAAAAAAAAAAACAAAATATAAAGTAAGCTATTTTAATTGGATCGCACTTCTTATTTTAGAGGCTGCCGACTTTAGAAACAAAAACTCTCATAATTTACTATAGCCGGCATAGACTACAGGCAAACTAGATTTTTTCAACGAATCCTAAAGTCGTTATCAGCTTTTTATTCTTATTTCTATTTAACAAACCAAAATGTGCTTTAGTTTTGTCTCGCATAAAACATGTATAGAGCAAGTGTAGCGGTAATTATCATTCTTACCTTAAAGTTGTCTGCTTAAGAATGAGAACAGTTTTTGAATCACAAGTTGATACTGCACTTCAGTAAAGGATGTTGTTTCAGTTTACTTAGATATTTGCTAAGCATTTACTGCGAAATTTGTCATATTAATATATTACAAATAGTAGTCGGCATGCATTTTCCAATGGTCGGTATGTCATGATCCAATAGCCGGAATGTAATTTTTATTAAGGAAATAGAAAAACACTGCATAGAAATTTACATTTAAAAATTTATAGTCTATACCTATTATTTTATAAGTTGGGTATATTCTAAAATCTTTTATTGTGGAAAATTAGTGAATACACTTTAGAGTGTCCCGATTAACTATCTTTTTTTACAAACGATGTAGAAACACAACTTAAGCGACGCGAATCGATAAGCTCACTGCAGAAAAATATTAAATACTTTTAGAAATTAATCTTCAGTTCCCTACCAGCGACTGAAAATCATGAGTCAGGTACATCTTAACCAAAGAAGGATTTAGAGAAGGATTTGTCTCAAAAAGTTCCTAATTTGGAGATGTTATGAAAAAACTAATTTCAAAATTTTCTCTACGTCCAATGTTGCGTACACATTGTCTTTACATTTTAGTTTAAAAATCTTTCAATATGGAATTAGTTTCGAAAATTTAAAAAAAAAGACAACAAAATGTATTTAAGACTTCGAAAAACATATTAGAAAAGTAAAATATATTAAAATTAGGTAAAATAATTTTCAATATTTCATTAGCAAAAGGAGAAAATATATAAAATTTTGTTACTATTTTGCAAAAAAAAAAAAAAAAAAAAAATATATATATATAGCACATTTTTGCGTATCCAGCTCAAAATTAAGAATATTTGAGGTCAATCTTGAGAAAAAAATGCGAACATTTTTGCCAAATGTACATATACAATACAATTTTTAATGTTTTGGCTTACTTCTGTAAATGTCTCAATCACTTAAAAAAAGAAATTTCTTTGGTCATAAAACAATTTTCAGGCAATTATATGAGTTTTTAGTCGTAGTTTCTTCTGTATGTGGAAGAGTGGCATCTTTGGGATATGGTTAGATATAAAATGTTTTTTTATTCTATTTATTTTATCAATTGGTCTGATATAATGATCGGCAAAAAACCCTAGACCATAACAACCTCCTACATGTTTCTTAGTATCACTAGTGAAACATGTATTTAATCCTTTTCGTTCTGGTGGGCTTATTAATTTTAATCCAGCAACTCTAACTACACCATGGTTCAATGGAAGCCCGTACGTTTCTCCCTTGAAATTTAATATGAAAAGTTCTGATGAATTAAAGTTAGTATCTTGACAAAACGGGAAAACGTTCTAATGTACCAAAAGACATTGAGAAACACGGGGAGATATTTTTTCGTCTGCCTTTGTTTTGCCGGTGACTATATAGAACCAATTTCTAAAGTAAATAGAATAACGAAACGTTTTACGTCTAACCATGGCTTAAAAAATGCCCTTTTTGCACATATGGAAATGGAAATGCCCGTCAAATGGGGGTATCAACATAGCAACCACCGTTAAAACTCATATAATTATCGGTTTTTCAAATTTAAGTGTCCCTATGGTACGAATATGTGTAAAAGTTAAAAAAATAGATCTATGGTACAAAATATTAGTAAATTTATATTTATCAAAGTTTTTAGTTTAAATGAAGAAACTCAATACTTTTGTTTTGTTTGGAGTCTAGTGAAAGTAAATTACCAAAAATAGTTGAAATCAAAACGATTTTCCCATAGTTATTTGTCTATATTTGAATACGTCCTAATCCGTTCTTTAGTTATGTCTGCCACTGTATATACATATGTATAAGTCCCGGATGGCAAACAAGGTAAAATTGTACTTTTTTGGTTCATTTTTATATCTGTTGGTACCGTGGTACTACCACGACTTATTTGGTACAATTTGATATGATCTTATTTATATATTTTTCTATTTAAATAACGATATATATATATTTTATAACCTGCACCACCATAGAAGGTTGGCGTATTATGTGTTTGTGCAGAAGTTGTAACGCACAGAAAAAATCTTCGGACACCCACCTTAAAGTATATCGCTTAACTCAGAATCACTTTCTGAACCGATTTAATGATACCCGCCCATCCATCTGGTCGGCTGGCAGGCTATCTGATTGAATCTCTTTGTAAAGCTTTTGCGCAAAGTACAGGTTGCAATTTTTAAGATAATTTGATGGAAGTTGGTACATATGATTTTTCTACACATGGACGAAGCTATGATCGGGTCATTATTTCACCTAGCCACCTTACTTGGAATAAAGTTTTAACATCCATAAATGACTTAAGAATATGAATATTTTAATAAAATTTGCTACAAATAAGTTTTTTATAAGTATAAATCCGCTTGCTGAATTTCATGACATAAATCCCACAGAAATGTTAGTGTTATGCCAATGTTTAATACAAATATGTCTTATTTATTTACTTATTTATTTATTTATTATAAATGCAGTACAACAAAAATTATCTTATTTAATAGTACTAGATAGATGTATAGTTAAGAAAAACACATAAAAGTTATAAAAATTTATAAAAATAAAAAACGAAATAAAAGCAGTTACAATTAAAAATAAAAATGAATAGAATAATGTTGTTCATAATTACTTTGAAAATTTAGAGATAATTAAGTAGAAAATACAGTGCGAAATTTTGTGTGGATCGGCCCATAATTGACCACAGGAGCCATATATGGCCTACTTCCGGGAATTAACCTTTCCATTTTACCAAATAGCTCGCCACTTCAAGAATAAGAGTGTTATAATAAATGCGATGTATAACCATAAATGTTTCGGAAAATAATGTTTTGGTGGTATGTAGATAGTTGTATATATTTTTCAACAACTAATATTATTTTAGTTTTATTTATAATATATTAATATGCCCGTTAAATGGCCTTTCAAGGTCAATAAATATATATTATAGAAGTAAAATTTCTTCCGACTCTAACCGGAAAAACTTAAAATTTAGACTTTAAGTATATTTTTGAGAAATATTGTTAATATTTGAACCAAAATACAATTTAAACGAGTGAAAGTATTCTGGCACAATACAGAAAATTTTGATTTAAAATTGGGGAAAAAACTCACACTTTTTCGTATTACCCAAATACCCAGTCCGAGGAAATCTTGTTTAAAAACTTGGAATTTTTTTCACTAAAATGATCACCCATCCGTCGTAAAAGGCATGGTTCACAAAATATTTTTTGTATATTTAACCAGCATATGAAGGTATTTAGCCAATATATTCTTTTGTTTACTTCGGCTATGACTTTGAAGATAGAGCTTGTGGGAAATTGTTGCCCAAAGCGCCGCCGAATTACGTTAAGATTTCTTTTGAAGCCATTACAAAAAAATATGCTTTACAAAAAAATATTTTAGAAGTGAAAGAATATTACCACCTTTTTGGAAAATAACCCCAAAAATGTGATACTTTTTTAAGCGTCAACTTCAGATTAATATCGGATAGATAAGATATTTATATGATTCTTGCAGCAATATTTTTTAGAATTTTATTTAAAATTCAAATTAAGCCCCCCTCAAGCTTACAAAAACGAGGCCAAAAACAGAAAGCAAAATTTGTTTCGACCTAAATAGCTCTTAAATTAAAAGAGGTAACCTACTTATGTTAGCTTATATTTCTAGAGATTTACAACGACTATCTATATGCATTTAATAAAGTGCTCCATACGATGAGGAGGAAAAAAGTATCGCTGATGAAAAATAGGCTAATTAATTTTTTTCCAGACAAATCTAGAGTAATTTTATGAATTGTGATATCCCAGATTTGTTCGCGAAAAATATTATTAAAATAAATGAAAGAATTGTTATTAATTCCAGTTGAACTCAACAAATTTGTTGCCGCAATTTTAAAATTGCAGGTAATATTTTTACTAAAACTAATTGAAAAAAAAAAAAAAAAAAATATGTTTATAATTTATTAAATTTCTATGAAAATGTTTGTAATTGAAATAAATAGACAAAATTGATACTATGTGGTCGAAAAAGTACTTTTATAGTTGGAACAATATAAAATATGTCATTTTCCATCCCTGATATAAGTGTTTGTAGCTATGCGATTTTGCCAAACCCGTTTGTAGGCATCTTTTAATTTTTTTCTTTTTTTGGGTTGCAAATAGCCAGACTACAAAAACCATCTTTGTCTGTTGTTGCATTGATTATGGCCCAAAAACTTAAGTGGAAGTTTAAGCTTTATGCAAAATGTGCGTATACAAAAGTCATTGTATGCTTCTATATGTATAAGTATGTGTATGTGTTTGTATATCTGTACGTCACAAAGTTCGCATGTCAGTTTGTTGTGATGGCAATTTATCGCTTTATCATTATCATGTTCTCATAATTTGTATGGAGGAACAAGTCTACTTAAGTTTCGTCTTGGTTAACAATCAAATGTGAAACTCTTAATTTATGTACGGTTTTTTGTCATTATGATGGTGTTAATTTGAAAATCAAACAACAGGAGATTTCAAGTTTAAACCGGCTAAAAAGGATTTTTAATCGAAAATCTTGCCAACGAATGAGATTTAGTTTAATGTACATATTGGTTAGGTATTTATTTCTTACATGTAACACGACTTCCTTAATAGGTGGAATGTGTTGGTAAAATAGTTCGGTCTTAGGTATGAAATTTTTTAATTTTACAAATACTACATATATCATCCTGAATAAGAGATAAAGATTTTGTTATTAGAATATTGGATTTGATGATATCTTGGATAATTATAAAGTTCACGGTAATTTTTAGACTTTATATGATAATTCTTATAACTCTTGATATGGTTAGCGTGAGAGGACCATTGTACACATGATTTATACCCCAAATAAAAAATAATATAAAATTCTCCACATATTAAGGCACATACATATTTAAATGATAAAAACCAAATTTAGGAAAGAAAAATTAATAATATCCATGTATAATAATATCTATGTAATATCTATGCATATTTTGAATGGAAATTAAGTATATAAATTCATTTTATATATTATTATGTTGTGTTTTAGATTTAGTGAAAAATCAATTACAAAACTTTTTTTTTTTTTGGTAGTCATGCAGAGTGTTGTGGTTTTGCAAAAAGAGAAAAAAAAAAAAAGTTACAAAATTTACATTTCAAATTAAAAATGCAACAAGAACTAATGGATTTCCATTCAAATGCCAATTCAACAATACCAACAAGAGAAACAAGAGCAACTTCTGCAGGAATAGAAGCAACTAAAAAAAGTTGAAGCATGTACATCAAATGCAATACCACTGCTGCACTTTCAAATTATTTACTTCAATTTAATCATTTCACCCTCAACCACCCAAAACAGTAAAAACTGTATTGAACACAGCAGCCAAAAACATTGAAACGAGTACAAAACAAAAGGTAGAAGTAGAAAAAACTTGTGGTAAACCAACTAAACAGCAGTATTTTCGATTAACGAAAAATTTAAAATGGGAAAATGAAAAATAAATTAAACCTATTTTTTATTTTTATAAATATTTTAAATAAATCAACGACAAAATTTTATCATTTAAATATTTTTGCAATTTTACAAGTTCAGTCAACATCATCGATATGATTACAAAAATAAATTTTTAATAATTTAAATCCTCGGATTGTAAAACAGGGAAACGAAACCTGATATATAGTTTCGTCTACGCGTTTTAAAAAGGGTTCTCTAATAATGACATGTCGATGTTGACATTTTCTAGCGACGAAGTTATTTTTTAAGTCGAATGATAATTGAGGGCCAAATTCAAGGAGACTGGTTCAGTAAATAATTAGTAGAAGTGCCGGATCGGTCGAAAACATTGTAACTAGGGTTCCTACTTTACGGAATTTTTCTGTTCCCGGGAAATAAAATATAAATTTTTTGGCTCCCGGGAATTTTGTAGAGTAATATAATTGAAGCTAAGAGAGTTAAAACTAAATATTAATACTGCGTTGAGTAAAGTTATTTCGGAGGAATGCTTTAAACAAAATTTCGCTTAAAAGATTTTATGTACTGTACGAACGAATGAAAATCTTATAGTTATTTGAAAAATATTCAAAAATTTAATCACACACACATATATATATATATATATATATCTATATATATATATATATATATATATATATTTTAACATGACTGGAAAGCAAAGATTTTTCTTAATATAACTGCTTAATTGTTTTGTCCGTTTAGAGGTATCACAGTTCAGAGTATTTTTAACATTTTGTTTATATTTTTTTTATACTATCCACCACCAATAGTGGTGAAAGATAGTATACTATGATTGTCGTTCACTGAGTAATACCAAGAAAAGAATCATTTGAGACCTCATATATATTCTCGGACCATATATAATTTCTGAGTTGACTAAGCAGTGTCCGTCTATCCGCCTATCTGTCTGTCCGACAGTTTGTTCTCCTTTGCAGCAAAATCCGATCAGTAGAAAAAGTTTGGAAAAAACTATGTTCGATTTCAAACAAAATTTGTCCAGAATATCTATCTATGTTCACTTTAAATTACTACCAAAAATTAGCAAAATCGGGCCAGTAGAAGTAAAGTTTTGATAAAGTGTGGGAAATGCAATTGTTAAAATAGTACCAGTCCCTCAGTACCATTTCCTACTGCACCGATTCTGCTGCAGAGAACAACAAACTCTCTGGGTGAATTTGAAAATGAAAATGTGAAAAGTGAAAAGCAGACGAAAAGACGGACTCAAAATGATTTTTTCTTGGTGTTACACACGGAACGATAAACTTTCACCACTAGTGATGGTGGACTTGATGATTATTAAAAGTAATATCTAATATTTGCTGCGTAAAATCTAGATACATTGTCTTGTAAGCATATTATGTATATCCATTTTCAATTTAAATAAGTTTCCTTTTTAAATAACAAATTGTGTCTTTAGTTTTCCATCATTTAAAAAATTCTCACGTTTCTCTAATATAGAACTTCTTCATAAATTATTTTACAAACCTCACATATTAATAAGAAAAATATCTGTTAAAATGAAGGTTAACAAACCCTTAAGGAACTATTCGAATGAATGAACTCACCCCCACTTTCATATATTTGTTCATTAATTGTATGAGTGTTTAATAAGTGCAGGAGTATTTGAATGCATCTGTTTTCATAAAAAAGGTAAGGAAAAATGTATGCATTATTATTGTTGTTCATATACAAATTTAAATTTGAAAATAAAGTCAAGTTGAATTCCTCCTAATTTTTACCGCAATCGGTAATCAACGAAGCGTAAAATGGCAACAGGTTATTCAGCATCATGATAATTTCCATTTTCTTGACTCGTCACACAGTGCTTTGTTCCCATATAAGGAACTGGTAAAAATAGAGAAATTATTGTAGAAACGTAAAATTTGATGGTCCAATTGTCTCATGGTAAAATTGAAAAAAAAAATCAAATTTTCAACTAAATCAGGTCAAGATATGCCCACTTCCTATACAAATTTTGTGCACAAAAGGCCTGTACTTTTATAAACTTTGATGATATTTTAGAGTTAATCTGATGAATTTTAGCACATATGATTATTTTGATACAAGGGCCAAGCCTACTAAAACTGGTTGTTATTGGTCCACTATTTTACCTAGCTCCTATACAAATGTTTTTCGGAATAAAGTTTTAATGCTTATAAATGTCTTAAATATATAATAATTTTAGTGAAACTCGTCATATAAAAGTTATGAGGCATAAATTAGTGCGAAATATTTTAAGAAGATCGGTCCATAATTGGTAATACCTTTCATAAAACCCCACTTCCAAAAACAATTTTGACGTGCATAAATCCCACATAAATGTAAGTATCGAAATAATATTTGACAAAAATAACTCTCATAAAAATAGAAAGCTCTATGATCATAGCCTCCATATAAGACCCACTTCCGAAAACCACTTTGACGTGCAAATATCTCATATAAATATTAGTATCGAAATGATAATTTGACACTAACAAGTTTTATTTGTGTATAAATCGCCCTCCCAAATTTAGCAATATTCAGTATAAATTTACCTTAGTTTCTTTGTAAAACCCTTTCTGAAAATTTTACGCATATAAATCGCCCTCCCAAATTTAGCAAGATTCGGTATAAATTTACCTTAGTTTCCTTATAAAACCCACTCTGAAAATTTTTCGCATATACATACATATATGGTCGGGCTTGTTCGACTATAGCTTTCTTACTGGTGTTAACTAAACCATAAGTTTTTACAAAAAGTATTG
Source organism: Protocalliphora azurea (assembly GCA_932274085.1). Taxonomy (NCBI): domain Eukaryota; kingdom Metazoa; phylum Arthropoda; class Insecta; order Diptera; family Calliphoridae; genus Protocalliphora; species Protocalliphora azurea. Next base: position 81,915,818 of record OW026520.1, read on the forward strand.
GTATCGTTGAAAAGAGAATGATTTCAGCATCTTAAAAATGTAAAAAAGTTATGTCGCACGTTTGAAAAATCGAAATAAAATGTAAAAATATACTAATTTTTTTATTTCTATAGTGTTTAGTTTGGCAGTAAATAATTTACTAAACCGATTTACCGGTGTCCGTCAGTCTGACCGTCCAATCATTATTAATGTAAACGTTCTGAAAAGGAAATACATTTTTAATGTTTCTAATAAGGTGAAAATTATGATACCTATTTTTTTGACTATCGGCCCAAATTAGCGTCCACATTAGGCTCTCCATTAGAAATCGTTTTTGGAAAATTATACGTGCATATATTTTATATACATGCTAGTATCGAGATCAAATTTGGTTGTAAGTTATATCAACTCGTTGCACTATAGAAAACTCTTGTAAAAATCTTTTGTTGCGACTTCTAAGAGTGATAATTATAAAAATTTAAATTATCATTGACACGATATTAGTGTTTTAGTTGTTTTTATCCTTATTAGATTTAACCTTATTAGATAGTCTAAAATTAAAATTCAATGTTGAAGATTGCAACACTTCTGAAAAATTAAATTGTTTATGTTTCATATCCTGGTTTATACTATTCAAATGGGGAAACTGTTTAACTTTTGGTCATACTAAAGATATTGGTCTATTTTTATTTTTGAGGAATACAAATTTTGGTATTTACGCGAATGTAAGAACTTAAGATTTGTGGTCAAAACTTTGAGGTAAAATTTTTTCAGACCAATAATAAAAATAGAAGGTAATCCGTTTTTTTTTTTAATTTTGTTATGGTCAATTAAATTTATCAATTTTTTAATAAGAAAAACAAAAGTTTCGAGGGAACTTAAAAAGGAAATACTTAATATTTATACATAATACAAAAAAAAAAAAAAAAGAAAACTTTAAAATAATATTTTTAAAAATGGAATTTGGTAATTCTTTTTCTAAAAACATTAAACATTAATGTGGACATTTTTTGCACAAATAAGTTTGAATTTAGCGCCCTCTATTGTTGACAATCGGAGGAAACATAAACTTAAACATATCTAATTTGGCTTTTAAAAAATGTCAAAAAATTTATTAATATTTATGGTATAACTTTATTTTTGACTTTTGCTTGTGAGACAAAGCACTGTGCATCGCCTGTCTTTTTTTGTGTTTTGTAGCTGTGTAGCTACCACTAATTGTATCTAGAGTATAAAGGGCGCGAGCTGTATACAAAAGACTGTGGGAATTTTTCAATTGTTCAGGTACTCCTCGTCATATTCGAAGTTAATAATTGCTTTCCAAGTGTATGCAGTAGGTAGATGAAAGAGTCTTTTGATGGCTTCTTTAATTTTCTTTTCAATATGAATTGTCGTTGTCGTTGCCGTTTTCTTGCCACATTATTGGCAGCATGTGAGTGTATATGTTTGTATGAGTTTAGTTAGGGTGTGAAATTGTGGTTTGAATATATTTTATTTTTCATATTCTTGTAGATCTTTTATTTATTTCTTTATTATACAACAACATCTTCACGTATAAATTCATAGATACTGACATAAAAGAAATTAATAGCAACAAAAAAGATGAGGAAGATATGAATACAAGTGCATTCTTGTTTTTATGATAAATTATTTTTAATGTTTTATTGTTGCGTTTTAATTTTTTTGTCTTGCCAATGCTATTGTTGTTGCTTTATGCAGTATTTGAGAGTTTGTGTAATAAGAAATTAACAAAATATTGTGTTCCAAGGCGGAAATATACTTGTTATAATTTATCTTATTAATACTTTTATTCTTTTATTGCAGCTTTATGTTAAAAATATGTACAGTGATGAACACATATCTAGTAATAGGCATGGTGGTAGATATATGTTTGATTTGGAGAAATTAAATAATAATAAAATTAATAAATAATGAATGTTATAATAGAATATATTTTTTGTTGAATTGATCAATGCCATATCTGCCAAGTTAAGTATAAAGTCCATAAACAATTTATTATTCTACTTAGGTGGCGAGAGTTACTCATAATAAAATTTCAAAAATCACATCTTAGGGGGGGTTTACACTGTGTTACTTTGTATTAATATAAAATTTAAATACAATACATGTAAAATGTATTGTAGTGTAAATACCTTCAATATTTTGTATTATGAGATCATGACAACTTTTAAAAAGTTGTTGCATATCGTAATTAGGGTTTGGGGTCCGGGAATTCCCAGGCGGTAAACTTCGGGATTTCCCGTTGAAATACTCTCGGGAATTTGTAGTTTTGTAATCCTATAGCAAACATTTTGCTATTTTTAACACCTTATATCAATTAAAGATTAACGTTACTCCAAGCATGGTACTTTCAAGAGTTTAACGCATATAATACTACTAGAACATTATATGAGAGGAATGTTAATGTTGCATGAATTAGGTTTTTGACTATTGAATTAGATTTTTTTCTCTCAGTTAATTTTATAAATTATAAATTTATTATTTAATATTAATGTGGAAATTAATATTAAATAATGGCCTGATTCAGTACGACAATCAACTTGCTTGAAAATAAAATTTGTATGAAAATTACTCATTTTTTCAAATGTTTTTTGAGTCGTTTTCATACAAATTATATTTTCAAACAAGTTGATTGTCGTACTGAATCAGGCCATAAGTTGAACTTCGAAAATACTCACTATTATAAAAAATTACTTGGTTGAGAGATTTTTCATTCTAACACAACATATTCTTTGAAACTGCATCTCTTATCCAAGTAATGGATCTGTAAATGTTAGTTGTAAGTGTTAAAACCTCAAAATACTTATAAAAAAAAACTAGTCTCATATTATATTCAAACGTATATGAGATTATTTTCATCAGATTTCTGAACACTATGATTGGTCCGAAAAAAATTGTTGCGAACCAATTTTTAATATTTTCGAGATATATGTTTAATTTAGTAAGAGTTAGTTAAGAAAAAAAAGTAAATTAGAGAAATAAAGTGGAAAAAAACGGCAAGCTATAGATTATTGTATATTTTCAAAAAAATTTTAGGATAAAAAATACAATAACGTAAAAATCAATTAGACATAGTTTTTAGCATATGTTATAAAAGGTACTAATTTGAGTTGTATAAAATATTTAAGATTTTTTGATCTCAAAAATGGCATTATACTTTTATATTATTTCATCTTTCGTTAATCATTATGAATTATAATGTTTCGTTTTGTTTTATTTAATAAAAAAAAAACTAATTTTCTTTATAAGTAATCATGACCCTTATTTTCTTATAACTAAAGTTTTAAAAGATTCCCGGGAATCCCAGGAATTTCCGGAAAATATTTCATTTCCCGAGAAACGGGGAACCCCAAACTCTAGTCGTAATGCAAATCTCGGTAAACTCTTTTATTTGTAGTTTTGTTTTTATTTAATTTAGTTAAATTTTTCGCTCTTATTTTTTTAAAGAAAATAAAAAGTATGACAACTTATAATACTTTCCATAACACATTTTGTGATTGTGTATTATAGAAAAAGAAACTCTGATGTTAATAAGTATTATAGTGTAAAACCCCCTTAAAATGATGACATACTTGATCACAAATGAAAATATAAAATTAGAGCTTTTATATTATAAGTAATTTTTATCTGTGATTATATTAAATATAACCAGGGTGCTCGGTTTTGGACTCTTGAAAAGACCGGTTTTCAGTCATTTAAATTTTTTGAAAAGAAAATATTATTTTTTTAATTTTTTTCTGCAAAAGTAATAAATTGTGATGAGCATAATTTCAAAATTAAAATTATATATATATATGTTGTTGTTATTTGTTTGATTTAACTTATTTAATAAACTTTCTTTAAAATTTTATTCCTAATCCTGGTATTTAAAAATATATCTTTCCAAAATAAAATATATTTTGTGATTGAAATACTTATAAGAGAGCTCGAAAAAACTGGTGCATAAAATTATGAATATAGAAATTATATCAATAGAACCATCTATTGGTATATTTTTTATGAAAGAAAGTTTTGTATTTTAATTCATTTCTTATTGGTTTTAATAAAACCTTTAATCTTTTCTACAAAACTTTTCATGTGTATTAGGCAACTTTTTTGCTATAAAGGATACTATGTAAGCTTTTAGTATTCTTTAAATATATGTTGAATAAGGTTCAATACATTTTAGCTAATCTGAGTTTGAGGCAATTTGGTTGATGGGGCTCATTTGGTACATATACAGTATCATGATTAATAATAATAAATATATTTTATTTTTAATGTATACACAAACATACAGCAAACGTTATAAAGCAAAAATTTAAACATTTAAATTTTTTGTGTGCATTGAATAGTTCGATTTATTGCAACTATTTAAAGGGAATTGTCCAAGTTAAATAAGCTATCTGTTATTTTTATAATATTTAGCAAGTTGCATGGAACTTCTTATTTTAAGTAAGTTTTTTGAGTAAAATTCAATAAAGAGTTAAATAAAATGCTATTTGGAAAAGAAAACTGGTTAACTGACTTTGACCGGTATATATATATTCACTCGCGTTCAATTAACAAACTTTAGTACAATAATTCGGAATGAATTTGTTTTAACACCATCGTTTCGCCACAAAAATAAAAAACTGATGTATAGTATAGTTTAAATGAATGATGAAAGTATAGTTTAAATAAACTAAAGCGATAATATTTATTTTAAATAAAGCAATGTGGCTGTGAAAATTTTAATGTAACTTTAGCTTAACAATATACTATGGAAAACTTTAAGGGTTCTTTTATAAAAAACTCAATATTTATAATGAAAAAAAAAAAAAAAACATAAATTATGTTCACGATACCACACAGTTACTACCTATTTACAAAAATTATGTCCTATTTATATGTTGGCTCATAAACTCAGAGTTTTTTTTTTGCAAATACTCAACTCAAGAAAACAATTATGTATTGATTGGACATTGTTAGCTCTTTTAATCATTATAGAATTTTTGACAATAATTTATTGATCCAGCACCACTAATAAGTAAATCTATTTCTATATGCAATCTACCGTATAAAAAGTGAACTGATTATTTGCGAATAATTTTTATTAATAAACAATTGACGTACAAACGTAATAATTATAAATATCTTAAAAATATACTTAATCATCTAACATTTAAAGAAAAACTCTATGATTATTATGAAGTTTGATGAAAAATACAAACTTATCTTTTTCTTTTGTTGCAATTCTTTCAGATTTTTTTTTTTAAATTTTAGTAAAACATGTGTTTATGCAAATTTCTTTCCACTTTTCTATTGTTGAATTTTTAAGGCGGATTATTTTCATAATGCTAAACAATGTAATTAATTAAAATTTCAAAAGAGACTGACTTTATGTTTAACAAAGAGGAACAAAGTTTAAACACTAAAGCCGCCCAGTTGACCAAAAAGTTATAGACGATTTTGCCTTTGACGTTGTCTGCAGGAAATTTTATAATTTATCGTCCATATAATGTTATTGACGAAAAGTTAAATAACCTGCTTCAAGGACCATTGGCGACTATATGAGCGACAATGTCCTGAACCTATGATATTTCAACGTTATTGAAACAATTTCATGTTACAATTTATCTTGGAGTTATTGTCAAACAATTTTTATTTCAGAAAAATAACATATTGTTGGAGAAAATTTTAAAAATAGGACGTGTAAAAAATCAAGGAATGGAAATAGCGAAACAATTTTATTGCGCGTAGCAAAACCTTTACTTACTCGGTAAGTAAACATATTACATTGCCAAAAGGCCGTAACTACTTAAAATTCGGTTCGGAATTCGTGGACATCGTCATATAAAGGTGATGTTGTGAATTCCCATTAAAAAAGTACTTATTTTGATCGATCAAATAAGCAGTTAATCAAATACTACAAAACTACAAATACCACAAAACTACAAATTTGCTTAAAATTTATAAAAAAAAGTTGGCTCAACTTAGATTTGAACATGTGCAAAAACTTGATTTCATGTTTTATAGACTACTGTCTTACTCATTACGCCATGTATACGTTAAATTTGTGTACGTTGTTAATAGTTTTAACATGCCAAATAATTTCCTAAAAAATATGGGATTAATTTGGGGTTGGGTGTTACGCTTGTTATTTACTGGTAACTCCAACATTCAAAGAAATAAGAAAAATAACAACAACCCTTTTTCAGCTAATGAATCTATTAAGTAGTAGCCATTACCAAAGCCAAAAAAATTTTACTGGAATGTTAGTATTTATATAAAAAAGTTATATCCCGACCAAATGATAGCCAACAATATTAATTTTCGTCAATGTGATATCACAGGGAATATGCACAATGATATTCAGAAAGGATGTGCACTGAGTCTTGTGAGGTTTTAAAGTACACTTCAATAAATATTTACGTTTCTAGAATATTATTATCTTGATACTAACATTAATATGGGATAAATGAATTTTTATATGGGTCAATTATGGACCTGCATTTTGCATTGACATTTATGATAATCTTAAAAATTTATTTGAGCCGAATTTTATTAAAATATTTATATATTTTAGACATACCATTAACATCCAATTCCGGGAGAAGATTTATATTTTGGCTATGTCAAATGTGCGATCAAAAGCAATACGCTTTCTCCTTGTTAGAAAATATTTGATAAAAATATTGAAAAAAATAACGACCTCTACTCTGTTATGCAAACCGATTCAAAAACGGTAATAAGAGTAATTCTAGAAAGGAAAAAATGAGAAACATATATATATATATATATATATATATATATATATATATATATATTAATTTCCACGATCGTATAAATATATAGATCAGATAAAAAGTTATATTAATCTGAATTTGGAACTTTAAAAAATTTTATATGTTTTGGGTTTTTTTTCAAACTTATAAATTTTTTTTACTTATAAAAATTGTGTTTATTTTTAGCCCATGTAATTCTTTTAATGTTTCCAAAAGGAGTCTTAATGTAGATTGTTACAAGGTAAACTCGAGGGCGTCTGGCGCAACGGGCCTATACAAACTTTGTCAATTTTCCGCAATTTTTTAAATTTGTTTGTAAAGTTCTCATATCGCAAAGCTGTCATCAAATAAAAATTATGTTAATTAAATACCTCTTGGATAAACACACGAAAAGTATTTTCTGACGGACATCTCTTATAACGACAATGTGAACATTTGAACGAAAAGTCAATTTTTAAAACACGTTTTTACCGGGTTGGGATTTTGTGCATTTTGATACAAAATAGTGGGTATGTTTTTAAGTCCCTGATTTTAAGGCAAGTCAAATTTCTTCAAACCACGACCTGAAAAACTATAAATTAAAATTTTAAGTATATTTTTTAAAAATAATGTTAGTATTTCGACCTAAATAAAATTTAAATGGGTAGAGACATTCAAATGAACTTTTTGCACAATATATATAGATTTGCCTTAAAATGAAGAAATTGAAAATACACCCACAGTTTTGTACCAAAATTCCCTAGTTCTCAACCCGAAAAGAACGTGTTTTAAAAATTAACTTTTTTCACTCAAATGCTCATACTGACCACCCAACATTTGGAGGTATTTAATTAACATAATTTTTGTTTGAGTTCAGCTTTGCGATTTAGGAATTTTACGAACACATCCAAAAAAATTGTGGAAAATTGACAACAGTTTCCTCCACACGCATCTACATTAAGATTTAGTTCAAAAATATTAAAGAAAATTATATGATCCAGAACAAAGAATAAATTTTATAAGCACAAAAATGTCATATATTTTGAAAAAAAAACCAAAAGATATGAAATTTTTGTAAAGCTTCAACTTAAGATTAATATAACTTTTTACAGAATCTACAAATTTATATGATTCTTGCCGCAATATTATTTAGGATTTTGTAAGGAATATCTAATATTGAGCTCGCCAAGTTAAAAAACCTAAAAAACGAAATATCTCTTAAACTAAAAGAGATAACCATATTTTTTGCAGAGATTTATAATTATTATAAATCATATATGAATTTTTGGCGATGTTTTAAAAAAAATATATACGCGAGATGACCAACTTTGGTGGTCTACCCAGTACCCGATTGATTCGTTAGGAATCTGTGATCCTTCAAATCAGCTCGAAAACATCTCTTCTCTGCCAGGTGAATTTTTATTGAGATATTTCCAACGGTTTATAAGTCACAGAATTATTTAAAAAAAGCGTTTTGGAAGCACTGTACAACGTCGTGAACTATTTAGGGGACATTTGTTTGAAAAAGTCGTCTAAGATTTGTATGGGCTATCGTCAACATATCGTCAAGAATTTACTATGGGTCTTGTACGCGTCGTCTATGTTGTCTTGAAGACGTATATGTAAGTCAGCTGACTCATTCAGGCACTTTACGAATCTACTAACTGAGAGATTCAACAATATGTAAGTTGACCAAATGATCTTAGTCGACAATGTCTTTGACGATTTATGCGTCAGAATCTTGGATTTTGTCTTGAATATATGTGACAATATATAATGTTAGAGACAAAAAGGATGGCAACATCTTAAATGTGGTCTTCTATCAAAGAATAATAGCAAGATGATGAAAATCATAGGAATAAATATTGTCTTCTGTCAAACTTGAAAATGTCATTCTTCTGTAAGCGAGTCCGTCTTATATATCGTCGTCGGTCAACAGCATTTGTTGACAATATGAAAGATCATGTTTTGAATTTGGTCATCCGTAAATTATGTTTGAAGACAAAATAGAAGACAATGTCTTTATTGGCTTCTTAGATTAAATGCATTTTACGACAAGAAGAGTGGCAATGTCTTTAACGTGTTCTTTTATTTGATTCTATTGAAGACAAACAGTAAGACTTCGTCTCTCTATATTACAGTAAGAAGAACAATGCCTTAAACGCATTCTTCGATCATATACTTTCGAGCACAAGATGAGCGACAATGTAATGTTATAATTTATGTGGGATTTTTATATTATTAAATCCCTGCGATTTAAGCTTGATGGCTTTTAAATTAAACACAATTTATTTTGATTAATAAATTATAGTGTATATTTTATTAATTAAACTTCAAATTATTTTAAGTTTTAATATATTGGATGTCGCTGGTCAACTTTAATTTTTTACTCAACTTTTCAACTTTCACAACTTGAATTCTACTCAAAAACTACAACACTCAAACTTTTAACACTCCCTTTTATATTATTCTCCTACAGTACTCGCTACATTTCAAAGTACTAGAAAGTTCACAGCGAGTTAACCCTATAACTATCCTTGTCTCGTCCATTAAAAGTCCGTTTATCAAAATGCAAGTCCCCATCCAGAATGTTCGTCTTTCGTTATAAGATTTCTCGCCCATATTTTGTCTGTAGCCTACGTGACTAGTTACAATCTTATTCTAGAATATTCTGTCCGTTAGTAATATTAACCCCTTCGTTACCAACGTCTGCCAGATCTGGTTACGCGACCAGGCTCCAATCCCACATTCGGCCCTCCTGACGGGGTATTCGACTCGAATACTGGTGCCCATCTTTTCATATTCTCCGCCACAGTGACCCGTCTTCCTGGTCCTTCGCCCTCCGTATTCCTCCCGACCTCATATCGATCATATTCCACCCTACTTTTCACCCCGTATGGACCAAAACGATTCCGCTTCCGTCCCACACAGTCTCCATCTTGTGTGCGTTTGTTATTCGTCGAATTGTGCAACCAAAAGTTTTCCGACCTGCGGTTTTCCTTAAAGCCCCTCTGATTTCCCTTCTTTAGACCACATAGGTTTACCTTAGCTCTTGGTTTCAACATACCCGATTTCCTTCCGGTTTCACATATATTCTGATCATCATTTTCCTGCGCTAACACAGCCGACGACGAATCCTCGAAAACAGTGGCTTCTACAACTGTTTTCTCCAACTTGTCAACTACCAATTCATCTACCATTTCCTGATCCTTAGTTGAAATATTTCCCGTTCCCTGAGCTACTGGCACATCTCTTCCTATATGTGATCTTCTAACACTACCTCCTACAACGCAATCGATGGATTTGCTCATCAGTCCCGAAGTATTGATGTACTTCCGATGATCATCGATATTGTTCTTCCCAATATTAGTAGCAGTTTTGGGAACAAGTTCCACACCGTCTTCCCTTATCAATAAGTCCACAAACTGTAATAGGTTAGTGCCCAAAACAGCCGGATAATCTAAATCCTCTGCGCGCACAACATAAAACTTGATTTTTAGCGGAATTCCATCAATTACAACTGGTGCCTCGAAGTAACCTTGGGTATAAAACACGCCTGCACCTGCACCCTTCAAGCGTCGTTGCTCTACTATCAATTGGAACTCGTTACGTACCCTGTCATAAACATCACCTCTTATTGTGCAAATGTTGCAGCCGGTATCGATGAGACCATAAAATGCAATATTTCCCAACGTGACCTTTTTAAACTTCATACCTGGCTCAAAAGGTTCCTTGTCGTAACCGAACGTGTTGACATTACTCCGCTCCTGTTTGACTTCAGTTTTAAAGACCTTACAATCAGCTGCGCGATGCCCTACACCGTTGCATTTAAAACATTTAAACTGTTGTTCACCGCAATCCTTAGCCAGATGATTTGAACTTCCGCATTTGAAACAATTCTTCTTTCTTGCACTACCACTTTTTTCTTCCTTAAGTTCAACGTTGTTAGGTGCATTAGTCTTCTTTGCATCCTTATTCGCCGAGCTACGAATTTTCTCATATATCTTGATCTGCTCTTTCATCTGTTCCACTGTCTTTGCCTGATATAAAATGGCTTTATTGAACCGAGAATCAGGTATACCCTCAACAAAATAATCCAAGAGACTTGGGACATCTAGATTAATTGGCTTACCGATCTCCATAAGAGCATACAAATACTCGCGGTAACTCTCAGTTTGATTTTTTCGACGATTTCTCAACATTTTGTGAATTTCTGAAGTAGATAACGTCTCACCAAATTCATCAATCAAAGCGTTTTTCAATGACTCCCAATTTTTCAAACCGGACTGACACCTAACAAATGATTTGGCCGCACCCGCTAAAAGTTGTTTCCCATAGATGAATTTTTGAATATCATTCCACCCAACCGTTTCAGCATTCTCCTCAAAATCTTCGACCCAATGCCTAATATCTAAAGAGTCAGTGCCACTAAAGGTAGACAAACTATCAACAATGTCTCTTAGAGTGAAGACAGGACCATTCAGACGGACCCCTGTAGACGCACTAGCACCCACATCTTGGTACTCAGAATTTATCGATTCTCCGTCGTCCCCATCAGTTTGGTGACCGAAATGTCGTAGGAGCCTGTCTCTTAGTACTGGCTTCAACCCAGATGTGTCCAACCCTAATTCACTCAATTTATTGCGCAAAGTATCGCAATTCATGGATATAATACTTTCAATCTCCATCTTCTACCAAAATAAAAAAAAAACCAGCAACAACCTTACAAAATAATACTTACAACTAAATTTTATGAAATAATATTAAACAAAATTCAATTCAAAATTAAAATAATTTAAAAATCAAAATGTAAATTAAAATTAAATATTCTGATAATCAACTAAAATTATTTAAATTCAATAAAATTTTATAAATAAATAATTATAACATTAAAAAAAATTTAATGGCAACTACACAACTCTTTAAAAAAAACAAATAAAATATCATTAACATCAGCCAAAAAAATAAAAAGTAAAATGTTAAAAAACAAAAACTATGTTATTTCAACATAAAAGAATTTTGACTACACTGTAAACAATCTTATAATATACAACTTATCTTATTAGAATTGAACAGCTCGTTCAGCCCTCCAACCAGATTTCTACAGCTCACATCAGTTGACTCGCCTGCTTTGCTTAACGGCCATGCATTTGAATCTCCAACTTACATTTATCCCTTTTCAACTTACACGTCGCTCTCTAGATCTTTCTTTTCTTTTATTCGTTGATTAATATAGCATTCGTTACAACGTTTTTTCTTCCGCCTTGACTATACTTTCTATTTTACTCTTTCTCACAGGTTAATGTTCACTAACGAATTATTGTTCGTTATTTATTATTTTTTTTTTTTAAGTTCACAACTTATACACACACACCAAAAAAAATGCATACACTTGTTTATATTTCTTTTATCTTCAACTTCACTGTTTTTACCTTAGTGTTATTTTTTTGTGTGTTTGTTTTTGTTTTTTATTTATTTGCGATCACTCTTTAACAATATATATAACAACCCTTATTCAGCTTTATTGTTTTCTTTTCTCTTTTGTGTCTTTATTTTGTTATTATTATTTTTCTCAAATAAAACTACTTTGTTGTTTCTCACTTCAACATTTCTCTTTTGTCTTTTTAGAGTTTTTCAACATCTTTCTGTCTCTAAAGCTTATGTGCTCTTTATTTTCACTTCTCTTTTTTTTCACAATACTTTTTTCTATTTACTCAGCAGTTTTCTTTTTTAATCATCAAACACAATTTCAACAGCTATTGAAATAATTTTTCCACTTTATACTACAGTTTTCACTTTACATAGTTTTTCTCTTAATAACTTTTCACATAATTTTTATGGTTTTCAATTTTTTTTTTCACCAATTTTCCACTTGTTTTTATCTTTCAACATTTTTCACTTAATTTTCAAACTTCAATCCCGGTCGAGCACTCAATTTGTGGGATTTTTATATTATTAAATCCCTGCGATTTAAGCTTGATGGCTTTTAAATTAAACACAATTTATTTTGATTAATAAATTATAGTGTATATTTTATTAATTAAACTTCAAATTATTTTAAGTTTTAATATATTGGATGTCGCTGGTCAACTTTAATTTTTTACTCAACTTTTCAACTTTCACAACTTGAATTCTACTCAAAAACTACAACACTCAAACTTTTAACACTCCCTTTTATATTATTCTCCTACAGTACTCGCTACATTTCAAAGTACTAGAAAGTTCCCAGCGAGTTAACTATCCTTGTCTCGTCCATTAAAAGTCCGTTTATCAAAATGCAAGTCCCCATCCAGAATGTTCGTCTTTCGTTATAAGATTTCTCGCCCATATTTTGTCTGTAGCCTACGTGACTAGTTACAATCTTATTCTAGAATATTCTGTCCGTTAGTAATATTAACCCCTTCGTTACCAACGTCTGCCAGATCTGGTTACGCGACCAGGCTCCAATCCCACATTTATTTACACTTTAGATGACAAGAATTGTTGTCTTTTATTTAGTTAAATTGACAACCAGAAGACCGACAACATCTTAAAGGTTGTTATTTAAAAACTATGTTGATGATAACATAAAGCTCAATGTCTTAAATGTTTCCTTTTGTCGAACTTTTTTTGGCTACAGTTTGAGCGAAAAAGTTTTGAATGTTGTCTTCTAACAAACTATGTTCACGACAATATAATGGACAATGTTTTAAATATTGTCTTCTATATAATTCCGGTATACAGGAATAACTGTCAATTGACGACAGGGTCTTATTTTATATTGTACCAACCACAAAAACAAAATGTACTTTTTCGACCATAATGATACCAATTTTTCAAATTCAATTGCAAACATTTACGTAGCAATTTAATGGATTGGAATTTAATAGAAATTTAATGGACATATTTTTATTAAATAGTTTTTTTTTTATATTTTAAAACTGCTGCAATAAATTTGTTGAGTTCAATTCGACACAGTAGAGAAATTAATTACAATTCTTTCTTTTGTTACGATGATACGGGTACTTATTTAAACGTTTAGGTTTCCCATTTGTGCAATTGTGTAGATTTACGAAACGTGTTTCAAGAACCCAATTTTCAAATATTCTATGTTAAGGATAAAAAAAATAATAAATTATTGTAAGTAATTTAAAATTTTTGTTGAAATCAAAGATACGTGAAATAATTATATTATAATTAACTTAAATATAATTTTTTCATCGTACTTAGTTATTAGTAATTTTTAAATACAAACAAATGATAGCTGATTTATAAATGCACAATTAAGCAGCGCAATTTTACGATACTAAGCAGTCGCGCAAATTTATAAATGTTGTGCAAATGTTTTTCCATACAATTTTTGACAGTTAATTTGCGAGTGCTCAAACTTGCACACATTGCACAGAATATGAGGGTTTTGAGCATTTTTATGAGGACCGGTAGGAAGCTTTCGGTAACGAAATAGTATTTTTTGAAAAATATACGGGCAGAAACACAAAAGTTTTAAAATTCGACAAATTTTTTTCTTGGCATATTGACAACTCACAGTGTCACAATTATCCAAATTAGAAAAAACAAAAATACGAAAATTAATTAAAGTATTTTTTTTTTCACATTTACTAGTAAACATATGTTATGGAAAAAATACCTAGAATATTAGAAAAATATTTAAATTTTATTTGAAATTTTTGTAAAGAAGTCTGTTAACTTTAACTGCATATATCTGAATAAATACTGCAGATATTGATATGATTTTTTGGTATGTAATAATAAATGTATCCAACTTATTTTAAGATAATGTGTTAGGTAAAAAAATCTAAAAATAGTTTTTTTTTATTTTTTTTAAGAAATCCTAATATTAAAAATATATTTTTTTTTGGGAAATTCTATTTTCAGTGGACTAGAACTAAAAAGCTCCAACGCGCTCTAATTTAAAAATACGATTGGTATATAAAAGAACATCCATAAATTTATATTTCAGAATATTTGCTGCGACTTTTGATAACTTTTAAAATATTATAAAAAATTTGCGGTACTTCATATCAGCAATTTGATAAGAATTGTTTCAGAATTTTAAAGTATATGCAAATGTTACACTAAGAATGGTGTGATAGATCCTGCCACGTCTACTATTAAAGTATTCTTTATTATAATAAAATGCATAAAAATGTGTCCGAAATTCATGTAAAAGAAATATTTTTTTCAGTATGGGAGTGGCAGTGATTCTACACATCCATTTCCTGGAAATTTTTACGCGCTTATCTACTAAGAGTCAATATCTCCAAAACTGAATTTTTCTCATTCTAAAACTGCCAAATCTAACACTGTGCAGCGTTTTGAACGACCAAAAATAAATCCGTTGGCATGAATCACTTTTGCGTGGGGGCCTAAAAGTTATTGTGGTTTAAAGTTGAAAATTTAAAAAAAAATTATCATAAATATCTAAATACCACAAAAAATTTTTCAATATAAACATTATTTTACAAACTGTTTATAGAGATACATACGTAACATTTATTAAATCATTCTTGTTCGTGAAGTGGCAAGCTATTTAGTAAAATAGAAAGGATTCTTGATATAAATACATGTATTTATAATAAAAAAAAGACGTTGTTATTTAAATAAAAATATATAAATAAGATCATATCAAATTGTACCAAATGGGTCGTGGTAGTACCACAATACCAACAGATATAAAAATGTATCAAAAAAAGTACAACTGTATATTAAAAAGTAAAGTGACTGACTGATTCATTATCTCACAGCCCAAACACCTGAAGCTAGAGAGACGAAATTTCGTTCGTAAATTGGTTTACCGCCAAATAGATCCACTAAGATGAGATTTTTAAAAATTCGAGTGTTTAGGGGGTAAAAAAAGGTTAAAATCGGTAGCCTTATATCTCCTAAAATAATACAGATACAAAATAATTTGATATCTATCGTTGTTAATTAAAAAAATAAACTAGTAATCGTACAAATAAAATTTATATCGTATTCGTAACTCTCGAAAACGGGGAAACATTGGAAAAATTGCTCCTATTATTGGTACTGTTTTCATAAAACATTTTTTCCTACAATTTAGAAATTCATTTTAATATATTTTTTGTTATATCTATGGGGGAATAAAAAGTATTATATTAAATCTAGAAACATGAACTTACGTATATGTAGTCCTAAGTGTTTGAGAACTCACAAGAGTGGAATTTGTGGTTCTTTTCGTTCTTCTAATGGTACTTTTTGAATTTTTTGAAATTAAAGATACATGGTCCTATGCGGATAAGAATTTGCAAGGGGGTGGGTGAAATTTGTGATATTTCTTGAATTTTCTACATCATTGAACTCAGAAACATGAACTTAAAGATATATGGTCTCATGTGAGTAAGAATTCATGAAGGGGTACTTTGTGGTACTTTTTTGTTTTCTAATAGAACTTTTTCAATTTTCTATAATAATGAACCTAAAAATATGATATTAAAGATACAGGATCCTAAGTGAATGAGAATGCATAAGGGGGAACTTTATGGTACTTTTTGTTTTCTAATGGTACTTTTTGAATTTTCTATAATATTGAACGATTAAATTACATATACATGATCATATGTGGGTAAGAATTTACAAGAGGGATTTTATGTTACTCTTTCGTTCTTCTAATATTCCTTCTTGAATTTTCTGTAATATTGAGCCTATAAACATAAAATTGATGATATATGGTCATAAGTGAATGAGAATTCTCGTTTTTCTAATATTACTTTTGAATTTTTTATATAATTAACATAGAAATATTAAATTAAATGGTTCTACGTGGGTGAGAATCCATAAGCCCTATTATTCACATTTGATAGTTTTTGAATCTTCCAACGTTGAGGATGTAAAAAACTGATACTTTGTTGGCACCTTAAAAATCTTCTGAACCAAAAGAAATGAAAACAAATTTTAAATTGTATCAGAAATATATTGTCATTTTACTTTTTGAAAATCCTATTATTTATTTTACTTTTTGGTACTTTTTTAACAAAATTAAGTTTTTAAGCTTATTGTTGTTAATGTCGACACAAAGTCCTATAGAAATTGTATTGTACACAGAAAAAATTATGAGTAGAATTTTTTAAATAAATCATTATTTAACTTTAAATAAAATTTTATAAAAAAATTTTTTTGATTTTAATATATTATTTTATTGCTTGTAAATTCATTCTAACCTAATACGAAAAACAATAACAATTTCTTGTTTTTTGAAAATTAAAAATATAAAAATAAATAAAATTATAAAAATGTTGACACAAAAAAAAAAAATATATATAAAATCTAGATGAATCAAAAGCATATGAAATGTACAAGTATGTATCAATATATCGCATAAATGTCCCCAATGGCGATTAAACTATGTTCTTTCAATTGTGTGCGTGAACATGTAGCTCCCTCTCGTGTTATCAGTATGCGAAAGTAACTGGACTTCTTGTATTTCAAATTATTTAAAAGTACTTTGCGGAAATGGTCTTCAACGGATGTGGTCCTTAACAAAATGATACATGCTTGCAACCGTAAATTACCCAGTTGTACGGTTTTGGGCGGTACCAAAGCAGAGTTTGTTTGCGCATTTGTTATATTCTATCTATTTTGGTTTCATTGAAACTTAGATATTTTACTCCGTTAAAAGGTATGTAAGTTGAATTCATTTAGAAAATGCTTCAAATGATAATGATTTCGTTTCTGTTTTAGATGGTTTTGGCCGCTAATGAAATTTGGAAATAGCGTCGTGTCTTTTCTTATTTCATATATATATTTTCATTCATATGTGTATTTTATATACTACTTACTATATATGAATACATAAACTATTGGTTATTATTTTTCACCAGCATAATTACACATTATCTACATAATATACACTGTGTATTACCGTTAAACTATATTTCATCTAAAAAAGTCTCCATTAATTAGTTAGTATTATATAAAAGTTTCGCTTCTCTACACCAAATTTTCATACATGCATTTATCTGATAAAATACAATCCTAACATTCGATCCGAATTATTGTATATATTATAGAAAATGTAAAAATATATTAAATAAAAAATAAAAATTGTTTGAAAATCTGCAAAAAATTTAGTATTATTTTTATTGATTTTAATAAAACATATTATTGAATTTCTTAAGAATTTTCAAATATTTAAATTTATAAATAGTAAAAATATTTTAATAAGAAAAAAATTAAAATTTTTTCAAGAAAATACTTACGAATTTAAATATTTGATTTTACTAATTCAGTGATATAGAATACGAAATTTAATTGTTTTCTGTGTAGATATACTATATACTTTGGTAGGCTGTGTTTTTTTATGATGAACTCATAAAGCGTTACAATATTCCAGCCCTTGGATGTTTCTTATTTAAATATAAACCTGGATGAATTAAATTGGAACTATTAGAAGATGCGATAGAGAGGTATGTTATTAATTTTCTGAAAACACCAATATTATAACTATTTTCATGGGAGTTATTAGCCATAGTTTAATTTTTTGAGTTTAATTTTTTAATTTTTTGGTATTAGATTATGCTTTTTCTAAATAAAAACAACTACCAAGTTTCGCAGGTCTACTAACGCAGTAGCAGGTTAAACGCTAGCTTATAAATAAAACAAAAATAGACCAGAAAAAAATATTCATTTGGGCACGACAAGACGGAACGTTTAAACGCAAATATTTTATATTTTAGTAAAGTGAAATATTTTTTTTTTATTATTGAAATAATAAAATTTGGTGAGCGTAAATAGTAAAAAGATACTTTGATGTTAACTTAAGTAAATATTTTTAAATTGATACAATTTTTATCGAAGTCCTCAACATTTTATAGACTTAATTCTTTTTTTGTAACAAAATTGTAACTTAATTTAATATTTGAATTTAAATTATAAAAATATTTCCATTAATTATTTTATTTGTCACTGATGTAACATAGACGATTAATTAAATGTATCCCATGCTATCGTTGACGATTTAATGTACGGCGTTTCCGTTTACATAATCGATGACGATAAAAAGACGACATAGTCGCCTAGGTCATCGTTATTGACAACATTAGGGAACTAATCATTAAACATGTTGTCGACGAATGTATAGAGGAATATTTGGTTTATTTTACCCTTATTTTACTAACGACAAAATGGTCTCTCTTTAAATCGTGAAGCAATTTGACACATTTTTTTTTTGAAAATTTCACTGACTATAATTCAAAATTGCCATTGACCCATCCTAAAGGATGTCGTAAAGACATGGCCAACTGGGAAGATTGAAATAATATAAAACGACTAATACATACACATACAAAGTAATATATATTTATAGTTATATAATATTGTTAATAAAACGAAATATTTTCCTTTTTTAAATACGAAAAAAAATAGTTTATTTACAAGTTTCTATTTTTATTAATATTTTTGGCACAAATTTCCCATGATAATAAAAATGAATAGATCTAGATGAGCTAAAAATTTTTTTATACAGCAAAATAAATCAACTTCCGCTTGGTTGCCCAAATGCTTCTGAAAGCCACGACCTTATGAAAGAAAATTATTGGAAATTTGACCATGTTTATTGAAAAATTATATACTTGTGTGTTTCGAATTCATTGAATATACAAAACTTTGTTTTAGGCTATCATTATGCAAGTTGATATTTAAATTACAAGCAGAAATATGTAAAAATATTTCAGTGTAGAAGAACCCGTTTAATAACACATACTACCCACAACAAAACAAACCACAGCTTCGCATGGTGTTCTATATACACTGAACCAAATTTCGTAAGTAATATCGTAGAATTTCAAACAAAAAAGAATCTTTTAATTTAAATAAATAAATAAATATATATATATATATATAAGGGTTTATAAAGTCTGGATTTAATTTCAACTTAATATGAAAATGCTAATTATTGAAGTTTTCAGTGTTTACATAGATATAGTATAGGTAATGTATTTCAACACGGGTGAAGCGTATATAAGAATCGTCACAACCGAATACATCGTATAACTTGTTTTAATTTAATTTTTTATACAAATATTAATTTAAATATACTTACTTCTTTTACAAAAAAATTTCTTACTGTTCTATGTATTATAAATACACTTCTTTTTAATATGAAACGTATTTTTTATGTATTTAATATTATTATAGTTTTTAATATATCTTACTTGTTTTATTTTTGATGATACAAAATATAAGTAGTCATTTATATATTAACGTATTATTCACAAAAACAATTTATACAATAATATATGCAATAAACAAAGCAATATATAAACGTGTTTTTTCCTACCGGGGCTTAGAAGGCCAAGTTAAAATTGACAAAATTTTGTTAAATTCAATTCAACTAAAATTTATTAGAATTAAATAAGATAGTGTAGTTAAATTTAATAAAAATTATTAGTTACTATTACTAGAAGAAAATTAGTTTATTTGAGTAATATTTTAATTAATTTGACAAAAAATGTGCTAAATTAACCACTTCTTAATTAACTAATTCAATTAGTCGTACTGACTAATTTTAATTTAACTAATTTACGAGAAATTAACTAAAATTTCTGTTGAATTGACTAATGATTTTTTTGGCTGATATTTAACCTACTTTTATTCAATTCTACACCCCTTTTTATAGTATTTACTACTCTTTTTTGGTTAGTGTATGTATCTTAAACTGTTTCTTATAAAGTCAAATCATCCCATAAAATTAAAATCTACATTATTTTCTGATCAAGGACGTTAAAAATGCTTATAAAAAATGCTTATAAATTGCATGAAATCAACTAAAACTACCAGTACTAGAACAATTTATTTGCATTTTAAAACGTACCAAATCAGTCTTATGATTATTTTCTAACACTTTTATTAAAATTTTACCTTTAATACGTTTTAAGAAATCAAACGCACTGAAGTGGACAAAACAGTTTATACAACTATAATATATTGTTGTTTCTTGTTTCTTAGAATACAACCAAGATACCAACATGAATTGTTTTATTGTATTGGTGTTAAAGTATCTGCTGGTACTTCTACTAAGTAAAAATACTAAGTGCGGAAGAAAGCCATTAAATTGAGGAAAAATGTAGTAAAACAACAACAATAATACATCAACAAACGAATGACCACAGCAATAAAAACAAACAAACGGACAGACGGACGTACATACATACAGACAACCAGACTAACAAAGACAAAAAGGAAGATGGTATAAAAAAAACAAGCCAACAAATCCACAACTTAAAATGTTTCTTGAATAAAAGTAAAAAATTAAATTGTATGTTGTTGCCCTTAGATTAATAAATCGTTTGGTATGTGAGAATACGAATATTTAATTTTGAATTTTACTTCACATATTTTACAACTAACTACATTTTACACATGAGTACCTACAACCTCACTAGTATGTTCAAATTCAAGACAATGGCAAAAAATTTAAAACTACTTATTTATTATTATTATTTGTTTTTTTTTTTACAAAATGTTGAATGAACATCTAATTTTAAAAAGTTTGTAAATTAAGTTTAGGGCGGTAACACTCTGTTAAATATTCAATTAAAAAAAAAATCTATTTAAAATTTTGATATCAAGAGTTAGTTAAATAGTTATGTTAAATATCTTTAATATGTCTTGATATAATTTTGATCAGAGTAGGGAAAATTAAGAGAAGTGATTTGTTAAACATAGTTTCTTCTGTTAAAGAGTGCGACTAATATAATATAATACTTAGGTTTGCAAAGCGACTTTTCAGCGATGATCGTTAGAGGTCTATCTTAACGAACGATGATACCGTCAATCCATATCAGAAACTGATTATCTACTAATGCATGGCTTCCTGAATTTCTTGTTGAAATACACGTTCACAAAAATGAGACTTGAAAAATAACCATGCTTTCAAATCTCCTGTAGATATTACCCATTGTGCCATCCAATTTAGGACATAATAAATTGGTTATTATCAATCGGAAATGCTATTCGTTTACGGAGATAATATACTATCATAGTTTTCAAAAAGTTATGGGCTGCTACATACATATCGCTCATTTACTTCAAAAACGTCATAACTAAAAAAAATGTAGTTTTGGAGAAGTCGCATTCAAAGTTTTCAAATTCTATTTACCTTAATAGAAAAATTAATGACATATTCTCATCTGACTCGGTTACCATAAAAGATATGTACACGATATTTTTACAGAAAATAAATTTTGATATAACGCGTGTTTCTACATCATTAATTCAAAAAATCAAATTTTTCAGTTATGACGTTCTTGAAGTAAATGAGTCGGCCTACAATGCACACTATTTATTACTTGACTGGCAAATAGAGGAGAGTATTTACATACATATATTGTACTGCCTTGAAATGCCTTTATTTAATTTGCCAAAATTTCAGTTACCAAGACATCATAGGGACGATTTTGTACAGTGTAATATTCGATATATATGTTTTTGTCAGCATATTTCAAAGTAAATGTTATTTTAAATCCTATTTATAATTTTGTTTTAAAAATGCCCTATTTTATCATGATTAAGGGATCAAGTGTTTATCACGATTTTCCTATAAACACTCACTTTGCACAGTGGTTTTAAAACGTTTTTTTTTTTTTAATAATTCTGTAATTATGAACAGTTCGAAATATCTCAATAAAATTTTGAGTTTTCGAGTTGATTTGAAGGAGTAGATATTTATGGTTGATCAGGGGTTAGTGGGTGGACCTCCAAAGTTGGTCATCTCGGGTATGGAATTTTTTTTCTAATTACCAAAAATTCATTTATGATTTGACAGAAAAAAAATTGCATATATGTAGATCTGTACAAAAAAATACGCTTACATGTGTAGGTTATCCCTTTTAATTTAAGAGATATTTAAGTTTTTCAGGTCATGGTCTAAAGAAATTTGACCGTATTTAATATAAATGAATAAAAAATTTATTTCGACCTAAATATCTCTTAAACTAAAGAAAATAACCTACACATGTAAGCATATTTTTTGTAGGGATTTACAAGGACTATCTATATGTAATTGATTTTTTCTGTCAAATCATAAATGAATTTTTGGTGATTTGCTTTTAAAAAAGTGCATATCCGCGATGACCAACTTTGGAGGTCTACCCACTCCCTCCTCTCTGCTTCTTCAAAGCAATTCGAAAACACCTCGTCTCTGTCCAGATGAAATTTTATTGAGATATTTTTAACGGTTCACAATTTAGAGAATTATTGAAAAAAGGCGTTTTGGAACCACCGTGCACTGGTTTATACTATTTAGTTTGCTTTTCCATATAGTTGAAGAAAATACATATTACTTAGATTCATCGGTGCTTACACTTTCAACAATTGTTCGCTTTTAAAAAAATTAATGATATTCCAATGCGCAGACGTAACCCAACCTTACGAAACTACATTGTCTGCAAGTAACTACAAGTGATACAAATTGTTGTTGAAATTATGTGACAACTGTAGTTGTCAAGTGGTAAACCAACCGGTATCGTTTCTTTTATTCACTCGAACATCCATGTCTGCTGTTCTTCTTCGATCATTTGTGTGTTCAGCGGGGCATGTCAATCATCATATTGCATTGTACATACTCATGTTGTTTTTGTTAATGATTGTTAGTAACATTTACATTAATTATTTGTAAGTAGTTATGTGAACTGTACTGACTCTAGCAGTCGAGGGTTAATAATTAAATAAAGGTTTTCATTACCTTTTGCCTTGACTTTACGGGTTACACAGGTGAGTCTAATTGAAAGTGTGAAAAAGGAAGGAAAATATTTAAATACTTATTAGTTTATTAAATATAAACAATTGATTAAAATATAACATCTTATCTCAATTGTTACTAAGTACATACTAAAAATAGTAGAGAAAAAATCAACTTAAGTAGAAATGTTCATTTTATTTCGAATACATATTTAATTGTATGTGTGCAAATATTATAACAGGTTATACATACATGTATAAATATCTACAAACATTTCAATTGAAGTCATTACTTATAAAATAACAATTAAGTTAATTGAGTTGACCACAAACTTAAATGGAATTTCTTACTTCCATTCAATTTTGCGACCATTCAATTTTATAGAAATTTTGATTAATGTTTTTACCTTACATTATGATTTACTTACTAAATGAATGTTTAAATCAAATATTATTTCATTTTTTCTAATTTATGTAATAAATCAAAAGCATTGCCAAATCGATTTAATGAAGGTAATGAGTATTTCTTCCATTTCAGATTAATACAAAAGCGACACTTTGAAGTGTGTCATTCCCCTTGTTCTAGATATTCAAGGAAAGTAAGATATTTATATAACATTACAATATAAGATGTTCGCTTCATTTTACATATTTGTATATATACTCATATTAGACTAATTCAAAATCTATATGAAACAAACAAAAACGTTATAGTGTAACATTTTATGTTAGGTTTATACATTTTAAGGTGATTCTTGGTGATGGGCCTTATATGGCCTTATAAAATTTGGCATTGAGCTTTCAACTTATATAAAACTTATTTGTGTCATACATAATTATAATATATATATATAAATATTTATGTGGGATTTACGTTAAAGTGATTTTTAGAAGAGGGGTTTATATGGCTATAGACAGATCTTTATGAAATTTTGTGTACTGATTTATACTCATATTAAACTTATTTGTGACGAATTTCATATTTCTATATTTAAAACATTTATAAGCGTAAACTCCTATTCTGGGAAAATATATGTACGGGGGCTTTTAAAACTACTTTAAAGATGACACCTACGCGATTCAAAATACGGGTACCCTGGTACCCCTTTATAATTTATATTTGCACTACAACTTCCTTTTCTTTGCAGTATTTGCATTTGAGAATCATAATTTTATTGTCTTTTAACTTACTTGAAGTTAAAAGTTTTATTTTTTTTATACTACTGAATAAGCCTGATCATCTGGCTCCGATAGAATTTGAAAAAGATTTAGTTTTATAAGAAAGCTAATATTGAATTTTCTTCGTAATTTAGAAGCTTCAGAGAGAGAAATAAAGGATGATATGTGGCGACCTACAAATATGATGTATTCTTTTCAGTGCTTTTTGTATATAATTATATCTACTATTTCTACTCTCAACTGTAAAGCGAAAGCTCATAATATTGATATTATTTCCATTTCCACTTTTGATATTGCAGCTCCTAACTTTACAGGAGGCTAAATAGCTTTTTTTCACTCAATGGTCTTAAAGACAACATTCTTTTGGATTCATATCACTACCTTACATAGAAAAAACAGGTGAAAAGGTTTTAGTCAGGCTTCACCAATTTTCGAAGAGGATTTTATTTAGATCTTGGCTCAATTGTGGATCAAATCTTCTACAGTTTGGAATTACTATTTATTCTTTTAAAAATATTATGTGTGCAAAATACATAGTGTACACCAATATTAATTTTCAAATCTATATCTACATTTATTTCTTTCAAATTTTGTCGACAAACTTCCATTAGTGTGAGATTTAGTTATACACTTTTAAGTAAGGGGCCTTATATGGAAGTAATTGCGAATTATGGATCTAATCCAAAAAACATGTACATATGTATATGTGCTGAATTATATAAAAATATGCTAATATTTAAGAAATTTATGAGCGTGAAAATTTGTATAGGGGCTAGGTGAAATAAGTGACCCTTATCAACAAATTTCAACAGAGTTTATTCCTGGATCATAGAATGCCTATGTACCAAATTTCATGCAATTATCTAAAAAATTACGCCTGTGGTTTTATTACATTTAGGTTTACATGGACGGACAGATGGACGAACAGACATCATGAACATGCTCATTCTTTTTGGCATGAGCTTACTGGTTTTCTTTTAGCTTTGCAACTAATTTATTGATCTTAATAAATAATTGATATAAAAGTGTAATTTTCTGTACAAAATTAACGAACCAGTGTATCAGCGTATCGACATATTAAAAATAAATAATTATCCAATTAAATTGAAATCAATAAATTATGCCGATTAATAGAATAGTTCGAGTAAAAATATCTTTTATTTCTTTCTAAAAGATTGTTATGGAATGTTTAAACTTTAAAGGTTTTATTCAGTAAAAAGTATAGAATATTTATCCGAAATACAACGCGTAGTAGAAGCTAAAGGTAGTTTTTCAATTACAAGAATTAAATAAAATTTATAAACGTCACTTTAGAAAATTGTAATGTGAAATTTCAATCATTTTTTATTTATAATGTGAGTTTGGAGGAGATAAAGAAAAAAGATTTGCCTTCTTATATTCAATTTGCCGTAATATCCCATTTAGGTTTGCACAAAATCTACTTTAAATGAGATTTTAAGCAAAACTTATTTAATATTATTATATTTTAATTAGATTTCTCATACAAATCAAAATCCAGTTTCTAATGAGATTTTACCAAAATATGCTAAAATTTTGAAAACTATAATTTTATAGCATTGTTTTTCTTTAAATGTCAAAGTAAAATAATACAATGAAATAAATAAAAATGACTTTGTTTATAAACATATATTTTTCAATTTAAAAAATATACAAAAAATGTTCTTTGTAAATTATTATAAATAAACTTAAAATGATATTAGAAAAAGTTTTGTGAAACATGTAGCTTATTTAAATAAAATAATTGATGTATTTAATTTTAATAAAAAGCAAATGTCAAACAAAATCTACAAAATTGTCGTTATTGTGTAATATAAACAGAGTAGATTTTGCTTTTTCTAAATTTCATTCAAACGAGATTTCAAATATAGACCTTTCCATCCCATTTTCATCTCACCTGTGGAACTACATAAGAAAATTATTCCCACAAAATCTTAAGACTTTCGCTGTTATAGTTCATGAGATATGCGATGACTAATATTTGCTTTGTATGGGGGGTACTACTCCTCCAAGACCAGTCCTATTTTCATTGCCAATCTTAATGAGAAAATTATTCCCACCAAATCTTAAGAGTTTTTCTGTATTAGTTCTTTAGATATGCAATAATTAAGATTTGCTTTCACTCCGCACAATGTAGCATTTTCATACAACGAGCGGCCAAAAGTAGAAAGAGTTGTCGTAGAGTAATATAATTTGGTAGGGTTCTTTATAGCGATTAGATATACAAATATTTAAAATTTGTTAAAAATCTGTACGAGGATTCGTGTCCTTTCTATATATCCTGAAATTAAAAAGTGACATAACAATTGAATTATTCATTGTTACTTAATGAAATTTGGTATATGTATTACTTATAATGTCCCAAATTTTTACACCAGATTTTCTTCGATTCGGATACACATAGCTCAAAAATGTATATATATATATATATATATATATATATATATATATATATAAATTCAGTGAGTATTATTGACAAATATGGTTTTATTAACCCATTATAGTACGCCTTGAATTTGACATATTTGCATAAAGCTAAACACACAATAAAAAAAGATGACTGCGAACCATCATATTTTAATAATTTAAGATCTTTTTTTAATTTGTTTTAGTTAAAAGGTTTATTATCAAATGTGGAACAACATTTTTTGAAATACAACAGTTGTATTTTTATACTTTTGGCCGCTCGCGCCACACTGTGTTCCGCTTTGACTTACCCGCTCTATTTTCATCTTAATGGTGAACCTTAATGCAGTAGTTTTTTTTAGATATGTAATAATAAAAGTTTGCTTTGTATGGGGGCTATCCCTTCGCCCCATTTTCATCACACAAAAATCACAAAGTCATAAGACTTCACTATTATAGTTCTTGAGATATGCGATAATGAATATTTGCTTTGTATGGGGGCTACCATTCCTCCTCCTCCTGTCGAAAAACAAAGTAAAATATTTTACTTTTAAATATCACAGAATGATACTCCAAAAATTTGAGGCAAATGGGTCCAGCGTTTTCGATTTCTATATATATGCTACAGGGTGCACACGACGACTTCTTTATCTAAAAGAATTCACAATTTTTTAGAATTCATAAATGTGCTTTATCAGATTTTTATTTACCCGTTTTACGTATAATAGTATCCGAACATAAACAAGTTTGGGTGATAGATTTAACTATCGAAAAATTAAGTAAATATAAACAAACAATGACTTTATAAAAACGAAATAGAAAAATGGACTAAAATTTTAATTAGATATTACTTTTGAAAAACTATTTCAAAAGGAAACTAAGACCTTTTTTGTTAATTATTTTAAAAATTTATGTTTTATTGAAATAAATTGTTAACATTATTTTTGTTTATTTTTTTAATAAAATACTGAGACAACACAGAATGCAGGTTTTATTTTTTGAAAAAACTATAAAAAAAATAGCAATATTGTAAGGTACAATTTACTCGAATAACTTGAGTAATTTAAAAGATTTACTCGAATGTTCGATTAATTTAAAAAACATTTTCGAGTTACTTGATTAATTGAATAATAAAAAAGTACGAGTAAAATAAATACCCTAGTATTGACCGTAGGGTTAGGATGGAAGTCGATAATTTTTTTTCTTTTGTTTGTTCGTTACAAACATCAACACAAAATACATAGGTGGTTGACCTATGTGTAGGGTATAAAAATATGTCAACAATAAATGTAGGAATTTTTAAATAGGCGAGGTTTGAAAATTGCTTTGTTTATAAATATGCTTTGTTTATATCATTAAATTTAAAATGTATTGCAAAATTTTCTAAAATACCGCAATAGCATTAAAAATTAAATACATCTTCAAAGATAGTGTTCACTAAGAACATCAAAACAGAAAATACATCTTCAAAGATGGATGAATTTTATACAGATATTTCAAATACCACCTTTTGTTGGTTAACGTGTTAGCTGGAAATACGTTATCAATCTAGTAAAGTCGATGGAACTCTGCTTTCCACTCATCCCAGCTAGTAGCATTGTTAATCTTCATTTAATAGGGACCAATATTCAAATGGGGACACCTCCTTTAAAACTACATGGTTGGATGGGTAACCCTGTAGTTTTGTAGAAGGTGTCTGAAGATTTCAGTTTGAACAGTCCCTAATTCTTTTCAATCGTAACCTCGTTATAAATCTTCAAAGCAGATCCCTGGTTGCTTATTCAGTTACTCATTGCTATAAGAGTCTCTATACGCTGGGACCAGTACTAAGATTATGTTCTGTGTACGGGCAACAGAGAAACAACTACACTCAGAGTCCTTGTTGACCATTGTGATTCCCTTTTTATAAAATTACAAATTCTCTGCAGAGTGCCTGGAATACCCGGTTACTACGAAAATATAAACTAATCTGCATAAAACACATAATATTGCTCAGTTATACATTCCCTAGGCTATATTGATTCTTAAAAGGTCGTTCGTCAAAGAAATCTAGATGTATTGATCGTAAACCACACATAGTATATGTGACCTATCCTGAAGCGCCCATTTCTATCATATTCGATAGTTCGACCAAAGGAATATAAACCGCCGTCTGTAGTTCTGGTACATCCGCAGCCGATCCGGTTGTTTCGCACTCATCTTCAATTTCATTCCTAAGAATGTTCTGATGGTACATAGACTAGTCCGATACTATGTCGCTCAGTTGAAACTGAGATTGAGTGTAGTTGAGTAGACATGTCGACTTCAGAACCTACGAATAAAGGTTCTTAATCGTGTTAGAATTGCCGCCTGACTCTTGACAAAAATAAAAATGATTATTTCAACGAATAATTACTGTTTATGGTATGGTGCGTACTTCTATGATTGATTAAAACACACTGCATAGTGGGACCATTTACAAAATAATATGGTAATAAGTCTGGATCGTTTAAACTGCTGAAACGATTTTGATGAAACTATAACATCGATAAAGGAGGAGTTAAGCTGTAGTATATAGCTAGAATACGAACGGCGCTACAGTGGGCAAATTTGGCCACCATGAGAGTGAAACATAGCTTGTATCTTTTACTTATATGAATTCTCCTAAGCAAGACAAAGGAAAAACATGCTTACTGTACTAAATCGTCTCTTATGGTTTAAAAGATATTTGATTTCAAAAATTAAATTTCTCATTTTTGGCCCTGACTTTTTTGTGATTTTGTCCTATAACTTTTAAGCAAAAATTCCAAAATTTTTTAAAAAATAAGGTGAAGTTCTCTATAACTTTTTGAATTAGGCTAAAGAAAAAAATTTTTATTATCTCAAATCGATAGCTAGAAAAAATGTTTAAATTAAAAATTTTGCAATGGGTCCCGAAAATTACAATTTTAATTTTTTAAAAAATTTTGTTAAAGAAGTTCAATATTTTCTGCCATTTTCTGAAAGTAAGTATATTTTTTGAAAATTTTGAACATGCACCCTACACCCAGCAATGTTCGAGGTTTTGGAGCGGGTTAAAAGATCCATACTTATGACCTTTTATTTTGCAAATGGCCCCACTCTGTACTATAATTATTCGGAAAACGCGCGTTGGGGTAAAATTTGCTCTCATATTTTTCCGAAAAATAGTACATATTACCTTTTTTTATTATTCTGAAAAAATCGTGCGCATATGTATCCCGATTAGAGAAATTAAAATTTCTGTTCAAAAAACTCCAGCTTCTCCCATACAAAAAACATCTTAAATGTAGACTTTTTTCTTTATTGATTTATTAAAAATTATACAGTGGGGTAGAATCGAACATTTTGGGAAATAAATCTTTAACTTCTAGTCGGCTGGCTTTTTTTAGCACAGGCGTAGCGGAGCGGAGTAAAATTTTAAGTTTAGAAGCAGGACACTATATACATCTCAGAAGCGGAGCTATAGTGGCCCTCAGGCATAGAGAATATATAACCACTATCCAAATTTTTGTTCCTTACCCGAATCCAAAGATTTTTATATCACCTTATAGCTCTTAATAAGACCTTTGAAAAACTTGTACGTGCTAGTTATATCATATATTTTTTGAGTTATATGCATTTGAAATTTCAACTCTATTTGACAAGATCTTCATCAAGTTTTTTCCATATATAGCTCAAAATTTTCGACCAATTTTATTATATTTTTTTTTAAAGAACAAAATTATCTATCGAGTAAAGGAAAGTCGATATCTTTATCAAGTCAAACAAATTTTTGAATTTGAAAATTTTCAAAAATTAACTAACAGTCGAATGAAAGGACAGACAACATATTTCTAT
This sequence comes from Protocalliphora azurea, assembly GCA_932274085.1. NCBI lineage: Eukaryota > Metazoa > Arthropoda > Insecta > Diptera > Calliphoridae > Protocalliphora > Protocalliphora azurea. Next base: position 81,946,678 of record OW026520.1, read on the forward strand.
GAAAAAAAAATGTTCAAATCCAAAAGTACAGTTTTGTGCCTATTGATATAAAAACAAAACGTAAACTTTAAAATATTGATATCACCTTTCCCTGAATTAAGAGCCATTTTCCATCAATTTGGTTGGCTCAGGAGCAATCTTAAAATGTTTACATGACGGAAATAGCAATTAGTTGTAGGTTAGGTTAGGTTAGGTTGGAAAGGGCGGCGCATTCACGCCTACACCCAGAGGCCAAACGGCCGATTGTGATCCCTTTATGAAAAGAAGAAAAAGAAAAAGAGAAAAGTGGAACCTATTCCCAATCAATCAGTTATGATTGTACCTAAGCCATTTTATCGCCATAACAAACCCTATGAGGTTGACAAGTCCTTTGCCATTAACCTCACCTAGTTCATGTAGTGTATGGCTTCCAAACCACTTCAACCTATTACGCTGAAGCCTTACGCAGTGACAGAGTATGTGCTCCACTGTCTCTAGCTCCTCAACATCATCGCACGTTCTACAGAAGACTGATGTGCCAATGTCCCACTTACTCATCATATTCCCTATTGAGAAATGACCCGTAACCATACCTACTATGACTCTAAGACTACCACGACTCATACCTAGAAGATGCTTGGAATCCGCCAGTTTTAAGCTAGGCCATAATGCCCTAGAAACTCTGCAGTCCGATCTGTCATTCCAGGCTCGATTCGTGTTGTCCAGAGTCCACTCCCCTATGGCCCTAAAGAAGGACCCAATTGGAATCTTAACAGATGACTCTATGAAAGACCTATCTAGCTCCGAGCCACTGCGAGCTAGCTCATCGGCTATTTCGTTGCCAAGAATGTCACAATGACCAGGAACCCAACATAGTCTCATCATATAGGAATCCATTAACCTTCTCAATTCCCTTCTGCACTCAAGTACCAATCTGGACCTAACAAAATGACTAGTCAGAGCCAATAACGCCGCCTGACTATCAACATAGATAGTAATCTCAGACCCCCGTTCAACATTCCCTTCAATCAAGCCGAGAGCCTTATAAATGCCAAGAATCTCTGCTTGAAAGACACTACAACTGTCAGACAATTTGTAGGATCGTCTGATATCAGTTTCCATAAAGTATACACCTGCACCAGTTCCAACTTCCATTTTCGAACCGTCCGTGAAGACCGCGCACCCTCCATAGAGCTTTTCTACTCCATCCCAAAGATCCCTGCTAGGTAACACCAAAGTAGGAGTAGCCCCGAAGTCAATCGTGGTCCCGACATAATCCGTAGGCTCAGCCAAGGATAGTGTCCGACCGTTGAATCTGACTTCATCTAGTATGCTGACATGCCCCGCTCTAGAGGAACCTAATAAACCCAGTTCCTTCAATCTAAATAGGCCACGGACAGCCATACCCCTCACGAATTCCTCAATTGGAAGAAGGTGGAGGATTATGTCCAGCGCCGCCTGAGGTGTACTTCTCCTGGCACCTGAGATGCCAATTGAAGCACACCTCTGAACTTTAGAGAGAAGTTTCCTGTACGTTTCCCTACTCAATACCTTCCACCAGACTGTACAGCCATAAGTAAGAATAGGTCTAACAACCGAAGTAAATCCAGTATACAACTTGCGGCTTAAGACCCCAATTCTTGCCTATAGAGTTCCTGCAGGTGTAATAGGCATTGAGTCCCCTCTTGACCCTCTCCTGAGTGTTTCTCCTCCAAGACAATTTACTGTCCAAGTGCACACCCAGGTATTTGGCCTCACCTGACAATACAAGCTCAATCCCGTTCAATACTGGCAAGCTAAAATGCTCAACCTTGTATTTCCTAGTAAACAAAACTAGCTCCGTTTTCCCGGGGTTTACCCCTAATCCCTTACTGTTGGCCCAAAGGGACAGATCACGTAAACCTGTCTGCATGACCTCACTGATCGTAGATAAAAACTTACCAAAGACCAGTAAAACAACGTCATCGGCGTAGGCCACAATCTTCCGTCCCTTAGCATCAAACTGTCTTAAAGTGACGTTCACGGCCAAGAGCCACAGTAGTGGAGAAAGGACCCCCCCTTGCGGTGTGCCCCTAGTCACGAGTTTCCTCATATAAGTGCCTCCCATGTTTGAGTTGATAACTCTGCTGCTAAGCATCAGAATTATCCACTCAACAAGGAGCTTACTTATATTCAGCGAAACAAGTGATTCCTCGATAGCCTCTATCGTGATATTATTAAAGGCCCCCTCTATATCGAGAAAAGCCGCCATGGTATATTCCCTCTGCAGCAGACCTCGCTCAATGTAACTCACAACGTCATGCAGAGCACTCTCAACGGACTTACCCTTGAGATAAGCATGTTGAGACTCGCTAATGACCTGAGTTCCTATACTAGTCCTAAGATAAAGATCGATCAGTCTTTCTATTGTCTTCAATAGAAAAGACGATAGGCTGATCGGTCTGTAATCCCTGGGCTTCGAGTGAGTCGTCTTACCCGCTTTGGGTATGAAAATGACCCTTACCTCTTTCCACCCCCTGGGAATGTACTTCATTCTAAGACATTCCCTAAAAACCTCCGTCAATAGAGAGATGGCTCTTTCATCGACATTCTGTAGCATGGCCGGAAATATTCCATCCGGGCCAGGAGATTTGTATGGCTCGAATGAATTTACCGCCCATAATACTTTGTCTCTAGTGATCATCTCCCTTATCACATCGGTATCCCCAGCATCTGATTCGGGTTGCAGGTTATCACTGACGCTACCTGTCCCTCCAACAGATTCTATATCCCTACAGCCTGGAAAATGAGTCTCCATAAGTAAACTGAGGGACTCTGAGCTAGACTCTGTCCACGAGTTATCCTCACGTTGTATGTATCCAGGTGCCACTGGGTCCTTGGATAATACTCGCCTAAACCTAGACAACTCGTTAACAGAGTCCACCGATTCACAGAAATTTACCCATGAAGTCCGTTTCGCTCGTCTAATGTCCTTCTTATACTTAGAGAAACTATCCCTATAGCTATTCCAATCCTCATCACTCCTCGTTAGTTTGGCTCTATTAAACAGCTTCCTGTAGACCGCTGGTCCCTAAGTTCCCTAGTCCACCATTTCGGCTGTTTCCCTTTCCCAGGATAAATCACTGGACAATTGAGCGCAAAACTATTCCTAATAACATTCGTGAAATTATTCACCGCCAACTCGATACCCTCAACTGAATCTCTCCAGTCCTCAGTATCCCTAAGGTCCCTACAGACTGACCTCCTGAAGGACTTCCAATCTGTCCTTCTCGAGTTCCTATAGGGCTGCTCCCTCGCCTTCTCAAAGTCGAGACCAAAAGATATCATGCTATGGTCAGAAAAAGAGTAATCCGAAACTACTCTCCAATCCCTAACATAATTTCCCCCACGGTTAGCCAGCGTTACATCTATAACTGTTTCCCTATCTTTCGCTCTGAACGTAGGAGTAGTACCCCTATTACAGATATGCAGATCATAACAAGTTATAAAATCGTATACCAACTCACCTCTTTTGTTGATGTCCCTGCTTCCCCATTGATAGTGGTGAGCATTCGCATCACATCCCAGGACCATGTACGCGCCTTTCCTCCTAGCGTGCTCCGCCAACTGCTGCAGAGCGATACCTGGTGGATCGGCTGCCTCATACGGCATGTACACAGCCGCCATTATAAGCCCGCTGCATCCTGCGGCTTCCTGTTGGACGACTGTAAGGTCCCCACTGCTAAAGGAATGAAGAAAATTAATATTTAGATTATTCCTAGCCAGTATACATGTCCGTACCTTTTCCGTTGTGGATGATATGAACAGGTTGTACCCCGTGACCCTCAGACCACATACCCTGGTGTTCTTAATCCAGGGTTCCTGTATGAGGGCCACGTCCACGTTGGAGTCAATGAGGAGTCTTGTCAGTTCGGTTGAGGCTGCCTCACAGTGATGCAAGTTAATTTGCACCACTGACAGCCTCTTTGGGTTTATCAGATTTGTTGAACCTAAACCTGATCACCCCAAATCCGAAATTGACAACTCCCCCCAGTGACTCCAGCTTCTTCAGAGACTCCTGATCCACTGCGAATCTGAAGTCTCTGCCTTGGTTCTCCTTACAAGTCATGGTGTTAACCAACTTCCATTGACCTGTAAGAAGACCCTTATTCTGATTTTCCAATACTGTCAAAATGGTTCCAACCTCTAAAATGGGTGGAGGGAACCATGCTGTCACTATTGGACGCAGGGGCAGCTCAGATGCGAGTATCACCTCAAGCTTCGCTCCTGGATAGAGAGTGTCGCACCTAGCAACTGCGTTCCTGAGAAATTCAAATGATTTCTCGTTCCCGCAGTTAATAGTCTTGACACACTTCATCCAGTCTGCGCCTTTGAAGGATACCTCATCCGGCCTTCCTTTAACAAGAGCGATTTCCTCAATGAGCTTGTGTTCAATTTGTCGCCATTGCTCAACGCTGATCCTCCCATCTGGATCAACCCTGTCAATGACAGCAGCTTGAATACAATTCTGCAACACTGATTCCTTCGCTCTTTTCGATGTTGAGGGTTGTTCACTTCCTGATACAGCTCTCTTAATAACCTCCTTATGGAGGCCCTTACTAGAGCTGTTTGGCGTGTGAACAACCTTCTTGGCCATCGAAGGTTGCTGGTCATCCCCAGAACTGGCCCTCTTAACAACCCCCCTATGAGGGCCTTTAAGAGAGCCGGATGGGTTTTGACCAGCGTTCTTCGATGTAGAGGGCTTCCCAATCGAAGCTCGTACAGCCCCACTACTGGAGCTGGCAGGCTTCGAAAGTAAAGTCCTCTTACTAGTTGATGGCTGATCATCTCCAGGCCTAGCATCTCTGACAACTTTTTGTTGGTTGCCAGGTTTGCTGGATGGTGTATGACCAACCATTTCAATGGTAGTTGTTGGCTTACCAGACGTTGCCTGCTGTTTCACTAGGACTGCAGGTTTGCCCGGGTTGCCACTACCAGAATAGTTCACTCCGGTAGGGATTGATGAAGAGGTTGGCTTTTCTCCTGTGCTCTCACGAGACACTTCTGGAGTGTTGCCAGCATCCACATACAATCCTTCAGGATAAGACATTCCCAAAGAGACACAGACAGGGCCGTAGATTCGTTCGAATCTTTTGACGTTCCTCCTGTGCTTCCTGATAAGGTACTTATCCTTACCTGTAAGTGGCAAAGGGCCTCTCTTGGCTATCTTGTGCAGATAACCAAGAGAGGCTCTTGCGCCACTACGAGCATGCTCCTCTTTAGTTCGGTTTATATCGCCGGTTGTCGCATCAAGCATTACCGCGTCTTGCCGAACTAAACCACTGCCAGACGAATGACCCTCTGAGTTCGTCGAGCCATCCCCCCGCTCAGACCCCGCCTCAACACTCGAGTTCTTCTCCAGACTCTGAGCGCGAACTGAGATTACAGTGATCTCATGTTCATCTTCAGAGCCGAGAGTAAGATTCTCAAGTTTCTCAGTGGCGCTGGTCCCAGTGAAGGAATCCCTCGAGATACCCAGAATCTCATCCGTCTCTGATAGCTGGCCCAACAGTTGACTTTCCTGAAGAAGAATGTCACGTTGGACCCCTATCATCTCATTATCGTCGTCCGTACTCACGTCCATTTCAGACCTGTCGCCCTGCGACTGTCCGCCATCTTGTGTCCGATTTTTAAGAATCTTTGAATTTTCTATTTTGTCCCACGAGTATGCCAGTAAAGGACCATCTCGCGCAGTGACGGCGTGCGCGGACTAGGCTAGAATTACAACCAACCCGTGCCATGGGCGTTGGAGGGGAGCTGTTAGCTGTTAGTTTGTTTAGGCACCAACTAACCATTCAGGTCCTCAGCACTGCTGCCTATCACCTTGACCTTAAAGTGCACTACATTTATTTGGTCCGCGAGAAGCTGTAAAAGCCCTAAGATCGGAGATAATACACATGATATATACCCCCATGCGATGAGCCAGAATGCACCATTCAGTAGAGTGTGTATATCATGTGCCTTACAACCAATCCCCCCGATCCGCCACCTGGGGACGCGTCCGATAGGAGTAAATGTAGCAAAGACTCCAACGGAGCAATTAGTTGTAAATTAATGGGAAATTTGTTGTAAATCAATAAGAAATTAGATGTACAGCAATAGATAGTATTTATTGCCTCTGAAAAAAGAGTTCATAATGAATTATATCGTTGGCTTAATATAAAAAAGGCGTATATCGATTTTTTTTAAATCGCGTTTTTAATATATTTTGGTAGACCATAATGTAATACACATCTCTTAAAAAATTTTATGCGCTGTGCAAATAACCAATTTATAGGCGTTAAAAAAAGGTCCTAACTTATTTCAAATATTTTTTGAAAGAAAAAGATTAATTTATTATTTTAATGTTTTTTAAGAAATTTCCTAGAATTTATAATGAAAATATTTTTTTAAACATTCGCATATCAAAATATTGTTTTTTCTTGCGGTGGAGAGTTTTTAATAAAAAGAATTGTGCAAAATAAAACTGTGACTCAAATAATGTTCATCATTCATCATCATTCATGAGTCGTCAGAAATAAAATTATTTCAAATTTATTGTAATATAACTGATGAATTCTAGTTACTCCCTAAAAATTGAATATACTATCAATTATTTATTAATTCTTAATTATACCTCTCCAGATTGTATTTTTAAAGAAAAAAATAGCCCTATTTAAAAAATGAAACGATTTACAAGATCTTTTTTGCCACCAGATTGCCGCTATATTTATGAAAATTTTCCTTATAATATATAATTTTTGTAGTTTTTTTTAACATAAATCTGTTGAAACATTATTTTTTGCTAAATATTTAAAACATCAGTTATAGCATTAGTTTATTTAATTTCAAGAATTTCAGTAACAAGCTCTATCTAATATAACTTCCTAAGGAGTAGATAAATCCAAAAATAAAAGTCAACATTAATTTGTTTCGATATTAAGCCATCGTTATATCATTTGTTACTACCAATCGTTTGCTATTTAACTACAAAGTAGGAATAACTATTTCAGTTTAAAATTGCTTTACATTTTTAATACTATCTTTAAACTTTCTGCACAACTATTCAATAATAATTTCACTATTTCTAAGTAGAGTACATATGTATGTACTTTTAAAGAATAGTGGTACGCAGAGTAACTACTGTATGTAGCTATAATAAGTTTGGTGATTGCTACTTTGAAAACTTCAGGGAGTATCACAAATACGTGCACGCACTTACATAAATACACTTACATACGTTAGGCAATATTGAAAATGAAAAAAGAAATTAAATAGGCTAGTGCAAATGAAATTGGAATTGAAAACCAAGTAAAGTTTTTATGTGAACGAATATTTCACCTTTTTGAAGGCAACGAAAAAGATAACAACAAAAATAAAAAAAAGTTCACATTATTTATTGTTGTAAATGCTGGTTCATGTTGGTATTGTTGCTGGTCCTTTTTTTCAATATTTTCTTTAATGTTTATATTTTTTATTGTTATTTTTCTTTTGGTTCTTGTTTTTGTTGCTTTTCAATCATTTTTACGTTTCACATTTTATTTAGGTCAAGAAAAATCCATTAGTAGTCAGTAAAAATTAAATAGAATCCATTAGCTACTTTAGGCTAAAAATATATGTATGAATATAAACATATGTATATATGAGTGTATAAATGTAGGAAATAGAAGGTTTTTCAAAGAAATAAAATATACAAATACAAGTACTTTTGTATTTATATACTTTGTAGGCATAATAAGTTATTCCTTATGTTGGTAACACCTTATAATAATACAAAGTGGTTACCATCTACTTTAATTAATTAATTATTTTTAAATTGAAATTGAATTATGTTATTAATTAATATAAATAACTTTATAATTGGAACGTTCATGTGAAGTTTTCGAAAATTAAATATAAGTATAAACGTTACATACTTTAAACGTAGTATTTGGATTACACATTTTATAATCATTATAGTGAATTATATTACATATATATATATATATATATATATATATATATATATATATATATATATATATATGTGTGTGTGTATGTATATATATATATATATATATATATATATATATATAGACTATATACATACCTACATTATTTTAAAACCTAATTAAATAACTGTATAACACCAAAATTTAATGGAGGGCAACGAAACTTGACATATATCTTATAAATCCTTTTAAAAGTCACCGGTTTCCCTCAATAAAATTTGGAGTTTTAATATATTTTTTTTTTTTGCTTAATTGTATTCTATTATTTAAATATTTCTAATAATTGAATAAATAACTATACTTAAATCAGTGCGTTTTTACTGAAGTAGGGATTTTATTAACAGTAGAGTAGAATCAATAAAGTTTTAGTTGATTTTAGGCAAATATTCAATCATGGTTCTAAGTAAATAAATTAAAAAATTTATTGATATTTAAGCTAAAAATCAATTATTCTAGTTAACTAATATTATCATTTTGGTGATTGGAGCAAAATCAAACAAAAATTTAATTAATATAAGAAATTTCGTAATTGAAGTCCGCTTTTGTTTTCTTCTGTGTGGCTCCAGAATAAGTTACAATATAACACGTGTCTTTTGATTGTAATCCTTACAACGATAAATAAACAATGTATGTTTTTTAAGGCAACTTACTCAAAAAAAGTGTTTTTCTTACCCCTCTGAAAATAAACCTTCGAACGTTTTGTAATATTTCACTAAATATTTCGGTTCTTCTTTTGATAAAAACTAATCGTTTGAATTAAAACATTTACAAAAATTGCAAAAATGCTAAAAACACCAATAAATAATATTAACAGTGAAATAGAAAATACAAAAATAATTGTAAAATAAACAATAATTAAAAATAAACAATGTGATAATGTGTGGTAAATATGTGTGTGATAAATTGCAGTTTTACACCCGCCAGCGTTTGAAAGACTTCCTTGGTTCAAATGAAATTAATCAAATACAAGGTAAAAAAAATATTTATGGGTTTTTGAAGGACTCAATTTAGATTGCTTATACAATATAGCATATAAAATTACTTCGTACAGGTTTTCTAAAACATTACTTATATATTTTACGTTCCCTGTTAATATTTTTTGTTTTTATATTAATAGTTTTGTAATTTTCATAAAAAAAAAAACAAATAATATTGTAAAAAACCTTGAAAATAGGATTTTTTGTGGAATATATAAATATTGAGGTCACCCTTGGATATGTTTTTTATACCAATGGAGGCGGCTTTCAAATATCTTTTAAATAACACCACATTTTGAATGCGTTTCTTTAATCAAATTTAACTGTATAATTTCAAAATAACTCCTTTGAAAATTTGTATAGCACACTAAGTATTTATTTAACACAAAAAAAGCTTTTGGCAAAAATTAAAGAGGCGAAGGGTGTTACATAGCCAGTTTAGACAAAATTCCATTTTGTTCTCTTATGCATATGTTTAACAACACTTGTGCATTTAAATACACGCATACAGTCATACGTTCACTCCCATATATAAAATAAAAATAAAAAGAACATTAAAAATCATTAGAAGAAATATAAAATCCTTACATTTGTATACACACACACGCACAATAAAACAAAATATATGCACATACTAATAGATTCAAATATTAGCATGAATAAGACTGATTGCAAGTACTTGTGTTCATGCACATAGACTCAAAAAACGTCAACACACTTGAGAGAAAAATTTTAGTATTATAAATAGCCAAAAAGTTAACAGGTGTAATTATAGTTATAATCTAATACTATAAATTATATACTCTAATTACTCAAACTCGGATCACTAACTGCTTAAAACTTAAGTGTAAAAATCTGTAACAACTTAGGATACAGCATAACTTTTCATTGTAACTCACTTGATTTAAGCAATATCATTACAGTATTGATATCAAAGAAAGATCAGTTTAAAAACGCGATTTTATCCCTCATCCAATTTGGGGGATGAGCACGTACTTATATAAAGATAAATTCGATAATGTATTTTCAAGTGTTTTGAACCATTATTGACTAATTTGTTTTAATTTTAATATATCCGTTATATTCTATTAATTGGTTTTAACGATTTTCTTAAAAAAAAAATATTTCTACAATTCACAACAGCATTTTCGATGTAATTGTAAATCATACATATGATTTCTGCGGCCTTCAGAAAGTTGATTTCAACAGAAAGAATAATAAAATAAAATATGATATTTTCTGTTACTTTTCGTGAAGTTAGTCTTCTCCGTATAGGATTTTTATTAAGATATTAAAGACCTTATTCATAACAAACATTTTAAATTTATAAAAGTTTCATAAATCAAATTTACATAGAAATATTTCTGTAAAACTTATATAAATTTGCAAATTTTATTATGAATAAGGCAGTCAATGTTCTCATCAATAAGTAATCCAAAAAATCGTTCATCCAAATCAGAAGTACATTATTTACCATATGTACCTTAATTTGACAAGAGTTAACCTTGAAAGGTTATATTCCGGCGAGTCAACGACGCACAGTGGCTCAGTTTGATTTTTTTTTAGTTGCAAAAATGATAACTTTTGAACGAATGCAGATATTTTCAAAATGTAAAATGCATTCTGGGCTTTATACAACTGGCTGAAGACTGACAGAGAGCTATAAACTTTTATGTCATAATATAAATTTTGCAAGTTTTTTTATTTCAAATTGTACACATTGTGCACATTTTTGAAATATATTTAATGCTAACATGTAAATGTTTAGAAATATAATCACTATTTTTACTTTATTAAGTATTTTTATAGGGCAGACTTGTCCACGTGATGAAACAAAGTACAAACTGTGCTTTATTTTAAAGATATTTTAATGAAGTATGAAAAATTGGTTATAATTTCATCGGGCCACCATACAAATTCTACTGGAAATATAGCTTTAAGCGTATAAATGTTTTAATTATGAAAAAATGGTAATGAAATTGAGCACAAATAAATTATAATATTATATAAGCGTTAATATTTCTAACAAATTTCATGAATATCGGCCTAACTTTGACTATAGCTGCCATATAAGTCCCAGTTCCAGAAATCACTTTAACGGACACAAATTTCATATAAATGTTAATATAAAAACAATATTTTACACAAATAAAATTTATGTAAGTGGAAAACTCACTACCAAAATTACATCGGTCTATTATTGATCATAGATTTATTATTGACAATATTATGTATAATATTAAATTCTTAAAAAAAAACTTTAAGCGCCCTATGATTATATCACAACGTGTTAGGGATTATTTTAATTTAAAAAGTACGACCGCCTAAAAAATAAAGGCCAAATTAAATATTTTCTATATTATTTAGTTTAAAAATATCCCAATTTTATATATATAATTTTTGTTTTCCGCAAAATGAACAACTGTGCGAAGGACAATATAAAGAATATACTCACGAAAATTTTTCAAAATAGAAGTTTTTGAATTATAAGATAAAATAGAAATATATTTTTTTCTATCTATTATTATGAGAAGTACAATTTTCAAAATACTACATTATTAAAAAAAAAAAAAAAAAAAAAAACGGAAAAAATGCACCGAGGATTTGACAAAGTGTAACAATGCAGGATTAATATTTTTTTGTGTGTCAAATATAAGATATAATGTTTATGTTTTTAAAGACAACATTATAGTTTCTGATATCTGCAAATACTTACACAATTAAGGAAATCGATATTTGATATACACCAAAGTTTAAATATAGTATTCTTCGTCGAAGATCTACTTTTTTGTAAAATTCTTTAGGCCAAGGTATTATCTATATATCATGAATTTCATGAGACATCAAATATGAAATGAACTTAAGTCTTCTAATTTGGCTCATATTTGGTATACACATACTTCATACCACCAATAAAACAAAACTTTTTTATTTTTTCAAATGACAGAAAATTTGTGGTTTTATTTACGATTCTAATTCTATAAAAGATCAAATAATCCTTCGTATTTTTAATTATCTATAACTTTAGAAGCTAATGTCCGATTTTTTTAATTTAGACAGTAAACGCTGTCCTCTTTAAATATCATAACAATAGAAAAATTAATTTAAAAAAAAATGCGTTTCCAATGCAGATGCATTTTTTCGATGCGTTATCCCACTTCGATTTTTTATTTTCTAAAATCAACTTAAATATTGATAAATTGACTAAATAATTCCGGTTAAGTTTTTATGTGTCGGAAAATTCTAGTAATTTTAATAACTTTTTATAACAAACGTCAACAATGTTTTTTTCATACAAAGGCTCATTTATTTAAAAAAAATTGTTTTTTATGACATCAAATATAAATTTTTTGCTTAGGTTATTTATTATATTATTTCCAAAAAGTGGACGAAATGTGTGCCGAAATAAAGATATATGGGTTATTGTCACACATTTTTTACCTGGCTGAAACTGACTTCAATCCTTAATAAGTTTTGCGCTAATACCATTTTAAACAAATAGGTTACAGATCTGAACTCACAAGACACGAAACTAATGTGAAAATTTTTAGCACCATAGGTTTCATTTTGTGATCATGATTGAAAATTTAACAACTTAAAAAACGGGTTAAAAATTATTTAATTTTTTCTCATTTTTCTACACGTTTAGTTCGCGCATTTATACTTTTTGATTTCATTCGATCTTATACAAATTAATCGGACTTTGCGGACAAATTCTGCCATCTTTTCATTACTTTATTATTATTGAGACTTTTTTTTACCATCTTTATTATTATTGAGATTTTCAACAGTTAAATACAGGGTAATCGAAATTTGATGATATTTTTTAATTTTAATTTTTTTTTTTATTTTTTTGGGCGGGATCTGTGCGCCCCTCAGCGGATAACAAATTTTCAAAGAAGGAGTGAAACTTCTTGCAATTGTACGTATTTTGCAATGTGAAACAGTCAACGCCGTATATAGTCTCAAAGTTTGGAAAACAAGAGCGAAAATTTTTCAAAAAGTCAGTTTTTTGCGAGGCACATTCACAGTTTCATATAGAATAGCATGTATTCGTATTACTGCGTACGATAAAAACTATGAAATTTATGTAATAGATACCGATAAATAAAATAATTTTTGAAAATTCGTATTTAGGTGATAAAAAAGAGTTAAAACGTATAAATTTGGTGACTTGATATCTTCCAAACTATGTAGTGTGGAAAAATAATTTACTCACATTCTTCCCTACTTAGAAAATGAGTAAGTATCGTTCATTTACTTCACGAATATCAGTAAATGAGCGATATGTTCCAGGTACTTTTTGGAAATTGAAACAATATGTAAAAACTGAATTTTGATACTTTTCTGGTGCTCTAATCCAACAAAGATGGAACTTTTATCGTATGCTATTTTTATCAAAAAAGTATTAAACACGTCTTTGGCATTTTTTGGAAATTCAAAATTGTGTAAAAATGGGTTAAAGTATACTCTATATCTTCCAAGGCATCAAACTTAAAAATTTATGTGATGAGTGTTCTGTTCTTTTTTAAAAATTCAAACGCTTACGGTATAAGAAGGGGTAAACTCTGTTCCGTGATACCTTTTTGTTAGTCTGAGTATCTCTTAACTAATAAATATAGGAACAGAAATTTATCGCATTCTTCTCTGCTCAAAAGAAGAGCAGAGAGGTTTTTCTTAGTTTTCGAAAATAAGAACGCTTAGGGGTTAAATATGAAATAATTAATAATGAAATAAATTTTGCATATATAAAAAATTAAAAGGTTTCACAATTTGATATTATCATATCATATTGCGTAATGTACACAACATAGCGGACAGCGGAGGGCATCGGGTTTTAGATAGGTAATTATAAATAAAAATTGTAATCTGTTAAATGCCGTACAATACTATTTAATTTTGAATTCGTGTCAAATTTTTAATATTCTTATCATTTAAATTGTGAAAAGTTTAATAAAACCCATGCACGATGCATAGTGCGCGATCCAAAAAAATGAAGTGGATATAATTATACAGTTTCGGAATGGTTGGTTCAACATAAGTGAAATTTCACACAGTGATAGTAGAGGTGTGTAGGTGTAGTATAAGGTTTCAGCTGATCCACAGACACCCAAAGTTGGACACCACGAGTACGAATATTTTTAAAACGATCGTTATAACGGAAAATATTTGAAAGATTTTTGTATGAAGGAAATCTATATTATTATTATTATTATTATTATTATTATTATTATCATTATTTCTTTTAGTTCACGAGATATTGATCTTCATTCAGTAATTAAAATTTTTATTTTTTAACTTAACTTGATGAAGTTTTTTTCGCTATAGCAGGTCCAAATTTCATTCGATATTTTAAATATCTTTTTTTATTAACAACAAATAGTAAAATCGTATACAGGAAGAACTTTGAAAATATCTTTACGCAGTCAAAAGTTGAGTGCATTTAAATTTTAACTTTGCAAAGAAGTAGATTTTTCCCATTTTTTATTTCATTTTTATTTATTATTATTATTATTTTTTTTTTTTTTTTGGCAAAAAGACACATTCTTTTTCTATTATACACGAAATTTTCTTAAGTAACATGTACAGTGTTTATATTTTTCTGAAACATAACTAAATACAAAATATTTTGAAGGAAAAAAAGTTAAGAAAATTGATTCCTTCGAGCTAGTCCTCATTTTTCCACAAATTTTTAATTTTCGCCTTAATTTCTGAAATCGCAAAGCTGGAATCAAAAAATATTTTTTATAACATCTAATATGTTAAATTTTTTGATAATAGAAATTTTTGCTCCGCGATATCTGTTGAGAAGATATGGTAAAAAAATTAAAAAATCCCATTTTTGGAAATTCTTTATTTTTTTTTTTTTTTTGAAATTACGTGATTTCTGTTGACAAATGTAAAAATACGAATGACGCTTGAAATTAAGCATCAAAAAATCTACCCAAGTGTAAAATTTAAAAATATCCACTAACAAAAATATTATTGCATAATTAATAATAAATAATGTGCACAAAATTTCAAAACAATCGTCTTTCGGTAACTTTTAGCAACAAGTCTTAAATGATTTTACTAGCATAAATATTTCTATATAAATTTGATATTGGTGTATAATACGTCTCATCGTCATTTTCGCAATTAAAGAATTCAAATTATAATTTCAATTAATTAATTTAATATTGCTTCCTGATAATGCAATAACAAGAAGCTGACGAAATTCATACCTTTTAGTTAGAAAGGTAAGAAATACATATTATATATCATTGTTTTGGAAATTGTGTATTCTTTTCAAATAAGTAAGTAAATAAATATATATGTGCTTAATTTTTTAGTAATAAAGATTTTTGCTCATCGATATCGGTTGGGAAGTTATGCAAGATAAATAAAAAATTCCATTTTTGGAAATTTTTCAAAGTTTTTTGAGAATTTAGGATTTTTGTTGATATATATATATATATATATGTATGTATGTACATGTAGATTTTAAAAAATGGGATTTTTTACTTCTCTTGCATAACTTCCCATCCGATATCGGTGAGCAAAAAATCTCTATTACCAAAAAATTAAGAACATATTAAACTTTAGCGATTTCATAAGTTCGGTAGATCCTGGTCCTCGAGGGAATTAATTTTCATAAATTTTTTTCTTTACAATATTTTGTATTTAGTTGTCTATCATAAAAATATAAGTGCTGTAGTTCAAATTCAAATGCATATAACTTTCAATTCCATAAAGACTGTCTGTACAGGATTTTGTTATTTGTTGTTAATAAAAAAAAAGATATTTCAAAAAAATCATGTAAAATTTAGACCCGCTATAGCGAAAAAACTTCGCAAAGGTACGATAAAAAATAAAAGATTTAATCTTTGAATTCCAATATCTTGTATACTAAAAGAAATATATAGCATATTCTCTTTATATAAAAATCTTTCAAATCGGTTCAGATATATGAATCGTTTTAAAAAATGTTCATAATTGAGGTGACCAGCTTTGGAACATTATAGACTCGCCTACACCTCTACTATCGCTATGTGAAACTTCATTTTAATCGGACCAGCCCTTCCGAAACTGCATAATTATTTCCATTTCATTTTTTTGGATCGCACACTGTGCGGTGGTTTAAAACTAAAATATACAAAGATGAACAAAATTTTATTATGAACTTTTTGTATTGATTTGAGGTCTCTAAATTTGGAATTCACGTTAAAAAATCTCTACAGCAAATATTTATTAGCTTACAGTAAGGTCGTGATAAGCTGGTACCCGACATAAAAAAAAATTGTTATTATTTTTTAAATTATGCCTAAAATTCACTGTTAATAATAAAATAAATAATGTTTATTCGGTAAATTTGAAAGATTATATAGTATGAGAAAGACTCATAAATTTCTTAAAATTTGTTTTATTTAAGAACAATTTTCAAAGAAAGAAAAATCAATTCCTTATTAAATTATGTTAGCGAAAGCTAAGCTAATATGTATTAATAAAAAATAAAAATATATATCATTTCTTCCACCTCTCATATAAAAACAAAATGATCAGTTTCAAAACTGCTTTAGATAGGATATGAGAAGGGTCGTAGCTATTCAAAAAATAAATTTTTTTGAAACTGACGACATTATTATACCTATGGTGGTGTGAGGTATTACGCGTTTGTGCTGATGTTTATTTCGCACAGAAAAAATCATCCAACACCCATCTTAAAGTACACCAATCGACTCAGAATCACTATTGGAGTCGATTTAACGATGTCCGTCTGTCCGTCTGGCTGGCTGGATGGCTGACTGGATGGCTGACTGGATGGCTGGATGGACGGTTGGCTGGACGGCTAGCTGGCTGTCCATGTAAACCTTGTGCACAAAGTACACAATTTTGAAGATAATTCAATGAAATTTGGCACGTAGGACTTTCAAGGACGAATCCTATTGAAATTGGGTTTGATCGGTCCATTATTTCACCTAGCCCCATACAAATGACCTCCCGGAATAGGGGTTTAACGATCATAACTGCCTTAAATATAGCAATATTTTAATGAAATTCGGTGTACGGTTTTGTATAAATATCAATCTGTGTTCCAAATTTCATGAAGATCGGTCCATAACTGACCATATCTCCCATACAAAACACTCTTCCGAAAATCACTTTAACGTGCTTAAATCACATACACATGTTAGTATCAAGTTTATATTCGATACAAATAACTTTTATATAAGTAGAATTCGCAATGAAAAATTTTATGAGGATCGCTCCTTAATTTACTATAGCTCCCACATAAGCCCACTTTCGGGAATCATACTAAATTACATAAATTCATATAAATATTAGTTTTAACGTAATATTCTGTATTCTTATATTTTATTTTACACTTAGTAAAAGTATCGGTCCACAATTGTCCACATATATAATTTAAGACTCCTCCACGAAGTTTGATGGACATACACAATGGTGTCGGGTATCATATGGTCGGGCTTTCCCGACTATATCTTTCATACTTACATTTTCTGTCTAAATTCCAAAATTGATCGAAATTTCTATTCTATTTCTATTTCTATAGCATTTAAATGAAAATTTAGATTTATATACTTATTTCTAATTCCAAAATTGGTCATTTGTATTTAGTTATATAGTAATAGCTAAATATCATCTATATATTTCCTCTTCTCTGTAATAAGTACTTGTAGGTGTTAAAATTTTTATTGGAAATATATTATTATCGAAAGCTTTAGAATTAAATTCAATAAGAATCAACTAAGTTTTTATTTCGTACTTAAGTAGTAGTCGTATAGTTTAAATATACGAAAGCTAGTCGGAAAGTGTTAGAGAATATTTTTTTTTTTTTCCTTAAATGGGATTTAAAAATAACATCTGCATATTTTTATACGCTACAAAACCATATGTGGTTGTGATATTAACGCTAATGTTTGTAATGCATAGAAAAAGTTATCCAACACCCACCTTAAAGTATACCAATCGAATCTGAATTACTTTTTAAATCGATCGTCCGTCTGGCTGTCCATGTAAACCTTATGCACAAAGTACGGGTATTTCACTTAGCCCCATACAAATGTCCTTCCGGAAAATTCTTTAAGCACCCAAAAATGCTTTAAGAATAAGAGTATTTTAAATAAATTCGGCTCAAAGAAGTTCTGTACAAGTATCAATCTTTGTACCAAATTTTATGAAGGTCGGTCCACAATTAACCATAGCTCCCATATAAACCCCTCTTCTGAAAATCACTTTAACGTGCATAAATGCCATACTAATATCAGTATAAAGTTAATATTCGAAACAAATAAGTTTTATGTAAATAGAAACAACATCAAATTTTAGGAGAATCGGTCCATTATTTATCATACCTCCCATATAAACCCACTTCCAGGAATTGCCCTAAAGTGCATACACATATACAACGCATTATACTGTATTTGTATATTTTATTTTACATTTAGTAAAATTGGCCACAGGTGTAATATAAGTCCCCTTCCCAAATTTTTATGCTAGTACGCAATGGTGTAGGGTATTATATAGTCGGTCTTTTTTTCGATTTGAATTAGTAAATTTGTTTGATTTTTAATCTGCAGCTGATATAGCAGAAACCTTGAAAATAGTTTTCTTAAGAAAAACCAACTAGTGTCCTGTTAGGAAAAGTTGAATTTGATTTTTCCCATATGCATAAAATATAAAATTTTGTTCTAAAATACTGTTATTTTTTTATTTATTTATTTATTTATTTACTCAATCTTTGGTAATTTAGCCATAAAACAACTCAATTTACAGAGTTTACTCGAAAATCTGAACTATGATTCAGTTTAAAAATGTTAAAGCACATATGTTTAAAATGAATGTCCACATGAATTTTAAGAAAATAAAACAATGCACTTTTATATTCAAAGATAATAAGAGAGTATCAAAAATTTTTGATATTAAGAAAATATGAAGCACATTTTTGTAAACATATGTACATCCATATGTACGTACTTAAATGACTGTCAGTAAACTTAATACCATTGATAGTTTGATAAAATGTGATCATCAGTTTCGTTATAACGTTCATATTACTAAGCAACTTACAATACGATTGTTAGTATGTGCGGATGTATGTATGTATGTATGTATGTTTGTATATGTGTGTGTATGTATGTAGCGGAAAAAATGTCAGAAGGTCTATTTACACTTTCTATAAGATGCAGTTGCTCATGCTAACCAGCCTTATATAGTAAGGCCTTCAAGAATATTTCACCCTTGTCTTCTAAAATATTCGATACCATTACCGATTTCCCTTCTCTTAGAAGGAGTGTAAGAAGCTATATTTGTGTTAATATATTTCGTTTTAAGCAACAACAATTCTTTGTATAGAAAATACAGCGTCTTAATTCCCTTCTCGTACAGAAGAAAGATTACAATCATTTTTGCTTTAATAAAAAACAAAACCATTCAGAAACCGATACAAAAACAATATCAAAATTTAAAGTAAAAAAAATATAAGAATTCATTTAGTTTGTTTAATGCTTTATTTGAGTAGAGTGTGTTTTTCTAAGTTAATTTTATTTTTTATTAATAGTTTTTAATATATGTATTTTATTTAAAACTGAATTGTTTATATTATATCTGTGTACATTTCTCAAAAAAAAAGAACTTAATTTTTTTCCAGGAGTGTTAAACAATTTTAAAAAATTAAACAATTTTTATGAAAATATAAATTTTTGGATAGAAATTTGGATAAAATATCTTATCTCGACGTAGGATGTTTTGTCAAAAGTTCAGATATGTTTTTTAATACTCAATTTTTTAAGTTTTAAACTTTTTTACAATAATTTAAAATAAAAAACTGGTATTTTATATAAATTAAAAATTACACTATTTTATTAAATAGTGTAGAAGATCTGCTGACAACTTTTCTTCAGAAGGTCTGTTGGTAGCACTTCTTAAGAAGGCGTGCTGGCAAGAGGTCTTTTAGAAGATCCGCATCGGTTCGCTAATGTATGAGGCCTTGCTCTCAATAAGATCGCCTGAACAGAGAATGCAGGGAAAAGCTCTTCTGGTTATAAAAAAAAGCCTTCTAGAAGGGTTCTTCACCCCTTCTTTTTACCAATGTACGCATGTATGTATGTATCATATGAGCTTTTACTTTTTTCATCTCGTTTTTGCTATAGTTTTACTTTTCCTTTCTCCGATAACTGTTTTTGTTATTTATGAAATTGTAATTTTCAATTGTAAATGCTTTGTCGTTCCAATGCTTTTAAAAATCCAGCCATGACTAAACTCCAACACTATTATTACATTTTGGTGGGTTTAGATGATGACGATGTTATTGCTGCTGTTGTTGTGCTCTCACACATATTGTAATATCTCAAAAGGACAAAACAGGACGATTTTTTACTTGTTGTTTTATTTTGGTATGTAAGATGTTTATGTACGAGTACATAAGGATTTTATTCCTAATGGTATTTGCCGCTGGTGGAAAATGAAAATATTTAGGTGGGTGGTTCTTTGTTAAACGTTGTATATACATATTTTTTCGATCGTTTTTGTAGTTGTTATTTTTGCATTTTTTCATCTATTACTGTTGCTTTTTATTTGAAAATAGAAAAAACGAATATTGCTATTTTGAATAGTAGAAAAAAGTATTATCACAATTTCATGGATTCTTTGTGTGGCTGAAAACGCTCTGTTTATGGATATATATATATTCTTTGTTTTAATTTTTTGTATGAATTTATTTCTTTGTAAATGTATTTACAAATGTAAAAAAAATATATACATATACCCACCCAGCATTTGGTAGAGAGTACTTTCATCTATCCACTAAAAAGTATCTTTTTCGACATTCTTGAATGCTAAGAAGTAGAAGTAGAAAATACATACATCTGTAATAAAAAAAATACATTAGTATCGAATTTTGATCTAAAAAACTTGACTTGGGCGACTGTTTACATTCCAGAGCAAAGAAAAACACAAGCACGACATAATTTCGCTCAGTAAATTTATAACTTTAAAAGTGATCAATGTTGCTGCTTATAGTGTTGAATAATGTTGAATATAGTATTAAAATTAAATATAGTATTAAATTAAAAAATTATCAATTTTTAATTAGTGATTTTCGTTATTAAATATTTCACATTTAATTTAAAATTATAGAGTGTTTTTTATTACGGTGTGCTTAAATATAAGGTAAGCATTTATCTCAATTATAATTAAAAATATTTACTAGAAATGTTCCAACTGCATTAATAACATGTTTATTATACAAAAGAGATTATATTTCGATACTTTTTTGATGTACTTTTTTACATTTCGAAATGATAGTATTTCGACACCCAAAGACACATTGAAAATTTTTAGACTAACACATTTTTATTCAACACTATAACCAACAACTTGAATCATTTTTATATACATTTACTGAACGAAATTATATTGTGCTTGTTTTTTTTGCGCTCTGGAATGTAAACAGTCGCCTAAGTCAAGTTCAAGGGTGTCAAAAAAGACACTTTTTAGGGGATGAATGAAAAAACTCTCTTCCAAATGCTGGCAGGGTATACGCGTGTATGTTGAATATTTATTAGTGTTACCATTATATCTGTAAAAACTGTAACGGTTTCTAAATATTTATATGTATTTTTGTAGGGTGTTTCATTTGGTTAAAGACGTGCTTACGCCCCCAACTTCAGTTATATATTTTTTCATCTGTGACTAAAACATTTACAAATAATTCAGCCTAACCGCAAATGAAATTTCAAATTTTATTTTTGTTAAAATTATTTCAATATACAACTTTTCGCTTTTCCATTAGAAAATTTTAGGTTAAAAAATATAAAAAAAACAAATATCATAAACATAAAATTATTTTTCAGTTTATTTTATTTTTTTAATGTTTTATGGTAAAAACTTTGAAACAATAATTGACTTTATGATAAGTATTTCTCTGTTAGCATCTAGCAGAAGGGGAGCAGGTAGTAGACAAGACGAATATGAAAAAAATTTGGAATATGACTAAAAGTTTTTAGAAGCGCTCTTGATATTTTATCATATCTGGGATGTTTTGCGCACAAACACGTTAATAACTACTACAGATAAGTAACGATAATTCCGACGAGATGAATTTTTCGGCTATCGGTCAGCAATGTTATTTATTATTTGCCTACAATAGCTTTTAAGTCTAAACCGATGAGACGACTACGATTAAATGAATGACTGTGAAATACCGTTGCTCTCGGTAACTATTTGCATGGCTACTGGATCAATCCAGTGAGATAAATTCTTTACCTATTAGTTGAGAAGCGATAGCTACTAATTACAATTTTATGAAGAAAATCCTTCACCTATAATAGTTCTGACTACAAAATACAATCCGATGAAATAAGTGTTTCGGTTCTTAATTGGCTAGAGAAGATCTCCAATGACATCACATACGCACTGATATGATTATTCAGTCATTAGGCTGCTTCCATATTGTCCGGGCACTAAGATACTGGATCACCCATATACTAAGAAATAGATGAATTAATTGCAGATCGTGTGATATAAATTTTAGACAGAAATTACAACGTAGTACGCCATAGGGAGGCTTTATATCACCTCTTCGATGAGTTACCACAAATCACATTCTCTTTAGGATCTTAAACGAGGAAGGTTTTGCACTAGTCTACTAGGCGACGTCATAATACTTCTAAGGGGAAGAATCAAAATCAACTACGCAGAAGCTCTGAACATATCACTAAACTTGGCTTATACAAGGGTACTGAAATTTGGTATATTCCCAAACAGAACATACCAAATTTACGTCGTCCCTCGGTTTTTTGATAAGGAAATTAAAATATCCAACCATTTAATATATTTAGGTGTTATCCTGAAAGAGAGCTCTAAATGGAATATAATTAGACCTCTACTAATTTATGCTTGAGTAGTATGTTGGACACCAATAGATAAAATACATTTCTTATCTATTGGTGTCCAACATACTACTCAAGCATAAATTAAATTATAAAAATTTAATAAAAGGTTCCACGAATATGCTACCTTGGAAAGAAAAAGAACTTTAGAAACTATTCTTCTTTTTTTGATCCAACCGATTGAAATGAGAAAGTGACCTTGAAATCCCAGAAACCCTTCAAGGCTAAAATTTGCTTACCATTTTATGACGAAAAAGCTCTATGGTGGCCAAAATGAGAAAAACCAAGAGATCTATTGAAACTAAATAAAACAGATCTAAGAAAGAAGATGTTCGGTCAGGACACTCAAACTTGCCGGCGCATTTATATCGCATAGGCACGGCAGGCAGCAACGAATGCAGAACATATAGAGAAGACATCAATTCGATGGAATATTTCCTATGTCACTGCACAGCCTTCGCACGAACAAGATTTCAAAATTTCGTGAATGACATAATTCCATATACCACTCATCTCCAAGGCGTGAACTGGAAAAAGTTCCTTCGACTTCTATATGGATGATTATTTTCTTAATTTTTGGAAGATGCATGACAAATACTTAGCATTTTGAAATTTTTTCTCTCACATTTTAGTTCAATTTATGTGCGCAAATATTCGATAAAAAATTTAAAAAATTGTATTTTGTTGGTTTATTTTTTTATCGTCGTATAACTTTTACCAGATAATATGGTAACTAATTATATATAATTCAAATTTTCAATCTAAACAGTTTGAAAGCATAAAGTATGATTTCATTGGATAGGTTTAAATTAAGTTCAGCGTGATATATGTATATTGACTCAAAGATTTGTAGAGTAGAAATAAATTTGATGAGATATCACATTAGTTTGTATTTGGTATTTACATACATACATACTATATAACAATATTCCTATTTTAATTTAATAATATCTTAAAAATTTTGCAAATTTTACCACGAATTAATGTTATAAAAACCAAAAATACTTAGTTAAGTATTGATCTATAATTATTCCGCACAAAAATTCAAATAAAAAATTTTTCTCACACATAATAAATTTCATATACATGCGAAAATATACACTTTGCATAGTGTAAATGCGTGTTCAGTTTTTCATTTCGTATTCGCTTTTCCTTTTTAAGAAGCTTTAAAGTTTTTAAGGATGCGGTAGGTTAATTTTTTTTATTTTTCTTCTTTCTAATGATAATGATATGGGTATCAAATGAAAGAGCAGAATTTTTGACATTGTATTGATTACTTTTTGTTAAAATAATAATAATAAAAGTTGCAAATTACTTTCGAATTTAATTCCTTAATATCCTTGAGTTTCAAATAAATAATTTCCAAAATAATATATGTTAAAGATGCTAATATCCAGTTTGAAGTACCAAAATTTTATGGATTTAACTTTTTCTTCTTTAATCCATACAACGATTTGCAAATCAGTCTTAAGAACAAAAGAACAAATTCAATATTCAGCTTAGTTAGACTTCAGTTTAGTAAGTCCAATATAGTAATTTTAAAGCCGTTGTATTTAAATTTTAAATAATTCTTACATTAAGTGTAGTATGAGAACATTATTTTGAAGACTTTAAAATATATTTGAAAGTTTAAAAAACTACGATAAGTTGAGTATTTCTGTTTATTTAACTTTAAATTCATTACTTGTAATTTTAATCTGTGAAAGGATAGCAAACTCTGACTTTTATATTATATTTAATATTATTTTATGAATAATTGACAGAAAAAATGCTGTAATAAGTTAAGCGTGACCATGTAATACCTTACACTATTAGATACGATAAAAATTATTTAAGCCAAATTTAATTTAAAATCTGGCATTTATATAAAATTAAGGGGCTTAAAGTGACTTTCAGGAGTAGATCTTATATGAGAACTATGTTCAATTATGAACTGATCCTGTTGAAATTTGGTTGTGTGATTTATAGTTATATAATTTATAATTGTTGCAAATAAAATTACAAAGCAAATTATTTATATGCCGTTTCTGCATACTAAAGTGACATATAGGGGAGATATGGTCAATTAGAAGCCTATCTTCGCTAAAATTTGATAATATGATTTATACCTAAATACAAAATAATCCTATCTATCTCGAATTTCATATAAGTATGCTCATATTCTATAAGCTCTATAAGTTTCTTCTTTAAGTCTACAAAAATGACTGTGCCAATTATTATTAAATAGTATTAAAAATTGCACTGATTGGATATTTTTAATATTTTATAACTTTGAACTGTTGAAGTTAAAATAACAAAATATGGGATTCAGCAATTCCATTCTGATGTTTTTAAAATTAATATAATTTCAGAATAATTTGTAGAAAAACCTCAAAAATATTTAAGAAAAAAGTATTTGAAGCACATTTTTGATATTTTAAAGGTCCGAAAAGTTAAAAAAAAAATTTACCAGAATTTTTGAATAATATTCTATCATTTGATTTTAATACATATCGTCATCGTTGAGTAAGATTTTAAAATAATTTATAAAAAAAATAGTTTTGAAATTTTAATGTCATTTTGAAAGGATATTCGAATACGAAAACAAAAACTGAGTACGCAGTCCTATCTTAAAATGTCTCTACCTTTATGTGTATATGGTTTCGTTCATGTGTGAAAAATGCTGTTGTACGGTGTTATTCACACTATCTTTTGAAAGTGAAATCGGATTTCATTAAAAGTAAAATAAGTTCTCTTTCAATATCACAATGACAAATAAATAATGTTCTCTCCCTTAGATTTTTTGCTTTATTTTGCTTAAATTATTACTAAATTCAGTTCAAGTTTTGACATGTGACAAAAACCTATTGTATTATTAATAATTTTTTTTATAAATAAATTTTCTTAAAGAAAAATCTATTTCATTTAAATATTTTTGTTTTTTGGTGTTTGTTTTGGTTTATTTATATAAATTTAGAAAACATATAAAAACATGAACAATTGCAAATTCATATAATGCAATTTCTAACTACCTTTAAGGATATAAAAATGAACCATATATTGTTTTTTAAAACAAAAAAATGGACATCTACATATCGAATTTGATGTTGTTAAGTTCTTACCTTTCAAAAACGTTATTAATTTCCTTTAAAACAGGGGTTCTCACTAGCAACAGCTTCACGACCCTTTGAAACATCACAAATCAAGCGTGATCCATCACTACCTATTTGGTTTTCTGCTTTTAAAATTATTCTTAAATTATTTCATCAAAAATCCATAGATGTAAATCATTCGCGTAAATAACCCTATATTATTTTAATCAATTAATTTTGCCAATACTTATAATATACAGGCGAGACATGTTGAAAGCTTATCATATGCGTTGTCTTTGAAACAAAGAAAAGAGTTTGTTCTCAATTCTTGAATATTTCCCACTTTCTGTTTGAGAATCCAACATATTATTTCCGATATTTCTTAAATATACTTTTCGATTTTGAAATGGCCTAAACCATGAATTAATGTATTGTACATATGGTAAAAATTTATCACATCTAAACCTTCTTAGTAACCATCAACAATTTTTATTTCTTTTTTTTAATATTTTAATTTGCTTTCAAATAATTTTATTTTTATTTGTTCGCTATATAAGATACTCAGTAGAAAAATTTTGCTCTTTCCTTAAATATGGTGTTCGTTAAAACGAATGCTCGTTAAACCAAAAAAATAAATTGGATTAATTAGTTAGGATTGGATTGAAAAGTTAGGATTACTTATTTAAAACTAGGTACTTTTTATATTATTGAAAAATTGAGAATTTTTCAAAAATAAAAGCGTAAAAGTTGGCAACACTAGTATTTACATGTTTCCTGTTGGCCCCATCGTATTCCCATAGCGATAGCCAGTCAGCGGCTCCTTTGTACAAATATTTTTTAATATAGCAGCAAACCGACTGAATGTTTAGGAGTTCTTGGTATTATAATGTTTAATGCAAGGCTTCTCACAAGCTCTCGCTTCGCAACCCACATATATATTTCTCAAAATATGTATGTTCAAAAAATTTCATATTAAATTTCAAGTTTGAATTTAAATTGAATTTAAATTTTTGTTCCGTCATTTTACTGAAATGGTAACAACTTCTTCTGTAGCAAAGTTTGAAGTATGTTTTGATCTAAATATCTTTCGGAAATTTCCTTGAGCTCTTAAACAAAATTTCAAATTTTCAAACATGAAAAGCTTTGAAAAGGTTACGTTTGATACCGCAAGTTTCAAAATCGATAAGATTGTTAAATGAAGACTTAACAACAGAAAGAATACTTGTATCGGGTTCTTGAAAAATACCTAGTCCAAAGCAAATAATAATATTCAGTTTTGTATGATTTCGATTCAAAAGAAAGTTCTAAAAGTTTCACAAAAATTTGTGAAGTAAAACCCCAGTAAGAAATGAAGCTTCTTACGAAGAAAGTAAAGTAGAAAGCAAGAAAAGTAAAGTATCGCTTACGAATGACATAAATTTTGTATGACGAGTTTTCGATTGGAAGAAAATTTTTGACACGAAATGCGCTCTTTTCAATGCTGAAAAAGAAGCAAATACTTTAGTTATAGTAAACACGTAGATGCATATTAATGTCTCCCTTACGATGGCAAAGTTATTCGTTTACCCTAGTGCATCGAAAAACTTGAACATTTTTTGCTGATAAAAAAAACTCATATACAAATTAAAATTTTCCATATTGAGTAAAGGAAAGCGAAATATACGTCTTTGTATTTTCCAAAAAATGTCCGAGCAGAATTAAATAAACTCTTATTAAAAATGTTCTTCAAAAGTAATAACATTCAGGTCTGAGAATTTCTAAATTATTCTAAGTTTTATGCATAGTTTTAGCTGCATTTAAGAAAATTTTAATTACTATTCTAAAATGTTTGTTAATCAAATCAATAATTTTATAAAGAAATCAACATTTTATAATTGTACCAAATTAATCACCGAAGTACTGCAGTAGTTTTGGCAATAGAATTGTACTGAATTTATCATCCCTGCTTTGATAAGCAAATTTAAAGAACCATATCATTAAAAGCTTTGTAGGAATAACTTTCTATCTAATTGCATAATTGGATGAAAAATATACCGCTTTACCACCATAGGGACTTACATGTACAAAAAAGAAAACACATTTTCGTATTTTTATTTGAAAACATGGTTTAGTACTCATCGTAAATATTAAAAATGATTTTGAAAATGTTAAACTTTTTCTGATCTATTTTCCGACTATGTTTCGTAGTTGAGATGGAAAAATGGCGGATACGTGAGGAGGAATTAGTATATGCAGAGTATCATACAATGAAAGTCTTAACACTTGGTGGAAATATATTTTTAATCAACTAATTACCTTTAATTAGCAAACTAATTAGATTATTGCATATCAAGAGAACTATTTTAGAGATATTCTACTTTAAGAATTATATTAAATGGCTTAGTTTAATTAAAAATTAGGCAAATACAATATAATCTAAGAACTATACTACAATAGCGAAGTAACTTGTTTGTTGAAAATCTCCAGTTAGCATGGACTGAAGCATAACTGAAAAATGTTTCTTCAAGTGCAGTGATTCCAATCCAAATTTTTAGCCCAGTACTTCAAATAGAGAACATCAAGGATATGAGATTAAATATGTTGCTAAGGATACACTTCTTATATTTACAATTGGATTTTCCCGAAAAATTTGGACGAATATTTTGAGCGTTTTCGTCAATACAATGTAGAAAAACGGTATTAAAGAAAGTGCTAACCCAAAATGTTAGCTGACTACTGTTTGGCTTAAAAAGTAGAGTTATTTGTTACTGAAAATATATATTTCTTCATTATATGATATTTTAAGCCGCATTTTATAAAAAAAGTTATCTGTTGCGAATTGAAAAATTTTTGGCAAAAAGTTAATTTTAAGAGTAACTAAATTTTTTATCTGTCATATATGATTTGTTAGTTCAGTTATCTTATCGTTATTATTTATTATTTTAAATTCAATTCTAAAAATGAAAATGTATTTATTTTGTTCACATTTATTGTTCATCAGATAAAATACGCTTACAAACGATTTTTAACTCACTACCGTTTACAAATCGTATTCTTTTTGTTAATCCTAGCTTTGAAGTCTTAGAAAATATGGGATTAACTCAAAATTTTGATATGAAATCAGGAAGGATCTAGACTGGATTCTATTAAATGATTTAACTTGATTTTTTCTAAGAACTTATATTTATTTAGCAGAGAATAAGTGAAACAGAAACTTAGCAAACGTTCATGTCAAATGTTAGATTTATATGTGAGTTTCCAATGATTATATCGTCAACTAAAACGCAAAAGCTCCAAAGTTCCAATAAACAGTTCTTAAAATTTTACACAAGAGATAAAAAACTTAATAAAGTTATATATATATATATATATATATATATATATATATATATAGTTTTCAAATATTCCTTATTCAAGTGACACACGAAAAAGTACCACAGAAATACATGTCTTTAAATAAATGCATAATTTTAGTATAACAAAATATGTGTAATTTTTATTTCTTCAGGAAATTAAAGCCAACAATTTGAAATTTGGTTGCGCAAAAAATTATTTTTTTCTGAACTTTAGTTTAGGAGATATACTTAATTAAAATTTAAATAGTTAAAAATATGTGATTCCTAATTCAAGTGCAAGGCAGGATATATATATATATATATATATATATATATATATATATATATCCCTTCAGTATAAGGAACATCTTAAACAATGTTTATTAAATTATTGCATTATAGTACAACTGAAGCACATATATCGAGTTTTTATTCTATATGAATATCTATGAATACTCTGCAAATTTAATTTCTGACTTTGAAACATTACATAGTTACGAAGAAGTAAATAAATTTGTGTTATCAATCTTTAAAGAAATACCTTAAATTTTATGTTCTAACAAAAGGTCTTCGCGACCCCCTTACAATCTTCGTACGGACTCATTGTAGGTTGTGGACCCGCATTTGAGAATCGTTGGTTTAGTGTATTATGTATGTATTGTTTTATGTATAACATTGTGGTCTAAACGAATATGGTGATGATGGTGACAATGTGATATTATCACATCGTATATACTTCTACTTTTATACACAAAGAAACACAATCACACGACGTAAGTGGATAGATGGGGTGTTGGTTTGTGTCTTTGTTTATTGGTATGTATGCATGAGTAGCATAATTATTGTTTATCCTAAAAGCATGCAATAAAATGTTTCCATTTTTATTTATTCATTCATTCGATCGTTTATTAGTCATTATCGTGAGTAAAGCATACTTTTAGAGATGCCATTATAAAACCTGCATACATTTTTCATACACACACATAGTCAGATTACAATACAAAAATCTTCTGCTTCTTTTTGCTGGCTTCTGTAGAAAAACTGGTTACTTTTTTCGCTCTATGTTTAATTCCCTTTTGTTATTTCTATGAATTTTGTTTTTGGTAGGAAATAGAAAAAAAAAAAAACATTGAACCTATTCTCATTTCATTATTACCGTTTTTGTGTGGTTTGGGTAAGCATAATTCGTATGTGAATTTCGAACCTATTATCTTATAATTTTACATGATTTTCTTATTTTAGTTTAGGTATGAATGTGCAGATTTTTGTTTTCGTAGTGTTCAAAAAATTATTATGTATTTCAATAAGAAAAAAGAAAGTGGTTCATTATTAAAGCAAAACTGTCGGCATAAAAGATGGTTGCACTAAATCATAAGCGAACAATGTATATAGCCATAATTACTATTAAAATATTCTCAAAATAATAAACTTCTTATACTCTAAAAGAAAGGATGTAGAACTTGTGGCTACTTCGAAAAAAAAAGAAAAAAAAATTAAAACACTTGATGGGTTTTGATGTTGTTCGTATGACGAGTTTAAGCGAAGTTCTTTATTACATCTTAGAATACAAATAAATAAATAATTGCGAATATGAAAAAAAGAAAATCAATTAAAGAGTTGTTTTTTTTATTACTGAATTAAAAAGAGTACTAAATGAAAAATATTTTATATTAAATAAGTAATTTATAAAAGTGCCTCAACATACCGGCCGCGTTGAAAAATTCGCTTTCAAAATTCCCAAAAGATTGCTATTTTGTGAATAGGTTTACGTATGATTCCCTTTTTTGTTTTTATATCAGCCACTCGTATTTTTTCCATCTTTTCCCGGTATAGTTGCCATAATGCGTCGCTTTAACCAGTAAAGTGGTGCCAAGCTCTCTTCTTGGATTAGTACGAGTACTCCTGGCTTCAAATTTGGAGCTTTTTTAAGACTATTGATTAAAAAATAGCCAGACGTCAAAGACTATATCATTGGGGTCATTGGATAATGCAGCAACTGGCCGCGAATTCAGGATAGCCTCTATTTCAAATAATACTGTAGTTAGTTCTTCAAACGTAAGTTTTGCGCCCACCAAAATACGATAGAGATGACCCTTTGCGCTCTTTACGGCGGCCTCTCAGAGGCCTTTAAAGTGTGGTGATATAAATGAAAATTGATAAAGTTTTATGAACAAAAATTATTTAATGAAGATTGAAATTGTTTGTTTATGAAAGCGTTCTTCAATTCAAGTAATTTATTGTTGGCCTCTACAAAATTTGTTGCGTTATCACTATAGATGTCTGAAGGCAGGCCATGTCGCCCGATAATCCGCTTTAAGGCAGCAATAAAAGCGTTCGCTGACAAATTCGATACCAACTCAATGTGTACTGCCTTAGTTATGAAGAATATAAAAATTGTAGCATAACTTTTAGTTGGCCGCTTACCTCTTATTTTAAAGTAAACTTCAATCTGACCGAAAAAATCCCCTTCACAACGTTGAAATGATCTTGCTGGTGTGACACGTTCATGAGGAACATGGCCTATTACTTGTTCAATGAGTTTACGACGATATCGAATAGAACGAACTACTTTACATGCTATGGCTAGAACGTTAGCCACCCAAAATGTTGACCATGAGAGCCTTTGGTTCTGCGTGATAATTAGTCACATGAAGATGTCGTATATAGTTTAAAACGAAATTACAACTTGGCATAAAATTTGGATGCTTTCGGATTAAAGGGATATATGCATTCACAAGGCGGCCTCTTACTTGAACCAAAGGAAAATGCATACTATATTCAATATTCAATTCAATTCAATGCGTAAATAATGAAAAAACTCGGGTGAAATTTTTTACAAATCAATAAACATGAATTTTTTTTCCAAAATTTACCATTTAAGACCAAATGGTAATCCAAACCAAATTTCTTTATTAAACCTTTATGAAGCCTTGTCTTTTGAAATATGTAAAGAACAACATTTTTTTGTTAACAGAACTTCGACAAAAAGTGAAAGAATTGTAATATATTTTTCTAAGAAAATAGACATTTTTCATACTAATTTTAGAGTGGTGACTTTGAATATTTTTCACTGCTAGAAGAATTGAAATAATTCAAACATTTTTGGCATATTATTTCGGAATGTATTAGAAATCACAGAATACTTTTAATCAAATTTTCCTCCATATGTCTCAGGACTAATTTCCGAAAATCGAAATAAAGTCGAGGCAAAAAATCAAAAACTCAAAATTTAAGAGTAAATATATTTTAAATATAACTATAAGAGATAACTTAGGTTAGTAATATTTTTTCTTTACCTCGCCAATCAGAAGTTATGATTTTTTGAAACTTTTACACATTCGAGATCAAATTTGACACCCTGTAGCTCATCTGGTATTATAACAGGGTGACCACAAGATAAATTTTCTGAAAGCTTAGGTACTCCTCTACAACTTTACCATATATTTCAATGCGAACCAATGAGTAGTTTAGGACATACAGATTTATAACCAAAAATTTTGCGGTTGACCCCACTGTGACGCTCCAGAGTAATTGTGTGTTACGTATACGCACATATGGCAATACATAATAAAATATGATAACATAGTGAATTTTGCAAGTTTTGACACGAGTTGACCTATATAGACATGCTATATGGGTCAATATCAAAATTTTTGATATTAGGCCTTCCAAGAAAAAAAAGAACTTTTTTTGATAACACATTAAAATCCATTTATATAAATATAAAGTGACTCGAATACATGTAGAATCAGTTCGCGTTAACCATTTCATGTAGGGGCACGAAAGTTATAGCGCTTTTAAGTTGAACATATCAAAAGTTTTACAAACTACAAGTTATTTCCCGTATATATATATATATATATATATATATATATATATATATATATATATATATGACAAAGAAATGCTATTTAATATTGTGACCCTTTTTAACATAAGTGAATTTTTTGGCCCATGAATTTGTTTGTTTTTCGAAATTTTTTGATGTGCCTCTACACTTCCGTTAAGCATTACAAACTCCAACTATTTATGCCAACTATGGTCAATTTCATGCTGTCCATGCGATGTACCTTACTAAAATCTGTTTTGATGAAAGTGTTCCATTTTCAACTATCAACGATATTTGACTTAAATTTATGGCCCCGATCAATTATACTTATCGTCGTTTCTATATCTATATATGCAAGAATTGCACAAACCGCATATATCGTTCGTTGCATAAAACAGCGCCCAAAAATTTGCGTTAAGGCTTCGGATTTTGTTAATATTAGGCGTACGCATACACTATGGAGCCATTTTAATATCTCCATATTATACTTGTTTACAAAGTAAAAAAATTACTTTGTAACTAAAAATCTGGAAAAAAAAACACTTTTGTGCCGAAATCCGCAAAATTCAAATTGCAGGTACAGTTGAGTTATAAAAAGTATTGGCCTAATATTATTTTTAAATTTATTTGCTGTAGTGTTGTCTATAAACCTGAATAGTTTTATTTGAACATTTTTGAACATGTTTGAAATTGGAATTTTGAAACAGCCTTAGAAAACATCATTTTTTTTAATAAGCAGGAGATATGTTTGAATTATCTTGCAGAAACAAGAATTCGTATTAATTTTGAAATTTTTTAACAGGTTTTTTTTTATACCATGTTTGATAGATAAATTTGTGTTGATTACGAGTTTTAACACTTAATAGCTAAATGTTTCTAAAAACTGTAAAAAGGCAAAATTTTCTCCATACAAACGTACCCAACAAACTTCAGGTCCGATGCGGCACGGGTTAACGATATCCGATTTCACTAATATTTCACACAATATATTTTTTCAAGGATTCTAGGGTGAGTCAAAATTCAAAAGTCGGTAAATATTGGTGCAGTCTATTGCACATATTGAACACCTTTAATTCAAAATACGGTGGCTCAGAAATTAATTTCATTGGCCAAAAGTCCAATTTTTTGTTAACACCGATTTCCAAAATTTTAATACCATTCAATTTTAAACAAACTGAAACTAAAGTGGATAAAAAAATATATAAAAATATTGGTAATTGTGTGCTTGACATGCTGTTAAAAATAATTATTTAATGTTATTTTATAAAAAAAATATGATTTTTGTAAACTTAATCAGAAGTAAATTATCATCACTCGCAAACTATTAATGATAATTTGCTGCATTTTTTTGTTATGCTAATAGGGTAATAGTCTTTAAAAAAATGATATAATGTGTAACTGCACTGTGTTATTAAATGTTTTATCAAGTCCTATATTTTAGTCAAATATGAATTTTAGTGGAATAGAACTTTTGAGGATCAAAAGGGATTAAACAAATTTTACTACCAGAAGAAAGGCGAAACCATACATAATTTTGTACCTGTTAGGACCCGTCTGTAGAAGATTTTTTCAATTTGAATGAAATTACTCACAAAATTTTTTCATGAAACACATACTTAAAATCAGTTATCATTTGCATTTTAAACCAACAGGATCAATAAGAAACATCGAAACCAATAAGGAACTAAGAAGTTTAAAAACGAAACATGTTCAGGAAGAATTTCTCAAATATGAGTTGATTATAGATCAAACAAAACAAGGATCACGCAATAATAACAGGTGTTGATATTAATCTTATTTCAAGATTTAAAACAATTATCGATGTACTTGTGTGCAACGAACAAATTGATGCTAGAAAATTTGGTGATTATGCGAAGGAAACTGTGTCAGCAATAGTTAGAGTGCACAATACCAGAAAAATATCACGAAATTCTACAAGTGAGGATCTATATAATATATATCTGGCAACGTCAGATCCGCTTATATCTAGCATTCGAAGTCAATGGAAAGTAGAACATCGGGACTTAGATGAAGAAGCAAAAGGGCTGCTAGAGAACAAAAATAACATAGAACAAAATAAGTAATATTTGCAAGCTATTTTCCAACCGAATGAGTAATAATTATAATTCTATTTTATTGTTATTTAAGTAAAAAATAAAACAAATATTAAAAACTTTTAGTTATTATAAAAAATAAAACTTTGTGTCCTTAATGTTATTTAAATAAAAAAAAACAAAAACAAAATAAAAAAAATCTTAAAGAACCGGTTCTTTAAGAAGCGTTTCTAGTGGAACCTGTTCTAGAATTGATAAACTAGAAATCTGTTCACATAATTATCCTTATTAAAATGTTTTTTTTTATCTGCTGATAACTTTTTTATAAATAATTCTGATTCAAAAAACAAAAAATCCGCATTTTCATACTAAAAATTAAAATTTAAACTTTAGCCCTAAATATCTCAACCGAACCGATGCTGAACCGATTTTAATGAAACTGAAACTAAAGAATATATCTCATCATCAAAAAAAAAAAAAAAAAATCTAAAATATCTATCGATTCAAAAGTTACAGAGTTTTGGCCGATGAAAAACGATTCTGAGCCACTTTTTTAGCTTTTTTTTTCGCAGTTGAAACCAAGACACTCCCAGTCACAAAAAAGGCGCACAAAAGCAAAGTTGCCAGATAATTTTTAAACTCTTATGCTAAATTCTCAAAAATAATATGCTAAATCAAAAATCTCTGTAGGACCGGAAGAAATCGTTATAAAATCAAATGTTTTAAAAAATTTGCGACTAAGAATGCAACATTTGCAGACGGATATACCGGGTAAATGACATCCTAAAAATAGCTATTAAAAAGCAGCAAATTCAGAAAAATAACCCAATTACAACAACATTAACTGAATACGATTCAAAATAGAAATTACCCAATCTTGCTAGACTAAGAAAACTGTGAATCAAAAGGTACAAATCAACAGCATTACAGAAGGAAAATAAGCTTGAACTGTGGCGAAAAATTAAACAGTTTCTGGGAATATAAGGTAGAAAAAACCTGAAATCTATATGTTTCCTTCCATTTTTGGTTATCCAGGGCACAAATTTCTATGAAAAAGCTGTATGAAAACGGCTATGAACAAACAAACATAGATTTGGCAATTTGTAACGTTTTGCTAATTTGAAATTTATTTACTCGAAACATTCCAAATACAAAATATCTCTATTGCAGTACTTGTCAGACTTGCAAGTTAACGTTCTTGTATTAACAATTTATGTATATTTTGGTATTTTTCTGACTAAAACCAGTACAGAGCTATCATATATATATATATATATATATATATATATATATATATATATATATATATATATATATATATATATATATATATATAATTTTAAAATAATCTATATATATATATATATATATATATATATATTATTTTAAAAAGTATAGAAGATTTTGTTATAATAAAACAAAAAAATGGATGTCAAGTTTTCAATAACATATTTTGTAAATCTGAATCCGAATATTTTCGAAACGGTTATATATATCCAGATAAATATATGTATATAACTTTACTGTATGTTTTTTCAAGGTCAAAATTTTTATTATTGAAAATATGAGTGTTTTTCAGATAAATTATTTGCAAGAACTTCAGAAATATATTGTTCTCTCTAATTTAATTCGAAAAAGAATCAAAATTTCTTTATCTTCGTCTACTGCTGGATGTAGTGTGCACATTCAAAATTGCACTTTTATAAATAATATGGAAAATTTTTTTATATTTAAAAAAAAAATGCAATTGCAATGTTTCTTACACTGGAGGTTGTCAAATTTGACCCACAATATCACCGTCTGTTCTTCAGTCACACAATTCAGATGATAATATTTTGAAAGCATAACTCCTTCTCTATCAGTGTTCAATTTTCATCAAGATCGGTCTAGAAATTTGAACGATCCAGATTCATTACTATTTATTTTGTAAAAGTATTCTACTGAGTGTGCGAAATGTTTTAATTCGATAAAATATAAGTTTATCATATTTGTCATATTTGTGGAGCAAAATATAATTTTTTATGCATTGTTTTTAATTGAAATGATTGTTTGTGTGTCTCTTCTGATTTGATTGCTCAAATATCAACATTAACATATGAGTTAAGAGAGAAAACTCTTGGAATTGAATACAGCAACAATAAGTGCAGGCAGAAGTTAAAGAGTTGAAATTGGGGTTAAATGAACCTTTTAAAAATATTCAAATTGTAAATAAGCAAAAACCAGTTCTGCATAAGAATACTCATAATGTTACTGCTAATTGACGACCACATCATGCTGACGATGTAGTTATCTTCAGTGATCAAAAAAACGAAGATGATTCTTCTTCAGTTGCATCTTACGCTACAGCACAGGGAATGAAAAGTTGACATTATAGTACTTTTATACATATATACTAAACACTTGCACAGTTACACTCAAACCCCACCAATTTCTTTGTCTGCCAGTTTGAGT
Source organism: Protocalliphora azurea (assembly GCA_932274085.1). Classification (NCBI taxonomy): domain Eukaryota; kingdom Metazoa; phylum Arthropoda; class Insecta; order Diptera; family Calliphoridae; genus Protocalliphora; species Protocalliphora azurea. The sequence continues at coordinate 81,984,254 of OW026520.1, forward strand.
GCGTATTGTTGAGTATTTTTATGTTTTCGTTATTAGTTGGTATTGTTATTCCCTTTAGTAGGTTAAGTGTGAATAAATAAAGAGCGAATAAGTGTAACATATTTGTTTTACCATTTTCGCTGAAACAAATAAATTAGATACAGAAGCTTGTACTATAAGTACTTACTGAATGTTGATAAAAACGTATGAATGCATATTATGAAAATGCAGGTGTTAAAATGATTAATTTATTAAATTAAAATAATAATAAACATATTTTTTTATTGATTTAAATAAACTTAATTTTTTTTAGTTAAAAAAATAATTCAGTCTTTTAAGTTTTAAAAAAGTAATAAAAGCAAATATATTTGCAAATTTGATTGCAAATAAAAGCAGTTTAGTCGCTTAAAAATTGTAACAAGTCTTTATTTTATTTAAAATGTACCACAATAACAGTTTAAATAGTCACTATGAGTTCTAGTACACACACACACACACTTAAATTACACACTTTAATTATATACAAGAATATACAGCCAACTTCAAGCCAATTGATTTGTCTTTACTTAACGATGCTTCCAACTAGACTCGCTCAATGGTGTTCTCACGGCCAATTTATATACACTGCATTACCTTCTAGATGCTTCTCGAAACCTCTTTTTCTACGATGATCTTAACAAACTATATTCGAATTCTAGAGCTAATGTTGCAGCTTCAACATTTAGTGTTGCCATACATACAAATATTGGTGAAAGCATTTCATTCAATGTGGTATGTTTACAGCTATGTTAATAATTTCTACAGATATGTTAACTGCTGTTAATATAAATAGAAAGGTTGAGAAGCAATGAGAAGGGTTGAACTTTAAACCAGCCGTTAACCAGCCATTATATTTGAATTCAAGTTTAAAATATGAATTCATAAATATATTATTCATTCTGTAAAGGATTTCGACATCATATATTTTTTTAATTTTGGACATTCCAACTCAAGGGCAAAAACTATAAAACTTTTTGGAAATATTTTACTTTTATTATCAATGTTTTGAAATGGTGGAAAAAGTGCGCTCGTATTCGAATAACACAGATTGAGAAAATTTTTCTGCAGTACGCAATATTTTTGTCTATAATTTTCTTAAATCGAGATATTAATCTTATTTCATGAAAAAACTTAAATTTGGTACAAAATATCCAAACATTATTAAAAAAACATAAAATTTAAGATTTTCCACTAAATGGGTTTAAGACTTCCTTCCATAACTGTTACGCGTATTAAAAAATATTATGAGTTGGAAGCAGTCTTAATTAAATATTTTGTTAAAACATCAACAAATGCTTTTTTGGCCACCTGATTCAGTTCAATATTTTTTACAAATTTTGCAAGCAACAAAATTCGTTAATTAACTAACATTTTATCTTTTATAAGAAAACATAGTCCCATATTTTGCTTTGTCCCCTTTTCCACTAATTTGGTGCACATTTCTTAAAACTTTTTCTTTTATGTCAACATTATTCATTATAAAATTAAATTTATCAAAAAATTCACACATTCGCACACTGCACAATAAAAACTAAAATGTTTACTTGTTTTACCAACAGGTACTCTAAAATACTTGTAGTGCAACAGTTACTTGAAATAAAAAAATAAATAAATTTTTCATTCAATGCAAATCCAGAAATACCTGTAAATGTTTTTATGAATATAGTGAGTGTGTAAAAACAAAATCATAGCACATAGTTACACTCATTTTCTCATTTGTACAAATACTCACAAGTATTTATTTGTTATATTTATTTTGAGTATACTTTCAGTTCTACTCTTGCACGTCTTTAATATGTACTTTTACTTATACTTTCACTTATACTTTATTCAACATTCAAAGGTACCGCAGTACTCCCTGGAGTCATTTGATACTGTCAAATAATTAGCTTGATATTCCAAAATTCGTATTAAAAATTTTTAAATGAAAATATATTTTGCAGATATATAGTTTCTCTTAACAATTACAATTGGTGTTCAGAAGTAATAATTAAATTGTAATGAACACTATCTCTGATTAAATGCTTATTCTTCAAGTTCACAAAAATTTAGACACGTAATTAGTATAATTCAAATATAGGGCAAGCGACATATAGAAACATTTGAGTTGTAGGTTTAATTTTTAATATTGTAAACTCTAAAAACTACAAGTTTCTATGCTCTGTAAACTAAATTGTAGTGAAAATTTTCCGAATTTCAAAGACATTAGATAATGAATTATCTGGTGCTCGATTTTAAGGTACTGATCTTGGACGACATTTTCTCCGTGAGTTTATTTCAATAACAGAGCAACATTTTATAAAGATCTTCGTATTTTACTATAATATTTAACCTGAATAAAATCATTTAATTAATTCGTATCGAACAGCATCCTTCGTTTTAGATATACAAATTACATTTTTTGAGTTTTGAACTAAATAAAAAATAAATAAATTGTAACGTGGTTTTGTCGTCGGCTGAGGTAACTTAGTCGCCTCCAGGGTCTACATACGGATCCACAAACCTTAAGTAATAAGACGTTTGTTTTACCCTTTCTGGGGGGTTATAATAATAATAGTTTCTTTATTGAATACTCCAAACCTATTTCAAGTACAAAATATAAGATATTACGAGAGAATAATTTCTATAACTCCAATTCGGATACCACCGGCTTAATAAATATTTTCTTCACTTTCTTCTTCTTTTACCAGGCTTATTTCGGCCCTTCGGCGTATGTTATTATCGGTACGGATCGGCTTAGATTATGTTTGTTTCGATCATTCAAATTATAGCGACTCGGCTCGATTAATTGGCTTGTAAAAGGCTCGGCTCAGCTATTGGACTTTGAACTTTCGGCTTCGACACACTCAGCTATCAAACTGGTTCTGGTTAACGGCGGGATCGGTTTTTGGTACAGGTGGCAGCTTCGGGGATCGAAGATTCTGGGTTCAGCAGTAGAATTAAGATCGGCGTCGTATGTTCGGCTTCGACACTTCGGCTTATATTAGGCTCGGTTCGGTTGTAGGATCGGCTTTGAGCTTTCGGCTTCGAAACTCTCGGCTGTCAAACTGGTTCGGGTTTACGGCGGGATCGGTTTCTGGTAGGATCGGTTCGGTTGTAGAATCGGCTTTGAGCTTTCGGCTTCGACACTCTCGGCTGTCAAACTGGTTCGGGTTTACGGCGGGATCGGTTTCTGGTACAGTAGGCAGCTTCGGGAATCGAAGATCGTATCTTTTTCTACAATACGTACAATGGTTTCTTAAAGCTATCAGCTAGTTACTTCTCTACTACTATTACCGTGCAATTCTACGGGTTAATATTCTACTCGTGAGAACGAACAACCGAAGTCACTCGTGAGAAAGAACAACCGAAGTCACTCGTTAGAACGAACAACCGAAGTCACTCGTGAGAACGAACATCCGAAGTCACTCGTGAGAACGAACAACCGAAGTCACTCGTGAGAACGAACAACCGAAGTCACTCGTGAGAACGTTGAGCGTGCAAAATACGATTATATTCTACTTTCGCAAAATCTAATCGGCTCTTCCAATTATATAAAATAATATCAGAGAATTATGAGGCGGATTCTCGTCTTGTTTGAATCGCCCCGACTGTAATCAAACTTTGTTTACTTATACTTAGTCATGTATCAACTAAATGAGAATTATATTGCTTGTTGACCATTAAGCAATATCAACTGCACAACTAAAGCAGTTGTTACACATTTGTGTGAGTGTGTATGTAGTATTTACAGTAGGGGCGCTCAATGTAATTATCTGTTACTAATAATTAGTAATTACCTATTACTAATAAAATATTCAATACATTAGTATGAAAAAGAAAAATAATTAAAATTACATAAATAAAATAGTAAAGAAGAGAAAGAAATGGTAGTAACTTCATAAATTAATATATGTACGTGAAAATAGTAGTATTGAGTGTACTATTTCCACGTTACAAAATAACTGTCAAAAATTTTAATTTTAGTACTCTGGGGTGAAAAAGTACTATTTAAAATTTATTTTGATACCGAAAAATATTTTCACTTCCCATCCCTGCTACAGCAGTTTTTGAAGTTGCATCAAACTTGTTTGAAACTAATGGCCATGTAAATGAGAGTACACAAGTACGAAGGCGTAAGCGCAGAAATCGCAGAAATATTGTTATTGGCGAGAAAGTTGGATGTTGTTGTAAAGAAAAAATATTTGCATATTTCTTCTTTTAGACCTTCTGTTACTACTGATCAAATTGTAGCTTTTATAGAAAAAAAAAAAAAAAAAAAAATACAGAAATTGGTAAATATAATTTTGAATGTACGAGGCTAGTTAAGAAAGATGTCGATATAAATACACTAAATTTTGTCAACTTTAAGTTGGGTGTTACACCATCATTCTACGACGAAATAATTAAAGCCTCACTTTGGTGGGGAAACACCAGCTGGGTGGGCGTCCAAAGTAAATGAAGGAGGATGCGAAGACAGATTTTTACATACATTTTGTTTTCGTTTATTCAACAACATGACAAAAACATGTCTAAAATATTATTTTCCCACTCTATTTAACTCCATATATAAAAAATAGAAAGCAAAGCTTTCCTCTTGTTGAAATTTAATAAAAAAAAATTAATAAAAATATATCTAAAATGTAACTTTTATTCATATTATATGTAATTTAAAGAAAAAAAAAGAAAACAAAAATTCTAAAAAAATTCATCACATTTTGCATAATTTGCAATATACGGATATACGCTCTTTAATATCGTTAAATATGAATTGACCAAAATTGTTTTTCGAAATTTAATAAAAAAAAAAAATATTTAAAGATATATTTAAACATATTATTCATATTATATTTAATTTAAAGAAAAAAAAAAAAAACAAACAAAAATTCTAAAAAAAATTATCACATTTCTCATAATTTGCAATTGATGAATTTACATTCTTTGATTGAAATATTGATTGACGAAAATTTTTTTCGAACTTTTATAAAAATTGCATAGAAATTTTTTTAAAAAATCAAAAAAATTACATAAAAATATATTTAAACCGTAACTTTTATTCATATTATATGTACTTTAAAGAAAAAAAAAATAAATAAAAATTATAAATCGAATCATCACATTTTGTATAATTTGCAATTGACGGATATACGCTCTTTAATATCGTTAAATATTGATTGACAAAAATGTTTTTTCGAAATTTAATAAATCAAAAAAAAAAAAAAAAAAAAAAAAAAAACAAAAAACATTCTTAAAAATATATTTATACAGTAGCTTTTATTCATATTATAAGTAATTTAAAGAAAAAATAAAAATTATAAAAAAATTCATCACATTTTGCATAATTTGCAATTGACGGATATACATTCTTTAGTTGAAATATTGATTGACGAAAATTTTTATCGAAATTTTAAAAAAATTACATAAAAATATATTTAAACTGTAGGTTTTATTCATATTATATATAATTGAAAGAAAAAAAATCCAGAATTCTAAAATAAAAAATCATCACATTTTGCATAATTTGCAATTGTTGGATATACATTCTTTAATTGAAATATTGATTGACGAATTTTTTTTTTGAAATTTTAAAAATTACATAAAAATTTTAAAAAATCAAATCAATTATATAAAAATATATTTAAACCCTAGCTTTTATACTTACTATATGTAATTGAAAGAAAAATATCAAAAATTCTAAAAAAAAATATCAACACATTTTTCATAATTTGCAATTGATGGATATACATTATTTAATATCGTTCAATATTGATGAATTTTTTTCAGAATTTTAAAAATATCAAAAAAATTACATAAAAATATATTTAAACTATAGGTTTTATTCGTATTATATGTACTTTAAATAAAAAAAATATAAATAGAATCATCACATTTTGTATAATATGCAATTGACAGATATACGCTCTTTAATGCCGTTAAATATTGATTGACGAAAATTGCAACAACGGCAATACCGACGGAGAAAGGAAGAGAGAGAGAGCGTAAAAAGTAAGAGCTTTTGAGAAATAAAATAAATTTTAATTTTGGGCGGATTGGCTGTTCTGTTTTTGCTGTCAAATCTTCATGTAAAAAAATTATCCTAGCTAGCTTGTGCTTCAGAACGAATATTAGAAGTCGCCCTTTTGTTTTTGTCCCAAAAAAGCCGTCAAACTATCAACTCTGCCTTAAATGTTTCAGGAAGTTTACATTCATCACAGTATAGTATTTTTTTTTTATCAAAACGTAGGTGGTCTGCATACGAAAGCAAATGTATTTAATTTGTTTGTGTCGTCACGGGATTATGAATATTTTGATTCTTATTTTACTGTTTACCGTCATGACCATTGCTGTATTCGTTCTTTAAAGGAAGGAGCTGGTGGAATTCTTATTGCCGTTAAAGCTGATTTTAAAACTGAACTTATTTCTCTAAACTATATTTATAATATTGAACAATTTTGTATAAAAATTACAGACAATAATATTTAACTCTGATGATCCGAATTTCATTTATTCGTTTATATATGATCATTTTAATAGAAAAATTAAAAACGATGTACCCAAATTCAAATCAAATGAATAATAAACCAGTTTGATTCAATTCAAGTTTGTGACACCTGAAGAATAGGAAGAATAAAGCGTACAAGAAAAAAATCTGGTAAAGATATCGACTTTAAGTAATTTGAGTTGTTGAGGAAAGAGTTTAATATTTTTCAAAATTTTCTTTATAAAAATATAGAAAGAAAATAAAATATGATTCATTGCCTGTTAATACACAAGTTTGTAAACTACTACCAACAATAATTAGTGAGATTTTCAATGTATTTAACCCTACCAACATCCCAGATAAAAATGATGGTTCAGATATAGGCAATAATCCCGAAAAATAAATAAGATAAGCACTACAAAATCTAAAATTTCATCAGGTATGCTTAGATATGTAAGTATTAACAATAGAAACATAAGCCCCCAGAAAAGTTTTACTTCTGCTAAGAAACAAAAGGTAATTGATAACCATTGATGAATAACCACTTTGCTCTATTGAGTGATGATATAGAAAATAATCATGCAAAAGTTGATAATTCTATTAAAAAATCATCTAACCCTCTACCAATCTTCGTGATAAAACATATTGTTCCAAATAAGAAAAGGTGGCGTGCAAGAGGGGAGAATTATACACTGTGGATTATTACAGAAAAATCTCTCATTGCCTGAACAATAATAAAAAAAAGTTTTTCTACAAATCAACTTAAAAGTAGTGTCGTCATTAAAGGAGAAGAAAGCAGTGTTGAACCTATTGAAATCAAGAAAACTCTGGAAGAGTTGATCTATCAAACAAAACGAAATATCAAAGTAAACATTAATAAATATAAGATTCCCCAAACAATGTTTAGAGTTGAGTTGGAGCCGAACGGGGATAAAGTAAAATGAAACGCATCCTATTGGATTGCAGAGTCACTATAGGGGAACTTCTTAAGAGAAAGGGCCATGTCCAATGTGGCAATTGCCAGAAATTCTATTATACTAAAAATTATTGTACCCTACGTACAGTATGTGTAGCATACGGAGATTTTCATCCATCATCACACTGTGATATTGTGAAAAAAGTTCTTAAGAGAAAATGTGGCAAATGCTGTGGCGATCATTCGGGCAATTATCGCGGGTGCCCAGTATAAATATAATTATTGAAAACATTAAGAGAGAGTCAAAAGCTAAAAAGAAGTGGCGCTGTTAAAGTAGCACTTATAAATACCATTACTAACCAAATAAATTCTGGAGTAAGCGTTAGTAATAAGGATATGGCGTCAGTTAAGCCACATTTAAAAATTGATCAATCGAGTATAGTCAATACCGGAAATGCCTCCTCTGCCAACGTTTGAAGAACGAGTTTCAAACAACCTAATATCCCCCAAAATTCGGAGCTTAGAAACTTTAATGCAAACTCTCTAAACTAAAATATGACAAATTTTATGTCATTCATGCAAAACACAATACAAGAGCTTTTAAGACGGCAGAATCAAATGATTCAAATCCTCTTGACGAAAAAATGAGTTATTTGAGATTATGTTTCTGGAACACAAACTAACATAAATCGGAAATATCATTCTTCGTGGAAAAACAAAATATTGATGCGATATTAGTATCAGAGGCTCATCTCACAAAAGACACGTGCAGGCAACTTCTCGGTGTATTGCCTACCACGATTTTCAATGACCAAGGAGAAATTTGAAGAATTCTTTAACACACTAGGATATCGTTCCAAATACAATTACTGGGGTTCTCATAGATTTTGCTATGTTTAAAAATATAAACAGAAATGCAATAACTACAGAAATTTCATATGACTTAACCTCTGACCATTCTCCAATAATAGTAACGTATTATGGAAGGACAAACATACCAAACTATCGTACCAATACTTTCTAAAGGACAAATTGGTTAATTGGTGATGCCCCGGTGTCTATAGTAAAAACATGCTTTTGACCAGTGATGTATCTAGAAGCAGTAAGATTTCTATTTTTCTACTTCATTACGGATATGGAGATTATGGGGACCTCAGATGTGGGAGCTGGCTGTTGCCCCATAGTGCCATCTCGTTTAGTTTAAAGGTGATTCTTGTGATGATTGATGATTTGACTGCTGGTTGTTTCTTTGAGGCAAGGCAGATCTGGTTCGTTTTCTTGGTGTTTTGCAGTTTCGCTGCATATGACCCGATTTACCTCAGTTATAACATTTTACTCTGACTTTACTTTGCTTCTCATTAAACGCCTCTAAAACCTTTTTTAATTCGTCGACTATATTTCTATAATTATCAGCAACAACTTCGACATTTCGCACCTTGCATATTTGCGGCTTTGAAATTATTTTTGCCGTTTCTTGTGCCAGTGCGAATGAGACGATTTCAGTAAATGATGGTTTAGGTGTGGCACAAACCGCGTGTTTTATTTCAGGATCGTAAGCTACAGTAAACGCTCGATTTCAAACGCAAAATCTTGTAGTAACTCCAGCTTATTCAATTCTCTCTTGAGTTGCTCCACTTTTAGCTCTTGAAACTTCATGACTGCTTATTATTTTGCAATTCAACTTCTGACACCAATTGTTACGTATTTACCTTTTAAAAACTGAGGTTTATTTCCTTTTAAATAAACCGGTACTTTGATTGCAAATAAAAGCAGTTTAGTAGTTTAAAAGTTGTAACTCCTCTTTATTTTATTTAAAATATGCAACAGCAACAGTTTAAATAGTCACTTGGTTCTAATATTCACACACACTTAAATTACACACTTTATACAGCACACTTTAATAATGTACAAGAATATACAGCCAAGGCAGTTAATTTGTCTTTACTTAACGATGCTTCCAATTAGACTGACTCAATGGTGTATTAGTGTAACATTATATTAAAGGTTATTAGATGTTGTTTATTCAACGGTCAACTTAAAACTGCAACTTAAAATAACAAGATTATTTTATATAAAGATATTCTTAAAGCCGTGTGGACTTATGAAATATAACTATGGGGAACAGCTAAATACACTATACAACGATACCAGTACAGTAAAGTTCAGTACAGTACAGTACAGTACAATAAGTACTGTACAGTACAGTACAATAAGTACTGTACAGTACAGTACAACGATACCAGTTCATTGAGAGACTGAGTAACTATACTAACCATTTGGCCATTGTCTTACTAGATGCTACAGAAGAAGTATGAAGGCTTAAAAGCTTACATATTCTAGATTTACTTTTCAGATAACTAAAAATTTTTAAATTTAAATATTAACAAAATTTTTTTTGTTTGCTTTTTCTAATACTTTTCTTTAATGAAAAATGTTTATTAAAATCCTATTTTTTGAAAATTCTCACTATTGCAACATCTACCTTAAAGTATACCAATAGACCCTTCCCAATCGATTAATATCCGTCCGTCTGGTAGGTTGCTTGGATGTACGGCTGGCTGGTAGTCAGTCCATGTATAAATTATGCACAAAATACAAGTCGTAATTTTAAAGATAATTTGATGAAATTTGGAACTTATGACGACAAAGTCTATTGAAGTTGATTATTATCGGCCCATTTTAATAGTCATAAATGTCTAACTAAGACACTATTTCAATAAAATTTGCTACGAAAAAGTTTTATATAAGAGTGAATCAGAATACCAAATTTCATTGATCCATAGTTAAGCACAGCTCCAATATAAGATCCGAAAATCACTTAAACTCGCATTAATACCACATAAATATCAGTATTTAAGTAATATTTGACACACTTTTTATATAAGTAACAATCATAGTATCAAGGATTCATAAGGATTAATTCATAATTTTCCATAGGTCTCATATAAGGCTATTTCTGAAAATCTCAAAAATCATTTAGAGGCTCAAGCACTACACAGTGGGGCAGAATCGAAATTTTTTGGAAATAAATCTGTAACTTCTGATCGGCCAGTTGGATTTTCATGAAATTTGGTATAGGCGTAGCAGAGGAGTGTACAATGGTACGTTTTGATGGGGGCACAACAATCCCCCCAGGGGCGGAGCTAAGGGGGCTCAAAGTTAGGTAACTCTGACATAAAAAATTTTTAATCGCTTGCAAAATTTTTGTTTCTCTTCCGATTTCAAACATTTTTATATATTATTGATAAGACCTATAAAAAACATGCTTACATGTCCTATTTATCTCTTATAGCTTTCGAGTTATTTGCGTTTGAATTTTTAAGCACCGTAATTTTGCATGTTCTTGGTCCAGTTTTTTTCATATATATCCTAGTATTTCCGACCGATTTTATTAGTTTTTTTCTTAACTAGTAAAAGAACAAAATTATCTATTGAATAAATAAAATTGAAGTCGATATCTTTACCGAGTCCAAAATTAAACGATTTTGAATTTGAAAATTGCAAAAAAGACGACTTTTTGTGTTTTTTTTAGCCGAAAAAGTATCTACACTCTTTTTTATCTCAAATAAAATTTTCTTTAGCAACATATAATACTTTTGCACTTTTCTGAAAGGTACCTTCACAGAGATGACTTTAAGATAAAAAAAAGGCCCAATAACTCAATTGGTCATGGTACATACCCCCCCGAATTCTACCCATTTTATATGAAAGTTTTGAATTTAGACCATATTTTCTCAAATCCCAAAGCACGAATCGACATTTTTAAGAATCTCCAATATGTTGTTAAAAGTTTTAAATCAAAATCTACGGAACTTCGGAAAAAAGTGGATTCTATTGCCAAAAATGTAAAAAATCCCATTTTTGGGAATTTTGAATAGTTTATTTGGGAATTCAAAAAAAAACCCTACCCCTGATTGAAATTTGGTTACCGTGCTTTTATTTACATTAATAAGATCCACATTTCCTGAAAATTTCATTAAGATATCTTTATAAACACATATATGTTATTACAATTAAAATATTTGTATTTTCTTCAAAAACCCCAAATTGGGACTTTTGTTTGGTTTATTTCTAAATAGCGAAAGAAATTTTAAAAGGATTTATTTCAAATTGATCTTATCCTTTAGCATATATAATTTCCGATCTTTTGCAAAAAGATTCAAGTTAATATCATGCCTCATTTCAGAAATATGCGCCTTTAAACTTTTATATTTCCAATTTATTGTATATATAACTATATTTTTACAAACTTGCAACTTTTGCCTTTAGTTTTGCGTGAACAGTTACTTAGAAAATTATGAATATTTCTGTATACTTTTACTAATATCTATACACAAAATATTTTTATAAAAATAATGAATAAATATTTTTTATTTTTAATAGGGTTGCCACATTTCCCAAATTTAAGTGAATCTTTATCCTTTTCTAAACATTCATATATTTCTATTAATGAATTTAAAATAACAAAACAAACAAAAAATGTCTATTTTAACTTAATCAATAAGTATTTTATTGGTTTACATTTATGGTGTTTACCTAAATTTAACAAATGTATTTGTCTATTAGTGATGGTTAAAAATTTATATATTTATGATCTAGTGGCAATGTACAGGTATCCTTTCCGGTGATACCTAGCTGCAGCATTTATCCATTACTGGTGGTTCAAAATCTGTATTTTTATGAGCTAGTGACAATGCACATATAATATCAATGAATTCGGTATAGGTACTCTTCCAAATTGACTCTTTCAGATATTTTACATAATGAAAATTCACAGAATACATGTAAATATATATACCTGTGCGATATATCTAATAGATATATATAAATGCGCAGCTAATTCTTATCAACATCATAACGACGTTGATTACCATGGTGATTACATTGAAACGAGAATAATTGTGTTGTGTTCTGTGGAGTTTATCTAAAAATGATCTTAATCGTTTAGAAGCTATAGTGGAATTCATAAAAACTACATGTCATGCAAAAGTCGGCGTCATTGGCAAATCAAAGGTAGAGAGCTTTTTAAAGTTGCATGACGTAAAAATGAAGTCCTTGAATCAGCGTACTAACAGATTAAAAATTGAACATTCCGATTGGATGGGTACTGATATAGAAATATCGGCGTGCAAAATATCAAGTGGAGCACCCTGCATGACATATGGTGATTCAAGTACAAGATCTAAGAAGAAAAGACTGGCCCATAAGTAATTAATATTGCCGAAATACTGCCAACTGCATCACCAAAACGTCTTAAACGGATTGCCGAATCCAATTTTAAAGAAGAAGAAGCAATTGCTTTAATGCTTGAACAGGATCTCAGCCGAAACAAATATCAAATTTTAAGAAAAGCTCTGCTTGAAAAGGGACACTCAATTCTACCATCATACAAGGATATTCAATAAAAAAAAGGAAATTATTTTACCATCTATTTCGGTTACCGAAAAGGAAGCATGTGTAGAGCTATCTTCTTTGCTTGAGAATACAGTTACCAGGATAGTTGCAGATTTTTCTGCAGATCAGTTGGAAAAAGTAAATAAGAGCGACGTTGTATTAATCTGTAAGTGTGGATGTGACGGACTATCAGCCCTTCCTGAATACAAGCATGCTAGTGGAAGTAAGAAAATGGTGGATTATAAAAGCGTATTTATAGCATCTTTGGTGCCATTAAGAATTCGATCTTATTCCTTAAAGCAATCTTCATCAAAGTGTAAAAACTCATTTGAAGATATATGGCTTAACACCACTCCAGGATCAAAACATTTTTGCAGACCTATTTGGTTGGAATACAAAGGGAGTCGAAGACAACAACAAAGGATTTAGTGGAATATATTAAAGATGAAATAAATGATTTACAACTTCTTTCAAAGGACTAACACTATTAATGGCAATTAATTGTAAGAACTCTGCCTGATTTGGAGAATATGCAACAGAAATATCTAAACTACTTGTTTCTCTATATCCATGGAAAGAAATGACACCAACAGTACATAAAGTATTGTGCCATGGCGAAATTATAATTGAAGAAAATATCCTTCCACTTGGAGAGCTTACAGAAGACGCTCAAGAAACAGAGATTTTAAGCACGTTCAATTATTCACCTCCAGGAAATGCTCCAGAACGTCAAAAAACGAGGATATTTTTAATAGCCTATTGTTATCATCAGACAACTCAAAATACTGAAGACTTGAAGGACCTTTATTATCTTTTAGATATTTATACAGATATAACAGATTATTTTATAGAAAATAAGTAGTATAAGTTTAAAATATTAGAAAAATTGTCTACATAAATTTAATGTAAATAAGTAATAAAAAATCGTATTAGAAATAGAATATTTATTAAGGAAGATGATAAATACCAAAAATAATAATATTGATTAAGTTAAATTGACATTTTTTGTTTGTTTTGTTATTTTAAATTCATTAATAGAAATATATGAATGCTTAGAAAAGGATAAAGATTTACTTAAATTTGGGAAATATGGCAACCCTATTAAAAATAAAAAATATTTTTTAATTATTTTTATAAAAATACTTTGTGTATAGATATTAGTAAAAGCATACAGAAATATTTTAAGTAATTATTCACGCAAAACTAAAGGCAAAAGTTGCAAGTTTGTAAAAATATAGTCATATATACAATAAATTGGAAATATAAAAGTTTAAAGGTGCATATTTCTGAAATGAGGCATGATATTGACTTGAATCTTTTTGCAAAAGATCGGAAATTATATATGCTAAAGGACAAGCTTAATTCGGAATACATATTTTTAAAATTTCTTTCGCTATTTAGAAATAAACCAAAAAAATGCCCAAATTGGGTTTTTGGAGAAAATACAAATTTTTTAATTGTAATAACATATTTGTTTATAAAGATATCTTAATGAAAATTTCAGAAAATGTGGATCTTATTAACATAAATAAAAGCGCTTTAACCAAATTTCAATCAGGGGTAGGGTTTTTCTGAATTCTCAAATAAACTAATCAAAATTCCCAAAAATGGTATTTTTCACATTTTTGGCTATAGAATCCGCATTTTTCCGAAGTCTCGTAGATTTTGATTTAAAACTTCTAACAACATATTGAAGATTCTTAAAATATATGCTGCTTGTCGATTCATGATTTGGGATTTGAGAAAATATGGTCTAAAGTCAAAACTTTTATACAAAATGGGTCAAATTCGGGAGGGTGTGTACCATGACCAATTGATTTATTGGATTTTTTTTATCTTAGAGTCATCTCTCTGAAGTTACCTTTCAGAAAAGTGCAAAATTATTATATGTTGCTAAAGAAAATTTTATTTTAGAGAGAAAAGAGTGTAGATACTTTTACGGCTAAAAAAACACAAAAAGTCGTCTTTTTTGCAATTTTCAAATTCAAAATCGTTTAATTTTGGACTCGGTAAAGATATCGACTTCAATTTTTTTTATTCAATAGATAATTTTGTTCTTTAACTAGAAAAAACTAAGAAAAAAACTAATACAATCGGTCGGAAATACTAGGATATATATGAAAAAAACTGCACAAAGAACATACAAAATTGTGGTGCTTAAAAATTCAAACGCAAATAGCTCGAAAACTATAAGAGATAATAGAACATGTGAGCATGTTTTTTGTAGGTCTTATTTTTATTGAAAAATTGAATTTTTAATGAATAATCAGTTTTTTATGAATTTGAGTTTTTGGAGAATAATCGTGTTTTTAATGAAAAATTGAATTTTGGAATTTTTGTGAAAATCAAAAAATATTTTTTTTATGAAAATTTGAATTTTTTGTGAAAATTGAAATTTTGGTGGGAAATTCTGTAAAAAAATTTTGAATAAAAAATTAAATTTTTTATTCAAAATCAACAAATCAAATGTTCGGCTGTGCCGAATCTTATGTATTCTTCAACCGTATTGAGATATGTTATATGAAAGTGCAAATATATTTACCTATACTCTATCGATGTAAACACTTAAAAAAGCTTAAAAAATTTTTTGCATTGAAATAGAATCAAGATTTTATAAATATATTATAAAATTAAGGTGTAAGTTTGATTATTTATTTATTTGTTTGTGTATCAATCACATCCAAACGACTGAACTGATAATTTAAGTGTTTTGTTTTTACTTTACATTTCACTTTGTTTTTACTTTACATTTCACATTTTTCTTAATTTTGGCCCGATACGTTTAAATTGCCTATTAGATCTATAGCACATGAAGTGAACACTTCTTTATTTTGAGCAGTTTATCATCATTCATCTTTAATTTCTTCTACTAATCACCAATGGGTATTTATTTAAATCCTAATCTAATAAATATGTATGCGCAGTTATAAAGTGTGTGTGTTTTTTTTTTCACAGAAAAAAGATTATTGATTATTATTTATCTTTATTGATGATAATTCTTGCTACGATAAAAACTGGAAAACAAAAACTCTAAAGCAATTCTACAAGAAATAAATCATTCATTCATTTATTCCGTATTTCAAAGTAAAGCAACATAAAAATATTTACAAACAAATACAATAAAATAAAAAATATTTATACATTCATCTCAAGTGGTCATTGTGCAACGATGACAGTCAGTGTAATACTCAGTCAGTTTCATTGTAATATTCGTCAGCATCATCAATAAGAATAACAACAAGAATAACGATGGCTTTGACTACCAAAAAAAAAAAAAAGAAAAATAAAATCGAATAAAATTAAATAAAATAAAGCAAAAAGTAACAATAACATGACCACTACTATTAACCGTCATCATCATCGGCATCAATGGATTTTCTTTTTATTTCAAGAGTTTTTTTTATATTTTGTATCTGACCAAGTATCTGTTTTGTTGATGACACAACAAAGACAGTTAAACATCTTTATCTGTAACAATGCAACTAAATAAACCACCGCCACCACCAACAACAATAAAAGTTGCAACACTTGCTGCAAATAAATGTACAATTGTCCAAACAAAAACGTTCAATTGAATTGTGTTTGATTGTATTGAGAGTGTTTAACTATTCGTAATCATGTGAGTGTATGTGTTTATGTCTGTGTGAAAGTCCTTTATTTTTTCAATAATTTATCAAATTATTTTTTTTTTTTATAAAGAAATAGTGCTATAGATTTCATCTGGACCATAAAAGTAGTTTTGTGCTTTGTGTTTTTAAATATGTATGTATATTAGACTGCACCAAAATTTATAGACTTTTGAATTTTGACCGTAACTCCCCATAAAATCATTCATTGGATTGTAAAAAGTTATTGTGTTTCCTAAACTTTGGAAAACTGTCCGTATACCATACCCCTTTGTATTAATATACCGCCACGATTATATTTTAGCAACTTTTAAATATAATTCCTAAATGCACAATCATTTTGCCACATACTTACCGCATTTAATTTTAACAAAAATGTTTTTGTGTAAATTTTTATTTAAATAGAATTAAATTTATTTAAGGTGTTGAAAATTTGTATAACAACATTTTAAAAATAATTTTTACACACAAATTAAAAAACAAATAAAATAATTTACAAAATTTGACAATTTTATTTTTTACATTACATACAGTTTCTAAATAAAAAATGTATTAGCTTTTTTCTGGCTTTATTTTTTGGGGTATTTAGCCTTTTCTAACCTTTTTTTAAAGTCCAATTTAGCCCCATTTTTTCTAACCTGCTGGCAGAGGTAAAATTTTGTATGTGACAGTATATGCAAGTTTAAAAGAAAACAAGGAATAATTTCGACAAGAAAAATTGCTATGTGTGAATATAGACTAACTTCGAAAAACGGCTATCACAATTGAATTAAGCATACTTGAATTAGATTTACCAGTGGGGTGCCAAGCTTTTTAAAATTTGCGACTAGCGCAGTGTTATTATCTGTTTTTGCACCCTTCACTACAGGTGTACAGGTATATGTTTGTTATTCCGTTTATAATTTCTACTATTTTCGATGTCCGATTGGCAAATACACAAAGAGCCTATTCCGAAGATGCATTAATAGATATCCTTTTGCAAACCAATGAAATTGTAGAGACACTCCAATTAGAGGAAGAATTTGAAGAATCTTACTGACCCCCACTCAACTTTAAAAAACTGTAGCGATACTAGATGGAATACCCTTTTAACGATGTTTCGAAGTTTTTCCAAAAATTTTAATACCATAAACATCGCGTTGATGTTTATTGATTGAAAAGAAAATAATAAAAGAGCTTACATCATTTTTGGCCATATTCGAAAAAGCAATGTATTTGCAGGGACGTAACTATCCCTCAATATTTAGTATCATATTTTTTTATGAACATAAAATATCATGTCCCAAATTTCAAATAATGAGTTGGTGGCTGAATTTGCCGCTTTAATGGGTCCATGTCAACGTAATTGGCCTATTTTAAGTAACTGGCTAAAAAGAATCCATAAAAAAACAACATGGATTCAAACGCAATTTTGGATTTCGAGTACAATAAAAAAAAATAAAATAACTTTTCCCGGGATTCAACAACAAAAAATAATTTTGAAGAATCTGGCACTTAAAAAAATCGGTGATTTTCTTTGTATATCTACATTTGTATATGTACATGTTTGTCAAGAAATAGTTTTTACATTGGAAGAAAACATAATTTTTTATAGTTTGGCTTTAAAAAGCGCACAATTTTCAGGTAATGTTATAATTTTTCAGCAATATTTTAACTGATACATTTGCTGATATATTTTAACTATTAAAAACAGAGTATAAACTAAACATACCTAAAAATTTTAATATGAAGAAACTCGCGATTTTAAATTTAATATGGCAACAGCTGGCTTGTATACTTATTGTGGAGACTTTTTCTTTCAATAAATTAATTAATAAATAGCAGAGTCTATTTAATTTTTTATATTCTTATATACATTTTCTTCTTCATATATGGACACAAATTTAATCTGGGATTTAAGTTTGGACTATACGCTGGTATTTTTTGCGATTAACAAAAGCCTCATTCTGAACACCATGTTGAATGTTTTCTTATTATTAATCATAAACTCAGATTTGCCACTATATATCAAAGGAACTTTCATAGCCATATAATATTGTTTCACATCCATGCCATTTCATAAAAGTAACAAATTTCCAACTACTTTTATAATACACCTATGTATGTGCATGTATATAACATTGTCTATTAAATATGAAAGCATAAATATATATCGTCCATTCCACAAACTAACGCCCAAAAAAATTATTATTGTCTTCTGATCTTACAAATATTTGGCATTTGAATTTTAAAAGATCCGAAAATTTATTTACTATTTTCATTTTCCGAAAAGTCAAAAAATTCGGAAAAATATGTATCTTTAAACATCATATAAAATGTTAATATGTTCTCTATAAATTTAAAAATAATATTATCATGTACAAATGCATTCATAATACATTTTTGAAAAATTTCTACCCTTTAATTTTTTTCTCCCTCTAATATTAAAAAATATTACGTTTGTTAAAAATTGCAGTATAAATTATTCTGGTGCAAAATGGTTCACTATTTTAAAAATTTTTTGAAAAACACTCCTTCAAATTTTTGGTACAAAAATTTTCGTAATTTTTTTTTATATCCCATACCACCATAGGTGGTATATGTAAAACTGGTGCACAAATTACAGGTAGCAGTTTTGAAGATAATTCAATGAAATTTTTCACGTAGGTCTTTCATGATACAAGAACAAAGCCTATTGAAATTAGTTGTGATCGGGCAATTAGTTCACCTAGCCCCATACAAATTACCTCCTGGAATAGCGATTTAACGATCATAAATGCTTTAAATATATCAATATTTCACTGAAATTCGGTATAAGGAAGTTTTGTATAAGTATTAATCTTTGTGTGAAATTTCATAAAGATCGCTACATAATTGACCATCCTTCGAAAATCACTTTAACGTGCATAAATCATATACACATGTTAGTATCAAGTTTATATTCGACACAAATAAGTTTTATATAAGTAGAAATCACAGTGACAAATTTTTGAAGATCACTCCATAATTTACCATAGCTTCCACATAAGCCCACTTCGGGAATCACCCTAAAGTGCATAAATTCATATAAATGTTAGTACTAACGTAATATTGTGTATTCGTATATTTTATTTTACACTTAGTAAAGGAATCGGTCCACAACTGTCTACATGTCTACTATAAAACCCCTCCACGAATTTTGATGGTCATACACAATGCTGTGCATGTTACTTGTTTTATATTATATTTTGTTTTTTTTTTTACAAAATTATTAACGATAAATAATTTAATTTTAATTTATATTAACTTCTTTCTGATTTAAATTTGTTTATGTTGACACAATATTGTTATTATTTAAAAAAGCCAGTTATTTTTCTGTAATTTTAAATAATACACTCATTTCCATTTATATACATATTTTGTATTATATTATTTTTTAGCCAAAATTTTGTTTTCGTTTTTATTTATTTTGATTACAAAATAACGTCACTTTTAAGGATTCGATTTTTATTTATTTATATTTTGTTATCCTTTTCATGTTCTTTTTGCAAATAATTAATTAAAAAATATCTTTTCAAAATTTTCAAAATTCAAGCACAAAAGCTTTTTTTCGATATCAAACTATTTAACTTTTAAAGGTGCCCATAGACACATACTGCAGAGAGATACTGCCGATGTACTCTCATATACGTGTGTAATAGACAAATTCACTATATTTTATTTTTGTGAAAAAATTTGGTTAAAAACAAAAAAGTTCCGAATATTTTTATATTTTTTATTTTAATTTGAAATGACGAACAAAAAATTACATAAATAAGAGAAAAAAGTAATCAAATTCATTCGAAAAAACTATCTGCAATATGAGTTTATTTTAGAATCAAAAAGATTTTGATTTTCATACTGAATTTTCGGTGTGACGCTCCCTCATTTTTACTAATACATACTTATTGCGTGAGCTTATGCTGTATTTGTCTATGGGGTGCTTAAAACTAGAATGCCTGTTTTTCAAAAAATTCCAAAATAAAAAACTCCTAAAGGCATTCATAGATATATACTGCAGATTTATTTTATTTTTTGTTAAAAAAATTTATTAAAAACAAGAAAGTTTTAAATATTTTTAAATTTAATTTGAAATAACAAAAAAAAAAAAAAAAAAAGTTCATAAATGATAGAAAAAAATAATCAAATTAATTCGAAAAAACTGTCTGCAATATTAGTTCATTTTAAAATCAAAACGGAAGCTCTCTCAATTTTACTATTACATACTTATTGCATGAGCCTACGCAGCATAGGTTAAAAGGGTCGGCGTCTTCACGATCGCTTATAAAATTCCTTTATAAATACCAGAGAAAGGCTAATAGAAAAAGAAAGACCTTAGTAGAATAAGGCACTAGAATAGAAAGGAAGATAATAAAAATAAAAGAAAAGTGTGGAACCTAAGACCCATCAATCAACCCTGATTACCTCTAAGCCACTTTGTCCCCATTATGAATCCTATGTGGTTACTGAGTCCTTTACGCGTAACCTTCTCTAGTTCGTGTAGAATATGGTTTCCAAACCACTTCAGTCTACTACGCTGAAGCCCTATAAAATGACAAGGTATGTGTTCTACTGTCTCTAGCTCCTCCACATCATCGCATGTCTTACAAAAGTCTGACGTGACAGTGTCCCATTTACTTACTTACCAACAATGACTCTTAGATTCCTACGACTCATGCCCAGAAGATGCTTTGAATCTGCTGGTTTAAGACTAGGCCATAATGCTCTATATACCTTGTAGTCCGTTCTATTCCTCCAAGCATTATTCTGTTTTTAAGTTCAAGTATCATTAGAAGAACAAAAAAGTACTGCGAAGTTCCCCTTGTGAATTCTTATCTACATAGGGCCATATGTCTTGACTATCATTCTTGAAAAAAAAATTCAAAAAGTACAATTGAGAGAACAAAAAAGTACAAAAAAGTTTTCCCTTTTGAATTATTTTCCACACAGGACCATGCGTAGTTAATTTAGTGTTTTCCCGTTCAATATTATTTTCAAAAATTCCATTAGAAGAATAAAAAAGTACCAAAAAGTCTCCACTTTAGCGTTCTTATTCACTTACGACCAGTTGTCTTTAATTTCATGGTTTTATGTTCACTATTATAGAAAATTTAAAAAGTACCATTAGAATAACAAAAAAGTACCACATAGTCCCACTTCACCTCTTCTTCAATTCTATCCTACATATGACCGAGTATATTTAATTTCATGTTTCATCGTTTAATACTAAAAAAGTAAAAAATACCATTAGAATAATAAAAACTTACCACATAGTCCCCCTGTTGAATTCTTACCCACATAGGACCATGTATCTTCAATTTAATGCTTCTGGGTTCAATATTCTAGGAAATTTAAAAAGCACTATTAGAAGAACGAAAAGGTACCACAAAGTCCGCCCTTGTGAAATCTTTCCCACATCGGACCATGTATATTTAATTTCATGCTTCATCGTTCAATATTACAATAACAAAAAAAAAAAAAAAGTCCGCTCTTATGGATTCTCATTCACTAGATGCCCGGAAACCATGTTTTGGAGCATATTTTAGTAATTTAAATGATACATTTTTCCATATTTTGCACTTATGAGCATAATTTTATATATATTACACTAAATAGCATAATTTTGCATATTTTACACTTAAAAGATAAAATTTCAATCCAATAGAATTTTTTTACATAATTTGCCATTAGTAAAAGTATCTTTTTACTTTCAGATATGTTCCTCAAATCCGATTCCCTTTGAAATTTTGTAATTTTCTGATACAATGTATTATTTTTGAATGTTTTTAGGTGAAAAAAGAAAACATTTTTTAGCAATTGCTAAAAAAATCCAGAAAAAATAACATTTTAAAACGAGTGAAAGAAATATTGAGATAAAACTTTAACGTTAAATTATATTTTATTAAAATTGTTGATGTTATAATTTACATATGTAGTTGTGAATATTTTATCTCCAAAATTATTTTGGATATCTCCAGAAAACTTTTAAAATCCATACCTTTTTCAAGTCCGAAGAGGATGAACATTATGAGGCAGCTTTCGTGAAGTTCAAAACATTTTGCGAATAATAGTTACAAAAATTCATAAAAATACAATATAATGCCAAACGAAAGAAAATATACTTAATTTCCATTTATGAGTAAAATAAAATCCTAAACAATACTAAACACCAATGAAAATAAAAAAGAGAAAAATAAGAATGAAGTGGAAATGATGATAACGATGATGTCGTAGAGTATAAAGTATTTCGATATAATACTCGTACATTTTAATGTACAGTATCAGACCATATTCAACAGGCATTGTCGTAAATTTTTTGTTGTTTTTGTCATTTTATTACTTCTCTAATAGAGTTTCAGGAAATTCATCCCTTTTAATCAAAATTATTTCCCTCTTATTATTGTTATAAATTTTTCTTATGAAGTTTTTAATGATTTCTATTTTTTCGCTTAGAAAACCCTCTTAAGCATGACAAGTGGTCATTACGGGGTTAAGTGTTTGACAAACAGACATACATACGAAAAAATCTTGATATACATACATCCTATAACACATACAAACTTACATATTTCACATTACACTCATCATATTTATTCAGATACAAGGAGTATAAACACACATACAGACATTTGTATATTTATAACAAGCGGTTGTGGATAATAACATTTTCAATTGTCTTGTTTTGTGGGAGTAGAAAACAATAGAGCTTTTATTTCTCCCCTAGTAGCAGAAAAAAAAAAAATTAAAATAACATGCAAACTGGTAAACTTCTAAATATGTACAGAAAGACTAACGGAATGACTGACGGGCGTTTGAAGAGGCCAAAGGGGCACATATAAAGTAATAAGTAGGCGACAATAACAACTGTAATAAATAATAATAAATATGTTTTTTTCAGCATTTTTTAATATTTTTATTATGAGAGAGACCCAGGAAGTTTGGTATTATTAATGTATTTATTACATTAGTATAGTAGAATATAATTAGTTACAGTTAAGATGTAATTAAATGTTTATTTATATGTAATACAATACAAGCACATTGTTGTTGTACATATATATGTAATGCCCATATTCATTTCCTCACACATGAATATTTAAAAGTAAACGATATATCTGTGGCCAAAAAGAAAAACTACATAACTTAAGTTATGTCGTTTTCCATATTCTAATTTTTATAATTATTGTATTTCATTACATATTGTGTGAATTCTTTTTTATAAAAATCTGTCTATTACTTTAGCAGATAGTGGTCTGAATAACAATATAACAATTACTTTTTTCGAAACGTAAAAATTTTATAAATTAACATATGCTTTTTTTCATATTTCCTATATTAAATTTCATACATTTTATTTTCTTAGCATTTTGGAAATACATAATTCAAGATATACTCGTATTTTAAAATTCCAATTTGGAAAAAATGTATAGCTTGAGATATTATTTAATCAAAACATTAATTTCATAGAGGGTAAAACATACATTTACTTTTTTGCTTAATTTTTCGAAGAATATGCCAAATACACGGTAGATAATCCAAAATTGTACACCTACGACCTTTAATTTCAATTTAAAACCTAAAAACGGCCTTCTGAAAAATAATAACAATCAATTATGTAGTTTTTCCTTCTCTCCACAGATATCATATTATACATATAATTTAGTGTTTTCGAATAAATACATAGTGGTAAAAGTGAATAAATAAAGGTCATTAATGTCATATCCGACTTCATTTTCTGGTCTTTTAGTTCTCCACTTACTAATTTAAATAATTTTTTCCTTCTGTTCAAACTTTTGGAATTTTTAGGAAAATTTTGTTCTTTATTCAAATATGTGGTACTAAATATACAAATAAATAAATTGTGTATGATTTTCATATATTTATGTATCTTAACATAAATTTGTTTGTCTGTAAAGGAAACTTAATGTCCTCCTTAATATTTTATTAGCGAACTTTAAGAAAGCACTTAATAGTATAAAGACAGAGATAAATGAAATAATTCAAATATATATATATATATATATATATATATATATATATGGATATATATATGGATATATATATTGGCTAGTCCGAATCTTGTATAAACAAATGCATGCATGTGTAAGTGTTCTTGAAGAACCCCATCTGCGTCGTTAATTGGGACCGGAGAATTGCGACGCAAACTGAAATGATCTGAACAAAGAGAGTAGATTGTATTTTTTTTCTATTAAAAAACTTTATACTTTTTGAATTTATTGGGGCGTTTTTACCTCTTAGTTATGTGCTACGTAAAAATCTACATATTTTCTTGAGATCCAAATTAAATGATTTCATCTCTTTGATCATTTTCGTTTTTTTTTTCTTCAACATTTGTGAAATTCCTTATATTATGAATTTTAATAAACTATAATGTGAAAAATTACTTTTTTAAAGTAAATTAAAGTAAACCAATGAATGGAACGATTTTCCACTAACAGTTACAAAAGTTATTGTCACTTCCAGAGAAAAAAAAATTATGTTGTGTATAGCTATGCAAATCGAAATCAAACAAAAGAAACAACGGCGCCAATCGAGGTACTTTTGAATATTTAATAGTTTCAAAAAACTATGATCGTGTATAACTTTTCCATCCATGATGTATTTTATTTAATGACGTTAAATCTTTTTACTTGTTAGGAACTAATACATTTTAAAAGTAACTAAAAAATATTGCACAGAAAAAAAATTCTGGTAAATTTCTTGATTGAATCAAGGGAAAACGAATATCTTAGTGCAGCATCAAAAAGTACATAAAATTAAAAAATTACCAAAACTAACATTCTGACGAAAAACCTCATGAGAACATAATGGCAGAGAGAAATTTTATTTGAATAAAATATTTTATTTTATTTTAAATAAAAACGCGAAAATTATATGAAGATGTTTTATTTACAAAAACACTTATAATTCAAGAACAAATTAAGAAAATATGAAACTTTATAGAGAGAGATATTGAAGACACAATAGCGATTAACATTTAGTTTTTTATTGTGTTTTAATTATGAATGTCCGTACGTTCGTCTTAAAATTGGATCTTTGACGTTTTCAGAAAACCGGTCGCAATGATCAAGACCTTCTGAAAAAATGCTTTTTCTTTATTATTATTGAGTGCCAATTATAAATTTTTTCTAGACTCATTTACTATCAGAGCCGTTCATTTAGAAAGTGGTCTAAGTTCATTTACCTTTAAATTGACATATTTAAAATATTTACAAATATTGGTAACTAATAATATGAACTCGTATTTTTTTTTTGTTTTTAAAGATGTAAAATTTATCAGACCAATCAGCATTATTAACATTTTGTTTCAATAAATTTGTTTTCTAGGACCTTCAATGCAAATGAAATGATGTATAATACATTTATATATTTTTATATATTTATTTTATATAAAATTATTATCAATTTGTTTGCGCAGATCTAAAATAATGATGATGTAGGGAAAATTTTACTTAGGGAATACGTATTTGAAAAATGTTTAACCAATTAAGGCTTCTTCTCATTTATAAGTCGTGCCTTTTTAAATCTTTTGTCGAAATAAATTAATAAATTATTTTTCTCTAACACAATTTTTATAATGTTTAAGTCTCAATTATTGGGTAGAAATTGTTACCACCAGCATTACCTTTAAGAAAAAAGAAAGAAAAAAATCGCCAAAAAGGATATTTTTTAAAAAAAGGATATTTTTTTTTAAAAAAGGGGCCAAGTGCTTCAATACTTAAAAAACTCCTTAAAATTTGTTTATTTGATCTCTGATTTTGGTATTGAAAATAAAGTATAACTTAAAATACTTTTGATAAATGTTATAAAAAAAAGCCAAAAAATGTAATTATATTTATATTTGTGGATGTAATCCTAATCAAAAGATAAATATTTATGAAAATCTTTTGAGCAACTATGTGTGTTTATAATGTGAAAGTAGTTTCAGCACTAATGGTTGGTTGGTTGGTTGGTTACCGTGGTAGCCCGTAATCTTACAGGCAATCAATTAGACTCGTTAGAATCCGTTTTGATGGAACCACACTACTCGCCAGGTGAATTAGTTGCATTGAGTCTGTAATGAGATAGAAATGTAGGGAAGAAACAATGAGAACATAAATTAATTAGATCCAGCCTGTAGCATTGAGATATTTAATGATGTCACTGAGTCTAGTGTCCGATATCTCAGAGAGGTTGTCTAATTGGTGCCCTCCCAGAAATTTATGTCTGTTTGTGTTCAAGACTGGGCATTCACATAGAAGATGAAAAACCGTCTCCTCCTTCTCGCTGTTGCCACAACTACGACAATATTCATTGTAAGGGAGACCAAGTCTACTTGCATGTTTACCGATCGTCCAGTGACCTGTAAACACTGCTATTAGTCTCGAGATGTCCTTGCGTTTGTAGCCAATGAGTTGCAATGAGCGTTTCTCGTTGTAGGTAGGCCACGTTTCTTTCGCGACTCTACATTTGTCCAGATTTCGCCATCTATTTTCCGCCTTTCCTAGAAAGTGTTTTCGGATTCTGTTTTTGACTGTTCCTAACGGGATTGCGACAGAAACCGCTAAGGAGGCACTCATAGCAGAGCCTGCCCGGGCTAATTCGTCTGCCTGTTCATTACCATAGTAGTCCCTATGCGCAGGAACCCAGATTATAGTAATGTCATACAGTCGACTTAGTCCACGCAGTTCCTCTTTACACTGTCTGACTAGAATAGAGGTAGTTTTCGGTGATTTGAGCGATAGTATTGCCGCTTGACTGTCGACAAATAAACCAATATTCCCTTGAATATTTCTATCGCAAATTAGTTTACACGCTTCCCTGACCGCTAGTATCTCCGCTTGGAATACGCTTGCCTCGTCAGGGAGTCTACATGAGTGTCTAATTCCAAGATCATCAGAGAAGACACCAGAGCCGACACCGCAGTTCATCTTTGAGCCGTCAGTGTATATCCTAGTTCTAAATTGTTCAAGAAGATTACCCCTTCTCCATTCACTCCTGGTGGGGAATAGGACTTTTATAGTACTTCCGAAGTCCAAGTGGGGAATCATATAGTCGGTAACTTTATTGTATTGCGGGGGTAGTAAATTTAATATCCCCGCGTGCCCATACGTTCTTGATCTCCAGCTTTTCGTTGCAGATAATCTTATCGCACTATTAACTGATGATTCCATTATGTATAGGTCTATAGGTGTTAGGTGCAATATAGTGTTCAGAGCTTCTGATGGACTAGTACGTAATGCACCTGCAATGCCAATGGAAGCGGATCTTTGTATCCTGTAAAGCTGATCCACCACATACCTCCTACTAGTAGCGGTCCACCATACAAGAGATCCATATACAAGAATGGGCCGTACTATTGCAGTGTATAGCCATTTTGTCAATTTTGGACTCAGGCCCCATTTCACACTGAACATCTTTCTACAGGTGTAGTATGCTACCGTAGCCTTACTAACCCTATGTCGAATGTTCAGTTTCCATGAAAGCTTAGAGTCCAAAATAATGCCCAAGTATTTTGCATTGTCCGACAAGGTGAGTTCACAGTTTCCTAACCGTGGTAGTCTGAAGCTCGGAATCTTGGTCTTTGTGGTGAAAAGTACCAGCTCTGTTTTGCCCGGATTCACTCCTAGTCCACATTCTTTGGCCCAGTCACTGAGTGTAGCCAGAGCAGTTGACGTGATATCACTTATCACGTTCAGAAACAGTCCTGATACTAGTATCACCACATCGTCCGCGTAAGCCACGACTTTCACTCCCTTGTCTTCCAATTTACACAGGATGGTATTAATGACAATAAGCCACAACAGCGGAGAAATCACGCCTCCTTGTGGAGTTCCACGCATAACTTGTTTGGTCCTAACACTGTTACCTAAATTCGCAATGACGATTCTTGTCTCTAGCATTGACACCAGCCAGTTGGTGATATAATCATCAACTCCTAGTTCGTACAGAGCTCTCTGTATCGCCAAAGTCGTGACATTGTTAAAGGCGCCTTCTATATCCAGAAAGGTAGCCATAGCGTATTGTTTGAATTCAATGGATCGCTCAATGACCCCTACGACCTCATGAAGAGCCGTCTCCGTGGAGCGACCCTTAATGTAGGCATGTTGACCTCTTGAGAGTCGAGTTGTACCCTCTAGACGCTGCCTTATATGTAAATCAAAGAGTCTCTCCAGAGTTTTCAGCTGAAAAGATGAGAGACTAATGGGACGGAAGTCCTTTGCATTTTCATGACTTCTTTTTCCGATTTTTGGAATGAACACTACCTTTACTCTCCTCCAGTTCCTGGGAACATAGTTGAGGGTTAGGCAGAGTTTAAAGATCCTATGTAGCCAGGGTATGATGTATACCTTTGCACTTTGCAGCATCTTTGGTATAATTCCATCAGGCCCTGCAGATTTGTACGGAGAGAAGCTATCAATCGCCCATGAAATTTTCTCAACGGATATTATGTCAACCTCGATTTCTTGCGAGGATCTAGTATGCCCCATCTCCTGGTCTGTAATATCAGTGCAGCCAGGAAAATGAGTACTAAGTAAAATGTCCAAAGATTCCGCCGACGATTCTGACCATGATCCATCCATCCTTTTAATATAGGATGGATTATTATGACCATTTGCCAAAACCCTACTGAGTCTAGCCGATTCCTTGGTATTGTCAATAGATTCGCAGAAGCCTTTCCATGAGTTTCTTTTTGCGATCTTTATTGCCTTCTTATATTCCCTACGCTTATCGTGGTATAACTGCCACGATTTTGTCCTGTAGCCAATATTGAAAGCATTGCGTGCCTCCTTGCGTAGCTTCGAGAGTTCCCTATTCCACCAGGGAGGGAAGCTCTTTCTAGCCTTCGTCATTGGACATGATATATTAAAAGCCTTAACAATTTCCCTGCCTAATGTATTCTCAATTTGATCAAGACCCTCAGTCGTTGCTTCGACTGGAGGTATTTTTCTCAGTTTGTGCATGAGAATCCCATTGAACTTAGTCCAGTTCGTTCGTCTTGGGTTTCTGAAAGTTGACGCTGTTTCTTTGCAGACGAGCCCAATGTCGAAAAGTATCCAGCAATGATCCGAAAAGGATTTCTCTTTGGATACTCTCCACCTATCAACTGATAAATTGGATCTGTCCTTCATGAGTGTAATGTCTAGCACCTCTTCCCATCCATTATAGTTCACCGAGCTCGGAAAAACAAAGGTGGGGTCGTTGCCAGAGTTGCATATGGTCAAATTGTTCGTATTAATGAAATCAAATAGACACTCACCTCTGTCGTTGATTTCCGTGCTGCCCCATATTGTATGCCTTGAGTTAGCATCACAGCCAAGGATAATGTCCTCTTGAGCCTTTATAGAGGCCAGAAACGCCCTCACTTCGTCTGGCGGGGTTGGCTTGTCGTGCGCCATATAGCTGGAGGCGATCAGGAAACTTCTGTTTCGCATTAACTCGACCCTTGCGACTGTCAGGTCTGCTGAGCTATACTGTTGGCAAAGAAATATATTTATGTGTTTTCTAGCAATAAGACAAGATCTTGGCTTACCTTTATCTTTTACGTATAGTATCTTATATGTCGTAGTCGGGAACCCTTTGACTTGGGAGTTGGAAACCCAGGGTTCCTGGACTATAGCGATGTCGAGGTCCTTTTCCGCTAAAAGAAGCCTCAGATTGTCTGTAGCACATTTTGAGTGCTGCAGATTAATTTGCACGATTTTCATCGTCGGTTGTAGGGTTTTTTGCAGGTTCACTTAGCTGCATGCCTGTCAGCAGATTGTTGGCTACTTCCAACTCATCTGCTTCGCCGGCAACTGGACCTGTGGGACGGAACACCTTAACCTTGGCGTCCCTAACCCCAAAGTACAATTTTAGCCCCGCCTTCTCTAGCTCAATTGCGCTATCCTCTGAGATGGCGAAGATAATGCACTTGTTATTGTCCCCATGATCTTCTGAACGGATGACTGTCCAGTCACTCATGGGGATACTGGGGTTCTGCAGCTTCAGACACTCCAGTATTTTCTGGTTATCGCAGCTCATCTTCGGTAACCAAACCTTTGCCCGTGGTCTCATAGGGATTTCCCCCGCTGGGATAAGCTTAAGGCTTAAGCCTTCCCATGCGTCGCTAATCTTTGCGATACATTTGCTGAGGAATTCTTTAGAGAACACGTCCAAGCATTTGATTATCCTGTAGCCCCGGTGTATCTCACCAGAGTCAAAACGAGGAACTGTAGAGTCTTTGTTGGTGAGTACGTGTTCCATCACGAGTTCAGCCAATTTAGACTCTATAGCACCCCATTCTGTTACTACAGGAGTTAGGTTGCCGCTTTTTTCGTTGGCCAGCGCCATCAGCAAGTGATCTTTAACCACCTCGTTAAACGGCCTTCTTGCTGACGTTATTGTGGAAGGAGCCGGAGCGGTCGATTTACTTTGGACCTTTCTCCTCTTGGGCGAATTGCTACCCTCAGCTTGGGAGCGGTTTCGCTTCGCTCTTCCCTGCACTGCTTGGGATGTGGATGGTTGAGAGTCCTTAAACTTAAGATACTCATCAACCACCGATTGGTATCTGACACGATCTTCCTTATCGCGCTCATGAGGAGTGCCATTTGCCTTATTCTTGGCAATTTTCTCCAGTATAAAGAGAGCTTTGACATATCGCTGTCTCAGAATCTCTTTCTGGCTCTTCTTTTTCTTCCGTTTCTCCTTCGACTGGTCGTCAGACTTGACATCCTGTCGTGGAGCCATTGTGTTTTGTGACAGCGGGGTGCTATGTCTTTCTCCCCTGCTGCCAGGTTGTTCGACCAAGGTCTCTTGACTAGAGGCCAAAAGGTCGTCTTCCGAGGAGATACCCATCTCCTCGTTTTTGTTGTTGTTGTTATTTTTGTTTTTTTTAATTTTTCTCTCCATTTAATTCCCACGAGTAGGCACGTAAGGGGATGGACCATCCATGCAGGGACGGCGTACATGGACTGGACAAAAATTTACAACTGGCCCGTGTCCTGGCGCCAGAGGGGAGCTGTTAGCGACTAGTCTTCTTTAACCACTGACTAGCCATCCAGGTTCTCGGCACTGCTACCAACCACCTTAACCTTACAAGTGGGGAAAAAGGATATGGAATAAGAGGGGAGGAAAGAGGGTAGTTGGGGAAAGGGGATAGGGGATGGATAACCTTTGGTCATGAAGGCCTTTAGAGTCTATACCTTTATTTCTCAGTATCCTCCAAGAGGACAACTGAGACTTAAAGAAAGAGACCACAGCCTACATTTAAGCCGCCACATCGCGTCAAGATTGTTATCCAGGTGGGGTTCAGCACTAATACATATAAATAAAATTTATATGTATTGTTAGATTTTTTGACAACAAAATTAAGTTTTTTTGACAAGCCTTCCATTCTTTGTAAACTTTGTTTTAAGCTGTGAATTGAAGTTAGGAACATGATTTTTATGTTTCAAATGCTTTATGTGCATATTAGTTTCAATTAATATAGACTTTCTTTCTAAGATAGTTTCTAAATACCTGCAATTTATTTACGTAGAATTCTATTTAATGGCAAAATACTTGAAGAATTTTAAATCACAGACGTGATTCTTATAACGAAATTTGTAATCTCTAATTTGTGGACAAAGTAAAAATTATAATTTTGTCCGACTAAATTTTCAAAATATCACACTTTGGGAAATACCAGTCAATAAAAATTAGATAAGAAATAACAATAGCAATATTTATTCAATGCATGACTAATGAGATAATTATGCATAATGGTGAGATCGAGTAGCAGTTATGTACGTAGATCACAATCACAATATACTATATACGTACAAAGTAAAGATCAATAAATATTCATATGTGGACAAAAATACAAAAATTTTAAAATCAATGAAACTGAGTTAATGCTATTATCAGGGCAACCAAAATTATGCAAAATCGTATTTTTTTCTGTATTCAAATGAACCAAGCTCTTAGTTTTTTATTCATTAAGGATATTGACATCGACTTTTTTACATTATATTTTTGAATATTTTGGGCTTATCAGTGCATTTTCAAAGACAATCCTTACTTCAGAGCATCTTTTAGTAAACTAAATGACATATTTTTGCATATTTTGTATTTAAGAGCATAATCTTGCATATATTGCACTAAATATCATAATTTTGCATATTTTACACTTAAGACAAAAAATGTGCATATTTTGCATCAATTGGAATCTATTACATAATTTTCATTAGTTTTTTATTTTTACTGCTTTTCAAATCCGATTTCCTTATGTTTCATATTATAAATTGATAAAAATTTTGTAATTTCCTGGTCAAAAGTTATACGATGGCAAACTTCGAAATCAAAATTTTAGCTATTTTAATATTTTTAAACTCCGTGGTCTTTATACATGCGCCCCTTAATGAAAATGCAATTTATTGTCATATATTTATAAATGAGGTACTTTTGCTCCATTTGTGACGTATCACATTAATGTGCCCTCATGAATAACAGAGTTTGGTTTCTCCAAATCTTGAAAAAATAAACGTGAATTTTAAAAAGTACGGACCAGGACTAGTTTTAGAAAATCGGTTCCTTGCGTGAATTCAGATTTTTTTCATAGCGTAACCAGTACAAGGTATCATTATAAGCTCAGCTGATTATTTTTTTGCTAAATTTTTTAGTGTAACACTGAAATGTAATTTTTTTTACTTTTGCATTTATTGGTTTGTTTATAAACAAAAGTAAATTTGCTGGTGAAATTTTTGTTTTTAATAAAAAAGGTACTGTGCAGAAATATTTAATTTATTTCAATTTATGAAAACATTAAAAACAAATTTTTTATAATTTATTCTCATTATTTTTCAATTTTAACAATCATTGTTTACAATTTGTACGTGCTTTTTTTTCATTTTCAGTTGTAGTCTTAAATCATATACCTTTTAAATTGTTGTACCATGTTTTTTGAAATATCAAAATATTTAATTGCAAAATTAAAAATTTAAATTTTTTCAACATTTCTGTATGCCAAAAAGAAAGCGCATTGGAACACTTGCTGTAGTTTATTTTAATGGCTATTTCTTTAATCTGACAAAATAAATTAGTTTTGGTCAAAATACTTTTACCAAACTAATTTTGTTTGAACATATCCAAGGCCGAGCGTAAAAATAATTAAAATGTGACTCAATAGCTGGGTTTTGTCAAGATTTATCATAAAATCAAGGACGCCCTAAAAAATTGCGAAGTTTGTGAAATTTGCTGACAAAAATTCATTTTCGAAATCTAAAAATGATGACGTTATAATATCTTAAAACCAGATTACTGAGTGCTCTAAAAAGTTGTAACGATTTCTAAAGTAGTTGGATAACTGTTGGGAAGAGAGCTACCTAACAAAATAAAAAAATACAGAAAATCTTTCCTATCTCATACCTTTACCATCACATTTCATAATAAATAAACAAAAATTTTCAAATTTCATGTAGAAATTGTATGAATAAATTGATTTCTATATTAAAGGAAAATTTTCATTCATTTTAAGAATATTATTAATTAAATTATATTGAGATTGAATTAGATTATTGTTAAGTCACCTTAAATTAAAATATTGAAATAATTATCAAATTTTATTTTGATATCAATAAGTAAATGATATGAAAAATTTCATATTTAGATTACAAAAGTAGTGTATGAATGAATTTATACTATATGCAATAAGAAAACTTCATGATGTTAACAACAAAAGTTTAGTCAGCACTATGGCAACACTAAAAATTTAAGTGTTATTAAAAAAATGCTTCTCTTTTATTGCATCAGTATAAACCAAAGAATACAAAGAATTTTTTGGCGATTTGTAAAGTGGTGGTGATTTATTTGGCTAATTTTAAAATATTTATAAAATAGGTATGTGTAGGGAAATACGAGTATTTGCCTATCTAACAAAATGAAGGACATTAGTTTATAAATTCAACTTCAACTTTGATTGAGATTCGCTCGAAGACTCGACAATTCAAAAACATGTCAAGACAATGGAAACGCTTGTAGGCGTTTTGCTCAAAACTGATTGCTTTCAACTCAGTGGAAACATAGTATAAGAGAACAAATATTGTTACACAATGTTAGAATTATTTTTTTAAATAAATGTTTTTATTGACATTTAAAGTTGTTAGCGTAATATTGTAACATGTATAAATTATACCAAATTTGAATAACTAAAAATCATACGACACTAAAAATTTTTTGTAAACTTTTCATTTTTTCTTTAAATAATCAAATAAATTTTGATTTGGCGATTTTAGATTAACAATTTGGCGACAGAGGCTCATATATATGATATGATAACCCTGAGAACAACATTTCTCTCTTCTCACATATAAGTTCTGTGAGAATCTAGCACAGTTGTAAGAGAGAAAAACAACACAAAATAAATAAAACTTTCCTTTAAAATTTAAAGTAAATTACACTCGCAATACATTTTTTCGCGATAGGCTGGTTATCAGGTTATATATATATATATATATATATATACATAAAGATGTTTTAAATAGTTGTTCATAAACTTTATCATAAGCTTTAGTTTTTAACAGTTTCGGTTCATTTATAAATTCTTCGGGATGTTTATTTTCCTCTTCTTTCATATTTCGTTTATTAAATAAAATATGTATGGAATAGAAATAAATGAATGATGATTGTTTTTGTTTAACAATAATGCCTATTGAATGGTTAAGCATTCTTTCTTATTATTGTTTCTTGATATTTTATTCAGCTGTCTTGAACATACTACATTTTTGGTATTATTTACATCAAACTTATTTGTTGCCGGATGAATTCATTTATTCAAATCAGCAGAAAAGAAAAACGAGATACATATGACAGAAAGATCTTTCATTTTACTGAATCGTTCAACTGAAATGTTTTTTTCCATGATCAACACAACTCTAATTTTTTCTTTGTTGAAATTTAAATTGAACGAACAAAAATGCTACTTTTGGTATTAAAAATAAAACAGAAATTAAAATAATTTTAAATTATTTTCATATTCGTCAACAAAAAATCAAAAAATTTAATTATATTTATATTTGTGGATGCAATCCGCATCAAAAGATGATTATGAAAAAATTTATGAAAATTTGCGAATATAATTTTTGAATATTACTTTAAGCAACTATGTGTGCTTATGAAATGTGGCGAAAATGGTTTCGGCACTAATACATATAAATAGAATTTGACTATCATAATCTTAAAGTTTTTTTTTTTTTTTTACAACAGAGTTAGGTTTTTTTTTTGACAAGCCTTCCACTCTTTATATACTTTGGTATAAACTTTTAATAATTAGTTTATAAGGGGATGTATAAAAATATGGTAGATTTCAAATAAAAATAAATAATTTTAATCAAGTTCATCGATGTCAATAGGTACCAGATGACAGCAGACTCTTTTATTGTTACATAATAATTTTGTAATAAAATGTTTTATTTGAAATATTATGTATTTGTATGAATGTTTTGTATGTGTGTGGGAGGTATTTGATTAGGTTATTAACAGTGTTGTCAGTTTAGCCATTTTAAGCAAAATCTAGCCTTTTTATTTTCCTTTCAGCCTCAAATTTTTCGTTTTAGCTTCCAGCTTTTGTTTATACTTCATTAATTTACTAATATATTTAAATGTTATATTCGGCCTTGCCGAAACTATATACGCACCATCTGCAAATTATTAAAATTTTACCTTATATGGGAGATAGACGGTAATGTAGGTTGATCAAGAAAATTTTTGGTTTCCGAGCCAAATTTCGTCCCCTAGGATGTATGTTCCGAGCACTATCTGCCTTCAACATACAAACAGACAGACATATGTCTTATATTTTCACGAGGTCCCAGAATATATATACTTTATGGGATCTTAGATGATTATTTCGACATAATTTTTTTATGGTGGTATAAAAATCTTATAATAGAGAAAAATAACGCAAAAAAAATTGGAAAAGCTTAATAAAAAATTAAGTATAGTTCAAAAATTATGAAAAATAATTTCAACACATTGGGTAATTTTTCATATAAAATATAACTCAAATATGTATGGAAATTTTTTGGACGATGTTTCTTTGGATCATTTTGCTAGAAGCCGTTCTGTGTTTTATTTACAAATTTATTACAATATTTTTGAAGAAATGACAAAAACTAATGAGAACATTCAAAAGTAAGTCTTTTTTTAGGATAAACTTATTAAAGTTCTCTTACCTCCTGGCAACACTGGTTATTAGTGTTTATTCCTTTAAAATAGGATCCATAAATTTAAGTATTACGTGAAGTATAAGTGCTAGAGTATTAACTTTAATCTTTTTTTTACAGTATGCTTTTAGGCTGTTATATAAAAATTTTCTAAATAAGAATATTTAATTTTAGGTGATCATCCTTTTATATTTTTAAATTTGCAAAAAGAAAATAATATTAATTTTTAAAGTTTATAGATCGATTATGTACCGGCAACGCAACCTACAAGTAAATTTATATTATGAATAGCAACTCTATTTCAGTTGCCAACAAAAAAAGCTGAAGCAAATGCAAGTAAACAGATAATGTAAAAACAAAAAACAAGAATGCAAGAAAATTTTAGTGTTTTTCGTTCGTCGCTCTTCTTAAATGGAACAATTGTGTTTATTACAGATGTTCCGTGATAATTTCATCAGGTTTTAACAGTTCATAATAGATGACACTCTTCAGAACTCAAAAATTTGCCGCTTTGGTATGGATTTTCCTGGATGGAGATTATCATAATGGATCCTCTCACAGAAACAACATTGCTTGTGCTACTGAATCTGCATTTTAGATATACAAAATAGCTTTTAGGTGACTCTTGCATTAATGTTCGTGCTGCTCTAATATCCTAGCTTTTGAGGTAATCGAATTGCTTTTAAACACAGTTGAATACGGTTATAACGAACTCGAAGGGACCGAGAAATTAATTTCGTTATAAACGTAGTTCGTTATATCCGTAGAATTCTAAAAACCTTATTTGTTAACAAAACTAATATTTGGAATTAAAGCGTATTTCTTTCCTTTATAAATGGGCTGTATTTACAATTTTTAAATATTAATGGTTTTAGCATATCAGGAAGAATAATGTTATTGATTGAGATTAATTATATTTTTTATACCAATTCAATATTTTCTTTTATTATCGATGTTTTGAAATATTTACTCTTTGAGGAATAGCGATTTTCTAATATTTATTTTTTAATTAAAATTTAATTAAAATTTTAGTTAAATTTTTTGCTATTTTCGATAAACGTGTATGTGTTATGTTAAAAAGGTCCACAACTATAAATGTAAAATTCATATTTTATTTGTCCAATAATTAAAATTGAAGTTAATGCAAATTATTTCTATTTGTCCAGTAATTTAAATGAAATAAATACAAGTTATTTCTGTTAGTTTTTACATTTTTGAAACATTTTGAAATGTGTAATTTTATTTACTTATAACTAATATTTGTAGGAGTTCGTTATAAACGGAGTTTTTTGTATGAAATATTCTGTTTGGGATTATAAAAATGTATTGGTCATAAAAAAAGTTCGCTATAACCGTGTTTGTTATAAACATAGTTATTTGTATGGAAAATGTATGTAAAATCGAAGGGGCCGGAGAAAAGTGTTCGCTATAGCCATAACTGTGTTGTACTCTATATGGAATTGTTATTGTTAATAATTTGGAATTCCTCAAATTATTAACACTTTTACAAAACATATTTAATTTAAAGTTTCTTGAATAACCAGAAACTTGTAGTTGCGTGTGTGGCAACTGAAGTAGAAAGCTTTCAGTTGCCAGTTGCCATCTGTAAACACAACTTCATTTCGGATGCCATACATAATCTACTATTAATTTAAATTTAATAACTAAAAAGCAAACATTTAAATTGAAGGTTAAGTTAAATTAAGTATTGAAGAAATTTATGTTAATGTGTTAATTTTGACTTCCAATTTTTAAAAATAATTTGGCAAAAAAAAAAAAAAAAAATTAAATTTAAAAATACTAAAATTATTCTTCAAACACATAAAAATGTTAGTAAAAAGCAATGTAAAATTTTGAAAGAAAAAAAAATCACATCACAAAGTTTCTGGTTATTTATCTATAGTTTAATTCCATGATATAAAAATAACAAGGTAGTCTTTTTATTTTGCTTTTAGCTTCAAAATTTTCATTTTAGCTTCTACCCTTTTTTGATTTTTAAAATTGCCTTAAAATGGCTAAAATGTTTGTAGTTCAGCAACGAAGAAAATAATTTCTTATTTGCTAATACTAATTTTATTTTTACTGAAGCATTTGTGTGTATTTATTCACACAAAAAGTCTAGATTATTTCTTCACTTTCCAAATCAATATATATATATATATATATATATATATATTTTGTGGACTTACTATATCGATTATTATAATAATTTTCTAATATACTTACTTCATTCATACGAATACAGGTTTAAAAAGTTCTTGTAAACGTGAAAGATTACACAAAAATTGAGAAATGTCTAATCAAAATGGAAGTTTATTCAAAAACCAATTCAAAATATTAAATAACTTTTCAGCTCAGAGCTTATATTCCAAAAGGCCTTTCTGCAGATTTCAGAAAATACCTTTTTGACGTTAAACACTTTGTTTTTTTTTTGTCCTTTTTTAGTGGTATCAGTTTTCAAAAGAAAAGTTAATTTTAGCATATTTTTTGTACATTTATATTTTTGGACTATCTACAACATATAATTTTTATTAAGAGAAAAAAGCGCTATCTACATGTTTTTGTTTGATTTTCGAAGGCTTGTAATGTTAAAACTCTAGAAACAGCGTTTTTAAACGTTTAGCCACAATTAAGTTGTTGATAAGTAATTTAATACAATTTTAATCAGTTTTTTATTATTTGCTTTTTTTTTTGCAAACAATTTTTGCAATTTTTTCGCCTGCAATTTTTCTTTAATATTTATTATTAATTTGAATTATGAACACATTTCCGTTTTCTTAGTTTGAAGATGATCCTGATTTCTACCAAACATCGCTTTTTTATCTCTTGATTTGTAAGATATCATAGATTTAATACATTGTCTAATCTTTACAAAAAATGTTATCTTTTATACTTTTAATTTTCGACAAACAAAAAGGACTACCTGAACATTTTATAATATACATTGATAAAATATTAAGAAAAAAAGGGCATAACATAACTTCGCGAATAATAAGCTTAAAAGATTTATTTGTATGTGTGAGGCTTAGTAGACATATTATTAATAAATCATAGAAGATTGGATTGCAAAATGTTGAAAATTTTGTAAAAGCAGTTTTAATGCTCTCCTGAACAATTGATAGCCCTTTTTGAAAAAAAATTATATCGAAATTTTTTGAATGATTTTTTATTGGGTTATTTTGCTGGCAGCTGTTTTATGATATATTTGTAAAATTATTACAATAGCTTTATAAAAATATGAAAAACTAATATTTTATTTATATTTTTTAATTAAAAAAAAAATAATAATAAAGAGGTTAACTTTTTTCAGACCTAATTTTTTTGGAGCATTTAGCATTTTTTGACCCTTTTTAAAGTTAAATTTAGCCACTTTTTTTCTTACCTCCTTGCAGCACTGATGATAACCATCTGACGTTTAAGCCAACACTAATTTTATTCTTTCAAATCGTGCTACCGCACAAATTTAAAAAATCCTAGTTTTTTTGTTTATTTATTTTTTTTTTGTTCAGGTATATTAAGAAAATTATTAAAAATTATCAAAATTATATGTATATGTTCGATCTTGACAAATTTTACTACTTTTAGTAGAGTTTTCTTGTTCTAAGGCTAGTGATACATACGTTTTAACAAAACAACTTTTAAATTAAGAGATATAAGGATTCAAAGTGTCATCAGATAAACATTTATGTATATTTTATTTTCAAACCGATCGGAATAATATTATGTAATTATATTCGAAACAAACCAATGTATTGTTAGTTAATTTTTTCAAGTTCAAACAATACACAAAAGTTATTATTTGCAATATATAAAATACACATAATAAAAAATATTCCAAAATAGTTTTAGCTTCTTATTTTTGTGGCAACGCTTTTTTATTTGTTTACAAAAGAACAAATATCAAAAAATTGTTAGAGCGAAGTGGAACTACCCCTTATATTTATATCATTGTTTAATCCGAAATGCCAGAAGAGATAAAAAACGTGTCGTAATTATGTAAAAAAATAATAATCGTATTTAATGTAGATGGAAACGAAGAAAAATTAAATAGCGTTACCAGGATATAATCTCTATTTCCACTGTAGTTTTATACTACTTCCTTAAGGCAATATTAAGAAATTGTTGAGTAGAACTATAAACGTTTGTTGGACAAACATAAATTATAGACGTGTATTTTCCAATACCTGACATGTAATTACATGTATAAATACACTTATACACATTTATCGCCTGGTGTATATAAAATTATTGATACGAGTATGTTTCATTATTGCCAAACATATTTTTGATACTCAACCTCTCTCATTGTATAAGTATATATAATCTTACAAACATAAACATAAATTTGGATACAAAATTTATATAGTATATACATAGGTATAGGTATGTACATATGTGAATAGAGTTTGACTATAGGTAAGTGTTAAATGTATGTAGTGTCAAAGTCTATTGATACTCGTATGTTACCTAAGGGAACTATTTAATCTGTATACTAATAGATACTACAGGATATACATACATACACACATACATGCATACATACATACATAGTTAAAACATCCGCATTCCAGTCTTCATATTTTTTTATTATTATTTATTTATTAATGCACATCCATATGTATACGTACAGGTGTTTTATATAGAACTCATATCAAATCTAATGCTCATGATTATAAAAAGGTTTCAAAATACGAGTATAAAAAACTTAATAATCATCCAGAGTATGTGATTTTAAGGATTATTAGCTTTCCGTTAATAAAACCAAATTGTTTATGAATGAATATTAAATCTAAAATATATTTGTAATAATAAGAAATACTTTGTATATGCAAGCACTTGTGTCAACATCATAAGTAAAATGTACTTGTATAGGTATGTATATATATATATGTGTCCAGTAGAAGTTTATTAATGTTTCTTTTGTTATTGTTTGTTTGGTTACCAATGTGTTGCCAATATAAAACAAATATTTCATTTAGGATTAGCTTTAATTTAATTAAATCAACTGTGAACAATGTGTACTATATACTAAATAAATAGAATATTTCTTGCAATTTATTACAAAGTTGATAAATAAGTCTTTAAGATTGTCTTACTTAAAAAAAAATCCAAAGTACAATTTTTAGACCACATAAGATGAATACATTTTTTACCGATTGGATCTGACTTAGAAGACATTGATTGACAATGACATTGAGTCATGTGCAGTATCACCTTAATATTTAACCATCACAATGAAATCCGAAAAAGCTTCAGTAATGCTTTATTTCCAATGGATCTCAAAAATATTTTCCCCTAAAATTTAAATCAATAATGACATTATAAGCTTCGGATTACTTATAAGTATATTGCTGTCAATTGAGAAAATGTTTCATCGATTGAGTAAAAATTGTATCATATTTCATAATTAACTGCCTACTATTTCATTTAAGTAAGAGCAGAGGGCAAAATTAGATAAGTGATGATAAGATTTTCCCTAGAAATTCTATTCCTTTCTATGAAGTTAATATTGCTTATTTTCAATAATAAAGTGTTGTTTCTAAAAAAATCACAGCTTTTAATTTTTTAAAATTTAATAAAGTAAAATGGGAATACAAATTATAAAATTATGGCCAATAAAAATTCAAGCCCATGACTTTTACATTTGTTTGCAAAAATGTAAAAGAAAATCTCTAAGCCAATTCCCAGTAGTCATAATATTTAATGGACTCTCAAGCAATAGGCAAAGAAAGCTAAAGAGGAAAGTGCTTTTAAAAGAAGCAAACATATTAATATTGATAAAATATACTAAGATTTTTTTTTCATAAAAAAACAAAAAAAAAAAAAAATAAAATAAAAGGAGGTTGGTCAGAAGTACAACGAACTGTGAAAACGTTTTGGAGATTGTATGTTTGTAAATATTTTAAATAGCTCATATGAAAATCGAATATGTATAAGCAAAAGTATATGTGTGTGTGTGGGTTCCAGATTTTAAACTACAAAATAGAAAAACGTATTTAGTTTTGAGTATTTCAAGATTATTATTGATATTTTTTTTAGTTTTTTTGTTTCAGTAATTCCTCGAATTTATTCAATGAAATAAGTTACAAATCTTGTAAATTAAACATTTTTTAAACAAAAATTCAACGGCATATTGATTCAAGTATATTTAATAAGTAATCTGAAGTGTTGACAGATGTATGAAATAAAAAATTTTAAGTAGAAAGATTTTTCAGTCACGTTTTGGAATATTTGGAGTCGTATTACAGTAAAACGTAAATTTATTTTCTTTCAAATCGACAATTAACTCTGAATTGTTGGCATAAAATATTATTATTTCCTTTAGATCCTACAAGGATCACAGGGCCATTACAAATTCATTCGATTTAGATATTTCAGATGCTAGAGTTTTTAGTTGGTTCTAACAAACTCCATTTTCTT
This sequence comes from Protocalliphora azurea, assembly GCA_932274085.1. Taxonomy (NCBI): domain Eukaryota; kingdom Metazoa; phylum Arthropoda; class Insecta; order Diptera; family Calliphoridae; genus Protocalliphora; species Protocalliphora azurea. Next base: position 82,027,268 of record OW026520.1, read on the forward strand.
CTTCGAATATCCACTTTAATTGATGTTTGGTGTGTTCATTGCCATATATAGTTGATGGATAATATAGTGTAAGATTTTTCGCAAGCATCGCAAGTTAGTTTAAAATGGCTCAAAAGTGGCGATTAATTGAAATTTTAAAATTAAGTTTTCATAAAAATGTTTGGTATCTGGTGAAAATTGATAAAGTTTTGCATCACTAATTGTTAAATTCAATAATCTGTCTTGTTTAGTTTATCTGTAGTAAGCTGTCAAATTTGTCAAAATATTTGTGGTTTTGTGTAAACCTATTGCCTTGATTTTCATTTAAACCTTCAAAAACTGAAGAAAACTGATAGAACCATCAGCTTGAGGGCTATTTTTTTATCCTAAAATTTTTTTGTTTCTAGATATTATATGTATTTTTTTTAATTCCAAATTGAGAGTATTTTTTATATTTGATGGACCAGATTTTTATATTGGTATTGGGCTGAGGTATGTAGACTAAAAAAAGTTACGGACACTTAGCTTGTATTAAAAAAATAAAAATAAAAATCTGCGCACATATTGCGCCCTTTTCAGATATATCACCTTATTTGTAAAAATTCAAGTTTTTTGAAGACAATTATTTGGCAAAAACATTGTATAACTGACTACTTAAAAAGAATGAAAATATGAAATTTTGATTTCAATTACATATAGAATTTTTCATTGGAAATTAGAAACATATTTTGAAGACTACCAGGCAAATTTCCTTCTTCTTCAGTTCCCTATCAGCGATTAAAAATCTAAAGTAAGGTACATTTTGGGCAAAAAGAAGATTCCAATTTTATAGCGAAAAAGATTTTCAATTTTCAGCTTATTATGGAAAAAATATTTTAAAATTTTTCCAAATGGAATTTTGTTTCTCTAGAGGAATAAAAACTGGATATTGATGAATATATTTTTGTGAAAATAATTTATTATATTATAATTTATTATTACTAAAATGCAACTCTTCAATATTTTACCCAAAAAAAAAAAAGAAAATTACGGTGCATAGACCAAAACTTTAGCGAGAATATTTTTATAATATTTTTTCATACGAGAGCCACATTACGAGTTTTGGATAGCCATTTTGGGAGAAAACACAATTTTTTTAAATTTTATACAAAATAATATAACATTTTATCGGAACCAGATAGGTACATATATATTTAGTATGAAATCCAGAGAATATTTTAAAAAATTTTAGAACTCAAATTAAGCCCGCCTAGTTAAAAAAAACTAAAAAAAACATGTCCAAAAATGGGTCAAAATTTTACTTCGATCTAAATATCTCTTAAATAAAAGAGATATCAAACACATGTAAGAGTATTTTTTTGTAGATATTTAATAGAATTATCTATGTGTACATGGCGATTTTTTCATGCACGAGGTGACCAATTTTAAAAGTCCAGCCCCTCAGATCCGTTAAGAACCTGTGAGCCTTGAAAGTAAATAAAACATAAGACAAAATTTTTGTAATAGCTGATGGCAGTCAGCAAAAAAATAAATAATAAATTTAGATTTTTTTAACTTTTTCTTTAACTTACTGGAAAATGTTGATAGAGTAAATTTTGACAAAAGTATTATGTTTCATGGTAATAAAAAATCTTAACAAGGACCTAAAGAATGAGATGAAACTTGGTTCAAAAGAACAAAAAGTCACAAGAATTAATTCCAAGCCCAAAAATTAGAGAAGCTCCTAAGAGCTATAAAAAACATGATCGGTTGCGTAATGTCACGTTGTGTTCATTTCCTCAAAATCAAATATGAGCCATTTTAAAGTCTTAGTTTTAGTCAATCAAAATTAAAAAAAAAATGTAAATAACAAAGCTGGGAAGAACTCTGAGCCATAGAATGATCAAAGCTCCTCTATAATAAAAAAATAAAAATATTTTCAATATTTTGTATTAGCCTTGAAGACATACGTTGTTACTTTTTTCATATTCCAGGGTACAAGTTTAGAATATCGAATATTCGAGAAAATAGTCCTCAATAGTATTGATATAGAAAAACAATAAAAATTTGCAAAACAGTTTGTCGCATGTCAAAATTACTCAAAATGCGACAATATATGTGATTATTTTGCTTCTTTAGTCTGAATAAACCCAAATAATCATAACAAAGAATATTAATGCTAAACCCCCTTAATAATATTAAACAAAATCTTAAGTTTAACTAAGGTTTAATGCTCGCTTATTATAGCAAACATAACACTAAAACTATCCCTTTCTAGCCAAAAATTCAATAAGAAAAGTGTCAAACAACATAAAAATGACACAGATACTTGTTTCCGCTAAAACATAAGATCGAACCTCCTTCTTATATTATCAACCTTCATGCTGGTAAGAACTGAATTTGTAATAAACAATTTAATTTAATTTAATATTTTGTTTCTTTTTCGTTTGAATATATATATTTTTATTTATTATTGAGAAAAAAAAAATCAATTTGGATTTGTTTTGTGCTCATTGGTAGTATTCTCTAATTCCCTAGACTCTATCATCTCCAACCTCAAGAAATTCATTCTACGAAATCAAAGAGAATCATAAAAAAATATATATATCAATTAAAAATTACTTTAAATTGAATACTCCGTATTAAAACACTTAAAATATATTTTTGGCCGATCCTATACTAATTATTTATACTATCACTAATATTACATAATTAATATATATATGGTGCGTCATTTTGCTGAAGTAAAAGATCGTCAAAATAAATAACTATGTTGCCGTTTCTCGAAACTGTTTCACGACAATCTTATATTGGACAGAATTAAACTACACGATGTTTTTTTATTCAGCCGTAGTGGAGTTTTTGAATCAGAATTAAGATTTTAAAGCCCCAACGAATCTTTTTCTTGCTTTTTGAAGTCATTGAGCTATTTTTATCCAATTTCTTTGATAAATCTAACAGTAAAACTATCAATACAACTTTGGTCTTATATTAAATCTCCTTGATGATAGAAAATTGTGGTTTCACAGCATGTCGATTTATTAAAGGAAACGGTTTGTAAACATATAATTTGTATTTTAAATTATTGAATTGACCATCAATATCGTGAAATTTAACATAGCTTGTAGCATCGCTTTTCGATAATATAAATTGGTTAATCTATGCCGACGTAGTGGTTAAATCCACTACAAAAGGAATTGTCAGATTGGAGGCATTGCGTAATAATCATCCCGATGACTACCTTTAGAATCAAGAAATGAAGACACAATTTGGGACATGGCAAATGCGTGTGTGTGCAAGTGCGGTACAAGTCTGCAGCGAATTCCGAAGATATAACTTACTCTTTATGGGACTATGTAAGACGTGAGAAAAACATGACTGTTAGAATGTTATATTCTAACTGAAAATGCGCATATTGCTATCAAGAAAGACTTGTACAACTACCTGAAATCTGTATGGCATCAAGAAAACGCGGAAATAAACTTTTTAATGGGATATTTAAACGCTCAACTAGGATCAGATAACCTTAAACGAGAAAACGCAATGAGACGATATGACGCTGGATGAATGACTCAGAATGAAGAATTATTCATCGACATCTATCTTCACAACAACTTGGTAGTAGATGAAACCATTTTCCCATAAAACTAACACAAAGTGACGTGGAGTTCACCGGACAATATTACTGACAACCATATGGATAACATAGCAATCAGTGAGAAATGAAGAGGATCTTTACTCGATGTGCGTAACTAATGAGAAGCAGACTGTGCAAGTGATGATCCGTCTCAAGGTCGTAGTCGTCAAGAAAGAAAACGCCGTTCTTGGAGAAGCATTCTACTAAATCAGCATATATTGCCTAACTGGAAACCTCTTTGCAAACCAACAGTTCAGGACAGTAATAAGCGGACACAAGGTAATAAGAAGAAAGTAATGGAATTCCGGTCTTACGTACAGTGGGTTAGAATATCCAAAAATGGCACTTAATTCAGGGAAGGTACATTGAAAAAATACTTTTTGAACTTTAAAAAATTTATTAGCGTAAACTTCTGTCCGGCCGTTCATGCATCAAAAACCATAATTTCTGCTATTCTGTAGGTCGCAGTTTTAGAGGTAACTTTATAAAATTTGGGTCATAGAATAAGGTAACACAATAAAATTGGTTAAAATGTAATCATTATTTCATTCAGACCGCAAATTAAAATTTTGCCGAATATAGGCCAAATGCTCATAAATATCTTAAAAATTTCCGTATTCAAATAAATTTCATCATAGATAAGTTTTGTTTAAGCGAGAATCATACTATTAGTATGACTGTATGGTAGGACTGTACCTACCATATAGGAATCTCTCCTGGAATTTAAATTTTAAAGAGATCGGTCCATGACCATAGCTTCCATATAAGACTGTAGCGTAAACGGAAATTACCTTTGCAAATTAAAGTGACTTAATATGGCAAAACCTGCTCCATTGTTACTTTTCTACTCATTTTAAGTATTTTCAAGATTTTATACACATAGTTCTCCTTTTAAATAATGCAAATAATTAATATAATAAAATTTTTGCTTTAAATTTTTATTACTTTATTATTTTGTTTTTTTTTGTTATGAAAACAAGCATATTTACCTTAAAATTTGTTTGTAAATATTTTTTTCCAAATGCCAAAATATCCGCAAAATGTTTGTTATGTGTTTTTACTACACGTAATAATAAACAAAAATACAAAATTTATATTATCACCCAAATATATAGATAGATTTGATGAAAACTTACATCCTAATATACATATATATATATATATATATATATATATATTTTTTTTTTTTTTTCTAAATTATCACTAATGAAAAATAAATTGTATAACATACTTGTGAATCTATGCTTTCATTTCTAAATTTGCTAGACGCACAGTGGTTCAGAAACGTTTTTCATTGGCCAAAACGATTTAACTTTGGAATCGATAGAGATATTTTAGAATTATTTTTTTATATGGTGAGATGTTTTCTTCAATTTTTCTCCAGTTTCAATTTCATTAAAATCGGTTCAGCAGTTGTTGACAAATTTAAGGCTAAAGTTGAACTTTTAATTTTTTTATAGTATTTATTATGAAAATGCGAATTTTTTGTTTTTTCAGCTTTACTTATAAAAGAAGTTATAAGCAGATAAAAAAAAATGTGTTTTAATAATACCCAGAATAATTTTGTGAACAGGTTCCCAGTTTATCAATTCAAGAATAAGTTACACTAGAATCAGTCATTAAAGACCTGGTTGCACTAGAATCGGTTGGTTTTAGACAAAAAAAAAGTAATACGATTTTTTAATGTTTTGTTTTCATTTAAATAACATTGATAATAAAAAATTTTATTCTTTATAATAACTCAAAGTCTTTTAATGTTTATTTTATTTTTTACTTAAATAAAAATAAAAAAGTTATAATTATTATTCATAATGTTGGAAAATAGCCTGCAAATATTCCATATTTAAATTTTTCTGATGTTGTGCTCTCTATAAAATCTGTAATCTTTATTCCTTTTTTTCCTAGACTTCCTCTGATAGGTCTCCAAGTGGTATTAAGTGATGCTTAATGAAATCTTCACCATTATAAAAGACTGTCCATTCTCCATATATATTCGTACAGTTTCCTTTGCATAATCACCAAATTTTCTAGCTTAAATTTTTTTAATTTTTACATTACACACAGATACACCAATAATTGTTTTTAATCTTAAAAGAAGATTTATTTGAACACCTGTTATTTCAGATGCTTTTTCTGGATCTGAAAGGAACCTTCTTGTTGTGTTCCCATCATTCGTATTGCCTGATCCTTGTTTTGATTGATCATCTATAATCAACCAATATTTGAGAAATTCGTCCTGAACATGTTTCGTTTTTAAACTTCTTAACTCGTTATTGGTGTCATTGTTTCTTATTGATCCTTTAGGTTTAAAATCCAAATCATAACTGATTTTTAGTATGTGTTCTATGAAAAAAATTTGGGAGTAATTTCATTCAAATGGAATAAGTGTTCTACAGATTGGTCCAGACAGGTACAAAAATATATATGGGGTTAAAGGGAACACTTTCGCCTTTCCTCTGGTAGTAAAATTTGTTTAACCCTTTTTGACGCTCAAAACTTCTATTCCACTAAATTTCGAATTTGACTAAAATAATAACACAACAGGTATGAGCGGTATAATGATACATCATACCATTTCTTAAAGACTATTATCCTACCAACATAACAAAAAAAAAAAAAAAAAAAAAAAAATGCAGCCAATTATCGATAATAGCTTGCGAGAAATGATAATATACTTCTAATCAAATATACAAGAATCACAGTTTTTAAATAACATAAAATATGTGTATTTAATAGTATGCCACACCCACAATTTCTAATATTTTCATCTAATTATTTGGACACCCTAGTTTCAATATGTTTACTATTGAATGGCAATAAAATTTTGGAAATCGGTGTTAACAAAAAGTTGGACTTTTAGCCAATGAAATTAATTTCTAGACCACTGTGGGAGGGTTATTTGTAAGACTGGAATTCGAGTGAGGACTTCGTACAAAAGTATAGAATTTTAATTAATAAAACTAGAATTTTATTTTAAATATTTGGATGAATAAATCTTTATTTTTGGCATAGTAAATATTATAAATGAATTATTTTGTTACTAATAAAATTTTGTTTAGTACTTTTTCTTAAAATACAATATTTTTTGCTTTTATTTTTAATAAAACAAAAACAAAGATTTTTGTAAGTATTGATTCTTGAGATCCCCTTTTTTGCACTACACGAAGATTGAACAAAATTAAAAATTTTTTAACATATAATGATGCTTCATTTTATATATTTTTACCTAGAATCAATTACTTCTTCAAATTATTAATTTTCAATTTTCACCCCTCTGTGTAACGTAGTAAACTACAAATATGTTCTAAACGCGAAATGCGAAGACCAAAATACGAACGGAGTATTATGGAGTTGACAAACTGGCCAAGAAAAATGTACGTGAGACAAACGGAGATGATAAAACAACTTTGCAAGGAAAGCAGAATCTTCTGCCACTCTCATCAACATGAAAAACCTTTACAAACATGGGTGGAACAGAACTCCTCACCAGTGTTGCCAGTTTAGTCTTTTTAGGGCTAAATCTATCCTTTTTATTTTGCTTTTAGCCTCAAAAATTTTTTTTAGCTTCTACTTTTTTTCTAGCCTTTTTTTATTTCTAATATTGCCTTAAAAAGCTAAAATGTTAATATCTCAACAACGAAGAAAATATTTTCTTATTTACTAACTAATAGTATTTTACAGAATCATCCATTTAAGCACTTTTGTGTATTTATTCACACAAAAAGTTGAGATATTTATATTTAATAAAAATTTGCCTGCGGCGCCACATTCTCCAAATAAAATTGCCTTAAATAATTTTGTAGAGTTACAAAATTGGTAATTAAAATCAACAAAAGAAACTATTTATGAAGATAATTTAAAAAGGATCCTATTTATAAAACTTTGGAAATGCTTAATCGAAAAGGAATTATAGTTCAGAAGTTATGAAAAATCACTTTAATATATTGGGTATTTTTTGGTATTAGATATAATCTTAATTCTAAGGGAATTTTTTGGACGCTTTTTCATTAAGTCATTTTGCTGGGTGTTATTTATAAATTCATTACAATTTTTGTATTAGGGCGTAATAATCAATATATCTAAAAAAAAAGACGACCTATTTAACAAACGTCTTTCAATCCAGTTCTTCGCAATAAGAATGCGGGTTTCCGCCCACAAAAAAAAAAAAAAAAAAAAAATAAATCTTGCTCTGATTATATAAATAGACTAAAGATCATAGAACAGTTCGTAAAATGTCGTTCACCATTCTATGTAGATTTCATACATTACACAGTGTGGCAGGTTCGAAAATATTTGGAAATAAATCTTTGACATTTAATCGGCTGGTTACATCTACATAAATTTTTTATATAGTCGCATAGCACAGGAGTATATTTTAAATTTGGAAGGGGGACCCTATAGATCTCTTAGGAGCAGAGCTATTGGGGCTCAAAATAAGGTACCTCTGACATAGAAAATTTTGAACAGCTTGCCAATTTTTGTTCCTTATTCGATTTCAAATGTTTTTAAATTTTAAAGCAACATAATTTAATTGAAAAAAGTCGAGTTCATACTTTTTCCGATTTAGTAAATTTTTTTGTAAAAAATTGGTTTTTGGGTAAACTATAAGTATCTGCAATAAAATCTTTGTTAATTAAGATATCTTAACAAAATTTTCGGTGGTTGTGAATTGTATCATTTAAAATGATAAAAATTTAATATTTTTGTAAAACGAATCCCACAAAAACCGGCAAAAATTTCAAAAATGGGATTTTTTGGAATTTTTTTTCCCATAAAGCCTACATTTGTTGTATGTTCTATGAATAATGCTGGCAAACTTTTTAGAATACATTAAAGATTCTGAAAATACAATCTGTAAGTAGATTCAAGTTTTGTAATTTTAGAACATATAGACTACAATCAAAATTTCAAAATAAGTGAAATTCGTGAGGGTCTGTACTTAGCCCCATTCGGTGGTTGGACAGGTTTCAATTTTAAGATACCTTTCGAAAAAGTATACAACTATTATACGTTCTGAAAGAACAATTTATTTTAGAGAAAAAGAGTGTAGAGAGTGTAAAGAGTGCTCGGTAAAAAAAACACACAAAATTATAATTTTTGCAATTTTCAATTTTCAAGATTTTGCAAAATTAAGATAGCTAAAATTTCAAATGCAAATAACTTGAAAACTATAAGAGATAAATAGTATATTTTTTAATAGGTCTTATCGAGAGCTTTAAGAAGATGTACAAATTTAGCAAGGTGTTAAATATTTTCTATATCGAAGGTACCATATTAGCTCCGCTCCTGAGGGGTCTATGGGTTCCTCCTTCCAAACTTAAAATTCTACACTCTTCTGCTACGGCTATGTAATATTTTATGAAAATCCAACAAGCCGATTAGAAGTTACAGATTTGTTTCCAAAAATTTTCGATTCTGGTAAAATCCGGCCAAATTTGCCATAAATGTAAATCAAATATTTGATAAAATCTTTATTACATTTTAAAACCAACACCTCAGATAGCATGATATCTATTTTAATAGTAATAATGGCGCAAAATTGAATATTCTTCAATAGTCATTGTTTCGAAAAAATACTCTTTAAATTCTAATAAACAAAATATGTTATCCTTTTTGCCACTTGTAGGTTTTTGAGAATTTGTAACTTTTTTGAGAAACTTGGTTTATCATCAATCTTTTGATGTAAAATGCTAGTCACAAAATTATATTTTTGATACATTTCAGGACTATAGAAAAGATAGTTACTTTTGTCATCAAAATAAATTTAACATAAACTTTGATGAACCTGTTGAGTCTAAATAGGATAATATACTCCCAAATAAGTGAATATAAAATTCATCTACTTCTACCAGCTATCCTCCTTACCAAATCATTTCTATTGACTACTAGAAATTAAGAATTCTTTAATATTTTTAACGTCAACATATATATATTAATTATGTAATATTAGTGATAGTATAAATAATTAGTATAGGATCGGCCAAAAATATATTTTAAGTGTTTTAATACGGAGTATTCAATTTAGAGTAGATTTTTGGAAATTTGAAGTAATTTTTAATTGATATATATATTTTTTTATGATTCTCTTTGATTTCGTAGAATGAATCTCTTGAAGTTGGAGATGATGGAGTCTAGCAATTAATCTAAGATGTTTTTCTAAAATAAAAATGATAAAACTCACATTGAAATATCTGAAATTCACGTTATTTATATTGAAAATTACCAAACATAAAATTTTATTTTTTACTGTATTTGCCTACCGATATATTTAAGTTTTGTGGCAATACCATTTTCCTAGGCTTAGAATCTTATTCTAACATGAAATAAAATACAATAAATACATTATCTTACACTCTCCTTCTGACATTTAATTAAAAAAAATGTAATCAATGCTAAACACTTTTACATTCACATGTATACTACACATACACACACTTCCAAATCTTCAATCCACATACACACTCTTCCAAATGTTCAATCCACATACACACACACGCACACACTATAGTGTAGACCATTGTCACTTATGACAATTGTAAGTTTATCGTTTAAAAGTGGTAAAGATTGTGTTAAATGAAGCCTATTAACCGCAAATTTACCCAAAAACTGCAAATACGAGTATGAAATGAAAATCATAAAATGAGGTTAATTGTCCTTAAAAAGATTATTACAGCTTTTTTCTCCTTTCTCTCTCTCTTCCCTGTGTCTCTTTTCACTTTCGATAAAAATTAAAATCCTTACTGCTGTTTGATTTTGTCTTTTTTATATTTTTAGTTGGGAACGAAATTATAAAATTACAAATTGTAATTGAACAACAATTTGTTTTAATAGATTTTTGTTGATTTTTTTGTTGTTGTTTGTACTTTGTGTGTTTGCTTTTATTCATCTATTGAATTGAGTCTTTTTTTATGATTATTTTTAATGTTTAAAATACTAATTATCGTTGAAAACAAATACATTCTTTGTTAATGGATTAGGGCACTTTAAATGCGTTAGTTCCTAATAAAAGCTACACCAGAAAAATATTTTCTGTATTTTTGTTTTTATTTTTTTTTTATTTTTAGGACTATTATTGTTTTCATTTTAAATGAAATCTAAGAACTGGGGTGCAAAAGCTGTCAAAGTAGCGAAGAATTAATGGTTTTATATATTATATTAATTCCGGCAAAAATTTGTTCAAGCAAACATTTTATTTATTTTTTTAAGAAAATGGAAGAAAGCAGTCTCTTTGTCAATATTATTGTCTACTTTATGATATCTGGTAGTCTGTCATATTTTTTCCATGTAGCAAATTAAGCATTTGAGGAAGCTGATTCTAAAACGACCTATAAAATAAATACACTTTGAAAAAGAGTCAAGAATTCTTCGATTCGAAGGATTTCTAGTATTTTTATTGCAGCATTAATTTAATCTTGTTGCTGCTATAAATTTTATTTATTCGTTTTTCCAGAAATATATATAATTTTTCACTAATATTGTCCAACATTTTTTCACGGCTGTACTAAATTCTTTTATATATAAAATCTACATCCAATCACACACTTTAATTAGTTAAACTCCGTTAAATGGTGAACAGATACCGCCACAACAATTGTGTTTTGGTGCAATAAAAATCGATGACCCAAATTGTATGTAATAGTCAAACACTCATGTGTACATAAATATGTATGTACAAGTAGATACACACACATATGTAAAGTTAGGGTATTAAGTTAAGTTAAGGATTGTTGCTAATACTTATTTTTTTAATAGCTTCGTAGTCAAGGCTCGATGGTATTATATCAGATTCCACAGATTGCACTAGCTTACATGATATATATTGTCGGAAAAAGATAAGATGTTACTATCTACTGGCAGTATGTTTCGTTAGTAAGAGTAACAAAAATTATTTTTTATTACATCTAAATTTTGAGCTATTGTTAACTTAAATTTATAAAAAAGCAAGTTCTTGGTAAATAAAAAAATATATTAAAAAATAATATTAATTATAATAACAAAATTAATAATTATGGAATGGAAAATAGTGCAGAATATAACACCATTTCTCAATAGACCCCCAAAATCGGGAAGTATTTAAAAAAAATTTTTGGGACTTCGCGATTTTAAACATTTTTTCTCGAATGCCTGTTACAAAATTTAAGTTTTTTAAACCAAAATCTTGTAAGATATTAAAGAAGAAAGCTTAATTTTTTATTTTTATTGGTTTTTTCCTTTTGAATTTACAACCAATTTTTGACCCTCACTTTATTAGAAAACAAAAAAGTATTAACACTTTATGTTTTCATGCGAAAATACCTTAACAATACGGTGCTACAGGGAAATACTCTTGGAATGTAAAATACCGAATTTGCTATAATATTGAACACATAAGCTTGAAATTAAAGATACCTGGTCCCACGTGGGTACTAATTCATACGTGGTATTTTTCGTTCTTTCAATGGAAGTTTTTCAATTTTCTATAATACTGAAGGTAGAAGAATGAGGTCTATATGTATTAGGGGAAAAAACAGGAAGGTACTATAAAGTGCATCAATTTGTGTGCATACAAAAAATTTTGCAAATGTACCCCCCTAAAATTAAAGATTGATAAGTTATAAACTAATCTCTGAAATATTTCTGTTCAATTATTTCGCTTTCATAATCTGGATCATTTTTAAAATACCTCCAAAAATATGGTTTTCAATCAAAAGTGTACACAAATTTCAATTTTGTGATCCAAAAATTACAACATATAATATACACTTGTCGATTAATACATTAGTAGCAAACTTTTTTTTTTAATTAGTTTTCATTCTGAAGAAATTAAGATTTTAGTAAAATGTTCTAGGAATTTTTATATAATATTTTATTAAAGTTTGAATATTTTAAACATTTTCCATCATAAATTAGATTTTAAGACATCATTCAACATTATTGATATATATATCTATTTAACCTTTCAGCAACAAAATCAATATTTTGGAATCACCGGTCTATAATAGATTAAGTTAATTTTTATGGCAAATAAATTGTAAATATATATATATATATATATATATTACATGGAAAATAAATGGTAAGTTAAGAAATGTCCCAAGAAGCATCAAATTAAAAATAATATATATATATATATATATATATATATCGTTTATCCTGATTAGAAAGTATTTATTAAGTTTTTATTATACTTGAATATTAATAAATTTATAATATATAAATAATTCTTTTAAAATAACGCAAATAATCGAATAAAAGGGAGTCTTTGAAATTATTTGCCAGTACACACACTATATATATATATATATATATATATATATATATATAAATGTGTGTGAATGTATATTGGCAAATAATTTCAAAGACTATCTTTTATTAGACTGCTCCCCAGTAAAGTTTAAAAAAGAAACTACTTATGTAATTTTTTCTTGTTGATACAGATTTTCTCATATAGTTAAACATTTCAAACAGTATTTGGATGGTGTCAAGTACCTGCTTTAGATTATTTGCTCTCTGTATATACACAACAGTAAAGCATTTGAAAAACACCAAATGTCTTGAAATGTGTTGTAAAACATGTGTTGCAGGTCTCTAGTAAATATCCTACCAGCGGGAAATATTACCATGGAAGTATGTGGGAGAATCCTAGTAAAATATATGAATACAAATTGAATCATCACAATCTTGGAAAGAGAAGAATGGGATGTAGGAAATAATTTACGGAACAATCCAGAAACTCATCTATATACAAATGGTTCTGAAATTGGTGACCGAAGAGGAATAAGCTTTTGTGAAATGATACAAAAAATAAGTAAATTCTTCGAATCCCGGGTTACAATACCGTCCTCTCCTACTCGTATTTATACGGATTGTAGAGTTATATCTCGCAGTGTCTTACAGTTAAAGAGCGAAATAAACTTGTAATTCGGATGTAAGAACTTCGAGATAATATATGTGTTCCAGGATACGTGGTATTGTCGGGAATGAAATGGTTGATAAGCTATACAAAATGGGCACAGGCTTGAATACCATTCACAACTGAAAATACAAAACTCTTCCAAAAGTTTAAAACTGAACTGAAAGAATGTGCAAGAGATGAACACGTCAGAATCCTGCAAAATTCAAATACCAGAAGAACGACTGATATCCTATGGGTAAACTCAAACATTGAGAAAACAAAAGATATCCTTAAATTAAAGTGTTGACCTACACTCAGAAGGCTAAACAGCGTAATAACTAGTTATATGGAGCTGAAAGCTGACCTAGATCGCATTGAAGTAACGCACAGTAGCTCAGAAACGATTTTCATTGTCCAAAACTCTGTAACTTTTGAATCGATAGAAATATTTTAGAATTATTTTGTTTATTTATTTTTTTTTATGCAGAGATATTTTCTTGAATTTTTCCTTAATTTTTTATAGTATTGAGTATGAAAATGCGGATTTTTGGTTTTTTGAATCAGCTTTGCTTATAAAAAAATTATAAGCAGATAAAATAATATTTTAATGATACCTAGGACAATTTTGCGAACAGTTTATTAATTCTAGAACAGGTTCCACTAGAATCAGTTCTTAAAGAACCGGTTGCTCTAGAATCGGTTGTTTTTAGACAAAAAAAAAATACGATTTTTCAATGCTTATTTTGTTTTTTGTGTAAATAGCATTAAGCACAAAAATTTTTATTTTTTATAATAACTAAAAGTTGTTTAGTATTTATTTTATTTTTTTTAGTTAAATAACAATACAAGAAAGTTATAATTATCATTCATTCGGTTGGAAAAAACCCGCAAATATTCCATATTTAGTTGTATATTATTTTTGTCCCCTAACAGACCTTTTGCTTCTTTATATAAGTCCCGATGCTCTAATTTCCATTGACTTCGAATGCTGGAGATGAGCGGATCTGACGTTGCCAGCAATATAATAAATAGGTCTTCATTTGAAGAATTTCGTGATGTTTTTCTGATATTGCGCTCTCTATAAAATATGTAATCTTTATTTCTTTTTTTTCCTAGGCTTCCTTTGATAGGTCTCCAAGTGGTATCAAATGATGCTTAATGACATCTTCACCATTATAAAGGACTTTGTGAACTGTTGCAGACATATTTCTCCATGGATACTTGGTTGTATATATTCGTACAGTTTCCTTTGCATAATCACCAAATTTTCTAGCTTAAATTTTTTTAATTTTTACATTACACACAGGTACATCGATAATTGTTTTAAATCTTAAAAGAAGATTTATTTGAACACCTGTTATTTCAGATGCTTTTTCTGGATCTGAAAGGAACCTTCTTGTTGTGTTCCCATCATTCGTATTGCCTGATCCTTGTTTTGATTGATCATCTATAATCAACCAATATTTGAGAAATTCGTCCTGAACATGTTTCGTTTTTAAATTTCTTAACTCGTTATTGGTGTCATTGTTTCTTATTGATCCTTTAGGTTTAAAATCCAAATCATAACTGATTTTTAGTATGTGTTCTATGAAAAAAATTTGGGAGTAATTTCATTCAAATGGAATAAGTGTTCTACAGATTGGTCCGGACAGGTACAAAAATATATATGGGGTTAAAGGGAACGCTTTTTGACGTTCAAAAATTCTATTCCACTAAAATTAAAATATAGTACCTGAAAAAAGATTTAATAACACAACAGGTATGAGCGGTAGTGATACATCATACCATTTCTTAGAGACTATTATCCTACCAACATAAAAAAAAAAAAAAAAAAAAAAAAAAACGAAGCCAATTATCGATAATAATTTGCGAGTAATGATAATTTACTTCTGATCAAATTTACAAAAATAACATTTTTTCATAAAATAACATAAAATACTCGTATATGTTTTTAATAGCATGCCACACCCGCAATTACCAATATTTTTATCAATTTTTTTTTTTTTGGCTACCTCTGTTTCAATATGTTTACTATTGAATGGCATTAAAATTTTGGAAATCAGTGTTAACAAAAAATTAGAAATTTGGCCAATGAAATTAATTTCTAAGCCACCGTGTAACTAATGTACTTATGTACATTCGCATAATAAGCGAAAACTTTGAACAGAATAAAATACAAAATCTAAAAGATCTCAGGGACATCATTTGAAAATATCCAAGAAACTATATAGAATAAACGAGGTTCTTAAACTACCAAACAGACAAGGCTTAAAATTAGTGGAATAAAATTTCCCTGAGAGCTCACAACATACCTATGCAGGTATTAGTGTATATCCGGAATTCCATTTTTTTTTTTTTTTTAATTATAAAAATTCGAAAATGACATAAATGCAAATTTGTATTCTTTGATAATAAAGATAACTGTTTTTGCAAATAAAACATGACATATTTAATTCAAACTAATGCATAAATTGTTATTTTACTCATAAATTAGTAAAATAAAACTTGTTTTATGATTCTTAATTTTTTAAAATATAATAAAATAAAAATTTGCAGTGTTGTCATCTTCAAATTTTTTATGATTACTATTATTTTATTATTATTTTAATTTTATATGAAATTCTATGTTTTTCACAAAGTAGGCTTAATAATATTCTTATGGAAATAATTTATTGATCGTATTAAAAAATAATGTGAGTATTAGTTGAAGGCAATTTTAATTTTAATTATTATTGAGAAACTTGCATTATATAAGCTATTTATGTGTTAGTAAGAAATTATATTTGTAGATTGTAAGCAGTGTTCCAGGACAGGAGAAAAAAAGAGGCTAAATTGAAATTTAAAAAAGGCCAGAAAATTCTAAATTCTCCAAAAAGTAAGGCCATCAAAATATTATTTTTTTTTAATTCAAATACTTTGTTTTTGATATTTTTTAAAGATATTGTAATAAATTTATTGATAAAATATGGGACAGCTGTAATCAAAATGAATTAATGAAAAATCACCTAAAAAATTCCCATACAAATTTAGATTATATTTCATATAAAAAATGATTCAATGTTTTAAAGTGATTTTTCGCTATTTTTGAACATTAATTCCTTTTTCATTTTTAATAAATATTTTTTGATTTATATTCATAAATAGTGTTTATGGTTAATGAAGTATATTAAAAAATAATTATAATAATCTATTTAGTATGTCCATAAAATTAGTTAAGTTAGATATAAGTAATCTCGATCTTTTGTGCGAATAAATATATAAAAATACATAAGTGGATTTTTTTTTTTAAATAAAATTAGTAATATCAAATAAGAAATTATTTTCTTCGTTGTTGAAGTACTAATATTTTAGCTTTTTTAAAGCAGTATTAAGAATCAAGAAAGGCTAGGAAAAAAGCTAGAAGCTAAAATGAAATTTTTAAGGCTAAAAGAAAAATAAAAATTCCAGATTTTGCCTTAAAAAGGCCAAACTGGCAACACTTATTGTAAGCTGTCATAAATAAGCTTTAATGTTCTTCATGAAATTACTAGAGGGGTGTAGAGAGTAATTATTGGCAAGTCACTAGTATATAAGCAGGTGTTAGTCGTTCAGAGGCATTCTAGGCCTTAAGTCGTTAAGTTGCAGTTCAGTAGTAAAGTTTGACAGTCATTGTAGTTCAGTTGTGTAGTATAACTTGTGAGTTTTAAGGCGTAAATAAAGAATTTTAAAGCAAATTGTACTGAAGTTTTTACTGAAAGTAAAATAACCTCGAGTTTATTTAAAAGAAATAAACCAACGTTTTTGAAAACGGCAAAAACGTAACAATATATAAATAAATATTTTTTTGGAAGGGAAAATATAGTAAATATAGAAAAATCGCCCAAATGAAAAATTAACCAAAAGAAAAGAAATTTTGCCAAAAAAAGTGAAAATATGCCCAAATAATTAGGAAAAATCACCCTCATCCAATAACTGTTATAATACTTATTGGTATGAAAATTAATACATTATATGATAAAATTTCTGGACTAAATCAGCCATATTCAGAATGAAAATAGGTTTAACTTTAGCCTAGGTAGAACTCTGGTCTGGATTAAAACGTTTTCCTGTATAGCCAGCCTTCGGTCGGACGCAGGAATTTTCATTTCTGGCGTATTTCAAACCTACGCTAAATCAAACTTTTCGGAAAAAGATGACTGTTACTTAACTTTCTCAAAATTGATGCAAAATCACCTTAAAATTTTGGGTTATTTTTCATATGATATATGACCAAAATTGGTATTTGGTTGATTCGGGCGATTTTGCTTTGGGTGATTTTACTGGCAGCCTTTCTTGGAGTTGTTTATAAAAAAAATGTTAAAAATACTACTGACAGAAAAACATAAACTGAATTGTTGAATCAGTATACCAATTTGTAAGCTTATTTAGAAAAATAAAAATCGAAGGGGGAGAAATCTTTCGAAAATGCATTCAAAATTCATTTGCATCATAGGTGCGTTTAATATATATATATATATATATTTATATATATATATATTTATTTTTTAATTATTATAATATTATAAATGCATTTCTAACTCTTGTTCAATGAAATCTGACTATAACTTCAAAACATATGAATAATTAAAACTACACACATAGTGAAATATTTCATTATTATTATTATTACTATTATTATTATTATTATTATTATAATAAAATTATAAAATTATGTTAAGTATTCATATTTTAATGGAGTTCATGATAACGAGTATTACAAATTTAAATAATCAATTTTATTGAAGCCTTAATGATATTATTTAAAAAATATCGAAAAAGTATTTTTACATAATTTTAAAGCCTTAGAATTGAGTATTTTATGGAATTTAATTATAATGAATTAATAAATAATAATAAATTGTCTTCAATTAGTTGAGTCATTTTTTGTCTTATTTTCATGGGCTATTATTGATAAGTATTTTGAACATTTTTAAAAGCTTAAATATACCATTACTATTTTGAAGAAATCGTAAGTATTTTTGTTTTTCATAATGAAACAATTTGTCTTTAGAAGATAAAATTGTACATATTATGTCGTTTTTCCACATCACAAAAAATTTTTCATCTAAGAAATATATCGTTGGCTTAATATAGAAAACGCGTATCTCGATTTTTTGAAATCTAGTTTGCGGGTAGTTTTCTTCCAATCACTTAAAAATCTTACAACAGCCTGCTTAATTTAGATTTTTTTTATTTTTGTAAACAACTAATTTATTTGAAAATTCGAGATACACCTTTTCTATATAAGCCATCGGTATGTAAGTTAAAGGCGCCAGGATTACACTATGCTCATAAAGATCATATATTGGATTGCTACATGACACCTACTCCCTAAATGTCAAACAATATCAAATATGATACTTAAAAAAAATATTTATATTGTTTTGTGGTAAAGTCATATCACAATACTGTGATGTAAAGAAAATGCAATGAAATAATAATTTTAAATCGGTAATATTTATAGTTCTTCATTTTGTTTATTCATGTTAAAATAGAAGCTAAAGAACGTTATGAAGTAAAAATAATCGGATAAGCTACAAGAAACCCTAACAAACATACGTGTTTATATTGAAAAATACAAGCACTTCGCAAATATAAACAAACTCTTTCAGTTTGGGTTTTTGAACATTGTTAAAGTATACAAATACGCTCATTATACTACATATATAGAATGAATGTGATCTTATGTATGCACTCTTCTATTAAAAAATGAAAGCATGTTGCACAAAAAAAAAAAAAAAAAGAAAGTGAAACGAAAAACGAAAAAAAAAAAGATAAAAACAACAGCATCCATATCAACCTATAATAAATTAATGAATTTTTCTATTTACTCATTCACACAAAATCAATTGAAAATCCAGTTTAAATATAATTAAAATTCAGTGATAAAAACATGACGATGATGCATTAGCACAAGTCTGGCTGTTATAGTAGAAACATACAAACAAATACTTAATATATTTTACATTCAATCTAACACAGAATGTACATATATCTATATATGTACATTAAAGTGTCCCAAAAAAATTTGATGCAGCACTCCTCAAACGATGCGTGTTAATTAGCTAAATATGGAAAAAATATTCACACGATTTTTTAAATTCATGTTCAGTTTCCCGCGATTGAAAGTCAGGGGTTTGGAACGTCTTGTCTCAAAAAAGTTTCGAATTTTGTCTCGATCTTGGTAGCAATCAACTCGTAAATTTGAGCCTATTATGAAAAAAATATTTAATTTTTTTTTTTTTGCAAAAATGTTGGTCTATAAAAGGTCATTTTAGTACATCATAAGAAAAAAATTTGATACTTTTTGCAAAATGGATAAAAATTGTATAATTTTGTTTCATTTATCGGTAAAATACTGAAAAGTTGTTCATAATACTAAATTATTAAACAAATTTTCACAAAAATGCACTAAAAAATCTTTTGGTGGAACAAAATCCCATGGGGAAGATGAAAATTACGAATGTTTGGAGACCTATTTCGAGAAAAAAAAAACTCGAAACTTTTTTTTGCCAAAATATTCCAAACTTGAGATTTTCAATCACTGTTAACTGAAGATGAATTTTAAACATTTCTGAAATATTTTCTTCATATTTTGCTCATCAATACGCATCCTTTGAAGGGTCTTCCTACATAAAAAATCTCAAAAAAATCATTTCCTCGGGATACTCTAATGTACATATGTATTTATATTATATCACTCATTAGTTGATCAAATAATGAATGTTGGCCGGAATGAATGAACAGTTATTATAGTCATCTGAAATAATCCATTGAAATTAGAATTTTGCTCTTCTATCGTTATGAATTTGATTTGCAATCATCATTTTCTTAACAAAACAAGTATATCAATTGCCGATAAATATACACAAAAGAAACTCAATCCAAATAAAATAAAATAAAATCCTAAATATGGTCTTTAAACTATAAACAATAACTAATTACAAATTGTGGATTGTTAAATCTTCGGATTTCCAAAAGGAAATCCTTACCTTTACTATTTTAACTCCAGCGTCCCAGACGGAGAAAAGAAGGGCTAATGAGACATTCGAAAATGCTTAATTTAGCAGCCACAAGGCATGCAACTCCAACATTCCACAGTGGGACAGAATCGAAATTTTTTGGAAATAAATCTGTAACTTCTAATCGGCCGGTTGGATTTTTATGAAATTTGGTGTAGGCGTAGCAGAGGAGTGTAAAATGTTACGTTTGGAAGGGCGGCACAATAATCCCCCCAGGGGCGGAGCTAAGGGGGCTCAAAGTTAGGTACCTCTGACATAAAAAATTTTTAATCGCTTGCAAAATTTTTGTTTCTCATCCAATTTCAAATATTTTTATATATTGTTGTAGGCCCTGATAAGAGCTCTAAAAAAACATGTCCTACTTATCTCTTATAGTTTTCGAGTTATTTGCGTTTAAACTTTTAAGCACCATAATTTTGCATATTCTTGGTCCAGTTTTTTTTTCTTAACTGTTTAAAGAACAAAATTATCTATTAAATAAAAAAATATGAAGTCGATATCTTTATCGGGTCCAAAAATAAACGATTTTGAATTTGAAAATTGCAAAAAGACGACTTTTTGTGTTTTTTAGCCGAAAAAGTATCTACACTCTTTTTTATCAAAAATAAAATTTTCTTTAGCAACATATAATAATTTTGCACTTTTCTGAAAGGTAACTTCACAGAGCCCACTAACTCAATTGGCCATGGTACACACCCTCCCGAATTCTACCCATTTTATATGAAAGTTTTGATTTTAGACCATATTTTCTCAAATCCCAAAGCACGAATCGACAAGCAGCATATATTTTAAGAATCCTCAATATATTGTTAAAAGTTCTAAATCAAAATCTACGGGACTTCGAAAAAATGTGGATTCTATAGACAAAAATGTAAAAAATCCCATTTTTGAGAATTTTCATTAGTTTTTTTGGGAATTCAGAAAAACCCTACCCCTGATTGAAATTTGGTTAACGCGGTTTTATTTACATTAATAAGATTCACATTTCCTGCAAATTTTATTAAGATATCTTTATAAACAAATATGTTATTACATTTAAAAAATTTGTATTTTCTCCAAAAACCCCAAATTGGGACTTTTGTTTGGTTTATTTCTAAATAGCGAAAGAAATTTTAAAAGGATTTATTTCAAATTGATCTTATCCTTTAGCATATATAATTTCCGATCTTTTGCAAAAAGATTCAAGTTAATATCATGCCTCATTTCAGAAATATGCGCCTTTAAACTTTTATATTTCCAATTTATTGTATATATAACTATATTTTTACAAACTTGCAACTTTTGCCTTTAGTTTTGCGTGAACAGTTACTTAGAAAATTATGAATATTTCTGTATACTTTTACTAATATCTATACACAAAATATTTTTATAAAAATAATGAATAAATATTTTTTATTTTTAATAGGGTTGCCACATTTCCCAAATTTAAGTAAATCTTTATTCTTTTCTAAACATTCATATATTTCTATTAATGAATTTAAAATAACAAAACAAACAAAAAATGTCTGTTTTAACTTAATCAATAAGTATTTCATGAGTTTACATTTATGGTGTTTACCTAAAATTAAGAAAATTATTTATCTATTGGTGATGGCTAAAAATTTATATATTTATGATCTAGTGGCAATGTACAGGTATCCTTTCCGGTGATACCTAGCTGCAGCATTTATGTATTACTGATGGTTCAAAATCTATATATTTTTATGAGTTAGTGACAATGCATAGGTAATATACTTTCCGGTGATACGTAACACCAACATATAATATTAATGAATTCGGTATAAATACTCTCCCAAATTGACTCTTTCAGATATTTTACCTAATGAAAATTCACACAATACCTGTAAATATATATACCTGTGCGATATATCTAATAGATATATATAAATACGCAACTAATCCTTATCAACATCATAATGAAGTTGCTTAATTTGAAGAATTTTCATAGAAGGCAAAGTGGAATGTGTTTAAAATTTGTTTGTAATATTGTGGAGGTATTTACAAAAGGATGAAGCGCTAATATATTTTCTTGCTGGGATATTAACTGGACCTCAACTTAAAGTCTCTTGGATTAACACCAACCAATATTACCACACCCACACACTTAATAAAACCAATAGTACATTATTGGACATAATTTTCGTTTCTAACCAATCACATGTTCCCTTATATCCCCACCTTGCTTTTCCAAACTTTATCTTATTTTCACGTCATATAATTCTTAACCACAAATTTCTGATCAGGTGATAACTTATCGTAATTTCATGAACGTTGATTATAACTTCTTGCAAAATTATGAATTCATAATTCTATCTATGAATATTGAATTCATAGACGTTCTTGAGGACATCATAAATCAGTTTTAGAAATTACAATACACCCGCAAAAAACGGTTATTCTCTTGTTGAATTTTCTTTTTTAAATTTCTTTGGAAAGAACAGGAAACAGGCTTTTCGACCATATGTATTTGTTGTTTGTTTATTTTGATCAAATATTAAAAGCTAATTTTTAAAAAAACATATTGAAAAGATAATTTTTTTAAGAATTTTTCAAGCTTAACTGCAATTTATTACATTTTTTATATAAAAGCCTGTGTAATAATTTTTAAAAACATTTTTGTTGTAAACTTAACAAAACTTAATATTTTTAAATTAGATAGAATCTGTAGAACTTATTGGTTTTTATCTGTAATAACTTACTACAACTTTCTACACATTTTAGTTTTTTCTCCAAAAAGTAAAATATATGAATAAAGTTTAGAAAGTTTAGAAAATGCTTAATAAATTTTTGAATTTTTTAACGATTTTAAATGGGGATATTTCATTTTATTCTAAATAAAATAGCATTTAAAACTTTGTAAGCAAATATACGAGTATATAATCTTGAAGAAAAAAATCATAAAAATTTACATCAAATTAATCACAATGGACCGGGATTGGTCTCTGGGTGGAGATGTGGTACTTTCTGGTATCACATCAACCGTCTCTATCTTCTTCTCTATCTTCATGAAATTAAAATTTTTGAAAAAGAAAATGGATATAATTTTAAAATTGGTGAATAAATTATTACTTAATTTGAGTGTGTATAAAAGATTGTAATAAAGTTAAAAAACTGTATTCTTCTGCTTTCTAAATCAATTTAAAAATCTTAAATTGACGTAAAATTTATGAAGCTACGACGTCTATAGTGCAGGAACCCTGAAAATGGCTTTTTTTGCAATATCTCGAAATTTAGGGGGTGTTTCGAAATTTTGGAAAATTCATTCTACTCGAAAAGCAACAAATAAATATATTATAGATGCAAAATCATCGTGAAATCTTAATATAAGAGCTTACTAATCGTGCAAACTTAAACATTAACTCTGATATAATTAATGATCTATTTATGAATTTACCTATTAAATTTATATAAGATGGAAAAAGAAAGAAAGCTTTGCTCTATGGTTTTTATGTATGGAGTTTAAGAGGGGGAGAAAATAATTTTTTAGACATGTAGTTTTGTTGTTGGATAAACAAAAGCAAAATGTATGTAAAAAACTGTCTTCGTCTCCGCCCTATTCATCGAGTCATCATTTCCCCAATATTGATTCATCGAGTAGTATACCTTTTTTATAAATAACAAAATTTTGTAAGTTTCGGTTTATCAATAAAAAAATAATCATATTATATATCATTAAAAACATACCTTTAAACATTATTATTATAATTTAAATCGCATATGTATTAATAGATATTCAGAAAAATATATCAAAACTTTAGAGATCCATAACTCGTAAACTAAGAGCGAGGAACCAAAATTTTTACATTTCTTTATTCTCAATTAAAAGTGCTACTGAATCATTATTAAAAGTTGTTTAAAAATCAAGTGATCTTAATTTATGTCAAAATAAACTCAATTGAAAAAATTACTCAAAAAATCATATACTATATTGGTTTTATTTTCAACTACATTTTTTATTACTTAACACATTCATAAACTTTTTTTATCTATTATCAAAACTATTTCATTTACTTACATATGTATATAAAATAACATTTTTCTTTTCACACAAAATTTTGTTTCACTAGTACCGGGGGTTGATTCATGTTCTGTGATTTTTTTTTCCTGTGATAAAAATATTTGGATTTTCATTTAAAAGAAATTTTCATTTAATTTTTTAATTTTGAGCTATTCGAATTCAAGTTATAAAAACTAAAAAATCTTATGAAAATATTATGTCCATTTTGTTTCATTTCAATAACTTTACTCCTAAAATAAGAAAATACCTATTTTTAAATAAACATAATTAATATGTGTTTGCGTTTAATTTTAAACACGAGACAAAAAATAGTAAACCTTTTAGAAATTCCTTTTGGATTTTCGATGTATTAGTAGGTCTTTTTTTACTTCTTCAACTTACAATTTTTGTGTTTTTTATGAATGTATGTGAATATGCATGTATTTATGTGAATATGTATGTCCAATGTTATAATAATTATCTTTTTAAGGTGATAAGAAACTTTAAAAATAATCCAAAATATTTTTACCCGTTTATAAATTCTAAGCGTCTAAGCGTCAACTTTCCAATTACCCATATCAAATTTCTGATGCAATCCTAATAAATTGTCCAACATTAGATAAATCGATGGTACTGAAAGCTATACATAATTTAAAATATTCTGATAAATGTGACCCTGACGGTGTTCCAAGCTTCCATGGAATTCTAGTATTAATTTACCATCATATGAAAGTCGACTACAGCTTATTGATCTCCCTACTCTTGAAAATAGGAGAAACTATATGAATATTTCATTTGTAATTAATTTAGTGAACGATTCAATTTACTCCGAGTTCCTACTTAGTAAGATCGAATTCGTAATACCAAATCATCCGACTAGAAATTATACTCCTTTGAAAATAAAATATCTTCGAACCAATTATGCAAACTTTGATCCCATGAGACGTTTCTCAGTAAATCCAATCTACATTAACTTAGTTAAATAATAACACTTTATTATTGAATGATTATGATATCTCTAATAACTTTGGAAAAAGTTTAAAACTGGCTGCTGAACATGCTACCCTAACCCACCCCACAGATATAATGGAATTTGATGTCGAACGGCTCTTGCCTGAAAAAAGAAGAGTTCAAAGAGAATGGCAAATCTACAGTTCCCCTTAACTCAAATTGAAGCTATGAGAATGCCAAAAACGCCTTAATAAGCTTCTAGAGTATCCAAAAACTGAATTACTTACTAAATATTTGGAAAACCTACTCCGTATCTGAATTACTCACTATGGCGAGCTACAAAAAACCTAAAAAGATCAGTTTTAAGCACACCTCCTCTACGTAATGCAAATGGAGGCTGGCCAAGAAATGATAGCGAAAAGGGGATTTAGACATCTAAAGAATGTGTTTACCGCAAATTTATCAGATGACATAATAGAGTTGTTACCTGTTGTACTCCATTTTTGAGCATGTCGTTTTGAGATTCGAGAGATCGAGAAGGCTATTGTTGATTTAAACTCAAAAAAAGCTCCCGATATTGATAAAGTTAGTAACAGTATATTTTTGGAGCTATCCTAGACAGCATTAAAAATAATACTTTTTATTTTTAACGCTGTATTACCCCTTGAATACTATACACCAGAATGGAAAGCTTTACTGATTATCATAATACCTCAGCCAGGAAAAGATCACGCTAAAGTAGCACTATTGAATAAATGCACCGACCTGATAATGTTATATCCAAGCCTTTCGAAGAAAAGGAATTTTATTCTGCTCTTTTCAACGATGTTTTGCAAGCTTTTAACAAGGTATGGCACGAAGTTTTGTTAAATAAAATAAGAGTAAATTTGCCCACAAATACACATAAGCTACTTGAGGGCTGTTTAACTTTACGAAAGTTTATTCTTAAAGAAGGAGACTTCCAAAGTTCACCTCAGCCTATAACATAAGGCGTACCCCAGATAAGTATACTGGGTATTTTTTGTACTTAATATTTACCTCTGATATGCCAATAAATAGTCGAACCCATATATGAACATTTGCAGACAATACAGCTATTCTAGGCGTTCATGAAAACCTGCAAGAAGCCTCTATACTCCTGCAAGATCATTTACATATCTGATCTAGAAAAGTAAACGAACAGAAATGAATGTACATAAAAATCTCATTACGAAGAAAATCGAGCCTAATAATTCAAATAAATAGTCAAGTTATACCTTAACATACGAAGGTCAAATACCTCGGTATGCATCATGAAAGCATAGAAAGCACTTGCGATTAACTGGATCATTGGAAGAAATTCTAATCTGAGTTTAGACTGTAAACTATTGCTTTACAACTCAATTATGAAGCCAATATGGTGCTATGGTATTCAATTATGGAGCACGGTTTCCGCTTCTAACGTTGAAAAAATTTTGGTAACAATTACCTCTGGTAACAAACTAAATAAAAAAACCCATTAACATACCTTAAATAGATTGAAACACGCCCAAACTCACTCGCTCATAATATATTAAGTAATATATCAGGCCTGAGCCATATATAAAATCCATGAGGAAATTTGTTTATTGTCTATATTATAACTACTAGATTTAAAATTTAAATACTTATTGTTAGTTCTATTTTTAAGATGATGCAATCAATAAATGCAAATATTAAAAAAAAACTGATAGACAATCTGGGTTCAGATCTAATCATAGTTGTTTAAGTGCTCTAATAAATGTTACTGAATATGCCAGAAAAGAAACTGATAAAAATAGTGTTATTTTTTCAATTTTATTAGCTCATTCTAAAACCTTTGATACAGTCGACCACACAATACTTGGATCCAAGTTACGAAATTTCTTTAATTTCTCGTCCACCACCACACGCTTATTGTTGTCATAACTTAAACCAATATGTTCACACTCCATCCTTTGACTCTAAATGCTTGACAGTTATAAAAGTTATATCAGCTGTAAAATAACGTCAGTTGATGAACGTGTATCAAATCTAAATGATGATTTACATCGTATGTATATAAGGGCATCTGCAAATGGCTTAATTATAAATCCATAAAAATATGAAAGCGTCGCCATTAAGAAAAGATCGACGGTAATTATGCCATTGCCTCAAATTACTCTATACAACAACGCAATCAACGTCATAAATTCCACAAAAAATTTAGGAATCATCTTTAATAATAACATAAATTGGAAGGAACATATTATATATGCTTGCGGTTGTACATGTTTTTTGGTCTAATCTCTCTGTAAAACACAATGTTATACACGTACCAAGATAAGAATACTACTTGCAAAAACATATCTAACACTACTTTACGGATGTCAATTATTCGCCAGTTCTAACGCTCTTAGAAAATCAATATTGGAAGTAAATTTCAATAATATTACCCGTTATATTTACGGCTTAAGAGGTCATACTAATGTTTTATCGGTCTCGTAACAAATTTAGGGTTTAATTTTTGCAAACCTACTTAAAACTAAAGTCTTAATAATGTTACATAAAATCATTTACAAGTAGCAGCCTGATCACATCACCTTTATAAACGTCTTTAATTTTCAGATCAAATAGAGGTAGACGAATTAATACTCTACAATACAACAATTTAATATCTCAAGGGCAATTTTTCATTTACGCTATCCATCTTTGAAACTCTTAACCTAACCTTTTAAAAACTTAATACTGCAAAAATACCCAGATTAGTTTAAATAATTTTGAATGCACAGTTAGATGTTTAATTTTGGTTTAATGTCTTTTTTTATTCTTAATCTCCTTATTATGTAATTTTATGTCATAATTTTACAAACCCATTCACACATTTTTAATGTAATGACCTTGTAATAATTTATGTACTTTTATGAAACGATTATAATACCAAATTTATTAAATTCTGTGCTGCAATATAAGACTTTAAAACATGACATCCCTAATCAAACTCGCGAACGAAGTCATAATGAAAATTATTGGCAAACAAATAAGTGGAGAAATGAGACGTCTACCACAGAGAGAAATCTGAAGACAGCACTCTCATTGTCGCAAACCTGCACAAAAACTCTGTATCCTACTACGAAGAAAAGAGAGGGAAGACCTTTTCCGCCAGCACGGTCATCTTCTTAAAGATTAGGAAGACCATTGGATGGATGCCAAGTCCGACGGAGATGATAAGTCTCGAAAAAGAGGCAGAGAAATACAACATGCCTATGCCAAAAAAGGAGCCGGAAATTAGTCCGTCCCAAGAAGATTCATTACGGGATTCATACGGGAAACCTGAACAGTAAAGGTCAAGGTTTCTGGATTGAACGATCAAAATTATGCTACATCTGAGCTACATCTGAGTTTCGACCCAGAACATGCATATTATGACATAAGAGACTAAATGTTCTTTTCTCCCCAGAGAGTGGTAACAGTGGATGTTACCACTATAAAACATGACAGACGCAATATACTGCTGACATCGATGTATCTACCATCAGCCACCCCGACAATACCACCAACGTTGGATATAAGAGGTGTTATATCGTCGACGAGGAACACATGTAGGAATATTTTAATAAGCTGTGATGTGAACTCGAACTATCTCTCTTGGGACAGCTCCGATTGCAACAAACGCAAATAACTTATTTAACTTAAGTACTGAGAATGATATTTTCGGAAGTGGAAAGACTTAGTACCGATATTAGAGAAACCTTCAAAAGTACTGCTCTCTTCGTAAAAGACGATCACCAAGAGAGAAATCCTAGATGAAACTCTTCAACGGAGCATACCAGAAGAAGCTTATAGTATACTGGAATGAGACAATACGAAAATCAGATTATATAATAAAGCAATAAAAATAGCCAAACGGAAATCCTGGACGCTTTTTGAAAACAACTGAGGAAATATTAGGAATACTAATGAAGGCACACTTCCAGGTAAGAATGACTGAGGATAATATGAAATCACATTCTAATTGAAGAAATGCAACATTTAGCATAAATATAACTAGCCAAATGGTGAATGAATCGGTCAATAGTTTTTCACCGTATAAAGCAGCAGGACCAGATAGAATTTTTCCTGCCCTTCAGAAAATCTTCAAAATTGTAGAACATAGGCTTGTAAAAATCTTTAATACCTGCCTAAAGTATCCGTACACTCCAATGGCATGGATAGAAGTGAGACTCGTCTTCATTTCAAAACCAGGAAAGAAAAACAACACAAACCCTAAAGCATATAGATCCATAAGCTTGACATCATTCTTACTGAAAATGCTGGAGCAAATCGTCGACCCAATTGCGAAAAGGCAAATACCAAAAGATGCAATACAATTAGAAGACACGCCTATATAAAAGAGAGTTCCATCTAGAGAGCCCTACAGGAAGTTGTATACTTATTGATTCCCTGGAACAATTTGGCCTAAACCAGGACTTGACTGCTTGGATAAGCCACATGCTGGAAAACAGATGGATAAATTGTAAGGCATATAACATAAAAATAAGGGACAGATCCCACAAGGAAGTATACTATTTCCGCAGCGTCACGATACTATTAAATGGCAAGGATCCTAATTTGAGCAAAAGTATAAGGGCTCAATGAACACCCAGATAAAACAGAAATCTGTTTGTTCACCAGAAGGACAGGACAACACATATAACAAGAATGTTAAATATCTAGGAGTAGTACTCGATTTTAGATTATCCTGGAAGGACTACATTGACAGTAGAGTGTAAATATCTCAAAGAATATGGGCCTTCTGCAGGAGAGAAATAGGCTCAAAATGGGGAATTAACTCCAGAATGACTCACTAGTTATAAACGAGTGTATTACGATCAATCATTACGTATTCCTCGTTAGCATGGTGGACGTCTGTTGAGAAGAAGGTGAATATAAAAACTCTTGAAAAGATACAAAGACAGTGCTACATTACCGTATGCATTTCTATGAGAACCACATCGAAAAGGACTGTTGAAAATATTTTATAAATACGACCGGTAGAGTTAAAGGTGAAATACGAAGCAGATTTTACTGCCACTACATTGATGGTAATTCTCAATAAGGGACCATAAAACCAGACATCAAAACATACTTCATATCTTACCAACTTGTAACTTCACCACAGAAACGTATGACAGAATCCCAGCTAGATATGTACGTATTAACTGCATCACCGGGATACCTGATGGAGAGGAATGGGATGAAGTAACGGACACGGGAAATAATCCAAGAACCGATCTATATACAGGTGGCTCAAAAATTTGTGACCGAACTGGAATGGGCTTCATTGAAAAGAGACCAAACATAGGAGACTAGTAGGTGTAATAAAGGGCTCACTTAGCTTGCATGGGCTTATCGGAAGATATAACATGCAGAGCATGCGAGGAAGAGGATGAAACACTAGAACATTTCCTGTGTCATTGTCCAACGATTGATCATATCAGAAGCAAAAATTTTCAAAGGGTAATATACCCAATTTGGAATACCTTAGGACATAAACTGGAAATTTCTGAAGGACTACATAGAAGGCACCAAGTTCTTGACCTAATGAAGAAACACTTTTAAGGCATATGGACAACTTTTAGAGCGCACAACATGTCGAAAAAGCATAAAGCAACGCCCCTCTTCTCGACCTAACCTAATTTAATGAAAAAACAGTAGATATATTTATAATAAAAGTAAAAATGAAGTTGTCGTTCACTAAAGTGCCATATATTTCGGTAAAAACTCTGATGATTTTTTCCCGTTGTTTTATGTTTATGTTTATGTCGTGGTTTTCTTACTGGTCCTTACAAATGGTATTTTTTTGCAAGTTTTTTTGAGAGTCACATTTTTAATTTACTAAGTAAATACTGAGTTTAATGGATATTACTTGAGAAGAAAAGGGTTGTATTATGATTTTTTTTTGTGAAATTTGACAGTTTACATCACAGGCAATATATGCAAAATAATTAAAAAAATATATATTGATTTTCAAATATGAGTATATTAATGTTATGTAAGTATATAGGCCATTATCAAAAAATTTTTGGCATTATTTTTAATGACACATTAAAATCCATTTGTACAAATACGAAGTGTCTCGAATGCATGTAGAATATGTTCGCGTTAATCATTATAGCAGCAAGTTGAGTATATCAACAACGTTGTCAACTACTTGTAACCAAAACGCTCATGAAAATATCCAAAACGCGCTAAATTGAACTAAAATTAAAGAAATTTGTTCAATTTAGCTCATTTTTAAAATTAAAATCTCATTTTTATTAAGAGTAACAACTTAAACATTACAAGGTCCATATTTGTTTTATATTTAATATTTTAAACATTTAATAAATGTGTTTTAATAACAGAAGTAAGAAGTAAAATTGTTTATACATTTAATTTTAATTGTATGTAAATGTAAAACATAAAACTGTTATTTTGGTTAGATATTTTTTAATTTTAGTGCAAAAACTTTGATTTAATCAGTTCAATTCTTTTTCCAAAAAGGGCAATTCCTGAAATAAATAGGAACGTGTTTGGAAGAATCTAGGAAATGGACCACTTTAAACAAAATAATTCTGAAGGAATATTTTGGATTTCGAAATGAAATGAAAAAATCGTTTTAATTTTTGGTGAACTCGAAAATTAATAAAAATAATAGTAATGTTCTATAGCAGAAAATGTTTTTTCTCTGGTGAGAAAAATTATTATTTCTGAATGAAAACTTTATAAAATATTAACTAATTAAAATTTTATCATTAAAAATTAAAAATGTGTGAACAGAAAAAAGTTATTAATGAACATCCTGAAAATCATACTCTATTTTGGGAATGGATATTTAATAATGTAATGTGAGGAAATCATAAGACATATACAATTTAATGTTAATATTCTATGTAAATACTTTACAACATTGAATTTTTTATGAATTTTAAAATGTTGAAAATTTATATATTTTTGTCAAAAATTCTATTAGCCTTATGAGCTAGTTAAATTTTGTTCAGCTCATAAATTTACTAAAAATAATAATTTTCTACTGTTTCACACAAGCCTTAAAGCGCTAAATTGGCAACACTGCATATCAAAAATTTTACTTACTTAAAGTTTATGCATAATTCAGGTAAAAATAATTTTTTTGATTTTTAAAATTTGTAACTTTCAAAATTTTCTGATACGCCACTATATTTCCCTCAAGCATTACAAAACGTGCTATCCATTCGATAAACCTTATCAAAATGAGTTTTGTCAAAACTCTTCCATTTTTCAACTATCAACGAAGTTTGACTTAAAATTATGGTCCCGATCAAATATATTTCCAAAGTTCGATTAGTCTATATAGGATCGAATTAGATCCAAAAGTACAAACGTGCGAATAAAAAGTCAAGAATAATAGGAAAAAATAGGTAATTTAAAGTGTATTTTCAAAGTTTTTGAAGTTCTTCGATTCTTAATATAAAATATGAATTTACGGCCAGACTAATTAACTCAATTTTAAGTTCAAATTCCTTCTAGGTAGCTCCACGTATTTACATTTGCGGTAGAGTAATGGGGCCTTAAGTTCTTCCAAATCAAGTTCAAAATCTTCCAAAAAGGCGAATTCGTTTTCTTTATCTTATCTAAATCCAAATTATAAATAACAAATGATCTAAATTTTACATTATAATTGGTTTAATTTTTGTGATTGAAAAATGCCCTTATACATAAATTACACCTTATATTTCAGACACGTATTCTGTATTTTTCACTGAATAAAATTTGTTCAATATAATCGACGCATGTATGAAAGAATTGATAAATATGATGTCAATATCAGAGAGATCTGATAATACATGCACAAACAGACTTCCAAAATTAGCAGCCCTGATATCGGTAAAAGCGCGACAGTGGTATAAAAGATGTTCCCTCATTTCCTCCTCTTCCTCATCCTGGCAACTTCTACAAAAGTCGTTAAAACAGAGCCCTAGTCTCCTAGCATGCGCACCAGCAATCCAGTGCTCTGTAACCACGGCTACTAGAATTTTTAGCTGATGCTTCGATAGTCCCATGATGAAGATGGCTCAAGCTTCATCATAATGGGGCCATAATTGAATCGAAGTTGCAATCCTCAATAAGTTCCACAGAATTATTGATCTGCAGGCCGAAAGCGGTACTCCACCCAGTTGGCCTGTATCTTCACCTCGAAGAATTGATCCATCTCTGGCTAATGCATCCGCAATAAAATTACCCGGGGTGCTTGGGTGATCCCTAAACCATACCAGCTCCAGGTTTGAATGTCTCGCAAAGATGTCCGGCATTCATATACCAATCTGGATGTCGAAAAAACACCCGATAGCGATTTGATCGCGACTTGACTGTCCGTCAATAGATAAATAGAATAGTTTGTCGAAGAGCCATTTCGTATTCCTGGGATTTATTCCCCAGGATTTACCGATGGCCTTCCTACACATATATAGGGCAATGCCGGCTTTTGAGGCTCTGGCCCGTGTATTCTGCAGCCAGGATAGTTTGGAGTCCAATATAATCTAAAAGTACTTCGCACTATCTGACATCTTCAACACCGTTTAGGCGTGGAAGTGGGAAAGATGGAATCTTTGTCTTCTAGAAAAGAGGACAAGTTCCATTTTTCCTGGATTCATGTTAAGGCCACTAATTGTACTCCATGTACTAATTAGTCCCAGAGCAGCTTGCAGGCGGTGGGACATAGTATTCAGATATTTCCCAGATACAGTCACTGCAACATCGTACGCGTAAGCGACAGTCTTAAACTTCAGTGAATCAAGTTCCTTGAGTAATGAGTTAATGGTGATATTCCAGAGAAGCGGAGATAAAACTCCTCCTCGAGAGCTTTTTCAATATACCCTACGAGCGAATGTAATGCAGTCTGAACAGATTTGCCCTTCATATAGGCATATTGTGACGCTGATAATAGGCAAGGGTTGATCGTTCTACGTAGGTGTAGGTCGATTAATCTTTCCAGTGTCTTAAAGAGGAAGGACGACAGACTGACAAGTCTGAAGTCCTTTGGTCTTATATGTGAGGTTTTACCCCTTTAGGGATAAAGATCATTGTACATCTAGTCCATGACTCAGGGATATAAGCACATGACAAGCATGTTCAGTATATTCGAGTTAACCAGAGGACTATTAAATCCGCAGGTCAGCAGGTATAATGCCATCAGGGACCGGAGATTTAAAATGGGCAAAGCTCTTCAGAGCCCATCTCAGTTCACTATCCCTTATGGGAATGGAAACATCATTGATGACCTCTGAATATACTACAGAGCATCCCGTTAAAAGGAGACTGCCAGGAAAGTGCGCGTTCATTAAGACATATAAAGTCTCTTGACCGCTTATTGTCCAACTGCCACATGGTTTCTGGATGAAAATTTGGAATAGTAGGTGATGATGCCAGAATTTTATTAAATGCCGCTACATAAAGCCCTCCAGTTAACTGAGGGCTTATAAGTAGACCAATTTCCTAGTCTCTTGACCTCATTAAATAGACGGCGACACTCTTTACGAGTCTCGCCTATCTCGGACTTCCACCAACGTGGTTTACTCCTACACCTGCAGATTTTGGGTCTGCATGCAACATAAGTCTCTGTGTCAAAAGCGTTCGTTAGCGTTTTGACACAGGACTCAATATCACCACAACCGTTGATGGTAGGGGGATTTGGGACAGAATATCATGTTGTACTGTCCAGTTTGTCTACCTCCTGTTTTGAAACACTGGGTAAACAAACTTCTATGTTGAAGTCAATGTACAAGTGACCAGAGAATGAGCAGTCATTGAAGACCCTCCAATCCGTAATCATATTAGAGTGTCTAGTACTAGCTACTACAAAGGTTGGTTTCCCAAACGACATAAAGGGCATCAGCGTCAGCTCCAATTATGAGCGTTATGTTGCTTGCTCTAGCCGTCTCTGTTATCTCGCGAACCTTAGTTAGTGGAGGTTCGCAATGTTCATGGGCCATGTAACTGGAGACAATGTAGATAGTACCAGAGCTTGTCTCCCAGGCCGCTGCTATAGTATCCTCATCACTAAAATCAGAGAGACTGAATGCTTAGAAAAGGATAAAGATTTACTTAAATTTGGGAAATATGGCAACCCTATTAAAAATAAAAATATTTATTAATTATTTTTATAAAAATATTTTGTGTATAGATATTAGTAAAAGTATACAGAAATATTCATAATTTTTTAAGTAATTATATACTCAAAACTAAAGGCAAAAGTTGCAAGTTTGTAAAAATATAGTCATATATACAAAAAATTGGAAATATAAAAGTTTAAAGTCGCATATTTATGAAATGAGGCATGATATTAACTTGAATCTTTTTGCAAAAGATCGGAAATTATATATGCTAAAGGATAAGCTCAATTTGGAATAAATATTTTTAAAATTTCTTTCGCTATTTAGAAATAAACCAAACAAGAGTCCCAATTTGAGGTTTTTGGAGAAAATACAAATTTTTTAAATGTAATAACATATTTGTTTATAAAGATATCTTAATGAAATTTTGCAAAAAATGTGACTCTTATTAATATAAATAAAAGCGAGTTAACCAAATTTCAATCAGGCGTAGGGTTTTCCTGAATTCCCAAAAAAACTAATGAAAATTCTCAAAAATGGGATTTTTTATATTTTTGGCTATAGAATCCACATTTTTCCGAAGTCCCGTAGATTTTAATTTAAAACTTTTAACAACATATTGAAGATTCTTAAAATATATTCCGCTTGTCGATTCGTGCTTTGGGATTTGAGAAAATATGGTCTAAAATCAAAACTTTCACATAAAATGGGTCGAATTCGGAAGAGGGTGTACCATGACCGATTGAGTTATTTGGCTTGTTTTTTATCTTAAAGTTATCTCTGTGAAGTTACCTTCCAGAAAAGTGTAAAAATTTTATTTTAGATAAAAAAGAGTGTAGATAATTTTTCGGCTAAAGAAAAAAAAAACACAAAAAGTCGTCTTTTTTGCAATTTTCAAATTCAAAATAGTTTATTTTTGGACTCGTTAAAGATAGTGACTTCAAATATTTTTATTCAATGCATAATTTTTGTTCTTTAAGTAGTTAAAAAATCTAATAAAATCGGAAATAGTACTATATATATGAAAAAGACTGGACCAAGAACATGCAAAATTATGGTTCTTAAAAATTCAAACGCAAATAACTCGAAAACTATAAGATATAAATAGGACACGTAAGCATGTAGGTCTTATCAGGGCCTACAACAATATAGGTCTTATCAGGGCCTACAACAATATATAAAAATATAAACTTTGAGCCCCCTTAGTTCCGTCCTGAGGGGTTTGTTGTGCCCTCCTTCCAAATTTTACATAGTACTCTCCTCTGCTACGCCTGTACCAAATTTCATGAAAATTAAACTAGCCGATCAGAAGTTACAGATTTATTTCCAAAAAATTTCGATTCTGCCCCACTGTGCACTGTGGGGAAGGTCCGGGGTTCTCTTTGAGAACTTCCCAGAAGACTCCCATCAGCTTCTGGCGCACTATATCCCAGTTTGTGTGGGATATAGTGCAATCTGGATTGCTCCTATCGATGACAGCTCAAATAAGATAGTCTTTAGCAATTTCACTATACGACCTGTTCATCGGGTTTGTAGGGCTTTAGACGCTTGGTACCGGGCTGTTGGTTTTGCGGCTGAGCGTCCTCCTTCTAGCGTTGCCGTTTATGCCCATTTCATGACGTGCGGGAAGGGTTACGCTGCAATTCGGCCAACAGTGATTTAGCCCAGTTGAGAGTTCCTCAGGAATAAGGGACTCGGCAGGCTTTTTACCCAACTGATCCGTAAATCATTCGGCGGTGCGCCGTCTTAAAAAGGCCTTTCTGGCGGGTGTAATGTGCCTTTGGGACGAGTTCTAGAAACCGAAACCTGGTTCACATTTTTTTCACTGGCGGTGCGAGGCAACGCTTGGGAGCCAGAAGACTTGTTCGCAACTCCCTTGGTTACAACGTCGAAGGTTTTACGTGAGTACCTGTCTATGTAGACCCAACCTCACGGTGCTCTTCGCACAGGGTGAACACATTGCGTTCACCAACGCCCCCAAGTCTGACAGAAGCCTTGAGTACCAATTTAAAGTCATGTATTTGGACATGACTTCCCCCTTGGTTAGAAGCGGAGCCTATCTAAACTCCTTCCGATCTTTGGGTCACGGTACCCGATTGCAATGTAACTACACACTGAGCTCACACTCTACCCGCGATTTGGGTCTAAGCCACAACCACCACGAAGCTCCCCAAGGGGCCGCACCGTTGCCAGGCTGGAACCGAAATTCCAGGGGCTCCTGACACCCGTGGTACCAGTATTAAGTCACTGGTCGGACTTCGTAGCCAAAGATGACTATTACGAGTTGAATTCCAAACAGTTCGGGACTGGTGACCCGCCACCATACACAAAACACACATCAACATGAGTGGACAACAATTACATCACAAACAATCAACAATCACCCTAACGGGCGATTCGTTGGCCACATGGTGTGACACCAGCAAAGGACAAAACGAACAACGACTAGGACAACTTCGACGCTGGTATCCTCGCGGGTGGTCTTGGTCACAAAAGTGACCTGGAACCAACAACGAGGACAGAGAAGAAACACGAACAAGAGAGACAGCAAGTTAAGACGAAAGGAAGAGGCA
Organism: Protocalliphora azurea; assembly: GCA_932274085.1. NCBI lineage: Eukaryota > Metazoa > Arthropoda > Insecta > Diptera > Calliphoridae > Protocalliphora > Protocalliphora azurea. The sequence goes on from OW026520.1 coordinate 82,065,386, forward strand.
AACAGCAAGAAACAGCAACGGCGAAACAGGAAGGCGAAGTTGGAGCAAAAATTGCAATCCATCATGCCAACCACAGCCAGCGTACATATACATACCCGCAAACCGGGGACAAACAACAGCGACGAAAGGAGGGACCAAGCAACAACGGCAAGGAGCACCACTACGGTTGCTCATATAGGAGCCGCCTCCACTACTCATGTCTCCTTCTTCTCCTATCAAATACCTCCCGGGCGAAATCGCCCAACCTCCCAAATATCCGCACGTCCACTAAGGCCCTACTAAAATCCCAACCCCCCGCAGTATGTGTTATGCCCATACTATCTAAACTCCTAATGTCATCATAGTAGTGGCATGTCGTCAGTACATGCCACACGTCCTCAAGTCCCCTCCCGCACCTACAGTTCGGAGTATCGGACAGACCTCTCTTATGCAAAAATGCATTGAGTGAGCCATGTCCCGTCAGTATAAAACCCAGACTCAGGCCGAAGCCAAAATCTGGACGTTGCCGTACGAAGTACGCGTCACGTATGAACTCATACGTTACCCTCCCATTGTCACTGTTCGTCCATCTCGTCCTCCACCTAGACAGAAGACGCTCTTCTAAGAGTGCCTTCACCTGCAAACTATCCCCATTCACCAGATCAGAAGCAGAGACCCAGTCATGACCAAGAAATGGTAGCCCTTTCTTGATCTTGAAGGCAATAGCACGACGTATTACCTCCAGATCAAGAGGTGCCACACCCAGAAGAACCTGGAGTGCATCCGTCGATACGGTCATACAAACTGGCATGCACGCCAACATCACGACCCACTGGCAGGATAAGATCTTGTTTCTGTCAACAACAGACATAAACGTTTCATACCATACAGGGGCACCAAACGTTGCGCAAGCAACGAAAAGCCCCCCATACACGGTACGAACAGCACGCCTGCTGAGGCCCCAGTCACTACTGAGGATGCGCCTAACCTTACACGCAACACTAGACAACTTGTCCCTTATGTGAGTAAGATGAACCAGAAAGTTCATCCTCTCACTCATCATTATTCCCAGATACTTGACCTCAGTCGCATATCTGAGACTAACGTTGCCAGTCCGAATGAGTGGAGGACGGCCCCGCGATAACTTGCCCTTAAGCAACATTATCTCGGTATTGTCCATCGCCACTGAACGACCGCTCCACTCACACACATCACGCATGACCTGCGCACCCCTGTTTTCTAGATCAGCACGAGACTAACCCTCGACAAGGATGAGCAAGTCATCCGCATACGCACACACCTTGAAGGAACGCCCGAGCTGCGCCAACAGAGGATCCATCATAATGTTCCAAATAAATGGACCACAGATGGAACCCTGCGGACACCCACGAGTAACGTCCCTCCAAACCGTGTCGCTGGCACCTACGACACAAGCTCGTCTGTCGCTGAAGTAGCTCCTCCAGAGGGCTAGCTCCCGTCAGCCCACTTCCTCCAGCCTTCTAAAGACGCTACTCCACGACAGGTAGTCAAAAGCACCCTTGAAGTCCACGTAAATGCCAAGAACGTACTTGGCCGAAGACTCGCTAACGCTCCTACGCACGTGCAGCCATGCATCCTCAACGCAGACCGATAGTCAGTTTCACGCTGAGCCCTATCATCATTACAGTAGGTACTGGGGTTGCTGCTGCGCCCGATTTGGTTTCGGGCGGGCAGTCCCCGAAACAGGGGGTTAGCCGGTCTTGTGCCGGCGCGGGCCAAAGTAGCTTTTGAGGTGCTTGGTGCGAAACCTAAAGATACCTCAATGCTTTTCTTTCCAGAATTGGAAGCCGGTTTTACGCATTTGTGGGGCTTGCCACCTCCTGCTGTTTGTTTTCCGTCTTCCTCAAAACTTTTTGTTTGTTCGTTTTGTATTATTTTTCCATTTAATTAAATTATATATCTCACGAGTGTGCTTATAGCGGGTTGCATAATCCATGCATTGACGGACTAGGCTACTCAACATTGCCCTGGCATCGGAGAGGAGTTGTTAGCGACTAGTCTTCTTTAACCACTAACTAGCTATTTAGGTTCTCGGTACAGCTACCAACCACCTTAACCTTACAAGTGGTGACAGTTTTGGCAGTGACTAGACACGACCTGAGCTCGTGCCATTACTTAGGTCTGACAGTGTATTATGTCAAAACTCAATAATGACAAAGTTCCCCCTATCCACCACAACCTGGGGACGCGCTCGATGGAAGATCTGTCAACTCCACACGAGACTTGGCGACATACTACCTTTAGATTTTAGACAGTTGTACTACATTCTATGTAGTTGTTGTATATATATATATATATATATGTTATATATATTATTATATTATTATATATTTTTTTTATTCCATTAAATTATGCCGACTAATCGGATAATTGAAGTAAAAAACTTGTCAAAAATGTACTTTCTTAGCAGTTCTAAAAATGTATTTTATTTTAGTTGTTTAACAAATTTTCTTGAAAACAACTACATATATATATATTTTACAAAAGAAGAAATATTTTCAGCACAAACTGATTGCTATATGCTATACAGCGACCACTGTTTCCTCAATACTTATTTGAAAACTTCCGAAACACATTCCTTTATACAATGCAGTAATTTTAAATAATAATAATACATTTTCAAAAGGAATATTAATGGACAGTTAAATATTTGTATTGAGTCAATATGAAGAGCTGTGTCAAATGTTTTGTTAATATTTTCAAATAACAATTGCAAAAATCTAGTACTACATTTCTTAATATTTTCCAATTGCCTATTCTGTGCAAGCTTTCGCAGCAATTTTGAAATTTGTGTCTCTATTATACCGATATAAGTATTTATATACATACGTACTTCCGTATTGGTTTCGTATAAAAAATAGAAGATTTTTGGCCGGAGTCGAATGTCAAGTTTTTGTTTTTTGTTCATTTTTAAGAAATGTCAAGTTAGATCACAATTCCAATCTGAGAACTCTTATATGTATCAATAAGTACATAATTATAATATTGTTGAAAACAGTTTTCCAATTTTATCAATTTTATTAAAAGCCAAAGTAAATGAAGGTATGCGACTTTACACATTGCTATGTGTTTTGTGTAATTTCGTCTCACATCGAATCTGGAAATATTATCTTTGTTGGCTTATCATATATAAAATGTGATAAGAGTTGTAGAATAGCGCTACTTATCAATATTTTAGTTCAATCAATATTTTATTGAAAGGGTACAATACTATTTGAAATCAATATAAGTCCAATAGTCTTTTGTCAAACGTTTAAGAGTTAAGTCGTTAATACTGGTGTATAAGTAAATAAATGCTTTGTTAATATAAAATCACATAAAAAATAAAGTTTAAAGTTTTTAAAAAAGAAATAAAAAATGGTACCTTCACCACCACCATACCATTCCCAACCGCCATGTCAACCACCTCCTTGTCAAGCTCCACCACCGCGTCATCATCACCATCGACCAGGAATAAAAATTGAAATTGTACCACCATGGCGTCGTCATCATCACCATCATCCACCACCGCCTCCTCCTTCACAACAAGTTGTTGTAGTTCAAACTGCTCCACCGGCGTACCCTCATGGCCAACCAGCTAGTTACTATGTTCCACCACAAGGACCTCCACCAGCACATTATCACAATCCCGGTTATTAAATGCCTTTGGAATAATAAAGAAAAAACACATGAATTTTTATTTATAATTTTAAAACTTAAATTTTTTATAACTCTTAATAAAAAAAAAAAAAATCTTTAGACGTAAGTTAATAACAAAATAAATTGCGTTTTCTTTTACTACTTTCAATACGTGTATTTATGAAAAAAACTAGAAATTGAACTTGCTATAAAAAAAGGAACTCAGCTGTCAAAACAAATCGAACTCTTTGTATGTGTTATTAGAATTTTCTTCAGAACTAATTTATACGTGTGAATACAGTATTTTGAAAGTGTTTCTAAAATCTTAAACATTTAGACTCATGGCCGTTTTGAAAAATGAAAAAAAATGAAAGAAACTTCAAAAAGTATAATTGTTTAATAACTTATAACTTCTAAACTATACATTGAAGATCTCTAGTTTTAGTTTCACATTAAAGACAAAGGTACAACTTTTATAACGATATCAAATTTGTTTATATCAAAAGTTTAAAGGACATAAAAAGCAAACCATTATATATCAAAAACTGCTATTTTTAAAATTCTTTAAACTTGTAAAATGGAAAGAGAAAAATAGTAACTATTTTGCAAAAAAAAAAAAAGGTTTTTGAAAATATAAAAATGAAGAATGAATGAAAACAAAATTAAAAGGTTTTAAAACTGACACTTACTTAATTAAATATGTAGGAAATGCAGGTTGATTTTTTTTTTTAATTTTTTAATAACAACAATATTTTTATGCGTTTTTATATTTTTTCAATTTCATTTCTTTAAAGAAGTTAATTCCAAATTATTGCATAATATTTATTTAAGTGATAGTTTTATCACTTAAATATATTTAATTTACATTAACAAATTTTATTATTACTTAAAAACCTTAGCTTCATGAAAAAAAATATTTTTTATAAGATAAGAAATTTTCGAAAAGAATTTTTCTTCCGACATAGAGAAACAAGTAGTTACTTTTCTGGTAATGAGAAATTGTTGGAATATAAGTAGTCCCTTAACTTGAAAGATATCGGTAAAATAAAAAGATACACGTTTAAAATCCTTAAGGATAACTATAATAGAAATAAACTAAAGCTAAAATTTTTGGGCAAGATCTCAGGAAAACTGATTTTAACTCTGAAACTCTGGAAACTTGACACAATATATTGTTTATAAACGTAATTTTTGTAAATTGTGGTCAGCTAGTCCGATTTAAATAAAAATTCACACATGCTTTTATTTATTTATTTAATAGCCAATAAAATTACATTTTCTTACAGGCTAGCATATATATTGTTCTTAAAGCTATTTACAATAAAATATTTTGCATAACCATTCAATAACAAAAACTTATTTTTTAACTAAGTTAAAAGTACTGTTCTTAATGCGGATTGAAATTACTGAGATATCGATATATGGATAAAAACTGTGAATTTATTGCATATATGTCTCATGGTATCAAAGTTGGCATAATTGGTTCGAAAATATTTTATTTTTAAAGGAGTATAATTTCTAGTTGGTCGATTTGGGATTACGAATTCGATCTTACGAAGCAGGAACTCGGAGTTAATTGAACCGTTCACTAAATTAATTACAAATGAAATATTCATATATTTTCTCCTGCTTTCAAGAGTAGAGAGATCAAAAAGTGTAATCGATTTTCATATGATGGTAAGTTAATATTAGTATTCCATGGAAGATTACGAAGACAAAATAAGAGAAATTGTTTCTGGACCGATTCAATATTCTTTATATGAACTTCGGACTGAGGATCCCAGAACACGAAAGTATCTTCAAGGATTGGCCTTACGAGAGATGTGAATAATTGCTTGGAAACGTAAGGATCATGAAACTCTCTTCCCCAGCGCTTGAGGAAACCTAGAACTCCTTTTGCCTTATTAACGATTTGCGTGGGAATTAAAGGATAGTTTACAATCAAGAAACACACCCAGATCAAGAAATTCTTTGACTAGATCAAGTTGGTATTCATTTATTGTGTATCTACAGAATACTTGACTTCTTCTGTAGAACATCATGTGTTTACACTTTCTTAAATTCAGATCCATTAGATTCATCATACACCAATCATAAAGATTTTCAAGATCTGATTGGAGTAAGGAACATTGATAGGAATAGTGAAAGCTATGGAAGAGCTTTACATCATCAGCATACATTAATATTCTAGAATTCTTAATGCAAGCTGGTAAATCATTTATAAATATTAGTAATAAAAAGGGGCCGAGATGACTACCTTGTGGAACACCAGATTAAACAGGAATGGTTTTTGATATACATTCTTTAAATAATACACATTGGCGTCTATTTTTAAGATATGTGAAAATCCATTTAAGGATAACAGGAGAAAATCCGAGTTTATCCAATTTGAACAATAGGTGATCGTGATTTACTATTACTGAAAACTGTGTATATTGCATCTGTCTGTAAACCGGAATCAAATCCAGTTATGACTGAGTTTGCGAACTCCAGAAGGTTATTAGTAGTGAAACATCCTTTTCTATATCCATGCTGAAATGGCGAAAGATAATATACAACTTGATGCGAAAGGATTTCAGTAACTATCTTTTCGAAATTTTGGAATAACACTTAATTTAGCAATACCTCTATAATTGGAAATGTTGGATCTGCTTCCGGATTTAAACAAAGCTATAATATAAGATTTCCTTCAAACTTCAGGAAAGTAATCACTAAGTATTGATATGTTGAATAATATGAATAAGAGAATGTAAACATTTTATAAGAACACAGTTTGGAACACCGTCAGGTAGACATTTATCAGACTATTTTAGATTCTGTACAGCTCTCAGTACCATCGATTTATCTAATGTTGGACAATTTATCAGGGTTGCAGCAGGAATTGGATATGGATAATTGGAAATTTGATGTAGATCTTTATCAGAGTAGGCGGATGAGAAGAAAGCAGCAAACATATCGCAAATATCTGCATCGTTTGAGGATTCTTTATCTCCAAATTTTATCGTGGACGAATATCCAGAGATTCGACGCTTAGAATTTATGAACTGATAAAAATATTTTGGATTATTTTTCAAGTTTCTTTTCACCCTAAAAGATAATTATTGTAACACTGGATATTTTCCGAATTGTAAACTGATCTTGATACGGAGTACCTCATATAATCAATAGATAAACCGGATTTTTTATATTTTCTATAATGTTTGTTTTTCAAATTTTTCAAGCTTTATATTCCAAGGCGGTCCATGTGCAATTTTTTTTCTCGTCATTGGTATTGATTTCTTAAAACATTTAAATAAGCCATCATAGAATTTATTTAAAATGATGTTAGCATTACGAGGGCATACTTTATTGTAAGGAATATATTGAAACCAGTTTTCAGAACAAAGTAGGTGATTTAATTTGGAATAATCAGCTTTGCTAAAATCAAAAACCATCTCATAATTTACATTGGATTGTAATGATAGCTTTGTTTCGACGTATACTCTTATTTCAAGAGTGGGGTGATAAGCATCTGCAGGTGCTAATAATGGATTAATGCGAAGAATATTAAATTCTTCATGTTGATCAACAAATTCAAGATCAAGTAATTTGCCAAGCTTGTTTACTATGTTGTTTATTTGGAATAGTCCTAAAACAGCAATAGCATCCAGTAATTCAATAGATGTTGCCGATCTTATTGATGGGCTTAAAAAGCATGAATCATGTGTTTCACACCATTTAATATTTGGAATATTAAAGTCACTAAAAACAATTATGGAGCCTGCAGGTTTGGATTGATTAGCTACAAATTTTGTCGCGTTTGCATGTTGTTCATAAATTTGAAGGTTTGGCGCAGGAGGAATATGATAGCATGTTATAAAAATTATTCTAAATTTGGCTTTGATACATACAGCGATAAATTCAATATTTTGATTATTGTTAAGAATTATTTCTTCCGAAGGAAAAATAGTTGAGATATAAATCTAAATTCTCCCACCTTCTTTACACACTCTATCACGTCTATAGATTTCAAATTTACTGCACATTATTTCAGAATTATGAATTTCTTTATCAGATTTATTTCGGAGCCACGTTTCAGTGAGTACAATGATATTATGCTCAATATAAAAACTCTCTAAGTAAAGGGATTTTAACTTTGTGTTCATACCTCTAACATTTTGGTATGTGATGTAGATAGCTGAGAAGTTGTAATAATTTTTTGGACAAATATTAATATTTAACGGATTATTTAATTCAATTAGGTTTTTGGATTTGGATCAAAAGCCCTTTGAAGAATTACGTTATTATCATCACGATAAATAAATTGTCGAACAATTGCATTTCTTGACCAAAATTGTGGATTAACAAGGCGATCAAAAATACTTTCTGGGACAATTATTTTAAATGAAGCTCTATTGCGCGAATTTATCTTGTAAATTTACATCATTATAATCTTCTATTCCAAGGTTAGTTTTAATGTAGAATTCAACATCATTTATTGTTGTATCTACTGAAAAGCGCTTAGCAAATATGGTTTTCCTTGGATCAATAATTTTTAAAGGCTTTGGAGTTACTGTTGTAACCGGATTTACAAGAGGGTTTTTGACGACATTTAAATTAGTTGGGATGTTTGACGGTGAGGCAGTTAATAAAATAAGTTCTGGAGGCTTACTGGTAGCAAGATTTGGAATCATGGGCAAGTTCAACGAATTAGATACCGTAAAAGTAACTAAAGTCGACTCTGACGGAATTATATTATAATTGGAAGTATTTCATGCATGATGAGGTGGAAAAAATTATTTGAATTAGGAGTTACAACAGCATCTGGACAACTACTTGTATTTGCGGTTGGTAACTGGATAGAATTATTATTAGTAGTAATAACCCCTGTATTTTTAGGAATACAAGAGCGTGTTGATGATGACTTAGCAGTTCTTTCACGTTTTGGTCTTGGGGAAGCAGCAAAACTATCTAAATTTGTGAATTTAGACAAAATTTTACCGTATTTAGTTAGTTTTTCTTGTACAGAAGAAAAGTCCTTTTTAATTCCATCGAACTCTGCTTTATAGCTTTTGAAAAAATTGTAAAATTCAATGCCAATTACTCTGCAATTTGGACAAGTCCACTGTAAGTTTTTGGCATTGTCGGATAATGCATCAGCATCACGAGCTTTGAGGCCACTATATTTTAAGTGTAATTTCCCAAATACAACCAACAGAAAACCATACGTTCTTCTCCGGAAATCTCAAACTTTATTAAGGACACGCACCAAGATAAATATTATATTCCCTAATTAAGATATATATGTGGAATACTTATCTTAAATATAATAACCAGAAAAGGCAATTATAGATGGTGTTTTTAAAATCGCAACACAAGAATTTTCACAGCCGAAACTTTACAAGGTTACCAGACCTTTAGCCAATATTTTTTTCCTTTCGATTTCAAAGACTAGTGTATTTTCTCTCATCGAGGCTTGTGAACGTGATTTAACTTTTATAGTTATCGAGTTATTCGTATCTGAAAAATCAGATTTCGAATTTTAACAAAATCTGGATCTAATTCGATTTCCTCTAAAACAGATATTTAAAAATCATTCTTCTGTCCCTAAAATTAAAAATCGCAAGAAAATTTCAAATATTGCTTTGGAACTTAAAAAGTAATTTTCCGAATTATTTACCTATTGAGCATCCATTTTCAGTTTTAAACTATTTTCAAAAATCTGTATGTATGGCTTTCATAAAAATATAAATTTTGTTTTCGCATGTTGAAAAAAAAAAAACATAAGACAGCGAAATATTAAAATAATTTTATTCAAGCCTTGATGATTACCTTGATTATGATTTTTTGAGCAAAATTATTTAAAAAATTAAATAAAATCAGTAATTCTTGATATTAAATATTCCATGAATTTTTTCAAAATAAATTGAGTTTTAAATTCTTAATAGAGGATAACAATAAAATAGTAATAACAAAATTTAAATCACTAAAATCTATTCAATCTTCCCAGAAATATTTCTTTGTTTTATTATTATTTTTTTTTTCTTGTATTTCAAAAAATAGAAAATTTGATCTAAAATATATAAAATATATACATTTTTTTCAAATATTTCAACCTAATACTCTACTCAAAGATATGAAAACAATGTCCAATTGTCCAAAAAAGGAAATTCCCAAATGCCAAGTGTGAAAAAACTTTAAGTCCATTGACCCAAAAAAGCAGCGATACGAATAATATTAATATTATTAATAAATAATAATAATAATAATAATAAAAATAATAATATTAATATTAATAACAATAATAATAATTTCAATGAAAGGCAGCAATTTCAACATTGCACAGTGGGGCAGAATCGAAATCTTTTGGAAATAAATCTGTAACTTCTGATCGGCCGGTTGAATTTTCATGCAATTTGGTATAGGCGTAGCAGAGGAGTGTACAATGTTATGTTTAGAAGGGGGACACAACAATCCCCCTAGGGGCTTGCAAAATTTTTGTTTCTCGTCCTATAAAAAACATGCTTACATGTCCTATTTATCTCTTATAGTTTTCAAGTTATTTGTGTTTGAATTTTTAAGCACCATAATTTTGGATGTTCTAGGTCCAGCTTTTCATAAATATCCTAGTATTTCCGACCGATTTTATTAGATTTTTCTTTTATCTAATTGAAGAACGAAAGTATCTATTGAATAAAAAAAATTTGAAGTCGATATCTTTACCGAGTCCAAAAATAAACGATTTTGAATTTGAAAATTGCAAAAAAGACGACTTTTTGTGTTTTTTTTTTTAGCCGAAAAAGTATCTACACTCTTTTTTATCTAAAATAAAATTTTCTTTAGCAACATATAACAATTTTGCACTTCTCTGAAAGGCAACTTCACAGAGATGATTTTAAGATAAAAAACGAGCCTAATAAGTCAATTGGTCATGGTACACACCTACCCGAATTCTACCAATTTTATATGAAAGTTTTGATTTAGACCATATTTTCTCAAATCCCAAAGCACGAATCGACAAGTGGAATATATTTTAAGAATCTTCAATATGTTGTTAAAAGTTTTAAATCAAAGTCTACGGGATTTCCGAAGAATGTGCATTCTAGAGCCAAAAATGTAAAAAATCCCATTTTTGAGAATTTTCATTAGTTTTTTTGGGAATTCAGGAAAACCCTAACCCTGATTGAAATTTGTTTAAAGCGCTTTTATTTATATTAATAAGATTCACATTTTCTGCAAATTTCACTAAGATATCTTTGTAAACAAGTATGTTATTACAATTAAAAAATTTGTATTTTCTCCAAAAACCCCAAATTGGGCATTTTTTTGGTTTTTTTCTAAATAGCGAAAGAAATTTTAAAAGTATGTATTTCAGATTAAGCTTATCCTTTAGCATATATATAATTTCCGATCTTTTGCAAAAAGATTCAAGTCAATATCATGCCTCATTTCAGAAATATGCGCCTCTAAACTTTTATATTTCCAATTTATTATATATGACTATATTTCTACAAACTTCTTCTGTATACTTTTACTAATATCTGTACACAAAATATTTTTATAAAAATAATTAATAAATATTTTTTATTTTTAATAGGGTTGCCACATTTCCCAAATTTAAGTAAATCTTTATCCTTTTCTAAACATTCATATATTTCTATTAATGAATTTAAAATAACAAAACAAACAATAAATGTATATTTTAACTTAATCAATAAGTATTTTATTGGTTTACATTTATGGTATTTACCTAAATTTAACAAATTTATTCATATATTGGTGGTAGTTAAAAATTTATATATTTATGATCTAGGGGCAAAGAACAGGTATCCTTTCCGGTGATACCTAGCTGCAGCATTTATCTATTACTTATGGTTCAAAATCTATATTTTTATGAGCTAATATATAATATCAATGAATTCGATATAGGTACTCTTCCAAATTGACTCTTTAAAATATTTTACCTAATAATAATTCACAGAATAACTGTAAATGTATATACCTGTGCGATATATCTAATAGATTATATATCTATTGCGCAGTTAATCCTTATCAACATCACAACGAAGTTGATTACCATGGTGATTACATTGAAACATGAATAATTGTGTTGTGTTCTATGGAGTTTATCTAAAAATGATCTTAATCGTTTGGAAGTTATAGTAGAATTCATAAAAACTACATAACGTGCAAAAGTCGACGACATTGGTAAATCTCATATAGAAAGCTTTTTAAAGTTGTATGACGTAAAAATGAATCAGCGTACTAACAGATTAAAAATTAAACATTCCGATTGGATGGATACTGATATAGATCGGTGTGCAAAATATCAACTGGAGCACCCTGCAAGACATATGATGATTTAAGTACATGATCTAAGAAGAAAAAACTGGCCCATAAGCTTTCTATAATTTTGAATGAAGAAGTTTCTGATACATTCAAAGAAATGTTAAAAAAGGAGAAGCAACCTAAGAGTGCAATTAATATTGCTGAAATAATACCAACTGTATCACCAAAACATCTTAAACGGATTGCCGAAAATGTACCTACTCCAACATCATAATCCAATTTTACAGAGGAAGAAGCAATTGCTTTAGTGCTTGAACTGGATCTCAGCCGAAACAAATATCAAATTTTAAGAAGAGCTCTCCTTGAAAAGGGACATTCAATTCTTCCATCATACAAGGATATTCAAGAAAAAAAGCTAACTATTTTACCATCTATTTCGGTTACCGAAAAGGAAGCATGTGTAGAGCTATCTTCTTTGCTTGAGAATACAGCTAACAGGATAGTTGCAGATTTTTCTGCAGGTCAGTTGGAAAAATTAAATAACAGCGATGTTTTATTAATCTGTAAGTGGCGATATGACGGACTATCAGCCCTTCCTGAATACAAGCATGCTAGTGGAAGTAAGAAAATGGCGGATTATAAAAGCGTGTTTATAGCATCTTTGGTGCCATTAAGAATGCGATCTTATTCCTTAAAGCAATCTTCATCAAAGTGTAAAAATTCATCTGAAGATATATGGCTTAACACCAATCCAGGATCAAAACATTTTTTGCGGACCTATTTGGTTCGAATACACAAGGGGGTCGAAGACAACAACAAAGGATTTAGTGGAATATATTAAAGATAAAATAACTGATTTAAAACCTCTTTCAATAACCATAAACCAATGCACATTCGACATATCCTTTCAACTTAGTCTAACAATGATTGATGGAGAGGTTAGTAATGCCATTACGGAAACATCTTCTTTTTGGAAATGCTCACTATGTGATGAGACGAAAGCACAATTTTCGGATATTGGTAAAGCAAGGAGTATTAATGAAGAATTTCCGTCTTTCGGAATATCTCCACTTCACGCCAGAGCATGGTTCATGGAGCATTTTCTGTACATAGCATATGATTTAAAGTATAGAAGTGTTCCAGAAAATTTAACAAAACCTACCAGAAACAACGAGGATTTGAAAACATTTAAAATATCTGAGAAAAGTAGAATCCAGGATGAATTCAGCACAAAATTAACTCTGCTCGATTTGGAAAATGTGCAACAGAAATATCTGAACTACTCTTTATCCATGGAAAGAAATGACACCAACAGTACATAAAGTATTATGCCATGGCGAAATTATAATTGAACGAAATATTCTTCCACTTGGAGAGCTTACAGAAGAGGCTCCATAAGCAAGAAACAGAGATTTTAAGCGCGTTCAATTATTCAGCTCCAGGAAATGCTCCAGAATGTCACAGAACGAGGATATTTTTAATAGCCTATTGTTATCATCAGACCCTGTAATATCATCAATGAGAAAACGTTGGATTTATTATGAGCCTTTATCAACTCAAAATACTGAAGATTTCAAGGACCTTCATTATCTTTTAGATATATATACAGATACAACAGATTATTTTATAGAAAATAAGTAGTATACGTTTAAAATATTAGAAAAATTGTCTACATAAATTTAATGTAAATAAGTAATAAAAAATCGTATTAGAAATAGAATATTTATTAAGGAAGATGATAAATACCAAAAATAATAATATTTATTAAGTTAAAATAGACATTTTTTATTTGTTTTTTTATTTTAAATTCATTATTAGAAATATATGAATGTTTAGAAAAGAATAAAGATTTACTTAAATTTGGGAAATGTGGCAACCCTATTAAAAATAAAAAATATTTATTAATTATTTTTATAAAATATATACTAAAAGTATACAGAAATATTCATAATTTTCTAAGTAATTATTCATGCAAAACTAAAGGCAAAAGTTGCAAGTTTGTAAAAATATAGTCATATATACAATAAATTGTAAATATAAAAGTTTAGAGGCGAATATGTCAGAAAAGAGGCATGATATTGACTTGAATCTTTTTGCAAAAGATCGGAAATTATATATGCTAAAGGATAAGCTTAATGTGGAATACATACTTTTATTTTTTTTTTCGATATTTTGAAATAAACCAAACAAAAGGCCAATTCGGGGTTTTGGAGAAAATGCAATTATTTTAATTGTAATAACAAATTTGTTTATAAAGTTATCTTAATGAAATTTGCAGGAAATGTGAATCTTATTAATATAAATAAAAGCGCGTTAACCAAATTTCAATCAAGGGAAGGGTTTTCCTGAATCCCCCCCAAAAAAAAACTAATAAAAATTCTCAAAAATGGGATTTTTTACATTTTTGGCTATAGAATGCACATTTTTCGGAAGTCCCGTAGACTTTGATTTAAAACTTTTAACAACATATTGAAGATTCTTAAAATATATTCCGTTTGTCGATTCGTGCTTTGGGATTTGAGAAAATATGGTCTAAATCAAAACTTTCATATAAAATTGGTAGAATTCGGGTGGGTGTGTACCATGAACAATTGGATTATTAGGCTCGTTTTTTATCTTAAAGTCATCTCTGTGAAGTTACCTCTCGGGGAAGTGCAAAATTATTATATATTGCTAAAGAAAATTTTATTTTAGACAAAAAAGAGTGTAGATACTTTTTCGGCTAAAAAAACACAAAAAGTCGTCTTTTTTGCAATTTTCAAATTCAAAATCGTTTATTTTTGGATATCGACTTCAAATTTTTTTTATTCAATATATAATTTTGTTCTTCAATTAGATAAGAAAAAAATCTAATAAAATCTTGTCGGATATATTGGGATATTTATGAAAAAAACTGGACCAAGAACATGCAAAATTATGGTGCTTAAAAATTCAAACGCAAATAACTCGAAAACTATAAGAGATAAATAGGACATGTAAGCATAGGTGTCATCAGGGCCTACAACAATGTATAAAAATATTTGAAATCGGACTAAAAATAAAAATTTTTCCAAGCGATTAAACATTTTTTATGTCAGCGGTACCTAACTTTGAGCCCCCTTAGCTCCGCTCCTGGGGGGATTGTTGTGTCCCCTTCCGAAGATAACATTGTACGCTCCTCTACTACGCCTATACCAAATTTCATGAAAATCCAACTGGCCGATCAGAAGTTACAGATTTATTTCCAAAAAATTTCGATTCTGCCCCACTGTGCAGTAGTAGGTACTTTGAATAGTAGTCCTCTTACATTTCGGAATGGCACTACCTTTATCATGGTTTTTCTGTATTGATGGAAACGTTCAAAATACTCGTTGGTAAAGACTTCCAAATTTTTAGAGAAAATTCAACTGTAAATATAAAAAGTGTATCCTTGGCAACATATTTTATCTCATATCCTTACAAATTGTAGAAAAAAATAAATAAATAAATAAATAAATGTCAAAGAAATATGTAGATATAACAATGTTATCAAAACTATGAGAAAATTTTCATTGAATCTTCCACTTTTACTGTTTGGGCAAGTATAATTTTACCCGTATGCAATACTTTTTGCTTATAGTTTTAAGATACACTCATTGGGAGTAATATCATCTCCTTTTACAATTGGGAGTTATTTAATTTGGCACTTTTTCATTTTTATTGGGACCGGCCAAAAGGATTTCCTCTCAGTGGTATTTAAAACACTGCACTATGGTTTTACCGACTATTTTTCTTGGCCAAAATTCAATTATTGTTACAGTTTCTTATTGCGTTTTTGTTATCGTAATTTAATAGTAAAAACTTTAAAAAAATCAATTTTGTTTTTATTTTTGCTCATTTGCCGTCGTAATACCATAGATCAAAGTTGAGTTTGTTAAGCAAGTGTAAAATATATAAACAAAAAAAAAATATATTTTTTTAACACTTTTCATTAATTATTATTGAATACAACAATTTTTTATAAAAGTTTAATATGGAGAATAGATCTGAGGATAAGTATTTTTATAATTGAATACGAAAATAGTAAAAACTCGTTGGTATCATGGGAAACTGTGTGTTTTACGCAACCCAGGAAAAAATTGGGTTGTAAAAATTTTAACTTCTGATAGGCTTGCAAGTTTCCGGTAAAAATTGGAAAAAAAAAACTCAATTAAAACAAATAGTCTGTTATCTGGACGATATTGTACGATTTTGCGATTTTTTACGATTTTAGAGAAAATTATTTTTTTTCGAACAAGTTAGCATTTGCAATTCTTATTATTTACAAAGATCCAAAGAATTAAAATATAAAGATAGAAACTAAACTAACAAGTGTAATTGCTTTATGCATAAAAATTGTTGCTGTCAGAGCTAAATGCAGACCTTTGGGTTTAGTTATAAAAAAATATGAGCAAACTTCCTTTGGAATGACTCTTTATCCCAAAATGAAAAACTTTACTTCTGAAGCACAAAAAGTGAAAAAATTAATTAAAGGGTTGTATTACAAAATAAATACATTAAATTGCTTTGATTTTCATCCAAATCATATTTCAAACGAGAAAAAAAAATGTTCGTAGTGCTTTGTGCATGAAAGACGGAAAAGGGTTTACTCCTCTGTGGTATTTAAAAGCTTTTCATAATAAAGAAAGTAGTAAGACATTTCTATAGGCTTTAGAAATGTCTTACTACTTCTAAACTGCAAATTGTTTAACTCCCAATTTAAATTGAGAGTTATTTAATTTTTTTAAACTTATTTCATTGGGTGTTATTTCATTATACTTGGTAATTTTTTTATTATGATAGCACTTCCAAATATTGAGAAGTATTTCATTTTTAATTTTGGGAGCTTTATTAGTCCCACGAATTTTTATTGTTATATCTTCAGATTAATGCTGCAGGATCGCTAATTTATAGGTTTAATAATTATATTTCGTATCATAAAATTAGAAATTGTTCTTCAAAGTTTATTTTGCAAAATTAAAGTTTTTACATCCATATAAAACGAAAGTTCTAACTCTAATAAAAAAATATTGAAATATAAATAATCAATATTTCAATAATAATATTAATCATTAAAAAAATAAAACTTGATAGATTATAAAGTATTTTATATAATAATGGTGTACCTACAGTTTATTTTTGAGTTATTTCACAGTACCTGCTAAAAAAAATTAATAATAGCACATAAAACATTTTAGAATTTGGATGATTGTTCATAATGAAAAAACTCTAAAAAAAATTAAACACGTAAAAGACCCAAATGCAGTGGACAATCACCCAAAATGAGTTTGTACACCCCTAAATTGTTATGACACAAAATACACAATGCATTACATTGCTTTGATTTCCATCCTAATCATATTTCACACGAGAAAATTTTATTATTTTTTTTTTTCACTTTGATAATATTGACCAGGAAAAGCGGTCAACGGAATATATTGCAGCGTATAGTGAAACGAATTTCAAGTCCAGAAGGACAAGCTGCCCATTTGCTAAAATAAATATAATTCATACAACAGTAAAAGACTAAATATTAAGTAAAATGTGATCTTAATTACTAAAAAAATTTATTTTGGGAAACAAATTTGTTGATGTAAAAATACTTCTTATTTAATAAAAATCTTATATTCCATTTTTTTCTCAAATATAAAATTTGACCTATTTGTTTCGTTATTATAATAAAGATATGCATATTTATTGCATTGCTCAAAGAATTATTACTTTATTGAAAAAAGTGACTAAGATGTCCTCCCTGTACTTATTTGGATTTTGCTGAAAAGCTCAAAAAAGGTGCAAGATAATTTCATATCTTAGCATAATAAAGACTGTAGTGGTTATTATGTAAAAGCTTAATAATCTTAAGTCTGTTAAATTTTTGGTTCAATGAATACTAATAGCCTTTTTTTAATTTTCATTTTTTTGCTAATATAGTGCTAAGATCATATTTTTGAGAATTTTTTATTTAGAAAACCTGTGCTTTATGTCGCCTTTAATTACATAAGAAGCCGTTCAGAGATTGTACATCACTATTCTATTAAAATTTGTGCACAAGAAATAAAAAAAATCATATTACAAAATTTCAAAATTTTATGCTAAGTATACTTTAACTGCATTTTCCTTTCAATTAGTTTCATAACAGTTTCCGCAAATGTAGAATGTATTATACTGCAAAATAAGAATTCATTCTGATATTTAATTATTCATATTTGTCTTCCTAGATTGCATGAATCGATCCAATGTGCAACGTTATTATCTGTTAGAAGATTAGAAGGAAATGTTGAACGTGGAATAGCAAATAGCGTTAGGAAAAATATGTCAACAGTCCACGACATAATAAAAAGATATAAATAAGATAAAAGAACAGGTAATAAAGGCTTAACTTCACAGATCAATCATTTATTATCCTTCAAATTCAGATAAATACATTTATATCTTTCCCAAAACTTGCCGCAATAGTAAAAAACGAAGTTTGGAGAAGTCATTTATGCAGAAGCTTTACGAGATGCTTCCAAAAATGTCCCTTACAATAACGTAAAAAATAAAAAGAATTGCATAGATTTGGCTGGTCAGCATATCACAAAAGTCTCTTCATTTTGGAACACGTTAAACTTAATTTATTTTATATTGTAGTATATTTTATTTTCAAACATTTAAAATGTTAAAGGATTTATTCACAGATGAAAGCAATTTCTTCTTTTTTATATCTTATGAATGAATAGTACTATGTGGACTAAATGTGGAGTAAATAAAATGAACAATTTGTTGCGAAATACAGAATTAAAATGGTTGATCAGAAATAGAGGAATCAAACGAATGGTATCGAAAACTTGTAAAACTTGATTTTATAAAGGATATAAAAATATGGCAAGTTTTGGAACAGAAATGAAGTAATTTATTTAAATTTTGAGGATAATAAATAATTGATCGTTGTAGTTGAGCTATTTATTTAATGATATATGGCATCTGTTACATATTCTTTCATCTTATTTTTATTATTATGCCGCAGACTGTTGACATCCTTATACTTACACTATTTGCTAATCCTTCTAAATACTTAGATGGAAATTCAAATTTTCTGTTCCTCCAAAGTACATTGCCAAACTGTACACGCAGCCTAGAGGAAATTATCAGGCTTTAACCAGAAAATAAAGACAAGTGGTGCGCTTCGCTACTCTTTGATGCGATAACTAATATTTACTTTATATGGGGGCTACTACTACCCTTTGACCTATTCGACTTATTCAAAATTTGATATAAAATTTATTTCTACAATCTTTTAAGACATTTCACTTAATTACTCCTTTAGATTTGCAAAAATTAATATTTGCTTTGTATGGGGCTATCCCTCCCCCTGGCCCTATCCGCCTTATTGTCATTTCATCTATGCAATATGATAAGTATAAAGTAGCTCCCACAAAATTTGAGGGCTATTACTATAACAGTTCTTTAGATATGTCATTAAGAATACTTGATTTGTATGTACCACTCCCACTGCTCCGATCGAAAAATAAAATGTTATATTTAAATTTAAGAAAATCGATTCAGCCGTTTAAGAGTTTTAAAAAAGTGAACGTAGTGGCATTCGATCAAGATTCCAAATAGCATATAGCATTCACCAGTGCAAGCACTATTACGTGCAAAAATACGTCCAAAAAAATGCTTCTTTAAGTATGAGTAAAGTCTAGACGTGACATCTAATCGAGATCTAACATAGCCTATAACCTCCGGCATTGGTACTATCTATATGTCTAATTTCGTTAAAATCGGTTCTGCCGTTTAGACGTAATTGATACACAAACAAGCAAACTTACTTTCAGGGTGAACCACATATTTTACTTATTTATTATTTTATTTCTATGTGTATATAAATATGTAAATGTGTATGAGTTAACACTAACAAAAAACTGTTTCGTTTTGTGTCACAACCGTTACAATAATCAACACCTCAAATAAAATTCTTGTGCGGTAACGGTTTCTTGCATTTGTAAAATGAACTTTTGTCATTATTCAAGGAAAATTGTATAAATAATAACTAAACTGTTCTATTTATGCAGTTTTGAAAATGGTTTTCTCATAATTTTTCAATAAAATTACTTAAATAAGTATTATATAAAATGGATACCCTACTATATGATAAACTTCTGTTCTCGGATAATTGATTTTCAATTTTGGATAATAGTTTTTGAATTTATCGAAATTTGTGCTATTAGGAAAATTCTATCTTCCATTAAAGGATAAAGACTAAGCTTTGAAATATCAAAGTATTTTAACTATTTTCTATTGCTGGTCCGAATATCGTGCTTATCAAATTTCAAGTGAATCGGAACACATACCCATTTTTATACTAACGATTATTATTCTTAATATAAATTTGTTTTCACGATGAAATAGTTATGATTTGTTTTATGATATCGCTACTAAATCTTGTTATTTTTTCCTTAATACACCGTGTAATAAAATCCCAAAAATTTTCTCATACATGAAAAAATCGATAAATGATCAAACTATAGCCCATACATAATAAAGCTAAGTACTCAATTTTTCTCCATGACGTCAAATTTTCTCTTAAAAGGACTTTAAAGTTTCGAAAAATACACTTCTTAAAAAAATTATAAAATATTTACCAAAATTATATCATTCCAATATGGATGCCAAATTAAAATAGCAGAACAAAACGTTAAGAAAATATATTTTATATAAAGTATATAATACTAAAGGGTTAAATTTTGAAAAATATATTTTCTTAACTCTTTGTACTGCAATATTTAAATAAAATATATTATTATGTTGGAGTCATTCATAGATTTCATTTGATATCCATATTAGGTTGATATAATCTTCGTAAATTTAAAGTTGCTCATTAGAAGTGTTGCCAGGAGCCCAGGAAAAAAGAGGTTAAATGCAACTTTAAAAAATAAGATCAGAAAAAGTTAAAATTTTTTCTTTAATTTAAAAACTTATTTTTCTCGTTCTTATTAGATTTTTTTTTTATTTTTTAAAGATATTGTGATAAGTTTATAAAGAAAATATAGAACATCTGTCGGTAAAATGACCCAAATTAAAAATCGCCCAAGAAATTCCCATAAAAATTTGATTTATATTTCATATAAAAAAATTACCTAATGTCTTGAAGTGATTTTTTGATATTTCTAAACCATAATTCCATTTTGATTAAGCAATTTTAATTTTTTGGCTAATTTTCTGCTTTTAGAAAAATTTGCTAAAATTATGTTTATAGATAGTTTCTATGGTTAATGAAGCAAATAAAAAATAATTATAACCATCGATTTAATAATTCCATCAAATTAGTTATTAGTATTTTAGTATATTAGTTGTTCTGCATTTGGATAATGAAAATTTTTGTTAAATATAAAAAATATAGATTTTTTGAGCGAATAAATACACAAAAATGCTTACATGAATGATTCTGTAAAAATAAAATTAATAAATAATAAGAAATTATTATCTTCGTTGTTGAAATAGTAACATTTTAATCTTTTTAAGCAAAATAAAAAGGCTAGATTTAGCATTAAAAAGCTAAACTGTAAACACTACTCATTAGGGTTATAACTTTTTGCAATTTTTGCAAATATCGAAAATACCGTACAAGGCCTTTTAGAGCATGGAAAGGTATAAAAGAATATGATATTAATTTTTTGATATCGTTAAAACAGTTCACGCACCGATAGCACTGAAAATTTTTTTGTATATAATATGTTTTTGGTATAAAAAAAGTTTACATTTTCCGTCAAATCACTTCATTTTTCAATTTTTTTTTAATGTCTTCTATATTGTAACTTTTTTTCTGCAATTTCTGTAAAATCGCAATGTTTATATTAAACTTATAAACAAAAGAATTTTTTTTTTTATTGTACAAATTGTTCTTGAATTTCTCTACATTTTGTAATGTAAATTAAAATAAAAAAAATCATTCTCTATCAATTTGACATAAAATATATATAAAATTGCGTTGAGTTAATTTCTAATCAGATTTTAAAATTTCATTCGATAACCGATAAGAACTAAGAAAATTTCTTCTAAACACTTGACTGCATCACGATAATTTTTATTTATATTTAAGAAGAATATAAAATAAATTAATTTTGGTTCTACTATTTGAATACTTAGTGCTATATATATATATATATATATCTTTTTCTAATAAAAAAAAATAAAAAATTATGCAAAAGCATTTCTGAAATCGCGTTCGGTGGGTGAAGTTCTTTGTACAAATATATATATTTTATTATAATTATTATATTATATTATATTATATTATATTATATTATATTATATTATATTATATTATATTATATTATATTATATTATATTATATTATATTATATTATATTATATTATATTATATTATATTATATTACAAATATTTTAATATAATATTAACCATAAAGCGATGCTATTGTATTTTGGGAACTAAAAAAAAAGTTACAATCTTATTGCTCATTTTTTGAAAGATTGAAGTCCTTTTAAAAGGAAATTTGATATCGCGGAGAAAAACCGGGCAAGCATTTTTACCGTGGATGGTAGTTTATCCATATAACGATTTTTTCATGTGTGAGAATGATTTTTGCAGGCTGATATATATATATATATATATATATATATATCATATTTTCATAAATTTTTCTGCTGCAACATTTCAATAAAAAATATTTTATGTTATTTCTTTTTTTCTAAATGTGTATTACTTGAAACTTCCAAGTCCCTGAGAACGCAGTTTTACTACTGTCACACGATGATATCAACAGTTTAAGCAATTTGTAATGTATAAATTGCTTAACTATTGGGCATAAGCATTAATTTCCATGTTTTTTTTAATTAAATTTTAATGTTATTTTCAAGATAAAGTTTCAATGTATTTGATTTAAAGTATTGTCCATTTTTAACAACTTATTTATTTTATCCGAGAACTATTTCTAATTTTTTGAGGCCAGAAATGAATCAAGCTTATTCTTGATTCTTGTAATGAAGTGCAGCTTCATTACAACTAGGGTATTACGTATTGAATGAAACAAAAGTTGGTCAGAAAGGGCAAAGTCTGGGTTATACAGGGGGTGGAGTAAAACTTTTAAAAGACATAATTTTTATCTGGTTACGCAAGATAAGGCCGATTAATATCGTAACGGAAAATTTTCGACTCGTGTTTGGTGGCCGTTTTTCGTTCAATTTTCTCTCAAAAGGGATCAATTGTATTTGGTACTGATCTTTTTTTAAGAGCTTATTTTAAATGGAAGCCTTCTGATCCCTTCAGATACAAAGCATAACCTTGACGACAGAGATATTCAGCTTTGGTGCCGATTTTCCTGGTTATCCAAGCTTCACTTAAGATTTTTTACACTTTATATTATCATACTGAATCCACTTCCCATTTCCCGTGAAAATTTGATGCAGAAACAACATCTTTTTCAGACATGCGAAATCTCCACTGGACGACTCTTGGCTTCAGTTAGTGTGGCACCTAATTTGTATGCATTTGGATGAATCATTTTTTTTAATATCTGAAAATCGTTACTTGATCTACTTCAAACAGTTCTGGAAGCATAGTCTTCCAGTCTTGATTGAGTAAAGCCTCCAGTTCTTACCTTCAGACTTTTCGGCTGGCTGGGATGCCCCTTAAAAGTCGGCAGTTTTAACCATTCACAACAAGTTACTTAGCTAAAGCATAACCCCCATAAACTTCCACCAAAATATGCAGCCGTTTATTTTAAAATATAATAACGAAGTAAAATTTCCCTCAAATGCTCCGTTTTTGGTACCAAACTCTCCAAATTCAAAGTTTAAAAAAACTGTGTTGTTAACTTTTTAACAGATTTACACATACTGAATAATTGTCAAAATGTACCGCTTTGCAAAAATACTATAAGCGCAATTTAATGTAAAACGATGGGAATTAATGCATACACCCAATAAAATAAAACGTATGAATTTCCCATATACAATTATTTGAGCATTTCAAATACATCAGCTATTTTCAGTTGTGTGGTTTTTTTCTATTATCTTTTGTGAAATTACCTTTGTATTCTTATCTAAACAGAAATAGCTAAAATATTATATGCTGTTGTTCTTTCTTTTTTTATTATGAATTATTTCAACACGCAATTTAATATATTTGCTTATCACTGCCTTTGGAACGATTAATAAATCTAATAAACAAATACAATTTTTAATAAATACATTGGAAACGAATCACTGGAAAGTGTTTTTCGTATGTAAGTCGGCACGTAAGTTCACGCACGGCAATCTTTTTTGCAGAAATTCTAAGTTCGTTGGAGAAAGAGAAAAATTCGTTTTGTTTTTTTTTCTTTCGTACCACAAAATAAAAAGAAATCAATGTAACTGAAGTAAGAATTGCTGAAATAGATTTATGTGTGAACGTAAAAGCAAGTTCAAAAGAGAAAAATAAAAATTTCCACAATAAAAATTGCTATGTGTGAACCTAGACTTATTTTGTTTTATTTATCAATTAAAAAAGAAAAAAATATTTGTTTAAAACTTATAAAAAGAGAAAATATTTTTATGACTCAGTATATTTTGGATATTTTGACGCTTCGCTACGTTCAAGACAACCAATAAATAGAGAAAAAAAACAATTTTTAACGCGTTTGATTTGCCTTAACTCATACAATCGCTATGACACCACCACCACCACCATACTATGAAGATCCATATCGCTATCGCCATCATCATCAACATCACCATCATCGTCCAGGTATCGAGATTGATATTGTTCCCGGTTGGAACCGTCCATACTATCCTCCACCATCTCGCACTCAGGTTGTGGTCGTAACACCAGCAGCAACATATCCTGGTGCACCTTGTCAAAGTCAATCCAATCTATCCACCCTATCCCCGTTGGTAACTAATGATGTGAAGAAAACAATGAAGCGGAATATATTGAAATCTGTAAAATATGTGACATTAAATACGAATTAATTGTAACAAATTTGTTTACAAATAAACTAGAAAATAATGAAAGTAAATAAATGGAAAAGCACTGATTTAATTAAAAATACTTGTGGGTTCAACTAATAACACTGTGCTCGAAAATGAGACCTATTTTTTGCAACAGGATGGACACCAAAATTACTGACTTTTGAAATTTGACCGTAACTAGAATCTAGAATCTATCATTGGGTTGTAAAAAAAATATTGCGTGAAATATTAGTAAAATCGTTAACCCGTGCCTCATTAGACCTAAAGTTTTTATGTTGCGTTTATATGGGGAAAATACGAGTATGTTTGTTTTTTATTGTTTTTAGAAAAATTTATCTATTAAATACTTTGCTTTTTAACAAAGTGTTAAAAATCGTAATCTGAAAATAATTGTCCATTAAATAAGATGTAAAAAGAAAAAATTGATGAAAAAGTGTTAAAGTTACTCCGAATTCTCTAGACCATTAATGTGTTTTAGACCACTTGTGTAAGGAGTGTTTATATGAACCATAATTACTGAAAAATACGTTTTTCTTTCTCCAGGATAATTTAAACCCCTTTCCATGCTTGTTTAAAAAATTTTAATTTTTTTTTTTAACTGTATCAAAACTCCAATTTCTTTTAAAAATTTTGTTTAAAAAAACTTCCAAAAAGTTCAAATAAAACTACGTACATTTATAAATAGTACAACAGGAAATAAATTTCAAAAAGAATTAAAAATTTCAAAATTATACGACTAAGCCGTACCAGATATTTAAATTTTGCGTATTTGGGTAAAAAGGAGTTTTTTACAATTTTTAGTTATATAATAAATTTTATTTGAACTGATATTCAGGCATTATCACAGAAAATGTATTTTGAAGTTTTTAAGAAAATGGTCCGAGGATAACCTTTAAAATGTGATGGTCAAAGCGTAACATTTGAAATATCTGACAATTTTAGCGAAGACGTAACGAACATTTATTTACTTTTATTTAAATTTCAATAAAATTTTACAAAAATATAACCCAAAGATATTTGCAGTAAAAAATGCAAATTTAATCCTTAATTGAGCTTGGTGTCGGCATTTTTTAAATGCATCTATTCTGGAAATTTTCCAGCACATATTAATTTTTTTAAATATTCAACATAAAGTGAAACAAAAGTATATGCAAATGCTTTATTTTTGAGCACTTTTCATTTATTATTTATATCAAAATGGAAATAACCTAAGATTCAGAAATGTGTAACGATTTTGTTAACTGAACTCTAAATAATATAAAACTGAACTATAAATAATATACAAAATTAAAAATATATATATATTAGCAATATTTGTGATCATAGACTTTATTTAGAAAATCTAAAAATAACATAAAAAATAAGTGAAAGGTATTTTCCACATATTTGTTTTATTAAAAAAAAACTATTATCGTTTTAAAATCAAAATGCTTAATTATATTTTTCATGAATAATATATCTAAAAGAAATTTATTTCACTATATAATTTGTCTGTAATTTAAATATGGTCTCAATTTGGATATATTTTTTTCCTATGTTAATGAATTGTTATTTTAGGTTTGATTTATTTTAATGAAACCAAAAACTGATTTCAAAAATACTAGTTTTTGCATTTTTTTTAACTTGTAATTAATTATTCGAACATAATATATTTTATTCTTTATTCATTGGAATAATCGAAGAAAATTCAAATTTTATTCGGTCACCTGAACAAATAAAAAAATTTTGAAATTTTTTCCGATCAACTTCAGTGTCGAATAATAGAAAAATATAGTAGTTTTTGGAAATGGAATAAGTATATTCAACGTATTCGAGAAATATTTTAAAATTCCATTTTGGAAAAAGTCTGTAACTTGAGATATTTAAAGAAAATATTAATTTTATAAAGAGAAAAACAATATCATTACTTTTTTGTTTTATTTTTCGATAGTCAATATACATATCAGTTTGAATAATATACCATATAATTTTAGTACGAATTACGGAAATATTTACAATAAATAAATTGGGGAAAGTGGGCATATGAGGTAAAGAAGAAAATTTTGCTCTTTTCACATATTTTTAATTTTCTTTTTTTACAAAAAAGACGACTGATATGTGTTTGCCAATATTGCACTACATTTCTGAATTATATTTCTTCCATGAAAAGTCCGATCTTAGAACCAACGTATACTCTTACATTATATTATTAAGCGAAGAAAATTTCGATTTAAAAATTGCTGAAATAGTGGATGCTGCAAAAATGCACAGTTTATTATACCTATGAATTAGACTATTCCAAATACGAGAAATAACTGTCTATTTTCGTAGATCTTCTTTTACTATTTTTTATTAGCTTTATCATCTATTACCTGTTTTCATCACTTAGTAGAATTTTGATATTCTTGTTGTCTCGTTAATACAAAATTCATTTGAAAATGTTAAATAAACCCTCTATTTTTACCATGTTCCACTTTACCCCTACCTTTTCCATTTTGCCCAAAAATAATTAATTTGAAAAACTCTGAAAAAAAGTTCCAACCGATAAAAGAATCTTATTATTTTTATTTAAAGCTTTAGATAATAATTCATTCTATTAACAATTCTATTGCAAAGTCCAAAATACTATTGATTAGTATTTTCTTGCTCTTCGATTTCCATACTATGAAAACATGTGACATTATTTTACTGCTTACTCTTTTAATACAAAAAAAAAAAAAAAAAACAAACAAAATCACAACAAGATGTATTCTGGAAAAGCGAATTCCTCCACGGATTTTCATTAGCATATTGGCTTTAAATTGTGATAGTTTTGAATATTAAAAGTAAAGTTAGAACCATCCAAGTTCAAGCATTTTGAGTTTTTTAATACTTTTAACACTCAATTGTTTTAAATGATATTTTCAACAAATTTGTGGTGTAAAATATGTTGGAAAACTTCACGTTTATCTTCAGTATTTGTATCAAATTTCCAGCTAAAATATATATTTTTTATACATAGGTATTAGTCATTATTTGGAATAGAGGTAAGATCGGATTATTTATTCTTTATCTAACAGTTCATGTAAAAATTTATATCCCAGTTTGAGATATTACTATCGGTCAATATTTGACCAAGTTTTTGTATCATCCATAAGATCAGGGTTGGGGACAATGATTACATTCGGTAATCTATGGCATATACAATTACAATTAACCTGTAATTATAATTCAAAATTTTCAATTATTGCTTTGAAGCACCCTTACATTGCACATTGGGGAAATATAAAGGTTTTTTGCGGAAATAGATCTATAAATTCTAATCGGCTGGATAGATTTACATGAAATTTCACATGGACAATGCTTATTAGGTATAACAGAGGTGTCAAAAAAACCCTAACTTAAATCAAATAACTTTGGAAAAAAAGTTTAATTTATTTAATTTATTATTTTTATGTTTTTGAAGAAATTTCCTAGAATCTATAATGAAAATAATTTTTGTAAATCATTCGCTACTTCTTACCTTAATGTTTTTAATGAAAGGAATTGTGCAAAAGAAAATTGTGACTTAAATAATGTTTGAAAGAGAAAAATGTTATAAATGTTCCGAATGCAATCAATCTGAAAATAAAAAATCGAATGGAAGGTGAGCAATATGTGAGTATTTCTAAAAGTTGTCTTTGTAACAAGCCTTTTAGGTAACTACGGAAGCCATGCACATGCTTCGAGCCTTAAAATATGATTTATCAGAAATAATTTATTTCAGAACTAATATAACTTATAAATACTCTTTACACCCCCTAAAGATCGAACAATTTGCAACCACCATTGCCACCATTTTTATAAAAATTTACCTTAAAAAATATAACTTTTGTAGTTTTTTGCAATAGTAATTAATTATAATTATTAACATAATTTTATTTTCAAGAATTTCAATAACAAAAAACCAAAAATAAAAGTCAGCATTAATTTCCCTCCTTTTTTTCGTATTTATATTTTCTTGAGCTTTATTCACTTTTTTCCTTTTCTGTAAAATAACGAAAATTCGAGAGACGCCTTTTCTATCTTAAGCCATCAATATCCAGTTTTACTGTTATAGCTCTATTAACGATCGTGTCCTCCAGTAAGTAATAAAAATATATTTATGGTGTTATTTTGTAAAAAAGTTAAGTTTCAGTTTATTTGCTTTTTAATTTTTTTTTATATTTTACAGTGGATATAATTAGAATTATTTATAAGGTAGTAATAAATTTTTTGTGGTATATCTATTACCAACGAGGACGATTATCCCAGTGTTCTGAAGGTGGTTGAGATACCGGAACTACCATAACTACTTCACGAGGTGGTGGTGGACGTGACATTTGCTGTTCCACATACACAATTTCTGTTGGTCTTCGTTGTGGTGCAATAATTACTTCAGTAGTGACACGAGGTGGGGGTGGTGGACGAGCAAATGGACTCACAATATCCACTTCTATAATTGGACAATGTGGACCATGATGATGGTGGTGATGGTGATGAGGTTCATCCCAATGTGGTGCCATTTGATTTGATTTGTCTTTTAATTAACTGCAGCCAAAAATATACTGAATTTAAAAAATAATCAAATATTTTCCAACCGATTTCGCAAATAGTTTTTAATGCAGTAATGTCCGCAACTTAACTGTGACATTTCGCTAAAAATTATTTCAATTTAAATAAATAATTAATTGATTGTTTTTGCTTTATCATTGAAGTTGATATAACGTTAAAGCAAAGGGACTTAACGATACGTCATATGTACTTTATCTTGTCAAAGTTTTGTTTTCTATGTATTTAAATGGAATGGGCAAAAATAGATAATGACGTTATAAATTTATTAAAATACATATTTTAATTTACTGTTGCATTGTGAATCAAAAATGAAATAGAAAATGTGCACATGTGAGAGAAAACGTCGATATTCATTGTTGTAAAAATATAACCCAACATAGAAATGATAATAATTGTAGATAAATTTTGGTCGAACTTATTTTTATAAATATTTATGTAAATTAACGTCATAAAAATAATTTCTCGGGAATTTTATTTAATGGACAAAATTAAGGAAAAATTTTTAATTCATGGTTTGAGCCTTGAGAAATACGAAAGCAAAATAAAACAAGTTTGTTTAAAATTTTAACTCGATAATAACAATTAAATAACGGAATGTTCTGAATGCTATTTAATAATATTATGTTTTTTTTCGTATTTTTTTTTTTTGCATTTAAATACTAAATATTACAATGTAGTACCACAATCAGCTAAAATAAGAAAAATACCCTAAATATATATACGTAAAACATATAAAAATTATCATACATAACATATTTTTATGCAGATATCATAAATACATAATTATCTTTGCAAGCATAATTTTTTCTTAGAGACATATTTTTGCAAATACATACCTAAAAATTTAGTCTTACCATTAAAAATCTGTTATCTAATGATATATTATATTTGTTGAAAATTTTTTACTTTTTTTATTTTTATTTTGAAGTTTTTTCAAATGTTTATGTTTTTCATTTTGTTGGTAATGAATATTTCGAAATTTCGATATTATAATAATATTGTTATCAGCAATACAATATGATATTATAATCGGTACCTAATGTGATATTGTTTTCGCTATCATATCACTATTTGGTTTATTTTGTATTTTTTCTGTACCTACCATCAAAAAATAATAAGGGGTATTTGGGTTTGTCACTCCATATGTAATATATAAAGTATATATATTCTGGGGCCTCCTGAAAATCGAAGTCTATCTAAGGATGCCCGTCCGTCTGTCTGTTGAAAGCAGGATAGGGCTCGGGGCAGACATCCTACGGGAACGTAACTTGGCTCAAATATTTGTCTTATACAAGGTTTTTGGCATTGAAAATGAGCAAAATCGATGCATAAACCAAAACTTATGGGCCAAATAATAAAAAACAGGGTGCCCGTCGTAATTCCAGTTTACACTTTTCGGCCTATATATTTTGCAAAAACTCATGTACATCAACGAAATTTTGCACAAATAGTTCAAGGGACAATGTAATCTCGGAAGCAAAAAATGGGCGTGGTCCGCCCACTTTACTTTAAATTGCTGAGGGTGGGTATATAGATTCGGTCAAGCTCAGGCATGCATACATGGAAGGAAAGGAATATTGTCTATCCAAAAATTTGCCTCTTCTTTCGAAAATCTTTAAGTAAATCGATATGTTTCAAAAATTGGCATTTGTTTGGTAAAAAAAATTAGGAAATGTACATTTTTAAGTATTTTTATTTCACTTTTGTTTTTAAATAACTACATAACATATTTATGAATTTTTGTAAAATGTCAAATTCATCTAATATTAAATAACTTTATAATTTCATTTATTTTTCCTGGGTTTCCGAAATTCTAAATTTCCAAATTTCGTTAAATTTAAGCTTAAATATTTCGATAATGCACCTTTCAGTTAATGAAGAATATTTTTTAGTTTAAAAATCAAAATCTATCCAAAATTTTTTACAAAAAGCGCTTAAGTAGCTAAATAGAAAAAGTTTTACCCAAATTTTTCATACAAAATATAATATTTTATCTTAAAAAACGGTTAATGGAAAAAAATTTTGTAACTAAAAATCATTAAAAATGTTGAATCATGCTCAAAAAGTCTTTTTTTTTTTTGGTATTAAGCTTCTGGATAAATTCTGTTATTGTTTTGTTAATTTCGTCTTTTTAAGATTTTATGGAAAGCAGAAGGATCAAGCTTGTTATCGATATATATTTGTATATGTCTTGGTCAAATATTAAAAGAAAATTAAATATTAAAAGAAAATTAAAGAAATAAAAATTAAGGAAATGAAAACTTTCATTCAAGTTGTAATCCAATTTATTATAAATTTTTTCTACAAAGGCTATGCCACGATGTAATACGAGTATTTTAAGATTTTTTTTGTAAATATAACAAAATTTATTTTCTTTTAAACTGCGCAAAATTTTTAGAACTTATTCGATTTTATATGAAATGATTCACCTAAACCTTTTATAAGTTTTTATTTTAGACCCATGTACGTTTGATATAGTTTTGAAATTTTTAAATAATTATTTAAGTAATTAAACGATTTGAAATGAAAAAGCATTTAAAACTTGATATAGAAAAGCAAATTTAATTAAAAAGTTTAATAATTATTTCTTATCTGTAGTAAACCAAAAATATTTAAATAAAGTTTAAAATCTACGTTTATTTGTTTTCTTCATTCAATTATATCCAAAATTGACTTAAAATTTAGGCAGCTACGATATCTTCAGTGCACTATCATCAGTTTTTTTTAATAATGCAAAATTTAGAGGGTATTTAAATTTATTGCTTTTTCGCCTTATATATATATATATATATATATATATATATATATAGTTTTCATTAATTTAATTGTCAAAGGCGAAAAACCAATAAATTTGTAAAAATTTTAAATACCCTCTAAATTTTGCATTACTCAAAAAAAAAAAAAAATATATATATATATATATTTAATTAAATTTGCTTTTCTATATCAAGTTTTAAATTTAAAATATAATAAATTTTCCATTTTTACTTAATATGTGTAGTATGATAATTCAAAAATCATGTTGTGGATTTTTGGCGATTTGGAAGAAAATATATATTTTCAAAAAAATGTCAAGTTTTCATAACAAAAACTAAATAAAATTAAATTAATAAAAATTTTAAAGAAATATTTATTAACTTAACTATTTGCATTATTAAGAAGACAACTATGTAGAATTTCCAGAAATTGCTTAAAGCGAGTTGAAAAGTAACGGTAGAACAAGTTTTGCAACATTATATCACTTTAAGTAAGTTTCCGTTATCGTGACAGGGTCTTATATGGAAGCTATGGTTGTTTATGGACCAATCCT
Source organism: Protocalliphora azurea (assembly GCA_932274085.1). Taxonomy (NCBI): domain Eukaryota; kingdom Metazoa; phylum Arthropoda; class Insecta; order Diptera; family Calliphoridae; genus Protocalliphora; species Protocalliphora azurea. The sequence continues at coordinate 82,098,099 of OW026520.1, forward strand.
TCTGAAATTTGGCTGTAAAATTTTTACCCTAATAAGATTTATTTTTAGTAAATTATTGTATTGAAGCGATCATTTATAGAGTTATGAACGAAAGAGTAATTCGGGAGGGGTTCATGTATGAGAGGTGCGGTCAATTTTGAGCCGATCGTCGTGAAAGTTAGCAATATAATTTTTTCTTAGACAAAACTTATCAATGATGACCATTATTTAAATACGTACATATTTAAGATGTTTATGAGCATTTTTCCTATTTTGGGAAAAATTTTAATATGGGGTCTGAGCGAAATAATGATTAGAACTGCTTCAAAAAAAAAAAACAAAAAAAAAAGAAAAAACAATGATAGAAAAACTGAGTTTAATAAATTAGAATAAATAATATCAAATAAAAATCGTTTATTTAAAAACTGGTTCTAGAATCGTTTCCTTACACTAATTCTAAATCTAACAATTTCGAAAAAAACATTGATTAAAAGACCGTTCCGGATAATACTGCCAAAGAACTAGTTTTGAAAGCTTCCCACAAAAATCATTGGACATAAACTGCAAAGATTGCAAGCTTGCTTGCATTCTGGAACTAGTTATTGAAATAAATAAATAATAAAATAATATCTTTGTTTCCTGAGTATATTAAAATAATTTAATATTTTAATATTACTTAAATACTTCAGTTTTAAGGTTTTTTTTTTAATTTGTCTGCTACTGAGAAATTTGCAAATTATTAATTAATAAGCCCTTAATATGAAATATATCGGTTAGAAACACTTCAGAAATTCATAATTTAAAACTTTTAAGTTTTATAGTTTAGAATCAATGAAAATGTAAGGTATTTAGTTTTGATTCTACTAGATGTGGGAAGGACGAAAACTTCGGTGCTAGATACTTCTAGGAATATGAAAACTCTGCAAATTACTTTGCCTTAGGTGTTCTAGGAACTCCTGGTGGACCGAATGAAAATAAGCTAGTATGATACCCAAACAAATATGCAAAATGACGAGCCAGAAGAAAGAAGATAAAGTTACAGTGCAGAGCCTAATAATCTCAGTACCGGCAGGCAGAGGTAGTGGGAAAATAGGACCTCAGTTGTTATCAAGCGTCTGTAAGGAAACAATCTTGGAGGCGGGCAACTTGGCTTTCGTTGTTGATGAAGTCTCAAGACGAACAGAAAAAGATGAATCGGATCCAAGGGTGAGCATTTCGCATTTCGGGAAAAATTCTGATGGCTTCAAGCTCATCAGGGAGATGATGTTTCTACAATTAGAATCTGACACCTGGCAAACTTGCCTTTGTGAAAAAAGACGACGTCCCATCACTAACATCTTCTTCATCATAGATTGAGGCAGCAAACATTTTAAAAATCATTGGCAACAAAACAGAGGTCTAGACGTGGAAAAATGGGAAGGCATTTTTCTCCAACATGACCATTTTCTTCAAAATCCTCCAAATTTTCCCAATTACTATTTAAAGATGCAAAGTTTATATATATCTAGATATATATTATATATATATATATACACTTTGCATCTTTAAATAGTAATTGGGAAAATTTGGAGGATTTGTTTCGCTGTTTTGATATATATATATATATATATATATATATATATATATATATATATATATATATATATATATATATATATATATATATATATATATGTATATATATATAATGTATATATATCAAATATAATGGTGCGTTAATCGTTTGATACTTTTGTTAAAACAAGTGAGTGAGAAGTGATTGAAGGCATATTTGTATCGTTTGAGTCATATCTGTAAAATGCTAATTTAAATATAATGAGCGTTTTGAAAATTCAAGTTTATTGGATCTTTACTAGGACGAAAAATGGAACTTGGTGATTTTTTATAATAGTGCTTTCTTAATGTTCTCAGTAAATGAACTCACCGGCATAGAAGTTAGCTAACATGATCCCAAGTGAGAAGAATCAAGGAAAGCGGTGCTTAATGGTCAGTTTTTTTCCACTAATAGTATCAAAGAAGGAAGTCCAATTGTACCGTTTTGTATATTTTTTTAGGCAGAATTAAAAAAAACGGACTTACTTTAACTTTCTCTATTTAGTATACTATGAACTTAGAAAAATTAAGTCAAACTTACGCGGCCCTAAATGAAGGAGAACAAATATAAAAGAACGTTTTGGTACTTTTTCTTTCTTCTAATGGTACTTTTTGAATTTTCTGTAATATTGAACCTATAAGCACGAAATTAATGATATATGGTCCTAATTGAATATTCTATTACGTTAATATTCTATAATATTATACCTAGAAACATGAACTTAAATATACGACGTCATAATTAAGTGACAACTTTTTGGTTTTTCTACTGGTACTTTTTGATTTCCTTGTAATAATTAACTTAAAAACATGGAATTAAACATAAATGGTCTTGAGTGGGTAAGAATTAAAAATGAAGGGCTTTGTAGTATTTTTCGTTCTCAACAAGAGGAGGAATTTATTCATAAATTGAAAAGACGTTCTTAAATATTCATTTGTATTTTTGAAAAATGAATCACAACAGAATTTAAGCTTTTGATCTACGTTTGAACACCGTTTGAAAATCATATTTGATATCAAATATAATCATGTTTCAAACTTTTGACTCCGTATTTATTATATAAAAATTGTAGTAGGTTGTTCTCGATTTGTAATATCTCAAGGGAGGCGAGAAGGTATTGCTTGTGAGAAACCCTTTTCTTGAGGTTTGACCACATGATTGAATATATTAATAACCTTCACCTTAAACTGTTGTTAGACTCACTTTCTGAGTATATTTTATGAAGTTTGTAATGTAATGCTGAAGTAATATTTTAATTTAATTCATCACAGATATTTTTATGTAAGTTTAAATCTGTAGCTCAAACTGCATATATATATACAATCTGTAAAAAATCTTGTAATATTTATGTGAATGAATTTGAAATTTTTTTTTGTTCTAAAAAGTTCTTTATCTTTTTTGTTAAAAACATTGCTGATTCATATAAGTATTGTATGTTAAAATGTATTTCGCAACTTAACATAAAATATATCCATACTTGTTTCTTGGACAAGTCAATGACTCAGAAAAATATTATAATTACTATACCCATCATCAAAAATTATGGTGGTTTGTTATTCGGTCTGTAACATATCGAAATAATCATCTAACACCTCATAAGGGACGATCTAACGATGTTCGTCCGTTTGTCTGTTGATAGCAGAATAGGGCTCGGGGCTGACATCCTAGGGGAACGAAATTTGGCTCAAATATTTGCTTTATATAAGGTTTCTTTGTAATTGAAAATGAGTAAAATCGGTTCATAAATAAAAAAGTTATGGATAAAATACTAAAAAAACAGGGTGTCCGTCATAACAGCAGTTTATAATTTTCGGGCGATATCTTTTACAAAAAAGCGTGTACATGTATATTTTCCCCAAATAGTTCAAGGACTAATGTATTCGCGGTAACCAAAAAATGGATGTGGTACGTCCAATAGACCGCCTACCTCCTATATAAGATGAAACATCAACGAAATATTATACAAATAGTTGAAAGACCTATGTAAACTCGAAAATCAAATATATATCAAATAAATAAATATAAATATATCAAAGGTAAAATTTTTAAAAGTTGCAGATGGTGGGTATACAGATTCGGCCAAGCAGAATAAAACATTCTCACTTGTTTTTTTATCTTAAACTATTAAAACTAATAACTTAAAAGCGTTTTTGTTCCTACACTGTACAAATTAATTGCACAACATTTTTGGAATATTAAGGTTTTTTTTAAATTTTATGTCTCAATTATTGAAAAAAAAAAAATATTAAAAACAAATTCGTTCTAGACTGCACTATTATACAGTGAAAAATTACTCAAGAAATGACGTAGTGTACGTAGGCGTTTTTGAGGACATCATAAATCAGTATTAAAAATTTGCAGTATACACCCAAAATTTCGATTTATTTGCAAAAAACTTTTTTCGGGTAGGTTCTTGCATGAACGTTATGGAATATTTTTCCTTTTTAAACTTTTCTGGAAAGTAGAAGAAACAGGTTTTCCAACTGTATGCATTTGTTATATTTTGGTCCAATATTAAAACCTAATTTTTAAATAACATTTAGAAAAATAAAGCTTTTCAATAATTTTTCGAGTTTAACTGCCATGTACTATAATTTTTTCTATAAAAGCCTATGCATCTAATGCAATAATTTTTACAGGCACTTTTATTGTAAATACAACTTTTTTTATTTTCAAATTAGACAAAAACTGTAGAACTTATTCGATTTTATTTGCAACAGCTTATTAAATTTTCCATATATTTTTAATTTTTTTCTCACAAAGTAAAAAACAAGTACAAAATATAGAAATATTTATCTTAAAATATATGAAGAATTTTTAATAAAGTTTAAAAAATGTTTAATAACCCTTTTAGTTTTTATGCGATTTTTACAACTTTTCAGAAAAATATGTGGTCTTCAAGAAAAAAAATTTATATCGAAGTCAAAATTTCGAAAAATAAAATGGTTAGAAAATAAAAAAATGGTGAATAGACCATTACTTAATTTGAGCAAATATAAAATTTTGTAATATAATTAAAAAGCTACATTCTTCTGTTTCCTAAACCAATTAAAAAATCTTAAACTGACTTAAAATTTCTCAAAATATGAATTCCATAGTGCAAGAACTACCGTAAAAACGTTATTCATGCAATGCCTCGAAATTTAGGAGATATATCGAAATTTTTTGTGATGTGCACTACAAGTTCTACAGCCCACATTAGTTCGTTTTCCGAGTGCAAATAAAAAGTTTCATTTTGTAACAGCTTGTTATTAAATTTGTTTTCAATACATAATATTAGTATTAAGAGATCTAAAGCATTAATTTAAGTTGTCAAAATTATTAGTCGATTTACTTTTATTCCCACTCATTTGATGTAAATATTTGAGTAGAGAGAAGCGGTGTAAAGATATATTTCGAAGTTATAAAACTTATTTGATTTAAATATATATTTGCTTATTGTGACTGTATTTAAACTAAGGAGATTATTTTCTGTAATATCAAAATTGTACATTTAATGCAATTATAACTTATTAATTTTCATTCAATTTATACAATAATTAATTTAAGTGCATATAAGTAGTTCGATTGTATTTATTCAAGAAAATGTACATTAAGTGGTCAATATAAAGTAGACAATACCTGCTACAAATGATAAGATAACGGCTTTTGCATAAATAATTTTTATGTATTTATATATTTATTTAATTTGATCCACTATAAATTATTTTATATTTTAGATATTTAAACAAATTTTGTTTAATAATTTACCAACAGTTATAATTAGCATATGACAGCTGAAAGTAACTTCAATAATAATGGAATATAAAATGGAATTGTATACAGAGTGCACTCATCGCGGACCCAGCCTAATTTCAATTCTGCTGCCTTGGAAACAACGTAGACCTTGTCGTTATTGTAGACGTTGCATGAAAAATCCCATTGTTACCGTAGTAGCTCTTCTACCACTGCCGCAACGAGTCTGCCAGACTATAGTATATGATCGTCCACCACCAAGTTATCAAGCTGGAACAACTATCACAGTAAAATAAACAAGGACGAAATATTTTGGTGTCATTGGCAGTGTTTCATATATCATAAAAATATTAAATATCACAGCCACATAATTTTATGTTGCATTGTAGAAACTTATTTTCAGATTTTATAAAACATATGGAATAGTTAATAAAAATATGTATTGGCAATTAAAAAGTTTTACCACTACACATACATAGGTTACAGATTTTTAAGTTGACATTTAAGTTGACATTTATTGATGAATATCCACAGTGCTGGTTCAGTTATAGAAACACATCCTTCAGCCTTAAAGTTAGCTTTTAAAAATAGAATAGAATAAACAAGTGAGGAAATACAGTCGTTCAAGTCCAACTGTATGATATCCTACACCATAGATTTTTGTCATATAAAGGACATATGTCTAAATGTGCACCGATACTTATAAAAATTCAATTATAGATCGATCTTCATGAAATTCTGTAAATGTATTTATACTATATAAGTATAACTATATAAGTATAACAAATTTCATTAAATTATTTCTGTTTCTAGAGCATTTATGAGTATCAAAACTTTATTCCAAGGGGACATTTGTATGGGGGATACGTTAAATAATGTACCAATCATACCCTAATTCAATAAGCTTCATCTTTGTTCCAAAAAAAAAAAAATATATATGTATCAAATTTTGTAATATAATCTTTAAAACTGCGACTTTTACATGGACAGTCTGCCAGCAAGCCGACTAAACGGACGGACGGACGAACAGACATCATTAAATCGACTCAAAAAGTGATTCTGTGTCGAACAATATGATTTAAGGTGGAGGTCCGACCGCTTTCTCTTTTCATAATACGAAAATAAAAGTACATAAATCTAATTTAAAAAAAGTTTTAAAAAAGTGGTTTAAGAAAACAAGGACTTGTACGATGGAACTTTTTGGAAGGTGGTTTGATCTATACATAAATTCAATGAATAACATATGTAGCCACCTTAATATTCACAAGTTATATTGAATAAAGTTTACAATCAAAATGACAATCTTAATTTTCCAAAGCGATCGATATTAAAAGAGAATAATGAAAGTCTTTGTAACATGCAAAAATAATTAAAATAAATTTTCATTCTAAGCCGTGTTGCCAACTTAATTTGTGTAATTAAAACAAATTGCTTGTAACAAAAACTAGTGCCGCTAGTTGGTGCTGAAGTTTTCACTTTATATAGTAATAATTCATATTTTTAGCTTTATTACGGAAGTAAAGCGTTGTATAGATTCGTGGGATTGTTATAAAAGAGATACTAGTAAATGAAAGTATACATGTACATGTACTTATATGTGTATTAGAATGTATCTACATAAGCTTAATTGTTTGCAAAGGTTCATGTTATTTTGCCGTAGTTAATTTATCGCATACATTCACATTGATATCCTTTCTAGGAAGTTTGCAAATAAGCAATCAGCAGGATGGTCAAGCAAAAAACGACGAACAAATAACAGTGTGATAAAATGCAAATTTAAAACATTACAAACTAAGTTTATGTTGTGTTGATAATTTTAAGTCTATCTGCTGAATAAAAATAATAATTGCAAAATTTTTACAAGTGGGACACAAATCTAGAGCTCTATTCACAAAGTGGAACAATCGGTACAACTTAATGAAATTTTTCTTACACTCTCACAATATCTCCTAACTTTAATGACATAATATTATAGTAAAGTTAGTGAATAGCAATTATTTACATACATGTGAATTTTTCAATATTCTTGTTAAGTATTTTCGGCCCAATTTCTAGTTGCTCAATTACGGTTCCTCCACACCGTATTGTAAACGAAAAAACAAGGTGTTTCCGACAATTTCTACATTTAACTTTTATTTTATTGCATTTGAATCGCGTGAATTACAATTTTGCATGTTGAATGTAGGACTTAATGTTTTACAACATACAGCGAACATTGAACGGCTATGAATAAGAAGTTTTTTCACAATTTCTATGGTATTAGAGTAGGGGTAGTGTAGTAGGCAGACAGTAAAATCATAAACAGTGGTCTAAAAATAGGTTACACCTTGATAAGTCGCTGTAGTTGTTCGTATTTAGTCTATATAAGTCATTTGTAAGACTACAATGAAAATTCCAATGGTGAATGGCTGCTCTACCAATTGTTTAAAAATCTTTTGTTTTTTTTTCTCTTGTTGGCCCTTCTTCTTTATTTTTCCATTTTTTGTTGTTGTTAGAGTGAAAATGTCTTTGTTTTTGGATTCAATATTTACTGATTCTTTTTCTAGTTTTGCTAGGGTTTTAAGGGATTATATTTGGTGACTTTATACTGAAAGTTGTATTTCAATACAACTATAGAGTCCTGAGTGCATACACAGGAGGATATAAAATACATAAAGTGCAAATATGTAGTGGCTGTTTGTATTTTTAGAATAAATTCCATTTTTTTTTTTTTTTTTTTTTTTTGTATTTTCACACTTTTAATTATTCTTCTGGTAATTTTCATTTCAATTGTGAACTACAAAACAAACTTTTATTAATGTTCTTTACCAGTTAGGGTATCCAATAGATTAACCGTCATTTATTTCGAATAACTATTTGAATAATTTAGAATAATAATAAACTGAATAATTTGTGTCGAATAACCGATTAACCGAAATTTAGGTTTTTGGAATTATATATATATATATATATATATATATATATATATGTATATATATATATATATATATATATTAAAGATACATTTATGTCAATTAAATGTTTCTTAAAATGTCTGTTATATCCAAGGAAACATAATTAAGTGATTTTTCATTTTTCATAGTATCAATAAGTGTACGTTTTCTTGTGCTTAAGAAGTAATAATTTTAATCCTAAGATTAAACTAGATTCGAATGCAAAAGAAGATAAATTTAAATGCATATAATTGTCACTAAAAAGGACTGTTTTAAGCAAATGATAAACAATTTTTTTTTTTATTAAAAAATATGCCAGTTTATATAGAATTTAAAACTGATTTTCTTTCTTCGAGAAAAAAGAATTTGGATGTTCTTTACAATAGTGCTGCGCAAGTACCGTAAATTAGCTACTCTCTACTTTCAGAGTTTAATTTTTTAAAGATATCGTACTAAAAATATAACGGCTAAAATACAATGATCCGAATTTGCACCACTTTTGGATCATAAGTTCAGGATCTTATTGACTTCTTTGGATGTTATTTTTTTTTTGTGCTGAGATATAATATTTAATAAAATGCGACATGAAAAGATGAAGAGTAACATTAAAAATTCTGATTTATTAAATGAAGCCAAAATATTCTAATATGTCAAAAAAAATCAATTTTTTCTTACAAATTGGTGAAAGAATTGATAAAATGAAAATAGATAAGAAATTTATATCAAATACGAAAATTAGTGTTATTTATATGTTTTAAATATATTATTAAGACTATTCGGTTAATCGAATAATTTGTAATCAATCGATTATTAACCCTCTCAGTGCCAAATTCAAATGGCTGGGCCAAAAAGTGCAATATTTTTAGTTTTTATTCTTTTTGGCTCTTGGAATGACAATCTGTATTCCATTTTATGATATGATATGTGCAAATGTTTTTTTTTTTTGGGTTCAATCGAAAACCATCAAAATGTCCTAAACTCGAAATTTTTAAACTTTTTTTTTTGTTTTGAATCTAAATGTTATAATAAATTGTATTCTACACCTACAATTTTGTGTTTATTAAAACATACTCACTTTTATCGTACATTTTTTATATTTTTAGTAAAATTAAAACATACATTTCTGACCCAATAACAAACATTTTTTAAAGGCAATATTTTAAGAAAAATTAAAAAAAATATATTTCAAAATTACTAATTAGACCTCCAAAAATAATAATCTAAAAAAATCTAAAACAAAAACCGACTTAGGTATTGACAAATTACAAAAAAGTGAGTGTTGCCATATGGCAAGAAATTCGCGAAAGGGTTAACCGTCCAACTTTTAACATCGAATAATTATTTGTCGAATTAACCGATTAATATGAAAACCCGAATAATTGGAAACCCTGACACCAGTTGGTTTCTAATATAGAGGTTTCTTTGTGTTTGCTCTCTGCATTTCTGTCTACCATATCGTCTGTCTGTCTGTCCATCTGCAGTGTTTGTAAGATGGCTGGTTGCCTGACTGGCTGTGAAAAGATTCTTGGTCTGTGGTTTCTCTTTATTATTTTAATAATTTTTTGTAATAAATTTCTTTATGTACGAAACAGCTGTAGGCTCTTTATTTAAGTATTCTTAAAACATATGTATCATTGGTAAAATATTCTTTACAAGTTTTACTTATATATATATATATATATATATAAATATATACATATATACGTATATATATATATATATATATATATATATATATATATATACATTTAAAAATATTTCTTTGCACCCAGTTCGATGTAAATAACTCTAAAAAGTTTATCAAAATACTGTAAAAAATATTTCCGTACAAAAAAATACTAAATCAATAACACTTCCTACTTATAAAATCCAAATTTGGTTGACGACATGAAATTCTCTGTTTAATCCATTGTTGCTGGAACACGAAACTTAAAAAACCTCGCCAATGCCCAAAATCCGATGAAAGAGAATGGGTATTTTCTATTTCAGTTTTATAAATAAAATTGGAAATCGATAATGCAATGTATGTTTAGTTTCCAAAAATGTATATGAAAAAGAATTCGAAGGTGAAATGAGTTATATATAAAATAAATCAGTTAATTAAAAGGAGTAAGTGTACAAATACCCTATATAAAATTTTATTTTTAAATTCTAAAAAAAAAACATAAATTACACAAGTCAACAAATGTATCGATAATAATTTTACGTTTTTCTTGTTCCTTATGTCATATATAGTGTAGTATATAAAAAAATTCCATTACCTCACAATTTTGTAAAATAACTATGTTTTATTTTGACATTTCATCTTCAATAAATTCAATGATGAACAGGCTTGCCAGGAGGTGAGAAAAGTTTAACTTAAAAAAGTTCAAAAAGACTAAATAAATAAAAAATAACGCCAGAAAAAAGCCAACATTTCCTTTTTATTTTTAAAACTTATTTTTTCTCGTTTTCATTATTTTTTTAATTTTTTTAAGATATTCATCAAAATTAGTTATTATTGATTTGTAGAATAAAGAGCCATAATCGAAAATTTTTATTAAGTTTAAATAATTTCGATTTTTTTAATTCGTTATTGAAATGCTATTATTTTAGTCTTCTTAAGGCAATTTTAAGAATAAAAAAGACTTGAAAAAAGCTAGAAGCTAAAACTAAAATTTTAAGGCTAAAAGGAAAATAAAAAGGTTAGATTTAGCCTTAAAAAAAGCTAAACTAGCAACACTGATGAAGACAGATATCGTGGAAAATTTAACATAGATATAATGGAAACTATCACCAACAAAGAAAAGGATGTAAAAATAATATTATTTTTTAGTTTTTTAATCAAGGCGACTCACTCAAAAAAGTGCTTTTATTACCGTCCTGGTATGTTTTATGATGATTTCTAAAATATGTCAGATTTACTGATGATCGTTCGCATCATAATAAAATGTGGCATCATTTAAAAGATATTTGGAAGCCGCGTCCATTAATATTTATAAGTATAAAACATTTATCGCATATTTTTCAGGCTCTATATTATCTTGGATACCTTAATATCCCTCAATATTAATGGAACATAATTGTATCTAATTTTCAGTGGTTGATGTTTCCGTATGAAATTTACGAATTAATTTTTTTCTTGAGTGATGTATAATTTTGAAAAGAAAATAGTGCTAAAAGTTGGTATGCATGAACCATGCCAACATCTGAGAAATATTTTGTTATTTAACTTCGGACATATTTATTTCTCTGTCTTAAATACGGCATTGTCTTATGGTACATACCACAAAAATCTTTCACGGCCTAGCAAAAAAAGAACGCCAGTAAATTCCTGAACTTATGATCCAGAAGTAGTGCGAATTCGGATCATTTCCGACGAATTTTACATAGGCTTATGATTGACCGATGTTCTTTTTTTTTGTTTTGATAGGAAGTCATGTTTATTTTTTTGTATACATGTATGTTTAAAAGAGATACATATACATACAGTATATCTATATAAATAAATAAAAAATAGAACTTAATAAATAAAATATTTATACATTATTGGTAATTTGTAATTTTTCATGTGTGCCATCGACATTAAATTGAACCAAAACCTCAAGAACTGTAAGGCCGACAAGTTCTTTTTATTCTTCCCTAGTCCCGGCACTACATTTGATGTAGACTTTTGATACCTTTTAGCGAATCAAACTTTTCATCCAACTCTTGAAGTATGAGCAATAAATCAGAATGTGGATTTTTTTCGTTGTGATTTCTTTTTAGAATTCATTTTAAAACTCTAAAATTAAAATTATATCTGTTTTTTTAGATAATAAGTGGAATCAAAACAGCTCCCACTTTGCAGGAAATAAACTGAAATTTTATCGCATTTTTTAAAAAGAAAACATCTTCATAGGCCTGTGTGTCTATGCAATTCCAATGTCAACAGAAACAATAGGGACCTTAAAAAACTTTTTAAATTTAAAAATTTATTTCCCTTAATAAATTTGAAAAAATATTTGTAATAGTTATATATGTAGTATTATTGATACAAGATATATTACTTGGTGATTTAGTTTAGTAGGTAAAACCATTCACAAAAAATGGCGCTATTTTACCTCTTTTAATTTTCTTCGCACCTTCAGTTATAGGCGATAAAATTAAATGATTTTTGTCAAACTTATTGAAAATTTGTTGACTGATATGCCGAGACATCTTTACACAGCGCTTCAATTGTTTCAAAAAGTTTTCAAATTGATACGCAGATATATTCATTATATTGTCGTATTGACAAAAAAAATCTGCAACATGGAGCATATTATGAACCATTTGATCTGCATTTTTGTGCGTTACTTTCCAATTAAATATTTTTGTACCGGAAAATATCCTATAGCCTACAAAAACCAAACATAAATGTGCATAGAAGTCAGGACTAACATCTGCCGGAATTCTAACGACTTCCATTTTAACATATATTCTAATGTTCGGGGTTTTCACGCAAATTCCATAACAATGTATGAGACAAACACTATAAAGTCTTGCTTTACTGGAAGCTGCCAATGCCTGAATGGTCTTTTTTTTAATAAAAGGAAAAGTATCTTTTTCGTTACCCCCAGATTAAGTATATAAATGGGGTCTATTGAAAATTAGCTCACCGTTCCAATTCTCAATGACCCCAGTTCTGCATGATTAAAGTTTTATGATATTGCGTATCATGTGTAATTTTTGAAATCGTTATCCGTCTTTTCGTTCCTACAGTAGAAGAGAAAACACTGCGATGCTTTATTCGTGACCCTTTTTGGCAACATTTGTGACATCCATTGATGACATTGTGGCCTTTCGTACCGCAAACAAAAGCCTTGCTATAGAGTCGCAAATAAATGCCCGTATTTGGTCCATAAAGCTCTTATTTGAAACCTTCATTTCCTCCTCTAGGTCGTGAAGAATTATGTTGATAATCATCGGCTTACTAACTCCAAAATAAGTTCCCATCAAAAAGACTTCCATTTCGAAACATTCATAATTTTGCTCAGAATTGCCCACAAACCCATACCAGAGCTTTTATACGAAGAAAGACCATCTCCACCAATAAAAATGGTGAATAGTTTCGTCAACATTTGTTTCCTGAGGTGAATTTATCAATCTCCATTTGATGAGATCCCAATGAATCTGTTGCACTTAATACCAGAAGTGTTCTAGGTCAAAATTTTAGCCAAACGCATTTGTTACTTTTAAACATTTTTTATATAGCTCCTTTTACTACTCATATTTTTATTAAAACAGAAACTTATCCGCATTCAAATTATGTTGCAATAAACATTTTAATTAATTGTTTTTTTTTCACTTTTTTAATTTTTTTATCAAGTACTTTACTTTTATATTGTCAGAAAAAGAAATTTTGTGTAAATTTGTTATTATTTATTTATGTGTATCAATTTGTTTCTAAGAAAATAATAAAGGTAAGTAAAAAAGGTTTTATAATATCAATTCTCACGTTTACTTTAGAAAGCAGACTTCATGCGGAGTACAACGTAATACATACATATGTATGTACATAAATAAAGAAGCTCAATATTAGCGGCCTTTATGGAAGTGGAGAAAGAGTTTCCACATATTCAGATAAGATTAGAAATATCAACTAAAAGCTCAAGAACAATGTTTCAATAATATTTACTATTATTGAAACATTGTGCGCAAATACAGGTCACAAATTTAAAAATATCATAAACAAATTTGTCACAATTCAGTATTTTGGTATAAAGTCGAAGGCTGTTGAAATTTATTACGGTTAGTCCATTACTTCACATAGACCCCAAAGAAATATCCACCCCGAATAGGATTTCAATGATATGAAAGACTTGAAACATGTCAATATTTTTATATTATTCAGCACAAATTTGTCTTATATGAGCAAAAATCTAAGTACCAAATTTTATGAATCATCTTTCCATAGTTGACCGTAGTTCCCACATAAGAACCTTTTCCGAAAATAGTTTTTTTCTTTTTTTTTCAACAAGGTAAGAATTTGAGTAAACAGAAACCGTTTCTCAATGTTTTGCAACAGTAAACTTCATTTCAATCGCATTTAAATAACATCTTTGGATGCTGTTTAAATAACTGAAGATGAATAAAACATACGCTATTTGATACTTTGGAAGTAATGAAAAAGTATTTTCTCAAAAATGACTTTTATTTTTTTTTTTTTTTTTTTTTTTTTTTTTTGGAGACATTATTACATTATGTCAGTATTCAATCATAGATTAAGCAATTGATTTATAACCCTGCTTTGACTCTGCTAATGCAACGATTCAATGATTCCTATTTGGGCCTCAGTTGTTCAACTAATGACATAAATGATAATTATATTTTTAAATTCGGAATGCCAGGAAGTCAAAAAAAAAATTTTCCCACGCTCCCAGGAAATCAAAAAGTCCGGGAAATTTCGATCCCCACTAGTGAGTGAAGTGTTAATAAAAAATATTGCCAAACAATAAATAATATCATATCATAATTATTTTTCAGACCAAAAATGTATTTTCAAAATTGTTTTATTTCTGTCTTGAAAAATATGTTAAAGAATATAGTTTAATAGAAACAAACCTCTCTTTACATTAAGTATAAGTTCTTACTTTTTAGAAAATGCAACCTGTAAATAAAAACAAAACCGAAATAATTTCTAATGAGTTTCATATATCTAAGCACTAAAAAAGTGCTGTGTTTTTGTACACGTATTTACAACCAAAAATTAAAACAAATTGATACAGAATTTTGTCTGTACTCATATTAAGACTTTGTAAAAAGTTTTTATAAAAATACTTGCATGATGTATTAACTCATGCGTAGCTGCCAAAAAATGTACTACTTGGAATAACAAATGAACATGTAGATAACACCAACACGCACCCACATACAAGTATAAATATTACACATATACATGTGCATTAATTCGAATGAATATTATAATGAAATTCGTAGAATAAATTGTATAAAAGGGCATACTTAAAAACCTTATTTCTTTGATCTAAACATATTTTAGGGCAATAACATTTATCATTTTCTTTATATTTTTTATATTTTCACTAAGAAAAGGTGAAACACTTTCCAACCATAACAAAAATAAGGCAAATATGAATACACTTTTAATACATGATGACTAAATTTATCTTATTTTTTCAAAAGTAATATAGTACAGAGTAACCAGACTTTTTGAAAATATACATACATATGTTATGTACATGTATATTTACTGTTTTTTTGGAATAGATAATATTTAGTACCCTCAGTCACTGGATCTAACTCTAATGAAAAATGGATTCATACTCCGATAAAAAAAAAACTATTGCATAGCTAGTCTGATAGTCTAACGATTGCAAACAATTTTAGGCAATTAAAAAATTCATAATGTAATGCCGGATACTATGATCTGATAATTATAATATAACATTATTTTAAAGTAAAAATATACATTTTTTGAGGCAGTTGCTCTAACATAACTTTTTCAAAAATACTATAGTTATTTACAAACTAAAATCAACAACTTTTAAAGTCTGGCTACATTGATATTCTAACGCATTTTATCAACTCATATACACAAATATGTACAGTGCTTGGAAAAATTTGTTCCTGCAGTTCTTAAAGTGTGATAAATTATGCATGTATGTGAATGTAAATGAATCATAATGCGAAACTCCTTCACTTAAATGTGCGCAATTTATGTGTTACATCGATTTTCGAAGGATCATTATGTCAAGCATAGAGAGTGAGTCACATAAGTGATATATCTCCAAATATGGACCAATTTTCGCAAATTCATCATATTTTGCTGTTCAATGTTCGAGCCAAAATGAATATTTTGTAAATGGTTAGCAAAGTTGTTCAAAATGTAGCCATAACAACGACACGAACCAAAATGCTTTGTTCCCATATAAAGATGTAACAAAAATAGAAGGAGTTGTATAGAAAATTGAAATGTGTTATGTATATTACTTTATGACTTAAAATGAATATATACGAAAATTTGAAAAAATAGGTAGAAGAACACGCTTATCTCCTGAAATTGAAAAATTAATTTTCTTTTAAAATACTGATCAAAACTTTACCAAAATTTGTAGTAGCCATTAGAAATATATTATTTCTGAGTCTGCTAATTTATATTTTGATCACAGTTAGGACACGCCTATCACTTATATATCTTGAAGTTAAAAAATGAAAAAAAACTCATTTACTGAAAAATTAATTGTTTTCTGTTAAAACTTTCCACGTTTGTAAAAACAAGATTTTTATTTTTATTAAGTTCATTTTAAAGTAAATGGTATATGCAATAAAATTACATTTCGTATATATTTTTTAATTAATATGTATTTAAATCAAAAAAAGTATACTACATCCGTCATTATTTTAAGAAAATGTTTTTGGTTTTTTTTTTTAATTTTCTCAAATTTTTCTGAAACTAAATGTGTAAAGACCATTAAAGCAATTATTGTGTGAGTATTAGGAAATAAGTTATATTTTACTCGAATAAAATTTCTTAATTTTATAGTAAAACTAAAAATACCCGAAGTTACCCTAGATTATTTATTATCAAAATTTTCAATAGCCACTGGAAATAAGTTTTTTTTATAGGTTAATCAATTATGGATTTAATAGGAGGAAGGACACATATGACCTCTCACAAACCCTGTCATCTAATACAGTCGAAGACAGTTATAACGAACTCGAAGGGGCAAACAAATTTAGTTCGTTATATCCGTAAAATACAAAAAAAATTGTATTTGTTAATAAAATTACGTATTTCATAACGATATTATTATTTGTAACTAAAGCCCATTTCTTTGCTTTAAAAATGTATTAATGATCTTTATATATCAAGAAGAATATTTTTTACATACATCAGGCATTTGGCAAATGGCAATAAAAAAAGAATAAAAATTATTTCTGTTAGGTTTTACATTTTTGAAACATTTTGAAATGAGCAATTTTATTT
Source organism: Protocalliphora azurea (assembly GCA_932274085.1). Lineage (NCBI taxonomy): Eukaryota > Metazoa > Arthropoda > Insecta > Diptera > Calliphoridae > Protocalliphora > Protocalliphora azurea. The sequence goes on from OW026520.1 coordinate 82,115,287, forward strand.
ATCTAAAACTAGGATTTGTGGAAGTTCATTACAAAAGTAGTTTTTTGTATGAAATATTATTCTTGGGACCATAAAAATGTGTTCATTATAAAAAGTACCCCAGTGGTGTACGTTTATATATATATATATATATATATATATATATATATATATGTGTGTGTGTGTGTGTGTAAGTGTCGATATTCCAGTAAAATGAAAGTTGAAATAATATTTGTTTGTTTAAGTTTCATTAATTTTAAAAATATTATTTCTTTGTTGGAACAAAAGCTTAATTTAATCAATTAAGTAATAAAAAATGCGTTACTTAAAGCAAAAGACGAAAACGAAAAAGTTAATAAAAATGGTTCTTATTTACTAGTGTTATCGGTTTTTAAGACAACTTGAAAAAAAGTGATTGAGTATTTAATACTAATCGGTACCGGGTGTAAAACAAGGGTTATATATATATAAAAATTTTGTAAGAAATGTAATGATTATATTCGAAAAATTTTAGGACCTGAATTAAGTAAACAATCTGTTGCTTTCATCAGTTGTTATTGCTTCAAAATATTGAACATTTTTTGTGTGTAACATCGAAATTTTGTACAGATAGTTCGAGAATCGTCTTAAACTCGGTTGCCAAAAATGGACGTGATCTGCCCACATCCCTTATAAGGTAAAATTTTAAATTAGGGTGGAACAAAGCGAAGTATTTTAACATTACTGATTCTTAAAATTTTGAATAAGAAACAAGAAGTAATAATTTTTTAATTAACTTCAATTTAACTTTTATCAAAAACTAGGTCATAATTCTTCTTTTATATATTAAAAACCAAGTAAGAAAGATATAGTCGGTCAAGCTCGACCATATGATATCCCACACCATACCCCACAAATACAAAATATTACGTTAATACTAACATTTGTATGAATTTATGCACTTTAGGGAGATTCCCGAAAGTGGGCTTATATGGGAGCTATGGTAAATTATGAAGCGATCCTCATAAAATGTGCCACGGTCATTTCTACTTATATACAACTTATTTATGTCGAATATAAACTTAATACTAAAATTCGTATGGGATTTTTTTTTTATTAATTTTTATTAAAATTAAATATTCGTTACAAAAAAATTTAGTGCCTCAGCGTCCATTGGACATTATTGAAGCCAATTGGCAAAAATTATACAAATTAAGAATATCTAGTATAATTAAAAATTTAATTAAAAAAATTAAAGTTAAAACAAATTTATATATATATAACAATGAGATTATTACAATAGAAGCATTTCTATATTCTCTAATAAATATTTCTTTATTTCTTTTTTGAAAATCGATATTCTTTCAATATTTTTCAAATTTTCTGGAATACTATTATATTACAAAAAATACCCAAGTGTTCAACCCTTTGCTTGGTAATCTCCAAACGGCTCTCGCAACTCTTAAGTTCAACGCATTTCTTGTATTAAATTATTTAAAGTTTTAAAAACATACAATAGAAGTTGCATTTTGTGCAAATCATAAACAGGGAGTATTGTAGTTAACACATCTTTATATAGAGATAATGTTGAAAAAGTTAACGGTAGATTAAAAATAGTTTTAAGTGCTTTGTTTTGTGCTCTCTGAAGTGATTTTAATTCATTAGTTCTGTTATACCCATAAACATGTTGAACTTATTCTTAAATTTGTAAATTAAACCAGTAGCATTCACGACCTTAGATTTTAAATGTTTAATGTGCATGTACCACGATAAATTACTTTTCATGTATATTCCCAGATATTTTGTCGAAATTGATTCATGTACTTCTTTTCCATCATCAAAGATGCTAAAATTTTGATTGTGAACGAGATATGGTCTAAATCTTATCATTTTGGTTTTATCAGCATTTAAACTCAATTTATTTATTCTAGAAAACTGTAATAATTTCTGCATCATATTCCATTTTGAATTTTTATAGAAGTTTCGTATTTATATGGATAGAAAACACTAATGTCATCATTACATGTGTCTCCAGGTAAACATGCAATTTGTAGCCTCAACGTGCTTGGAATTTGAAGAAAATATTCGTTAAACATGTTACTTTTTTGGTTGGCTGCAACAAGGTGTCCATTAGCATCACAAATTTTTATTTTTCCCTTTGGTTGCCTACCAAGATGTTCATTTAAAAATTTCCAACATTTTTTGGAGTCTTGTTGAATTTGATTTAAATTGTTATAATAATAGTTATTCATATTTTCTTTACACGCCTTCCTAATTACACGACTTCCGCTTCAATCTGTCATGAACATCACTTTTTCCTTGTCTTCGAATTTTAAGTAGTTTTTTCTGGTAATTTATAAGTTCCATTAAATTCTTATTCATCCAAGGTGTTAGTTAATTTTTTTACTAATTTGCGTTCACATTTTTCAGTATTACTATTTTCAGCTGCAAGTGCAATATACTGTATTAATTGGGACGTATCTTCACGTTAAAGTGATTTTCGAAAGAGGATTTAATATAGCAGCTATGGTCAATTATGGACCGATCTTCATGAAATTGGCACAAAGATTGACACTTATATAAAACTTCCTTATATCAAATTTCATTAAAATATTGCTTTATTTAAGGCATTTATGATCGTTAAACCCCCATTCCGGGAGGACATTTGTATGGAGGCTAAGTGGAATAATGGACCGATCATAACCAATTTCAATAGGCTTCGTCGTTGTGTCATGAATTTCATTGAATTATATATTCAAAATTACAACCTGTACATTGTGCACAAGGTTTACATGGACAGCCAGCCAGCCAACCGTCCAGCCAACCAACCGTCTAGCAAGCCAGACGGACATCGTCAGATCGACTCAAAAAGATATTCTGAGATCATTGGTATACTTTAAAGTGGGTGCTGGAGAATTTTTCTGTACGTTACAAACATCAGCATTAACGCATAATACTCCAACCACCTATGGTGGAGTGGGCTATAAGTATGGCAAATGAATGTTAATTGATTGTAAAAAGCTAATAGTATGAATTGCAGTCTTATTAGTACCAGCTCTTGAAAGAGATCAATGATTCTAATGAAATTAATAAAATATCAGGTAAAAGAATGTCTATGAATTTTTAAAGGACTCAATTTAGATTGTTAAGGCTATATAGTAAATAATTTTAAATAGCACAAGCACAAAAATATTCTTTTTTAAATTACTTATATCTTTTATATTGTCTTTTATTACTTTTTGTTTTTAGATTAATATTTAGTACTCATATTGATCATTATTGCGTTTACACACACCGCTGGCTCGCAATTATAATATTGCGATGTGAAAAGTTTGCTGTAAAAACGGTTAGTTAATATTTTGTTTGCAATTTAGTAACTCGCGAAAACTAATCGTGATTAGTGAAACTAATTGAAAGCACTGTTACCACTGTTGTTATTGTAGTATAAAATCGTCGAAATTCTACGGAAAAGTCGTCAGAATCGACATATTTTTGAAATCGTCAAAAAATCGGAAAAATTGAAATACATATCTTTTTGGCTATTTAAATTTTTATTAAAAAATAAATTTATAAACTTTGAAACTATTTGTTTATTAAATAAACTTCCAGCATTGTTTTATATTACACAAAATTTGAAAAATATGAGCAAATTAATATTAGCGACCCAGTTAAAATAAAAATATTTCCTTTTTAACGTTATTGAAGGTTTTCTGTATAGCTGGATTTTGGCCACACTCAGGGATTTTTTTCCTGTATTTATTCGTCGAGTAAACTTTTTTTAGAAATAACAAAATTTTATAATAAAAAATTAAAATTGCATAAGTCCTCTCAAGGATTTAATGAATATGGTCAAATTACATATCATTCAAAAGGTATTTTAAGTTTTAAACAGTATTAATATAATTTGTATTTAAATCTCTTATGTATTAATAAAGATATTCAGAAAAATATATCAAAACTTTAGAGATCCAACTCGTAAACTAAGAGCGACTGGCCTAAATTTTTTTACATTTCTATAATTACGATCAGAAGTACTTCTGAATCATTATATATACATATATATATATATATATATATATATATATATATTCAATTAAATTTTTTGCTACTTAACACATTCTTAAACTTTTTTATCTATGATAAAACTATTTCACTTACATACATATGTATATAAAATTTTAATTAAAAAATGATACAAAAATTTTGTGTCACCAATACTGGTTAAATTGCGAATTTCGAAGTAAAAGTTTAAACTTCTTGTAGTCCTTTTCTCTCTTTCTATCTACTATAATACAAAATCAGGTTTAAACAAGAAAATTTGACGTGTGTGAAAATTTCGTGAAATCATCATTTTTTGAACAAAATTCGTCAAATCGCACTTTGGAAATTTTATAATAAAAAATCGTCAAAATGCAGATATATCGGCAAATCTAGCAACAGTGATTGAAAATGATACGTATGGCGTTGCCACTTGCTACTACGTTCATAGAATTCTTTAAGGAATTAATTCTGTATAGAATTAATTCAATTCATATGAGGTACAAAGAATTTAAGTCTATAAATTAAATTATTATGCATGCTTTTAAAGAACGACTAGGATAATAAATTTAATTCGATTTTAAAAAATGATTTTAAGAGTTAAGCCTTTCGAACCTTTGTTTGAAAAAATGATATTTTGAGGAATATATAAATATTTAGGTCACCCTTTTATATGTTTTACATACCAATGGACGCGCCTTCAAAATACCTTTTAAATAATATTGCATTTTGTATGTGTTTCTTTGGGATAAAATACAAAGTTTCCTAAAATAAGGCCTTTTTTATAAACAGTTCAGCACTTCTTTGTGAGTGAGTCGCCTGAAGATACATAAATAAAAAATGTTCTATATTTAGCGATATCTTGTCGATCTTTGGAACCATTTTTTGTTCATTAATATTTGCGTTATGTTCTTTGACTTTAACGCCCCTCGTGGCCACAAAAATAACTATTCCAAAACAATTTTGTTAAAATTATGTGAGTAATATTGTTACATTTACAAAATGTATGAAATTTTCAGCACAATTTAAAGCAATATTTTCATTGGATTTGTCATTCCGTGTGTAACATGTCGAAAAAATCATCTAATACCCTATAATGGACCAAATACTACTATAGAAAACAGGGTATCCGCCGTAGCTTTAGCTCATTCTTTTCCGCCGATATCTCTACAAAAGCATGTACGACAACTAAATTTTGTACAAATAGTTCAAGGATCAATGTGAAATTTTATATCAGGGTAGCACAAAAAGTTACAGATGATGTGTATAATAAATATAACATTCTTAATTGCTATTTTTTATTCCTTCCTATGGCACAATGTACTGTGCGATAATGTTCTAAAATAAAAAGTAAGTTCCGAAAACTTCAGGGTATGTTTATGTGTGGCCAAGTACATATTTTGGTATTGTATAGTTATAAAAGCCTTCATAAAACGGGTATCTTTGCAATATTACACATTTTAGCCTAAATTTTTTGTTTTCATATTTTCTAAAAAACAAAAAAAAAAAAAAAAACAAGGCAGCAGTATGTCGCAGCAACAAATAGCAGCCAGTAGAAACATAAATAAAAATATATACCATATTTACAATAAATTATATTTTAAATGTAAGATTATAATGAAACTCGACATTATGGATTCACACACACACATAGATGTATAAAATATACATTAATATATACATGTACATTTATTTAAAAATTTATGTGTGTGTTTAAAAAAAATTTTTTTTGAAACATCCACTTAAAAGTGACAAATTGTGAAGGCATGAATTTAACTCTTACATAAGTAGATCTGTTTTTCTTTTAAGAAAATGTATGCGTGAGTGTATACATTCATTTGTGTGAACATTCCAAAACGTACTACTGGGAATAATTTTCAAACTATTTTTATTTTATTTTTTAATGGCAAATGTGCATTTATAAACAAATAATTTTTTTGTTTCGTTTGCTCCATACACATTTATTTACAGTATAAATAAATAAAAGTCGTTTTAAATATTACACCTATACAGCTTGACATACACCAAAACAAATACAATAGTCATACGAACATACCAGATTTATATAACTGTATTACACCTTAAAAGTAAACCAACATACATCCAAAGATGCTCTAAATTAGGGAAGACAATTTCATAGCAATGTTGGGCTGGCTAAGTTTATACGTATTCTTACCAGTGTAGCTATTTTAGAATATTTTCTGCTAGATTTGGCAGAAACTTTGGTTAAATTCTTTTAGCATAATCGGCGTACTAACAGCAGTTTTTCTAGCATATATATATATATATATATATATATATATATATATATATATATATATATATATATTTCTTTTTTTAAATTTTATTATTTGGTTTTTAAATTACAAAATAGACAATATATGTATAAAAATATTTACAAAAGTGTAGCATTCATCCACTAAAAATAGCCAGAGCATGCCCAACTCGTTTGATGAAAATAGAGACCACAATAAAAAGAATATATGAGTAATGGTTAGAACTTAAGACGCATTTCGGGAATTTTTTTTGAAAATATGTGCCAGCTGCTTCAATACCTAAAAAATTCCTTAAAATTTGTTTATTTGTAAAAAAACACAACAAAAGATATTGTATTCTAAGAAAAACTATTAAATTCAATTTGATTAATAACAAAATAATTTAATTTAGTTAATTTATAATAACTTTTATTATTGCAAAAATAAAGATTTATTCATATAAATAGTTAAAACAAAATTCTCTTTTTGCTAATGAAACTTCTGCACTTTAGTACAGAAGGTGTTCACTGGGATTCCAGTCTTACAAATCCCCGTCTAACTAATTTAGGATTGAAAGCATAGATTCATAAGTGTTGACCTTAAATCTGTTGGACAATTTATTTTTCATTAGTGATAATTTAGGAAAAAGGCGTTCCGCCGAGGCACTGCTATAAGCCAAAGTGAAAATATAAATTATGATGTAAGTATTCATCAAATCTATTTTTTAATTTTCCCAATCCGATCCAAAAAGATTCAACATTTGATGTCTTAAATAGTTGTTCATAAACTTTATCATTAACTTATGTTTTTCTTAACAGTTTCAGTTCATTTATAAATTTTTCAGGGCTTTTTTACACAACTATATTATGAAACAATCTCAAAATAATTAATTTCTTCATTGGAATTAATATATAATGGGTCGAGATATTTCAAACAACTTAATTTCTCGACATTTAGCACATATCTCAAAAATCGTGATTTAGTTCCATTTTAAAAAAGGAGCCAAAAAATTTTATTTGTTTCTTAACTTAAATAATTTTAAAATTATGTAAGTTAATTTTAAAAATATTTATTTACAGTGAAAAGTCATTTTTATTTAGCGCATTGTTGTATTTTACTAACACACTGAAAAATAAAACATTGCTGGATAACGACATTTTTCAAAATTTAGTTAAATTTTATGAGATTTTGGGTAAATCTCATTATAAAGTAAATTTTGATTTGGGAAATTTAATTAAAATCTTGTAAAAATATGTTGATTTTGATCGAAATACCATTTTTAGATGTTGTTCAAATGTAAACGGGTTATTAAGAGAAATTAAAATATATGATAAAGATATTGAATTAATATTAAAAATTCAATGGCAAAACTAACGTAATTGGGGCAGCAACATGAACACAACATCCTTTTGGATACAAGTTTATAATTTTAAAAATTCGCTGGATGAAAACCCATTCGAAAACTTGTCTAAATTTGTAATATCTTCATTAGTTTCAACCCTTCTCTAATGCTAAAGTGGAGCTTTTATTTAGCGTTATGGGTTTTGTTAAAAACAAATGGCGAAACAAGATGAGAACGAAAATTTTAAGTAGTAGTTTATATATTAAGAATGGGTAGAATTAAAAGATTCATGTTGCTATTCCTTTGATATTCCAAATAATTTTGCTCGAAAGTGAAATCATCCGAAAAATATGAGAAGCTCGTCACAAGTGAGGAAAATGAAGAAGTAACAAATATTTTAAGCTGTTTATAAATTTGGAATGTATTATGTTTATATTATTAATATGTATGTATATGTAATGTTATAATAAGTAAATTTTTATACTAGTTATTTTTCAAATATGTTAATTTTTTATTGAAAAATTACTTTGATTTGTTGCAAATTTTAAGTTATAGTATCTAGATACACAATAAAAGTTCAATAGATTAACGATTGAAAGTTAAAAAATTTAGCAACTAATACTACTTTCATATTAAAAAATCTAATTCCATGTTTTTTTTTTTTAATCTAAAAATAATATATGTAATTTAAAAATAAAAAAATAGGTGGTAAATAATTTCACCTTTCAAGCGATTACTGGTATTGAACTTAAGTTTTACATCTGATAGTGATAAATGGTGACGTACAAAATTTGCGCTTTACTTGCTGATCTTTTTTTGTGCACCATATTTATTCAATAATTATTAGGCGACTCTCTCCCTACAGGAGGCAAAATAGCGTTTTTGTTACCGCCCTTGGTATGTTTTATGACGTGCCCCAAAATATTACGGTTATATTGATGATCATTCGTGAGCTGGACCGTTTTTAAAAAAAAGTATTTTTATTTTAGTTTTTTCATTAAAAATAACAATCAATATTTTCAAAAAACCATGAAAAATAGGATATTTTGTACAATATAAAAATATTGAGGTCACTCTTGGATATGTTTTATATATCAATGGATACGTCTAATAAAAAGCATTTTAAAAACAGTCCAGCTCGCAAGCGGTCATTTTGGAAAAAAAATTTGGGAAACATCATAAAACAGACCAATGTTAATTTTCAGGGGGTAACAAAAACACTTTCTTGAGTGAGTCGCCTTAATATTTATGGATCTATTTAAACAACATTATAAATCTTACTAAACAAAATACCAAAAATCAAATTTGATTTGAAAAATGCTTGAAATGAAGTATGTTATATGAGAACATCACTAAATATTTTCTTATAATTATAGCTATCTATAAAAAGTTCAAAAATTTCATTTTCGAAAGGAGGGTCTTGCCAAAATAATATTTATTGTAAATCATGTAAAATAAAATGGAAAATATATTAACTCCATTTAATAAAACGATAGTGTAAAATATTGCTTGCAATATATGGTTATTTCAATAAGAATATTAAAATATATGTATATTTATATTTTCTTATGTTTCTTTTCTTTTGTAAAATATACGTATTTTGTATTAATAAAAGATGTACATATGTATGTATGTGTATTAATATTACATACAAGCTATATAAAGTGTACAATTCTCAATAAGTTTTAAATTCTATTTTGGCAAAAAAAAAAAAAATTAAAACGTGGGCAAAACTTTATCTTTAGCAGATTTTAGCATATTGTTTTTGGGAATTTAGCAAATAACATCGAAAATTTTCTAACAACATTAATTCTTTCATTTAGTCGTTGCTGAAAATGCAAAGAGAGCAAAATGCACTCTTTAATACTAATGTTTTAAGATAAAGTTAGACGAATGTGAATTATATTTTTGTATGGCAATATTGAAATTTAAGTGAAAGGAAAGCAAAAAGCATCATGTGTAACTTACGTTTTTCATTTACTAACCCAATTTTTCTCTGAGTGCTTTTTTCATGCTTACTAACACAACTACATCATTGACATCCCTATTCTAAAAAAAACACTAAATGGGTCTATTCTTTCATATATTCAAAGTTACCAGAAACAAACTTAATACGCACAGTAAAACTAAATTTACGTTACTAGAGAACCAGAAGTTAAAATCTTTTCTTTTTTCATCACTTGTTAAGTTGCACAAGAATAATTCATTCAACATTTAGCACAGTAACATTTTAAACGAACATATTTAAAATTATATTGTATCTTGATCACTTTAAAACTTTTAACAACATATTGAAGATTCTTAAAATATATTCCGCTTGTCGATTTGAGCTTTGGGATTTGAGAAAATATGGTCTAAAATCAAAACTTTCATATAAAATGGGTCGAATTCGGGAGGGTGTGTACCATGACCAATTGAGTTATTGGGCTTGTTTTTTTATCTTAAAGTCATGTCTGTGAAGTTACCTTTCATAAATATGCAAAATTATTATATGTTGTTAAAGAAAATTTTATTTTAGATGAAAAGGATTGTAGATACTTCTTCGGCTAAAAAAACACAAAAAGGCGTCTTTTTTGCAATTTTCAAATTCCAAATCGTTTATTTTTGGACTCAGTAAAGATATCGACTTCAGATTTTTTTTATTTAATAGATAATTTAGTTTTTTAACTAGTTAAGAAAAAAAACTAATAAAAATTATGATGCTTAAAAATTCAAACGCAAATAACTCGAAAACTATAAGTGATAAATAGGACATGTAAGCATGTCTTTTATAGGTCAGGGCCTACAACAATATATAAAAATATTTGAAATCGGATGGGAAACAAAAATTTGGCAAGCGATTAAAAATTTTATAAATTTTATTTTATATGTCAGAGGTACCTAACTTTGAGCTCTCTTAGCTCCGCCACTGAGGGGTTTGTTGTACTCCCTTCCAAACTTAACATTGTACACCCCCTGCTACGTCTATACCAAATTTCATGAAAATCCAACCAGCCGATCAGAAGTTACAGATTTATTTCCAAAAAATTTCGATTCTGCCCCACTGTGCACTGTTAGCATTCGATAATTTTAAATTTAATAAGAATATTTACATAATTTTAGACTCTTAAGTACAAATGCGATTGTTCTAAATAACGACTACCAAAAAAATAAAAAATCTTGTGAAAGGGATGGTGAATATCGTAAGGTATATTCAATTAACTGCGTAACATAGACGAACAGTAAAGTTAACTACAACGTATAAAATTAAATAAATAGAAAACGGTGCCAAATATTGCAACTATTAACGAAGAAAATACTTTTTCCACAAGAAAATCTAAACAAAAGTACACAAATATTTTTAAATTGAATATTGCCTAAATAGTTCCAGCGCGAAATATATCATAAGATTAATAAAATCTCCAAAAAGTTTTACAAAGTTGGTTCGAAAGTCGATTTTACGGACACTTAAATCGCGGATATCTTTTAACACTTTTTTCATTATGTGTGAAAATAAAAACATTTAAATGTGTAATTTTCAGTGCGTTTACGGGTAATTATTGTTTTATGTATTGTGAGGTTACTCTAAGATAACATGTAAGATTTCAATTCAATTTATTACTTCTATCTATATCTAATTATTTTATTCCCGCTATTAGTGGGTCCCTTAGGAATCGCAATAGCTGTCGCCCTCTTACAAGACCAATAACAATAAAATTTATCAATATTTTATAACATTATCCCACAATCAAATGTATTTATATTTAATTATCACTCCTAAAAATTATCAAATCTAAATTCTAGAAATAACAAATGTAATTTTGCTTTAAATTTTGTGGAAAAAAAAGAAAGTATTAATTAATGAAGTAATTAATATTTTTTTTTATGAAGTAATTAATAGTTTTTTTTATTTATTATTTTTTTTTTTTTTTTTTGTTTAGAACTCTTCAGATCTTCGGATTTCATGCAAATTTAATAGTTTGTTGGAAAATTATTTTAGGTTTGGATCTGGAATATTATTTATTCTTTCTCACAACAAATTTCTCTTGGCGATAGGGCGCCTAGAGTAAGATGAGCGACTGGCGTTGTATACCTTTTCATGATTTTTTTAAAATAATTACAATAATAGAGACATAACATTCAACTTTGGCGTACCAAAGTATATAGATATAGATATAGATATAGATATAGATATAGATATAGATATAGATATAGATATAGATATAGATATAGATATAGATATAGATATAGATATAGATATAGATATAGATATAGATATAGATATAGATATAGATATAGATATAGATATAGATATAGATATAGATATAGATATAGATATAGATATAGATATAGATATAGATATAGATATAGATATAGATATAGATATAGATATAGATATAGATATAGATATAGATATAGATATAGATATAGATATAGATATAGATATAGATATAGATATAGATATAGATATAGATATAGATATAGATATAGATATAGATATAGATATAGATATAGATATAGATATAGATATAGATATAGATATAGATATAGATATAGATATAGATATAGATATAGATATAGATATAGATATAGATATAGATATAGATATAGATATAGATATAGATATAGATATAGATATAGATATAGATATAGATATAGATATAGATATAGATATAGATATAGATATAGATATAGATATAGATATAGATATAGATATAGATATAGATATAGATATAGATATAGATATAGATATAGATATAGATATAGATATAGATATAGATATAGATATAGATATAGATATAGATATAGATATAGATATAGATATAGATATAGATATAGATATAGATATAGATATAGATATAGATATAGATATAGATATAGATATAGATATAGATATAGATATAGATATAGATATAGATATAGATATAGATATAGATATAGATATAGATATAGATATAGATATAGATATAGATATAGATATAGATATAGATATAGATATAGATATAGATATAGATATAGATATAGATATAGATATAGATATAGATATAGATATAGATATAGATATAGATATAGATATAGATATAGATATAGATATAGATATAGATATAGATATAGATATAGATATAGATATAGATATAGATATAGATATAGATATAGATATAGATATAGATATAGATATAGATATAGATATAGATATAGATATAGATATAGATATAGATATAGATATAGATATAGATATAGATATAGATATAGATATAGATATAGATATAGATATAGATATAGATATAGATATAGATATAGATATAGATATAGATATAGATATAGATATAGATATAGATATAGATATAGATATAGATATAGATATAGATATAGATATAGATATAGATATAGATATAGATATAGATATAGATATAGATATAGATATAGATATAGATATAGATATAGATATAGATATAGATATAGATATAGATATAGATATAGATATAGATATAGATATAGATATAGATATAGATATAGATATAGATATAGATATAGATATAGATATAGATATAGATATAGATATAGATATAGATATAGATATAGATATAGATATAGATATAGATATAGATATAGATATAGATATAGATATAGATATAGATATAGATATAGATATAGATATAGATATAGATATAGATATAGATATAGATATAGATATAGATATAGATATAGATATAGATATAGATATAGATATAGATATAGATATAGATATAGATATAGATATAGATATAGATATAGATATAGATATAGATATAGATATAGATATAGATATAGATATAGATATAGATATAGATATAGATATAGATATAGATATAGATATAGATATAGATATAGATATAGATATAGATATAGATATAGATATAGATATAGATATAGATATAGATATAGATATAGATATAGATATAGATATAGATATAGATATAGATAACGAAACATCTCTTAATTCAGCTTCGATTAAATTTATGATGGAAGATGTATTAGGTTTAGGAGTATACACGACACCCCCATATAGAAGTCAGTCCAATGGTCAGATTGCAAGGTTCCACTCAACTGAATATAATCATAGTATACATTCGGTTACAAAGAAGAAACCAGTTGATTTATTTTTGGATGGAATGTTACTTTTACACCTGTCGATGTAATAACATATTTACCAGATTTGATTATCTTTGTAACAAGAAACAAGAGTACAAAACTTTCTGAAAGATATTCTAAGGAAATTGTAAGAGAAAATAGAAATTGAACGGTTTTAATAGAAAAGGAACATATAATACATAAGAGAGGATACGTAATTAGAATAAGACATAAATTTTTCTTTATTAATTTTCAGATTACGTACAGATTCTTTACTACTCGAACTCACAACTGGTTACTATAGAAGAAGGGACAGCCAGAATACAAATAGAGCATCAACAAATACACAGACATAATAGCAAATATTGAAAATATGATAACGACATCTTTAATCCACAAAAACCATCACTATCCTTTTATCTCCTTATTAATAAACCAAATAAAGACACATTTAAGTAACTTGCAAGTAAAACAAAAAGAGATAATTGGATTTCTTAGGGAGTGCTTGGAAGTGGATAGCAGGTAGTTCTGATCGTCAAGATCACGAAATAGTTTTAAATAAATTAAACAATGATCTAGAAAATAGTAATAAGCAGATTCTCATAAACAAGTTAACAATCGAAAAAATTAATAAAATAACAAATATAACAAATAAAATTGCAAAAATTGTAGAAAATAAACAGGATACAGAAAAGAGTTCAATACTAAAACATAAATTTCAATTGGACATCGTTAAAAAGAAATTGTTAATATTATACACTGGGAAAGCCAATATTATAAACTCATATATCTTATCAAATAAAGAATTTGACATTACTAAAGATTTTGTTAATAAAGAAAATTTACCTTTCATTTACTTGGATGAAGTATTTGAATTGAAATAAAAATTGCAACAAATGGAAAATTAATAATTTATATAATTATAAATTCAAATAATAATTCAAAATAACTGTTGAAACCAATACTTGTAAAACATTAGAATTAAGAGCAGTAAAGCAAAAGGATAAAATTTAAAAAAATAAAAATTTTTAATAAAATATTGACTTGTGAACAAGAAATATACGTAATAAAAAGTAATTGTAAATATTATAATGATTTGGAAGTATGTTTAAGAGACAATTTAAGAGATTTAAGTAATGACACCTGCATCAGCCATCTTTTAAAAATACGCACCCCAAATACACCAAGTTCAACAATCAACACATATCTAGTATCGATGAAATAACTCCTGAAATTTTATTCTTAAATAGCTTTGATGGAGACGTTTATATTGACAACAAAACTGCTATATTAAATGGAACGTTTTTGATACATTACATCAATTCCACTATTGCAGTTGAAGGGAAAAGGTTTAACAATGAACAAAAATCAGTGAGTAAACTATTGCCAACAATTCTGCAATCTTTATCTGAATCCAATACCGTTGAAGAAATTTTATCCTTACAAATTATGCATTAACTAAATGCTAAAAACACTAACTACATAGATACCCTAGAAAAAGGAAACAAAATAAAATTTGTCATAACCACCACCCTTACCATTATTTTAATATTAATAGTCATCATAATCATTGGGAGAAGTACTAAGAAGCATAAAAAGGAAAAACAAATCCAGCTAACGGATTTAGCAATAGAACGTTTAAACCAATTATTTAATAAAGCAAAAACATCAAACGAGGACGTTTAAATTTAGCTAACATACTTCTCATCACAAGCGCAACCTTCCCACTACAAGGAATTCTGCTATGTTCTTAAGTTCCATAAGTTTTCTCAGGTAAATAAATTGCTGAGAATGTAAAACTAGGTGTATTAATAATTATTTTTAAGTTTTTGTAATTATTTAATTTATATATACATATAAATATATATATATATATATATATATATATATAATTGCTTTTTAAGTGTGTTGTTTATAGCCAACATGTACAATAATAACAATAAATACTGTTTGTACTCTTCGTTGACCGTCGTGTGTGAGAGCGATTGCATATGCAGGCGTTTAAGGCATTTGTCGCAAACAAGTGGTGTGGCAAAAAAAAGCAAATCATACAAGACATTGAGAAAGTATATGAGATGCGCTAGTGTTTTTAATGCTTTGCTTGTTTTTTGCAATACGTAGTGGAAAAGACCTTAACAATGTGTGCAAAAGAAGTTGTTTATAAATGTTCTTGCATACAGACATACATATATATTTGTCTATATTTTATTTTTAGTTTTTATATTTTGAATAAATGTAAAAGGGTTAATTCATATATTAATTACAAAATTACTCTTAATTAATAATTAAAAAAGTAATTAAAACCTAGGAATTAAAGTTATTAAAAATTTTAAACTTTCAGTTACACAATTAAGAAGTATATGACTAGTATGTTGACTTAATACCTTAAATTTTTTAACTTTAGCATTTCTTTTAATGATTTTAGTTTTATAATAAAATGTATTGTCATTAAAATTCTCACTTATTTCTATTATGATAGATTTCATTGTCTTATATTTAATTTTAATTGCAAAAGTAAGTAATCATTAAATTATTATTATCCATTCATAAATTGGTTTTAAATAAAGGTGAAATATCTGCACTATAATAAAATTATGAATAAAATAATTTAAGACTGTTAGGTAAATTTTATATCCTTTTATATGTACATATTTGAATATATTATGTAGTTATCAAGTAAATGATTCCATTTTTTGCCTGATTTGAAGCGAACTACATATGCTACTCCAAATTTTATTGCTTAATCCTTTTTTTATAAAAAATAAATTTACATTTTTTTACCCGCACCCGTTTTTTTTAAAGTTAGCGTGGCATCCAACCAGTGTTTTAGTAGTAGACATAAGGTCAAGTCAAATAAAGCAAAAAATATTATGACAAAAATGGGCGTAGAAAGGGTGTGACATCCAACAAAAATCTACTATAATAATGCTGGTACTCTATAAAATAACAAAAACATATAATAACATTTGGATTAAATAATTTAAACGTTTTTTATTTCCAACTATACTGAAAAATGGGTTGCGAAAAATTCATAATATAATACGCCATAATTCCGTAATTCGAACTAACTTTGGGGTTTTGATAAGCTCCTGTTACACTTTCATCTTTCGTTGGAATTGTTGAGGCAATTTTTTTTTTTTTGCACTGTATTATTAAAATGACAATAAAACTGAAATTCATATAATTTTGGAGTATTAATTTTTTTTTCTTAAATTGTGAAAATTTCTTGTTGCCAAAAATGGTGCTCATGTCAACTCTAACAGAAATGCGCATTTTTGCACTTTCGCATAAAATTCGTGGCATGAATTACTTTAACAATAATTAGTTCATTTACTATATTTAACAAGTTATTTATTGTATTTTCGTCACAGTTTTTAGAATAGAGACTGCAACAACCATATAGAAAATAATTTCGTTAGTACGAAATGTTAGTACATTAGTAATTTACACTACCTTTAACCAAATACATAAATTCTGTGCGAAATGTTGCATTAAACGTGAATTTTATTGTGTTTTCAATCTTTAAAAAACATTTTTCCAAAGGACTAAAAAAGTTAAAAAATTTTAGAAATAAATTTTTTAAAAAATATAAAAGCTCCAATAGTATTGAAGATAAAAATAAATTTTCTTATTAAGAATAAGAATTTAACTTTCATAGTAAGTTTCTCTATAATTAGTACATTTTAAATATAAATAATTCTATAAAATATAGTCCTAAATCTTTCTGGAATTACATAAATTCAAAAAGAAATAAATCATCAATTCCTGTTTTAATGCAAAATGATGGTTTAACATCTCATACCTTAGAAGGCTCTCTTAATTTAGTTGCTAAATATTTTCAAATTTCTGCTTTTCTTAAAAGTTTCTTTCTTCAAAAATGGAAACTTCTTAGCATTGTTCCTATTTTAAAGACTTAATTCTTAATTTCAAGTTATAGACCAATTTCGAAATTAACAAATGTTGTATTTGAACACATAATTAAAGATAAATTATTTTTCACCTTAAAAGGTACATTTCTTTATCACAGCATAGTTTTATGTCTGATAGATATACTACCAAAAACTTAGCTTTTTTTACTCAATTTTGTGTCTCTCAATTTGAAAAGGGTGTTCAAGTTGATGTCGTCTACATTGATTTTGTTAAAGCTTTTGATCGTGTTCCATATGAATTACTTTTATTAAAATTATCAAAAATTGGATTCCATTCTCAAATGCTGAGTTGATTTCGTCATTATATAACCAATAGATATTGTACTGTTTATATTGATAGATTATACTCGAATATATTCATTCCCAATTCTGGTATACTGCAAGGTATACATGAAAATAGATGTATCCGGATCAATGAAATCGTTAGAAATTCGAATTATTTCAGGCAATATTGATTGTCCAATCCTTCTCAATTGTATTCAAATATCTGTTCCTCAGAGACAAGGAATTTCAATCTCTTTCAAATTGATACACATAGAACTAATTATGGGAGAAATGAACCAATAACTAAATCGATAAGTTTATTTAATAATCTTTATAAATATCTAGATATTAATGATTCAAAAAATGTGTTAAAAAATCAGTTAAATAAATTATTATAATTTTGTAATTAGATTTAAGTTGATAGTCTGTAAGGATTTGTATTCCATAGATTAAATAAATAAATAAATAAGTAAATAAATTGCTGAACAAAATTAAAGAATTTTTGTTATTAAAATAAGTGCTATAAAAATATTAAAATTATAACAAAAATAATAAATTGAACAGCATAAATTCAAATCAACTGTAATTAATTAAAGTATTTTCGTACTTTTGCGTAACTAAAATTCGTGACCTAATTATTATTGTAATTATTAAAAAAAAAAATCATGAATATGGGACGAAAAGGTATATAACGCGAGTCGCTCATCTTGCTCTAGGCGCTCTATCGCCAAGAGAAAATTTTTGTGAGAAAGAATAAATAATATTCCAGATCCAAACCTGCAATAATTTTGCAACATACTATTAGATTTGCATGAAATTCGAAGATCTGTAGAGTTCTGAACAACATTTACTTTTATGAACATAAAGGAAAAGAAGTTTCAAACCATTTTTACCTACAACTTTTGAGTCAAATAGAAGATGTTTGCAGAGAAAACCACAGTGGAATACTGAAGACTGCTGATGAGTGTCGTAGAGAGCTAAAGAGAGTGAATCTAGAACTACTAAATTACTACAAATTTATTTAATTGATTTAGCTATTGATTTTTGTAAGCATGGTTTAGTGGCAAGGGATTTCTTAGACAATTTGGATATGCGTTAACTTGGAGTTCTATACATATAAATCACTTTTTTTAATCGACTCTAGTAAACCTTAATATAGATAATGTATCACATATTGCAAAATATCTCGATAACTATTTGTCTGATGTGGTTTAGCAAAATACAAATAAATTCTCATAAGTTATGTATATCTACACTTTTTTAAGTTGCTCAATAGTTCAAAATTCAAAAATTTTTGTTTTATCAAAAAATCATAAAAAATCTAAAATTACCAAAACACAAGACACGGTGTAAAAAAGTGTTACTTGTCTACACTCTTAAGTATTTCTAAAAATAGAAAACAAACAGAAGGAACAAATCAAATAACAACATTGTTTATTGCTACTTAATAAGTGGCTAAACAATAACAATTACACATTGCTTGAATTTACTACTTAACTGGTAGCTTTAAGCATATAAACAATAATACGAGTAATTTAAAAAAGGACAATATAAAATAATTGTAAAAAGCTTTATCGTAAACCATACGTCTTACTTAATAACATATAGGGAAAAATAAATTACGAATTTCATTTCACAAAAAGTTGTAAGTTAACTAGATGATGTTTACACAGAACACCACGATGGGACGCTGAAGAGTACTGATGACGGTCGTGGCGGACTATAAAATGCATTTCATTCTGCCCGACTGTCCAATAAAAACTTTTACAATATATTCTTCTACAATTATTCAATGAACTTAAGCCGAAAATACAAAAATTCTAAAAAACTATAAATTACCAAAAATGTTATTTTTCGTGTCATAAAGTTGTATATGTTATTAAAACGAACCATACTTTATTAACATTGATACGTAAATATCGATTTTATTCACAATTAGGTAAGCAAACTAGAGTTAATCCAAAAAAAGTGATTTATAGACATAGAACTCCATAATCACGTGTATCAAAATTGAGCGAGAATCCCGTTCCGCACAAATTTTTTTTTTTTTTCGTTTTGTCGTCTTGTATTATTTTTTAATACAAACAAAAAGTTCTGTATATTGAACAAACGTATCTACATGTTTTCTGCTTGATTTCAAAAAAATTTTAAGTAAATACATACTTGTATTTTATAAATATTGCAATGACAGTCTAATGTCAAAATTTTGCAACTATGAAAAATAATATTCACAAAATTTCTTACACTGAAAATATTCAGTTTCTGTGTGTATTTAATATATATTAGGGTGAAGTGAAAATATTTGGAATAATTTGTACTTTTATAGGAGACATTCATTTATTAAAAACACTTATAAATATATACTGAACCGACCGGATTAGCTAATTAATCTTAGGGAAAGTCTATCCTATTCGTTTACATAATTATTTCACAATATAATTAATAAAAGTCTGGAAAATGTATATTTAAAATCTTATATAGAAAAACTCTGTTTTGTGAAAGTAACTAACATATAGCTATAATAGCAACCTAATGTCATGAGAGAGAGAGAGAGTGTATTTAATGTAAACATTTTTAACAAACAACGGAAATATTGAAAATAATAGTACATCATTTCCAAGTGATATAAAAACAGCAACATTATGAAACAATAAATAAAAAAGAAACAACTAAAAAAGTAAATCGATAACTGTCAAATAGAGAGCACTATGAAATTTTAAATATTTATAAAGGAAAAATACCAAAATACGCAAAAAAGAAGGAATAAAGCCAAAAACTACACTAGAAAATAACGATAACTCAGCAAATATGAATGCGCAACTGAAAAACGCATTTCCTAAAGACGTCAACCTAAACGTTGACGATGGGTGAATAAGACATAGAATGAGCGTTTTTGTGTGTGTTTCTGTGGTATACGGATGAAGTGGTGGTGCTGATGCTACTAATGGCTGATAATAAAGTTACAAATACATAGAAACACTTCAGATAAAAATAAATTTTAAATTCGGCTTGGCCGAATAAAAAAACTTTTTAAAATTCATCTCGGGACAGAATGAGAGGTGGACGTGCCACGCCCATTTTTTGTTTCCGATGTCATATTGGTCTTCAAACTATTTGTACAAAATTTCGTTGATGTTTCACCTTATGGGAGGTGGGCGGTAAAGTGGGCGGATCACGCCCATTTTTGATTTCTCACTTTATATCGAACCTTGAACTATCTGTACAAAATTTCATTACCAAACAAACCTTATATAAGATAAATATTTCGTTCCACCAGGTAGTCACCGCCTAGCTCTATTTTATTTTCAACAGACAGACGGACGGAGATAGCTAGATCCAGACCCAGAATATGGGGTCTTAAATGACTTTTTCGACATGTTACACACGGAATGACAAATATAATATGCCCCCATCTTTTTGATGGTGTGTATAAAAACTAACTTTATTGAAGACAAGAAGATTTTGCAGACGTTGAGAAGGAAGATGATAAAGTTAATGTGGTACGTTCAGTAATAGTTGGATATCAATGCGCATGCATACGTATGTGTGTATATTAAGGTGGTCCAAAATTCTTTTTTTGCGAGCAAAATTTAAAGCGTACCTAAAATTATAAAAAGGGATGTCATTTAGGAAAATTTGGATAAATTAAAACTTTTGAACATCCTGTTACAAGGCAATTTATGTCGATGATCCCTGAACAAATCCTAAAAATTGATTCCCACTTTTGTGACAATATTAATGATACACCAAACTAAATTTAAGGAAGCATATATACACCCATATTATTTTAATTATCGTAGGAAGTTGAAATTTGTTCATACGATGTTGGACAATCCTAATGTATATACGTTTACTCAAACTTGCATTTTAAATTGTATTATTTACAAGTATGTATGTTAATGAATAAATAAGAGTAAGTAAACAAGTGTGGTTGAAACACATAAGTAAGTACTTTGGAGATACTACCAGAGACATCATCTACTTCATCAAAATTGACTCAATGTTGTAGTTTGATATTTTCTTTTTTATACTCTACACCATCATAGTTCGTTGGAGTATTATGCGTTTGTGCTGATGTATGTAATGCACAATTTAAAGATGTCCATTTGGTCGGCTGGATGGCTACATGTCCGTGTAAATCTTGTGAAAAAAGTACAGGTTGAAAGTTTAAAGATATCTTGATAAAATTTGGCACAAATAATTGTTTTGGCAAAGGACGAATCCCATTGAAATTGGTTATGATCGGTTCATTATTTCATCTCGCCTCCATACAAATGGATCCCAGAAATATAGCAATATTTTAATGAAATATTTTTGTATCACTCTTTGTACCAAATTTCATGAAGATCTGTCCATAATTGACCATATCTCTCGTATGAAAACCTCTTTCGAAGATTACTTAAACGTGCATAAGTTCATACAAATTTTAATACATAAAAGTATAAAAGTAGTATAAAAGCCATAAAAGTCCCCTTTCGGAAATCACCCTGAAGTGCATAAATTCAAATAAATGTTAGTATCAACGTAATATTCACTATTCTTATATTTTATTTTATACTTAATACAAGTATCAGTCCAAAATTGGCCCGAATTTTTGTGCACATACTAAATGGTGTAGGGTTGACCGGCTATATCTTACTTGCTTTTATTTTATTATTATTATTTTTTGTGCTCGTACCCGCCTTGCAACACATTTCATAATATTTTTTCTTTATTTTATTTTGCGAGAATATTATATTCATTTCTTTTTCTATTTTTTTTTTAGAGATTTGCAAATGTTGTAAGTAGACGATAGTTTTGACTGCTGAACATGAGCCTGACAAAGTTGTGTTAAACTTAAATAAATTTCATAACTTTAAAAAAAAGTATGTCTTTTATTTGTGCATTATAAATTTGAAAATGTTGTCAAATGTTGGCAAAAATAATAAAACTTATACTATTGATCTAAACCGATTTTTGTCATTTACGTAGTTATTTCATTTTTTATTCGCAAGAAAATGGTTTTAAAAGTGTATTTTTACATTTTGTGTTTTTATTCATATCATCGTGATATTTTGTATTATTGCCTAGACCATTAAGAAGTAATACTTAACTCTTTCTAATTTTCAAATAAAAATGTTCATATCGCTCATTTGCCGCAGCAACATCATAACTCAAAAAATCTATTTTTTCAGGAGACGCATTTTTAGTTTTTATGTTGATATACATATTTTTTCAAATCTTGAATGAAACTAACATAATGATTAACATAATGAATGAATAAACTATAATACATTGTTGGAAGGAATATATCAATAAATTTGGACAAAATATTTTTATTTTTTTTTTTTATGATTTGAAATGAAATATAAAAAACTCGTATAAAAGACTTTAATAACAGAACACATGCACTAGTTATATTAACTCGAAACTTGCATTTTTTGGGTTATAGATGTTGTTGCAGCAAAAGAGAAAAATATAAATAAAAATCAATTTTTAATAATATTTAGAAACATTGGCATGAGACATAATTTCTAAATATTACCGGTCTCTTTTTAAAATATTAACCAGTATTGACCGTTTAAACAAAATAGTCTGCCCCGAATAATACTAAATTAATAATATTTTTCCACTTATTTGGAATTACGTTTAGATTATGGCAAAAGCAAAAAGTAAAATTTTAATAGATCATAGAAGCAAAACCAAATTCTTTGGATGTTTTACCATATTCTCTAAATGCTATCAATTTTCGTTAGAATGGTTCTAAACACAGAGTTGTTGTACAATGAAATTTGTAAAATTTTGTATTTTTTATTTTTACATGCCTGTGAATAGAAAAAGTCTTAAAAATGTTACAATTTTGTTAAGACTAAAAGTTATGATTATTCCTGAAATTCAGTCATAACTATATATTCTGTTAACGTAGTCACAAAGCATTCTTAACATGCAATGTAAAGTTAAAATTGTGACTTTTCTCGTCAGTTAAAATAAAAATAAAATATTTTGTTCAAAATGTAAAACATTTAAAGAAGAATATATAATTTGCAAAAAATACTTCAAGATCCAATGAAAATCTGAAGGAAATGTGAGTAAGAATTTGATACATACACGCTTTATTGCTCTTTGGCCTTCAAAGGTTTCAAATATGTATGTATTTTTCTACAATAAAATTATTTATGTTTTCATATTTTCTATTTTCAATTAAAATGTCTTTTTATGGTATTCACAACTTTTATGACTATCTACGTATCTGGAGGTCGATTCCTATTCTGTGAGTTTTTTACCTATGATAATTTTTTTATTTTTTTTTATTTCAAAGAAATTTGTAATTTTATTTTTTCATTTTGAGCTATTCTAATTCAAATAATGAAAAATAAAAATCTTACAAAAATATTATGTCAATTCTGTTTCATTCCAATAATTTCTCCTAAACATATGAAGATACCCATTTTTAAATAAACATAATTAATATTACGTGGTTTTAATTTTAAACAAGAGATAAACAAACAAATAGTGAACTTTTTAGAAATTCCTTTTAAATTTCGAAGGCATTAGCAGTTCATTTTGAATCCACTTTTTCATAGTACAATTTTTGTGTTATATAAGAATGTATGTGTATGTATGTGAAAATTCAATGGTGCAAATAAAATGTATTACAAAAGTAAACTTTTTTTAATTTGTACAAAAATATATCTTAATTGTGAATAAAATGCAACGAAAACTATAATATTTTAATACACACAAATAGTAAAACCATAATATTGTTAATAATAATTAATATTAACATATACATACGGTTAAAAATTACCGATAATCACGCATAAAAATCACTTTTGTGCATATATCTCGCTTATTACACTGGCCGGCAGAAAATCCTTCCTTTTGCAAAAATTGGTGGACTAGATAATTAGTTTTGGAGTTATAGTGTTTCTTTTATTCGATTTAATGTTTTTTAGTCCCCGATATAATTCAGGACAAAATTTTGATATTATAATGATAATTAAACCTTTCATTATCTATAAATATGTTTTAAATGTTATTTTAAAATATTTTTTATAAGGGTGATTGAGTGATTCAATGAAACTTTAGTTCGTCTCCTTCCGCAGACTTCCAATAATGCTAAATTTTTCGAAAGTTGGACTTTAAGGAGATAAAAAAGAGTAGAAACGGGTAAAATTGGTATCATAATATCTTCCAAATAACAAGGTTTAGGAATTAAATTTTTATTTCATCCGACAGGTGTTTTTTTGTTTTAAAAACTGTATTTTGGTACTTTTTTGGTATTATGTGTAAATCCATTGAAAATATTATGCACGTTTTTGTCACTTTTTGGAAAGTCGGACGTTTAAGTGGTAAAAATGGTTTCCTTTTTTGGTAATATGAACTTTGTACTATAAATATTTCCCCTCCTTATTTTTAAATTTTATCAATAAGGTGGTAAATGGTGGGTGGAGGGATGCAGAAGGGTTAATTGTATATTCGATTCAAAACAAATATTAATTATCGCACATCTGAAGAACTATTATAGTGAAAATGATAAGATTTTGAGGGAATAATTTTCTTATTAAGTTCCACAATTGAAATGAAGGTATTACGGTTAGGTCTAATGGGAGTCATAACTCATATACAAAGTAAATATAATAACTTGCAGCCCCTATATAAAGTTAATATTAATTAATTCAAATCTAGAGAAATGTTATAGTTATAGCAAATTTCTCAGTTGACATTCAAATTGGGAATCTAACTGGGAATTTATGTCTTTAATAAAAAGTAAATAATAATGATTGTATATTTCACGAGCAAGAAAATTAACAGATTTTTATTTTTATGTTTAATAACTAAATCCTTGAACCTACTTTAAACTTTTAATTTTATTTCGATACTTTTATTTTGTTTAAAAATTATGGAAGTGAAGAAGTATTTCAGGTTAAAGCTAGTATGTTTATAAATATTTTAAATATTTTAGCGTTTTCATTATTTCTTGATTCCGCTAAATTGACAACTCCGATACAATTAATACAAAAAAAAAAAAACTAGCACACTCAAACAAAAACCAAAAAATCCTGGACTATTAAGCCATAGAAAATGCATCGATATAAAAGACATGAAAGAATGTCTATGACAAAATCCTAAGAGAATGTTTAATGTGATGATTAAAAATTCAAATTTTATTGAAAAATTCATAACGGAAATTGTAAGAAAAAAACTACATATTTACATGAGAGTGTTAGTTGCTGTTGTCAGTACAACTTATTTTCTTCAACACACTGCGATGCATTAAGTAAAGTCCAACAAAAATAATAATAATAAAAAGCTTTTTAACATAAAACAAAGTATTTAGGCAGCTGTTTAGACTGATAGTTATCCCAATATTTCACAGAATTTTATTTTAAAGTAAAGTTGATTATATCGATCATACTATTATTATATTATTATTTTTATTATTTTAGTCAGTAGTTTAAAATACTATAATCCATTTGTAACAGCAGCCATGAATCGAGATCGCAATATTGTAGAAAATATGTGTATTACATTAAAGGGGATGACCTCTAGAAAGAAAAATAATTTTTCCTCGATTGAATAAAAATATAAGTAAAAATCGATATATACTTATGAATGTGTGTGCAATACAGGAACTTTCCATATTATTGCATTATTAAATTACATATTATTAAATATTTTCGAAAGTGGACGTGTAATGTCTTATACCAGTAATCAAAGCCAATATTTGATTTATTTCTTAAAAATATATATAAAATTTATTACATAAATTGTGAGAAAAACAGCTAAAAATAGTTCTTGAAAAACAAATGGGTGTTTGTTAAAACAACTTTGCTATAAAAAATCATTTTATAAACATGCTTTGTAAACTTTTTATTTAACTAATAATAAATGTAGGGTATTATGTTGCTTGAGTTTATTTTTTCCCAATCTTTTCCCAATCAAAAGGCTGGAAAGTTTGTATAAATTTTAGTTTAAAAAGTTCATAATTGTACTTAATAAATCCTTTTAAGATTTTTTAATAGTCAGTATAAAGAAACTATGAAATTATAAGTTAGACCAAATGTAAATAATAACTGTAACTTTAATTGCAAGTTGTTTGCATTATAATAACACAAGTCAAAAAAAAAAAATTACAAAAAACAAAGTAAAAAATAGGCATCGTAAATAATTTTATGTAATTCATTTTCCTTGTGCTACAAGTAGATAAATTCTATATAATGTCATAATTTTAACCCTAGAATACTAATATACTTAAGTTTTGCGTATACTTTTTTTTAAAATTTATATTATTCTAGTACTCTCTTTCTTTTATAACGAACACAATGGTCCCAATAAGAATATTTCATTAAAATAAACTACGTTTACAACGAACTCCAACAAATACTAGTTTTAGATAAATAAAACATTTCAAAATGTTTCAAAAATGTAAAAACTAACAGAAACCCAGCAAAAACCATGCTTTCCTGCTAAACTAGCAGGTACAGCTGGAAAAAAAACTATTTCTTTTTTGCTGAATAACTAGTTATTTTTGTCCGAGTTGTCCACAAATTAATGTAGTTATTTTTAGACTGTAGGGGTACTCAAAAATATATACCTAAATGAAAATAAAAAAAGAAATTTTACCGTCAGTGAGGTTCGAACTTGGGCACAAATTAACCATTCATTTTAATGACTAACGTCTTACTCAGTAACCATCTCGCATTTAATTTTATAAGTGACAAAAACTTTTTTTAGTATAAAATATCTTTTTAGACATTTTGCTAAAAAACTAACAGCATCAGAATGGTGTTGCATTAACAACCAGAAGATTGTTGGTTCTTCTGGTTGTTAATGCAGCGCTCTAGCCAACTGATCCAGGCGATTGCAATATTACTGTGCTATTATACTATTGATTACTTATTATTGAGTACAATAATAACGTCTCATTATCAAGAAGCTACTTTAATAAGTAGTTGAAATTGCCGAGAACCAAAAAGTTTTTGTTGGGAATAACTTTTATTAATTTCAATTTAAATTATTGGACAATTAGAAATAATGTTCACTAATTTCAATTTAAATCGTCAGAAAAATAAAAGGGGAATATTATATTTACATATATCTGTTGACCTTTTTAACATAACACATTAATTAGAAGAGGATTAAATTTAATAATAGAAAATCGCTATTCCTAAAAGAGTAAAGATTTAAAAGCATGCCAATTTCAAAACCTTGGTAATAAATAAAAACAATGAATTAAAAAAAAATATAATTAATCTCAAATTGCTACTTGTCAAATAACTGATGAATGCAAAAAAAAAAAAATTAAAATAAAATAATTTTCCCGATATATTAAAATCATTAATACATGTTTAAAAATCATAAATGCAGGCCATTTTTAAAGGAAAGAAATACGCTTTAATTACAAATATTAGTATCGTAAAATACGTATGCTTGGTTAACAAATAATTTTTTTGGTATTTTAAAGATATAATGAACTAAGCTTATAACGAACTAAATTTGTCGGTCCCTTCGAGTTCGTTATAACCGTGCTCGACTGTATTGAAAAGAAAATAATGAATTTTTATACGTTTACTTGTACTGAATGTAAATACAAAAAATTGCCACATAAAATTTACGTAATGTTAGTATTAAGTGTTTAAATTTTATATGTAAGTTTTGTGTATCTTTAGTATCAACAGTATAAATTTGGAAATGTGATTTGAAATGGAAGAATAAAAGTTGAAATATTCACCGGATAATCTTAATTTGGTGTGTGTATTAGTCAATTTTAGGTTTTGTACGAAATTAATGTAATATTTGAAAGAAAATTATGAGTTGCTGACATTACCGTAATACTAAGAACTTTCTGCATAAGCAAAGCAAAATGTATTGCAAATTTAGCCATTATGATAAAAAATGAAGAGTTAGAACATATTCTCATATTTGATAAACATCTCCAGTCTCTGGTGAACACTAGATCATAATTTATCATGACCTTTCATAAATAAAATCATTTAACAACATTTTGAAAAAAACCGACAGTACTTAAGCCAAAAAAAAAGAAAAAAGGCCTTTAAACCAGTTGAAAGTTCGAGTCGATCACTCTACTAAAATCCTTCGTATATTATCAATGTTTGTTATAAAATGTTCAGAATATTTTTTTATAGAAAAGGTGAAAAATGTGTTCATAATTTCAAATATAAATAAATATTGCAACATTATTTTTGAAAAAAATTTAAACATTGAAATTTTATTAAATTTCTTATCAACAACTGTATTGTGATCTAAACATTCGAAAACGCTGTTTATATAGTTTCAATATTACATATTTTGTAGATCCAAAAACAAAAAAAAAAAAAATGTGTGAGAACTAATTTTTTTTTTCCAAATTGATATCACTGATAAAAAAAAAACACAAAAATAAATTATTTGACATTAAAAAGATATTTTTTTGAAATCTGCAGATAATCCTTAATGAATATAACAAGTGGATATATATTTTACAATGATATCTTAAGATATAAATTACCATATTTTTTTATTCTGAACGATTCACTGTGATACGTTCTGAATGAACAATCTATAAATTCTACAACTTGATCAAAGTTCCACATACACATCTGCTCTATATAATAAATTGATACACCTAAGTTCGTTTTATATAAAGAAGAAAAAAAATACGTTTTCAATCATTAAAAAATAAAAAAAGTAAAAAAAGTTAGAATTTCAAAAATAAAAGAGGATAAGGTAAAAGAATCAATATCAGCTTGGATTATAAGAGGAACTGTTTTAGTTTTACTTTAGTTTATTATTACCTCGTTTTATTTTTTAATAAAAGAATTATAATATTATATATTCATATATATATATATATATATATATATATATATATATATACTCCACATTCAGGGTATATTAGGTTTATAAATGAAACATTTTAAAATAAAAGAGCAAACTTTACAAATTTTACTTGAGTTTTTTAATTCTATTTATATGTAATTGTGAACAAAAGCTCCAGATAAATGATGCATATTCTAATCTAGATCTCACAAAAGATGCAAATAGATTTTTTTTGTCTAATGATCAAAATTATTAGAATTTTGTCATAAAAAGCATAACATTGAATAAGCTTTAAGTATAATATAATTTAAGTGATTATTAAATCTAAAATTTCATCTACAGATGATAGTAAATGTTGATGTATTGTATATCGGGATAGTACAGTGTTATAACATTTATTATAAGTCATAGAAAAACATTTGTTTAAATTAAAAGGTAAACCATTGCGGACTGATCAAGAACTCACCCTATCTATCTATATATATATATATATATATATATATAATTAATTGCAATATTTATATCATTTTCGAGTGTGCCTTTTAGAAAGCGATCTATATTATTTAAAAAGATATCGTTGTCGAGCTTCTTTATCACCGAAATGAAATCCTTATGATATTATTACAATATCATTTGGTTTGTTGGGATTGCATTATACGTTAATTTCACAATTGCATTACTATGTAAGCAACTTTGATGCTCATGATAATGCATACATTTGAAAGAAAAGTACATAAATTAAAAACTAATTCACCTGTGCATGCTACACATCAACTTCTGACAAGTTTCCAATAAAATCTCGTACCATATTTTTTATGTTTTCTCCTATTCTATCTCTATTTTTGAAAACTTCTTTATACAGTCTTTTCTTCAAATGATTCTACAGATCGGAAATTTTGTTATGGAATTTCAGCAAGATTGTTTCATAAATGTCGGAAATATTTCTAAAAAGCCATTTTTTACCGTTTTTTGATTTTCTGAAGTCCTTATTTGAGCTAGGAACTTCATTTTTGCAAAGAAAATACAGAAATTTTTTTCTGTCCTTTTTAAGTAGTTGCGTGCAAATTTTAAACGATTTTCCTTATGGTACTGTTTTACCATTGTATTACATTTTGGTTCCTTCCGTTGTATGTTACCATCTGTTTGCAACATGTTTGGAAGTGACAGGAAGGTCAAGTTAAGCTTTTATTTGTGTAGCATTTGTTTTTTTGCTCCTTCTTTTATGTTATTAATTTGCCTTTTTGTTAATTTTTGATTAGGTTATGTTAGGTTAAAAAAGGGCGACGTCTTCACGACTCCACCAAGAAACCATTCGGTCCATTGTGATCCCTTTATAGATAATAGAGAAAGCTGACAGATAAAGAAAGAGAAAAATCCTAGTAGAATATAGTAAAAGATTGAATAGAAAGATAGCTAAATGTGAGAAAAATAAGAATGGTGTGGAATCTAAGACCCATCATATCAACCCTGACTACCTCTAATTTACTTTATTCCCATTACAAACCCTATAAGGTTGCCGAGTTCTTCACTCGCAACTTCCTCTAGTTCGTGCAGAAAATAGCTCCCAAACCACTTCAGTCTACTTCGCCGAAGCCCTACACAGTGACAGAGTATATACTCCACCGTTTCAAGCTCCTCCACATCATCACGTGTCCTGCAAAAATCTGACGCGCCACTGTCCTACTTACTGATCACATTCCCTATTGCGAGGTAACCAGTAATCATGCCAGCAAAAATCCTTGGGTTCACACCACTAATGCCTAGAAGATGCTTCGAATCTGCTGGTTTAAGACTAGGCTATATCGCTCTAGATACTCTGCAGTCTGATCTACTCCCCCAAGCATCATGACCATGAAACAGGAATCAATCGGAATCCTAACCGATACCTCCACAAAAGACCTGTCCAACTCCTAGCCCTTACGAGCTAGCTCATCGGCTATTTCATTGCCAAGAATATCGCGGTGACCAGGAACCCAACAAAGTCTTATTCTGTAGGCATCCATTAGCCTCCTAAATTCCTTCCTACACTCCAGCACTAACCTGGACCTGATATAGTAATTTGTCATTGCCATCAGTGCTGCCTGACTATCCACATAGATAGTTACCTCAGTGTCCCTCTCAACATTCTCCTCCAGCAATCCTAAAGCCTTGTAAATGCCTAGAATTTCTGCCTGGAAAACGCTGCAACTATCAGACAACCTAAAAGATCGCTTGATATCTGTTTCCATGAACTAGACATCCTCCCCTAATTTTTGATTACCTTTTGTTTGTTTCCGCACACCGTATTCTGCCCTTTCTTAAGAAAGTCTCGATTAACTCCTTCCGAACGGTTAGTTTTTCGTCCAATTTTTCTGTTAGAATAGTCTTGACCACGAAAAATTTAATTGTAATTTTTTTCTGGTCTATAAAAAAAGTTCCCTTGAGCATCGCTTAAGCTGATAAAATTTCCCAATTAAAACAAAAATATTTCCAATAAACAGAAATGTTCTGATCAGAAACTTATGTTAAGTGAAACAAAGAACTAAAACTGTTAAAATTTTTTAATATTTTTTTTTTCAATAACTTTTTAGCTTAAATTTTCTCGACTGCGTTTATAGTAGTTTTTATAAAAATCCGATTTTTCGATGGTTAACCGAAAATTAGGTAATTTGAAAAAACGGTTTTTCGGTTAACCGAGTAAATAAAAACTGTTAACCGATATATAAACATTCGGTTTTTTAATTTTTGGTTTTATTAGTAATGATACCGAAAAAGCTCTTTCACTAATTGTTAATGTCGGATTAGTGGAAAGAAGAGAATTTTATATTAAATTTAATTTCAGACTTGGTTTTTTAAATCTTTCTAAACAACCAAAATCATTTATCCGTATATTACTTTCAACAGTTTTCAGAGATTTTATATTGATTCTAACGTTTTACTTAGTTGTTCTTTTAAAGTCATTGAAGATTATGCAATTACAGCACAATCAGAGCCCGATTCACTTCCTATACTTTCGCTATCTGCTGACTCAGGAAAGACTCTATTATATAGTTTTACTGCTAAATCGTTTGCAGTTGTTTTTGATGAATATTTCAAAACCATTATGAATATAAGATATTATTATTATTAACGTGTATTAACGGTTATATCTCTTCTTTGGGAAAGCCTCTCATTTAGGCATGTTAAGAGTTTTCGCAAAAGTTGTTTCTGATTTTCCAATTGAACTTAGTACAAATTGCATAATTGCGTCGGCTTCTAATAATGTCACTTGATAACTTGTTTATTTATCATTGTTGATGTTTTACTTCTAATTTTAAATCTATTTGATGTCCCTTCTGCTCGATTATATACTTTTGTAATTTTTGATGTTTATCTTGTGATTTTTTAAATATTTTAGCAGTTTTTCTTACTTTAGAGACTGTTGGTAGAATTGACGTAATAAGAATATTTTTACGCATAAATGAATACTATAGCACAGTTGACTTATGGGAGATATGGATTCCTCATATCTTTTCATGACGGCAGCTCCGTCATGAGTAGATGCTACTACATCAACATCGATGTCAATTTTAAAATCCAAAAGCTTTTGTTCTACGAAGTCTTTAATATTTTTTGCTGTTGTAGTTTGTAGTTGTTTTAATCCTAAATTTAAAATTTCCAAAACACATCAACCCATTCGTCAATAGTGATCGAAAATTTTCCATTTTTATCTATTACAAATTTAAACATATTAATGTACTTTTTTTGCTCATAAAATGAATAAATATGTTTCCATATCGTTATTTGGCTCGGAATTTCCATATGTAACGAATTTAAATAAGATCTTATCACTTTTGATTTATAACCCCTATTTATTAAAAGTCCATCATCTGCTACTGACCGTAATAAAATTTCTTCCAAATGTAAACCTGTCTTCACTTCACTAAAATACTTTTCAGGTCTAACGTTAGATGTAGATAGTTTGATTGGTTGTCAAGGACTTTCTCATTAATGTCTATTTGATGTTTTCTGATCAAATGACTTTTGAGCGATGATCTCGAAGATCATTTACAAGTCAAAATTTGTGGACATTTAAGACAATGAGCCTTATCATTATTTTTTTTTTTTTTTTTATAATATTTCCAAACCTTTGAACTCATTCCTGTTAGAAAAAATTAAACGAATATTATTATTAGTAACTTGTACACAGTCTCATTTTTATACATTCTTACTTTGACTTTGTTTTTTAAATTAGTGTTATGTTCAACTAAGCCCATTTATAGTTTATAGTTTTTGAGGCATCACTTCAATAATATTTAATATTTTCTCTCGAATATTAATATTTTTTCAAGTATTTGAATTTTGAAAACGAATTCTTTTACAACAAAATGCTGATTCATTTTTTCGTTAAGAAGTTAAAAATAAAAAACATTAGCAGCTGTGCATGCATGTATGTGTGTATATGGAATAATTACTTAATTCACGGAGAAATTATAACACGGATCGCTTTTTGATGTAATAAGTAATAGCCCGTCTAGACGTAACATAATATGTAAGATTTTTGTTTCAAATTCGCTCTCTGAGAGAATTATATCACGTGTAGATTCAAATATTAGTATTATAAGATGTATTATGAGACTGTTGTGATGAGATTTCTCTACACAACCACCTTATAAGATGAACTGTCAAAAAATAAACATATACGAAAGTTTATTTGTGTATGTGCATGTTTATTTTGGAAATTACTAAAAAAACAATGCTTTTTGTAAAATTGTTTCCTTTTAGGATTTGTTTTAGATGTTAAAAAACATTTTTATAAAAATTGTGCTAAAAAAAAGAGCGAAATGCTTAAATAAAAAGGGTATGTTTACTCTGTGACTGATAGAAAATAATGAATTCTTATAGGATTTATTAGAATACCTGTACCCCTTATTTAAGATTTAACATAATATAAACAAAATGGTTACTCTCCTCTGCCGACGTTATCTCACATATTATATAAAATTAACATTTTAAATTAACCGGTTTGCAAAAAACCGAAGTATTAAATAACCGGATTTTCGGTTAACCGGTTTACAAACACTAGTTTATAGAAATATTCCACTAAAATGATCATCAATATGTTCTGATTGCTAAATTAAAGGAAACAACAAAAGGAAGAAACAAATATTTCTTACATAAAAAAGAACCGTTATATCGCGAAACGAATATACGTCAAAAAAAAATTATATACGTGTATACTTGTTGGAAGATTATTTGCACACTTTTATGTAATATTTAAACTTGTTTCCACATTTTCTCAAGAAAAAATTTTATTTTTAAATAAAAATCCAATTTTAATTTAAAATTTTTGTTTTTCAAACAATGAAATTCCATTATTTCTGTCGATATTCGTTGTTAAAATATACTGATGAAAAAAAAAAAAAAAATGTTAACTTATAGTAGAGAGTAGCAATATCTTTAAAAAAATTTAAACTTTTCGTTAGTTAACGTTAGTAAATGAAAAAAGTTACGGAATTGCGGTACTGATTCGCTTATAGGCCTCACTGAAGAGCTTTTCAAAATACACTAAATAAAAAAATCGAAGTAAGAAATAAATCAAAGATTGTTCTTGTGAAGAAAGCTGTCGAAGGATGCGCCATATGGAACTACTTTGGACAAATGGTAATGCAAAATAAATTTGTTTTATAAAAGTATTGTATTTGTCAAGTGTGCTTCGTATAAAAGGGTAAGTAAAGTAGGAAGTTTTTTTTTGTTTAATTTTAATTATTTTTTAATTAAAATTTTTTAATTAAATTATCTGCGGAACGTCAATGATATAAATGTAGTTTCAAAAATAGGAGAATCTAACAGCAAAAAACCCAAACGTTTTCTTTCTGGCAACCATAATTTGCTGAACAGACCAGATGTGCTGTAAAAATTTAAAAGATCATTTAATATTGTGGAATAGCCACGACTTCTAGATTACATGGAAGCCATAAATCCGAATATTAAAATGCTTTTCTTTAGCTGCAACGTGGAGCAGCACAGCACTATTGGACGTGTTCACAGAATACAAAAAAACGGTAAAACAATTTATTAAAGAAAAAAAAAAAAAAAAAATACAATAGCCCAGAACAGATACATTAAGAAATTTTGAATTAGAAAAAAAGATATTGTTGTAGAAAGTGAGGTATAATAACATGAAAAGGCTTGCTTGCTCCAGTCATGCTTTGCATATAAAAGAATTAGTGGTATCCGAATTTTTAAAATATTTAGAGATATTTGAAAATGTTACGAGACATCTTCAAGGGAGAAAATATCCCACTATAAGTAGCAATGTTATATTTCATGAAAATAATTTAGATGTTTCATAAAAAAATGAACGCTGCGTCTTTTGAAGAGTCAATTAATATATATAACTTTGCAATAATACATTTGCCAAACAGGTTTAAAATTTGAAAAGTTTGTAATTGGATTCACCTAATTTCAAAAGAAATAAAAAGAAAACTGAAAATAATAATATTGATGAACCAACATCATCTTGTATGAAAAAAATATGGGTAAGTTACAAAATATTAAAATACATATTTCATAAATTTTAACTATGATTTTTTTTCAGAAACAAGAAAATATATCTCGCTAGAGCATAGCCTCGCTCGTAGCCACAACTTCAAATAATAATTAGGAGGACCCGATCAAAAAATAAGTTACAAATTATTTTAATACAAAATATGAAGACTCATAAACTTTTTATTGGTGGAAAAAAAACGAAAGGTAATTACAAATACGCAAACCTTTTACGTGCACTTTTCAAATTATCATTATAAAATTTTTATAAGGAATATCCTCATTGCTCAAATATTAAGCATTCCATCAACAAGTGCATCTTCAGTAGAGGCCTTTTCCAATACTGGCTCTCTAGTAAAAAAGATCGAATTTGAATGCACTTGCTGTAAACATGTAAAACATAATTTAGTAAATGAACCAATAAAAGACTGAAAATTAAAAATTTTTGATTTTCATTTCAAGCCGATTTTTTGTAAGAGTTAATCCAAAAACGTCTAGTCGAATAATAAGTGGCTATAAGTCGGCTTTCTGCAGCCGCTGCAATTTTTTAATGCAGCTGCCGCCGCCGCTCAAAATGGTCGGCGCAGGTTTATGTCCTGTACCTTTTGCGTTCATTGTATTATCAATGCGATAATTGGGACCAACGCTATTCCATTAAATGCATTCCAAGACCTTTATATTTCTTCCTCCCTATTAAACAGACATCTTCGTGAATTTAACGTGGAATTCTTTTCCTCCAGGGAGGGGCGCACATTTCTTTGGTAATCGTTTCCATACAAATTAGTTTTCGTTTCGCCATTTTTTTGTATTTTGTATACGCATTAATGTAACTTTTCTGGCAATTCTCCCCGGCAATTTGTCTTCTACGAAAGAATAATGAACCATTTGCGGACTAACTTCATTAAAAATTTCTATTTACTATTTCACACAACGACATCAAATTTTTTCTTCTGGTTTGAACCATTTTGCTCCCCTATTCGTATCATTTAAAATTGGTGTTGTAAATCAAAAGTTATATGTATGTAAAAAGGATTTCTTTTCTGCTCCGAATCTGTCAACTGGCAACCTAGATCGTGTAATATAACAGCTCTGGATTTTTTCTTTAGGGTTATATGAAGTGAAAAGCCCTCGTCGATAAGCTAGCTACGATTCGAGACTTGAAAGGTAACATTAGTCGCGAAATTTGCGAAATACCGGTAGCAATGCTGGAAAAACTGAATGAAAACTGAACCTTCCGAATTGACCACCTACAGCGTAGAATGAAATTATTTTTAAAAAGTAAATGTTAGAGAAAGTTCTATCGCGCTATAATAAAGATTCCGATATCAAAAACTATTTTAAGTGTTTTATTTAAGATTAAAAAAAAAACTCTAAATGGATCAACCTATATTTCTAATCAAATCAATTAGAATTTTAATTTAAATCAACTAATATTTTTATTAATTCGATTCTAAAATTAATTAATTTCATTGCAAAAAAATTCGCAAATTTCAGCAAAATCTTTCATTGCATTGTTACAAATATTTACATAATACAAAATTTGTTTTCCAAAAATGTTTGTTATGTAGAATGTAATGTAATAATTTTAACATGAGTAATTGATGTAATAATATTTTTTGTTGCATAATATGTGTAGTGTATTATATTACATAATACTTTTGGAATGCTGCGTTAATTATATTAATCGCATACTTATTTCTAGTTCCTTGGAAATCTTATCATAATAGCAATTATCTCAGCTCGACGTTATGGCTAGAGACTGATGTAGATGCTACAACCTAGTTTGTCTGAACAAATGGTTCTTCTTAAAGAGAGGTTTGAAACAATATGCACCTTTGAAACAAACTCGTGTCTTGATATTACCCTCTAGCACAGACTACTATATGTATAGGCAAAAAATCCGGAGAGAATTTAAAATAAAATTTATTTTTTAACCGAGCCACATTACGCATTTTTCATACAAATTTGTATGGAAATTTCCGAACCAGTCTTGTTATACATTATAACACAAGAATGATTAATAGTCTTATAAAAGTTTAAAAACTTTTACTGACCGGATAATTATATGTATATTCAGCATAATATTTCGCATATGAAGAAATACAATTTTCATTTTACAAGTACCATACTATCTTTTAATAGACCACAAATAATAATATAATTTCCTTTAAAATGTTTTTTTTTTTTTTTTGTTCTTTTGAAATTTTTGAAAAGCTATCGATTTATATCAAAATAAAACATAAAACAAATTGGAAAGTTAATTACATTAACAAGAAAATTTTTATTAAATTTCATTTTAACATTAAATAAAAAATTGTTGGAAAATTTTATGGAATAATTTTTTCTGTGCAATTTCCTAAATATTAAAACTGTTTTCATATTTATTTGAAATGAAATATATTCAAGAATGCTTGAACAAAATTATTTCCAATTTCAATATATTTTGAACTTGTGAATAAAATATTTGAAATTTTCTTTGGAAAATGTTTAATATTTCATATTTTTCAGCCAGAAATTTGAGGTGGAATAATGATTTTTAGCTATTTTATGGAATATATGTAGGTGTTGCCTAATGATTTTTCCTGCAAAATTAGCATTTTAATGCATTTATCATTAATATTTGTGTATATGCATAACTATTTTTATTTAGCATCTGCAATAAAATCGAACAAAAATGAACTAAAATTTTCGCAAAAATTCTCAAAATTATCATATTTATAAAAATATGTAATATTTATGAAAATAATTTTCTTTGTATGAAAATAAATTTATATGTTCAATGCATACACTATATGTTAAAATACATTCCAGAAATTTAGAAATGTTTTCTGTGTAAATATATAGTGCGGAATTTTTTACTTTATACAAGACACAGAGCAGTGTTGATAAAACAAAAGTATTTCGAAAAAAGTATCTTCGACATGTTCTGAAAAAAAAAAAACGAAACAAAAATACATAGTAAAAGGAGGTGTTTTGGTTTATGAAAAAGTATTGCAAAACAAAATACATGCTTTTCCCAAAACTAGCCAGTGTATAGGGTTTGCCCACTTCTGAAAATTAATAAAAAAAATTCTTTAAGGAATAAACGCTTTTGCAAAATATAATTTTATCAAAAACTACCAGCTATCCTTTGTTGATTACAAATTAGTATATTGAATAAAATCCAAGAATTAAAAAATATTTAAAATAAAAATTTATTAAATTAAATAACATTGGATTATTAAATTAAATAACATTGTACGTATATTCTATTCCGTGTGTTTAAAATTTGTAAACACAGTAAGTTTGCAATGTATGTGTTCACAAAAGTTAAAGAACTTTAAATTGCATACTATATTTTTATGTTAAAAAAAAATCATTAAACAATAAAAAAATTAAAATGTTGCTAATTAAAATGTTTTTTTCAATTTAAGTAGCCTTAAAAATAATAATAACACTGTGTGCCCACTTAAAAGTTTTCGTACAATAACAATTTATTACACCTTTGCCATTACACAAATAAAAAAAATGTAAACAATAATTTATAAATTCCCTTCCCCTGCTTTATTCAAACAAACCATTGAACGAACATGTTTCACTCCTAAATAAAAACTAAATTTGTTGCAACTCATTTATAATGCA
Organism: Protocalliphora azurea; assembly: GCA_932274085.1. Taxonomy (NCBI): domain Eukaryota; kingdom Metazoa; phylum Arthropoda; class Insecta; order Diptera; family Calliphoridae; genus Protocalliphora; species Protocalliphora azurea. The sequence goes on from OW026520.1 coordinate 82,155,093, forward strand.
CTCGAACATGAGAAGGAGGTTCCTATACAACCCACACACTGTTTTTACAAAAATTTAAAAGTGTGCCTGTCGACATTTTTCTATTTGTTACTCTGACACATTTCACACACTGTATATCAAAAATGAAACTTCATACCATCAATCTCAACACTTTATGAAATTTATGAAGTAAAAGTTCTAGAACTACACCGCCAACTCGTCAAACCGACACATAAAGAAATATTAATAACTCTGATAGATATGGATGGATGTATATATGAACCTACTCGTACAATATATATATCCCAATGAACAGATTGGTATGGAATACAATAATTACACACAGAAAAAAGATTAGTTGGAAAACGGTTAGAAGTATATTAAAATTTGTTCCAATAATTATATATTATATATTTCTATCGAGCTTTTATACTAATAGATACAAAAACGTATGTATAAGTATAAATTGGTTAATTTAATTAATATGTGTTTTGATAAAATAAATTTTACCAATTCGGTGCAGAAAAAAAAATTGAAAAATCATTTCGTACAATTTATTGGCCGATGCGATAAAAAATTTGTATAGCAGTTATTTACTTTTAAAATACGTTTGAAGTTACTGCAGTCACTAATTGATCATATAGAAATGTAATTCGGTATTCCTATCTGACTAATATTGGGCACTTTGATCAAATAATTGGTACTTTATGATTTTGACATTTTTAATAAAAATATCTAAAAATTTGTTAATTATTTTCATAAATAGTGTGGTTATTGGAGTATATTAAAAATAATTATAATAATTGATTTAGTAAGTACATAAAATTAATTGAGTTATTTTTGATTTGAAGAATAAACCGTCGTTAAATATAAATAATCTCGATTTTATTGTGAAAATAAATATAAAGAAATGATTAAATGGATGATTCTGTAAAAATAAAATTAGTTATATGAAATAAGAAATTATTTTCTTTGTTGTTTAAATGATAAGATTTAGCCTTTTCAAGGCAAATTTAAAAACCAAAAAGCAAGAAGCTGAAAAAATAATCTTCGGACTAAAAACAAAATAAGCCTATAAACCAAAATTCGCTTCAATACATCAAATAATGGGGTTGATTAATTTTTTTCTCTAATTTTCCTGGAGTAAATTAAAAAAGAAAAAATATGAATTTTCATGAAATAAACCATTTAGAAAATTCAAGATTAATCCCCCTATTCTCTATCTCGATTTTAAGTTCTATCTATAGACGAAAAGGAGTTACAAATGCTATTCTCTAAGTCGACTTAATTTTTTCAGTTGAGTTACGTAGTTTAAGTCCATTATATAAGTTGCCACAGAGTACAACTAGAAGTTTATGTGACAGACACTTCGAACTAAATTTTTACCAAATTTACTCATTTTTTTCAAAACACAAAAACAAAATATATTTGACTACATGTATTTTGTTGTTGCATGAATTAGGTTTTTGAAAATTGAATCAGGTTTTTTCTCTTAAATATCTATATATTAATCTATATACATAAGTTGCTTTCAAATAGGATGTTGCCAATATAAACAACAACATATAAAAAACAATATAAATTAAAATATATATACATACATATATACATATATATATATATATATATATATATATATATATATACTGCCTGCCACTTGAATAAGGAATCACATTTTTGTAACTTTAATTAATTATATCTTCTAAACTAAAGTTCAGAAAATAATAATTAGTGTTGGTTTTAGTTTCCTGAAGAAATAAAAAATATACAAATTTTGTAATACTAAAATTATGCATTTATTTAAAGACACGTATTTCTGTGGTACTATTTCGTGTGTCACTTGAATAAGGAATTCTTTTAATATTAATCAAGAAGACTATGATTTGAATTTCTTTCAATATAAACGGCTAGATAATTTTTAATTTGATAGTTTTTAAATAGTTTTTATTCAAAATGGGACGTGGTAAGGCTCTTAATAATTCTGAAAAAGAAAAAATTCTGATTTTGAAATCTCAGGGTCAGAATCCGGTCCAAATAGCCAAAAAAATTAATAGAGAAAAGATGGTTGTGTACAATTATTTAAATAACGTGGAAGATTATGAAAAACATGAAAGGGGGGAAGTAAATGGCAACAACTCCAAAAGAAAGACGGAAAATTCTTAGAATTGCATCAAATTCTGCTATGTCGGTATCAAAAATACGTGAAAAAAGTGGAGTCAGCGCCAGTGTAAGAACAGTGCACCGTATTTTAAAGTCGTGCCCATACATAGTCCGACGAAAACTGCAAAAAACCACCACTTAATGAAAAATGCAAATCACAACATCTACAGTTTGCCAATAATACAATGACATGGTCCGACAAATGGTTTAAAGTTGTATTTTCCGATGAAAAAAAGTTTACTATTGATGGTCCCGACGGGTATAACTATTACTTCCATGACCTAAATAAGGAGGAATTATTTTTGAGCCGCAGACACAGCCGAGAGGGCAGAATAACGGTGTGGGGTGCCATTTCGTATTATGGTACCACAGAATTGGTTTTTGTATCCAACAAAATGACTGCAACGACTTACAAAACATTCTGGAGGAAGGATTTCCAAAATTTAGTGATTTCTTTTGGACCCATACATTGGACGTACCAGCACGACTTTGAAAGATACTTGTAATTTTGTATATACAACTTTCTTAATTTTCTTTAGCTATTTTGCACTTTAAAATCGCTATATTTCGCGAGCCACTTTATAAAATTATCTGAAATTTTGTTCCAATCTTAGTTTTAATGAGTATAATGACTGTACCAAATACTATCCAATTCGGAAGAGGTGAGGAAACCAGCTTGTTTGTTTTAAATGGAATGACTCAATCATATCTAAAATTTTAACAAGAATCAATTATTACACATACATTAAATTAATTATGCTATCAACTATTAATCTAACCGTTATATATAAAAGATATACAGATTTATATCTGCAGTGTTTCATGATTTAAATATTTTTTTAATGACCCGATTTTATATGCCGAAATTCTATTGAGAGCTTATTTTCATATTCTCTATCACTAAACTATTTTTTTTTTTTTTTTTTGTTAATGACAATTTATTACGTTATTTAAGTCAAAATTTGTTATTCTGTAAGTCGGTAGATGTCGTTTCAAATAACAAAACGGTCACCTAAAATTTTATTACCGTCTAGAAAATGAAATGTAGTGAATTGCACTGCAAAGTGTAATTATTCCTTGTTAGTGCTTTGGTTAATTAAAATAAAGTCCTAATTTGCCACATACATATATTAAAAAACATATTAAACTTGAATCTGAAAATGTTTCTCATTTGCTTTACAAAGAGGTGATTTATATTTTTTGTTTAGTGGGCCGGGCGAAAGGATTTTCTTCTGCAGATACGTCGAATGTTCATTGCAGACAAGGATTATATGTAGATGTTGTTTTAAATTTGTAAAGAAATTACATACATAAACACCGAAATAATATAAAAAAAATGATTTTGTATTTTTAAGACTATTTCTGTATATATAAATAAATAAATAAATATATATATATATATATATATATATATATATATATATACTGCCTGCCACTTGGATAAAGAATCACATTTTTTTAACTTTAATTAAGTATATCTCCTAAACTAAAGTTCAGAAAAAAATTTTTATTTTTTGCGCAACCAAATTTCAAAGAGTTGGCTTTATTTTCCTGAAGAAATAAAAAATATACATATTTTGTTATACTAAAATTATGCATTTATTTAAAGACGTGTATTTCTGTGGTACTATTTCGTGTGTTACTTGAATAAGGAATATTTTAAGTCTAAACAAACTGTAATTTATTTTTAAATTTTAGGTTATAAAAATGAAAGTTATTATCTTTTAGCATTCAAATAGTAATGAGTACTGCCACCATTTTTAGAAATAACCTCAAAAATGAAATTTGGCATCGACTTTTATAATGACTCTAAGTAATTTAGCGAAATTGAACTCCATGCTTCCGTTATTGCATCCTTTAAGGATTCTATCGTCTCAAATTGTTTTCCTCCTTCATAAACTTTTCTTGCAAGCCAACCCCAGACATTTTCCATTGGATTCAGGTCTGGTGAATATGGGGGCCAATCCAAAAGTTGAACACCTTGTTGATTAATCCATTGCTTTACTGCTCTGGTGGTATATGTCGGAGCGTTGTCTTTCAAAGTATTATGGTACAAGATTCACTGAAGTGAAAATAATTTCTATACCCTTGGTAAGTGGCATGCTGGGACACGTAATAATTTATAAATTATTAAAAAAAAATTCATAATAAATACGAAATATTTATTTTAATTAATATTGTTTCGCGTATAATCAAACAGATGAATCGCCAATATTAACGTTAACACTGTTAATGCTAATACCGTTTTAGTATGATTTCCTCGATGGCTCTCGATTTCTAGATACTTCTAAAATGAGATAAATTGTCTTTATATGAACACGATTATCTTCAAAATTACATGCATATGCAACAACGTTTATTAAGGTCTATAATTAACGGTAATAAAATTACATTTAAAATGATATTGAAACATTATTTTATTCTGAATTTGAATGGTCGATATTTTTAAATTCATGAAAATTATATATATAAACGATGAACTCTTTCTGTATATTATCTGTAAGTATCGTGCTGGGACTCTGAGTTATTGAAGAAAGTCACAAAGTGAACAAACTCATGCTTAAAATTTCTTTAGAAAAAATAGGTTTTTTGTTTTACACTGCATTCTACTTTTTATAACAAAAAAATTAAATTATGGATATTTGTTGGGCACGATAATTCGGTAGTAGCAAACGTTATGGTATGTCGAAATTAATTTGAATAGCTTCCACAGATTTGATTCTTATGTCTAAAATAATTTTTCGTTGTACTTATAGCATGATACAGGTAAATGAAATATTCGGCGATTGCAGCCGATTCATGTGATAGTTGATGTAATTTGGTTTCTCTCTGTGTTGTCATAAAAATGTTGTGGTGTAGAAAATTATATTATAAATGTAGACGATTGACATGGAATGAGATTTCCATATCCTTAAACTTTGAATTTTTGGTAAAAAGAAAAATCAGTTCATATTTATATTACATACAAAATAGTCACTACACTATCATGAAAATAGCCTCAAATGTGGTTTTAGAGATAAGAGGGTAATCGGAATACGTTGAAATATAGTAGATATATAATTAAAACCTAATTTATGTTTCTTGTTTTTATAAATTTGTTTTAAAAAGTGGAAAACTGGATGGATTTTGGTAGACCATCTGAAATAGTTAAGAAATTCAACATTTTAAATCATTCTCCAAAAATCTCCGGGAATTATAGCTATTGAAAATTTATAGCATTTTTATACTTTGTCATTTCATTTGTAATTTCCACAATTTTCATCGGGGTGCAAAAAAGTTTATAGTTTTTGGATCTTTATAAAAAATTCTGTCAATAGGACGATGTCCGAAATGACGTTTATAAAATCCACTGATAACTGATATATGATCAAAAATCTTTTCTATAACTTTTCTATTCAAACTCAGAAAAAACAGTTCAAAAATAGCGGAGATATTAAAAAAACGGTTTTCAATTTTCTGAAGCCCCTTGTCCAAACTAGTTGGACACTTAAATTGTAATTTGAATTATAATTTTTATATGAATTGTTGTATCAAGTACTAATACATTAACTTTTTTCTAAGTGTAATTTTTATAAATTGGCAGCACTTTGTACCCTCTGTAAAAGAAAATGTTATGGATTAAAATCGGGTTTCGTTAAAAAAACCGAAACTTATTGGAATCCATTACTTAATAACTAATACTGCTCTCAAGAAAAAAAGAAGTCACTTGCTAACCATCCTTCAAGAAGATCGCATCATCTAAAATACCTAAATCTATAATTACCTAAACTTAAACTTTGTACTTAACCCTAAACTTGTTCATACTTACTACAACCTGAAGATTGTAATAAAACCCAAACTTGACTTGAAATCAACCGAATCCTAATCTTCATTTCATAAAGGTAACCCAGCAAAGGTGAGTCTTTTTTATGCCGCTACAGCCAGCGACCCTATGGATTTAACACTAATCTTATTACTCTTCTTTTATCATCCCTACAATTATAATTACTTCTGCATGAGTAATTATAATTAAACATTTTCTTATAGATTGGCCCTTTTATTAACTACATCCCCCCGTCTCTGCCATCATCTATAAGAAATCCTTACACAAGATCCCTAAACTTGTTCTCCCCTATATAATTACAAAATCCGAAAATATTTTATCAATTTTTCTGCTGAAGAAACCTATTTTTGACAGATATCCAAGTCCTAAATATAGATCGATCATGAATATTTTTCTTGAATTTCGGTTTTTTGGATCAACCAAATTGGTTTATAAACAACCGAGTTATTGGCAAATATATTTTTTATTTATGTAATATCTGCTTCATTTATAGTTGTTTTCATGGGTACTGCAAAACAAGGCTTATTTGTTTTCTTTTTCTACTTTTTGAAACACCTATGTAAAGTAGAGATTTTGTTCTTTTACAGAAAAATCAGTAAATTTTACTTAGAATTGTGTTGAAAGAAATTTCTAAGCGGATCCAGTATTAACCGAGCTATAGCCCAAAATGTGTTATGTGATTTTTTAAGGATCCTATATAAGTTGTGAGCCTCATTCTTGAATAAATCTGTCACAAATATTTTTTTTCGGATTGTGACTTTTTTAAATCAGCCAAATCGGTCCATAAATTTTCCTCCATACCCTTTTTTAATTTAATATTATCTTACATTTATAAAATATTTGTTCTGAACAGATGTGATATTATCTTCCTTAAACATTTGCGAACTTTTGTAAAATTCCAAAGTATTAAATTTGTTATTTAGTAGTTTTTACCGGTTCGCTTCGCTACTCTATTTGATGCGATAATTAATATTTATTTATATGGGAGATTCTACTCCCCCTGGACTTATTCACTCTATTCGAAATTTGATATAAAAATGATTATTAAATTTTTTGGGACTTTCTCTGTAATAGTCCTTTAGATAAAAAAAATTATATTTTCTTTGTATGGGGTCTACCTCTCCCCCTGTGCCTATACATCCTATTTTCATTTCAGCAATGCAATATAATTTAATTTAATTTAGTTTATAAATTTGAGGGCTTTCACTGTAATAGTTCCTTAGAAACGTCATAGTGAATATTTGACTTATATGATGGGTACCTCAGATAAATCATTTTAAGATAACCGGTTAATCTGTTTGAGTGTTTGAAGAAGTTGGCATAAACATGGGCGAGGTATCGATCAAGATCCAATAAATCCTGTAACATTCTACGCGTTAAATTTCATACAAATAGCTTCATTAGTAACTTGTAAAATTGAAATAATAGATTTTTTTTAAGTAGGCGTAAAATGTGGGTGTGATGTCCAATCGAGGTTTAACAAAGCCTATAATGATCTCTGGCACTATCTGTATGTTAAATTTCGTGAAAATCGGTTCAGCCGTTTAGACGTGATTGATACACAAACAAAGAGATAAACAAATAAACTTACACATCATTTATTATAATATATACAATGATATAAAGATTTATAAATGCTTGATTCTATTGCAACTTTATATGAAAATGCAAATTTTTTAAAGTTTTTAGTGTTTTCATAGGTGAAGGATATATACGACTAGGCACATCCGAACATAGCAATCTAAATCATAAAAGACGCTCCACCATTTCCTCCTTTTCCCCATCCCAGCAACTTCTACAAAAGTCGTTAAAAGGGAGCCTTAGTCTCCTAGCATGCGCACCAGCAAATCAATGCCCTGTGGCCACGGAAACTAGAATTTTTAGCCGATGTCTCGATAGTCCCATGATGAAGTTAGATTGAGATGCATCATAATGGGGCCATATTTGCCTCGAGGTTGAACATGTGGATTCATTTCGTTCAGCAGGTCCATCTATCCTGTGCAATCCTCGATAAGTTCCGAAGAATTATTGATCTGCAGGCCGAAAGCGGTACTCCAATCAGTTGATCCGTATCTTCACCTCGAAGAAGGGATCCATCTTTGGCTAATGCATTCGCAATAAAATTACCCGGGGTGCTTGAATGATCCCTAACACAGACCAGCTCCAGATTTGAATGTCTCGCCATCTTATTAAAAGATGTCCGGCATTCATGTATCAATCTGGATGTCGAAAAGACACCCGAGTGCGATTTGAACGCGACTTGACTGTCCGCCAATATATAGATAGAATAGATGGCCATAAGATCCACCGGTAACCAGTTCATTAGAACAAATAGGGCTTTCGATGGAGTTGTATGAAGCGCTCCTGTTATGAGTAGTGCTGAACTACGCAGAATCCTATCAAAAATTCCAATATAGGTGGATTTCTCCATAGCCTTCCACCATACTATCGCTCCATACATAAGTTTGGGCTTAATCACCGTGTCGAAGAGCCACTTCGTATTCCTGGAATTTATTCAACAGGATTTACCGATGGCCTTCCTATACATATATAGGGGAATGCCGACCTTTGAGGCTCTGGCCCATGTATTCTGGAGCCAGGATAGTTTGGAGTCCAAATAATCTTAAAGTACTTCGCACTATCTGACACCTTTAATTCAACACCGCTTAGGCGTGGAAGTGGGAAAGATGGAATCTTATATCTTCTAAAGAGGACAATTTCCATTTTTCCTGGATTCACTCTAAGGCCACTATTTGTACTCCGTGTACTAATTAGTCCCAGAGCAGTTTGCAGGCGGTGAGACATAGTATCCAGATATTTCCCAGATACAGTCACTGCAACATCGTCCGCGTAAGCGACAGTCTTAAACTTCAGTAAATCAAGTTCCCTGAGTAATGAGTTAACGGTGATATTCCAGAGAAGTGGAGATAAAACTCCTCCTCGGGAGCTTTATCAATATACTCTACGAGCGAATGTAATGCAGTCTGAACAGATTTGCCCTTCATATAGGCATGTTGTGACGCTGACATTAGGCAAGGGTTGATGGTTCTACGTAGGTGTAGGTTGATTAATCTTTCCAATTTCTTCTGGAGGATGGACGACAGACTAATAGGTCTGAAGTTCTTCGTTTTTATATGTGAGGTTTTAACCACTTTAGGAATAAACATTACTGTATATCTAGTCCATGACTCAGGAATATAAGCACATGACAAGCATCCTGTGTATATTCGAGTTAGCCAGGGAACTATTAAATCCTCATTGTACTGCAGGTCAGCTATCAGGGCCCGGAGATTTAAATAGGGCAAAGCTCTTCAGAGCACATCTCAGTTTACTATCCCTTATGAGAATGGGAATATCATTGATAACCTCTGAAGATATTACAGGGCATCCCGTTAAAGAGAGACATATATGAAAGTGCGTGTTCATTACAACATCTAAGGTCTCTTGACCGCTTATTGTCCAACTGCCACATGGTTTCTGGGTGAAACTTGGAACGATAGGTGATGATACCAGAATTTTACGAAATCAACTGTTCTCAGAGTGGCTGCTTGGAACGGTAGGTGATGATACCAAAATTTTACGAAATCAACTGTTTTCAGAGTGGCTACGCCGCTACAGAAAGCCCTCCACGACTTTCGTTTTGCATTTCTTATCTGGTTTTTAAACCTGTTAACTGAGGACTTGTAAGTAGACCGGTCTCCTAGTCTCTTGGCCTCATTAAATAGACGGCAACATTATTTACGTGGTTTACTCCTACCCCGTGCAGATTTTGGGTCTGCATGCAATAAAAGTAGCTTTATCAAAAGCGTTGTTTAGCGTTTTGACACAGGACCCAATATCACCGCACCCGTTGATGGTCGGGGGATTGCGAAGGAGTTGGGACAGAATATCATGTTGTCTGTCTAGTTTGTTTTCCTCTTGTTTTGAAAGGGTTTAAACGTGGGTAAACAGACTTCTATGTTGAAGTCAATGTATAAGTGAACAAAGAATGTCCAGTCATTGGAGACCATCCAATACCCAATCATATTAATGTGCCTAGTACTAACTAACGTAATATCAAGAACCTCCCTTCTATTAGCTACTACAAAGGTTGGTTCTCTACCAGTGTTCAGAATATCCAAACTACTACAAAGAATAAACTCATATAAAGACTCATCCTCGGATTTGTATCAGAGCTTTCCCAAACGACATGATGGGCATTAGCGTCAGCTCCAATTACGAGCGGTAAGTTGTTTGTTCTAGCCGCCTCGATTATTTCGCGAACCTTAGTTGGTAGTGGGTCGCAAGGATCATGGGCTATGTGAGCCATAGAGACAATGTAGATGGTGACAGAGCTTGTCTCACAGGCCGCTACTACAGTGTACTCCTTACTGAGCACTAGTCCATGGTTCCTGGACTAGTCCTATCTCCTCTTCTTTTTCTATCATTCGAAGGAGCAACGCAGCCGAGGTTGGTACGTCCGATACTCGGGTCATGGTCCTAGGCCGACGTGTGATCTCTTCAATGGAAACCACGTCAAGTCTAGCGCCTTCCCATAGGCCATCCAAAAGAGCGATCGCCTGCTTCAGTAGCAGTACTGATCGCTCATTTGAACAGGCCATTAGAAGCGACCTGGGTTCTCTTTCATAACTTTCCAGAAGATCGCTCCTACCGATGACAGCTCGTATATGATGGTCTTTGGCAATTTCACTATACGACCTGTTCATCGGGTTGTAGGATTTTGGACGCTTGGTCCCGGGCTGTTAGTTGCCGTTTAGGTCCGTCCGTGGACGTGGGGTGAGGGTTACGCTGCAACTCGGCCAACAGTGATTTAACTCACTTGAGAGAAACAAGTTCCTCAGGAGTAAGGGACTCGGCAGGCTTTTTACCGAACCGATCCATAAATCGTTCGGCGACGCGCCGTCTTAAAAAGACCCTTCTGGCGGATGTAATGTGCCTTTGCATTGACGGCGTACATGGACTAGGCTACTCAACATTTACAAACTACCTGTGCCCTGGCTCCGTGACACTTTTCGTCCGCAGGCAGTGACTAGACACGATCTGAGCTCATGCCATTACTTAGGTCTGACAGTGTATTATGTCAAACCTCAATAATGAGATTTTAATTGTGTTAATCATATTTATTTTTGAAAGGCTAAGTGAAGGGTTACGAAAATAATTTTTTTTTTTTTTGCTTAAATTTAATATTTTTTTTTTTTGTCTTAATTTTCTTTTCCTACAAAAAAAGTATAGAAATAATAAAATAATTGAATTTTATTATTTATATACTATATATTGACTATTATTAATTCTATACTATAATGTACTAAATTGCCTATATGCAAGACTCGGAATATTATGCAAAAACATTAATTAAAATTTTTAAAATTCAAGGGATATAAAGTTAGTCCACTTTCAAATATATTACAAAAACTCAAAGTTAAATTTGAAGAAACTCATTTTTTATGTAAATTACAATTTTTTAATGCATCTTTATTAGACTACGGTCATTTTTGTGAGAGTATTTTATGTAGAAATATGTAAAAATGCTATAAAATTTGAGTATTCTACAACTATTTAAAAATTGCAAAAAATTCGATTAAATGTACAACGATAATCTTTGAAAACTTCGACAATAATTTTATTATGGTCAATAATCCTTCAAAGTATTATAAATAATACAAAAAGATTTTGTATTATTTTAACATCTGTAAATAAATAAAGTGCGGTTTCCTACTCTTACTATTTACTTTATAAGAATTGTCTTCTTGTTGCTATTTTTTTAGAGTCAATTCTTTCGAAGTTTATTGTTTAAGTTATAAAAAGTGAAAGTTTTTGTATTATTTGAATTTTGTGTTTGAGGTAAAAGTGTTGTGTTCGTTGTGGATTAAGTGCGACAAAATAAAGAGAAACTTTAATAATTTTTTTAATTTGGCTTTTAATTTTCCAATTTTTATAACAACACGTAAGGTAGTTACTTTAAAAAGCTCAGTTTTAATACTCAAATAATTAAATTCCATTCAAATGATTATTGCATTTGAAAAGTAAGGATAGATCCTCCAATATTATTGTGTAGTCTTCGAACACAATATAGGGAGATTTCTTTATTCCAGAGCGGGAAAATAAAGTGAAATTAATATATTTCTCCTTAAAATGCACAATTTTAAAATCTGAGGCTAAAAAAACCATTTAGTAATACCAAATAGCAACTAAGAATGAAAATTAGAAGAAATACGAGCTGCTATTTTAAAAAGTTAAAATTTAAGCCTTTTCATTGCGTTTTTCCAAAATCTGTTCGATTTTTAGAATTTTTTAATAAAATTTTGATTTATTAATTAAATTGCTATATTTTAGAATAATTCTGGGACTTTAACGATTATTTTTCAATTGCGAGTCGTCGTATTATATTAGAAGCATGTAGAAGTCACTTTTGCTTAAAATAGGTACTTCTAAAGCTCATACGTTTAAGCTTTCTCTTGACATTGAGAGTAGAAATGAATGATGCATAACAAAATGTTTTCTTATCCTCAGATACAGACATTTTGCACTTTAAAGGCAAATACCTTAGTTTCACTTCATTCTCCCAATCTAGAATCATGAAAACTTTCTGGATTGTGGTCAAAAACTTCACAAATATGTTTCAAATGTAATAATAATTTGATTTTAATATAATGATTAGAATACTCCAATTAAGCAAAATCCACAACCAACACAACACTTTTATACCTTCCATTTTTTAACAAATCTTGGGAAATTGGTAGCAAATTAAACAAGTAAGAATGTTATATCTACATACCCATCATGAACGCCCATTTTTTGTTTCTGAGTTTATATTGTTTAAGGACCAATATGAGGTCGGTAAAGCGGACGGACCATGTCCATTTTTCGTTTCAGAGTTTACATTAGTCCTTGAACTAACTATATTTACAAAATTTCGTTGATAAATGTTTTTTGTACAAGATATCGGCCGAAAAGTCTAAATTGGAGCTACAAAGGACACCGTATTTTTTTAGTATTTGGTTCATAACTATTTTGTTTATGAACCGATTTTGATAATTTTCAATACAAAGCAAACCTTACATAAACATTTAAGCCAAATTTCAACACATAATTTACCTATGGTTTGCAGACGGCCTTGAGTGAACGTTATTGTCAATATATTTTAAAAGTTATCAAGTAACAAGTTCAAATGTAATTTGGCAACCTGAAAACAATCTATAGTTATATAAAAAGTTGAGTAAACTCTAAAGCGTTGATGAAGAATATTTTTGATAGCGATAATTCCGAAACATATTTTCATATTTTACAGAAAACAATGCATTCTGCCTAACACTTAGTCTACACGTAGACATTTTGATGTTGACAACTATCAGGTTTTATCTCTTTATCTTTAAAATGTTACACGTGGACCAATAAGAAATCGATTGCGCAATTTATTTGACAATAAATGTTATAACATAAAGTTGAGCAATATTGTTTAACATAAGCTGTCAAATTTATTGTTCTTTTTTAATATTTTGCTCTTTTATTTGAAAAAAAGATGCAAAATGAATTAAAATTGCTTTAAAAAGACCAATAAAAAATGAAAAACGGAAAAAATAAACATTTTCGGTAAAAAAGGCAAAATGAAATTAAAATTTCTCATGTACAAGTACTCCACCCCTTAACATAAAATTGGAAATAAAAATGCGTTCCCGTTATTCTGCCGACGAGATTTCTTATGTTAGGAAATAAAAATTTTTCGGTGTACACCCTGAAAGGGAAATTTATATAAAACTACACAGCATAATGACTAAATCTTATTAAAAGACTAATTTAAAATCAAATTTAACAAATATCTTTCAGAACAATCTGGTTATGATTATGTTATACATCGACCATCGTTTCCTCGACACTTATTTGATAACATCCAAGTGAATACATATTCAAAAGCAATACTAATGGATATTGAAATATTTGTATGGAGTTAATATAAAGAAGAAGTGTCATATGTTTTTTCAAATAACGACTGTGAAAATCTATTACCGCATTTCTTACTATTTTTACATGCCTTAAACGTATATGCTATGTAAACTCTTATTTTCGCAACTATTTTAAAAGCTATATCCTATTGTACCGGCACATTTATATACGATCTTCCATATAGGATTCATATAAAAAATAAATAAAATAAATATTCGAATCTGGCAATCCTACTTTTACCCCAGTCACGAAATACAAATAATTGAAAAATTTCTTTTGTTCATGAAATTAAATAATGTAAGACGGCAAATACCTGGACACCAAAAAGGTAGCTCACAGTGCACCTAGAAGACAATTTTTATATTGTTCGGCACTGCACAGCGGGACAGAATCGAAATTTTTTGGAAATAAATCTGTAACTTCTAATCGGCTGGTTAGATTTACATAAAATTTCATGCAGAGCAGCGTACAATTTTAAGTCTGAAAGGGAGGATCCACACACCCTTGAGGAGCGGAGCATTTGGGACTCAAAATAGGGCACCTTTGTTGTAAAAAATTTTTCATCGGTTGCCAAATTTCGTTTCCCATCCGATTTCAAATATTTTTACATTCTAAAGCTCATGCTTGCATATGCTATTTATATCTTTTTATATTTTTGACTACAATTCTATTTTGATCAAACATTTTCAAATTTTTGTGTGATTATTCGTTTTATAAGTTTTTTTAATAATGTTCATAAGTGGTTTCTATGCCGAAAGCCTTAGATGTTAGTGCTCCTTTTATTTCTTTATAATTTTAATTATAACTAAATAAATAAAAAGTTTCTATGGTTACTGTAGTTTATTAAAAAATAATTATAGTAATCGATTTAGTAAGTTCACGAAATGAGCATAGTGTAATAAGAAACTGTTGTTTTTGTAAGTGTGCGATCACTTTATATTTTGTTATAGTTGTCATTTTTGATGTGTTGAATGAAGCGCTGCAGGCGAAAATGTTTGTAAAATATAAATATTTTAGATTTTTTTTGCGAATAAATACTCAAAAATTCTTAAATGGATGATTCTGTCAAAATATTTTTAGTATATAATAGTAATTATTTCCTTCGTTGTTGAAGGACTAACATTATAGCCTTTTTCAGGCAATTTTAAAAATCAGAAAAAGGTAGAAGCTAAAACGAAGCTTTTGAGACTTAGAGAAAGAAAAGTTCAGACTTAGCTATATATATATATATATATATATATATATATATGTATGTATGTGTGTGTGAATCTGTGTTTGTTGTCTTGTTTGTACGCTATAGACAGCTAAACCCATGAACCAATTTTCTTGAAATTTTCACAGCAACATTCTAAAGGTCCCAAAAGTAAAATATATATTCCGATAGCAGCAGGGGGAATGGTAGCCACCATACCAACAAAATATTAATTATTGCATATCTAAAGAACTAAAATAACAAAGGTTTTAAAATTTTGTATGAATAATTCTCTTATAAAGTCCAACAATTAAAATTAAAATAGGGCGTTTAAGTTAGGGGGAATGGTAGCACCATACAAAGAAAATACTTATTAACGGGTAAGTAAAATACTATTACAGCAAAAACCTTAACATTTTACTGGAATACGTTTTTCAACAATCTTCACGCTTAGAATCAAAATGGGCCAGATAGGGCCAGGGAGAATAGCACCCCCATCACAGTCCTTGTACTAATTTTTCCTTTTCTTCAGCGGAATATCCCAAAATATGAATACTTTTACCAGTAACTTTTTGAGATTTTTAACAATAACATTTTTTTGCTATTTATTATATTAAATATTAAAGATGCAGTAATAGTTGTGAAGTTCTATGAAATCTAGTTTCGGTAAAGCAATAACTCTATTTTTAAAATTTGTTTGAAAGTTTCCACTTTAAACCTTCACAACTTTTGCGCGTATTGATAAAAATGATTAGCGCTAACAGACGTTGCGTGCATAAATATTGTTTAATAAAACCACAAATCTACGTTTGCCTCAAAATAACAAAAAACTTGAAAATATTTTTACTCAAAAGTCCTCATATGTATATGTTGAGAGAAGAAGAACCGAAATTTTAATTTTTTTTTTAAAGTTTTTACATTTTTTAATTTTTTACATTTTTATTTCCATACTCTAAATTGGGAGCACGTGGGATACCAATGTTACCTAAAAGCATTACCGTACACGAGAATTGGGCAAATGGGAGCTATTTTGAGAGAATAATGTTTTTCTTCTTCTTATACGAAACAGCCCATAATATTTCTTCGGTTAGATAAAAAAATCAAAGTATACAATAAAAAATTTTAACGACAATAAATAAAAAATTTTTGTTTTTTTTTTCTAACAGGAAAGATTCATTTAAAAAAATTAAAAACATTCAAATATGTTGCAAAATAAAATTACATTCACATACGAATTTCTAAAACAGTTTGATGTTTTATTTCTGGGTGAACAATTTGGATTTTTGTGTTACCGTACTTTTATATGTTGTTGTATTTTTGTGGGAGAAAAATTATCATATTCTTATTTTGCCGCATTTTACCAAAAAATTACGGAAACGAACCTATTATATCTTATTTAATTTGTTGTAACATTTTAAATTTTGGACAATTTGAAAGCTTTGGTTGTGTAATATCAAGTAATGTCTCCGATAACTCTGAGCGAAAATGAAAAACAAAAAATAAAGTAAAATTTATACAGAAAAAGAAAATGTTAGAATATATTTTTTTAAATAAACTTGCTTATTCGTTTTATAAAAAAATTGAATTTATTTGTTTAATTGACAACATAAAAATAAAAATGAACAAAAGGAAAAACTGAAAACAATTCAAACAAAAAAATTAAATTATTTAAAAAATATTTTTATATTGCCAATAAATAAACCATTTACACTAAATATTGGATTGTTTAACCCAACTGGATTTAATTGTGAAAATGTGTGCTTGTCATTCTAGAAGTATTAAACAATCTGTCAATTTAATAATTTTGTTATCTGTTTCAATATTATTTTAGATGTTCCTGAGAATAATGACAAAGTTATTGCCAATTACAAGACCCATTTTCCTTTCATGTCGATGATTTTAAATTGCTAGAGGCTTTGCTCCTATTTCAGCGTATTTGGAAGATTACAGTACGTAGTTCTTATTTTTTTATTTACCCAACTATCTGTCCATTTTAGAGAAAAGTTCTTATTTTTGTGTCATTTCCTAGATTAAAAAGAGTGAAAGTTTTCAATTCTCATATTTTAAGGCATCGTCGACATTAACTCAAAATTTGGAAGATATCTTCCTGAAAGAAATTTACGCAATGTCTTATTTTTATTGTTTGGATGAAAATTATCAAAGCAATAATTTTCTAATATTGCATTCTTATCAGTTTGAAGAAAATTAGAAAATTTTTTTATTATTTTTATCCTCAAAATATCACCATTTCTTCAGTAAAGTGATTATCACCTCCGCAATTAATTGGTGATATCCCATTGATATCATCTGGAAGAAATTAATGCACTTCTTTTATTTTTCAGTCATAATTTTTTCAGCTGTTGGAAAATTGTTCAAAAATGAAAAATATTTTAGAAATTTGTTTTTCTTTTAGCAAATAATAAATATTTTATGTGAACGTTTCAGTTTTTGTGGTTATGATGTTAAGATTTATGTGCATGCATGATTACTTTTCTATATATTTATTACATCTTCCAGAAGACAACCTGGCGGTATCTTTTTGTTTACCTAGATGATTAATTTCTAGCAACATTGCCTACTTTTCTTTCAGGCGTTTTGGTTTCTTATTGCTTATATTTTTGCCTTCGGCGCACTATCTCTCCCGATTTGGGAAACTTCTGCAATACGAATATTTTTATATAGGTTCGATTCCAAGATCCTAAATTCTTCAATAAATTTGGCATAAAAATAAACATTTTTCACGAATTATTATTAAACATTATTGTGAACTAATTTTGTATATAATTGTAAAGCTTTCTTATTTATAATTTTGCAATAGATATTATAAATATAATAAATATTTAAAATTTTGGTATTTATATTTAATTGAAGGAATGGTACAGAATCAGTTAATTTTTTTCTTATGTCAATTAAAATTTTAATTAATTCCACAATAAATTTGAATTACAAATGTAACTGATATAATTAGAAATCAATTATTTTTATTTAATTAATATTATCATTTTGGTGATTAGAGCAAAATCAAACAAAAATTTAATTAATGTAAACTATTTCGTAATTAATATTAGTTTTTATTTATTTATTTTTTCTGTGTAAGTCATCTTACAATTAAGTAATTTATGTAAAACAAAATTGTTTCTTGGGTTTAAAAATGTTTCGTGGTACATGAGTGAAAATAACTCAAAATGAATCAATGCTTGTGCATATCGTCGGTGCGCTTACAAATAGTCCTATGTGTTTTCGAACAATTTTGAAGGAGAGCGAAAAAAATATTTATTTTTTGTATGAAATCCATACAAAATTACTCGTTTTGAAAACTTCGGAATTAATCCAGATATTTGAAAATATTAAAAATGGGTGATCAATAAAGTTTTCAGATAAGCCAATAAAAAAACCTCGGAAAATAACACAGGACTTTTCGTTAGCGTACCGATGATATGTATGTATTCCTTATCAAAACTTATTGGCGGTGGTGGCCACCGTATATATACAATGTTCGTATTGGAAGTAAATGCATGAACTAACTATTTTATACATGTTATATATATATATATATATACACTGTCGGACAAAATAAGTGCGCTGTCAGGTATTTGTCGTTTTATATTGTTTAATTTATCGTGGATTCTGTATGGCAAAATAAAGTTACACTTTACTAAAGTTTTTAATTTGGATTCCGTTTTACCAATTTTTTGTTACAAAACGGAAGGTAGGTAGATGCTTTAAAAATGCTCAATTTTAATATTTTATTCCTTAAATTATATTCAAATTTTTATTAATTTGAAAAATAAAGATAGATCCGACCACAGGAAGATTTCTTTTCATTACAGATTGGGAAAATGAAGTGAAATTAATATATTTGTCTTTAAACTCCAACATTTATGGGGTTAAAAGAACCACTTCGTAATACAAAATAACAATTTAGAATGAAAATTAGAAGAAACTAAGGAAGCAGAAACACTAATACTACGATGTAAAATCGTAACGACATCGCAATTCTCACGAAAACAAACAAATTTACGTAAGCGGAGAGATAAAGGAAAAAGTAATTTTAATTATTACTACGTTAACTGTCCAGAGAAAGTTCAAACAAATGGGCTTCAAAAGCACCAATTCTAAGAAAATGCTACCTATACGAGCTGCTATTATAAAAAGTTAAAATTTCAGCCTTATACATAGCTTTTTCAAACTCTTTTCGGTTTTTAAAATTGTTTAATAAAATTTTAATTCCTTCAAATAAATTTATTTTAGAATGATTCTGAGACTTTAACGATTATTTTTCAATTGCGAGTAAATTGCTTTTTTATATTAGCAACAAGTAGAAGTGACTTTACCTTAGAACGTTTACTTCTAAAATTCATACGTCTGAGCTTTCTTTTGACAGTAAGAGTATAATAGTTATAATTACTTTTTTCTTGATATCTTTGGATGAGAAAAGTCATTCTCATTTAGCGAGAATCGCGATATCGTTACGATTTTACTTGTTGCCAAATGTGAAAATTTATCTTATTTTTGAAGTTTTTTAGAGACTGGAAAAATTTAAAGATTTCTAATCCAAAAAAAAAATTTTTTTGAAACGTTGTTATTTTTTAATTTTTGCTTGATTAATAATAGCTTTCTTAACAAAAATATAAATTTGAGTAATTTAATAATGATGTTGATGATTAGCTTTACGATGAGGTATGTATTAGTTGTATTCCATCAATTGACTTGAATTAAGTTTGAAAGTGAAATATTGTTACGATTAGGTTCTAAAACATTCATATATTCGTGCACACATAACTACATTTATGTGTATATGTAGCATTTATGTAGTACCAAGCTTTACCCCTTTTTTCCATAATGATTGCTTTTGTCCATTACATTCAAACATTTTCTTGATCAATACATTTTTGCTCAGAAAGTGCATAACAAATATTTTGAAATTAATTTGATTGATCCATGCAAAGCGTAAAGAGTTATGTACTAAACTGATGAAGGAGACCATTGAGATCAGCTTAAAAAACGGTCATAAAAGGCTAAATGTCCCAAAAAATAAGGCCAGAAAAAAGATAAAACTTTTTCTTTAATTTAAAGTCTTACTATTTCTCCTTCTCATTAGTTTTTTTTTATATTTTGTAAATATATTGTAATAAATTTATAAATTAAACGTAGAACAGCTGTCAATAAAATGACCCAAATGAAAAATCGCCCAAAAAATCCCCTTACAAATTTGGGTTATATTTCATATGGAAAATTACCTTATGTTTTGAAATGATTTTTCGGCATTTTTAAACTATAATTCCTTTTTGATTAAGCATTTTTAAGTTTTTGAGTGATTTTTCGCCTTCCGAAGAATATGCTAAAATTATGTTTATAAATAGTTTCTATGGTTAATGAAGCAAATAAAAAAATAATTATAATAATGGATTTAGTAATTCCATATAATTAGTTATAAGTATTTTAATATTGTTCTGGATTTGGGGAACGAAGCGCCGCAGGCGAAAATTTTGGTTAAATATAAAAAATATAGATTTTTGTACGAATAAATACACAAAAATCCTTAAATGAATGATTCTGTAAAAATAAAATTTTCTTCGTTGTTGAAATAGTAACATTTTAGCCGTTTTTAAGGCAATTCTAAGAATCAAAAAAGGATATAAGAAAAAGGCTAGAAGCTAAAACGAAAATTTTGAGAATAAAAGCAGAATAAAAAGGCTAGGTTTTGCCTTAAAAAGGCTAAACTGGCAACACTGGTTATCAGTAACGTGTTTTTCATTCTATCATAAAACTAAACTAAAATCCTAAAATTAAGTATATATATTAAATAAATAAAAGAAACTAAATTTCAGTGTATAAAGAAGTGAATGAAACATTCTGGAAAGTCTATTGAAAAATAATAAAAATAAGAAATTTTTAAAGTGGTTTATGAAATATATCAATGTAAAAAAGTCTATAATACCCAATTCACACTTGCATTTGAAATCTCGTTTAATGAGATTA
The DNA here is from genome assembly GCA_932274085.1 of Protocalliphora azurea. Lineage (NCBI taxonomy): Eukaryota > Metazoa > Arthropoda > Insecta > Diptera > Calliphoridae > Protocalliphora > Protocalliphora azurea. The sequence continues at coordinate 82,176,170 of OW026520.1, forward strand.
AAAAAAAAGAACAAAAACAAATCAAAACTAAATCTTCTTCGTTTACATCAATTCTTTGTGGATTTTGTTGCACAAATGTAAATTCAACACATACAGTAAACCATTTAAAATTGACACATGTTTCATCAGACTTTATTTAATTTTAAATTTTCACTTGTTTATGATTAATTTTAAATGATATAAAATATAATATATAATTTTAAATGATATGATAAATTTTTAATTTTATTGTTCTATTTTAAATTTTAGAAATATCTGTTTTTATACAAAAGTCATTTTTAGCTTTTTTTTTTACCACATTGTTATATTTTACTAATACAGTAAAAGAAAAACAGTGTTGAATGACGATAGATTTTTAAAATCTAATTAAATTTTACTAGATTTTGGTAAAATCTCATTAGAAAGTAGATTTTGATTTGTATGGAAAATCTAAATAAAATCTAAAAAAAGTGTGTGGATTTCGATTGAAATCTTTTCGAATTGATTCTATTTATCTGTTAAAATATAGCTTTTGAAATTAAATTTTTAATGCAAAAATTTCCTTTTCTTCCAAAATAAGATTTTTAAATAAGATTGTAAGAAATAATTAGAAATAAATTAGAAATAATATATGACAACACTGCTTTGTTGTCTTAAAGTTTCTGTCCCCTTAATTTCTTCTAATGTTCATTTTAAATTGTTATCTTGTATAACGAAATGGTTCTTTAACCTCAGATTCTGAAATTTTGCATTTTAAAGACAAATATATTAATTTCATTTCATTTTCAAATAATTTAAAAACTTATTTTATTTTTTAAATTAAACAATATAAAACGACAAATACTTGGACACCAAAAAAGTAGCCCATAATGCACCTAGCAGCCTATTATTATGAAGCAAGTAGCAAGAGTAAGAAACCGCACTCTATTTTGTCTGACTGTATATGTACTTATGTATGTATGTATGTATGTATGTATATATGTATGTATATATATATATATATATATATATATATATATATGTATGTATGCATAAGTATATGCTTAGTGGTAATTTATGTATGTATATGGAAAATATATGAAATAGTGATGAAGGTGGCATTTAGTGCAACAACTTAATTTGCATATCGTTTGAAATGTGCTAAATTGCACACGACATGCAAAAAAGGAAATGTGACCCAATGCGCCTAAGCACGAATAAATTTTATTATTGTTACCTGCTTTCCACCATGATGATCGTCTTCATCATCAATATGATAATGATGTTGATGATTAGCTTTACGATGAGGTATGTACTAGTTGTATTCCATCAATTGACTTGAATTAAGTTTGAAAGTGAAATATTGTTACGATTAGGTTCTAAAACATTCATATATTCGTGCACACATAGCTACATTTATGTGTATATGTAGCATTTATGTACTACCAAGCTTTACAAGTTATAAATAAATACACAGAAAAAAAAGAAAATCCAAAATTGCCAACAATTTCATTTGTCAATATAAAATTGTATTTGATTAAAAATATAATTTATTAAAAAAAAAAATAGTCAAAAAACACGTTATGATAAATTCATTAATTTCATTAAAACATTAATCGGTTTAAAAAGAAAAATATTGTTGATTGGATTATAAAATTTGTTACCGAAAATTAAAAACAAAAAGTGTAATGAATTGATAAAAAAAACATCATATTGGGGGAAATAAGTTAGTTTTGACTAAATCAACAAAATTCAAAATTCCTTACACAAGTGGTCTACAACACATTAATGCTCTGGGTAATTCGTATTAACTTTAACATTTTTTAACCGATTTCATACTTTTATATCCTGTTCGATAGACGATTATGTGTAGATAAAATCTGTAAAAAGGCCATATTTTGCCCATATAAACGCACCCTACAAATTTCAGGGTTAACCTTATCCAAATTCACTAATATTTCACGCAATATCTTTCTACAACCCAATAAATGTTTTTAGGACGAGTTACGGTCAAAATTCAAAACTCGGCAAATTTTGGTGCAGTCTACTGTACATATATATGTAAAAAAAATATTACAAAAAGACAAAGCAAAAAATGGTTTATTTTTAGAGTTTTTATTGCATTCGAATATGGAACGTATTATTTTACTGAAATTTAAGTATTTTATAAATAAAAACTCTTTGATATTGTTATTAACAAGTACAGAACACAAAATTTGCTGATTAATACAACTTTCAAATATATGCTTAATTTTTCCTTCAGAAGATTGCTGACTGTATATTTTTGGCTTATAAATTATTAAAGTATTAACTGGAAATCAAATTACCTCAGGAATATTACAATATTGGCAAAAGGTGCAAAATATGCAGCAACATTTTTAATCTAAAACACGTTTCAAAGACCATTTTCAAGTATTGGAAAAAGAAAACGATTCTGCTTTCGGAATTTGGTAAGATTAAATACTTATTAGTTTTATGTATGTAAAAATACAAATACATATATTTCTTTTATTTTTACGGATCCAGGATTCTGAAATCAATTACATACTTCGAAGTGGAAAATAAAGAAGTGGATTTGCACTGTAGAAAATCTCCTAAATATATATTACAACAAATGAAATAATAAAATTCTTTAATCTGGAGTTTTCTCACGTTCAGATTTATTTTACAACCTCTTACAACGTTTTTTATGCACTTAATTCGGACAAAATTATATTCAAAAGTATTTAAGGTTATAAATGTATCTTTGGATTTAAAAATGTTATATGAAATATTAGAGATTATATAATATTAAAAAGTACCTTAAATATAGAAATATAAAATATTTTATTACATGCATTTTCGGATTTTACATCTCTGATTTCAATGAAATTCACTACAGACATTAGCTATTAGAAGTGTTTCTTAAATCATCTCTTTTAGACTCATGACCTTTTCTGGACCAAAAATATAACGTTTTAAAAAACGAAAAAAGCTAAAAACTTCACAAAAGTTTAATTGCTAATAACTTCAAAAATATACGTGGTAGATAGTTTTAGTTTCATATTAAAAACATAGATAGCATCTTTATAATGGTATATGTAAAGTGTATTCATATCAAAAGGTCAAAGTTTGACATATAAAAATTAAACCATTATATCTCAAAAAACGGTATTCTTAAAATTCTTAAAAAAATTATGTTACGTTGACATAACTATTCTCCCAACTCGTGTAAAATTTCCAGCTGGGCACTCTTGTAGAAGTTATGGAGCAAAATATAATAACTTCTGAACTATATACATATAAAAAATTTAAATTTAGCAATTAAAAGATAAGGATATTGCTTTTAAAACGATATGTAGAAAGTCAATTTATTTCGAAAGTTTAAAGGTCAAAATTATATTTGCACATTTTAGAAGTTATGTTGCAAAATATAATCTAAATTCAAATTTTGTATATAAAATTTCATTTATTTTAAATATGAGCTCATAAAAAAACATACTTTGAAGGTAAGTTGGCGAAAAAAAATTACAAATTTCTATATGACAAAAATTTTTATAGGTTGGAAATTAAAAAAAAAAAAAATGTTTAGATCTTTGAATTTTGTAATCAAATATGACTTTTATTTTTTTCGGTGTATCGTTCTTAAAACAACAAATAGTTGGCATTAATTCATAGGAACTCGAAATCAAATACAACACTATTCAAATACATATCTACATAAATAAGAACACTTTCTCTTGTGAATAGATAGTTGAGTTTAGCTTTACTTCTTTCCTTAGAAGAATGAGTTGGCTATTCAAGTTATTAAGCGACAGGTGCCACTTATTTGTATTGAATGATAGAATGACTAATTGAATGCATAAATTTATGTGTCTTGCAAAGCAGCAGGTGGTACCTGGTTCGACAACAATCAATATATATATATATATATATATATGTATATGTATATATAATATTCTCATAGCTGTTTGGTTGGGTTCGTTATAACCATAATATAATAAAATTGAGCTTTATTAATTTGATAATAAGATTTATATAATATGTTTTAATCGCATAGTAAGTGACAATACAATGTTTTTTGACAAAAATTATCAATAACTTAATGAATTGTTTAAATTCTTAATTCTAAAATAAAATTTTTTGAGACAAAATTTTAATATTCCCTTTAGAATTTGAAATTTGACTAAGGGAAGTAAATTTTATCATATAGTTATCCGCAGTTAAAGGTCAGTGGTCAATTAAAATAAAAATTTTTCTGTCTGGCTGTCCCTCAATGTCGAACGAAAAATTTTTTTCGACTAATTTTATGGGAAACAACAAAAATTAAGTTTATGTGCCCGAAGTTATTTCATATAATAGCCAAGCACCCGAAAACTTTTTAGTTTTATTTAATATTAAGGCGACCCACTCAAAAAAGTGTTTTTGTTACCCCCTGAAAATTAACCTTTATATGTTTTTTGATGATTCTCAAAATATTTCTGGTCTTCTGATGATCGTTAGTGAACTGGACCGTTTTTAAAAAAGGTATTTCTTTATTATTTTTTTTTTTTTTTTTTTTGAAAATGTATTTTATTCCAGAGAAACGCATAGAAAATGTGATATCATTTAAAAGGTATTGAAAGCCGTGTCCATTGCTATATAAAACATATCCAAGGGTGATCTCAATATTATTATATTCCATAAAATATCCCATTTTTCAAGTTTTTTTTTTTTGACAATATTGTTTATCATTTTTAATGAAAATTCAAATTTTTACTTGCTTTTGGATATGAGTCAATCTGATATAAAATTTTATATAAACGCAGTCAATATGATAATTCTTTTTATAATTCTTCTTTTGATAAGATCTACTTGTTTGAATTAAAATATTTACGAAAATTGCAAAAATACAATAAATAACATTATCAGTGAATGTAAAAATACAAAAACGATTAAAAAATATAACGAATTTACACACCGAAAATGTTCATTGAAAACGTCAAACAACGTGATAAATTTCAGTTTTAATTCCGTCAGCGCTTTAAAACGCTCCATGATTCTAATACCGGGTAAAATTATATTTATGACTATTTAAAGGACTTAACATAGACTATATAGTAAATAAAGTTGTAAAAATTGATTATATGTTTTACATTCCCTGTTAACATTTTTTGTTTTATATTAATATTTTTTGAATTTTTGTAAATATTTTAATCCAAGCGGTTAGTTTTTATCAAAACAATAATTTTGATACCCATATTTACAATGTTTATGTAAAGAATATTGAAATAAAAATTAATCAAACACCAGCAACTTATATCTAAAAACAAGTAAAAATTAAAAAATTTTCATTAAAAATAATTAACAATATTGTGAAACACCTTGAAAAGTAGGATATTTTATGGAATACTATTAATGTATTGAGGATGTCTAGTAAAAAAAAAAAAAAAAAAATTAACTATTAAAAAATAATTAATATAATTTTGTGAGTGCGTTTTATTTGATACTGCTGGTATGCAGGTTGGATTGCTACTATAAGATAAAATTAAAAATTCTTACTGCGGACCACAAAATTATTTACAAAAAAATAAATAACAAGTGGTCCGTTTTTACAGCCCGTCTAGACGTAACATAATATGTAAGATTTTTATGTCAGAGAGTGTCAAATACGCTCTCTGAGAGAATTATTTCACGTGTAGATTAAATATTAGAATTTTAAGATGTATTATCAGATTTTTGTGATGAGATTTCTCTACACAACCATCTTATAAGATGAACTGTCAAAAAATACATATATACGAAAATTTGTTTGTGTGTGTGCATGTGTATTTTGGAAATAACTTAAAAAAAATGTTTTTTTTTTTGTAAAATTGTTTCCTTTTAGTGCTTGTTTTACATGTTAAAAAACATTTTTATAAAAATTGTGTTAAAAAGGCGCGAAGTACTTAAATAAAAAGGACATGTTTACTCTGTGACTGATTGATTTAGGATAATATCCTATAGGATTTATTAGAATACGTGTACCCCTTATTTAAGATTTAACATAATATAAACAAAATGGTTACTATCCTTAGCCGACGTTATCTCACATATTATATCAGCGTTAATCCCAGTTGTTAAAAATAATAAATATAATATTGCGACATGGCGAATTTTTTGCCAATATATAACATGGTAGCGATTTGTTTGGCTAATTTTTTAAAATTTGATAAATAGACAATTAAGGAGAAAAGCTATTAAATTTTCTTATTGGAAATCGACTATTTTTAATGATTGCCTTAATTTGTAAATAGCTTCAACTTAGTTTACGAAATCTTATCCCCAAAAAATATATTTTATAATACTTATGTATTAAATGTTTGACAATTTGTTTTTCATCATCTTTAAAAAAATAGTAAGGATATTAATGATTTCGGTCACAATAAAATAAAAATTATTGTTGAAAATTAATTCTTTTAAACAATTTATAAGTTTAACGGGACAAATGTTGTTATACAATATAAGAATTATTCTTTTAAAAATTATAATAAAGTCCAATAAATTTTAAAATTTGATGACTTAGAAATGGGTTATATGTCAGAAAAGTGTATTTTAAGTTGTATTGTTTTTTTTTCAATTACACTGTGCTCGAAATTTTTTTTAACAAGGTGGCGCTGAATTTAGTAGTGGTAAAAGCGCTCGTTTTTGAAAGGCTAAAAAAGGGGTTAGGAAAATTAAGTTTTTTATATTAAATTTAATAATTTATCCCCATATTCACAAACCATTTTTAAATTTAAAATGTATTTTAAATAAAATTTTTCATACAAATTTTGCATTAATTTCGAAAAACGGATGTCACCATTGAAATCAGCGTACTCGAGTTAGCTTTATCAATTTGTTAAAATTTGCAACTAGCACAGTTATTATTGGCTATTGCAATTATCATTGACTTTGTTAAAGCTGAATATACATTTACAAAATATACGAAATTTTAAGTACTAAAAATTGTACGACACTTAACATTTTAGTTAATTTTTTAGAATTTCTTTAAAAAACCAAATAAAATTTTAGTTTGTTAACAGTTTGGTGACAGAGGCTCAAAAAATCTTATGACCCTGATCGGCTTTGTACATGACACTAGCGTAATGACAAATTTTCTCAATACTGCACCTTCCAGTACCTCTGTGATATCGTTGAGACTCTCCTTCAGAATATCAAGAATCATACTTCTTTATTGCACGCCGAATAACATTCTGCTCTGATATTCATTGATTGTTCAATGCAAAGTACGGTATTTATTACATTCTCCTAATAAATTCCTTTACTTGGATCAACAAGTTTCGCAATCATAGGATTTAATATTCTATTCACTAGCACTAGCGAGAAGTTATCTTCACATTTCTGCAATAAAACTTTTAACTTGGACAACTTTTCATCCTTACAAGTGTTGTCAGAATATTCTCGATGTCGTCTGCTAAGTTCCCAAAAATAATATACCAAAATCTGCTAAATACAAAGTTTTACCAACGTTTCATATATTTTGCTTTGCTAAAATTGAATTTCAAATTTATTATAATAAAATGAGAGAATTGTACTGTATATATAGCTTGAATGTAATAATTATTGGCACACATACATACATATGTATATCTCGTATTAATACAAAATACGTATACTTTACAAAAGGAAAAAATAAACATAAGAAAATATAAATATGTATTTTAATATTCTTATTAAAATAACCATATATTGCAAGCAATATTTTATACTATCGTTTTCTTAAATGAAGTTAATTTTATTTTATATAATTTACAACAAATACTGTTTCGGCAAGATCCTCCTTGTGCTGGTATCCGAGCTACCCAAACGATATGGTAGGCGTTGGCGTTAGCTCCTATCACGAGCGGTATGTTCTTGTCATTTGTCGCCTTGGTTATTGCAGCGTGTAGCAGAATATAGTTATTCGCACGAAGTCCGCAAACCCTTTCACTTACGATCCAGGGTTCTTGGACAAGTGCAAGCTTCTCGACTCTTTCTGCCATCCGGAGCATCAACGCAGCCGAAACTGTTTTAGAGTGGTAAAGATTAACTTGCGTTATCTTCACCATTTTCATTAACGGGAGTGATTGTGACGTTGACGTCATCTTGGTTCGAGTCTACTACTATGTCCACCCGTTCAAAAAGACTCTCCCACGAATTCAGAGTTTGAGTGGGTATCTTCTTGAGAGAGAGCACTAGTAGTCACGTTTGAGATGACCTTTGGCCACTAAATGATTTGTCCATCGGGTTGTTGGACTTCGGACGTTTGGTCCCGGGCTTGACTTTGCGACTGTGTCTTCTCCTCCATTAAAGGTTTAGCCCAATTTAGGGAAACGAGTTCCTATGGGGTTAGGGATTCGGCTGTCTTTTTACCAAGATGATCCAAAAAACGATCGGCGGCATGCCATCTTAAGAAGGCCCTTTTGGCGCTTGTGATATGCCTTTGGGACGTACATATCTTGCCCTTTTACGCTAGAGGCACAAATCTAGAGCTCGAAGGCAAGTTTGCAACTCCTTTACTGGCGTGGGGAGGTGAAACTTGGGAATTCGAAAACTTGTTCGCAGTTCCCTTTTCAACAGAATGCACTGGGTTTACTGCTGCTCGAGTTGATTTCGAGCAGACAGTTCCCGAAGCAGGATTTTTCACCGGTTCTTTGCCGATTCGGGCCAGTGCTGCTTCTGAGGTGCTTGGTTTGAAGCTCAGAGGCACCTCGCTGCTTTGCTTCCAGAGTTGGGAACTGGTTTTACGCATTTGTTGGACTTGCCATCTCCTGCTATTTGTTATACCGTATAGTTCCTCATTAGTTTATTTGTTTTTTGTTTGTCAGATTCTATATATTATGCCTAATCACATATTGATTGGATCATCCATGCATTGATGGCGTACATGTACTAGGCTACTCAATATTTAAAACCGACTCGTGCCTTGGCGTCGTAGGGAAGTTGTTAGCGACTAGTCTTCTTTAACCACTAACTAGTCCACTCCACACAAGGAGTAGCCATATCAGTATTTAGATTTAGAAACACAAAATTTGCAACAAGTAGAATTTATTTTTCAATGAAAATTTAATATACTGAAAAAGTATTGATTGTTATAAAAACTTTCTTATTATAATATTACATATACATATTATTAATATAAATATAATATATTTAAAATTCGCCGAAACAGTTTAAAATATTTGCTAATTCCTCATTTTCCTCACTTGTGACGAGATTCTCATATTTCTGATGATTTTACTTTCGACCAAAATTATTTGGAATATCAAAGGAGTAGCAACATTAACCTTCTAATTTTACCCATTATCTAATGTATAAAATACTTTCTAATGTATAAATACTTTCCGTAAGCTAAATTAGTGAAGGATAAAACTAATAAAGATTTACAAATGGTAAATATGATAACAAAAATAACTTTTCATCTTGATAAAGCTTGTACAAAATGTTTGCTCTGTAATATTTTTCGCGTATATACACAATACCGAAATGCGTCTTAAGACATTACTTACATATTATTTTCATTCTTTTATCTATGGATATCCAACGGTTGGGGCACGCCCTAAACATTTTTAATGGATAAATACCATAGTTTATACATATAGTGTCTCTTTTGAGATTTAAAAACCAAATAATATAATTAAACATAAAATCAAAATAAATAAATAAATAAAATAAAAAAATATTCATGCTACAAAAAAAGCATTTAGTAGATTTTTTTAAAATAAATATACAATTTCCATTCCTCAAAACCTAGCAGACAAAATGCTAAAATGGCAACACTAATCCTCACCTCGGCATGTCAACGAATTTTCCTCAAATATATTTTTCTGTAATACCAATGTATTATTGCACCGACTAAGCGCGTCAACATGTTGAATTCTAGTAGTTCTAGAGCCCATCTTGTAACACTCGGATTTAACTCCTTCTTACTAAGCGTGAGGATCTGCGAGTTACAGTCTCAAAATAGCACCGAATCCTATTGAACTGGCATCAAAATGAAGTTCAGTGTAATCGCTTGGGTCATACAATTCCGAACTTCCATTAGCTTTTCTTTAGGGATTTCGATAGTTTTCGGATGTTTTGCACCAAGCACGAATATACAATCCTTCCTGGTGAGATCAAACAGTGGTTTTGCTATAATGGAAAAATCCTTTACAAATCTGAACAGAGAAGTTTTTGATTGCTTCAAGTCATTTATTATCGGCTCTAACACTATCGCTACTAATTTTGTAGACCAAATATGTCACATCTCGTACCATATCTGAAAAGGCTAACGGAATCAATTTTAATAGTGTTCGCCAATATCAGTTTGTCGTTGAAGTGCTCAATAAAAAGTATTGTCATTAATATGATTTGCATCAGTAAAACTTCTCAGTTGATTATTTCAAGATTCAATACTGGTAGAACCAACACAATCAGGAAGGAACTCTTTTAGCAAGTTAAAGTTAAATGATTCATGAGATTCTCTTTCCTTCTTCACCAACTCGTTTTCGCTGAAACTGCCTCTTCTACATCGCAGCTATATATATCGTTTGCCACCACATCTGAATAGTCTTCTCTTTCTTCGACTGACACGTCATTGATGCGTGAAATTAGAATACCATTTGCCAGTAAACCTAGTTTACACAACTAATCTTTCAACTGTTGTGCGGTATAATCGTTTCCATTAATCGGTCCATTGTATTGTATCCATTACTAGGGTCTCAATAAGCTTCTTGAGGAGGGGGAAAATTGACTATTTTTTCCACAACTTGTTGTTTTCTGTCTTTCTCCGATGAAGTATGAACTCAATATTTTCGAAAAATTGTGCTGACTCGCAACTAGGGTTGCTAGATGGGCTGGATTCAGATAAATGTACTAATTAAAAAAAAAAAAAAAACAAATCAAAATTAAAAAAAGCCGATAAAATAACGATATGTAAAGTGGATACGAAAATTATATAATTACATGGTAGATTGAAAATTATGTCAAATAAATATTTTATGGTAATTAAGTTTTGAACTTTTAAAATAAATATAATTGAAGGATCATATGTATTGAGGAGCCACGGAACAAAAGTTACTTTTTCATATTGTTTCTAAGCATTATTTTTGTATAATTAAAAACATTTTATGCCGTTAAACAAAAAAATTTTAAAATCGATCGAAATATTTTTTGCTTCTTATTAAAATTTCTTACAAACTTCCAAAAGTTCTGAATTGAAACATTATAAATAAATCTCAATAATTTTAAAGAATTTATATTTTGTAAGAAAGCTATACAGAGTTACACATTATAATTTTTTATAACATCAGAACTAATTCAGATATTGAAAAAAAAAAATTAAATTGAAAATGGACGATAAATAAAGCTTTCAAGTGGTACAATAAACAATTACGGAAAGCTACTCATGGGACTTTTCCTCAGCGCATTATACAGTGGCTATAGATATATTTGCCCAACTCACCACCTCTGTTGTATCATTGCATCGATGTATTTCGTAAAAATTAATTTGTTTTTGCTTCTGGAAATTTTATTTAAAAAGTATTTACGATATACATGGATACAATAAAGGTTGTGAATATGACAATTGTATTTTAAAATATCATATTCATAACAAAGTGCAAAATCTTAAAAAAAAAAACTTTTTAAACGTCCAGATTTTCTTCCAAAATCCAAATTTTTTATCCTGAATGTTCAGCATTCTATGAATTTAGATCTGGCAACCCCAATTTATCTCCACACATTCTCTGCACTTTTTTAGTAAAGTCTCTCACACTTTAAAAACTAACTTTTTTAAACTTTACACTTTTTTCCTAAACACTATTTTTGACTAGCATTCTTTTCTTATAAAAACACAAATTTCGTTCTTATACCACTTCTGAAATTTTAAAAGTAACAGCATTTTCGATGTCATAATCGAATTGCCTTTATTATACACGTTTTATACCACGTTTTATACCAATTTGCTTATACTATCAACACTTAAGTACAATGACAATGATTATGTATATAGCTAGATTATATAAAAAAAAAAACAACTAAAAGTTCTAGTATGCTTAATGTTTAATATTTTAAATTATAAATACTTAATGAATATACATTTAGTTGATTAAATGTAAAAAGAATACATTTGTATAAGGCCCCAATCAGTTAACTTTACGACGCAACACAGAATGAAGAAAATAAGCGTGAAATATTTTGTACAGTCAACAAAAGAAAACGTATCATAAGTTTTTGACCATTCATTGTGTGAACAATCCGGATCTTTGGTTATTTTGCAAAGAAAATAAACTACAGGGTTGCTAAAAAATATCGTACAAATCTATTTTCTATAGATTTCTGCGATACGCTACCTAGAATTTTTGTGTCAATAGCTACTTACACTAACGTACGATGATTTTTTGTTCACTGGTTGGGCCTTAAAAATAAATGTGAAATCAGTTACAAAAGTTCTTATGAGAAAAATTTAGTCGGTCAAGCCCGAACGTATGATACACTACACCATTGTGTATGTGCATTAAAACTCGGGAAGAGGTCTTATATTAGACCTGTTGCCAATTGTGGACCCATACTTATATTAAGTGTAAAATAAAATATACGAATAAAGAATATTACGTTAATAATACCATTTATATGAATTTATGCACTTTAGGGTGATTTCCGAAGGTAGGCTTATATGGGAGCTATGGTAAATTATATAGCGATCCTCATAAAATTTCTCACTGTGATTTCTACTTATATAAAACTTATTTGTGTCGAATATTAACTTTATACTAACATTTGTATATTATTAATGCACGTTAAAGAGATTTTCGGAAGAGAAGTTTATACGGGAACTATGGTCAATTATGCACCGATCTGCATCAAATTTGGCGCAAAGATTGATACTTATACAAAACTTCCTTACATCGAATTTCCTTAAAATATTGCTATATTTAAAGAATTATGATCAAAGGGCTAGGTAAAATAATGAACCGATCATAACGGATTTCAATATGCTTTGTCATTGTGCCAAGATAATTATTCGTGCCGAATTTCATCAAGATATCTTTAGAATTGTGACCTGTACTTTGTTCACAAGACCAGACAGACGGACATCAGTAAAACGATTCAGAATATGATTCTTAGTCGAACGATATACTTTAAGGCGGAGGTCGGAAGAGTTTTACTGTGTGTTACAAACATCAGCACAAACGCAAAATACCCCAACCACGTATGGTTCGAAAAAACAATGTTGAGTTAAGTTCTCTATGATCAGAGTCTATATATAAAAAACAAATATAAATGATTATGTATAAAAAATATAATAATGTGATTCAAGAATCGTTACACTAATGTTAGGAGTTATAAAATTAGGAAGTATAAAAATATTAAATTATTACTGAAAAAAAGAGTGTTTCTTTTTTAAAGAAAAGTTATAAAAATGGAAGACATGCATTTTTAAATATCCTTGCAACAAGAACGAATATTGATTTCATTATCCTTTTCTTTTTAAAACAAGCCAAAGTTTGTTTAAATCGGACAAATGAGTCCGAAGATATATGGAATTAAGTTTCATGTACTTTAAAAATAATTCTGAAAAAGTGAATTTTGAATCTCGATAAAAACTAAACCACAACGAAATTTAAAATGATTTAAAGTACTTAAAATTTTGTGTTAACATAATCAGTGTTTATAGTAAATTTTATCAAAATCGGAGGTGGTAAAATCAAAGATAGCTTTTTTGGAAAAATTTTTGATTTCTTCCTAAAATGAAAATTTTGAGGCTAAAAGCAAAATGGAAAGGCTAGAATTAGCTTTAAAAAGGCTAAACTAGCAGCACTGTTTAGATTAAAAAAATTGTTACATAAGCTGTGTTTTGTTGCTCCCGCTGAGTGTTAACGTTGACTGTTAGCAAAAAAAAAAGGATATTAAATTCATTTGGGAGCACTTTATATTTATTTATAAATTGCACTGGGAAATTTACACGTTTTTTTTAAATTAAAATTAACAAAGTTTTTATTTGAATTTAGTTTTATTTTCAAATTTTTTAATTTCTTGTTATTATTAAGATATGTTCACATTTGGCAAATATTTGATCAAAATTGCGTGACCACTAGTTTCATAAAAATATTGTTTGCCGTTGTTTGATCTTGCAAATGTTTTATAAGGAAACGCAGCGTCTAATAAAATTCAATAAAAAGTCTGATATAATTAATGATAAGTAAAAAATCATTGAAAAATAGAAATTAGGAAATATTTTATATAGTGATTACTAATTTTTAAAAAAACAAATCAAATGCTTCTTTATAGCTTACTACCGCTTTACTTGATGTCCCAGAAAATGAAGTATAGCTCCGAGATTTGTGTGGGCATGGGCATCATTAGGTCGTAGGTAGACAGCGTAGAAATTGAAAAAAATTAGGGAAATGTAATTTTTTTATAGAATTAAAACCCTTCGCTAAAGGTTCAAAGGGTATATATAAATTTGTAATTTCGTTTGTAATTTGTACAATTTTTATCGGAGAGCAAAAAAGATAATATTTTCTGGATACTGGTAAGAAATGATGTTGATAGGACGATGTCGGTGCGTTCATTTATCGGATAAAGTGCGTTTATGAAGCCACCGTTATATATATATATATATATATATATATATATATATATCAATATAGCGCTTTAACTTGTTTTTTTTTATACAATTTTTATTTAATTTTTTCAATTATCATAATTTTAATAAATTATTAAAAAAAACTAAGTAAGATAGATATAATTATTATGACCGGTCATATGATACTGTAACCATTGTGTAAGTGTATAAAATTCCGAGAAGGTTCTATAGATTTATACATGATTTATGCATTTTAAGATGATTACCAGCAGTAGGGCTTATATGAGAGATATGACAATTATGGACTTATCATCATAAATTTTGCCACTATATAGTTTCTATATAAAATTAATTTGTGTCAAAAATTAGCTTTCTACTAATATTAAAACGATATTTGTGCTCGTTATTTGCAACGAATTTTTGTTAAAATATTTCTACATTTAAAGCTATTATGAATGTTGTGTAAAAAAAGATAAAAATATTTCATCAATTTATCCTTAAGATTTTGACCTGTACTTTACGCAATAAGTACGGAGACGCAGCCAACCAGACGGAAGGATGTAAATCGATTGAAGTGATGCTGAGTCGATCTTTATAAGTAATTCCAAAATTCAACACAGCACGGATTTTGACCATTACCGATTTTATTGAAATTCAGTACGTATAAATTTGCTCCTCTATGTGCTTCATATGACGTATTAACCTGTTATGAAATTACCTATGGACGTTAGCAACAAAACACAGTTAAGATAAACAAGAACTTCAACAAAATCGAATAACGTTAACGCTCAAATTTTGGAATATCTCGGATTTTTAATCAAAAGATCACTTAAAATTATACATGTTAAATCTGAAAAATATCGTGGAAAATGTGTTGCGGATTTCGTAAGAGTACTCATTCTAGTCACTATAAAAATTTAGTTTCGTTTCATTAAGTCACAAATTTAACCCATTGACGACAAAAAATGCTTTCTAGTTATATATTTGACTATGTGAAATAGAGCAAATATATCAATTGTGTGACCCGTTTAGTTTCTAGAAGTTTTAAAAGTTGAAATGATTAAAAATTTTACATTTAATCCACACAAAACCTAAGAGAGGATGTAGTAAATCAGGGTTGCCAGATTTTTTTCGAGACTTATTCTCACATAGCAAAATCTCATCCGCAAAAATACCCACTAAAATAATACCTTTACCTTAGAGATTAGTATAAACTACAATACTTTTTATTCGTACTGCAATCCATATTGTTTACAGATATGCAGGTTTTGGTAGATAATTTACATAAGTAGTCAATATTGAAAAAAAAAAGTTTCCAATAGGTTTTCAAAAAAATGAGGTTGTATGGAAATTGTATTAACATTTGCATCAATAAACTTTTTACGCAAACAATTTACGTAATTTTTGTAGTCAATGCAAATACGGAAGATTAAATTTTTATTTCTCCAAAGGTATGAAATTAAGTTCCATTGATTAAATTATTTTTGATACATTTTATTGAACTTTTAAATACATTGCACAAGAATTACTCAAACACTTTTTTACATATAAAATCGATATAAACATGAAACTAGATCTTATACATAATAAAACTACGTACTCTGTTTTTCTCCAGGACGTCACATTTTCTCTCAAAAAGATTTCAAAGTTTCGACAAATAATTTTAAAAAATTTTGAAATATTTACCAAAATTATGTAAAACCAACATCAGGCGCTAATCGCGAATGATGAATTAATCTTCAACATTGTCTATCCAAAAATTGCCATCTTCTTTCAAAAATCTTTAAGTAAATCAATAGGTTTTAAAATATTTTTATTTCACTTTTTTTAAACAACTACATAACATATTAATGAATTTTTGTGAAATATTAAATTCTTGTAATAGTAAATAATTTTTTAATTTCATTTATTTTTACTGGGTTTCCGAAATTCTAAATTTCCAAATTTCGTTACTTTTAAGCTTAAATTTTACAGACTATACGATCTATCCAAAACTTTTTAGAAAATGCGCTGTAGTAATAACACAGAAAAAGTTTTCCCCAATTTTTTCATACAAACTATAACATTTATTTTTATATTATACATCATGAAAATTTTGAGTATTTGAGACAATTTTATTTTGGAAGCAGGAACAGTTTTTTGGTAAGTTCCTGGATAAATTCTGCTATAATTTTACTAATTTCTTCTTTTTAATTTTTTTTTTTTTGAAAGTAGAAGAATATAACTTGTTATCCATATAAAGAAAGAAAATTTTTTAAAACATTAAAAAAATTAAATTTTTCAAGTTCTAATGCAATTTATTATACATTTTCTACAAAAGGATAAGTAACGATGTAATATATTTTAAAGACGTTCTTATGAGCATAACAAAATTTATTTTCTCTTAAATTTAACAAAAATTTTAGAACCAATTCCATTTTATATGGAGTGATTTACTTAAACTTTTTATACGTTTTTAATTTTTCTCCAAGTATGTTTCAAATATAGCATATAGTGATTTGCTCGAAAATATAATAAATATAATTTGATAAAGTTTTGAAAAAGGATTGACTTCTCATTTTATTATAAATGAAATAGCATTTAAAATTTGATATCTTTTGGCACTTTCTCGAATTAAATTAGATAGAATAATATGGTTTTAAAGAAAATTGTGACAACCCACTAGTAAATTTGGTCACACGAGCCAATTATATGACATAACCCATATCTTTAAAAATAAAAATTTTGGCTTTAAAAACATACAGTACGATTACACCGTGTAACAAAGATCTAAAACTTTATGACTGTATTTAAATTGAAAGTAATTTTTAACTGCAGTGTAGTATGACAACATTATTTGAGAGACTTCAAAATATATTTGAAAGCATAAATGACACACAGTTGCTCATTTTGCTGAAAACCGTGGAAAAAATTGCAAAAGAATTTTTTAAAAATATTGATTGGGTCCGATAGAGAACTTGTCATAGATTTAGAATCTAAAAAAGTGTTGAATCGATATAATATTGATGCAGTAACAGCAGCTCAAAATTTAGATTTTTTTTAATCTGTAAAATATGTTTGGAAAATTTTCATTTTTGGACATATGATTCAATCAATCATTATCTTTTGGTGTCATGTAAAACTTAAATTAATTTTAAATAAACTAAAATAAAAAAAGTTTTAAAGGACACTACATTTAGGCCATTTTTTCCAATTCAATGGAACAGAACTAAAAAAGTTACACTTTGTTACGGAAAATATTGCCTGTGTACTCTGACTAATTTAGTAAAATTTGCATATCTGTGACAAGCCCACAATAAAACCATGTGTACGACACTTTTCGTTAATAATGTAAACAAAATTATACAAGACTTCAAAATGAGTTTAACTAAGTTTCAAAATCAGCCGTAACACGTTGGGATACGGTCATAGGGCACTTAAATTTTTCCCTCAAAATTCAATATTGTCAGTAATAAAATCATGTTATGTTTATAAATTTATTTTATTTTTTTACCATGATATATCAGATTTTACCTAGAATCTATTCTATACTATATCAATATTAATTAAAACCGATAAGTTTAATACCCTATTTGTATGTATGCCAGGTGAAATAATATATCGTTCATAATAAATTATAACAGGCTCGTGACAAATTTCATTACTTTATATATTATTTTACATAGACCAGACAGCCCTATAAAATATATACTTAATAAAGGAAATATAATTATTATATTCCTTTATATTTACATGTTAGCGAAAAAGGTATTTCGCAAATGTGTAATTGATATACAAATATACAATTTAATATAAATAAAAATTGTAAAATTTATTCTTAAAAAATATTGAAATTTGATCTAACAGTTTAGAGCCCACTGCAGGTTTGGAAACAGTTATTGGTACCCATTATAAAGTCTAAACTCTCTTCTTCAAAATGTTTTTTTTAATTTTTGAAAATATCTGTATTGGATCAAAAGTTATGATTTTTGAAACGAAAAAAGTCAAAATGAGGCAATGTGCGATGATAAATTGAGTATTTCTATTTATTTAGCTTTAAATTCACTACCTGTATTTTTCATCTGCCTTTTTCATGTGAGCAATTGACGTGAAAAAAAATTTAACCAGTTAAGCGCGCCCTACACCATTAAACACGTTCATAGTTCCATGATCATACATGGGCCGATTCTTGTTAAACTTCATGCTGTGATTTATATACTTATATAAAACTTATTGTTGCTAAATTTAATTTAAAATCTAGCATTTATATGAAATATAGGCCCTTAAAGTGATTTTCTGGAGAGGATAATATATGGAAACTATGTTTAATTATGGACCGATCCTCTTCAAAATTGATAATACAATGTACAGTTATACAAATTCTAATTGATGCAAATAAAATCAAAAAATAAATTATTTATATGTCAATTATGCGTCTTAAAGTGAAATTCTGCAATTAATGTTTTATGGGAAATATGATCAGTTAGATGCCGATCTTTGGTAGCATGATTTATACTGAAATATAAAGTAATAATGATAAATTTCATTTCAAAACTAAAACTTTTATGGTATTTATGCACATTAAAATAATTTCGGGAAGTGGCCTCATATGGAAACTCCGATCAGTTGTACACCCAACCTCTTGAAATTTGGTAATATGTGAAATGCCGATAAAAGTCCTATCTATCTCGAATTTCATATAAATATATGCATTTTTGCAATTTTTGTAAATATCAAAATTCACAGGGCGTAGCGTTACAGAACATGAAAAAATATTAAGAAAAGCGATATTAAATTTACGCGATTGATAAAAATGTTTCCGCATCAAATTGGTTGAAATTTTGAATAAGAGATTTCCTAAATTTGTTCATGTAATACATTATTTTTATTAAAAACAAGATTGTATTTCCTCAGTACTGACACTGTCTTCAATAAAATATTTTTTTATTTTTAAATTGATAACTTCATATCTTTTCTTGCAAAAATTCATGTTTGTTTTTATAATTTTAAACGTTTTATTCGTTAAATATAATTGTGAGTTAATGTTTCTATCAACAAATGTATTGTTAATTTCTATAAATCTTCTGAATTAAACAAATGCTGAAAAATTGTGGCTAGTATTACATTCTGTGGTTATTAAGGAAATAATTAAGCACCCTTTGGTACTGAGCAAAATGTTTAGTACAGTGTTAATTTTTATTACTCATATGTAAAATATAAACATTTTTTAATAAAAAATAATAAATAAATAAAAATATAAATAATTAAAAAAATCAAATGATTTTAGAAATAGATTTTTTCATCGAAATATCCTTTGAAAACGGTTTTTCGTATCAGTACAATATGGACGATTAAGTGTACCCTGTTTTATTTATTTTTTTTTTTGTAAAAAAATTTATACACCTAATGTGCAAGTTAACGCACATTTCTTTTGTTGTTTACTCTACTTATTTTTATTTGTTTGTTATTAATTTGTATTATGAGATCGATGTATTTCTAAGCGAGTAATAATAATATTCCAATTGTTTTGTTAATGAATATTTCAATTGGGCCAATTAGTTTATTTTTGTAAAACCAAAGAGAAAAAACACAACCAGTTTTATTATTATTATTTTTTTTTTTTTTTAGTCAGTTTGTTACCATGAGCTGCAAGTGATATTTTGTAACTGAAAAAAGACAATTAAAAAAGACAAGCAGAAAAAGAGTTTAACTAATGAAAAAATTAAAATAATTGTTTATAAAACATTTGAAAAAATAATGTTTAAAGTAAAATTCCACATAGAGTAAAATCCTTTAATATATATCCTTTGTGTAATAAAAAGACAAATTAGATAATTCAAAAAAACTGAATTAATTATATTTTGTGTTAAATTAATTATAAAATAAACCTAATGTTTAAATAAAAATATTCCACATAGTGGAAAACTATTTAAGTAAAAACATTTTTTATTAATAAAAACAATTGAGAAAGAAACTGAAAAAATTATAATTTCTGATGAACAAATTATAAACTAAACCTAGTTTTGAAAATAAAATAAATAAATAAAATAAATTTAAATAAAAACATTATTTTATTAATAAAAATTATAACTAAAAAGAAGCTGAAATAATTATAGTTAAAAAAAATTTGTAATTGTATTTATTATTAAATAAAATAAAGTATAAATCAAAAAAGTGTTTCGATTTTATTCAAAAGTTGATGACAACAAACTCATAGCAACAAAGTTGCAGCAATAAACAAACATAAAATTAATTTGCTATGCAAAACAATTCGACCGATTTCAACCACTTTCTATAAGCTTTGTCTTTAAATCTAAAAAAAGGCCTGTGTTAGTTATTAAATTTAATTTAAATAATATATAAAATTACAGCATATATTTCGAAAACAAAATTTACATAAACACTGACAGAACATTTCTAAAATTTTATAAAAGTTGAATTGTTGAAGCTAAAAGGACAAAATGTGGGATTCAGAAATTCCATTATAATATTTTTTAAATTAATATAATTTCAGAAAATTTTGTTAGAAAACCACAAGGATATTTAAGAAAAAATATTAGAAGTACATGTTTCACATTATAAAGGCTTGAAAAATAATTTTACTGGAATTTTGAAATAATATTCTATCATTTGATACCCATATCGACATTGTTGAGCAACTAACAGATTTTAAAATAATTTATAAAAAAAATAATTTATTTCGAATTTTCAAAATCCTTTTAAAAGGATATTCAAACACGAAATATAAACTGAGTAAACAGCCCTATCATATACGAGTAATGTCTCTACTTTCATATGTATATGGTTTGGTTTGGTCTTGTACGAAAAATTCTATTGTATACGGTGTTGCCAGAAAAAGTCATGTCATCTGCTAAATTCCCAAAAATAATATGCTAAAATTTGCTGAATATAAGGTTTTACACACGTTTCAATTTTTTTTTGTTAAATTTTTTGTAATAAAATAAGAGAATTGTGCTGCTTATATAACTTGTATGTAATAGTAATATACATACATATGTACATTTACCTACATATATCTGTTATTAATACAAAACATATATATTTTACAAAAGGATATAAACATAAGAAAATATAAATATATATTTTAAAATTCTTATTAAAATAAACATATATTGCAAGAGTTATTATATACTATCGTTTTGTTAAATTAAGTTAATATAATTTTCATTTATTTTATAAGATTTACAATAAATATTGTTTTGGACATTTTTAAACATTTTATAGATAAAAAAAATTACATAAAAATATTTAGTATTTCTCTCATATGACATATTTCATTTCAAGCTTTTACAAGTTATATTTAATTTTAGTTAAATATTTGAGATTTTTAACATTTTAGCATTTAATAAGATTTATAATTTTTTTAAACAGATCCATAAATATTAAGACGACTCACTCAAGAAAGTGTTTTTGTTACCTTGGCCTGTTTTATGCTTCCAAAATATTACCATTCTACTGATGACAGTTCGCGAGCTGGATTATTTTTAAAAAAGGTCCTTTATTCAGTTTTTTGCAAATTTGTATATTTTCTTCCAAAACAGCGTATATAAAATGTGATATTTTTTGAAAGGTATTTACAAAGCATATAAAAAGTTATTTCAATATTTTTATATTTTACAAAATGTCCCATTTCATTTCTTTCAAAATATTGTTTGTTATTTTTAATGGAAAAACTAAAAAAACTTTTAAAAACCATCTAACTCATGAACAATCATCAGTATAACGGTAATCTTTTGGGGCACTTTATAACCAAAATACTTCTTTCCTCCTATATAAAATTATTTAATACATAATTTTGTATTTTTAAATTCTCAGTAAACCAAAAGATGTTATAACGATATCGAAATGATATCATG
Organism: Protocalliphora azurea; assembly: GCA_932274085.1. Classification (NCBI taxonomy): domain Eukaryota; kingdom Metazoa; phylum Arthropoda; class Insecta; order Diptera; family Calliphoridae; genus Protocalliphora; species Protocalliphora azurea. Next base: position 82,198,535 of record OW026520.1, read on the forward strand.
AAGGTGATAAAAATTATCACTAGTGATAATCGTTTTCGTATCAAAAAAAAAAAAAGCTTTTACGGACTAAATTGTAATTTTCCTTATGATATAATTTTTCCATAAAATTGTGATATCGTTTTCGGTATCGTAATTTCCATGGTCCACATTTTGTTCTGAATGCATTTAAATATACTAAATACAACAATTAAGAACAATAATCAACTAAAATATGAAAAAATTCCTAAGTAAATATAAAATATATAAAAATCATCATACGTGACATATTTTTATACAAATATTATCAATAATAATATTTACTAGCATGAGTTCCCCTTACGGATATGTTTTTGCAATTACGTTCTTAAAAAGATATTAACTATTTTTTTTTTTTTTTTTTGTATTTGATTCTCTGCTAGTTTTTGTTTGTTGAAAATCATTTAATATTTAAATTTTTATTTTACAGTTTTTTCCAAATATTTATGCTTTTTATTCTGCAATACAATATGATATTATAATCGGCACCTAATATGATATCGTTTTCACTAACATATCGTTCTATGGTTTATTGGGTTATATTATTTTTGGATTAAAGAAAAAAAAAAATAAAAATAAAAAAAAAATAAATAAATAAACATTAAATTAAATTTTTTAATATCAAAGAAGCATTTCCGTTACTTGTGAATAAAATAAAAAATGAAAATACTTTTATTTTCATTTTTCATTTCTAATTTAAAATATTTGTTAATTAATTTATTTTAACATTTATTTTAACATTTTAAACAAAAATATTAAGGATTTCTATTTTTACTAAATCAAATGAATTTTATATAATTTTGTATCTGTGTGAACAAAATAAATTAAAAAAGAAAATATTTTATTTGATCAAAAGTAAAACATGTATTTTTTACTTTTGAATAATACTCATATGTATTCTCTTTAATACAAGAAACTTCACAAGTTTTTAGAATTGTTATTTTAAAAAAAGATACAAATTTCAAAAAAAAAAAGAAATAAAAAAAATACGTATAATTTTATCAATTAGTGTTTTAGAAGTTTTTTAAGTATATAATGATCCTTGTTGTTGCTCCGACTGTTAAAAAAACTCTGCACAGAAGAATCTAATTACTGGAGTCGACTAAATAATCCGACAAATAGTCATCGAAATAAAATTATTTAAACATATAAAATAATTGCTGTATTAAAAAAGTATTACTTATTTTTCTTTTCCCTAACAAGTCTCAAATTATTCAAACAAATTTATGTTAAATAAAAATATTAAAAAATTTTCTATGAATACAAAAAATTAAATGTCTCAAAAAAGATTTTATTTAATTTTTAAAATAGGAAATAAAATAAATAGAAATTGTATTAAAAAAAAATATTTTCAAATTATTTGAAGAATTTGGAATTTTATTTAAATTAATATATTGAAAAAATAATTGATTATTATAAAAATTTACTTATTATAATATTACATATGCATACATATTAATAATATAAAAATAATACATTCAAAATTTGTCGAAACTATTTAAAGTATTTGCTACATCCTCATTTTCCTCACTTCTCCGGGCTTCTCATATTGTTCGGATGCTTTTATTTGCGAGCAAAATTATTCGGAATATCAACAGCAGCATGAACCTTCTAATTTTACCCACTCTCTAATGTATAAAATACTAATTAAAATTTTCCTTCTCATCTTGTTTCGCCATTTGTTTTTAACAAGATTACAGTTTGGGGTTTCCCTTGATAATTCTTTTCCCGTGAACTCCCGGGAAATTGAATTTAAATTTTCATATTTTAAAACTTAAATTATAAGAAAAAATGCACTGATTTCTTATAAAGAATATTAAACAATATTATGAATCATAATTGTTTAACAAAAAATAAAATAATGTTAAGTATTATGCATCCTTCAAGATTTAAACAAATTTATATTAAAAATTTTATATCTCAGATTTTTAGGTTAATTAGTTTTTTATGATAAAAAATAAAAAAGTAAACCCTATTCTATGGTACTATATATAAGTTTCAACACAAATAGATTTTTTAATCGTTTTGTTTTCATTTTACCTTCATCTTATATTATAAAATAATTCCTTCTAATTTAGAGATGTAAAACACAATTCTGGAAAATATTTAAAATTGGTTCTAAAATTCTCAGTTAAGTTTTGAGACTTTAATATTTATATATTTCTTTACACATGTGTCTCAAAAGAACTGAAACATGTTGTGTTTTCAATAATAATTTTTCTATAATAGTGAATATTTTCGAAGCGCGACTTATTTAATATTCATTTCCACAAACCAATAATGCAATTAAAAAATCAAAAACTTAACTTGCCAAAAGTAAAATTGTTTTGATATTTCATTAAATTCTTAAATATTCTTTTGAAAAATAAAATATTTCGTATTTTATCAGTATGTCAAGGGATAGAGAATACTTCAGACGGTAACACAATAATTTTATATTTAATTTAGGTTTTGTTTTTCTTTCAATATTTTTTATTTTTTTAATTTATTTATTTATTATTTTTTTTTTTAGAAAACTTTTGTATTATCTTGTATTTCTGATAATGTAGAAAAAATACCGTATTAATGCATATAAAAATCAAATGTTTTTAAGTAATTTAAAATATCATATTGAGTATTACCATATTGAGTATTACCATCTAAAAATGCCTTTAGTAAATAGTTTGTTTACAAAAATGTTTCATTTCAAAAATTTTTCATTGCGGCGTTAAAAACAGTCATATTTTTTGCTATAGAATTTTAAAACTATATATTAAATTAATATTAAATTTCCCATTTTCTCGGGAAAATTGAAAAAAATTTCAAGGGAATTCTCGGACCCCAAACCCTGAACAAGACTCATAAGGCTAAATAAAAGCTCCACTTCAGCATTACAGAATGGTAAAAGTAATAAAGATATTACAAATTCAGACAATTGTTTTATTAGTTTATCATTTGTTTTAATTTCTCTTAATATTCTATTAACATTTGCATAAAATCTAGTTTAAATGAGATCAAAATTAATATAGCTTTATTAGATTTTGATTAAATTTCCCATACAAATCAAAATCTAGTTTATAATGAGATATTAAAAAAATCTCATAAAATTTAACTAGATTCTGAAAAGTATCGTTATCCAATACTGTCTTATTTTTCAGTGTGTTAGTAACTTCGAGTCTATACTAGACAAGACTAAAATTAAATATAACTGAAAAACATTAATTTTTAATGATTTATAGTTTCATATTTTGTAATTTAAAATAAAAGAAAAAACGTTTATTTTTACAGAACTTGTTAGTTAAAAAATAAACTTTCAAAAATGAATAATAAACTCAGTTAGTTGAATTGAAATGAAAGCGATCCGTTTTTTAAATGAAATTGTATTTGTTCAAAATGATTTTTCAGTTGAATTTATTTACATAATTTTGGAGTTCCATCTCCAAATAGTGTAAAGTTTAAGAAGCAATATTATTTAATTGAAAAAATATGTTTTATTATTATTTATGTTTCCTTATTCTCTTATTTACTGACAACCATCACAAATGCCTAGAATTGAAAAAAGAACGTGATTTTCAAATAATTTTTTTACAAATGTTTTACAGTATCACAGAAAATGTACCTTATATGTGAAGAAATCATCGAAAATTTCGGGTTTTTCGTAAGAATACAAAAATAAGGCAAATATTAAACATTTCAGGCATATTTTATAAAAAATTTAAATGCCATAATGCAATATGGAACTCTTGACCAGAACTGGGGAACAATAAATATTTATGTTATTTAACACTGCAAATTATAGACCACTTCAAAGTACTGTATACAGAAAACAATAATATTTATGACATTTATAAATTGTCTACGGTTTAAAATCTTGGTTAGAATATAGTATATTATTTGATGTTTATTAGAAAAAAAACTCGCACGGTTAATCCTCGAATGGAAGAAAAAATGCAGAAAGTGTGTAATACCTATCTTTCACGATTCAATCCTTACCACAGCGTAGAAAAATATAACCATTATGTTTGTATTTTGATAATTGTTTACTCGAATTCCAGTTACAGATTATTAAAAATATAATATCACTGGGTCTATATGATAAAATACTATTTCAATGCATTGAACTTTTCTGTGTAAAAATGATCATAAAAAATAAATTTTCGATTTAAGGATTAGAATTGGATTCAACAAGAGTATTTCTCAATTAGTAATTTTTATAAAGTTTATGCATATTTTATTTAACAAATGTGAATGCAAAATGTATATTTGATAATCAAACACTCAAAATCATAACTATTTCATGTGTGTGAGAAATCGATATTCTCGTCCGGAAAAAATACGGGGCCGGAAATAGGTAGCGCATATATAATTATCGGTGAGTTTTAACAGCATCTATAAGACACCAATATGAAGTTATGTACCATTCGCTTCCCTCAAATTCCGAGCTTAAAAGAAAAATTTTACTTTAAATGCTTCAAAAAAGTGATTTAAAGGCGAAAAAATTAACTAATTAATTTTAAGTTTCAAGTATTTCCTGTTTCATATTTTATCTCAGAAGAAGGCTTATCGAAATTAACCGCTATATAGTGTTGACAAAAACTTAAATTTTTTCATAAAAAATAGTAAAACAAAAATTAATTTGGTTAGAAGATCCAAAAGGTGAGATTTTTAGGGATCTACGACGAAAATATACGACATTATGTTCACAATCGTGAATTGTTCTATCAATGCATTTGTATTTTCTATTTATTTCTGACACCCGCACCCAAAGATGCTTAAATTACAATAAACATTTCAGTTTTTAAATTAATACCATTTTATCTTTAGTGGTTTTTCATAAATTATTCAGTTCAGGTAAATTCCTTAATATTAAACACTACTTGCAACATCTTCCCTATTTTAATTTGTCTATTATTACATGTATTTCGGAAATATTTAATAGGTTTTACTGGTAAGCAATGTAGAAAACCTGGCCTTTCGCCACCACATTTTATTGTATTAAAAATGCCAAATTTACATTATGATTTGGATATTTGCTGACAGTTTCTTTGTTTCCATTTCCGTTATTGCTTTAAGTTCTTAGTTTGTTAGATATTCCATTATTTGTAGTTTGTTAATTATTCAGTCTATACTTTTTCTCTAAACTTCAATTTGGATTTGTAATGTAAAAAATGTTTATTTATATATTGGAAACCGACTTTATGGCCATTCATAGACAGCCCATATATAAGTAATGACAGGCAATAAAGGAAGAAAATACATAACTGTATGTTGTATATTTATGTAGCATATTTTTACCATGTATATGTATGTATATCAAGTAGTAGTTACTCGTTTTCTGATTACAGACATAAATCACAATTGAACAAAAATATTCTTGAGAACAGGAAAGCAAGTTATTGTTGGATAAAAAGGGGACATGTCTGACTAGTGTTGTATTTAGACGGTAATTTGTAAAGGAAATGTAAATTCAAAGACTAACAAAAGGCACAAATGAACATAACATTCATATATACTCTCTTGACATTTATTTTTGTTGAACTTACCTCTGGATTAATGTACATGTGAATGGACGACATTCTGGAGGTTCTTAAACATTTATGTAGTAATAGCGAACAACAGTAACATACCCACAGTATATATAAGTTTGAAGATAGATAAATTTAAACACATGTAAGTTTGAACATACCTTTGTGGAAATGAATAAAAAATTAAAACTTTCAGCGTTTATATAATTGCATACTTTTAGGAGTCCATACCCACTTATTTTCACATAATTGAACATTTAAGGCGTAAGCCGTCAATTTGTTTTACACCCTTCTTTAACACCAGCGCATTCTATTGTCACAATTATACTCATAAACAGACATATATACATACGAATAAATTTGGGTTTTTGTTTTTTATTTTTCTGTTCATGAAAATTAAATTGTGTTTCTGGGAGAAGGATAATAGAGTTTTTGATGAATTCAATTCATCTACTCTCATCTACAACTGTGCTTACATATTTACATTTATTTTTTTTTTTTTGTAATATTCTTTGCATAAATGTTGAAGATGTAGCTTCTATCAAAGTATATTTATTGAGAATCCGATTTGTTAATTACAATTTCATAGTTGTGATTTTATATCCTCTAACCAATATCAGTGTATAAATTAGTTTATCACTCTACATACGATACACTATGCTAAATACTAAAAAAACGTAAATTTTTAAAATCGGTTCAATATTTACATTTTATATACTTTATTTTAAGAAGGGCATTTTAAGTTCGTTTACAAAAATCGTTTCACACTTATACATATGTCTATAATTGTTCATTGTGTTGCTTCATTTTTTTTATGTGTTTGTCCACTGTGACCAAACTTTTAGCGAACAGATGTAATAATATTAAAATTTTTTCTAAGAAAGTCCAAGAAGCATTCATTTAATCAGTGCATTGAGTTGGAAAATTGTCAGCATTATTTTTGGTAAGGTCGACATGACTTTTCCATTTTTAATTTAGTTTGTAGTAAATATTTGTGATATTTTGTCCTGTGGTTTGTTTATTCACTTAAGCATATACATACTTGTAAATGTATACATAGTACGTAGGTATGCATATGAGTCATTCCATACAAAACCAACCAGCTTGTTTCATCGCCTATTCCGAATTTGAAGATTGTAAATCGCGAACCATCGCGGAAATCATACTAGACGCGGTGTTTACGTTGCTAGTGTCAGTGTACTTGGCAAATTTCATTCAATTTGAATAATTTGTGGAAGCAACTGGTAATTTTTCTGTTTGATTATAAACGAAACAATACAAATTGAAATAAATATTTCGTATTTATTATAACACTTTTTTTGTTTGCAATAATTCATAAATAGTATAAAAAACAGTGAAAATGTTTAACATATATTTTTTTTTTTTAATTTTTAAAAAGATAATTTTTGAAATATCTACTCGCGAATTATAAATCGCGAGATAAGGCCATTTTAATGTAATGTTGTACGTCATATTAAAGATAATTTTGATACCTTTAATATGACATCTCAATAAAACTACCACCATAAATACTTTGAAAGATATTTCATATTTTGTACATACAACTTTGTACATTTTTTTAGCTATCTTACACATCCAAATCACTATATTTCACGAACCAGTTGATAAAATTATCTGAAATTTTGTGTCAGTTTTAGTTTTGATGAGTATAATAATTGTACCGAATATCATTAAATTCGTAATTTTTCATGTTGGTTTTAAATGGAGTGACATATATATCTAATACTAGAAATTGAATATTTAACAACTATTTATTCCTTGAATAACTTTGTTAGTGCCAATTCAGTGCATTTCTCTACATTCTCAAATATAAGTATTTAAATATTTAAATTTAGGAAGTACTAAAATTAAATTAGAATCAATGAAATACGTTTAGTGGAACATTGTTGAAGAGAATGAATACAGTAAGATTAAGTAAATTCAGAATATTTCCTTCTACAAAAACAAAAAAAAAAAAAAAAAAATTCTTTTAATTTTAAATAGGTGTCCATTCTTTATATCTATGCAAAATCCCTTAAGTGATATTTTTACTTTTCACTTTTACACATTGGAGTTTCCCGCAATGTTTCTCTTCCCGGGAAACAGGAACAAAAAAAATCAATTACCCGGGAATTTTTTTAACACTTTAGATATAAAAAAAAGGCCATGATTTCTTAGAAAGAAACTAATTTTTATATTAAATAAAACAAAACGAAACATATAATAACGTCATTTCTAAAATTAAAAAAATTAAACTTTTTATACAAATAAAATTAGTACCTTTCGTAATTTATTTTAAAAACTGTGTTTCAGATATTTACGTTATTGTGTTTTTGATGCTAAAACTTTTTAAAAATAGAGCCTAATTTATTGGATAAATTTCATTATACTCGTAAATAGTTTGCCGTTTATTTCCACTTTATTTCTACAATTTACATTATTTGTTTTTTTTCCTTAACTAATTCTTACTAAATTAAACATAAATCTGGAAAATACTAAAACATTTTTTGGATCAATTATAGTGTTCAGAAATAATCTCATATACGTAGTTTATTTTGAATTTTACATCTAACATCACAAGTGTTGACTTTAATTCTGTTGGACAATTTATATTTTATTAATGATAATTTAGAAAAAGAGAAGTTACACAGAGGCACTGCTATGAACCAAAATAGAAATATTAATTTGAAGATAACTATTCATCAAATATATTTTTTAATTTTCCCAATCCGGTCCAAAAAGATTTGACATTTGATGTTAGCGATTTCAGTTCATTTATAAATTGTTCGGGGTCTTTAATTACTCACTACACTGCGAAACAACCTCAAAATAATTAATTTCTCCGTTGGAATTAATATACAATATTTCAAGATATTTCAAACAACTTAGTTCCTCGTCATTTATCACATAGTCTTAAAAGTCGTCATTTAGTTCCATTTAAATGGGCCAGGTGGTTGAAGAAGGGGCAATTGGTGACTAAAGTCGCCAAACGGTAACGCTGATAGTGAGTATTTTCGAAGTTCAACTTACTTAATATTCATTTCCACAAATCTATCATAGGTGTTACTTGTAAATAAAATAGAAAATGAAAATACTTTTTATTTTAATTCCATTTTTTATTTCTAATTTAAAATATTTTTTAATCAATTTATTAATTTATAAATAAAAAAATTAAGAATTTCTGTTCATATTAAATCAAATGAATTTTGATATAATTTTGTATCTGATTGAACAAAATTAATTAAAAAAGAAAATATTTTGTTTAACCAAAAGTGAAACATATTGTTACGTTTTTACCTTTTAAAAACGGTCGTTTATTTCCTTTAAATAAACCTGTACTTTGATTGCAAATAACAGCAGATTAGTAGTTTAAAAATTGTAACGACTCTTTATTTTATTCAAAAATGTACAACAATAACAGTTTAAATAGTCACTTGCGTTCTAATATAAACACACACTTAAATTATACACTTTATACAACACACTTTAATAATGTACAATATTATACAGCCAGGGCAGTTAATTTGTCTTTACTTAACGACGCTGGTGTTCTCACGGCCAATTTATATACACTGTATTACCTACTAGATGATTCTTGAAAGCTCTATTTCTTTCTACAATGTTCTTAACGGACAAACTAGAGCTTTTGATGTTAATGTTAGCAGGTTAAACATTTAGTGTTGCCATACTTAAAAACAATGGTGAAAGCTTTTTATTCAATGTTGTACGTTTAGAACTATGTTAATAACTTTTATAGCTATGTTAACTGCTGTTAACATAAACGGAAATGCGTAGAAGCATTGAGAAAGATTTAAACCAGCCGTTAAAACCGTTATATTTGAATTCAAGTACAATTTCGTAACAATATATTTCTTACAAAAAGATAACCAATTTTTTTATATTTGAATATTCCAACTTTGATTAATACTCATATGTATTCTTTGTAATAAAAAAAACTTCAACAAGGATTTTTATTTGAAAACAATATATTTAAATAGAAAAATCAAAGAAATAAGGTGTTTAGCCACGAGAGGTTTTAATAAAAAAAAAATCATATAATTTTTTCAATTATTTAAGTTAAAGAAAAAAATAAATAAATAAAAAAATAACGTAGCGATTGTTTTTTCAATAAATAATGTTCATTGTGGTTTCTCCTACTGTTTAAAAAAATGTACAGGAGGATCTAATAACTAGAGTCGAGTAAATAACGCGATCAATAGTCATCGAAATAAACTTATTTAAAGGAATTTAATAATTGCAGTATTAAAAAAAATATTACTTATTTTCCTGTTCCAAACAAATTTAAAATTATTCAAATTTATGTTGAATAAAATATAACAATAAATATTTAAAATCGGATTTTATTTAGTTTTTAAAATATGAAATAAAAAAAAAAATATTGCATTCAAGCTATAGAAATAAAATTTATTTCTTTATTACATTAGATGAATAACTAATTATTTTAACAAAGTGATAACATTAGAGGCAATTACTTACCCTGTACGTTACTTAGATGTCACTACAATAACTAATTACTTAAAGCTGTCCAATAATGCATTGATTTTAAAGCATTACAGAAGTTATGATTAGTAAAAGTAATAGAAACTAGTTACATTTTAGGTAATAAATAACTACTGATATGTTGGGATATAAAAAACAGTTTTTTTGTGCTTTTTTATTTTAAACGTAAAAAACATTTTTTATAAGACTTAATAAAACTTCTGTGTAATGCATACAGTATGTTGTTGTCATTATAAAATAACTACATCCGCAAGTACATATCATTACCAAGTTTTTTCTGGGTAGTTGAAAACTTTGGAATTTGATTTAAATTTTATAGGAATATATTCGAATACTTCTGTTGAATATTTTCTAATCTGACTGATAAATTAATTTCAAGTAACTGAAAATTGTATTATAAAGAATACAATATGATTTTAAACTTTCTAAATTTATAAATTGAGTATAAAAATATATTATTTTTAACAAACATTTTGAATTAAAATATTCACAATGAACAGTTATGAAATATATTATAAAACTGAATTATCTAAAATTTTAATATGACAAAAATAAATTTGATTTAAAATTTCATGTGAAACAACTTGTAAATACACAGATATCTGAAATAGAAAACCCTGATTCAATAGTCAAAAATCTAATATGTGCTTTTTTTAAAAATCTATTGCTTAAGAGATTGAAGGATTTTTCAAAATATAAAGAGTTTTGTTTAAATAAATATAGGATAAATTACAGCTGAATAAATAATTTCATGAATGTGTATTATTTGGTGCATACTTAGTATCGGTAACATTATGGAACAAACTGAGGATCATCGTCTGGGTGCAGAATTATTCCGACTGTAGTGACAGAATTTAATTACTGTCATAACCAGAGACCGAAAATAACTCGTCGCTTTATTAAAATCACAAAAATTGCCACTTAATTTAAATTATAAAAAATTAATCACACTAAATAACTATTATAAAGTTTGTCTGTTTTCATTGTTTTTTTTTTAACTAGTGTCTACATTAGGCAAATTTTTATCAAAACAAACGTCAAAATCAGTGCGAATATATACAGTTGTTACAGTTGTCAAAATGCATATATAAAAAACAATAATGAATACGCCATATTGTTGTTTTTGTGCAACTGTTGCCACTTTGCACAAATTGGCGTTAAGTTTAACGTCTTGATAAAAAAATTGTCTAATGTAGACACTATGTTATGGAGAGAAAAAGACGATCAATTTTAGTTGCGATTGTCTTTAATAATTGTTAACATTTATCATCTTTAATTCTAATATATATATTTTTTTTAAATTTTTTTATAAAAGAAATGTTTTTTTTTTTCTTATTTTAATTAAACAAATGACAATTAACCTCAATATAATGTCCACCATATTTAATCTATATATCATGAATTTCAGGCAGTGTTGCCAAGAGGTGGGAAAAATTTAACTTTAAAAAAAATCAGAAAAGACTAAATGCCCCAAAACATAATGATAGTAAAAAGCTACTATTTTTTATTTAATAATTTTTTTTTTATTTTTATACCCAACATCAAAAAATGATAATTGGGTTTGTCATGTCGAAATAATCATCTAAGGCCCCACACGGTATACATATTCTGGATCCTCATGAAAATCTAAGATGATCTTACAATGTCCGTCCGTCTGTCTGTTGAAAGCATACTAGGGATCAGGGCGGACATCCTAGGGGACGAAATTTGGCTCTTATATAGAGTTTATTTGGTGTTTAAAAACAAACAAAATTGGTTCATAAACAAAAAAGATATGAACAAAATCGTAGAAAACAGGGTGTTGATCGTACCTCCAGTTTATACTTTTGGCCAATATTTTTTACAGAAACAGCATGTACATCAACGATATTTTCTACTGATAGTTCAAGGACCAATTTAAACTCAAGAACCAAAAATGGGCATGACCAGCCAACTTTACCGCCCACCTCTCATATAAGGTCAAACATGAAAGAAATTTTGTATATATATATATATATATATATATATATATATATATAGTTGAAGGACCAATATCAACTCGGAAAAAAGTTGCAGATGGTGGGTATATAGATGCGGCCAAGCCGAATTTAACATTCTCACTTGTTTTTTTTTTTTATTATTATTATTGTTATTATTGATAGTTTTTAAAGATAGTTAGTTTTTGATAGTTTTTAAAGATAGTGTAATAAATTTATAAATATAAAAAATTTATAAATAATAATAAATTTATAAATATAAAAAATTTATAAATTTATAATAAAACATAGAATGGAATAAATTTTATTAAGTAAGTTCATAAAATTAGTTGAGCTATATGTGTTTTGGAAATTGAAGCGCCGCAGGCGAAAATTTTAGTTAAATAAAAATAATCTCCTTTTTTTTTGTGAATTAATGCACAAAAATGCTTAAATGGACGATTCTGTAGAAATAAAATAGTGAAATCAAATAACAAATTATTTTCTTTTTTGTTGAAGCACCAAAATTTTAGCTCTTTCAAAGCAATTTTAAAAATTGAAAAGGGCTAAAATAAAGCTAGAAGCTAAAACGAAAATTTTGAGGCCAAAGGTAATATAAAAAGGCTAGATTTAGCCTCAAAATGGCTACACTGACATCATTGATTCCAGGAGAAATCGATGAAAAAATTACGGTTTTTGACCTTATATCATCCGATTTTCTTGAAATTAAGCAGACATTTATGCTAGAGAATAAAATTGATATATTTATTTTTATTTTTCAAAATTTTGAAAAACTCGCGATTTTTGTTTATACAAAACATTTAACGCTTACGATTTTTAATTTTTTTTTCAATTCATCTTAAAGCTAATTTAATTTAAAGAGATAACCTACACTTGTAAATGTATTTTTTGTAGAGATTTACAAGGACTATCTGTACGTAAATTTCTTTCTTTCAAATCAAACATGAATTTTTGGGGATTTTTTTTTAAAATGCATAATCAAAATGAACAATTTTGGAGTTCTACCCACTCCCACATTGATTCGCCAGGAACCTGTGCTCCTTCAAATTAACGCGAAAACAGCTCGCCTCTGGTCAGGTGAAATTTTATTGAGATACATCCAATGGTTCACGAGTTACAGAATTATTAAAAAAAAAAAAAACGTTTAGGAACCACTGTGCAAAGGTTATTTCACTTTTGATATATGTTACTGAGAGACTGACTGATTCAACATCGCACAGCCCAAACGACAAAATGTAGAGGTAAGATACTTCAGCTTTAGGATCATCTCCCACAGTAGGCATTCACTAAAGACGGATTTTTAGAAATTATAATGTAATGGGTAAAACAGAGTAAAAACGTGAAAATTCGGTAATCTTATATCTCCTATACTAATATAGATACAAAAAAGTTTAAAGCTTATGAACAACGGTTCATTTAAAAAATAAATGCACAGTTGTATGGTACTTTTTTAAAATTCAACCCTCTTAGATAGAAAACGGGTAAAAATTGTATTTTGGTATATTTTTGTCACCCTATGTATCTTTTAAACCAGTAAACGTAAAAATAAAATTCTAATCATATTCGTACCTTGTCAAAAGAATACAAATAAAAGGTTGGGTCTTTTTGGAATTTCAAACGTTTAAGGGGTAAATATTGTATCTTTTTTTTGGTACTTTTTTCGTAAAACATTTTTTTCGTAAACATTTTTATTTCATATTTATTGACACATAGATATGAATATTTAATTATGGTATCCCAGATTATTACCAAAAAGAGGTAAAGACGGGAAATTGAAATTCATTTAGCCAATTTTATTTGGAACTCGGGTACCAAGACATAAATAGGATAAAACTCGTGTTAATAGTTTGGTACTTCTTTAAAATAAAATATTTATTAGTAATTGAAGGCAAATTTGTATCGCTAGAGTTATATTAACACATGCAAAATTAAACATATTGAGCATTTTGAAAATTCAAGTTTAACGGATCTGTTGTAGGAGGAAAAATGGAACTTGTTACTTTTTAGTTATAATTTCTAATGTTTTCAGTAAACAAACTTACCGGTATAAAACTTAGCTAAAATGGCTCTGAGTGAACTTGGAATAAAGGAAAGTACTGTTTAATGACTAGTTTTATTACCTTTAACGGCACCAAAGAAGGCGGTTTAATGGTACATAAATACAACAAAATAGTTCGTTCTTTCAACGAATTTGTTCCCTAATTTTGACCTAACGTATAGGTAAGTTGAACAACGTATTGCTATATGAGTTCATTGATTCAACTTAATCGCACTTTGTTTTAGTGAACAGTATAAAATAAATAACTCCAATGAATAGTACGTTGACTTTTAATGAACTCAGACGTTAACCCAATGAAACTATACGTTGAAAATGTACTATCATAGACCTGTTTTGTTATTTTTGTGTTTATATTATTCATAATTAAATTATTGAATTAATTATTACATTTCAAATTAAATAAAATTTTCTTATTCTTAACGTTACTTAAAGTTAAATATTTGCTGCCCGTAGAAACTCCCTTATTTTTATGAAATGTTCCAGTTCCGATTTTTGTCAATCGGTAATGTATTATTAAATAAGTGTTAAATTAAAATATTTAAGACGTGAAAACTTACTTAAAAAACTTCTTGACTTTTTCATTCGAGAAGTTTTTATAAAAACATCGTATTTCAGGACTGTAACATATACATCTGCATTTTTTTATGTATACAAATATAAGTCAAATATATTATTTTAAAACCTAAAAATGTAAACATTATAAAACTTATTTATTAAGAACTCACGTAAATGCTTCAAATTCCAGAATTTCAGAAATTCTTTAAATTCCGTGTATTCATTACTGGTCCTTGAGCTGTGTTTGAATATGCATATACATATGAGCCATTATAAAAAATTTTTGATTTTAGGCCTTAAATCATTTTGATCGCACATTAAAATCCGTTTGTATAAATATAGTGTAGAATCTGTTCGCGTTAACCATTTCGTGCAGGGGGCGCAAAAGTTAGAGATGTTTTAAACTGAACATATACAAATTTTTACAAACTAGAAGTTTATGTATAATTCTGGTAAAAATTAAGCGCAATATCAAAACCAACTTAGTTATTCAAATAAAATTTATTATATTTACAATGCTCGTGGGATTAGTGTAACATATTTTTCCTGGTAGAATTTAACAAAAATTTCTTTATACAAAAAAAATAAATTTTTTTAAATTTTGCGAAAAATGGGAATCGAATCAAAGTTATTTCTCCATATATTATAAGAAAATATATTTTATTAGAGTTATTATAAAAAAAAAATGCTATTTCATATTTTGATTAATTTTTAACCCAAGTGTATATATATATATACATAAATATATATATATAAATACATACATACATATACATACATACATATATATATATACATATATATTATATATATATATATATTTATATTTATATTTATATTTATATTTATATATATATATATTTTGTCCATAAAATTTTTACCTTCGAAATTTTGTGATATGCCTCTTTTCCGTTAAGCATTAAAACATTACCTAATTATGCTAATGGTCAATCTCGTGCTATTTTAGTCTCCTTTTCAACTATCATTTGTCTAAAATGGTCACGATCAATCATATTTATCGCCGTTCTTATATCTATAGATCCAAGACTTGTACAAATTGCAATTTGCTATATTGAAATACAAAAGAAAATGTGCACGGATCCCGCCAAAATATTATTGTTGAAAGTCTGTACAACAACAAAGAAGGTATAGAATTTATCCACAAAATTCGATTAGTTTATCTAAGATCGAATGAGATCAAAAAGAACGGGAAAATGTAAAAAAGTAAAGTGAGAGTAAATAGTATTTTTAGCCCTTTTTCTAAGTTTTTGAATTTTGATTATAAAATGAAACGAATAGTGCTAAAATTTTGCACTCTATTAGTGTCAAGTCTTGTGAGTTCAAATCTATCATCTGCTTGTTTAAAGTACTATTACGACAAAACTTATTACGGACTAAAATCATTTTCAGTCAATTTAAAAATTTTTGATAATGGCCCATATGTATGTTTTTGAAAAATTTTGAATTTTTACATTTGTTGCATGAAACATTTTCTTCTAAATTATTGATTTATTATCATTGTTTATTATCATACAAACCGACTTATTTTCTTTATCTTTTACGTTTTTGTTTTACAACACTTATTTCCCGTTAGAAAATAGTAAACGATTATGATGAATTTAACTTAAGCTAACAAACTATTTCCTGATTCAAAGTACTTGATCATTGAATAAAACTTCTTCTTTCTAAAATCAAAGTATTAGTATTTTTAATCAATGAATATTATGTTGAACAACTGTTTTTAAGTATATTTTTCATTTATTGTTTATTTTTATTCTTCTAAATCAAAATTCTTTAAATTCTAAGGTTATATTCATACATTATCAAAGAATTTTTGTAAAAACTTAACGAATTTCGTTGGTAGTACTTTATTCATAGAAATTACTTTTTTAAGTATAGAATATTTTACTGGGAATTTTTCAGTGGAACCTCATCATAAGGGGTCATTCCTAGTGTGGTTATAAATTATGACAAAAATTCAATAGTTATTCGGGGTCAGCGAAGTTCAAAAGTTTAGCCGGTGAATCGTTTATCAAAAAACAAAAAAAAAAAAAAATATAAAATTATAAAATATATCGGCAATTTTGTTAACATTTCAACAAAACCTTTGATTTAGTGCTATATTTCATTGCATATTTTAAGACGTTTTCATATGAAATGTGGGAAAAATTGGTAGTTTTATTTTTTAAAGACACATGACAAATCGGATAACCTTCGGAGATTCCTAGTAACATTCGCTGTAGAAAATATCTGTGGAGTATTTTAATTTATCTCAAGTTTTAATGGACACTCATGGCATTACTTAATAACAGACTAGATATGATCCTTTATAATGATATATTGATCAATTTAATGTTCTAATAAAATATTTCCCCTAAAATACTCTAAATATATACTCGTATGCAAAGGTAAAAAAAAATTGCTAGGAAATATATTTATATATTCGTTTTTTCGACTGGTATAGACAAAGAAAACTTTAGAAGACCATGAAGGAAAAAATTGACCTTTGAGCGTCAAATCCTCTTGGGGAGTTGACTACATCCATCAAATGCTATCAATAGCGGTTGGAATCAGCGCTATCGTTTGGCGACTTTAGTTGCCAATTCAATTGGCCACTTTTTTAAAATGAAACTAAATGGCGACTTTTTAAGACTATGTGATAAATTACGAAAAACTAAGTTGCTTGAAATATATTGACCCATTATATATTAATTCCAACGAAGAAATTAATTATTTTGAAATTGTTTCACAGTACGGTGAAAAATTTATAAATGGACTGGGTTAGGAAAAAAAATAGATTTGATGAATACTTATATCCTAATTTATATTTTTGTACTATTTCTAAATTATCACTAATGAAAAATGAATTGTCCAACAGACTTACGGTTCGGCTAACCGGTTTCCGGTTTATAGTTTCGTTTTTTATTCAAAACTGGTGTTTTAAAGACGGTTAAAAGTTTTTTTTTTTACAATATTTTATTTAACTTTTTATTGAATTTTACTGAGAATAACAATTCAAAATAGAAAAATTATATGATGAAAAATAAAAAGTTTCATGTAACTTGTTAAATGCAAAAAAAAAAAAAAAAATGACAGATAGCTTACTTAACTTGGACAATTCTTTTTAAATAGCTGAAATAAATCGGAGTATTCAGTACGCACAAAAAAATAATTAATCATAATGATCTCCATCAGCAAAACTCCGATCAGCTAAAATATTTTGGGCCTTATTCAACAAATATTTAAAGGTTACTAAAAGCTTAGAAGTACACACATTACAGCAAAAAAGTTGTCGAATACACAGTAAAAGTTTTGTAGAAAAACCTACAAGTTTTATTGAAACCAATAAGAAATTATTCAAAATTCAAAACTTTCTTTTATAAAAAGACAAACCAGTAGACGATTTTATTGGCATAATTTTTATAACCAGAATTTTATGCATTAGTTTTTTCTTTGCTCACTTATAAGTATTTCAATTACAAAATATATTTTATTTTGGAAAAATATATTTTCAAATACCAGGATTAGGAATAAAATATTAAGGAAAGTTTATTAAATAATATAAATCGAATATATGAGAACAATTTCAAGTTAAAAAAGATAATTTCTCTAAAGTTATAACGTGAATAAAAAATTTCGTTTTGAATTTATGCACATAAAAATTTATTATTTTTGCAGAGTAAAACTAGTATGCACGTATAAGCTTAGGTTTTTGTTAAAAAAAAAAAAAAAAATACAAAAAAAAAAAAATATATATATATATTTTCTTCTTAAAAAAATATAAATGACAGAAAACCGGAAAATTGGGTTTTCAAGAGTCCAAATCCGAGAAAAATGAGATTTTTCGGTTAAACCGAAATCCGGGTTTCTAAAAATGTAGCTTTTTTGGATACTCTATCTCGTACATATAATTTTGTCGAACTCGTATAGAACACGAACAATTTTTCTTCTTCTGCTAAAATTGTTTTTAGCATATGTTGTTTGCTTTGATTTTGCAACTATAGTTTTTTTTTTGTATTTTTATTTCGGCAATTTTATTGCTGCTGAAATTTCTTATATGAAGCATAAAATACACTTCATGAATTAAACAATTCACTTCCTAATCACTTCTATAAATCAGTAAATAAAATTTGTCATAATATTTGGAATAAATTGCCAAAAATGTGATTTTAATGGAAAAAATGGAATGGCCTTATTTTATTTTGACTCATTGGAAAGTGCACATTTTCAGCTTATTTGTGTATAAAAAGATCAGGAACACCTTTCAGTAATAAGTATTTTAGCTAGCAGTACCATCAAATACCCCCTAAACTTTTTAATACACGGAGCAAATAAGTGCAGCGCACCTTATATTGTAAATTAAATTAATATATGGGCCATTATAACAAATTTTTGAAAAAAAAGAAATCGTATCAGAACATGCCAAATTTTGTAGCTGAAAAATAGCTTAAAATGAAATAACGCTTATATTCATATATTTTTATAAACCAACAGAAGTTATGGATTTTTATAAAAGCTTTGTATTGATCGCAATTTTATTAAAATTAGGACCAAGTGAGCACAATTTGGCACAAATCTGTGTGCCAACTTTCATGAAGATTGGTATAAAACTGGCCATGGCTCCTAAATAAGCATCTCTCTCGAAAATCACTTAAAATAAGTCGCACGCAAAGAAAAAAGTCACTAATCACCGAATATATCGGTAAATAATTCATTAAATTAAAAACTTTTTAAATTTGCACCTCTCACAAAAATGATTATATCAATTACTAAAAACTGCAAAAAATGAAAAACAGAAAAATTTTTCAAATTAAAAAATTGATTAAATCAATCAAGTAGATGATTGAATGAATTAAAAATTTAAGTTATATTTACTTGAATATATTTATTAAATTTAAATGCAAAATAAAACAAATATGTTTGACCCCAATAAGTTTTATATGGGTAGAAAACCTAGTGCAAAATTTTATAACAGTCAGTCCATAATTGACCATTAAAACTCACAAATTTTTATAATATGAGTAAATCAATATTAATATTATAAAATCAAATGTGTGTTTGTTTGTTTGTGACACAATTACGCCGAAATCGCTGAACCTATTTTAATGAAATTTTAAAAATAGATAAATTTTAAAGTGAAGAAACTATGGGATATAAACTAATCGAATATTGATGAATATGGCGATAATATTACAATTTGTCGTACTTTAATTTTTAAAACTTCCAGTTTTATCGAAACTCTCTAGATTCCATGCAGCGCAGGGCATTCAGCTAGTATTACATAAATTTGAAACGCCTTCTTCCTATTCTGAAGTTTTTGTGTCATTCTAATAATAGATTGTACTACATTTATTCAAAAACATTTCAAAATCCAAGTAAAGAAATTTAGTGTAAAAAACATATTCAAACTTAATAAAATCGTATCTTTAAAATAATTTTTTTTCTTTTTTTTTTGGGTGAAATTTACGGATTTTTTAATTATTTTGTATAAGTAGATGTAAATTGGTTATTAAACGAATATGTATTATGAAAAAAAAAAAAACGCATTTTGAATATCAGGTTTATATGCGTCTATGCTTCATATGTAACTTATTATTCTAGGTGTTAAGAGTTGTATCCCCAAAAAAGCTTTATTTAAATAGTACGAAGAAAAGTACCAAAATAGTTTCAGGAGTGCCGTAGTGCCATTAAGTAAGCAAAAGTGCCAAAAATGGCACAATTGTGTCATAAATTCTATCACTAATTTGCTATATAAAAATACAAAGCAAAAAGTGCAATTTCTACGTAATTTTCAAAAAGTCTATAAAATTTGTTTCTTAAATTTATTTTGAATGCTAAAATAAATAATAAATTTTATTGTTAAAATAACAAAAAACTAAGTTCACACAGTAATCCATGCTACTCCATATGAAAATTTGAATGTGCCTCACGAAAAACTGACTTTTTTAAAATTTTTGCTCTTGTTTTCCTAACTTTGAGATTATCTACTGCGTTAACTATTTAGGACACACCAACGAGATATAGCGCAAAATATGGATAATTACAATAGAAATTTCTTTGTTTCAAGATTTGTATTCCATTGAGGGGCGCATATACCCCGCACAATAAACAAAAGTTTTTAAAAATTAAAAAATATTGTCATCAAAATTCAACTACCATGTATTTAACTATTGAAAGTCTGCACAATAATAAAGTCTGATTAGTTTATATAAGATCGAAGGAGATTAAAAAGTGTAAACGTACGAACAAAAAGTGTATAAGAATGGGAACAATTAAGTAATTTTAAGTCCTTTGTTTTTGAAAAATCCTGATTATGAAAAGAAACGTATGGTGCTAAAATTTTGCACTCTGTTAGTTTCAAGTCTTGTTGAAATCTTTAACCTGTTTGTTTAAAATAATTTTACCACATTATTAAGGATTAAGGTCAGTTTCAGCCACTGTCTCCACATTATTATATATTTTTTTAATATTGCATTTTAAAGCCACGCTTTTCACAATTAATACAAAATTTTTAAAATTTCACTTTAAATACATACTCTTTTTCCTATACCTTCTCCAACCCCAAAATATAAAAACCAAATGATTTAAATTTGACATAGATTTTTTTAAAAAGTGATGTTAATAAGTATAATTGATTTAATATTTGTGATTAAAAAACGACCTTTAATTCACTTACGCATTGTATTTCTGACACATATTCGGTTCTTTTACTAGGTAAATATTTTTTAATATAATTCCAAACTGGTGGCATAAAAATTCTTTAGATTTTAAAAATTATATAAAATGTTTGTAACAGTTTTCAAGAAAAACTTAAAAAAACTAAAATTAACTAGTTTTAATTATTTTAAATAGTTTTTCAATCGAATTATTCAATTATTCGGTATTATTAACTCGAATAAAATCCTTGATTTTAATTTAATCGAACAATTATTTGACTTTAATTTGCCAATTAATCGAACAAACATTATATAATTGAGTACCCTATGACACTATGGTATAGTCATACATAAATTTTAAATGTAAATCTGCTTTAAAAGATTTTTTGTATGGAAAATTTGTTTTATAAATCAGTTTTAAATTTAAAATATATTGAAAATTTCAATGCATATAATTAAAACATGAAATACAACTAATTTAGTACTTCTGCACTCATAAACATTTAAACAATCCAACAAATACATGCTTTCCCGTTATAATTCAATATACTATAACCATGTGTTTTATGCTTCATCTAAGAAGCATAAAATTGTTAAAATAAAAATACTAAAAACAAACTATGGTTGCAAAATAAACACAAACAAAATTTGCTAAAAATACTTTTGCCACAAGAAGAAAAATTGTTCGTGTGCTATATGCGTTCGACAAAATTATGTGTACGAGACTACAACACGAAGTATTAGTTTTTATAAATATTTTAATTTATATACGAGTTGAATATTTTTGTTTTATGCTACAAAAAAATTATAAATAAACGTTGAAATTTTTATGACAGTACAGCAAAAGATAAAAATAATTTTAGCAGTAATGGTAAAAAAAAAATGAAAAAGTAAAAATATTTTTAGATGTTTATTTCAAAATGAGATTAATGTAATATAGTAGTAAATCCAAACTCTGCATAAATGTATGTACATAACATGTCAAGGCCAATTAATTAAACCCTCAATCCATTTAGAGAATATAAAAAAAAAAAATACTTAGAAAAAGAGTAACATTTTGAACATTTTAAGTATGTTAATTAATTTCTTTTGAAACATTTAAAGTGTATTAATTCATAAATTAAATAATTTAAGTGTTTATATTAAATATATCATGTGGAAGGTATCACGTTTCAATGAATTGAATTTAGCATTAATTAAAATGAATACAAATTTATCCTAATAATTAGTTTGTATTTTTTATTTTCAATAAAGCAATATGAAAATACATAAGTATATACATAATTTTTCACTTTTAAAATTACTAGAACAAGGTGTAAGTATTTACCATATATATTAAATTGCACCAAAATTTACCGGCTTTTGAATTTTGAACGTAGTTCCCCCTAAAATCGTTCATTTTTATTTTATAAATATATTGTAAAATCGTATATTATTAACCCGTAACGCATCGGACGTGAAATTTGTAATGTGCATTTATAAGGGGAAAATATGACATTTTTACAGTTTTTAGAAAAATGTAGTTATCAAATACTTCGATTTGCAACTAAGTGTTAACGAATGGTAATCTACACACAGTTATCTAACAAAAAACGATACAAAAAGAAAAATTCGATTACAAAATTTTAAAATTATTATGAATTCCCCAGAGCATTAATGTGGTTCAGGCCACAATAATAGAATGCTATTTTTAATTAAATTTGAACCACAATTACTGCGAAATAAGTTCTTGTTTCTGCAAGTTAATTAAAACCCCTTCGCATGCTTGGTTAAAAAATGTTAATTTTTTTAAAAGCTGATTCTTTTTAAAAAGTTGTAGGTTTATAGACAGCACCGAAAAAATACAAATTTAAAGAAGAATTAGGTCAATACCTTGTATGACGGCATTTTTTACAGTGTTTTAGTTATAAAGTTTTTTTTTTTTTTTTTTTTTTTTTTTGAACTGATATTCAGACTCAATAAAATTATTACATAATAAGATGAAACATATCTCAGAAAATATATTTTGAAGTTCATAAGAAAATTGCACAAAGATAATCTTTAAAATATGAAGGTCAAAATTTGAAATATTTAAAATTTTGAAGGAAAACATCACAAAAACTTATTTTTTTTTAATCTGTTTTTTAATTGTTTGTGCACTTCATACACAAGGGATCTGAAACACATTTTTACCCGATTTTTTTTTTTTTAATATCTTGCTTGATAGCTAATTATGTAATACGATTCTTTAAGATTTAGTTGCAAAGGAAACTATTTAATAGCTACATTTTTCTAAAAACTGTAAAAAGGCAATATAACGTTATTTTGTTTTTGGATTTTTTTATATTATATATAAATATATATATATATTTGGATTGGATATATATTTGGATTTTTATATACTTCCCCTGGGACTATCTGCCCCATTCTTATCTCAATTGCGAAATTCAAGAAAATGATTCCTACAAAAACTTAAGCCTTTCACTGCAATAGTTCTTCAGACGTACTATAATTAATATTTCCTTTGTATGGGGGCTGTTACACACTCTATACCTATGCGCTTTTCTTTATTCTCAATTGTGAATCTTCATAAGAAAGTTATTCATAAAAATTCTTAAGACTTTAGCTATAATACTTATTTAGATATTCGATAATTAACATAATTTGTAGATATTAATGTTATTCGAACTTTTTGTTAAGAAAATTATATTAAATATTATTCAGACTCGAGTTCAACACACAAAGAATGCGCTCTATTCCGCCAGTGCCAAAAATATCTTTTTCATGTTTTCTTCATTAATTAGTACATTTATTATTGGACTCGAGTATGAGGAATACTTAATATGATAATATATATATTTTTTGAATGTGTGGTACTACTGATATCGATAAATGGTTTAATGGAGTTTGTGTATACAAATTTTTATAGAAATTCAAAGACACTAGCTAAAAAATTCCCTTGTTCGAGCTTTCTTTCAAGGAATTTTCGATATATACAGTTATGGGCAAATAAATAGATTCACTTCGTAAGCCTTAATAAATTTATTCCTTAAAAAATTAAATACGAAAATTTAAAACTTTTGGTAAACAATATCATTTGTTCAGATTAAATAAGAGAAAGAGGATATATACTTAAAAATTAAAAAATGTGTTAATATTTGTCGAGTAAATAAATAAGTTCGTTTGAAAAAAATTGTTATACTAACTAGAAAATTGTTTAAGGGACGAATACCTTGCAATATTTAATTAAATATCTTTTGTGTTATATAGCTCCCAAGAACCTATAAGTCATGCAGTTATCCAATGCTTAATATGTTTCTGATGAAATCGAGTACCGATCCTCCAGTACTATTGTAAATAATTCATCTTCTTAAGAAGTAAAATAACATCCTGGATAATTCTGCAAATATTTAGATTTAGGTTTAGATTTAGATACACTAGATAAGAAGGCCACTCCTCGAAGTTAAACCTTGCCATTCTAGATTAATTATTTATTATCCTAGAAGTATTTTTAGTATCATTATTTCTATGGTTACGACGGGGAGCTAGACTTCGTCCCCCTAGGATGTACGCCCGGAACACTATCCTGCTTTCAACAGACAGACGTACGGACATCGTTAGATTGTCTAAGACTTTCACGATGATCAAGAATATATACATTTTATATAGCCTTATTTCGACATGTTACACAATATACCCTATCATTTTTTAATGATGGGTATAAAAAGGGTATGGTGGAAAATTTATGGACCGATTTAAAAAAGCGAAATTCCATAAATATATTTGGGATAGATTATTCAAAATGAGATCTATAGCTTATATCTATATCTGAAAGAGGAAGATTGTAGCTTTCATAGGTGCTTCAAAAAGTTGAAAAACTAAATATATCTTATTTTATTGTTGTTGTTTTTCAGTATCCATGAAAACAACAAATATAAGGAAACAGACATTAACTAAATAAAAAACTAAGATTTACCAATAATGGTTTATGAACCGATTTGGTTGATTCGATAAATCTAAATTAAAAAATATATATATATATTTGTGATAGATCTATATAAGAACCAAGTCCGTAGAGTACATTTCTTCAGCAGAAAAATTCAGAAAAATTTGTTCGATTTTGTTTTGCAAAAACGAAGTTTCTAGCTAATATAAGGGCTTCAGGAAATCGAAAACCAGTATTATTGTTATGTAGAATTTGTTACGGATCAGTTGAACAAGCGAGGTTTCCGACTAGCCTTTCGTTAACTCTCAGGTGGTTCCAACCCTTCTCGCCTGACGCGTGCCCGAACACAAAAAAACACAAAACACAACAAAAAAAAAAACGGAAACTAAAAATATCAAGATCACCTAACAAAGCACAAGAACCGATGGTATGAGACTGGTGTTAGTCTCATTAGCTGCCCTCCCAACCTAGTCGCGAAAATGTCCAATTAAATTTTCTTCACCGACCCCAAATCCCACCTGACCTTTCCTTCACTTACCGGTCTATCATCACCTTTACCTTAAATAATTAAACCAACATTTCTTCTATATATAACAATTCAAATATAAAACACCATTTATTTAAATTTTGTAACCTAAATAAAAAGGTAAGAATAATAATAAACTTAATAATACTAAAAATAATTCTTACAAATAATATATATATATATATATATATATATATATATATATATATATATATATATATATATATTTAATCATAATTTCCTTTTCACTTAATCTAATAATCTATTTTTTTTCTTTTTTTTACATTGTTTTTTCCCTTTTTTTTAGCCGTTACTTTTTTTATAATTTCTATTATATATATATATATTTTTTTTTTTATTAAATTGAATTTGTATATAAATCTTTCTATAAAAATTTCTTATTATCAAAATATTTTCTTTTTCCTTTCAGAGATCAAATTAACAATCTATTTTCCAATTTAGGATATACGTTTAAAGCTTTCAAACTTAAAGGAGCTCCCTGAAGCTGACAACACGCTAATATTTCCTTCTTCTTCTAACGACTTTTCGCGCCTAATTTGAGCACTAAATTTGTAAGTATCTCAATATCCTTTTCCTTATATATATATATATACAAATTACTAACTTTTTTTTTCTCTTTTTTTAGGCTGTTTTTTCTTTTCTTATTAAAAATCTAACACATACACATCGATACACACAATCACGTAGGACACAATTTTTTCACAAATGCACAACACTATTCTTACATCTACTTCCTATTATATATGTATATATATTTTTTTATAATTTCAAATTCGCTATTACTAATATTCTTATTTTTAAATTTAATTTACTATTATTATTATTTTCTTCAATATTTAGCCTTAAATATTCTGTTTTTTATAAGCTATTTTATGTATTATATATACTTTTTTTGTTTTGCTTATGTTGTTTTTTTTTATTATTTTATTGTATAATTATTGAGTAGAAAATCTAAGCTAATAGTATTAACACTAGTCTGACCATTAAACCTTTTTTTTAGACTTTTAGTTTTTATTAATTTTTAATATTCAATGCCTTTTTTATTTTTTTCTCATATAAGAATTTGATATTGGTTTGTATATCACAACTATTGACTGCCAAATTAATTAACCATCGGTTTTCTTTGCTGAGTTTTGTACCGCCCTTTTTGGCCACGGAATTTATTTGAAATATAACAAAAAAGTGTTACCTGGCTATGTCTCCTCGTTTTTTCTTTCCTCTCCAGATATTGTTTATGGGGAATTTTCTTCTTATTGGACACGACAATAGCCAGCTATGGCACAACACAAAAAAAAAACAACAAAACCACAACGATATTAATTAGCTATTAAATTTTAAACCTTTCTATTCAATAGTTATAACTTATTAACGTTAACAAAAAACGAAATCCTTAAAAGAACTTTGGATTATAAAACATTAATAATTTTTAACATTGATTATAAATCTTTACACTATTTTTTATACTATTTCTTTTCTACAAAAAAAATTAAGTTTTGTTGTTGACCGTATTGTTGAAATTATTAAAAAAAATGAAAATAGATTAAAAAACAGATTTTTTCACTTATTTGCTTCCTTTGTAACTTTTTTTTTAAATTTCCACAGATAAATTTTACACGTTACACGTCACAGCACCAAATAAATTTTGTTTATGTTCCTCATCTCACTTTTGTCCCTTTTTATATTCTCACCTATATACCCCAACTGATTTTCGCTGGCTAAATTTCCCGCCTAAGTTTCCCCATTCATATAATATACTAATTTTCCCGCTGCGATCCCATTTATTAAAACATATACATATGTACATATTTAAATTTTTTTCCCGCTGGATTTTCATATATATGGGACTTTGCACACATCATGTCGTCGGGTATTCCTCAAATTATTACCAAATATGGTAATGAAAAATTTAAATAACTTTCACATAACTATTTCATAATATAAAAAATAATTTAAATATTGTCGGACTTTCATTACTTTTTTCTTCATCATTAGTTTTCCCATATTGTTTTGCTAACTACCCCTATTCTACCAGGCTGTCAGAAATTTCAGCAACATAATTTTATTTCAATCATTGTTCTTAAATTTATTCGATTTTAAAATTTTCAATATTTTTTTATCAAAGAAAATACAACCCTGTGTCTTTTTAGTACTATCTACTATGATCACTAAACGTAGCTTTTACACATCTACTTACATACAGCTGTTTACTACATAATTAATACACGAGTGGTTGGTAAGTATTTATTTAATAATTTTTTTCTTCTTTTATTTTCAGGTTTCTGGACAAAAATACACCTGGAAAGGAGCAAAACTATAAACTACAGGGTAAGTAATTTGTCACTCATCTTTTACTTTTTCTATATACGAACTTTTCTTTTTCTTTACAGGTCTTCTAAAAATTGTCGTTAAGGGATAAAATGATAGGTTAGTATGTGTTTAACAAACTTTCTTTTACTTTCTTTTCAGGTTTTTGGAATGAAACTGGAAGTTGAGAGGAACACCACACAAACAGGCAATAACGTATGTAATTTGCCATTTAACTATTTTGTTTCTATATAATGACATTTATTCTTTCAGGTCTTGACAAGAAAATTATTTGCGTTGGAAATCTTGCCATCTATTAGCAAGATTTCCAACCACATGTTTTTTTACAATTATAAAAAAAATCCATATGCATATATTTTATTTAACCTTTTAGATTATTGGCAAATTCATTCGAATAGCAAATTAATTATTTCTTTTAATATTTTTTAATATTTAAATCATTTGCCCTTCAAAGACGTATATATATACTATTAATTTTATTCATATTTGCCATTTCAAGGAAAATACAGAAATCTGATAAACTCAGTGTAATCTGTACTGAATATAGAAATATCCTTTCCAAATTTTAGGTGATATTGGGGTAAAGTGATATTGTTTAAGTTAAGTTCAGTAAGCAGCTGTCTAATCAATAGGAGACAGCGCACTTGAGTTCAATTTGGTCCCGTTTTGTAATCCTGAGGGATCATGTGTTACTAATTCACGTGTTCATAACAGCGTTCGAATCGAACCAGCGCGACGCACTTATGAAAGAATTGATTTATCTGGTGTCAATATCAGACAGATCTGATGATACATGCACAAACGGACTTCCAAAATTATCTCAGAGAGAGTGGGACAGTGTCATTAAATATGCTCCACCATTTTCTCCTCTTCTCATGATAACAACTTCTACAGAAGACGTTAAAAGGGAGCCCTAGTCTCCTAGCATGAGCACCAGTAATCCAGTGCCCTGTGACGACGGCCACCAGAATTCGTAAACGATGCCTTGGCAGTCCTATGATGAAGTCAGATCGAGATTTCTCATAACAGGGCCATATTTGCCTCGAGGTTGAGCATGTGGATTCATTTGTGCATCTATATTGTGCAATCCTCGATAAGTTCCGCAGAATTATTGATCTGCTGGACGAAAGCTGTACTCGAACCAACTGGTCCGTATCTTCATATCGAAAAAGGCAGCCATTTTTGGCTAGTTCATCCGCAATAAGTTTACCCGAGGTGTTTGAATAACCAAAACAGCTCCAGGTTTGAATGTCTCACCATCTTGTTCAGAGATGACACAAAAGAAAAGATACCATAGAGCGATTTAATCGCGGCTTGACTATCTGCACAGATTGGGATATCCACTTCGAATACTCTGCTTGAAGAATGCTACAGGTATCAGGAACTTTGAAGGAGATATTTTTCCTATAAAGGGGAATATAGACACCCCCCACAACTCGTCCTCCGGAATTAAAGCAGAACCTGTTATATAAATATATATATATATATATATATATATATATATATATAATAGCCAATTAAATTACAATTTCTTACATAATTATTCATTAATATAATCTTATTATCTAACTTAGTTAAAAATACTCCCCTGCGGACTGCATTTACTGAGAAATCAATATGTGGATAAAAACTGTTGCATTGACTGTATATATATCTCATGGGATCAAAGTTGGCATAATTGGTTCGAAAATATTTGATTTTTAAAAGAGTATAATTTCTGGATGGAT
This sequence comes from Protocalliphora azurea, assembly GCA_932274085.1. Lineage (NCBI taxonomy): Eukaryota > Metazoa > Arthropoda > Insecta > Diptera > Calliphoridae > Protocalliphora > Protocalliphora azurea. The sequence continues at coordinate 82,228,345 of OW026520.1, forward strand.
GCTTCAGGATTACGGATTCGATCTTACGAAGCAGGAACTCGGAAATAATTGAATCATTTACTAAATTTATTAAAATGAAATATTCATATATTTTCTCCTACTTTCAAGAGTAGGGAGATCAATAAGCTGTAATCGTCTTTCATATGATGGTAAATTAATATTAGGATTCCATTCGATTACGAAGACCAAATAAGAGAACTTGTTTCTGGACCGATTAAATTTTATTTATATGAATTTTGTATTCCAGGATGTGAAAAATTGCTTGGAAACGTAGGGATCATTAAACTCTCTTCTGCAGCGGTTGAGAAAACCTAGAACTCCTTTTGGATTATTAACGATTTGCGACACAATCAAGCAACACTTAAATATCAAGAAATTCTTCGATTAGATCAAGTTGGTATTCATTTATTGTGTATCTACCGAGTACTAGACTTCTTCTGTAGAACACCATGTGTTTACACTTTCTTAAATTCAGATCCATTAGATTCATCATACAGCAATCACAAAGATTGCCAAGATCTGATTGGAGTAAGGAACATTGATAGGAATAGTTAAAGCTATGGAACAGCTTTACATCATCAGCATACATAATTATTCTAGAATTCTTAATGAACGTTGGTAGATCATTTATAAATATTAGCAATAATAATAATACATATTGGTATCTATTTTTAAAATATGTAGAAGTCCATTTAAGGAAAACAGGAGAAAATCAGTTTTTATTCAGTTTGAACAATAGGAAATCATGATTTACTTTATCGAAAGCTTTACTGAAATATGTATATATTGTGTCTGTCTGTAAACCGGAATCAAGTGGAGTTATAACACCTTGATGCGAAAGAATTTCAGTAACTATATTTTCGAAAAGTTTTGGAATAACACTTAATTTAGCAATACCTCTTTAATTGGACATGTTAGATCTGCTTCCGAATTTAAAAAAAGGTAAGATATAAGATTTTCTCCAAACTTCAGGAAAATAATCACTAAATATTGATATGTTGAATAAGTGTGCTATTGGAGATATAAGAGAATGTAACCATTTTATAAGAATACATCATGGCATACCGTCACGTCTACATTTATCAGAAAATTTTAGATTCTATACAGCTGCCACTACTATCGAATTATCTATTATTGGAAAATTTATTATGGTTGCATCAGGAACTTGATGTGGATAATTGGAAAGTTGATGTAAATCTTTATCAGAATAGGCGGATGAGAAGAAAGTATCGCAATATCTGCATCGTTTGAGAATTCTTTATCTCCAAATTTGATCATGGTCGGTTCTCTCGATGCTTAGAATTTACAAACTGGTAAAAATACTTTGTATTGTTTTTAAAGTTTATTTTCATCTTAAAAAGATAATTATTGTAACATTGGATATTTTCTGCATTATAAACTCGACATAGAATATCTCATATAATCAATATATAAACCGTATTTTCAATATATAAATGTATTTTCTCTAATACTCGTTTTTCAAATTTTTCAAGCCATTGAGTTGCTTTGTATTCTATTATTATTCTATATGCAATTCTTTTCCTCGTCACTAGAACTGATTTCTTAAAACATTTAAAGAAGCCACCATAGAATTTCTAAATGATATCAATATTACGACGGCGTACTTTATTGTAAGGAACATATTCAAACCAATTTCAAAACAAAATGGATGGTTTAATTTGGAATAGTCAGCTTTACTAAAATTAAAAACCATCTCATCATTTAGATTGGATTGTAATGATAGTTTTGTTTCGACGTATATGCTTATTTCAAGAGTAGGGTGATAAGCATGTTCAAGTGTTAATAATGGATTAATGCAGAGAATATTTAATTCTTCTGGTTGATCAACAAATACAAGATATATTAATTTACCAAGCTTCTTTACTATGTTATTTATTTGGAAAATAAAAGTCCTAAATCAACAGTAGCGTCTAGTAATTCAATAGATGTTTTCGATCTTATTGATGGGCTTAAAAAGCATGAATCAGGAGTACGATGCGAAACTCCTGATTCATGCTTTTTAATGTTTGGAATATTAAAGTCACCAAGAACAATTGTGGAGTCAACAGGTTTGGATTAATTAGCTATAAATTTTATCGTGTTTGCATGTTGTTCATAAATTTGAAGTTTAAATTTTATTTAAATATACGGCGATAAATTCAATATTTTGATCATTGTATAGAATTATTTCTTCCGAAGGCAAAAGAGTTAAGATAGGAATCAAAATTTCCCCACCTTCTTTATCCACTCCAACTCTTCTATAAATTTGAAATTTACTGCACATAATTTTAGAATTAATAAAGGGATTTTAACTTTGTGTTCATACCTCTAACATTTTGGTATCCGATGGAGATAGCTGAGAAGTTGTAGTAATTTTTTGGACAAATATTAATACTTAACGGATTATTTAATCCAATTAGTTTTTTACAATTGTATCAGAAGCCCTGGAAAGAATGATATTAGTGTCATCGCGATGAATAAATTGTCGAAATAACAAGACGATCAAAAATACTCGCGCGCACTTATCTTGTAAATTTGAACATCATTATAATTTTCAATGTCAAGGTTCATTTTAGTATAGAATTCAACAACATTTACTGTTGTATTTACTGAAAAACGGCTAGCAAATATGTTTTTCCTCGGAGCTATAATTTTCAGGGCTTTGGAGTTACTGTTATAAACATATTTATAAGTGGGTTATTGACAACGTCTAAATTAGTTGGGATGTTTGAAGATGAGGGAGTTAATAAAATAAATTCTGGAGACTGGAGTGTTGATGATGACTTAGCAGTTCTTTTACGTTTTGGTCTCGGGGAAGCAGCAAAAATATATAAATTTTTTATTTATTTATTTCAATTCAGTAATAACAAAAGCCTTCATGTGACCAAAAATATACTACAATTGCAGTTTAAAGTATTTATATACAAAATAACTCTATATTATAATTTATCTTACATACATAGCTAAAAATAATTTTTATAGTATGGCATCAATTTATAACTACAATAAACGAATATACATAAACAATGAACAATTTATAGTCCAACGTCAATGATATAATTTAGTGAAGGATTGTTATAACACTAAGAGTTATTATTAAAATATTCAATTAACTTGCCTCGATAAATTGACGAAGAAAAGCAAAACATTCTTAAGGAATCCGGCAAGTAATTCCACATCCGTGCAGTCTTTAAAAGGAATGATTTTTCAAAGAGAGAGGTATAAATTATTGGAATGAAGATTTTAACATTTCTCGACGAATGAATAAATTGTAAGCGTTGTACTAAAAATGAAGGGGTGGAAGTTTTTATAATTTTGTAAAATGTCAAAAGAAGTTTCATGGCTAGGTAGTTGGAAAAAGAACATCCGAGAAATTGAGCTACATATACAGACACATGTTGTCGCCGTCTGAGTTTAAAAACGAATCGTACGATTTTGATCATTAAAAGCTTAATTCTCCTTAAGTTTCCGTAAGATGTACATGAGAAAACCTCTAAACAATAAGAAATTTGAGATATTAACAAAGCGTGAGCCACTCTACATCTTACGTGATAAGGCAAAGACATATTAAGTGTATACAAACGACGTAGTGTAAAATTAATTTTGGTACAAATTTTATCAATGTGAGATGTATAAGAAAGTTTGTCATCAAGAACAACTCCCAAGACTTTCATTCTATCCACACACTCAATACGTTCTCCATTTATTTGAATTGAAAAATTATCAGAAAGCGAACTACCAAATTTCATAATTTTTTTCTTAGAGAAATTAATAGAAAGACGATTTGTTTCCATCCACATTACCACTATACGCAATGTGCCATTTATTAAAAATTGCAGTGCATCAGATGAATGTTCCCCAGAAAACAAAATCTGTATATCATCAGCGAAAGCATAAATCTCATAAGAGTTCAAGGTGGTCAAGCAGAATATATTATTTAGATACATTGAAAATAGGAATGGGCCAAGAACCGAACCTGGAGCCACACCCGAAGTTGTATGATTATGTTGGGATCGGGCACCATTAAAAAATACAAACTGCTCACGTTCGCTTAAATAAGAATAAATTAAGCGGCAAGAATTCCGATCAATGTTGAATTCAGAGCTAAGTTTTTCAACCATTCTAACATGATCTAATCGATCAAATGCCTTAGATAGATCTAAGGAAACCAAAACAGAAGCATTGTTTAGATTAATCTTATCCCTAATTGCTTCAGTTATACCTAATAGCACTGCAGATGTGTTACAATTCTTTCGAAAGCCAGTCTGTCATCAAGTAATGAATTTTGAAAAATAAATTGATTAATTTGCAACTTAATAATATGCTCAAAAACTCTCGAAAGAGCAGGCAAAATACTTATTAGCCTCAAGTTTTCAAGTCCATAATCTATTCCATTTTTTGGGATTGAAATTACCTTTGCACATTTCCACCTATCTGGAAATTTTAACGTAGTTACAATAGAATTGAATATGTGGAGAATTTGACTTGATATGAAAGGCAAAATTAATTTATAAAATTTAACAGGTATTCCATCTACTCTACAAGCATTTGTTTTAAGCTTATTAAATGCCATGTAAATATCAGAAATACTAATCGTGTAAAAGAGAAACTTCCATGGCGGTCATTACTTAGTATGCTTCTTAAATCGGACGAAGTATTGGTACGAGTACCCACGTTTCCACAAAAATAATTATTTATTTGATCTACATCTAGCTGATTAATTGTAGGATTAACCGTTTCTTAACCTGCAGTTCTTAAATCTCTTTAGTATTAATATTATTAAATTTCATAGAATAGTGACCTTTTCTAACATTATGCATAACTCTCTTAGCTCTTTTTCGAAATTTGCAACAAATCTTCCAGTTAGCAATACATCTATCTCTCAAATAAGCCTTATACGAAATATCCCTAAAAGACCTTGAATGTATTACTTCCCTATAATTCATCCACACAACTGCGTTTTTTCTAATTTTAAACCTGGAAACGGGAACAAGAGAGAACAATGTCGATATAAGGGAATTAAGAATTGACACTTGACGGTTGACATCATTTGTATTATAAAGTAAAGATAGCTCGTATTCGTTTAAACAAGAAATAATACTATCCATATATACTAATGAATAACTGCGATATTCCCTATAAGCACTGACGCATTCCTGATTCCATAAATGAGAAAAAATTAATGATGCAAAAATTAATGAATGGTGTGAAATAAATGGGCATTGAAGTTGACCAGATCTGCTCAAAATAGAAGGATTACTGACAAGAAATAAATCTAATAGCGATGTAGACTCATGATGAACATCAAAATAAGTTGGCAATAAGTTATGAGCAATAGACAAGTTTGAAAGATTACAGAAAAGGCGAAGAGAGTTTGATTTTGTGGGATTAAACAAGTTATTGTTGAAATCCCCAATAATAATAATATTACTATATTGTTAAAAAATGTCACCTACTAAATTTTCAAATATATTTAAATTACCTTTGGGTAAATAGACCTACACCCAATTCAATAAAAAGAATTTCACATTCCTCATAATGAGATGCTATATTAATAAGTCTATAACGAAACTTACGAGACACATAAATGCCTGCACCCCCACTTCTTCCCTCCAACCGATCATTACGACAAAATGTATCATGTTACTAAATTCGTTAAACTTTGCTGAATACGTAGTAGGTTTTATGCTTTGACAATTGCAATGACCAACGTTTAAGCTCGATTGTGAATCGTTAAAAAATTTCCTAAACTCACGCCCATCGCTGACTATAGGACCCAAGTTCACGCTAGCGGAATTTATCTATATAGGTTATAAATTGAAGCCATAATATAACTAAATATAAAAACATACTACTATATATATATATATATATATATATATATATATATATATATATATATATATATATATACATATATATATATATATATATATATATATAACGCACATATATAATTATAATTAGATCTTTAAAAATATCATATCAGAGTTCACTAAGTAGATCCTGGAGGATGTCCGCATCTACAAAAAAATAAAAAGACAACAATACTTTTGTAAGAAATACACAAAAATAGTAAAAATGTGCTTTTACCTTTTAATTTTCGAAAAAGTAGCCAGGCACACCATACTTGATGTTAACTTCCTGCACCCAATGGCATTATTAATTATCACACAAATGGCATCTGCGATAACATAATTTTAATTATCAAATATACTAAGAATATGAAAATCTCTACTCAATAAATCATTTATAAAAACCCATTTTGAAGTATAAATTACACGTCACAGAAGAGTCATAAAAATCGACCAAATAAACACATTTTTAATTTATTGTTCTTATATAAAATATAAGAGCAATAAATTAAAAAAATATATTAATAATAATAAAATCTTGGTATATTGTTGCGTTTTATTAAAGTTTTGATGTTTTGTACTTAAACCATGTTTTATACATATGTATGTTTTTATATGTAAGACATTTTTAGCCTTCGTAAGATTTGGGAAAGGTTTTCTAGTGATCTGATTTAAGTAACCATCGAAATGCGTATCGTAATTAGTTTCTCCCCACAACAATAAATTTAAATTTTATTCCACCCTAATATTCAATTAGGGCCTGGGAATAACAACGCACGGAAAAAATTACTAAAATCTTTTCAGAAAACATATTCCCATAATTTAAAACTCTAAAAATATATTTTATATTTTTTCAAAACATTTTTCTTTTTAATTTAAGTTTTTTGAAGAGCTGTCATTTATTGTAAAATAAAAATTATAACCAATTATAAAGTTAATTTAGACAATTAATAATATAATTAAATTTAAATATAATATTAAGTAATAGATTAATTAAACAAATTTTAATATTTTTTCTGTGTATATACAGAACTGGTTTTCATTATGATTGGTTAATAGCTTTTAGGCCTTTCTTCAGGGTGAGGTTATAATAATGTCGTTTTTGGATTCTCCTTAAAATTGTGCTAGTTAGAACAAGGTGGGAGGGTTACGAGCACTCAGAAAAACATCTATCCGATTTTTGTTCCTTTTTTGGAATTTAGCATACCAATTTTAGAATTTCATTTCTTAGCATGAATTCAAATAAGTCATAATAATTACGATATTTCATCCATAGATTTTTTTTACAAGGGACTCTATATAACTATATAATAACTGTGTAATGGTTTTTGGAATGTGACAGGTCAAGAACTTCCCCAACAGTTGATGTCTATCCTCATTTAATTCTGAATAAATTTACCCAGATTAGATTTTGGTGTGTCTCTGAAGCAAGAAAGTAAAGACCGAAGTTATAAGTAAATATTTCACGTTGCACTGTGTACGTTTACATAGAAGGTTGCTATATATTTTAGAATTGCAAGATAAGAGCTTCTAGAAATTATTGCTTCAAAAAAAGCATTGACGTTATTGTAACGTCAGTTTGATAGATAAAATGTTTGATGCTATATGATTTAAAATGTCTGGAATTATAAAAAAATATGTGTATATTTTTTTATTTGATGAATACATAATATTTTCCATAATTTGCTTGCATACCAAAAATATTTAATTATTTAATACTTAATAAGTTTTGTGGTAATATTATTTCAAATCCACAGATTTAAACTCACAAGGCTTAAAACTAATAGTTGCAAAGCATTAACACCGTATGTTTGAGTTCATAGTTGTGGCGGATCTCATTCGATTCTATATATAGACTAAAGGGAATTTAGGGCGAGCAAACATTTGACAGTTACCTACAGGGTACTCGAAATTTGATTTTAATATATATATATATATATATATATATATATATATATATATATATATATATATATATATATATATATATACATATATATTTCTTCTATTTGCTCAATGGAATAATTAATGTGGTAGACAGTCGCGAAGATAAAAAGTGGTTTCTCATAAAATAAAATTATTTAAAACAATATTCATTTAAACTGCAAGAATTACTGAGTAAACTTAGTTTTTTATTGTTTAACATTTAATGGAAGTATTTTAAGACTTTTTGAAATTATGAAAAAACTTCATATCTTATATATATATATATATATATATATATATATATATATTCTTTTTAACATTGGTAATTGCATTATTATTTCTGTATTTCAATACATAATTTTTGAAATATTTATTAATTTTATATGCTATGTATAAAACTATTATTACTATTATTAAGGTTTTTATATAGTCGGGAATAATATCCTTTGTGTTCCCATTATTTATTATATTTTCTTGGATATCCACCTTACTTTGTGGTTTGCCCATTTTCCTATTTATTTTATTTTCCCAAATGGGAACTACCATTTATAAATTTTTGTTTTACTTTTATTTCAAATAAAAATTTTTATTTTCAATGCATTTTTATATTTTTGATTTTATTTTTTTATGCTTATTTTTTCTTCTGTATTTTTTGTTGGGGTTAACTGCTTGTATATCGCTACTTGCTTCCTGTCTTGGAATTTTCTTCCTGCACGTTTCTTCTTTTGTTATGGTCTGAATGGATAGTGATTCTAGTTGACGGAATTTTTATCTACTGGTCCGAGTGGGCGGGATCAGTGTTCCGAATAGGTAGGATCACCATGTAATGGCATATGTATGATTGCCATGTAATATTCGAAGATGATAGCTCAGTTATATATTTATACAAGGAACTGCTAAAAGATGAGACTTGAAATCTAAACGTAAACTGGTATACTTGCCTTGTTTTATTTGAATGGTCATTAAAAAAATGACGTTTCGGGAAGTAGTCATATTTATTAAGTTTGCTATTGACTTTCACCAAGCCAGGCTGGTGGGTTAGCTGGCAATCCCAGCACCAGCCTAGGATAGCTATAGTCAAATCTCCCCGAAGTTAAAATAATTACCCAAACCTATGCAAATGTAAATGATAATATCAATAATAATTCAAATTTTGGTTTTTGGAACGTTCGCGGTATGCTAGAGACTACTAAGCTAGCGAAAATCGAGAATGAGTTCAATAACTACAACATACTTATTATGGGATTGAGCGTGATATGTTGGCCAGATAGCGGTGAACATATAACATCTAGCGGTTTAACATTAGTTTATTCTGGCAAATCATCCGTTAAACCTAGAGCAAGTGATGATGGTTTTTTGTAGCTTTTATAGTAATTTAATAGATGTCAGCCATGGTGATATTAAAATGCTAATGGGTGACTTCAACACGCAGGCTGGTTGTGACATCACAAGCAGAGAGAGCGTGAGGGACAACGGAGAAAGGCTTGTTGAACTATGCGATAATTTTAACTTGGTTTCGGGCGATATGTTATTCCCTTACAAAAATATCCACGAAATAACTTAGGTGTCCCCGAAACATATAATCGAACAGATCAACCATTTGCGATAAGCAGGATGTGGAGAGGATCACTTCAGGACGTAAGGAACAAGAGAGGTGCCGATGTTAAAAGCTGTAAAACGTAAATCAGCCCTCAGCAGAAGATTTGACCTACAAAAATTAAACAACCCGGATGTCTCTCTTCAGTTTTTCAACGCTTTACGGAATAGGGCAGTTACTCTTTCAATTTCTCTCCAAAAAAATATATATGTATACTGGAAGCATGTAAAATAAACATTTATTGAGACTGCTACAATTGAAATAGGATACGCTTGAAAAACTAAGAAGCCCTGGGTATTCGACAATACATGGCAATTAATGGAATTTAGAAAGCAAGCAGGAACTAAAGTTAATGATGCTGAAACTCCACAATCTAAGCGAGAAGAACAACGTATGTAAATACCATGAAGAAAACCGGAAAGTTAAACGTAGTGCAAGGGGAGATAAGCGAAAGTGGGGTGATAAGTTAGCCGAAGACGCACAAATAGATAATGAAACGGATCGATCCAAAGACCTCTACCGAATTACGGAGAAGACTTCCGGTCACAATCACCATAATATCAAATCCCGGTGGAATGATCAGGGCGAATTAATCTATGCCAAAGATCAAAATTTGGAGTTGTAAGAGATTTATTACACTAAATTGTCAGTATATCCAACTGAATTTACAACAATATTTGATTGCGAGCCAATGCATCATATAAATACAGCTGCAATTAAACGTTTGAAGTCCGGTAAATCTGCAGGCCCTGATGGAATACCTCCAGAGATTCTGAAAATAGACATCACCCTAACAGCGACGTTACTAGAACTCTTAGTTTAAAATTTTTGGGTAAAAGAGAAAATTCCTGATGATCTTACAGAAGGCCTTTTAACAAAGCTTCGAAAAAAGGAAACTTGCAGGATTGCTCCAATTGGAGGGGTATTACTCTTTTGAATATAGTGAACAAGATCATAGCCTACATCCTGCAGAATCGCATTTCATCCATTATTGAACCACAGCTAAGACGAGAACAAGCGAGCTTTAGACCAAACATGTCATGTATTGATCACATTGTGGAACGGTCAGTTGAATTTGGTTAGTGTTCGTTAACTTCAAACGTGCTTTTGACACATTACAACACAACGCGATACGGGAAGCTCTGAGATGCAAAGAAGTTCCCGGGAATATAATTAATCTCATTAAGGAGTTATACAACAACGTATTTTGTTCCATACTCCATATGGGTTCAGCATGCAAAGCAATCAAAGTAAACGTAGGTGTTCGTCAAGGCTATGTTCTGTCTCCACTACTGTTTAACATAGTAGCTGACGTAGTTATGAACTATTGTGTGGTATTTCTTGGGGCCTTCATGATAGTTTAGGTGATATTGATTATGCAGATGACATCTGTCTTCTATCCCGCCGCTTATCCAACATGCAATCCAAGATTCAAGACTTTGCTACACATGCGGCTAAAGCGGGCTTACAAATTAATATCAACAAAACTGAATCAATACACACAAATTCTTCATGCAACATGAAATTCCAAAGAAGATATACAGAATAGATTTTGCAAGGCAAAGCAAGCGTATAGCCTGCTTAATAAATTATGGAGATAGCAAAGTATCGTGAAATGAGTTGTATGCAAGCTTTTGTAAACCGCTGCCTCAGGCGTATACATAGGATATTTTTTCCTGCTACGATATCAAGTCTGGATTTGTGGAATTTATTAGATAATTACAATGACAAAGCCAACAACGACAGTCCGTTGAATACAACCCCCCAAGAATCCAGGAGACCTGGTAGATCTACGAATAGTTGGAGACGCCAAATTGAGAACGAGTTGCATGAACAGGGTGTGTCCTCGAGTAAGATGAAAACGAAGTCTACTGATGGAATATAATGGAGAACATTTGTTGCAGCCCTATTTTCCACTGGGAATTAAAGAATTAAATATATAAGTTCGGTTTCATAAAGGTAAACTTAAAAAGAGAATTTTTCATATACCCCATTGTTGTGGCTGCAACATTTTTTGTGTTACGGCTATAACACTTACACTCACAATTATAATAAAACGCCAAATAAATAATTTGGTGATTGATATATTCATGTTGGGAAATGTTTTATTATCCAAACGTTTTAGAAAATTAATTTAAATTCTTCTTATAAAATATTAAACTAACTTACACAATTCTATTTCAATCGCGTATTTTCAATAATCATTTCATTATTGAATCGTTGCTTAAAAAGTGATATTGTTACCAACAAAAGATTTAATAATAACTTAAGAACAATAATATTGTACATGTAAACAACGAAGTCAATTAATATTGGGATTCGAAAGTTGACATTACTAATTTAAATTTAATTTCAACATACAGATATTTGCAAACACAAAATTCAAAAATTAAATTATAAAATATAAAGACTGACAAAATTAAATTTGCTCCGCAACACCACTATTTATGAAAACAAATTTTTATCGCATAAAAAGCGAGTCAGTTGTGGTGTATTGAGTAAAACGGCAAATCAACAAACGTAAACAGTAAAGTGAGACGTGGGTTCAAATCTCAATCGAGCCAAAAGTTTTTTTAAAGTTTTTAAAAAACAAGTCAGAAAATTTAGTCGGTCAAGTGCGATCATATGATACCCTGCACCATTGTATATGTGCTTCGAAATTTGGAAAGGGGTCTTATATGAGACATGTGTGTAATTGTACACCACTACTTGTATTAAGTGCAATTTATATGGACAGTACTATGTCCATACTAACATTTATATGACATTTAGGGTAATTCCCGGAAGGTAAGCCTTATATGGCAGCTATGGTCAACTATGGGCCGATCCATACACTATAATTTCTATTTATATAAACCTTATTTGTATTAAATATTAACACAATACTGACATGCCTGTAGAATTTATGAACTTTAAAGGGATTTTCGGAAAATGGTTCGTATGAGAGCTATGGTCAGTTATGGACTGACATTCGGCAAACGGATTTATACTTATTAAATGCATATGAACCAAATTTCATCAAATTATCTTCAAAATTGCACACAAGCTTTACATGAACTGCCAGCCTACCAACCACCCGACCAGACATCGTTAAATCAACTCAGAAAATGATTCCAAGTTGAACAATTTGCTTTAAGGTGGGGGTCTGAAGATATTTTCTATGCGTTACAATTTCTGTACAAACACATAATACCCCAACCACCTATGATGGTGTAGGATATAAAAATCAGCATTCAAATCAACTGTTTTGATTGTAAGCTATTTCATATTTAATATTATTTTCGCTTACAGAACACGTTATTTAAAAGCCGAAGTTTCTGCTGGGTAGATAGGAACATTTTTAAGTTTCCCTAAGCTTATGTTTTTTCTAATTTAGATTATTGTAACATGAAACTCTATTTTTAGAAATTGTAATATTTTCTGCATGTTTACGCATTTATATATGTTACAGTAAATATTAAAAGTTTGTATATATTAATTTATAAGATTTTTTTTATAAAAAATTAATATAATTACATATTAAAAAGGTAAAATTTCAGACAGACTGACATGCTGTCGATATATAATACGAATAGAACTGTAAAAACAGTGAAGCCTTTATATGAACACGTCTTTCTTCGGCTACCAACTAGAAGTTACTAATGTTACGTTTATGTTTTTTTTTCTGTTGAAGGGAAATTATATTAAGACAAACCATTGAATTCATAATTAAATGAATGAATAAAATTTTTAATATTTCACACCCCGTACATTTTGTTAATTAGCTAAATGTATTGAGTTGAAAGTGACTGTTAGAAATGCTCTATCAATATGAACTAATATTTAGAAGAAGTTAATAGAAAATAAGTAATAAATTACATTTTCATATGTCTATGACATTTGAACGTTGTAATCAGCTTATGTCTCCAAAATTTTTTTATGTTAAGTTTAAGAATGATTACGTTCAAATAGATGCAAAGTTATTGACATTTTATCAATACAGAATGTAGGGCATAATCCCATAATAATTTAACAAAGAAACAAATAAATGAATTCAAATTGAGGTAGAACTGAATATTAATAGTTATAATTTAAGTGGCAAAACTTTAGTGAAGGTGGTTTTCAAAATAATACGTATACATATTTTCATGATATTAATCACATTCTTGTTATTCCAAAATATTTTGTTTTTGATTATGAAAAAGTGTTTGTCTAACAACGCCTTCATTTCGATTGAAACCAGCAGTTTTAATACGCATTTGTCGGCAGGTACAAATTTTATTTGTTGAACAAAAGGTTGGTTATTTTGGTAATTTAATAATGAAGACTATTGAAATTGCCGTCATCATTATTATTCCCTTGATGATTATTATCCTTAAGTTGTACCCTTGTTATCCTCGTCATTATTCATATTTAATTGTATTATGAGTATTTGAATTTATATTTCTTCTCAGAATAATTTTATTTGGTAAGATGCCATTTTATGTTTATTTTGACAGCCTCGAAAAATGTTTATTCTAGAGAAAAGAGAAGTTTTGGATACAAAATGTTACAAAATTTTTGTATTTGTAAATATAAACTAATTAAAAGATTCATCCATAAATTAGTGAATTTGTTTTGAGAATATCATGCGATACAAGTAAAGGAAAAGTGTTAAAATAAACTTTCTAATTCATTATCACTCACATTGTTGGTGGAATTTATTTATTTGCTTTTGCTTATTGTTGTTTGTTTTTGTTTGTTTTTTTTTTTTATTTTGTACATCTTTGGCATATAATTAAAATAAAGGACTTTGAATTATTATTTTAATTTTTACAATGTGTGAGGGAAAATTAAAATTTCTTTAAAATACTCAAAATTCACTGAACGGCACACGGATATGGACAAATTGATATTTTTATACAAATTGCACTATACAAGTTGTTATATAACTTTTATAAAAATAATATTTAAAAATTAAATAACAATAAATAAAGTGCATAAAATATATTTTAATTAATACAAATACAAATAGTTCGTTGTCGTACATGCTTTTGGTTAAGAGATATCGGGGGGAAAAGTATGAACTCAAGTTACGGCAGACACAATACCAAACAAACCTTATATGAATATATGATAGACGGACATAAATCGTCATAGATTTTCACGAAGACTCAGAATATATACCTTATGGAGTCTATTTTGATAATGTTACAAACGGAATGACAATCTTCTTTTTGGATAGTGGGTTTAAAAATATTGATATTTAAAATGCGAAAAAAATTACTTTAATAATGCTTACAATGACTTGTGAATTATCATGAAGGGTTTTTGGATCAGCTTAAAAAAAATTCATCGACCTTATCTTTTATTACAGTTTTGCAGCAAAAATGGTTGCTAAAAGATTGATTTCAATCATATTCTTAACTTTCGATTTTATTCCAGATTGGAGTATACAAAACACCGACTTTTTTAAAAATCAAAAATGTCGTTTTATAAAAAACCGGTTTACCGGTTTTGAACTCTTGAAAAACCCAGTTAACCGGTTGTCAGTCGTTTAAACTTTCTAATAAGAAAACATATTTTTTTTTTAATTTTTTTAAAACAAAAGCCTAAATTTATATGTGTACATAAGTTTTACCCTGAAAAAAGAACAAATTTGGGTGTACATAATTTTAAAATGAAAGTTTATATTTCATGTTTTAATTTATGAGAAATCATTTTGTTTTTAATTTGAAATGGGCATTATTATATAAAATATATGAATATTTTATTTAATGGTCTTTCTTTAATATTTTATCCCTAATCCTGGCATTTGGAAATATCTCTTTCCGAAATAAAATAAAAATTATTTCGTGATTAAAATACCAGGGAGTATGTAAGGAGGATTAAGGAGTATGTTTATATATATTTTTTTTTGTGAGAGAAAGTTTTAAATTTTAAATAATAATTTATTTCTTATTGGAAAACTTTTACTGTTTTCTGGAATTTAAATGGAATTTAAATATTTTAATAAGGCCTAGTGCCTTTTAATTGATCGGATTTTTGTGCAATTTGGTTGGTTGGTCTCCTTTGGTACATATATATACAACACGATGGTTATTGGAAATAAAGATGAATGTATTACTTTTGATATTACTTTTTCAATGTACATTAAAATTTATAAAGCAAAAATTTTAAGGCACTAATTTTTTCGTGCGCACTCAATAGTTCGATTTATTTTAACTATTAAAAGAGAATTGTGGTTTTTATTGTATTTAGCATATTACGTGAAACTTTTATTTTTAGTTGATTTATTTTTCCTTTTTTGGATTCTTTCCCTGGGCAAAATTACATAAAAGGTTAAGTAAAATATTGTTTATAAAAACCGGTTTCAAAATAAAAATAAAAAATAATAAAAAATAAAATAAAAAATAACACAGAAAGTTAGGAAAAAACGAAACCGACAGCGTTAGTTTGCTTTTTCGGTTTTTTATACTATACTCCGGATCGTGTGGAAATATACTAATTGAACGAAGGAATCTTTAAAAAATGTCTAACGTCGAATAAAGCGTCAACTGAGGAATTATTAGAAGAAATTGTTCGCAATATTTTCGATAATCGTCCGTAAGGAGTCTTTACTTGTTTACACCCATCGGACACGTCTCCAGGTAGCGGATAGGAGGGACTGGAAATGAGGCACTGGAGTTCTTACCCTAGCCACCAAGAATATATATTTTGTATCACGCCCGGTCTTAGAAACGGCTTGGCTACTGGGCTGGATGCTGTGTAATTGATATATTATGGGTGGAGCTCCTGCCAACATGAATATATTCTCTTACACTGCGTCCGGTCTCTGTGTCATACATTTTTTGCGGACCAAATAGACAAGTACTATGTACTTTTAAAATTAACGTGGTAGCAGTGGCGAGGATTTGGATGATTAGTTAGTGTGAAAAGAAACTAATCGAAAACAGCTTCCTTCTGATGCTGATGCGCAAGACAGTCCAATATTTAACCAGCATACTTGTGGAATCAAAATTAATAAGGAAATTGATGAGGCTAGGTTAAGGGGTGGGAACAAAAAGTGGTACAAAAGGGAGGACGATAGGGAAAATTAGGACAGAGGAAACTCCGGACGCTGACTCCGGTGACCAGAATAGGGATCAGATAGGACGATTCTCTAGAAAGGGGAGTAAATAGGGACTCGGACGATAAATCGGACCTCCTACGACTGGACAATGACTTGCTAACGCAAGAGGAAGAGGACAGTCTGCTGGACTCGTCAGGAGACCATCTTGTCGGAACTAGCGCGACGGAGAGGTTGGTGGACCTGACTCTTGCATCTGATGAAGAAAGAGCATGAGATAACACTCATCTCTGCTTTTGATCAGAACAGAGTACATCGACGAACGAAAAAAGCTTGAAAAAGCAAAAAACGGCGTTAGAGCCTCTATAGCCGTACTTAGCAAGTTGTCTAAGAAAGGCCCATCGCTGTTAGACGGCCGGAATAAGCATGTTCGTAGGAAGCACCGGAAGAATATGTACAGGTTAGAGCGAGCACCGGAAGAATATGTACAGGTATGTCTTATCCCGAAGGTTTTAAAGTGCAGGTAGACGAAGGTCCGGAATTACTCGAGAGGGTAAAGAGTCCGCGTCTACTAGCATTTTGGAACCAAAAGTCGCTGCCTACAAGCAAGGAGGTGTCCACAAGCCATTCTGCGACCTTGGGTGTTCCCGTAAGAGAACAGAAAAGCCAGCTAGGCCTGGTACTGTGGCGATTCGTAATAGGGTAGGCGTAGGTGCGACAACGCATACTCTTGCGGGCGTCTTTAATGGTTCTCAAATGGGAACCATTAAAGTAGCCCAGTCTGAAGAAGAGATTTCCTCTACGTCTAGGAAAGCTGGTCATGCACCACATGACTCTTTTAAAGGCCCCGTTAAGGGAGTCATTAAGAGAATAAGATCTGGGGATATCCAGCAGATCCCATCGGCGAAGAAGGTTGGTCAAGCATCAAGCAGCTTACTTAAGGGCTCTCATAAGGGTGTAGTTGATGACCAAATTTCAACGTCCAAAAAGGCGAAAGATTCGGAGGAATTCCGCTATGCGAAATGGCATACGTATATTAAACAGGTGAAAGTCACACTGGGAATATTGGAAGGGGATCAATACAAGCCAATGGAAGCTTGTCTCTTTATTGACTTGTAAAGATCTCTCTTTACATCTTTTGTTACGTTCGAGATTTGCTATATCAAATTTCGATATTCGAAAAATGATAAAGCCAAAGAGATTGCGGATGGTGCAGATAAATCTGCATCATTGTGAAGCGACCTCGACCGAATTAACAACTTACCTCAGTGAAAACCATGTGGACGTGGCCCTAATACAGGAGTCTTGGATAAATAATAACCATGTAACAACTCTGGGCAAAGGTATACAAATTTTTTCGCGCCGTCCACTGAGGATAAGGTAAGAATATGTATCCTGGTAAGGAATGAACTTCAGTTAATTTTTCTTCCTTCTTTCAGCTATGGTCGTTCAAGATGAGGCGAAAGGAAGCTGGAAACTTGTCTTAGCCTCAGTTTACATGCCTATGAGGCTGCGGAGCCACCAGATGACAGGGTGTGGGTTGTGGTCGAGTACGCGATGGGGAATGGCATACGTATATTGCTCGGTTGTGATTCCAATGTATACCACAGTCAATGGGGAGGTAAGGATATTAATAATAGAGGTGAGTCAATTTTTGATTTCATTATTGCAAATAGTCTTTTAGTCTGTAATAGAAGGAAAACTCCTACGTTCAGAACGAAGGATGGGAGTGTGGTTATTGACATCACATTGACCAACTCTAGAGACCTGGTTGAGGACTAGAGGGTAGCTATGGCGAATTCTTTCTCTGACCATAGCAGAGTAACCTTCAGGCTGAACTTTCTGGGTTCGGAGAGAAAACATTACAGGAAGTCAAGACGGACAAATTGGGATATTCCTAGAGAGATTACGTCAAAGGATAGTCTAGACACGATGGTGGAGAATATTACGGAATCAATTATCAGAAGCTATGAGTTTTCCTGTTCGGTGAGTTATTCGGGTAAAAGACAGCAGCCGATCTGGTGGTCAAAAGAGTCGTGCGTACAATGGACCAGCGTGGGCAGGCTCTACAACAGGGCCCATAGAACTGGTAAAGCTCAAGATTGGAGCACCTACAGGGTGAACTTCAATAAGTACAAAAAGGAATTAGACGAGCTAAAAGGTCTTCGTGGACTAGGATCAGTGAGACACTGTCAATGAACTATCTCGATTCAGTAAAATATTGTCGAAGGACCTAGTGATCCAGCGATCAGATGGGTCAAAGTCTAGCTCTGAGTCACTTAATGGGTGAAGACACAAATTTCTGCACAGAATCCGCCATCTGGGAGGACAATATGGTAGTGAGGGACCTGATCACGGTTGAGCCACTTAATGGGTGAAGACACAACTTTCTGCACAGAATCCGCCATCTGGGTGGATAATACGGTGGTGAGGAACCTGATCAAGGTTGAGAAAGCGACTTTGGCATATAATACATTCGGGCCTTATAAGTAACATGGCCTTGATGGTATCTTTCCGGCTATATTACAGAGTGCACCTGTTGCTGTTTGTCCACTATTAGTGGATTTATTTACTGAGTGACTGTTAGACATATACCAAGTGGGTGGAGAGGTAAGAATCATTTTCATACCTAAAGCTGGAAGACATGTCACTCGAAATCCAAGGATTATAGACCTATTAGCCTATCGTCTTTTCTTTTGAAGACATTAGAAAGAGTGAAAAATCTCTACCTAAGAACGTCCATTGGCACCAGCAAGATAAGCAATGCTCAACATGCATACATGAAGTGTAAATCTGTTGAGAGCGCGCTTCATAAAGTGGTGGGTTACATAGAATAAGGACTTCGGCATAGGGAATTTACAATGGCTGCGTTCTTGGATATTGGGGGTGCGTTCAATAATGTTAAGAAGAAGCTATTAAGCAGTCTGCGCTCAACATGCATACATGAAGGGTAAATCTGTTGAGAGCGCGCTTCATAAAATGGTGGGTTACATAGATTAAGGACTTCGGTATAGGGAATTTACCATGGCTGCGTTCTTGGATATTGAGGGTGCGTTCAATAATATTAAGAAGAAGCTATTAAGCAGTCTGCGCTGGATGAGCTGTCCTCCTGGGCCCCTGATAAAGGGTTGGGAGTGAATCCCGAAAAAACGTAGCTGGTTCTGTTCACTAGGAAGTACGAGGTTGAGAATTTTATTTGCCGGTACTGAGTGGAATGTAACTGAAATTATCTGACTCAGCGAAATATTTTGGAGTATTTCTTGATGGTAAGCTGACTTGAAAAATTAATGTTCAAGAGAGACTCAAACGTAGCTTTAATGCCTGCTACACCTGTAGGAACTCTATAGGTAAGAACTGGGGACTCAATCCGGAGGTTGAGTATTAGATCTATGTCTCGGTAATGAGACCAATTCTAACATATGGTTGTTCTGTTTGGTGGCAGGCACTGGAACGGAAAAGTAATATGAACCTTTGGTCAGAAGAACAGAGGTGTGCTTCAATCGGCATTACAGGTGCAGTGAGAAGTTCACAATAGGCGGCTGTGGACATCGTACTTCATCTCTTACCCATAGAGGAGTTTGTGAGAAGTATGGGCAAGAAGTCTGTTGAGACTCAAATAATTGGGACTATTAGGTTCATCAGCGACAGGTCAGTCCCGGGTCGTGTACAAAATCAGTTATGGTGATTATAATCTAAGCTCCATGGGACATCAGATTACATGGCCACTGAATTGGACTTTGGGGTAAATCCTGTTGTGGTGATTCCTGATAGGGAGGTATGGTCCGACTCTGAGAGACTGTACAAAGGTTGTGCGGTATTTACAGATGGATCAAAAATGGATATTGGAACTGGTGCTGGTGTCTATGTTATGGGTACGGATGTAGAAAGCTCATTTAGACTCCCGGATGAATGTAGCATTTTTCAGGCAAAGATTCTTGGCATCTTAAAGGCTGCGGAATTGGTCAGTCTAAACGTTGTGAGGGGTTCTGAGCTTACTCTCTATGTGGACAGCCAGATGGCTCTGAAGGTCTTGGATATGCATTTGGTAAAATCCAGGCTGGTGGCCACCTGCAAGTGGTCACAAAGGGAGCTATTGGAGCATTACGTGGTGAGACTCTGCTGGCTACCAGGCCATTGCAATATATTTGGCAATGAAATGGCTGATGAATTGGCAGGACAATGCTCAGCGAAACATCCATCGCTGAGCATTGTCTTGTCTTTCTTCCTAAAGAAGAAACCCTTCGAGGGTTTCAAAGAATGGAACCAATCAGACTAGGAGGCGTAAAGTGGACTGTAAGGTATCGAGGGCGATATGGCCAAAGCTCAACGGGGCAGACACAAGTATTCTTCTGAGTTTGAGTAGGGAAAGTTTAAGGACCATGATAAGTGTCATAACGAGACACTGCATGATGGGGAAGATGAAGTCTAAATGGGATGCTGGCAGTTCTGATGTTTGTAGAATGTGTGAGGACGTTGATTGAACATATTGAGTATATGATTGCAGTATCATAGGTTGAAATGGTTAGGCAGTCAATTTTTCGACGGGCTATGTGATGTTCGGAATAGGATGCTTGTAGACTTCATAGGCTTCGTTATGGGAATTAGTTGGCTCAGTGGGCGTTAGGGGCATACCTTAATTTTGTCACTATTTTCTTCCTCTTATCACTATTTTATAAATCTTTCTTCTCATTCTTCTAACTGAAGGAACTCACAATGGACCGAAATTGGTTTTTGGGTGGAGATGTGATACAATAAATATTACATCAACCTTCTCTATCTATCTATCTATCTATCTATCTATTTGTGTAAAATCCCTTGATTTGAAGTAAATAACGGGGTATTTGTTGCAAAAATTCCGCAAAATTGAAGCTCGAATATCTTTAAAACTTAATTTTTCTATTTATATCTTTCACTTAAAAATTTGGCGGTACGAGTAACAAGAAATAAGAGCAAATATAATAAAACATCAAGGATTTTGAGACGAGATCAAGATTAGTTCCTAGTGTTGGACTCTAATACATGAAAGAGATTCCAAATAATACGAACGATTCAATTTAACAAATCTTTAATTCCAATTTATTAAGTCTCAAATAAAACAAATATATATATATATATATATATATATATATATATATATATATATATATATATATATATATATATATATATATATATATATATATATATATATATGCAAAATTTTAGCAGCTAACAATTAAGTTTAATATGTGTAAGTTTCCAAAAATCTTTTTTGCGAGCTACATTTAAATGTACCTAAAATTATGAAAAGGAACATCGTCGCGGACAAATTCCAACTTTTTACGACGATTGCAACATTATGCTACACGACCATTCAAGAACAAAACATAGAAATTTAATCCCACGAATTTTTATGATATATTCATTAAGTGATAGCTAAAGAAAAATAAATGTACCCATATTTTGCAATTAAAAGAAAAAGTTAATAGTGAGGTTAAAAACGTAATTTTAATAAAAAGAAGTCATATAAAAAATTACGAAGAATTAAAAATTTCACTAACAAGTTTTTAATAAAATTTCATTTTTTTCGGTCCGATTAACTTTTTTGGAAAAATTACGAAACATGAATATAATAATTATCTATCGGCAACAGTTTAAATACTAATTAAGGTGAGAACAAATTTTTGAAAATTTGTTCAGGAATCATCAACTTAAATGACCGTGTAGCGTCCTGTTCAATCATCATAGCATGACTCATAATGTTAGATACCTTTAAATGAGCGATACACTTTGGATTTCTTCATATGATGTTAGACCACCCTAATGTACACTTAATGTGTTCTTTACCAAAACGAATTGTTTACAATAATATGTATTTTTGTTTTGGTTTTCTACTCAATTTTACCATTGACTGATATTAAAATATTATTATATGTATATCGAAATAAAGTACTCGTAGTAAGTTGTTGATGGGTTACTAACATAATGTGATATTACGCTCTTTTTGTTTAGAGTCAAAAGAGCATTAAAATATAGTAAGTATATTAATTATTTAGTATATTAGCAACTTTTATACATACATATATATGTATGTCAACATGATAATAGTATATGTAAAAACACATTGTTGTTTTGGTTATAATGGTACTTAAAAATCAAAATAAATTTGTTGTCAAACAAGGTGTTCCATCTTCACTTTTTTCATATGTGTAAGTATTTCTTATTTGACATAAATTATATATAGTTGAATTTTGTAATATTACAACTTACCAACCAATACACACGCAATTAACATTATAAAAGCACAAGTATACATATACTTACATATAAACATAACTAGAATAATCATGAGTTTGAATGTGCTTGCATTTTATACATTTCTTTTGTTTCTAAATTGAGGTGTCATAAAAAATATTTATATATATATTTATATATATATATATATATATATATATATATATATTTATATATATATATATATATATATATATATATTTATATATATATATATATATATATATATATATTTATATTTTGTATTGTTTTGAGCCATATTACTTTAACAACTTTTTTTTTTTTGTTGTTTACGTTATTTGTTATTGTTATTTTTATGTTACTTACTCAGGCCATCCATTAATGTTGTAAAACATTTAAAGAGGAAGACAAAATGGGACAAACCTAAAAGGAAATACAAGGAAATGACGAAAGAAGACCAACAACAATAACAAAAATAAGAAGACTTGTCTTTCAAACATTTTATTTATTTAAATATAAAAGTACTTTAAACATTTTAAACTTTTATGTTTTTCTTTTTTTTTTTTTTTTTCTTGTATAGATTATTTCTACATGATGGCTTTATTTCACTTTATTTCCTTAATAATTTCAAAGCCGTACAAGAAGTATCATATGATGATGGTGCTGATGTTCTAAAATGAAACCACGACAAAAACAGCAAATCCACTATCAGGTGAATTGTATTTATTTTAGATCGTTGTTGTTATTTCCTCTTTATATATTCTTTATATTGACTTCACTAGATCTTCACACCACATCTTGTGAGAAAAAAAAACATTTAAATGAAAACGCAAGTTGTAATTGTAGAAAAGTGATATTTTTCATTTACAATTTCTTAGAAATTTGAAATAAAACATATTACATATTTACAAATATTTGCTATTTTAAATTCTTTTAGACAAATCGCTAATGAAAAAGGTATTTGGGAACTTCATTTGCAGTAGCACATGTTTTTTCATCATATGAAATGTATAACATACTTCATTAGTATTGGCAAAACTATTGAATAGTATGTAGAAGCATAATAAAGTTATAAGGTCATTACAAGATATATTTAGGAATATGGTACTGTGGCTCCTTCAATTGGTCTTTCAATAATCTTAAGATAAAATTAATATCACACAGTGATCCATTTTCATATAACGAGATTGATAAAAGTAAAAGAATTTGTTCCAGATTTATGAAATTTAGTACTCTTTTATATAGTGGAAATAAGCGAAGTGTGTAATAATATACGAATTGTGGAATAATATTAATATTTAACACAAATTTAGGAAGAAAATTTTAAAACGTGTGTATTTTTTATTTCCAATTGGAGAAAGGACTATAAAAAACGATATATGTATTTAAAAAGAATCTTATTAGCATATATATTCCCATACCCATATTACTCATACGCATACGAATTTCACTGTGATAAATTCCGCCAAAAATTAAAGCTTCATATAACATTATTTCTTTTTTCAATAGTAATAATGAGACAAACTTGTTCATTAATCATTGTTTTGAAAAAATGCTATTTAAATTCTTTTTCATTTTTGCCACATATAAGTTTTAAAAAATTGTAACTATTTTTGTAAAAGATGATAAGATTACTTCCAATACTGAAATTGAGAAACTTCACCTTGAAGTAAGATTACTCAGAAGAGAGTAAAAACAAAGCAGATCACCAGCTGCAAAACTGTGGCTATCGAGAGCAAACAAAAAACTAAAAAGAACCCATTACTTGGAATAGGATCGCCAAAGTATAAAATAAATTTAAAGCTTAACGAATGATAAAAATACTAATTTTCCAATATGGAAGACAGCGAAGGATATCAAACCACTGGCTGAGGTACAAAGTCCTTTAAGGAAAGCTGACGATACCTAGGCTCGTAGTGCAGAAGATAAGGTCAATTTATTTGCATGCCACTTAAGCATAGTCTCTCAACCCAATCCCCAAACAAATAATTTTGTATAGGAAGAGACATTTGAACCTACACTAAATTATGACTACATAATTATTGTTAGCTCAGAGGACATTAAACTATCATTAAAGAAAATATAAATGTTAGAAAATTACCTGGATATTCAATAACACCATTAATGATTAAATACCTACCGAATGTAACAATAATTGTTCTATCAATAATTTTAAACACGATCTTGAAACTAGGAGTCTTTTCAAAAATTTGGAAAACTTTTCTGATTAAAATGATACCAAAGCCAGGAAAATATTCTACTATAACGTCTTCATATAGACCTTTTAGCTTATTTTCTTGCTTGTCGAAGCTGTGTGCAAAACACGAAACTATAGAACAAGTGAATCGTCTAACTAGAGAGATAAGGAAATGTTTCGAATTAAAGAAGTTTAGGGTAAAGTGTATATTTAGGGTAAAGTGTAATGACTTTGTGACAGAAGAATTTGGAATAAAAGCCGGTGTTCCACAGGAAAGTATTCCTAAACCCACTCTACGTCTAATTTACACCTCTGATTTGACTACATGTGACTACCTCTGATTTGACTACATGAGAACTGACTATTTCAACACTTGCTGATGATACTACAATACTCAGTTCTCATGAAAACCCACAAATAGTATCTAACCAACTAGATATTTACCACCGATATGTGGAGACATAGTTGAAAAACTGGCACATTCGAGCAAATGAAGCGAAAAGTAACCACGATACATTCATACTGAGAAGAGGCAACTGTCTTCCAGTTATACCTAATAATATAAGTATAGTCAGATCATGTTACAAACCTTGGTACTCATTTATATAGGTGACTAACCTGGCGTCGTCATATAGAAGCTAAGAGATTTCATATGAAGTTAAAATCTTCCGGTCTTCACTGTTTAATTAACAGTCATTCAAAACTAAGCTTGACAATAAAGCTATCCTGTATAAAACGGTTGTAAAGACATATGTGGAAAAACCAGTAATACGTGTATCGATATTATACAGAGAGGGCCCAATTAAAAATTCTTAGGACCATAATTGGTGCACCATAGTACATAAGAAATAAGAATATTCATAGCGACTTAGAGGTAGCATTTGTAAAATACGAGTTCAGGAAGCTCAATGAAAAATACATTCTTAAACTAAAGACTCACCCTAACCCACTACAAGGCTTTGCAGAGCCGAGTTTCCCGTTAATAGTAGGAACATGGAAGAACCAATGAGCTCGGTAGAGATTGAATAGTATTTAATTTTTAGTTTTTAAGATTTTAATACACATTATGGGGTCTAAAATAAGACAGATTCAATTTACAAATAAAACGAATAAAAGAAAATTAAGAAGATTGGTTTATTGTAAAATAATATTCACAAAATTACCTTTTAGTTACTTTTGACGACTCTAGAAGAGATGGTTACTTTTTTCACTATAAAAATGGAGAACCAAAACATTAATGGTCCTAACATTTCTTCAACAGGTTAAGTGTCATAAGTAAGTATCTATAAGATTCATCTCCAACAGCCTTTATTGTTAGACATTTTGCTTTTTTTAATATTTTGCAAGTTTTTATATAAATAAGTTTTTATGTAGTTACTAAAAAGTATTTAAAGTAGTTGAATACAGGGTGTATACAATTTAGCGTGGATTTATGATAATATCATTAATATAAAGTAATTAAAGTTGGTCTAAATTCGTAAAATTTTGATGGGCCTCTTAGGTTAGCCAACTTATTTATATATTTCGCGAAAGTTTTAAAAGATATTTTATAAGTTATTAATTAATTTTAGTAATTTGTATAAAAACTATTAATGTGCAATATAAACTTTATATTTATTTAACAATTTATATTTAATTAACAACCGTGTAAAGGTTGGCCGAATATAAATAGACAAGTTAAATCTGTCAAAATGCTATGACATTAGTTACAATCTTCAAATTTTTATATATGTTTCCTGTTATTTTACTGAATTTTGTTATTTGTTCACTTACATGTAGCTAGCAATTACAATTAAATTCATTTGAACGTAATATACACATGGAAAATCACATATATCACTTCTACTTCTTAACCGATTTTTAAGAAACATATGAGATATTATCAAAAATTGTTGATTCTAGGCTTTTAAAAGAAAATAATTTTTTTAAGGCACATAAAAGCAGAATCAGCTTGCGTTAATCACTTCGTGCATTGGGCGCGAAAGTTTTAGCGGTTTTAAGTTGAACATACGAGGACGGATCAATAAATGCGTGACTTTTCGAACTTCCCTCGTAGTTACATGAAATGCAACACTATTCCCATCAAGTACCGTCATTTAATAGACTACTGTCAAATTTTGAGCAAGTGTCGTCATTTACTTTGCGTAAAAATAGGATTTCTCGAGGTCCTTAAAATAGGCATTTGTTTGTCAAAAATTTCATCGTTGGAGCTGAATCTGTTTCCACCGTGCCATTTCTTTAGATTTGGAAACAGGAAGTAGTCACTAGGGGTTAAATCCGGAAAATACGGCGGATGAGGTACCAATTTGTAGGCCATTGAGACTGTATATGTGTGCACACGTGCATTATCTTGATGAAAAATAACTCTTTTTTTGGTCATATGGGGTCGTTTTCATTTTAAATCCTCATTAAATCGGTCTAATAAGTTGGCATAATATTCGCCGTTTATTGTTTTTTCCTTTTGAAGGTAATCGATATGGATTATATCGCTTGCATCCCAAAAAACTGTTGCCATCACCATATTGGCCGACAAACTTACCTTGGTCTTCTTCGGAGCAGGTTCACCCGGAGAAACCCATTGTTTAGATTGCTGCTTGGCCACAGTATATCCATGTTTCATCCATAGTTACAAAACGCTGCAAAAACTCATTCGGATTGCGGTTAAACAACTCCAAACAATCCTTTAAAGTTGTCACACGTTTACGTTTATAGTCAATTGAGAGCCACACTGCCATATGAAATGCCTATGGCATCAAAAATCTCACGCACTTCGGTTGCCCAACACCATATCGTGGATTTTTTCGAAATTTTCGGGTGAACTGACCTCAATTGGCCGTCCGGAACTTGTACGACCACAACGAAAGTCAGTAAACCACTTTTTTTTACCATATAAATCAATGGTATAGGGTTTTTCGTTGGTTTGGTTGACGGTTTTTTTTTTCGCAAAAAATTATGTTTAATGAGCACTCGAAATTCACTTTTTTCCATTTTAAGGAAAATACCCGGGGTTGTTTTGAACAGCTGTTAAACCCAAAGTAAATGACGACACTTGTTCAAAATTTCACAGTATTCTGTTAACAGGTGGTACTTGATGGGAATAAATTTACATTTTATATAGCTACGAGAGAAGTTCGAAAAGTCACGGACTTATTGATCCGCCCTCGTATAATCATCTTGTGTATAATTCTGTTAAAAATTATGCGTAATATCAAATAAAATTTATGATATTTTAAGTGTTTGATGGTATTAGTGTGGCATATTTTAGGATTTTCTAGTAAAATTTAAAAAATGTTTATTAAATTTAATTTTAGTGTTTCTAGAATTGATAGAATTTTAAATAAGAGGTTATGATGAGATAGAGAGAGAGAGAAAAAAACTGAAAAACTTTTCAGTTTTTAATAAATATTTGCACAATAAGGAAAAAGTAAAACAAAGTATTGTAACTAGGATGCCAATTCCGATACCGAAAATCCTGCGATTTTTTGGGATTACAAAGTCATGAATACCGGGTTTGGACAAAAAACTCCTGGGATTAAAATTTCGACATTTATTACCAAGTAAAGAATTAAAGATAGAACATTAAAGACTACAGAATTTTTCAAAAATATTTAAATACAAGTAAGAAAATAATCAGTTTACAAAAAGTCACTACATATAATTATAATTATCGGTAACTTTTAACAATATGTATAAGACGCTAAGACGAATCTATATGCCAAAAGTCGCTTCCCTGCACAAAAATCCGAGGTTGAGTCATTTTTGTGACTTATTTTAAAGTAAAGAATTAAATTTGTGTGGAAAATTGGAAAATCCCAAAATTCTGAAAAATCCCGGGAACTTAAACGTCACGTTTAAGTTTCCAAAGGAACTTTCAATACTAAGCAAACCTTATTAAAGGGGAATATTTAACACAAATCTGGACTCCCTGTGTGATCCGCCCGTGCCCTATCGTGTTTTTAACAGTCAGGTAGATGAAAGGACATACCTAGACATAGAGTTTCACGAGGATCCACAATATATTTATGGGATGTTGATGAATTTATCGATTGTAACATACAAATGGAATTACAAACTCAGTACATACTTCATCTTTTGAGGTGGTAGGTATAAATATTAACTAAACTTTAAATAGAATAATAAATTTTTTGCAGTCTGCTGTATTTAATAAACTTTCAGAACTATACAAATATAATATCCACAAAAATGTATATATTTTTAGTTGCAAATTTGGCTAGTATTACTCATACCGGAAGTTGGTAATTCAGTACTTTGTTAAATAAGATGTAAAATATTTGAAATCGAATAGGAAACAAAAAACTGGCAAGCGATGAAATATTTTCTATGTCAGAGGTAACCTATTTTGAGCCTTATATGCCCCATATGCTCATATGGGGGCATATGGAGCCCCCATCCAAATTAAAAATTATACGCTCCTCTGCTACTTCTATGTGAAAGCTTGTGTAAATCCAGCCAGGCGATTAAAAGTTAAAAAATTTTTTTCCAAAAAAAAAAATCGAAAAAAGAATTGTGTCAAAACGTGGCGGCGAAGCAGAATTTTTACGGCAGATTCGATTGCTTGCCTTTGAAAGTAACGCATCAACTAAGTACCATTGTCTTATTTGTTTTTAATTTAAAAACAATGTAATGGTTTTTTACTTTCAGAAAGTCGAAAATCGAAATTAATGTTATTTGTTTTTGTAAATTTTTTTACTGTCAGGAAAATAACATCTTGAGAATACTAATGGGAGACAGTTTTTGGTAGCTTTATATTTATCCAAAAACTAACTTTTAAGTGACTTTTTCGACATTTTAGTTAGTAAGAAATGTAAAATAAGTAGACCAAAAATCGAAGTTAATGTTATTTGTTTTTGTAAAATTGTTTACAAACAGGAAAATAACATCTTGAGAATACTAGAAAGAGTCATTTTTCTGATAGTGGATAAAACTATCACCTAATTGCTGGCAGGGTATTTATTTCGATTATTTTAATGTGTTTGTTTTAAATATTTTTTATGTTTTCTTTAGATTCCTTCAACACATCTGCAAAAATAATTCGTTTTTATTTAATCAGTTATTTATATTTTTTATAGATTAGAAAATAGCTGCCTTAGTATTTATACATATGCAGAGAAACGTCTTAAATATAATTAAAAAAATATATATAAAAGTTGAACTTTATTTAAATTTTAGGAAAATAGTTCATATTTCTGTTATGACAAATTATAAATGCTAACTAAGTTGGATCAATTAAAATATACAAATATAATTTTATAAGGACCTCAACTAGGTTTTACAAAATATATTTTGTGAACACGTAATTACGTAAACAGTTGCAGAATTGAGAAGAGTTTAGATTTTAATATATGAACTTATAAATATAAAATTATACGAGTATTCTCAAATTATGTTTTATTTTTTTCATAAACTTAATTTTGTTTGTTTTCTATTTATATAATCGATTGATTCAGAATCATTTTTTGAGTCGATCTAATGATATCCGTCCGTCCGTCTCGACGGTTGGATGTTTATGTAAACCTTGTACAGGCCGCAATTTTGACGATAATTCAATGAAATTTGGCACGTAGGACCATCATGACACAAGAACAAAGCGTATTGAAATTGGTGATGATCGGTCCATTATTGCACTTAGCCCCCATTAAAGTGTCCTCCCGGAATAGGGGTTTGATGATCATAAGTGCCTTAAATATAGCAATATTTTAATAAAATTCCGTGTAAGGAAGTTTTGTATAAGTATGAAGATGAAGATGGGTCCATAATTGACAAAAGCTCACATATAAAACCCTCTTCCGAAAATCACTTTAGCGTGCATAAACCACATACACATGTTAGTATCAAATTTATATTCGATACAAAAAAGTTTTATATAAGTAAAAATCAAAGCGACAAGTTTTATGAGGATCGCTCCATAATTTAACATAGCTCAAATATCAGCCCACTCTCGGGAGTCACCCTAAAGTACTGTTGTGGCTTATTGTCATTAATACCATCCTGTGTAAATTGGAAGACAAGGGAGTGAAAGTCGTGGCTTACGCGGACGATGTGGTGATACTAGTATCAGGACTGTTTCCGAACGTGATAAGTGATATCATGTCAACTGCTCTGGCTACACTCAGTGACTGGGCCAAAGAATGTGGACTAGGAGTGAATCCGGGCAAAACAGAGCTGGTACTTTTCACCACAAAGACCAGGATTCCGAGCTTCAGACTACCACGGTTAGAAAACTGTGAACTCACCTTGTCGGACAATGCGAAATACTTGGGCATTATTTTGGACTCTAAGCTTTCATGGAAACTGAACATTCGACATAGGGTTAGTAAGGGTACGGTAGCATACTACACCTGTAGAAAGATGTTCAGTGTAAAATGGGGTCTGAGTCCAAAATTGACAAAATGGCTATACACTGCAATAGTACGGCCCATTCTTGTATATGGATCTCTTGTGTGGTGGACCGCTACTAGTAAGAGGTATGTGGTGGATCAGCTTTATAGGATACAAAGATCCGCTTCCATTGGCATTGCAGGTGCATTACGTACTAGTCCATCAGAAGCTCTGAACACTATATTGCACCTAACACCTATAGACCTATACATAATTGAATCATCAGTTAATAGTGCGATAAGATTATCTGCGACGAATAGTTGGAGATCAAGAACGTATGGGCACGCGAGGATATTAAATTTAATACCCCCGCAATTCAATAAATTTACCGACTATATGATTCCCCAAATGGACTTCGGGAATACTATTAAAGTCCTATTCCCCACCAGGAGTGAATGGAGAAGGGGCAATCTTCTTGGACAATTTAGAACTAGGATATACACTGACGGCTCAAAGATGAACTGCGGTGTAGGCTCTGGTGTCTTCTCTGATGATCTTGGAATTAGACACTCATGTAGACTCCCTGACGAGGCAAGCGTATTCCAAGCGGAAATACTAGCGGTCAGGGAAGCGTGTAAACTAATTCGCGATAGAAATATTCAAGGGAATATTGGTTTATTTGTCGACAGTCAAGCGGCAATACTATCGCTCAAATCACCGAAAACTACCTCTATTCTAGTCAACCAGTGTAAAGAGGAACTGCTTGGACTAAGTCGACTGTATGACATTACTATAATCTGGGTTCCTGCGCATAGGGACTACTATGGTAATGAACAGGCAGACGAATTAGCCCGGCCAGGCTCTGCTATGAATGCCTCCTTAGCGGTTTCAGTCGCAATCCCGTTGGGAACAGTCAAAAGCAGAATCCAAAAACACTTTCTAGAAAAGGCGAAAAATAGATGGCGAAATCTGGACAAATGTAGAGTCGCGAAAGAAACATGGCCTACTTACAACGGGAAACGCTCAATGCAACTCATTGGCTACAAACGCAGGGACATCTCGAGACTAATAGAACTGTTTACAGATCACTGGACGATCGGTAAACATGCAAGTAGACTTGGTCTCCCTTACAATGAATATTGTCGTAGTTGTGGCAATCGCGCGAAGGAGGAAACAGTTTTTCATCTTCTATGTGAATGCCTAGCCTTGAACGCAAGCAGACATAAATTTCTGGGAAGGCACCAATTAGACAACCTCTTTGAGATATATGACACTAGACTCGGTGACATCATTAAATATCTCAATGCTACAGGCTGGGTCTAATTAATTTATGTTCTCATTGTTTCTTCCCTACATTTCTATCTCATTACAGACTCGACACAACTAATTCACCTGGCGAGTAGTGTGGTTCCATCAAAACGGACTCTAACGAGTCTATTTGATTGCCCGTAAGATTACGGGCTACCACGTTAACCAACCAACCAACCAACCACCCTAAAGTACATAAATTCATATAAATGTAATGTATTAACGTAATATTCTGTATTCGTATATTTTATTTTATATTTAGTAAAAGTATAGGTCCACAATTATCCACATGTCTAATATAAGACTCCGCCACAAATTTTGGTGGGCATACACAATGGTGTGGGGTATCATATGGTCGGGCTTGACCGAATATATCTTTCTGACTTGTTCTAATTAGTCTATTTTTGATCTTCATTATTCTTATTCAGTTTTTAGATATTTTTTAGATAATTCTAAAAATTATTCTTTTTTATATTTAAAACAAACTACTTCTTTGACATTGAATGTTTTATACCTGGTTTCCAGGGATTATTATTCGTATACCTACTCAAAAATATCAAAATATATATAATAAATATCAAGTAGTTTAACTTTGAAATAATTTGAATAGTTTAATAAAACGATTGTTAAAAGTCCTGAAAAATTATGAATATCACCTGAATAAGTTACTCAAATATCACCTGAATAAGTTACTTAAGTAACTAATTCGCTCGTGTTTTAAGTTCGACATCGTCCATTAAATGCAGAAAATTAAAGTCTAAGCCTCGATTTTCTATTTTTCATAAAGAATGTCGCACAGTTGCTTATTTTGAAGAATATGATAAATGTAATGATTGGCTCCAATAGAAGACTTATATTTTTGTTGTTACAGCCACTCAAATTTTTCATTTTTTTTTCAATCTGCAAATAACAAAAGAAGCGAATATTTTAAAATATTTATCATTTTTGGACAAGAATTGTATCCAAGTGATTTAATTAGTATTTTTTTTAGTATCATTTAAAAATTAGATTAATTTTAAATTAAGTAAAGATATAAAATTTTTTAATTGGCCTTTTATTTTTGGGTGGTCGCATTTTTTTAAAGACGCTATATTTTAGTTCCTTTTGTAAATTTATTCCAAATAGAACGTACCTAAAAAAGTTACAGTTTGTTACGAGAAATATTACCAGTGGGACTTCAACTAGATAATTTGCCTCAAACTAACTGCTACCTCAGGAATATATATTAAAGAGCACTTCATGACATTTTTCATTAAACTAATTAAACAAATTTCAATTTTCAGTAATAAAACTTCGTTATATTTATAAATTTTTTTTAACAGTTTAAAAATCGCTTGATGTATAAGATTTTACCTAGAAACTATTCATTATTTCATACTATATCAATATTAGTTAAAATTTATTGCCTTATCTTACTCGTTTACATTCTAAAACAGCTACATTGTAAAAACTTAATAACAAAAACCCGTATTTATGGACTGATCGTTATTAAACTTGGTGCAGTGTTTTGTACTTATATAAAACTTTGTAACAAGTAACAGCTATTTAAACTTTGTTCCATACCTATAATATTTATATTTATTATTATGATCTTTTATATATCTGTACCCCATTAACATTTCACTCCTTTGCTCGTCTGTAACTACATTTGTTTACACCAATACATTAACGTATTTAATTTAGCTACCAACCATCATATGTTAGAGGGAATTAATAATTCTCATTTAGTTTGTTTGATTTTTCACATAAGTATTCTAAGGTTGGTTGAAGTAGTTGCGATTCGAGCGCTCTAGAATTTGCCAAAAACTAAGACAGCTGATCTTACAATATAATCTGCCTTGTTCCCAAGACATCTGGTATTGTGAAATCAGTCACTGTTTCTCTGGTACTCGGAACAATTCTGAGCGTCAGGGCGATACCTTGCACAGCGATTTCGGCTGACTGTTTTGGCACAGCGGCTTCGGCTGACTGTTTTGGCACAGCGGCTTTGGCTGACTGTTACGACATAGCCGCTTCGGCTGACTGTTTTGGCACAGCGGCTTCGGCTGACTGTTTTGGCACAGCGGCTTCGGCTGACTGTTTCGGCATAGCCCTGCTGGTAACACTACAACCAGTAGACTGGCACCTGTGGCTGCTATTCCAGTGGCTATTCCAGTAGCTGCTAAACCGGTAGCACACAAGCCGGTGGAGACCTGGTCCGTCGTTGTTAAGGGTAAGGGCGGAATTT
The DNA here is from genome assembly GCA_932274085.1 of Protocalliphora azurea. Lineage (NCBI taxonomy): Eukaryota > Metazoa > Arthropoda > Insecta > Diptera > Calliphoridae > Protocalliphora > Protocalliphora azurea. The sequence continues at coordinate 82,263,055 of OW026520.1, forward strand.
CTGCAAAGGAAGTTATCAGGAAGGTGAAAAATGAGGTAGGACCAACACTGGGCGTGCGTGTGCACGACCTATTCCCAACTCGTGACGGAGGGGCTGTCATAAGGACCCCTTCCGTGGCTGAAAGGGAGAAGGTTCGCGCGAACGCAAAGTTCAGCGAGGTTGGATTGGAAGTTACAGTTAGGGATAAATTAGGTCCTAAGGTTGTTGTACAAAAGGTACCGGCGGAGATTAGCGTTGATGAGTTTATGGGTGACTTGTTTGAACTGAATTTCAGAAGGAAGATGAGATTAGATGACTTCAAGAAGTCAATACGTCTTGTCTCTAGCCCGTGGAAGGCTTCTGACAAGACGGTTAGTGTCATCTTGGAGGGTAACACACGGGCCATGCAGCATTTGCTGAGCAATGACCGTTGTTACATAAAGTGGTTCTCTTTTAGGGTGCGCGAATATGACGATGTCCCTTGCTGCTATCGATGCTTGGGCTTCGATCATAAAGTTAGCAATTGTAGGGTTAAGGAGGAGGTGTGTCGTCACTATGGCCAGGCTGGCCATGTGGCTTCGCGTTGTACTTACAGCGTACGTTGCCGCAATTGTGCCTTAAGGGGTCACCCTGCGGACCACCTCATGCTGTCCAAGGACTGCCCTATTTTTAATATGAGGCTCTCGAGGGTGAATTCGAGACATTAGGATGGATTCACTAGATTTAAAGTTTCTTCAGTTGAATTGTCAGAGGTCGTATGTGGTTATGTGTGAGTTAGGGCAGGCTATCCGTAGCTTGGGTGCGGCTTTTGCCTTAGTGCAGGAGCCGTATGCTACGGATGGTCAGATTAGGGGTCTTCCAGGTGGTATGCGCGCCTTTACTGATACTGGTGTAAAGGCTGCTGTAATTGTAGGGAGTAACGACGTAGATTGCACAGTGGTTAGTGCATCTGTATTCGGGGTTTGTGTATCAGTAGAGGGTTCGTTTGGTAGGGTGTTTCTCTGTAGTTTGTATTGCAGATATGGCGGGCCATTGGAACCGTACTTAGGGTACATGGAATCGGTGCTGCTCCTCGCGGGTGGCCTACCACTGATTCTTGGCCTTGACGCTAATGCCTGTTCCCGGTTGTGGCATAGTAAGATGAGTAAGGATGCTCCTGCTCATCAGAACTATACACGGGGACTACTGCTTAGCGAGTGGCTGATTGCTAATGGTGCTCATGTTTTAAATGAGCCGAGCAATCTCTACACCTTTGACGGTCCATGTGGTGTCAGTGACATCGATGTCACATTGGCAAATGGTGTCGCTGTATCGAACTTCTCTTTTGAGTGGTCGATTAGGGATGATTGGGGGGTGAGTGACCATAACCTTATACAGGTTATGGTTAGACAGGCAGGCCGTTCAGTAGAACAGGATGGAATCCGGCGTTGGGGCCGTCCCAGTGTTAACTGGGATAACTACGCAGGATTCTTTAGGGAGATCGCGTTAGAGGTTCCCTTAGCTGAATTCTCAGCTCTGTCCGTTGACGAGAAGGTCGCTCGTTTAGACGAGTGGCTGTGTTATACTAATGACACACTTCTTGGTCGGCGGCGTAGGCCTAGGCTTGGTAAGGTGAAGTGGTGGACCGATGAGTTGAGTGCGATGCGCCGGAGAGTCTGTCATCTCAGATCATTGTATCAGAGGGGCAGAAACTCTGGCGCGCCGGACCTCGCTCAGAGGAAAGCTGCTTTCTCTGCTGAGCTTAGAGCTTACAAGGCTGAGATTGCTAAGGTAAAGGAGGCTGAGTGGAGGGGTTTTGTTAGGGAAAATAGAGATGACCCTTGGGGAAGGGTTTATCGGATATGTAGGGGTAGAGTTGGTAGGTCGGACGTTACCTCCATTAGTGTGAATGGTAGGGTGTTGCTGTCATTCCCTTTCCTGGGACGGACGATCAGTTGCCTCCAGTCTTACTGGAGAATGCTGCTTCTCCTGCCCTGGAGAGGGATGAGGTCGTTGGGAGTATCTCCCGTGTTAGGTGTAGGAAGTCTCCTGGTATGGTGTCCTGGTGTCCAGACTTGGGCAGCTTGATGGCGCGGGTACTTCTGAGTACCAGTTTGGTTTCCGAGAAGGTAGGAGCGTAGAAGACGCTTTAATGTTTGTCCGAAACAGTGTCGATGCCTCTAGTTCCAAATATGTTCTGGGCATATTTGTGGATTTTAGGGGCGCATTCGATTACTTGAATTGGGCTGCCATTATGCGTAGATTGGAGGAAATAGGTTGTAGGGAGCTTAGGTTGTGTCGTAGCTACTTCACATATAGGAAGGCTTGTGTGATTGGCGCTAGTGGTGCGGTCTGGAGGGATGTTGCGAGGGGTTGTCCTCAGGGGTCCATCTGTTGTCCATTTATTTGGAACCTGATGATGGACACTCTGTTGCGATCACTTGCGGGTTCCTTGAGCAGGCGTGCGGCTCGTATTATATACGAGGGCCTATTTGTTGCTTACGCAGCATTTGGTGCCCCGGTGTGGTACGGAGCTGTCATGACTGTTAAAGGTAGGGAGAAGATTTTGTCGTGTCAGAGGGTGGCCTTATTGGCATCTTTGCCTGTCTGTAGGACCGTTTCTACGGAGGCATTACAGGTGCTGATGGGCGTTGCACCCCTTGACTTAGAGGTGATCCGTAGGGCCGTTTCATTCAAGATCAAGAGGGGATTGCCTCTTCTTGGTTCTGACTGGGCCTCTGCGGATCAAGTTGTTGGGTTGGACAGGGTACAGGTGAGGGAAGTTTTGTTTAGTAGGGTTGTTGATAGGTGGCAGAGTAGGTGGGATGCTTCCGAGACGGGGAGAGTGACATACGCTTTCGTGCGTAATGTCACCTTCGTTAGGGACCATCCTCATTTCAGCTTTGGACTTGGCCTGGGTTTCTTCTTGACTGGACATGGTTCTTTTAATGCATTTTTGCATTCTAGGGGCTTGTCCGAGTCGTCCGGGTGCTTGTGTGGAGCTGATTCTGAGGATTGGCTGCATCTTCTTACGGTGTGTCCTCGTTATGAGGATGTTAGAGATTTGGGTGGAATGGGAATCGTACGAACTGGTGATTCGTACGATCTCAGTAACGTATTAGTGGACCCTCGAACCTCGCGAGGGTCGCACTTAATAGGAGGCGAGTAGGTGGGCTTTAGGCCCTAGGTTCGTACGGGGGTTTCATGGCGCTCTTCTCGTCCTTGCTTTGGTGTCGGCTTTGGCCTGGGATTTCACCGACTGGATGGGTTCCTTCGATGCATTCCTTGCATGGTGGGGACTTGTCCGAGTCGTCCGGGTCTTTGCGCGATGCCGGAGTGGCGGGCGGGGTGCGCGCCTTGATGGGAAGGTCGTTTCTCGGGGGTGTGATCGATGAGGCATCGGCATCCTTCTGATGCTATGCATCAATAATATGCTGATGTCTCAACGTCAAACGGGGGATCGGCCACCAGTCCGGAACCATTTGGGGTTCAACTGGTAGTAGCTACGGCTACGAAGCTGACCGAAGTCTCTATTCGGTACCACGGGAACCAGGACGCCCTTGGGACTACGGTCCCAACCTGGTTAATGGTGAGGCCCCTCGGGGAGTAACGTGGTGGCTGTGGTTAACACCCAAATCGCGGGAAGAGCAATATCTGCTCAATGTGGAGTTGCATTGCAACCAATTTATGCTGTTATCAAGAACAGTAGGAGTGTTAGATAGGCTCCGCATTTCGCCAAGGTGGAAGAGTAATGTCCAAATACATTCTCTTCATTTGGCACCTCTACTCCAATGGCCACGGCTTTGTGGCGGGAGGTTTAGAGGGGGCGACGGTGAACGCTTTTCATTTCACCCAGTGGCTGAGACCCACCATGAGATTAAGTCTTAGAACAGGTGCTCATGTAAAACTTTGACATATCTGTTTCGGCATAGCGGCTTCGGCTGACTGTTTTGGCACAACGGCTTCGGCTGACTGTTTTGGCACAGCGGATTCAGCTGACTGTTTTGGCACAGCGGCTTCGGCTGACTGTTTTGGCACAGCGGCTTCGGCTGACTGTTTTGGCACAGCGGCTTCGGCTGACTGTTATGGCACAGCGGCTTCGGCTGACTGTTTTGGCACAGCGGCTTCGGCTGCCTGTTTCTCTTAGACTAAGTGTGAATTTTGTAACCTAGATTTAAGGAATTGTATTATTTAAATTAGTATTTGTAAGATATCTTTAAGTATCGTAAACGATCCGGCGTGCTGCATAATACCCGAGGGAACCGAATCTTCGATCCAGCATCTACCAGTAATAGAGCCCGATTTACCTGCGAAGTACCCGATTAAATCCCTGCGTATCATCGTACTGCCGAATCTTCGATCCAGCATCTACCAGTAATAGAGCCCGATTCACCTGCGAAGTACCCGACTGAATCCCTGCGTATCATCGTACTGCCGAATCTTCGATCCAGCATCCACCAGTAATAGAACCCGATTCACCTGAGAAGTACCCGACTGAATCCCTGCGTATCATCAGGCTGCTAGTAATTTATCTAACACAAAATATTTATAAATACTATCGATAACTAAAACATTGAATTATTAAATAAAGATATATTGTATATTTAAACCCCGGAAAGGGTAAACAAATTGTGTTCTCACTTAAGGTTCGTGGATCCGGTAAGTCGACCCTGGACTCAACTGAGCTACCTCAACCGACGACAAAACCACGTTACAACTTGTTAGTGTAATATATTATCATGATGCTAAAAATTTTATGATGATTACATACGTCTGTGCGATTTTCGGTAGTGAGTCCTATGTGGGAGCTATGGTCAATATTGAACCGATGTTCACAAAATTTGGTAGTGTATTTTTTACTTATATAAAACTTATTTTTGTAAAATATTTTTTGATATTAACATTTGAAGTTTTGATATTAACCGTTAATGTAATTTCCGGAAATGGGTCTTATATGGAACATATGGACAATTGTATATCGATTTTCATGAAATGTTGTAGGCATAATAACGCTTATATAAAATTTATTTGTGCCAAATTTCATTTTTTTCATATTTAAAAAATTTATAAGCATAAATCCCCATTTCGGGAGGACATTTGTAAGTAGGCCAGACGAAATAATAATTCGATCACAACCAAGCAGTGTTTCCAGCTAATTATAGTATAAAATCGTCAAAATTCGACTAAAAAATCGTTAAAATCGGCATAATATTTTTGGAATCATCAAAAAATCAAAAAAATTAAAATACATACACACCTTTTTGGTTATTTATGTTCATATTAAAAAAATAATTTTAAGTTTTGAAACTATTTATTTATTAAATAAACAAATGTAATATAAAACAATGCTGAAATGTTTTCTATTATACAAAATTTTAAAAATAGGAACAAATAAAGATAGAATTGTAATACACCGCCCCAGCTAAAATAAAAATTATTTCTTTTTATCGTTAATAAAGGTTTTCCCGTGTGGCCGGCCTTTGGCCAAATTCAGGGACTTTATTCACCAAATGAAATGTTTATCAATAAAAAATGAATGATTTAATGAATATGATCATATGAATTCATGAAGTTCGTTTGTGTCATCATTATTTGTTGATGAGGGCCTAACGAGGGCTTTTGCTGTTACAAGATCACTTGTTATTTCTGCTGGTTCTACCACCCACAAACTGTTGTCCTCACAATCTCCCTCCATACGAACCCATACTAAAGTTTCTGACTGTGGTGGTAGCTTCTGATGCTCGACGGCAACTAGGTTTCTTGAGTCCTATTTTCATATCCGACGTCAAGAGGTATCTCCACATTTCGCCAAATCATAACTTTTTGTCCCATATCCAAAGTAATGTCGTGACTAATCATGAAATCGGCACCAATGATAACTTCGTCCACAATGTCGGCAACCATAAATACATGATTGACGTCAACGTTGACAAGGGTTAATTTCACATTTACTTTACCATATACAGTGGTCGGCTCCCCAGTATCTGTGCGCAGACTTATCCCACATAATGATTCAATTGCTTTCTTGTCTAAATCGGGCCTGATGATAGACTGTGATGCGCCGGTGTCTATAGCAAAAACGTGCTTCTGAACGTTGATGTACCCAGAAATATTTTTCTACTGCATTGCGGATATGGAGATTGTTGGGCCTAGATCTTGCCCCATAGTGCCAGCTCGTTTTAGTTTAAAGGTGATTCTTGTGATGATTGATGATTTCACTGTTGGTTGTTTCTTTGAGGCGAGGCAGATCTGATCCGTTTTCTTGGTGCTTTGCAGTTTCGCTGAATATGACCCGATTTATCGCAGTTATAAAATTTTACTCTCACTTTACTTTTCTTCTCATTAAACGCTTCCAAAAACCTTTTTTAATTCGTCGACTATATTTCTCTCATTACCAGTAACAACTTCGACATTTCGCACCTTGCATATTTGCGGCTTTGAAATTATTTTCGCCGTTTTCTGTGCGAGTGCGAATGAGACGGTTTCAGCAAATGATGATTTAGGTGTGGCACAAACCGTGTGTTTTATTTCAGGATTGTGAATGTCATTAACAAATGCCTGTTTTCCCTTGGATAAGTAAGCTGCAGCAAACGCTTGATTTCCAAGCAAAGTCTTGTAGTGCCTCATTGAGCTTCTGCACTCTACCACGCAATTCCATTCGGTATAAGTCCTTTTCATGTTCACCAGCATACTTACGTTGTAGCGCATGCGTTATATAATCATAACTATTTCTGTTATATGCTGGCACGCTTTCAAGAACTACTGCTGCGTTTCCTTTTAAGGCCAATATCAACTCTATAGCTTTTTCTTCGTCATTCTACAAGTTTCTAATGGCTATTGTATTAAACTGGAACTTGAACACACTAAATGGTGTGGTGCCCTAGGGGCCCTTACTCTACTAGAGGATTCTGGAATAATTCGCACCCGTCCATCTTGGCATTGAAGATTATTCATCTTTATTTCTAGATCATGTAGTTTTTTAACAACACCTTTTGCTATTTCATTCTCTAAATCGGACAGCTTTTTATCAACTTTATCAACGACTTTGGCTTGTATCTCTAGGCAGCTCTCTATGTCTCAATGGCATCCACTCTGCTGTTTATAACTTCCGAAATTTGCTGAAGTTTCTCGTCTGTCACTCTAGAAGTTTCTTCAAATTTCATTTCCATTATTTTATTTTTTTCTTTAACTTCAGCAAGAAGTTTCTCGTTATTTGCTTTAAAAGTTTCTTTAACTTCAGCGAGAAGTTTCTCCTTATTTACTTTAGAAGTTTCTTGAACCTCAGCAGGAAGTTTCTCGTTATTTACTTTAGAAGTTTCGTGAACCTCAGCAGGAAGTTTCTCGTTATTTACTTTAGAAGTTTCTTTAACTTCAGAAAGTGTCTCGTTATTAACTCTAAATTGCTCCATCATAGCAGCAAAAATTGTGCATCAATCCATGCTGCTTGTTGTTGCACGCTTAGAAACTTGCATTTCTTCTTTATACTCGAATTCGTAAGCTCCGATGTCAATATCACGCCGCTTCAATTCATCTATCAGCCTCTTTTGTAATTCTACTTTATTACCAGCTGTAGGTAACTTCAACTTATTCAATTCTCTCTTGAGTTGCTGCACTTTTAGCTCTTCAAACTTTATGACCGCTTATTATTTTGCAATCCCACTTCTGACACCAAATGTTACGTTTTTATTTTTTAAAAACGGTGGTTTATTTCCTTTAAATAACCCGTATACTTTGATTGCAAATAAAAGCAGTTTAGTAGTTTAAAAGTTGTAACGACTCTTTATTTTATTTAAAAATGATCAACAATAACAGTTTAAATAGTTACTATGTGTTCTAATGCACTCACACTTAAATTGCACACTTTATACAGCACACTTTAATAACGTACAAGAATATACAGCCAAGGCAGTTAATTTGTCTTTACTTAACGATGCTTCTAATTAGACTGACTCAATGGTGTTCTCACGGCCAATTTATATACTATACTGCCATCTAGATGCTTCTCGAAAGCTGTATTTCTTTCTACAATGTTCTTAACGGACAAACTAGTATATTCGATGTTAATGTTAGCAGTTTCAACATTTAGTGTATGTTTACAACTATGTTAATAATTTCTACAGATATGACTACTGCTGTTAACATAAACAGAAAGGTCTAGAAACTTTGAGAATGGCTGAGAAGCATTATTTAACTTTAAACCAACCGTTAAAATTCATGATATGAAAAGATTTCTTTACAAAATCAATAATCTCCGGTATAAAATTGTTTCTAACTTTGGCCTGGGTAGGAATATGGTCTGAATTAAAAATGTATCCCAAACAGCCGGCTTTCGACCGGATGTAAGGATTTTTTAACTCTAGTGTTTTTCGAATGAGGGCTTGGCTAAATTAAAGTTTTCCAGATTAGAATGGCTCTTTGTATCCAAATGATTTTATGTCATTTTTCTAATGGATATTATAATAATTTTAAAAATGTCATTATATCCAGGGACACTAAGAAACTTGTTTGAGTGTCATAATGTCCATGAACATTCTTCGTACCAAGGTATACTTAAATCCGTTTTGTACTTGTTCTGATTGAATTAAAAATTAAGAATGAAATACTTAATTTAAGTATGAACATTCTAATACTAAGTACAAATTGTACATAAATTATTGGGATTGAGTCTAATTTAACTAGAATTAAGAGGAAAAATCTTATATTTATCTTCCCACTCTCTATTTGTATATCGGTTTTCAATTTTGATTAGTCTTTCATTGTGCGTCGTTTATATACTTCAGCATTTTTCAATTGGAATTTTTTATAAATACCAAGTGAAATTAACTTCTGCTGAAGCTTTATCTCGAAGTGACGAGTTACGCCAGCTCCAACTCTTTAAAGAGTTCAATTTAGAAAAAGATTTTGATTATTTAAAAGGTAAGTGCAAATTAAAATTCTAAAAAAAATTTGGGGCATATGGCGTACATGATGTATTTTGAAAACAACCTTAGGTTCAAAGTACAATTTACTTTTTATGAACATAATTGTAATTAAATAATTAAATAAATAATAACAAACTGTATTTAGAATGTAAACATATTTCCAAAAAAAAAAAAATTTATATATCAGGTATGTGAACAGAAAAAGGTCACCAATCACCATAATAATTTATTCAATGGTTATATCAATTACTAATAATTATAAAACATGGTGGACATAAAATTTTTTCTAATTAATAAATTTGTTAAGTCAGTCAAGTGCTTGATTAAATGAATTAAAAATTTAAATGAAAAAAAAAAATTTATTTTTACTATTTCTTTTATTTTTGCTTGAATATTAATATTAATTAATATTAATTAAATTTTTATGTAAAATGAAGCAATTGTGTTAATTGAAATATATAAGGTAATAATTTTTTCTGCGTACGATAGGGTATTTTCGGTTTTACTATTGCTCGAATAAAACGTATAATTAGAATAAGGAATTTTAGTTTGTTCGAATTATTCGATAGCGTATTTAAAATTATTCGAATAGCTAACAACAATAATAATAAAGTAAAATATTTATGATTTTGTAATATTTGGTTATGAAGATACAAATAAAAAGTTAACAAATTTATTGGAAATATCTTTAAAAATTTTTTTAGTATAAATTTTCAATATCATAATTCTAATAGAGATTTTTAAAAAGACCTATTTTTTACAGGTAGTCTCTAGATTTTCTTTATATTTGTATTCATTTAGTCTTTTTCATTCAAGATTTAAATTTTTCAAAAAATCAACAAAATATGTAAGAGCCTATTTACATTAAGGATTATCGCAGTGTTTTTTTATGAATTTTTGTTTTGAAGCTGTATCGAAAATTCTTCTATATTAACACATTTAAATTTGTATTGTGAAAATTTAAAAAACAAATTAAAAAAAAATAAATAAAAATTAGAAAAGTAAAATTAAAATCCCCAGAAATATCTAGCTTTGCGATGAAGAACAACTTTTCTTAAACTGCTTTTCTGTAGCTCAGACCCACAAAAATTAAAGTTGCAGCGATTCTTTGCAAGAAAATCAGTATGAAAAGGCTCCAATTCTCCTGGAAAAATGTAAAATCAATTTGAAATTTAATTTAGTTTTAGTTAAAAAAACTGTTTGAAAAATCAACAAAGATAATTTTCTTTGAATCATATCTCCAAAGCAAGAATGATGGATATAAACAATATGTCTTCAAAATGTTCCTTTTATGTTCAAAAAAAAAAAAAAAAAAAAACTGCAACCTATAAAAAGCCCTCAAAAATTAACTTAAAAAAGAATAAAATTTAAATAAGTAGTCTATTTTGTTCTTTTGTTTTTATAAATTGAAAAAAAAAAAATATACATTAATTTAAATTTAGCACTGGCAAACATTTTTAGATATTTTTTATGAATAATCTAACAAAATCGCTTTAATTGCAAAAAATTAAATTATTTCTTTTATTTGAATATTGCATATAAAAACTATTCGAATCATTCACTATTCAAAAAATACAATTTTTAAATTCTTCGAACAATCATTCGTTCCATATTGTTCGAATAATTCGAACGAAAATTATTCGATACAGAAAACATGCTACATTATTTTTTTTACAAATGTGCAGAAAAAAAATTTTCTTCCTCATAAACAAATGATTTTTTTTTTGTGCTTTTAAAACAATCACTTCATTGGTTAAAAAATTATATCTTAATTTAAGCACAATTTCTACTTCCATATTTATACATGTATACTTCCAAATACTTTGTCATCTTTACATTATTATGCTCTTAACATCAGGGAGAAGGGTAAAGCAAATTTAATTCTGCTCTCTTTGAGATTTTTTTCACATTAAATGTTTTGTCATGTATTTGTAAATATGTATATGTACATACATGTATAAATATGTAAGTAGGAATTGTGCTTAAATCAAGACAAAAGTTCTTAATGAAAAACAATATGAGAAGGAGTTGAAAATTAGCAAAATTTTTGGAAAGGTTAGAGGTAAATCTGTCCAATTATAATAAATTGCATTTGCTTAAATTTCTTAATTTCATTATATAGTTGGGCATCGATTAAAATACTACTTCCAAAGTTGAAAACTGGTTGAAGGACAATTTTAAAGAAAACGTGTTTTGAATAAGGTGAATGTAAAAATTAAATTCAATACATATTTTTATATTAAATGCCCGAAAATCTATATTTATAGTTTTTTATTACTTTTTTTCAGGATCACTATTTCATTTCGAGAGGCAAGAAGTGAAACCGAAGGTTATGCTCCAAGTACAAAAACTGCTAAAGCTACCGGATTGATGAGGTTTTAATAATACGTGCTTACTTTATTTATATATATATATATAATCCGGTAAATAAAAAAATATTAAAAAGTTTTTTTTTTTCAATTAATAACAAAAAATGTAGTGCGTACAAATGATTAACTATCACTGTTTTTTTAATATTACATTTTTAAATAAACTTTTAGTTCAAAATGTTTTTAATTAATTCTTAAATTATAAGAAAACTATAAGTTTTGGATTGTATTTCAGATTTAAAAAAAAAAACACATATTTTAATATTCATCCATCCTTTCGAACAGGTATTTGTTGAAATTACTCTATCGTAACCATATTGCATAAAAACAGTTCACAACCATAACTGTAAATAGTTTAAACACACACATACACTCGTATACTTATAAATATACATATACATGTTCATTTATGAAGTCAGTTACAATATTAAATTATAAGATTTAATTAAAATTTTTTGTAGCAAAAAAAAAAAAAAAAAAAAAAAAAACAGAATGAAACAAGATAATTTTAATATCGTTTCGAATAAAAGCCTTTACTTTTGTTGTTGTTGAATTTTATTCATTTTATGCAATTCTTCGTCTCACTTTTAAGTAAGTATATTTATGTGTATGTATGTGTAAAGAAACGAATGCTTATGTATACTAGGTATTCATGTCTGGACATTTATAAATATTTAAATCAACCAATAAACAAAATATTATATGTTAATTTGTGCACTGTTATTATTCAATATAAAAACACTTTTTCGCATGCAGAGCAATCGTAAAACATTTAGCCACGATTCAACATTAATTTATTAATAGTGGAAGAAAATGTATAATTTGCTAAAGCGCATAATGTATATACAATTCTATATTTAGTATAGGAATTGTTTGTTGATTTATTGAGAAAACTTTAAAATATCTTATTTGTTTATTGCCCAATAGCCCTTTTCTTAAGCAAATCTTTACTTATTGCCTTAAGACTTCGATAGTACACGAATTTAAATCAAACTAACTAAGAAATTACATACTGGGTTAGAGGTTTAATCAACATTTACATTGTTAAAGAAAGATATGTATATTCTAATAATATTATTCAAAACACGTTGCAATATAAAGTTTAGGTGTTTACTATATATAAAAGTAGTATTATTATTGTTGTTTTTGTTTTTGTAAATTTTTGCAATTTTATGAATTAAAATACATCAAGGATTCCGTTAACAACACAACATTTTTATTACTTTTGTGAGCATTGTAGTGATAAATAAATTCAATGATTGGATGAGGAAGAATGTATAATCACAAGGAAAACAATTTCATTGTGGCGACCGAATGTTTTGCCAATCGAATTTGGTCGGATGCATGTACTATCTTATAATTCGATTGGGATATCAGTATTTTATTCTAGACACAACAAAATATTATATATAGTATTATGATGTACATTTAGGCTTATCCAATTAAAAAATATATATTAATTCTTTTTTCCTTAAATATTTTTTATTATAACTAAAATGTAAATAATATGTAATAATACTATGCACTAAATATGTTCTCTATAAACTTAATAATGTATTTCATTACTTATTTTAAGATTGGACCATCAGCTTTATGCTTTATTTGCCTAAATATTTGCGAACTTTGGACACTCTTAACGGAATCCAAAGTTGATAGCTATATAAGGGAAATTTTGCTTAAATATGGACAGCTCCTCATAAAACCTTTTATTGTAATTTTTTTTTTAAATATATTGATGGGAAAATTTGTCTTAATAATAAAAGGCTAAACTTTAGCCTTTTATTACAGTATGGAAGCTATGGGCAATTAAGATGCAATGATATCTTTAGAATTGTGACATTTTAATTTAAAAACTTCTTAGAGGGCCAGCTGAGATCGACTTAGTGCATCTGATAGATTAGTGTATCTGAAAGTGAACATAAAACCTTTAAATAGCACATTTATAATTGAAAGGATTTATCATCCAAGGAGTAGTATGCAGTGATCGTTAGTCATCAAACAGCTAAAACGTTTATAAATAACTGGAATACTAGCAAGGAAGCTATTGAAGATTAGCCGTTCATTTTTAGAAAATATCTAAAATAAGTACAGAATAAAGAAATATACACTTTCACATTTATGCCAAAAATGATACAGCACTTACTTACGAATTAAAAAAAAAAAAAAACAGCAAAAGATTATATATTTTTTAAATGGCATAAAACTTGATCTATTTTTGTAAAATCCCAAATTAAATAATTTAGTTTTTATTTGACTAATAAAACTTTTTGTCGGTTGAGAAAACCGAAAAAAAATATTATTAAATATGACCGAATTTTTATAGAGATTTATAGTTATTGTAATTGAAAATATGATTAAATTTTAAAGCAAATAAGTTTTCAATATCAATCAACAAAATTTCATTTTGAAGTATGAATTTTATTTCTTTATCATGACCAATTAATTTTAACTGATTTAAAAATATAAAAATTGATGTATTCAACTAATTTTATTATTAAAAGAACTATGATTTTTCTTGATATTGTATTGGATACATATTTTTGTGTCTGTCAGTAAAAAATAAGTTTTTTTGTGTTTATGTATTTATTAAAAATTCGAGATGAAATAGTGAATATTTGTGAAAAAATTAAATAAAACTAAATAAATGCAAATAAAAATGGTAAAACCGTAAAACCTGAAAGTGCCATTCTATACTACAATAAAAATATATATATATATAATATAATACCCCACACACCTATGGTGGTGTGGGGTATTATGCGATTGTGCTGATGTTTATAACGCACAGAAAATATCATCCAACACTCACCTCAAAGTATAGCAATCGACTCAGAATCACTTTTTGAGTCGATCTAACGATGTCCGTCCGTCCGTCTGGCTGGCAGTCCATGTATACCTTGTGCACAAAGTACAGATCGCAATTTTGAAAATAATTCAATAAAATTTGGCACGTGGGACCTTCATGACGCAAGGACGAAGCCTGTTAAAATTAGTGATGATCTGTCTATTATTTCACTTAGCCCCCATACAAATGTTCTCCTGGAATAGTAGTTTAACGATCATAAATGCTTTAAAGATTTCAATATTTTAATGAAATTCGGTGCGAATAAGTTTTGTATAAGTATCAAACTTTGTGCCAAATTTCATGAAAATGGTCCATAATTGACCATAGCTCCTATATAAAACCCTTTTCCGAAAATTACTTTAACGTGCATAATTCACATACTCATATTAGTATCAAGTTTATATTCGACACAAATAAGTTTTATATAAGTAGAAATCATAGTACCAAATTTTATGAGGATCGCTCCATAATTTACCATAGCTCCCATATAAACCCACTTTCGGGAATCACCCTAAAGTGCATAAATTCATGTAAATGTTAGTATTTACGTAATATTCGTATATTTTATTTTACACTTACTAAAAGTAATTGTCCACATGTTTAATATAAGACCCCCTCCCCCACGAATTTTAATGGTCATGCGCAATAGTGTGGGGTATCATATGGTCGGGCTTGACCGACTATATCTTTCTTACTTGTTTAAAATATATAATGTTTTCAGCAAACCCCGTTACTTTTAACATTGTAAGCAACAGAATTTCCTATTATTACTTAAATCTAACTATGGTAGGTATTCTAAGGTAAGTATTATTAATTAATTTATTTATATTATTATTATTATTGTTATTATTATTATTATTATTATTATTATTATTATTAAAAAAGGAAAAAATAAATATAATTAAAATTCAAAATTAAAAAAATAAAAAGTAGCCAAACAAGAAGAAAATACAAAATAAAAATAATTACTAATTATTACTAATTTGAATTAATGTGTAAGTTATAAAAATATAAATTAATTATAATATCTATTAAATATATTATTCTATCATTTTTTAAAGTATGTAATAGATTCAATAAAATAATAATTTCGAATTAATGTGTTTTATTTTAACAAATTTAGTACATAAACATATAATTTTTTACATTTTATAATAAAATGGGATTATAATATAGTACAATCAAATTATAATATAAAAAATTAGATAATAATATCATGAAATGAGAACAAAATACTATAAGGAAATTATAGTGTGATAGAATGCATTAACAATATGTTAAAACGAGAACAAAATATGAAAAAATTGCACTATAATGTAATGTGATTGTAGTAAGACAAAGTCGAATCATAATACAATAAAAGCACACACACAGTGAGAAAACTTGATTACAGCATTATCACTACAACAATATTATGATCTCGTTGTTAATTTTCTTGAATTTTAATAACTCTGTGTTCATGATAACAATGTTTTTGTTTAAATTTTTTCATTTAATGTTGACATTCAATAAACATTTTAATATGGTTGGCTGCAAATATTATATGTTTTTAAATATTTTTGCCAGAAACAAAATTTTATTAATATAAAAAATTTCACTACTTCAGCAACAATTAAATATTTGCAATTTCTTTTTCCTTGTTCTTAAACCATATTCTGTTTTTAAACCACATTAATACTATTATTCCCATGACAATAAAATGTTTCAAATAAATATAAGACTTATCCTTTTCACAAACTTAGTGGAAAAATTAAAAACTTGTTTGTTTTTTAAATATATTTGGTTTTTAATGTTTGCTTTCTAACTTCATTGTAATTCTCATTTAGGTTATATATCAATACATATAAGAAGACAAGCTTTGGTTATACTTGGTATGATTCAAGCCATGTAAGATATGAAATAGCAGCAATATATATCTTTAAATTTGGTGGTAGAAATGAATATAATTAATGAACAAATAATGTGTGATTAATATATATATATATATATATATATATATATATAGATACATTTATATAATTTTTATAATTTTTTATTAGTACGCTTGATTTTAATATATAAGACAAAATGAAATAATAATATGATAAGACTGGATAGCTATATGATAATATGACAATGTGTTATGTATAAGATAGAATAATATAATGACATCAAATCATAATCTGATAGAATTATAACATGAAAATACAAATAATAAATTCGGACACAGTATGACAAAATGGAATCATAATAATTATTGCTTATAATTATTTATATTTATTCTGTGATCATATGTTCCAATCATAGCATGTTGCTCTTAGATTATGGTCACTACAACTATACTTCTTCTCTGTGTGCACTTTTATATTAAAAAGTGGGACATAATATGATAAAATAGATTCATAACATTATAAAGTCAAGTTATAAAATTATAATACCGAACAGACATATAATAAAGTGGTAAAGTAGTTATTATTTATAATTTTTAACTGTAATCATATATCGTAATATGTTACTTTTAGATTATAGTCACCACAGCTATATTTATTCTCTGCATGTTGATCACCTACTTTTACAAAAATTACTATTTTTTTTTATTAAAGATTAAAATTAAAGATTAACATCCTGGAATTATTAAGAAAACATTGTAAATACTTGCTATAATCTGATTTTTAATTCAGATACAACTCTTTATTTACGCTTTAAAACATAAACGTTATATTACACAACTGAACTGCAACCACTGTCAAATTGAAGCAACTTTACGACTGAAGTGAAACTAAACGACTCAACTCTATGACTGGCTCACGACTGGCTCTGAACGACTGACTAATTGAATTTACAGACTATACGTGCTTATACATTAGTTAAGTTCTCTACAATTTTCTAGTAGCATCAAGAACTATATAACAACTTACTTATATCAGCCCTACAAGCAAAATAATTCAAAAGTGATTCGAATTCGTATTGCTTAGAAGAAAAATTTTATCGCTCCAATAATCATAGTCGTAATATGAAAGTTTCTCCCATAGCACTCCGGACAACGAGTCTAATTCAGGTAGAGGGAAAATTATACAGAATTGCAGTATCGAAACTTTATATTTTATGCATGTAAATTTTGATATTAATCCGGCTTACCGTTTTTTAATAGTTAGAGGTCAAACTCAAATTTTTTATTTATGACAAATGGAGTGAATAATTCATAAATACACAAAAAGGTGTTCGGAAATGGTATCAAAATAAATATCCACATAAAATAAAAAATCATAACATTGTAAGGCAATTTCATATAGAATGGTAATCACTTAAAAAAAATACGATTTTTCTCCAAAATCATGATTTTTTTAAGCAGTGCCATGGAATGTTTTCATAATAATAATACTGTTGGATTTCCTGATACCTAAGTTTTTGCGGACCTTTGTTATCGTTCATAAATTCGTAAGCTATAAGCCTTCAACTAAAAAGGGCTTTTCAAATTTATTATACTGTAAAAAAATTGTGTAATTTTTTTTGGTAAAATGTAGGGAAATAAAAAACTGATTGTCATGTTAATTTTTTATGATTTCAAATTAAAAAAAATAAAATAAAATAGAATGGCGAATCCAATATGGCGACTACAATTTGTTACATTTATATATAATGAATAATCAGGTAATAAAATTTCGATAACTATTGTTTACATAAATGTTAAAAATAAAAATGGCGAATCCAATATGGCGTTAATTTCAAAATATTTTTTGTTAAAATAATAACATCTTTATAATAAAAATCTATATAAATGCAAAAAGTTATAAATTACATATATTGACCGTAATATTCAATCCGCCATTTTGATTTTTTTAAATTTACCTTAAATTCGCTATTAAAAATTTTTGCAATATATGTTTTTTTGGCATTTAAATGAAACATTGTACTATAGGGCGAAAAATTCGTTTTCAATTACTTATAATCCGTCATGTTTCTTTCGCCTTTCAGAGTTCGAAAAATAAAAAAAAAGCAAATTCGTATTCAGTGACTACAAATCTGTCAAATGCGATTATTTAAAATTTTATCAAGTTATAAAATAAATTTTTTGACCGCCATATTTGATGCTCTATTTTGAATTCCTTATTTTTATTGCAAAATCGTAATCAGCGCTACATTTGATATTTATTTTTTCATTTACAACGAGTAAAAAAAAAAAATAAAATAAAAATAAACAAATTTTGGACGTTGTATTGGACCATCATTCTGACTTTTTAACTTACTATTACAGAATCGTGACCATCGTCCCCAAAAGTTTTATATAAAATATATATTTTTTACGTGAACCAAGTAATCTAATTATGGCAAAAATTCAGGGATCGCGTCCCATACATCTAAGCAATAAGAAATCTGTACGCCTGAAAGCAAAATAGGCAATATTGCTAGATAATTATCTAGACGAGAAAGAAGATACTGCCAGATAATCTTCTGGAAGATGTAATAAATATATAGCAAAATTATCGCTAAATGAATATAGAAATAATATAATAAAGAACATTTTTATATATTGTAAAGCACGCAAATAAATATTGTCAAAAAACACGAGAAACTAATACGCTCATAAAAAATTCTATTAAAAATTACTATAATTTATTATTTTCTTGCATCTGAGCCGAAGATAAATTATGGGAAAAAATAAATCAGCCTTACGCGCAGAAAAAAAGGTCTCAAATTTACTTTCTTAGAATTCGTAAATTCCATTATATTTGAGCCTTTTTTCTTGATACATAATTGAATATAAAAATATATTTCAACTACCTTACATAATCGTAAATAAAGGTTTTAATCTGCCAATAAAACTATATATATTTCTTAAATGTGGATGTGTCATCCAATGAGTACCAACTATACATATTTTGGATGTTTTTAAAAATCTATACATTTTATATACTTCTTTAAGTTTTAAGAAACTTGTAAAAGTACTTATTCCTCTACTGTTTGTCTCATTTAACTTTCCTACAGTATTCCAAATAGAGTATTAAACGGATTTTCACTATTTACGATAACGCAAGAATATCAATAATACTTTCATAAGTTCTGGTACATAACCGAATTCTTCTAGGCTAATAAATTCTCGGTGAAAAATTATTTAATGCCCATACATGAGCATGTATTAAGGGTTTCAAACTTGGATAATTATAATCTGTAATTCAAAGAATTACACTGCTTTTTTGTTACTTTTGTATTGTTTTGAACGGCGCACCATGAACTGAGCCCATAATAAAATTGAGAAAAGTGTAAAAAGTTTTTAAAATTTTTAAATTAAAAAAATTATAAAAATACTTGAAAAATTCCTCAACTTTAGAGTCGTCCTAATTGCACAATAAAAAACTAGACATATCTTCAATGCTAAAAGTCTTTGCTATCATTTGACGTAAATTTTAAAATTCTACTAGTGAAAAAATTTAATAACAAAATTTACATCAAATGATAGCAAAGACTTTCAGCATTCAAGATATTTATCGCTTTTTATTATGCAATTAGTCTGACTAAAATAAGACTACTCTAAAGTCGAGGAATTTTTCAAGTATTTTTATAATTTTAGGCAACAAAAAAATTGATTTTTATAAAAATATTCGCAAAAATTCCGTTTCGGATATTTAGATGTTTTTATTAATTAGATGTATTAAAAATCTCACAATAAACAATATGGCAAATAAAATTTGAAATATTTACTTATACACTGTGAAAAATTTTTTGTAACTTTGGCTTTAATATTAGGTGGATCTTTTGATTCCCTCGATGGATTTTTCACTTTCAAAATAATTTCGTTGAACGAATTTTAGTGAAAAAAGTTTTGACTGACAATTTATTCTTTTCAAGTACATATCCAAAGTAGCTTTCCTGAGCTATTATGTCCCTTATTACCTTTTGTTTTGACCTATTAATCACAATTTTTGGATAAAAATCAAAACCGACCAAAACATTAATAGGTCCAACTTTACCAAAATTCGGATCTGCCAGTTTAAAATTCAGCAAACTAAATTACGTATAAATCTTGAAAGCAAAAAAGGCTGATATTCAATCTAAAATCCTTATTAAAAAAAAAGAAGAGCGTAGGGTAAGCTCACATTCTATCAAAGTCGAACCTGATATAGCATCATTTATTGCCCAAATGCACACATTGGTAGGTCGTGTTGGAAAATTCATTTTTCTCTGAACTTTTTTCGAGATGAAACTTGTCTGTGGGCTTGGATTAATAGTGGCTGTTGCCTAGAAAACATGGAATCGAGAAACAATATTTGTCATAGCTGTGGCTAACAAAATACGTTTCGAAATCGTAAATAAGCAACTTTCCACAGACCTATTTTGAGCCAACGTGTCAGTTATTGGTCCAATATCTAGATCAGAATTAGAATTATTTCTTCTAACTAGTGTTCTATTTCCAGACGGTATTGAAGCAACTTCTCTGTGAAGCAAAATTTGATATTTTTGTTGATATTTTTTCGATTTGGGTAAAATTTTCTTCAAAATTTTATTTGTGAAACCCACGAATATTCGCTATAGTTTTAATAACTGAAAGCGACTAGTGAAAAAATGATTTAATTCCTTCCACGAAGGAATTTCCAAATCTATTTTTTCCAAAACGATAATGTTAATAGTGGAAGCTTGGTCAAACAAGCATAAACAGAAATAGGATTCCTATTAAAAATTTAAATTCTATGCGCTTTAAGCGCCGAAATACAATTATTTATATCCCTTTTGCAATCGCTTAATAGATTCGCATTAAGATTCCACAGCTACTAAATTGAACAAAACTTTTAATTGACCGTGCACTAAAATTCATTTATTTTGATTGATCCTGTAGGTTTAAAATCCAAATCATAAATAATTTTTACTATGTGTTCTAAGAAAAAATGTTTGGAGTAATTTCACTCCAATGGAAAAAATGTTCTATAGGCGGATCCAGACAAGTACAACAGTTTATATGGGATTAAAGAGAACACTTTTACCTTTCTTCTGGTAGTAAAATTTTTTTAACCCCTTTTAACCCTCAAAAGTTCTATTCCACGAAAATTTAAATTTGACTAAAATAGAGTACCAGAAAAAACATTTAATAACGCAGCAGTTATAAGCGGTACCCTATTACCCTACTAGGATAATAATAACAAAAAAAGGTGTAGCCAGTTATCGATAACAGTTTGCGAGTAATGATAATTTACTTCTGATCAAGTTTACAAAAATCACATTTTTTTATAAAATAATATAAAATTTCTCTTTAACAGTTATCCATAATTACCAATATTTTCATTTAAGTTTTTGGTCGCCTTAGTTTCAATATGTTTGCTATTGAATGACATTAAAATTTTGGAAACCGGTGTTACCAAAAGTCCACAAAAAAATGAAGAAGAAGAGTAAATAAACGCGGAAAAATATTACACACAAACACAAAAAAAATTGATAGTTTCACGCGGTATCTACATGAAAAAAGTGGGCATACGAGGCCACTTTCTTATTACACTATCGTTGAATGACAATCGTGTATAAGAGCCCAGTTTTTAATTGGTTTTAAATAGTTTCTTTTTGATTTTGAAATTAATATTAGAATTGTGATATAAATTTGTAACAGTAAAATATTTAATTTTGTAAACCAAATTTTACAAAAGATGATAAAAACTTCATAAAATCATAAAAATAAGTCGTTTTTTTACCTTTTTTTAATATATATTTTTTATTTACTTTTCATTTATTTACTGAATCTTGTTTTTGTAATTATTTAAATATTAAAAACTAAAATTAAATCTATTTAGTATCTGCGGAGAGCTAAGATGTTAAATTTGGCCTCTCATTAGCGGGGTGGTAGGTCGGCTTTATAAAGCCTTGAGTAAGTTTTGACTTCAGGATGGAGACTAGCAAGTGGATTTGGATGGTTTTGAAGTTTCCGAATATATTTTTCACTGAATTTTCTAAATTATTCCTTTACCAGTGGTATATCTAAGTCCCTATGGATATTCTCATTTCTTATGTACCATGGCGTCATTGTCTTAAGAATTTTCAAATGAGCCCTCTGTATAAGATCAATTCCGGTATTACTGGCTGAAACTCATAATTGAATGCCATATACGGTTTTATACAGGATGATTTTTTACCAAGGATTAGTCCTGATTGACTGTTTATTAAATAGTGAAGGCTAGAAGCTTTCAATTTCATATGAAGTCTCTTGGCTTAATATCTTTCGCTGCTCTCCATAGCGAAAAATTTGTATCCTTATTATTCGTTAAACTTTCAATGTAATTTTTATTTTAGCGATCCTCTTCTACTCTCCTTGCTATGAACAGCCTCTTTACTTGCTATGAACAGCCTCAGCTTTGCAGCAAGTGATTTAGTTTGTTACCATTGTCGTCTGTATTTTCTTTTTTCAAATAGAAGTTTTTCGATATCAGTGTTTGAAATATGCGTTTTGCATTTCTTAAGAATTTGACTCTTAGAATGTTCCAGAGTTGAAGTAGTTAATGACGTAAAGTCGTTAACGTAGTTATGTCATCCTCACATTCAAAAGAAGGGTGTGGTTTTACTACTGATGTATTTTGTATATTTAAAAAAATGTGTAATATATAAATAATTCATGGGAAATTTTGATATAGTAGTTTTTCCATAATAGGTTATTATTATTTAAGAATGATCGGATCTTTTGAATTTTCTGTACTTATTGAATTTTGATTAATATCTTTAGATATGGCAAAATCGATGGGATTAGGAATATTTCTAGGATCATCCGGCCAAGCTGTTTTTGCGATATTTTGCGAGCACTTTATAAGTTCTCTATATATGGGATTAATGAATCTGAAACCCCAATAAGTCTGTTTCGCCACATGCCAGGAAATGATCTCCTAGTGTATTAAAGAATTCTTAATTTTTTTTTTTTTTTTTGGTCATTGAAAATCGTGATGGGCTATAATTTGATCTTAGAGTTAAAAACACAGAAAAAAATTAAAGGTGAATGGATGTTGCCTGAATATATTCTGAATTTCGAGAATTCGTCTAGGGCGTAAAGTCATAATCGGTTCCTAATTAGTATACCATACCACCATGTGCATTACCGTCTGGGTGATTTGTACAATGGAATGAATAACCTAAAATAAAATAATTATATCTATTGGTGAGATGAGTCTCTGAGACTAGCATCACATCAATATCTTGTTTTTTTTTTTGCTTGAAGTATGATACCTTAGATTTATGTTGGTTTAAGTCATTTGTATTCCAGAAAAATGTTCTGAAATAACTCATTTTCAGGTTAAGAAGATTTGAATAATTTTGTTGTGCGCTCTTAAAAGCTCTTGTATTGTATTTTGCATAGATGACATAATGTTTGTAATATTCTGGATAAGAGATGTAATATTCTGCGTAAGTGTTTTCATAAAAATTTCAAACTCTCGCAAGTTTTGGGGGACATTAGGCTGCTGGAAACTTGTTCTTAAATTGCATAATTGGATTAACTGAAGCCGCACCATCATTAATGTTGGTAACCACAGGATTTACTAGATTAGAAGTGTTATATACAGATGATATTTCAACAACTCCACCTCTTTTTTGCATTTGTTTCTCTTTCAATATCTTCAATAATTCTTTATGTACTGGATAACCGCGATAATTGGCCCAATCATCGCCACGGCAGTTACCACATTTCCCTTTGTAACGAAGCATGAAAGTTTCCGCATGCAACATATACTGTACGCAAAGTATAATAATTTTTCGTAAGTGCAAACTTTTCACAATTGATACATTATAGGAACAATGTGAAAATTGTTATTCCCATAAGGTCAATAAATGATTTCATCAAGCTATTGGAGCTGAGTTCACAAAGGCACATTGATGGGGTTTTGATGGATTTTTAATATAACACTGTCCTTTTCTGTTGATTATTGTCGTCATCACTCCAGAGTGCAAAACGCTGGCCTAGCACTTGAAAGTTAAATTGGAATTTTAAAGCTAACTAAAACATAAGTGGTGGTTATAATATGCATGGATCTGCCTTAAAAGTGATAAAACCCTTGAAAATGTTTTTTTCTTATCTCAATATGTTTTTTTCCGTATGCATGACAAACTAATATCCATATGCATTTTTAAAGTAATAAACAAATAAAAAAATTTTATCATTTGATATATATTATCAATTATAACTAAAATATATTTATCATTATATTATTTTGGATAAGAAAATTATGTTCAAATATAATAATAGAAATTAATGTTGTAAACATTTTAAATCTATTTTTGTCTCCTTTATGTTCAGCACTTCCTTTCTTAGGCGATCGATGTTCTTAGTGCTGTTTATAATAGTAACATCAATTGGTTTAACTAGTTTAGCTTCCATTTTTTCCTGACAGTGACATTTCTTCATGTGCTGCAGTACACCCATCATGTAGATATACTGTGCACTTAGGTGGCAATGTAACCCAGCTTCTTTTTCTTACCACAATCCACCGTTAGAACGAAATTATCGAATACAGTAAATATCCATTGATTTTATGCGAAGAGTTGTTCCCACAAACTTTTTGTTGGAATAGCTTTAAATATAAATTCAGCATGTCGAATTGGTTTAATGCTGATACTTCGCACGATCGTTTTATTGTTCTTGAAACCTTTTTCATTGTTTAGTTTCGATTGCGATGTGAGGAAATATATATTATTGCGAAGTTATTAACAATAAACTCATCTTTGACTCTTGGCATAATGACACTAATGTTGGCGTCATACAATTCAGAATCAAGTTTCTGAAGTAAAGGTATTTAAACTTGGACCACTAGTTTATTACCAATTATAGTTCCCTACGCCTTTATTCCATGGCACACTTCATTCAGTTCGGTGCTAGTTGACTTCCCAGAAAGAATACAAAGAAAAATATTACGCATTTTCCATGTAGTTTCAATTTGTAGTTGCAATGGCATTTATGTGCCTATGATTGACATCAATCAGCTTATTTATTATTGAAGATTGTATCTTTTGGCACTCACCAATCATAAAATTCAACACTCGGTATTAGTTTCATTTTTTGCTTGATCGTAAAGAAACTTCAATTGGCCATACATTTGTTTAAAGTTACTATTGACATCTTCTGTTGTTCTTTTCAACACATTAATTGTCGAATCAATGATGGATATTTGTCCTTCAATTAATTTGTTAAAATCATCTTGATTACTTAAAAGGTTTTTCTTGTTTTGTCCGCGTCCATCATTCTGAATAGGATGTGGTAAATAGAGCCCAAGAACTCAAATTGTGCTCTTTTATTTCGTCTCTATATAAACTTAATTTTGGAGACTCGTCTCTTACTTCCCCCATCAGTTCACCGAACCTTTCGAGTTCTTGGTAGATTGTTGTACACTAATAGATTCCGTTTAGTTGTCCAACTTTCGGCGTTTTATGATCCAAGCGATTTATTGTGATGCCAGTTCGATAGGATTCGGTACTATTTTAATGCAGAAAAAACAGGAATATGTGAGTAATGGTTAGAACTTAAGACGCATATTTCCTAAAAAATATTTAGAAGAATTTTAAACAAAGCTTTAGAAAATTTTATTGAAATTAACACACAAAATATCGAAAACATAGACTACTTCCCCAACCTTGGATATTCGTTTGAAAATCTTATTAAAGAAAAAAAAATAATAATAATAATAATATGAAACTAATTTCTGAAAGTTAATAACTTGTAATACGTTCTACATTTATACATTTTACAAAAGAATTAGTTACAGAATTAGTAAATCTATTTCCAAAAAATATAGATGTTTCAAAGGAAATAAGTATGTTTTCTGTTGAAAATACTTTAAAAGAGACTGAATATCTTATTATTTCACTTTTAAAAGAAATCAATTTAAATGATAAAGATATTTAATTAATAATAGTTACCTACAAATACAATGAGAAAACTAACGGACTTGGGATAGCAACATGAGCCCAACATCATTTTGAACACAAGTTTATAATTTCAAAAATTCGGTGGATGAAGACCCATTCTAACAGTTGTCTAAATTTGTAACATTTTTATTAGTTGTGCATTCTCTAATGTTAAAGTGGAGCTTTTATTTAGTTTTATGGGTCTTGGAAAAAAATAAATGGCGAAATAAGTTGAGAATGGATATTTTAAGTAGTATTTTATACATTAGAGAATGGGTAAATTTAGATTCCAGATAAAATCCACCCAAATATTGTAGACTGTGCTAGAATACCATCTTTTTTAAATAAACTTTCTTCAATAATTTTCGGAATGATGTCAATGCCAATAACAACATCTATCTCATCAGATTTGTTGAATGTTGTATCTACTAACAAGAAGTTATTACTTTGGTTAATGTTGAATTTGAATGAGTGATTGGGTTGTGCTCCAGTTAGTTGTGGAAATATCAGAGCATTTGTTCATACAGCACAGTTACTCATAAACATCGGCTTAAGAACCAATTTTGTTTTGGTGTTCGACTCTCCTACTTTAACACATCCAAGACCGTGAACTTTTGTATTGATTTTTGATAATGAAAATATTTGACATGTTTCTTCAGAGAGGGTTGTAAATTGTTAACCGTTTGCCAATGCTCTCAAGATTATATAATCGCCATGCACTAATTTTACGTTTATCTGCGCTGCAGCAAGTAATACATCATGATTTGACGATGTTTTATTTGCTTCATAATGCAAGAGTTTGTTATGTAATCTGGCACATTTTTGATATTTATTTTTCTGGAAACAACTTCTATAGTTT
Organism: Protocalliphora azurea; assembly: GCA_932274085.1. Taxonomy (NCBI): domain Eukaryota; kingdom Metazoa; phylum Arthropoda; class Insecta; order Diptera; family Calliphoridae; genus Protocalliphora; species Protocalliphora azurea. The sequence continues at coordinate 82,289,848 of OW026520.1, forward strand.
AAACATATGCTGCATGTTTAGAATGTCGAACCAAGGAACTTCTTTCTCCGACTGTCATAGATAAAAATTTCTCGCGTCTTCGTATTTTGTATTCGATCTTCTTACAATAGTTGAAAAAGTAATTTTCCCCTGACAGCATATTTGTTCGATTTTGTTGCTTTTTACTATTTCCTATGTTGCTATATTTTTTGTTTGATGATGCCTCCAGCGTCTCACAATGGACTTCCCAAAACTACGCTACATTCTTTAAACTTTGAATTTCTTTTGAATTTCTGGTGTTTTGCTCATATAATACGAGCTCCTCTTTATTTAATTTTCTTATAACAGTCCTAGCTAGGATCGTACCAGCATCTTCTAAGCGAACTGGTAGAAGTTTGCTCATTTGAACAAACCGATGAAACATATTATAAAACGAGGACCATTCCTCGATGCCGCCAGTAAAATATGGTATTTTAATCACTTCTAGGGACACTGAATTCTTTTTTTCTTGCTTGGCTTAATTTTTTATCAGTAACTGTTTTATAGCATCGGTATATTACTGTTCAATTATTTCCAATTCCTCATCTATATCTTGTATTATGGATTGATTTACGACCAACCAACGGTGAATTTGTTTTATATCCACCATTATGTTCTCCCAGGAACTTTTTTATGTGCTAATATTAGAAGGTTTTCTGCATCTATGACAGTTAAACTTTCTTACAGTTTTCATATTTCTTTACGAAACTGTATCAGCAAGTTGGATGTAACTTCATATTGATTCTTTTCTTACCTTTCCTGAACATTAAGCTCATTTTCTGGCTCTTGTGAAGCATACACTAACTTTTGTGGCAAGTTTTTGTGCTTTTGTTAAGCATTTTGATTGTGTCACATTATTAGGAATTGCTGCATTATAATATTTTTCAATTCATCCTGCATGGATTTAAATTGTTCCTGGGTGACATAATTAGTGGCCTCAGTTGGAATGTCAATTGCTGCCTTGCACTTCTTAATCAATTTCATAATAAAATTGAAATATCCATTTTAGAAGTAGTCTTCTGATTTAATTTCCATCTTCAATAGCTTCTCGTCATTGGCATTAAATTTATTTTCCAGACTATATCTATATCTATATCGCGCAATAGATGCACTTCTTATAACTCCACTTTCCAGCTTGCTTAGCAATGTTATTATTTTTGATATTTGTAATGATTCGTTTCTTATTTTGCTGGTTCAAAATTTTTTTTGAAGGACATTTGTAAGAACCGTTTTTATTAAATTTTTAAAACCATTTAAAAGTAAATCTTAAATTCTAAAACTTACTAAAACATAAGTGGAGGTGATAATGGGTCTGCCTTAAAAGTGGTAGAACTCTACAAAATGTGTTTTTTTTACCTCAGGAGGTTTTTACCACATGCGTGTTAAACTAATGCACATTAAAGTAATAAACAAATAATAAAGTAATATAAATTTTATCACTTGAAATATATTATCACTTACAACTAAAATATATTTATCACTTAAGACTAAATATTTTTTAAAAACTATGCTGCTTAATATAATAGATTTTTTAGATAAGAAAATATGTTCAAATAATTTAAACAGTTATATATACAAAAGAGACTGTTAATTTTTTACAGCAGAGCTACTGCACCGATTTACATGAAATTTTGCGTCCTTCGGAAGGAACTCTAGGCTATTTCATATCCTAATTGGATGCCACTTCCCCTTTTAAACCTAATTTTTGTAACAATTTATTATACTCAATTTTTTGAGTCAAATATTGAATCGATTCACATGAACATATATAGTTCTGAATGAATTATAAAAAAGGGTCAAATACCAAAAAAAAAAAAAAATAATTTTCATATTGCTCTTAATGTTTCTATCCCGTTACGAACCGCAAATCCAAGTAGTAGTCATGCTCCTGTTGTAACTCCAAATTCAAATAATTTTATTCCATCTCAGCATGTTTCAAATGCTTCCAGTTACAATGTAATTCCGTAAAAGTCGACTTTGGTTATTCCTACGGTTTCCAATTCGACAAACCTGCCCCTGTTTCCAAATCCTGCTACTATTACGCCTCCAGAACTTATTTTACTAACTCCCTCATCTTAAAACATCCCAACTAATTAGACGTCGTCCACAACCCACTTATAAATCCGTTTACAACAGTAACTTCAAGGCCCTTAAAAATTATATCTCCAAGGAAAAACATATTTGCTAGCCGTAAATAGAGCTTCATTTAAGATAATTTTCCCAGCGAGTATTTTTGATCGTCTTGTTAATTCGACAATTTATTCATCGCGATGATATTAGCATAATTCTTCCAAGGGCTTCTGCTCAAAATTCAAAAAACTTATTGAATTAAATAATCCGTTAAATAATAATATTTGTCCAAAAAATGATTACAACTCCTCAGTTATTTCCATCGCATACCAAAATATTAGAGGTGTGAACACAAATTTAAAATCCCTCTATTTTGAGAGCTTTGATATTGAGAATAATATCATTGTACCCACTGAAACAAGGCTCCGAAATAAATCTGATGAAAAAATTCGAAATTCTTAAATAATGTGCAGTAAATTTCAAATTTATAGGCGAGATAGAGCGGGTAAACTTTTATAACCTGCTCTTATATTCCTCCTGCGTCAAACATTCAGATTTAGGAACAACATGCAAACACGATAAAATTTGTAGCTAATCAATCCAAACGTGGTGACTCCATCATCGTTTCTGGTGATTTTAATATTTCAAACATTAAATTGTGTGAAACTCCTGATTAAAGATCGAAAGCATCTATTGAATTACTGGATGATATAGCAGATTTAGGACTCTCCTAAATAAATAACATAGTAAACAAGCTTGGCAAATAGTTTGATCTTCTATTTGTTGATCAACCTGGGGAAATTAATATTCTTCGCATTAATCCATTATTAACACCTGAAGATGCTTATCACCTCACTCTTGAAATAAGCATATACGTCGAAACAAAACTATCATAACAATCCAATGTAGATGATGAGATTGTTTTTGATTTTAGTAAAGCTGACTATTTCAAATTAAACCACCCATTTTGTTCTGAAATTGGTTTGAATATGTTCTTTACAATAAAGTATGCCGTCGTAATATTGATATCATTTTGAATAAATTCTATGATGGCTTCTTTAAATGTTTTAAGAAATCAATTCTAGTGACGAGGAAAAGAATTGCATATAGACCGCCTTAGAATACAAAGCAACTCAATGGCTTGAAAAATTTGAAAAGCAAACACTATAGAAAATACAAAATGTCCGGTTTATTTATTGATTACATGAGATATTCCATATCGAGTTTATAATTCATAAAATATCCAATGTTACCATAATTAACTTTTTAAGGCGAAAAGAAACTTTAAAAACAATACAAAATATTTTTACCAGTTTGTAAATTCTAAGCGTTGAGTCTCTGGATATCCATCCATGATGAAATTTGGAGATAAAGAATCCTCAAACGATACACATATTTGCGATATGTTTGCTCATTCTCATTCTCATGATAAAGAATTATATACTTTCCAATTATCCACATCGAATTCCTGATGAAACCATAATAAATTGTCCAATATTAGATAATTCGATGGTAATGACAGCTGTGCAAAATCTAAAATTTTATCATAAATGTAGACATGACGATATTATAAGATGCATTCTTATAAAATTTTTACATTCTCTTATATCTCCAATAGCATACTTATTCAACATATCAATATTTAGTGAAGTTTGGAGAAAATCTTATATTATACCTTTGTAATCAATAAATTCGGAAGCAGATCTAACATGTCCAATTATAGAGGTATTGCTAAATTTTTGAAAAGATAGTTACTGAAATCCTTTCGCATCAAGTTGTTTGTTATCCTTCCCCATTCCAGCGAGGATTTAGAAAAGGGTGTTCTACTACTGCTAACCTTTTGGAGTTCATAACCTCAGTTATAACTCCACTTGATTCCGGTTTACAGACAGACACAATATATACAGATTTCAGTAAAACTTTCGATAAAATGAATCAAGATCCCCTATTATTCAAATTGATAAAATCGGATTTTCTTCTGTTTTCCTTAAATGGATTTCTACATATCTTAAATATAAATACCAATGTGTATTATTTTTGTAGGTTGTGCATCGAAAACCATTCCTGTTTTTCCAGGTGTTCCACAAGGTAGTCATCTCGGCCCTTTATTATTCTCAATATTTGTAAATGATTTACCAGCTTGCATTAAGAATTCTGGAATATTAATATACGATGATGTGTTCCATAGCTTTAGCTATTCCTATCATTGTTCCTTATTCCAATCAGATTTTGACAATCTTTTTGATTGCTGTACGATGAATCTAATATATCTGAATTTAAGAAAGTATAAACGCATGATGTTCTACAGAAGGAGTTCAGTACTCCGCAGATACAAAATAAATGAATATCGACTTGATCTAGTAGAAGAATTTCTTCATCTGGGAGTATTGCTTGATTGTAAACTATCCTTCAATTCACACGTGTCACAAATACTTAATAAGGCAAAAAGAGTTCTACGTTTCCTCAAAGAATTATTCACATCTCTCGTAAGACCAATTCTGAAATATGCTTCCGTGGTCTGGGATTCTCAATACGAAGTTTGTTTAGGTTTCACCGAAACCAAAATGGAGAATACACCACGAATGCTGATGAAGTGTGTAGCACAGAAAATACGTATTCCATTCTGCTGATGTCCGCAAACTCTGCTTTGGTACTGCCAAACTGAGACAACAAGGCAATTTACGATTACAAACTTGTTTAAAGTTCATATAAAGAAAACTGTATCGGTCCAAAAACAATTTCTCTTATTTTGTCTTTGTAATCCTCCACGGAATCCTAATATTAATTTACCATCATATGAAAGTCGATTTCAGCTTATTGATCTCCTAACTCTTGAAAGTAGGAGATAATATATGAATATTTCATCTGGAATTAATTTTGTAAACGTTTCCATCAATTCCATGTTCCTGCTTCGTAAGATCGAATTCGTAATCCAAGATTGTCCAATTAGAAATTATACTCCTTAAAAATCAAATATTTTCCCATGAGATGTATATGCAATCAATTGAACAGGATTTTTCAGTAAATCCAATCCGCATTAAGAGGAGTATTTTTAACTTAGTTAAAAAATAGGAAATTAGTATTGAATGATTATGAAAAACATTAAAAAAATATGTATGCTGGCCTGTAAGTAATTGCAATTTCATCGGCTATTAAATAAATAAATTTGGAGGTTCTTAGCGGGTATGGGAGACAGGGGGTGGACCACCAAAACTGGTTCCTCAGATATGAATTTTTTTTTTTTTGAAAAATCGCCAATTTTCATGGAACAAAAATTTTAGATATAGATAGTCCTTGTAATTCTCCACAAAAAATATACAAATATATATATATATATATATATATATATATATATATGTGTGTGTGTGTGTGTTATATCTCTTTTACTTGACCCATTTTTTGACTTGGCGGGCTCAGTTTAAAACCCAAAATTTTGTCTAAAATATTATCTGGATCTTTTACAAAATTCTCAATAATTTTTAAAAAATTATAATTTTTTGTGATTTTTTCAAAAAGCTGGCGATATTTTATCACTTTAAAATTCATTACTTTCCTCATGACAATACAATTTTTTTATATTTCTAAAAAAATATAAAGCAAATCCAAGGGCATTTGGGGTAACAATCTCCCCGCTATCCCCTATCAGAATTTTTTTTTGTTTTTTATTTATGTGTGTAGCTCAAAAATTTCAAAGTTGAAATTAAAAAAAAAACATCTCCATTACATACCTACATATGTTCGCTAAACACGCAAAAAATATTTAATATGCCACGCCTTTTCCATTTATGTTTTTGTCTTAGGGACAATTATTTCTTTATCATAATAAAATTTCATAATGATAGCTTTTTCTAGTTCAAATATTATCTTTTAAAAAATAACATTAAACATCTAAATTTTACGTTTTTTGATAAATTAGATGAAGGAATTTAGTTATAATACTTTATTATTTGTATATTACATATACTATTTATAAAGCAAAAAGAGTTCTAGGTTTCCTAAATTGTTGGGGAATAGAGTTTGTTGATCCTTACATTTCCATTTTAGAAAAATTACTAACAGTTTTTTATACAAAAATTTACGACTCATCCTACGATGCCGAACGAAAATTTCGTTCGACACCTTATATGTGAAACAAAAACAAAATTTAATATTCTTATTTTTTTAATTTTGTTAGTTATTTTCATTCAGTAATACGTAAATTTAAGTGTTCATAACTCTTTAACTATACGTCGGAATTTATTAACTTAAAACCAAGTATAAAGTTTACTGCAATAAATACTGTAAATGATATTGTATAATTTAAAAAAAGTTTTTGCATTTGCTTTGCAATGAGAATGCAATTTTTAGATGAATTTTTAAGAAATTTCTACTCTTTTGACTTTAAATATATTTGCTTAATATTGAAAACAAATGGGTATATCATACTGTACATTAGTAATTATTCTGGGATAGAAAGGCATTATACCACAAATAAAAAATTATGAAATGTTATGTTCATTATAATTCTTATTTAGTTTATATATGAATAAATATAAATATACAAAGTTTGGTTATATTTATTAACTACTATAAAATGTTTTAGTTAATCAAAAATATCTGATTTTGAACAACATATAATGTATGAAATAATTTACGAAAATTAATTAATGAATAGTGATTTATCATGATAAGGTTAATATGAAACATATTACGACAAATACCGAATCATTTTATGATAAAATTATGTCATAATATGTAAAATTTTTATCATAATATAATAAAATCGGATAATAGCGATATACAATATTTTAATACAAAATGCAAGAGCTCGGCTCATAATATGAAAAGTTATGTTTTATGATTCAATTTTTCATATTTATTGTTATTATTTATACATTTTTATTCAACTATATAATCCAATCATAATATGTTGTCTTTCGTTTACGTTTACCATAAACATATCTCTTCTCCGCGTGTAAGGTTTGCCCATTTTGGAAAGTTAATAACATAATTACTTAAGGAACACAAGAGAAATTTTTCTGCTTTTATAAAAAAACTGGTAGCTGCTTTTTTTTTATATATTTATTATACATAGCTATATTTTTATTATATCGAATAAAACCCTAAAAAATATTTTCGCATGTTCTTTTTTTACCTCAAAGTTTGTCTATTTTAAAAAATTAACAGAAAAAAACTCAATTCCCTATAAACGAACACCTTGCAAAAGAGCCATTACTCTTATTTAAGCAAAATCCGGCAGATATTGCTTTTTTATTATAAATTAGTGCATTATAATATCGATTTAAATCGACAACTTTTAAAAATATTTTAACATAACTACATATTTTTCAATTTTTTTCTTCCTATTACCAAAAATCTTAATCTATTTGAAAAAAAAAAAACGCCTTTGCAAAGATATTTTTCTCTATTTTTAATAAAAACTGGCAGCAGATATTTTTGACTATTAATTAATGAATTCTTCCATAGAAAAAAGCAACAAAATAAAAGTTATTGAGAATTAAAAATTTGTTACTATAAAACTACTTAAATAGTCCAGAAAATCAAGATGAAAAAAATACTCAACCTCGGAATTTGACGGAGGGAAGCGTATATTAGCATATAGCTTTGTCTTGGCGTGTTATACATGCTATCACTGCCATTATAAGATTTATAGAGTATAACATTTCTAACAATTATACTGAAGTACATTTTTATGTACCGTCATTAGTTTAGGTCTTATGTTATAGCGCATCTTATGTTCGATTTAATACTTTTTGTATCGCTTTGTGGTCCATGTTAGGGTGTACGAATATACAAATTTTACAATGAGGCGACAAGCTAAAATTACAATCGCAAAATCAAAAAAACTTCAGGATCATAATTTAACAAATAAGAGGACTGCCCCTACAAATGTAATACATATAGTTGATATAACAAAAATGATGATTTTAGTCAAACATTTACGAATATGTGTGTTAAGTCTAAAATTTAATTAAAAGGTTAATATTGGTTAAAACTGTTTTCGGCAAACAAGAAAAAGTTTACTTTTATTTAAATAATATTAAACCAAATATATATATATACGAGTACATTCCTGTTATCAGCAACTGATCATCTTAGAAAGGTGTAGTATTTTGATAATTTTTATTGTTAAGTGTATCGATGATGTTATAAGTGCACCGTCGGTGGAGAAAAATTTGATTGCAGACTTCTCATTGTTAATTTTTATTAATTTTAATAAAACTGTGTTCATTATAAGAATATTTTTGTTTTAGTTTTATCATTCAGTTAGGGTTTGGGATCCATGATTTCCCGTCAAAATACTGTCGGGAATTCCCAGAAATTTTTTTTAGTTTTCCCGGGAAAGCGGAAAATTAAATATTCTCGTAGTTTAAAAATTCTACAGCAAACATTTTGTTATTTTTTATAACTTATATCAATGAAAAATTAACGTGTCTCTAAATAGCGTACTTGAAAGGAATATTAATGTTACATGAATTAGATTTTTGTCTATTGAATTAGGGTTTTTTTTTATCAGATATTTATGTATTTGTTTATCTATGGTTTAGCAAATTTACTTATAAGTTGTTTTGCATGAAATTTAAAATCAACTTTTTTTGCCATGTTCAAATGTTAGGTATTTTAGTTTTGTTATAGATTTGTTGAAATGAATATTAAATAAGTTGAACTTCGAAAATACTCACTACATATTATAAAAAAATTACTTGGTTGGGAGATTTCTGATTCTAACACAACATTTTCTTTTGAAACAGTATCTCTTATCTAAGCAATGGATATTTAAATATTAGATATAAATGTTATAACTTCAAAATACTAAAAAAGACTATTCTCATGTTATATTATTTTCATCGGATTTCGGAACACTACGATTGATCCGAAAAACATTGTTGCGAACCAATTTTTGGTATTTTCCAGATTTATATTTAATTTAGTAAGATTTAGTAAAAAATAATATAAGTAATTCTGTGGCAACTCTCAACTGTGTTAGTCGTGTTTTTATCATGCTCTCTATAAAATATTTAATTTTTGTTTTATTTAATTACTTAAAAGTATTTCTTTTTTTTAACAATTAAGAAATAAATATTGCTCGTGAAGCGCGATTATAAGTGCAGTGATATTATAATTGTGGTTCAGTATTTTTTTATTTTTGTTTAATCAACTATTTATTTTCTGTTATCGTTTAAACATTACTTGCTTTAATTTTCTATTTTATTGTTCAATTATTACTCTGTTTCTGGTTTTTATTCTTGTTTTTCTTAGAATTTAAATTGTTTTTGTTTTATGGCCTATTTTTAATAATACATTGTTAGAAATAAACTGTTCATTTGAAAATTGTAAAATTCGTTATGTGCTGGTTTAAAGGGTAGATATTTTGATCGTATTGCAGATAGGTCTAAAGGACTTCGTTGGTCTTGTCTCAAATTTAGATTAATAGATGTCGCTTTTAATTCCTATATTGCCAGAAAATGCACAAATATCTGTCTGTGAACCGACCATATCGCCTATTAATAAAAATATTCCGCTCGTTTCTATTACAGATGCTATTAGTGAACCCTATTAGATATTTTGTTGTTAATGAGAACAGTCAGTTGCCATATAATCTCACTGAAATTCCGTTATTATCTATGTTATCTAATGCTGATTGTGATTTAGTCGTTGTCCCACCTAAGAAAACAGTTTTTATTTCCAGATTTGCTTCTGATACATCTGTTGATCCTTTGTTGAAATTTATGAGGTCTCACTGCAAGGAACTTGATGAATTGGACGCTATTGTATAAAAATTCAAATTTTCACAGCCTTTTAAGATTGTTGCTCCGCTAAAATTATTTGATATTTTTGTAAAAAGTCTTTCTTGCCAGCGGGTGTTCTGGTTAGGGAATTTATTCACCGGGGTAGACCGAGATTTAAAACAAAATTGCGGATGTTCAGAATTCAAGTTTCGAATGTGAGTATAACGTTGTTGTTTTTACTGAATGGTGGTTGAGCCCTGATATTAATGATGGTGAAGTTTTCTGTAGTGATTATTAAGTTTATAGAAATGATAAGTACTCTGAGATTAAAGGCATTAGGAGAAAAGGCGAGGGTGTTTTAATTGCAGTCCACAACTCAATATCTTCTGATAAATTTGAATTTTCTAATCAGGTTTCTGTTAAAATAATATGTGTTCGTCTGACTTTTGCGAATAGTATAACACATGTTATTTGTTCCTATATTCCTCCGAATTCATCAACTGAAATATTTTTACAACAAGCTGATTTAATACGTAATGTTGCATTTAAACTTGATGCAAATGATACGCTAGTAGTTTTTGATGATTTTAATTTACCAACATTAACTTGGTCTTTTTGCAATGATGTCGGTTGACTAATGCCTTTTTCATCATCTGGTTATTTAAATGATTTTCTCGCAATTTTATTCAAATTGTGTCTTATAAAATATAACAATATACCAAATATGAGTGGTTCTCGCAGAGAAAAAACATGGTTACATCATTTTCACTACAAAAATATTATGAACTCATTCTCAATTTTCATGAACTTTAAGAACTCTGTGTTCGTGACAACAATGTTTGTGGTTAAATTTTATCATTTGATGTTTACACTCAATAAAAATTTTAATATGGTTGACTGCAAAAATAATATGTGTTTTAATATTTTGACCAGAAACAAAATTTTATTAATATGTAAAAATATCATTGCTTCTACAACCAGTTTTTTTCTTTGTTCTTAAACCATATCTTGTTTTTAAACCATATTGATATTATTTTTTTATGTTACAAATAATTATAGTATGTATGCTTTTTACACATATGGTTGAAAACACATAATTTGTTTGCTTTTGAATATATTTTATTTTTAACGTTTGTCTTCGAAATACATTATAATTATCATTTAGTTTATACATGAATAAATATAAGTAGACAAGGTTTTGTTAAATTTTACTGTGATTCAAGCAGTATTATCTTGCACAATAAAATAAATAAAATTAATTAATGAACAAATAATGATTGATCATATTAAGATTAATATGAAACGTGTTATGGTTTTGAACATGTTAAGGTATATAATACGATGAAGCATGGCTGTCAGATTTGGGGTTTTAACCTCAAATTTGGGAATTTTTGTTGCAGAAAAGGATAGACATTTTAGTTTGGAAAGTGCGAAATTTGTTGGGGATATCTAAAATATTTTGGATCTTTTTTCGGTGAAATTTCTAACAAATGTATCTTCTGTTGAGCTAATAAACTTAAAATTTTGGGCAAAAGTATATAACTTTAAAGATGCTACGTTTACGTGTCAATATTGGCTGTTATTTTTAAAGTTTAAAGAGTTGCAGCTTTTCCATTCTTATTTAAATAAGTGCCTAAGAGGGATTTAAAAGTAATAAAACAATTGATAATCCTTCTGATAAGTATCAGAAAGTTGATTTTGAATTTTCACTTTTTCAAAAAAAGAGCTAAAGACGTCATTTGACAATTTCTTAAGGTTTCGTTTCGAATTTGACTTTTTGGATAATATGATACCATTTTCGTAAAATATATGTATAAATGTTTCCTTACATATTTAAGAAAATCGCCCTGGAAAATCTCATAATACTGCTCCAATTTAAATATACTACCAAAATTTATCGTAATATATTTTTTTAAGAATTTTTCATTTTTATACTCAAGTACAACAACAGGTAAACAAAGGTCTTGCACAAATATTTCTCTTCGATATCATCACTAATATGTTAATATTAATAAAATTAATAAAATCTATTGGCAAGAATTTAATCCAATATGTTGAATAATCTGAAGTTTAATACCTTATTTTTGAAATACTTATGTAGTTATTCACCCGAAATTTAGATATATAAAGAGAAAGTATAAATACTCATTAAAAGAAACAAAATAATAATAGTAATTACATTGAATGATAAAACGTCTTTTTTTGGGGGGTGGGAATTTTTTGGAGAATTTTTTTTTAAATTTTGCATAATTTTATAAAACTGGATTATAACATTATAAAATATTTAAATACAAGATGCAAAAACTCAGATCGTAATATGAAAAGTTAGATTATTTTATGATTATAATGTTCACATTTATTATTATTCACTATATAGTCCAATTATAAAATGTTGCTCTTCAATTGTGGTTCCCGTAACCAAATCTTTTCTTTGCGTGCTTAAGAAAATAAATTACAGATTTGGGGAATGGCGATTATATATCTCAGTAAGTATAACTACTGAATCATGATTTAAAACCTACATACTCATATATATTCGTATTATGAAGCTAGTCCGACGACTGTAACAGTTCCTTTTCCGTCGTCACTATTTTATTTTGAAAATATTTTAAACAAGTCATATTCTAAAAACTCCCAACACATATTCCTTTAAAATTAAAAAAAAAAAATTGGAAAACTTGATTGTATTTTTCCTAATATAATATTAAACATTAAATTTAATAAAATATTATCAAACAATCTGCGAATAGCTTTATTTAATATTAGATATTACTCAAAATAGTATTTTAGAGGTTTTTTATGGAAAATTGTATTAATTTATTATGAGAAGTTAAAATGAAAAATTATCAGAAAATGCCAAAAATTTCTCATGAGCTAAAGCTCATTAGGCTGGGATAATTCCTTTTATTTTTGCCTATATTGGAACTAGGTATGTGTTCATATAGTTGTTAATCAAAGTTATTGGTTGAAAGCCTAGAATCTTATATTTCTTTTTATAGAGCAAACATCATCTTACCAGCAAATTATAGAAAGTTGATATTAGAAGATATTATTGGCTAAAATTCCATAGGTATAATATCGAAAAAATGTAGAGCAGTTTTTTGAAGCAAAATTCAAAAATAAGCAACTTTGTCTTTGGCTTATGCAACATAATGTACTTATTTCATGACTTGTAATTCCTTGCATTGCCAAGATAAATTTGATAGTTAATAACTTTAATAATAATTTTTAATATAAGTCGATATATTTTCTGTTTTAAATGTGTTAGATTAAAATAGAAGAATAGAGTTTAATTTGCAATAGACATAAAAATTTTCTTGAAATTTTTCAGGTTTAACGAAGTAAGGTCAATATATTTTTAACCCTCTAACGGTCGGACCAAAAATGTATTAAAATCATTTACAGATTAAAAATATATTTAGTGTACATTTTTGAAGGACTTTAGATTTAAATATGATTAGAATACAAAAAGAAATATAAATTATTTTAATAACAATAAGAAAAGATGCCCTGAGACAGCTATGACCGTTAGAGGGTTAATTTCTAGAAGCTTTGTGATTTTGTGGAATCATTGCTTCATATTGTAATATTTTTGCTGACAGTGATTATGTTACCATATATTCCATTAGGTGTACTAAGATATGTGTAAATTGCTAAAATTAAAATCAAAGAAAACCGTAATTTTTTATTATGTTATTTTTTGATACATCTGAAGAACATAAAAATATAGCTCCTTTAACTAAAGCCAATATAAGGCTTTTTGTCAACGACTAAAAGTGAAAGTAAGTTTTCGGTGTATTTTTATCCTTGTTCCTAAATGAAACTCTTCTCACTTCGCACACAATAATTTCTAACGAATTATAATCCCTATTCATGTTGCTATAAAAGAGAAAAACACGTGATATACATGCTTATTTTTCGGTTAAAACTTTAAGAGTTCAACTAAAAAGTCCTAAAAATTTAATAAGAGAATTGAAACGTTAAGCAAGAGTGCGCGTAATAAAATACAAGAAAAACATCATAATAATACTCGTAAAACAATTAAGCGTGTGAAAAAGGATGAAAACTTTGTTAGCAATAATATTAAATCTGTTTTTAGTGAATAAAAGAAAGAAGAAACGGAAACAATTTTTGGCCTGTATGAAAAATGAAAAGAAAATAGAAATCAAAACTATAGCACATGTGAATGCACTAAAATCCTTGTGATTACTGTATAAAATAAATGTAAATAAAATTGAATGACCCAGTTCTCAATGGGAAATGAACAAAATATTCTCGCACTCAACGATGTGAAATTATGTATGTATGTTGGATGAATGGATGGTTGGTCTGTTTATTTGTTTAATTTAGAACAAAGTGACAAACCCATTCACTTACACACATTTGCAACAAAAACACACGGTGAATTGGGGACATATGGACGATAGTATTTGAAAAGAATAAATCAGGTTGTCGTCTATAATTGAAACAAATTTAATTTAATTTTATGATGAAATAAATTTAATAAAAAAAGCGATTGACATACTATAGAAATTATGTTGGCTACGAATTAGAAAAAAATTATACTAAATTATCATTTTGGATGTTTGTTTGGATGTAGTTGTAACCAAATCTGATAGTAAATATTTGTAAATATATGAATGAAAATTGTTGGTATTTTTTTTTTCTTTACTTGTTGTACATTGAGCTAATAATTTATAAATACAAATCTCTAAATTTGACATATGGAACTAACCTTAGACAATTAATTAAAAGAACAATTCTTTTAGGAGACATATAAAAAATTACAACGATACAAAAAACTCTTATTTTGTAAATAAGAGATATTTTTTACATTGAACAGGAAGATAAAGTTTCCACTAAGAGTGATTAAAACAAAACTTACCTACTCAATTAATTAAAGATTAAGCTCTTTATAGAAAGCGCTTGCTCAGTTATTCTCTATTTTTAATAAAAGCTCTCAGTTATGATGTTTACTCTCTCTTCAGAATTCTCAGTAGTATAGTACAGATTGTAATAGAATATTTATGATACTCGGCAGTGGTGTAACCACGAATGTTTAAAAACATGTTGAACGCGCGAACATATTACGGCGAATTCGCATACTTATGCTGCTGCTGCCATTTGTTAACGTACTCAGTATAAATGTGTATATTTTTATGTTAAAAATTTTCTTGTTTGTTAGGTCGTCGTAGCGAACGGCACAATTCATAAACAGTTACAAAACTTATTCGGAGTTTAGTTGCTAATAAGAGTCCTTTAGCTACGGGCACATATGTCGGCATAATTAATACATATTTACATTAAATAAATAGCAAAATCACACATTAAAGTCTTGAAGTTAATAAACAAAATCATATAAATAAACGTAAACAAATATTAATATACGAAAATGAAAGTTAAGTGATAAAATAAGAAAACGAAAACAGTGAAATATATATATAACATATTCAAATTATAAAAATACAAAGACGGCGTATAAGTGATATCAAATAAAAATCTACATATTTACAAAATATTCATCATACATGTAGGTAAACAAAAAATAAAATAAATTAATATACATAAAAGAAAATAATATTTAATAATAAAAAAAATACTTATTTACAACTATTTGTTAAAGGCATTAAAAGTTTTTTAAACCACAAATGAAATTTTATTATGCAAATGAGTAAAAACCCGGTGTTGAGTTTGCAATTTATTTACACAAACATACTACCATACCTACACACATGCCTACGCAAAATGAACAAAATTAAACTAGAAAATATTCAGTTACTGTTCTGCAGTAATATATTTTTATGTATATAAGTGTTTGTTTGTGTATTAATGAAAGCTAGCTAGAGTAACATTATAAAAAGTTAAGATAGAAAGCAAATGCTGTCAATTTCATTTGACAAATGATACAAAATGTCAAACAAACAAAAGAAGCAACAATAACAAAATATTAGAAAAGCGGGTTGACATTCCCACCACCACAATATACTTTTAATGCTATTATACAACTACAATTCTCTTGCTACTAAGTACTAGACTGCTTTACCTGTTTATTGTAATTAAAATTACAACAATAATATATTTACACTTTTACATCTACATATATACATACATACATACATACATACATACATTTACTTTATAGCGTTATTTGAATAGCAACGAACGCATTTATAGACATTCACATATGTATGTGTAAAGAAACATAAATTTATATTACACTCATACTCCCAACGACATTAGTAAAAACATGTGCAACTAGTGATAATAGTGTTGGCTGTCTGTAACTACACCTCTGAGTGGATCTCACTTCTGACTAATGTGTGCGTATATGTGTAGAGTATCTTTTCTAAGAGTCTGTGCCCTGTGTCAGTGTGTTTCATGTTTCATTTTTATGCAAAATAAATTTTAATGAATATTTATGAGTCAAATGTGTGTTTCATGTACCAACATTATGTCTATGTCTTTTTTTGTTTTTGTATTAGTGTGCGTGCTGATTGAGTGTTGAATTTTCAAAAATATTTAAAAAATTAAAAACTTTAATATAAAATTTTACGAAGAAAATTGAAATATTTTTAATTAAATTGAAATTGGTTAAGGATCGGTAAACTACATATTCACTACCATAAAATAAAAACAAAGTTTGTGTATTACCTGACATTGTTCCTAGAGTGTAGTGGATTTTAATATAACTGTGACAATTACGAGAAAATAAATGTAGAAGTGTATTATTTATTGTTTGAACTTGTATAAATATTTCTCTAATTATTTTCGAACAGTAACATAAGGTAAAGTTTTAAATTTGGCAATTTAAAATATAAACTGAAAAAGTTTTAGAAAACAGTAACCACGATAAATTAGTAAACAATAGAATTAGAAAATACAAACTTTAAATCTAAATCGAAAAATAACATTAAAAGTGGAGAAAAATGAAAAAAAAACTGTGGCGCAAAGACTTCATAAGAAAATTTGAATTAAGTTAAGTGAATTAAATTAGCATAAGGATATAAGCGCTTCCAATTTAAATTAAGATTGATTTTACATTCTAATAGTAAACAGGTAAACAGGATATAAAAACAAAATACTCCATTTTTAAGATGTTTATTTTTAAAGTTTATTTCAAATGTAATTTTTAAGTTCTATATTCCAATCATTTTACATCTTGTTAGAAATTAGTGCAGTATTGATTTTTCTTAAATTCCTAAAAAAACATTGCTGAAAATCTTAAAGTATAGTCGTAAATTATAAATTCGGTAATATGCATAAGTTTTTTCATATTGACATTTCCAAAAATGCAATATGACACATGTACATTAAAGAATTATGATTGTAACACCAATATTTCTTCTAAAATATTCGTAAAAAGTAATTTAAATTTATTTATGTTTCCAAAAGACAGACAGAATAGTCGGGTCAACAACTTGAATCACTTTCTAATTCGATTTAACTATGTTTTTCGGACATTTGGATATCTAATCATGTAAACCTTGTGAAAAAGTACAGGTCGTAATTTTAAAGATAGATTAATGAAAATTTTCCTGAATATTTGGTACAAGAATGAAACCTTTTGAAATTGATGAATACATTATTTCACTTACAGCCCATAAAAATATTCTTTCGGAATAGAGTTTTAATATATAATTGTTTTAAGAAAATTTTGTATATGATGCTATTATATAAATATAAATTTTAATAAAAAAATTTTTCGCGAAAAACAGTCCACAATTAACCTTAGCTTCCACATAAAGCTCACTTCCATAAATCTCCATCCAATGAAAACATAATATAATTTACATAATATAACATACAAAACTCATTCATTCAACCAAGTAATAAAGTTACACATATCGTGTCACTAAGAATTATAGAGAATTTGAATCGATTCTTATACTAGTTATTGTGCTTTCTGCTTAAATTATTCTTATTTGCGTCATATATAATTTTGATGCAAATATTTAGAAGGCATTTTTTCTCATTAAAAAAACTTTCGTTCTTAGTGAAGTTTTATTCTAACAGATTTATGATTATCTAAAACTTATAGCTCATATTCATATACTTGAGATATTTTTGAGATTTAAAACAAATTCGTCCTTATACCAAAAACGGCTCAGAAAGTTATTCTGAGTCGACAAGTATACTTAAAGGTGTGGATATGACCACTTTGCATTACATATATCAGAATAAATGCTTAAATTTTCTTTGATATAATTATAAAAGAAAATTTATAAAATTTCGATTAAGGTCTTTTACATAATTAAGAAAAATAACTTTTCCTTATAATAAAAGTTCGACACGGATTTTTAATACTTACTCAGAAGAAAGTCAAATAATCAAAATATATCTTAAAAATTACTCGATACCTATAAGTAGAGTTTCTAATTTCCCGGCCTTGTTGTGTTCCCAGGAAATTAAAAATAAATTTTGTTATTCTCGGTAATTTCCTTGCATGTTAATAAAAATAATATAATTGAAACTAAATGATTTAAAATAATTATTAAATATTAATACGTATTGGGTATTGGGTGAATATATATTTTTGGGTATTTTAAGGCTACGTATATAAAATATCTATAGAAATCGGTATGTTTTGTTATGACATTATGATGAACAGGGCATCTTATAAACAATTTAAACTAGTTGTACTGTTGCTGCTATTGAATATAAACTTAACTTTAATATCTTCCAAATCAAAGAATTTTTTGAAAATTCCAAAATTGAAACAGATTACAAAGTACTTTAATTATTTTAAAATTAATTAAAACCGCAAAAAATAAAATTTAAATTCCCGAAAGTTCCAAAAAAAAAAAAAAAAAAAAAAAAATTTTAATTTTTTCATTGTATAAACTATACCTATAAGTTACAAATGATACACACAAGCACGTTATCTTTGAAAAAGTTTTACAAATGTTATATTTCAGTATGCCTTAGTTTACAATGACTTTAGGAATAACGTTAAAAGAAAGTTAAATTTTTATAATGAAAAATATTTCGTAAAATCTATGGTAATTAATATAATAACCCCAAGTTAAATACTAACTTTCAGTTTTATCACAAATTTAAATTAAAATCATTAACGCAGAGCTTTTGTTAGCATTAATTTTAAGTTAAATTTAATCGAAAAAATTCTTCCAGTAATTTTCGAAAATTTATTCAATGTGAAACAAAGAAACGAAGTCGTTTACATGGTTTCAGTTATTTATTATTAGAACAATACTTAAAAAAAAACAATTTAAATCATTTGAAATTATCATGCCAACCCACGCTAACCTTGAGAGTAAAGCTCGGGTCAAGACATCTTTTTGAAAATTAGTTAAGATTTTTTAACTAGCCCCAAGACAAATGTTCTCCCTGAATGGGTTTTTAAATGTCTCAAATATGGTTATATTTAAATACAGTTTATTTCGCAAAGATTGGTTCATATTATCAAAATTCATCATAATTCAATTTTCAAAATCGAATTAAATTTCATTTCCTAGTTATTTTTTTAAAGCATTCATAACAGTTTAATTCATAGACTTTAATTGTTTTTACTTTACAGGAATTGAACTATTTTAACGAATTAGTTCACTAAAGTATTCACAATCAATTATACAATTCAGGCTTAAAAAATATATTGATTCATTCAAATTTCTATCAATTTAAATATATTACAAACACAGAAAGGAGTTTGTGCATAAATATAGGAATTTACTTTCGCCGATTTTAGTTCATAATATTTAAGAGTAATGTCTTAAATATTAACGCTTTATTACATTTTTTGAAATGAATCAAAAGTCAAGAAGACTTAAAATAAGTTGTTTAAATTTTCATTATATTTTCAATTTGTAAAAATGTTTGAAATTTTCTGAGGAAAATTTTATGTTTTCAATGATTTTTAGTTACATTATGCGAACGGAAGAGAATGATGTGCTACAGAATGCGAGAGAAATTATGTAAATTTCTAAACATTATTTTTTACAGATTTTCCTTGGAATTTTGCAATTTTAAGGCGTTTGTTATTATTATTTTCATGTATAACTATTTTAAATTACCATTTGCAATCAAATCTAATTAAACTAAATGAAAGATTTAACAAAATTTTTTCAAAATTACTAAAATTTTCATTATGAACAAATTAATAATATCTATGAACAAACTTTTATTTTTTATAAAAAAAAGTTTGGGAAAAAAGTCATGTCCGATTCATATTATTTATGAAAAAAATTTTAAAATATATGATTTTTTTCTGTGAACTTATACGTTGATAATGTACCATAATAGTAGGCCTGTTCTGTAATTTTGTATTAATTTTATTTATTGTAATTGAATTATTAAATTATATACATAAATTGTATTACATTCGGTATCGAAATGTATGGGAAATTACGTATTTGAAATTTGATTTGGGCCGAAATCACGAAAGAACGTAATTTCGCATCGATCTGAATACCCTATAACCTTAAATTAATCTTTTTACCTTTCACGTTATTTTTTGTCTGGAGAAATATCTTATTTTCATGAAATGTTCCAGTTATGAAATATATTATTGAATAAATATTAAATTGAATTATTTAAGACGAATAGAAAACCGCTTGATTTTTGTATTGAGGACATTTTTTGAATACCTCGTACGTGTGCCTGTAACACATTCCTCTATATCGTAATTTTATTTATGTATATACAAGTGAAATATTATTTAAAAAATAAAAGTGTTTAAAAAGTAAACCAAGGTTAGAAACTGTTACCGCTAAAATACACTTACCGTTAAAAAAAAAATCATTCAACTTGAACACCGTTACCCCTAAAATATCGCTACCGAAAATTTGGAAATACCGTTACCGCTAAAATACCATTACCGTTATTACACAGCTTGAGAAAAAATAAAATAAAACTTGTAAGAATGTTATGGCTTTTCCAACCCGACCTTTTAATATTTGACTCCATTTCATATTTCAATGCTTTTAACCGATATCTGTGAAATTTCTGAAACTATCGTTACCCTTAAAATACCATTACCGAAATAAAAACAAATACCGTTACCGAATTACCTCGAAAAATCGATAACGCTAAAATACCGATACCGAAATAAGTGAAAATACCGTTACCTCTAAAATCCAAAATATCTTTACCGTTACCTTTTTACTTTTATGAATCGGTTGCCAACCTTAAAATAAACAATAAATTTTCGTGTTATTATAATAACAATTTGTTATTATAATTGTTGGTTATTTTAATAACAATATACATGTCTTCTGACGTATTTACGTATAAATTATTGATTTATTATTGTTTTTATATTTACACAACACTGTAATGTTATAATACATATAGGGTATTTACGCGAATAATGTTTGTTCGTCTAATCGACAAACTAAAATCAAATAATTGTTTGATTAACTTAAAATCAATGATTTCGAGTAAAAATTTGTTCGAGTAATTTATGACGTGGTTGAAAACAATAAGTTTGCCGTCAAGTGAAACCGCTATTTATAATTGTATTAAAACTTGGGTTTGGAAAAAGAAAAAATATGGGATTTTACGGTATCGGTCCGGCTGGCTGGCTGTCTGTTCATGTAAGCTTTATGTACGAAATACAAGTCGCACTTCCGAAAATCGCTTTGAAGTCAATAAAGCCCACGTAAATATTTCTTATAAAGATATAAATTCTTCCTTTATTTTCAAAACTTAAATAGAGTTATTTTAAATATTTTGACCTTTACTGTTAATAAAAATTTTTAACTTCTTGTTTAATATTAACTGGAAGTTGTTTATTTTAACTAAAACGTGCTTTGTGTTAACAGGCATAAAAATAATAAATTTTTATAAGAATAAATAAAGGTGTATGTATAATGCCCTACACAGAAAAAGCTTTGTGCATAAATATAAGAATTTACTTTCATCGATTTTAGATCTAAAATATTAACACTTTTTTATATTTTTTGAATTGAATCAAAAGTCAAGAAGACTTAAACAAATTGTTAAAATTTTCATTTATATTTTCGATTTGTTAATGTATATTTGAAATTTTCTTTACAGAAATTTTGGTTTATAATGATTTTAAGGCACTTGTTGGGGGAAGAAGAACTCAGCAGATGCGTTTTTTTTTTTAATTACAATGATGCATGTGATATAGAATGGCAGCAAATTTAAGCAAATTTCTAATCGTTATTTTTAACAGCTTTTTATTGGAAAATTGCCATTTAATGGAATTTATTGTTGAAACTTTCATGCATAAGTATTATATCATAATGATTTTTATTTTTTTTTTTTTTTTTTTTTTTTGTTAAATCCGTTAAAGAAGTAAACATAAAACAAAATGTAACAAAAAAATTTGAAATCTTATAAAACATTTGCAAATATTTTAAAATAAGGTTGAAATAATTATTTTTTGTTCATTGTAAAAACAATATCTTGACATACTGTATATTGTTACTAACACATCAGTACATATTTTAGGTAATAATTATAAAAATGGAAGAAATTTTTTTTTAAATATGCTCGATAGAAAGACGAATATAGACTTCATTATCTTTTTCATTTTAAAAATGACGTTGTTTCAAAAATAATTAAAACCTGGATTTCTTTAGTATCGATTTGAGTCTAAGTTTATTTGAATCGAACCTAGGTCTGAAGATATGTTTAATTTCAGATTAAAAAAAGAAAAAATCAGAAAAAAGTGAACTCCAAACAGCGATAAAAACTAAATGGCAACAAATTTTTAAGCTTTAAATTATTTTATTATTTTGTTAACTAAATTGTAAAAATATGTAATTTTATGTTTTTTTTTTTTTGCTGGGAAATTTCATTAAAACTTTATTCAAAATATAACATTTTTAGGATTTTTGACAGATATTTGGTACCGTTATACCGATATAATTTAAAATACCGTTACCAATACCATTTCCGAAAATACTTTTCGAAAATACTTTGCTTGCATAAGTTTTGCATTATATTGTAAAACTACAAGACGACATTCGTGTCTGAAGAAAAAATAAAATTTTGAAATATTTTTGCTCAAAATTTTCAAAAGTTTTTTAATTGCTCATATATCTTTAGACTTGATAAATATATATGTAAATAATATTCAATATAAAGACCAATAATTTCATTCGGTTTTACAAAATTTTTTATCAATTAAAAGTTAAAAAAGAAAATTATCTATAGTATAAAAAAAATCTAGCAGATATTTTTGTTGAGTCCAAAAATAAATTATTTTGGAATCGAAAATTGCAAAAATTATGATTGTTTTGTGTGTTTTTTTTAGGTTGTTTCTTTATATATACAATTATATACTTTTCTGAAAGCTATATTCACGGAGATAATGCTTATATAGAAAGGAACTCCAATCACCCAATACGGCTATGAACAAGCTCTGCCGAACTTTCAGTACAATTTTTCTAAAAAATGGGTATTTGGTTAAACTATAAAAATTTGATCTATAATAAAATCTTTGTTAGTTAAAATAATCTAACGAAATTTTTTGGCGATTGTTGAATTTATCACTTAAAATGATAAAGTTTAAAACAGAGTTTTGGAAAAATAACCCTAAAAAGCATCAAATATCCCAAAAATTGGATTTTTTGAATTTTGTCCATAAATTCCATATTTGTTATAGGTCTGGAAGAAACCTTTAATAAAGTCTTAAGAATACATCTGAATTTCCAAAATTACATTATGTTTGTATATTCATGCATTGGGATTTTAGAACATATCAGCTAAAATCAAACTTCGGGGGTCTGCACTTAGCTCTATTGGGTAATTGGGATCGTTTTCTGTCTTAGAGTTATATCTTGGAGATAGTTTTTAGAGAAGCATATAACTACTATATATAGAGACACCTTTTCGCAAAAAAAATCAAGGTTTTTGAAATTTTTAATATTAAAATCGTTTATTTTTGGAATAGAAAAAGATATAGGCTTATAATTTTTTTATTCAACAGATAATTTTGTTCTCTAACTAACTAATATAATGAAAAATCTGAAAATCTGAAAACTATAAATGCCACATGCAAGCATATGCCTTAATGAGAGCTTTAAAAAGATGAAGAAATATTTGAAAGCGCCCATATAGCTCAACTGCTACACTTCTCTGCTACGTCTGTGTAAAATTTCATGTAAATCCAACCAGCCGATTAGAACTTACAAATTTATTTCCAAAAATTTTCGATTCTGGCCCACTGTGCAATGATAGAGAATCGAGGACGATTTTTTAAGTTAATTTTTAATTTGTTAAATTAATTTTTTGGGGTATTTTACTTGTAATTAACATTTAGTTTGAGTGGTCATTCTACATCAGAATCGCAAAAAATTTTTTCTTGGAACATTCTAATGAATGTACATATTTTGGTGCGTAAAACCCTATGTGTAATTTTCTGAAATATTTTATTGGACTATCATATCTTCCATTTTCAATTTTAATTTATTTTCAATAATATGGATTATTTTCAAAGTTGTCAAAAGGATTGTTATGTAATTTTGTACGGCTTTCATAAGAAATTTCGCTCTCCTTAACAGATATACGACTTTCCGTCAGCTCACCGACGATATATGTGCGTGTAAAAGTATTTTCAGTTTGCGATTGTAATTTTAGCCTAAAACCTCATTGTAAAATTTACACTTGCGGACACCATAAAATAGACCAGAAAGCGATTTCTCGCCAATATGTGGAACAAAAAATGAAAATATTTCTTTAGAAAATGGATGGTATGGACTAAATGTATTCGGAGTATTCTACTTCATAAAAGTCTATTATTTTAATGGATCATTTTAGTCCGGTTTGCTTGAAATTGCATAAAATAGGATTAAAACTTGCGTTTGGAAATATTCTAGAGAAATTTTCTGTATCAAATTTTTTCATCGAGTTGTCCAAATTTGACACAATTAGCGTGTTAATAAAAAATTAAATAATTTTGAAATGTGATGTGAAATTTTCTCATATGTTTTTTTAACTTTTTACTCTCGTACTGGCTATTTTTGCATGTTCCACAGCAACATTTCGCAAATGAGGGTCTGCTACATACAAGAGATTTGCAAGGAGAACCGTACAAAAAGACTAAATTGAACTTTTAAAAAGCCCAAAAAAGGCATTTAGCCTCTAGAAAATGAGGCAAAAAAAAAAACACTTTTTTTATTTAAAAACTTATTTTTTTCTCGTTTATATTAGTTTTTGAAATTTTCCAAATTAAATACAGAAAAATCGCCCAAATAATTCACAACAAAAATTAAGGTCATATTTCATAAGAAAAATTACACAAGGTTTTGCGGTGAGTTTTCGTAATCTTTAGACTTTATATATTATGGGTGAAGAACCATTATTTAACTTCTGTTATAGACATTTTATTTATTAGCAATTAGATTATAAAGATTATAAAGGTCTTAATAAAATAAATTTTTTCTTAAATAAGTGTAAAAGAAATCGCGTAAAAAATCGCAAATAAAAAATTATTATCTTCGTTGTTGACATACTAACATCTTAGCCTTTATTAGCTTATTAGCATTAATTTTTTTATAACATTTTTTATTTATTTTTTATAATTTTATTAAAATATACATTTTAATAAAATTATATATATAATAATATAATTATTTTTTTAGAAGTAACCCTATAAACATTTGGAAGATATCTTCCTGGAAGAATTTTACGCGATATCTTATTTTTATTATTTGGACGAAAATCATCAAAGTAATATTTTTCTAATATTGCATTTTTATCAGTTTAAAGAAAATTAGGCAATAAACAACAAAAAATTTATAGAATTTACAATTTATTATTATTTTTATCCTCAAAATCTCGCCGGGTTTTCAGTAAGGTGATTATCACCTCCGCAATAATTTGATGATATCTCCCATTGAGATCATCTGGAAGAAATTAATTAAATAATTTTATGTTTCTGTCTCAATTTTTTAAGTTGTCTAAAAATTATTCAAAAATTAAAAAAATATTGAAGAAATTTGATTTATTTTAGCAAAAAATTGGATATTTTATTTGAGCTTTTCAGTTTTCGTGCTTTATGATGTTAAGATTTATGTGCATGCATACTTTGCAAGATGTAAATGATTGCTTTATTATATTATTTTAAGATTTATTTAGTAATAATATTTAGTGATACACGTTAATATATAAATCATAGAATACATATACCATGTTAATATATGGTATAAATTTGAAAACATAAAAAACAGGACAACTTCATTTGAAAATTCAAATAAAAAACACAAATATTTTATGAAAATAAAAGAGGAAAAGCCGAAAGAGGAAAAATAACATCATCAGAAAAAACCTATGTACTTATGATCCACAATATTAGGTATAAGTCTACCGAAGATATTAACCTATTAAAACATGTTGGTCAGAAGGTTGTGTTCTGAAGGGCAATCAGAAGTAAAAGCTTTAAGGAAACTTAATAATAATCCCGAAATATTTAACATACAACATGTAAGTTAAATTTTAAATATTTCAAAGTCCATTCCTAATAAATTCCATTAAAATTTCAGTGTCTCCTTGTTGCCTTTAGTTTTGAATATTGTGCCTTTCATACTACGGAAATTTTCCCCTAAAAATACTAACTAATGGACCTGAAGCCGATGATATATGTAAATGAATTCAAAAAATATATAAAAATCTTGAAAAAGCAAAATAAATGCAACCAAAATATTAAGAAATCATCATAAATACAAAATTTGCATTGTATGTTTTGAAAAATTCTTGTATTTGTAACCCCAAATAAAGATAAATTAAAAATATAGGTACAAATTTTGCTTATATTGTATATGAAGGAATCATTTTACAATGGATCGGATTTAGTTAATATTAGAATTGTACCAATAAATATTTTAAATGATTATAGGCAAAGTTTCAAATTAAAAAAGTAATTATATCAATTAAAATTTTGATTGAAACTGTAGAAAAAATCAATTTTACATAATTAATATTAGTAATGTGTTGATTGAAGCAAAATCAATTAAAATTTTCATTAATGTAAGCAATTGCGTAAATAAAATACATTTTTATTTTCTAGTTAAAAAGCTAGTAGCTAAGCATTTTAGGAGATCGCAATAGACCATTTACTTAAAGTACAAAATTTAAGGTATCTTTTATTTTTAAAGATTTATATTTTTTAAAATGTTTTTATACTTCGTAAATTTACCCGAGATTAAAAAAATATATATGTTATATAAACTTCAATTGAAAAATTTATAGAGTGCTGAAAAGTAAAACAAATTGTATTTTTGAATTAATATGTTCATTTTTACTCAGAGTTTTTAAAGTAGAACTAAAAAATATTTTAGTGAA
Source organism: Protocalliphora azurea (assembly GCA_932274085.1). Classification (NCBI taxonomy): domain Eukaryota; kingdom Metazoa; phylum Arthropoda; class Insecta; order Diptera; family Calliphoridae; genus Protocalliphora; species Protocalliphora azurea. The sequence goes on from OW026520.1 coordinate 82,316,934, forward strand.
ATAAATTTGCAAACCTTTGTTTAAAAAAGTTCTTCATTCGATTTTCACTAAAAACGAGTGGTAATTTTCGAATAAAACTTTAAATTTAATTTTAAAACTGAATTTTTTCTAGGTAAGCACTGAAGTTAAGCTTTTGTACACAGAGAAAAAAAATTCATATATTTGAAAATTTTTTTCATAAATATTATTAATCGAATATGACTTTTTTCCCCAAACTTTCTTCATAAAAAATAATATTTCGTTCATAGATATTATTAAATTGTAAGAATATCTCCCATTTTTATAATTATTATCTAAAATATGCACTGATGTGATAGTAACAATCTACAGTATGTCAAGCAATTGTTTTTACAATGAACAAAAAATAATAATTTCAACTTTATTTTACAAAATTCGCAAATGTTTTATAACATTGAAAATGTTTTTGGTCTTTAAAAGATTTAATCAAAAAAAAAAAAAAAAAAAAAAAAATCATTATGATTGTTGCTATGAAACTACAAAAACAAAAACTACACAAACCCTTTAATCTACCTGTCAAGAAATTGTTTTTACATATGCGTTTTTTTGTTACTTTTTGAAACAATTCTTGGAACCTTTGAACACATTTATAGTCACCAAGGTTTCAGTGTGATGTTTATAATCATGTATTACAGGAATATGGGTTCGAGTCTATAATATATATTACCAGTGATTCATGAATTATATAACAAGTTTGTCAAGTTAAAGAATTGCAAAAGATAAACCCTTTTAGGGATTATTATATCCCCCAAATCGGAAAAAAATTCAAAGATGTTACACAAATGTATTCGTTATTAAGGCAAATACTTAAAATCGTATTAAATCACTCCAAAAATGACAAAACTTTAGAGCTTAAATCAAGTATGCATAAAATATTCGTCAGAGTTGTATTTAGAAAAATAAAGGAAACTTTGCAAATATCCACTAGGGCTCTTATTGAAGGACCCAATAAGAGTATGTTATTTTTATATTTCAAGATACAACAAGAAAAACACTGAAGGAATACAAATACATATTGAAAGCTACGAGGAAAGAAACACTCTTATAAGAGAGATATTCATAGATTTATATCTAAAAGTATTCTCCAAATACAGGCACATATAAAAGTATTTTGTATTTGTATTTTGTTCAAAGTAGTTGGAAATTCGGTATTTTTATAAAATAACATAGATATGCAAGAATATTTGAAGGCTTTAAAAGCTCGTTTAATAAACGAGCTTATGAAGGACAACAAGCCATAATTCAAGTTATGTTGAATTAATGACTCCAAGTACATAGGGGCAAAGGGTGATAATCTCGCTATTGTTTAATTGTAAAATGTGTTTCGTATCTAAGCAAGGAGTCCAAATTTGAATCCTACATTAAATTTGTGCCCATATATGAAAAAGAAAATGGCTAAGAGTTATTATTAACTAAAAAATGCAATATTGGTGGAATATCTTAATTTGCAATTGACTATGACATTAATTTATTAATTTATTTGATGAAAAAGGTTACCCTAGCAGTGAGAAATGCTAGTTGTTGCCATATTAAATTTTAAATCCCGCAGTTTTGTGATTTTCTTTAGCCGTTTTATAAATGTAAAAAGAATTTCTTGATACGAAATTTTTGTGTTTTTGTTCTGTTTTTAATAGTTAAAATATTTATGTGTTATTTTTATTTGTGTTATATATTGATAAATACATTAGTTAACATATTCGTATTAAAAAATATTACGTTAGCTGAAAATCATATACTTTCTTAAACCCAAATTCTGAAAAAATCATACTCTGCTTCAATATAGAAACAATTTATTGACATACTGAATATACGTATAAAGCAAGTTGAAACTAAAAACTAAAATTTTTTAGTGGTTTACTGGGATAAGTGAGAGCTTCCTGATATGAATTTTCTTCGTTTGAGAAACGATACCGATAAGGCGGATTCAAATATACTCTAGTATAATTTTGCTTACAGAGTAATTGCATTTTAAATTAAAAAAAATTGACGTTCGGTTATCGATTTGTATACGATTTGGTGAATGTGTAAAAAACGATATACAAGCATGTGAAATGAATTTTAATAATTTTTATTTTGAAAATTGAGGCAACGAAAGTGATCAATATATATTTAATGGTCATAACTTTTGTTGTATAAAATATATCAAAATAATTTTTTTGCAGTGGATTTGTCAAAGCTTGTGTTTTAGTATGTAATATAAAAATTAAAAAAAAAAAAATATATATATATATATATATATTTCTGAGTATATATTTTTTCTAAAAATTGTCTAAATTAAATTGTTTAAATTATAAAAAAAAACTCTATCTTTAATACTTTTATATTTTTTCGGTAAGAAGCCTTATCGATGTACTTACTATATATAAAATTTCAGAGAGGTCAAAATTTTTTAAATATAAAATGGAATTAATGTATATTCTAATTGAGTTTATATGAAATACTGCAATAATTTCGTTGACGTAGTTTGTCATATTGAATTTTTAAAAATGTTTATTTCATGAAAGCACAACTTTAAAGCATTTACGAATATAGAACTCGACCTTTTAAATACAAATAATACAAACAATATTAATAATAGGCACAGTAAGCTTAAAAAAAGTTGGACAAATTTGTATTTTCCACACATTTTAATTGTTAAAATAGTTTTGCAAAAATAAAAAAAATAAAAAATAATAATTTTATTCCAAAAATTACAAAATATAAAATTCAATAAAGGCACAAAAATCAGTGAAGTAGCGGAAAAACCAAAACAGAACAATATATAAAGGCAAAAAGGCCATTTTTGTATATATAGTATATATAATACAAATATGGAAAATGCGGATATCGTAGGAATTCTCATTTCAATCGCCATAAAAATTATTAAAGAAATTATGCTTCCGCAAACAGTTTATAGATTATATAACTCTAAGAGTTAGAACAAATTTTGTAGAGGAGAAATGGTGCTCCAAAAAGGAACTACTAATTACGTCCCTAACTCACCATTACTCCATTTATCCACTGGAAGTTTTTAAAGTTTCCTGTTACTCCTCCATAACATTCCCGAAACGAGATACAGAAAATTTGAAAAGTAATACACATTCTAAAATTGCTTAGACGATTTATGTTCGTCAAATTCATTATTGAAGCTTTATTTAAACATGGTCCAAAATGTTACTTTCTGAACTAAATTTTTTGATCTCTCAGAGAATCCAAAACTAAGGAAAGAATATTAGTAGAAGCGAATATCATGCAGTTAACAAAGAACCTGTCATTAATTTCAACAACGTTCATCGCAGTCACTGAAAACTTTTCAGAAAGCCATAAATATTCTTAATTTGATAAATTATTGAAAACTTATTAAATCTGAAATACCAAATATCTTATATAATACATTTTTTGTGCTCATTCTTTTTATCAAAAAAAAAAAAAAAAATGCCAATAATGACCGGTTAGGATGGAGCGCGATTCCTTCAATATATCATTGTTATTGAGAGACGCTATCAAGCCAAATTAAACTCGGCTATGTTACGACTATGTTATGACTATTTCCGGCAGAAACATTAAAAATAATGGTATCTAAGACTAATATAGTTAAAATCTATGTGCAAAAATTGTTGAAAAAGGTAAAAGTTAAATGTCATTATCCTGTGACGTGATGGAAAATTGCTATTTATGGCATATTTTTGTTTATTTTAAATTTTTATTTTGTTTTGTTTGTTTTAAAAATTTATTAAACGTCTATAAAGGTAACATTCGTTTTACGCAGAGCTGTAAATGAATCGTTCTTTTTTGAATTAAAATTCATTACGAATTAGCTGAATTTTGAATTAATTCCTTTCACAACAAAAAAGAATTGAATGAAATTTGAATCAATTCAAACGAATTAGGCAGAAATGAATTTCAATTCGTTTCCAATTCAAATGAATTTGTAGTATAAGTTGCAATTCATCTTCAATTCAAATGAATCTACAAAATGAATTGCAACTCATTTTCATTTCAAATGAATCTGTAAAATGAATTGCTATTCGTTTCCAATTCAAATGAATTTGTTAAAATGAATTGCAATTCATTTCCAATTCGTTTGAATTAAATTGATTTTGAATTCATTCAAATGAATTAGAACAATGAGTTGCAATTCAAATGAATGAAATCAAAAATGAGTTGCAATCAATCAAATTCAAAAGCAGATTTAGGGGAAATGAAAAATGGAAATTTGATAAAAATAAAAATTTAAGTTTCTTTTAGCAAATATACAAAATTATCCCATTTTGATAGGATTTTCGCCGATACCTAATAATTCAATTTCTATTCTGCCGCTACCTGACAATTCCAGTATATCATGGGAATTTCAAATCTAAGAATTTTTTGTCTTTGAACTATACCAGGTGATATACAAAACGAGAGTAATACTTGCTGTCTTTTTCATAAAAACTTAGTTAAATAACAAAACGACAGTGATGCTTACTGTAGGATTACTTACAAAATCAATTCAAATTTCAATCAATTCAATTCAAATAAGTTGAGAAATGAATAGCTAATTCTTTTTTCTAATTCATTTGAATTAATTCAAAATAAATTCAATTCAAATGAATTGGAAATGAATCGCAATTCATTTTGACACACTCATTTTGATTGGAAACGAATTGCAATTCATTCAATAAATTCATTTGAATTGGAAATGAATTACAATTCATTTGAATTGAATCAAATTTCATTCAATTCATTTTTTTTTTGTGAAAAGAATTAATTCATGAATGACTTGCGAATTAATTCAAAAATTAATGATTCATTTAGAGCTCTGGTTTTACGTAAAAAAATGTATTTTGTACAATGCAATGAAAAGTTTTAAAACGACTTAAATATCAAATTCAAACGTTTAATATTTTCTATCCGTTATAAATATTGAAACTATTATAATATTTGTAATTTTTTAATTTTCACTATATAGTAAAAAAATAAACTACAGGTCAACAATGGGACATGATTCTAGATCATATCAATCGAACTTAGCGACAGGGTTTCCGGTATTAGGGAACAATAAAAAAGAAATAGTTGATTTCTTAGAAGAAATGACTAAAAAATTTAATGCTATCGGACACCCATAGCGGCACTCCAAAAATTGGAAAATGGTGGTATTTACAAAAGTCTTATATTTCCGATATAAATGCATCCTACAAACTTCATTACGGATGGGCCACGGATTAACGACATCGGATCGCACTAATATTTTCCACATTATGCACCCCTATTTATTAATTAAAAAAATAAATAAATAAAAGTTTATTTTAGACAAAATACTAATCTAATAATTCGATATGTATAATAAGTAATAAATATATAACATTTATGAACGATTTTGTGCAATACGTCGTCGGATTTCAATAGCGGCTTTATTGTCAAATTCATCTGCTTTATCTTCTTCCAAAATAATGCTATCATTGTGTTAAAATTTTTCAAGAGGAAATGGCCAACTATTTTTATGAAATGTATACGAATTGTGAAGCGTACAACAAACATTAACGATTTGAGTAGTTTTTTGGTATAAAACAAGCCTGAAATTAATTACTATTCAATATTGGCGAATTCTGGTAATAAAAATTACTTTTTATTTTTGGTTTTGAAAACTACGTTGTAATAAACCTCTTCTTGAACATTCATTGAGTTGAGTTTACTAAAAATATATGTTACATATATTAATATATTTAAATTTAATCTATGATTTTTTTTAATATTGAATTTGCAAACAGTATTAATGATAATTTTTATACCCTTCACTACAGGCGTAAAGATATGTCTAAAAACTGGGTATAAGCTTGGGACTTCGTTTTGACAAAGAAAATTCAAAAACTTTTTTCTGAATTTTTGTGAATTTGAAGAAATTAACTAAAAAGGTCCATTAATAACCGAAATATCGGTCAAATTGCTTTTTTGATTTGTTTGCTCCTATTTAAGATACGGATTTCGTCTTTATATAGGTCGATTATAAATATTTTTTTAAAATTTTATTTTTCAGAATCAACCAAATTGGATCATAAACATCCGAGTTATGAGACAAAAACTGAAAAAATTGGTTAAAAATATACACACATACAAACATTTATGCTCAAGCATTAAAATGATTATTAGTGTTGCGTTTTCTATAAGCAAGCAGTTTAGTTGACAATAGCATTATTAGTGCTGAAACACAAGCTAGCGGATATTTTTTTATAATATGAAGATTTGTCAACTAAAATAGAACAGCGAAACCGCACAAAATTAAAATTTATTTTATTTTCACGTTTTCTCAAAAGCCCTCATTTTTTTACTCTCAGTCTCTTTCGGTATTCCCGTTGTTGCAAAATAAATCACATATGTTTAAATTTACATTAAATTTATATAAGATGGAAAGCTTTGTTTTTAATTTTTTATGTATGGAGTTTAAAAGAGGGAGAAAATAATTTTTTATACATATAGTTTTATTCTTGTCATGAGTTTTATTATTGAATAAACTAAAACAAAATGAATGAATGTTAAAAGCCGTTTTGTCTCCGCCTTCATTTAATTTGGACTTCTATCTGAGAAGTGAAAACAACAACCGCCGCCGCTTTCTTGTGTTTGGGCTCTGAAAATGACTATCAGTGTTGTTGTTTTTTGCGTATGCAGTCAGTTAGTTCGTATCAGTGTTTCCAGTTTAGCATTTTTAAGGCTAAGTCTAGCCTTTTTATTTTGCTAAAAGGTTTCTAGCTTTTCTTCTATCCTTTTCTTATTCTTAAAGTTGCCTTAAAAAGGCAAAAATGTTAGAATTTCGACGACGAAGTAAAAGTTTCTTATTTTTATTACTAATTTGCCTCTTGCTATTTATGAATATAATTTAAATAAATTCTCATAAAAGTGAAAATTCTCCTTAAAGTTTTAAAATGCTTAATCAAAAGGAATTACAACTCTAAAATAAGGACAAATTACTCCCAAAAATTTAGTAACCGAAATTTTTATTTGAATTTTTTGAAAGATTTTTCATTGAGTATTTAGTGTATTTATAAATTTATTACAATATCTAAGAAAAAATATGAACGTAAAAAAATAAGTTTTTTTTTAATGTTTAATTTAGCCTCTTTTTTCTCATTTTCTGGCAACACTGGTTCGTATTTATGTATGCTTATAAGTTTTTGTTGTTTTCTTAAGCCAGCGATGCTTGTGGAACTGTGGTATGTATTATATTTTTAAGTATAAACGCGAAAATAATAAAGCATACTATTGGTTTTTATTTTTTGATAAATGTACAAAAAACGTTACTTCGTATTATTTACTAAAAATATTTTTTAAAAAATACCGGGAAAAAATTCCTTATATATTGAGAAAACTACAGATTTATATTTAAATAAATGGGACATTTTTATATTACAATGAGTATAACATAATTTTTTTTTTATCAATAATCCAAGCATTGGCCTTTCCTCTGTTTAATTCATTTCTGCCAAACTTATTTTCCAAAAAAAGGAATTATGGTTTACAAGCGGATGTCTTCTTCTAAAAAAAATAACAATAACAATAGCAAAGTATTTTTATAATACGTTTATAACACTCACCAACATCACGTTTAAACCATAGTAAACTTTACGGTTATAATATAAATGATTTTCCTCCTCTTTTGGTGACTTTATTCTCACATGAGTGCCATATACAAATCCAATGACACCAGGAAATCCGAATTTCTAATAGAAATGTGATTTTCTTCATCATATCCATTTTTGGAAAAAAGCTTTTCAAATATATTTAAACATATTCTTTTATTGTGCACATTTGAGATTGAGACACACATGTAAGCAAGTTATTACCTACAGAATTGTGTTAACTTTAAGACTCTAAAAATTTTAAAAATGCACAATCTTTAACTTGGGATTAATTGGTGTTCCCCTGTATGTTATCGAAAAGTGAGAAAAAGTGAGAAATTGTTATCTTTTTAACTGGAAAATAAAAAACGAATCTAATAATAAAAATTGGATCTGAAAATCACAAAAAGAGCAATTTGAATACTTACTGGATTCTGGGCAGATACATCTCTTAAATAGCGAACTTCTTTTTTTTATATAAATATATAAAGTAATTAAAAACTTTGATGTTGAAAACATTTTTAAAATTATTTTTATTTATTTTTGTTTTTTATTAAATTTTTTTAATTATTGTTTGTTTATAACCATAGAAAACAACTAGAAATCCAACTCTTTTAACTCGCTCACCAAAAAAATATATATATACTCTCTTAACACGTATAAATTAGTTCCGAAGAAAATTCTACTAACACATACAAGGAGTTCGTTGGAGTTCGTGCAAGTTGGACTTCTAGTTGTTTTCTATATTTTAAACAATATTTAATGAAAATATCATCAGTTTCGTTTACTTATTACGGCATGAAATTTACATCTAACGAAAACAACATGTCGTTTTATAAAATACGAATTATTTCGTTTCAATAACAAACGAAAACGAAAATTCGTTGCGACTTACTAAATTTGGCCATGATTCTAAATATTAAATTAAATAAATTCTTATTATTAAAAATTATTTATTTTTTTCCTTATTTCCTCAAGTAGTTTATATGAGCAATTATTTTTCTAATACCATATCACTAACATAGATAGTATTTTTAAAATACCGAAACTAAAATATCGGTATATACCGGTACATAGGGTATTTTAATACCGGTATTATTGAAAAACAATAATTTCGGTATCGGTTACGGTAACCAATTTTAAATGGTATATAATTGGTATCGGTTTACAAACCAAAACATCTCGTTTTTATAGAACTTCTTAATTGCTATCAGCACATGTCAAAAATATTACTGCATCTTTAATATTTATCAAAGTACACTGAAAATAATTTATTTATATATATACGATTTACTGAATAGTAAAAAATTGTTATTGTTTAAAAATCTCAAAAAATTATGGACAATAAAATATATTTTTCTGAAAAAAAAAAAAAAAAAACTGAAAGAGTGTATGCACTGACACAGAATACAACTATAAGTTTATATTAGAGGCAGTCGAATTAAATTACTTATTTTTTTCAAAACACAAAAACAAAATATATGTGGATATGTGTATTTTGTTTTTGCATGCATTAGTTTTTTTTCAATTGAATCAGATTTTTTTCTCTCACATGAATATCTGCTTACTAATTTATGGGCACCGGTTTGAAAGATATTATCGTTTAAACCTTACTACTCAAGTTAATATTGCTTTCAAAAAGCGTGTCTTTAGTTTTTTTTCGTTTTTTTTTTTTTGTTTTTAAAGTGAATTTTCGCAGAATTAAAAAATTTTTCTTTCTTGATGATAAAATTTGTACAAAAAAGCAAAGTCAGAACTTCAGGCTTTGAAATTATTGTTTGGTCCATTCATTTGACATCAATATTAGCCTAACTTACCCTTCGCGATAGTTGTCAGCGATCGAAATGTGTTTGGAGGCTAATGTTGCTGTAGAAAGTATAAACGATGTTTAGTTTTTCTCGTATTTCTAATTTTAGGTATAATGTCAATTCCATACAGATATTTTTCGAACATTTAAAAAAAGATATGACTTTTATTAAAAAATGCAGAACAAAATTTCGGAAATTAGGTGATTTTAAAAATTGCAAAAATTTTTTGCATTTCAAATTTTTTAAACGTTCACCCGTTTCAATAAAGGCTGTAGTTGTTAGTCGCGAAAAACATATATTTTACTAACATTTTCGCTAATTGTATGGAAATGTGTGATGAAACTGTACAAAATCACTTCGTCTTAATTTCTGTTCTCACATATTAATATATATATATTATTGTCAAGTCCACCACATTTTACGTCTACTTTTAAATGAAGCAATTTTTCAAATTTGCATGTTCTTAGCGAAATTACACAAAGAGTATTAAAGAGTGTGTTGGATCTTGATCCATAAAATATTAATAAATTACATAAACGAAAGATTTAAAGAAAGTTATATACAAATTTGCAATGTTAAGCCAAGAATTTACAATTTTAAAATTTTTTTATATACAAATCAACTGTATCTTTTTGCAACAGATTTTATCTAGATAGTATTAATTATATATTATTAGATACTTTATGCGCTATAAAATATTTTTTAACTTCTACACTGAACCAAATCACATCGGTAATATTGGCGGACATTTTTTTAAAACCTTCAAACGCCTGAACAGATTTCCTTAAAATGTTCACAGTATCATCCCTAAATTCAAATAAGATATTTTATTTTTCGATCGGAGCAGTTGAGTAATACCCCCATGCAAAGAAAATACTCATTATGTCGCATTTAAGGAACTATTACTTTGAGAGCCCTGCACTGGTGAAATGAAAATGGATAGTTCCAGAGGTAGAGGTGGCCCTCATACTAAGCAAATATTAATTTTCGCATATTTAAAGGAGTATTACAGTGAAAGTCTTAAAAAGTTGTAGAAATAATTTTCATATCATATCGAATAGGTCTAAGGGGAGTAGTAGCCCCCCATATAAAGTGAATATTAGTTACCAGAATAGAAGCGGTAGCGAAGCGTAGTCGGAAAAACTAGTTTAAACATAAAAATGAAAGCAAGTACATATTGTGTGTATATTTTTATAACCACTTTTTATTTATGGTGAATATTTATTCAAACAAATGCACACACAAAATATTTGAAATTATGTTTACTTTTACCTGTTTTAAGCTTTTTTTCCCTATTTTATAACATACAAGCCCCCAAAAAAACTACATATTAATCCTTTCATTTTACATTAAAATTGGAAAACGTATTTTTATTAAGAAAAAAAAAAAAAAAATTTTGATAAAACGAAAGCAATTTATGTATGTAAAGAAAAATAAGGTAAATAATAAACCAATCGATCATCTTTATTATCAAAAGTTTAGTAGTAAACATTTGTGTTTAAATTGTTAAAAAGAAGTTTATGTAAAAATATATTTCTTCTTTGTGATAAAATTTAGAAAAAGAAGAATTTTTATTTTTGTCTTACTAATTTTTACTTGAATTTTACATGTTTTTGAACAAATCGAGTACAATCCATAATTAAAATTTTATATTCAACTTTAGAATAACAAGAAAACATTTAATATGTATGTAATATTTATACATAATGCAATAACATTTTATATCAAGTAAAACGACATATATCAATCATTTAAATAATAATTATATAAGATAATCTTTTGACGTGATTTTGTTACCAGTTTCAGCAAATTCATTAAGAAATAAACATCATCAATCATTTGATGATTTAATTGCACCTATGGTTAGTTGTCGACCATTCCTTATAAGATTTGATGGTGTAGTTTATATTATATATTTCTGTAAAACATACATATGTATATGTAATATAATCGTGGTATTACTTACCATTTATGTGACATTTATTATGCACTTGCTTTCCGAAATTAGGTTTTATATGGGGGCTGTGGTCAATTATGGACCGACTGTGATAAAACCTTGCACTAGGTTATCTAATCATGCAAAACCTATTGACCTCAAATATTGTTGGTACAGGGGCTTATATGAGAGCTATGGTCAGTTTTTTACCGATCTTCGTGAAACTTGGCACACTGATTTATACTTACATATAGTTCACTTGGTCCGAATTTTAATTAAATCTTGAAGAATATAAAGCATTTATGAACGTCCATTAGTACTATTGTTCTATAAAAATATACGGATATAAGCCCATATTCCATGATAATCTATTTTTCATCTGAAAATTTGGCATATTCTGATCCGATTCTTTTAGCTATACTTTGTTTACAGACAGATGCTTAATAAGTCTTAGCAAATTTTGAAAAAAAGTAGAAAACGATTGTTTTATGATTTTATAAAATTTTTATTGTATACCGGAAGGAAATTTGTATAGAAGCTAGGTGAAATAATGGACCGATCTTAACCAATTTCAATAGAGTTCGTCCTTCTTCCAATAGAAGGTCATTTTTAAAATTGCAACCTATAGTTTGATTTCAAGGTTTACATGGACAATTAATGTGGTTCTCCGATCATATTTCCATGCGTTACGAACATTAGCACATAATATCCGAAGTACCTGTAGTTGTGAAGGATATAATAAAAATCAAACTGGATTAGCGGATTTTTAGGTAGACGCTAATTTTATCCTCTTGAAATTTTTTTATAGAAAATCGTGAATTACTGGTTCATTAACTTTGCTTTAGCTATTGTTTAATACATGGAACACTAAAGTAACACTAATCGGGATCATTTAAAAATAAATAAATAAATTACCGTCTAGCAGCATGACCTATCATCGTAGAAAGCTGAAATTTCACCAAGAATAAACTTAAAAATTCACAAAAAGAAAACCACAAACATATATTAATAAAAATTGCTCTACAAAAGCTAATAAGCCTATTCATTAACGGAAAAAATGTAAAAATTTTGTGACGTGACGAAAAAACAACGAAATTAAACTGTTTTTTGGCTTTCCTGAAAAGTTATTGAAAATTATATAGGTAATTCAGTCAACGCTGGGACGATATGTATTTAAGTAATGATATTGCCTCATTTTTAAGATATAAATGTTGAAAAAATTTAGCTTTTCGTAATAGATTTTGAAAAAAGACTTTACAAAAGTACATATTTACTAAGGTCTAAGTAAAATAGGTATCTGAATGGAAATTAACCCTTGTACGTATTTGGAACCAATATAACCCAACCATATGATATCCTACACCATTATGTATGTACAATTAATATATATATATATATATATATATATATATATATATATATATATATATATATATAGATACTATGATATTTATGCACTTTAAATTGATTTTCGGAAGAGGGGATTATATGAGAGCTATGGTCAAAATTTATTTGTAATGAATTTCATTTAAATATTGCTTTATTTAAGGCCAATAACAGCTTTAAACATTTTTAAGAAAGTTATATGAAATAATGGTTCGGTCATAACCAATTTCAACATGTTTTCGAAAATTAATTAATTTGCCTTAAATTTTCAATTTATTAATCTGAGCAAGTATAATTTTTTTTTAAATTCTCACCAAAAAATTCTTTATAACTTTTACAAGATAATAAACAAATTATCACTTTCAATTATCAAAGTTAATTTTTTTTAATCTGTCTTTTTCGTAATATGAAATAGTAAGGTAACATTAAAGATAAGAAACACATTAATAATATTTATTATTGAAAACTCTTTAAACCACTTAAAAGCATAAAATAAACATTTTTATATGGATGTGTGTTATTGTGCATGTGTGTGGTATGTATGTGGTATATTAATCCATATATCAGATTTAATTTGCCGTATTAATGTAAAAATTGTAGTAATTTCATCATCATCACTAGTGCCATCAGCCAAGAGCATTATATTGAAATGCACAAAATGTACATATATTTCAAATGATACGAAATTAATAAAAAAATAAAATAAAATTAAATGAATTATACATTGTATGCGAATATTTATTTTTTTCTCTTTTTTTCCAATTTATACAGATGTTATATACTTAAAAATGATGGAATTATTATGAAGAGAAAATCATTTTATTTTTCACCATCATCAGCAACATCACCAACAGCAACAAAAGTAACAGCAGTTACATAAACAATATTAACAAAACTCCAATTATAGCAAGTAGAAGTGATTTAACACGAAAAAATGAGAAAAATTTCAATTGAATTAAATATATAGAAATGATCGCATTACAATAGTTTTATATCAAAAGTAAAAAATAAAAATTTCATTTAATTACGACAAATTAAAATGTTTAAAATGTATAGTGAGTGAAAAAAAAAATATATATATATAGAATAAATACCATAAAAAAGAATATATGTAAAATCAGCAAACAAATTAAATTGACAAATTTATTATGCACATTATGAGTAAATAAAAATATGTAACAACAATAAAAAATAAACAGAAACAAATGTTAATAAAATGAGAAATAAAATACAATAACAATTCTTACTACGACACTCACTAATTCTCATATTAACATGAACATAATGAAAAACTTCGTATAAAGAAATAAAGTTATAAAAAACATGTTCAAATATGTTTACGAATATGTGTGAGAAAATTTAATCCAAATGCAAATATTTTTATTCATGTAAGTGTGTGTGTATTAATAATTTAAATGCAACATTTATAACCACACACACACACACTCATTCACTCACTTATTTCCTCTCACAGCTTCACCGGAAACAAAACAATTCTAGGTATAACAGTAAAAATATAAGAATAATGCAATAAAATACTTTAAAAATATACAATAATATGTATGTGTGCGAATATATTTAAATCATTATCAAAATAATATTAATTTATTTTTATTAGACCACCCACGAAATGTAAGGGATTTACAAAAGTTTTGGTTTTTATTCCTCCACCGGCAGTTTCTGATAAATGGGGCTAAAACAATGATATATGTGCAGAAATTGGGGCGATCTGTCGTAAATCCGCTAGTCGACTTTAACTTTTGTCCTAAAAAGATCTTAAAAGTAACTAAAATATTTATTGTGCTATAAATCTTTAATTTAAAACTATGCAAAAAATATATATAAGAATATTATTATTCAGAATAAATAGCAGACATTTTTGACATATAATTTTTTGGCCTACTGTAACTTGTTGGGATGTTATAAACAATCAAAGTAAAATTGTATACATGGACTTCTTTCAAAAAGTCCCTCATTTTAATATGGACCTAGCCTGTTAGCAACGGGTTTTATTATTTTGTAGAGTAAGATTTGTAGTAGTTTTTATAAATCAATTTTGCTACAATTCGGCTTACAGGTATCGATTTTTTACTTATTACACAAATACTGGTATAAAATTGCATGACTTTTTGGATCATTATATCAAGTATTTTCAAATTATTGTTGGACCAAGCCGTAGACCAAAATTGAAGTTTTGCCGATAAACTGAAAATTATAAAAGTTAATATGCTAATATGTTTACAGTTAAAAACCATTTCACTTCTTTTATTTCAAATAATCGGATTGATATATTGAAAGAAACAACATGTTTCAAAATAGCTTGAAAATATTTAAATAAAAATATATTTTCAAAACAACCAGTAATTTCATTTATATGAGTAAAATTCATAGGAAAACGAATATTTGTTTTGTTTCTATTTCATCCTAAATTTTTTTTTTCTCTGTTATTTTAGTATTCTTTCAAAAAGGAAAATGTTTGCAATTTATTTAATAATTTACCTCTAATGCGAGTTTATTATAAAGGTTAAATAAAAGTAAAATATCTTATTTCCGTAATGGCTTGCTTTGAACATTTAAAATGAAATTTTTTTCATCCCAAATTCAGTATCTCTATTAAGAAAGCTACTGAATTTATCTATTCTAATAACAATATATTAAATAAATTACTTCTGTTCCACATCTGGTACGACTTCATCTCATATTACACTTGCTGTTTCAGTTTTAATTTTTTTTTAATTATTAATATTGCACATATTTATTCGTTTGTAAGCTATTGTAAAACAAGTTGTCAGTTTTCAATATATCTCACCGATTTTTAAAGTAAAACAGTTGTTTATATGTAAAAATATTAATATGTCAACTTTTATAATTTTTGGTCAATCGGCAACAACAAATTTCTAACAAATGTTTAATTAAACAATAATTTAAAAATATTCGCCGTACTCTGCATTTTATGTCAGTATTTTTTTACAGGTAGAAAATCTATAATTTAATGTCAGATTTTGCTCCATTAGCGCTAAAATAGTACACCCAAAAAATAGATTTGAATAATCCGTACTTAAATCAATCCAGAGCGGTTTCAAAGATATGGTAAGTATGGATTTTCTTAAACAAGGCGCGAAATATATGAATCAATGACGGCGAAAAAATTCTTAATTTTAGCTCTATCTAAGGATAGTCTGGATTGAATTAATCCAAAATTTTTCTTGTTTTTAGAAATTTTGGCTCGATTTAAGTCTAAGTCCGTACTTAAACTGAGCATAAACAGAACTGACTTCACAATAATCGAATTACAATCAATTCTAAAATGCACATCATTTAAGAAATATAGATCTTTAATCAATCCCAATTGCGGTTGTTTAAAGAACTTAAAATTTATTTTAGGCTCGAATATATACTTGACTTGGGCGCTTGTTTCCAGAGTTTTAATACTTATTTTATATATAAACCTAAATTTAAATATTTTTTATACAATTTATTGTTTTATACATTATTAAAACCTCACCAAATCGGCAGCTTTAACAGTTTTATATGGAGAATAACCTTCCACTTGGGTTTCCCTTGTTGCCTCTCGAAATGAAATAGTAACCCTGAAAAAAAGTGATAAATAAGGAGTTATAAATAAAGGGTGGTCCGAAGTAATTTTTTCATCTTCAAAGTGCAATAACTCAGAAACTAATAAATACATTTTTATAATTTTCAATCTAACTGATATGAGTCCAAATAATATGTGTGTAAAATATTATATTGGTCGAAATCGTATTTATTAAGTTTGACTATTAAATGAAAAAAGTAGTTCGTTCTATTTAATTGTATATTTGATTGATTGACAATGCAAGTTTGTGGAGCTTATGTAGAATTTCTTATATTTTTTCACCGACATTGTTAAGATTTTAAGAGTTGCGAAATATTTTTACAAAAAATTAACTAAAACATGATCACAAGATCACTGTAATAGAAATACGAGTAAATTATTTTAAATATCGGTATATACTTGTATACTAACAAATGATTATCTGAATTCGTTCTAAATATTGAACATAATTGATCAATAAATTATAAAGTACTGCAAAAGTAGTAGCTTAAGTTTTTGTGTTATTTAGAGCAACTCAAGTCTCAAGAGATATTTGGACAACATTTTGTAAAATTACTTAAAATGCTAATATCCTTTAGGATTATTATTTTCTGGTATATTAGAAATTATAAATGACGTAATTTAGAGTTATCACTCCCAAAATGTACCAATTAATATAGCTAGAACTAATTGAAATTGTATGATGTTATAGACTGCGAAGTACTTAATTTATTTAGCTATTAGTATATTCCTGAATTTCAATTATTGTAGTTTTCATACTAAAGATGTATGTTTTCACTATAACTAAACATTTTAAAGAAATTTTATGCTCCTAATAAATCAGGGTTTAGTAGATCCCCGATATTTAAAAGTATTGTACAAACATTTTGAATTTAAGTGTAAATCTCTGTGTAGCACATACATTAGTATTTGTCAAAATTAAAAAGTGAGATAATTAGACAAAATCGTAAATTATTCCAAAATGGATAAAAACTCAACGTTAATTTTTATTTGGATTAAAAGTATAGATAATCACCTTTAGTTGGATATCATTGGTTTTATCATAGTGCAAAAACAAAAAGATATAAAGAATGCATATTGAATTTAATCTTCTATTCAGCTTATTGAAAACATGTTTTCCCTTAAAATCGTCCTTCAACCAATTTTCCGCTTTGGAGTCGACCGAAATGGTATCCTCATCGATGCTAAACTATATTTTTAAATTCAGAAATTTAAACAAATGCAGTTTATTATAGTCGGACAGATTTACTTCTAGCCTTTTCACAAAATTTACTAATTTTATACATGTATGTATGTATGTATGTATGCATGTATGAATGTACGAGTATGTATGTACATATATTTACAAATACGTAACAAAACAAAAAATCTCAAAGAGAACAGAATTAAATTTGCTTTACCCTTCCCCTTCTGTTAACACCATATTAATATAAAAAAAGACAAAGTATTTGTAAGTATGCATGTATACATGTATAAGTAGAAATCGTTTTTAAATCAAGACATAATTGTTCTTAAGTCAAGTGATTGCTTTAAAATCACAAAAAAATCATTTGTTTTTAAGGAAGAATATACTAATTTACATGGATGTTCAATGTACATTATAGATACATACCTATTACATAAATTATTTTTGAAAATAAGTTTACATATGAAATACAGCTTGTTACAATTTTTTGTTAATTTATTTAATTACAATTATGTCAATAAATAAATAAATAAATTGTATTTAGAACGTAGTTATTTTTTTACAATTTGAATTTGCATTTACCTTTTAAATAATCAAAATTAGCTTATAAATTGAACTCTTTAAGGAGTTGGAACAGATGTAAGTCATTATTTGGATGTAAAGCTTCAATAGAAGTTAATTTCACGTGTTGAAAAACTAAAAACAAATGCCAAAGTATTTAAATGAATGAAAATTGCATGACGAAACCGATGGACAAGTAAAGAATGAGAGAGCAGAGATAGAAAATTTCATTCGGCTCATATTCTCTCACAAATAAATATAATATTTTTCTTCTTAGTTCAAGTAAAATCACACTTAATTTCTATTTCAAGAATCAATTACTTATATCAATTAAAATTTATACTTAGTACTAGAATGTTCATACTTAAATTAAGTATTTCATTTTTTTAATTTTTAAATCAATACCGTTTTGTACTTGTTTTAAGATTACTTCAGTACGAATCGTACTTAAATTTTTAAGCACGATTTTTACGCAAAATAAACTTGATTTTAGAATGTAGTTTTTCTATCTGTGTAAGAATATATGGCAAAATATATTTATTTTTAAAAGCTACAAATTTTACTCTAAAAAATAATAAAAATCGTTGCTAAATGACTAAGTCCATATTAAAACGAGGGTCTTTTTAAAAAAAAGTCCGTGCATACAATTTTAATTTGATTGCTTATAATATCACAACATGTCATGGTAAGCTAAAAAATTATTTTTTCTTAATAAAAAGGCATATATAAATAGTTTTGTTTACAAAATTTTAACTTAAAGAGTTATAGCGCAATAAAAATTTTAGTTATTTTTAAGACCATTTTTTAGGACAAAAGTCAAAGTCGACTGACCCGTTTACCAATTAGATCGATCTAATTTTTGCACACATACTATTTTTTAGCCCTACCTACCATAAACTGCCGGTGGAGCAAGCAAAATCAAAAATATATTCATGGGTAGTCTAATGATAATGATTGAAGATTTTAATCACTTAAAACAGATGTAGTTTATAACAAAAAAGTTTAAAAAAAACAAAACTGATGTATTAAAAATGAAATTAATTATTTTTTATGAATAAAACAAAGTGTACAAGTGCTTTTTTGTGTCATAACTTAAATAAAATAAAAAAAAAATAATTTACAAACTCAGAGAAAAAAAAAAAATTGTGTATAAATCATTTAATTAATATTATCAGTATTATTTTGCCTTATCATCATTTGTAAATATATTTGTCTTGTGCTTAATTTTATTTGTCAACAAAAAGAAAGGGGCAAACAACATGGCGACCGCTAAGCTGTTTATTATTGGTGAGTTTATTGTACTTTATTTATTATTATTTTTTTTTTTGCAAACCGAAAAGCAAAATTTCTAATACTTGGTACTCATTTGGAAAATAAATTGAATTCGCAAATAGGTTGTAATATTTATTTGTGATGTCTTTTAAGCTACTTTACTTTGCCCTTCTGTTAAATATCGCAGCAAAAATTTCTGCATGCCTGGAAGCCATTGATAAGTATCTCTCCCTAGCAACCAGCTTCAAGAAGGCATGATTTTTAATTGTGATGTACCTTTTGGTAGGTTTCTTTACTGCGTTAAGTATTAGTTTCATTCATGTCACTTTTAAAGCATCGTAGACGTGCTGACTGACTGACTGACTGACGTCTCTTTTAGGTGCATCTTTTAGAGATCCTAGAAGCTCTGAAATCATGAAGTTATGAATTTAAATAATACTTCAGTAATAAATATTTTTTGTTTTAATTTATATGAATTATTTTATAAGTAAATTTTTACAATTAAATTAGAAATTTGATAAATCAGTTGAAAGATAATTGTGTTAAATTTTGTTTTATTGTTTTCCGTCATCGTACAAGACAAATCAAAGTATCAAATTTCTTTTAAACGAGTCAAATTGAAAAAATAAAAAAATAAAAACTAATATGTGCTGCAAAACATGTCATGTCATGTCTTGTATTAAAAAATTAAAACGAAAAACTAATTTTAGTTAAGGCTGGAATGATTTAGTAAATAATTTTTTTTTTTTTTTGGTTTTATTAATAGTTATTAAAAAATAAAAATAATAATTTTAATTATATTTTATTGGAACTCCCTTTTAACGACTATTAAAGCAGTTGCTATAATAAGGAAGAAGAGTAGTGGGGCATCTTCTATGTCACTGTCCAGCTCTATCAGATATCAGACTTATCCACTCATTTATACATGCGTCGGATTAGTACGATTCAAACTTTGTTATAGTCATGTGAATCAACTCAATATGATCCCTCAGCTGGGATACTAAAAAATATTAGATGTTAGAGAAGAGAAAACAATTTAGGTTTTCCGTTTTAATAGCACATTTAAAATTTTATTTCTTTTATATTTTAGGACATAAAAGTCGCTTTTAGGGATCTTTTTTCATTAAAATTTCTTCATTAAGAAAGGTAATGTAAGTGACTAAAACTGTTGAGCACAATTTTAGCAATATAGAACTCCCTCTATACTCAAATTAGGTATTTAAAAAGTTCCACATTGAATTCATATTTAGTTATTTTTCGGTTGGTACGGTAGCGTTATAGATATTAAGTTTGTATACTTTTAACAGAACAAGTTAATTCATATTTTTTAATTTTTCAGGAGAGGTCAAATACTATATAAAAATCAACAACCTATGAAAATGTTAATTTTTTATCAACTATATCTCCAAAACCACTAGTCGTAGGAAAATTCCGATTATTGTAGACGATGCGCCTTTTACATATTAATTTAAGGATTAAATAATTTTAAAACTGTCTTATCGCGACTTAAAATGTTTTGTCAAAAGTCCACAAATATATTTTATAACTAATAATCTGGATAGCCAAAAATGTGCAATATCATATTTTTCTGTACTTCAAATGCACCTATTTAATAGTTATGTTTCCTTTTTAGACAATTTTAAAAAATTTTGTAACGATTTTTTCCAGCATATATTTTGTCATATTTTCATTTATTTATATTTAAGAGCATAATTTTGCATACTTTACACATAAAAAATATCCGTATCTTAACTGTTATATTCAGTTTTGATAAACGTATTTTTAAATCAAGTCTGAAATTATTTTCATCTTATAAATTGTTAGTAATTTTGTAATTTCCTAATATGATGGTTTTGAATGTTCTAATCACATGGTTTTGAATGTTCTAGTCACAAAGACTTATTTTAATCTATGGTTCATATAGTTAATTCTATGGTTCATATAGTTTAAAATACAAGACTATTTCTTCTAATCTCAATAATAGTTATATTATTTCGAACTAGATCGATTAGAGATCTTTGTAATAAGTAAAAATATACCAATGTTCATATTAATTAAACTTTACATACTTTCTGGTAAAAGGTAAAACATCAAAATGACCAAAACAAAAATATTTTTGTGCCTTAATTTGACATCATTGTTTATGACTTTGTGTTTTTCTATATATTTAATTTCAAACGTTGACAACATTGTTTGCTTTTATGTAGATTTAACTTTTCTTTTATATTGTTGTCATATTTTTTACGAGAATAAACAAATGGCTAACTACCAAAAGCACAAACGCAAATAAAAATAATGACATAATGTAATATTGTTCATTTAAATATGTGGGGAACTATTTGTGTGTCGGTCCCTTTGTATGTTTGGCATTTAACCATCATTATAACGGTCTAATTTTGCTCACCTGATAATAAAATGAAATGAAACGTTTATGCTTGACCGCATAAAACACAGTCACACACACTTTACAACATTAGATAATTATTTTATTACAAAAAATCTTAGCTATTTCAGTTGTTCTTGTTTGTTTTTATTTTATTATTTAACTTGGCCCAGATGTGCTCTTATGTGTTTGTGTATGCGTGTGTATACGTGATATCTATAGTTGTTCATTAATATTAGTGTTAAAAGACGTGTGTATGTTAGTGCACCTGTGCCAAGTGAATATGCGTATATGGGTAGGTAGGTGTTAGTGTTGAAATAATATTTTGATTTTTATACAAATGTGCTAAGAGCAATTGAAAATGTTATTTAAGCTTTTATTTTGTTAAATATTAAACATTTATCAAGGAAACCAAGAATCAAAAAGAAGATACATACTATGTTTTTCTTGCTAATCATTTTGAAAAGTTAAAGTAGAAAATTTAATTAAAAAGAATTGATATTCTATTTCTCTTTTGGGTAAGAGTGTTTACAAACTATGTACTATATGTATATTAGGGTGGCCCAAGATGCTACAAAAATAAATAAACCCGTGTTTCTTAAGTTTTCCAAAAAGTTTATGTGAACGAAAAGAAGGATATTTTATATAAAATTTTTTAATCGAGTTTTATATTTTATTTCTACATAATTTTTTGTAAGAGTTCCTTTTATTAACATGACGTGTTTAACCTTCCTATTAACTAATGAAAAAAATTATATTATGGATATATTTATTTTTCTTTAGCAGCCGTTTGTTGAATATATGAGGAATTTAAAAAATCTTCAAAACTCTTTAAAACCGATTTTAGGGGTCTTGTGTTTTTAAGGTTTTTTTTTTAACAGGAAAACTCAGAAGTCCAAAATTTTAAATTATTCATCTAAAATCTTAAGAAAATACAGCCAATTAAACCTTAAAAAAGTATAAAAAATTGATTTCAAACTTTCGAGGATTTTTGATTTATTTCAGTTTTACACTGACAATTTACATATTTTAGATAGAGAGAAAACATTTAAAATTCATAATAATTGCTATACAAGAAATCTGTTGAAAAGTAATGCGGTGATAAAATATGAAATGAAAAAAGTTTAATATTTCTTAAATTTTACAGTTTTTTTCCGCACATAACTGAATTAAATTTAGAGAACAGAATTTGAAAGTCAAAGCGATTCTCTACAGTTTAAATCATATGTCGTTGATACAAGGAAACCAGCATGGGACATCATCATTAACGAAATTACGTATTATTAGCGTAAATGTTTGTAAAATATATGTTTTTCGCATACTGACAAATACCGTTTATACATATATTGCATAAAATATCGCATAAATAGAATTTTTTAATAATTTACACTTCCGATTCAAAGGGTGTTAAAAAATTTTAAAATGAAAAAATTTTATTAAGTTTTTAAATTTTCATCTAATTTTCAAATTTTGTTAGGCATTTGTTTAAGATCGAATATGACTTTAAATCGTGAAAAAGTATTTGTAAAGAATCATCTTAATGGTTAAAATTAGCGTAAATTAGAAATTATGTTAATATTGATGTCAAATGAAAGCATTTTATTTGCTTAATACTAAATTTGAGGGTGCGTAAAAATATTTTGAGGACTTATAATTTTCTGGACCAAAAAAGTATACTTAAGCTCAAAAATCAGCTCCACAAATTGCATATTATAGTTGAAATTTTAAATAAATTAAACTATTTTCGATGTAAAATTTATCACTGAATAAGATAATTGTTTGAAATTTTGCGAAAATTCACTTAAAAAACATTAGTAAATGTTAAACAACTATATTTTTAAAACCAGTACTAATGTTCATTTGATTTTTTTCGGAAAAAATTCCACATTATTTTTGGAGATATTTTACCAATAGTTTACTCTTCGATAAATATTGAAAGTGTTGTAATAGTTTTGACGCGTGCTGTTAGCACCATAGAAGTTCTATAAAATCACATTGTTTTGATTTTGATAAAGCGAAACCTCTATTTTTAAGATTTTATTTGAAACTTTCACTTTTAAACCTTCACTACTTCTGTACGCATTGATAACGCGAACTGACTTTGCGTGTATTAATATTCATTAATAAGACCACAAATCGACATCAGTGTCTGAAAAAACAAAATTTTAAAAATATTTTTACTCCAAATGTTCTAAATTTTGAAA
This sequence comes from Protocalliphora azurea, assembly GCA_932274085.1. Taxonomy (NCBI): domain Eukaryota; kingdom Metazoa; phylum Arthropoda; class Insecta; order Diptera; family Calliphoridae; genus Protocalliphora; species Protocalliphora azurea. The sequence goes on from OW026520.1 coordinate 82,340,854, forward strand.
TTCCTCATATCTATTATTAATACTGGTGGTATTTTTATGATTAGTTCTGGAATCATCAATATAAATGGCCATGTAGCGTTCTGCTCCAATCACTATAGCAAGTTTAAATTTGGCAAAGATGTTCAAAGTTATGTCCCTTTCATAATTTTAGGTATGTTTAAATATAGCTTCCAAAAAAAGAATTTTTATTTGAATATGAAGACTTGTTTTTGCTTAGTGTTATTGTTAATCAGATTTTCTTAAAATAATATTGGAAGGACTTCGAAATATAAAAAAAAAAAAACAAAAACGTATTCATGAAAAAACTGACCGCAAGTTGAACAAACGTCTTTTAATTATTGAAATTTTAAGCCACCGTAATGTGTGTACGTTTCAGTGCTTAATTCCTATGTCTATAGTACTAAAATCAATGACACTAATCAAAGACAGCGCAATAAATTTGTAATTCAAATCAGTTGCAATTATTGGCTTGTTTGCTTTCATCACTGTGCATACAAATATCTATCGCTCTCTAGTGATAAGTTTGATAAATATTAAGATTTGCTAATTTTTCGCTTCTAACAATTAAAATCACTTAAGATGTTAACATATTTTAAACTATGTAGTAAAATTCATTTCTTTTTCCGTTCATTGCACAAAGGGTGAAATGACTGGGTTTTGAGGCAAAAATTCCATGTTTAAAGTGAACTATTTCAAAAAAGTGATAACGGCATTTTATACCAAACATATTGAAATAACCAAAAATATAAAATTAGAAGCAGGTGGCAACTCATGGCTTTAAACCAAGCTGGCAAAGTTGTAGTTTTTTTTTTGTTTTCTGATATTCAGCTTTATAGTGCCTTACATTTAAACAATTGTTTAACAAAATATTAAAATATTACACAATTTTTCTCACATGGAAAATATTAATTCAGGTGCACAAAAATATATTTTTGATAAATTTCATAAAAATGTAGTTGTAGTAAATAATTTGTTGTTCTGTGTAGTTTTGGTTTTCGACCATGTGTTTATTGAAGTATTACTTTGTTTATTTGGACGGATATATTTAAATTTTGGTTTGAAAATATGTAGATGGCAAATGTATGGCAATAATTAAAAAGAAAATTAACAATTTATGTTCATATGATAATCAAAAGTGGAACAAGAACAAAAGATGTGCGAAGACATTTGAAAAAACGAAAGTTTATGGTTATCGAATGTGAATGAATATATCTGAAAGTGATTTCGCAAACAAAAGAGGCCATCCTCATGTTAGATATAGCGAGGGAAGTGAGCGACAAAAACGAAAACTTGCTTCCGTAATATCATCTATACAGGGACACGATACCAAATTATTGGTTCATGCTGCCTCAATATCAGCTCATGCATAAAAAGAAAATGATTTAGATTTTGTTTTAAAGGAAGCAAATTCATCTCCATTTAGGGCTACTAAAATGAGACAACTTTTAACCTAAAATGACAAAAAACCATTACCACTCTCCCCTGAATAAGCATTAATAAACAGTGCATAAACATTAGAGAAATGAGCAAGTCAAGAAACTGTAATATTTATCCACAATACCAAAAAATCCAAGAGTCCAAACTTCAATGCCGACCTGAAGGACCATCGGTAACGGAATCATCAAGTTCCTCTGCAGAGCTTGATAAACCATACAGCAACAAAAATTTTGTATAGAGTTAGAAGTTGATGAAACGTTTGACAATTATGACGTAATAGTTTATTATAAAATACTTACTTTTACACTATTTAATGTTCTCCTTTTAGTAGGAATTAATCTTGATGGCAATGTCGGCACAAATTAATTTGTAAGCTGAGCTTAAGACTAGCAAAATAAAACTTAGTTAATTTTGTGATTGAATGTTATTTACTGAATTGACTTTATTTTAATTAATTTGATTAGTAAAAAAATGTTTTTTCTACCTGAATGATGTTTTTATCCAAAGGCTGTTTCTTACTATTAGTTAATGTGGCAGTGGGTTAATTTACTAAGTTTTTTTCCTAAAATTTTGGTAGGCAACATAAAGAAATTATGAAATTATTTTCATTTCCGGTGACCTTAAAAATGGGAAACAATATAACTACTGAAAGTGGGTGTGGTTAGGGCGGATTGACTATTAATTTTTACCGAAGACTAAGGTATCTATCATAATCATCTGTACAAAATTTTATATAGAAAAGTTTTATCTCGAATTTGCGCAATTTTACACCAGAAAATAAAAGTTATAATAATTTCTAAAATAATTTTGTTAACAAACATTTTTATGCAATTTTTAATCAATATAAGTAATAATGTTCAATTAGTTTTTTTTATTGTATTTTTTTGGGAAGTTATTTTAAATGTGCTTTGTTTATGGCTGGCTGTTCTATCCATTTTAGACTAATTTATGATGTTTGCCATTGATATAGGGCTTAACGCCGTATTTTTTAAAAGCATATTGTCGTTGCACCGGCGTAATTATTGTACAGTTGTAGCTGTCACATAGCCAATCGCATCGTTTTTTTAAGAGTCACTTGTACTTTTTTTGTCTATCTTGAAAACTTTATAAAAACACATAACCTAACTTTGTAGGAACAGCGACGATATTTTATTATACTCGTAAATATATTTTTCAACTTAAGAGCATAATTTATCATTCAATCTTAAGCTTTTTTGGTTTTAAATCTAATTCCCTAGTTTTTTATTTTATAAATTGGTAGAAAATAGATTTTTTGCCAATTGCTAATAAAAATCAAGTTATTCTTCGGGGAAATAATAAATAAATTAAATCTAAAAAGAAAATATATTTTTTTGTGTTTTTTTTTTTTAATATTAAGGACATATTTTCCGAATTTAAATTCATTTTTAATGCACATTAAGTTTTATAGCATATTTTTTGTTGCTCTGATTTAATGATTTCGGGGTTCTTAGTATGCAGGGTTGTTTTTTTTTTTTAGTTTAGATTTGAGAAAATAGAAAATATTGACGAAATATTCCAGTGTTAGTTTTGAAATCACAAAGATAGACTAAATTATATCTTTAACACGTTTTGAAAATGTTGTATCCAAAAATGTAAAGTTAGCAGAGCTAAACATAAAAATATTGACTATTTATTAAAGTAATTTTTCCTCGAATCTTTTTTTAACTCAACTAATATGAAATTGTATAACATTTATAGACTTTTAACAATCCAGGCGTACAGTCAGAATCAAAATCCCAAACAACCATTTGTATGTATTACAGTATTAAAATTGTTCAGTTTTTTCACTATTCGAACAAAGCGAATAATTCGAATAAGGCATTTTACATACATACAAAAAGTTAGTAGTTCATTGGGAATATCTTTAGAAAAGCATTATCAATACAGATGTAAATATATCCTCCATTATAAGAAAGATTTTTAAAAAGTGCTATTTTTTAACAGATAGTCATCATTTTGTATAATATATATCAGACAATTAGTCTTTTTCATTCAAGATATTAATTTTGTTAAACATTTTCATTTTTCTACAAGTCAAAAAATCGACAAAATATGTAAGAGACTATGATATTTTGTTTTGATATTCTGTTTTGAAGTTGATTCAAAAATCAAAATGTTTGATAAAAAGCCACTTTTCTTGCTTTCCGCTTGCTTTTCTACACCTCTTGCCCTTAAACATAAAATTTGCAGCCATTTTACGCAGGGAAGTAACCAGTCTAAAAGCTTTAATTTTCCGGGAAAATTGTAAAACCAACTTAAAATTTATATTAATTTTAGATAATAAACTGTTTAAAAGATCAACAAATACGATACAAAAATTAATTTTCTTTGAACTATATCTCAAAAGTAAACAAACTTAGAGTGACATCATGATACAAACAATTCGTCTTCAAGAGATCCATTTTGTGATTAAAATAAAAAAAAACTTCAATCTGTGAAAAGTCCTCAGAAATTAAATCGAATTAAGTCTAGATTTTGTTCTTTTGCTGTTATAAAATTTGACTTTGAAAAAGCTAGGAAATATTTTAGATATGTGTTTATAAATTTATAAGTAATCAAATAATCGATATAAAAATATTCGAATTGTTCGTTATATTTTAAAATTTTTCGAATTATTATTCATAATAATTGTTTGAATAATTCCAATGAACATTATTCGAATGAATACCCTAGTATGTAGTTGTGGTTTCCTCGAATGAATATTTGTAACTCAAATACAGAATGTCGCAGTTCAGTTTCAATATTACAATGTTGCCGTTGTTGTATTTGTTGTTATTATTGTTTTATTTAATCATTTATACTGGTTGCTGCTGTTGTTCCTGTTTATTCAGTGGCAATGGCTTGAGGTTGTCACTGGACAGTATGTGATGACTTGTTGTTATTTTTATTATTGCCATCAACGAACGTTATTGTTCAGTTTTTGGATGATTTGTAATGTGTATTTTTTATTATTTATTTTATAAATAAAGAACACACATATACACTGATATACATACAGCCAGACTCACCAGACAGACTCAGTCAGACAGACATTTAATATGGACACCCATCCATATAGAGCAAAGATTTATTAATCTGCTTGAAGGAGGAAGTAAATTAATTAGCAAATATTTAAAGTACACAAACACTCGTGGTTTTAACGAATAATATGAAATTCTATTACTTCATTTTTTAATCGTTGTTTTATTTAAAACTCGTATTGTTTTATAGAGAAATTGATTAAAGAAATTTTAATATATATAGTTTTGTGCAAACAGAAAAAAGCATACATTAAATTGATTTTAAGCATGTATATAATAAAAATATAAAAGCAATTAATCATTAATTACTTAATTTGCCTTAAGCAGGATTTTTCTTTTTATTTTTTTAATATGATTTCTAATTATAAAAGCATTTTCCAAATATTTTTACTATATTTGATGTATAGACGGTTTTCATGTTTTTCGATTTGATTTATATTACTAAAGTTTGTTTTAGAAACTGATAAACTATTCATGAATTTTGGAAGATCTTAAAAAATAATTAAGACATCCAAATTTTACGTTATTCACCTAAGGTCTTAAGGAACTTGAATCTTTTGAAAATTTTTTGATTCATTTTAGTTTGGCACTCACAATATACATCCTTTAAAGTCAAATAATTAACAAGACTGGAGAAAATTTTATGTTAAGTAACTAGTTATGCGGTGATAAAAAAAAATTATACCAATAATTTTAAATTTCGCAACCTTTTATAGAAAATTTGGGTGAATATGTGAAACTAAAGTTAAAAAACAGAACTTAAAAGGCAAATTGATTTTTCAGACTTTTAGAAATATACATTACCTCGTAGTCAGAGATCCAAGTATGGGATAGAAATATCACAAACTTTCATATAATTAGCGCAAATTTTTGTGCCTTTCGTATCTCTATTATTAAAATAATATAACACTTTAGATCTTCGAAAAATGTCTGTATTGCCTTGATAGTTAAAATTGGAAATATCAAAAAAAAAAAAAAAAAAAAAAAAACAATATTTATACTAGTTGCAGCGGCATTCGTCTCCAAAATAGGGTTGGCAACCGACTCAAGAAGGTAAAAAGTAACAGTAAGGGTTTTTTGTGTATTTTTGCGGAAACTGTATTTTCTATTATTACGGTAACGGTATTTTAGAATTAACGATAGTCAAAATGAATGAGTTTTTCTTTATCGGTAACAATAGCACACCCCACAAACACATTTAGGTTGCTGACAATTACCCCGAATTGTATTTTAAGTTAATATTGATGTGAAATGAAAGCCTTTATTTTATTTAATATTAAAATCTAGTGGGCGTCAAAGTATTTTAAGGTTTAATATCTTAATGGACCAACAAACAATTTCATAACATCATCCTTACATTTTTTTCATTTTAGTTCAAATTTTATTTTGCATCATAAAATGACAAAAATAAAATACACGTACAATAATAGGAGTTTATAAGTTTTACAACTTTGAAAAAAATCATATGTTCTACAATTGTCATCTGATTTTATTAAGCGATAGCTCATTTTATTCCTAATAAAATATAGTATTAGGAAAAAAATACTATATCAGAAAATATATTTTCTAAAAAAGTGTGGTATTTTTTGACCACATACGGTTAAATGATACAATCAAAAAATACGAATAAAGAATTAAAAAATTTAATTTGTGGCTTTGATATCTTACACTGTTTTACTATGAATACAAATGTGTACATACTTTGCAGTTTAAAAAACTTTAACAGGTATTCGAGATAAAAATTTTTAAAGCTCCGATTTTTGGGTATATTATATAATAATGATAATTTTCTATACAACCATAACTACGAACTACACTATGTTACATTTCAAGTGTATTTAATCCGTTTTTTTTTGCGGCACCGTGGTATTTATAGGGCAGGTATATGAGAAGTGTCAGCTTTCATACAAGATAAATCTTAATTATCGCATATTTTTTGAACTATTGCAATGAAAGTCTCAAGACTTTTATGGAAACATTTTCTTTTCAGAGTAGGGTAGGTTTAAAATAGCACCCATACAAAATAAATAAGCCTTGTCAACGAAAAAATTGACCTTTGCAATTTTTGCCATTAAATGAGGACTCACATTTAAATTTTAACAAAAACATTGAATTAAATTTTAATATATTTATATTAAAGATAAAATAAAAATAATTTCATTATGATTTGCTTTCATTTTATTTTCCCACAATTTTTGTCATTAATTTTGTCAATTTATTCTGAAGATATTGGCAGATGTGTACTATATATTTGCTCTTCTTTAATGATCTTTTCATCAGCATCCAAAATCTCTCAGTTTGACTTGATTTGGTTTATGGTTGCCAAGTAATATTAGTTTTAAAAAGCGTAATCTTATCTTATTATCTATTATTGCATAGAGGGTTTTGCACTCAAAAATAGGAATTACAAAAACATTGATAAAATTGGAAAAACTTTGAATTTTATTATGAAATTTATACCACAGATGAGGGTTTCTATAATAAATATAATGGCATTGAAACCATAATTTCATGAAAACCCAAGTTAAAAAGTTTAATTAATGGAGGAAATATAACTTCATCTTGGCGTGTTATATATACTGTTAAAAGTTCCCGCCGTGTACGCTAGGCGAGTTATTCGGGATTTTACGATATTTATAAAGTATAACATTTTTAACAATTTTAATGAAGTCGATTTTCATGCACCATCATTAGTTTTGGAGTTATAACATTTATTGTTTTTTAGTATCTGCCAACTTCTAAAGTTATATTTTCGAGAAATCTCTCCTTGGTCCATGATAAAGTGTAAATTTTTCTATTAGATTACAGGGCAAAATAAAAATCGCAAACAGAAAAGACTTTGGCCTCATAATTCAGTTAATAATAGCTGAAAAATTTGTATTAAAATCGGACCACGTTTAGACCTAGCACGCATATAAATGGTCGACTCAAGTCATCATTTTTCTATGTTTTCTTTATAACACATATGGGTACTAGTAGAAAATATGGTTCGATTTTAATAAAAACTTGTAGGGGCAGTCCCTCACTTGCTTAAATATGTGCCCGACGTATCTTCAGTAAACGCTTTTAATTTTACCCTGTAGCCTCATTGAAAAATTTACCACGAAAAGTTTTCTCGATAATATATACAACAAAAGATAATTACGTATCTTTAGAAGATGGCTGGTTGGAAAACTGTTGCAAATTTTATCTTTTAGAAATGTTGTAATAGCATCAAAACACGTGCGATACATAGCAAGCGAGATATATGGAAAAAAACTGAGACTTTTAACCGCGAATAACTCGCGAGGAATACACGTAATTATCGGTGACTTTTAAATATATATATATTAGAAGTTAAGACGAAGCTATATGCCAAAATTTGCTTCCTTCTATCAAATTCCGAGGTAATTTTTTCGTCTTATTTTCCTGGAGTAATAGAGTAGTCATACCATACTATATATATATATATATATATATATATATATATATACACTCTGCGAGCCACAATGTATTGCCGAATGTTAACCATTTAAGTACCATTTTATGATTATTTGAAATACCAACTTGGAGAAAATAAATAAGAAAATATTATGTTTTGTTTATTTGCTCTTTTGTCTGACAGTTATTTGTGTTTGTTAGACTACGTTTATTTAATACAAGAAAATACGATTAATATTATTTCGTTGTTTTACCATGTTGTATTCATGAAATAAACGAGAGTTAGTACGTGTGTTCGTACATTTTCTTTTTGTTTTAAACTTACTACATATTTGCTTCATTCTTCGTTGTCACTTTCTGTAAATACGCTTCAAGAATTTGTGTTGCAATAAGATTTGTATTAAGAATCATGCAATACTAAAATATTTAATTTCTAAATATTCTACAAACATAAAAACTCATGCACCAAAGACTTATTTGTTTACACACGAGTATTTATTCTTTAGTTGTTTTTCTTTTTTTTTTTTAGATTGGAATGTGGTGATTCAGAATTAAAATATTTCCATTTGTTTAAATTTTAAGTATTTAGATGAAAACATGAAGGAATTTTAATTCTTAACTGACCGCATTTCATTCAGTATTTAGTGCAAATAGAAATAAAGACTTCAACTGAACTTTTTATTATCAAATAATGAAGACGAAGGATAAATGAAAAGTATGCTACAATTGTAATTCGTTTTAATTATGCTTGAAGGCGTATGAGTTATATGTATATATATATATATATATATATATATACAACTCATATATATATATTATGACCATTATCAAACATTTTTGATAATTTGAAAATTTCATGCTGAGAAACTAATTTATGTATAATTCTGGTAAAATTTACGCACAATATCAAAACCTAATGAGTTATTCAAATAAAATTTATGATATTTTCAATGGTTGATGTTACTACTGTAGCATATTTTAGGGTTTCCTAGTAAAATTTTCTTTAGAGCTTATTGCAAATAAATGCTATTTAATATTGTGATCCTTTTTAAACATAACTCAGTTTTTATTTTATTTCTTGGTTTTGGTCCATAAAATATTTATCTTTTAACATTTTTTGATGCGTCTCTACATTTCCGTTAAGCATTACAAACACCACCTATTTGTGTCAATTATGATAAATTTCGTGCTATCAGTGCTATGCGCCTTAGCAAAATGTGTTTTAACACGTTTTCGATTATCATCGAAATTTGTCTTAATTTAGGTTCCCGATAAATAATATTTATCGCCGCAATTCAAGGTTTGCAGAAATTACAATTTTCTATATAAAATTACAAAAATAAAAAGTATAATTTTTGCGTAATTTTCCAAAAATACATTAAATTTATTTTTAATGCTCCTTTTATTTTTTTGTGTAAAATACAAAAACTAAATTCAAAATTTAAATTTACGCAGTAACCCATACAATTCCATATGAAACTGTGAATATGCTTCGTGAAAACTGAGTTTTTCAAAAATCATCGCTCTTGTTTTCTAAATTTCGGTACTATCTACTGCATTGACAATTTCGGGCACATTAACGAGACAATAACTGTAAGTCCCTGTTTAAAATTTTTACTCTGTTGAATAACGCACAGACCCCGGCCAAAAACAGAAAAAAATTATGTCACCAAAATTTTACTACCCTCCAAAGTCCGATTAGTTTGTGGGATCAAAAAGTGTAGAAAAGTAGGAAAAAGTTAACTAATTTTTAGCATTTTTTATAAGTTTTTAAACTTTGAACAGCAATTATGATTACAAAATGAAACATATGATACTAAGAATTTGCGCTTTCTTAATTTCAAGTCTTATGAATTTAGATCTGTAACCCGTTTAAGTCAGTTTAAGTCAGATTCAGCCAAGTTAAAAATTTTATATAATGGCCCATATATATTTCGTTAAATATGCTATTTAAAATTTGTTTTATATACTTGAAAAGTATAGAAATTCTGCATTAAAATATTAGTTTAAAATTTTTGTGACGGTCAAATCTACTATGCATAATACAGTTTTCACAAAAACATGTTCCACTTTTTTCATATAAAAATATTTTTTCATATTTTTTGAAAAATTTCTTTCTATATTTCTATCATTTGAAGTCGTTGACGAATTTGTGAACTTTAAAAAGCGTATAAAAGGATATTTTCTTCTTTTTGAGTAATTCAGTCAATATCCCCATAATATCCAACGTTTCTGGCCTTTTGAATTTATTTGTAATGTATCTTATCATCGATTTTACCATATTAATATTTTTCAAAGGTCTTAATATATCGTAATACTTCGGAAGCCTTAAATGTAATGATTTTTAACTTATTAGCTTAACTTATTAGCTTATTATTCAAAATTAATAAACCATTTTAAAAAGTTATATATATATATATATAAATTAGTAGCAAGAGTAATCGAGCATTATCATACTATGGTTGAAATTTACAGCTGCTTGTAAATTTTATTATGTTTGGATTTAGCACCATAAAGTGATTGCGCTACAACCATATAATGGTTGGGCTTGATTATATAACAATAACAATAACATAATTTACACAATATAAAATGTGGTTGAACTGGTTGTAGATGGACTTAATTTCATATATATATAACAGTCATGTGAATGAGAGACAATAAAAATATTGTGATATTAATTAAATAATTAAACCTTATTTTTAAGAATATTTATGTGTATGTTTAAATTTAAATATTATTATTGTGGATTTTGAAACCCTTTTCTTTAGCGTTTTTTAACACGCCGAAGACAATCTATTGTATTGTATAAAATATTTATATCTAATTTAATTTTAATTATGAGAATTAATTTTAGTAAATTAACATTTTAAATGTACATTCGGTATATTTTCCAATACATTTTCAACACGACAACACATCACCAGCTCTATGCAATAAGCACACTAAACTGAATAAAAATCAACAAATATACTTAAAACCAAATACAAATGTATCTTGTTGTCCGTATAATGCAAACATTTACAATAATATATATATAGCAAGCAAATACAATAATATTTTTATGTGTTGAAAATAAATTCTTATACATGGAATTTTAACAGCCACAAAGAGATTTCAACTCAGACATTGCTTAACATGTTGCGCCAACAATATAATTCTAAAAGTAAGAACAAAAATATAATTGCAACAGCCAAATTGTTTCTAAAACAAAATATATTCAATAATAACGATGTTTGCGAATACAATATATTATTACGGCGTGTAGTCGGAGAATTTGTAACAATTTATATGTTTTTATTTAGACCGGAAAACAACCTTTATATGGAGGTAAATATTTTTGTAAAAAATAATATTACTCTGCTGATACGAAGACAGTCTTCTAAATATAGGATTTGTTTGGACAGTATATATTTAAAATAGCATCGTAAATCTTACCAATCTCTCCAAGCATATACATTTTTTAGTTACTAAAAACTTTAATAAATCTATACAGTCTTACATTTTGAATTAGATTAATTAATTTATTACATCGACACTTTTAGTAATGAAGGATAGAAAGACAGAAATGTTTGTACTTTCAACATAAATACAATATTGTTCAGAATTTTTCTCATTTCTTATTATTATTAAAAAAAAAAAACAGATACGAGTATTAAATTTATTATAAATGTTAATTAAGTTAGTTAATACATTAATTAATTTTTAAAATAAAAGTAATTAAAAAAATAATTGAACAATTTTAAAGCATATTATTTATGTGTAAAACTGAAAAAAACAAACAAAGAGGAATATTTAGCTATCATGATAATACAAAACTACTGAAAAATGTGGAAAAATATAAAACTTTACTAGAATTCAATTACAAAGTCTAAGGTAAAGGTTTATAGAAAAATGAGTTTTCTTTTTCTTAAATTACATATAAAAATATAATACATGTTTCATAAATTTAAAATTTTCAATAATCGGAATTAAACACTTGTATTGCTATTAATTTATTTGTGTTTGTGACTTTTGCTTTATACATAGCTGAATTTATTCTCAAAGACAGTTTGACAAATATTAAATAAATAACCAACATGGAATTTTTATTTATTTTTAATAAATTGCACAGGTTGGATTATTTTTGGTGAAGCGTTTGTATTTTTTTTTTTTTTTTTTGGAAAATCTCACATTAGAAAGTATTTAGTTATGGAATGACAATAAAAGCAGTTGATAAAATCATTTGGGGAATTTTCATTAATATTTTTTGTTTACTTTGGTAGAAATCTTTGTATTACCACCTGGAAAATATACAGTTTTTGAACATTTATATGCGTATGTGCGTATATGCAAGTAATCGAACATGAAAATGAAATTCATTTGGGAAACACATCACATACTCATCGAAACTTAAATACATACAATTCTTTTAAGCATACAATCACACCCAGAAATAAAAAAAGTATATTTCTTAAAATTACTTGTTCCAAAATATTGTGTATTGATTGTATGTACCAGTATGTATGTTCATGTTTGTGAAAGTACTGTCACACATTCAAACCAAACGTTTGGAGTAAAGAAATAAACCACATGCCAAATAAATATTTTCTCTTAGAATCAAAAGAAGTAAAAGTACTTGCAATATGATAACTGAAAAAATAATATAAATCTATATATATCAAAGTACCCAGTGATAAAATATGACAGTCCTTCCGAGTTTACATTACAAATTGACATCTAAGAAAATTCCTAAAAAAAATACCTTGGTTTCCCTTTCTAAAAATATCCATTACTAAGTATTGTTTCCCTTTCATTAGGTGCTAAGTAGAAGGTGTATCGCTTAGTAACTGTAAAAATATCCCATTACGTACAAAAATGTTTTTAATTGAGACTTAAAATGCTCAAAAATATTTAAGCTTGTTTTAAGTGTTACATTTTTTTTTTGTGATAAAATTCTAGTCTTTTTAACAGTTTGACATATATTAAATGCATATAAGAGTGCCGGTTCATTAAGAGCAAGTCCTTGTCTACTCGCTTCTTTTGGCAAAATAATACATGTAATAAGGTATTTTCGAAGGGCTTGTTTTTCCTGCTGGGTAAGTAGTGTTGTTTTATATCTATTTCCGGTAAACGTAAGCACACACATAGACACCCACACTTATCAACAGTAATACTTATAAAATCCGGTAAAAATTTCTTGCTGGTGAAACATTTCGTAAAAGTGTATGAATGAATAAACGAATGAATAAAAACAAATATGTTCTCAAACAAATATGGCAACCACAAATTCAACAAAATGTCCTTTGGGTGTTACATCGATTAAAGTATACAATAACGGAAGTCAATCAAAAGCACGCATCAACAACATTACCAATACCAATAGAGTTTTTAGAACAAACATTACATACATACAACATGAAAACATTCTAACAATACCTTCTTATGTTTGTATTCTTACCTGAGTAGAAAAAAATGAATAAAATCAACACACACATTTTTAATAATCTAGGGATTTCATACACATAGTTACAAAGTAGAGATGTACATTATATACAAAGGTATACAATTGTATATACATATATGTTCGTGTATGTAAGATAGTATGACGTTAATCTTTCAAACAATTTCTAAATAGCTTTATATATTTTGGTATATAACACTACTGTATCTATACAGTGTGTGACGAAGTTATGTGCATATTAAACCTTAAGATTGTTCATGCTTGTTAGGACATTGAGGACAAATTTGTTATTTATTTGTTCGTAATATTTATGCATCCTTATCTATTTATGTACTTGCTTGCATCAAAAGTCAATATTTGATATATAGAATATTAAATTACCTAATGCAGAATATACACTTATCGCTATAAAGTGATCTTAATTTGAAATGTGCTAAAATTTTTCACTACACTGTGTGTGGTGTAATAAATGGTGTGAGAGTAATTTAAAACATATTTCTGTTTATAAACAAGACACACATAAATACCTATGTTCACATACAGTAATGTGCAAATAATCCCTACTCCAGAGACATAATTTATATTGTAAATGTTACTTCATTTTAATGCTAGTATTTAATTGAAATAAAGCTGAAACATTGAAATAATTTATATATAATATCAAAGCTAAATAATATTGTTTTGATTTATAAATCCAAATAAAGTATTTATTAAAGCAGAAAGAAGTTTCATAATCATAGAAATACTAGTATATACCTAAACTAATACATAAACATAAAAATAATACTATTAAGTATGGTTGTTAAAATAAGCTCATACATAATATAAATTATAGTAAGTTATTTATTAATAAAAAAAAAGTCGAATGTGAAATATTTTACGATCTACAATAATGTTATCAAATTTATACTATATCACACCTCATTATGCTAGCTAGACGTTTAAAATATTATTAGATAAAAACTGAATTTGCATGATTAAATATTATTTATACGAAAGTATTTTCAAAAAATTTCAGTAATAATTCAAATACACAGAAAAAATTAAATTTCATTTTCTATCACTATATAAGTTCAATTATATTTTTTACTGAAATTGGGTCTATCACTGAATTAGTAAAATCAAATATTAAAAATCGTAAATGTTTTATTGAAAAAAAAAATTTTTTTCTTATTAAGATCTTTTTACTATTTATAAACTTGAATATTTGAAAATTTTCATAAAATTCAATAGGTAAGTTTTTTAAATAAAACAACAAAAATAGTATTTAGTTTCTAGTAGATTTTTAAACAATATTTATTGTTAAATCAATAAAATGTTTAATAAAAATTATTTTAACCAATATTGCCAAAAATTTATATATTTTTATTTCTATAATATTGAATATTTTAGAAATAAGTTGTGAAAAAAATGGAATAATGTAGATTAAAGATTAATGTTATTTTGTAACATGTTTATGAAAATTGGATATGATATTCATGAAAGTAATGGAAGTGGTTACACAAAACAAGAAAAATTCTAAGGTAATATGTAGTATATGTTGATGAATTATAGCGTTGGTGCTTTACGCAATTAAATATACATAAACATGTATATACATTAATTAAGAAAAAAAAAAATAATAAAAAAATGCTAATTCTTCGATACTCTTTACATGCTGTGTGAGTGGCCAAATCGAGCTAGAAAAAAACCCAATCGTTATTAAAATGTAAAAAAAGTTCTAAGTCAACGCTATTTATCATTTAAATGTTAGGGATATCACAAATCTGTAAGATCCAACACGTATTGTTATCATGTTTTCTTAATCCGACTGTGTCATTCTGTTGAAATGTAAATAACATCGCCTTTTGAAGCTTTAAATATGTAGAAACTCATTACGGAATACCATCATATTTTGGTGAAAGTTTAAATGCTTAATGATTTAGCGGATACACATTATCGTGAGTGGTTTAGATAATCCAAAATTGGTGACTTAGATGTAATAAGAAACGTCCCGATCAGCCGAAAAAGCTTGAAGATTAAAAATACAGGAAGTGTTTGTGGAATCATTGGATTATACATACAAACATTAATTTCCAGATATTTAAAAGAACTTGCATCCTTCAACAAAGAAGGTAATTTGGTACCACACGAACTAAAGCATATCCGAGATTCTGCTTCAGTACCACAAAACATATTCGTGCCAGAATATTCTACCACGTGTTGTGTGACCAATCAAAAGTTAATTGGAAAATAATGGTCATAAGACCAAAAATTGTTAACTTGACTCACAAATTGATATGTATAGGGGATAATAAAGAAATATTACTTACATGTTTCATGATGTAAAAAATATGTTTTCAAATGATCTGAAAGATACATAAATTTCAAACATTATTATGAAAATCTGTATGGAAATAGGCATGACTTTTCTTGGAAAGTCTTCAAATGCTGGATTATATATTTTTTGATCTAAACATTTTTATAATTTTTGTTTTACTAAAATAGTCTTTAAAATAATTCAAAACCAATAAAACATAATGCTAACATTAAATATTTTTTTTATAAAGTATTAATTTGAGCCCAAATAATGATTTTTTAAAAAGTATTCTAGTCATAATTTTTTTGTTTAGAGTAAAATTTAAATATTTAAATAATACTCGTAGTATTATTTAAAAATCAATATTTCAAATTCACCAACCGAATCACTTTCAATTATATATAATCCTTTAAATTTACTTGAACGATCATGTGTCAATAAGGAAATTTATTCCCAGAGTTTGAAATTCAACTGTAAATAAATTAAATATTTTAACAACTGTGGCACATTGAGTTGGTATGTATTGTATTCACTTCTAAGTTTGTGTGTATAGTATATCGAAATATGTCTGAGTGCTGTGCAGTGCGAGTATTATGTGTGCACTTGTGTGGCAGGGTGTTGTTTAAGTCAAAAAGAAGTATCAGCTGAGAAACTCCATAGAACTTTCTTTCTAAGTACACAAAAGCTTTAATGTTGACGTCAAAGTTTCTTAGAAAACTGGCAAAACAAGGTATAAAAAAAGGAAACATGAAAATGTAACAAAATGTAAGATTGTAAACATTAAAAAGGAAGTTGTGTTGCAACATAATTTGCAGAGCAACACTTGAATAAGGACTCAAGTGTTACATTGTTTTCAAAATGAAGAAAATTAAAAAAAAAAAAAAAAAATACAAATAGAAACACATTGTTATGGGGTGCATAATGGCTTAAATATGCGTTACATTTTAATTTAAGGAAATTAATAATGTTAATTTAACATAAATAAGTATTTAGTTTTCTAGCAAACTTATTTTCGCTAAAAAGAGCAAAATATTAAAAAATAACATTAAATTAGTCCCCATGTAACATTTTAAAGAGAGAGATAGAATTTGACAATTGCCAACATAAAAGTGTCTACGTGTATGCTAAGAGTAAGCTTTAATTAACAAAACTCCTATTAATATTTTCCAGGAGAATTGGTTCATAACTGACTATAGCTATACGTGGACGGGGTGGGGAAAGAAATTTAGCCCCTCCCCCCAAAATTAATTTTTCAACTAAGAAAAATTAAACACGAAGAAAAATTTACAATAGGAAAAGGAAAAAAATAAAAACTTATTTGAAAAAATTCGTTTGTCATAAATAGAAAAAGGAATGTGAATTTATCTTTAACATTGTCTATCTAAAAATTTACAACTTCTTTCGAAAATTTTAAAATAAATCAATAGGTTTCAAAAATGTTCACTTGCTTAATGAAAAATGTAGGAAATGTATATTTTTAAGTATTTTTATTTCACTTTTTTCAAAATTAACTACAAAACATGTTTATGAATTTTCGTAAAATGCTAAATCCTTCTAACAGTAAATAATTTTATAATTTCATTTATTTTTCTTGCGTTTCCGAAATTCTAAATTTCCAAATTTTGTTAAATTTAAGCTTAAATTTAATGGACCAAATGATTAATAATATATCTTTCGTTAAAAAATAATTTGTCTAAGTACTAGTTTTATCAGTTAATGAAAACTATTTCTTATTTTATAAAACCAAACCTATCCCAAAAAATTTTCGAAAAAGCGTTTAAGTAACAAAACAGTTTTCCCCAATTTTTTTTTTATAAAAAATATAATATCTGTCTTAGATATTATTAAATTATTCATAATGAAAGTTTAGCGTATTTTGAGATAATTTTATTTTGGAAGCTAAATTGAATTAAATTATCTACGATAAATGTGTAAAAATTTTAATTTTTCAAGTAAAATCGTAAAAAAGAGGTTAATTGAAAGATTTTTTGAAAAGCAGAAGAATCCAGCTTGTTATCCATATACTTTTTTATATGTTTTGGTCAAATATTGAAAGAAAATTTTTAAGCAATCCACCAAAAACTTTGTCATGTTATGAGTTAAGAAGCTAGTATCATGGCTCTTCACTACTTAAACATTACCTGAATAACCCATTATTATAACACGGTGATGACATTTAAGAGAGTCATTACTGAGATGTCATTACAAGAACTAACAAGCTATTCAATAAATCATTGATTATAAAGTATTTCAGAAGTAATTATTAGTGAAAAAATAGGAATTATTTGCTTACATTATAAGTTATAAATAAATAATAAAATCTCAAGGTATAAAAGCTGTTTTTTAATGTTTTTATTTTTTATTTTATTTTTATTTTACCTAAAAAGATTTTATAAATTTCAATTACAAATTTCAAAAAAAAGATATATTTTTTTGACGAATACATTAACAACTTTAAGTTGTGATTTTGGATATAATTATTTACATGAATGAATATGCAAATTATGCCTTTTTATATATTATTTTTTATATATATGGACTGGTAAAAATATCAATAAAAAGTGGCATTTAAAAAAATCATAAATAAGTTATTGTCATTGAAAAGTAACTGCATCCATAACTACTTGTCATTACCAAGTTTTTGCTGGGAACATTTAAAAGAGCGACATTTTTTAGGTTCTAATGCCATTTATTATAAATTTTTCTACAAAACTCTAAGCAACGATGTAATATTTTTAAAGACTTTTTTGAAAGCATAATAAGAACGAAAGCTTCGTTCGAGTAAATGTATTGAACAATAAATTTGAATCGAACGAAACGTTTTTTCGAATTACAGAAACAGGCAGTTATTTTCTTTTAAATTGGAAAAAATTTTAGAACTTATTCGATTTTATATGGAATGTTTTACTTAAACTCCTTATAAGTTTTTATTTTTGCCACTAGTATGTTTCAAATAAAGCATAAAGTGAATTGTTTAAAAATATATTAAAAATAATTTGATAAAATTTCAATTCCTTAAATAATTGTTTGAGTATTTAAATGAGATTGACATCTCATTTTATTGTAAATGAATAGGTGTTATTTTGAAATAAAAAAAATTAATTTAATTAAAAAAAAAAGATTAAAATAAAGTTTAAAAGCTATGTTCTTTTGCTTCCTTCATTCAATTAAATTCAAAATTTACTTAAAATTAGGTAGCTACGACATTTTTACTGCACCATCTATTATCAAAAGGTTTTTTTAAATATCTCAAAATTTACATGGTATTTCTAATGTTTGAAAATTTTTTAGTTTGTTTTTCTTACAATTTCTCACTTTTTACATTTAATGAAAAGTAATGGAGCTAAGCTGCTATTATTAACTAAAATAAAATAAAGATATGACGTACATGACTTTTTTGTCTTTATATATATATATATATATATATATATATATATATATCATCAAAGTGAGGAAACCAACTGGTTGGTTTTAAATGGAATAACTGTGATAAATCTATAAATTAAACATAGAAATGCAAGAAATGAAAACGTACCCAATAAATGTCCGTACAAATGTTTTAAAGCGATTTTCCGTAATACTGAACTATAATTCCTTTTTGATTAAGCATGTTCAAATTTATTATTTGATAAAATGTTTTAAAATTATATTAATATTTTCTATACATCTAAAACTAAATTTTTAATCGATTTAGTAAATCCATAAATTTAGTTAAGATTTTTCATTTGATATTGAAAGAAGCGCCGCAAGCGAAAGTTTTTGGATAGATATAAATAATCTATATTTTTATAATACACAAAAATGTTTAAGTCAATGATTCTATAAAAGTAAAATTAGTAATAGCAAATAAGAAATTACTTTCATCGCTAATCAAATACTAACATTTTAGTCTTGTTAAGGATATTATAAAAATAAAAAAAAAAAAACAGAAAACAAGCTAGAAGCTAAAGCGAATTAGCCTTAAAAGCGCCAAACTGTCGACACTGATCGCTACAAGTCTTTAAACTGGTGTAGGGTACAAATAAAATAAATTTAAAAGAAAAATGTTTAAGAATCAAAGAAAGTATGCTTCTCATTTTTTTTTTTTTTTTTTTATGTTTGTATTTGAATGTCTATGGGCGGATTCACTTATATTTCATGTCATTTTCTTAAAGTCATAGACATACACACTCGCAAACATACATGCATCAGTATTTGCATATGTGTATTTGTATGGCTGAATAAATGGAAATGTGTATTATTGCATTTTAATTAGCGTCCTTCCGTTTTCTACATTCATTGTTGTGCTCGCATTGTTTGCGCGGCATATTTCACCTGTCTTGGCCGTCACAAGTTCTAACTGTCAGTCATTTTTGTTTCTATATATAATATATTTGTTTTTTTTTTTCGTAATTTCAGTTTTTGTTTTCTTCAACTAAGCTTTATGCAAACGAGTAGTATGCTACTACCCTTCGAACATTTGGAAGATAAATTTGTTGCCAATCTTCCAAACGTCACTAATTAGTGACTTTTAGATGACTGCTGTAAAATTGTTCGGAAATTACAAAAACAATTTATATTGCGTATTAATCATCCATTCATAGTGACTTTACATGCTTGTCAACAACAAAATACATTATTGTCATTGCTATCCTTTCATCCTCCAAGAGTGTACTTTGAAGTCACTTCTAGAAGATAATATGACGAAAATTCGAATTTAACGAAAACAAAGTTGACCTTCTTGCCATATGTTAAGAAAATTCTCAGTTTTTTAATAGTTTTTTTTTTATAAAAAAAGAAGGTAAAATCATGTATTTCAGTAATAATTTAACTTATGTACAGTTTGGCTGTAATGCTAAATATTTGAAGAACAATTTTCCTGATAATTAAGTGTTTTATAGTCAACAAAGTAAGCATATCTTATTAACATTTTATTTAGTAAAAACATATTTTTGTCATAATTTAAATGTATTTTAGGATAATCTCCATTAACCAGACAAGTATTTGCATATTTAAAAAAGTCCAAACTTCGCTTGTAAAAATGTCTTTTCGCATTCTTTGCATAGAAGTAGGTTACCTTCTAATAATTTAATTATAAAAATTATTAATCTTTTTTCTTCTTTTAGAGGTATCGGAATTCATCGGAAGTTTCTAATAAGGATTTTATTCGAAATTCCTTAAATGTAAAATTATTTTTTTTGTGAATTTTTTCTTTTATGTGCGAAATAAAAATAATTATATTAAAAAAGGCGTTAATTTTAATTATAAATACAGAAATAGTAGAAGTGCAAAATCATCTTCTAGAAAATACTAAGGCAACATTTTTGCAGGCATTGCTCAGGACACACTTTCTCCACTTCTAGAAATGTCCTCTTCGAGACTTTTAAAAGACTTTTCCTAGAGAAACAGTTCTTCCCAACGAAAGGTAATAGTATTTGCGATGAATTTCAACTTCTGGAAGACTTTTCTTAGTGAATTCCGCAATAGGAAATGTTTGCAGGGTTGCATAAGCATACCACGCACCTTTTTCGTAAAATGCCTGTTTTTCCGGTATTTTGTCGGTAAAAAAAAGAAACCTTAAGTTGACGTTCTTTCGTACTACTGTCACTCATTATGTGTTATGAATTTTTCATAAATTTTATGTGTATTTCCTTTTTCTTTCCTTCCATTGTTTTTCCTATCCTCAAATGTTTCTTCTTTTTATTACAACTTTATATATATTTTTTTCTTCCTCATTTTTTAAATGATATTTAGGTCATTTTGGGTCATGCCATTTAGTAGCATACAGCATAGTATAGCATACTAAAGAGTTGAGTAAGTTCACCAAAAAATTATCTTTTAATTTGCGCTGTTGCTGCTGCTTCTGGATACTGAGTGATTTTTTTCTATTTCTTATGAGATTTTTGCATTTCTCTCATAATTGGTGTACAAAGATTTTTTCATAAAAAATATAGTTTTTTTTATTTTATTTCAATTAAAAGTCTTTAACATTTAGACGAGAACTGTGTACATAGAGATAATTACATAATGACTATTAAAGGATTTAGGGACCTTTTTTTTCTTTCGTTTAACTTCTCACAAATTAAATATTATAATTTTCATTTCTGTTATATATATATATATATATATATATATTCACAAGAGTTTTTAAGAAACATTATGACACAATGAATGAAAAGTTAATACATTTTTTTATTGATACAATCACTCACTTACTCAGTACCACTTGCAATGAATAAATATTTCATGTAAATAACCTCAAAATATCCCTAAAACTTTATAGAGTACACTAAATAGTCATATAAAAAGTCAACAGCAACATTTCTTTCAAAAATGATATGTAGCACAACATTTGCTTAAGCAATTTCTCAATTTGCTTCCTGTGTGTCAAAGTTACAAACATATTCAAAGAAAAGCCTAACAACTTGTACTGTGTCTAATAATTCGGTTATACCTAACTCTTATGCTTATATGTATTATTTTAATAAATAGTCTAGGCATTTAATTTATCTTTTTAATAAAAACAGAAATACCCGTTTTCTTTATTTAGGTGCCTTTATTTTTCCTCTAATTTGTCTCTATAAATCTGGACTATAAACTAAAATATATCCAGACAGACATAGATTGTTTTAGTTAAATGGATAACAATGTTTGCTTTATTTTTTTTTTTTTTTATTCTGTTTAACACATGCTACAATCAAAATTTAACACCTACTGGAAAACAAAAGTTGAGATCGTAAATATATTCATTTTTTTTGCATACCTCAATACGCAGGAAATTATGTACTTAATAAATGTTTGTACGCACGTACGTATATATGTATGTATGTACGTATATATGTATGTATGTATGTATATATGCATGCATGTATGTATGTATGTTAGTTAATTGCTTATGTTATATTTTCTAGTAATCCTATTTATTTATGTTTGTAAGAATGTGAAATACTAAGATGTTATCAGCGTGTTTTTTTTCTTCGTTTGCACTATTTTTATTTTTTGCTTTCCTGTTACAGACAATCACATCAATCAACGTATTGTCAACCGTTGAATGAACGTACATAAATACATCAACACAAAACACATATTCCTTCATATATAAATACATACATAGATATAGCATATTTACTGCAAGGATGTGATAACTCAAAAATCTATTTTTGCAGTAGAGGAATATATATATATATATATATATATATATATATATATATATATATTGGAATTCTAACCGATACCTCCATAAAAGCCCTGTCTAGCTCTGAGCCTTTGCGAGCTAGTTCATCGGCTATTTCAATGCCGATAATGTCGCAGTGACCAGGAACCTACCAGAGTCTTACCCTGTAGGCATCCATTAGCCTTCCCAATTCCTTTCTGTACTCAAGCACCAATCTGGACGTAACACAATGACTTGCCATTGCCAATAGTGCTGCTTGACTATCCGCATAGATAGTTACCTCAGTGTCCCTTTCAACGTTCTCCTCTAGTAATCCTACCTAGAATTTCTGCCTGAAAAATGCTGCAGCTATCAAACAATCTAACAGACCATCTGATATCCGTTCTCATAAAGTAGACACACGCCCCTGTGCCTATTTCCATCCTCGAGCCATCTATGAAGATAGCACGACCTCCATGGAGCTTCTCTGCTCCAGCCCAGAGGTCCCTACTAGGGATTTCGATAACGGGAGTAGCTACGAGGTTAAGTAAAGTTCCGACATAATCCGTTTGGGAGAACAAAAATAATGTCTGACCACCAAATTCGACTTCGCCAAGTATGCTAGCATGCCCTGCTTTGAAGTTCCCTATTAATCCCAATTCCTTCAGTCTAAGTAGGCTCCGTACAGTAATTACGAACTCCCCAATTGGAAGAAGGTGGAAAATAGTGTCCAGTGCTGCCTGAGGAGTACTTCTCACGGCACCTGTAATGCAAGATGAAGCACATCTCTGAACTTTAGAGAGAAGGTTCCTATAAGTTCCTTTTGTTAATGTTTCCCAACAGAACGAACATCCATAAGTGAGGATTGGTCTCAAAATCGATATGTATATCCAATATGCAACTATCGGCTTAAGACTCCAGTTCTTCCTTATATAGTTCCTGCGTAGGAGGCATTAAGCCCCTTCCTGGCTCTTTCCTGAGTATTTCTGCTCCAAGACAATTTGCTGTCCAAGTAAACAACTAGGATTTGGATTTTAAATAATCATGTTTTTCCCTCTGCTTGTCGGTTATTTAGTAACGAAAATTGAATTTATAAGCACGACAATGCACCGTGGTACAAAGCATGGTTACCGACAACGTTTTTACCTCAGATATAAATATAATAGAGAATGTTTGGGCTTTATTAAAAACACTTAGTGCTTATCCACGCACTGCGAAAGAGAATAAGCAATTTCTGAAATTGCTAATATTTTGAGTGAATTAGACATTGAATTTAAATGTAATTTAATCAATTTTATTCCCGATAGGCTTCAAGAAGTTTTTAACGCTAAAGGTGATGTAAAATCCCATTAACTCAAAAACATTGCAAACTTGCAAAATTCTTGATTAAATTTAATTTTTTAACGCTTAAATAATTTTGACACGATATGTGTATAAATATTTTTGAAAAATGAGGCATATATATGTTTTGTATTTTATTTCAATGATCATTACAGTTGATTACCCAAATTTAATTCTAATTAAATCTAGACATTTCAAAGATTATGTTAGTGAAAAATTTTTGCTAAAGCAACAAATTGCATACTTTTTCTGAAACATATTCAAATTTCTAAAAGGTGTAAAAATATGTGACAATGACTGTGTATTTTTTGCTCAAGTTCACATATATTTTTAATTTAAAATTTGAAAATGTATGAAATTTAATAAAAGATATAAAAAACTATAAAATGTTTTTTTTCCATTTGTGTAATTATTTACAGTTATTTTACAGATTAAAAAATAATTGGTGTCTTTCATTGAATAAAAATACAAACCATAAAGCTCATAAAGTAGCTGGGGAATAATTTATAATATGTATTATAAGGAATTCGGCAATATTAATATTCGATTGTTTAACAAAAACATGTCTTTTTGTATTTTTTAAAAAGTCTAGCCTGCCCACTGAATTTTTTTTAAATGGCCGCAGTATATTTATTAACTGTGCAAAGGTGGCACAATCATTAGTCTTTTAATTGAAGGCTGGTATGAATGGTTGGACGAGATATTAACTGTTTCATAAAAATTTATATATGTTAAATGACTTGTTCTTGTAAAGATATATGGAAATAATCCTATAAAATTATTAAATAAAATTATAGAAAATAATGATACGAAAATAAATTTAGACCCGTTTGCTCCTATAAGTCCTAATAAAGTTTTAAATTCTTTATGGAGAGTTAATAAGATATTATTTCAGAAAATATGATATGGAGAAGGTATTAATCAATATATAGATGGAATTATTAAAATTCCTGTGTTTTATTTATTAAATTTGATTTAGGTATAGAAGGAATAAATGAATAATAATTTATTATATTAAAAATTATAAATGTAATTATAATTATTAAATTGAAAAAGTGCCCGATTTCAAGGAAAATAAATATAAATATTATGAGCTAATTGATTTTGCTGAATTAAAATAATTTTTCTTATGATAGTATTTAATATATATTACATTTTTAATTATACTCGCATAATTAACTTCTTAATTGTAATATGTAATCAGCTGTTGTATAATCTATAGTTTAATTAAATAAATTAATTAATAAAAACAAATATACAAAAGTCTAAGAATACTTTTTGTTAAAATATTTCGTGGTGTTAAATCGATATTATTTAATATTGAATACAATATTGAAAACTAGGAAAAAAAATTTACGTAAATTAGTTACTGAAGGCAAGAAGTAGCTGTAGAAGTTAAAATACTATTAGAAGATGACAGGGTTTAAGTGAGGTAGATATGCCTCTGCTCCTATTAAATCAAATATAGTCTGCTTCATAAAAAAATGTATATGTATATGTATATGTATATGTATATGTATATGTATATGTATATGTATATGTATATGTATATGTATATGTATATGTATATGTATATGTATATGTATATGTATATGTATATGTATATGTATATGTATATGTATATGTATATGTATATGTATATGTATATGTATATGTATATGTATATGTATATGTATATGTATATGTATATGTATATGTATATGTATATGTATATGTATATGTATATGTATATGTATATGTATATGTATATGTATATGTATATGTATATGTATATGTATATGTATATGTATATGTATATGTATATGTATATGTATATGTATATGTATATGTATATGTATATGTATATGTATATGTATATGTATATGTATATGTATATGTATATGTATATGTATATGTATATGTATATGTATATGTATATGTATATGTATATGTATATGTATATGTATATGTATATGTATATGTATATGTATATGTATATGTATATGTATATGTATATGTATATGTATATGTATATGTATATGTATATGTATATGTATATGTATATGTATATGTATATGTATATGTATATGTATATGTATATGTATATGTATATGTATATGTATATGTATATGTATATGTATATGTATATGTATATGTATATGTATATGTATATGTATATGTATATGTATATGTATATGTATATGTATATGTATATGTATATGTATATGTATATGTATATGTATATGTATATGTATATGTATATAAGCAAAATTTTTAAAATATTTTTTGAACTAAAAATCTTTTATTTTAAATAATTTTGCGCAAAATATTATTTGCAGCTGAATTGCTGGTTCACACATGACGCAGAAATATGTATGTTTTATTCAGTTTATTACAAAGAAATACGTTTTATTGTTGCGATAATTTATTAAGTCATGTAAATTTTCGATAAAGTTCAGTGTCAAGCAAAGGTCTTTAAAACTCGAACCAAGATAAATTTGTCAAGATAAATATTATCCTGATAAAAAAATTTTTAGTGTAGATTCCCTGTTAATAGCATTAACAAAACTAACACTTCAATCACACAAAATTACTAATTTTCTCAGTTCTTTTTTATAGTTTTATGAATTTTAGTATTTAATGGCCATTTGTATATTTGTATCGAAATGTTATATGTTACGAGTATGTGTGTGTCTTTAAAAATAAATATTCAAATTATACTGGATTTTCTTAGAAAGAGTTTATGAAACAATAAAATTTGTGCTTTATCGTCCGCAACTATAAAGACAACCAATTTATGTCTATGCAAGTAAATTGAAATAACACATAATAATGAAATTATATTATGTATTTCATACATGTTTATAAATACTTCGCAAAATTTCTGTCAATCCAATTAAAATACTTATTGCAAAAGTCAAAACGAAAACTATAGGATCTTATTTCACACAATGGTAATGAAAACCTTTATATATTGTATGATTATTTTTATTATTATTATTATTATTATTATTATTATTATTATTATTATTTTTAATAAAATTTTATTTATAATATGTGGAAATAATATGAGAAAAAGTTATGTATGGTCTTCAAATTCCGACTATATAATAATACAATATATTTACCATTATGCTTTTGTGTCTAAATATAATACAAGCGATAGATATTTAAGTTTGTTCAACTCAAAGTTTTAGATTATAGAACCTTATTTTACATTATTACATTTTTAATCATTAGAAACTCTTGGGTACTTCTCTAACAGGTAATCTTTAACGAAAGGAATGTGATGTTTATATTGGAAAACTTAATGATATATCTTAAAGGTTTCATAACCTCATACACTAACGGATATATACAAAAGTAATTAGGCAGTTATAGAAAAAGGAAACAACATTTTTAATTTTTTATTTGTATATATTGTAATACTCGTATATTTTTTATATATTATATATATATAAAGAATAATGTATATTCTTTTATTATATGTATTATATATCTATTCCTTTTTTAATAACGCTTTTTAATCTTTCCCGTTGTTCTTTTTTATCTTTTGTTGTTACCATTATTTTCATTATTTGCTAATGCTTCTTCGGCTGCAGCTCCTATACAACGTAGAAAAATGCAATATTGTCTTTTTACATTCATTTGTGTCAGGTGCATTTTGTCACTTGAGCATGTTGAACAATTTATATTCATAAGAAATTGCTACAAAGATGGGAGTTCATGTTTATGCCTTTTTAGTTTTTCTTTTTTTTTTTTTATATAATATTTTTGTCATCTTACGGTAAGTGTTGTATATTACACCTTTCTTTCAATTATTTCTTTACATTTTCCCACTCTTTATTATTTTTCTTAGTGCAGCGATGCTGCCATTGTCATGATATCTTTTTGTTGGCATTGTTCAGTACAGTGTTGTTATACTGTTCCACTGTAGCAACAATGAAAACAATAAACAAACATGATCTACAACAACGACGGATACTTGAAATATTGCCATATATTTATTTAGAAGGTGTTGCATTTAAGACTAGATGGGAATGAGTGTCATTGTTTAAATATTTTAGCTCAGCGTAATTTGTACTGAGAATTTACAACAAAGTTTTAGGATTTTGGCTATCCTCATCAACAGTGTTGCCAGAATGATAATTTCATCATATTTTTGATGATTTTTAAATCTAAATATGATTTAATGATTTTTTCTTACAAAATATGATTTTTTTTCTAATAAATAAGCAATGTTTTTAAAGACTTACGATAAATTCTTAGAATATATTTATAAAAATCCGAAAGTATTTTTTATTTAAACATTAATGACAAAAATTAATATTGATATGATAGAACTGCACAAAGAGAAATCCTATCGGTAACCTCTATATTTATATAGGAAGACTGTAAAAGTACATATTCTGTTTGTTTCACTTAACTTTCTTTCAGTACTCCAAAACGAGTATCCAGCAGTTCACCACTAGGACAAATATTTATGCATTTGTCCAATGATGACAACTGGAAAGTAGCAATAACACTTTCATAAGTTCTGACACATGAATGAATCAATTTCGGATGGAAAATTATCTATTGCCCATGTATTAAGCGTTCCAAATTTGTATGATCATAATCTGTAATTCAAAGTTTATGATCTTTCACATTGTTTTTTTTTGATATTTTCGTATTGCTAATTGTTGTCCAATATTAATTTATAATTTTGTGGGGCTTTTAAAAGATTATTTCCGGAAATGGATCACTCGGTATGAATGTTGAAAGACTCCTAAGTAGAGAAAATGTTTTCTTTTGTAATTCGAATCCATAGCAAATACCTAGAACTTCTATAATTTATACATTGAATAGATATACAGAATAATCTTACAGATATAATAAGTTGTTTTCTAATAATGGAGATGATACGCGGTTTCATCACAATAATAATTTTGATGATTTTTATAGCAAAATTATAATTTTTTTTTTGATGATCTTCTAAACAAAGTATCTGGCAACACTGCTCATCAATATTGTTATTCGATAGGTGAGCTAGTTATTTAGTTAACATTATCAATCTAAATTTATTTTGATGCAAATTTTTTACACTTTAAACTTCTGTAGAAATATTTTCATAAAAATTTTTATACAATTTATTTGTCACTGTGGGAAATCAAATATTTTAAATGTTTTAAAATTTTTAATTTTCTGCAAAGCTGACATATCATGAACAATTAATTGTCCTAAAATATTCGCCAAATTTAGTATAATTGAAATAAAAAAAGATAGAGCGCTATATTGGCTACGCCGAATCTTATATACCCTTCACCCATGTTGAGATGTGTCACATGAAAATGAAGTACATTGTATTGTATGTAATTAAAAATATATTTACCTTTTCTATTTATATTTAAATACTAACAACTTTATATAAATACATTTGAAATAGAATCAAAATTTTAAAAGCCGTAGCACATTTGAAAGAACATTATTTTCGCATCTTAAACTTAGTGAAATATACCATTTCAGATGAAGAACTTTGGGTAGATTTTAATTTAAGTCATAAATTAAAATCTACGCATCTTAAACTTAGTGGAATATAATTTATACATTTGAGATGAAGAACTTTGCGTAGATAAATTTCTAAAGCAATAGAATCTTGTTTTAAATTCTTGTATATATATATATATATATATAGATATATACATATATAGATATATACATATATATATATATATAGATATAGATATATATATAGATATACATATAGATATAGATATATCTATATATATCTATATCTATATCTATATCTATATCTATATCTATATCTATATATATAGATATATTGTAAGCGCTGTGCTAAGATATTTAAAAATAATCAATATTAAATGTATAATAATCAAAAAGAAAAATAAAAATAGATTATTTTGGATTGAATATTGAAAACATATATTATTAAAATATTAAAACTATTAAAGCAGCTGTGGGATAAAAAAAATCGAGTTCAAATATTTTACAAAAACCATTTGAAGCTTGTAATATACAAGTAATTGGGTATGGAGGATCAGTTATATTAGTAAACTTCAAAAAAGTTGCAAAATTAAAAGTAGATACAGCTTCTGAAATGGTTGAATTATTAGGTATACCAGATTATGTTCTTATGGGACAATCATTTATTAATAATGAAAATGTAATAATGATAGTCAAGGATAACACTGTTAAATTGTTGACACAGAAAACTTTATATTTACCTGATTTCGATTGTATATCAAGGAAAAAATTTCACTTTGGGTTGACAAAACAGTTACTATTCCTAAAAACCATGCTTGTTTAGTTGAAGTTGCAACAAAACAAACTGCAGATTCAAGCTTTTATTTAGAAGACATGTTTGTCTGTAGGCCAAATAGGAAATATCGAATTTCGGTGTGTGTTATTGGGAAAAAGGGTTAGTTTTCATAGAAAATGATAGCGAAGACATTTTAACATTTAAAAAAGTTTCACTTATAGGGAAAGTTTATCCATGTAAACTAAATTCTGCACTAAAATACTCAAGTTATATGAAAATGTTACTAAATGATGATAATCAGACGTTCAAGATTCATTATCTCCATATTCTAGTCGTATTCTTTTAGTTAAAAAGAAAACGGGGGAATATAGGATTTGCATTCAGAGCTCTGAATCGGAAAACAATTAAAGAAGCTTTTCCAATGCCAGGAATAGATGATGAAATTAATAAATTAAGATGGAACTACTATTTCACTAGCCTAGATTGTGCAAGTGGATATTATCAAATCTTATTAGATAAAGATTCTTCTCAGACGACAGCTTTTATAACTCCTGATGGGCATCATGAATTCTTAAGAATGCCATTTGGATTAGTAAATGCTCGGCTGTTTTTCAAAGAACCATGAATAAAATTCTGGGAGATTTAAAATTTACAACAGCTTTGGTTTATATTGATGATATATTGATACCATCGATTCCACTGATAAAGGTTTTCATATTTTTGAATGAGTTTTAGAAAGACTAATGAAAAATGGCGCAACTTTAAAATTACGAAATTTTTTTTCCTACAAAATACCATACAATAGTTGGGATTTGAAATAAATTAGACCAGGGAAGAGGAAAATTATTGTTTTAATTAATTTACAAAGAATATCCATGAAGCATGTCAATTTTTAAGATTAACTAGTTATTTTAGGAAATTTGTGAATCAGTATTCTTATATAGCAAGCCCAATTCAAAATCTATTGAAAAAAGGTGTTTCCTTTAGATGGACAAATCATTTAATGAATTGATAAATAAATTAACTGATTTCCCTATGTTAGCTTTGTATAATAGAAAGGCTCATACCGAATTGCATACAGATGCTTGTAAATAGGGTGCTGCTGCTGCTCAGGAACAACATGATTTAACTTTGAAACCAGTGGCTTATTTCAGCCACACAACATCGAAAAAAGAGTAACGATATCATTCTTTAGAGTTAGAAACTTTACCTATTGTTTACGCATTAAAATGTTTCAGGATATATTTACCAAGAATAGAATTTAAGGTAGTAACTAATTGCGCTTCTTTATGAAATGCTTTTACAAAAAGAGATCTAGTTCCTCGAATTGGTAAATGGCGGTTAACTTTACAGGAGTTTAATTTTAACGTAGAATATAGAAAGGGATTTCAAATGGCTCATGCAGATGCATTAAGTAGAAATTCGGTAAATATTTTACGAGTAGATATTTCAAAAATGGATTGGATTTTAGCATTGCAACTTAATGATGATAGATGCAAATTTTTAATGGAAACTCTTAAGACTGTTATAAAGGATAGAGAGAAAATGCAGATACATAAAGATTATAAGATAGTAAGTGGGTTGTGCCAAAAAATTCAAGAAGGGAAAATAAACAATTTCTTGCATTATATAAAACGTTATATTTCTTGCTGTCTACCTTACTCATATAATAAAATCCCTTTAGGTAAACAAGAAGGATTCTTACATCCTATTGACAAAAATGACATACCATTTGATACAGTGCATGTTGATCATATCGGACCATTTACGAAAAGTGTTCATAAAAATACGTGTCTAATTATTTTAGTTGATGGATTTACCAAATATGTCTTTTTAAAAGCAGTTCAGAGTACAAAAGAAGAAACTTTTATTAAATTTTTAGACGAATTTATCATAATTGTTGGAGTATGAAGTGTGTGAAAAATTATGGAACTAAAGTCATTTATAATGCTACTGCAACACCACGAGTGAATGGGCAAGAAGAAAGATATAATAAAGCAATTTCGTCAGCATTGAGTTCATCTATTGAAAATAAAAAGAAATGGGATGGGGATTCCACGCTTAATTTGGCAACAGGAGAAATACCTAATGAACTATTATTTGGGTTTTTACTTAGGGACAAATATGATTCATATTTAAGTAATGAATTATATGAAAGTAGTTATAAGAACGCCTTAAATAATAGAAATCAGGCTAAGTTGTCAATCGATCGATCTATAAATAAATATGATCAGAAAAAAAACCAAGTATAATTTGTAAGAAAGAAAAGTTTGTATTAGTAAGGAAAACTAAGTTAATTGATGGAAATCGAAGGAATTACGAAAATTACAATAGGCCTTATTAAGTTATGAAATTTTAGGTAATAATAGATATGTTATAAGAGATATGACTGAATCAAATAGATCACAGAAACCATATGAAGGAACAACTTCCCCAGATAAAAAAAAATTATATAATTATATTCAGTTTTCGTTTCAGAACCCAAAATTTTATTTAAAAATTTTATGTAATTTTTAAAATTAGAATTAGTTTATTAATATATTTACATTTTAATAATTTTTAAGGAAGTTGGAGATTTTGAGTTGCTTTTTTGGCAAATTAATTTTTAAAATAACGGTTGAATAACTTAGTTCATATAGTGTTGCTGTCGGCTTACCATTTTCCAAAACCCATTTTATGCATATCTTTATCGATGTTATAAAATCATCCACTTTAATTTTGTTTTCTTCATGGCCACTACTTTATAAATCCTCCAATTCCAATATTTGATAATTTAATTCCGTATTTGATAATTCATTACTTTCCGCATGAAATTCTTCTTGAATCCAGTTGTTTATGTCAGCATTCGTGAAAAGATGTTCCGTACCAATTTGAGCTACAAACGTACCAATAGTTGAAAGATCTTCGTTTACTTCCTGAATTATATTTTGTAAACTATATATAGGGCATGTGAAAATTAACTTACGTGTGGAATAAATTCGTGATGGAACCAGTCCTTGAATGTAAATTATGCCCCAGGCGTTATTACTGGAGTTCTATATTACAGGATTATTGAAAAAGCATTTAAAGGCGCGTGGGTTTTTCGATTTTCCAACAACCAACAATTTCAGTTTGTCTGTGCCATACGTATTTGAAAAGTTATTTGTTATTTAGTGGAGAGTCAACCCATGCTCATCAACGTAACCCTCAAACCCTTTCATAAATGGATCAATAAGTTGAGGTTTCGAAGATAATTTCTCGCCCGTAATTTTTAAAAATCTAATTCCATGTCGACGCTTAAATTTCTTCAACTATTGGTTTGATAAATTTTGGAATACAAATGACTGGCTTTTAATCGTAAATCCGCTGTTGATATTGGAACATTTTTTTCCGTTTGTGTTAAAAACCACATTAAGCATTTTTCCATTTTCTTACTTTATAATGTGGAAAACCGAAGACAAATGCAACTTGTAATTCATGCAAATTGAATTCTTGGAATTTCCACTTTTAAATTTTTTTTAAATCTCTAATTTTTGAGAAATCGTTGGCATTAATATATGTTCCCATATTAAGAGATGTATTTACTTAACAAATGACACGAAAAAATTGACAAAATTGAAAATCAAAATAATGTAAAAGAGTTAATACCAAAAGACGGGGATTTCCCTTTTATGGTTGTAGACATTGCAATCAAATTTTAAAAATAAAAATAGAACCCGTTTATAGAACCTGCAATTTTATAAATCAAGCCGTCGCGATAATGGATGGTCGCGAATAAATATATATATATATATATATATATATATATATATATATATATATATATATATATATATATATATATCACGACCTCTGAACGAAATGATCAACGCTAATTCATTCCATTGAAATCCATTTGCATAAATACAAAGTGCCTCTAATGCATGTAGAATCAGTTCCCGTTAATCATTTCGTTCAGAGGTTGTGATATATTTATATATATATATATATAAAAGTAATAGCGGTTTTAAGTTCAGCATAAAAACATTTTTAGAAAGTAGAAGTTTATGTATAAGTCTGGCAAAAATTACGCGTATTACTCGTATCTGAACCTGCTGAGTTATTAAAATAAAACTTATGATATTTTCAGTGTTGGATGGTATTAGTGTGGTATATTTGAAAGGTTTCCTAGTAAAATTTAAAGCATTTGCAATATATTAAAAAAAATTTTTAGAGCTGATTAGAGCTTATTACAAAGAAATGCACTTTATTAATTGAAATAATAAAATCGAAGGAGCATTAAAAATAAATTTATTTAAAAAAAGTTTTGTGGACTTTTTGAAAATTACGCAAATATATATATATAATTATATGTATGTAATTAATCGTGGCCTGCCAAAATTTTCTATCGAAATTTCAACTAAAGCGACACACACATTTGGAAGATATCTTCGTACAAGAAATTTACACAATATTTTCCTTTTATTATTTGGACGAAAATCATCAAAGCAATATTTTTGTAATATTGTATTTTTATCAGCTTAAAAAAATGTATTCGATGAACAACAAAAAATAAATATACATTTTAATTTCTTTTATTATCTTTAACCTCAAAATTTTTTCTAAGCAATGTGAATTCGAATCACATTCGTATTATTTTGCTTATAGGGATGTAGATAATAACAGTCGTATATGATATCATTTTCTTCAAAGAAGAGTCGCCGTTCTGGAAGATGATTTATATGGTTCTTTGAGTTGCGAAGTACTATCGTTTAGAAGTGTAAAAAAAAACATCAAGAAAGTATCGAAATATAATCGCTTTTGTGTAGTAAAGATGTTTTTAACGCAGTTAGAATTTTTTTTTTTTTATTATAATTGAGCTAAGTGGGTTACCTTATATTTAAAATCACTGTAATTAATTAATAACTCACTATAACTTTAAATTTAATATGAAATATTTAAAAATAAAAATCACTAATTAACAGTTAACAATTTTTTACATTAACAAAATTTTTATTCAACACTATACAACTACGTTGATCACTTTTAAATTTATACATTTACTTTGCTCTGGAATATAAACAGTCGCCCAAGTCAAGTTGTTTAGATCAAAATTCGATACTAATATGTTTTGTTATTGCAAATTTGTGTATTTTCAAATGCTTGCAGTGTAAGATCATGCACTAAATCCGCATCAGTAAAATTGAAAGGGCTTTTGAATGTTTGAATGAAAAATCAAAAGCGTTTTGATTTTAAAATGAACTCATACCCTGCCAGCATTTGGAAGAGTGTTATTTCATCCATCCACTAAAAAGCGTCCTTCTGGACACTCTTGGATGTCCATTACATTACTTTCCGAACGGTGATTCTTCTTCCATAAGAAAATCATATCATATTCGAATGTTGTTAACTGCATGAAGTGTCGCTTTAGTTCAAATTTCGATATAAAATGTTGATAGGGTACCACTGTGTAAGGAAACAGGTAACATCCAAAATATAAACAAGTAGTCCTTCTCTTTGGCGAGAGTACCTAACTCAAAGAGAATATTAGCTAATAGTGTTAAAAAAATATAAAATAGTGTGATTGCGTAAAAAGTGAAAAATCCTTAATAATTGAAATATTTTTAGGCGAAATTTTTGTCGTTTTTCTTTGTATTAGTATTAGTTCTCTCACAATTCATATGGCACCCGTATATGAGAGAGAACTATTACCAATTACTACTTGTTTTCTCACTCAGAGAAAATTTTTTTGAAATATAAAAGATTTTTTTGAAATATATTTTTTTTTATATGTATACAAATGAGAAAGTAGTTTAAAACAAGGGAAATTTATATTTAGGAAATTATTATCAAAATTGTGTAATTTGTTTTAACAAAAAATTGGTTCTCATATATATTATTTTCGCTAACCTATTAAATTAGAGCAAATTACAGGTTATGTTTAAAGTATTATTAATTGGATTTTGACCTTTGTGTTTCAATAAACAAAAATATTTAACTTGTTGCAGTAGCATTATATAATTTTTTTGTTATCATTTAAATTTGGGAATATAGAGCGATGAATGCATCACTAAAATGATTACTACAAAGTCACTCAAACATCTTAAAACGGAGAATAAATTAATAGATTATAAAAATGTTAATGTATGTAAATAATCTTTATTATGAACATAAACTCTAAATTGTAATGTGTTTTCTTTCTTTTATTTCAATTAATGTATCAATTGGCTGAAAATATAATTCGTTTAAAATTAAATTAAAACAAAAAATAAACAAAGAGAAACATTGTATTTTTTAAGAAGATATGGTAGCACAATAAAATAATAAATCATTCAAACGTCAGAAGACTAGTATGGCGAAAAATAGAGAATGGCACTACCTTTATTTTTTTATATCATGACACTTACTGCAAACAAATTTTCCGAATGAATTTGTTTATTCTTTTCTATCATTTATTAAATTTTCTGTTAGTCATTTCAAATTAAAATGGAACATATAAACATAATTAAAACTGTCTTATTTTTAATCAATTCCTTTCACAAAAATAATTTTGATAATTTTGATTTATCGGCAGTATCTCTTTGCAGTATGTATCTATGGGCGCCTTTAAACATTGGAAATATCATAAATTTTATTTGAATAGTTCAATAAGTTTCGATATTGCGCGCAATTTCTATCAAAATTATACATAAACTTTTATATAGTTTCTACAAATTTTTATATGTTTATTTTAAAACTGCCATAACTTTCCCTGTACGAAATGATTAACGTGAACATTCATTCGAGACACTTTATATTTATACAAATGAATTTTAATGTGCCATCAAAAAAGCACACAATGACTAAAATCAAAAACTTTTGATAATTTCCCATATATCTAAATAAATTTATCAAAAAAAAAAACTTTTTCAGAAAAGTTGAAATGACTAAGTTCTTACAAATTTCAAATGCACAAGTTGGGAAGAATTATGAGGGAAATGTAAATTTTATGCAGCAGCCGACTTCTTGTTATGCAGTATTTTTTTTATATACGAAATTTCCATCAATCTTGACTGTAACTGACTGACTGATCCATCATCCCACAGCCCAAACGCCTGAAGCTAGAGAGATGAAATTTTGACCGTGGGTTGGCCTCCCGCAAAATAAATCCACTAAGACACAATTTTTGGAAATTCGGATATTAAGAGAGTAGAAATGGATGAAATCTGTAACCATTTATCTCCTGAACTAATATAGATACAAAAAAAAAAAAATAATAATAATAAAACTAATACGTATCGTTATTAACTTGAAAAATAAGCAGACAAGTGTCTGGTACTTTTTTAAAAATCGACTCTTTTAGGGAGAAAATGGGTGAAAACTATATTTTGTTACTTTTTTGGCACCATACGTATCTTCTAAAACAGTCGACACGAGAATAAAATTTACATCGTATTCGTAACTTATCGAAAAACCATAAACACATATTTGGTAATTTTCGGAAATTCGAACGTTTAAGGGGTATAAATTTTATCTATTTTTGGTACTTCCTTCATAAAACATTTTTTTCTATTTATTGACATATACATATGCGTATTTTAATATGGGATCCCACTACTGTTTAGAAATTCATTGGAATAAAATTTTTGTTACATTCAGGGGAAAAAGTATGAAAAAGGGGTAAAGAAGAGGTAAAAGCGGAAAATTGTATTTTATTCAAACTCAACGATAAATTTTCTATAATGGTGACATAACTTAAAATTAAATTAAATATATGTAGTACTAAATTCTTCCTTCTTCTAATAATACTTTTTAAATTTTTAATTTTTAATTAATCTATAAGCATGAAATTAAAGATACATAGAACAAGGGGGCACTTTGTGGTACTTTTTTCGATTTTCTAATGGTACTTTTTGAATTTTCTATAATATTGAACCCAGAACCATGAACCTAAAGATATATGGTCCTAAATAAATGAGAATCCATAAGAGAGGACTTTGCGGTACTTTTCCGTTATTCTAATAGAACTTCTTGAAATTTTTATAATATTCGGCCTAGAAACATAAAATTGAAATTGCATAGTCCTAAGTGAATGAGAATAGAAGGTATTTTGTGGTACTTTTTCATTATTCTAATATTACTCTTTGAATTTTTTGTAATAACTAACCTAGAAACATGAAACTAAAGATATAAGGTTTTATGTGGCTTATAATTAGGGTTTCCCGTAATATTTCTTTTCCCGGGAAACGGGAATGGCAAAAAAACAGTTTTTTATGAATTTTTTAAAACTTTAGGTATAAGGAAAAGGGCCATGGTTTCTTTTATAAAGAAAATTATTCCTTTATTAAATGAAACAAAACGAAATATTATAAATTATACTGAATTAAGGAAAAATGAGTTAATATAAAAGTATAACGCCACTTCTAAATAAAAAAATTTAATATTTTATTCAAATAGAATTAGTACCTTTCGTAATTTATGTTAAAAACTGTGTCACAGATTTTTACGTTATTGTGTTTTTGATGCTAAAACTTTTTAAAAATATGCAGTAATCTATTGGATAAATTTCTTTATAAATAGCTTGCCACTTAATTCCATTTTATTTCTCTAACTTACATTATTATCTTTTTTACTAAATTAAATATAAATCTTAAAAACACTAAAAACTGTTTCGCAACAATGTTTTTCGGATCAATAATAGTGTTCAGAAATCTGATGAAAATAATTTTATATAGGTATGAATACAACATGAAATAGGTTTTTTTATATGTATTTTAAAGTTATAACATTTACATCTAACATTTACATATCCTTTGCTTGGATAAAGATGCTGTTTTAAAAGAAAATGTGTTAGAGTGAAAAATCTCCCAACGAAATATTTTTCTTTTTATAATAGTGAGTATTTTCCAAGTTCAACTTATTTAATATTCTAAATCTATGATAGAACTAAAGTATATAAAATTTGAACATAATAAAAATAAAGTTGATTTAAAATTTCATGTGAAACAATTTGTAAGTAAATTCTTTAAACCATTGATAAAAAATACATAAATATCTAGCTGTATTATATGCTTTAAATTTTTTTCGTTTAATAATTAATATTTAATTTCCTGTTTTCCCGGGAAAATTTAAGAAAATTCCTGAAAATTCCCGAGAGTATTTTGAAGGGAAATCCCGCGATTTCCCGCACTGGAATTCCCGCACCCCAAACCCAAGTGATAATCCTCAAGCTTTGGTGTTCATATATAAATAATTTCAAAAACAACTGGTACTTTGTTGATACCCTACGAATACTCTAAACTAAAAACAAGAAATATATAAAACATACCTTTGGTAGTTTTTGAAAATTTAATTATTTAATTTACTTTTTGGTACTTTTTCAACTAAAATACTTAAAAAGCTTATTGTTGGTAATGCTGACACAATGTGCTATATAAATTGTACTGTAGATATCTCTCGCCCAACATTTTTAGAAATTTGAAATCTGGGGGGATAAAAGTGTCTCAAAAAAAAAAAAAAAAAATGCTTCATACATCTCTTAAACTGTAAAATGTAAAAACAATTTTTTTTTTTCAATCCAAAAAAATAGTTTAAAATTTTATGACATCCGTTTTTTTAATTGGGTGATATATATATTTCGGTAGTCTTTTGTACCCTATGTTATTTAATGATGATCTCATAAAGGGTTACGAAGTGGTACGATATTCCACTCCTTGGATTTTCCTTATTTAAATAAAACGCTGGAGGCATTATATTGGAATCATTAGAAGGTGCAATTGAGATGTTTGCTATTCATTTTCTTACGACATCAATATATTAACTGTTCCCACGGGAGTTAGGAGTCATAATTTAATTTTACGGATTATTCCACTTTGGGTATCACATTTTGTTTTTTTCTAAATAAAGCAGCTACCAAGTTTATATCTAGTGTATGAAGGTGTCCCGCTAACGCTAGCAAAGATTATAAAACCTACGTGAAACGGTAAATTAATTAGTTCGCTTGTTTCAACTCATCCAAAAACGATTTTAAATTTTTCTTAACTCCAAATGTATCTATCTTAACAATCTTAATAAAATAAATTATAAAATATACATAAAATCTTTAATAAAACAATATGAATGCACCTCCTTTCTTGCTCAAGAAATTATTACTAACTTAATATATGGAGTTGAATTAAAAGGATAAGAACATTAATAAAGAAATTACAATACATTTTTAATTTACTTTCTAATATCTAACAAACCCTTAGGAGTTTCTGCATTTCATAAGAATAAAGAATAACAAAAGGTATTAAAATCGAAGAAGTAGAAATATAATATAAAGACGCCAGTCTATGAGGTGCTACCAATCTATTTGTGATGATTGCGTAACTACTTTTATATGAAGAAATTAAAAAGATAATTGAAAAGAAGTACACCCCATGGCTTCTATGGAAACGTGTTAAATAAGACAAAATTATTTGTTTTTGTCACTATAAGAAAAACCAAAAACATCATCATAATCATAACTAATATGACGCCCGTCAATCCTTATTGTTAGGATGCTGCTGGTGTTGATGATAATGATTATGTTGCTTGGTGATGCACTGATGTGCACCCAGAATTATAGTATTGAGAAAGTGTAAGACGTGATTTGCTTTCTTAACAGGCATTTTTTATTTTCTTTCTAACTTTCTTCGAAAAGAAAGAAAATATAATAAAAAAAAAACAATAATCTTACTTTATTATTGTGGCATTGTTTTCGCTGTTGTTCTCTTTTTTATTTCCATAGTTTTTATTAACAAATATTCAAAAACAAATTTCCATTTTTAAGGTTTATTCATTAGGATTTTCTTTGTAAAAGTAAATTGAAAAATGTTCAATCTTTTGTTTATTTCTTCTCGTTTAATTGTTAACCAAGAAATCCTTTTTCTCATCGTTTTTTCTTTTGTACATAAATATTTTCCATGAATATTTGAATGTGAATAAATTTGAAGAAAGGTTTTGAAAACAAATAAAACTACAAATGTTGTTTGATATCCTATTTTCATATTTTCTCTATGTTTTAGAAATTAAAGTTTCAAAAGGAGGGCGATTGAAAAAGTTTATTATTGTTTTTTTTACAAATTTTGTCAAAATGTTGCAGAAATAAGT
Source organism: Protocalliphora azurea (assembly GCA_932274085.1). NCBI lineage: Eukaryota > Metazoa > Arthropoda > Insecta > Diptera > Calliphoridae > Protocalliphora > Protocalliphora azurea. Next base: position 82,382,278 of record OW026520.1, read on the forward strand.
CATTCCATACAAAGAAAATTTTAATACACCTTAAACTAATGTTAATGTCTTTACTTATGTTAATTTTATTAACTAACAATCTTATTTTGAATAATTTATAAAAGGTTAATAGGGAATTTTGAAAAATTGTTATTCATACAGGTCTGTTCTGAAATCATGGTGATTTCATACCACGAACAAATTTAAAATCACGCAAGTGATTTTCAGCTGTTCTGGAAATCACGTAATTTAAAATTTTTCGGAGTGATTTTAGCTTTTCGAAATCACAAGCAAACATCTGTTTTATATTTAGTTTACAATTAAATAAAATAAAATATTTAGCCTTTTATTAAGATGTCAGGAGTAACAATAATTGTTTTAATAAGGAAGAAAATAAATAATGAGCGAATTAAAAAAAAAATATTTTTGGAACGTATCAAATCCTACGAATATAGAGGAAAAGTTGTAAACAGCAGTAAACAGCAGTAAACAGCAATTATGTACATTGAATTAATAAATTCTTAGAAATGGCAAAGTAAACAAAAAATTTATACGCAAAACTAAAGGTGTTTTCAAGCAATTGCTATTTTTTAAATTGTTTTTCAATAAAATTAAAAATTTTCATAAAAAATGTTTAAAAAAAAGTTTACAGATTTGAAATCACGTAATTTCATAATTTTTTGTTCACATAATACCTTTTAGGTGATTTGAAGTCAATTCGCCAAAAAGCGATTTCCAGAACATACCTGATAATAACATTTTTGTTTTATAAGCATTTAATAACAAGCAGGCGCTGGTGGATCTTAAGGTACATGACTTCTTGATCGAATGGATAATCCTCATGCTAAGCAGCAGGATTGTCAATTCAAGCTTGGGTGGAGTATGCTTAAGAAAACTAGTGACTAGGGGGACTCCGCAAGGGGGAGTACTCTCACCCCTGCTGTGGCTAATAGCTGTCGATGTGATTTTGCGTCAATTCGACAGCAGAGGGCGGAAGATCGTGGCTTATGCTGATGATGTGGTCATACTGGTAAAGGGAAAATTTCTTCCCACAATCAGTGAGATCATGCAGTCTGCGCTGGGTGAGCTGTCCTCGTGGGCCGCTGAAAAGGGGTTGGGAGTGAACCCGGAAAAGACAGAGTTGGTTCTGTTTACTATGAGGTATAAGGTAGAGAATTTCAGACTAACTGTACTATGTGGAACTGAACTGAGGCTTTCAGACTCAGCGAAATATCTGGGGGTATTCCTTGATAGTAAACTGACCTGGAAGAGGAATGTTCAGGAGAGACTCAAGCGTGGCCTCAATGCCTACTACACCTGTAGAAACTCCATAGGTAAGAGTTGGGGGCTCAAACCAAAAGTTGTATATTGGATTTACACTTCGGTGGTGAGACCAATCCTTTCTTATGGATGTTCTGTTTGGTGGCAGGCACTGGAACGTAAGAGTAATAGGAACCTTTTGTCGAAGGCACAAAGGTGTGCTTCGATTGGCATTACGGGTGCAATGAGAAGCACACCACAAGCGGCTCTGGATGTCATACTTCATCTCATACCCATTGAGGAGTTTGTGAGGGGTATGGCAGCAAAGAGTTTGCTGAGACTTAAGGAATTGGGACTATTAGGCTCATCAAGAGCAGGTCACTCCAGGGTCATTTACGAGATCAGTTACGGTGAGGTTAATCTGAACTCCACAGGGGCATCAGATTACATGGCCGCTGAATCAGACTTTGGAGTAAATCCTGTCGTGGTGATACCTCATAGGGGGATCTGGTCCGGCACTGAGAGACTATATGAAGGTTGTGCAGTGTTCACGGATGGATCAAAGTTGGACGAAGGTACCGGAGCGGGGTCTATATTATGGGCACGGACATAAAGGGCTCTTTTAGACTCCCTGATGAGTGCAGCGTTTTTCAGGCTGAGATTCTCGGCATCCTGAAGGCCGCGGAGATAATCAGACAGAACGTTGCGAGAGGTACCGAGGTCACTCTCTATGTGGACAGTCAGGCGACTCTGAAGGCCTTGGGGACACATTTGGTGAGATCCAGGCTAGTAGCTGCCTGTAAGGACACTGAGAGAGCTGATGGAGGACTACATGGTGAGACTCTGCTGGGTGCCTGGCCACTGTAATATTTCAGGCAATGAATTGGCTGATGAACTGGCAAGGCAAGGTGCGGCAGGGAACGTCTCGGAGAGGGAGACATATGTGAAACCACCACTAAGTTTCTTCTATGGGAAGATCAATGATTGGATCTTGGTCAGGACCAATTCGGCTTGGGAGAGTAGAGAGGACTGCAGAGTGTCGAGGGCGATATGGCCGGTACTGGACAAAGGAGGCACTAGCACTCTCCTGGGCATGAATAGGAAGAGCTTGAGGATCATGATAGGGTCCATAACGGGTCACTGTTTGATAGGAAAGATGAGGTCTAGATTGGACGCTAACAGTTCCGATTTTTGTAGAATGTGTGAGGACGTCGACGAGACCGATTCTATTGAGCACATTGTGTGCCATTGTCCACGATTGCAGCATCGTAGGATGAAGTGGCTGGGTAGCCGGTTCCTCGACGGGCTGAGTGACGTTCGGGACACAGATCTTGTTGACGTCATAGGCTTCGTCATGGGAATCGGCTGCTTGAGGGAGAATCAGGGGTATAACCCTAGGGGGATTGGTAACATTGCTGGTCCCCCTATATGATTCGTCACATTTCTATTCCTTTTTATCTTTTACTCTACTTTTTCTGTACTCTCTGTATTTTCTATTTTCTGTTTTCTATACTCTTTATTTCGCAGCTATTCTATTGAAGGGACTCACAATGGACCGGGATCGGTCTCTGGGTGGAGATGGGGTACTATCTGGTATCACATCTACCTTCTCTATCTATCTATCTATCTATCTAAGCATTTAATAAAATTGTATAAAATCTAAAAATTTTATTGTTGATAAGAACTTATTTTAACAGTTTGATAAAAGAAATTTTGAGAAAAATATTTGTCTTTTTTGTAGTTTGAATACATTTTTAACGTAATATTGAAGTTTTCGACAAACTATTTTATAACTATGTTTTATTTTTATAAAAATAATTTTTAGCTTACGGAAACATCTCTTACACAGAACAATAAAAAATTTTTGCGAAAAAAAAAGAATTTCTTGCATAATAGATTCCCTTATTGTTAGTAAAGTATTCAAAACACTTAATTAAATTTTTAAGATGATATTTATTTGCTACTAACGAACTAATGCTACTGATTAAATCCTACAAAGTGGAGTTTTTTATTTTCGATAGAATGACAGTCCACGTTATTTAAAAATAAGTGTACTGAAATGTAAGTCCATTAGTAACGCGATTTATTTTTTTAAATAAGCACTTTTTATTCATACTTGTTTGAATTATGAGGATTTTAGTGATGTACATAAAATCAAAATAATTCTATTATTATTCTCAAAATGTTTATGCTTTTCTTCACCTTCACGAGCTGTTTAGTTTTCAAAGCATTAATAAAATTAACTAATAACATTTTTTTTGTAAATAGCATGAAATAATAGTAAATTTATGGAATAAATTTTCAATATTTTGTTTATGACTAATAGAAAATTGAGAGAAAATTGAAAAAGCATTGCTAGAAGGAAACAAAAACTGTTTTTAGTATATTATGAATAATATTTTTTATAAGAGGGTAATAAGGATAATATAAGTTAATATTAATTTTGTACATTAAACCCAAAATAGGAATTTATTATGAATAAGACCGTAAATATTTTACTTCTTTTTTCTTTTAAACAATACATTAAATCCGCGGAAAATACACCTGTTAGAATAAAAATATATATTTTCCACGTCAACTACATACAGACATATATATAAACATTTAAATATAATGTGAAATATATTTTTATAAATATGTAGATAAAAAATATAAAAAAATAAATTTAAACTCAATTATTTTCCAATAAAACAACGCAAAAAAAGTTAATTAAATGCATATTAAACACGTAAAAAAATTAAATGTTTACAAAACTAGTAACAAGTAAGTAGAAGTGAGTGAATTGTTTACTTAATATACCTGAACTCAAAATCCTTAAAGTGGAAATAATCATCGATCATTCTCCTATTGTTTACACTTTTATTGTAAAATATGCTCAACGCTTAATTTGAATTTAATAAAACATATGCGCTTTATATTCGTTAACATTTTATTTAATAAACATAGTTGAATTTTAAAATTTTTTATCTTAACATAAAATATTTACAAAATATTATAAATTGAAAATACGAGTATGAGAGTATTAATAATAGAAATATCAAAAGCGCTGAATGTAGAGAGATCAACATAATGTCTATTTTGATTATTTTATAAATTGCATTGTTATTTTGTACGATTATTTGAAATAAAAGTTAAATCCCTTTTAAATATATATATATATATTTTTTTTAGTTTTTGCACATAAGTGGTAAATATTATCGCTGTCGTAAAATGTCTAGATTGTAAATCACACATTTACAATTAAGTCTATTTTTATACATATTTATAATTAAATGACATGGGATTTATTTATTTATTTTATAAAAATGAATAAAAATGTTAATATGTTTATGCTTTTCACATTCAAATCACTATTAATAATTTAATAACACTGGTCTACAAAAATATACAAATGTATATAAAGAGTTTACTGTGCTTAATAAGAATCTGTTAAAAGCTTTTCCCATCACGTTCAGATTTTTTTTAATTGGCATGACTATTATGATTCCCTTAATTTGGCGTTCACGATTTGTCCGTAAATAAGTCACCAAAATATTCTGACTAAAATTACCCACAAGTTACTTTAAAATCTTATATTTTTTTATCTGTTGAATATTTTACGAATTATTCAGAAAAAAACAATTTGTCATATCATTAAAATTGATTGGATCCAGATACAGGGACTTTCAAGACAGTTCACAAAAATATGAAATAACTTATTTTGTTTTATAAAACCAATTTTTAACAATATAAGATTTTTGTTATTTTTGATTTAAATTTACTACAATTAATTTTATAAGAAAAAAGTATTACAAAATTTAGTTTTTATTTTTTTACAAAATTGGAAAAAACAAGTTAGAGTAATATGTTCGATTTTGCCGAAATATATTAGATGTAATTACAAATATATTTACCTATACTATATATATGTAAACACTAAAAACTTTAAATAATTTACATTTTCATATCCCTATATATACAGTGTAAAAATGAGGTGAAGGTTTGTTTGTTTATTTGTTTGTGTATCAATCTCGTCTAAACGAATGAACTGATTTTCAAAAAATTTGACACACGGATAGTAACAGTGTCAGAGGTGCCACACCCATATTTTACGCCTACTTAAAAAAATATATTTTTTCAATTTTACACGTTATTATTTTTAAAACTCTGAAACGGATGAACCAATTGCTTAAAATCGGAGAAAGGGGTGTAATACCCACCATATAAAGCAAATATTCATTAAGGCTTATTTAAGGAACTATTGCAGAGAGAGTCTTAAAATTTCGTGAGAACTTTTATCGCTTTGATGAAATAAAGATAGGACGGATAGGCGTAGGGGGAGAGGTAGCCCCCATACAAAGAAAATATAAATTTTCTCATCCTTTATTATAGTAAGTATTAAAAAGTTTCAAAACTAATTTTCATAGCAAAGTTCCGAATAGGGTGAATAGATAAAGGGGGAGTGGTAGTACCCGTATAAATTAAAAAAATTATCGCATAAAATAGGGTATCGAAGCACTCCGGTGAAAGATAGTAAATAACAAATTTAATACTTTCGAATTGACGATTTAAAAAGCTGAAATTAAAAAAAAATATTTGTGGTAGATTTATGCAAGAATGAGGCAAATAGCTTATATAGGAAATTTAAAACATGCGTTTCGGCATTAATACTGGATCTACTTAGTTTGCTTTTCGACATAAAAATTCTTCAAAGAAATTTCCGATTTTTCTGTGGAAGAACGAAGTTTCTAGCTTATATAGGTGTATCAATAGTTAAAAAAAAAACAAATATGGAAAACAATTTATATATATATATATATATATATATATATATATATATATATATATATATATATATATATATATAACGAGATACTTCACAAACGTCATTTAAAATATTTTTACTTTACAGATATCTCCGCCATTTATGATTTTTTTTTTTTTTTTTTTTTTGTTTTTGTATAGTTTGAAGATAATGCCCGCCTTATTGACGATGTCATATTAGTTATGGTACAAAAAAAACTATACGTGATTCTTATTAAGTACGGTAAACATTTTATTATTCGTTCTATCTTCATTTTTCAAAAATCAGTATAATTTGTTTAGTATGTAGGCTAATGTTAGCCGCCAATTATTTTTATTGGTATCCTTTAGGTTTCTTACATTACTTGCATATTATGTTTTTCCTTTTTGGCATATCAAAATTTTAATTTAGTCAAACACGTACAAACTTAGGAAGTACTTTTGATTTTCTATTTATATTTTGGCGACAATCTAAAATAAAAAATAGTTATTCCCTACCACGCTTTAACATTTCTGTTTTCTTTTTGTTTTATTTTTTCAGAAATTGAAAAAATAATAAAAGATCTATAAAAGTTTTTTAAACACTTATTTAAATACTTGATATTTGCTAACATAAGATATGTTTTAATGACATTAATGGAAAAAATGTTTTAATAGAAATTCCTTCCCATTTTTATATGCACATCATTTATCTTAACCAAACGACAATTTAAAATACTCACTTATTCATTGAATTTTTTATTTTTTTGTTCATGTATTGTTTTTTCTTCTTACGATTATTATTTACAAATTATATTCCATCCATGAGCCACTTGCGGTCTCAGGAGGAGTTGTTTTTTGCGGCCCATGTTATTCCATCGTCCAACAGTTTATTTAAACATATGAGTATAACATTAATTTATTTAGAAAATAGTTATATGAAAAAGTTTTTAATTGAGTTACAATTTATTTATTTATTGAGTTCATATCGTAACAACAACTGCTATTATTTTAATAAAAGAGTCTGTCAATAAAATTTCCAAATTTAAATAAAAACTAGAGAGTTGTTTATTGTATCTACCTTTTTAAGAAAAATTAAAGAGAAGATGCTTTAATTTTAATATTCCTTGTTTTGATTTTTATAATTATTCAAGCGATAATTTTCTTTTTTTTTTCTATCGATGAATTCGTATTGGGTTGTGTTACTTTGATGATATACGCGAAATAATATTAAAACGTAAGTCATAAATTTAATTGTAGGGGAAAGTAGGTGGGGTATTGTGGAGTAATATAGAATATTTTAGTTTTTTTTTCCCGTATTTTTTGCAAAAAAATAAATGTTTTCCTTTTTTATTACATTTATATATTTAAATTATATTTCATTCATGAAACCTCTGAGTTTAGTACTTTTCGAGCGCAAGAAAATAAAATATATTGAACAAGTCTTTTTAAGTGTTGATACTCGTATTTCTGAGAAGGAGAACCAGATCAAGATTATACTTAAGTCGGTGAATAGAATATTGAATACTTTACTTTGAACATATTTCAATTGCAAATACGTTTTTTCCAAAAGTCATAATGTCTTTTTAGACCTCTACTTAAATAAAAATTATAAAATTGCAATTTTGCTGAAAATGTAGTAAGTATGTAATTGTATTTCTTATTGGTTTAACCATCTTAGTAATAGCAATAGAATCTATTAAAATTAAAAATTACTCAGTAAACTCTATATCGCTAAAATTAACAATTCTTAAAACCAGACACCAGAAGTGTTATAAATTTTCAAAAATTAATCTGACTTTTATTTTATTGTTTGAAAACGAAAAATTTGCTTTAATTTTTATTTTATCATACAAAACTAAAAATTATTTACATTCTTTTTTTTAATAAAAATCAAAAATAGAAATCAATTTGTGAGTTTTAAAATATAAATGAAAAATAAAGTGAAAAGAAAAATATTTTAAGATTTTTATTTTTGTTTTCAAACAATATTTTAAAATGTGTAGGAATTGGATACTTTATTAATATGTAGGCGAGGTTTTTCATCAATTTCGATCATTAGACGATATTTTGATAAGATTTGGCTTGCAATGTACTTAGATAACTCTAATGAATATTTTAAAATTATTATGCATTGATGACATGGAAGTTAATTTGAAGCGAAAAATTTAATATTGAAAAAAATTCCAATTCTGGTAACTATAAAATATTTTTTTTTTTTCATTAACTGCCTGAAATTTATAACTTTTCTCTTACGCATATAGTCTTTTAAACTATCATTTTAAACTTGTTTTACTTAATTCCAATAAAATCTTCAGATATTCTTTGAAAATCTTTTTCTGACCGAAATTTTACGAATTCTCTAACTACCACTTTATGTTACTTATAGCAGTAAAACTACAATAAAATTTTTTCCATTTGACTATGTGATCATTTATGCGTTTATAATACTAATTTGAAGTCGCTCGGAAAATCACAGCCTAATTTATTTAAAAAATTACTTAAGAATTGTTACTTCAAATTCGTAAAATAAAAATCAATAATAATTTTTAATTCTGAGAAATAAAATAAAAATCAAGAATAAAAGTTGATTGTAAAAGTTTACGTAGTAGCAAATGCTATTATCTAATAATTGTTATTTGAAATTCATAAAATAAAAATCAGAAATAATTTTTATTTCTGAGAATAAATAAAAGTTTATTATAAAAGTTTACCGCATTTGCTATTACACTATATAAGCGCGCACTCAGGATACTTAAATCTAATTTTCTTCCTATTGATTTTTGATCGAAAATTACACAAATAATAATTATTTTTGGTCGCTGCCTAAAACCAACATGTACTATTACATTACCTTATTATATTAAGAAAATCTAGATTTACAAATCGTACTTTAAAAATACACACATGCACACATATCATGTGTGCTTTAAAAATATACGCATTGTTTCATATAGATCATATAAATGATTTTACATAAAAATAGCTCATTTGAAAAAACGCCGAAAAAAAAAATACAAAAAGTTATTTGAATCTATTGTATTTTTATGCAAAACGTTAGAAAATAATCAATCCATTCTATATAACAGTTCCATTGTAAGGTTTAAAAGATAGATGGAGTTGGAATTTTGTTGAAGTCAGATTAAAGTATGCTCCACTTGACTCCATTCTCCTCTATGTATTGTAAAAACTTTAGTACCAAAATAGATTTTTTGTTATTTTGAGTAGTTTCTTTCAATATTTTAGTTATTCTTTTGAATTAGAATTATAAAAACAAGTTACTATATCCAATTTATTCACATAGTTTACAAGCAAAAGTCTTTGGAAATGTCTTTTAAAAACTGACCGGGATAATATTTTCCACTTTTTGAACACAATATTGTATATTTTACATTATCTTCGAAAAACATGAAAAAATGTAATGATCTTTAAAATTATCATTCTATACTAGAGTATCCCATTAAAGCCCAAAAAAGTGTTGACTTTTTTCTCAAAATAGGTTTCAAATGTTTGTATCTTGACTTCGTTATACACAAAAAAAAAAAAAAAAATCGCCCCTAAGAGAACTTTTAATAGATCATGGAAAAGGATTTAATGTATACTTTTTAACATATTTTGATTAAACATTAAAAAGAGTTTTGCTATAATTTTATTCAGCTTTTTATATATAAAAAAAATAATTGTCTCAAAGATATATAATATTTTTTCTTATTCTCATAACGAGCTCCAAATATTCAAATAAGCAGAACAATTTTTTCCCCCAATGTACTAGAATCATGATTTACAATTGCTGTTGTCTTCAAAAGTGTTAAATATTTTACATGTGTCGAGTTCATCAAAACATTTGGGAGATATTATTACATCGAAATAACAAAAAGAAAATAGTTTCTCGAGACCCTCTTATCTACATAAATATTTTTTGATAAGCCTCTAATTGAATTAATCAAAATTTCTGATAATTTTTAAATAAAATAAGTTTGTGAAAATAATACGTAATTTTTTCATCATATTATTTTTTTGATACTCGCATTTTTTCAAACGGCGTCCTTTCACAAAATAATACATTTCGTACACACACATGTTAAAAAAATTGAAGTTTTGAACAAATACAGATGTGTTTACTTATAATAAGGGTTATATTTATATATATATACTTACCTTAACATTAAATAAAATGTATTCTTATAGATTTAAGAGAAAAATTTCATATTCATATTTATTCGTAAAATTTGCGAGGAAAGCAAAATAAACTATATGATCAACAACATTGTTGTTTCGAAATTCGCATACAATCAATATATGTTTTTATATACACATATGGGAGTACATCATTTATATTTATGTGTGTTTCAAAACATTTTGCTGCAAACACCAACAAAAACCAATATCATATTATTGCCCCCAGAAACTTAACAAACTACATATGATGATACCTGTTTTTCTGATTGTGTTTCTTTTACAATCAAAATCTCATAATATATATAAGAATAAAATTGAAAATAAATCTGAGAATGACTGAATGAATGAACGAATGAATGAATGTATGAATGGATAGAATACAAATTGAAATGCAAATATTACAAAAAGGATTTTAAACACAATCAATATTTTGTAGCTTGTTCTTAAACAAAACAATAATATAAAATAATACAAATTTTCTAAAATAGAAAATAAACACAAGACTTTTTAAGTAAATTTGTGGAGAAAGGATATCAGTTTTACTTCGGATTATTATCTCTATTATTATTGCTGTTGTTGTTTATTATTGACATCATTACCATCATAATTTAGTATGATTTTTAGTAGAGGATATGGGATATACATGAATATTTACAATATAATCTTTCGAAAATGATGCTTAATAACATCTCATTAATACAAATTCACCGATATATTCTTGACCAGCATATACATACAAATAAATGCAAAAACATAAATTAATATGTTGATATGTTTGTAAGATATTTATAAATTCATCTTACATACTAGCTCATAAGTACGGATTAAGATACAGAGATTTTAATTAGTTATCGATACTAAAAAATTATACTTTTAAAATGTAAGCATCATTTTAGATTTCTATAATATTTATATTCTTAAAATAATTAAGTTTATTTAAATTTCCAAATTTCAAATATATACAGTGGTGGTTGCGATTTTAGCCCATTCATCATTCAATTACTTTTGTCTTGATTTTATTTTACTAGATAAGAGATTTCATTTAATTTACTACTTCAATATGTATCCCAAAATATACTTAATACATTGTATACAAGGCTCGAAGTATTAGACCTATTATTTACATGAAATCGTTGCTTACAAAAATATACTTATAACTACTAAGACTCAGGAAATTTGCCCACTGTGAAATATAATTAAAAAAGTCAAAGTTACCTTTGAAAAAAATACATTATTAAATTAAGTATAATTTGGACCATTTAAATGTAAACATTTCGCGTATAAATTGCTAAGAACTTCTTAAATTCGAATATTCGACAACTTATAATAATCGCGGAAAATTTGTTGCGGAAAAAAATAACTGAAACATCGATAATCCTTAATTGAAGTTCACACTAGGCGATATGTCGCAGCGAAAAACATTGTTTTGATTGTTTTAACAACAACAAAAACAATGAGATAACGAACTGGCAAAAGTAGAAGAATTATCGTAGAAACAAAAAAATTTTCACAGTAGAGTTTTGTGTCAAAATTAAAAAAACATTTAAATTTTCAACCGAATCAGTCAAGGACAGGACAGATTGCGTCCAAAATTGGCACATTGTCTTATATTTTGAATATACACATATGTACCGAATTTTATTCAAATTATTTGAAGACAACGCCCACCTCTCCTACAAACAGAACTTTCAAAATTATATTTTGCCTGCAATTATAATCAGATTGCATTCAAAATTCATGCGCTGACATGTATTTATGTTATCTTCATCTATGTAAAATTTTAGCCAAATCAGTTTAAGAACGTGCCAGCTTCCCATGTAAACTATATGCGCATGTAAACTATATGCACATTTTAAATTTATTTTGATGATAACTTAAAGAAAATTTGATGAAATTTAGCGCAAATGATTATTTGATACAACAACCAAATCTATTAAAATTGGTTATGATCGATCCATTATTTCTCCTAGCCCCCATATAAATCTTCGTCCGCAATAAGGTTTCAACGCTTATAAATGTCTTAAATGTATTGCAATTTTAGTAAAACTCGGTGTGCGAAATTTTAGGAAAACCGGTCCAAAATTGGCAATAGCTCCCATATAACACCAATTTCGAAAACAATTTTATCGTGCATAAATCAAATATTAATGTGAATACAAATTAATATTTTGACACACTGAAGACTTATAAAAGTAGAAAGCACTGCGTCAAATTTTACTGGGATTTGTGGTCATAGGCCCATATAAGACTAACTTCTGAAAATTACTTTAAAGTGAAAATTTCTCATTAAATATCAGTATCGAAATAATATCTCACAATGACAAGTTTTATAGATGTATAAATCAGTCTCTCAAACTTAGAAAGCATTGGTCTCTCTCGCATATATGCATGTATTTGTCATAAGCTCGGGCTGGACCGATTATAACCTCCTTAGATGTTATTTTTTTAATTTTTCTTGAATTTTTCTATATATATATATGTAGTGTAGAAAGTTTAATGAAACTTTTCCATCACATCACAATTTTAAAACATTGACGACCAAAAAAAAAAAATATGCTTCTCAATGGAGTTTTAGTTATTCACTCATGTTTTATATACAAAAAATGGAGGTACAAAAGTGTAATAAAGGTCAAGCCTCCAACTTGCCACACACAACTCCCAGAAGTTTAAAGTTGCAAAAATCAAGAATTTCTCAATTAACCCTCAAGTTTTCAATTTAACCTAATGAGAGAATGAGGTGTTAGGAATGGGTGTAGAGGAGAAATTTGTAATCGATATAACTAACTCATGACCGTAGATCTCAAAAATTATAAAATTTTTAAAATCGCGCAGACATAAAATGCGGGCACATCAAAATTTTGGAAAAAAAAACCAAATTTAAATAACAAAGTAAACAAAAAATTAGAAAAAAATTACATTGTGAGTAATTTCACTTAATTCTTACTTCTTATACTAAATATAATGAAAAAATATAAATGAAATGTTGCCATCATATCACATTTTTAACCCATTTATGACTAAATGAAATATGATATATAATTTTTTGGATAATAGTAGAACCAATTAGGGATCAGTGTTTTATATAGAAGGAATTGTGCAACAAAGGTATAGAACACGACATGACTCCTTCTCCTAGAAGTCTTTAAAATTGGCAAAATCCCCGAAAATATGGGAGCAATAAGCGATGAACAAATTGAGCTTTTACTGAGAGATTATATCAAGGCATATGAAATTCTACTATGCTGACAGACTATTTCTGCTTCATAATATGGGAAAAAATGGAAAATAGTACTTTTTTAATTGCTAATAAAAGAAAACAATTTTTCTATGAAGTTGAAAATAAAAAAATTAAATCTATTAAAAATGTGACTATGGAAATGTTTCATTTAATTTTCTACACTATATTTAGTATAAAGAATAAGAATTTTTTGTTGAATTTGTTATTTAAATTTGAAGTTTTATTTTATATAAACTTTTGATGTCTACGTATTTTTTGCCAGTGCGATTTTAAAAATTTTATAATTTTTGAGGTCTACGGTTATCTGTTAGTTATATTTATTAAATTGATGATTGGAATGACTATACCTACAACATCTGCAACATATTTTTCACGATACTTTTTTGGTGTTGACCTGTATTACTATTATTATTATTATTATTATTATTATTATTATTATTGTTATTATTATTATTATTATAATTATAATTATTATTATAATTATAATTAAGTATATTATTCATAAGTACTTCGAAATTTAGACACATCTTAGCTTACTTTACAGAGGATATGGCCATCTTAAAATTACACACAAAGCGATGCACTTCGTTTGTAACTAGGTGTGTAGATTCTACTTCTTTTAATAAAACACACAGAAAAAAAAATTAACTAAAAAAGTTTTAAACAAACGTCTGTTTAAAATTAGTTTAGGCTTTTATAAATGTTTTTCATAGTATGTATTAATATTTTGTTTGATTTTTTTTTATTCCCAACTGTTCACAATAGAAGTTCGTGATGGATCGATGAGATTAACAACACAGGTTAAATTTGATGAAATTAGATTTTTTCTTTATTGTCAACTTGTGACGCAACCTTATGTTTTAATTCCCTAAATTTAAGAGATAATATTCAATTCAAGTTTACAATTATAAATTAAATTAAGTTATTTTCTTACTTTTTGGTTTCAAACCACCAACTCTTCAATTTGAGAATATGAGGCACGTTGTGCGAAACTGCTTGTGGTTCAAAAGGCAATTATTTGTAAAAAAAAAGAAAGACCGGATGTAAAATTTACAAAAGGTCGAATATAAATGACAAGTGCATAAATAATGTATAATAAAATATTGTAAATAGAAAATATAACACCGGTTACTTTTCAGGACTGCATATTCTGTACTTTAACAGTGGCGGCCTTCGAAGTCATACTCCTAAATAGAGGACTCATCCAATACCGCCAATCTGGCAGCAGGGCGCACAATTATACCAGTTGTAGTAAGAATCTTAGCCTTTCGTACCTGTCCGTCGTTTGCCACTGTAGTTTCCATAATTTTACCTCTTGGCCACACGTTTCTTGGACTCGACGGGTCAACCACAGTAACTAAGTCGCCAACTTGCAACGGTTTAGTTTTTTCATGCCACTTTGTTCTTAGGGTTAAGGATGGCAAGTACTGTTGAGAAGTTAACCAGTTATGCTTAAGGGCTATGCCGCTGTCATGGTACGTCGCTAAAGGTTTCATGCCATTTGATGAATACACCAGCAGATCATTTGGCGTTATTGCCTCTGCATTTTCGTGTTCAATCGGAACGTAAACCAATGGACGAGAATTTATAATGTTTTCTACTTCAGCTAACATTCCCCGAAGTAGTTCATCATTTGGTGTGCGTGTATGTGAAATATTATAAAAAACATTCTTTTACCGATCTTACGAGCCTCTCCCAGGCCCCTCCCATGTGCGGAGATGAGGGTGGAATAAAGGTCCATTTTGTAGTAGCCGTGGTAAAAACACGTATTAGTTCATTTGTATCAACCTCTTTCACGGCTTCTCGAATTTCCTTTTCGACACTGACAAAATTCGTGCCATTGTCGCTAAAGAACTCTCTCGGCGTGCCACGGCGACATATAAAATTTCTAATCGCTATTATACACGATGAAGTATTTAGCGAATTTACAACCTCTATATGGACAGCTCTTACCGTAAGGCATGTAAAGAGAGCGCCGTACCTCTTTTCCGTATGTCGACCGACCGTCACCATAATTGGGCTTCTGGTAACTTTGCCATTTGTGGACAGTTTGGAACAATTTTCTTTATTTTGCACATTTGACACTACTTCAATATATTTTTAAAAACTGCTCTCAACCGAGGAATATAAAATCGCTGCCTCATTTCGTTTATCACGGTTTCATGGTTGAGGTGTTTATAATTTTTATGAAAATTGATTATTAAAAGTTGGGTAATCCGACTACCTTTAGGTAGAATTATGGAGAATTTGGTATCCTCAGGAACAATAGCTTTCTCTATTCTAACTTCTACACGAAGAATTTGGGTTTCATCCAATTTTGGAGTAATTTTGTACAACGAGCTTGATTTAGATAATGCTTTCTTTAATTTTAAAATATGTATTTCTTCAGAGTAAAACTCTTTTTGTGCTAGACGGAACAATAAATTTTCAGCTCTAGTTAGTTCTGTTGACTCAAGTTCATGATTAGAGTTTGCTTTTTGTCGAACTGCATTACAAAAACGCATCACGTATGCAGTAGTCCTCAACAGTCTATTCCAGTTTGAGAAACGATTTATGTCGATAAACATTTCTGTTGTGTCATGAGCTTGTACATATTCGACTACTTCCGGATCGCATGATTTTGACTCAGTCTCGTATACTGGCCATTCGCTTACAGGCTTTAATAGGAAATTAGGCCCCTTAAACCAACGACTTTCGAAGGAAATATCAGGTTTCTTTGCCCACTTTGTTGCTTAATCGGCAACATTGTGCTTTCCCGAGATCCAACGCCACTCTTGCAGGTCTGTTATATTCAAAATTTCTTTAATACGTAAAGAAACAAATTGGTGATACTTTTTATTGCCCTTTTTTAACCAGCTGATAACAGTCTTCGTGTCAGACCAAAAATATTTCTTATTTATGGCAATTGTGTGATTTTTTATAATATTATTGGCAAAATGAGAGCCGATAAGAGCAGCCATTAATTCCAAACGAGGTATTGAGGTCATTCTCAGGGGGGCAACACGGGTTTTAGAACCCACCAAAGAGCAAACAACACTATTATTACGAACTATACGAAAATAGGCTACAGCTGCATAACCGCTTTCACTCGCATCCACAAATGTATGAAGCTCTGTGTATGCATCGGTATAATCAACGATTGATTTTAAATAGCAACGCGGAATGCAAACCTTTTCCAAATCGGGAAGATACTTTAACCATTTGTCCCACTTAGCAAGTTGTTCTTCTTTAATTGGCTCATCCCAGCTAACGCCGCTTCTCCAAATTTATTGTAAAATTATTTTAAGGTACATAATAAAATTACCAACTAGTCCCAAAGGGTCGTAAACTGTCATTAAAATTCTTAAAATCTGTCGTTTTGTAGGAGACTTATTAAGACGAATAATATCGTTGCTTAGTATATGAGGCGAAATTTTAAATACAATCGCATCATCTGTTGGGTTCCAAAAAACACCTAAAACTTTTTCTGTTTCTTTATCTGACCCCATATTCAATTGATTTTCATTTGCTTGCTGTGGTTTTTCGATTTGGTTAACTACCTCGATTTTATTAGACACCCAATTTCTGAGGTTGAAGCCAGCTTGCATTTGAATATACTTAACTTCCTTTGCTATAATAATGGCTTGTTCAACTGTGTCGGCAGAGTAGAGAAAATCATCCACGTAATGGTTGTTTTTTATCGCAGAAACTGCTTGTGGAAATTCGCTTTCATATTTTTTACGTATTGAGATGTACTGGGAGCACATGAGGCCCCAAATATCATAACGTTCATGAGGTAAACATCTGGTTCTTGGTTAGCATCACAATTACGCCACAAAAACCGTAGGACATGTCGGTCTTCTTCACGCATGAAAACCTGATGAAACATTTGCTCAATGTCACCACATATGGCTACAGACCTTTCTCTGAACTGAAAAAGTATTGCTTGTAATGAAGCTAACAGATCTGGTCCTTTGTAAAGCATGGAGTTTAAAGTTGTTTTTGTTATATACTGGAAAAGTAGGAAGATACCAGACTCTTTCAGCTGGTGTATTAATATCAATTTTGGTAATATAACCCTTGTTGAGATACTCTTCGATTGTTTTAGTATAGACCGAAAGAAGTTCACTATTTTTTCTCACTTGCTTTTCGAAACACAAAAGTCTATTTTTTGCCATTTGATAATTATTTGGTAAAAACGTTTTATCGATTTGCCACAACAGACAGGTTTCATAATGACCGTTATCACGTTGCTTGGTAAAATTATTTAAAAGTTGGAACGATCTTTCATCCTCTTTATTAGCCTTTAAATTTTGGTAATTAATACCTAAACTTTCGATATTAAAAAAACTTTTTACCAATTGATTCATTTGGCTATCTGCCTCCAAACATTCGCAAATATGTAAATTATACTGTACGGGTTGACTACTGCCAGTTTTAATTGCAATTGGTTCGTTTTTTCCACCTTCTTTTATTTTGTTAGAAATTGTAATGTTTATATTGTTAAGTCCAATAAGAACTTTTGGTATAGCAGAATAATAACTCTCTATTGGCAACCCTTTTAAATGATTAAATTTTCTTTTAAGAACTTCATAATCAAGAGTTTGTTTAGGCAATGAAAGTTCCTTTACAGTACGAACATCAACACCAAATAACTTACTGTTATTACCAGACACTTGCACTGTTAAACGTTGTGAATTCTCTTCAATTCTTTCTACATTTGCAGTCCATTTCAAACACAGTTGTTCAGCTTCCCCCTCTAAATCAAATTGCTTAACAATTTCTCCATCTATGAGACTAATTGATGAGCCGTCGTCTAAAAACGCATATGTAGAAATGACTTTGTTGTTGTTTCCATAAATTGTTGTTGGAATTACTTTAAAGAGAATTTTTTGTTTTTTAATTCCATGTGCATTAACATTTTGCACACTCCTGCTATCCTTTTCTTTGTCATTGATTTCGTTTTCTTTATTATTACATTCGTATTTATGAAGAAGATTATGACGTTTGTATTGACAGCCTTCTACATTACAATTTCGAGACGAGTTCCTGGAGCAACGATGAATTATTTAATTCATCCACGAGTCCACAGGCTTCAATAGTGGATTGGAGACCCTTCACTTGAATTACGAAATTGGTAATTGTTTCCATTTTGTTGGGGTTAATTTGTGGTAATGTTTTTAGTTTGTTTTTTGGAGAAAATAGAATCTTGTCTGGCTGACCGTACAATAACTTCAGAGTGGAAATAGCGTGTGGTACACATGACGGGTGAATCAGAATTCTCTTAACTGCCTCTAATGCATCACCACGGAGAGCCCTCTGCAGCCTTATTAAATTTTCTGCGCCACAAACCGCAGTAGACCAGTCATAAGTCGAGCTAAACAAGGGCCATTCCTCAGGGCAGCCAGAGAAAGTGGGTAAATCCTTAGGCACAGTTTGACGAGCATGTAGTTGGTCAGTTCTTAGCCTGTGGCCTAGAGTTAACAGCTGCGACGATGGTGGCAGAGATGTTTCCGTCTGCTCGTGATTAATAAATGATTGTGACTGCTGTATATTATTTGTATTTTGCGAATAACCGAGACGTGTTTGATTGCTATTTTGATTTACTGTTGAATGTAGTGAATAATTTGGATAAATAAATCTAAAGGGTTGTGAGTTTAAGGTGTTGTTTTGCTACTTTGAACGACTGGCACATGTAATGACGTATTAAGTGAGGTTAGGTTTGGCATTTGGCTCATCAGCAATTTGGTGTGAAGCTATTGGAGAATGAGCATCTACATCTTCTTCAATTTCATGAAGTATTTGATATTTTTTATGCAAGTATTCCTGATCGCGTCTCATGGAAAGTTCACGTTCTTCTTCCAGCCCTTTTAGCTCAAGGGCTTGAAGATGTTGAATTCGGCAATTTCGGTTAGAGGCGGCAGACTCCAGCATCAGCTAAATCTACTAGACGGGGTAGACAATTGCAAATGCAAAAAGAATTAAAAATTTGTTCACAATAGAAGTTCGTGATGGCTCGATGAGATTAACAACACAGGTTAAATTTGATGAAATTAGATTTTTTCTTTATTGTCAACTTGTGACGCAACCTTATGTTTTAATTCCCTAAATTTAAGAGATAATATTCAATTCAAGTTTACAATTATAAATTAAATTAAGTTATTTTCTTACTTTTTGGTTTCAAACCACCAACTCTTCAATTTCAGAATATGAGGTAGGTTGTGCGAAACTACTTGTGGTTCAATAGGCAATTATTTGTAAAAAAAGAAAGACCGGATGTAAAATTTACAAAAGGTCGAATATAAATGACAAGTGCATATTCCGTACTTTAACAGTGGCGGCTACACCAACACTGTTGACAACGTAAAAAATTCTAACATACACGCCAGAGTTTTTTTTGAACTTCATTCATTTTTGTATGAAACTTTCAGTGCCCTTTACAAACTAGCGTTTTGTACGATTTACATATTATAGTAAGCAACAGTACTTTATGTAAAAAATCCAGAAAAATGTATCCCTACAACTACCATAGAAATGAAGAACAAAAAAAAAACATGCAGTTGCGACAGCAATCAGAAATAAAATTTTATATTTTTGGAAAGCTAACATAGTAGATTAAATAATTATGAATGAAAAAGTTTAAGGTTTCTTTATTTGTAACCAATAGAGGGCGTCAAGGTCACACAAATTTTTTTTTATTATCTATATTTTTTAACTACAATCAATTTCATGTATTTTTTTTTTTTTTAATAAAAATTCCAATATTAGATTAAATTTAATAAAGAATTAACACTTTTTATAAAAACATGTTTTTTTTAATAGAAAATTTGGTTTTATAAAAGCTACGTAAAAATAATTTCAAAATTTTTTCCACAACTTTAAAAACCTTATGATAGCGTAAATGCCTAATTTTTGTTAAAAATAAACATTGGTCAATATTTGAGGTTCAAAGCAGAATTTTATAGAAAAACGTTTCACAGTGCAAGCAAATTTTTTAAATGAGTGATAAATTTTCGATAATTTTAATCTTTTTTTTACTAAAGAAAACGTATTTTTAATGGCTAATTTTAAAAAAATATATATGAAAAACATATTATTTTTTCATGATTTTGTAAGCCTAGTTGATATTCTAGTAGATTAAAAAAGAAAATTTTTAAATTTTTGACCACAATTTTGAAATGTATGAATTTTTCTTGCAATCTAAATTTCTTTTTTTATTACATTGCTTCTATGTTAAGAACTTAATTTTTTAAAGCAAATATAAAAAAAATAAATTTAAAATTTCGGATCAAAATGTGAAATTGCAGAACTTAATTATAATTCTAGAAAAAAAATATATAAATATTTAAGCACTTTTCCGGAGAACAAAAGTTAAATCGATGAAGTTAAAAAATCTGCATTTAATAAAATTAAAAAAATAAATAAACAAGTAAATAAAATATATCAAAATTTGAAATTTTTGATAAAAATGAAATGATACCTTTATCATATGATGTATATAATAATAATAATAATAATAATTGTTGATTTGTAGAACAGTTACCAGTGATGTTTGCTGGGTAGACTTCTAATTTGCCGGCTGGTTTATGGGCTGCGCACACTCACCATAAAAAAACACTGCTGTTTGTTTTATTTGTTTTTCTTTAAAAGTTCTTTATTTCTTTATTTTATTTCTATTTTATTTTTATTGTCTTTTCCTTTTCTATTTACACTGTTAATTTTGTTTAATTTTATTTAATCTTGTTTCTATGTTCACCAAACTTACTTTCCACCGCGATGCCTTTTTCTTCTGTTTGACGCCGTCTCAAAAGTAAACCTTTTCCCTTTTCTTTACATAGTGTCTACATTAGAGATTTTTTTATCAAGACAGACGTCAAACTTAACGCGAATTTGTGGAAGGTGGCAACAGTTGCACAAAAACAACAATATGGCGTATTCATTATTGTTTTTTATATATGCCGTTTGACAACTGTAACAACCAAAATAATAATCAACTATTTAACTAGGGTTACCTTGTATATATTCGCACTGATTTTGACGTTTGTTTTAATATAAATTTGCTTAATGTAGACACTAGGTTATGGACAACAAAAAGCACAGGCTTGACCTTTGTACAAGCAAACCACTTGTTGTAGGGCTACAAAAGCAGTGTTGCCACATGTTGTTTACATAACATGAAACATTCCTGTCCACACCAGACACAAACATCATGGACATGATGTTAAATGTAGACAGTTTATGCTTACTATGGACACCTGATGTCTAAGGACGACAAACGACAGAAACAATAATAATAATAATAATAATAATAATAATAATAATAATAATAATAATAACAATAATAATAATAATAAAAATAATAATAATAATAAAAATAATAATAATTATTTTTATTTTTATTATTATTATAATTATAATTATAATTATAATAATAATAAAAATAAAAATAATTATTATTATTTTTATTATTATTATTATATTATATTATTAATTATAATTATAATTATAATTATAATTATAATTATAATTATAGCGATGCACTTATACTTATACTTAAGTATTCGAAAGTATATCGAAATCTACACACAACTTAGCTTACTTTACACAGGATGTGGCCGCCATAAAATTACAAAAGATTTTTAAAGTAAACGAACGCGATTTAGCAACTTCCAGCAACATTTTGTGATAATTACTACAAAGAAACTGGTATGTGAACACAGAAAAAAATTCAACTAAAAATTTATAAAATTTTAAAATTTTCTGTGAATCATATATAATATTTTTATATACAACTGAATGAAACCTTAAGCAACACAAAGTACACTAAATCGTTTACAAATCAAAGTAATTGAATATTTTTGCAGGAGTATAATATATTGTTTAGATTTGTACGTATAACTTCCAAACTCAATTTGAGATTGATTTGGGCTTATAGTAGCTATATAAAGCACTTGAATTCTTTTTAGAAGATTATAGATAATTTGGCTGATTTACTCGATTTTATTTTATTTGTTTCATGAACATTATGTGCGAATTTTTGAATTTTTACACATTTTTGTGTCAATTTATTTTATAAATATAATTTAAATAATGAATACATTTTTGCAAAGGTGACGTTGACTTTTTTTAAATATTTGTAAGCGGGCTAAGGTATTGCCACTAAGTATATTTTTATATATGACGTTTCATGCTAAACTTTTTCTAAAAATGGAAAATAAAGCCAAAAGAACTTGTTCGATGCGAGGGCTAAAATCGTGACCTCCACTGTATGTGTATGTATTTCTTAACTTCAGTAAAAGCTTATTTTAAATTATTATATTATACAGGGCAACATTGATTTGGGGGCACGGGATTTCCTAGTTCATTTACATACACGCGATCATGAAGTTCTAAGTATATAAATCATTTTTTTGATTTGACTCTAGTTTTCGAGATAAACCATAGTATAGAAAATTGATGAAGTTTTATCACATATTGCAACGAATCTCGATAATTAACTGTTGGATTTGATTTAATAAATTACCAAAAAATGTTAATTCAGATTATATTCAAATTATGTAAACATAATTTTTAATCTGTTTAACAATTTAGGTAATATTAACAAAATTTAGTCGAAATAAATCAAAATTTTAACAAAATTTTGAAAACTATTAAACTTACTAATTGTTTTCCATTTATCATAAAGCTATATATGTTGCACTTAAAACACCACATTTTGTTAAAATCGATGCATAAGAATCAACTTTATTCACAATTACTTACATAAGTGATGGTACATTCATTGAAAAAAACTTGATTTTTCAAACTCCTATTGAAATTTTTTTTTTGTAAATAATTTTATGGTATTATTTTTAAATGGGATATCTTTATTTATTTACAAAAATATTTTACTTAAATGAAAATTTAAAAAAAAACTAAAGCCATTTTGTTTTTTGTTTTTAAATAAATTCTTTTCCAAAAATGAGCTAACTTTAATACTTAAATTTGAAATTGCTTTTGTTCTCTGTTGCTAACTGAAATGTATCTACATATATGTACGCATTTTAAATCCTAAAAGATCGTATTAATAAAAGGACTTGAAATTTAATTAAATATTTTTTCTCCTTTCTTTTTTTTAGTTTAATCACACATGGTCAAATCTTTAAATACTGTCAGACATGCAGATAAACTCACTCTGCCAATAGCAAAAAGTAATTTGCTTTATGATTACAAAAATGACATAAAAACTTTGATATTGCAATTTCCCATCCAGACGAAGAAATAAATCAACAAACATGAACTGTAATGCTGATGACAATAATGATGAATTTCATCACACTCATTCATACAAACTGTATTGAGAAAAATAAAAGTTACGAAATAAAGCAAGATCTAGACTAATGAGAAATTTGTTTTCAAATTGTATATGACTTTTCTTCAAAAAGTTGTTAAAAAACTTTAAACTGTTAATTTCGTGATGCAATGATACCTATATTGCCTAATTTTTGAATTTTGTTTTGCACTATACTGTACCTAATGTATCATCTATATGTATAAACGTGTATGCATACCCTATTTGAAACAGTTAAAAAACCAACGGGGTACATGCCATCATTGTCATTCTCCATTATTAGTTGTATACGTATGTATGTGTTTATGAGTACGTTCATGTAACCCTTATGCTTCTGAGTGCATACATTAATAATGCAAAACCCAAACCCATTGTGAAGTTGTCAGTGTTATGTTTCCCCCACACATTTAAATTGTTGTGACCATTCAATTTCAATATTTGAATGCGTAAAATGAATGGTATCTTTAACCCGCAGGATAAACTTCAGCAAATGAAGTACAACAAGCGATTGTATGGTTATACTTGCATTTATATGTGTACATGATTTCTATCAACATTAAACTCAGATGAAATGCCACTGCCACCACTAAAACAAATTGTGGCTCATTTCATGAAGAGCAAGAACCCACAAGCAAGAACAGAAAAAGAAGCTTTTGTAAGAATATCATTTGTACTTTTTTTCAGCTTCTGTTGCTTCTTTTAGTACTTTAGCTTGACTCTTATATTTGTGTTTTTTTTTTCTTTTATATCCTTTTTAAACATTTGTATTATTATTATTGTTGTTGTTGATGTCGTTGTTTTATTGTTTTTAACTGAAAATGTAAATAACATATGAACGACTGCGACATACGCTGACAACAACAGAACCAGTTTAAGATTATAGCCTTCAGTCATTGCCACACAATGACACTTTGTGGAAAAGTCATTAAAGTATACAAGTACACTTGTAGAAATAGTTCTAAGTACGTGCTTATATTCAGTATGAAATCGGGCTTATTTTAAAAAGAAAAAGTTGTGAAAGAACAATTTAACTTACACAAATTATTTAATGTTTAATCTATCTATATTTGAAATTTATGTTCTAAAATCTACGAGTATATTAATATTAACAAAAGTCTATTTAAATAAATATCTCTTGTGTTTGTATATGAAGATTTATATTTAACATTTGGTACATGACATAATAGAATAGTAATGACTACTTTCCCGGTCTGTTGCTGTAATAACTCTTCCTTTTTAAATGTTTAACTTGTTTTATTAAAATAAAAATAAATAAATAAATAAAAAAGTACATAAAACTTAATTATAAAATAAACTGTAAAGATTAAATCAAATTTTATTTTCATAAAATTTCTATTTAAGAAAATATAATATTTTTTTACGATCATAAAAGTAACAAAATTTTGTATTTCCTGATAAATTACATTACAATGTACAGTGGGACAAAATAAAAATTTAAGAACATATAGGCTGAATTAAAATTTTTGATACAAAATAGGTCAATTGCTTGAGAATCCGCACTCAGTCCTATTAGGTGTTTGGACCTATTTTTAATTCTAAAATCATCTTCGTGAAGATGCCTTTCAGAAAAGTATAAAAATCATATTTTCTTAAAGAAAATTGTATTTTAGAGAATAATGAGTGTAGATACTTCAATTTCAAAATCATTTATTTTTGGACTCGGTAGAGATATCGACATTTTTTTCGATAGATAATTTAATTCTGTAACTAATTGTGACGAAAATATTGGACTATATATTGAAAAAAAACTAGACCAAGATTTTGAGACAGTTGAAATTTCAAATGCTAATAAATCTTTAAGAGATAAGTAGCAAATGCAAGCGTGTTTTTCATCATGCACTTTTCTTGAAAAGCACTCTGGCGATTCATACAAAACTTAAAATTTATTATGTCTTCAAAAAAAACTATCGCCTTTAGTTGATGTTAATTATACTTCACACCTCTTTTTTCCCAATTATCCACAAATGTCTCCAAAGGCAGAAAGATTATTGGAAATAGCATAAACAATAGTGTCATGTATTTCACATGCCTTCAATATTTATATTATGTTTTTAACACTAAACAATAACAGCCGTACGCAAAAAAAAAATTTAATTTTGCTTTCAAGTACACATTAGTTACCCAACACTTTGAGGATAACAAATATTTGTTAAGGAAACATATACAAGAAAAATTCTTTAACATACAAGGTTTTTTAATTTTTATTCTAATTCTATCTATTAGTTAAAGCTATACATTACCGAATATTTATTCATTTCGCTATTCAAATTTATAAAATAGTTTTCTATTGTGTAGGCATAATAGAATAGCTTATAAAATATTGTTTCAAATATTTTTATAAATTAGTAAAAAGTATAAAAATAAGAGAAATACAAGAAGTTTAAAATAATAAACACTGTTATTTTTCTGTAATGAGTAATATATATATATATATTCGAATAATGAGCCTATTTTATTTGTTTTGATTGAATGTTCTACTAACTAAAATGTTTGTTATGTATTTGTTATTTTTTATGTGCGTTTATGTTACTGAAAAATTTTATGCAAAACGATAAAACTTTTAGTTTCTCCTCTAAATATTTACATAGGATAGAAATTAATTATTAAAAATGGAAGAAGGAATATATAAAATTCTGGAATAGGGGCAATCACGCGAGTATTCTCTGCAAAAAAAAAATAATAAAAAAAATAAAAAATAAAAATGGAAATAAATCATAATGTCACTTAAAGTTGATTTAATGTAAGTTATTTAAAAAAAACAATAAGAACAAATGGTATAAAATTCAAAAAATCAGGCTCTCACTATGATTACTTAAAGTACTCGGTTAGTCGTGCTGAATATACCTCAATCAATAAATCATGTTATACTAATTATTTGAATAGGATGAAAGTAAATTTTAAACGTGATCCAAACTCTTTTTACAAATTTGTTAATTCTAAACGTAAAACTACTGGTTTCCCTTCTGCTATGAAATTACATCAGAATGAATCGAGTTGTGATGATATTATTAGCAACATGTTTGCAGATTTCTTCTCTACTACATATTCAGATGCATTGTATGATGACTCTGCAAATTATCCATTCAACATTAACATGAATCACTCAGTATCTTTACTATATATAGATACTTTTACGCTATGTTCAGAGTTAAAAAAACTGAAATTTTCATTTAATTCTGGCCCAGATATGATTCCAAGTTGCATTCTTATTAATTGCGCCGAAGCTTTGGCTAGTCCTCTAACACTTTTATTTAATAATTCTATTGAGCATGGCAATTTTCCTGATATATGGAAGGAAGTATGTCCTACATTATTCCACTGCATAAATCTGGAAATAAATCTGATATTGATATTCCTCCAACAAAAATATACAGATGTAATTTACACTGACTTTAGCAAGGCATTTGATAAAGTTAATCATTTGCTTCTGATAAGAAAACTTTATTTAATGGGATTTACTGATCGTTGTATAAAGTGGATACACTCTTATTTATCTAATAGAAAACAAACTGTTCGTTACAAAAATTCATGCTCTAGATGTATAAATGTTCAGTCAGGAGTACCACAAGAAAGCCACCTTGGACCACTACTTTTTTCCTTATTTGTAAATGATTTGCCACAAGTAATTCATTACTCAAATATTTTGATGTATGCAGATGATGTGAAAGTATTTTTAAGTTATCAACATATATATGATTATCATTATCTTCAAGAAGACTTAAATTCATTTTACAACTGGTGTAACATAAATCTCATGGCATTTAACCTTAAAAAATGTAAATATATGTGTTTTGTAAGAAAATGTAGATTACCGATATATTATGTCCTAGGAGGCTATCAACTAGAAAGAGTTGACACTATTTTAGACCTCGGAATTTTGTTGGATTCTAAACTTAATTTTATTTCACATATCACGGTTACTGTAAGTAAAGCTAGAGGAGTTCTGGGTTTTGTTAAACACTGGGCAAAGGAGTTCAACGACCCTTACGTGACAAAAACTTTGTTCACATCACTTGTAAGACCTATTCTGGAGTATGGATCTATAATATGGGATCCTATCTATCAAAAATACATTGATCTCATTGAATCAGTCCAAAAGCAGTTTCTTCTGTTTTGCCTTCGAAATCTTCATTTCAACCCATTAAATATACCACCATCTACTTCTAGACTTGCCCTTATAAAGCTGCCTACTCTGAAAAGCCGTAGAACTATGTTCAATATAACTTTTATGCTGAATATAATTAATGGTAATGTGAGTTCTGGCTTTTTAATAAATAATATCCAGTTTTTAATTCCTCGACGCCCTACTCGTTATTTCGTACCATTAACAGTTCATTTCTATAGAGCTAATTATGCCAATGCCGATCCTTTAAGAAGAATGTGCAATGAGTTTAATACATATTATAATTTTATTGATTATTCACTTAACCCTAAATATGTTAAAAAACAATATTTTATTCTTTCTTAACTCATAAGATCTGTACAAAACTTTTGTGAAAATTATATTTATATAATGAATTATATATTTAGTAAAATATGTATTATTTTTAATTGTCTGTAAGGAATATTTTCCATAGACAAAATAAATAAATAAATAAATAAATAAAAAAACATTTAAAATTCCTTTGTTATATTTCAGTTAAAAGTTGTTTTTGCATATAACTTTAAGAAATTTTGCTTAACAATGGTTTGTAAAGCAGTGTTAAGTTTTTTGCAAACAATAAAGAATTTTTTAATATGTTTTATTCGTTTGCGCTTGGATAGAAACCAAGTCGAAGGTTTTGTAGTTAAAGTAAAATTTAAGAAGTGATAATGTTACATTCGGATCGACCGAATCTATATACCCATAGTCTGCAACTTTTTAAAATTTCTCCTGATATGAGAGGTGGGCAGTAAAGAGGGCGAATCACGCTCATTTTCTGTTTCCGAGTTTATATTGATCCTTGAACTATTTGTAAAAAATTTTGTTGATGTTTCGCTTTATATGGGAGGTGGGTAGTAAAGTGGGTGGACCACGCTCATTTTTGGTTTTTGAGTTTATTTCCGAATTATTATAATTTCGTAGTCGCAAAGACTTTTATTTAAAAGATATCAGCAGAAATATATGAACTGAAGTCACAGTGGACACCCTGTCTTTCTAGTATTTGACCCATAACTTTTTTGTTTATTAATCAATTTTGCTCATTTTCAATACCAAACAAACCTTATATAATCCAAATTTCATATATACACTGCCTGCAACTTGAATAAGGAATCACATATTTTTAACTTTAATTAAGTATATCTCCTAAACTAAAGTTCAGAAAAAATAGATTTTTGCGCAACCAAATTTCAAAGTGTTGGCTTTAATTTCCTGAAGAAATAAAAAATATACATATTTTATTATACTAAAATTATGCATTTATTTAAAGACCTGTATTTCTGTGGTACTTTTTCGTGTGTCACTTGAATAAGGAATATTTTAAAACTAAGCAAACTGTAATTTATTTTTAAATTTTAAGTTATAAAAATTAAAGTTATTATCTTCTAGCATTCAATTAGTAATGAGTACTGGCACCATTTTTAGAAATAACCTCAAAAATGCGATTTGGCATCGACTTGTATAATGACTCTAAGTAATTTAGCGAAATTGAACTCCATGCTTCCGTTATTGCATCCTTTAAGGACTCTATCGTCTCAAATTGTTTTCCTCCTTCATAAACTTTTCTTGCAAGCCAACCAAAGACATTTTCCGTTGGATTCAGGTCTGGGTCCAAAGAAATCATTTCATTTTGGAAATGCTTCCTCCAGAATGTTTTTGGAAGATGTTGCAGTCATTTTGTTGGATACAAAAACCAATTCTATGGTACCATAATACGAAATGGCAACCTATACCATTATTCCGCCCTCTCGGCTGGAGGTAATAGTTATACCCGTCGGCACCATCAATATTAAACTTTTTTTCATCGGAAAATACAACTTTAAACCATTTGTCGGACCATGTCATTGTATTATTGGCAAACTGTAGATGTTGTAATTTGCGTTTTTCACTAAGTGGTGTTTTTTTTTTCAGTTTTCGTCGGACTGTGTATGGGCACGACTTCAAAATACGGTGCACTGTTCTTAGACTGGCACTGACTCCACTTTTTTCACGTATTTTCGATACCGACATGGCAGAATTTGATGCAATTCTAAGAATTTTTCGTCTTTTTTTTGGAGTTGTTGCCATTTTCTTCCGCCATTTCATGTTTTTTCCATATCTTTCCACGTTATTTAAATAATTGTACATAACTGTCTTTCCTCTATTAATTTTTTTGGCTATTTGGACCGGATTCTGACTCTGAGATTTCAAAATAAGAATTTTTTCTTTTTCAGAGTTATTAAGACATTATCACGTCCCATTTTGAATAAAAACTGTTTAAAAACTATCAAATTAAAAATTCTCCAGACGTTTATATTGAAAGAAATTCAAATCATAGCCTTCCTGATTAATATTAAAAGAATTCTTTATTCAAGTGACACACGAAATAGTACCACAGAAATACACGTCTTTAAATAAATGCATAATTTTAGTATAACAAAATATGTATATTTTTTATTTCTTCAGGAAAGTGAAACCAACACTTTGAAATTTGATTGCGCAAAAAATTATTTTTTTCTGAACTTTAGTTTAGGAGATATACTTAATTAAATTTAAAAAAATGTGATTCCTTATTCAAGTGGCAGGCAGTGTATATATATATTTATATAGCCACTCGAATGCATGTAGAATCAGTTCGAGTTAATCATTTCGTGCGGGAGAACGAAAGTTATAGCGGTTTTAAGTTGAACTTAAATTTTTACAAGCTCGAAGTTTGTGAATAATTTCATTGTTTGATGGTTTTAGGAAGGAATATTTAAGGGTTTCTTAGTAAAATTTAAATAATTTTCTTTATAATAAAAATCTTGATTCCTAAGAATTTTACCAAAAATGGGCATTGAATCTAAGTTATTTCTACATACATAATATGAAAATATATTTTGTTAGCGTTTTTTTTTATAAAGAAATACTATTTAATATTGTGATTCTTATTTAAACTAAGAAAAAAATTTTTTTGGTTCATAAATTTGTATCTTCGAAATTTTCTGATACGTCACTACATTTGTATTAAGTATTAAAAACATTATCTAGTTATGCCAATTATAGTTAATTTCGTGCCTTAGTAAAATGTGTTTTGACAAAAGTGTCCCGTTTACCACTATCAACGATATTTGACTTGAATTTATTTACGATCAATTATATTTACTGTCGTTCTTATATCTATATATGCAAGAATTTACAAATTGCAATTTGCTATATATAAAATATAAAAACAAATTTTTAAAAAGTCCATAAAATGTATTTTGTCAAATTTATTTTTTATTAAGTTTTTTCGCACTTGTTTTTGAGACTATCTACTGCATTGACTATTTGAGTCCCCAATATATATATAACCGTGGATCTACCATGTATACATTAGAAGTTACTTGTTACAGGTACACTTTTTTGTATTTCAAATTTTCTGGACCGGTATAGGCCATGAGTGTAAAAGGTTCTATTAGCAAATATCTGTAGCAAATTTCATTAGAATCGGAGATGTCAAATTCGAAAAATGCTGTTTCTTAAATTTTTTATATGAAATAACACAGTGGGATAAAAAATTTTGATGTTGTGAAGACTATTTTTGTTTTTTTCTTTTATAAAAAACGTAATTGTTCGCTTACTTCTGTGCTTTAAAAAAACTTAACATATTTTTTTTATTGCACATCAACGCTATTTTGCATCGATATTTACTAGCTTTAATGAAATAAAAATCTGTTCGCGTGAAAGACTTTTCGCGAACTGCGTCAGTGTTATGGAGGTTTAAGACAAAAAGTAAAAACAAAAAATGCAAACATTTTATTTTCAACAATATATAAAAAATTACCATATGTGTTACATACATCAGTATGTCTAAAATACAAATTGATACGATATGGTTGATGTAACCGAAGATAATTTAGAAAACATTTTAATCAACAAATTATGCATAGACTTCTTTGTTTTTTAATTTTATAACATTTGTTGAAATATTTTTAATATCTGACAACCAAAAAATTTTCAAAATGATATTAATGGAGAAGAAATGACTGTTTATGTTATGGTAGCTAAAAATCAAAAATTTTAAAAAAATTTTGAAAATTCCATTTTAAGTCCGATATCAAAAATAAATACACGTTTGTATGCAACCTACACAAAGGTACACATAATATAAATTAAAGGAGGATCGATACCTTTTATAATATTGAACATAATAGGGATCATAGTTCTGATTTAACTTACCTTTAGAACATCGTATAAACAACAAAGTGTACTGTGATAAATTTCTCACATCGAACCGCAATATATATATATATATATATATATATATATATTCTTGAATGATTTAAAGGATTTTAGAATTATGTTGTCGTTGGATGGAAGTACTTGGTGCTGAAAAATAGCTGTAGAAATCCTTTTTTTACTATGCTACTGCATAGTATGGAATCAGCGTATGACCTAACAGAAAATTGTACAATACCAAGACGGGAATAGTTGGGCTAAAGGAATGTTGTATTGGCAACTTGCAAGGAAAAGCAATTATCTCACATCACTTGAAAATAATAGAGATAATATAAAAATAATTGATGCATGTTATCTTAACAATAATGTACTCAGCCATAAATCCACAAAAAAAGAAAAATGAAACATGCACTTATTTTATTTTATTATTTTCATTTTTTATGAAATTCTTTCTTTTTGTATTTAAAAAAAATAAACTTTACTTGAAAAACATAATTATCTTTCGTTTGGAAGCATCGAATTGCTGTATATTTCGTTATTGCAACCGAATAATATTGATGGCAGTAATTGAAAATATAGTTAATATTTAAATGTTTACAATATAGAATAATTTTTAATTGTAACTACCAATATTTAGTGTTAATATATAAAATAATTTCGCTGTTTTCTTTAATGGTTTGTTTACTTTAACCATTTGCAATTGATTACAACAACTAACTTAAAAATTGTAATAACTATATAATGATATATAATGATATTTTTTTTATGTAGAAGGTAGGATGCTCTAACTGATTTTTATTAATATTGTAAAATTTTAGTATTTTAGTATTTAGCTTATCCAATATATAAATTAGTAACCATTTTCCAACTGATCTTTTTCCTGTGTGTGTATTAAAAAAAAGCTACAGCGCATTATCAGAAGGTAGAACAACATATTGCCCTACTGATCCCTCAAGAATACTAGATCTCCTTGATTTGGTTATATTTACTGGTATCTCCAGATATTCTCTTGATATTTTAAATGATGATAGCTCAAGTT
Source organism: Protocalliphora azurea (assembly GCA_932274085.1). Taxonomy (NCBI): domain Eukaryota; kingdom Metazoa; phylum Arthropoda; class Insecta; order Diptera; family Calliphoridae; genus Protocalliphora; species Protocalliphora azurea. The sequence continues at coordinate 82,415,384 of OW026520.1, forward strand.
AGAATCACATGGCTTTTCTTGTTAATTAAAATATGAATTTTAAACTAGTCCACAAAAGTATACTCTAAAAAATACATGAAAAGTTACTACTATAAAGTGGATATTATTTTAGATAAAATTACTGAAAAGGCTTAAATTTAAGCACAGTAGGTTTATAAAATATAATAACATTCATTTGTCAGCAAGAATAAACATACGTGTCCCGCTTGACCACAAACTTCGATAATGATATCGCCTTCAAATAATTCGCGAAATTTTCTCTAACAAAACCTTCGGGAACGAGAATTAACTCGTAGAGCTGATAAGTCGTTCAGTCTGTGGCAGCAAATCGATCGATATCGAAGGTTCTTTTATTATATCTATATCTAATCATTAGCCATATCTTTAGCAGAACGAGAAAATTTTTGTTAGAAATTCGTTTTCGATATTAAAAAATATTGATAATTGTTAGATATCAATATTGCTAACAAATTAGTGGAAACAGTTCGAAAATGATAGTATTCTACTTTGTTTCATTTTGTTCTCAATTTAAAAACTAATTTCATTTTGAACTTAACTATAGAGCAAATATTCAAAAAATAAAAAACTTAAATTATATTTGAGTTAATTAACAATATAAACAATTAAAAAATTCAACTTCTTACGACAATTAGAGCATAAAAATGCTACATTTTGATTGTCAAAATTTACTAAATTAATCTGCAGAAAAATAAATCAATCATTTAAATAAATATGATACGAGTATTTTGCATGTATCTTTAAAAAAGCAGAAAAGTTACTTACAATTTTTCTAAAACTAGAATATTATTTTTTACAATAAAATTCTTGAAATTAAGCTAAACTCATAAATTTTAAAGAACAATAATTTCCAACCGATCGATAAGAACTATAACTTAAGAACGACAAGCACAAACAAGAAAGTACTAGTATATTGTTTTTTGATTAAAGGAACAAAATATCAACAAATTAAAAAGAATATATAATTTCTCGAAACATTTATTTTCGAGATTTTATCAAAATAATAATAATAATAATAATAATAATAATAATAATATTGTGATAATCGACATTTTAAGAAATCTCGAAATTACTCGAATGTTTGCTATTGAAAAATGATCAAGCAAATTGCGGAGCTACGAACATTCACATTTTATTTAATTTCCGATAATTTCTCGAACATATTTATTTCGAAAATTACTCGCTTTTGTGAACATTCAATAACTTTTTATCTCACGTCAAGAGGAGTAGTATTTCGTATGTTGGTAAACATATTTATAATATAAAAAAAAAAAAAATATTTTAAATATACAATTACACAAAATCTGTAAAACACTTATTTTAAAAGAGCTATAAAATAATTGTCAAAGTTTGTATTAAAAAAAATTAAAACTGAAAAACCTTTAAATTATATTTTTAATTATTTGCTAATTAATAAAATCAATACTGTGTTACAAATGTACATATAAAGATAAAAAATCGATATTAATAATAATAATATCGATAAAATATAATATTTCGTTTGTTAAATTTTCTCGAGAACAATATTACCATGTGTGAAGATTTATCTTATTTTTAAAATTTTTTTAGACCTTGTGAAGTTTTGATTATTTTTAATGCGAAAAAAAGATTTTCAAAAAGTAGTATTATGTAATTTTTGCTCGAATTAAAATTATTTCCTTAATAATAATACAGCTCTGAGTAAACAAATTTAACTGACATCGCTCTTAATTTTTGCTTTTAGCTATTACGAGCAAGAATTTTGTTGATCAATTGATTTTTTACAATGTTTTGGTTTAAGTGGCATTTTAAATTAAAAAAAATCTATTGCTTTGTTGTGGTAACATTTTTAGTTCTAGAAAAGATAATCTTGCTTGATAAAGAATGTCAGGTGTATCTAAAAGCATATCTAAATAAGATTTTCCATATTCTTGAATAAATTCTATGACTGACTAAATATTTTGATAAACTAGAACTTCTGAATGACAAGGATAAAAAAATGGAATTATTATAATAATATATTAGAGTATCAAACGAAACTCTAACTTAAACTTCTTTAGTGAATTTACAGACAATAGTCTGAATCTGAACACTGAAATTAAAAACGGAAAAAATTTAGATGATGCTCTTTCTCTTTCATTATTGATCATGGAGCTGCGTTTTTATCTACATCAAAAGCTGTTCGTCTACAGGATTTAGTGCCGCCAATTGCAAAATTTTTGGTGATAAATTTGTATTTCCTAAACTACTGATCGAATCGAATTAAAATATATGTATAGACGAGGACTTGGGCTATCAGAAAAATCAATTTTAGTCACCCTGTAATAATAACAGATAATATGTAAAAGTTTTAAAAATCGTAAGTTGCACAAATCAAGTCCTATTTCAAAGATTTTTATATTTCTATAAAGTGTTTGGCATCTAAGTTATCTCTTATAGCTCAAAATATATTTACGCTTTAGTTTTAAATTTTTAATTTCATATTTTTTTTAATATTATAAAAATATGTACATACCATCCTGAATTTGACCTATTTTAATTCAAAATTTTAGCTTCAGTCTATATGTTCTAAAATCCCAAAGACTAGTTCTGTAAACCGTATACAGTTTCGAAAACTCCAATTTGTTCCAAAGAGTTTGCCAATGAAAATGATATTGACTTCATTCTTTTTATATATAATTAAGAATTAAGTCCACAGTTTTTCAGATTTTTGGAACTTAAATAAAATTTTTGTAAAAAATTGGTTTTTGAAGAAACCGTAAATATTTGATCTCTAATAGAAGTTTGCATTTTGAGCGATACTTGACTTTATCACTTGAAATTATAAAGTGTAGGAAAATTTAAGGTTTTTGTAATTTAAGATTTGTAATTTCCAAGAAACCAACGAAAATCCCAAAAACGGATTTTTTAATTTTGCTCATAAAGTCCACATTTATTTTCGGTTTAGAAAAAATCATTGGCAAGCTTTTTGAAACACATACAAGCTTTCGAAACTGGCTATATATATATATATATATATATATATATATATATATATATATATATATATATATATATAAAAATTTATGGTAGTTAAAAATAAAAACTTTAAGAAAAGTTTAAAAATTCCACTTTAAATTCGATATCAAAAATAAATACACAAAGTAAAGGAGGATCGATACATTTTATAATAGTTAATATAAGCGGGACCTTAATTCTGATTTAACCTACCTTTTAATATCGAGTAAAAAGCAAAGTGTACATAGATATATGTAATATAGAAATATATAAAGGATGTTAATAGATAAAAAGTTGCAAATATTAATTATAGAACTATAAAATAAATTTTTCGGGTGACCGAAATTAACACCGAAAATTTTTAAAAGATGAACTAATTTGGAACGCGTAATTATTTTTGAGTGGCACTTGATTCCAATATAAGCTATAATAATATTTACAGATTATATACATTTTCACCGATTTCAATTAGCGCCTTGAGTGTGCCTCGACAATTTACGAAATATTAAAGATACCGCGATCTGAAGTCATGAATACTTTTTATACAATTTTTTGTTGAAACCCATTTTTCGCTTAATTAAAACAGAATAGATGTGCTTGTTATAAATATAATTTCACATAAAATGTAAAAAAAAACTAGTATGTATAAAGTTCGCAAAATTTCAGATCAATTTTAAAGAGTTATAAAATTTTTGCTAATTAATATTTTATCGCGCCAAAGCGATTTTAAAATGTAATATGAATATGAAATATAGAGCCGTTCACGTTTTTCTACCTAAGTTCAGGCACATTAATGGGATGTATCTCAAAAGATTCATAATTACAAGAATAACAAACCTCCGTTCTTTATTTTACAATACCCGAAAAGACGCAAATTATCTAATCGGAAAACTGAAAAGAAATTAAAATTTTGATTTCACCACTTGTCCACAATATAATTCAACACTGATCAACGACATACTGATTGAACACAAGTTGACCTATTTCTACAAGTGTTTGTAGTTTGTAGGAAAGAAAAAAAAACTGTTATTTTCAAAAACTTTTCTTAAATTTCTTTTTGATGTGAGTGCTTGCCGGTACCACATGGAACCTTTGAATTTTTACTGGTTTATCACACCAAGTGTTGTTAACGTAATTGTGTCAAATTAAAAAAATGAGGTTGGTTTCTTAAAGGTTAACTTAAAAAGAGATAGGTATTTTCAAATATTATCTTAATCTAATCGATCTAAAATTTTACATATTAGCATTTTGTTTACATTTTATGTGAAATTATATTTATAATAAGTACATCTATTCTGTTTTAATTAAGCAAAAAATGTTAAGCAAAAATGTCCAAGTTCTGCTTATTCTTTACAATTTTCTCTTTCCACTTATTTATCCTCCAATACAAAAGAACTTTTTTGGGCATATTTTTCTTTTAGTTTGATTTTGGTTTCAAAAGCAGTGTCGCCACATATGTCTAGACGTTGGATAATTTGATGTACGTGAAATGAATTCAGATAATATCATAAAGTGAAAAGCAAATGCTTTTTGAAATAATCTTTTTAAAAGAGAGAGTTAATCATCAACGTTGTCGTCATTATCCTCAAGAGTTACTTAAAAAGATGATTATTTAATTTCAAAAAAAAAAAAAAAAAAAAAAAATTAAATATTTTTTATTTACAGTTTTATGCTATATATGTATATATATATATATATATAAAACAATTAAGTTGGCAGGAATGAAAAAAGGAAATCCAATTGCCTTTAGACGTGTTATTTTTCAAGATTTTGCAAAAAATATTACACACAATTACATTTTTAAAATACGTGCTTTTTATTTTCATACCTACATATATAGTACATACAAAAAAAGGAAGACTTAGGGGATTTGTAGCAGCAATTAAATATAGTATCTTATAATGACATCAGTAGACGCGAAAGGAAATCAAAATTATCATCATCAAGATGTTTGAATGCATTGAAATATTTAAAGCAATTATGGAAATATGATCAATCAGAGACTTTAAATCTCAATTGAATTCTAGAAAAATAATTGTATTGTTTATTCATTTATCTTAAAGTAAACTTTACATTTATTGTATACTTTTACTATTACTTATAAGATTATCATAGCTGAATGTTTTAGAATAAAAACTGGCGTTGTGGGGTCTCAAGGGTAGAAACAAATTTATTCATTATTTCAATAGCAAATTAATGCTTTAAAGAGCATAAATTAAATATAATTTATGTTATTGTCCAATTATATATTTGCACAGTGGGCAATTTTTTTGTCATTTTCTGATCATAAGTCTGTAACTTCTTCTACTTCTACAGTTTTGCATAACCAATATAGAGAATATTATATTTAGTACGGTTTAATATGAGTTAAATCTATTCGCATATTTTTTGATGTTTTATTAAACTTGACGTTTACTGTTATATTAGAAAAGATATAACTATTTTAAAAATATTTGAAATTTTAAAGGAATACTGGTGGGAAAATTGTAGTCCTTGGTTTAAATTAACACTAGATATTTTAATTAATTCTAATAACATCAAGCAGTCATCGCAGCCAAATACAACAGAAATACTTCTGGACATAATAGGATCACCATATAGCTTTATAATGGTCCATAATTAGAGAATGCACCCAGGATTTCCTGGAAATTTACAATTTTTCATGTGTTTTAAAATAAATTAAGTGGATGAAAATTGCGCGAACTAAACTAAAGAGAAGTTAATATACCCATATTTTATTATATTTTTTTTTTTTAAATAAGATAACAACGTAATTGTAATAGAAAAAAATAGTAATATATATATGATTGATGATGGAGTGTCTCAGCATAACAAGAAAGGAAAAAGATGCAATACACTACTTCAAATCTTGATGAAAAATCAATGAATTTTACATTGGATGTGATTGTAGAGATATCGTTTATTTTCGATTACTAAGAGGTCTAGAAAAAACTGTTTTAAAAGACTATTTTAAAACACTTAATATCTGATGTACAACGTGTGAAAATTAGAATTTAGGTTATTTATTTATATTATTTCAAGACAATACAAAAAGAAAAAAACAATACTTTTAAAAAATATTTGTGTTTGTAAATTTTTCTGAGCAAATTTTAAAAAGTAAGGATAAATTGGAGCAAAGATATAATTTAACTCTCGGTTACGTAGATAGGTCTGGCCACACTCTTTTCAACCTCAATCCTAATTTAATCATATTTGTAACTGCGTTAGCGATTTGACCTTTTCATTAGCTTTTCTATAGAAAAATTATAACTTTTTTTCATGCACATATAACATTCATATATCATGAGTTTAATTTTAAAGGAATTTATTATGTATAAGCTTCGATTTTGTTTGTGTTTGAAGTAAATAAATTACTTACTTATCATTTAACTTTTACTTTTTATCATATATGTTTCAATTTTCCTGTCTGTAATTCGTAAGAAACAAATAACAAAATACATATATAAGTATTCTGCAACTATTCTTAATTACAGAGTGCACATTAATCAAAAATACACTTTTTGTGACATAAATTCAAGATAGAATTTATTCTATCTAAAATTAACTATAACATTGATTAAAGCCGAATTTAAGTTAAACTAAATGTTAAGTATAATATTTACTTCTTTGCTTTTGGTTATTTTAATTATTTTCAAGGCTTTTAAATTTTTATTAATTAGTGAAACTATTCTATAACGTATATTATTTTCTCCTTGTTTGTGAAAGCCAAAAGATTTCCGCTCAGTTTAATTGAAAAAAATTTGACAATTGCAAAAGATTGCTGGCGCTATTTATATTGTTACATGAGATAGATACTTTGGCGAACATTTTCACATTTTTACATTCATGCAAGTTCACGCCCAAACATAACTTCTCATCTTTTAAAGTTACAGGTTATCTTTATAAAAACCCCTTATGACCACAAAACTCAGAAATAATAATATATACAGGACTTATATAAAATTTAAAATAATGGTCGTAAAATACATCTCCCAGGCTGCAATTTACATTATACAACATTGTTATATATTTTTCTGGTATTGCAATGCAGCATTTAAAATTCTAGCTCCATTTTAATAAAAATGTTTAAAATTATATTAAAATACCAATTTTAATGTATTGTCAGACTGTCAACGTTGCCACATTATATTTTTTAATATATATTCTCGATTACACGGTATGTTACCATTTATAAACTACATTCACTTTTTACAATTTCTCAAAATATTATTTAAAATCTCTGCAAAAAAAAAAGAAATGTGATTTTTGACCAGCGTAGAGTGTAAAAATTTTGGCATAACAAAATTCTCATTTATTACATTCAATCTTTGTTATTTTTATTAAGCGATGACTTATTTTTATTATATTAGTACTATTTAATTTACTTTTGATGTAAATGCAAAAAAATAATAGTACTTTTCCTATAGAACCTAAATAAGTATAATAGGTCTTCCCAAACTCTTGTGGTCTGAATATGACGGAGGGTTAATACGGCATTTTCAGTAAAAATTTTAAAAATAACTACGAGTAATGCTACAAATATTAATTAACAACTTTGACATCATTATGATGTCGTTTGTAAAGAAGAATTTTGCTATTATATTTAAAATCTTCTATATTTTGGCCATTTGGAGATAGTTGGATTTTTGCAATATTTACTCATAATATGATATCAAACCTTTAGTATAAAAATATATTTTATAAAATTTCATAATTTTCCGAAAAATATTTGTGATCAGCGGTTATTCGGAATGCTAGATACAAGTACTAGGTGATGATAAATATTTTTTTTTTTTTTTTTGGAAATTTGAAAAATTTGACGTCATTGCGGTCATTCGCTACCCGAAGCAGCTCTTCTAAAAGACCTCTTGAATAAAAACTGCCAGTAGGACTTCTGAAGAAGAACTGCCAATAGGTCCATAATATATAATCACAGAAAAAATAAAAAATAAAAATGGAGTCCAATTATGAAATTTTTTATAACAAATAATGTTGTGTTTGATTTTGCTCCAATTATTATTTTAATAATATTAATTAAGTTAAAATAATTAACTTTTTAATGAATTTTAATTAATTATTTTTTATTACACGAATCATACTTATGATTGAAATTTTGTTTAAAACCAATTATAATATATAATGATTCTATTCAAGAATTAATTGAATATATACTAACGTGTACAAAATATCCCCGAAATAAAAAGTCAGACATTTCTAGTGATTATTTATTGGAAAATTATAAGTATTTAAAAATGTCAAAATTGTTTGATGCAAAAATTGTTTGAATGTAAATGAAATAGCCATAAAATTATTACTCACTCACTTCCTGAGTCCGTTTGCCTGGCTGTCCCTCCATGAAATTAGTTGTGATTGGTCTATTATTTCACCTAGCCCCCATACAAATGTCCTCTCGGAATAGGTGTTTTGACCTTATAAATGCCTCAATTATATTAATAATTTAATGAAATTCTGCATAAAAAATTTCCATGTAACTCAATTAGGATAGCAAGAATCAAGCTGGCTTTATTTGAAAAACATAAAAAATTAAAACATTAGAATTTTGCTTAAAGTTAGTTTAAAGTAGGTTTATCCCTACTTTAAAATATTTAAAAACTTTTTCTATTATTGCTGATAATCGTTTTTGAATACATCTTTAAGGAATTTAGCTTAAGTTTTTAAAGCTGTATCAAGTGTTTTTGTATATGCCCAACAAAAACTTTTTGATTCTCGCTAGTGGCAGCTACTTATGAAATTAGTTTCTTGGTAATGAGGCATAATTATTATTTGCCTGCTCTATATTACATAAATAAGTACTCAATAGTATAATATAGCACAGTAATATTGCAATCACGTAGATTAGTTGGCTAGAGCGCTGGATTAACCCCATACTGATGATATTAATTTTCGTGTAACAAAATGTCTAAAAATATGTTTTATACTAAAAAAAGTGTATTGAGTAAGACATTAGCTATATATATATATATATATATATATATATATATATATATATATGTGTGTGTGTGTGTGTGTGTGTGTGTGTGTGTGTGAGTGAAAAAGTAAAAGTTCCAAAAGATACCGTGTTCTATATTTCATAAGAAAAATTAAAATAAAATTTATAAGAGAATAGAGAAAAGGAATGAAAATATGTGATTTTATAGAAAAAAAATCATTTTATGTATAAACAAACGAAATATGTTAGAGAAAAATAAAAAAATCGATTTTTGTTTAGTGGAAACTAAAACTTTATTTTGTAAGAAAATTAGTAGTACTAGAGAAAAGTGAAGGAAAACCCGTGATCAGTTATATCTTTTAACAAAAATCGATTTTTAGTTAAAACTAAAATTGAATTTTATAAGGAATCTATAGAAGCTAGACATAAACGAAAATCTGTGATCAGCAGGGTAAACTTTTTTAAACTTTGCACTTCCTTTACAAAACGCAATTTTTTACTGATTTTTTTAAATGATTAAATTATTTTGGTAAGTTTTTTTTAATACCTCGTCCATATTTATGCATATTTGTATAATAAAAATATTATTTTCACAGTCATTTATGAATGTTCATATAACTTTTTGTATAACGTTTCCGTGCTTTTTCAAACTGTAATTTTATATTGCATACAAATTGAAATTCTATTGGTAAGAACAGATTTATACTCAAAATAGTCTAGTTTTTCTTCACTGTACAACATTATTCATAGACAGATTGATAGATAGATAGATAGATAGATAGAGAAGGTTGATGTGATACTCTTATTGTATCACATCTCCACAAAGAAACCAATGTCAGTCCATTAAGAGTCCCTTCAATAGTAATATATAAAAGAAAGAGAAAAGATTAAGAAAATAGTGTTAAGAGAAAGAGATCCTTAAACTTTTCCTACTCAAGCTCAGAAGACTACATATGTCTGTCCTGTTGAGCATCGCCTATATCGCCCTCAACACCTTACACTCTACTTCCCCAAGTCTGATTGGTTCTAGCCGAAACCCACTCATTGATCTTCCTAAAGAAGAAACGCTTAGCATTTGCCTTCATCGGCCATTTCATTGCCAGAAATATTGCAATGGCCTGGTACCCAGCAGAGTCTCACCACGTAATGTTCCAATAGCTCTCTCAGTGACCTCTTGCAGGTGGCCACTAACCTGTATTTTTCCAAGTGCGTATCCAAGGCCTTCAGAGCTGCCTGGCCATCCACATAGAGGGTAAACTCAGAACCATTCGCAATGTTTAATCTGACCGATTCCGCAGCCTTTAAGATATACAAGAATCTCTGTATGAAAAACGCTACATTCATCAGGAAGTCTAAATGAGTACCGAAATCCATCTTTGATTTGTCTGTAAATACTGCATAACCTTCATACCTCTTAGTGTCGGAACCATATCTACCTATCAGGTATCACCACAACAGGATTTACCCCAAAGTCCAATTCAATGGCCATGTAATCTGATGCCCCTGTGGAGCTTAGATTATACTCACCATAACTGACTTCGTACAAGATATCTTACTGATGAACCTAATAGTCCCAATTCTTTAAGTCTCAATAGAATTCTTACAGCAATACCCATCACAAACTCCTTGATGGGTAAGAGATGAAATATGACGTCCAGAGCCGCCTGCGGTGTTCTTCTCACACTCACGCTCCAGTGCCTGCCACCAAACAGAACAATAATATGTAAGAATTGGTGCCATTACCGAAGCGCAGATCCAATTCACAACCTTCGGTTTGAAGGTTTGAAGGCCTATAGAGTTCCTACAGGTATAGTAGGCATTAAGGCTACGTTTGAGTCTCTCATGAACATTCCTTTTTCAAGTCAGCATACTATCAAGAAATACTCCAAAATATTTCGCAGAGTTGGATAATTTCAGTTCCGTTCAACTCAGTACCGGTAATCTGAAATTCTTAATCTTGTACTTTCTAGTGAACAGAACCAACTCCGTTTTTTCAGGATTCACTCCCAACCCCTTATCAGTGGCACATTAGGACATCTCACCCAGCGCAGACTGCATGATCTCACTGATTGTGGGAAGAAATTTCCCTGCCACCAGTATGACCACATCATCAGCGTATGTCACGATCTTTCGTCCCCTACTGTCAAACTGAAGCAGAATTACTTTGAGAGCCAAGAGCCACAACAGGGATGAGAGCACTGCCCCTTGCGGTATTCCTCTAGTCACTAGTTTCCTTAAACATGCTCTCAGCATAAGAACTATCTATGGTTCCCACTGAGGTAAGTTGTTAATTCAGTCGAGGCCGCTTCACAATGATACAGATTTATCTGCACCATCCGCAACCTCTTTGACTTTATCATTTTTCGAACATCGAAATTTGATATAGCCAAGCCGAACGTAACAACAACCACGATCATATATCATACGGAACAATATCATACATAACATAATTGTGTGTACCAACTCCCCAGCGGTAAAAATTTCAGGACCTCCGTCGTGAACGCCTTCTAGAAAGTCTATTTAAACCTGCTAAAAGATACAGTTCCTCATGCTAGCCTCCCTTCTATAGCTAGACCGTCAAGAACACCTCATTATTTTTCCTTCTAAAAGATCCGATAGAACTTATTAATTCACTTCTTTTAGAAGGAGAGTAAGAAGCTGTATTTTTTTTTAATATGTATATTTTTTAAGCAACAACAAATCTATGTATGTAAAAAAATACAGTGTTTTCCTTTCCTTCTCCGAGAAGGGAATTAATAATGTGATATTTTTTGTTTTAAGAAACAACAAAACTATTCAAAAACCGTTACAAAAACAATAAAAAAATCCAAATCAAAAATAAATAAATAAATAAATAAAAAATAAATAAATATTAAGAATAAATTTAGTTTTTTTTTAATGCTTTGTTTGAGTAGGTGGTGTTTTTAATTTTATTTTTAATTTATGATTTATATTATAGGTATCTTATTGAAAAATCAGTTTTTAACTTATATATATATTTAATTTTAAATTTTTTGGAACAGCTAAAAACTCCTTAAATAAAAAGCAACAATTTCCATGGAAGTGGGCATTTTTGGCCAAATTGTCTTATGTCGATTTGAGATATTTTGTCAAAAGTCCACAGATACGTTTTTTTTTTACAATTTTAGAAATAAATAGAAAAATCTTTTATTAAAAAGTGTAGAAGACCTATTTACAGCTTTTCTTGAGAAGGTCGGCTGGCAGAGTGTAACAAATACATGAACACGGAATGCAGCGAGAAACTCTTCTGGTTCTGAAAAGGGCCTTCTAGAAGGCCTTTTTTACCACTGGTTCACATTGAAGCGGATACACGCACAGGTACTCTTTTATACAAATGCTGTATATACATATTTTGGTCAAATAAAGCGACGCACAGTGGGGCCAATCGCAAAACATTTTGGTAATAAATCTGCATCTCCTGAACTACTGATTGGATCGGATTAAAATGTATGAGAAAGTTGTAACGGAGGACTTGGGCTTTCAGAAAAATCATTTTATATCCAGCCTGTGATAATACAAAATTAGATGCAGGGTGTTAAAGTTGACCACCTCGAGTTTTAAAAAATTGTAAGTTCCTCAAATCAAGTCCGATTTCAAAGATTTTTATATTTCAGCAAAGTACTTGGCGAGATAAAGAGAAAGTCTGCCTACTCATCTAAGTTATCTCTTACATCTAAAAAAAAATATTTACGCTTGAGTTTTCAACTTTTGATTTTGTGACTCGACTTTATTTTATTTTTCGGGAATAAATCCAAAGGTATATGAGGGAAAATTTGTTATATTCTACATTTTCTAAAACATTTCAAAATAATACGCAAAAAAAAAAATCTTTTTGATTATCTGAATTCCTCTAGCCGTAAAAAAATAAAAGTGGCATTTTTTACAAAAATATAGTACAAATTTTTCCTTTTTTCTCAAAGTTCTTTTAATAAAAATAATTTTCTTTACATATTTCAAAAGACAATGGTTAATAAAGAAATTATGAATCGATTTACATTTTAGAAAAAAAAGTGTATGCTTATTGATTAAAAAAATATACGCGAGATTTTTTTAATTTATTGACGCTGTTTACATAAAAAATATATTTATATCAATTTGTCACTAAACTGCTTACCGCAATATTTTTACCGTTATTTCTTACGTATTATATAAAACAAATATTAATCTTTCATTCCTCAAAAAATGTTTCACACAGTTTCAAAAACAAATTTTTTCAATTTTTAAAATTAAAAAAATTAAAAACCAAAAAAAAAAAAAATATATAAAAAATATATATCTTCGTCTACTTTTAAAAAACTTTCGAAATATAACATGAATATAAAGGTAGGCTTACTTACCAATTCACTGTTATATAATATGTCTATATAGGTCATTTTAAACATATAATGGTCTCAAAACTTACAACTCGTATCAAAACTCACTAAATTCCATATTTTATTGTGTATTTTCCATATAATACACAATTGTGCTTGCATGTGTTGTTTGTGTAACGAGATATTTTTAAAAAATTGCAAAAAAATGTTTGTTAAGGATTTTTAAATGCTATTTTAAGGAATGAAAAACTGATATTTATTTCATACAAGACATAAGAAATAGTAAAAATGTATGAAAATGTAATTAAAAAAAAAATAATAATAACAAAAATAAAAATCTTTTGAAAATTGACTTTTTTCCTAAAATCTATATACCTGCTTCCCTTTTCAAGCCGGTCGGGAAAAAGTTTGGTGCCAAAATGTTGTATTTTATCACTAAACTTAAAATGTATTTTTTAAATAAACATCATCAATAAATTAAAAAAAACTCGCGTGACATTTTTTTCTTTAAAAACTTTTACTAAAAAAAGTGAAAGAATTATACTACATTTTTGTTAAAAAATACCATTTTTTATGGTAATTTCGGAATGCTGACTTCAACATTTTTCACGGCTGGAAGAATGAAGATAACAAAAAAAATTTTTTTTGCGTATTATTTTGAAATGTATTATAAATAATAAAATGTTAAAAAAATCTCTTATATACCTCAATATTTATTCCCGAAAAACTAAAGAAAGTCGAGGCAAAATAACTGTAAGATATAACTCAAATGAGTAAGCATGCTTTTTTTACACAGAAAGAAGTTTTTGCATATATATAAGAATTTACTTTTATTGATTTTAGTTTATAATATTTAAGAATAATATCATAAATATTAAGACTTTTTTACATTTTTTGAAATGAATCAAAAGTCAAGAAGACTTAAACAAATTGTTTAAATTTTAATTTAAATTTTCAATTTGTAAATGTATGTTTGAAATTTTCTTTACAGAATTTTTGGTTTTTAATGATTGTTGGGGGCAGAAGAACACAATTACAATGATGCTGTGCTATAGAATGGCAGCAAATTTAAGCAAAATGTAATCCTTACTTTTTAACAGCTTTTTATCGGAAAATTGCTATTTAAAGGGATTTATTGTTAATATTTTCATGCATAAGTATTTTTATTTAGAATTTGAATCAAATCTAATAAAACTAAATTAAAATTTTAGCAGCATTTTTGCAAAATTCGTAAAATTATCATTAAGTATAATTTAATAATATTTATTCTATTTATGACAAAAATTTTCAAATATATGAATTTTTTTCCCTGTGTACCTCGCCAAGTGCTTTACAGAAATATAAAAATCTTTGAAATCGAACTTGATTTGTAGAACTTACGATTTTTTAAACTTTTATATAATTGAGGTGGTCAATTTTGACACCATGTAGCTTATTTCGTGTTATAACACGGGACTAAAAATTATTTTTCTGAAATCCCAAGCCCATCTCCACAGCTTTCCCATACATTTCGATTCGACCCGATCAGTAGTTTAGAAAATACAGAAGTTACCAAAAATTTTGCGATTGGGCCCACTGTGTTTTATGGAAAAATAATAAAATTGTTCATATTTTTGTCTGCAACTTTACTTCTAGCAATATAAAGTGAAAAAAAAATAGAAATAGAAATAACTGATTAATGAAAATACTTTTATATATATATATATATATATATATATATATATATATATATCTGAAAAATTTACCTTTGACTCTTTTTAGCATTGTTCAAATTAATTAAATTATCACTGCAAATACTTTAAACCAATGACTATGTATAATTTCACGATCCGTGTTCTTTTAGAATTTTATAAATTCTAAAATACTTTAGTCTTTTTTAATAAAATAACATTAAACATCAAATTAAATGAAATATTTAGCTCTTGGTAAAAAAAGGAAGAAAATATTACAGACTTGTGAACAGAAACAAATACCAGTAGGTTTTGGCCTCATTCGGTTTTTGATAAAAAAAAACAACAAACAAATCAAAAAACATTTTCAACTAGTTTTCATGAAAAACTACATAAAAACTGCTATAATTATCTATAAAACATCCTGTTTAACTAATTTTGCAGCATTAAGCTATAGTATAGAACAAACAATTTGTTATTTTTTTTAAGTATTTCATTTGTTTCATCAATTTTTCACATAAATTATGTATAAAATGTTGTCAATAAATATTTTGAGAACCAAAGAGAGGCAACTACAAATTAAATAAAAATTAATCAAGACGTCAACAAAAACTATGTAGGGAGGAAACCATGTATTTAAACGAATTGGTTTTTGCAATTTAATTTTCACAAAAGCCAATTGGTTTTATTTTGGTTTAAACGTGGTATAAGATAATATTCAAATGTTTTTCACATTTTAAAAAGGTTTCAACATTTTTTTTTTCATCAAAAATTTTAAAACTTAACGTATTTGTTCAAAAAATTAAATATTATACAAACATTATATTAAAGAAATAATTTGTAATTTGTAGTCAATTCAAGAAAAGCAGCTATTATTGTCCATGGAATATGATGAACAATATGCTTAAAATGATGAGTGAAAAAATTAATTTTCAGCTAATGTAAAAATATATCAATCTATTATTTATGAATTAAAAATTTCAGTTTTATAAATAGTTTAGAAAAAATATTTTTCATGTTTATTTTAAAATTTTTAGAAAAGTTTTTAATATATTTGAGAAGCATTTATTTATTAAAGAAACATTCTTCTCAGTTTTAAATTGTGAAAGTATTTGAAAAATACAATAATACAACAACACAGTTATTGTTATATTAGAGTCTTTTTGCTGGAAAAAGGCATAATTTTAAATTTGAAAATAAAGGAAATTCAAGCCTATTCTCAGGCTTGAACTTAAAATTTGAAATATTTTTTAAATTAATAAATACACTGTGCTCGAAAAAGAGACTTAATTAAAAAAAAAAAAAAAAAAAAAAAAAAATGGCCACCCATTGGTTAAAACTAAGTTGACAACGCTGAATTTAATGGTGCTAACCATTTTTGAAAAGGATCTATTGAAGAATAAGATCACAAATTATTATTATAAAATGTATCTTAAATGCTAAATTACAAACGTTTACACCAACAAATAATTTTAATACAATTCCGTAAGTAAGATAACTAGTGTTACCAATGAGCAACTTTTCAAACAAAAATATAAATAAATTAAAAATCGGGCTGAAGTCGGTTCATTTTATAATTGGAGTATATTTTCAATCAATTTATTGTTAAAATTTCATGAATAATGTCTCTTCGGTTTTAATAATTTTCTATTATTTGTGATATTTCCATAATAATGTGCTATTTCCATAATAAAGCGAATACGAGTAGTAGCTTCGAAAAGCGGCAGCTACCATTGACTTCAGCGTACTTGAATTATCTTTACCAGTTAGTTAAAATTTGCAACTACCACAGCCATATTAAATTTTAAAGGTTCAGTACAAAGATACAACATAGGTGCTTCAGAGTGAGTCAGAATTATTGTTAGCTCCCTTTTTCAGCTAACAACTACCTACAATTAAATTCACACTTTTTTAACAACGTTAGAATCTATTCTTGCTTACCTTTTGATGCAAATTTTTTTGCAAGTATTTTGACATATGCTATAACGAGTAAACAGTCAAAGGTCTCTTAAATATTACTCACTACCAAATTATTAGTCTTAATTATCATTCTCAATATTGTTTTCAACAACACTTTATATTTTGTTCCAAATTTTCAAAAGATGTTCCCTCTACAAGATTTTGGACCGATGTCCACACAATAGGTTTCGAATTGAACACATATTGTTAATAAAAAATTAAAAATATATTGTATGAATAGGGTTTCACACTACATACTTATATATACATACATATATATATATATATACATATATATATATGTATGTATATACATATATATATATATATATATATATATATATATATATATATATATATATATATATATAATTTTGAATTTAAAATACACAATTATTAAATTAATCATTAATCATACATATATAAAACCGGAAACCAACTGCACATATGCAAATAAATGGTTCACTTTATTTTTTTTACATTTTGTTAAATGCTTATTTTCGTATCTTTCTAATCAAATGCTTAAGGCCACAAAAAACTAAAATTTTGTTCTTGTTTCTTAACTTTTTGTGCAAACGTATATTTTACGTTCTAAATAATTATGTATGTGTTAAATTAGTATTTAGTTTATTACACCTGTGAATATGGTAAATTTTCTTGACAGCATTCAATTTGGTTTAACTCAGAAGCACACACGTAGTTTTGTATCCGCATTCATTTTGCAACATGACTTCTATATACTTCTATTTATACCTACCTATATAGATAGTTGTGCAGATATTTAAGTATACGAATAGTTGTGTGCGAGTCTTATACCAGCGGTAAAAATTTTAAGGCCTCCATCGTGCAAGTCTTCTATAAGGTCTATTTAGACTATCTTTAAGATGAAGTTACTCATTATAACCTGCCTTCTATAGTTAGGCCTTCAGGAATGCCTCATCCTTGCCTTCTAAAATATCCGATAGAACTTCTTACATCCATTCTTTTAGATGGAGTGCAAGAAGCTGTATTTTTTAATATACTTTTTTTACACAATAAATCTTTGCAAAAAAAATACATCCTCTTACTTTCCTTCTCTTAAAAGAGAAGTAGAATATAATATTTTTCGCTTTAAACAACAACAAAACTTCAAAGCCGTTATAAAAACAAGATCAAATTCTAAAGAATAATTAGAATTCACTTAGTTATGTTAAAACACGGAGTCCAAGCAGAAAATCTGTGAAAGGGCTTCCGACTCTTAAAAAGGCCTTCTAGAAGGTCTCTTTACCACTTCATTTTGCCGCAGGGATATATATATATATTGGTATGTATGAATGTTTTATACTCGTATACAGTCACTCATTCATTTAATGCTAGTTTTAATTTAATTATTCATTAAAAAATACTCAAAAGCCCCCATAATAATAAGTGAAGAAGAGAACCAACAAAAATGCTGATTCATTCTTGAATAGAAGAATTATATAGACTTTCATAAAAAGACACATACATACTTACATTAAAACTCAGTGCCATATACATACGCGCATATTTATAACGAACACATGCAAAATCTCTTGGTCTTTACGAACACACACACACACTCCTGCATAAAGTGAAAAATGAATTTGATTAAAACAACTGTTGGAAAAATCGCAAATAAATAATTTTGCCGCTAGACATTTAAGTTTCTTGTATTATTGTATGTTTTAATTAGATTTCTTATTATGTTAATGTGGCTTTTATTATTAATTTTTCATATAAAAAATACACTTTATTATTCACACTTACATATATATATTATATAAAAGTTTATTATATATATTTTATGGTATGAGTGTGTATATTTGGAGGATGTTTTGGTTTTGTATTTGTTAAAAATAAATGTTGAAAGAGTAATAAATAATAATGCGTTCATAAATTGTATTAGAATAAACCTTAAAAAAATTTTAAATATGAGTCATTTCATTTAAAACCTACCAAGTGTTTTCCTCACACTTCTTACAATAACTAACACTGGCACAAAATTTAAAATATTTGATTACGTCGTTCGCGAAATTAGCGATATGAAAGTGTAAAAAATGTCAAAATATTTATGATACAAAATTAATTGAGGTCTAATATTATATTTATGATGATGTACAAAATATTTTCTCGTGATTATATGTATTTTTAAAATTTTATAAAAAATATATATTAATAATGAAATGATTCTCTGTACTCTCAGTAGGTGGCATGCTGGTACTCGCAAAAGTTTCCGAATTATTTGAAAAAAAAAAATGTCATACTAGGTTTATTTCCTTAATATAAACTGGTGTTCTTTTACTTGCAAATAATAACGAGCAACTACTAATTTGCTTTTAAACTCAAACACAAATTTTTACTTACGCTTTAAAATACACACGTTCATTTTACACAACTGAACTGTAATGACAGTTAAACTCAAGATTCAATGGCAACTTTACTACTGAACTGAATAAATAATCTTACATCCGTTTATATACGGAGAAAAAAAAACAATAATAAAAACGGATTTCAATTACGAAATTTATTATTTCAATTAAAAATTTGTTTGATTTTGTTCCAATCTTCGAAATGATAATAATTAAGTGAAATTAATTGATTTTTTATAAATTTCAATTAATTTTTTAATCAAATAAATTACAATTTTGATTTAAATTTTGCTTAAAATGTACCAAAAAATTATTACAAAAAAAAAAAAAAAAAAAAAAAAAAAAAAATAAAAAAAAACATTTTGTATAAAAATGCTTTCGCGAATAAAAATACAAAAATTACGTTTAAAATATTTATTTCAATATTTTTAATATTATTTACATATGTATTTTACAATAAAATGTATGAAAGATTGTTTGTAGTAATCAAATGGTTATGTAGTCTTAAAAATAAATTAACTTAACTTATTTCACCGGAAGTTCCAATAAAAGCGGTAATAAAATTCTGTTATATTTGGAATATAAGGATGCCATTCTATTTTTCTTAAAAACGATACAAATAAGCAATAATTGATCAGAAATATGAACAAATGGCTCAAAATTTTATTGCTAAATATGTAAGTTATATCTCAAAAAACTGTTTTTATGAATTTTTTAAAAGTTGTCAATAATTAAAAACATTAGTTATTTTAATAAAAAAAGTAATTAAATTTGTGAATAAAATTAAACAATAAATTATTTGAAAATTATATTGAATAAATTTTCTGTGTAAATACAATAGCTAACAATTATTTTCTACAATTTTCTATTAATTTCAAGAACCACACAACAGCTTACAATCTTCAAATTTAATTTCTCACTAGCAAAAAAGGAAACAACCCAACAAAAACTTTTTAGTTTTCGGTAATGGCAACTACTTATTAAAGTATTTTCTCGGTAATGAGACGTCATTATTATTTGCCTACTCTATATTACATAAATAAGTACTCAATAGTATAATAGCTCAGTAATCTTAGATGAGTTGGCTAGAGCGCTGGATTTGCAACCGAAAGGTTATTGGTTCAACCCTATTCTGATGCTGTTAGTTTTTTTATAACAAAATGTCTAAAAAGATATTTTATATTAAAAAGGTTTTGTCACTTAGAAAATTAAGTACGAGATAGTGTACTGAGTAAGACGTTAGTCATTAAAAACGAATGGTTAATTTGTGTCCAAGTTCAAATCTCAATGACGGCAAAATTTGTTTGTCTTTTATTGTTATTTTTATTTTCGTTTAGGTACATATTTTTCAGTATCCCTAGAGTCAAAAAATAACTACATGAATTTGTGGACAACTCGAATAAAAATAACTAGTTATTCAGTCAAAAAATAAGTAGTTTATTTTTGTTTCCAATTATACCTGCTTGCTTACCAGGAAAGCAAAGTTTTCGCTGGGAATTTATAACAGCTTATATATAAAAAAAACGTTTCTCACCAACACATAAAAAAAGTTAACAAAAACTTTCGTTATCATATTAGTGATTAGAACTATCTACGCTTACGTTTTATGTAAATCAAATCAGCCGATTAGAAGTTACAGATTAATTTCCAAGAATTATGCCCCACTGTATGCTGTTACTTATATTCAAGCAATAAGTTCATGTCGACAAAAACTATTTTCATAAAATTTTATTTTAATTTTTTTTTTTTACAATATCACACTTAAATTTCAGAAAGAGAGGATCTACTTCAAAATGTGGGTACTGACATCTTTAAAATTGAAGAATACTTTTTGGAATTACAACATAGCACACTTAATCCGAATTGAATAATTCTTAACTTTTAAACCAGAGTAATTAATTTATTTACTTAAAATGCATAAGTATGTGAAAAATTAAAAATGTATATGAATTTCTTAATTTTTAATTTAAAAATTTTTGTAAATGATAACATTGATCGGCAGAAAAATTATACAATTCAATTGTCCGCGCATAATAATTAATAATTAAAAATTGTGTGCTCGTTGGAAATGTTGTGGTTCCAAAACGAGCATGTGATAAGCGATTTTTAAAAACAAATGATACCAACAGCTTTAATTTTATAAAACTCCAACAATTGGACAAAATTTTACCTCAGAAAAAAATCATTCGAATAAACGTTGAAAATCTGATAATTTTTCCAAAATTAAAAAAATAAACATTGATTCACACACGTTTCATAAGAAGAAGAAAAAAGTAACAATACAACAAAAAGGCCTAAAAAAAAGAAATAAAGACATTTTTGTCATCTCTAGTGACTTTCTTCATTATAGCCATATATGAACGGCCATGTTGAGTACGTTTTTGGAAGCCCAGTATGTAAAACAGACACCGGCGCCTATAGCACTCTGGAGGCAAGTGTTTTCGGCATTTTCACTTAGACTACATCACGGAGGTAAATGAAGCTAAACAATTAAGAGCGAATAAAAGACAAAAAAAAAAAATAGTTTTGTTCTAGCTTTTAACAAGGTCGCATGGTTAAGCAAAAACAAAACACATAACAAAAAGGATAAGAAAAAATTATTGTTTTTTTGTATGCTAGATACAATAAACAGACTTGGAACAAAAACCGTAAACAAACCAAATACAGTAACACATTAAAATGTTTACATCATCTCTTTGTGCTATATATTGCTAGTGTAAAGAGGTGTAAAAATACCTTTCATACTATAATTAGGGTATTATTTTTTTAGTTTTTTAACTTAATTAATTGTTCGCTCATAAAAATCAATTCTCATAAAATACTTGTTAATTAATTTGTCTTGTAATTTTTGGATTTGCTAGAATGTTCTTTAAAATATTCCATTTAATCAATGAGATATCATTTGGATTTGTATGAACGGCATTAAAATCGTTGTAAATATTTGTTATTAACACTTGATTATTTTTAATAAAATGTCAAAATAATTAAATACAAGTTAAATAAATGTATAAAAATATTTTCCTCTCTTCAAATGAGTTTATAAAAAATATATTTTATGTCACTTATTTATTTCTATTAGTTGTTATTAGGGTTTAGGGTTTCCAACAATATTTCTTTTTCCGGGAAAAGGGAATACAAAAATCAATTTCTCGGGAATTTTCTCTTATAAAGAAAATTATTTTTAGTAAATAAAATAAAATGAAACATTAAAAATATACCCTAATCTATTCGATAAATTTCATTTCTCTAATTTACATTATTATTATTATTATTATTATTATTATTATTATTATTTTTACTTAACTAATTCTTACTATATTAAGCATAGTCAATCAATCATAGTATTCAGAAATAATCTCATATAGATATGAATACAATATGAGATTAGTTTATTTATAAGTATCTTGAAGTTATAACATTTGTATCTAATATTTACAGATCTATTGCTTAGATAAGAGATGCTGTTTCAAATGAAAATGTTGTGGTAGAATGAAAAATCTCCCAACAAACCAAAATAAACTAAAAAAGAAAATACTTTATTTAATCAAAAGTGAAATATATATTTTTTTTATAAAAAGATAAATCATTATTTTATATTCGAATATTCCAACCAAAGTATATCGAGTACCTTAGAGTAGTACCTAACTCTAAAAGTGTGTTAGTGAAAAAGTACCTGACTCTAAGTATGTGCTAGTAACAAAAATTTAATTGTTTTGATGATTTTTTATTATCCCCATTCAGCCAGAGTTCTATAAAAATATTTTAAAATTCACTTTGTTCGAACTTTCAATACTAAAAATTGAAACTCTCTTGTACATTTTAATTTCTAAATAAATTTCCAAAAATTAATAAAAAATATGTTGTGTTTTGTGCGAATTCGACCCATTTTCAAAATAAAAGTGATCTAATGGTGTTCTAAAAAAATATAAAATAGTGTGTGATTGTGTAAAAATCATTAATAATTCAAATATTTGTAGGTAAAATGTTTGTGTTTTTTCTTTGGATTAGTTCTTTTACAATTCACACAGCATCCGTATATGAGAGAGAGAAATATCACCAAAAGAGAGTCGGACTACTGTATATACTTTAACTCCAACCGTGAATAATATTCATTTGTATTTTTTTTTTTTTTTAATACAAAATAGTTCAACAAGTTTTTAGGATTTTTATTTGAAAACAATATATTCAAATATAAAAATTTCAGATACATATTTTGATATGAAAAAAAAAAATCAAAGTAATAAAGTTGTTCAGCCACAAGAGGTTTGACTGAAAAATTTTTGCAATTATTTAAGTTAAAAAGAATAAATTGGCGATTGTTTCAGGAGTTTTTTCTACAAATAATGTTCATTAAAATAATTCGAAAAAAATAAGATCCAAAGAAGTCAATAAGATCCTGAACTTGTGATCTAGAAGTTGTGCACATTCGGGTTATTTCCAATGAATTTAACATTGGCTTGTCATTGGAAAATGTTCTCTTATTTGATACTTATTTACCGAGAAGGAAGTCGTGTTCACGATGACATATAAAATTTATTTTTTATGTACTTTTTTATCAATTCAAGAAATTACTTTTAATTTTTATATAAACCAAATATGTCTTATTAAAAAAATAAAACAATATTTTTCATTTGAATAAAACAGTTACAATTAAGTAACAAGTATTTGTAAATTCTCAACGTTTTATATTAGAAAAAAATATCTAATCGCTTTATAATAACATCTTTGGATGATGTTTATTTAAGTTCTTAAGCACAAGAAACCGTACAATTATTGAAACTTTGGAAGTAATGAAAAAGTACTTCTTTAGAAATTACTTCTATTTGCTTTTTCTGGATATAAATAATAATATTTTACAACTATTTTATTTTTAATTTTTTAATTTAAATGTTTGCTTTGGCCATTAATGAATTGAGTAAAGATTCGGCAACATTTAAAAGTATTATAATATTTTTAATAAAAAACTTAGAAAAGGTAAACGATTATTTTTCTAAAGAATTAGTCACACATTTAAAACATCGTCTTTATGAGAGACAATTAAAAGTGTAAAATACTCTTATATAATATTTAAATTCTGAAATATGTCCAATCAGCTCCAACTGTATATGGTATAGCTCCAAAACAGAAACTAAAGAGTTGGAAATTAAATATTTGGAACTAAATTCGACAATTAAAATTGTACAAAATTTAAAGAGTTCAATAAAAAACTATTACACCATTACGAACGATTTTTTATTTACAGACATAATGAAGAAGACAACGGATAAGTTAGAAATGCTCTTCAATGCACTTTTAAGAATTTCTCCAAATCAAATTTTATAAAAACTAAATAGCGAAATTGGCTTAAATCAAACCATTTAAATGCTGTTCTTTTTTTGAAATATTATTATAAGATATATCCTTAAATATATGTATATATTTTTGTATTAACATAAGCCGATCTCCATTTATTTTATTTAACTTCATTTTTTATTTTTGTGTTTGACACACACAAAGTATATTTACAAAGAACTATTAACTTTTAAGTTGCTTTTGTTTTCCTCTTACAATAAAATTTTTGAAAATTTACCCAAATTTAATATTTTTATTTTATAATTTGTATTATTTGAACAAATCGAGTAATATATAATGCGTGATGGAATCATTCAAATAAACCAAAATGCCTTTTCGAATTATTCGTTTTATTCGAACGTTGAAAAAATCGAACAACTTGGATACCTTAGTGGACACGGCAACACTAATGACATCTTTGCTTTTATATTTTGTAAACAGTTTTATCAAACCCTAGTTTAATAGCACAGCCCTCGGAATATATATTTTGACCACAGCAAAACAATGCTTTTTCCTTTTCTTTTTAATACTAATGATAAAGGTTAAAGTAGTTTAAAGCATTCTAAAAATACATACATTAGTATATTTTAGAAATCGAACGAATACGTTCCTTGTTGTTATTTTTAGAAAAAAAGACATCTAAGCGGAGGATTGTCATTAATTTATTATTTATGGAATTAAGTTTGATGGATACCATTTAATCTGTTCATTTTTGAACTTGTCTTGCTTTATTTAAATTTATTTTTTTATGATCTTACATTTTTTTCCTATTTAAGTTGATTAGGAAAATGATTAAGAAATGTCTGACATATGTATTTTTTTCTTTTTTCTTTTTTTGGCACGTGTTTCAAAAAGGTTAAGCATTCAAATGAGGAAAAAATAGATATTACCGCTTTTTCACTCTAAAAAATTTAACACTATTAAAGTTTTTTTTTTTTTTTTTTTTAAACAGATGAAGCACCGACTCACAGTGCATACATATAAAAGTCAAAATAAAAACATTTTTAAAATTGTGTTGAAATATACATTTTTAGAAAGGCAACAAGTCACAACTTCGTTATTGTGTTATTTGTTAATGTATTATATGAAGAAAAATAATTTTTTTTTTAAAGTAATACACTTTGTGAGTAAATAATTAAAATATTATAATTTTCGAAGAAATATCAAAATTTTATATTATTTAATGTTTTCCTTTTTCTAAATATGTATATTTTTAATGAAAAATGTTTTACACAATTTTTATATCACTCACCTTAAAGTATACCATTCGACACAGAATCACTTTCCTTAGTCGATTTAACGATGTTCGTCCGTCTGGCAGGCTGTCTGGGTGGGTCTGTTCATATAAAACTTATGCACAAAGAACAAGTCGTGATTTTAAAAATGATTTGATGAGATTTGGTACATATGACTATTTTGGTATAACGACGGATCCTATTGAATGATCGGTCCAGTATTTCACCTAGTGGGTTTAAGAATCATAAGTGCCTTAGTTTTGCCGCTATTTCAATAAAATTTGATATAAATAAGTTTTATATAAGAGTGAATCAGAACACCAAATTTCATTCTTTACTTCACTTTAGCTCGTATAAATACCACATAAATATCAGTATCAAGATATTATTTGACACAAATTAGTTTTAAATAAGCAGAAATCATAGCACCAAGGATTTATAAGGATCGTTGGACTTCACCGACTATAAGTTTTTTAAGGGTAAATCGATTTTTTTTAATTTTTGGTAAAAGAATCAAGCTTTTTATGAAAAAAAAATTGATTTCTAGAATATGACTTCTAGCGAAAAATCTAATTTTTAATGAAAAATCGCATATTTACTGAAAAATTAAATTTTTGGTGAAAAGTCGAATTTTTGATGAAAAATCTGATTTTTAGTGAAAAATCAAATTTTAGTAAAAAATTTTGATTTTTTGATAAAAATTTGGATTTTTGATATAAAAAAATAAAAATTCCTTGCAAAATTTTTAGGGTGAAAAACTTTGAATGAAAAATTATTTTTTTTTTTTTTTTTTAGGAAATCGACAAAATTTTAAGCAAAATATTTTTAACAGAATTCATAAACGTAGGTTCCACAATGTTATAATGTTACTTTAAATTTCCATATAAATTTTCAAAAAGTGTTGAATAATGTGTTATTTCAAGTAACACAATAACTCAAAAAATATAATTTGTGCATTTTTAACAATAACTATATCTGTGGATACGAGAGGGCGCTAAAATTCGTGAATTTAAAGTAATTATTAATTAACAAACAAAATTGTTAAAAATTATTCTTTTTTATAAAATGCATTGAAGTTTGGTTTTTTCAATACTTCAATATATTTGCAAATTAAAACTATTATTTCTTAAAAATAGTATTTGGAATATACTCGTATATGAGGAATTTCAAAAAATTTTGTTTTAAAAACAGGAAAACTATTGATGCATTTTGGTCAACAAAATAAAAAAGAAATCAAAAATTTTAGATTCTTCATCCAAAATCTTAAAAAAATACATCAATTTAACCCTACGGTACATAACCGGGTACTCGGGTGCCCTTTTTGATTTTTAAATGCTCACATTTCTTTTCTTTGTTCTACTTATTATTTTTATTGTCTGTTGATTCATTTAAAGTATATATATATATATATATATATATATATAATTTTTTTTAAACTTATACATATATATATATATATATATATATATATATATAAATTTTTTTTAAACTTGTGTATAAGGTTGTGCATGTAAGCAAAAGTGTCGTTGTATAAAATCTGGTTCCATTAGGATTTGAAGGAAAACTAGTTTTATAAGTAAACTAATTTTTAATTTTGTCGGTTATTTATGAGCTTTAGAAGGATAAATAAAATTTAATATATGACAACTTACAAATCTTTTTCAATATTACTTTTTTGCGCCAGTCTTTAAAATTATAACAATGATGACGCACATTTCAGCCATTTTCACATCCTTTAATATTTGTTGGGGTTTTGATGATTTTTTTTTTTTTAATTTTTTTGTGTGTGTCATGTAAAAATTTCCAACATTTCTACTCTAATATATAATGTAAAGGCTTAAGCTGTTGATATTATTTTCACTGTTCATGCCAGGACACGTAAACTTTCGATATTGCAGCTCCAAACATAAAAGAAAGTTGTGCCATTACTGACAACGTTCTTTAGGACTATAAGAACGATTTTCGGAGAGCATCTTTTATAAAAACTGTGCTCAATTGTAAATCAAGTCAGTGCCATTACTGACAGCATTCCTTAAGACGGTAAGAATTTTATAGTCAGGCTTGACCGAATTTCGGAGAGTTTCTTATATGAAACCTGTGTTTTATAATTGATCAGGTCTTATTGTAAAGTTTAAAATAACAATTTATATTTTTTACAATCTTACATATGCAGAAAACATAGAGTCTACCAATACTAATTTAAGCACTTTATAATGATTTACGGAGGTGGAACATAAGAGGGATGGTTAGCAATGATTAGCCAACCTCATAAAAAATTTATACTGTGTTTTTTTACATTTACAAAAATTATTCTATAAAATTAAATTGGGTTTTTGACGTTTATAAAACTTTTATATATACTGAATTATATAATTGCAAACAAAATTATGAGTGTCAAAACCCTATTCTAGGATAAAATTTGTATGGGCGATAGATATTAAAGGGTAACCATTATTTTTAGCAGTGTTCGTTTCTAAATCATACAAAACCAAATTTCATCCAATTGTCTTAAAAATTAAAAGTTTAACATGGACAGACGGACGTACGGACATCGTGAGCGTAATCCAACAAGTTTTTTCTAAGTGTGTATGTGTTTATTTTTTGTTTTTGTAACCAGTTAAATGATCTTAATGAATAATTAACATAAAATTATAATTTTTTGTACAAAATCAACAAAAAATAAGCTAAGGTACCCAGGTACCCTGGGAATTGATTAAAGTTTATTTCTTTGGGTATGTACCATAGGGTTAAACTTAAAAAAGTATACAAATTTACGTCTTTTAGATTTAAACTATTAACTAGTCGAGAGACAACACTTTGGAATTCATATGTTCTATAGCAAGTAACAGTTTTGCTATCTGGTGAATAGAAAATAGTTGTTAAAACAAAAAATAACGATTTTTAATTAAATTTAGAGAACAGAATTTTAAAGACGAAGTGATCTTCTATAGTTTGGAGAACATCCCGTTGATATCAGAAAACTAGGCATGGAATACCATCATCACAAGCTTTCATATAATTGGTGTAAATGTTTATAAAATGTATGTTTTTCGCTACTGACAAATACCGCTTTTATAGAAATTTCTCAAAGTATCACGTAAATAGAAGTTTTTAATAAACGATGCTTCCGAGTTAAAGGGGTGTTAAAAATTTTTAATATGCAAAAATTTTGTGTACTTTTTAAAATTTTCACCAAATTTTCAAATTGTGTTCCCCATTTTTTTTTAATATAAGATATGACCTTATCACAAAGTACCTGCAAGAATCATCTTAATGGTTAAAATTGATAATGTGAAAAAAAAAAAATTAAGAAACACATTTTTCTTGCTGACCACTATCGCGAGGTACAAATTACATTAATATTGATGTCAAATGAAAGCATTTTATTTGCTTAATACACAGACTTTGCATAAATATTGGTTAATAAAACCACAAATCGACGTTCTTGCCAGAAGCAAAAAAATTTTTTTTTGAGAATATTTTTACTAAAAATTTTTAAATTTTTTTGATATTCTTCATATATAGTTTTTTTAATTTCAAACCTAAAAATTAATTCATTTTGATGAAGAATATAAAAAAAATTATAAAAAATTATGCAATATATTTTAGTGTTTATGCAATTTTTTACTGTTATTTAGTATAATAGAAAATAATTAGTGTCTGTTTTTTGTCAACAACTATAAATTGAAAATTAAATTTAAAATGTGTGCGATTACCAATGTTTACTTGAATTTGAAATTGTTCTTAATGGTAATGTAATTTATTTTGTTAAATTTAAATAAAAGAAATGAATTAAAAATATTTCGAAAATTAAAAACCAATTAAGAAATGGAAATTTAATTTTTGGACTCAAATCCGCAAGATGGCTAATTATAGGGCATTTTTTAAATTTTTATACAAAAATATATAAGTTCGATGGATTAATAAAAAAAAAAATTAAAAAAATTAAACAACACTTTTTTGCTTGATTCTGTAACTTTTATTTTTAGTATTATTAAAAGAAGAAATATTATTATTTTTTGCCACAACTTAAAAAAAAAATAATTTAAAAAATTCTTAAAATTTATTTTTCTTACTCAAAAGTCCTGGAAGCCTTAATCAGTGTTGCTAGGTAATTTAAGAACAGTGCCATTTATTATCCAGAAGTAATTAATTTAGTTACTGTAAAATACCACTCTGTATCATAGTGCTAACAATAGCAACCATGTATAAACAACTGTAAGTTTTGATTATGTTTGTTAATATGTATGTGTATATTTACATAAGTGATCGACACTATAAAAGGACTGTAACAGAATGCAGTTAGTTAGTTAGTTAGGCTGTGGCTACCGACATGGTAAGACATTATTTATTCTGAGGAGGAGTTGTGCTTCCGTCAGAAAAATAAAGTTTATTTTATTATTTGTGATTCTCTTCAATTTTAAAAAACTTATCCTACTGCCAATATATTTTATTACACCGGGAAGGAGTTGTGTTTCCTTCAGCTTAATAATTATATTTGTCTGGCTGTTGAATAGTGAATGTTTGAGTAGTTTTGTCCTCAATCTGAGCATTCAGCGAACTGTAATTGTATCACAGACGGCTTAGTAGAGATCTGTGCGAGACCTGTACGGTTTCTTGTTCGTCTTTGTATTTTTTAGAATAGAGTTTAAGTAAGACTATAAATTCGGTTTATAACGTGTTTCTGAAAAAAGAAATTGTGTGTGTACGTTTTTTTTAAATTGTGTAATGATCCCCGGAAGCCGAAAGCTTTATCACATCATAAGGTGGACAAACACTTTATTACAAAATGAATAAGTTATTTCTGTTAGTCTTTATATTTTTGAAATATTTTGAAATGTGCAAATTTATTTATCTAAAATTTTTATTTTTGGGTGTTTGTTATAAACGTAGTTTTTTGTTTGTTCTTTTTGGGACCATAAAAATGTGTATGTTATAAAAAAAGTTTGTTATAAGTGTTTTCATTATGAACGTAACAATTTGTATGGAAATCAATGGAACCGAAGAAAAGTGTTCGCTATAGCCACAGTTCGTTATAACTGTGCTCGACTGTAATAAAATTACATATATTTTCTGATCTTCACATTGATCATTTCTTCATTAATTATTTTATAAATTTCGATACCTATAAGTATTTCGAAAATATTTTATGAAATGAGTTCCTTGTAAACACAATTTGCATTCTTTAGTTTTGTTTTAAGAAAACTCTTCCACAAATTCTAAAACAATAAAATTTGTTATATATAATTTTAAAGAAGATACAATTTCCTTTAAAATGATATACAATATGACTATATTGTGTTTGTAACGTCTCTAGTAAATAGATCTGAAGTAAGCAAAACGTTGCGAATTGTAAAATCCTTTTGATTTTTCATATTGTTTTTGATACGGTTTTACCTCACGCAATAGTGCACTACATTACCAAAAATAGAAGGAAAGATGAAGATTTCATTACAAGTAATAGTAAAATTATATATCATTTTAAAGGAAATTATGGCTATCTTAAAATTATATAACAAATTTTACTACTTTAAATTATGTTTAAAAGGACTTATTTTGTGAATTTGAGTATGAATATTTTTGAAATGCTTATAGGTATTAAAACAATTTTTGCACATATTATTGCAGTTCGTGAAAACTTGATAAATGTAAAAATCAGAAAAATATATATAAAACATATAAACGAATTTTTTTTTTTTTACATTTTTTACATTTTTTACATTTTTTACATTTTTTTTTTTAGATAAAGTATTGAAAAAAACTAAAGAGTTTATGATTCTGTAAGATCTTTAGTATATATACACATTTACGTTTTGAGCTTAGAGAGATCAGTTAAGTTAAAATTGTAAAACGTCAGAAAAACATATTTGAACAAATTTCTTTGACAAATGTGTAAAAGAAAATTTCCTTATATTTTAAAACATGAATATTTCAGTCTCTGTAAGCAATACGATATAGATTGACTAGTTCTATGAATCTGTGAAGTCTGGAGATTATAAATATGTTATAGTTTTTTACTAAATCCAAACCGTTCATTCATAAACTAGAAAACTGGATCATGGCACGAAATTAATTTTTAACGATTTTTTTGAACCATGGATCAATCAAGCAATGGCAAATTCAATAAATAATATAATTCAGAAGAGACAATGTTATAATCTATCAATTAAAATACTAAATACAGATAGATATTCCGACTAGATTTGGCAAAAAAAAAAATGAATCGGAAAAACTGTACAGATTAAAAACTGTAAAACGCTTTTAATAGTGTCAAAAAAATTAATTAAAATTAAATATAGTTAAAAAAATTTTATATATATTGTCGACAAAAATGAGTCAAAAAAATGACCGTACTGTAAAAAATATTTACAAAAGTTCTAAAAAATGGTGTGAAAAAACCATATTTGTATTCCTTATATTCTCTAGTTTTATAAAAGTGTAATAATTTTTTGATACCCCCTATATGTACTTAAATATTTACATTTGAAAATGTAAACAATATTTCGTTTACGTGCTTTAATTTTATAATATATTTTTAAAGGTAGAAATTTTCGTAGTGAAAAATATGTTTTTTTCAGAAAATTACCTTGATAGTAGGCGGTCACAATTTTTTGTAGGCTCAAAACATTTAACATTTCTTCCAAAATTTATCATTTTCGACCATTACTGCATGTAGGGTGCAAGAATAACAAAAATAACACTTACATACTTTCTTAAGGTACAGACTTTCAGAAAATATTTAATACCTTTAACAAAATTAAGAAAATAAAATATATTAAATTACTTTTTTGTAAAAAAAAAAATTGAGACCCGTTCAAAATTTTAAACCTTATTAGTTTGAGATAATTGGAAAACTTCTGCTTTAGCATATTAAAAAAATTAGAACATTTATTTTAAAAGTTATAGGGCAAAATCGCAAAAAAAATCAAGGCAAAAAATTAAAAATTTAATTTTTGAAATCAAAGTATCTTCTAAACAATAAGAAATAATTTAGTACAGGGTTTTTTCTTTGTTTTACTTAGAAGATTTTTTTTAATGTGTTATTAATTTACTGAAACTACCTTTTAGGCCTTACAATATGTACTGACTAAAACTAAATCTAAATCTAATTATTCTCCAACGAGAGCAGAGATGGCACAAATCTGCCATCATATTAGCGGGGTGGTAGATCATTTCTACGAAGCCTTGAATATGTTCGGGCTTCTGCAAGGTGTCTTGCAAGTGAGTTTGGATTATTACACAATTTTGTTTGGAATTTCCGAAACATATTATTCACAAGGGGTACATCTAAATCCTTATGGATGTTCTCGTTTCTTATATACCATAGAAGAATTCAGAAATGTAAAAATATTTAAAATTGGTTCATATTTGTAAAAGTTGTAATCTCAGGTTGTCAAACTTGACCCACTGCTCCAACTACATATTTTAGCTGACAATATTCTGAAAGCTTAACTCTTCCTCTATGGATGTTCTTAGTTTCATCAAAATCGGTTCAGGGGTTTAAAAAATACAGACTTATTACCTTTAATTTTGCAAATGGTCCAATTGTGACATGCCCTAAAAGCAGGATTCAACAGAAGTCTGCTTTTAGGGCATGATTACATTAAGTAATCTATCACATACATAATTACAGTTAACCTGTAATTTATAATTGAAATTTTCAGTTCCAATTAAGAATTCAATTCCTAATTAATAAAATATTTTAGAAAATAATGACTGATTGACGTTCAAATTATGTAAAATTACTTAAAAAAAAACAGCACATTGAATTTTCCTAATAACATTTCGATATGATTTACTTTTAAAGGATTTAAAATGTAATTAAATAGTTCTATCGAAAATTTTCATTTACAATAACATGTACAGTAATTTAATTGAAAATGTAATTATTACTCCCAAGCCTTCCTATTCGAAAATTTTCCACATCCGCAAAAGGAAATGCTCGTTAAGTAGAGGTATTAACATAAATATGAGCGCTAAAAACCAATCTAATTGACTGAAAAAGTATATTATGACCAAAAAATTCTGTTTTGTAGTAGTTGAGACAATTATTTGGTCTCAATATCACAGAAAATATATTTTGAATTATACGGGGACTTGTAGATCGCGAAATAATACGCGTATAATTTAAAACAAAAATACTAAATTTTCTACGAAGATGAAATAGCAATGACTGAAATTTCTGAACAAGGTTTTAAAGCATAGTTCTATGGTACTAAATATTAATGAAATAGACATTTGTATTTGACAATTCGAAAATGTGTTTTAATTTGTCTCACACGAAAAATGTGTATTTCATATTTCTTTGAAATTTTTTAGTTTAAATAAAGAAAATGAATTATTTTTGCATTGTTTTAATGAATTTGATGTCTAGTGGAAATAAAATACTAAAATAAATTAAAATCAAAACAAGTTTCTCATCGTTATTCGTCTATATTTTAATAACTGTTAATCCGTACTTTAGTATTGTCCGCCACTGTAAAAGCACCCTACAAACTTTAGGATCGATCCGGCACGTGTTAGAGATCTCCGATCGCTATAATATTTTGGACACTATGGTGAGTTACGGTCGAAATTCGAAAGTTGGCTTTGTTTGGAGCAGTCTAGTGAATATTTCTTATTTATAACACCGTACAACAACATTTTCATTTTTTATACCTGAACGAAACCATATAGACGTGAATTTAGTGAAATTTACGGTAATCATTTTTGTAGGTTATTCAATCTTCAAAAATAATAATTCTTTTATAAATTATTTTAAGACTTTTTAGTTGCTTAACAGTGCCGATATAATAACAGAGTCAAGTTTCATCAAAATCGGTTTAAAATCAACAGGAAAAACTATAAATATAGACCTTACCGCTTCGAATTGAATGATATTTGTTACAATGGTTAA
Source organism: Protocalliphora azurea (assembly GCA_932274085.1). NCBI lineage: Eukaryota > Metazoa > Arthropoda > Insecta > Diptera > Calliphoridae > Protocalliphora > Protocalliphora azurea. Next base: position 82,450,122 of record OW026520.1, read on the forward strand.
TCATATCAAAACTAAGACTCACACATAATTTAAATATTTGTATCACAAATATAGAGAATTAGTACTGAAAAAACTCTAAAAATACATTCAAAGTTGTCTTCAAATAATCACAAATATTTCATAAAGTATATATGCTACTGGATTCATTGAGGTCTCGTATTAAAGATATCAAAATTAACTTTATTATGACATACAGAATGATTTTTTCTTTAACATTAAAATGTTCCATATTTCACGATTTTTAGTTCGCGGATTAATATCTCAAAATATGGTACTTTTAAAAATATGTAAAAAATATATGTTAATGGCCGAAACTCTTTTCTATCATCTTTCAAAGTGCCACGCTGGAAATCCCCATCGTTTTCAGTTTATTAGAAAAAAGGTCTCACTTACTATAAAATATTTTCTTTTATTTTGGGTTGTTTCAATTATAGTCAAATAGCAAAGTCACCAATGAGCAATCTTACCCTATACAAATTTTGATATTTGGTAAGAACATTATCCCTACTATAACTAACGGTAACATAGAGTTTAATTGTATTCTAGATTAAGGTTCAGCGTTTTTAAATGAGGAAAAAGCTTCTTTATAAAAACTCAAATATCTTTAAATATATATATGCTACTATATTCATTAAGGTCTACTGTTCACGACTTATATTTCGAGTATGTTTAAAATTAAAAAAAAAAAAATATTTATTCGTTAATGGCAATGACTTCTGAGTTATCAAAACTTATGTCATGCCAAGTAAAAAATATATTCCAGTAAGAATTCTTTTAATTCTTACGAACCAAACACATAACAATTATATTTTAATAACTCAGAAACTATTGCGAGTCCCATCATGATATTTAATGAGAGTGTAGAGAAATGATTCGCCAATTAATTAATTAATTAGAGTAAAAAATATTCAAAAAATTGCCTATTTTCATGATTTTAGTTTTAGGTTTAGATGTTTTAGTTTTAGTTGTACGTCTGTTGAAAAGTTGTCGTAAAATGTTTAAAATCTAAAGGTTTTAGTATTCCGTTAAGTGACACCAATTGGAATTATATTAAAGAAAAAATTTATTCAGTAAAAAGAAACAAATTTGCATGTGTCTGAAATACAATGCAGTACCTATAAACTGCTAAAATTTCTCATTATGTGCAGAAATATTTTTAAATCGGAGACACAAAGGGCTAAAAATCAGTTAGTCCTATTTGAAGTGTATGTGGTGGAGGTAGGCTATTTTTTTTTTTTTTTAATAAAACATAGTGTATCCATAAGAAGAGGATGGATACACCACGTAAATTTTCATCCAGTGTTATTAATATTATTTTCAATTTATATACATATTTTTTTATTATTTAATTGATATTATATACAGAAATTAATTTAGAGATATATTTTCAAAGTTGTAAAGTTGTAAAAAATCCTCCCTTAAAGGAGAATAGTTGGACTATATGTGCTAAACACAAATCTGTTTTCAGTTTTTTCCATCAGGTCTGGATCTTTTTTATAGGCGTGTTCTTTTAAAAAGTGCTCATTATTTTCGGAGTTGCGAAATTGAAGTTTGTTTTTCTCCTAAAAGTTCTTTTAAAAAGTGAAAACGCAAAAATGTTTATGTTTTTTATCTTTAGCATAAAGCTATAAAAGAAAAATGAGCTATATGTTATCAAAATTGACGTACAAATGCGTACCTACAATTAAGTAGAGATACACTGGTCACAAAAAAAAAAAAATCTTCTCTAAACAAAAATGGATGGACTAGATGAAATTTGACAAGCTAAATTCGAATCTGCTTTCGGATTTTTTCTATCAGGTCTTGATTTTTAATATTTTCTCCTTAATAAGGCGATTAAATGTGTATATTTTACAATAACTCGAGAATGAGATTTAGGCAATTGAAACACTAAAATATGCATACAAAAATTATATTCAAATCTTCAATACCTTAACATTATTTTTTATTCAATCAATATTTTCGGAGTTTTTTCGCCACTAACTCCCTAATAATAAATAAAATATTGAGCGAATAAGAAAATAATGTTAAGACAAACCGTTCTTTAGTTATATAAGTGTGACTGTATAAATAGGGGGTCATATTAGTCATGCATATATAAAAATCAATAGGTGGTAGAAAAAAAGTGAAAGCAGATTCTTATTTAGCATGTTAAATTCCATTTAATCCACTTATTTTTGTTTAAAGAGAAACATATTTTTTAATTGCACACCAGTGTGTCTACTTTAATTGTAGGTGTACATAGGTACTTTCACTCAATTGAGAATAAAATCATGATCTGTGCATCAATTTCAGTAATATATGATTTTTTATTTTTTAGTATTACCAGCTTTATGATAATGGATTAAAGCTTGCATATTTTTCAGGAAACAAATTCTTCAATTTTGCGTGAAAATTTATTTTTTTTTTTCTTCCACACTGATTTCTGAATAACTCCAAAACAGTTGGGCAGACAAAAAAATTCTTTTCGTTTGCATATCTTGGTGTTTCAATTGTTAGTTCGGAGAACCCGTTCTCGAGTTATGGTAAAATTTACTCGTGTATTCGCCTTATTAAAAGGGAAATATTAGACATGCCCATATAAAAATCATGACGTGATAGAAAAAAAAAAACGTGTTTAGCAGATCAAATTCCATCTCGTCCACGTATTTTCTTTTTTGAAGGAGCACAAATAAATTTTTTTGCCGACCAGTGTTAAATATATGTTATATTGTCATACTAAAGGTTTTATCATAATTTTTCTCAAACTGATTGTCTGAAGTCGAAAACAGTTTCTTAGCATTACTTCATAAACAAACAAATAAAAAAATAACAATACACCTACTTCTGAATTTCTTCCTGTACAACAAGGAAATGGAAATCAAAAAAACGAAAGTTAGCAAAAATTAGGGTCAATCAAAAAAAAAAGAAAAAACAAAAGTTTAAAGGAATAAAAATGACATGTAACGAATGTAGTTGAAATATTTTGTATATAGAAGGATTTGTGCACATGTTTATACAATCAAGGCAATTTCCCAACAAGAACAAAATACTAAAGGCATTTTAGTGATGAATGAAATTACTTTTTTTGTAATAAATTTTAGACAAAATTAAAATTTTTCGTATAAAAAATTAATTTTGTATACAAATAAGCTTTACATTTTGTAAGTTAATAGCCCTAAATCAAACAAAATACTGAAATGATTGCATTTTCTTTAAGGAAGCTTAATTATCGCATTATATTTGTATCGAACTATTATGCGATTATAAGAAAATTTAATTTCTTATCAAGTGCCATAATTTTTAAATAGTTCTTAAATATTTTTCACTCACATTTGATCTTTTTAAAACAAATTTTATATCAAATTTTTGATGGGTATATCCGTATCAGCTATGTGCAGAAATGTACTTTTAAATTTTCGAAAAATTGTGAATAATAAAAATAGTAAGATTGTGTTAAAGAATGAAACAATTCATATCTCAAGTAACATTTGAATATAGAGAGTTGGTACAAAAACGAATAAATTTAGCTTTTAATGTTGGTTCCTACAACATTTTACACATTTAAAACTGTACTTGAATAATTTGCTTTTCAAATTGTTTTTGTTTATTTGATTAAATAATTTCGATGTGATTAAAGTGTAGTTCTTATATACCAGAAAAATTAAGAAAACATGGACTAAGAAAAAACTGGTTTCGTTTTTACTCGTAGATTTAAACATTATCACTTACATTTAGGTAAATGTATATATTTATTAAATTATTTAATATATTAATTTATGGATTTTTTGTAATATATTTATTTAAAATATTAAAACAGATAACTAGCAAAGAAAATAAATCGTATGGTTTAAAACCCGCAAATCTGACAACATTGTTTGGGATAAAGTTTATTAAGTTTCTTTAAGGCAACCACCTGTTTCATAAACCAAGATTATTACTTACAGTGTGCACTAAATTTTGTAAAGAACGATTAGTTTTTACATAGTTTGCATACATAAAATATGAATTGACATTCCACATATTTTGGGCCCATTACCAAATTCGTATATGCATCAGGGTATCCATTCGAACTATACTATTTGTGTAAACATATAATATTTGGCAACTATTTTATTTTTATTTTTTTTATTTAATCCTTGTTATTTACACAACTGAAATATGGAATTGTATGGGCAATTTTTATTTTGAAATGAAAACTGATATTATTTCGGAAATCCTTGAAATTATTAAAATTAAAGGTCGCCATTCAATAAAAGTATATAAATATATATATATATATATATATATATATATATATATATATATATATATATATATATATATATATATAAAAGTTTTTTAAATACATAAACGTTACAGCTAGAAGTCATAATTTTAAAAACAAATCATTTAAACGTTTTAATTTCGCACTTGAACAATTATATATTACGAGTAAAAGAATTGTTTCTAACGTTTGTTATTTATTCAAAAAAAAAAAAAAAAAAAAAAAAACAAAAAAGGCAATGATTTTGGAATCAAAATAGAAACTGAAATTATTCTACAATTAATGTTATTGTTCGCATATGGAAATGTCGCATAATGTTCAATAAATCAAATGATAAACAGAAAATATTGGAGTCTTATGTTTTGAGTCGAGAATATATATAAATGGAATATAATTACTTTTTATTTGCTACGATAACCATATAAACTATTTATAAACATAATTTTAGCAAATTTTTATAAAAGCGAAAAATCACCCAAAAACTTAAAAATGCTTAATCAAAAAGGAATTAGAGTTTAGAAATATCGATAAATCACTTCAAAACATTAGATAATTTTTCATATGAAATATAATCAAAATTTGTGTGGTAATTTTTGGACGACTTTTCATTTGGGTCATTTTTCTGATATCTGTTCTAGGTTTTATTTATAATTTTGAACAATATTTTTAAAGAAGTATAAAAAACTAACGAGAACGGGAAAAAATAAATTTTTAAATTAAAGAGAAAATTCTAACTTTTTTCTGACCTTATTTTTTGGGATATTTAATCTTTTTTAACTTTTTAAAAGTTGAATTTACCCTTTTTTTCGGCTCCTGGTAAGGCTGCCAATCAGCTTCAAATATTTAAGGTATAGCTCCAAAACAGAAACTAAAGAGTTGGAAATTAGATATTTGGAAGATTATTTGGCAGAGAAATTGTGAGGAATGAATCGCATGATCCTATGGAGATATGGGAATCTTTTGAAATATCAAATTGGTAATTTGCCATCGGAGCTGAATGCAATAATTAAAAGTGTACAAAATTTAAAAAGAGAACGTTATTGCATTCATTTTTAACAATTTTTGTCATTTTCAACAATAAACAAAAGAGCTTTATCAAAATCAAATTTTGTAAAAACTGAAGAGCAAAATCGGCTTAAATTAAGCCAACTTTTTCTAATATTATATTATTATGAGATATGTTCTTAAATATATGTATATATTTTTTGTGTTAACACAACCCGATCTCTCTTTATTATATTTAACTTAATTTTTTTCTTTTGCGTTTGACACACACAAAGTATATTTACAAATAACTATTAACTTTTAAGTTTCTTTTCTATTCCTTTTACAATAAAATGTTTGAAAATTTACCCAAATTTAACATTTTTATTTTATATTTTGAATTATTTAAACAATTCGAATAACATTTAATGCGTGATGAAATTATTCGATAAACCAAAATGCCTTATTCGAATTATACGTTTCATTCGAACAATGAAAAAATCGAACAAATTGGGTACCTTAATATGCATACGTCTAGTATCCATAAAAAGCATTTTGCAATTTGGTTCATATATTTGCTTTATATAATTATTTTGTATCCATATCCAGAGGATGGTATTGCGACAATCTTGTTTTCTGTTATACATATTATACATTTGTATATATGTATGTGCCAAAAATGCAGAGAGAGAGAGTATAAATAAACCTAAAGTATATTAAAATGATCTTTTTAAAGGCATAAAACATAGAACTGAGAACATATACATCTTTCGGAAATGTTTTTTTTTTAAATTTCTTTTCGTTCCCTATTTTTAAATTAATTTTGTATTTTTAAGTTATTTTTTGACTATTTAACTATATTTAGTTTTCTAATGCTATTATTGAATTTACTATCAGGATTAAAACTTTTAATGCTGAATTCAATTCGATTGTAATTTTCAAATCAGTTAAGTAAGTTCTAGTAATGACACAAACCTACTGAATAAATGTATTTTTCAGTTGTAAGAACTAGTTCCAGTTATATATTTACAACCCTAAACAAAAAGAAAAAACTTTTCTATTTGCATTTTTTATACTCTGCACCACAGGTGTAAAGGGTATAAGTTTGTCATCCCATTCATTCGGTCCATTAGTTTGTAATGAACACCAACACAAGGTGCGGTTACAGATGCTAGGTTACTCTATCTAAATAAATAATTATTTAAATAATAAAGTTTTGAACTGCATCGATAATATTGATCTGAAGAGGACAGCGGGAGCCTTTTAATTGCTAGCTTAGCAGCTACCAATTCCTACCAATATCTATTTTGGTACAATATGTCTATTATTATAGACTCCCTTTTTATTACGTCACGAGATTAATAATTAAAGTTGCTAATGGTCCATTCTAACTAGATAACACAAATAAACAAACAAAGCCCCTGATATCTAGTCAATTTTGAAATTTAAAGCAAATGAATAAGTTATTATTATAGCCTAAAATTTTGAAGTCACCCTGATGTAAGTGGGGACTAATGCCGCAGAACCCTCTCCTACCATTGCTCTAGTGGCATATATCAGTTTGTGTCTAGAGCCCCAAAAGCGTTTTATTCTATCCACTTATCACATTTAAGAAAACCACTGAAATTTAATTTACAATTCCATTATTTATAAGTTATTATATTCAGGAAAATAACATTTTATTATATAGAAGTCTTGAATAACATTATAGTTATCTTTAACCTAAGTTATCGAAAACAAAATTTGTTTTAAATAGAATTAAGAAAAATTATCTTCCATAAATTAATTTAAAAATCTACAACTTATAATAATTTCAAATTTGTTTTTAAAAGGAAAAGATATATTTATATATTCTACATTTAATAGAGATATAAAAAAAAAAAAAAAATCACATACAAATGTTAACATCGTATGAATTAAAGGTTCTGAAGAAAATAGCAGTTTTAGTTTTTGATTATATTTTTTAAAACACCGATAGTGCAACTGGAATGTACGAAAAAAAAAGTTAAACATATGTTTTGAAAAGTAAACAGAAGCAAAATTTTCAATGTCAAGATTATATACATTACTTTAATAAAAAAAAAAAAAATAAAGAAATGAGAGTAGACTTTTTTTTTGCTTTTTGCTTCTGTTTAAAAATTATAAATATGAAGAACAAATAACAACAATTTGGTATTTTTGCGGTTTCACTTACCAACTTGTATCGGGATCTTGTAGAAGGCCTTCTGTATTGAACTCGATTATGTTGTTAAACAGGGTATTTTCTATGTTGCTAAAAATTAATTATGTTCTTACATAGGTACATATGTTGATTTAGATTAGATGTTTTGGGAAATTTTTTTGTAAGGTTTAGGTGTTTTGTTTTTATTTATTTTTTTTTTTTTCTACATATTTGTATCTTTGTAGTTTATTAGTATCTGTGATTTGCTATGTGATATTTTAGGCTAAGTAGATAATTTTTAATTTAGAAAATGGTAGATTTTTAATTTTAAGTTTTAATTTTAATAATTATTTTGCATGGTTTAAAAAAAAATTTTTAAACGTTTTTTTTTTTTTTTTTTTTTTTTTTTTGAGAAAGTAACTAAATTGAAAGATCAGATAAGAATTTTGTTTGTTACACTAAAATAATTTTTGTTTTTTGTTTTTTTAATGCTTTTGCTGATCTTGGTTTTTTGTTTGGGAAATCACTGCACTTATATTCTGTTGGTTTGTGGTTTTTTTTCTGTTCTTTCTACTTTTGATCGATTCTGGTTATTTTGAATTTTTATATTGTGTACTTATGTCCAGAACTAAGGGGTGTGAACGTTGATCAGTGAGTAATTTGTAGAGAATGATAACCTTTACAACTGGGAGAAACATAAATTTTATTCTGCTTTGGAACTGTTTGTGCCCAAAGCATTAACATTTAGAGGTTCTGAATCACAAAAGTCTGCAGCTCCCCACCTCTTGTGATCCGCAGCTATGAGGAAAAAAAAATTAGGTGTTTGAAAATTTTCTTAATTAGATTTTAATATAGTTACCTATTTAATTGGAAACGTATTTTTCTTGACGGATCTTTTAACAGTTTAAGACAGTTTCAAAGCGAGAACCGTGTTCCAAAATTCTTCACTTTACAAGCTCCGTTATTGAAGACAGTGCCTTTGTCTGAGCTTTTATAGAAACACGCTTTTTATTTATCAAAAATAGTTTTTGAAAATCACGTGGCTGATATCTAGCCACACAAAAAAAGGAACTTGGTCACAAATTAAGTAGGTAATCCGTGTCGGAATAACCAGAAGGCTTCTCTGAATTCAAAATGCTCAGTTTTAATAAAAATTATGAAAAAATAGTCACATACATTACCTTGAAGATTTATTTACTTGGATTTAGTGATCAAGATAGAATATATTTCGGGGCACTTCAAGTTAGGATGTTTGAATGTTTAACGATTTAAAATTTAAAAATTTTCAAAGCTTTTCTTAATAGTTGAAGTTATCTCGACCACGTTCAGATTAAAAAGGAAGTATCTAATCAGTCAGCTACAGTAAGTAAGTTATGACATTTCAGTCTTTTGGGAAGTGTTCAAATATGAGGTAGAATTACACTAGTTAAGGAAAATTAAAGTTGCCACTTACTGACTCTTAAAATCAAATTTGGTGTTCATAATATTGATAGCAGTTAAACAAAAGATCTATTCGTTTACCCAAGATTTAAACCATTCTGTTACTTACAGATATTTATCAAAAATATGGTATTCTACCAAAAAAAAAAAATAAAAATCAGATCAAAACAGGGAATGCGAAAAACATATGATCCATATTGGAAAGAAAGGGGAAAATAAACATTTTATATAAAAAAATTAATAGATAATAATATATTAACTAAATGGATTCAATAAGATTATAGAATAAAGTGAGCAGGTAATCATATAAATTTAATCAAATATTAATTAAGTGTTTAATTTGTTCGCAATATTCTGTTTCCAGATAATTCAAACTTGCTACTTATTAACACTGTATTAAAATGTATTCGAGAAAATGTTTTAATGTGTGCAGACTCTTTATCAAAATAAAAAAGTAGTAAATATGATTATTAAAGCAAGAAATAAGATTTCACTTGAATTAAAAACAACCGAAAAAAAAAAATAATAAAATGCAAATAAGCAGAATTATGTGGTAGTAACGTTCACTACAAGTTACAGAGATATCGGTCAAAACGTTTTTTATGAATATTGAAGCATAACAACAACAATAACAAATTAAGGCATATTTGTTTTTTTTAACTTTTTGAAGCACCTATATAAGCTAGAAACTTCGTTCTTTCACAGAAAAATATTACTTTTTTTAAGAATTTTAGTGTTGAAAAAACGGACTAAATAAATCCATTAATAAAATGGTAGTTGCCACCACTACGCCACGACCACGAGGTGGCTCTTTTTGCACACAAAAGCATCTCCACGGTTACAAAGTGGCACTTTTGTGCACATACATTCACTTTACTGGTTACAATAAGTTAGTAAAAAATTTTTTGTTTTCTTGTGTCAGTTGCCATCATGATCATTGGTGACAGATAGGAGAGTGACAGGTAGCTATACAACAATGAACCTTACTGTCTAAAAATGAGTTAATTGTCACCAAATAAACTAGATGTATATCATCATATTTTAAAAGTTTACCAATTAATTAATTTAATTCTGTTTTCAGCAAATAAAATACACACACAGAAAACAGATTCATTGTCACAAATGAATTTTTCTCCGGTCGAATTTTGTCGGTTGCAACCATTATCTGTAACTGGATTGTAATTACCGAATATTTATGGTACACGTAACTGTTTTCATTCTAAATTCGGCAAAAAGTGACAAAAACTTTTGTGAACAAAAATGACAAAACATAAATTATTAAAATTATCAATTAATTATTAAAATGCATTAGTTTATACATAAATTTACATAATAATATTGTGTACTAATATGTACTAAAAAATCGAACGCCAAGCATTTAGCAAAGGATATTATAATATTGTCTACTACGGCAAGAAATTAAATCATCAATCGGTTAGTATGACCAGTAAGAGAGGAATCTTACGAAGCTTACATTCTATAAATAAGAATTAAACATCATCTGTAATAAAAATTTATCAAATATTCAAATTTTATATTTTCAACGAATTTTTAATAAAATATTACCACTATTTCTGTATTAGGAATTTTTTAAATATAATGAGATCTTTCTTTAGTGTACTTTGACTTATGTTCTTCCAATAAGAGTAATTGAATTCATGAATTCAACTTATTTTTTCCAAAGAACCAAACATTGCGTCAGCTATAATGAATTGTTTTATGACTCATTCACTTTATAATGTTGCCTTAATCTGCACCATTGAAGATTGTTCAGCTTCAAAATTGTTTTTAAAATACATACATTCTTAGCGACTTAATTTTAATTATTTATTAAATTTTTGTCTAATTTATGTATGTATTCAAATGTCAAAAACAAAACGAGATCGGTTGAGATCTACGAATTTATTTTGGTTTTGTGACAATCGCATTTGTTTTATATTTGAAATAAATTTATTATTGCAACAATTAATAGTACATATTAAAATTCGGTGATCTTTTTCAAAAACATTTAAAAAGTTCTAAAATATACAAATATACAAATTTAAACAACCAAATTTGTTAGTGTATATGCACAAATTCTATTTAAAAGTTACAAAAATAGAAAATCTTTAGTTGAAGAATATTGATATATTTAATAATATGTTAGAAGTTTTTACTAAAATTTTTTATTACCAGCCATTTTCTAGCAGAAAACAGATTGGTTGGAAAACTGTTTTTATTACAAAAATTTAATAAGCTTAATAAAAATTGTTTTGTCAGTTTTGATATATATCAGTTTTGATATATTTAAAATTATTAAAATATTGTTGTTATTAAATTGCGGTTTTAATAATTACTAAGTTGAGTCAATCGATTTAAATTTTCTACTTTGAGCTTTTCTCCCATATGCTGGTTATTATAATAAAAAAAAAATCAATTGCGAGGTGGAAAGACACAAAAATTTGTGTTCTCAATCAATATATTTTTTTAAATACAAATTGTAAAAATTTAAAAAAATGTTATAAAAAATATTCCCTTACGTGATGTTTTATGTAATATGTGGTTTTCGAAATTTATTAGGCTTTAAAATAAAACTAATTCATTATTAGTGCTAAATGAGAAATACATCGCTGGAATCAGCAAGAGAGGACACAATATGTATAGTGACCATATTTCCTTAAATCGATAGGATAATTCAAGTTCCCATAGAAAGTTGTTGTTGTTGAAAGTTGTTGCATTTTTATGTACATATGTGTTTTGATTGGAAGAAAATTAAAAAAGTTAGATTCCAAAAATTTAATTTACAATAGTGCCTACCACTTTATAAACAAACTAGATTCTAACCAAATAGATTCGGTTATTACAACCGACTTATATGGTAGTTCCTGCAAACGATTAAATTCGATTGACAACAAATTTTTTTACCACAACGATTTTGTTTTTTCTGTGTATATATTAATTGATTATTATCTGTGAAACAAATTAGAAAATTTTATAAATAGAATATGCATGTCAGATTGGAAAAGTTTCCATTTTTCCTTCTGCTATAATTATATATGTTCAAAGCACAGCTAATATACTGACTGTATTAATTTACATTCAATTTTCATATAAATTTAGATTGACATAATTTTTAAATATTCGATTTTGTAGTGCTTTTTATCTACTACTACATTCAGACGTTTAGCAATAATTAATAGCCACCATAATCATTTGCCGCACATAAATATTTCCAGACAGCAAAAGTATGTAATTGTAATGATATCATATATTGTTTGTGTTCCTGTAAGTTTGCATATTTGTATACTCGGCAACCATAATCATCATCACCATCATCACAATCTCCATCATCGTTATCATTACAAAAATAGACTGACAGTAATGGCAGGAGCAGCTACGGCACTCAGAGCTACACAAGAAGATAATATTGATTCGATAATAACCCAAAAGACATTGAAATATAACCAATTTATATATAAATAGATGTGAGAAGAAATAAAACCATTAATCAAAATTATTGTAATCGAACAGAGAGCTACCTAAAGGAAACATTAACCAGCCATCATATCCATTTGAATATGAATCACAGCTACTGATTGTCACCTCCACACAGCCACATCCTTTACAGTGAAGCACATGAAGTTTACAGTCATAACGATATTGTTAGCCGAAGGCCACAATCTCTCAATTTTAATATTTATTTACTTTTTTGCTCACTTTTGTAAATTTTCTTTTGCTACACTGTGAAACTTGAGTATGAAATGCAATTATTAATGTAATGCAGCCTTAAGTATTTGGGTGTTTCGTTTTGAATTCGCTGCATAAAGATATTTTATTATCCATTTTGCAGCTGAATAATATTGGTACGATATAACTGCAATTCAAATTACACATATGAAGAAATGTATCGTCGGTGCGCAGACGAGAAATCTTATGTGAATTTTTTCGAAACTTTTTGTATTGAACCATCCAAAAGCTTTATAGATAGTCCATTTCCAATTTTGATATACTTTCAAATATTTGGGTTGGTTTCGAAGTTATCACAACGATTAGAATGTAATTTTGTATGGCTGTCATACAAAAAATAAATTGTTTTTCCGCTTTCCTGAAAAATTGTTCAAAAACACATATGACTTTATGTCAGTGCATCGACGATATACTTGTATATTTAAGAAATAAAAGAAATCTGAAATACATTCTGGTTAAATAATACCAAGTCATATTCATTCTTTAGTTGATGTAAGTAAATAAGTTTATATATATATATATATATATATATATATATATATATATATATATATAAATATATATCAAACATGTAATCAAACTAAATTACATTGAATGCATTGGGACCCTTTTTTAGTCAATTTTAAATAGCTATAGGGTGCTTCATATTCTAACATGTTCAGGCACATATATATACGCATACATAAAATACATATTTAAGTTCGTTTCAATAAATTGTATTTCCCATTAATTTTACCGTTAAAAAAAGTATTCGTTATATTTATTGAAGTTAATACAGTTTTCTTTCCATTTATTACTTATTTTCATTTCGTATTACTTTCATCCTTTCTTATGTAACAACTGCAAAATTACTTATACATGTGTATGGGCCATTATCAAAAATTTTTAACCTGCCTGAAAGTGACTTTAATGGCCTGTTTATATAAGACATATAAAGATTCAGACAAGCGAGTGGTACCCAGACGAGTACGTAAGAAAATTAGTTTTTTTTTTAAGTACTCGTCTATCTTACGTTCTTTGACGTTCTGTTTCTGTTATTGTCAAATGTTATTGTTGCCATTATATTTAATTTTTACATCTTGTAAATGTTTTTCAGACAAAATCATGCTTTTTAAACATAAAAGATGCAACCCTTAAATATAAACAAAAACAGCTGTTTTTTGTTTACTTTAAAATGTGCGGAAAATATTACAAAAATAAATTTACATAGTGCAAAAAATAAATTGCAAACATATTTTTTAAATTAATTAATAATCTTTCCATCTGTAGCATGTTAGTTTAGCGAATCGAGTGATTCTAGTGAGAGTGCTGTTGGCGACACACATATATGTTGCAGAAATGTTTGTGATGCATTAAATATTTCAAAAAAAATTTTGAATGTAACCAAAATTTTTGTAGTAACCATATTTTAAATAAACGGGTTACAGATCTGAACTCACAAGACTTGAAGATAATAAAGTGTAAAATTTTAGCATCATAAGTTTCATTTTATAGTCATAATTGTTGTTCAAAGTTCAAAAACTTAGAAAAATGGCTTAAAATTACTTTACTTTTTCCCATTTTTCTAACCTTTTTGTTCGCGCGTTTATACTTTTTGATCTCATTCAATCTTACGCAAATTAATTGGACTTTATGGATAAGTTCTACACCTTCTTTGTTATTGTGCAGACTTTCAACAGATAAATGCAGGGTAGTCGAATTTTGATGACAAAATTTTTGTTATTATTATTGTTATAATAATAATAATTATTATTATTATCATTATTATTATTATTATTATTATTATTATTATTATTATTATTATTATTATTGTTATTTTGCTTTTTTGGGAGGAATCTGTGCGTCCCTCAACGAAATATAAATTTTAAAATAGACATTGATACTTATTGTAATTATACGTATTTTGCACATTTCGTGAATTTGCCCTAAATAGCCAAACCTCAAAATGTGAAAAACAAGAGCAAAAAATTTAAAAAAAATCAGTTTTCCGTGCGGCACATTCGCAATTTTTATTGAAGTAACTGCGTGAGCTTAGTTTTTTTTATTATTATGCACAATAAAATCGCAGGAGCATTAAAAATAAATTTCATAAAAAAATTTGATGGATTTCTTGAAATTTACTCCAAAATTGCACTTTATGTTTCTGTATTTTTATATAGCAAATTGCAATTTGTACAAATCTTGGATATATAGATATAAGAGCGGTAACAATAATTATGGATAATTCATGGATCGGGACCATAAATTTAAGTCAAACGTCGTTGAAAGTTGAAAACGGAACACTTGTGAAAACAGATTTTGCTAAAGCACTTGCATGGACAGCATGAAATTGACCATAACTGACATAATTTGTAGATGTTTGTAATGCTTAATTAAATGTGGAGTCGTATCAAACAATTATGAAAAATTAAAAATTTATGGAGCAAAATAAAAAATGTACTTGGGTTACGGTTGCCAGATTCGAATTGTGATCTAACTTGACATTCCTGAAAAATTTCAAAGAAAAAAAAAAACTGGACAATCGACTTCCGCCAAAAATCTTTTTTTTTTATATATGTAAAATCTTTATAGAAGTACGCATATAAATATTTCGATACAACAGGGACATACATTTTAAACATTTTGCGAAAATAAGAGTTTACATAACAATCCGTTTAGGCCGTGAATAAATATTAAGAAATGTGGTAACAAATTTTTGTTATTTGAAACAAAAAAAAAAAAAAAAAAAAAAGACTTATGGCACAGCTTCTTCATATTGAATCAATACAAATATTTCAATATGAATTAATATTGATTTTTAATATTTATTTACGGCATTAAAAAACTACTACATCGTATAATCAAATATTTTTTGAAAGCTTCCAAATAAATCTCGAAGCAACAGTGGTAGATATATATGTCATATCGTAATAAGTTGTTCTGAAAATTATTTTCTTCAATTTAGAATAGTCTCTTTTGTAAAATAATACGTACATGATTTGAAGATTATTTAAAATTCATTATGCTGTGCAGTTTATACAAGTTTCAATTTTAGGATATAATAAAATAAATAAAAATAAATTGTAAAAATATAAATATAAATATAAATATAAATATAAATATAAATATAAATATAAATATAAATATAAATATAAATATAAATATAAATATAAATATATATATATATATATATATATATATATATATACATATATATATATATATATATATATATATACATATTCGCAAAATTCTTAAAAATCGAAATTTTTAGTTTAAAGATATGTTACATTACATAACTACATAAATTTCTAGCTTTTTTTTTTGTTATTTTTATATGCTCAACTTAAAACCGCGCCTCCTGCACGAAATGATTAACGCCAACTGATTTTACATGCATTCGAGCCACTTTATATTTATACAAATGGATATTAATGCGCCATAAAAAAAGAATAATTTTTTAAAGTGAAAAATGAAAAATTTTTGATAATGACCCATATACAATTATATTTGCCATACACTTATATTTCATGTACTTATAAAACAGAAAAACATTCATCGAAAACTCAGAGTGTAAGTACATGTTATATTGCATCACATCACATATTGTAAATGTTAACACATTTCTACTTACTTACGACTGACTAAAGTAGAGTTGATATAAACATCCATCTTCTCTTGATAATCTTTAACTGAATTTTATTTTTTCTTTTTCAGTAACTGTTATTTTTGCTGTTTTCAGAAATATTAAATCATTTATATTGTCTAAAAGGGTTTATGATATAAAACTTATTTTTCTTACTTTTTATTATTAAAAATATTTGATTGAGAATAAAAAATTACATGAAAACATGGATAGGTATATCGTCGTCTAAAATATAAAAAGTCCTAGCTAAAACAAAAAAAATATACGTTATTTGTGATAGGAGGGTCATAAGTCAAAATTTGTATATTTTTTAACTTAGTACTGCAAAATATCTCCAGGCTCAACTTTATCTGATAAGTCAATTTATAAACTATTTTTTTTTTTTTTTTTTTTAATTTTGGCGTGATGATATTTTTTAGACATACATTTTTTATTGGTAAAAATTTAGTTCAAGATAAATTTAGAAACACAAAAGCTGCTGTAATATATTGCAGTTTTAGATTTTTTATCACACTCTTCTCTTAATTCATATTCATTCATTTATAACTTTTCAATATCAACTTTTCAATATCAACTTTTCAACATCAAATATAAAAAAAAAAAAAACATTATTTGCGACTTGAATGAAGTGTCAATTAATTCAGTCTAACAGACACTGAGTTATTCTCTGTCTTTCCATTCTTGGAGAACCCCAAATCACAAAACTAAATAACTGTCGCTTTCCTGCAAATCTCGCTGATCTTTTTTTCATTTCCTTCATATTTTTATTTTTCGAAATACCCGATTTGGATTAAAGTTTTTTGAAGAAAAACTGTATAACATGTCCATTCAAACACATTTTACTTAAAATTATGTCTTATGACCCATTGTTGTTTATAAGGAGTAAATAAATAAACATTAAGAAATATTTGAAAATTATCAAGATTATATGTATATGTCTGATCTTGACAAATTTTCTTGCATTTAGTAGAGTTTTTTATTCTAAGGTTAGTGATATATAAATTTTAGTTAGGTATCTTTTACTTTAGGAGATATAAAGATAGAAAGTTTCGTTATATAAACTATTATATATTTGTTATTTGTAAACCGAACCGAATAATATGTGTATCATTTGACATTGCTTTCAAAAATCTATTGAATTATATTGGGAACAAACCGATTTATTAAATAGTAATATTTAATGCTTTTTCGTAAAAGTACTGTTATCTCGGATATATATTGATATAACGATAATATTCTTATTTATATCATATTTTGTAGTTTCATGAATTAATTTAATGCAAATAGTATATTTTTAAACCATTGAATAAAAAAGATATTTTTAGTTGAAAATTATTTATTAAATGAATATTTTCAAATATTCAATAACTGCTGTAACACTATATCAGCGAAAACACTGATGTGCGTTGTTTTAAGACTCAACAATATTTTGCAAGCAAAAGATGTGGTTATTTGCAATATACAAATTACACATAATAAAAATTTTTCTTAAAATGGTTTTAACTTTTTATTTTTGTGGCAACGCTTTTTTGTTTATTTAGAAAATAACAAATATCAAATAATTGGCTTAAAAGTAAAAAAAAATTGTGAGAGCGAAGTGGAACTTATATCATGATTGAAATATTAAATTAATATATTTTTAATTGTAAGGGTCATTTCTATTCTGTTGTTAGAATATAACATTAAAGTCGATTAAAACCTGGGTTTAATGGGTAAAAATATTCTACAGATGTTTTCTACGTCGAATTTTACTTACGGTATTCGAAGGTATCTAATGTGAACACGAAATAATAATGAAACAAACAAGAAAACAAATGGGTTAGGCAAAAAGAAAAATATAGTTCTTTAATCAAGACGCCTTTTTAGTTTTTATTTTGATGTATATTTTTTGAAAATTTTGATTGAAAATGATATCGTTGGTAAATTTAATCACTTTTCTAGATAACTTTACTATGTTCACTATCCAATAACCGAATAACAAAAATAAACAAATAAATAAATAAAAACTAAAATAAATAATACATTGTTGCATATAATACACAATACATATGTAACTGGGACAAAATGGTTTTGTCTAGAACCTGCATGAAATATAAAAGATTCTTACAAAAAAAAAAAAAAAAAAAAAAAAAATGATTGAAAATGATTAATTAATTTTATATTGAAATTTAATTATATTATTAATCAATTTAATTAACTTTTTAATTGATTTATAATTTGCAAAAAAATCGACAGCTCCTAAAAAATATAAAGAAAAATTAAAAACGTGCCAACAAAAAATATAGAAACGAAATAACTTTAATTCAATTTCCAGCCATTTTCAACTATTTGTACACAGTCTATAATAAAAAATAGTATTACCAAAGATTTGTATGATTTCTTTTGTCTTTGGCGATGTGTTTAATGTGTAATTAAATTTACATGTTAACGTCATTGGTACCGAAGGTTATATTTAACTTCAAGACCCCAGTTTGTTTAAAGCTGTTCTATAAAAATTATTTATATAAGCCCAGCAAAAACTTTGCTTTCTTGGTAAGCTATCAGGTATAATTGGAAACAAAAATAAACTACCTATTTTTTTGCCTGAATAACTAGTTATTTTTGTTCGACTTGTCCACAAATTCATGTAGTTATTTTTTGACTCTAGGGGTACTCAAAAATATGTACCTAAACGAAAACAAAAATTAAAAAAAAACAAAAAAATTTTGCCGTCAGTGGGACTCAAACTTGGACACACACTAACCATTCGTTTTTACTGACTAACGTCTTACTCAGTACACCATCTCACGCATAGCATCCTAAGCGACAAAAACTCTATTTAGTTTCAAATATCTTTTTAGACATTTTGTTATCAAAAACTAGCAGCTTCAGAATGGGGTTGAACCAACAACCTTCTGGTTGTTAATCTGGCGCTCTAGCCAACTCATCCACGTGATTGCAGTATTACTGTGCTATTATACTACTGAGTACTTATTAATGTAATACAGAGTAGGCAAATAATAATGACGCCTCATTACCAAGAAAATACTTTAAGAAGTAGTTGTCATTACCGAAAACCAAAAAGTTTTTGCTGGGAGTATATACGGTCAGTTCATATTGATTTTTTTTTTTGAAATTCCGTAGAGATGATCGCTTTTATGTGAAGTTTTCGGAAATTAAATATACACATAAACATTACATAGAAAAAAAATCATATATTTGAAAATTTTTTCATAAATATTATGAATCGAACATGACTTTTTTCCCAAACTTTTTTCATAAAAAATACAATTTTGTTCATAGATATTAATAAATTGTTCATAATGAAAATTTTAGTAATTTTGCAAAAATTTTGTTAATTCTTTGGTTTAGTTTTGTTAGATTTGATTGCTTATTGTTATACATGAAAATAGCAACAACAAATGCCTGAAAATGGCAAATGGCAAAAAAATAATGTCCAGAAATTTGCATAATTTCGCTCACATTCTTTGATAAAAAGCGCTCCTCTATTCATATAATTTAGCTAAAAATCATTAAAAACGTAAAAGTTTCCAAAGAAAACTTCATACATTTTTTTACAAATTGAAAATATAAATGAAAATTTAAACAATTTATTTTAAGTCTTCTTGACTTCTGATTCATTTCAAAAAATGTAAAAAAGTGTTAATATTCAAGGCATTATTCTTAAATATTATGAACTAATTTTCTTACCTAACCATTTATTTGACATAAAAATTAACTTAACCAATAATGGACCAGAAATTCCAAAATATTACTTGGGTAACTAAAGGGTTAAATGAATATATATATCAATGAGACTTTCCAATGATATCTTAAAATATAAATTACGATGGAAAATGTCCAAAATATTCAAACTTTATAAAAATAATATTAAAAAATTTTAATTTCACGAGGATGAAAACTAATTTAAATTTTTTTACTCATTATTTAAAAATCGTCATTTGTCTATCGTATGTTCTAATATTTTTTACAAAAGGTTAAAAAGTGTATATACTGTTAATCGAAAACTATATTTTTAGAGGTGTTTTAAAAATGGTCCATCTCACATGAACGAAATAATTAAATGGAAATATTTTGAGGATTAGTATCAATCTTTAATTTTAGGGGGTATATTTGCAACATTTTTTGTCTACATACAAATCAATGCACTTTAATGTGCGCATGAATAGAGTTAATTATCCAACAAGAAATTTTCAATATTTGGAAGCAATGACAAGTGATGGAAGCAATAGGTTGCTTACTTAATTATATAAAGCTTCCAAGTAAGTAACATTTTTTGTTGGGTAATAAAGAAAAACCTTTTTGTGGTTTGACCTTTGAACTACCTCTAAATATTTTCTAAAAGTTAAAAAACGAATTACTTTTAATAGTGTCAATTAATTAATTATGGATACATAAAATTTTACAATTAATTATTATTTATCAATATATTAAATCTTGCAAATAATTAATTGAGAATGAACCGTTTATCCGCAACGCGCAACCAAGACTGCTTTAGTTTTTGCCAACTTGCTGGTTGATGATATAACATCAACATACGCGAATATGCAGACGCTGATCCTGCAAAATTTGTTTCCCAAGAAAATAGTGCAAGTCGGCAGTTTAAAAATTAGGCAGTAGTTAATAAATGCAGTAGTTAATAAATAATTAAAGTGTTCATTCTACCATATTAATATTGTGTGCAGTGTCAACTCTTTCGATAACTTTTAGTAGTTTTTCTTAAAATTCAATATTTCTTATTTTTGTTTTTTTTAACAAATAAACAAATTTTGAGGAGTTTTTTTTAGGTATTAAAGCAGTTGGCCACTTTTTAAAAAAACTTTCTTTTTTGATGACTTTATTTTTTGAAATCCTTTTTTTGACAATTTTAAAAAATTCTCAACTGTAACGTTGATTTTAATATAATTATTTATTTAATTATTAAAAATATTTAAATAATATAATATAAGTAAAATTGGACGAAAAAAATAAGAAAACTTCAAATTTAATTGGGAGAAACGAAATTTGGTATATAATTTTATTTTAGTGATTAAGTCGTATTCTCGCGATAATCATGTATAAATCCAATTTTTGTATGCTTTGACCTCGTTTTCTTATGTAGCTTTCAAGACGAAAATATGTATTAAATTTCGATTCCCTCTATCAGATATAGGTATTATACCCTTATTTAACTAGAAATTATAATAATATACTCATGTATGTAGTTTATGTATAATATTCATTAAATGTGTGTAATGTTTAGGAAAGAGTCCTTTGTAAATAAATTATTATTAATTTTCCGAAAACTTATGATAAAAGTCTTCACTTCTGCGGAACGTTCCAATAAAGATTTCCATATCATCTTATCTGGGTGTCTTTATGACTTAGAATTATATAGGAATAAAACATTGGTAGAATATGACAGATGTCTGAATAAATCATCAAAAATATTCAATATGAAGCCACCTTTTACATATAAATAATCTTCCATAGAACAGCTTTCAAACAGAATGGATTTTGAAATTTAATCTAGCCCTCAGTGCCAAACAACGAAATATCTACAAAAATATTGAAACGATCGAAAAATCTCATTAAATACTTAAAATTCATAAACACCATATGATTAATAATAATCACATCTCCGAACATGTACATATTTCGTGTTACTGTTTTTTTAAATGTATATAACACTGTGCGACAAATGGTAGGGGTCAGTGATCGGGAAGGGTTCAAACTACCGGGGAAAGTTATATCGGTAAAAAAAAGTTATACGTGTCGCGGCGTTTCGCTGGGTCACATCTAGGAATCGAGATATATCGATTTGAAGTTAGTAACTATCATATAGGGGATATTGTGACCTCTGGTGGTCTTTTTTTTGACATAAATCGAGAACCACCAGTCCGATTTTGCTGAAACAAATTTAAAAAAATTAGGCATAACAATTCCTTTAAAAAACTATTTTTTGCCTAAAAATTGAATTATTTTATTTTTAATTCATAAAAAATCCAAAACGGTAAAAAAAGTGTGAAGTCCTATTACTTTCACGTAAAGTCACATAACCTTTAAACAAAATGAGATATAGATCATGAAAATCGATGGACGCGTTTCGCTTTTATTCACAATTAAGTCTCATTTTGACAAGAATATTGATTTTATGTTTCAATGAATTTGGATAATATTTATATATATTATATATTTATATATATAATATATATATATTTATGTATATTATTTATTATAATTATTAACACGTAAAATTAAAAATTATTTCAGGTAATTATTAGGTTATTACATAGATACATAGGTTATAAAAATCGATGAACGCAAAACTTATTTTCGTTTGTTTGCGCCCTTTACTTTCTTGCGTGGGGGTTTGCCCACTTGTTCAGAGCCTGTACCGGATCAGGATCTGTCCTCATCTGGAAAAAATTAATTGTTTTTAATCAGTCAGTTAACTTCATTTTTGTGACTTACCCTCGGAGGAAACTCCCATTGTATATTCTTCTTCTTCATCTTTATTGTCGAGATCGTACGTCTTTTGCGGCCACCAACAAATTTCAGCCACCAGCGAATCGAGCCTTTTGCCTATATGTCGCGTTTCCATTGGCATTGCCACTTGATGGAAGCGCTCGCCATGTTCATGGTGATGCAAGAAGTGAATTTTGAGGGACATATTATCTCCAATTTTCTGGAAGTAGTGCAACATCTTGGTCACAAGAGCAGGGTAATTGTGTGCTCGCGTACTTCCCAAAAAATATCGTATGACTTTCTTCACTGCCCTCCACGCAAAGTAATAATTACCATCTAAAGCACCTTTAAATTCCTTTGATTTCATGAGCTTTCGTATATCCGGCCCATTCAGAACACCTTCCTTCAATTTTGCTTCGCTGATTCGTGGGAAAATATTTTCCAAACAATCAAGAATTTTCGGTTGCTTCACAATGGTCTTGATGAAATTTTGTACGATTCCAGTTTAATACGGAGAGGGGGCATGAGGACGTTCTCCATTGGCACCAGTGGATCATTTACGCTGTTGTGTCCTTTCTCCGTTGGATCTCGAGCAAGGCACTCATGCGTTTCGATTGGTTTCCTTTAAATCGGGTATCCCAAAGATACAAGAAATACATGTTTTTCGTATAGCCTCCTTGGAGACCTCTTAGCATCGCCACGACTTTCAGATCACAACTGATCCGCCACATGTGATCAGTGTAGCAAACTTTATCCAAAATTATTTTCATAGAATCGTATGTTTCGCTCATGTCTGTGCTGTAGCCAATGGGAATGCTTGGTTTTTTATTATATTTATGTAGCAAAACGACTTTCAGGCTTGATTTCAAAGAATCGATGAACATTCGCCAATCAGCTTCGACATAATTAATGGCCATCGCCTCCATCAGTCCCTTTATATCGTGGCAGTAAACAAATGTGTTCCCTTCGTTAAGTGTGTAGTACCGTTGGAATAGCAATTGTCGTCTTCGATATCCGGTGACTTTGACATTAGGCTTCAAATTGTTGCCTTCTTTCAAAAGCTGGGCAAGTTTTTCTGCTTCGCGTTGAGAAAGGTTTAATTCTGCAACAATCTTGTCCATTCTTGCTTGTGACATTGGAATTATTTTGTTCGATGGGCCGGCTTCTGGTGTTGGTTTATAGCTGAAATCCGATTGATCCATTGTTTCAATAGAAAAAGGAGTTTTTCTGTCAGGACTTGGAAGTGGTGGAATTGGTATTTCATCCGAATGCAGTAGAGGTATTTGTGCACTTTTAACAGATATGTAAACTCTTCGTTTAAGGCCTTTACGATTTACTCCACATATTTTGTTTGCGCAAGCATAACAGTTGTCGGAATTGTGCTCTCCTGGATCAATCCAAATCATTGGTACACCAAAACGAAGTGAACTGCGTTTCACTCGGATGCACATGTTAAGAATATTGTAGCACGTTTTACAAATTTTGTCTGGGACCCACGAAACGCCGCGAATTATTTCGCAATCAAAATAAAGTTTAAAAGCGCGCTCCACTTGCTTAGTGAGTAATGCAGCATTTGTTGAAAAAGCTTTTTGCCACAAACGTAACAAAATAAATTGATATTTTCAGGACAATTTGCACTCATTTCGGTTTTATACTTTTGTTACTTTTTCGTCACTTTAAAAAAACCGTACTTTACGCGTTCGGAGATACTTGTTGAATGACAAAAATCGATCAGTGAACACCTATAAATACTACGTAAGTTTCAATATTTTACTGAGAGGTACTTATGAATTCGCGCATCTTTTAAGGATGGCTATAAACCTGATTCGTGTGCGTTTTAAATTTTTTGAAACGTTCAAAAACATGACCACTCATAAATGTGGGTGCAATTTGTGTAAAAAAATCATGCAGGTAGCCGACGGAAAAAACCCAAATAATTAATAAAGTGCACTTTCCTTTTTTCCTTTTAATTGTCCACGCACATTTATGACCGTTTTTTAGTTTGTTACCGCTACCATAAAAATCAAATAACCTTTTGTTTATTACTTTTTTTAATTCTGACAATCATAAAAAAGTCATCAATGTTTTTTCCAAGGAATTTTTTAGCATATCTCTAGCAAATTTTTGAAATTCATACCTTCACTTAATTGTGAATAAAAGCGAAACGCGTCCAACGATTTTCATGATCTATGTCTCATTTTGTTTAAAGGTTATGTGACTTTACGTGAAGGTAATAGGACTTGACACTTTTTTACCGTTTTGGATTTTTTATGAATTAAAAATAAAAAAATTCAATTTTTTAGGCAAAAAAAATATTTCTTTTTTCATACATTTATTTATAACTGCGAAACTGTTGCTTATGTGGCGAAACGTTGTATGAACAGATTAAAGGAATTGTAATTCCTAATTTTTTTAAATTTGTTTCAGCAAAATTGGACTGGTGGTTCTCGAGTTATATAAAAAAAAAGACCACCAAAAGTTACAATTTCCCCTATATGATAGTTGCTAACTTCAAATCGATATATCTCGATTCCTAGACGTGACCCAGCGAAACGCCGCGACACGTATAACTTCTTTTTTACCGATATAACATTTCCCGTTGGTTTCATCCCATCCCGATTTTGACTGTTGCATAGTGTAATGAGCGCAAATAATTGAAAATGTTTGAAAGTTGATTAAAAGTTATTTTATTCCTGTATTTTTTATTTTATTCCTGTATTTTTCTTTTTTCATTATATTTTTTTTAAGAGCTGTCGATTTTTGTCAAAAATTTTTTTAACCAATTAGAAAGTTAATGTAATTAATTAAAAATATAATTAAATTTCAATATAAAGTTAATTAATTGTTTTGTTAAAAAATATCTGAAATATTTTTTTTTGTGTAGGGATGATAATGATAAACTGAATAATTTTTATTTGATAAAGGTAATGGGGGATAAAAAATGTTTGTAAAATAAAAACTTATATTTCTACATCAAAAATTATATTTTTCAAAGTTATGTAATTAACATTACATTTTAATCTATATTTATTGCTTTACAGTTATATTATATTTAGTTAAACGATCTGACGGTCTAGACATGAAATTCCACCCAATGATTTTACCAGCACGAACCATGGTCGTGAATTGGAGACTTTTAGTTCTTAAACTTTCCATTTTTCAGAGCCAATACATCGATTCAGCGTAATTTCATGTGTACATCTAGCTATCACGTCAATTAACCAAATGAATTTATACACAATTTAAAACCTCTTCGCAGACCCTCTAAAATGTTACTACGGACAGCGGGAGTCTGCAGACCTCCATTTGGAAATCACTGCTCCAACGTACATTAAAAATATCTTTTTTTTTTAATTTTTGTTTTCTTACAAAGTTTTCATTTTAGATAATTTAACCGCAAAGCCTCAAAGGTTTTATTACGGATTTTCAAATAATTCTAATGTATAAAGTTGTAAAATAAATTCATTAAACTAAATATCTATAAGAAGAATTATTAAAAAGTTTAACAGTAGACCAACAAACCGACCGTCCGACCACCTGTGTAAAAGTACTAGCAACCACAGCTATAGGCAATTTACAAACAAACACTATTTTAAACACTCTAACACACAAAGCATATTAAATCCTTAAAACGAGGTATAGGAAACGGAAATGCAATATTGTGGTTTGAAAGTATAAACTAGTTGATATTAAGTATGTATGCAAGTGAATACAACTAACAATTTTATAGGTTTATTTTATTTTGTATCCGTATTCTTATCCATTTTTCTTTGCCGTTTCATCCTTTCCTCTTTCGTTCTTTATCTTTTACCAGTGTTGCCAGTTTAGCCATTTTATTTTGCTTTTATCCCCAAATTTCCGTTATAGCGTCTAGTTTTTTTCTATTCTTTTTTTAGATTTAAAATTGCATCAGAAAGCAAAAAATTGCATTAGAAAACAACGAAGAAACTAATTTATTATTTGCTATTACTAATTTTATTTTTACTGAATCATCCAATTAAACATTTTTGTGTATTTATTCGCACAAAAAATTTAAACTTTTTATATTTAATAAAAAATTTCTAAATTCTAAAATCTAAATTTCTAAATTTATGGAGTTACTAAGTTGATTATTATATTTTTTATTTAATATACTTTATCACCCTTAGAAACTATTTATGAAAATAGTTCATAAAAAATCTTATTATTGCAAAAAATTAATTAAAAAATTGGAAGTGCTTAATCAAAAAAAAAAAAAAATAAGAGTAAAACAAAGAGAAAGCATGAGATAAAATATGTTCTTAAATTTTAAAAAGATTTAAATTTTTTCTGGCTTTATTTTTTTGGACATTTAGAATTTCGTAATCATTTTTAAAGCCTCTTTTTTTCTTCCTGGCAACACTGCCCTTTACTTTCTGTTACACTTTGCTGCTATTAATTCAGTAGATTTTCTATAGAAATGGTGATAAATGATATATTTCTTAAAGTTGAAAATACTTTTTTTCACACACATAGACAAAACTAAATCTATATATAGCAATATTCATTCGCTCGTACATTGTTCAAGTAAATAGTGATAATTTAGAACAAAGTTTTTAAATTTTAGTTTCATTAAAAATAAAAAAAAACTTTTTTTAATAGTTAAAAGTTTCTCTTTCTCCCTCATTTTTTATTACCTACCGCTTACTCCTACAGCTACTGTTTCTTTATTTTTCCAAAATTACAAAGTATCTGATTTTATCTGGAGTTTTCAACAATTTATTCTCCATTGAATGAAATTTTCTTAAATACACTTTAATTTGGGGCTTTTATGTCATTATTGTTGTTTTTACTTTAAAAAAAATATTTCTTTATCCTTAAAAATGCTGATGTTTTTGCAAAAGTATGAGTAAGGGTTTTTAACTTTTATAGGGATAGGAAATTTAAAACAATTTTCCTTTTTCACAGACATTGTAAGGAATAGATAGTGAAATGATAATTTGTTTTTTTGTAACTTCCTCTACACCTGCACCAATAGTTAAAATTGTTGTTTTTGCCAATCTAAAGTGTTTGAATGACAGCTTGTTTCTATACAAATACACTTTGATAAGCAGGGCAATCAAAATTATACTCTAGAAATAGTGTTTTATACTCATAAGAAATGCTTCTAAAATCAGAAAATATGCCCTTAAAATTAAAAAATATGCTCTCAAAAAATATTATTAAAAGATATTTTTTTTTACCACTTAAAAGCATTCAAAACTAATTCTTTGTATAAGGAAATTAAAAAATTTGTATCAAGTCATGAGGTGAAAATTTTTAAGTAATCGAATTTGAAAAACGTATGTGTCAGTAAAAAGAAAATTTTACTAATGGCATATTATGTAAAAAATTCTATTGTACGCAAAATATGCAAAATTTTTTATTAAGTGTAAAATGTGAAAATTTATGTCCTTTAATGTTATATATGCAAAACTATGCTCCTAAGTATAAAATATGCAAAAATATGACAGTAAGTTTGCTAAAATATGCTCTAAAATATTTAGGAAAATATGACAAAATATTTTGTTAAGTCCTTAATATGCCAACATATGCTTTTAGGATAATAGTAGATAATTTTGGCTGCCCTGGTGACAAGTTTCAAGTTGACAATCAACAACTTCTCGACGTCATCTGCACACAGTGGATGAACAACTTACTCGTATTGCTTGCTATTAGCTCGTAACAATTTGACTTAACAACTGTCATAAACTTGTGACATATTCTTATAGTAAAAAATATGTAGGAACTATAAGAAATGAAATACTATTAGAAGTTGACGACATAAACATTGTAAGCTTCAGAGCATTTTAAATTTTATATATATTTTATTCCTTCTGTTTCTCATTCACATTGCAATTTTTGGTGAATATCAACAAGGGTCATTCTATTTATTATTCTCGCTATTAAAGTTTTAATTAAGTGAAGTTTAAAGCGAATACGTTTAGGATTAATTGTACACTAAACTATCACTGACAGACAGACACTTTAACTAACACAATATTTAGTTAATAGAAATGTAATAAATTAAAATTTATTACTTTCTTTTAATATAAGTATCTAACTATAATAAAATAGAAAAAATTACACAAGTATTAATTAAATTCCGTGTACTAATTTAATAATATATCCTGTTCACAAGTACGTATATACCTAGATTATGCCCAATATTTTTATTTTTTATTTTTTTATATATCTAAAACAATTATTATAAAATTATAAGTTATCCCAATTGCACATCTTTTGCAAAAAATTACATTTAAAAAAATTTATTTTTAATAAAAATGGCAATTTATTTATTAGTTTTTCATTAAATGAAGATCTTATATAACTAAGCTGTAATTGGATTTAAATTCTGTGTATTTCGGCAAAAACACATTTTTTGCAGATCCATTTTTTTTCTTTCTCATTTTATCGTATTCACCTATCGTTCGGCTTGAAGTCTCAATAAATAAAAAATAAAAAAACTCTTTTTAGGTTTTTTAAATTTATATTAATTTTTATTATCTAATATATCGACCAACTTTGTTGGTCATCTTCAGGGATGTGTTTACTAAAAACTAATAATACAATTATAAATATAAATATTCTTAATCACAACAAAACAAAAGATAGAAATAATAAAAATTACATTTAATTATGTTGTTATTGTTCTGAGCTTTCGTCACTGATTGTTTCTGTTTTTTCTTCTTTTATTATTCTTATGTTTGTTTATTGTATGTTGATATATGTGTTTTATAGTTTATAGTTTATTCTCATTCTTGTTGGTAATCTTTATAATATGAAGTATCTCTTGCATATATCGTTTCATATGCAATTATTATCACTTCCTCTTATTGCACAGTGGGCTGCGAGTGCTGTTTTTTGTCTTAGTGGTTTGTCATTATATTTTAGATCTGATTTGTGTGATGATAATCTTTTCCTTAATTTTGTTCTTCTATGCTTTTTAGAATATGTCAGTGTCGTCACCCTTGCATTTTATATCATATACTACGTTAAACTTGTCCAGATTGTCAGTTCTTGATTTCATATTGCTAAATAGTTTATTTGTTGTATTGTTCGTTCTCATCGCCAATATGAAATTTTATTTATCATAAATATCCGAGTGTTTAAGCCTCTCCGAAAGTCCAGAAATATATTCAATTGATTTATACATTTCCTATGGTTTATCCGTATCCTTGTTGTCCATTGGTTTTTCTTTATTTATTACATATTTAACCAATTTGTTTTATGGAAATCCTTATTGCTATTGTCCAGTACTCTTATAATGAAATTTTGTTGCTGTATTCATAATTATCTTTTTGAGATGTTTAGAATAAAAGTTAATTAGTCTTCCAGATGCCACAAGTTTCTGACACCAGTCTACCTTCAACATGTTATCTTTACGAATAATTGTGGAGTATAAATAGGGCAATTTTCCATCAATTTCCATTTCCAGTGTAAATATTATGTGTCTATTAAATGTATTGAGGGTTTTTAATCTCTCCTCATTCTTGGTTTATGCTCCAGTTGTTCCAATGTAGTATCAAGTAATTCTTCCATAATAATGTTAGCTGTCAAGGGAGATGCAGTGGATCTTATTGACATTCCCTTGTTTTGTTCGTAAAACATGTCCCTAAATCTGAAGTATCTATAATCTTTTATGCAAAGCGTCAGTAATTCCATAAAATATAATTTAGGTATCTTCGTATGTTCCTCTAACAATCTCAATTTTTTTTAATGTTCTTATTGCTAAATTTACTGGAACACTAGGAAATAATGAGATAACATGAAATGGTACTAAGATTTCATCGTTCTCAATACTCGCGCAGTCCACTTTAT
Source organism: Protocalliphora azurea (assembly GCA_932274085.1). Classification (NCBI taxonomy): domain Eukaryota; kingdom Metazoa; phylum Arthropoda; class Insecta; order Diptera; family Calliphoridae; genus Protocalliphora; species Protocalliphora azurea. The sequence continues at coordinate 82,480,569 of OW026520.1, forward strand.
TCTTGAATTTCTTCGCGTCTCTTACATGATATATAAAGTTCTTTGTGAGGGTTTTCAAAATAAGTTTATTGAAGAGCAGATGGATCTTAATGATAATTGTTCCTTGTGAATCTTCCGAAGGCCATAAATTCTTAAAACTGTAGCGATTCTCGTCATTAGTTTATCCTTGACATGTTGATTTATTACATTAAGCCTAAAAAGTTTTTATTTATTGAGACCTCAAGCCGAACAATAGGGGAAACATAAAAGGTCTACAACACTTACAAATAATAATTATTTTTTTTTTATAAATTTTAATTAATTTTCTTAATTAAATAAATTAAATTTATTATTAAATCTTGTATAAAATCAACGAAAATTTTTATTCAAACAATACAAAAATAAAAGGCCAAATTATTTATCTTCGGGTTAAAAATAAATATTTATTTAATAAAAGAAAAAATTTATTTCACAATAATATTTGTAATAATGTATATGAAATATATGAAGTGATTATAACGAGTGTAATATGAAAATATGGAATGCAAATGTATTTAATGCAAGTAAACTATATAATATATGTACATAACATAACATGACATAACATAACAACTTAAATATAGAAACGTATAACAGCTTATTTAAAAATTTAATATTAAATACGCACTTACAGCTTATAAATATCTTTCCAAACAGCGTTTGGGACCCCCAATAACTTCGGCCTTCATTAACAACCACATCTGCAATAACACCGGAAAGTTTAACGATTTTATCAAAAATTAAAAACTTGTATTTACCGAATAATAAACCATTGAAATCCGCGGAAATTTTCATAAGCTTCACTTAACAATATGTATTTTCCAAATCAAAATTGTCAGCATTTGATAAAACATTAAAATTTATTTCTTACAAAATAAAATTCTGTTTATTTTTTCCAAATGTGTTATTATTTTTATTTTTTTTTTTTTTTATGAAAAACAAAATGAAAACAAATTATTAATTTAACTAAATTTTTAAATAATATGAATTATCAAAATTGAAAAATTGTATGATATAATTTTTTATGTGAATAGAAAATACATTTTGAAGTTTTTAACAATTTTTTTCTAAAAGAAAATTATGCCAAAAAAAGTCATAATAGGTGATCTCAAATCGTGACCCCATCATATGTTTTTATCAAATAGAAAGAATTTCTTATAAAATATAGTTATTTGATTCTTTCCCTTCTCTTTTGCAATTAAAAACTGAAAAAACCTTTTTATTCTAAACTTCATCGCCTTTCATACGTGAACTTTTTGAATGAACTCGAAAAACTAATATCATTTTTCTTATAGATTTCATTGCCGTTTTCAAGTATGCTAGAGCAATTGTAAAATTGCACTTTCACCTTATTTACAAGATTTGCACGGACAGTAAAGAACCCCAAAGCAAAATTTGAGGATTATTAGGCAAATGTATATATTCCCAAATAAACGGATTATGTAATTGTGATGATGATTTATATATATATATATATATATATATATATATATATATTTTATTCAATATTTAAATCTCTGAATTAATTATAATTATTTTTACAAAATATTAACTTCATTCTATTTACTTCCAGGTAAGTGGACATCCTAATCAACAAAACTATACGCTCAACCAGTAATACAATAAAATAAATGTCTGCATCTTCTGAGCGCAATGACGTAAAAGACGTTTTATACATAATTTAAATTTTATTTTACAAAAGTTTTAACGCGTTTAATAAATGTGTTTTTTTATGAAAATAAAATATGGGACATACATACATATGCACTTATGTAGTGCATTAACTATGAAAACGCATCAATATTCAAGTAAGTGATAAATTTTATTATAATTTACAAAGTTTTTCTTTTCAGTAATATTATACTAAGCATTTAACTCATTTTTAAGTTCATTTTAAAATTAAATAAATATGGTCAACTATCGGACCTATCGGATTGGATAGTCGATAGTAATTTTGTGGTAATTGTGGTATATCTTATTGAAATCGAATACGTTAAATCTGAATACATAATTTAATGCGTAAATTAATTTACGTCTAATACAATCAATAGTTGCTATTCAGGTATTATAAAGGCCACAAGAGGGCACTAGGAACGTCACATATATTTGTAGAAACCTAATTTGGTGAGAAATGCTTTAGTTAGACAAAACTTTAGTTTAAAAAAGTTGAAGAAGTATTAATAATATTTTTTTTTTTCAGTTTTTAAAATTAAATTTATAGCCTGCTAACATAAGGGTTTCACCTCAGAATTTGATGCAGGAAAGCCAATGTTGGCGTATAACTTTGTCTTGGCATCTTACACATGTTATTAAAAGTCACCGATAAAGATTAAAGGTCTCAAATTTTAGTTTTTTTTCATATATCTCACTACTTATACATCGCACTTCTTTTGATACCATCACAACATTTATGGAGTATAAAATTTCCAAAAAATTCCAACAATGTATAATTATGCATACAATTTTACTAAATATGTCATAATATATACTCTATAAATGTTTTAACGGCATTAAAACTCCTGCGATGCATTATAAACGACATATATGAAAAAAAAAACTGGTACACGTGATTATCGTGATTATATTGCAAAATTCCCTTCCATCCACCATATTCCGAAGTTGAGTAATTTTTTCACCTTATTTTCTTGGAGTATTGTCATAGTACTTCATCTATATATATATATATATATATTGATGAAGTACTATATATATATATAAATACTACCTGCCACTTGAATAAGGAATCACATTTTTTTAATTTAATTAAGTATATCTCCTAAACTAAAGTTCAGAAAAAAATATTTTTTTGCGCAACCAAATTTCAAAGTGTTGGCTTTAGTTTCCTGAAGAAATAAAAAATATACATATTTCGTTATACTAAAATTATGCATTTATTTAAAGACATGTATTTCTGTGGTACTTTTTCGTGTGTTACTTGAGTAAGGAATATTTTAAGTCTAAACAAATTGTAATTTATTTTTAATTTTAGGTTATAAAAATGAAAGTTATTATCTTTTAGCATTCAAATAGTAATGAGTACTGCCACCATTTTTAGAAATAACCTCAAAAATGCGATTTGGCATCGACTTGTATAATGACTCTAAGTAATTTAGCGAAATTGAACTCCATGCTTCCGTTATTGCATCTTTTAAGGATTCTATCGTCTCAAATTGTTTTCCTCCTTCATAAACTTTTCTTGCAAGCCAACCCCAGACATTTTTCATTGGATTCAGGTCTGGTGAATATGGGGGGCAAATCCAAAACTTGAACACCTTGTTGATTAATCCATTGTTTTACTGCTCTGGCGATATGAATCGGAGCGTTGTCGTGTAGGTACGTCGAAGGTATGGGTTAAAAGAAATCATTAAATGTTGGAAATGCTTCCTCCAGAATGTTTTTGTAAGTCGTTGCAGTCATTTTGTTGGATACAAAAACCAATTCTGTGGTACCATAATACGAAATGGCACCCCACACCGTTATTCTGCCCTCTCGGCTGTGTCTGCGGCTCAAAAATAATTCCTCCTTATTTAGGTCATGGAAGTAATAGTTATACCCGTCGGGACCATCAAAATTAAACTTTTTTCATCGAAAAATACAACTTTAAACCATTTGTCGGACCATGTCATTGTATTTTTGGCAAACTGTAGATGTTGTGATTTGCATTTTTCATAAAGTGGTGGTTTTTTGCAGTTTTCGTCTGACTATGTATGGGTACGACTTTAAAATATGGTGCACTGTTCTTAGACTGGCACTGACTCCACTTTTTTCATACCAACATGGCAGAATTTGATGCAATTCTAAGAATTTTTCGTCTTTCTTTTGGAGTTGTTACCATTTTCTTCCGCCCTTTCATGTTTTTTCCATATCTTTCCACGTTATTTAAATAATTGTACACAACCGTCTTTTCTCTATTAATGTTTTTGGCTATTTGGACCGGATTCTGACACTGAGATTTCAAAATCAGAATTTTTTCTTTTTCAGAATTATTAAGAGCCTTACCACGTCCCATTTTGAATAAAAACCATTTAAAAACTATCAAATTAAAAATTCTCTAGCCGTTTATATTGAAAGAAATTCAAATCATAGCTTTCCTGATTAATATTAAAAATAATTCCTTATTCAAGTAACACACGAAAAAGTACCACAGAAATACATGTCTTTAAATAAATGTATAATTTTAGTATAACAAAATGTGTATATTTTTTATTTCTTCAGGAAACTAAAACCAAAATAAATTCTCGAACATTTCCGATTACGTTGAAATTCGGTATACACGTTCACTACGTCAATACAAAATTTGAATTTCTTCAAAATTTTTATTGCGATTCAAAGTTCACTTTTTTCAGATTTTATTTTCTTTTATTAAATACATGAATTTTAAATTCGTATATCTTTGGACCTATTTGTCCCAGTTAAACATTTCCCATTGAAATTAATATTCATCCCTGTATCAAGGGTATTAAAAAAATCTATCTTTTTTTTTTTTGAAATGTTCCCTAATATGTTGCGAACAACATACAAAAATTTTAGTGTGGGACCATGAGGGAATGCTGAGAAAATTAACATTTAGTAAAAAAGCTCATTCGTTTCAGTAATAATTTATTACTTTTAATGTGTTCTTGTGTTGTGTATGAATATTTGTTAACAGATTTTTCTGAAATCAATATCGTACATAATAAATGAGTTTTTCCCAAAAAGTTTGGATTTTCATTGTAACGAAAATACTCTGTATTTTCAAAAAAAGCTAGAAAAAACATAAATCTAAGGTGTCATATTCAATGCAAATTGTATCTAAAAAATGCAATTGCATGAAAGTGCTTTTTTCAAAATTTGAATAATTTTCAAAATCTTTTAGTTGAAGACCACAAAAATACAACTTGAACGTAGTTTGAATTATCTTAATCTGTTAAGTGGTCTCCGAGATATTGTTTTATCATTTTTAAAATTTTTCAAAACGTCAATGTGTAAAGAAAAATAGCGCAATTTTACAATTTTGCAAAACTAAAACAAAAACTTATAAATATGTTCCTTGGAACAGCTCAGATATTTACTTTAAATTGAAATAGTCAGGTAAAAATCGCCGATTTATTGTCAAAATATTTCCATTTGACCACACTGAAAATCCTTTTTTCAAGGATTAGTTTTTAAAATTGTATTATTCCATTGTATTATTCCAACAAGATGTAGTTATTTTCTAAAATTTTTGAACTTAATAAAATAGAATCGCTAATAATAAGCCGATTTTTAATGCCCTTTTATACTTATTTCATTCAAAAAGCATTAAAAATTTTAAAATTATTACAAAAATAACTGATCTTTTTACTAAATTTTAATTTTCTCAGCATCGCCTCATGGTTCCGCTCTAAATTTTTTATATATTATTGCAAATTTAAATTTAAAGAAAGACTATAAAAATAGAAGTTATGATTTTTTAAATATCCTTTATGCAAGGTCGAATATTGATTTCATTATCCTTTTCTTTTCAAAAATGGCGTTTTTATAAAAAATAATTAGAAAATAGATTTAATTTGAGTCAAAGTTTGTTGGACAAATATTGGAAGATATTGGAAGATGAATATTGAAAGATGAGAAAAATGATATTTGAGCTGCGATAAAAGCTAAAGCACAACGAATTTGAAAATGACTGTGTGTACCAAATTTTATCAAAATTGGAGATGGTTAGGTCCCTATATATACATATGTATGTAAAAATGAATCTGCATTTGCTGGACCGATTTTCTGAAAATGTTCACAGCTTTAATTTTCAATCAGATGTATTAAACTGCAATAGTTTTAAAACTTCTTTCTAATAATAAAAGGACAGCTGCCAGTTTTTTATAAAAACATAACAAAAATTCACTTTTGAAAAGAGAATTAAGGTTTTCTGTTTTCTTTATGGGAACGAATCACTGAGTAGCGCCATTTACAAAACTTGATCTTAATTTAAATAATTTTCAATTTTCATATATCTACTTTAAATTTCTGTTATATATTTGAAAAAAAAAACTCTCAATTTTTCTTCAATAGTTAAAAGTTAATACAAGAGAAAGTTTTTGCCATATCAACTATTGTTTAAAACTTTATTTTTAGTTTCTTTTTTATATTTTTTTCTCCCTTAACATATTGCAACAAATGGCATTTAGTGTGTATGAATGGGTAGTCATTAAGTTTCCTAAAACTGTGCACTCAAATTAAATTAATGAGATCATTAATTGGCCAAACTTAATGGCTTTGAGCGAAAATTTCCAAACCACTGAAAATTTGTTTTAGTTTGTTACAAATGACTTGTGTATAAGTAATCGACTGTAGATACGAGGGTGGTGCTATAAGTTGTTTTGTTGTGTTATGTTGGCCCAATACCATAATGTATTTGATTACAAAATTTAATATATTTTTAAAATATTTTTCATTGTTATCTTTAATTAAAGTTTACATTAGTTATGAAATGGTATTATGTATACATACTCATGTTTTTCTTCAAAACTATTTTCATAAACTCTAACTAAAATATTTTGAAATATTATACTATTTCCAATGGTTTTCATTTCTTCGGTTGAATGTACGTACGAACCCATGTACTCGTATTAACCTAGAGAACTTTCGTCGGTTGGTATTATTAGTTTTAAAAATAAACACTTGTTCCAAGTACCACTTTACGTCATTTTTAAGAATTCGTTTATTCTTCATGTACTTATTTTTCACTGTAGTTTCTTTATTTTTGAGAAGTATTTTATTTGAGTATTTTTTTGTTTTTTCAGTAACTAGCCCTCAATGGCCATTGAAATCTTTTGTAAACATTTAATATTGGCATTTTTGAAAGCATCAAGAAGCAAAGAAAATGTACAATCTTTGTTACTTTTATTTCAGTAAAACAAAACAAAACAAAGCGAAACGGAAAAAGGAAAACTTAAAAAAAGAACTTAAAGTTGTACCCATCTGAGTTTTCTATATTTGCTCATATTCTCACTGGAAAATACAATAAAAAATCTGTAAATTTTACAAAAGAAAAAGAAAGTATAAGTGAAAAAAGTATTCAAACTTGACTTTTAACACTGTAAAAGGATAGAAAAGAAAAACTCCAAAATGCTTGCAGCTAGTTGCCAAAACTATGAACTCATTTTAAGGGATATTTGGGTCAACAATTTCATACTTGCACTCCTATAGTGCATACCCTTCGGCCAACCAGCCAGTCAACCACCCAGTCAGTCAGTGTGATGAATAAATATATGTGTATGAATTTTATTTCTGTTCTTCTCTGAAAACGAACATGTTCTCTGTAGTTTGCAAAAAATTTAGTGAAGAATAATGGTGTTTTCGACACTAAACTGCATCATTGTCTTTTTGGTTTTAGTTCTTTTTCCGTTTTCTAGGTTTCGTTATTTCATTTTTCTACTAACAATCTTTTTGCACTTTGCTTTTCCGTTGATACAAAGAAGATTCAATAAAACAAATTGACATGCTAAGCAAAGTGCCAGTTTGAGTGATGTAATCTATAATATTGGTATTCGTAGATTATATACACAACAATATGTATGTATGTATGTATGTATGAATTTTCAAAGAAATTTGCACTAATAGTAATATCCTGCATATTTCCTAATGTAGTTTTGTTTTATGTTTGTGTAAATTATTAATTTTAAACAATTTAAAATGTCAATCAATTATATACATATATCGAATAGATTTAATGAATGGATTTTGTTGGCTGCTGTTATATGCGTGTGTTTGATGTTCAAAAATTCAATGCCAAAAACTAATTAAATAATTTGTACTTAGAATATATTTTTTTTTAATATACACATTTTCATTCCACTTATCCATATATCTTCAATTCCATGAAAGAACAATCGAGTATCTTTCGATTTTCATAAAATTTTTTATGCGAACTATGCGGAAACTCATAATTTTATTTTACTTTTTCATTATTTAGAAAAGGAGTCAGGAGATGAGAAAAAAAGGTCAAAAAGCTAAATATCCCAGAATAAAGTTTTTTTTTTTTAATTTAGAAAAATATTTTTCTCATTCTCATTAGTTTTCGAAATTTTTAAGAAATTTTGATAAATCTATAAATAACACCTAGAAAAATAACTCAATAAAAAATCGCCAAACAAATAAAACAAATCCCATACAAAGCAGGGTTATATTTCATATGAAAAATTACCCAATGTTTTGAAGTGATTTTCAACTATAATTGCTTTTTCATTAAGCATTTCTAAATATTTGTGTTATTTCTTCTTATTAATAAGATCTTTTTTAAATAATTTTTATAGTTTCTATTGTTGATGAAGTATGTTACAAAATAATTTTAATTATCGATTTAGTAATTCCAGAAAATTAGTTAAGGCAGTTTTAATTTGGAGAATGAAGCACCGCAGGAGAAACTTTTTATTAAATATAAATAATATCGATTTTTTGTGTGATTAAATATACAAAATTACTTAAATGGATTATTCTGTAAAAATAAAATTAGTAACAGTAAATAAGAAATTATTTTCTTCGTTTTTGAAATACTAGCATTTTAGCCATTTTAAGGCAATTTTAAAAATAAAAAAAGACTAGAAAAAAAGCTTGAAGCTAAAAATTTTGAGGCTAAAAGCTAAATAAGAAAGCCAGTTTTAGCCTTAAAAAGGCTAAACTGGTAACACTGATAGTAATATCTCTGGGAAGATTTAGTGTATTTTAATAATTTAGACGACATTTGGAATGTGTTTATGTCGGCTTTAGTACGAATATTTAAAAAAATAAAGTAGAATTTTAAAATCTTTCATTTCCTAACATATTTTGAAAGTATGGATTCTCTAAGAGTCCTAGATTTTCTATAAAATAAAGCAAATGGTCTCAAAATAATGTAAAGCTATAAAAACGACCTTTAAAATTACTGTTTTTTTTTTAATTATAGTAGTTGTTCTATCCCCTATAAGTATCTCAATTGTAATTCTACAGAATGTAGTCTAGTCCATTTGTTAAACTCACTAATTTTGTATCGATATGGATAATTGTTTAAAGTAATTAAAGGTGGGATCTCGGAAGTCTGAAAAAATTTTAGTCAACTGCCCTTAAGACTATATATGAAACAATTTTCACTCAGACTTCCTGAAGTCTACCAAATTTATGAAATATCCAATTGAATTTTAGAAGAACCTTTTTTAAATAAGGTAGAGTTATTTCGATACCAAATTTATGGTTGATATTTTGGAACTTTTATAATATGTAGCAATTTCTATAAGACTATAAATGACTCAATACGCAATTTGAAGAAGATTGTTGTCATTTAATTAAAGAGGCATTTAACTTGAATACACTTCTATTAATTTTTTTGCGTAGATTTCCTACTAAGTAATGAAGATATTTGATGTTATGAGCAAAACGGTGGTATCTATAAATTGAAATTTAAAAGGCTTTTAATACAAATGGTCATTAGACATAAAATTAAAGAAATACTTGCCGACATTTAGTTTTGATAACTTCTAAACCAATCAATATATGTTAAAATGGGTTGGAGAGTAAATGTATGATTAGTAAAAATTTGTAATGATGAAATATGTAAGTTTACATATTTTATTAAAATAATTATTGGACTATAATTATAAATGTATTAAAAATAGTTACAATTTATATTAAAAGTAAAAAAAGCAAAATTTAATAAATTCACAATTGCCAAAAATTCACCTATAAATTGCATTTGTAATTTGCAAATATCTTTTAATGAAAAAGATATCTTTGAGCTGCTGATTGCATAAGACAAAAAAAGGTACTGATTTTTTATATGATTTCAATTTACATGAATCCGAGAATAACTTCAGGAGTTCAGAATATTTAAAGTTGCATAATTTTTATATATTTTTTAACCTTCGTACAAATTAAAAGCATTTATTCAAAAAATAATAAATGTTATTTTTGTATGAAAAAGCTTTTAAATGTTCGATTAGTTCCGACATAAACGCAATCTTAATGTCCTTTATATTTACCATTACAATCCACAAAACATTACAAGAGATATTGCTGTTTCAAGTTACATACTTTGCTTTTTTTGGTTTTTGGTTTTTCAGAAAGTGAAAAAACGAAATAAAACAACTGAAAATTGAAAGTGATAAATGATTCGATGGAGTTTTTTTTATATAATTTTTATGAAAATTGTAAGACCCCAGGTAATAAATGATATTTTTCGGCCGTTCTTTCATGGATTTGTCGATATACATTTTTTTTATAGGATTTAATTACAATGGCAAATGTTAATTAAACTGTTGTAAGTGTTTTTTTTTTAAATTTGATACACAATTATATTACAATGAAAAATTAAACAGGAACAATTAAGTTGACATTTTAAATTAAAAGTTAATAACGATATAGTGGATATATATACTGCAATAATACTATTTATTAAATCGTAAAGAATGTAATTTTTTAATCCAAATATATTGAATTTTCTACCAATATAAATTTACGGTTAGTAGCAAAAATATTTATTACATAAATTATATAAATTTAATTAGCGCCATCCAAAATGACATCGAAATATTCGTCTGAGACCCCGTAAATCCTATACATTCTTGCAAAAAAGTCTTAGCGCTCTATGGATCTAATAGCACAGAAAAAAGCTCGGTTAATCTCGGTTTTCTGCATATATCTCACTTTTTACACTTTTCGGCAAAGAAATGATCCTTTAAACAAAAATAGGTTAACTAGATGTAATTTTACGTTTTAAACAAGAATATGTATTAAATTTTTTTACATCACGTGCTGACTTTTTTATTGGAATGTCTAATATAACCCCCTTAATAAGGCAGTCACACCAGATTTGTTATTTTTTCGTCTTTTTTTTTCCTGGGATATAAGTATTTTTAAAGTATTTACGAGCTATAAAATAGTAAAAATGGTTTAGGAATAAAAGTAAACTCGTAAAAGCAGACTACTTTATTTTCGATAGGAGCATTAAGTGGAAATCTTTAGATTTTGTGAGAATAACTTTACTACTCTGAAATCTGAAGCTTTTGTAGCAATAAATTTATCATAAACTTATACTCTTGTGGTGTAAATAGGATGGGTAGGTCTGGGGGGAAGTAGTAACCCCCATACAAAGTAAATTTGAGAGGAAAATAGGTGGTCCGTATAGTAAATTTGTATTCCGTTTACAGCTTTTTATTGATATTAGGTATATCAGATTCAGCCCACCAAATATATTCTCGCTTGTATTACTAAAAAAAAATTATGGATATACAGCCATACATCCATTTAAACTCATAGAGTAATTTTTTCTACTTAGTACTCGATTGCTCGATTTAAAAATTTGAGCTTCAAACGATTCTTATTCAATCTGATCAATTGCTTAATCTACAGATAAATCAACTCATGTTCATATAGAATATAAAGCAATATTATTATTCTTATTTAAAATAATTTTGTTTTTGTGACGGAAAAATAGAAATATCAGAAATGAAATAAAATAACATTTACACAGACATTGATTTGACTCAAAAATTTTTTAAGCAAGTTTTGCAAATCTGCTTAACAATTTATTTTATTAACTTTCACAATATATTTTAAAATCCAGTTGATATTTTTATGATTATTTGTTCTTTAATATTAATGAAATATACATCAAAACATAGCTAAGTAAATATAAATTTAAATTTTTCAAAAAAGTTTATGTGGACAAAAAAAAAAAAAATATAAATATATATTTTTTTTTTCAGCATAATTTTTTATAAGTACACCTGCGAAGAAAACATACTACAAAATTTTCACAATAACTCTTAATGCCGTTAATTTAGATATCTTTCATGATTACAATATATCAGGTTTAACAGGGGATCGAATTCGTGAAATCCGGTCGTTTGTCCGTTGCAGATGGCAGTCAAAGAAAAATGTACAACACAAAATTTTATTTATTTTTTTTAACTTTTATTTATTTATTTTTTAGTTTTTGTTATTGAACTTGAATTTGCTTGTTGATTGGGTAAATTTTGACAAAAGTATTACATTTCGGGGTAATAAAAAAGCTTAACAAAGAGCTAAATAATGACCTAGATGAAAGTGGGTACAGAAAAAGAAAAAAATCACAAGAATGAATTCCAAGCCTAAAAAGTAGAGAAGCTCCTAAGAGCTATGCCAAACATGTTCGACCACGTAATGGAACGTTGTGTTCATTTCTTTAAAATTAAATATGGGTCGTATTAAAGCACTGCCTAAGCTTTAGTCAATCTAAGCTAAAAAAGTTTTAAATAGCAAACCTGAGAAGATCTCTGACGCATAGAGTAAACACATGGCGACGAAAATTTAGATTGACAATTGAAGAAACAATTAGCGTTTTTTATGAAAAAAGTGATTTTTTTAACAACAATATACCTTTGATTACATGTATTTTGTTGTTGCATTAGTTAGGTTTTTAAAGACTGACTTAGGTTTTCGACAATTAGTTTCGTCTCTTGTTACTCTCTGCTCTGAGATAAAGAAATAAATAATAAAAAAATAAAAATATTTTCTATATTTTGTATTAGCCTTTAAAACAAACAATATTGCTGACTTTTCTCATATTTCAAGGTACAAGTTTTATATACCGGATAATAGAAAAAATGATCCTGAATAGCATCGAACTAAAAACAGTAAAAATTTACAAAACAATTTGTAGTATGTCAAGTTTACTCAAAATGTGACAAGACGCATGATTGTTTTGCTTCTTTGGTCTGAATAAATTCGAATAATCATAACAAAGAGTATCATAAAAAGACATTGACGACACTCGTGACATGCTACAGTGTTTTTAACATTTTGTGGCCGGATTTAGAATTTTTCGTTACAGTAAAATCACCTAGAATTGGGAATGTTATTTTAGTCCAGAGTATTAATTGTTTAAACTACCCAGAATTTTCGAAATTATAAAAATTATAAAAGCGAATTTAAGAAGGTCAATTGTGATTATTAATTTTAAATTCTTATAGACAGATAACGAGAAAATTTTCGTAAAAGTACACTATTTTTTTCAGAAATTGTACCTAAAAAATTTTAAATAATCTAGTTTTCAATTAATTTCTATACATAATGATATATCAGAAAAACCTAGAGAACAAATACAACAAGTGTTTGATTTAGTTTTAATCCTTAACTAATTCGTTCATTTTTTATTAAGAAAAAATGTTATATTTTATTTGAATGCATACCTCATGAGTTTTTTTTATAAAATGACATTTTTGTCCTAACTATTTTTAAGAAATTATAATATAATAAAATTTTTCTTTAGCTACCATTTTACGTTTAAATGTAGCTCGCAGGAAATAATTTTGATCGCTATATGCTCAGTCTGTTGTCCATTAAATTTCCTTACTACATCCCATATAAAACATACGCTTTCATGTTGTAGATCCAATCAGACATTCCCATACATAATAGAGAATATTTTCTATAGCTTTCCAGTTGAAAATTATGTTAATATTTAATGATATGTCGGATTCACTGCCTACTTTTTCTCTGAACTTTCTTAATGTTTTGTCAAATTTCTATAAGACAAATTTCGCATGTTGTCAATACATCTGACAAATTTATAACGTATATTTAAAATGTCTACAAGATACTTTCAATCAGTTATACTTTTTCATTTGTTGGTTTTTAGTGCTGACATTTTATTAAGATATTTAATTAAATATAGCTATAGAAAAATTTCCCGGTAATCCTTGGACAGAAATCCCTGGTTGCATTTCCTAATTATTATATTACTCATGAAATATTTGGAAATAATTCTTTAAAACTATAATATAGGTAATTAAAAATTTTACGTATTATATTATAGATCAACTATTTCATAAGAGTATGAATACAATCAAACTTATTTAATGACGCAAAATTGTATCCTATTTACAAATTACTAACAACGGATTTGTTTATAAAAATACATTCTTATAAATTACAAGTTATAAAACAATTTCAATAAAAAATTTTTATTAAAGTCATTTTAGTTAAAAAAAAAGAACTTCATATATAAAAGAGTAAAAACGTATAAAGCTCTTATATTTGAAACATTATTATATGAGGCATTAGTTTTAAAATATTAGAACTTTCAAACCCTTTTCCTATATATTCACATTAAATTTACAATTAAAATTACATTGCTTTAATTAAAATTATTTTACATATTTTAATTTAAAATGCAAATGAATTTTTTTGAAATAATTTGATTTTTAGTAGGCTAATTTATGGGAAATGTTGTTGTATGGTATAATATAACACGACATAAAAAATATAAAATATTTTTTCTTCTTAGTTTTAAAAGAATGAATATTTTATAATAAGTTTTTTTAATTTAATATGACATGAATTGTTTAATGGCATAACTGAAAAATTTAATACTTAAGTTTTTTGTCGTTTCGTTTTAAAAGAAAGAGTATTTTATGTTAACTTTTTTATGAATGATCTCTATTTTTGCAATAGTAATAAAAATTATTATTATTTATTAAAAAAAATCATTTATTTCACTAATAATTTGATATTTTTAATGTATTTGTGTTTTATGTATGAAAATATGTGAATAGATTTTTCTTAAACGAATATCGTACATAATAAATGAGTGTGTTCATATTTTTAAGAAGTGATAAAAAACATAAATCTAAGATCGTGCTTTCAACAAAAATTGCACTTAAAAAATGCAATTGCATCAAAATGCATTTTTTCCAAATTTGAATAATTTTCCAACTATTTTAATTGAAGATGACAACAATACAACTTAATCGCGGTTTGAATTATCTTAATCTGTTATGTGCTAACAGTTTAAAGTTACATACAGCGTTACCGTTGAGAATTTTTAAAAAGTTGCCAAAAGGGGATTTTTGAAAAAATGTGCTTACTGCTTCAGTGCTTAAAAAACTCATTCAAATTTGTTTATTCGATAAAAACTAAAACAAAAAATATTGTATTTTAAGCAGAAATACTAAACTCAATTTTATTAATAAAAATTTTTTTTATTAATAACAATTCTTATTTTTTTTTTTCATAAAAATAGTTAAAATTTTATGAATATAAAATACCAAACCTCTGTACTATTGTATAAGGTCTTCACTCGGATTCCACTCTTTCAAATTTCCGTCTAACAAATTTAGGGCTGAAAACATGGATTCACAACTGTTGACCTTTACTTTGTTGGACAATTTAGTTTTCATTAATAGTAATTTAGAAAAAAGATGTTCCGCCGAGGCACTGCTATGACCCAGCCCGGCATTTGATGTTTTGAATAGTTGTTCATAAAATTTATCATTAGCTCAATTATAAATTCTTCAGGGTATTTTTTTACGTCACTTTATTGTGAAACAATCTCAAAGTAATTAATCATTCATATTCATTGGAATTAATATTGTTACGAAATTGTACTTGAATTCAAATTTAACGGTTATAACGGCTGGTTTAAAGTTAAATAATGCTTCTCAACCTTTCTCAGTCTTCTCAATGCTTCTCGACCTTTCTGTTTATGTTAACAGCAGTTATCATATCTGTAGAAATTATTAACATACCTGTAAACAAACAACATTATATAAAAATCTTTCATTCATTGTTTGTAAGTATAGCAACACTAAAAGCTGTAGAATTCGTTAGAACATTATAGAAATAGAGCTTTCGAGAAGCATCTAGAAAGTAATGCAGTGTATATAAATTGGCCGTGAGAACACCATTGAGTCAGTCTAATTGGAAGCATCGTTAAGTAAAGACAAATTAGCTGCCTTGGCTGTATATTGTTGTACATTATTAAAGTGTGCTTTATTAAGTGTGTAAATTGAGTGTGTGTATAGAATACATAGTGAATACATATTAACTGTTGTTGTACATTTTTAAATAAATTAAAGAGTCGTTTAAACTACTTTTTTGCTTTTATTTGCAATCAAAGTATCCGGTTTATTTAAAAGGAAACAAACTACAGTTTTTAAAAGGTAAAAACGTAACAATATGTAATAGGTGGAGATATTTCAAACAAATTAGCTTCTCGTCATTTATACACAGTCCTAAAAAGTCGTCATTTAGTTCCATTTTAAAAAGGGACCAAAAAGGTGGTTGATAAAGGTGCAATTGGCACCTTTATTAAAAAAAAAAAAAAAAAAATAAAAGTTTTTTTATATTATTCACCCAAGATATATTTATTTCGCATAATTTTTCAAATCTTTTACAAATACAATTAGAAACCGCAATTATAAGTTTTTACCAAAGTTTGTTTAAATCGGACAGATAAATCCTAAGATATATGGATTTAAATTTAATGTATTTTAAAATAGTTTCTGAAAAAGTGAATTTTAAACCGTGATAAAAAATAAACTACAACAAATTTGAAAATTTTTAAGAACTTCAAATTTTGTATTGACGTAGTGAGTATGTATACCAAATTTTTTTCAAAATCATAGGTAGTGAAGTCAAAAGTTGCGTTTTTTTGTTCGAAAATGTTTGTCTTCTTCCATAAATAATTTTTGATTTTACTTTATGTTGCCATTCAATTACAACCAAGCAAAAAAAGAACTGAAAAAGTTACGATTTTAACATCGGAAGGAAGTGCTGAAAAAGAGCTGCAAAAGTTCTTGTTTAACCCGTGGTTCATCTTTTATCTTTAAAACTATGTTTATAAAATTTTCTAATAAAAATTGTGTTTTAGCTTTTTTAAGAGATAAAAACTCCTACAAAGTCCTGTTGTTTAAATGGTACTGTTGTAATTGCTTCCAAAATCTGTAATAAAATTTTGCTCCAATTTGCCCATTTCAATTCTCAGAGCAAATACTGATCATGTGTCAACGTAATTCTCGCCAAAGAACAAGAAAAGTTTGCGTTTTTTTTTTTTTTTTTTTTTTTTGTAGTTTATTTCTGGAAATATAAGTATAAGTTAAATTAAAGCTGTTGATATCGAATTCATCAATATAGCTTTATTAATTATAAAAATATAGACTTTTGATCACTCAGAATACAAAAATCTCACATTGTGCGTTGAAGCCACATCCCCCACGCTGATAGACTAGCTCACTAACAACTAACTTACCGGGGAACCCATATTATAAAATATTTTATTGTTAATCAAATTTAAGTTTCTTAAAGTACAATATTTTTTGTTTTTATCAAAATAAACAAATTTTTTTGAACACTTTTTAAAAATTCTCAACGGTAACGCTATGTACAACAGAATGAATTGTTTTGTATACTAATTTATCTTCGAAATATTAAACAAAATCCCTAAATGAAGGTTAATTTAATAGGAAACAAATGCAGTCAATAATAATAATAATAATAATAATAATAATAATAATAATAATGATTTTAATAAAACAGTATTTTGTTATTTTTTGTGAAATTTTAATTTAATTTTAAAAGATGCCCATTGTCATCTCTCATGACATATTACTTTTAACATATCTACTTCGAGTGGATGATATTTACTGTTAATGGAATAACATACAACAAAAAATAACAACGCAGAATAATAAGCACAATTCTAATTGCGAATTGATCATTAATAATTACTATTAAACGTAATTACTGTGACCTGCCCTTCGTCCTTATAGCAATTAAAATTACTTTACTACTTTCCTTTCATTTATTTATCTTCTAAATCTTAAAATGTATGTAATGAATTTATTTTATTACACGTTTGCTACAAAATGGCACTATTTATTTTCACCTGGAAAACGATCTAAAGTGGGAAGTATATCTTCTTGAGGACATCACAATATAATTTTCAAAAATTTCGAAACACTCTAAATTTAGAGGTGTTGCAAAAAAACCGTTTTTAGGGTAGTTCCTGCACTATAAATCTCTTAGCTTGATTCGTTTGCTGTTTCTCTTAGCATACAGACGTGTTGTTAAATATCAGCTGTTTCTTTTCTAAATTTCTCGTGTTACAATTTTATTTTTGAATTTCTTTGAAAATGACCTCAAAGCGGAAAAAATTCTGGGGTAACAACCCCAAGTACAAGAAATCTAAATCTAGTAATAGATTTCAAGTTTTATCTGACCTGGAAGATGACGACAACTCGAGTGTCGACATTGAAGAACATACCGAGGATGCTGTAAAAGTACCCCCAGTTATTGTGGATAGCTGTCATAACTTAACAGCAGTAATGAAACTTCTAGGAAAAAGTTGCAAGTACAAAAAAATGTCAATTGGCACTAAGGTAATTCCAAATACATTGTCTGAGTACGAAGATATTATTAAAAAACTAAAATTGGAGCAAATGCAGTTTTTTACGCACCCAGTAAGGGATAATAAAAAGTTTAAACTCATGCTGTTTGGTTTGCCCAAAATTGATATTAAATCTATTATAGATGAATTTAAGTTTAGCTTTAACATAGAACTTGCTAATATTAAAGAAGTTCAAACATCTCGGTCAAATGATGACGACGCTTTATACATGCTGGAATTTAATAGAGAGCAAATTACTAAACGTGAAGTAGTCAAAATAAAATATGTTTATGATGTCGTAGTTCATTGGAGAAATCCTCTTCGTAGATCTAGGGGACCAACCCAATGTTCAAAGTGTACAATGTATGGACATGGCTCAGCAAATTGCTATAGAGGTTCAGCTTGCCTAGGATGTGGTGGAAGCCACGATTATGCGAACTGTCAGCTAAATAAAACTTCCACAAACGGTCCTGTGATCTATAAATGTTTTAACTGCATAAAAAGGAACTTAAAAAACGTAAATCATCGTGCAGATGATCCACACTGTCCCTCAAGAAAGGAGTATATTGAGATCAGAACCAAAGTCACTAACAGCAGACGTCCAAACAGGTTTGCTCAACAAAGGAATAATAGTTACTCTACATTGGAGGCAGAACCATCTCAAATAAATAATCAAAACAAAACAGGTAATTCTGGAAAAGTTTCATATGCTACAGTAGCAAGTACAAGTCACCATGTTGATGACAATAATGATATTTCTAATCAACAAATTTTAGAGATTTATTTCGAAGCCATTGATGCATTGGAAAAATGTAAAACCAAGTATGACAAATTGAGAGTGCTTGGTAACATGCTTCGACATGTCATATAATCAAACAATATGTTGCCTTAAGGTTATGCATTGGAATGCCCAAGGTATAACAAATTCTGCATCTATATTAGAATTAGAACATTTTTTAAATGAACAACAAGTAGATCTTATTTTAATTAATGAAACGTTCTTAAAATCAAATCATAAATTTAAAATTGCCAATTATAAAATTTATAGAGAGGATCGAATAACACATGGTGGAGGTGTTTTAATAGGCGTCAAAATGTCTATTCCTCATGAACGAATCTCAAAATACCCAACCACAGTTATAGAAAACGTTTCAATATTAATTAAAATAAACAACAAACCAATTAGATTTACGTCTGCATACTGCCCAAAACACACACCAAGCTTTATTAATGATTTAGATATTATCACTCAAGAAACGACAGAGTTCTTTATTTTTGGCGATTTTAATGCTCATCATGTAAGCTGGGGATGCATACAAAATAATTCAGCAGGTAACAACCTTTATAACCACCAGCTTGATTCACAATACTATGTGCACTCCCCCAATTCGTTTACTAGATTCAGCCAGAACGTTACAGCCAGACAGTCATCCGTTGTAGATATTTTGCTAACAAACTCAATTTTGCAAATTTCACAAATTTACACTTTTCCAAAAATGCTGAAATCCGACCATGTTCCAATAATATGCAAAATATTTGGTACCATTAAAGAACATACAGTTGAAATCCCTCTTTACAGCAAAGCGAACTGGAATGTGATAAAGAAGTTTGTAGATGATAAAATAAAGAATAACAACTTACAAACAGCAATCTTAACGGAAACAAACATAGAATTAGTCTTATCAAAAATTACCTCTATTCTCCAAGAATCCTCAAATCTAATTCCCAAAGGCAAAAGACAGGTTTGGCAAAGGAAGCTTTCTAAAATAAGCTTGTACTTGATAGGACAAAGAAATAAATACCGAAGAAAATTGCAAAGACGTAATATATCATCGGAAAGAAATTTAATATTGAGTATCTTAAAACAGCTGACTTTGTTTATTAATTATCATATCAATAAAGACAAAAACAATATATGGCATCAGTTTCTGAAAAAGTTGCCAGCAGGCAATAAAAAATTTTGGAAACTGAATAAAGCTATGAAAGGTAAACAAAAAACGTTAGACAGTTTAACAATAGATGGCGCTGTTATACATGATAATTTTCAAAAGGCTAATATTATTGCAGATGTTTTTGAAAAAGTTCATAACACAACGGGCAATCTAACATCACCTATTGATCGTAAGGTCCAGAAATATAATGAATGGCTAGACAAACAAACCGTTTTCGACAGTATTCAACAACATACAATATGTCAAAATGAAGTGAAGTTCTTTACAAAGACGCTAAAAAATGCAAAAGCCCCAGGTCTAGATGGGATAAATGCAATTCTATTAAAAAATATGTCCGATAATTTTTTTAATTGTATTACAAAAATATTTAACTGGTGTTTGAAAAATGGATATTTTCCAAAAATTTTTAAAACTGCAAAAGTTATACCAATCGCAAAGCCAGGAAAAGATGCCAAATCACCAAATAGCTATCGCCCTATTAGTATGTTAAACGTTTTAGATAAAGTGTTTGAAAAAATAATACTGGAAAGACTAAGGGAATATACTGAAACCAATAGTATTTTACAAAATGAACAATTTGGCTTCAGAAAAGAGCATTCGACTATCCACCAGGTAAAAAGAATTGTTAATCTTATTCAGCACAACAAAGATAACAGAAAAAGTACTGGAATGGTCTTATTAGATGTCGAAAAAGCATTTGACTCCATATGGCATAACGGACTAATTTATAAGCTTAGCAGGTTTGGCTACCCAATCTATTTGCAAAAAATAATAAGAAGCTTTTTAAATCAAAGATCTTTTGTGGTGAATGTTGACAATGTGTATTCTAGTGATCGTAAAATTTTAGCTGGTGTGCCACAGGGATCCATCTTGTCACCAACTTTATATTCAATATACATAGCTGATTTAAAATTATTAAAAAACCATACGTCAGCGTTATATGCAGATGACACTGCGCTCATAACAACTGGTAAAGTCTCAAATGCAATCGTTAAAAATTTGGAAAAATCTTTATTACAAACTAAGAAATTCTTCTTGAAATGGAAAATTAAAATCAACGAGTTAAAAACTCAAGCAATCATATTCCCTTTTAATAAATCACCAAAACGAATACCCAGTAGAACGCTTTCAATTCAAGGAACTGAAATACCTTTTCTAGATTCTGTTAAATACTTGGGGATTACACTTGATAAAAAGTTGACCTTTAAACAGCATATTTTACAAACCTGTACAAAAGCAATTAAATGTGGCAGAGCTCTATTTCCGTTATTAAATCGAAAATCAACTTTAAATCACAAAAACAAAATATTAATTTATAAAATGTGTATTAGACCGATAATGACCTATGGATGCCAAATATGGACAACAAAATGTGCAAAAACTTATTTAAAGAAACTACAAATAATACAAAATAAAAATTTAAAAATTATTTACCACGGAGGTACTCCACAATTCGTTTACATAGGAAATATAAAGAAGACTTGTTTGCAACGGTTACTAGTAAACTAACACAAAGCTTTGAAGATCGTAACAGATATTCAAACTACGTTTTAATAAGAAATTTGCATAGCTAGCTCTTTTCCATCTTTAACTCTAAAGATGATAAAAGGACTATCATAAGAATTTCTTTTACATTATTTTTTTAGTAATAAGGTTTTTTCTATCTTTTTCCCTTAATTTGTAAATAATTTATTTATAAATGTATATATCATTATTTAACAAAACTTTTTAATTTGCTGCAATACTATTTAGTAATACCTCAAACACTGTAAATATATAAAGATTTTTTTTTTTTATATTTTTAACTTGTTAATGATGATAGATAAATAAAAAAAAAAAAAAAAAAAAAAAAAAAAAATCTCTTAGCTTCATCAATTTTGAGACAATTTTAAATTTTAAAATTGATTTAGATAGCAGACGGACGTAGCTTTTTAAATATATTTCAATCTTTTATATACACTCAAATTAAGTAATGATTTATTCAACATTTTAAATATATTTCCCTTTTCTTCAAGACTATATACATTTCTTGTTTACAAAGTTTTAAAAGCTATTTTGTTTAAAATAAAATGAGATATTCCTATATCGCTTAAAAACTTAAAAATGTTAAACACTTTTAGAAAAACACGTTCAGAAAAACCTTATTACAAATTCTTCATACATATATATATTTTAAGACAAAATATATTTTTAATATTTTTAAGGGGGTTTTACATTATAATACTTTATATTAGAGAGATTTGCGGTACATAAAGCAACAACGTTTTAAAAACTCAAGATCTTATAATACAAAATATTGAAGGTATTTACACTACAATACATTTTATAAAATTATTGTGTATTAATAAAAAAATGACATAGTGTAAGACCCCCATTACTTGTTTTTTACTTTTTGAGGAAAAAATTAAAAATGTATGGAAAGTTTTAGTAAGTTATTACAAATAAAATCAAATAAGTTCTACAGTTTTTGCCTAATTTTAAAACACACAATTTTGTTATGTTTGTTATGTTTACTACAAAAATGACTTTAAAAATGTTTGCATCGTTGTACAGGCTTTTATAGAAAAATTTGTAATAAAAAATTGCTTTTTTTTTTTTTGGCGAATAACTCGAAATTTTGAGGGTATATTTATGATGTCTTCGAGAGCGCCTATAACGTACAATATGCCATTTCTCATGTGATTTTTCACTGTAGCTTGCAACAACAGTCTTCAATAATTAGCAAGGTATATTTTAGAAAATCATTATAGACAAAAACACTGTTAGCCAAATATGTATTAGAACTCTTAACAGACACTTTTTTAAACGAAAATAAACGTTTTAGTTTCCCAGTCAGATTTCAAAATCTTTTAATTTTTTCCTGGTTTGTGTAACTACACCCTACTAAATGTTACTACATTTAAATACAAACTTCAATTCTTAGATGCTAATTAGCTGTGATACTTGTTTTTGTTGACATTTTCCTTTCATTTTTCCAGTGACCACTTTGTTGACGATCCGTACTTGTTTTCATAAAATGTAGGTAAAAAATTCTATAAACTGTCATTAAAGTTAATTTGCGTAATTACATGCTTCATAAAATGCTTTTGTTGTTAATTTTAAGAATAAAAAATAATTAACAAAAAAAAAAAATAATAATAATAATAATAACAAAAATCGTTAAAACGCAATGGCAGATGAACGACATAACGTAAAACAATGTATAACAACTACCAGTAAAACAATGTATAACAACTACCATTTTGCACAACATGATTTTTTTATGAGAATTGATTGTAAAGAATACAATGCGCAGTGGCTCATGATCGTTTTTTATAGTCCAAAACTCTGTAACTTTTGAATCGATAGAGATATTTGAGAAATATTTTTTATGGTAAGATATTTTCTTTAATTTTTCTCTAGTTTTAATTTCATTAAAATCGGTTCAGTAGTTGTCGAGATATTTAAGGCTAAATTTGAACTTTTAATTTTTTTTATAGCATTTGGTATAAAAATTTGTTTTTTTTTTTTTGAATCAGTTTTACTTATAAAAAAGTTATAAGCAGATAAAAAAACATTTTAATAATAAACAGGATAATTTTGTGAATAGGTTAAAATAGGTTCCACTAGAACCACCTCCACTTGAATCGGTTGATTTTGAACAAAAAAAAAAAAAAAAAAAAAAAACAACTTTTTAATGTTTATTTAATTTTTGTATTTAAATATATTGTATATAAATTTTTATTTTTTATAACAACTAAAAGTTTTTTTAATGTTTATTTTATTTTTACTTAAATAACAATAAAAGAAAATTATTATTATTATTCATTCGGTTAGAAAATAGGCTGTAAATATTCCATATTAAGTTCAATATTATTTCAAAAGGGCTACTTTTACTTCTTCATCTAAGTCCCGATGTTCTACCTCCCATTGACTTCAAATGGTAGAGATAAGGGAATCTGACGTTGACAGTAATAACCCAGCAAAAACTTTTTGGTTTTCGTTAATAACAACTATTTATTAAAGTAGTTTCTTGGTAATGAGGCGTCATTATTATTTGCCTACTCTGCATTACATTAATAAGCACTCAATAGTATAATAGCACAGTAATACAGCAATCACGTGGATGAGTTGGGTAGAGCGCCAGATTAACAACCAGAAGGTTGTTGGTTCAACCCCATTCTGAAGCTGCTAGATTTTGATAACAAAATGTCTAAAAAGATATTTTTAACTAAATAGAGTTTTTGGCGCCTAGGATGCTATGTGCGAGATAGTGTACTGAGTAAGACGTTATTCAGTAAAAACGGATGGTTAGTGTGTGTCCAAGTTCGAGTCTCAATTAGGTACATATTTTTGATTACCCCTAGAGTCAAGAAATAACTACATGAATTTGTGGACAAGTCGAACAAAAATAACTAGTTATTCAGGCAAAAAATAAGTAGTTTATTTTTGTTTCCAATTATACCTGCTAGTTTACCAGGAAAGCAAAGTTTTTGCTGGGATATTAAATAGATTTTCTTCTGCATAATCGTCAAATTTTTTAGCATCAATCTGTTCATTGCACAAAAGATCATCGATAATTTTTTCAAATCTTTCGATATCTGAAAAGAACCTTCTTGCTGTGTTATCATAATTCATATCGCCTATCATTTTTTTGGTTGATCTACAATCAAACCATATTTGAAAAACTCGTCCTAAATATGCTTCTTTTTTAAGCTTCTTAACTCTTTTTGTATCTGCATGTAACGGTGATAATCCAAATTCGTATGCATAAGTATTGTTTAATGATTTTTCCGTGACTTTAAGGTTTAAGTGGCTTGATGTGGTTTGACATATAACGCAGTCTGACCTACTTTTCCATCTATCATCGTTAGCACTAATTGGCAACTTACCTCAGTCTCTAATTCGAATGGCTGCAGTGTTGCAATTTCGACTCTACTATCACTGACTTCTTTTTATAAAGGCATCATGAGTATCCTTATTAAATTCAAATTTAATTGGTCTGCAGTATTTCGTAGAAGATGGTGTTTGATTGTTTCAAATATCGTTTGTTGACATTCTACTTGTCGAAGGCTCCGAGTCTTCCAAATTCTTTATCAATTGCAATGGTAGTAATGATACCGTGAACATACATGTGCTGAAGTATTTTCACATACATCACATCCTCATTTGCAAAAACGATTCTTCAAATCATTTCCTTTAAATGATAGTAGCAAGTGTTAAGCTGTATGATTAAGTAAATTTTGAAGTTGTACCTCTGCCGAAATTGGTTTGCCTTGGTGGCAAACGGTAATTCCTAGGATCAATTATATGATGATATGATGGATAGAGATTTGAGCCTTTTTCAATCGCACGCAATCTGAGCATCAAATTCCAAAATTAATGCTAATGCCTCTTCAGTTGAGAATTGTCCTTCATACTATTAACAAACCGTTTTGTTCTCACTGAACTAGCGTTAAAAACTTTTTGAATGATATCGACTTTTGTGAATTGTTTCTGTGATCGAAACCGATATAAAAAAGTTCCTTAAATATTTTCAAATCCGATTTCTTCATTGATATCCTTAAGTTTTCGCCTTTTAGATCTACTGCTACAGTTGTCTAGTGACTTTGGTGGTCTCCCAAGATTGCTTTGGTTTGTATTTTCTAAAGATTTTTGACGAAATCAGATATTTTATTTCCCAAGTCCAATTGTGTTTCGGTGCTGCATGAATATAAATTTTCTTTTATTTGAACATAACTTAAACATCTGCCCCTTTTTGTTTTTAACATACTCTTCGGATAATTCTTTATAGCTAAAGCTCTCCATATTTTATAAAGATTTTAAAATTTGATTATTGCTTAAATATATTATATCCACTGGGTTTATATTCTAATACCATTGGCTTTATCCTATTCCTACATTACGCTAAAAAAATTGGTAATAAAATAATAATTTAAATTTGAGTCACATGAACAGTTACAAGGAAAATAGAAAAAATGTTGGGAGTAATTTCATTCAAATGAATAAAGTGTTCTATAGATGGGTCCAGACAGGTACAAAAGTTACAAAAGTATATATGAGCGTTTCTTCTGGTAGTAAAATTTGTTTAATCCCTTTTTTGAACCCTCAAAAGTTCTATTCCACTAAAATTTAAATTTCACTAAAATATATCACTTGAGAAAATAATAAATAACACAGCAGGTATAAACGGTACAGTGCTACATCACACTATTTCTTAAAGACAATTATCCTTCTAACATAACAAAAAAATATATTCAATTATCGATAATAGTTTGTGAGTAATGTGATAAAAATCACATTTTTTATAAAATAAAATAAAATAAAATAAAATAAAATAAAATAAAATAAAATATTTGTCTTTAACAGTATGCCGCGCCCACATTTACCAATAGTTTGATGTGATTGTTTGAACACCTTAGTTCCAATATATTTTCTATTGAATGACATTAAAATTTTGGAAATAGGTGTTAACAAAATATTCGACTTTTGGCCAATGTAATTCATTTCTGACCCACCATGCAACTAGAATTTTATTCAAAATGTGGTTTTTGCGGTAAATGAATGAATTGAGTTGAATTGTATTTTAGTAGAAATTTATTATTCGATTTTAATAGAATAGTAGTTCTGTTTCTGTCTTCGATTAAATTTTGACTTTTGAAACATTAATTATATAACCGTCCTCATAAAAAAATAACCTCTTCACCTTTATTTGAGGCAGAAGTAATAAATTTAAACAAGATAAATATATAAGAATACTTATGTGTTTATAGTATTTATTTAGATTTTTACTTTTATTCATTTATAATACTGGGTTATAAATAAGTTAGCCTTTATTAGTATAGACTTTATACTTAATTATTCTCTAATAAACGTTTTTGGGTCATGTCTGTAAGGGTAAAATTAATAATACAAATAAACCTATAAATATGTGAATGAGTATGTAATCAATGATTATTTATACAATATTACAAACCACATCCATATCCGTTTTAAGGTACAATAACATTACCACACATCCCTTAATAATAAGTAATAGGTAACAAATACACTCGAATAAATTATTAAACTATAATTTAAATTTATGAACCAAAAAAATAAAATTTTAGATGGATGTGCCTGCCAAAAATTCATTATGTTTTTAAGAACACGTTTCCAAGAACACAACAACTATATTATTTGGGATTGTATAAGATATTGCCTGACTCGAAATTGAAGAAGCGTATGTCTTTAGCAGACGGAGAGACGTACACAGGTATTTGTATGGATTAATGGTGATATATATTATCTTGAAATTTGATATATTAGAACGGTCTCCAATCGAACATTCCAACTTTTTTCTTTGATATATGATATATTGATATACTTTCGAAACACTGCGATTCCAATTGCATATATATATATATGTATATATATATATATATATATATATATATATTTCAAAACCTATGAACTTTAATTTCAATTTAAATCATAAAAAGAGTCCCCTGAAAAGTAATAAAATTCGATTACGTAATTTTTCCTTTTTGCCACAGAACTTTTGCTGTCCAAAACTTTAAGTTATTATTTGATAAAAATATCCATTATTAATTTGCAAAAATTTTAAAAATTCTAAAAGAGTTACGTTTGAGTGGACATTGAGTAGCTAAATTAACCACAGTGAATGGATCCTAAAATATAACAATATCCAAAGTTAAAAGGATACATCTTTTAATATTCATATTACTATAAGCTGTGATTTAAAACTGAAAATCTACCGGAATCCTAGAATTAAAAAAAAGAAAATCTCGTTGTGACATTTTTGCACTTTTCTGTATAGAAATTTTATAAAACGAATTATCGAGTAGTAATAAATGTACTTCCAAGAGTGCCTTCAAGAGTAATTATATTCATATCTTAGAATGTGTGTTTGAAAATTTGTTTCCATAAATTTTACTGTTTATAATTTTTAATTAATGTTCTTGTTTGAAAAACGTTTACTTTAAATCAATTTAAATACGAATTTATTAAGAGTGCAAAATTTAAGAGTGTAATAAGTTAATCACTGTAGTAGGTACTGTTAAACTTTTTAAAGTCGAATTGTACTGAATTTATATCCGTAAGCTAAGGCCTTGCTACACAGAAAACATTTTCACATTTCTGGAATGTATTCAACATAAACTGTATAATTGAACATACAAATTTATTCCAAAAACCTTTTCATTTTGAGCATGCTGCAACTTTAAACATGTAGAATTATAAGAGATAGTTGTAATTTTAAAGTAAGTTTTCAAAAAAAAAAAAAAAAATACAAATGAAATATTATAATATATATATAATGTTTTATTGATATTTGAAATGTTGTTCTTTTTTGAGATATTTTGCGAAATTTAACGTGTATTTATGTTTCAAAGAAAGAATACTCTGTACACAATTAATTACAAACATTAGTTTTCTTAATATAAAATTCATTTTTTTATTTATTCCATGATATCATGGTTTATTCATTTTTTTAACAACTTTTTATAATATGAATCGAACATAACTTTTTTACCAAACTTTTTTCATAAAAAATAAAATTTTGTTCATAGATATTATTAAATTGTTCATAATGAAAATTTTTATAATTTTGCAAAAATTTTGTTAAATCTTTGGTTTAGTTTAATTAGATTTGATTGCAAATGGTAAATGAAAATAGTTATACATGAAAATAATAACAACAAATGCTTTAAAATGGCAAAATTCCAAGGAAAATCTGTAAAAAAATAATTTTTAGAAATTTAATAAAAGCGCTTCTGTTCCGGTCCCATAATGTAGCTAAAAATCATTACAAACCAAAAATTTTTTGAAGAAAATTCAAACATTTTTTTTTGATTGAAAATATAAAAAATTTAAATAATTAATTTTAAGTCTTCTTGACTTTTGTAAAAAAGTGTTAATATTTAAGACATTATTCTTAAATATTACGAACTAAAATCAATGAAAGTAAATTCTTATATTTATGCACAAAATTTTTTCTCTGTATTTTTTCTTTTCTTTCGTTTTATATTTCACTGAATTTTCACTTTATTCTGCCATAATTTTGAGTGTGAAATAGTTCATTTGTATAATAAAATTAAACG
Organism: Protocalliphora azurea; assembly: GCA_932274085.1. Classification (NCBI taxonomy): domain Eukaryota; kingdom Metazoa; phylum Arthropoda; class Insecta; order Diptera; family Calliphoridae; genus Protocalliphora; species Protocalliphora azurea. Next base: position 82,509,752 of record OW026520.1, read on the forward strand.
TGACAATTTTTTATTAAAATTTTTTTCTACAAGAAGTCGTTATGATTTCCTCATACACATTGCTGGATAGTACCAATTCAATATCGGAAATAACAATAACATTAATTAATATATCATTTAACATTTTTCTTTGTCCCTAAAACCCATATAAATAAATAAAATAAAAAAAAATTTATTCAAAATTTTCAATATTTTCTCTTAACATAAAATAGAAAAATTAAAATTGTAAACCATTTTTCTTCAAGCCTTCTAAATTTATTTAAATTTAAATACTAAAGGAAAAATGAATACAATATATTAAAGTTTTTTATAATTATTATAGATTGAAAGCAATGAAAAAAAGCTCATACTGTTTATTTAAAAAAACGTTTTCTCTATATAATCTCATTTAAAAAGGGTTTTAATTTTTATCTTTTCATACGAGAGATGCAAGAAATGAAAAAAGATTCTCCTATATTTATACCCTACACCACCATAGTGGTGCACTGATGTTATTAACGCCTAAACCTCGGCTTAGAATCGGCTGAGTCGATTTAAATAATTCCGTCCGTTTGATCGTCCGTCCATGTAATAAAGGTTACATATGTTACAATTTTATGAGGTTCGATCCTTAATTGACCATGGCCCCCATATAAGGCCTACTTCAGCAAATCACCTTAAAATACATAAACCCTACATGAACTAGTAAGTTTCACAAAAATATAAATCATAAGTTCAAATTTTACAAGACTTGATTCGCAGATTTCATGTCAAACCCTCTTCGAAAAATTTCAAAAATCACTTTGACGTAAACAATTGCGCAGAGTATCACATCGTATTTGAACAGAAGATATAAGAGTAAGTTACAGTTATTTCTTCTAATGAATTAGAAGTAGATGGTAGTTAGGTATGTATTTTCTTTTAGTGTATGTTTTCACTATATTTCTGTTGCGTACCCATTAATGTATATATTATTATGTAGATATATATATATATATATATATATATATATATATATATATATATGTATGTATGTATGTGCTTAACAGGAGGTTTTAGAAACCTTTACTAATGAGTACAACCTGTCATTATGTCAATTTAATTAGACAAGAAGTACCACTAGATGATATAAATTGAATTATTACTTGCCATTTTAATATGTTTTCCATTTCATGTCTATGAATAGGTATGAGTGTATGTGTGTTTGTGTAGAAGTTTAGATAAATAATCAGGGTGGCAAACGAAGTTACTTAATTGTATAAATAAATTTATGTACATACGAATACAATATTAACTTAATATATATTCTTTACTTTAGTGTATATATATATATATATATATATATATATTGTTAACATATGTTATAGTCACACATTGTAAATTTTGAACAAAGTACTGTCAACAATTCTTCCTTTGTTTTGGTCGATTTTGACTTTTCTAAATTGTTGACCACACGTAAACAATTAACTGTGGTTTCATGATTCCAACAAACAAGCATACTAGTAGACAAACAAATCACTCAGTCAAACACTCGTAGTTCCATTTATCTTTCCATACATAAAATACATATTGTATAAATTTGGATAACAAGACCGATGAAAATACAAATATGTTTCTATTTAAATATATGTTGTTTGAATTATTACAATCTGATGTAATGTTATTTCGAATATATTGGAAGTAAATATAAATTAATTGAAGTAAACTTGTAGCTTAAGGATGACTATTTTAATGAAATACATTTTAATCAAGATACTTAAATTATAAGTTTATTTTATTAGTATTTTATAAGTAAGCATTAATTATATAAACAATATTCGGTTAGGTAGACAACGAGATACGAGTAGATAAAAGAATGTTATCTTTTCAATTAACGCTAAAAGATCGAATGGAATGGATATTCATATTATGTATCGAAAAAAAAGTTTAGTCCCAATTTAAACTGAATAACAAAATCTGAAAAAAAAAACTTACTAACCTGTGTTAAAATTACGCCAATAAATTATTTTGTAAATAAGCTTGCATTTCATTAGGTTTTAAGTTAAAATAAGAATTTAATATTTAAAAGAGAGAGAAAGCGTTACTTAAATTAGCTTGCGTAAACCTTTAAGTGATTTTATTTGTAAACAATGTAACTACAGTCGAAAACAATTTAAAGAAATCTTTTATTAAAATTATTATATTTCAAAGAAATATGCATATTTCTGTTAACATTCTTTTTTCTAAGTGAAACACTAGACAATTTCCTTTTAATACTTCTATTAACTGATACACTTTAAAAGAAAATTTAAATAAAATATTAAAATCTTAAACCTATCCAGAGTATTTAGTGTCAAAAAGTTTGTGGTTTTTTAAGTAGAATATTCTAAAGATATACAAACATTCACACGTACATGTGCATTTAAAAAAAAAAATTGATTCAAGAGTAGCTGAATCTTTTCCGTCTAAAAAGAAAACGGGAGTTTTCGTTTTTCTTTTATAATAATAAAGAAGATGTTTTCTTTTGAAACCATAAAGAAAATAAGGAGAAAGAATTGTAAATATGTTTTTTTAGATTTGTTCGTTATATAATAGACGACAAAAATAAGAAAATTCGTTTAAAATTTTAAACAGAAAAAAAGTTAACGGTACTTTAACTTATTTTAAAATATAATCACATAAATTTTATGTAATTATGAGAATCATGTACACTAATTAGCTATTTTGACATGACTTTTTATAAAACGCTAAATATTAAGAGACGGAAAGACACATATAGTGTAAATTATATATTTCTTAATAATACAAACATCAGCTTTTTATGGTAATTTAAAAAATATAATTTATTAATTTCACCTATCATATGACCCTCGTATACGGTAAATAATATTTCATTTCTATCAAAATTTTACATAAATAACATAATACCCTTAAATGTTAAGCTTGTTTTCTTATAATGTTTACACACATGTATCCATTAGGGTATCTATTAGAAAAATGTTTGTTCGAATAATTCGAACAATTTAATACGAAAAATTGTTCGAAAATATATAACAATAACATATAATATAACAAATAATTCGAATATTTTGATGTAGAATATTGAAACAAAACGAATAATTTTTTTTTTAATATTACACTTCTTTTTCATTATTTTTAACTATTTGCGTAAATATATAATATTTTACAACTATTTTATTCTTAACTTTTTATTTAAATACTTGTTTGTTATTTACACAACTAAAATATTGAATTATATTAACAATTTTTGTTCTGAAAAGAAAAGTAAAATCTATTATTTCGGAAACCCTCCAAATTATTGAAAATAAAGATCGCCTTTCAATAACAGTAGATGAGTGGTTGCATAACTCTTTTTATAAATTTTTATAAAAGAATAAGTTACACGTTTAAAACATCGTGAAAACACATATGAAAGATATTTAAATGTTTTAAATACTCTTATATTACTCGTATTTTTAAAATCTAGTAAATGCCTCTGCTTGTTCAACTATTTAAGTATAGCTCCAAAACGGAAACTAAAGAGATTATTCGGAAGATAAACTGTGAAAAATGAATCCCATGAACCTTTATAAATGAAGAAATCTTTTGAAGCATCTAATTTGCTATTGGAACTAAATGCAACAATTAAAAGCGTATAAAATTAAAGAAAACTATGATACCATTACGGACTTTTTTTTTGTATATAGACAGAACGAAGAAAAGAACGGATAAGTTGGAATAAGTCAATCTATATTTATTGTATTATAAGAATTCTTAATTAATTTTTTTTTGTGTTTGGCACACACAGATATACCTACAAAGAATTATTTTCTAAGTTCTTTTTGTTTTCCTTTTACAATAAAGTTGTTGAAAACTTGACAAAATTTTACATTTTTATTTTACATTTTGAATTATTCGAACAATTTGAATAATTTTTAATGCGTAATGGGATTTCGAATAAACCAAAATGCCTTGTTCGAATTATTCGATTTTTTTTTTTTTTTTTTTTTTTTGATACCCCAGTATATACATATGTACATATATAAATATACAAGCATAAAAATATGGTTACCAAATATAAATAACAATGAGATTTTTGTTGAAAATTTATGCTTCAAATGAAGTAATTCATTTCTGGCAGCTGCTTTGCTGACCTTATGGGAGGGTTCACGAAGGTTAAGAAGAAAATATTTATATTTATTTTAGATTTGAGTGTCATATTAATGCTTACTTGAGTCTATTTGAGTTAAAAAAAAAAATACTATAGAGCTTTATAAGAAAAATCGTTGTATTTACTAGAAATAACAAAAGTAACATTGCTTTCCAGCATCATACAAACGAGTATGATATGGCTAAAATCCACATATTTATTTACTAAAAAAACTAACACTCAGTGCTTCAATCTACACACAAGCCTCATTCTATTATGAACATTTGACTAGTAGTTAGGTGAAATTGTTTTTAGGTTTGTATAAACTAAAATATACCGATGAATAGATAGCTGAAAATATGAGGAGATTTATGTATGTGTGTGTGTAAACGTTTAAAGGAAGTATTATATTGACATATACCCTGCCAACATATTCTATTGAAATTTGAACAAAAGCAATACTTCATGTTGTTAATAACTGTCGAATATGATATCACTTTCTTATCGAAGAAGAGTCACGGCTCGGGAAGAAATGTTCCACAGTTCTAATACTTTTTAGATGTTACTATTTAGTGCATTCTTTGGGTGTTAAAATACTATCATTTAGAAGTGTGAAAAAGTATATCAAGAAAGTATCGAAGTATAATCGTTTTTGTATAATAAATATATTTTTAATGTAGTTTCTAGTAAATATTTTTGTTTATAATTGAGCTAAATGCTTACCTTATACTAAAAGACAGTGTAATAACTCACTATAACTTTAAATTAAATATGATTAAAATCATTAATTAAAATCTGTTTTTATTAATACAATTTTTATTCGACGCTATAAGAAACAACATCGATTACTTTAAAATTTATACATTTACTGAGCGAAATTATGCCGTGCATGTTCTTTATCTTTGCTTTGGAATGTAAACAGTCGCCTAAGTTAAGTTTTTTAGATAAAAATTCGATATAAATGTGTTTTGTTACTGCAAATTTAAATATTTTACACTTTTGAACATCCAAGAGTGTCAAAAAAGACACTTTATAGTAGATGCATGAAAAAACTTTATTTTAAATGCTTGCAGGTTACGTCCTGTAGATAGCTATTTATATACATAAATATTTTTGTGTGAATTATACGGTATATTTGAAAGAGTATTAAGAGTGTGTTCGGTATACCCGTGACAATATTTTCCACTTAGTCCAGTTAAAATTTATGACCATATTCTGGGTATTACAAAAGTATTATGCATACATGCTTAAACAAGCATATGTATTGTTATACACTACTACAAGTACAACTACAACTTCAAAAGCAACAACTGCAAAGCATATAACTTATTGTGTTATAAAAGCACTGGCAAATGTAAAGACAAAGAACACTAGAATGCCTAAACATTTACGGCATACCTACATATATACATATATACATACATACATACATACATACATACATACATATATGAATATAAATGCTATCCCAACAATTGTTGTTTTATTACATTTATTTTATTTTTTAAGTTTAAATTTGATCTTAACCGTGAATTTTATATTTATATGTTACAGTTTTCTTAGCAAGTGTATGCTATTTCAAGCATAGTTTTATTTTTCATTTATAAATTTAAATTTGATACATAAATACATTTGAAACTGCATCAGTGTTCATTTGAAAATAGAGTTTGTTTTTCCAAATGTATAATAATAAGAAATATAAAGAGAAGATATGTTGTTGTTCCAGTTTAAAATTGTTACGTTTAAATACCTTTTTCTGATATATTCTATTGTGGTTATGGTAATGTTTGGTCTATAGCAGGGATTAAATATGCGGTTTTCAGTATCGTACTTCTGCTGTAAAAATATTTCCTTAAACTATTTTTCAAACTATTAGATATCGTTCAAATTGAACATGAAAAATTGATAAAAAGTTACGTTTTGCTATACCGTAACTTTGCAAATTCATAAGAGTGTTAAAAAAAAGAAAATAATGAATTAGAGTATAATTATATCGGGTTCTTCAAAGAGGCCTAAACCAAACCAAATCAAATATTTTATTTTTATTTATTTTTATTTATGAACTGATTTTGTCTTTTTTCAATACCAAACAATCCTTATATAAGACAAATATTTAAGCCAAATTTCGTCCTCCTAAGTGACAGCTCCGATACCTATTCTATTTTCAACAAACACACGGACGGACATAGCTAGATCGACTCAGAATCTTATCAGGAATTGGAATATATATACATATATATATATATATATATATATATATATATATATATATATATATATATATATATATATATATATATATATATATATATATATATACTTTATGTTGTCTTATATGATTTTTTCAACATACTACACATGGAATTACAAACGCAATAATATACCTCCTATCTTTTTTGTTGGTGGATATAAAGGAGTGACATTTACTACTACTACTACTCAGATTTGTATAAGCTTCGATTTAAAAGAAAGTTCTGTAAGTTCCACCAAATTTTTTAAATAAAAAAAATCTCATATATAAAAATTAAAGCCTTCCATATTTATTAAGTAATGGAAAGTAAAACATACGTCTTTGTATTTTTAAAAAAATATTCGAATTGAACTTAATAGACGCATATTCAATGCTATCCTCAAAAATGATAACATTAAAGACTGAGAATGTCTAAATGATTCTAACTTTTTATGTATAAGTAAATTTATCATTCCTGGTCTATATGTAAATTTAGAGTTTGATTATGTAGACTCACATGACTTATTCATTCAAGTCTCTAAAATGGTTATATTCTGATATTCAGATTCTTATATTGTAGCAAACGATTAAGTTTACTTGATTGAAATATGAACAAAAACACAAAAATTTTTAAATCAATGAAACCGAGTTAATGTTATAATAATTTCGAACATGGTTTTGTTTTTGGCAAAGTGGCTTATAACATTGCAATCAAACTGCAAAGTTTTGTTGTCCACTTTCTTTACCGTTATTAGTTACAAAGTTGAAAAATTTTATTGAAACGAACCAGGGTTTTTTCTACATTTTTAATTTTTTTTTTTTTCTACAAATTCGAATATTTGGTGTCAGAGTTATATAAGAGAACTGCTCTCTAGATATAGAGGAATAATACGAGCATAACTTTGTATGTTATAAATCTATCGATATTTGGTCAAGAGTTAAATAATAGCAAACTTTGAAACCAAAATTTTAGATATTTTAAATATTTTTCTACTGTATGTGCGCCATTCCAGAAAGATGCAACTTGATGTCATAAATTTATAAACGTGGTAATTATACTTCGGCTGCAACGTATTCCACTAATGTGGCCTCCTGAATAACGTAGTTTAGTATATCCGAAATACAATTTTCGCCAAACATACTCTCAGGACTACTTTCAGAGAATCAGTTTCTTGCGTGAATTGAGTTTTTTCGGCTATACCCTCACATAGTCGTAGGGGCCCATTAAAATATTTAATAATAAAAATTTTTCATTGGGAGATCTACTGTAGTTTATTTTAATGATAATTCTTTCAACGAGATATTTTTATATAAACGTGTTTTGCTTGATATCAATGGCAAGGTCGCCCTAAGAAAATACCAAAAATGATTCAGTTATAAATTTCAGGTTATTTTTCTATAGTTTAATCCGAAAATAGTTTTAAAAATAATAAATTCACTCAAAAGGATTCACTTAAAATGATGATGAACGTTCATCAAATAACAAACTAAAAATATCATAGAGTAAAAATTCTAACAGGAGGTTTTGGTTTGCCAGTTAGCACTACGACTAAATGCCAGAAGAAATAAAAGACCTGTTGTAATCATGTAAAAAAAAATAATAAATAATTGTATTTAAGTTACCAAAAAATAATTTAAAAAATTCTCAGTAAAAATTAAGGGTTTGCGTGATTAAAACACCTATAACTTTTAAACGATTAAAGATATTAAATTATTTTCTCCAGTATTAAATAAAGAATCTTGAAGTTAATAAAATCTATTTTTTATTTCAGATAATATCTTTTTTATCATTCAAAAAATTATACAAAAATTATTTTAAATAGATAAATTTTTTTGCGTAACTGAGCGAGTAATGATAATATTGTCATTCTCTTTGCGTTTGGATATAGTTTTTCACAAGATTTATTAATGTGTTCAATTATAATTAAATTTTAAAATTTTAAGTTTCTGTTTATTAATTTCAAATTTTAAACCGCTATAACTTTTGGGCCCCCTTAAGAAAGTAACTCAAGGAGATCGATTCGAGGTGCCGCCATCTACAATAAATATTATAAATATTAAATATAAATATTAAAGTTTATATTAACATGTCCTGCTGGGTTAGTTCTGTCCCCTGTCACAAGGAGATTAAACTGCGTTAATTAGCCATCTCCAATGACAACCCATTGTAAAAGTGACAGGTTCCTCCCATATAAAATTCCGGAACTAAAATCGTGATGTTTCATATGAGAATCGGACTTACCTCTTAGATGAGCATAAAATTTGTTTCGTGAAAAAATGTCACTTTCTAAATCCGTATGTATTTTTTTATATAATTCTTTCCTGGCTTTATTATATTGGACTAGAGCACACTTGGGTCTTTTAATATTTTATATGGTCCATTTTTAACTATCTACTAGCTAAAAGTTGTGAGAATTAATAAAAAGTGGGCTGACAATCCGACACGTATTAATTTTTGAATCAGCCAATTTAGAGTCTAAATTTAAAATGTGTATATTAGAACTTTTTTGAAGATAACAAAAGATCTTAGAAGGATTAGGAGATAATAAAACTATGTTTTAATTTTTTTTCGAAAAATATTTTCGCTGGGATAAGCAAAAAAAAAATTCGTATCTCTATATCAACTTGCACTACTTAACTGTGAGTTCATATAAAAAACACAAAAGTTCATAGATATCGGGTCTGCATAACCAAAAGTATGTTGGCTTTGTTAGAAAAAACTACACACATATATACATACATAAACACGAAGAAATAAAAATATGTCAGGTTTATAAATCATTCCATTCCAGGGTATAGTTTTATTTATTAATGCGTTTTTGAAAAGCTAAGCTCATAAAAATGAGAAACAAATTTTTTACTACACGAAAAATAAGTAAATTTCTCATCAGACTAAAATGCTAAAAATGGCTTAAAGTCGTAAAAAATATTAAACAGAAAACTAACACATACCAAGCAAAAAATTTGGATTTTTTTGGTCTCTATGCAGGACTTTTATGTTATTTATTTGTATATTTCTATGTCATTATTTAATAAAAAAAAATCTTTATGCATTTGTTTCTCCTCTATTTGAAATATATATATATATATATATATGTATATATATGTATATATATATATATATATATATATATATATATATATACATATTGTATAATTTTTTTTATAAATATCCGTCTATAACTTTATATTATAATTCATGATTGAATTTAATATATTTATTTCAAATATGTAGTTTTTTAAGACATACCCTTTATTTTCATCGAATTTTGAGAATGAATTAATCAACATATTCAAGATATACGATTATTAAGCTACAAGATTACTAAATTTATAAAACTAATTATATTTTTTATTGAAATTGGACCTAACACTGAATTAGTAAAATCAAACATTCAAATTCGTAAAGGTTTTGTTGAAAAAAAATATTTTTTTTTTCTTACTAACATGTTTTTTTTTCAACAATAAAAACAATAATTGGTTTTTAACACATTTTCAAACAATATTTATTCTTGAAACAATAAAATGCTTAATAAGATTTATTTAAGAAAAAAATATTTTTTGCAATAAAAAGCATTTTTATTTACATTGCAAAAAATATTCATTCATAAATATAAAATAATAATATATCTTAAGAGTTAATTAAATTAAAAAAAAAACTTTATTCTTTTGAACGTTGGTGTATCTTTTACGATACACAAATGTTCAAATCGATATAAAAGAAAGTATTGTTATTAGAATTTAAATAGTTCTTATTAAATATTACTTAGTGTTAAAAGGTCAAGCATGTTTTAAATGAAAATATGACTGCTCCATGTATCCTTTAGTTATGAATAGTGCATTTACCAAGCGTATACCAGTAAGTGCGAATATATAAATCTTGGATATGGAGGTATAGTCATTATAGACCGACTTTAATGTAATTTATAATAAGAAGTATTTAATTAAAATTTTCCAAGTGGATATATTTATACATCCATTTTGGAAAAAAATGTATAACTAAAAATATTACTTAAACGAAATATTAATTTTATAAAGAGAAAAACTTTACCATTATTTTTTTTTTTTTTTTTGCTATATTTTTCGATAGTCAATATAAATATCGGTTTGAAAAATATACCAAATCTTTTTCGTACGAATTTCAAATATATTTACACGATTGATAATTTAAAATTGTAAACATACGATCTTTAATTTAAATTTGAAATCTAAGAAACGGTCTCCTAAGTTATAAAAAAAATTAATTATGTTTCATATATGAAATTAATTTGGATACAGGAAAATTTATTGTTTATAAATATTATAATAACATAAAAACACGCGAGTTATATGCAAAAAACTGTTTTTATACCCTTTGATTGCGAATATCTCACGTAGCGATAATATGATTATCGGTGACTTATAACAGCATGTAAAAGAGACGGCAAGACTAAACTACGTGTGTAAATTTGAATGTTCTTCGATTAATCAAATGAATAAAGAAGAATAATTAACTAAAAGTTTAAAAAATGTAAAAACTAGTATTTTTTTAAATCAATTATTGATTTTATTAATATAAAACAAACCTAAAAATAACAATTCATTAACGTAGAAAAAAAATATTAAAAAATTGAGATTATATTAAAATTACAGAAAAATTATAAAATGAAATTAAATTTCTTTTAAAATTATCATTCATAAAGGTCATAATTAAGCATTTTGGCTTTATAACGACTACTGTTTTTGTTTTTAGTAAAAACATATGAGTGGGAAAAATCCTTCCACTTTCTATTGATGGTGGCAATACATAGCATTAAAAGCAGATCTAGTTTTTCTGTTCTCTCTAGATTTTTCTAAATTAAGTTAATGATCATCAGTATCGCTAAAATCTATTTTTTATTGTTTGATAATATTTATTGATTGATTTAGCTCAGTTAACAAATCATCGCTATATATTTCCGAATCTTCGGTTATTTCTACATTACTTGAGTCATTAAAATATATTTTAAAATAAATAATAAATGAAGAATTCTCAAAAATAAAACATTTGCATATACTTTTGTTCTTTCACTTTTTACTGAATACTGAAAAAAAAATGCACTGGAAAGTTTCCAGAATATAATAATAACTTATACGTCTCCAGTTTATTCTAACTTTGAGACGTTTGATTAAATCTTTAAAAATGCTATTCTATTTTTTTCCAAACAATACTGAAATTTCCGTGTCCGCTTTAATCCGAAATCTATTAAAACGTGATTCACACATTTATATATCCTAACGAAAATTTCAATCATATTCCACTATGTTTTCCAAATTAACAAAAGTTTTTACACATAATTTCGAAAACGCGTAATAATTTAACAAAAACTCGTTTTGAAAAATTATTCGATTAATCGTTTAAAATTGATTGAATAATTTTTTTATTCCAAATTTAAAAATTTTGTCCGTTCAAAAAGAATAAAAGGTATGTTCCTCGAATAATCGAATAATTTCTGTTCGAACATTAATATATACATATATGCCAATTTGTATATTCATCTATAAAACATTTTTGTTTACGCTAAATACAATAGACATAATTGTTATAAGATTTATGTAACTGTTAAAAATTAAAAAATACGTCTTTAAGTAATAGTTTTTTAAGCTGAATTATATAATTTGATTTTATAAGTAAGGACTGCACACGAAAAAATCAATGTATATAATTCAGCTTAAAAAACTGCTTTGCAAATTAATCAATTTATTTTTTAAAATTCATTACTTGATGACAGACAGACTGATTTCCGAAAGAATTGTAACACGTCTGCAGTGCTACTAGGTATAACTGAAGCAATTAGGGACAAGATTAATATAAACAATTCTTCTGTTTTGGTTTCCTTAGATCTATCCAAGGCATTTGATCGATTAGATCATGTTAGAATGGTTGAAAAACTTAGCTCTGAATTCAACATTGATCGGAATTCTTGCCGCTTAATTTATTCTTATTTAAGCGAACGTGAGCAGTTTGTATTTTTTAATGGTGCCCGATCCCAACATAATCATACAATTTCGGGTGTGGCTCCAGGTTCGGTTCTTGGCCCATTACTATTTTCAATGTATTTAAATGATATATTCTGCTTGACCACCTTGAACTCTTATGAGATTTATGCTTTCGCTGATGATATACAAATTTTGTTTTCTGGGGAATATTTATCTGATGCACTGCAAATTTTAATAAATGACACATTGCGTACAGTGGTAACGTGGATGGAAACAAATCGTCTTTCTATTAATTTCTCTAAGACTAAATTTATGAATTTTGGTAGTTCGCTTCCTGATAATTTTTTAGTTCAGATAAATGGAGAACGTATTGAGCGTGTGGATAGAATGAAAGTCTTAGGAGTTGTTCTTGATGATAAACTTTCTTACACATCTCACATTGATAAAATTTGTACCAACATTAATTTTACACTACGTCGTTTGTATTCACTTAATATGTATTTGTCTTATCACATAAGATGTAGAGTGGCTCACGCTTTGTTAATATCTCAAATTTCTTATTGTTTAGAGGTTTTCTCATGTACATCTTACGGAAACTTAAGGAGAATTAAGCTTTTAATGAACAAAATCGTACGATTCCTTTTTAAACTCAGACGGCGACAACATGTGTCTGTATATGTAGCTCAATTTCTCGGATGTTATTTTTCCAACTACCTAGCCATGAAACTTCTTTTGACATTTTACAAAATTATAAAAACTTCCACCCCTTCATTTTTAGTACAACGCTTACAATTTATTCATTCGTCGAGAAATGTTCAAATTTTCATTCCAAGAATTTATACCTCTCTCTTTGAAAAATCATTCCTTTTAAAGACTGCACGGTTATGCAATTATTTGCCGGCTTCTTTAAGAATGTTTTGCTTTTCTTCATCAAGTTATCGAGCGAAGTTAATTGAATATTTTAATAATAACTCTTAGTGTTATAACAATTCTTCACAAAATTATATCGATAACGTGGACTATGAATTTGTTCATTTATTGTAGTTATAAATTGATTCCATACTATAAAAATTATTTTAAGCTATGTATGTAAAATAAATTATAATATAGGGTTATTTTACACTTTAAACTGCAATTCTAATATATTTTTGGCCACATGAAGGCTTTTGTTATTACAGAATTGAAATGAAATGAATAAATAAAAAAAAAAAAAATAAATAAATAAATTTTGTTTTGTTAAAGACTGTTATATTCTAGTTTTAAATTTAAAAGAAAAATTTATTTTTTATTCGCTTTCAATGATGTATTTAAAATTTTCTAAAAGCTTTATTGCGTTATCGGCTATTTTTTTTTTTTTTTTTTGTTGAAATGTGCCTATTCCTGTTTAAACTCCATTTTATTTTTCACTCAGCTTTAAGTGTTTTTTAAATATTTTTTACTATAATCCAATACATTTCAAATGAACTGATTTCTGGACAGTTTAGTGGTTTGGCCTTCTATGACATGTAGTAACAATTTTTTTTTTTTAATTTTTTTTTTTTTTTTTTTTTTTTGTACCACTCAGCTAGTTTTTTGAGATAGATCAGGTCATAAAAAATAGTATTCATTATGTTTTCTAATGACAGGAAGGAATCTTTTCTGACGGTACTCGTTTACGTACATTTTTCTGTTAAAAGTGTTATTTGTTATGAATGAAATCAATTCATTCGCCACATGTACAAATGTGTTGCTAGACCAAAAGTTTATTCGACAATTTCGATACTTTTCCACGTTATTTATTTGATGAATTTTCCAGAATATCTGTGTTATGGAATTCCTAAACAAAACATTGTAAAAAGTTCGACAGTACGTACTTTATATCACCCTTTAGACAACATTCAAATTTTAAAAAAAATTTTGTCTCAGAAATTTGCGTCCTCTCTTTTGCATTAAAATTAAGACTTTTTTTCCTCGTGGATCTTTAGTCCAGATTTTTAACTGTTCTGGTAGAAGATGCAGATCAATTTAAATAATAAGTCATATTCCATCCAGAGATTTTCTCTTAAAATTCGTATTATTTTTTCTGCGATCATACAGTTTGTAAATAAACTTTTTTCAGATCCGATGGCCATGAACTCTTCGTATTTTTATGACTCATAAAACTAAATTTCCTAACTAACCTTCACTCCTAGCAATTGTTTTAAATGGTCAACATGTTTTTTGTTTTAATTATGCGTTTGCATAAATTTTGTTAAATTTTAATTTCAAGAAAAGTGAATTATTCTATTACAACAGAACTTAGCCCATAGTTACTGAGTATAGTAACAAATGTGAACAAGTTAAAGGTGCTCAAATTTTTACAATTTTTATAATAAAAGTTATAAGGCTGAAAGTGTGTACGGATTTTTTCCGATTTGAATAAATAAAACAAACACTAAAAAATGCCTTATTTTATATTAACTTCCAGCTATTTTAATGTCATTTTTTTAATCGAAATTAGTTAGATATACAACATAAAAAACATATGCACATTTATCAATAAAGTTACAAAATAATTTATTCAAATCAGTTAATAAAAATATATATATATATATATATATATATATATATATATATATATATATATATATATATATAAAGCATTTTTGTTAAAAAGCGGATTCCTATTCAACAGATTGAAATCATACTATTCAACATTTCGTCACCTAAAATGCCGTAACCACACTTTTTATTTTTTTTACAGCAGAAGTAAAAAGCATTATGAAAATGCAAAAGGCCGTTAATTTTTTGCTTTAAAATTAAGCAATTATATAAGTAAAAATTGTTAATCGTTTACTTAAAGCAAAAATCGTTAAAGCATAAAATACTATTTAAACCAAATTCTTCTTACGTCGAACAAATTTTAAAAATGTTTCGTTTATGAAGTTTATGTTACGGCTATTTGACTTTTGTTATTAGTGCTGTTATTTTTGAACATATGAATATAAAAGTTTTTGTGTAGATTTAGTTTGGGTCAGTAAATTATAATCCTTTAAAAAAATAGCAATGGATATTCCAGTGGTTACGGCCTTTTGGATTTTAGGTGACAATATGTGTTTTATTTAATGTGAAATTTATTGTAGACCATTGAATTAATTTTTTAGATGTTTAACGGGTTTTTCTGGAAACTATGTGAAATGTATCAGGAAGCTCTTTAACAGCAAATCGTCACCAAAAATACAACCGGGCTATAAAACATTTAAAAGCGTTTGAATGTACCAAATAAAACTTGATGAAATTAACATATGGAAGTTGGCACTGGTGCAGGTGTATGCTTTATGGGAACTGATATCAGACGATCCTACAAATTGTCTGACAGTTGTAGTGTCTTTCAAGCAGAGATTCTTGGCATTTATAAGGCTCTCGGCTTGATTGAAGGGAATGTTGAACGGGGGTCTGAGATTACTATCTATGTTGATAGTCAGGCGGCGTTATTGGCTCTGACTAGTCATTTTGTTAGGTCCAGATTGGTACTTGAGTGCAGAAGGGAATTGAGAAGGTTAATGGATTCCTATATGATGAGACTATGTTGGGTTCCTGGTCATTGTGACATTCTTGGCAACGAAATAGCCGATGAGCTAGCTCGCAGTGGCTCGGAGCTAGATAGGTCTTTCATAGAGTCATCTGTTAAGATTCCAATTGGGTCCTTCTTTAGGGCCATAGGGGAGTGGACTCTGGACAACACGAATCGAGCCTGGAATGACAGATCGGACTGCAGAGTTTCTAGGGCATTATGGCCTAGCTTAAAACTGGCGGATTCCAAGCATCTTCTAGGTATGAGTCGTGGTAGTCTTAGAGTCATAGTAGGTATGGTTACGGGTCATTTCTCAATAGGGAATATGATGAGTAAGTGGGACATTGGCACATCAGACTTTTGTAGAACGTGCGATGATGTTGAGGAGCTAGAGACAGTGGAGCACATACTCTGTCACTGCGTAGGGCTTCAGCGTAATAGGTTGAAGTGGTTTGGAAGCCATACACTACATGAACTAGGTGAGGTTAATGGCAAAGGACTTGTCAACCTCATAGGGTTTGTAATGGGAATAAAATGGCTTAGGAACAATCATAATTGATTGATTGGGTATAGGTTCCACTTTTCTCTTTTTCTTTTTCTTCTTTTCATAAAGGGATCACAATGGGCCGTTTGGCCTCTGAGTGTAGGCGTGAATGGGCCGCCCTTTCCAACCTAACCTAACCTAACATATTCTAGTGCTTAAAGTGCAAGTTTTGTTAGCATTATTAAAAGATATGTAAAATATTTTAAATACCATTCATCGAAATAGAACTTTATACACACATATTTTTTATTAAATCAGTTTTTTCACTGTTTGCTGAATTTTAGAAAGTTTTTTTTTGCCTGCGGAACCTAAAAAGTTTCCAATTTTAAAAAGTAGAAAGTTCGTTGAAAACATCGCGTTTTTCTTGAATATTGTTAATAGAAATATTGGTTTCGAAATTCTCATTAGTATAGTATTCATTAATGTTCCAAATAGACAACTTGGATTATATGTTTATGTCGATTTCCATAGATAAAATTTTGCATATTTTGAATCGTTTCGTAGAATGTGCATCGAGGTGAATAAATGTTATGAGCTAATTGATTTTCCTGATACTGGTGCCGAGATTAAAAATATATTAATAAGCTATTTTAATTCAAATAATTTTGCTTATGATAGTATTTAATATATATATAATATATTGCTTTCATGTTTAGTATACAACTACTTCTTAGTTGTAATTTGCTCCCAGCTGTTGTAGAATCTATAGCTGCATTAAATAAATAGAGAAAATTGCATTTTTAGTAACGAAATCATTATATACCTTTAAAATTATAAACAACGTAAAAAATATCTATTGAAAAATAAAATTTTTTAGCAACGCAAAAAATAAAAATTATGAACAACAGAAAAAATATGTACTTTATTAACAATTGTTGCAAAGCAATGTAAAAAAATATTTTTGAAAAATAAAAGTTATTGAGCAATGTAAAACAATTTTTTTCAGCAATAACAGTTATCAAATAACATAAAAAATATTTCTTATTCTTTACTGAATTTTTCAATTCGAAAAAAATGTTAACAATTATTTTTAGTCACTGGTTTAAATACTAAATAAATTTTGTGTTTACAACAAAAACAAAATTCAACGTATTATATCCAATAAGCATTTTTTTCTGCAATTCAAGTTGAAACTAAATGTATTTCAAGCCTTTAATCCAGTGCCAAGCATTGAATTAAACTTTTATTAGACTTTAAATCAATAGCCATTCTCCAGTAAAAAGGAAATTTAAATTCAAGTCAAATTTACTTTACTTGAAAAATTTTAATTTTTTAAATCATAATTCATTTTTAAAATATTTTTATATTTGAATTCCTGTCTGATTCCAGAAAAAATTTTCAAGACTTGAATTTCTGAAATTTGTGTGCTTATTACCTAAACAAAATTTTTATGACATTTAAAAATAAAAATAAAAATGAAAGAATTCAGGCAAAATATAAATAATTTATAAAAAATTTAAATTCTTTTCAATTAAAAAGATCTGTGAACAGTTAGCTGCAAAAAAGGCAAGTATCTGAATAACATTAACAAATATCATATAAATTTTGGTTTTCTTATATTTTTTACCATATGGAAAACTATACTTGCAAGAGCACAATTGTCTCCACTGAAAAAACGATTTGCCCATGAGTTGTAAGACTTTTCCAAGTTTATATATGTGAGTAAATAGCTTTTGTTATGATAAACAATAAAAACTCACGCATTTAGCGGGTGAAAATATTTTTCAATGCGGATCTTTAAAGATAACGACATCCTGTTAATTGCCTCTAAAAACGCCTAAGAAGTCTAAGTTGTGGAACACTATTTCTTGTATAGATTTGCATATATTTCTGATTTAAAAGATATATTTAAAAAATATTTATACTAAATTATGTAATTTATATATAAAATAAATCAAATGTTTAATAAAAATAAAATATTGAGTTATAATTAATAATAGAGGTTCTCATATATATATATATATAGATCCAAACATATACGGAACTTCATGATTACATATTTTTTAGCTGGGTGCTATTTTATTAATTTCCATTCATAACTATTCAAATAAACATATTTATTTGCACTTTTTTATTTACATTCACATATTAAAGCAATCGATATAGACCAATCCTTTTTTATATTTCTCAATAAGATTGTTGTGCATATGAAGCATTTGGAAATTTTATTTTATCTCAATATCCACAACTAACCGCATGGTGGAGCACTGGAAATCATATTTCAGGAGAATTTAATAATAATAATAATAATAATAACATAATGGTAATAATGTACCAATTTGAATCAAATTCACAACAATATATGACTAAATCGATATAAGCACACGTACAAAAAGGTGCACGTTTCTAATGAACGACGACTAAGAATAACCCCAAAAATACAAAATAGCGTTATTTTTCATACAATTGATTGAGTCCAATATAAGCGGTTAAAAATTTTAAAATCGATGTTGAAATGTCTGTTAAAATTTTTTTGCCAAGAACTATTAAAATATAGTTGTTTTGTAAAAAAAATCTGATTCTGAGATTCACACAGTGCACACTGGGGCAGAATCGAAAACTTTTGGAAAAAAATCTGTAACTTCCAATCGGATGGTGGTTGGTTTGAAATAAAATTTATAAGAGAAAGGGGGAGGTCACAGACCCTCCGGAGCGAAGATATTGGGGCTCAGAATAGAGTACCACACATATAGACAATTTTTAATCACTTGCCAAATTTTTGTCTCTCATCCGATTTTAAATATGTTTCCACCTTCACAAAGATATCGATAAAGCACATATATTATTTGTCTCTTACAGTTGCATATGAAATTTGAACTATATAAAATTTTCAATATCTTATTCCAGTTTTTTCAATATATAGACAATTATTTTCATCGATTTTGTAATTTTTTCAATTAGTGAACAAACACAATGTTCATCAATTCAGTAAATCTTTTTTAGAACAAAATATGTTTAATATATCACGAAAATTTCTTAAATCATTGTACTATTGTGATCTTAAAAGGTCATAATTTAATATGACATCTTTAAGAATATGTAAAAATATTGAAAATCGGATAAGAACCAAACTCGGCAAGCGGTCAGAGGTACTCTATTTTGAGTCCCAAAAACTCCCCTCCTGAGGGGTTTGTAAGGTTCCCCTTTCAAACATTTTACACTCTTCTGCTACTTCTATGTAAAATTTAGAAGTTACAGATTAATTTTCAGAAATGTTTGATTCTGCGTCACTTAACTGTGTTACATATTTGCAGTGTTGCCAGGAGATGAGAAATAAGAGGCTAAATTGAACTTTGAAAAAGAAAGAAATTAAACTTATTTTTTTTATCTAAAATTTTTTTCCTCGTTCTCATTATATTTTAATATTGGTTACAGATTTTGTAATAAATTTATAATTTAAACATAGAAGAGCTGCCAGCAAAAAGTTGCAATACAAATTCGATTTATATTATTTAGTTGATGGAGCATATTAAAAAATAATTATAATCGACCTATAAAATTAAACTTTATTAATTAATTTATTTTTGATTTAGAGAATGAAACGGCGCAGGCGAAAATTTCTGTTAGATATAAATAATCTCGATTTATTAGGCAGCTAAATACACAAAAAAGCTAAAATGGATGATTTTTTTATAAATAAAATTAGTAATAGCAAATACGAAATTATTTTCTTCATTGTTGACATTCCAACATTTTAGCCCTTTTAAGGCAATTTTACAAATCAAAAAAAGTTAGAACTTAAAACGAAAATTTTGAGCCGAAAAGCCAAATAAAAAGGTTAGATTTAGCCTTAAAAAGGCTAAACTGGCATACTGCATTTGTTTATTAATTTTGTAAGTTTTTTTTTGCTTAGTGGAAAATAAATACAAAGAACTTTAAAAAGCATTAATAGCAGAAATTATAGTATATTTATTTGGCTCTCCAACACCGGTCAATGATCATATCCATCCAATTTATATATTTTTCATTAGAAAACAATACGGATTTTCTATACTATAAATATGATACATATATATATAAACATCTACCAAAACAAAAATATTTTTATACAAGAACAAAGATTTGACCTTTACTTTATGGATTCCCAAAATATGATTAAAAATCATTTATTGTGTTTGAAATGTGTTTTGTTTCCCATTATTTTTATTGAATATATTTTTCTTTGCTTCGAAAAGAAAAAGTTTTTAATTTTAAATCTTCTTAGTAAATATTTAAAAACAATCTCTCTTGTTTTTTTTTTTCGTATTTCATAATATATGTGAATTTATTCCATAGACATACATACACACATAACAATAACAACAATTATTATAAATACAAACATTAAACGTATATATATCCCTACGACTACATGAACTTCTTTTTACCTACATATAAACATAAATGCATAAATGTTGAAAAGTTTACTAAAATGATAACAATTTAAATAAGTTTCTGTGAGAGTGAGTATGTGTGCGTATGTGTAAGAAGACTTGAATACATATCAAAAATAACCGGTAAAAATTATGCTTAGTTGTCTTCATTTTGGGCGTAAAGGGGAAGAAAGGATAGAAATTAAAAAACAAAAGAAACTCTTAAAAATCTTACAAAGAAATAATATATATATATATATATATATATATATATATATATATATATATATATATATATATATATATATATATATATATATAAAAGTCATCTTAAAGTGCATTTGTAAGACTGACAGGAACTAAAAGATGAAGCCCAGGAAGCAGATGATGAGAATATATAAACACAAGAATAAGTGTGAGAGAGACAGAAAAAATGGGAAAAATATAATAAATAACTGTAAACAAACAGCAAGAGAAAAAAAAACAACAAAATAATGTTTGAAACTTTTAACGTTTGTTTTAAACTTGTTAAAATGTTTATTTGTTCGTTGAGTGTTTTTCCAAGTGAAAATAGGGCATAGGAGCCGGTAAAGTACCATAATCTGAGGATCTAAAATGCGAAGGCATTGTGAGGTAAAAAGTTTCATTTCTTTTTATTTTATTTATTTCTTCTTCATCATCTTTTCTTTTATTCTTATTTAAAGAAATTTAGAGAATTTTGTTAAGGATATTTAACTTTTTGCTGTATGTGTGTATTTTTAAAAATAATAAATGTAAATACCTAAACAAACATGTAACATGTGTACGAACAAATACACTTACTATAATAAATGCAAACTCTTTTTTTCATCCTTTTTAGTTGATACTAAACAAAATGTTATAATATTATACACAAAAAAATGTGAAGAAAAAAAGGAGAGAAAAAAATTATAAAACGAAATAAAATAAAATTACAGACTTGCAGTTATTATTCTATATAAAAGTACAATAAGAATATGTAATATACAGACATCTAACCACTTGCACACAAAAGTATGTACAAACTTTTTTCTATTTGTGTGAGTGTTTACCAAAATCTTGCCTTGTTAACATTTTATATGTATGTACACCTACGTATGTGTTTAGTATACGACCTCCTTAGAATGTGTTTGTTTTGTATTTATAATGCAGTACAGTGGATCTAAAACGATTTTTTTAAATTTCGTAAATTCTGAATCGTTAGAGATATCTCAATCAGATTTCACACTGCTAAAGACGAGGTGCTTTTGAGCTGATTTGTAGGAGTACTGGTTCTTAGCGGATCAGGGGGGTAGTGGGTGGCCATCTGAAGTTGATCATCTCGATTATGTATTTTTTTTAATCGCCAAAAATTCATGACAGAAAAGAAATTTTATTGTAAAAATTGTAAATCTCTACAAAAAATATGCTTACACGTGTAGGTAAACTCTTTCAGTTTAAGATATATTTAGGTTGATATAAATTTTTTCCCATTTTTAGACTCGTTTTTTACTTGGCGGGCTTAATATTTTTACAAAATTCTAAATAACATTGCTGCAAAAACCAATAAATATATAAATCCGACAAAAGGTTATATTAATCTGAAGTTAAATCTTTAAATAAATTCATATTTTTTTGGTTTTTTTTTTTCAAAAAGGTCACAATATTTATTCACTTATAAAATTTGGTTTTTGTTCTGACCTATATAATTTTTTTAATGTTTTCAAAAAAAATCTTAGTGCAATTGTGCCTAAAATAAAATCGGAGGAGTTTGGAGAAAAAGTTTCCCCACGAGCCCTATCCAAACTTTGTCAACTTTCCAATTTTTTTTTATTTGTTTGCAAATTATCAAATCGCATAACTGGGATTAATAAAAGGTTACGTTAATTAAATACCCGCATATGTTGGAAAAACACACAAAAATTTTGGGCATTTTGATACAAAAAAGTGCGAGTGTTGTAAGTTATTTTTAGGATAAGTTTATCTATATTGTGTCGTAATTTTAACAGGATATCTTTATTGAATTTTATTTTAATTTAAATATTAAAATTATTTTTTACAAACATGCTTTAAATCTTAATTTTGAGTTTTTCGGTTCATAATCTGAAGAATTTTAACCGATTTTAACATATTTTCACTAATTATGATTCTCCATATTCTAATGTTTTCAACGATATGAAATACTTTCATAAAATATTTATATTTTTGGTTAATAACTAACAAAACTTTATTATATACTTTTTGGCATTTTTCCCATGTATTTTATGAAAAATGTAAAAACATCGTTGCATTGAGAAGGCCAAATTGACAACATTAATTTGGCCTTCTCAATGCTAAATCTAGCCTTTTTATTTTGATTTTAGCCTCAAAATTTTCGTTTAAGTTCTACCCTTTTTTGATTATTAAAATTGCCTTAAATAGCCTAAAATGTTAGTATTTCAGCAACGATGAAAACAATTTCTAATTTGTTAATACTAATTTTATTTTTACAGTTTCATCAATTTAAGCATTTTTGTGTATTTATTCACACAAAAAATTTCGCTAGCGGCGCTTCATTCTCCAAATCAAAAATAACTTTACTTCTTCTACGAACTTACTGTATCAATTGCTATATTAACCACAGAAACTATTGACGAATATAATTTAAAATAAATTCTTACAAATAGAAAAAATCACACAAAAATTTGGAAATGCTTAATCAAAATGGAATTATAGTTCAAATATTAAGAAAAAACAATTCAAAATATTAAATAATTTTTCATATGAAATATAACCCAAATTTGTATTTAAATATGTTGCTTGATTACACTATGCGACAGTAAAAATCGGGATGGGATGAAACCAACGGGAAATGTTATATCGGAAAAAACGAAGTTATACGTGTTCCGGCGTTTCGCTGGGTCAAGTCTAGGAATCGAGATATATCGATTTGAAGTTACTAACTATCATATAGAGGAAATTGTGACTTTTGGTGGTCTGTTCTTTGACATAACTCGAGAACCACCAGTCCGATTTTGCTGAAACAAATTTAAAAAATCAAATCAAAATTGAATCAAAATTGAAGGAAGGTGTTCTGAATGGGCCGGATATACGAAAGCTCATGAAATCAAAGGAATTTAAAGGTGCTTTAGATGGTAATGATTACTTTGCGTGGAGGGCAGTGAAGAAAGTCATACGATATTTTTTGGGAAGTACGCGAGCACACAATTACCCCGCTCTTGTGACCAAGATGTTGCACTACTTCCAGAAAATTGGAGTGAATATGTCCCTCAAAATTCACTTCTTGCATCACCATCTCGAATACTTCAGCAAGCAGGTTGCCTCAGAGTCGGATGAACATGGCGAGCGCTTCTATCAAGTGGCAATGCCAATGGAAACGCGACATAAAGGCAAAAGGCTCGATTCGCTGGTGGCTGAAATTTGTTGGTGGTCGCAAAAGACGTACGATCCCGACAATGAAGATGAAGAAGAAGAATATACAATGGGAGTTTCCTCCGAGGGTAAGTCACAAAAATGAAGTTAACCGACTGATTAAAAACAATTGATTTTTTCCAGATGAAGACAGATCCTCATCCGATACATACTTTGAACAAGTGGGTGAACCACCACGCAAGAAAGTAAAGGGCGCAAACAAACGAAAATAAGTTTTGCGTTCATCGATTTTTATAACCTAATAATTACCTGTAATAATTTTTAATTTTACGTGTTAATAATTATAATAAATAATATACATAAATATATATATATTATATATATAAATATATAATATATATAAATATTATCCAAATTCATTGAAACATAAAATCAATATTCTTGTCAAAATGAGACTTAATTGTGAATAAAAGCGAAACGCGTCCATCGATTTTTATGATCTATGTCTCATTTTGTTTAAAGGTTATGTGACTTTACGTGAAAGTAATAGGACTTGACACTTTTTTTCCGTTTTGGATTTTTTATGAATTAAAAATAAAAAAATTCAATTTTTTAGGCAAAAAATAGTTTTTTTTCATACATTTATTTATAACTGCGAAACTGTTGCTTATGTTGCGAAACGTTGCATGAACAGATTAAAGGAATTGTAATTCCTAATTTTTTTAAATTTGTTTCAGCAAAATCGGTCTGGTGGTTCTCGAGTTATGTCAAAAAAAGAGACCACCAAAGGACACAATTTCCCCTATATGATAGTTACTAACTTCAAATCGATATATTTCGATTCCTAGACGTGACCCAGCGAAACGCCGGGACACGTATAACTTCTTTTTTACCGATATAACTTTCCCTGGTAGTTTGAACCCTCCCCAGTGGTTTTATGGTTTATTTATAAATTTATTACAATAACTATAAAAAAGTATGAAAAACTAATAAGAAGGAGAAAATTTTTTTCTAAATTAAAAAAAATAAATGCTAACTTCTTTCTGGATTTATTTTTATTTTTTTTTTTAGCATTTAGAATTTAGCATTTTTTGGCGTTCATTTTAGCATCTTTTATGCAACGTTAACTTCTTCTGTTGCCATGTATTGTAACATGGCTGCATTTTACATAAAAAAAAATATAAAAAAAAATTGTCAAAGGATGGAAGGTTTGTTGCTATTTTTGTGTTTAGTTGTAAGTTTTATATATGGTGTCCTTGAACTCGCCAGGATATGGAGAATTATCGTGAATTAATCATGATCCCAGACAGAATAAATCAAAATTGAAGCATTTTTTTGAAAAGTAATGTTAATATTTAAATAAAAATAAAATTTAAAAGAAAAAAGATGTTGAAATTTTGACACAATGTAGATAAGCTTGTGCTAAAATTATGTGCTAAAATCCGGGAGAAAATGCTAAAATCCGGACAGGAAACATCTTGTCGTTATAAAAGTCGTTCGACCGAAAATCTTTTTTGTGTGTATCTCTAACATATAGAGGTATTTAATTAACGTAAATTTTACAACAAATTAAAAAAAAATATCGAAAATTTACAAAGTCTTGCCCTAAGCGCCTTCTGGTTTGTTTTACACGCATTCTGTATAACATTACTATTGACAACATTAAAAAAATTATACATCCCAGAACAAAAAATAAATTTTATAAGTGAATAATTAATGTGACTTTTTATCGAATTCGTGTATTTATATGAGTCTTACAACAATATTATTTAGAATTTTGTAAGAAATCTTGTGAATATTTAAAAGAGTTTTGTGGTAAATATTAAACCTGCCAAGTTAAAAAAATAGTAGGTTAAAAATGAGAGAAAAATTTATTTCGACCTGAATATCTCTTAAACTAAAATGATAACGTATGTATTTTTTTAGAGATTTACAAGGACTGTCCATATATAAAATTTCATAAAAAAATACATAGCCGAGATGGCTAAATTTGGAGGGCCACTCACTACCGCCCTGACCCTCTAGGAATCTGTGCTCCTCCAAATCAACTCAGAAATACCTCGTCTCTGGCCATGTGAAATTTTATTGTGCGTGTTGGAACCACTGTGTGCAATTTCTTACTGCATAAGTCAGTATTAGGTTATTCAATCGATTAACCTTCATTCGATTATCCGATTAATTTTGGTTCGAATAATTTAAAATTGTCTATTTTCGAATAGTGAATAAACAGAATAACTTATATATATATATATATATATATATATATATATATATATATATTATATTATATTATATTATATTATATTATATTATATTCTATTACATTATATTATATTATATTATATTATATTATATTATATTATATTATATTATATTATATTATATTATATTATATTATATTATATTATATTATATTATATTATATTATATTCTATTACATTATATTATATTATATTATATTATATTATATTATATTATATTATATTATATTATATTATATTATATTATATTATATTATATTATATTATATTATAGTATATTATATTATATTATGTTATATTATATTAAGTATAATTGTTTTATTTAAAAATGTGTTGGTTTATATAAAAATTAAAACTAATTTCCTTGCGCCGATAAAAAAAAAGCATTTAGTTGTTCGTTGCAATTTTGCGTTGCGTTGAAAAAGTCAACATCTTCCAATGACTAGCCTATATTAAATACATTAGAAATGATTTGAATTTGCTCTACTCTAGAATTTTGTTGACTTTTTAGGCATTCTTTTTTTTGTGTTGTTGTGACAGAATGAAACTGAAAAGACAGTTTTTAGTAAAGTAAATTCAAAGTTATACATATACATAAGTCATAAAAATTAGAATTTTCACCAACAAGGTGTACGAAAAAATGTCAATAATAACTTTGACTTTTATGACAAAATAATCTTTCATATGCATTAAAAAGACTGATTTATTAAATAAAGCTGCATAGGGGAATATTTTGTAGTATTAGGTCAAAATTAAATTTTCTTTATACAAATGAGCGAAAGAACTTGAAAAATGAACTCTTTGTGAAACAATTTGATCTACTTTCTGTTTCTAAAAAATTAGTGTTATTTTTATATTTTACATATGTTACTAGGTGTATTCAGTTAATAAAATAATTTGCCATTAATCGTTTACTAACCGATCAACTTTTAACCTCGAATAATTATTAAATATTAAAACCCGAATAATTGTATACCCTAATCAGCACAGACAAAAGTTCATACATGAACATACAAACACAAGAACATTCATATGTTCATAAATACATTTATTCATAGAGACTTACACAAATATATAAAACTTAAATTTTACTATATACACTTAAAAAAATAATAACATTATGTATATTTTACGTATATAAATTAAAAGAATAATTTAATATTTTGATCGTTATATATTAATCTTATATTTTTTATATAATTTAGGGCTGTTATTGGAAATCTATAGTTGGAGAATTAGTCAGATTTCTACTCGTATTTCACGAAGACTTCGTTAGGGAATTTTGTGTGTACTTTTGATACTTAAGCAATACTTAGGAAATTATTTTTAAATATTATGTAAAAACTCTTTTTATTTATCATTAGAGAAGAATAAGAGTATTTTCTAAATATATATATAAAATTCTTTCACGACATATGTATGTTATGTCTTTACTCATGCGAGCTGATTAATCAGTGATCAGATTTTATTTTCTCATTACACTGTTAATGCAAATATTCACTTCCTATTTAGGTTTTTATCTGGGATCCAGCAAAGTAGAGGCATTTTCACGCTCTCCCGGTAAATCAAAAAGTCTGGAAAATTGCTATTCCTACTCGCATATATAACACATTTCTAATCTCAATATCGATATAATACTTGACTTAAATAAGTTACATACACATCCTTTATTAAATGAATATTTTGTTTAAATAATATCTCAAGTTATACATTTTTCCATAAAGAAATTTTGAATATGTAGAATTATGTACTCATTCCATTTCCAAAATACCATGAAAATAAAATTTATGTCTTCATAAGTAATGTAATAAGTAATGCAATAAGTATATTAAATTCAGTAAAGAATTTTAACATCGTTCTTTTGCTGCAACAACGTCATAACTCAAAAAAAGCAAGTTGTGTAAATTGTAAATAATATGTTTTGTATATTTCATGCAGAATCGCGATAAAATCATTTTGTCTAAAATTCACAATCTATTACATAGTTCTTGTAATTAATTAATTAAAAAAATATTAAATTTCACCATTACATTATTTTTATTTATAATTTTTCATTCACACAAGTTATACGATCATTAATCATTTTTGATGAAAATGTCCGAGATATTCAACTTTAGAAGTCCATTATATATGAACAGTAAATGATGTGAGACTGGTTTATAAAAAATTTAGAGTTTAATAAACACTCAAAATTTTAGCAAAGTCAAAATTGCAAAAATTTTAGAATGGTATTGTAGGTTTGAAATTTTTTAATTTACCCTATAATAAATTTTAGATATGTCATATCGCTATATTCCGCGAAAATTTCCAGTTTATATTAAACTTGCTTTCGCACGGTGGCTAAGATTTTATTGGCCAAAATTTAAATTTTATATTAACAAAATTTCTAAAATTATACTCGTAATGCCATTCAATAGTAAGCATATAGAAATTAAGGTAGCAAAAAATTATATCAAATTATTGGTAATTGTGGGCGTGACATGCTGTTAAAAACAAATATTTTATGTTATTTTATAAAAATGTAATTTTTTAGATTTGATCAGAAAATAAATTATCATTACTCTCAAACTATTATCGATAATTGGCTGCATTTTTTTCCCCTAGGTTGGTGGGATTATATTTTTAAGAAACGATATGACGTGTCACTGTACCGTTACTACCTGCAGTATTATTAAATGTTTTCTTAGATATTATATTTAGTCAAATTTGAATTTTATAATAGAACTTTTGTGAGTCAAACGGGATTATACAAATTTTACTAGCGGAGAAAAGAGAAAATGTCCTTGAATGCCATATATACTTTTGTACCTATCTGGATATGCCTGTAGAATATATTCTTCATTTGAATGAAAATACTACCAATTTTTTTCTATTTTTATTTTACCTGGTCATATGACTTAAATATAAATATACCAAGCCTAATAAGTTGCGTTAGGTATATGAAGAATATTATATAAATTTTTAGCGTATATTATCAATTTTTAGCTCTTTTTAGTTTTCTAGCACTTTTTATTTTACGTATTTATGCAACCTAGGAACATAATATAACGTAATGGCAGAAAAAGGTAAAAGCTAGTGGTATTCTAATATAAACTCAGTTGCTATAATATATATCAATATATCAATAACAATTAAATTTTAAATTTTTTTATAAAATGATGATATATTTAATAATTTACTGGCAACATTAAATCCTTTCATCTCTAGTATTCGAAGTCATTGAAAGTAGAACATCGGAACTTAGATGAAGAAGCAAAAGGGCTGCTAGAGGACAGAAATAATATAGAACTAAATATGGAAGCTTATTTCCAACCGAACGAATGATAAATATAATTTTCTTTTATTGTTATTTAAGTAAAAAATAAAGTAAAAATTATAAAACTTTTAGTTATTATAAAAAATAAAAACTTTTGTCCTTAGTGTTATTTAAATAAAAAAGGACAAAATAAACATTAAAAAATTGACTTTTTTGTCCAAAAACAACTGATTCAAGTGGTTCTTTAAGAACCGATTCTAGTGGGAACTGTTCTAGAATTGATGAACCGGGAGCCTGTTCACAAAATTATCTTGGGTATTATTAATTTTTTTTTTTTGCTTATAACTTTTTTTTATAAGTAAAGCTAATTCAAGAAGCAACTACCCGCTTTTTCATACTAAATGCTATAAAAAAATTAAAAGTTCAATTTTAGCCTTACATTTCTCGACAATGAAATTAAACTGGAGAAAAACTCAAAAAAATATCTCT
The DNA here is from genome assembly GCA_932274085.1 of Protocalliphora azurea. NCBI lineage: Eukaryota > Metazoa > Arthropoda > Insecta > Diptera > Calliphoridae > Protocalliphora > Protocalliphora azurea. The sequence goes on from OW026520.1 coordinate 82,539,851, forward strand.
CCATCTCCAAAAAATCTAAAATATCTCTATCGATTCAAAATTTGAACGATGAAAAACGATTCTGAGCCATTGCACTTTACATATCGTACTAACTAAGATTTTAAGATTCCTTCTTATCATAGCATTATATATATTATGCATTTTTCTGAAAATATTTGCACCATTAACATATATTTTTGCAAAATAAATCGCGACATGTGGACCATTTTAATGGTGAAAAATAGTCTTGTTTTACATAATTTTTTGACACCTTTAATACAGCATCCCAATGAATCTTATACCATAAATACTTTGAAAGATATTTGTAAATTTGCGCATGAAACTTTATTAATTTTTTTTAGCTATTTTACACTTTCAAATCGCTATATCTCGCAAACCCCTAGATAAAATTAACGAAAAATTTTGTGTCAGTCTTACTTTTGACGTGTATAATGTTTTTACCTAGTATATTCGGAGAGGTAAGATTTAAATTTATAGTTTTTTTGTGTTGGTTTTAAATGGAATGACACATTATCATTATTTTGTCCAGTTAAAAAATAAAAAAGTATTCCTCACCAGCTTACTAAATTGGAAATTCAGTAAAAGCTCGATAATATGGATCTGTTTGGGGTTAGCAATTTTTATGTACTACTTTATGTAAAAATTCTGTTAAAAAATAAAAAATTGGTATTCAATATCTGAAACAGTAAAAGCGTTACATATAAATTTTCCATCTGATATCATTCTATATTTTAAGTTTTTCAATAAGTTGAATTTAATCAATATATACTAAAATTTATTTATTTATTTTTATTCAATTCTTATTACACAGTTGTAATTAATTTAGTAATATTTGGTACATTTTGTCCGGATTACCGAATAATCCGGATTAGCGGGGTCCAGATTATCAAGTTTATACAATATGTACTATATGTGTTAAATTTTATCTATAACTACTACAAACTCACATCATAATTTTATCTCTTTTTTAAGTGTATATTATATAATATTTTCATTTATTTACATTTATGTGTATTAAATATAAAATTACACATCCATTGTTAAATATTTGTTAACATGTTTTTTCCTCCTTTTAATTTTTTTATGTGCTCGTCTGTGTGTTTTTTTTTTTTTTTTTTGTACTTACGTAAGTATACCGGAAGTGTATTTTATTATCCTTATGTTTTGCCAGAATTTACGCGTAAACCACATTAGACCACACAAAATAGAATTATAACAAAATAATAACAATACAATACAATACAGTACCATACAATATGTATTATAACATTATACAATAGGTATGTTGTTACAACATAAATTCTATGTCATATTTTATAGAAATCTTGGCTAAGATATCTTAAAAAAACATTAAAAATTTTCTTTTTTAAGTTTATGGCTCTTTTCTTATTCCTTTCCGTTGGAAAACGTTATGTTTTCAAAAGTAATATTATGAGAATAAGATCATGAATGGAAATATAAAATAGTGTATATGATTAGAAATGGAGGCATAAAGGAAATTCATAGAATAAAGTAAATTTTATACTCGTTTAAGTTAATGGTTTTACAATAATAAAAATTAAAAAAAAAAAACATTAAAGAGTTTGCAAACATAATATCTACTAGTTTCTTGAAAGTGGTAGACGTTAAGTATATTTCATGAAATTGTAATTCGTTAATCATACGTGCCAAATTCCCATTTAAATCTAGTGCACATAACTTTATTTGCACTATAACTATATGTATGTATGTATGTAAACTGTAGTACGATTGTTTATCGTGTTAAAAAATTCAAATAAGGATAAAGATAAGCTAATAAGTTATTTGTGAGGAGCATTTATGTATATACTGCATAGAAAATTTATTATTATTTACTTTTAGGTTGAAGATTTATTTATCAAAATTCTGAAAAATTTTGTATTAAATGAGAAAAAGTAATTTTAACGAATGTAGTATGTTGAATGAAATTCTTTATTCTATTCTTTAAAATAAAAATAAGCAAATCCATTCTATGATTTAATGTTCGTTCGTTGATTAAAAGAACACGTTTATATTTTTAATAATAAAAGAATACGTTCTTTGAAATTAAAAAAAAAAAAAAAACTTGTACGTTCGTTCGCTGATTTAGGAAAACAAAAGAAACAAGACATGAAATAAAGTATACACTAAAAGAGCGATTTAATGTACATTTCTTTGATTCAAAGTACTAATACTTTGATTTAAGAAAAAAGAAATTTCGCTTAACAATGAAATATATTGAATCAATGAAAAAGTTAATTAACTTATGTTAAATTCATCATTCTCATTCATTGTTTTGTAATGGGAGATATAGTAAAACAAAAGCGTAAATGAAAAAGGCAAAAACCAGTTTGTTTTTAAATTAATTCAATTATTAAAATAAATTTTAAATTAACATTTTGCTCTTCTTTTTAATGTTTATTAAAAGCATGCATTCCATATTGTCTTAGCGTTTTAATAAGAAATAAAACAAAAGCAATATTAAAAATTAATTTTAGTAAAACATGAAAATAGTTTAAAGCATTGAAATCACTTAATTTATAATACCAAAATTAAATGCCCTACTGAAATAGTCTTTCAAAAATAAAAATTATGTAATTAAAATTTATGTATCTCTTTTATTTTTATAATTTATATTTACCTAATTCTTTGACAGTTTAATCAACAGGCCTAAGAATATTACCTAAACTTGCTAATGTTCGCATTTCATTGCCCGTAAAACGGAAAAATTAAAATCTAATGAATTCGAAAAAAATTGGATAAATTAAATAAAAAATTCAGCGGCTTAATTTAATTTTAAGTCCAAATCCCTTCTATATCACAAGTTTCATGAAATCCATCATCATATTTATTCTCTAAACTAGCCCAGCAAAAGAAGAACTGGAAAATGCTTTTAATAATGTGCTGTCATTGGAAGGAAGTACTTAGAGCTGCAGAAGTTATTTTTTTAACCCATTGAGGCTTCGCGTTCATTTGTTATGAAGTACTTCTCTTAAAACTATATTTATAACATTTTTTAATAAAAATATGTATTTAGATTTGTTAATAGATAATAAAAATACTTAGAAATTGTTCACATTTTTTTCCAGCCAAAAATATACTTCCTTACACTTTTTTGGAAGTAAATTTTATTAACTTCCAAAAGAGTAGAAAATATCCATTTAGTTTTACTTTTGAAGTGGTGAAATATTTCTTTTTTGAAAGCACTTGATCGCTTTTTTTTTTTGTTTGGAGGCAAATACTTTTAACTCCATACTTTCCCGTATCGACTGCACTCCTACTCGTAGAACCAAAAATACAATTTTTCAAATCAAGCTCAAAATCTTCAAATTTGTTTCTTACACAGAAAAAATAAAATTTCATATTCTAATACTAAATTTATAAAATCATTTACATTTTTTATTGAAATCGGACCTATCACTGAAGTTATAAAATCAAATAATCAAATTTGAAAAATTGAATAAAACGTTAATTCTCTTATTAAAATATTTTGACTATTTATAAATTTGAATATTTGAAAATTTTCATATGGATTAATAGATTTTTTTAAGTAAAACAATAAAGATAATATTTAATTTTTCGTAGATATTCAAACAATATTTGTTTTTGAGTCAATAAAATTTTTAATAAAAATTTATATTTTTTTTTAAATATTGCACATTTTACAATTAAATTGCAAAAAAAAAAAAAAAATAAATAAAAATATTTGTGTAAATTCGGTATAGGATTCATGAAAGAATACGTGAAGTGTAATATTGATATTTTATAAAATTAGTGAAAATTATGGAGAAATAGTAGTGTGTTTTAATATACATACATAAAAAAGTATATATATATATATATATATATATATATGTAAAAGACAATAAGAAAATGCTTTTACTTTGACGCATCTTTGTTACCAAATCGACCTAAAAAAAAAGAAATCCAGTCGTTATTAAAATTTAACATTAGCTCCAATTGACAACAACTTGTGTTAGATACGGTCTTGATATCAAACATCAATCTCCAGACATGGAAAAGCACTGGGTTCATCCAAAAGCAATGGAATCAGGTGTCACGGTAGAGGAAGCCAAGAGATATTGTAAGGAGTTTTAGTATGTCGGAAATGCGTCACAAAACCAAATAGTTTTTGCGTCGAATTTTTACGGACCATGAAAAGTGGATCCATTATGATAACCCTAAACGCAAAAATCGTTTATAAAGCCCAGACATGCAGGAAAATCCATATGAAACGATCAAGGGGGATCTGTATTGAACACAATCTATTCGTTTGAAGAGAGCATAGAACAAAAACCGGATCGTGCAGCTATATATAAGGACGGACATTTCTAAGTTAACTCACAAGATAATATGGATAGGTGGTAATAAAGCAATATTACTTACGTATATTTATTTTATGGGTTAGAATACATTCATCGTATAAAAGATACATAAATTTTTATCGTTATTAGGAAAATCTGTAACTAAATAGGGATAACTTACTTCCGAATGTCTGCAAATGTTGGATTTCAATTTTTTTTGATTTCCTAAGTTTTATATTTTTATTTTACTAAAATTGTCAAAGACATAAAATTGTTTTTGTTTTCTATATTGGTGTTAAAAATATTTAGCCATATCTTTTTCTGTGTAAAGATAACTGAGTAGAAGAAGGTGAATCATTTTCCAAACCCAAGTTTTAATACAATTATAAATAGTGGTGTCACTTGACGGAATACTAAAACCTTAAGATTTTAAACATTCTATATAAACCTTATTGTTTTCAACCACGACATAAATTACTCGAAATCATTGATTTTAAGTTAATCAAATAATTATATTATTATTATTATTCGCGTAAATATCCTATATGTATTATAACATTATAGTGTTGTGTAAATATAAAAACAATAACAAATCAATAATTTATACGTAAATATGTCAGAAGACATGTATATTGTTATTATAATAACCAACAATTATTTACACAGGTCTCGAGCAACACTTCAAAAGAATTATTCAAAAGCTGAAATTTGAAACATTTGCTGGATTTTTTAACATGAAAATTTAATGTTTATTTTAAGGTTGGCAACCGATTCATAAAGCTAAAAAAGATATTTTGGATTTTAGAGGTAACGGTATTTTCACTTATTTCGGTATAGGTATTTTAGCGTTATCGAGGTAATTCGGTAACGGTATTTGTAGTTATTTGGGTAATGTTAATTCAAGGGTAACGATAGTTTCAGAAATTTCACAGATATCGGTTAAAAGCATTGAAATATAAAATGGAGTCAAATATTAAAAGGTCGGGTTGAATTAGCCATAACATTCTTATAAGTTTTATTTTAATTTTATTCTGAAGAATTATTTTTTTTTTTTCAAAGTGTGTAATAACTTTAATGGTATTTTAGCGGAAACGGTATTTCCAATATTTCAGTAGCGATATTTTATGGGTAATGGTGTTCAAGTTGAATGAGTTTTTTTTTTTAACGGTAAGTATATTTTAGTGGTAGCAGTTTCCAATCTTGATTTACTTTTTAAACACGTTTATTTTTTAAATAATATTTCACTTGTATATACATAAATAAAATTACGTTATAGAGGAATGTGCTACAGGCACACTTACGAGGTTTTCAAAAAATGTCATGAATAAAAAAATCAGTTGATTCTCTATTTCTAAGTGTTCACCTCTTAAATATTTCAATTTAATATTTATTCAACAATATATTTCATAACTGGAACTTTTCATGAAAAAAGGTATTTCTTCAGACAAAAAATATCGCGAAAGGTAATAAAATTAATTTAATGTTATAGGGTATTCAGATCGATGCGAAATTACGTACTTTCGTAATTACGGCCCAAATCAAACTTCAAATACGTAATTTGAATTTATGGGAAAATTTCGACAGGTGCGAAATTTAACTTGTAATTATATTAACCGAATGTAATATAATTTATGTATATAATTTAATAATTAAATTACAATAAATAAAATGAATACCAAAATTACAGAACAGGCCTACTATTATGGTACATTTTTAATGTATAAGTTCGCAGAAAAAAAATCATATATTTTAAAATTTTTTTCATAATGAATCAAACATGACTTTTTTTCCCTAACTTTTCTCATAAAAAATAAAAGTTTGTACATAGATATTATTAATTTCTTCATAATGAAAATTTTAGTAATTTTGAAAAAATTTTGTTAAATCTTTGGTTTAGTTTAATTAGATTTGATTGCCCATTTTAAATGAAAATAGTTATAAATGAAAATAATAATGACAAACACCTTAAAATGGCAAAATTCCAATGAAAATCTGTAAAAAAAATAATGTTTAGAAATTTGCATAATTTCGCTCGCATTCTGCAGCACATCATTCTTATAAAAAGCGCTTCTAATCTGTTCCTATAATGTTGCTAGAAATCATTAAAAACCTAAAATTTTTCGAAAAAAAATTTCAAACATTTTTTTACAAATTGAAAATATAAATAAAAACTTAAACAATTTATTTTAAGTCTTCTTGACTTTTGATTCATTTCAAAAAATGTAAAAAAAGTGTTAATATTTAAGACAATATTCCTAAATATTATGAAAGTAAATTCTTATATTGAAATCAATTTACTGGTTCTTTAAATCAACGCAACCGTTCATTGAAATGTTAAAAATTTCAACCTGTAGCTTCATTAGAACAACGACGCTATTTATTGAACTATTTATTTTTTTCAATGATCGTGTTCATGAAAACAAAATAAGAACAAATTGAATCAGTGAACTTGTACGTTGAATTATAAGACTGTAAAAACTTAACTTATGGTAATATGTATTTTCAATGTACATGTACGTTAGGTTAAAATTATTGCAACGTTTTATGCGCTGGATATAAAAGTATTTATATATTCGTCAATATATGAGTAGTTTTTCCTTATATTTTTAACTTAATAAAAACAAAAAAAAAAAAAAAAAAAAAAAAAAAACACTTGACGAAATAAATTTTTATGTTAAAAATCAAAAAAAAAACTTCCGCCAGTTGTATGAATATATTAGACATTTTTGTTAGTTTTCATGTTAATATTTTACTTCAATCGTATAGCAAAACATAACTTGAACTTCTCTAAATTCGAACATTTCGTAGATAATATTCTGATAAATTAATTTTTTTTTTTTTATTGATATTTTTTATTTTTTTATTAACATTGTTGGTATTTTTTGCACTTGCTTTTTTTACGTACGAAATGTCTACTGTTATTTACAACAACTATTGATGTTGTTTTCTGTTCCATTGGCTGATGTTGTTAATGTTATTGTCGTTGATATTGTAGTAGTAGTAGATTGTTATTGTTAGTGGGTTCATTAATGAAATAAATCTGCTAGAAAAAATGTGTAACAAACGTTTTAGCTCATAAAAAGGGGTTTTATATGTTCATTTGCTGTAGTAAGACATCCATAAAAATAAATACCTGCTATAATACAGACATACACATAGTCATAATATTAAATGTGTGTTAGTACATGTCTATGAAAGTAGACCAGCAGTTTTTAGTAAATGTTTCGAACTGATAAATTAATAAACTACTTTAAGAGAGGGAAAGAGATCTGTCACAATACTACTACATGATTAGTTATTTTAACATGTACATGCTCCAGGCGGAAATTAGTAGCAACCTCCACGCTTATAAGGTGACATTTTTTTGAACATCAAATAATTTTCCTGGCTACAATCAGTTTAATATTTTTGCTATCTATACTCTGAACTAAATACTTAGGGGACTGTAAATGCGTTAAACCAAATAGACATTTAACTTAACGCAAAAGATAAAAAAGTGATTAATGACATAAAATTAATGCATACTGAACTTGGTAGATAAATATTTGCGAAACTTTCTATGTTGTTCCTGAAAATATGAACTGCTGGGTTATATGTTTGACTTATGTGCCATAATGATATTGTTATGTTTGTATGTGTATCCTTTTATTTAACAGACTTGTTGAGGCATATTTTATATATAAATATTACACAACAAAATTGCCACAACAACATAAAATTGTACAAAGTGCACTGTTTTTTATATGCCAAGAATTAAAAACAAAATATACAAACATATAAATTATATACAGTGATAGGTAAAAGTAAATATAAATAGGATAGGATAAGATAAGTAAGTATAAATAAATATAAAGGTAGTCCCAAAACAATCGCAAGATTTGAATTTGCCGCCATTTTTGCGGTAAATTGTTGGCAAGCCTGAAAAAGGTACAATTTGACAGCTGAGAGTTTTTGGGGTTTGTAAAAATGGAGTGTTAAACGACACAACAACGTCATTATTGAACAATAATTAAAAAATAATGAAAGTTTGGCAGTTCGAAAATTTTATAGGTTTTCACTGCTTCGATATTGACATTTGTGCGTCTCTAACTGATCAAGTCTCTCTGAATTTTTCAATTAATCTTTTCACAGTTGACGAGGTCAATACATTATTTTGACCATATTTTGTATAAAATTTTTGAACTGAGAAACTTTAATTATTTTTGAAGTATTGTTCAGTAATGAAAATACGTTGCAGTATCGTACAACGCTCCATTTTTACTAACCCTAAAAACTTTCAGCTGTCAACTTATCCCAACAATTTACTGCAAAAATGGCGGCAAATTCGAATCTTAATTTTTTTTACTATTCCTTGCTCAATATTTCCGATAAATTTTAAATATAAGTTTATTACATATACATTTGTGACCCGTAGGAAGGTTTCATATTGTTGAACTAAATAAAGGAGAAATATAAAATCATCAAAAAATTTATCATATTTTATTAAATTATATCCGAAATTGCAACCTGTAATTTGATTACAAGGTTTACATTGACAAACAGATGGACATCGTTAAATATACTAAGAAGGTGATTGTAAGCTGATAGGTATACCTAAATTGGGCCTTAGATAAACATTTTTAGGAGTAACAAACAAACATCAGCACAATTGCATAATACCATCTTCATCTATGGTGGTGTAGGATATAATAAACAAAATTCTCTTGAGAAAGCTCTAAACCAAAAAAATGTGTAAAGCTAAAAATCTTATATATGCTCTAACAAATCGATGGTAAGATGCGTTACAATGCACAGTGGGCCAGGATCGAAAATTTTTGGAAATAAATTTGTAACTTTTAGTCTCAAAGTAAGGTACATCTGACATAGAAAATTTCTAATTATTTGCCAAATTTTTGTCTCTCTTCCGATTTCAAATATTTATATATCCTTTTAAGCCTTGATAAGACCTGCAAAACACACTTTCGAGTTATCTGGATTTGAAATTTAAAGTACCTCAATTTTGCAAGATCTTGGTCCATTCTATATTTCTTTTAGTTTTCTTTGAAATTGAAAATTCAAAAAATTATGATTTTTTGTGTTTTTTTTTACCGAAAAGGTGCCCACAATCTTTCTTGTCTAAAAAAATAGTTGCTTTGATGTCATATAATACTTTTATAATTTTCTGAAAGGTATCTTCACGGAAATGATTGATGGACCTACTTTATATTAAAACTTTAACTTTAGCCTATATGTTCTAAAATCCTAAATGATAGTTCTGGAATGCAGTTTAAGATTTCTTCATGTTTTCTAAAGAGTTTGCCAACAGCATTTTCTAAACCTGTGACAAATGTGGATATCATAGGCAAAAATAGAAAAATCCAATTTTTTGGGATTTTTCCTGTTTTTTTTTTTTTTTTTTGAAAAATAACCTAGAAAATTACAAATGTTTTTATATATTTTTTGTTTTCGCAGAGAATGCTTTTAGATAAAAAAAAAATATATTTTTTAAAACGGTTGCACCAAATTCCTACCTAACTATGGTTATTTTATGTAAAAATTTCGAAGATATTAAATTTTTTCTGAAGTCTGAAGCTGAAACTTTCAATTTGAGAATAATACCAGATAGTGTGAAACCTATTTAGTAATAATTTTTATTTGATTAGACCCGGTCAAAATGTTGGCAAAATTACCAAAATTTTATACATTTGGATTTTTGGAACTTTTAATTTGGGAATCATTTTCTTAAAAAATTTCACCACCTTTTTATTTTCATATTTCAGGCAATAAATTCAAAAAACGTTATTTTCTTTACATTAAAGGAATTTCAAAAATTAAAATATCCATTAATGCTGTTTTTATTCGTTTAATTTATATAAACATTTCACAAGTTAATTAAAGGAGTAATAGATCTGATGATAATTACAGACTAACAAAAATATTCTCGTTTTCTGAAATAATTGAACGTACTTAATTTCTTGCTTTGGCCATAGCACAAAACTTTGTGCACTGTTGATGTCACTTCTTTTCAAGGATATAGAGAGACAAATAGTTTATATATATCTGCTGCATATTCTTAAAATCGATTTTATGTTTACTATTGATTGATTTCATGTTTGTTATTGAATGTCATTAGTATTATATTAGTCCTTTGAAGTAAATTTTTATTGATGCCAATTATATTCTATGTTGTTTCGAAATCTCTGAGAAACCTTTTGCTGTATTTCCATCATTTGTAGAAAATGTTCCATAAATCGTATTCTGGCATGAAGTGGAGGAATTCCGAAAGAGAGAAATTTTTCATTAATATTCCTTGTTTTATCACATATGGTGCATTTCCAAAAATATACATATGGTACATTTCCAAAAGATTATGTTTCCATAATGGCATTAGTAATATTTCCATCATTCATAGTTAGATTTAGTTGATAGTATATGTTGAAACAGAGTTATTTTATTGTTATTGAAAAAGGTTGTAAATTATCAATTTCATCTTCAATATATTCCGCAAATCGTTTGTTGTAGCCTTCGAGTCTTTTGTGTATTCGAACCAAAAAAATTTTTGGAACCTGGGGTTGTGTTGATTCATATATCTTCAAATGATTCCGTACATCTTGATGTAGATTGTTTCAAGGAATACAAAGGAAAAATACAAAAATACAAAAAGGAATTTTACATTTTTTACACACACTATTTTATATTTTTTTGGAACACCATTAGGACACTTTTATTTTGAAAATGGGTCAACAAAAAGAAAAACAAACCCAAACACTATGTACTATATTTCATGTCCTGAATTTCACCTATATGCTTTAAAACCCCAGAGGCTAGTTCTGTAAAACGAATGTAATATGTTCCAAAGAGTTTACCAATTTATTTTACGAAACCTGCAATAATGTGGACTTTATAGGCAAAATTAAAAATATCCATTTTTAGGATTTTCGTTGGGGTTTTGGAAATTATGCGATTCCTTTTGCAAAAATCTTACATTTTTCTACATTTTTTCATTTCAAATGATGATAACAAACCATGATAGGATCAGAAAATAAAAAAAAAAAAAATAAGTATGCCATTTTACTATATACGAGTAGAATCTATACTTTGTAACATATTTATATATTTTTAAGTGCAAAAATAATATTGAGTAATTTTATAAAATTATCTTTTTTATAGAAAACTTAAATGTTTATAAGTAGTAATGTCGTTGTACTTTAAAACTTTAAGTATATTATGGAGTATACGTCAGCCTTCAAAAATATATTTTTTCTATACAAACTTGCTGAAATTTGTGAAGGTTATATAAGGTTAACATTTTTAAAGGACATTTTTCAAATTAAGGCTCCTACTGTTCCTTTCATTTAATACCCATATTGCTAAAGAATGTTCTAATTAAATTTTTTAAAAATTTATATCCCTAAATTTTGAAAATGAGAAAATATAAGAAAAAGAAAAACTGAATACTCTGTATTACTACATTCAAACCATATTTTCAGATTTATGTATATAATCTCGTTTAATTGCAAAAGAAAAAGTCCAAATTTATAACACGCTGTTATAATTTAAATCTGCAACCTGTAAAAATAAACAAATGTTCTATGTAGTAATATATATATTTTATTCTACTCGTATTATATACCGACCATTCTATAGGTTCATATAACTATTTAATAGAGACTATTATATACTATTATTGGATTTCGTTAAATACTGTAAATTAGTTTATAATACGCTATAACCAGTAGTGATTTAAACATTTTTGATATTACTATGAACTTTTATTTGACTGTTATCCTCATTTTTTTGTACAACCTAAAAATTAAAAAAATAAATAAGAGTTATTAAAACAGAATTATTATAAAAGAACAATAAAGTGCATCGATTTCAAATGGGGGCCAAAAATGATGGAAATGTATCCCCTAAAATTAAAGATTGATATGGTATAAAGTAATTCCTAAAATGGTTTCCAGCACAATGAGCCAATGAAAAATCTCCCAGATCAAAAACAGAAAAAGCGCCGGAAAATTCCCATACAAATTGGGGTCATATTTTATATGAAAAGTTCGAAAAATTTTTTTGCTATAATTCGTATCTAATAAAGCATTTTTGAAGTTTTGGATGATCTTTCGCTAATATATTTTGTAATTTTTACAACATGATTGAGAAAGTAAAGTAGAAAATCATCCTATTCTAAAATACTTTGACTTTGCAAAGGCAGTGTTTCAAATACGCCAGAGATGTAAACCCCTACATCCAGCCGAAGGCTGTTCGTCTAAAAACCGTTTTAATCCTACTAAGACCAAAGTTATAACCATTTTCATTCTGAAGATGTATGATTTTGTCCAGAAATTTTTTCATATAATGTATTAATTCCTATACCCGAAACAGTGTTGCCAGGAGGTGAGAAAAAAGATGCTACATTGTACTTAAAAAAAGGCCAGAAAAGCCTATATGCCCAAAAAAATAAAGCCTGAAAAAAATTTAATATATTTTTTTATTTAAAAGCTTATTTTTACTTTGCTCTTTTTTTGTAATAAATTTATAAATAAAACGTAGAACCGCTATTAGCAAAATTATCCAATGAAAAATCTTCTCAAAATTTTCCACACATATTTGGATTCTATTTCATACGAAAAATATTTGGACAGGATTCGTCATTTTTAAATTATAATTTATTTTTGATTAACAATTTTAAAATTTTTGCTAGAATTTTCGCTTTTAATTTTTTAATTATATTTATTTTTATATTATTTTAGTTTCTGTGATTAATGGTGCATTAAAAAATAATTATAATAAATAATTAATTAAGTCCAGTTAAGTTATAATTAATTTGAAGGATGAAGCGTTGTAGGCGAAAATTTTTGGAAAATATAATTAATCGCGATTAATTTTTGCAAATTGTTACACAAAAATTCTTTAATGGATGGTTCTATAAAAACAAAATTATCGAAAACAAATAAAAAATGATCTTCTTCTTTATTTAAATGTTAAAATTTTAGCCTTCTTAAGGCAATTTTAAGAATTAAAAAATTAAAAAAAGCTAGAAGCTAAAACCAAAATTTTGAGGCTAAAAGCAAAATAAAAAGGTTATATTTAGCCTCAAAAAGGCAAAACTAACCACAAAGTATAACAAAGTCCATGAACATTAGATCATTGGACATGGGTGACTTTTTCGTAAAGGTTTGGATATTTTTTCACCTTTTTGAGCAAATTTATATTTTTTGTTATTAGGAAGTTCTTCTTTCGGGGGATTTTTCTTTTGAGAGATTTTTCTATATTTGATTTGTTCGATTTTGCATTGGGTCATTTTGCTGGCAGCCTTCCAAAATATTTCGGTTAAATTATTTCGCTACTGTGAACGAGACCTTTTTAAAATACGTCAAAAACTATGATTTTCGATCAAAAGTATACATAGTTTTTAACTTTTGATTAAAAAATTAAGCATAATAGTCACAGGCTAAATTTTTTTTTAAATTAGTTTTCACTCTGGTGAAATTAAGATTTTAGTAAAATTTTCCATGAATTTTTTTTTAATACTATTTTAATAAAGTTTGAATATTTCGGACACTTTCGATCGTATCATTAGAAAGATACTATTGACATTTATTTAGTAACAAAGGTAATATTTTTGAACCATCAACCCATAATAGGTTAAGTATATTTTTTGTGGCAAAGAAATGCTTGCTTGAGAAAATAAATTCTGCCGGAAACATAAATTTATCAAAAAAGCTATGAAATCATGACAAATGGCAATTAAATTTTAAAAAATCTTATTTATTTAACTTATTCCAGTCAATTTTATTAAACTTAATTGTAAAAATTGCTGATTTAATGTTTTGGGAACAAAATGTATAAAATTCCTCTTAAAGGGTATGAGTACTTTTTAATAGAAGGGTTTTCCAATGGTATCTTAAGACTCAATATATGTTTAAAAATGTTCAAAATATAAAAAATTATATATTTAAATAAAGAAAATATGACAAAATATTTTAATAAAATAAAATGAAAAGATTTGTTGGAAATATTTAAATGGATATTCCAAGTTTTAGTATGTTTCTTTTATATTTTTAAGATAATTTTCTTATAACGAAAGTTTTGGTAATGCAGAAAGAAATCCGTACTTTTTGAGAGGAGTTTTAAAAATGGTCAAGCTCACGGAAATGAAAACCTTTAGATTTAATATTTTGGAAATCATATAAGAAATGCTAGTCTTCATTTCGTATATTTGCAACTTTTTTCCTGAGACACTTTAATGTACAAGTTCAAATGCAATCAATAAACTCAACTTGTGTTAATTTTCTTTTAAATTTATTTGAAAATAGATATTACGTAGATCTTATGTGGCAAAAAAATTTTCTATTTGAAAAACTTTATAACATTAAAAAAAATACATTTTATTTATTAAAGAAAATTATTTGTAAACACACTGAATTCATAAATTTCATTATTTAATTGAATGCAACAAACTACAGCCCTAACTAACGTTACCTCTAAAAATACTGTAGTAAGTAAAAACCAAAAATAAACAAAATACATATTACATAACCATAAAATAATAGCTTTTTACCTTGTAATGTAATGTAAGAATTATTGTAGGTTTTCACAAGCCATAAATTGTTCAAAAGAATTCTTTTTTTTTTGTGTTTTCTAAAAAGTACACATACGAATAACTTCAATGTGCTACCGTGTGTTTGTTATCCTCGTTATTGTTGTAGCTATATTTAGAAGGAGTTGTAGTTGTGGCGGCATTTTATATTTTTTTTATTATGTTGACTATACTCGTTCTAAGATTGTAGCTGTAAGATTGTGGGTACAAGTGGATTTATTATAAATTATTTGATGGCAATACTTTATTTAGTTTCTTTTCTTTTATTTTGGACTCTTTTTATTATCCACCATAAAGTACTTTAACGAAAGAAATTAATATTTAAAGTGTTTGAGCTTTTAAACGCTTAGCGGTGTTTATAATGATGTGCGTATACCTAAGTGTTTGACTTAGAGAGTGTGACTGATTTATGATATTAGACATAATTTTAATTTTACTTATGAAATTATTTTGTTTCAAGTTATAGTGTTATGATTATTTTTTAAACATTTTTTCACAAACTCAATTTTAATTAACGTGGCAGTTTTAGTATATCTAGAAAAAGATTAAATTAATGACCTTTTATGCGACAAGAAACTAATAAATTATTTTCCTAAAATATTTGTAAACACTTTGATATGCCTTATATTTCCTAAATTTTTATTTAAATTATTTAAAAATAGAAAATATAATTTTAATATTTTGTGTATAAAATTCTCTTCATGTTAAATGAATATAAATATTATTTTAACCATGTTTTCTATTTGTATTGTATGTATTAAAAATGAAAAAGAAAAACCGATTTAATGTAAGTTTATTTGAATTGTAAATTTAGTTTTAGTTGTACGAGTTTAGGTTGAGATTTTTTTAATCTCATTTGACTTAAATACACAACTTATTTTGAATCGTTTGCACTCGAACAAATAAATACTATTTAGAAAAGTATTTTTGAATCAAAAAATTGTTTTACATAAATATTTTGAAAAAAATTGGTAAATTAATGGTTTAAATTTGAAAAAGATACTTATTATTTCAGATTTAGTAATTATAGTTTCCTGCATAAATGTGTAAACATTCATAATATTACATGCTTTGTATTTAAAACAACTTTCTGAGAAGATGAAGAAAGAAATTAGATACAATTCAGCTTTACATAACCAAAATATATTTTATTAAATAAAATATTTCAACTCGTACTATTAAGTTAACTATAGTTTCCAAACAATTTTTTCTAAAATACACTTTTTAAATTCATTCATCCTGGAACCATGTTTGGTTAAAAACAATTTTTTATACTCTCTCCAATAAAAAAAAAAAAAAAACATTCAAAAGAATGTCTTGTTATTCTTCATCTTTAATTACCACAACCACAACCATTGGCCACATTTTGTTTGCACAGACAAAATACATTATCATTTTAAATTATGGATTTTTAATAAATGCTGAAACTATTTCTGCATATAGGCATTTATGGGCTGGATAATATAATAATGGCTTCATCATCAGCCGTTTTGTCCTGCAGCGCCCATAGTATAGATACAAAATGTTGTTACAAATTATAAGTTTTTATTGTGATGGATTCATGCCACAAAGTGATTGGTATATCCATAATTTATATTTGCGATTTCACTTTGATGTCGATCAAAATTACATACACAATCACCTAAGGGGTTTTCATTTAAAGTGTTATTTTATACTACAATAAATAATTCGCACAAATTCTTAATACATGTTTCAAATAAACATGCACATGCACAAAAATTCGAAGGCAATTTTAAAATAGTCTTTGATTTCAGTTGTTTATTAAGCAACAAAAAACATACACTACTTATACATTTTTGAGAAATCCTAAAAGGAATGAATCGTTGGCGGAACAGGAAATTACTAGATTTTTTCTACACTTAAGAAAAAGTGCTCAAAAATATCTTAATGGATATGGCAAATCTCTATACGAATGATTTAGAAAACACTGATTTTCGATATTATTAATAACTAAGAAACTCTGAAACTTTGTTTATAAACCTGAAATATAAAGTTGTTATAAAATAAAAACTCAAGAGCATTTAATTCCTGCCTTCGTTCACACATGGTTATGGTCAAAACAAAAATTGTAATGGGTTTTCGATTAGTAAAATAGAAACAAATTAAAACGACTTTAAAAATAAATAAATAAATAAATAAAACGGTAAAATATGATGGCGGAAAAATAAGCGATGAAATAAGAATAAAAAATACAAAAAATATAAAAATTCTATGTGGATATAAAAATACAACGAAACAAAATGAACAAAGAACAAATTCAATACATTATTGATGCGATAATCGTAGCAATAATTCAGATCTAATGACGCGCAACATAAAAATCAATATTTGCAAAACAATTGAAACTCATTGAAAAACTCAATGAAAATGGATAAAAAAATACAATAAAGAAATAAAAAAGAAAACAAAAACGAACAATAACCAGAGTAAACAAGCAATTACACAAAGATAGCCTTACATACATGTGGTCAGTATTAAAGTAAGGACATGTATATATATATACATATACATCTTTAATCACATATATTTAGTATATGCAACATATGTATATAAATATGTATGTATCTACATATATATGTATGAATATGGATGTATCTATATACAATTTCAGTAAGAAAAGTACATATAAAGAGCACAATAAAATACAAAATACAATCAGTTCATTACACATATACATATATATGTATACACTTATACGGATAATGTGTGACTGTTCTGTTAGTTATAGCAACACAAGTAGCAGATATTTTTGTAGAAACAAACCAACAATGAAATGAATGAAAAATCAGTAAAACATTCTCTCACATATACAAACCAACAACAAACAAAGGCCATAACAACACAATGAGTAAAAGTAAAATAAAAACAATAAAAGAAACACTAAAGATTCAAACGACAACAATTGCGTTGAATGTGGTCATAACATACATTGAACACACATATGTATATATGTACCACATGTACATATATATATACATATATACGCATACAATGTATTTGTATGTTTGAGATAATATGTGCATTTGAGTTTATGTGGTAGAAACATTGTGTTTGTAAATAGGTACATTTTAAAAAATAAACAGCAACATTGTTTTCCTTCACAAACAATACAAATGAAATTGTGTTTGAAAAAAAGTAATAATATTTCATATACATACATATATTTTTAAAGTACACATTTATTTTTGCAAACAAACCTTTAACTATAAATTGTAAGTAAACTTGAGTTAGTGACATATTTTAAAAATATAGTTCATCTTGCGAACACTATTTCGATTATTTATTCTAACTGTAATTGATTCAACAGATACCTGTTATCAAGTTATGATCATTGAACTGATGATTCAATGGATAAAGACAACGATTTTAAAAAGAAAATGAAATAACAAATTAATTAAATATTTTAGTTGTATGAAAACATTACTAGTATTATTCACAAAAGTGAGGCAGAAATAGTACAGAATTAGTTATAAGGCACTAATTTTCAAAAGTGCAAAAAGTGGTTGCTATTAGTCAACGTTGCCAGCTCAATGCATATAGCACTATTTAAGGTGCATTTTAAAAATTTGGAAGATGAAGAAACACAGAGCTTTTTTTTGGTGCATCTTAAAAGTTATCGCTTACACCAAATTTCAAAATTAATATTGAAAACTATTTAAAAAAAACTATTTAAAAAATTTAAAAAAAAATTTTCAACAAAAGCCTTGCGGCAAAATTTTCGTAATTTTTATAAAACCTGCACAAAATATTCGTGCGCAATTTAATGCTTATAACTTTTCTCGTTCGTGAAAAAATTAGATGCGTTAACCTGTTTACATTTGTTGTTATTATCAGTAACTATGTGATACATTTTGTTGTATTAGTGTAATTAGTTACCTTAAAATAAAAATTTAACAAATATCATGCATATGACTCATTCTTTAAATTGCTCAGTATCGTTTATCAGAAAAGTTAGATAAAAGTAGCCGGAAGACCCACAAAGTGCGGGGAAAAGTACTTTATTCATAGCAAATGCCACTTTTAGCAGAGAAATGTACGCAAATAAGTTCTCTCGGAAAATTTTTTTGGCCTTTTCTATCATCTCATCATTACAACAAAAAAGTAGCTGACTGGTATGAAACAAAATTATGCTCCTGTCTAAAAACTAAAATAGAGTTTTAAAAAACTAGACCCATTCCAACAAAAGAGTAATTCAAAACACAATAAAACTTTTATTTAAAATAGATTTAAAACTAGAATACATCTGAATTTAACAAAACAAAATTTCGAAAGGATTAACACATTGGTTTCGTTTTTATAAGCTGTGTTGTATGCACTTAAATTTTAATGCGCATTCCTCATCTTATTAATTATATCTTATTATATTATTTTTGTTGAATTAGTTTTAATTTGTGATGTCGCATTTATATTCATTTTATAGCTACGGATATAAGAACAATGATTTCCAGAAATAAAAAAATATTTCCTCATAGTTTTTAGTAAGATTACTCATTGCCGGGTTATTTTTTATTGCTTCAAAATGAAGAAGTATCTTAATTTCAAAAATTAATATTTAGTTATTTCTTACCCAGTTTTTACTAAATTTCGGTCGTATCCGGCAATTAGATAAAATTTCGTCATCTGTTTTAAAATTAAGAAAATGTACCTACATTAAATTTTAATTTAATAAACAAATGAAATTTCACTATGAAAAATATGAAAAAAAAAAAAAAATGTGTCAGTGATTTTTTGTGAAAATGATTCGTTTTTTAAGTAGTTTTGGTGCTTTTTAATAATTAAAAATTCATCTGTCATCTCTGCCTCAAGATAACATCGTGTTAATTTTTGCTAGAAATAATTAATTAATTTATTCATTTTAATTAAAAAGTGTAACAATTTTTCAACTATGATCAAATTACAAATGTCTACTGATACAAAAATTGTATAAAACTCGTAATCGCCGCATAATAAAACTTCGAGTGTTCACAAAGATAAAAAATTGCAGTATTACGCGTTGGATAAATGATGCAAAAACTTTTAAATTTTTTTTATTTGGCGTACCAAAACTGGACACAAATACAATTGGTGAAGAATTTTTTCAGCTCGCACAATATAAACCCAGTAAGCATTAAGGAAGTAGAAACAGGGAGGTCCAGTGTAGATGACGCGCTCTATCTTATCGAGTTTTATCGTCAACATATTTCAAAAAGAGAGGTTGTAAAAAGAAGATATTTTTTTGATATTTCTGTGTGTTGGAGAAAACCTCTAAAGGGTAACAGAGGTCACACAATGCTCCAAGTGTGCCATGTATGGATATGGTGCTAAAAATTGATGTCGGATTTCTAAGTATTCTTGACGACTTGGGTACCTTGGTTCATCAGCTCTATGCTTAATGTTCTTCTTTAAGCAGTTGTAGTATTTTGTGCCCCAAAATTCAAATATAATATTTCTTTCTGATCGAAGCAGGTGGAGTCATGATTTCTTATAAAAAGAATTATTTTTTTATTAAATAAAACAAAACGAAACATTATAAATCCTACTGAATTAACGAAAAATGAAATAACTAAAAGAACAACGTTATTTTTAAGATTAAAAAAAATTAAACATTTTATACAAATAAAATTATTACCTTTCGTAATTTAAGTTAAAAACTGTTTATCAGATGTTTACGTTATTGTGTTTTTGATGTTAAAACTTTTTAAAAATATACCCTTATCTATTAGATAAATTTCATTATAAATAGCTTGCCTTTTATCTTCACTTTATATCTCTAATTAATATTATTATTATTTTTATTTAACTACTTGTTGCTAAAGTAAACATAAATTAGGAAATTCGTTTTTTGAATCAATCATAGTGTTCACAAATATTCTCATATATAAATATAACATGAGATTACTTTAAAAAAGTCAAAAAAAGGCTAAATGCCCCTAAAAAGAAAACAAAAAAAAAAAAAATATGTATTTATTCTCATTAGTTTCTATTATTATTTTTTTAATTATATTGTAATAAATCTATAATTAAAACATAGAACGGCTGGCAGCGAAATGACCCAATGAAAACTTGCTCAAAAAATTCTCATACCAATTTGTGTTATATATATTTCATATGAAAAATGAGCCAATATTTTGAAGCGATTTTTCCTAAATTTTTATCTACAATTCCTTTTTGATTATGCATATCCAAATTCATAATTGATTTTTCCGTTTTATAGGAATGTTTTTAAATTATATTAATAATTCTATGAAGTTCTATAAATAATCGATTTAGTATGTCCCTAAAATTAGTTAAGTATTTTATCTGATATTGAAAGAAGCAACCCAGGCGAAAATTTTTGGATAATCTCGATTTTTATAAATACACAAAAATGCTTAAATGGATGATTCTGTAAAAATAAAATTAGTAATAACAAATAAGAAATTATTTTCTTCGTTACGTTATAGTCTTTTTAAGGTAATTTTAAAAATTAAAGAGGCTAAAAGCAATATAAAAAGGCTAGATTTAGCCTTAAAAACGCTAAACTGGCAACATTTATAGATCCATTGCTTGGATAAGAGATGCTGTTTCAAAAGAAAATGTTATATTAAAATTAAAAATCTCCTAACCAAGTAATTTTTTTATAATAGCGAGTATTTTCGAAGTTCAGCTTATTTAATATTCATTTCCACAAATCTATCATGGGTGTTACTTGTGAATAAAATAAAAAATTAAAATACTTTTAATTTTATTTCCATTTTTTATTTCTAATTTAAAATATTTGTTAATCAATTTATTAATTTTTAAATAAAAGCAATAAGGATTTCTATTTATACTAAATCAAATGAATTTTTATATAATTTTGTATCTAATTGAACAAAATGAATTAAAAAATAAAATATTTTATTTAATCAAAAGTGAAATATATATTTTTACAAAAAGATAACCAAGTTTTTTTAATTTTTGAATATTCCAACCATAGAATACAAAAAGAAATACTCATTTTTTTTACTCGTTACTCATTTTTTTTTGAGAAATGTTAACGATCAAACTCGATAAGAAAGAGCGCGTCATTTACACTGGATCTCTTTGTTTCTAGTTTCTTAATCCTTGGCGGTTTTATATTGTACGAGCTGATATATACTCGCTTTGGACAAAACATCAACCATGTGCATCCGTTTACAGTAGACATACTTTTAGCAAACTCATGTCTAAATCTCTGGATGTGTCTCACATTTACAGTCGGACCATGTACCTCTATATCTTCTGTTATTTCTGGACAAGTTCAAAATATGACATATGCAGTTCCCTTGTATTATCGCTCAGACTGGTCAGCAATCAGAAACTGGGTAGATAGTCCAAGAAGCGTTTAATAAAATACCTGCGGTCATAAAAATTCTTGGCAAAGAGAAATCTCTGGTCAGCAATCAGAAACTGGGTGGATAGTTCAAGAAGCGTTTAATAAAATACCTGCGATCATAAAAATTCTTGGCAAAGAGAAATCTCTGATATCAGTAAAATGTTAATTAGTCAGAGACACAAATACCCTCGGGCTCTAAAAAATTTTGGAAAGTAACAAAAGCCCTTAAAGGAAACAAAATGTCTTTTACTAATCTTCATGTAAACGGTGAAGTTTTGAAAAATGGCGCTAAAAAGGCCAACTCAACAGCAGACATATTTGGTAATTCACACACCATTACTTTAAATAATTATTCGCCTATGGACACAACTGTTACTAGATTTATTCATGATCTTAATGATAAAATTCTTGTCAGATCGAACGTGGAGAATTTTAGATTTTTACTATCATCAATTATATATTATTAACCCTCAACAATTTGGTTTCCGAAAGGATCAGTCTACTGTACATTAACTAAAAAGAGTCTTTAATTTTCTTGAAGCAAATAGAAGAAATAGTAAAATCTCTGGAGTTATTTTTCTTGACATTGAAAAATCCTTCGATTCAGTGTGGCATTATGGCCTAGTTTTTAAACTTAATTGCTTCAATTATCCAAATTATCTGCAAAAGAAAATAAAGAGTTTTTTTAAATCTACGCTCATTTGTTATATTTATAGATAACACGCTATCTAGTGATAGGCAAACATTTATATTCAAGAGGAATTTTTATCTCACTACAAGATAGCACCAAATATTTAAGAATTATTTGAAATAAAAAAATTTAATTTCAACAACACATACAATATATTTGTAAAAAAAAAAACAATTAATTGAGGTCGTTCACTTTACTCCTTACTCAACAGAAGATCTAACCTCAACAGAAGATCTGACCTATGTTTGCCAAGTCTGGTTTCATAAAGCTGCTTAAACTTACACAAGAAATCTGCATATAATAAATATCTGAAAATAGAATATTTTACTTATCTACTATATACAAGCTTTAACCATAAAATGTTTAATTCATTTGCAAAGGAACTGCCACTTTCATTTATTGAAAAATACAGAACGTCTACATATGAAATAATAAGAAATTTTCTAAACACTCTCTAAGACTATATTTTACTTAAAGAGTGATAATTAATGGTTGTCATTAAAATTTCTTATAACATTCAAGTATGTACAAGGTTTTTAGACAACTTTTCCTTAATACTGTGTCCTTATTTAACTATTTAAATGATTTAATTATTTACTTAATTAATGTTGTAATACCTTTAAATAAATCCTTTTAATATTGTAATTAATTTTTCTATGAAGATTTCAGTAAAGTCAAATTAAAAAATATATAAATATAATTCAAAGTTGACAACGCTGCACAATGTAAAATTTGGCCAATCTAACTGCACAATGTAAAATTTTTTCATATTTAGTTCTAATAGATATTTTGATTATATTTGATTGAGGACATTTTACTGATTAAGAAAACATAAAAGGTTTCCAAATTTGTTAGGAGCAACAATATAACGGTACTTCCAACCTGAATATTTTTGTGACACACATATCAAAATAGCTATTAAAATTACTCACCTTTAAAAGGGTATAACTTTTAATTAGAACAGTAGTTTTTTTATAATTCTTTTTTTTTTTATTATGGAATATATCTTCCTCGCTTTTAATGCCAAATAAATTTATTTTTAGACCTACGAACCCATTTTTTGTGCGATATGATTAAAAAATAACTTTTTTCGGGAAATTTATTGAGCAATTTAAACTTCTTTAAGACATAACTTTTTGGGTCCGTCATGATCCATCTCTAAATTAGTTCCAAGTTAAAAGTTAAGGAATCTACTTTAATGTATAAATTGATTTGCTGGGCGAAACTTTTCGATTTCTTGAAAACTCTTTAATGAATGACAAGATTATCCTGAAAGAAATTTACATTTTATTAAAGTGGAGCTACGACAACTTTATTTAAACATAATATAAAAAAAACTTTTCTCAAGAAAATTTCAGAGATATGTCATTATTTAGTATATCTGTTGTAAAAAATAAATGTAAATGTAATCACCAACGCTTATGAAAATTTTCTCAGTAGTATGGGAGGTTGGCGTGGCAATTGTCAAATTCTGACCATTTTTAATTCAAATCCTTATATTATTCTAGTAATACTTTGTATCAAAATTCTTAGGTATATCTATATCTTTACTACTATAAAAGATATTTAATATGCACTACTATTACTTCCAAGCGTACTATTAAGGTGTCTGTAGTGGTGCTCGTATGTCTACACTATAGAAATGATTTTCCTCTTTAAAAGAAAAGGAAGTTGACGTGCTGACATGCTGTTTTTAATTTTTTCCATAAGGCCTTGGTCTTTTTATAAGCATGTCTTATATTTCCACCTTATTAGGCGGTAGAGAACGGTTTGCCCAATTTAGATAATTTTATTTTTATATACACGTTTTATATACACGTTTTATTCCTTTATTTCTCAAGCCAAGCAATACGCATTAAAATCTTATATATAAAAAAAAGTATTTGCTCTCAGCTGAGCGATATGATTGGAAAATTGTAAACCGTTTCAAATTGAGTTTTTAACAATAATCTTTCTAGCGGGTTAGGATGCTGTTGTAGTTTAGAAGCATATCGATTTTTTTCAAATTAATCTTTTATTAATGGTACTTCTAAGTCTCTGTGGATGTTTTCGTTCCTTATGTACCAATGCGCACCTTTCATAATCCTAAGGATTTCTCATTGTGCCTTCTGTATAAGATCAATACTAGTGTTACATGTCGTTCTCGATAATTGGATATCATACGTCCAAATTGATTTTAGGATAGTTTCATACAGGGTGACTTTACAGTCAATGCTTAATTTAGATTTTTTGCGAATCAGCCAATGGAGATTGGAATCTTTCATTTTCATATGAAGCCTCTTGACTCTATGTGCCGACGCCATGTAAGGCATCTGTCCAAATGAATACCAAGGTAATTTAGTTTGTGTGATATTTACGTTGTTAAGTGAGACTAGTAGACTCTCCTTAATTCAAAAGTGTTTACTTTTAAGTTGATTTACTCGTACTCTCCAATTTTCTGACCACGTCTCCACATTCTTAAGGTAATTATCTAATTGTCTAGATGCTATACATGATATAGTTGATATAGTCAATTTGTTACTCGTAAGCAAATCCGAAGTGTAGCTTAGATATAACAATGGCCGAAAGACAATGCTCTGTGAAACTCCAGCTATAATTACATAATCTCCCGTAATATAGTCACACTGTTTTACACGAAATGCTGTATGTGTTATGAATATTTGGAGGTAACATATATTTAGTTTTATATATAAGGCTCTTATGGCAAACTATGTCAAAAGCTTCGGTAACATCTAAAAAGATTGCAGAGAAATACTTTTTATCTTCGAAAGATTTTCTTATCTCTCCAGTTAAACGATTTATCTACTCGAGAGTTCCATGTTGTTCACGGAAACCGAACTGATGAACTATGATAACATTTTGCTCATTATTTACTTGTGGAATACTTTTCAAATAGCTTAAATAAATATGGTAGTAGACTAATTGGTCTATACGACATTGGTACTGTCAAATCTTTTTCTGGCTTTGGTATCATATTGATCTGTGAAGTTTTGCATGTTTTTGGAAAAACGCCTTGTATCAAGATCGCATTAAATAAAGCAGTTAGAAATATTATAGCCACATTTGGTAGGTTTTTATCATTGATGGTATTATTAAATCATAGCCTAGTGATTTCTTCAGTCTTGGATTCTGATTTATGACTTTTTGTATGTCCTCTTGCCTAATAGTTATCAATCCGCTACCTAAAAAAAATGTGATTATGAGGCTCCATTAAAACGAATTCGTTTAATGGGAGATTTGGTTGAAAAACATTACTTAAGTTGTCAGTAATATTAAGGCTTTATTTTTCGTGCTTCGTACCCAAGTGCCATCAGCTTTTCTTAAAGGGCTTTGTCCCTCTACTGGTGGTTTAATATTTCTAACTGCCTTCCAGAGGGAAAATTTAGTATACTTGCAGCAGACATCCTCTGATTTGCCGCAGGAGATCTCTTTTTTCCATTATCTTCTCTTCGTTTTCTTTTTTCAAGAAGAAGTCATTTTTTATAGAGTGATGTGGATCTTAAAATTATCTCAAGCCAATTTCAGCGAGCGATTTTAAGCCCGTGTGACTCGATCAAATCGGTAGCGGCTGATAAAGTAGACAATTGGTAAGCGGCGGCTCGCCGTCGACTTTGAGCCGGTCAGTTTGCTTCACTGCTGTCTATACAGAAAAAATTATTAAATATTATTTTTTAATAAATTTGCTGCTTAGTTTCATATATAAATTTAATAAAATTGTTAATTAATATAACTATTTGTTTAAGAACTTATAAAATAGAAAAAGAAACGTAAATGTTTGACAAGCATCTAAAAAATTGAATAAAGAATGGTTGGTTGGTTTACGTGGTAGCCCGTAACCTTACGGGCAATCAATTAGACTCGTTAGAATCCGTTTTGATGGAACCAGACCACTCGCCAGGTGAATGAGTTGTATTGAGTCTGTAATGAGATAGAAATGTAGGGAAAAACAATGAAAACATAAATTAATTAGATCCAGCCTGTAGCATTGAGATATTTAATAATGTCACTGAGTCTAGTGTCAGATATCTCACAGAGGTTGTCTAATTGGTGCCCTCCCAGAAATTTATGTCTGCTTGAGTTCAAGGCTGGTCATTCACATAGAAGATGAAAAACTGTCTCCTCCTTCCCGCGATTGCCACAACTACGACAATATTCATTGTAAGGGAGACCAAGTCTTCTTGCATATTTTCCGATCGTCCAGTGACCTGTAAACAATGCTATTAGTCTCGAGATGTCTTTGCGTTTGTAGCCAATGAGTTGCATTGAGCGTTTTTCGTTGTAGGTAGGCCACATTTCTTTCGCGACTCTACATTTGTCAAGATTTCGCCATCTATTTTCCGCCTTTTCTAGAAAGTGTTTTTGGATTCTGCTTTTGACTGTTCCTAACGGGATTGCGACAGAAATCGATAAGGAGGCATTCATAGCAGAGCCTACCTGGGCTAATTCGTCTGCCTGTTCATTACCATAGTAGTCCCTATGCGCAGGAACCCAGACTATAGTAATGTCATACAGTCGACTTAGTCCAAGCAGTTCCTCTTTACACTGTCTGACTAGAATAGAGGTAGTTTTCGGTGATTTGAGCGATAGTATTGCCGCTTGACTGTCGACAAATAAACAAATATTCCCTTGAATATTTCTATCGCGAATTAGTTTACACGCTTCCCTGGCCGCTAGTATTTCCGCTTGGAATACGCTTGCCTCGTCAGGGAGTCTACATGAGTGTCTAATTCCAAGATCATTAGAGAAGACACCAGAGCCGACACCGCAGTTCATCTTTGATCCGTCAGTGTATATCCTAGTTCCATATTGTTCAAGAAGATTACCCCTTCTCCATTCACTCCTGGTGGGGAATAGGACTTTAATAGTATTTCCGAAGTCCATCTTGGGAATCATATAGTCGGTAAATTGATTGAATTGCGGGGGTATTAAATTTAATATCCTCGCGTGCCCATACGTTCTTGATCTCCAGCTTTTCGTTGCAGATAATCTTATCGCACTATTAACTGATGATTCAATTATGTATAGGTCTATAGGTGTTAGGTGCAATATAGTGTTCACAGCTTCTGATGGACTAGTACGTAATGCACCTGCAATGCCAATGGAAGCGGATCTTTGAATAAAGAATAAAAAATAAAAACTTTTTCAGAAGAAAATTTAACGTAAAATCATTATAAAATTTTAACCAAATCCGACTTCCTCCTACTTTATCTGGGTGTTCTAACTCAATTGAAAGTTACACAAATCAAGGAACTAGTGTTTCTTATATGGTAAGTATTGGCTTTGAAAATTTTTTAATAGTTTTTTTTTATTCATATTTAGAAAACAACATTAACATCAAAAGTTTTGCTTTTTATTTTAAATAGGCTGCCTCAGGTAATTTTTAAGAAATAATTCCGTTTAAGTAAGTATTGCTAGAATTTGTGTAATCTTCTAAAGAAATATTATCATTTAATATCCCTCACGTTATATCGTCCCACAGAATATAAAGGAATCTGGTAGAATTTGAATTCCATTTGAAATATTATCCCAAAAATTAAGTCTTTATAAGATGACTGGATTTGCCACATTGAACCTAAACGCTTGAAATATATATATTTGTAATTAAAAAATTTTTTAATTATAAATAAAAATTAATTATTAATACAATTGTAAATTCTGTTTTTATATTGGGATATTTTTCAATTTATATGAGAATTAAGCCAATAACTACTTGAATTGATTTTAGGTAAAATTTCAATCATAATTGAAAATAATTTAATAATAATTTTGCTTGAATTTATAAAAAAATCAAATAAATTAATATTATCATTTTGATTATTGGAGCAAAATCAATCAAAATTTTGAATTATAGTAAACAAATTCGTAATTAAAATCAATTTTTATTTTTTTTTTTTTTTTTTTTGTGCGCCACTCTTAACGTACAAAAGAATTGTTCAAACTTTTCCTTTGACATTGAAAATCTTGAGGGATAGTGTACTAAGTTTATTGTTAGTTTTCCAATTCCTCATTCAATATGTAAACCAGTATCATTATGAGCTTTCCCGTCGGGGTAGTATGTATAATGGAATCTCTAACATTGAATATAAAAATTA
The DNA here is from genome assembly GCA_932274085.1 of Protocalliphora azurea. Taxonomy (NCBI): domain Eukaryota; kingdom Metazoa; phylum Arthropoda; class Insecta; order Diptera; family Calliphoridae; genus Protocalliphora; species Protocalliphora azurea. Next base: position 82,568,850 of record OW026520.1, read on the forward strand.
TATCTATTTGTAAGACGAGTCTCCGATATCATCATTATGTCAATATATTTGAAATGTATAAAATTGGTAAATTTAGAGTTATATTGGTTTAAGCCGTTTGCATTCCGGAAACGAATTTCCATATAAAAAAAATTTTGTTAAGAATATTTGGATCATTTGGTTCTGCGTTCTCAAGAGCTAATGTAGCGCACCTTGCATGGATGTCATGATATTAGTCATGTTTTAATTAAGGGAGTTAATATTTTGAGCAAGTACCTGCACCAAGTTTTCTAACCCTCTAAAATTTTGGGGAATAGTATGTTTTTAATGGCCAGATTTTAAAACACTAGGATAAGAAAAAGGTCCAGATTTCATTGTAATTTCTTCGCTACCTTGTCTGATTTTTGTTCCTTGTAAAAATTTGTTGTTGCTAAATGTAATATTAACTGACTTAGAAGCAAGCTCTACCTCAACGATTGGGGATTATAAAATAACACCTCTCGCTAACTTGTGCCTCTATTTTAGTCTTTTCAACAATGCTTCATAAACGAGGCATCCGCGATAATTAGCGGAGTGGTCACCTCCGCAGTTTCCGCATTTTCTTCTGAGAACTTTCTTGATTATATCACATTCTATAGAAGAACGTAGATCTCCGCATGTAACGCAAACAGTACGCAAAGTTGGTGTGTTCGAATTCTTGACAGTTACCACATTGTACTGGGTTGCTACGTTTTATATGATCATCAATTGTTACGCTACGCTTTAAAAGATATCGTAATGAGTACATAGGGTGAATTTTATTTCTTTTCAATTTTCTGTCTTCAGGTTCAAACTCAACTCTGAACTTCGGTTGAGGAACCTTATCTCTGTTAAAGATATTGAACCATTTTTTATAGCCCAACTCTATAAGGACCTCCTTAATCTCGTTTAGTTCTACACTGGAGCCAATTCCTTTAATAACTAGTATCAAGCATTTACTACTTTTAAGCTGGTATGTATAAAAAACTTTTTGTTAATATTTAGGTATTAAGAGACTTTTTTGTAGTTATCCTCAGTGTAAATAACAATTTTAGTTTCCTGCACACCACCTTTTCTTAAAAGAAATATGTAAAAATTGCTTTTTCCAATAAAGTCAATTATTTTTTTTTTATCAATTTTTTTTTTTTTTTTTTTTTTTGGTATTTTGATGCTCCATTATTACTTATGGTTCTCAAATGGATATTTTAATTACTGCTCTCATTAGATTTTGTTTCCAGTGGATTGGTAAAATAGAGTTCATTAAATCGACTTTCGAATATCGACTTTTGTTAAAAATAATCGAAAAGTCGTAACCGACCTTTTAGTTTGAAAATTATCGAGAAATCAACTTTCTTGTTACCAGATAGTCGAAAAGTCGATTAAAGTCGAAAAAAGTCGGAAAAAGTCGAAAATAGTCGAAAAGTCGAAAAAAGTTAGAAATAGTATCGTAAATATATTCATTGCATATATTGTCTGTTAATTAATCAAAATATTTGATTGCGTTATATATATTTTATATTTTTTAAGTTTTTGTAAAACAAATGACAACAAGTATTCAAAAGAGATGAAAAATCTCGAAAATATCGTATAAAATCAATTAAAGTTGAGAATAGTCAAAAGGTTGGAAAAAGTCAACTATTTCAAAATTGAAAAAAGTCGAAAAATCGACTATTTAAAAACTCGAAAAGTCAAAAAGTCAATTTTTTGACTCAACTATAAAACCCTATGGCAAATTCTTTATATATATGTCAGCACTTTTAAGTTCAGGTGAATGCGGTTATGAATTGTTATTTTTTATTTTATATTGCCACCAATTTCTCGCAGGGATATAACAACCATGCGAGAAATTGATGGCAATTGCAATAATGGATCGGTTCCTCAGTACCGGTTGAGTACCAAATGACACCTTACTCATCACCAAAGTTACAGTTGAGAACCAGTTGACATCACCACGCTCACTAAATATCAGTTGTGAGTCAATTTCTAACATGCTTGCCAAGTGCGCAATTAGCAACTCGAGCGCAATAACAATCTGTTGCTGAGTGATTAGTGTTGAAGTCTATAAAACACAAGATAAGTCAGAAGAACGTGAGTTTGATTTGGGATGTCGCCATCGACTTTAACGAAAAATAGTGCTAATTAGCCACCTCCAATGACAACCCCATGTAAAAGTGTCAGATTTCTCTCATATAAAGTTCCAGAACTGAAACCCGTCACTAGCCCTGAACTTGACACGTGACTAGTTTTGAACCGGTTCTCTTTTCCTTAGGGATTCTACACAAGTAATGTTCTGTGTTGCTGGTTGAACATTATTTGTTTGCAATGTGGGGGAACAAGAGCGAGCTCTCTCAATTGGTTTGAAAGTTAAATCATCTTTATTATAATTGAGATCACTTATATTTTTTATGTACTCTCTCCAATGAGAAATATGTATATAAGCATTTCTGCTGTTTAAACTGAGCCTGTTCTCTTCATAAGAACTCATATGCTTTGTTTATAAAAATAAATGGATAAAACAAAAGAAAATAAGAAACTTATACACTTACGATTAAATTGCCACTTATTTAAATAATATAATATTTTTTATTTATATTATTTAATAAATAAAGCACAATGGCGTCTATTCTTGAAAACGCGTCGAAGAATTGAAAATTTCCATTATAACAAAAACAAAGTTTAAAAAATTGTTTTTGTTTACGGTACATTTATAAAATGGAATATACCGTTTTTAAAAGAGAGAGAAACGCGTTAAAGTTCTCACGTTTATTACATTTTAAAAATATAGGGTAACAACAAAAATAATTTTTTTAACTTTGTTTTTGTTTTAATGGAAAATTTCACTTCTTCGACGCGTTTTCAAGAATAGACACCAATATATTTTTTATTTAGTGTGAACATTCGCATATATTGATATTTCTTGTATTATTTTTATTATTACTTTTTGAACACTTTTGAACACTTAAATCGCATATAACACGGAGCGATTTAATGAATGTGAATAAACTTAAAAAACAATAGGGTTGTATTTAGATAAATAAAATAAACCCATAAGTAATGAAAATTTATGAAAAGAAAAAAATGATTTTATTCACTATCATATAGTAAATATACAATTGATATCTTTTGCAAAATAGCATCTACATCAACAGAATTTTCACAAGTAGTTCAAGGACCAATTTAAACTCGCAAACAAAGAATGGGCGCGGTCTGCCCACTTTTCTGCCCACCTACCATACAAGGTAAAATTTTAAAAAGTTACAGATGTTGGATATACAGGTTAGGCCAAGCCGAATATAACATTCTCACTTATTTTACTATGAGAGTGTATGCGTAATACGTATTTATTCTAGCAAATAAATTCTCTACTATCGATTTCATTTTTTTCAATTCAGGTTACTATATTCAAAACTTAATACAACAGTATAAAAAAATCATTATTACGTATAACGCATATAAACACCGACAAGGAAGTATATACATGCATATGTACGAGTATGTTTGTGGGTTTAACGGATAAATATTTGTGTATAAATAATAACAAAACAACAAAGAAATAAAAAAATGAATGAATGATATGATGATCAGAGAGGGAGTACAAGAGAAGTAGTCAGTTTGTAATTCTTGTCATTTTTACTAGACATTTTAAAAATGCTATGTAAATATCATGTCACAAACAATTGCTCTTATCAAATCCATTAACACAATTCTATACATGTGAGCACATATACATACAAAATATACATATATGTATTTTGCATTGGCAAATAACGCAATGTTGTATAGATAATGTATGACCCTGCAAGCATTTAGTGAAATCTTTTTCGAAATAGCTCGCTTCTTCGCCACTCTTAGAAGTGCATAGAAGATTTCTCTCAATTTTCCAACAACAAAATATATTAGCATAAGAATTGAATCTTCTAAACGTAACTTCTTTAATCACTATTAGAAGTTGTTTGGATAACAGTTACAATTATCCAAAAACGAAAACACTATTTTTCAACACCTTTGCTAGCATTTGAAGATTGTTTTTTAACAACCCACATAATCTGTCCAATTTGACACTCTAAGATGATTAATAGTAGAACGTGCAAAACTTTACAAAAACAACACACATTAGGCTCGAAATTTTATAATAAAGTCATGATTTTGACGATTGTTTACATTTCGTAATGGAAAAAAGAACAGGTAGAAACAATATAATTTTGCTTAGTAAAAATATAAGTTTTGAAGTGATTAGAGTGGAAAAATATTTATATTAACTAAAATTATTTATGTAAGCTGATAGTGAAATAAAAAATTCATAAGTTTTACCTTTAAAAGCAAAATTAGGAAAATAAGGTAAGCGTTTATTAAAATTAAAAAGAAATTCTCAATATTTCAACTAGTTTTGGGAAAGCGAATAAATTTAGGAAAACATTTTTATTTTCTATAAAATTAAACTTTGTTATTAACAATTTGAGGGCCAGAATATGGATAAAAAATTTTGTTTTGTATAAAATTCTTAGTAGCTTAATCAAAATTTTTTAAATGTGTGGGAGTTAGACTTATGTATGACATGCCCGCAGCAAAAGTCGCTAATTTTCAGAATAATTTTCTATAGAACAAAAAATTACGAATATATTAAAAATTCAATTTTACAAGTCTATTCTGTGGAAGATTAAATGTAGCGTTTTGTATATGCAGCAATCAAAATTTTGGGAATGCATCGAGTTAGAGTATCCGAAAAATATTTTAGCACTTTAAATTTGATTTTTCAAAATTTTAAATTTAATTTTTTTAAAAATTTTAGAAGAATTCAAACATTGTTCTTGTTATTAAATATTTTCAGGAAATTGTTTTGTTCTTGTAATGCTTAAAATGTGTAGAGTAGATTATGGTAATTTTTGGTTAAGTAGCGATATATATTTCTAAGTTTTAAAAATCTTCAATATTGACAAAAATGAGTGAAAAAACTTTCAGGGCCAAGATAAAATTTAAATAATGATTTAAAATGGTACATCATCATTAAAATTTGTAATAGAGTATGGAAATGGTTAAAAGATAATATAGTCTTTAATAAAGGGAATCCCCTTTATAAAAATGGAAACATTTAAAAGAGAAAATTTGTTATAAATATTTTTCCAAATATTTCCAAAATTCTTAGTAGTCAGCTATTTTTTCAGCGAAAAAGTATGATTTTAAAAAAGTATATTGTGTTCGCCTTGCAAAAAGTGTAATACATTTGTTCTTTAATTATTTTTCTGTAAAAAACTGGCGGTTTTAGAAAAAAATAACTAAAAAATTTTTATTGATTTTAATTATATAGAAAATTCAATATAAAATTAAAATAAATAATAACGTAGTTTTGTAATATTTAGAAACCTTATATTATATCACTGGAAAACATTTTGGAAATATTGAATTACACGTTTTGTAATGCAAACACCGTAACATTTCTAAAAATCATAAATTGTGGCCGAACATACTAATAACTACAAAAAATTTTGCAAATATTCTAATAGATGTTAAAAGTTCATTTGAATTCAAATTTTTTTTTAGCAATTAATTTCATTGTTTTCTATATTAAATACAAGGAAGAGTTATTTTTGTTATTTAAAATATAAATTAGATTCAATAATTACTCTTAATTTTTGTTATATATACCTACTTTACTAAATTTGAAAGAAGCAAATATTCTTTTTTAATTTTGTACTTAAAATATTTCTAAGTATTTTTTTTTAAATTTAATTTTTTTTAATGTTAATTTGAATTGAAAATATTTTTGTGTAATTAATTTTATTGCTTTCCGTAATAAATATCAGAAAGAGTTAATTTTAATATTTTTACTTTTGATAATTTTGTTCATTCCTAATCCTTCATTTTAAAATGTAAGTATTACTGGCATTATTATTTTAAAAATTTTATGCAAAATAGTTTTAAAATTCTGCAAATATTTTCTATCGAAAATGTAACAGTGTCGGCTCACCGGGAAGTTGATATGTTTCGCTTTCACTATCGAATTCTCATACAGATAGAGCATCTTTTGAGTAACACTTTAGTGGGGATTGGATGATTCGAATTAGGATTTTTTTTTTAGAAACTTTTTACTGCGTTATAGTAGTTCTTAATACGTGACGTACAACATTCACTAAAGCGTTACGAATTCTGATCTACTTAGTAACACCGTTCGGGAAGAAATGTGCGACTCACTTTTGAGTAACGCTTTAGTGGGGATTTGAAGATTCGAATTAGCACCTTTCATTATACGCGTTTTACGTGACATTCAGTATTGACTATAGGGTTACTCAAAAGGAACTATCTATTGCACAGTTCTTCCCGAACGGTGTTACTAAGTAGATCAGAATTCGATAGTAAAAGCGACGCATATCAACCTCCTGGTGTGTCGATATAGTTACGCTTTCGATAGAAAATGTTTGCAGGGGAATATCGTGTAAAATTTTATATATAGACACAGACACTCATACATTTTGCTTAGTGGTTCACTTTTTATTTATTTTTGTTGTTTACATCCCATATTTTTTTTAAGAGTTTGTCAGAACAGTGATATCTTTCCGGTCACTGTGTTTTTTCTATCCACAACACAATATGAAAATAAAAGTAAAATAAAAAAATAAAAAAACACGCACACATACAAGCACTTTGACAGAATAAAAATATTAAAATAAAAAAGAAGCGCAAACGATTCATTTTTCCAATATAAAAATCCACTACCACTCGTGCAAAGTCCAGATTTTTACTTGTAATCCCAGCAAAAGCTTAGAAATGAGTAATCACAATGAATTAAGTACATGGTACAGTTAGTTGGGAAAAAATCTTTAACTAAATATTAAAAATGTAAAAAGAAAAATCAATATTTCCGTTATAAATCATTCTTTAATTTGTTTTATTGTCTAAATAAATAAAGAGAATCGGGTGATCAAATAATTAGCAACATGTGCATTAAATTAGAAATATCGAAAAATCATTAGATAGTATTTATATTTTTATTTATATGTCTTTAATTTTGTTCTTTCAAGTAGCTTTCTGCTACCACAAATTTTAATTAAAAACAACTATTATACTTTTTTTAAAAATACTTTTATTTTTTCACAATTCGTTGTAATTGTTTAAAAATTATAATGAAAGCATAATTCGTCTACTAGGATTAAAAAAAAAAATCCAACAATTTATCATTAAAATTTAGTCAAAAGAGGTTTTAGAATTTACAAAAACAGATCATTTTTTAAGAATAAGAACCCAACAAAATATTTTCTTCCAATGAAAACTCTGTGTTGTTAAAATGTTTGTTTGTTGGGAATTATCATAGTTTGTACACAAAACATTTAATAAATTCGAAATAGCCAAGAACAAACTCTATGTCGAACCTTAGTTTCAGCTTCTCTACAAAGATTTTTAACCGTGGTTCTTAAAAAACAAGTGATTTTGACTTTATGTATTATTAAAAAGAAGCAGAATGTGTATTTTTTAGAATATTGTTTTTTCCAAAATGCATTAAAAAGTTTGGAGAATTTTTTGAAATCTAATACCAGTTATTAAAAATTTATACCCTTAGAATTTATTAAGAATTTATACCTGGCACTTTTTGAAAATTGACTTAATAATCGAATATTGTCATACTATGATTGGAAGTAATGGCTGATAGCCAGTGTTACCAAAATAACTTTTTAAGGCTATATTTAGCCTTTTTATTTTGCTTTTAGCCTCAAAATTGCCGTTTTAGCGTCTAGGTTTTTCCTATCTTTTTCGATTCTTAAAATTGCCTTAAGTGTTTCAACAATGAAGAATATAATTTATTATTTACCGTTACTTTTTTATTTCATATTTATTTCCATAAAAAAATGGAGATTATTTGTGTTCAATAGCAAATTTGTATTTAATGGAAAAATTAACCAATTTTTATATTTAAATAAAATACTAGTTTTCATTTTGGCTACACTACAACTGACTTGTACTTTTGTGCGTTAAAAAGTGGCTTTCATATAGGGATATAAATCATCTTTATTTATTAAAAAAAATGTATTTGCCTTAGTTGGGATTTAAACCCTCTTTTTAATACTCATTTTTTATTTTTATTTATTTATTTTTTTTAGTCAACCGAGCTACGTAAAAATCAAATTTCTATAATATTTATTAAAAACTACTTATCTAAGTTTTAATTTGTAATACTGTGAATGACGATTATGGCTACATTGTAATGCTACAATGTAATGCAAGTTTTTGTTAGAATATATGAGGAATTTCAAAAATTTTCAAAACACTTTGAAACCGACATTTTGTGTCTTGTTTTTCTAAAGTTTGTTTTAAAAACAGGAAAACTGTTGATGCATATTGGTGGACTTTACAAAATAACTACAAAATTCAAAACTTTAGATCATTCACCTAAAATCTCAAGGAAATACAGTCATTTAAACCTAAGAAAGTATAAAAAATTTAGTTGAAACTTTCGAGATTTTTTTATTTACTTCTTTTTTTAGATTCAAACTAGAGACAACACTTTACATATTCTTATATTGTAGGACAAGTACCCGTTTTGTTATATGGTGAAAAGTTATACGATGATAAAAAATTAAACCAAAAATTTACGATTTTTTTTACTTTTTTGCTTTTTTTAATGAAAAATTTGCGCACATAATTAAAATTAAATTTGAGGAACAGAATGTATTTTTTTTTTAATAAATGATGCTTCCGATTAGAGCGGCGTTAAAAAATTTTAAAATTCAAAAACTTTTTAAAATTTTCACCAAATGTTCAAATTTTGTTCCGCATTTGTTTTAATATAAGATATGACTATAGAATATCAAAAAGTACCACAAATTTGAAATTACGTTAATATTGATGTCAAATGAAAGCATTTTATTTACTTAATATTAAAATTCCAAAAATTATGTTCTTAACACCAAACAATATAGTGAGAATTTTAAAATAATAAAAGATATTCTCCATATAAAACTACTCTTTAAATAAGATACATGTTTAAATTTTTGCGAAAATTCACTTTTTAAATAACTGAGAATGTTATATTCGGCTTGGCCAGATCTATACACCCACCATCTACAACTTTTTAAAATTTCATCTTATATGGGAGGTGGACTGTAAAAGCTTATATTGGTCCTCATTTTTACAAAGTTTTGTTTATGTACATGCTTTTTTGCAAAAGATATCACGCGAAAAGTATTAACTGGAGCTACGGCTTTTTTGTTTATGAACCGATTTTTCCCATTTTAAATACCACATAAAACTTATACAAGACAAATATTCGAACTAAATTTTGTCCTCATAGGATGGCCGCCCTCAGCCCTATCCTGCTTTATACAAGCGGACAGACGGCCATCGTTAGTTCGTCTTAGATTTTCACGAGCAACCAGAACATATATACTTTTGGGTTCATGGATGATTATTTTGACATATTACACACGCAACGATAAACCCAATATACCCCGCAGCATTTTTTGATGGTGGGTATAAAAAACTAAAATTGCGCTTTTTGTAAGAAATATTATAATGAGTAGTAAGGTTTAAACGACTATATTTTTTTTAACCAGTGCTGATATTCATATGATTTTTTCCAGTAAAATATTCAAAAACATGTCCATTATTGCCCACTAGCTTTAGAGATTTTTAACCAGTAAATATTTTTTAATATTTACAATATTGTGCATAAAATAAAATTAAAAATTTTTATTTTCAGTGTGCTTCGATAAGTACTAAAAATTTAACAATAGTTTTGAAATTTGCTAATAGCAAAAGCATCTAGGATGCTTGAAATCGCGGTGTTTTGGTTTTGATAAAATAAAACTACTATTTTTAGATTTTTTTTTTCTTTTTAATTTCAACTTAAAAGCTCCAAAACCTTTGCGAGCATTAATAAAAATTACTAACTTGAACAGACTTTGCATGCATAAATATTTGTTAATAAAACCACAAATCGACGTTCTTGTCAGAAGGAAAAAAATTTTGGAGTATTTTTACTCCAAATTTTCAAATCTTTTAAAATTCCTCATATGTAGTATTACAAATGTAATATGTTCAGAAGATGGATAATGGTGGATTCCAATTGGAAAAGCGGCGGCGGCATCCTGTATTTCCTTGAGATTTTAGGTGAATGATCTAAAGTTTTGAATTTTGTAGTTATTTTGTAAAGTCCACCAATATGCATCAACAGTTTTCCTAGTTTTAAAACAAACTTTAGAAAAACAAGACACAAAATGTCGGTTTCAAAGTGTTTTGAAAATTTTTGAAATTCCTCATATATTCCAACAAAAACTTACATTACATTGTAGCATTACAATGTAGCCATAATCGTCATTCACAGTATTACAAATTAAAACATAGATAAGTAGTTTTTAATAAATATTGTAGAAATTTGTGTGTATCCATGACCTAGTAAGTATACTTGTAATGGGCATTTCCAATTGGAATGTGTGTGAGAGTGAGAGAGAATAGTTATTTGGAGAGAGTGTTGTCAGGTGGATTTGTGTGTGTTTAGGTTTTGAGGATTGATTTTGTGTGTGATGGAAGAAAACCAGTTTTAGTGTTTAGATAGAAAATAGACAACTGTTGTGTTTTTAAAGATCAAGGTGGTTGAAATGTGTATTTTCCTCGTTCGTGATTGGTGGTTGGTTTTATGTTGGCTATGGCGGAGATATATTTTTATATTTTTGTTGGTGTGTTGGTGTTAAATTTTCTATGATTGTTTACTATCTATAGCTCTTTGTTTTCTGGATGGGATTTTGTAACCTAAAATATTTGTATTTGGTGTGAGAGAGTATTGTCAGGTGGATTTGTGTGTGTTAAAGTTTTGAGGGTTGATTTTGTGTATGATGGAAGAAAACCAGTTTTAGTGTATAGATAGAAAATAGATACCTGTTGTATTTTTAAAGATCAAGGTGTTTGAAATGCTATGATAGAAATATTTTAATATTTTTGTTGATGTTTTGGTATTAATTTTTCTACGATTGTTTACTAGCTATAGATTTTTCTTTTTTGAATGTGATTTTGTAACGTAAAATATTTTGTTGGAGGAATATTTGTTGAATCGTATTCCAATTGAATTTTCTACTTGTATGTGAAGGCATAATAAGCAGCAGTGAATTTCATTGACTTTGTTATTTTTAGGAAATGTTTATGAAATCGTTTGTGAAATGTGTATGCGGTGGATTAGTATCTATGAGTTTTATTGATTTTAGTTGGCATTTTTCAAAAATTAATGAAAGTAATTGGGATTTTTGAAATATGTTTGTAAGAGAAATAAATAGCATTTGCAGAAAGAGTTTTGTAACTTAAAAAAAAGACAATGATTTTTAGTTTTATTTATTTATTTTATTGATAAAAAATTTGTAATCCGTTTCTATTAGATGTATTACATTATCTTTTTTTAATTCAAATTTAATACAATCACACAAAATGTTTGATCTACAATCGCAAATGTTGCATATCGTAGGGCAGTTGATAAAATGTTTTCCATGAACAGAGGTAATTAACTCCATAATTTCATATTCGTCTAGCATTCCCTTAAAATAGCTTATCATGTATAAATGTTCATCAAATATGCTCCCTTGAAAATCATATAAAAATTTCTCTATTATATTTCTATATGTCATTTTCTTTAAAAAGACGTTTTTTCATTCGACTTGTATGCTACTATTTAAACAATATCCATTTAGATCCTAAAACATGAATGATCATGATTTTTGATTTTATAAAATGAGCAAGTTTATGAGTGGAATAATTAATTCAAAGACCAAAAAACCATTCTTCTTTGTATTATTATTCTCTGTATTATTTGAAACATGTACATACATACATAAGTATTGATCATATAAAATATGTTGACATGACATTTCAAGACAGCAAACCAAAAACCTCAAGGTGAAAACAGGTAAATACTATTTTTTACAAGATTTATGAAAATTAAAAAAGGGTTTCATAATTAAAAATTTTATCTTGTAAACCATAAAAAGCAAACCACGAGACATTTATGACTTCCTTTGTTAAAAAGTCTATGTCAACCTGTAGAATTAAAAAATGAGGTTTGATCAACTTTAGTTTATTTTCTAACACTTTCCTTAATGTCATACTGTTAACAGTGAAGAAATGTATTTTAGTATTTTAGTCATTTGTAGTATTGTTTAAGCGCTCTATGTAAACATTTTCTAATCTACCTAAGAATATTACTATTTTCCCCCAATTAGTATATTATACCATTCCGTAGTGTCAATATATGTCCAAAAATCAAAAAAAAAAAAAAAATTAAACCCGAAGTTTTATTTCAATGCGCATTCAAATATTAAACTAAAGTGAAAAAAAGTCTTAGTGAATTATACAAAAAATAATTGAAATTTTAATTAAAAAAAATAATAATAATAATAATAAAAAACAAGAAATAATAATGGCTCCAGTATCCTGCTCAATTTGTGGAATCAAATCAAGCAACGCCAATATGCTCAAGGCTCATTGCTCCCTTCATTATGACGTATGCAAAAAGTTGTTCATGTCCCATTTAAAACTGAAGGAAAACATGAATGTGGAACACGGAACCTCAATATAAAATTCCATTACCGATCAGCATGAAGCATGTCCAATTTGCGAAAAAAGTATTAAAAACACAATTTTGAAGGCCCACATAAACCTACATTGTCCCATTTGTGCCAAAGTTTTCATGAGTACAAGAAAACTTATTGACCATAAAGATACCCACTCCTTCTACATCATCAACACATAGACATTGCAAAGAATGTAATGAAATGATTCCAATTTCCTCTTACAGCTCTCACATAAGATCAAATCAACATAAAGAAAATTATGAGGCAATGACCAAAAACGAAAAGTTAACTGTGAGAAATAGTGCTTTCAATGGACGTATTGAAGCATATTCATTCTTAAACAGCAAGGAGGAACTTCTGATGCCAGAGGAATTTTTCAATTCCGCAAAAGATGTTGTTATTGATCAAATGAGGTAATATATTGCAAAACATACTCTCTTTAAAAGTAATATGGAGTTATTATGTGACTACATGAAGACAATTAATGATGACATAATAATAGCACCAATGGCTCATATCTCAAAAATGACTTTGGTAACTGTGTCCGATGACATCACAGAAATATTTACAAAGCATGCAGAGGAAATTGTCACAAAAATGGGGGAATTCCAGGAGAGAGATAGTGAATGGACACTAATAAAAATAAATTCTCTGGAAATCAACATAAACAAAGTGAGTGTAATAAGAGGATCCCAATTCATCCCACTACCAAAGAAAATAAGTAAAAAGGGATCATGCATTAATGTAGAAAACAGAGACGTTTACTGCTTCAACTGGACTTTGGTTGCAGCCTTATATGAGGGATTGAATATGAGGCAAAGGAAAAATTGCAATGCGTACAACATTAATATTGAGAGCTCCATAATATCTATTGGTGAGCACATACTAAATTTTGAGGGATTAGAATTCCCACTATCTTTAAAAAATATTAAAAAATTTGAGAAAAAAATTCGGTGAGCGTCAATGTTTTCGGCTTCGATGGCACATCCATTGTTGGACTATATTATATAACAATAGAGGAAAAATCTGCACATGTGAACATGCTCTTGCTGCACTCTGATGAGAAATATCATTATGTTCTTATAACTGATCTCTCAAAGTAAGTTTCTATTATTATTATTTTTTTTATGGTTCTAATTTAATAATTATTTTTTTTTCCTTTTAGACTAATTCGATTCAGTATAACATCGCATAGCAACAAAATTTTAATTTGCAATATGTGCTTATATTACACACACAATGAGCATTCTCTCAATGAGCACAAAAAAAAAAAGATTGTGGGGAAAAAGTTGTGGAAATGCCCAAGCCTGAGAATGCCGAAATAAAATTCACAAACCACCAAAAAGAAATCGATGTCCCATTCGTCATTTATGCTGATTTCGAGGCCATTTTGGAGAAAAGAAATGATATAGTGAGTAGAAATATAGTAAATATACAAAAGCACATTCCATGTGCTTTTAGTTATAATATTAAGTGTAGTTTTAAGAACGAAAATAATAAGATGAGGTATTATTTAGGAGAAAATGCCTCTAGAAATTTTGTTGAACAAATAGTTAAAGATTCAACTGACATTTATATTAATCATTTGTCAAAAGTAAAGCTAATGATAATGACACCAGAAGAAATTGACGTTTTCAATAAGTCAATAATGTGTCACATTTGTCAAAAACTTTTAAGTAAGAGATCACTATCATCTCACTGGTAATTTTCGCGGAGCTGCTCATAATGAGTGTAATTTAAAGTGTAAGACTCCAAAATTTATACTAGTAATTTTTCATAACCTTTCTGCATATGATATGCACCTGTTTTGTAAAGATCTTTCCACAATAAAAAAATGCGACTATAAAAGTTATTCCACAAAATAAAGAGAGAATTCAATTGTAAGACTCTTCTTGACTACACCGAGCTTTATCTGAAATCAGATGTACTTCTTCTAACAGATATTTTTGAAAATTTTAGAAAGATTTGTCAAAGCATTTATAATTTAGATAATTGTAATTATTATACTGCACCAGGTTTATCTTGGGATGCAATGCTCAAAACAACAAAAATCTCACTAGAATTATTTACAGATAGGGAAATGTATCTTTTTATACAAAATGGAATAAAAGGTGGTTTAGTTCAATGTTCGAAAAGGTATTCCAAATCAAACCATAAATATATGGACAATTTTAATGAGGAGAAACCATCAGAATATTTAATATATTTAGACGCGAATAATTTGTATGGCTGGGCAATGTCCGAATACCTTCCATATGGAGATTTTCAATGGGTACATTTTGAGAACTTTGATAAGTTTGATGTTTCAAATATATCAGATTCATCAGAATATGGATACATTTTAGAAGTAGATTTAGAATATCCTGACTCACTCCACGATTTACACAATGAATAAATAAAATTCCAAATAATTCCAAGTGTAAAAAATTAATTGCAGATTTATATAATGAGTATAATTATGCGATACACTATAGAGTTTTAAAGCAATGCATTGCAAATGGTCTAGTTTTAAAAAAGATTCATAGAATTTTACAATTTAGACAATCTGCATGGTTAAAAACATATATAGATTTGAATACTATCCATAGAACAAATGCTAAAAATAATTTTGAGAAAGATTTTTTCAAATTATTAAACAATGCTGTTTACGGGAAGACAATGGAGTGTGTAGACAAAAGAAAAGATATTCGTATTGCTACAGAGTGGGAAAATACAAATAAAAATCATTTAGGCCTTCGACTATTAATATCCAAACCAAATTTTCTAAGTTTATCAAAATTTAATGATACAATGTACGCTGTTGAGTTGAAGAAAATGAATCCCTATTATAATAAACCCATTTACATTGGGTTTACAGTGTTAGAGCTATCAAAATGGAAGATGTATGATTTCCATTACAGCTACATAAAACCCAAATTTAGGGAAAACCTCTCCCTCAACTATATGGACACAGATTCATTTATTTATTCTATTATAACTGACGATTTTTATGCTGACATTCGCGGTGACATTGATTCAAATTTTGGTACTTCAGAGTATTCTCCTAATAATGAATTTAATTTACCATAGGTGAATAAAAAAGTATTGAGAATGATGAAGGATAAAAATAAGGGGGGCATTATAACAGAATTTGTAGGTTTACGCTCTAAAATGTACTCACTTTCGACTATTAATGCGGCAGAGATTAAAAAATCAAAAGGTGTTAAAAAATCTGTTATAAAAAGACTTACGTTAAATGATTATAAAGATTGTTTATTTGAACAAAAAACTGTTACAGATGAAATGGTATTGTTTAGATCAAAAGCTCATCAGTTGTACACACAAAAATTACCCATACAGATGATAAAAGAAATATTATGGTAGATCGAGTACAAACTCATGCTTGGGGTCATTTCAGAGATAGTATTAATTCTGATATGGAAATTGAATAGCTAAAAAAAATGATATTGGTAATTGTATGTGAGATGACAGTGGTCGAAAATAAAAATGAAAGACAAACAATTTGTAAATATTGATATAAATTTTTGTTTATTTTATTTCATAAATTTGTTAAATTTAAGAAATTTTGTAATATATCTAATTAAACATAAGTATATATATTTTAATTTATTTAAATTTAAAAAAAAAAAAACAATGTGATATATGTAATAAAAAAATTATTAATAAAATAAAAAGAAAATATTTTATTATTTAAAGAAGGATTTTATTTTTATTATTTCAAACAGGATTTTCTTTTCCAAGTAAAATAGGATTTCTTAATGCACAAACTCCATGGTTATGGTAACTACAACAAATGGTTTCGTGGTATTTCATCTCCAATTGTCGAAGATTAATACATCGGTAATCTTCAATGTTAAATACTTCTTGCTCTAGTATTTTTTGCAACCAGATTTTCTTCTCAGCACCTTTAACATATACATCAGAATATTTTGCATTCGATCTTAAAAATTTACGAACATTTTTAAATGATATAAATCATTCCAATTAAGATGATGGAAATGCTTCATTAACCAGTTAGCTTGCTTTTGTTTCTGTGGTGAGAGAGACTTAAAAGGGAATGGCGGTTTTATAATGAAATTAATGTACTCTGTAGAATTGAAAACCATTGCAATTTCTTTTGCAATAAAATTGTTAGAATTGAATTTAAACCCTTGCAAGTCAATGAAAATTTTGTTTGTCATTATTTATATTTTATATGAATTTTCGAATTTCTCCTCGAAGTGGTGTGTATTCAATTATTCTATCATGATTAAGCTGATGTGTTTGCTGGAATATTTGTAGCAGTTTCAAATTCAATTTTTATATCAATTGGTCCGCTATTGACACTTTCGTTTTGATGAATAACATCAACTACTATTATGGAGCATTATTTTTAAACTCTTGTGCATTGAGAAGAGGTTGAGGATCTTTCATATAATAGTTACATACATATCATATAGAATAGCATAACGTTCATTTTTGAATTTAATATTAAGGTCGTCATATGGATAAGATTCTGAGTTTAAATGCACTTTTAAATTAGTTAGATCACAATGAACAAATTTCTTTTCATTTTGAAAAGCAATCAAAACGAAGCAAGGGCGCTCTCGATTTGCAGCTAGTTTAACATTCCATACATGATTACTTCCTGTATTTAGTTGTGGATTAATATGACAATCCCAACTTCGAAATTCTATTGCTATAGAAGCACCACTGTTTATTATTTTTATCATATTCAATTTACTAAAATCAGATAGTTGGATATGAGGAATTCTCCAATATATATTGGAAATTGTCATTTTCGCCTTTTCAGTAGAAACAGTTGAATAAACAAGATTTTTCATCATTCTTATTGCGCAACAGTATCAGCTCATGTTTTCCATTTAATATGATTTTATTATAGTTCTCAGCAAATCCCAAAAATATTTTCAGTGGTATATAAAAGTTAAAATAAATATTCACGAGATATAGTCATCAATTTTGTGCCAGCCGGCATTTTGCATTACACTACTATCAGTTGGTGATAAAGAAATAAAATTTTTTATAGTACTTGAAATTCCTAAGTGTCTTGTATGATCAATTTGAATGCCATTTAGTTCATAACGAATTTCATCAAATAGGTATGCAACAAAATTATTTTTTAATTTGAAGTTGGATGTAGAAGGAACTAGTTTTGTGTTATTGGCATCTTTCACGAATCCTTCAACATAAATGAAACTTTCAACGGGTAATACATACAAATCTTGGTTTTGTATTGAAATTCGAATTTCATCGTTGTTGTAGGATTGTAGATATGGAATATATGTGTGGTAATATTTTTTAATTATATTCTCATCTGATACAGGTTTTTCCAGAACATCTATTATTGAACTCATGGTCTCTTCAATTTAAAATTCAATGGTTTTAGAAATTCTTTATTTGCTGGTGTTAATTTTAAATGTTGAAACGTTTTACTCTTGTTTACTTTAGTTTTCTCCGATGTGTTGGAATTATGTCATATTTTATTTTTAGATATATTATTGCTATAAATTATCATTATTTGGACGGTTTCAAATGTATTCGAATTGTAATTTCCTCTCCTCGGAAATTGATTAAATCTCCGTGCTGATCAACTACTCTTAGAGTGAGAGAACTTATCTCTCGACAGTTGATTGGCAAATAAATGAGATTCCTAGGAATCCCAGAAGGGACATCAATTGCAAACTCGTGCAAAGTGTGTGACTGAGAATTATTCATGTAAGTGTTGACCGCAATATTACGTTCAACACTCAAGATATTTACTTTAAAAATATTTACTGGAAGGTCGGAGTAGTGGTCTTCATTAGGAAATAGGGTCTTTTTATTAAATCCTAATAATTTTCCAAATGTATTCTCCCTATTAAAGTGTATATGATCTTTTGAGCTATATATTTTTACTTACATTGTATTATTACTTGCTTCTATAATAATTTTATTTTTTGAACTATACCGTTTATACTGTTCTTTTATATAATCAACTATATCATTTAATTCATAAGATCCAATTGGAATTTCAATTATATAATCCCCAATATGAATTATATTATTATATATGTACATCTACATTGGGTATGCTATTGTATGTATGAAAATCTGTTAGAGCACATTCATATTCTCCATTTAGTTCGATAGGGCGATAATAATTTGCTGACAACTCTGATGAGTTAGAGCTTAATGTTAGTGTAATTGACATTTTGGTTGTTGGATTATAAATAAAATAATTTTGGCTTGTGTTGTGTATTAAAAATGTTTTATTTATTATTTTTTAGTATATAGAAAAAATTATTCTAGTATCTTAAAATCTATAATATTTCACTTTTGTTAATCCAAGAATTATGTTGATTAGGAAATGCTAGCTATTTTACAAATGCCTTCTCTCCTTAGTTTTTAAGATTTTTTCAACCAGGTATGTATTTGGAAATTTAGTTTTGGAAAGTTCTTCATCATAGAATCCACCTTTAATTGGATTGCCGAGATAGTCCTCCAATGTGTATGCTGTAGGATAGGTATTTTTTACGGTTTTGATTTTAAAAATCTCTGTTGTCCAATTAATTAATTAAAATGTGTTAATATTTACTTACATGTACATAATCTCCAACATTAAATTTAGATACTTTATATATTTTCAAATGACTATAAAATGTATTTAATAATTTTTTCTCATTTGAGGAGTTAACATTAATTGGAGCTATTTTTATTGTACAATGAACTTTTCAATTATATGAATCAATAAGATCTTTGTAAATATTCAGCCAGCGATATGAATCATTCAAGCTTAATTCATTCCACATCATCTCTTTTAAAGTTCGATTGAAACGTGCTACTATACTATGCGACAGTCAATATCGGGATGGGATGAAAACAACGGGAAATGGTATATCGGTAAAAAAAGAAGTTATACGTGTCCCGGCGTTTCGCTGGGTCACGTCTAGAAATCGAGATATATCGATTTGAAGTTAGTAACTATCATATAGGGGAAATTGTGACCTTTGGTGGTTTTTTTTTTTTTTTTTTTTTTTTTTTG
This sequence comes from Protocalliphora azurea, assembly GCA_932274085.1. Taxonomy (NCBI): domain Eukaryota; kingdom Metazoa; phylum Arthropoda; class Insecta; order Diptera; family Calliphoridae; genus Protocalliphora; species Protocalliphora azurea. Next base: position 82,588,410 of record OW026520.1, read on the forward strand.
ACATAACTCGAGAACCACCAGTCCGATTTTGCTGAAACAAATTTAAAAAAAAAATAGGAATTACAATTCCTTTAATCTGTCCATGCAACGTTTCGTTACATAAGCAACAGTTTCGCAGTTATAAATAAATGTATGAAAAAAAAATTGAATTTTTTTATTTTTAATTCATAAAAAATCCAAAACGGTAAAAAAAGTGTCAAGTCCTATTACTTTCACGTAAAGTCACATAACCTTTAAACAAAATGAGACATAGATCGTGAAAATCGATGGACGCGTTTCGCTTTTATTCACAATTAAGTGAAGGTATGAATTTCAAAAATTTGCTCGAGATATGCTCAAAATTCCTTGGAAAAAACATTGATAACTTTTTTCTATGATTGTCAGAATTAAAAAAAAAGTAATAAACAAAAGGTTATTTGATTTTTATGGTAGCGGTAACAAATTAAAAAACGGTCATAAATGTGCGTGTACAATTAAAAGGAAAAAAGGAAAGTGCACTTTTTTAATTATTTGGGTTTTTTCCGTCGGCTACCTGCATGATTTTTTTACACAAATTGCACCCACATTTATGAGTGGTCATGTTTTAGAACGTTTCGAAAAATTTAAAACGCACACGAATCAGGTTTGTAGCCACCCTCAAAAGATGCGCGAGTTCATAGGTACCTCTCAGTAAAATATTGAAACTTACGTAGTATTTATAGGTGTACACTGATCGATTTTTGTCATTCAACAAGTGTCTCCGAACGCGTAAAGTACGGTTTTTTTAAAGTGACGAAAAAGTAATAAAAGTATAAAACCGAAATGAGTGCAAATTGTCCTGAAAATATCAATTTATTTTGTTATGTTTGTGGCAAAAAGGTTTTTCAACAAATGCTGCATTACTCACTGAGCAAGTGGAGCGCGCTTTTAAACTTTATTTTGATTGCGAAATAATTCGCGGCATTTCGTGGGTCCCAGACAAAATTTGTAAAACGTGCTACAATGGTCTTAACATGTGGATCCGAGGGAAACGCAGTTCACTTCGTTTTGGTGTATCAATGATTTGGACTGATCCAGGAGAGCACAATTCCGACAACTGCTACGCTTGCGCAAACAAAATATGTGGAGTAAATCGTAAAGGCCTTACATATCTGTTAAAAGTGCACAAATACCTCTACCGCATTCAGATGAAATACCAATTCCACCGTTTCCAAGTCCTGACAGAGAAACTTCTTTTTCTATTGAAACAATGGATCAATCGGATTTCAGCTATAAACCAAGACCAGAAGCCGGCCCATCGAACAAAATAATTCCAATATCACAAGCAAGAATGGACAAGATTGTTGCAGAATTAAACCTTTCTCAACGTGAAGCAGAAAAACTTGCCTAGCTTTTGAAAGAAGGCAACAATTTGGAGCCTAATGTCAAAGTCACCGGATATCGAAGACGACAATTGCTATTCCAACGGTACTACACACTCAACGAAGGGAACACATTTGCTTACTTCCATGATATAAAGGGACTGATGGAGGCGATGGCCATTAATTATGTCGCAGCTGATTGGCGAATGTTCATCGATTCTTCGAAATCAAGCCTGAAAGTCGTTTTGCTACATAAATATAATAAAAAACCAAGCATTCCCATTGGCTGCAGCCCAGACATGAGCGAAACATACGATTCTATGAAAATAATTTTGGATAAAGTTTGCTACACTGATCACATGTGGCGGATCAGTTGTGATCTGAAAGTCGTGGCGATGCTAAGAGGTCTCCAAGGAGGCTATACGAAAAACATGTGTTTCTTGTGTCTATGGGATACCCGATTTAAAGGAAACCAATACGAAACGCATGAGTGGCTTGCTCGAGATCCAACGGAGAAAGGACACAACTGCGTAAATGATCCACTGGTGCCAATGGAGAACGTCCTCATGCCCCCTCTCCATATCAAACTGGGAATCGTAAAAAATTTCATCAAGGCCATTGTGAAGCAACCGAAAATTCTTGATTGTTTGGAAAATATTTTCCCACGAATCAGCGAAGCAAAATTGAAGGTAGGTGTTCGGAATGGGCCGTATATACGAAAGGTCATGAAATCAAAGGAATTTAAAGGTGCTTTAGACGGTAATGATTACTTTGCGTGGAGGGCAGTGAAGAAAGTCATACGATATTTTTTGGGAAGTACGCGAGCACACAATTACCCCGCTCTTGTGACCAAGATGTTGCACTAATTCCAAAAAATTGGGGTGAATATGTCCCTCAAAATTCACTTCTTGCATCACCATCTCGAATACTTCAGCAAGCAGCTAGCCTCAGAATCGGATGAACATGGCGAGCGCTTCCATCAAGTGGCAATGCCAATGGAAACGCGACATAAAGGCAAAAGGCTCGATTCGCTGGTGGCTGAAATTTGTTGGTGGTAGCAAAAGACGTACGATCCCGACAATGAAGATGAAGAAGAAGAATATACAGTGGGTAAGTCACAAAAATGAACTGACTGATTAAAAACAATTGATTTTTGATTTTTTCCAGATGAAGACAGATCCTCATCCGATACATACTCTGAACAAGTGGGTGAACCACTACGCAAGAAAGTAAAGGGCGCAAACAAACGAAAATAAGTTTTGAGTTCATCGATTTTTATAACCTATGTATCTATGTAATAACCTAATAATTACTTGTAATAATTTTTAATTTTACGTGTTAATAATTATAATAATTATTATATAATAAATATTATTCAAATTCATTGAAACATAAAATCAATATTCTTGACAAAATGAGATACCTTCACTTAATTGTGATTAAAGCGAAACGCGTCCATCGATTTTCATGATCTATGTCTCATGTTGTTTAAAGGTTATGTGACTTTATGTGAAAGTAATAGGACTTGACACTTTTTTTACCTTTTTGAATTTTTTATGAATTAAAAATAAAAAAATTAAATTTTTTAGGCAAAAAATAGTTTTTTTTTCATACTTTTATTTATAACTGCGAAACTGTTGCTTATGCAGCGAAACGTTGTATGAACAGATTAAAGGAATTGTAATTCCTAATTTTTTTAAAATTTGTTTCAGCAAAATCGGACTGGTGGTTCTCGAGTTATGTCAAAAAAAGACCACAAAAGGACACAATTTCCCCTATATGATAGTTACTAACTTCAAATCGATATATTTCTATTCCTATACGTGACCCAGCGAAACGCCGGGACACGTATAACTTGTTTTTTACCGATATAACTTTCCCCGGTAGTTTGAACCCTTCCTGATCACTGACCCCTACCATTTGTCGCACAGTGTTATAGATGCTTTCATTCTACTAAAAGTTGAGTAATGATTGATGCTATATTTCTGCTTGAGGTATTCAAAATATTTGTTAAAAAATTCTTTGCCATCGTCAGTTTGTAAATTTTTGGGAACTCTACCCAATTTTAAAATACTATCCATTGCTTTTGCAACTTCAAGTGCAGTTTTATTTTTAAGTGCTACAGCCCAAGCAAACTTAGAAAATGTGTCAATGATATTTAATAAATATCTGTAATTTTTATTAGATTTTGAATAATTTCCCATCTCAACCAAATCTGCTTGCCAAAGGTCATCGACTTCTTTCATTGAAATTTTTTTTGGCTTGAACTACATAAGTTCATTTACTAAGTCTCTTTTTGTAGTCATTATTATTAATTTTTATGATCACTTCCGCTGGATGTTAACAGTTGAAGCACCTTTATCTATTGTTACTACATTGAAATGTTCAAATTTATAAATTTTTTCACGTATCATTCTTATTTCTTCTTCAAATATTATTTTCATATTTATTAATATTTCACGAATTTCTTTAATATTCTCTTCTAAAAGATCTGTTATCTACTTCTTTGATTTCTCAATGTAAGATTGCAAAAACATTTTATTGACAACATCATTCGCTTACAAAGCATTTGAAACATTTCTGAATCTCTTGTTCTGGACGTCAATGTGGTTATCTCCATCCATAAAGAAGCCCAACAATTTAGGTGCATTTTTTATTGAAAATATACCACTTGTATCGTTAAGATAGTGACCAAATTTATCAACAGACATCGTTTTGATTGATATTATTCTATAATATTAGCTTCATATAATTCTTCAATGAATGATACAATCTCGTTATTATGGTTGGTATGACCAGCAGCTTGTGATGCGATCAGTAGTCTAAGTCGATCTACCAACTCATTTGGATTATCCCAGTATATATAGTTGGGTTTATTAAAGTTTAAATTCATCACTCCACTACCCATATAATTATTTTTTTCAGTATTTGAAGATGATGTTGCTAATATTGCGGAATTTGTTTGAGATTTTTCCTTGAACAGTTTTCCAATAATATTTTTCTATATTTATATGCTCTGGTTCCCTTTACTTGACCATCAGATTTATAATCTCTTCTGAGCGCATTTGTGTTAATGAGAATGTTTTTAAAAATTTGTAATTCTGATTTATCATAGTTCTTTGGTATTTTATGGAACATCAGAGAAAATAGACCTGGTGTTAGGATCCATATTTAATTTCCAATAAGAATCTTATCTTCATAGAATTTAATGTTACTATTTCCAAACCTCCATTCATTATTGGAATCTATATGTGGACCATAAAGGGTATCTAATTCATTTTTAATTTCCAAAAGTGATAAGTTAGGATAACTTTCATTACTATTAAAATTCTCTAGAGTATCTGACTGAGAGTAAAAATCATCATCTTCATCATCGTGAAATGATTTGTTTTTGTTAAACAATGTTTCTTCTACAAGCTTCTTAGGAGTGCTGGCTTCTAAATTCTTCGGTGGGTTGTTCGTAAAAGTATTAATTTCGTTATCTAATTTAGGTTCGTATTTTCCAATTTGTTTGTTATTTTTTGTTCTATTAATAAAATCTTTCAAAGGTTCTGTTATAGGTTTAAATGTCTCTTTCAGTTGCTCACGTGTATCTGATTCACCAATTTGTATACTACGTATTTTTTTCCTTAAAACATTTCTTGCCTTCACCAAATCTTTTAAAATTTTCTCATTCATTTTAGTTAGATTTGGTTTTCTAACAACAACAACAGTATCTATTATCAGGTCTGATATCAGGTCTGGTTTCAGCTATTAGATCGGTTATTAGTTATCAGGTCTGGTATCAGGTAATTTTTGTAATGGATAAAGTGTATACTGATCTAATACGTTTAATATCTGATAGTATACTGATAATGAAATATAATATGATAATAATTTATATTGTTATGAAATAATCAAATAGCTTTCTGTACCGTCCTTTGTTTAAGTCATCATCTTTACTTATAACCAGAAAACCATACTTGTCTTTCCAACATTCTCGACAAATTTCATGAAACTTTTCATAGCTCATATCACTGCCAACATGATCTCCATATATATGTCTCAAATTCATTTCATCTTGCTTAAATACAATAATCATATTAGCATTATCTCTTACTAAATGTTTTGGGATTCTTGTATAAGTTTGACTTAAGTAGAAAGAATCAACATTACTATGTCCCATACAAAAAAATGCGCGTATATTGTTTTGTTTTTCACATGCAATATCATCGAAAATCATAATTGAATTGTTTTTGGGTTCTTCAGGAGATATAACAGATTCATTATCAGAAAAAGTATAATATCCCATTCCTTTAATCGATGATAACAGACTCTTCAAGTATTCATATTTTGGTTGATGTAAGGATTTTGAGTATAAATAAACGTTTTAAAATTTTAGTCCATTAGGACTTTCTAACAATCCAATCATAACGTTAGTCTTTCCACAATTTGATGGACCTACAATAAGCGCTCGAATAGAATTCGGTAGTAAAGAACTGTGCCTCATTTTCATATTTGTATTCGTTGAAGAATCAATATTGCGAATTAAAATATTTTTATGTTTTTTTATTAAACGCATTTTTATAACTGAAAATAATGATTTAATATTGCTTTTTATTATATAGTAAAATAATATACAATACAATAAAAAAAGTTATTCATCAAAGAGCTGTCAATGGAAGAGGTTTGCTAAATAAAATAATTAACTCCCTTTCAATTGAACTACATCTTCCTGGTTATTAGTTTTGCGGTCCTGGAACAAAATTACAAAAACGTTTAGAACGAGGAGATAAAGGAATAAACCCTTTGGACGCTGCATGTTAAGATCACGATATTGCTTATTCTAAAAGTAAAGATTTATATAATAGACATCAAGCCGATAAAATTCTTGAAAATAAAGCTTGGCAACGAGTAATTTCAAAAGATAGTGACCTTTCAGAAAAGTCCTTTGCATATCTGGTTACTAACACCATGAAAACCAAAAGAAAACTCGGTATGGGATTGCAGAAGAAAAAGAAGAAAAATGTAAATTCTAAATCTTATGGAAGAAAACTCTTCAACACAACAATAAAAATGGCAACAAAAGTTTTAAATAAAGAAAAACCTCAAGATATTAACTCGGCAATCGCGCGTAAGATCGTCAACAATTCGTTTAAAGGAAAAAAGTCTCAAATTGTAGTACCACGTGTAATATATGTTCCGAAAATTGGTTGAGTTTTACCTTTGATACCAATTTTAAGTGCTATTTGAACCTTATCCAGTGGAGGAGCTGCCATTGCAAAGCCAGTAAATGAAGCAAAAAGTGCTAAACAGCAACTCGATGAGGCAAATAGACATAACAAAACAATGGAAGCTATAGCAATGGGAAAAGATCTTTTTCTTAAACCGTATAAAAGAGGATATGGATTAATTTTTGAAGAAAAGTCAAAAAACTTGTAGAAATGCTACCTAACAGACCGCTCACTGATGTTGACTTGATAAAGTTTTCACAAAATATTCCAAATTTTAGAGGAGTTTTTATGTTAGATTCATTACCAAAACGTTCAAGAAAAAAGGAAAGTGGAATAGTAAATTTGGATTCTTCTATGGGAAGTGGAACTCATTGGGTAGCATATTATAAAAACAATAAACAAGTTGAATACTTCGACAGTTTTGGAAATTTACAACCACCAATATAATTAATTAAGTATCTTGGAAAAAATATTAAATATAATTATACTCAACATCAAAATTATAATTCATTTAATTGTGAACATTTATGTATTAAATTTTTACACCAAATAGCTGAAAATAAAAATAAATAAAAGGACATTTTTTTCTTTTTCTAAATCAAGATCAAATTCATATTTTTTATTATTATTCTTATTTTTATTTATTGTTTACATTATTATTATTACTATAAATGTTTATCCTAAACATTTTGACTTAATGTCCAGATGGGATATTGACCGTTGGGTATAAAATCTCCCATTTCATTGAAGGTGTTTAAAATCAGATTCTTTTCCCCTTCTCTGCACAGTCGATATATACCAGTTGATAATTCGCTTATATCTTCATCGCTCAAATTGTTATATCTGTTGGGTTGAAATATTATGTTTTCCTGCAGCTCAATGAGGATTGTCGACCCGAATTTCGTGTTCACCCTCTTCGCCTTGAATATTGTATACTTTGTCCCTTTTTTCAAATCTTTCACATGGATTGCTGACTTCTCATATATATCCAAATAATAAGCAAACATTTCAAAATAAATATCACTCTAATAATTTATCCAAACGGGAAAGTAATCAAACAAAAAAAAAAAAAAAAATTAAAAATAAAAGAATAAAAAATGGCTAGCATCTACAAAGAGGTTATTTTGGTGGATCATTTGGTGATGATTAATATGTTTATGGCGATGCTAAATGATAATGAAGAAATGGGGATAGGATATGGTGACCGAGAAGAGGAATTAAATAGAGGTCCTTTTGTATGCTGTCCTTGGTTCTATGACGATTGCGTTGTTGGTAGAACATCGTCTCAATAAAGAACAATTCGGTGACCATCGTAGACGTTCCATCACAGGATGATCATTACGATTCCAACACCAAATTTCAACTTCACAGAAGTAACATTTCGTTCTATCACATTCACCAATATAAAACATCCCCGTCATATCCAATCTCTTCTCATCTAACCAATGTAATGGCCAGCATGTAAACGTCTTTAGACGTTCATCTTCTCTATGAAAAATATCATTCATTGCACAACGTGGCTTAAATGATAATTGCATATTTTCAAAACAAAATTACTAAAAATTAAACGAAAACTCTAACAGAGATTCTAACACAACAAAAGAGTACAATGTATTTATTTAGGAATAAAAATGAGTACAGTATTTATACACAATAATCAAATATATATATATAAATATGTTTAGCGGGTCGTACTTAGAATCTAAAACAATTTTCCTCTAATCCTTTATGAAATTATACATCCATACACTACTTAATAGATAACTGCTACTATATGCACATACATACTCACATAATAATAATATAAAGAAGAATGGATATGCTTAAACATTTTTTTTTTTTTAAGTTACAAAACTCTTTCTGCAAATGCTATTCATTTCTCTTACAAACATATTTCAAAAATTCCAATTACTTACATTAATTTTTGAAAAATACCAACTCAAATAAATGAAACTCATATATACTAATCCACCGCATACACATTTCACAAACGATTTCATAAACATTTCCTAAAAATAACAAAGTCAATGAAATTCACTTGTGCTTATTATGCCTTCATATACAAGTAGAAAATTCAATTGGAATACGATTCAACAAATATTCCTCCAACAAAATATTTTACGTTACAAAATCACATTCAGGAAAGAGAAATCTATAGCTAGTAAACAATCGTAGAATAATTAATACCAAAACATCAACAAAAATATTAAAATATTTCTATCATAGTATTTCAAACACCTTGATCTTTAAAAATACAACAGGTATCTATTTTCTATCTATACACTAGAACCTTAAGACACACAAATCCACCTGACAATACTCTCTCACACCAAATACAAATATTTTAGGTTACAAAATCTCATCCAGAAAACAAAGATCTATAGATAGTAAACAATCATAGAAAAATTAACACCAACACACCAACAAAAATATAAAAATTTATCTCCGTCATAGCCAACATAAAACCAACCACTAATCACGAACGAGGAAAATACACATTTCAACCATCTTGATCTTTAAAAACTCAACAGGTGTCTATTTTCTATCTATACACTAAAACTGATTTTCTTCCATCACACACAAAATCAATTTTCAAAACCTTAACACACACAAATCCACCTGACAATACTCTCTCACACCAAATAACTATTCTCTCTCACTCTCACAACACACACATTCCAATTGGAAATGCCAATTACAAGTATACTTACTAGGTCATCGATACACACACATTCCAATTGGAAAAGCGGCGGCGCCATCCTTTAATCTACTATGTTCGTCTTGTTTATATGTAAATAACCATAATATGGCTGAGACACAATAAAAATTGTGGTTGAACTAAACTGGTGTATTACTTAATTAAATGAGGTTTAATTATAATTGTTTATCTGTATTCCAAAAAAATTATAAAAATACTTGTTGGGCTCGAGGTCAGTTTTATTTTATAATTATTTATTTTTTGATATTTTGATATCTTTCGGATATCATTTTCAGGAAAGAACGAGTAACAATAATATAATTGATTAGACGTCATAATGAAGGATATTGAAATATCGAAAAATAAATGTTTATAAAATAAAACAGACTTCGAGCAAGACTTTTTAGATTTCTTGGAATATACTAAAAGGTCGAAGTAATACTTATGTAAATTATTTATTTGCTGTTTATATAAATATGTTCATTGTGGATTTATCAAACGCATTTCTTTTAATTTTTTACACTTCGAAGATAAAGAATACGATAATTTATCTTAGCTTTGCATATTATGCATTTAAAATATTTGTTTCACAATATAAAACACTTATGCAAATATTTATATCTAACTTTAAATATATAAAAAATATATCAAATATATTTTTAACGCGACGATAGGTCACAAGTCATATGCGTTAAGTACACTAAACTGAATAAAAGTCAAAAAAATGTATGTTCATGTTCATACATTATAACTACGTAATATTAATACTTTTATACAATGAATATTTTGTTGTTGTAGATAGAATTTTAGCAACCATAATGAGATTGAAACTCAAACATATTACTAAATATGTTGCGCCAGCCACATAATTCTTTGAGAACAAAAACATAATCGCTGCAACCAAATTGTTTTTAAAATAAAATACATTCAACAATAACGAAGTTTGCGATAACAATATAGTATGTTGGGGCAATCATATTGTAAACATGAGTTCTCACTTTAGCTTATCAATACACAGAATAAATTATTACTACATATATTTCAATTAACACAGCAGAATGGTTCCAAAAAGTTTTATTTTTGGAAATAATTTTGTAACTTGTGAACCGTTGAAAATACCTCAATAAAATCTCACGTGGCCAGAGACGGTGTATTTTTGAGTTGATTTAAAGGAGCACAGATTCCTATTTCCAGTAGAAATAAATTAAATACGGACAAATTTTTTCAAAGTATAATCTGAAAAATTTTAAATTAAAATTTTAAGTATAATTATTTTAGAAATAATGTTAATATTTTAACTTAAATAAAATTTAAACGAGTAGAGGTATTCAAATGAAATTTTGACACATTAAAAACACACCCACTGCTTTATACCCCAAAAGCACCCAAAAAGTGTTCTATAAATTGTCTTTTTCCATTTACAACTTTAGTTTATAGAAAATAAAAAGCTTTTAGAATCACTACGCACAGTTGTTTTATTTTAGATTAAAATTGAATTTATATATTCAATCAATTCAAGTAAGTTTTTTTCATTTAAATTTTTAATGCATCTAATCATCTACTTGATTTAATAAATTTTTTAATTGGAAAAATTTTTCGGTTTTTCATTATTATTGTTATTAGTAATTGATATAATCATTTTGGTGAGAGGTGCAAATTAAAACAATTTTTAATTGAATGAATTATTTTGGTGATTTGTGACTTTTTTCTGTGCAAAGTCTACGCCTGATATTCAAAGTGTTAAGACGTTAATTATGGATGCTCCGCCAAAAAATTTGTGCGCGAAATGTTTCAAATCGCTTAGTTCTAATTACATTGCTTGTCATATTTGTAAAGCAAAACTTCATTTCATTTGTGCAAAAATTAGTGAAAAACATACTAATTTATTAAACGAAAATATTAATATTGTTTTTAATTGCAATGATTGTCTTGGTGCTTCATCTGAAATGCTTTCTCTTATTTCATCTTTATCAGTCGAGTTAAGAGAATTGAAAAATCAAATACTCTCAACATTAAGTCAAGATGTAAATGCATTGAAATCAGAGTTCAATAAACTTTCAAAAAACCTTGAATTCGTTAATAATAAACAAAACAAGTGGACAAGTGGTCCAATTCCTGTAAACAATAACAATGTTACTAATCAAACAAATGCAGAAATTGTTGTTGGTGCTTCTAGTAATCATAATAAACAGTATGATGATGATGCTTCTTCTTTAACTTCTAATCCAACTGTTACTACTGATTTAAGATCAAACGTGTTTGATGCTGACAACTAACATGATGAGTAGACAAAAGTTCGTAGGCGTAGACGAAGAAATCGTGTTCTTGCAGTTGGTGAAAATATTTCAAATGATCTTGCTGTTGTTGTAAAGAAGAAATATTTACATGTATCTTCTTTCAAACCATCAGTCACAGATGAACAAATCTCTATTTTATTGAAAAAAATACTGATATTGGTAAATATCACCTTGAATGTACGAGGTTAGTTAAAAAAGATGTAGATGAGAATACATTGAAGCATGTTAATTTTAAAATTGGGGTTTCACCGTGCTTTTACAATGAATTAATAAAACCGACTTTGTGGCCTATGGATATAAAAATTAGACCGTTTATTTTTTTTCCAAGAAAACCAGTGGAGTTACCAAATGCAATATAGATAGATTATCTCAATTAAAAATCTATTTTCAAAATTTTTCTGGGATGCGATCAAAAAGCAAAAATTTGTTTGATTTTTCATTGCAATGTTGTTATGATATTTTTGTAATTGTGGAAACTTGGCTAAATGCTGAATTCTTGGATTCAGAGTATTTTGATTTAAATTTATACAATGTTTATCGCAAGGATAGATCATTTGAAAGGACTGGCTGTGAGAGAGGTGGTGGTGTGCTGATTGCAGTCAGAAAAACTCTAAATTCGCATATCTGCTTAAATGTTGTTGTTGATGAGTTGTTGGATCAGCTGTTCGTAATAGTTCATGCAGTTGATGGTTTGATTTGCCTTTGTTGTTCGTATGTTCCTCCAGCAAGTTCTTATGAGTTATATGCTTCTCATGTAAATAATATTTTATTTCATTATGAGAAAATGGGACTAAATACTCGTTTTCTAATTTTTGGTGATTTTAACTTAAATAATTTAGTGTGGTTAGATTCCAATAATAAATTAATACCATTCAATGTAAACAAAGATTATGAAATTAATCTAATTGATTCTTTTTTTGATATGGATCTTCTTCAAGTAAACAATATATTTAATAAATTAAATAAAATATTAGATTTAATATTTGTACAATCTAATTTTAAAACTAAAATTTATGAGTGTTTAATTCCATTTTCTCCAACTAATCTATATCATAATTCTTTAGTTTTAGAAATTGAAGATATTAAATTTCTTAAATGTTCAAATTCTTTAAAATTTATTAATTTTGATTATAATAATTGTGATTTTGATGCTCTAAATTACGATTTGATTAATATTGACTGGAAAAAATTATTTTATGATAAGAATACGAATACATCATATGATATATTTTTAAATACATTTTTAAATGTATGTTATCGACATATTCCAATAAAAGTTAAATTCTCATCTAGTCATCCTTGATATTCTAAAGGGTTGAAAATGTTGAAAAATAAAAGAAATAAATTACATAAATGTTACTTAAAATCTAAATCAGATGAATTACTTTGCCAATATAAATGTTGTGCTAAAGAATTTAATTTCCTTAATAAATTCTTGTATAAACAGTATATAATGAAAATGGAAAGTAATATAAAAGCCAATCCTAAATATTTTTGGACTTTCATTCGTTCTAAATCTGGTTCAATTGCTATTCCGTCTTCTATGGTTTATAAAAATATTTCTTCGGATAAACCTGAAGATATTGTAAATCTTTTCGCAATGTTTTTTAAATCTAACTTTGATTATTCCTCTGGCAATACATATTTTGACAATAATATAAATACAGATCTCAATTTGGGTCAATTCATATTAAGTATTGATGATGTGTTAGATGCTATTAAATGTCTTAAAAATTGAAATTGTTATATTCTATGTTTGTGAGATCTAAACTTGAGTATGGTGCCATTATTTGGAGTCCACATTGTAGTACTCATATTGCACGAATTGAAAAGATTCAAAAACGTTTTATTCGTTATTCTTTACCGTATTTAGAATACATTTATCCCCTACCTTCTTATGAATCCCGCTGTTTACATTTGGGAATGATTTCATTGGAAAAAAGACGCAAAATTCAGTCGATGTTATTTATATATGATTTAATAAATTCAAATATCGATTCAATAGAATTATTGAATAAAATACCATTCTATGTGCTTATAGATTGTCTCTTCGACATAGGAACTTATTTTATGTTGGTTTATATCATAGAAATTATGTATTAAATAGTCCAATAATACGATCATTAAATTATTTGAATTCTCTAAATAATGCTCATATGTTGGAATTTACAGCATCAAAAACTGATTTTAAAAACTTTGTACTGCAAAACATGAAATAATATTGTAAATTATTACAAAATAATATGTTTATATTATTCATTAGTCTGTAAGGAATATTGTTCTATAGACTTAAATAAATAAATAAATAAATAAATAAACTAAAACAAATTACAAAGCATCACCTAGCGAGGAAAATATCCCTCAATATGCTACCACTACATCGAAACTAAAATTTCTTTCAAGTTTTAATTTTTTCACTGTCGTTCCAATTTTGTCTAAAAAGATTATCGATATAATTGACGAGGAAGAAGAGTAAATGAACTAAGTTTTGGCAAAATATAAACAAAAAAAAAAAAATATCTTAATTGCTTTTCTTAATATCTCGGAAGCTAGAACCAATTTTGAAAAAAAAATTATTCCGTGATTTCCCTAAAATCATTTTCTAAATACCAGCACAAATTTCAACGCTTGATATTCTTTGAAACTTGTATCTTAAATACTACAGATTCGAGGTAACCGTAGAAGTACATTTAAGTAAGTTTTTGTCTTGGACATTTGTTCTTTCGAGTGTTATTTCTGTTTACAATTGTTGTATGTTTTTTGGTATTGTGTGGCTGTATTTTTTATTGACATTGGATTTTGCTTGTTTCTTATTTACTCATATTTTTATCTTGTGGTTGCTGAATGAAATTGCTAACGATGTTGTAGTTCTAGTTTGCTTCAAAATTACTAAATATGATACATATGAATATGATAAATATGATATGAAATGATACTCGAGTGGTTCAAAACTTATATTTTCCAAAGATGATTGGAAGATAGTGCTACGCATTCTAGATTATAGCAGAAGAAATTTTTCGAAATCTTAAATGATCAGATTTTGTTCCATTTAGGATACAATACAAATACACCAAGGTTTGTGGAAAAACCAAAAAATATTATAATATCAAGAATTTGAATACGATCAATACATGTAAATTTCATTGAATTACTTAAATTTTTCTTAGATCTCTTCCGAAGTGATCAACACTTTATACTATAATTATTCTAGGATACTGATATTTTATATTGATATTACGGATGATGATTTTTTTCACATTTTAAGATACATAGAAATTTGACTAATAAAAAATGTTTTTGGATCACTCTAATGTACACAGAAATATATGTACAAAGATGTTATGTGTTAAAGGAAAATATTCTTTCGATAAGACTAAAGCTTCAGCAGTCATTCAGTTCAACACTTAAGTGAACTTTAAACACTTTTATTAATGGCATATTATGTAATAAGTCTGCAGTTACACAAATGTTGCCACTGAAAATATACACTAGACCACATCTGAGTTTGTGTGAATATGTACATACATACATATGTTTGTATTTGTATAAACAAGAAGCTTAAAATGTGTAAAAGATTTAGAAGTGTAAGTAATTTTTAAAGTGCATAAACGTTAAACGGAAATTGCTAGTGCAATATACATGTGCATATGTGTGAGTGTGTGAGAAAGAAAATGAGAGTGAGTGTGTAATATAGCAATAAGATAAAGTTATACTCGAAGTACCAGAAGTTTTGGTAGCTTTCTGGTAGCTGTCCCCTAATTTGACTGGCGCTTTTGGTTCACCACTGTTTGTAAATAGACTTTACCCAAATTACTTCTTGGCAGTAAAATAGAAAATTGACATCTTTAAAATTTTTACACATGCATGTCATATGTTGGAAAATCAGAACTGTAAGGTCTTTTTTGAACATTATATATATGATGCAACATTCTTAAGTACGTATATATTTGTATACAGAACATACATGGTTAATGTCAAAGATGGTTTGTTCTTGTCTTAATGCATGTTTTAATTAAAGTTGAAATGAGTTACAGATTTAACAATTTTCCATCTGTATGACATGATTATTTGCATTTTCATGCGTAAGCACATATATGCCGAAATTTATAGACATTTCTCTTTTTTTTTTTTTTTTTTTTCTTTGGTAATCGCACAACCATTTCCATTAACTTTGAAAATATTGCTTAAAAGTCATTTATTTTTTAATCACATAACATAAAGAATCGAAAATATAATGTCAATCTAAAAATGAAGATATCAGTTTTTCGTAGTTAAACTTATTGCATTTAAGAAAAATTTGGTTTGAAGAGTGTATTATCTATTTATCTATTTATCTATGCTTTAAGTGAACGATTAAAAAAATTATTTAATTGCTTAATTTTAAAGCAAAAAATTAAAAATTGTGGTTACGGTCTTTTGCATTTTCTTCTGCCCTGAAAAATTAAAAAATTTGGTTACAGCCTTTTGCACTTTAGGTGACGATATAACGAAAAAGGTATCACAAAGTAAAAATAATTCAAAAACGTTCCGATAGTTCATAAATTTTATATATAAATGTTCCTACCACTTATGTTTTAAAAATCAAATTCCACCTAATCATATAAGTAGTTTGTTTTTAATACTTGATAATTATTTTACAGTTGTACGAGCATTAAATTTTATTATAACTAACTTCAGCATAAAAAAAACTGTTGATGGAATTTTGTTCATAATTTATATTTTACTAATTAAATTTATTTTAAATACATATTTTCAATAATAGATAATTTAAAACAACTGGAATTAATTTAAAATGAGTAATTATTGTAAACTAAACATAAAAACATACATATTATAAATTTATCTATACACTGTGTGCATTAATTCAAAATTCCAAATACATGTAAAAATATTTTTAAAGAATTTTAAAGTTTAGAATTTGTAGAATTCGAAACTTTTCAAACCCATTTAATTACAAAAAATGGGTGAACAAAAATTTGAAGCAATCTACCTAAGTGGCTTTTACACTATGTTATTTTGTATTAATATATAGAAAAAAAAAGTTAGAGTGAGTTTCAATAAATAAATTGCTTATATTAATTAGTTAAATTTTTTATTGGTTATGCTTTAATCATCAAAATGATAATATTTATTAAGTGAAAGTAATTAATTTTTTGTATAAATTTCAATTATTTTATTTTTTTTTTAATTAAATGAATTATATTTTTGATTGATTTTTTTCTTTAAAGTATCTAAAGTAGTAAATGATTAAACTAAAAAAATAACAAAATCTATACCATTGATCAAAAATATTTCTCCCAATAAAAATACATAAATATTTCGTTAAAATTTTTTATTGCAAATTTACAAATATTGTTTCACAGTAATTTATATATATATATATATATATATATATATATATATATATATATATATATATATATATATATATATTTTTTTTCTTTTGAAGAGCTGAACACAGACATAATTTCCAGTGTCCATGGACATTATGACACTTTCGAAATTGATGTTCACGGATACAATGTCGCTTTCTGGTACGAAACTTAATATATTATATGATTTCTGGACGAAATCACCCACTTTCAAGATAAAAATGGTTCTAACTTTGGTCTGGTCAGGATTCTGGTCTGGATAAAAAGGTTTCCTAGGATTTGCTTTAAAAGCGTCTTAAAATTTTCGTAATTTTGAGTTTGTTATCAAAAAAATATTTTCAATTTTAGTTCGCAGAAATGTTGGTCCACAAGTGAAACTTTTAGTGTATCATGGGTAAAAATTTCGAATTTTTTTTTTTCGAAAATTGGTAAAAAATTAAAACAGTTTTGCAGAAATTTTGGTTCAACTAAATAAATACATTCATCTTAAAGAACCACTTTATGGACTGAAATTTCTGCGAAAAAAATTTATAAACATTTGTTAATAACAAGATCAAAATTGCAACAAATTTGAAAGATTAAATGTACAAAATCTTTGAAATTCTATCGTTGGCAGGGAACTAAATGTGCATTTTATTCTGTGTTCAGTTTAGTTAATCGATATCGTTTAAGAGGTCTTCCTGCATCGAAATCGCTCAAAACACTACAATCAAAATATTAATAATATGCTGATATAACATCACGCAGTTTCATCTTTTTCATCATCCTCGCGAAAAATAGAAATTATATATAGGGTAAGAAAAATCATTCTTTGCGAAAATTTAAAAAATTCTGTTTTGATATAACTTATCATTGAGATGCTTGAGAATTCCAAAAAACATGACTTCATTATCTGGGGTGAGATCCACAAAAAATTCTTTAGAAACTGTCAATCTACACAAAAATAAAAATCTGAATGAAACGTACAAATACTCAAGATAAGAACATACAAAAAAGTCAATAAGATCCTGTACTTGTGATCCAGAAGTAGTGCAAATTCGGATCATTTTCAATAAATCTAACATAAGCTTGTCATTGGAAGATGTTCTCTTTTTTGATACCTATTCACTGAATAAGAAGTCATGTTTATGATTTTATGTTAAATTGATTTATTATATACTTTTTTATCAATTTAAGGAAATTACTTACTTAATTTTTATATAAAAAAATATATGCATAACAATATCTCTCCCTTGATTGAAACAGTTATTAAGTAAAAAGTATTTGTAAATTCTCAATGTTTTATATCAGAAAACATATCTGAATCACTTTTTAATAACATCTTTGGATGATATTTATATAACTTCTTAAGCATAAGAAACAGTAAACTTTGGAACTAATTAAAAAGTACTTCCTTAAAAATAACTTCTATTTATTTTTGCTGGGCATGTACATACTTACGTATATATGTATGTAAACAAATAAAATAGTTTACGTTTTCCAATTGACTGAGATTTACGTATAATTTCCTTTGTTAGGTATCTAAATGAATAAAAAAGGGGGAACATTCCATTTAGCAGAGATCCACTAAATTTAACTTAACTTACCCTTGGACGTCTTCACTTAACATGGGTCGGCTTCAATCGAAAAATTTATTTTTTATTTATTTATAGTCTTTTCTTTTTATCTTGCAGTTGTCAGATTACAAAAAAATGTTTGTTTCAAATTTTTTATCATTACAATTATTGTGTTCGTTAAATCTAAAATTTGATATCAATTATTACTTTAATTAAAAAAAAAAAATAGCAATAATTTTTTCTGAGAAAAAATGATATTTTAAAATATTTTATGGTGAAAATATTTTCAATATTTTGTATGTTGAAATCTTGAAACGTTAATGCGTTTGTTTTTATTTAATTCTTTTCACTTTTGAACTTTTTTAAAAATATTTTAATTACGAAAATAAAAAAACATGACATCCATGTATTTTTTGGTTGTTATTTATTCCTTATTATACTAACAAAAGGATTCTATGCAATATGGCTTTCATAAAAGAAAATCTCCAGGAATGTTCAAAATCATAAAGACCTTCTTGTAAACGCGTCGAACGATAAGCAATAATAGCAAAATATTTTTGAACTAAATCCTAAAATATTCTAAATTTTAAACCGATTTGCAAATTTTGTTGTTGAAAACTATTATATAACATTTAAAACTAAAATTAGAATAGCTCAAGTCTAAAGTTTCTAAAATTATTTTAAGTTGTATACTCGTATGCAGCAGTCATTTGTATAAAATATTATTTTTTTTTTTTTTCACCAAATTGTTTTACCTCAAAACTATAAATTCTAACATAAATTAATTATCCTTTAATCTCGTATTACGTGTACATCAACCAACATGAAAATATATAAATGCTGGTTATTTAAATCATTATTACTGCGAAAAATTAAAATGAAATGGTTGATTGATTAAAGTCGACATTTGAATGAACTACAACATAATTAAAATTATGTAACCATTTAATTTAAGTGCTTAAATATTCTTTAATTATAGACCTTTGCTAATTGATCTTTTTACAATGATGCTGAGTGCTGCTTTGTCATAAACTTAACTGCATGTAAGGTGGCATGAGATTGAACTATTATAGAAATTCCATTTTGTACGGTAAACAACTTGTAACTTTTTTATACTTTATCGCCTTATACTTAACTTGAGATATTTTTGTATGTTCAGTCATCAAAATAAAATTGACGTGACTAAGTAATATTTTGCAACTATAAAAACAAAATCAATAGAATTTAGTGTTATTTGCTATGAATTTAAATATAAATTTGTATGTATCTGTTAATATACAAAATGTTCATGGAACATATTTTATACAAATTAAAGTAATAAATTTAACAATAACAAATTGCGTATGTGGTAAATGTCTCACATAATAATTCAATTAAAATTTATGTTTGCTTAATTACGCTTCACTTTATACACATATTCAAACTCATATAGAAACCTATGAACCTATATGTTTCTATATGGCAAAGAATCTATGAATAATTATACACCTGAAAATGTGAATATATATTTGCTACAACCCAGCAAAAGAACGATCAAGTGCTTCCAAAATAGAACATTTTCACCACCTTATAAGTAGAATTAAGTGCATATTTTGAAATTTTTTAGAAGTTATTAATAATTATCTCCAAAAAAGTGGAAATAAATGTATTTTTAGCAGGAAAAAAGTTTATAATTTTTAAGAAAATTTAAATTTTATAAATTTGAAATCAGTTGTGTTATCTTTTAATAAGGCTAAAACAGAATTTTTATTAAAAAATTTATTAATATAGCTTTAAGAGAAGTACTTCAAAAGCAATGAACGAAAAGCATAAAAGAAGAACATCCTTCCAATGACAACCATGGCTTAAAAAAATAACTTCTGCAGCTCTTTTTTCAGCACTAAATACTTCCTTCCAATGACAAAACAATGTTAAAATCGATACCTTTTCAGCTGTTTTTCAGTTCTTTTTTTTTGCTGGGAAATTATATTCCTTTTTAAATGTATGTTGTTCATACAATTATTCGCTCATAACTTGTTACTTTATACCCAGCGGTTCTAAAGGTGATAATTTGCCTTTAATCACTAGATATATAACTACGTAGGTTATTCACTAGTTACGTGTGTATGTGGTTGTTAAGCGATCACCTTCTACACTACATTTCGCTAGCTAAATAAGTAATAGAGAATGTCTAATATTTTAATTAGAAAATATCATATCATAAAGCAAATTGCCACAGAATTGTCGCTGGGAGCTTTAAAAGTATCAATTCATAAATTTACTCTAGGTTTATATATGAACTTTTTACAACCATTTCTTTTAGTGATTTCACTAATGAAATTTATTGCACTTGGGATGGCTCCTCGGCTTCATAAAATCACATTAATGTATGTGAATTTATTACAGTTATTAATTTAGTGAATTCACTGTTGAAATGTAATGCAGTTAGTTACCAATCGACAAAAAATTATTACTATTGTCCCTAGAAATTGCTTTTGATACAAATTCGTTACAACTATTAAATTAGTGAAAGGTAATGCAATAAGTGGCCAATAGACTTCTAAAATTTACTTTAATTCAGTACAGTTATTAATTTAGTGAATTCACTATTTAAATGTAATGCAATAAGTGGCCTGCCAAAAGTCACAAAAGAACCAAATGTACTTTTTAAACTTATTTAAAACATTTTTGTTATTCTTTTTGTAATATATTCGAACAGGGATATTTAAGAAAGATAACCTGTTTTTATTATGTTTTTAAATTTATAAGAGATATTTTTAAAAATCAGGTATGGAATGGAACTAAAGTAGCTAATTAATTATAATACTAATAATATATTTTTGATTACTATATTAATCAAAAATCATTTTAGTAGTTAGAATTGGTAATTCGACCAATTCATTTAGAACTTTAAATGAAACTATTTCTGATTTAATGATTGAAAGAATTGTTATAAATATAGGTGTATGATATAAAAAGTTGTTTTGAATACTTAAAATAGGGCCTCAATTATTGACCTATCCTCATAAAATCTAACATCGTACTTTTGGCATACATAAAGCATATTTGTTTCAAATATTATCATGATTTATGTACGTTAAAGTGGTTTTGTATGCAAAAATAGTCAATTATGAACTTATCTTCAAAAAAATTTTAAATGCTGGTTGAAGCTTGCATCACAAATGCCAATTTTTTTTTAATTATTGACATAGTTGAGACAACTATAAGCTTTAAAACCTTATCATAACTAATTTCAATAGGCTTCGTCGTTATGTAAAAAATAATTATATGTGCCAAATTTCATATAATTATCTTTAAAACTGCGACTAGTAATTTGTTCGAAACGTTTACATGCACAGACAGATGAACATCGTTAAATCGACTCATAAAGTGATTCTCAATCAATTGATATATATAAGCGATATTTTTGTACATCAGCATAAACGCATAATACCCCAATCTACTAAAGACTACTAAAATGATTTTTGATAATATTAAATATATTTGTTAGTAATGTTTATAAATTGAAATTATGTTTATTTAGTTATTTTACAGTGCTATTCTCGTCCAAGTGATAAACAAAAATATTGTGATAGTAAAAAAATTGTGATAATAAAAATATTCTTTATATTCTGGATTTCTTATAAAAGCTATGTTTGTATATGTTTTCGATGATAGTTGTCACATTCACGAAAGCACAGGACAAGAACTAATTACTGACTTTTGTCACAAATTCAAGAGTTGGTCTTATTTTATTCCTAATCTAGCTAATGAATTATTTTTTACAAATTTATTAAAATCATAAAATAAAATAATAAAGTAATATTCAAAGTGAAATTTAAATATCAAAAGTAAAAGAAAATAAATAAAAATGAATTAATAAGTACAAATATTTATCAGGGAAATAAAAGAAATGAAAAATAAAATAAAAATAAATTAAGAAATAAAAATAATTATCAGGGAAATTAAAGCTTAATAAATACAAAATAATTTTTTTTTCTTTTATTTTTTTTAATTTTTTCGTCTCAAATACTAGAGTTTTCGTACTACTGAAAATATTAGTAACTTGTTATACTGGTAGGGCTAGCTTTTTACGAACAGTGCAATCTGTGGAATTGTTATGCAGGTTTTGAAAGTTTATTATTTACGACGATATATTTAACTTCACAGTACCTACCAAGAGAGTTACTAGTGAACAGTAATGACAATTGGTTGCCTCCAATGACATCCTCATGTTAACTTCTACAGTTAAAAACATTGCGAGACTTTTCAAGAATAACTAGTGATACTTTTTAGTGGCTAACGAATTCGACGTTTAGGAATTAATTCGGCGAACCGTTGGGTATATACTATATACCTACACATAGGTATATATATATACTTCTATGTTTACATTGCAAAACAACAATAATTTGTTTAAATTCAATACAAAATTTGTGGTTTTACCCCAACATATTTCATTACATACATTAACAAATATCTACAATAGTTGCAACAGCAAAATCAGAAACATCAATATATTATATAACAATTATTTCGTACTGTGATAATTTGCTGGTGTTAAACATTTGTATGTCTTCTATCTATACTTGCTCTACAACAACTATACTACATATCCTTACATAAATTTACACATGTGCAACATTTACATGGTGTTGCGTTGGTGCTTGTTAATTTAATTTGTATAATTTTTATATAATTTAATTACGCAATAGTTCCTAAAGAAGAAAAATCTTCGTTAAAAAGTACCTACCATATGTAATTTTTTATTTTCAACAGATAAAAAAAAGTCGGTAGAATTAACTCGAGAAAATTTAATGAAAATAAACTTATAGAATATTTTTGCATAAATACACTTCATAAATCAATTTATATTAAAACTTATAATTTTTTCATATGATGTTCCACAAATTTCCAAAAGATTTCCTTTTCCCAAAGATTTGCTTTTTACCTCTTCTATACTCAGGTTTAATATTTGTTTCCTAATTAAGGTTTATGTTTAATTTTCTGATCGATCAATATGGCCTTCTTCTTTAGTTTTGCATATAAGTCAGATTAGGATTAATTTAATTACATAAAAACTTTTTGTGTTCTTTTTATTTCTTTTCATTCTTTATTTAAAGCGCTACCTAGACCTTTTAAAAATAAATTGAAAAAAATTTTGTATGTATGAGCAAAAGCAAAAATTAAGAATAATGTTAGTTATATTGATTAACTCAAAACTTTATATTTGTTAGGAAAACAATTTTTAATTAAACAAAAACTACAACTATTCAAAAATCTTATTTTCGTATTAAAAATCTTTAAGATTTTTCAAGGTTTTATAGGACTTCAAAAATGAGTTAAATCTTCACATATGGCAACACTTTTGATATCATAAATATTTGCAATTACTGATTAAAACTTTATGTTAATCTTTCTCAGAAGGTAATACCAAAAATTTCACCCAGCTCTGATTTTCATAAAATTCGGCACATATATTCTACTCCTCTATGCGGTTCATATTGCGTGTTAATATGCATCATATCGCTAACGTTTCATATTCCATAAATCAATAAACTTAGACACCGCGATAGGGACTTTTCGATTTCCCGGGAAATCGAGACCATATTAAAAATAGTAGTTACAGTTAATCGATCTAAATTAAACATTTGTGACACATATTCATTAAAGTATCCAAAATATAAGAAAAGAAAATCTGATCAATTTATTATTCAACTTGATTAAAAATTAGTCAATTTTTAAATGTTCTTAAAAAATTAAATTTATAAAAATTAATTCAAAAATTTTTTATAGATCTATACATACAGGGACTTCCATAGCATTTCACAAAATAAAATAAAATTATAGACTGTTTTATAAAACCGATTTATTACAACTAAGCTTTTTTATTATTTTCGATTTCAATTCACTATATAATGATAAATTAAATAATTAAAGAACTTAAACAAAATAAAAAAATAGGATATTTTTGTCGAAGGGAATTTTCGTTTCGTTTATCAAAATCAGGCCCATAATTTTCATAGCAAAACCAAAAAAAAAAAAAAAAAAAAAAAAAGAAAATGAGGAAATTTTTTGTGAACACATTTCTGCAAAGTTATATTAGTATTTAGAATAAAAACGTTAAGCTGTTACAAATTGGTTTTATACATTAAAGTCTACTGATTATAATTCAAAAAGACCAACCGACAAGCATTTTTACCGAAAACCTACCGATAGATTCAAAAGTGAGTTTGAACGGTATTAAAGATTATGTTAATTCAATATACTGAGTACTAAACTACATTAGCATTGTAGATCTGATCAGACTTTTCTGAAGGTAAGAGACAAAATAAATTTTCAGTACTTTTTCGTACACATTTTTTATAAAATTTCTACAAGACAAATTCAGCATGTTGTCAATACTATTGCAAATTTTTGACAGTATTGCTTCAGCCAGATATAATTTATCACTTGGTGGTCTCTAGTGCTGACATATACTATATGTTTAAAGTATTTAGTAAATTAATTTAAAATAAGTCTGCTATCGAAGTCATTACGGAAGAGAAGCCACATCAAGTCATATCATTTCTTAATGCATTTATAATGCCATTTTTCGTGTTCCGCTATTCTGGGAATTTCTTCTAGGAATCCCGGGAAATTTAAAAGCAACTAAATTTATGAAAATTACTAGAACTTAATAATTATAATAATTTGTTTAATAAAATTAGACTTAAAAACCCAATTAAAAACTAAATTGTAACGAAAATTTCATAATTGTATTTTCGTTACATTTATACTCTTTTAAAATTCAACGTATAAGCTCATTGGTTCAAATTATTCGGACGTTTGTTTAATGAATACATTCGTTGAATAAAATAAGTAGTTACAGTGAATAGCTCGTTGACTTTTAATGAACTTATGCGATAACTTAATGAAACTTATACATTGCAAATATACTACAATATACTACTATTCTATTATTTTTGTATTCATTTTATTTGTAATCAAATTGTTAAATTACATCAATTCAATAAAATATTCTTAAATTTTATATAATATATCCATAATATATACAATTAATATAGTTGATATAAATATAATACAATATTTTAATTCATTTTAATAATCTCAATGAACAAAAAAATTAAATAAATAAGTAAA
The DNA here is from genome assembly GCA_932274085.1 of Protocalliphora azurea. Taxonomy (NCBI): domain Eukaryota; kingdom Metazoa; phylum Arthropoda; class Insecta; order Diptera; family Calliphoridae; genus Protocalliphora; species Protocalliphora azurea. The sequence goes on from OW026520.1 coordinate 82,614,008, forward strand.
TAAATAAATAATTTCAAAATTAATTTCAATTCATAACTTAACAGACGTGTTGAAAATATCAACTTAAACAAACTATTTAAGATGTAAATAAATACTTACGAATGGAAAACCGCTTGAATTTTGTATTCTGGAAATTGTTTGTAAACCTCATACTTCAAACATATTCCTCTGTGTCGACTTATTCTATCTACATAAATATAGGTGAAATATAATATCTTAAAAGTTAACCTGTGTAAAAAATAAACATTATTAAATTTACTTGTTAAAAATCCTTTAAATACTCTAAATTCCAGCAATTGAGTAATTCTTTTAATTCGTTGTATTTATTACTGTATATGATCTGAATAATTCTGAATTTTTCGACTTTACAATTGTTTCATTTAAATTATTGATTTATTGTCATTCTTTTTATTTTTTATGCAAAATTTGTTTTTTTTAATATAAATACGACATTCCTTGTTAAACACTAAATAAAAACTGGGTTATTTTCTTTTGAGTTTTTGTTTTACTATATTTTCCATTAGAAAAATTAGTACAATGAATTTTACATAAGCTAACAAAATACTTCTTTGATTCAAAATACTTGTTCATTGAGTAAAGCTTTTTTTTCTTAAATTATAGTATCAGTACGTTGATACAACGAATTATACATAAAATCACGGTTTTTATAGTATACATTTATTTTGTTATCTTTTGTCTCTTTTTATTCTTCTAAATCAATGTACAAGTTCATTGCATGAACTTGTTTTCTTAAATTTCAATGAATATTTTCCTTGCAGCAACGAATTCGTACATTGAATCAAAAAAATGTAAAAAAAAATCAACGGATTTCATTCAACGTAGATCATTTATTGAAATTACTTTTTTCAGTGTAATATAATTATTTCATGTAAAACAATGTTTTATGTTTATAACCTGAATGGCCCATTATTTCATGCAACTTCTGTCAAAGACTTCAAAATGCATTAGTGTTTCTAAAATCGTATTCCGTTTACTAACACAGATTTGTAATTTTAAAACTTATATTCGTTAGGCTCCAATCAATCCCAAAAAAAAAAAAAATTTCAAAATCAAAGTAAAAAAATAGTAGTTGTTTTGGAAGAAAAATAGGAAATATGATGTCCAGAAACTATTTTTATTACCTAAAACTCTCTCAAAAGATAAACAAAAGATACAAGCTAATTATTTTTATTCTTTCTCTCGAAATTTTAAAAGAAACCAAAAAAATGTTTTAAATTAAAATAAGTACTTAATGAAAGATGCAGGAAATACAAATATTTGAAGGCGATTTTTTTTAAATTTTTAAACAACAACGAAACATTTTTAAAAAAGTTGATGGATTTCTCCAATAGGAAAACATTTTGATAAATTCATTTGTGTTTTCATAGTTTTCAATCAATACCTCCATCAAGGATATACATATGTATGTGGCTAGTTTAATTTTAATCTATTCTGTAGTTTAAACATAGTCTCAATAAAACAATCAATATCATTACAAAAAAAGTCTAATGCAATAAAAGTCTAATGTAGTGTTGGTAGTACTCTGAAGAATAACATCTATATATAATATTTGGATTAAATAATTTAAATATTTTTATTTCTAATCATATTTAAAAAATGGCTCCAAAAAATTTAAACTTTAAGAGAAAGTTTTGTTAGACTATAGGTACACTTTCATTTTTCTCTCGAATTATTAAGGCAAATTTTTCTTGCCTTATTATTTTATTTATGTGGAATATATGTATGTATATTCTGTAAAATTTTTAAATTTCAGACTGCAAATAATTAAACTAAAAAGTGTTATTTTTTTACATAATTTTCAATAGATTTTCGATACGGTTTCCGTTTATACGATTAGTTTCAAATTATACGTCATACAGTTTTAGGTATTAAGGAATATAATAATATACATTTAAGTTAGAAAAGTAATTTTATAAATTTCTCATACAACGCTCTTAATAGCCTATCTAAATTAACCTAATTGGAGCAAGTTTCATATCATGCATTTTAATGAAATTCACTCAATTCAATCAAGAGAATAATAACGTTCAAACAGAAACGATACTTAATCTTTACAATCCACTTAATATGTTCAGAAATATTTCTGTTTAAAGAAGTATAATTTTATGTTTTTATTTGTATTTCATAAAATAAAAAATTAAGAAGTGGTTGCTCCGGTAGAATAGTTGGTAGTGAGCTAGTTTATCAGTCTGGGAGTTGCAATGGCTAATAAACGGTACTTTGTTCGGTTAGATACAATTACAAATTATACTGTAATATAAATAAAAAAGTGAAGTAAAGCAGGGAGTTTTTTGGCGACAGAAATATAAAAATTTCAAAGTCCCAACGTTTTAAATACATTTCTTCAGTGACAATAAACTTAAAGTTTTAAAAAAATAATGGTTATTATAATTGCAAAATTTTCAAAATATTCAATAAAAAATAGCATTACTATATATTATTTTCTTTAACCTCATACTGCCCAGTAAAAACAGGAGTTTTCAGGTTAGGTTAGGTTCTGAGTTTAGCTATCTAGTCAATAAGAGACAGCTCACTTAGGTCCAATTTGGTCCCGTTGTGAATGTGTTGCTAACTCACGTGTCTATAACAGCGTTCGAAACGAAACAATTCGAGGCATGTATGAAAGAATTGATCCATCTGATGTCAATATCAGAGAGATCTGATAATACATGTACAAAGGGACTTCCAAAATTAAAAGGAAGTCCTAGTCTCCTAGCATACGCACCAGCAATCCAGTGCCCTGTGATAACGGCTACCAGAATTCCTAGCCGATGCCTCGGTAGCCCCATGATAAAATTGGATCGAGATTCGTCATAATGATGCCATATTTGCCTCTAAGTTGAACATGTAGATTCATTTGTCCATCTATCTTGTGCAATCCTCGATAAGTTCCGCAGAATATTGATCTGCAGACCGAAAGCGGCACTCCAACCAGTTATGTTTTCCTATAAGCGAAAATATAGATACCCCCCAACCCCTTCAGCAGATTTGTACCCGTCAATATAAACCTCAATTGAACCAGCTCTTAATTCTGGAGTAGTTGAGATCGATGCTGAGAAGTCCTTGCCAAGAAAGGGTATGGGGATGCAATAATCGATATTGCTAGAAATGCTATTAAGGAATCACAGAATGGTTGCATGGCCGAATCCACTATCATTCCATGCACCTATAGTCTTGAGCCTTGTAGCCGTCATAGTGGCGATCTATTTGATCATTTACTGTTTGTTATTTATTCCATTTACTATTTGCTACTCTGTAAATGGAACAAATAAAGCTTTCGATGGAGTTGTACGAAGCGCTCCTGTTATGAGTAGCGCTGAACTAAGCAGAATCTTATCAAAGATTCCGATATAGGTGGATTTCTCCACAGCCTTCCACCATACCATCGATCCATTCATAAGTATGGGCTTAATCACCGTGTCGAAGAGACATATCGTATTTCTGGGGTATATTTCCTAGGATTTCCTATACATATATAGAGAAATAGCGGAAAGGTGGAATCTTATATCTCCTAGAAAAGAGGACAAGTTCGTTTTTCTGGATTTACGCTAAGGCCATTAATTGTAATCCATGTACTAATTAGTCCCAGAGCAGTTTGCAGGCGGTGAGACATAGTATCCAGATATTTCCCAGATACAGCTACAGCAACATCGTCCGCGTAAGCGACAGTCATAAACTTAAGTGAATCAAGTTCCCTGAGTAATGAGTTAACGGTGATATTTCAGAGAAATGGAGATAAAACTCCACCTTGCAGAGTACCTTATTTGGTAGACGTACGCATGCTGGATATTATAACCCTATTGGCTAGAAGTCTCCACATGGGGCTAATAGGGATGAATGTCCAGTCTTTCCAGGGATAATTTAATTGCTTCCGGAGTCACATTATTAAAGGCCCCTCCTATACCAAGGAAGTCCATTTATCATATTCCATATACTCGAGAGCTTTTTCAGTACACCCTACGAGCGAATGTAATGCAGTCTGAACAGATTTGCCACTCATATAGGCATGTTGAGACGCTGATAATAGAAAAGTGTTGATCGTTCTACGAGGTGTAATTTGGTTAACCTTTCCAGTGTCTTGAAGAGGAAGGATGACGGACTGATAGGTGCAAAGTTCTTCGGTCTTGTATGTGGGGTCTTACTCCCTTTTATTGCTAAAGACCACTGTACATCTAGTCCATGGCTCAGGAATATAAGAACATGACAAGCTTGATGAGTATATCCGAATTAGCCAGGGAACTATTAAATCCGCATTATTTTGCAGGTCAGCAGGTATAATGTCATCAGGGCATGGAAATTTAAATGAGACAAAACTCTTCAGAGGCCATTTTAGTTCCCTAACCGTTATGGAAATGATAGCATCATTAATGACCTTTGAAGATATCACAGAGCATCCCGTTAAAGGGAGGCTGCCAGGAAAATGCACGTTCATTAAGACATCGAAGGTTTCTTCGATTGTCTCGAAGTTCCACTAATCTGGTTTACTCCTACACCTGAAGATTTTGGGGCTGCATACAACAGAAGTCGCTGAATCAAAAGCGTTCGTTAGCGATTTGACATAGGTCTCAATATCACCACAACCGTTGATGGTCAGGGGATTTGGGAGGAGTTGGGACAGAATATCATGTTGTACTGTTCAGTTTGCCTTCCTCCTGTTTTGAAAGGGTTTAAACCTGGTTAAACAAACTCCTATGTTGAAGTCAATGTATAAGTAATCAGAGAATGAGCAGTCATTGGAGACCCTCCAATCCCTAATTATATTAGAGTGCCTAGCGTAATATCGAGAACCTCCCTTCTATTAGCTATTACAAAGGTTAGTTCCCTAGCAATTTTCATAATATCCAACTACAAATAATAAAATTATATAAGGATTCACCTCTTGTATTTGTATCAGAGCTTCCCCAAACGGTATGATGGGCATTAGCGTCAGATTCAATTACGAGCGGTATGTTGTTTGCTCAAGCCGCCCCTGTTATTTTGCGAACCTTAGTTGATGGTGGGTCGCAGTGATTATGGGCCATGTAAGTGGAGATAATGTAGATGGTGCCAGAGCTTGTCTCCCAGGCCGCTAGTACAGTGTCCCCATCACTGAAATCAGGTAGAAGGAAAATACTGAGTTTATTGCTTGCTACTATACAAGATCGTATTCTACCTGATCCCGCAGCGTGTTGCAGTTTAAAGTTGTTCGCGCGTAGTCCGCAAATCTTTTTGCCAACGATCCATGGTTCCTGGACTAGTGCTAGCTTCACTCCTCTTTCTACCATTCGCAGGGGCAACGCAAGCAAGTCTGCTTTAGAATGGTGAATATTAACTTGCGTAATCTTCACCATGTGTGTCTTTTGGGATGATTGTAACGTTAACATTAACTTGGTTACAGTCCAAGAGAGCGTTCTCGTCAACTGCTTCGTCCACTCGCTCAAAAAAATTACCCACAAACTTGGAGTTTGAGTGAGTGTCCTATTGAGCAAGAGAACTAGCAGTCTCCTCACAAGAATGATGAATATTAACTTGCGGTATCGTTACCACGCATGTCTTTTGGGATGATTGTAACGTTAACATCAACTTGGTCGGAGTCCAAGAGGGCGTCCTCGTTAACTGCTTCGTCCACTCGCTCAAAAAATTTACCCAAAAACTCGGAGTTGGATTGAGTATCCTATGAGCAAGAGAACTAGCAGTCTCCTCACAAGACATTGCTTCCGGGGTTTGATCATCATCGATCTGAACCGGTTTGTCTCTGTCATCCCTCCGGTAGACCTGTAGGAAGATTGACTCAAAACCGTAGTAGATCTTCCCACTTTTCTAACGAAGGTGTGAAAGGGGCTCCTTGTACATAACGATCACAATGTTTGTCGTCGTATTCGGAAACCTTGGTCACCTACCAGACGTCTGAAGGGATCTCAGGGTTTTCGACTCTGATGAGTTTCAGAATCTCCTCTTGTTTGAATGGTTCGTCCGTTACTCAGGCCATGGCCCTAGGCCGACATATAATCTCTTCAAAGGAAACCACGTATAGTCTTGCGCCTTCCCATAAGCCATCCAAAAGAGCGATCGTTTGCTTCAAAAACAGCGCTGATCACTCGTTTGAGCATTACTCGGTTACGGGACCATGCCGCATCATCACACTGGAGGTTCCGGGGTTCTCTTTCAGAACTTTCCAGAAGACTCCCATATGCTTTCTGCGAAATATATATACCAGTTTATGTGGGATATGGCGCAATCCGGATCGCTCCTATAGATGACAGCTCGTATAAGATGGCCTGTGGCAATTTCATATATGACTTGTACATCGGGTTGTAGGACTTTGGACGCTTGATCCCGAGCTGTTAGTTTTCCTCCTCTGAAGGGTGCCGTTTAGGCCAGTCCTTCGACGTGGGGGGAGGGTTACGCTGCAATTCGGCCAACAGTGATTTATATCAGTTGAGAGAAATAAGTTCCTCAGGAATAAGGGACTCGGCAGGCTTTTTACCCAACCGATCCATAAATCGTTCGGTATCGCTGTCTTAAATGGGCCCTTCTGGCGGGTGTGATGTGTCTTTGGGACAAGTTGTTGCGCTTTCGGGCAAGAGGCTCAGTTCTAGAAACCGAAAGCTTTATTAGGCTACTCAAAATTTACAACCGACCCGTGCCCTTTTATCGGAGGGAGTTGTTGTTCTTTAATCACTAACTTGCCATTAAGATTCTCGGCACAGCTCCAACCACCTTAACCTTGCAAGTGGTGACAGTTTTGGTCCGCGGGCAGTGACTCGATACGAAATCTGTCAACTCCACACGAGCAACAGAAGTCTTAAAATAAGACACGTTTTTTTTTCAAATTAAAAATAACAGTCCGGTAGTTTATGCCAGTTGTATATTAATACTTGTGAAAAAACATTCGAAGGACACTTTAATTAATTATATATTTTTTGTTATGTTTGCTCTCATGTTGACAAATTACATTATTTAATTATATGACATTTATTTTGCAGAAACTAACAAAATAATGTTTTGTAATTTCTAAAGAAAATATTTTATTTCTAGTAAAAAGGTTTGTTTACGAACGTCCACACATACGAAATAGGGATTTCCTTTAAATACTTGAAAACATTAAATATAAACTAGATGATACTTTTCTGAGTTATTGGCCTATTTCAGGTTACAAAGGTCTTACTACTTAAAGTCTTATCCACCTGATCCTTTAAAACAGCATTTATGTGCATTTTAAATATTTACAATGAAATTTAATTCTCTTCGGTTTACCCTAATAAATTTTAAGCTTCATGTGTGTTCTTTCTCCAACCAGAAAATAATACTACTTTTCTTTTTTTCTGATGGAACCACATTGTGTTTGTATTGTGTCCAGTATGGTCACAAGTGTAGACAAATAAATAATTGTTTAAATTATTGTTTAAGTAATAAAAAAAACAAAACAAAAAAATACATTACAATTAAAAAATGTGTATATCAAGAATAAGCATTTTGTAAAAAAAAAACAGAAATTAATAAATATTCGTAATTGCTGCCATGTTTAATTTTATGTAAAATGTATGAAAATACTATTGTTGTGTTTATTTATTTATGACTTCCATCCTTGGGCAGTTTATAAACATCGTTTACATAGAAGCATTTTTTGATTTTAATATTATTTTGTTTGATATTTTTTTGGATTACTGCAAAACAGATCATTAAAATTGTTATAAAACCAAATTGTATTGAAATGCGCTGCTGAGAAAAACAATGTCAAAAACACACACATAAATCTGTTGGAAAAAACTAACAATTAATTTTTGTAAACCAATTAAGCTAATTGTGATATCATTTATGGTAACAGTTTCTGGTTAAAGGCAATGAATTTTTTTTTAAGTTTTTATTTTTTAGAATTCATATTTAATCGCTTTCATTATAATTGTTTATTTTATTGGTTTATCTGTGAATTTATATACTAGTGGTTAATTTAAATTCAAATATTGAATTCTTTTCATCGCTTTTTACACCCTACACCACCATAGGTGGTTGGAACTTCTTAAAGTATGCCGTTCGACCCATATCACTTCCTCGAGTAGATTTAACGATGTTCGTCCGTCTGGCTAGCTGGCTATCCGTCAATGTAAGCCTTTTTAACAGGCCGTAATTATATATCTTGATGAAACTTAGCGCGAATTAACACGAACGAAACCTATTGAAATTGGTTATGATCGGTTGATTATTTCAGCTAGCCGCCATACAAATGTCCTCTCGGAATAGGAATTTACGTTCATAGATGCCTTAAATATAGAAACAATTAGGCACAAATATGTTATATATAAATAAAATTTCTGTGTACCTAATTTCATTACGATCGGTACATTACTGACAATAGCCCAATAAAAACCCCTCTTCCGAAAATCATTTTAACTCTATTCGAGCGAACCAGGTACAATTGTAAATTTTTTAGTTAAAAATTTTAATAACTTTTTCTATCACCATTAGACTCCTAAAATTCTCTGACACCTCCAACCTTAAAAAAAAAATATATATATATATATATATATATATATATATCTTTCTTATAATTGTATATATATATATTTCTTATAATTGTATATACACTTGTCATGGGATCCAATAGAACCAGGTTCTTGTGCTGCAATATTACTTCGCAAAGAAGCAATTTCCCATGCAGTTCAAAGAAAATTTTTTTGGTAAAAATGGTCTTATTACAAATGATGAAATTAATGATTACAGGCAAATTTAATTGTATTTCTTTAAATTTAACCAAAGTAATATATGTATAGAATAATATATACACCTAGCAAAATATGGGTATATATATTATTCTAGTTCTAGAAGTTGTTCAAAGTTCACAACACTTTCATTGAATACCAAGAAGCTGATGTCCCGAATTAATTATTCCAAATCAGTTTTTTTGAGCAAATTAAACAGATAATAAATATTAAATAAAAGTAACTATAATAAAGTGGTCTGAATCTAATTTTCATAAGTATTAAACAAATTTATTTTTTTAAACTTTTTAATGAAGCAGTGCCTTTTGACCTATCAAAAATCACCATAAAGACAATCTTTCATAACATGCTGTTCAGTAGTTCGGTTCACTTTCCTCCTATGACAACCACGTGCTAAATTCATAGATGTTTCACCAAAATTGGAACCAGTTCGAGTTCATTAGCATCATTGAATTTACTAATGATTATTATTTTTTTTTTTTAATATTATGATCCTATTTTAACCCAAGAACATTTTTTTCTCCATAAAATTTGTATCTTTCAAAATTTTTTATGCACCTCTACATTTCCGTTAAGCATTACAAACATGACCTAATTATGCCAAAGTTTTTACAAATTGCAATTTGCAATATAAAAATACAAAAAAAAACTACAATTTTTGCGTAATTTTCAAAAATTTCATAAAATTTTTTAATTAAATTCAATTTTAAGTGCTCTTTCTATTTTATTGTGTAAAATAACTAAAAACTAAGTTCACAGAGTAATTCATGCTACTCGTACTTTATATGAAACAGTGAATGTTCTTTGCGAAAAAGTCACTTTTTGAGAAATGTTCGCTCTTGTTTTCCAAGCTTAGAGACTACCTACTGTGTTAACTATTTCTGGCAGACCAACGAGATTTGTAACGAAATACGTACAATAGCAAGAAGTATCAGTGCTTGTTTAAAAAACTCGAGTGCTTGCTCAAAAATCGAAAATATTTTCTAAAATTTAAAAAAATTTTCATCAAAAATCGAGTACTCTGTATTTAACAATTGAAAGTCTGCATAATAACAAAAATGGTAAAAAATGTATCCACAAAGTCCGATTAGTTTATATAAGATTGAACTAGATCAAAAAGTATAAACGAACGAACAAAAAATATAGAAGAATTGGAAAAAGTTAAGTAATTTTTCTAAGTTTCTGATGTTTTTTGTTTTGATCTATATTCTTTGCAATGTTTAAACAACAATTCCCTTTATGTAAAAAAGTAGGAATCTAGGGGAATTTCATAAAATATAAAATAATCTATAAAATATTAGGCAAAAAATAAATAGTAATAACAAAAACAAAAAGGTTAATTTAACAATGTGTTAGATGTATTTTTCGAAACAAGTGTTTAAGATTTAATGGCACCTTTGAAGCACCAAACAAATCCCATTTCTTACGCACGCAAAGGCATACGCACGCAACTACATCCAAACTATTATTTGGCAATTTGTTACCCAATGAGATGATACAGTTACAATAACATTCCATCTATCCATCAATATCAATATTGTTTGCAGTCAAAAGGATACTTTGGGGATTGAGTGTGTACGATAACTGATACTTCTTGGAAAAATATTTAATAATCTTTTTTCTTTCCTGTTTTGGATTTTCATTTTCTATATCGTTATGTTTTTCATCTTCGCTATGAAATCTCCAAAGTGAACCCAAATCATTTTTTCAAAAAATAAAAAAAAATAAAAAAATAATAATAAAAAAAAAAAATATGTACAACAAAGAATAAACAAATTTAATAAAAATGTTCACACATGTACGATTATATAAATACCATACACATACATATAAAGAAGTCCTACATATACAAAAATCTGCATGTATTGGTTGGTTGGTATCATGAAAGCAAAAACAACACGAGGTGTATCTTTTACATGCCATAGACTGAAAAAAAAGATCTTTATAAAACTGTATCTTATAAATTTTTGTTTAATATTATAAAAAAAAAATAAGATATATGAGAATACACTAATGGAAAAAATTCGAATCAAAATCCACCACGGTATCGACTTTACATAATTTAAATATACAAAATAGAAAACATAATGAATTTAATAATTCGATACTAGTGCGGTATCAATTTTCGTTAATGATTTGAAATCACAGTGTTGAATTTGAACACATACGGATCACATTGACTATTAACACTGAATGGTGTTATTTTATAAACGTGTGCGATCGATTTTTCTCTGGGTGTACATAAGTATATTTAGACACCCACATATAAACATGGTCCTTATATCACCTATACACACAAACACATAACAAACATACATATATTTAATGTGTTCATGTATATAAATTCGTTTATTTTCATGTCTATATCAATTTAATATTAAAATCTATCTATGAAAGAAAAATATTTACAAACAAAATACACTTATTAAAAAAGGATATTGTACTTTTACTGAATATGTTGTCTACAAAATAAATGTTATTATTTATTTTTTTTTTTTTTAAGGACTCGTCATTATATTAAATTAATTTAGAAAATATTAAATTTTTCTAAGGAAAAGATTTATATTTGACATAGAAGAATTTCATTTTCTGGAACAGATGTGAATGATATTTTGCGAGTGTTTTTTAATAATCCTACTAAATAGTTCAATATTGTACCTTATTTTTATATCATTTAGTAAATCATAAATAACACACATATATTCATATATTTTAAATCATCTTGTTATATTTACTAAAAACTTTACTTATGGAACATATAAAAATTAAATTTTCAAGCTTTAGGTTTTTTAAAATAAAGCAATTTTACTGTTGCAAACATATAAGAATTCGGGATATTGCTTTAAAAAGGAAAAGGCTGTTCGATTCAGTATTCTCCTCTCTCAAATATTCAAGGGTTTTTGTAAGCTTTCAGAAAAGAAAACTCCATCGATTTCATAAATATTTTACCAATTCCTCGGTATTACAGTTAGAATTTGATTAATATCAGTTTACATTTTTAATGCTTTTAATCTAAAATCATTTAAAAAACAACAAGTTAAGATAAGTCAAATACAAAGTGAAGCCTTAATCACTGAGTAATTGTATTTATTTTTTCATCTGCTCAACAGTTTCAGAGTTATTCAGAAATTAGTGATGAAAAAAAAACAAATGTTCATGGAAAATGGGAAAAAAATAATCTTCAAAAGTTCTGAAGACATTTAAAACGCCAAAAGTTTATTTGATGGACAAATATTGAGTTTAATTACAGTTAACTGTAGACACTTATATTAAAAATTTTTATACTAGTCTACTCTTTTTATTTAGCTTTTAGACTAAAAAATTTTTTTTAGCCTTCTTTGAATCTTAAAATTGCCATAAAAAGGGTAAAATTTAAATATTAAAAAAAAACAAATCTTATTTGCTTTTACTAATTTTATTTTTACAGAATCACCTATTTAAGCATATTTGTGTCTTAATTCAGGCTGACAGGAAAATGACCTAAAGCAAAATCTCCCAAATCAAATACAGAAAAATCACACAAATGAAAAATTACCAAAAAAATTTAAAAAAGAAATTTTTCCCAAAAAAGTGAAAAAGTGCCCAAATATTTATGAAAAATCATTCTAATCCATGTCCATTATGAGATTTTCTGGTATGAAAATTAATCCATTATATGATAAAATTTGCAAAATCTGCCATATTTCGGCTGGTCTTCAGCCGGACTCAAGGGTTTTAAAATCTGGCGTATTTCAAACACCAGATTCGCTAAATCAAACTCTTCTAAATAGGATGACTTTACTTTCTCATGTAAATTGTAAAATTAAAAAATAAATAGATTAATAAATAAATCAATAAGTAATTAAAAGCGAAAAATCACTAAAAATATCAAAAATGTGCACGCAGAGAAAAAACATGGTTACAGCATTATCTCTACAACAATATTATGTTCTCATTCTTAATTTTATTGAACTTTAATAACACTTTGTTCATGACAATGATTTTGATTTAATGTGTACACAATTTGAATGTGATTGACTGCAAAAATTATATGTTTTCGAATATTTTTACCACAAAACAAAATTTTGTTAATATGAAACACATTATTACTTATACAACCATTAAATGTTTGCAGTTTTTTTCCTTGTTCTTAAGCCATATTCTGTTTTTAAACCATTTTAATATTTATTATTACTCTTATAACAATAAAATGTTAAAAATAAATATGATACTTATCCTTTTCACAAACTTAGTGGAAAACTTCAATACAATTCTCATTTAGTTTATATATGAATAAATATAAATAGACAAGGTTTGGTTATAATTGATGTTTGAACCACATATTGTGGTAATATAACTAACAATATGTAACAATATATATATATATAATTCGCACAAAAATCCATATTATTTATATTTCACAAAAATTTTTACATGCGGAGCTTCATTCTCCAAATCAAATATAACTTAACTCATTTTATGGACTTAAAAAATTATTATAGTAGTTTTTTCAATAACCTTCATTAACTATACAAATTCCTGATAAATATAATTAAAGAAATTCCTATAAAAGCGAAATTTGGAAATGATTAATCAGAAATGATTTATTATTCAAAAATTAAAAAAAAAAAATCTATTCAAAATATTAGGTAATTTTACACATGAAATATAACTCAAATTTTTATGGGAATTTTGTGAGCAATTTTTCATTGGATCATTTTGTAGACGGCCGTTCTGTTATATTTATAAATTTATTAATTAATGAAAGCAGAAAAAAGTCTTAAATAAAAAATATATTAGCATTTTTATGCCTTTATTTTTTTTATTTATCCTTTTCTGACCTTTTTAAAATCCAATTTAGCCCCTTTTTTCTCAACATCTGGCAACACTGAATTTATATACCGTGTATGTCAGACACTTCGTATGCAAGTTTTAGTAATCGGGTCTTCACTTAATTGTGAATAAATTTTCCACATCTATGGCTTATTCTTTTCGTAGTACTTCTAGCTTTATGATTAAAAATTATTATTTTCTGCCGTTTTAAATTATTTTAGAACTTTTAAGGAGACGAATTTCTGAATTACTCCTAACAAAAAGTTCATATGAATAACATTGGCATTGTTCTTAGGCAATAGATGTTGTTTATTCAAATGCGATTATTACAAAAAAAAAAAAAGAAATAATTTTCTCTCTGATATTATTGAGCTAATAGAGAAAAATTTTCTAGTTTTATCTAATACATACTCGTATTATTAACCAACATTGAATTTCTTAATACGTCTTTTAAAGCACTATAGAGTTATTAGATATCATGGGTCATATAATAATAGCGATTTAACGATGATTTTAATTATCTAACAAACGTAATAATATGTAATATGATTTAGTTTAATTACCCAGAAAAAAATACTTACCCAGTAAGCCAACAAATTATTATACTAAAATTTTGGTAACTACTTACAATTCGAGTAAAATACTCATAACCTTTGTATAGCAATCTCCAAGGATTCATGGGTTCCCATGGCCAAGGTTCTTATTATAAACAACCAAATAAATATTTAATAGAATACTACAAAATTAGTACAAAATACTACAAGAAATGCAAAACTCACTGAACTACATACTTATAGTTAAACTATAAGTAGTTACTAATATTCTTCCATTCATTATACTTATTACAAGCATGTTAGTTTTACACTCTATGAATTTAGGTCATTACCAGCAAGTAATTATTTTGTACTTTCAAATAATGGAGTAAATAAGTACCACTTATGACTTTGTAACGTATGAAACAACTACTACGTATTACCGAAATTTCAAAAATACGTGCTAAGTAACTGCAAAAAAATTAATATGGCTGAAATAGTATTACAAAATATTACATTAAAATTATTTTTTTTACCTCTAATAATGCAAATATTAGCTAATGCAGATTATTATTACTATTATTATAATTATTATTATTATTATTATTATTATTATTATTATTATTATTATTACTATTATTATTTTTTATTTTTTTAATTACGGGTAAAGATTGGTACTTTTTGTTATTATTTAAATTAAGCATAAATATTAATTAAACATTAACAAAAAATTAACAACTTCAGATGGGGAACTGAAGATATATTAAAAAAAAAAAAACATTTTAAATATTTTTTCAGTAATTTGCTGATTATACGTATCGTTGGTGATCTTTCTAGAAATTTTTTCCATCGGTATACTCTAAATGTACGATATTTCATTTTAAAAATTCAGATTAACGTATAATAAAAAGCTCAACTTGCAAAAATTTAAATTTCCGAAATAAATGTTATGGGATTTGTAAAGAAATATTCCCATGCAAGTTAAAATTATTAATTAAATTAAAATAAAACTAAATTTATTCAAAGTTTTATAATAATAACAAAATTGAATTGAAACATTCATATTTCTATTTTGCAATTTTTTACGCTTCTCTGGATTTCATGTCAATGCACAAAAAATCGCAAGAAAAATTGCAGCGCAGTTTTGAACCACGTACACAGAAAAAAGTCACTAATCACCAAAATAATTCATTCAATTAAAAATTGTTTAGATTAGAACCTCTCACCAAAATTACTTATAACTGTAAAAAATTAGAAACAGAAAAATGTTTCAAAGTAAAAAATTTATTGAATCAATAAAGTAGATATTGATGAATTAAAAATTTAAATAAAAAGAATTTAGTTGAGTTTTATTTATTTTTGCTGGAATATTTTAATTAAATTTTGATGTAAAATGAAACAACTGTATTAATTGAAAAAATATAAAGTAATATTTTTTTCTGTGTATATAATTCAGTGAAGAAAAAAAAAAGATCATCTCAATTTTATTTTTTAAAATAGACATCATGCCGAAATCTGATCGGGCTACCTCATTGTGGAATATACAAAGAAAAAATTATTGCCTAAAATATTTCAATTAACACTGTTCTTTAGTTTTTTATTAAAATTTAATTAAGGGATTAATTGATTTAATAATATTTTTCATTGGATATAAATATTTTAGAACAATAAACAAATGTATGACTTTTGTTGGTAGAAATTCAAACATAAAAATAAAAATACGTACATACTCGTATATTTCTTTATACCAAGCAAGATAAACATTTTTTTTCTGGTCGATGTCCTTCTTCCTTGAGTAGAGACTTAGGTGCACTAAGATTGTTTTTATGGTATAATCTTAGACAGATGTTTAATTCTATTTATGTTTGCTATTTAGTATTTCGATGATTTTGTAGATATCTCCGTCAATGTAAATTCTAATTTGTTTATATACAAAAAAATTGTTACCTTTATTTTTCAATTAATACAGTTTTTTCATTTTACATCAAAAACAAGAAATTGTAAAAATAAAACTCAAGTAAGATTTTTTTCTCATTTCAACTTTTAATTCATTCAATCAGCTACTTGATGGATTTAATAAATTTTTTAATTGGAAATTTTTTTTCTGTTATTAGTAATTGATATAATTATTTTGGTGAGAGGTGCAAATTTAAAAAATTTTTAAATTAATGAATTATTTTGGTGATTGGTAACTTTTTTCTGTGTACTAAAAGGAAATAGTCAATTTCTTTTTTATATATTATTTATAATAATCTTTATGGTACTATTCCAGAAATCGTGACCAATCAAGATATATTAGCTGGGAAATCAAATAGTTATCATTGCAAACATTGTCAAAAAGAATGGATAAAATCAAAACAAAAAAAAAAAAAAAAAAAAAAAAAAACATTTCAATCACTTAACTTAATATTATATATTAAATGAACTCCCGAACAAAAAAAAAAAAACAGACAGCCAACTATTCATTTGGTTCACTGAATTTATTCCTTTAGGAGGGAGGAAAAAAACAGCAAGCAGTATCATTTTGTATTCAGTTCAAATTATTCTGTTGCCATCGAACAAGTCACTTTCGTTTTTAAAGTTTCCAACGAAAATCACTGCAAACGTGTGTGTTCAAGATATTTGTTGTTAATAAATATTTACAAATCCATTTATACACTCATACATTTTCTCCATTTCATAACATATTTATCAATAATTTGTAGCAACATCAATAACTATAGCAAACAACAATAGCTACCGTATCAAAAAATTAAGTATCAAATTAAGCATATGCACTCGCGCGTAAATTACGTGCTTTTTGATACTTTGATCATTTATTTATATGTCTGTGTTGCTCTCCCTCTCTCTATGTTTTTTTTTTTTTGTGATACAACCTTAGTGATACTACCCTTTTCCTTACGTTCAAACAATTGACTTGGTTTGTGGGTGGTTGTATGTTGTTTTTTTCTTTTTTTTTTTTGGTCGGATTGTTTGGCATGTTCGTTAATAGTCCTTTTGCTTAAACTTTGCTGTAGCACCCACTTAAGTGGTCGACTAGTAATTAAAGTTGTACTAACATTTAAACCAACAAATTTTTATTTAAACTTTATAAAAAGTATTTATTCAACTTCTATTTCAAATTCGTTTCGTTATTTTTTTTATAATGACTGCCTTTCATTCACTCTACGCTGTATTAAGTAATAAGAAGGGTGGCCAGATTTGCTTAAGGGAAGACATTTTGTTACAATAACGATGCAATGTGCTTTTAATTACTTTTAAAATACTGTTATCAAGATCTATTAAATTTAAAAATATCAGCAGGGCAATAGCAGTAGTTTGACAAAAGTATTAAATTTTTGCAATTCATGTTTATTAGTAAATGTGATGAAGACATTAGATTGTTATTATCAGCAGGTCAATATAATTTTGAAATTTTATTCGAATTATAAGTCAACTTTTAATCTGGCTACTCGCCTGAAATTGTTTACCCATTGTATGATGTGGGGTAAATAGCAGCATAAATATTAATTGTATTTTTAGTCAAGTTCGGCAGCTTCACTTGAGGGGAACTAATTTTTTGTGAAAAATATTATAGTACTTGTGACAAAGTTGTTGCTTTTTCCCTTCGTTATTTTTTTTTTTTTTTCAAAACCAACTAAATAAAATACTTGCAAGAGAATAAACAACAAAATATTATACTTACGGACTACATCATGTGGAACCTATAAAACTTTTAAGTTGTTTCTTTTGAAGATAAATTATCAAGTTTTCTCTTTTTATTTAAACGAAAATGAAAGAAAATGGCAAAAAAAATATTTTTGATTATTTAGCCAACATTTTTGGCACAACGTTAATAAGCAAAGTTAATGAAAAATATAGGCATTTAAATACAAACAAATTATTTTTCAGCTTTATGTATGATAAAAAGATTTATGTATGATAAAATGATAACTTATGTGCCACTAATCGTATTTCTTATTATTATTATTATTATTATTATTATTATTATTATTATTTTTTTACGTATAAACGGTGAGTTAATATTTTATTTGCAAGTTAGTAACTCAAGAAAACTAATCGTGATTAGTGAAACTAATTGCAAATTAAACATATGGCTTTGCCGCTTCCTTTTACGTTCATAGAATTTTCGATAATAATAGTTGTATTTTTGACATCCGGCGCGACAAATAAGGAAATATATTTCTATATACAATTTGTGTATAAACAGTGAATTATTTATTTAAAAAAATAAATGTAAAATTACTACTGGGTATAGAGTAAGTAAATTTTAATTTTCATCAATTTCTTGCTTTTGTCGACAAAAATAAATACAAAATGTAGTATTTTGAATGTTGCTAAACATGGGTTTGATATGAGCCGTTTATTATAAATACGAGTATTTAAATGTTTGCGTTTCCATAAATTGAAATATATTGGTAGCTAATAATATAAATATAATAATAATTAACTTTTGTTTCTAAAGGTGTAGCATTTATCAGCCCAATCAGCATTATAAACATTTTGTTTCTAGGATCTCCAATGGACTTAAGCCACTTTTAAAATCACTGAAGCAAGGTTCTTAGTTTTGAAAGAAATTAAATTCATAAAATAAATTTCTCGGAAATGATGTAATGTATATATTGTTACGAAATTGTAATTGAATTCAAATATAACGGTTTTAACGGCCGGTTTAAATCTTTCTCAATGCTTCCAGACATTTCCGTTTATGTTAACTGCAGTTAACATAGCTGTAAAATTATTAACATAGTTCTAAACATACAACATTGAATAAAAAGCTTTCACCATTGTTTTTAAGTGTGGCAGCACTAAGTGCTTATGCTGCTGGCACTATCATCAAAAGCTAGTTTGGCAGCACTAAGTGTTTACGCTAATGGCATCACCTACAAAAACTCTAGATTGTCCGTTAACATTGTAGAAAGAAATAGAGCTCTCAAGAAACATCTAGTAGGCAATACAGTGTATATAAATTGGCCGTGAGAACACCATTGAGTCAGTCTGGTTTGAAGCGTCGTTAAGTAAAGACATATTAACTGCCTTGGCTGTATAATCTTGTACATTATTAAAGTGTGCTGTATAAAGCGTGTAATTTAAGTGTGTGTGTGTATTAAAACACAAAGTGACTTATAAACTGTATTGTTGTACATTTTTAAATAAAATAAAGAGTCGTTACAATTTTTAAACTACTAAACTGCTGTCATTTTTGCAATCAAAGTATAAAGTTTATTTAAAGGAAATAAACGACCGTTTTTAAAAGGTAAAAACGTAACAATTGGTGTCAGAAGTGGGATTGCAAAATAATAAGCAGTCATGAAGTTTGAAGAGTTGAAAGTGGAGCAACTCAAGAGAGAATTGAATAAGTTGGAGTTACCTACAGCTGGTAATAAAGCAGAATTGCAAAAGAGGCTGATAGAAGAATTCAAGCGGCGTAATATTGACATCGGAACTTACGAATTCGAGTATAAAGAAGAAATGGAAGTTTCTACCCGTGCAACAACAAGCATGGATTTATCCACAATGTTTGCTGCTTTGATGGAGCAATTTAAAGAAGTCAAAGAAGAAAATAAAATAATGGAAATGAAATTTCAAGAAACTTCTAAAGAACTTCTTGCTGAAGTTCAAGAAACCTCTAAAATAAATAACGAGAAACTTCTTGCTGAAGTCAAAGAAGAAAATAAAATAATGGAAATGAAATTTCAAGAAACTTCTAAAGTAAATAACGAGAAACTTCTTGCTGAAGTCAAAGAAGAAAATAAAATAATGGAAATAAAATTTCAAGAAACTTCTAAAGTAAATAATGAGAAACTTCTTGCCGAAGTTAAAGAAACTTCTAGAGCGACAGACGAGAAACTTCAACAAATTTCGGAAGTTATAAACAGCAGAGTGGATGGCATTGATAAAAAGGTGTCCGACTTAGAGAGCTGCCTAGATATACAAGCCAACGTCGTTGATAAAAAGCTGACCGACTTAGAGAGCAGTCTAGATTTACAAGCCAAAGTCATTGATAAAAAGCTGTCCGACTTAGAGAGCTGCCTAGATATACAATCCAAAGATGTTGATAAAAAACTACATGATCTAGAAATAAAGATGAATAATCTTCAATGCCAAGATGGACAGGTGCGAATTATTCCAGAATCCTCTAATAGAATAAAGGCCCCTAGTTTTGATGGCAGCACACCATTTAATGTGTTCAAGTTCCAGTTTGATACAATTGCCATTAAAAACATGTGGAATGACGAAGAAAAAGCTATAGAGTTGATATTGGCCCTAAAAGGAAATGCAGCAGTAGTTCTTGAAAGCGTGCCAGCATGTAACAGAAACAGTTATGATGATATAATGGAGGCGCTACAACGTAAGTACGCTGGTGAACATAAAAAGGACTTATACCGAATGGAATTGCGTGGTAGAGTGCAGAAGCCCAATGAGACGCTACAAGACTTTGCGTTGGAAATCGAACGTTTGCTGCAGCTTACTTATCCAGGGGAGAACAGCCCGTTTTTGGACCATTTCAAGACAGAGGCATTTGTTAATGGTATTCGCGACCCTGAAATAAAACACGCGGTTTGTGCAACACCTAAACCATCATTTACTGAGACCGTATCATTCGCACTGGCACAAGAAACGGCGAAAATAATTTCAAAGCCGCAAATATGCAAGGTGCGAAATGTTGAAGTTGTTTCTGATAATGAGAGAAATATAGTCGACGAATTAAAAAAGGTTTTGGAGGCGTTTAATGAGAAGCAAAATAAAGCCAGAGTAAAATGCTATAACTGTGGTAAATCGGGTCATATTCAGCGAAACTGTAAAACACCAAGAAAACGAAACAGATCTGCCTCGCCTCAAAGAAATAACCGGCAGTCAAATCATCAATCATCACAAGAATCACCTTTAAACTAAAACGAGCTGGCACTATGGGGCAAGAGCTAGCTCCCACATCTGAGGGCCCCACCATCTCCATATCCGTAATGCAACAGAAAAATAGCAATCTTACTGCTTCGGGGTATATCAACGGTCAGAAGCACGTTTTTACTGTAGACACCGGGGCATCACAGTCTATCGTCAGGCCAGATTTAGTTAAGAAAACAATTGAACCATTATGTGGGGTAAGCCTGCGCACAGCTACTGGGGAGCCGGCCACGGTCTATGGTAAAGTAAATGTGAAATTAACCATTGCCAACGTTACCGTCAATCATGTATTCATTGTTGCCGACATTGTGGACGAAGTTATCATTGGTGCTGATTTCATGATTAGCCATGGCATTACTTTGGATATGGGACAAAAAGTTATGATTTGGCGAAATGTGGAGATACCCCTTGACGTCGGATATGAAAATAAGACTCAAGTAAGAAAGCTAGTTACCGTCGAGCATCAGAAGCTACCACCACAGTCAGAAACTTTAGTATGGGCTCGCATGGAGGGAGATTGTGAGGACAACAGTTTGTGGGTAGTAGAACCAGCAGAAATAACAAGTGATCTTGTAACAGCAAAAGCCCTCGTTAAACCCTGCAACAACAAAATAGTTCCTGTAAGAATGCTTAACCTGTCCAGCTACGAAAAAGTCGTTAAGCCAAATTCTGAAATAGGTCAATGCACTTCAGCAGAGGCAGTAATCAATTGCGAGAAAAACCCTCAACCTGCCAATAAATCCACCAAAGAACACGAGCTACTAGCGGAATATGTGGGGAAATGGGTAGAAGGATTAGCGCCGCCAGACAGAAATAAGGCCAAACAGATTCTGAAGAAATATAGCTCCGTCTTCGCCTTAAAAAGTCAAAGCCATGGTAGAACGGCAATTGTAAAGCATCAAATAAATACTGGCGAAGCGAGGCCAATAAAGCAGGCGCCCAGAAGTGTTCCTCTAGCAAAACGAAGTGAAGTGAAGGAGTTGGTCAATGAAATGGAGCGGAACGGTATAATCGAACCATCTTCGAGTCCTTGGAGCTCGCCTGTTGTTTTAGTTAAGAAGAAAGATGGCAGCACTAGATTTTGCGTCGATTATAGAAAACTGAATGACGTCACCAAGAAAGACAGCTACCCGCTACCAAGAATTGACGACACCCTGGATACACTAGCTGGAACACAATGGTTCTCCACATTGGACTTGCAAAGTGGTTATTGGCAGGTAGAAATTTCAGAAAAGGACAAGGAAAAAACCGCCTTTAGCGCGAGTGATGGGTTATGGCAGTTTAATGTGATGCCATTTGGACTCTGCAATGCTCCAGCCACATTCGAGCGTTTAATGGAACAGGTATTGAAAGGACTTCACGGGAAGACATGCTTGGTGTACCTCGATGACATAATTGTCATGGGTAAGACTTTTGATGAACATCTGAATAACCTTGAAGAAGTCCTTAAACGTATATCAGCGGCTGGACTCAAACTCAGTGTAAAGAAGTGTGCGTTGTTCCAGAAAGAAGTCAAATATTTGGGACATCGCGTAACAGCAGACGGAATATCAACAGATGAGGATAAGATAATTGCTGTAAAGAACTGGCCACGTCCGAGAAATCTCCACGAATTGCGTAGTTTTCTTGGCCTTTGCACATATTACAGACGATTTGTACCGAATTTCGCCAATGTAGCCGCAAGCTTACATGAGCTGACTAAGAAGTCACAATCATTCCAATGGTGTGAAGCACAAGAACTAGCATTCCAGAAGCTCAAGGATCTATTATGTACCGCACCAATTTTGTCATATCCTATACCGGGAGAAACATTTGTGGTAGATAGCGATGCGAGCGGATACGGAATAGGCGGTGTACTTTCACAAGTAGTCGGTGGCACTGAAAGGGTCATTGGATACTTCAGCCGAACGCTTTCGAAGCCTGAAAGAAACTACTGCGTAACGCGACGAGAACTTTTGGCAGTATTAGAGTGTGTGAAGCATTACCACAAATATTTGTATGGCCAACACTTCCGACTGAGAACCGATCATTCTGCCCTCAGGTGGTTGCTGCAATTTAAACAGCCTGAAGGACAACTGGCTCGTTGGATAGAGCGGCTTCAGAGCTATGATTTTAGCATCGAGCACCGGAAGGGTTTGAAACACGGCAACGCGGACGCGCTGTCAAGACGGCCCTGCAACGTGGAATGTAAGCATTGTACAAAAATCGAGGAAAAAGAATGTATCATCGATGTTCGACTAATGCATATAGAGTCCAGTGAAGATTGGTCTGAAGCGCAAAGAAATGACCCCATACTGGCAAAAATAATATCGGCAAAAGAAGAAGGTAGAAGGCCAGCCCGCAATGAAATATCCGCAGAAAGTCCATTAATGAAATCATATTGGGCCCTATGGAATAGTCTACAGTTGTTAAATGGCTGCTTATACCGCATATGGGAAAGTGCTGACGGTAAAACAGTGACAAATCTAATTGTAGTACCATCCTCTAAAATAAACGAAGTAATGAAAGAGTTCCATGACGGTCCCAGTGGTGGCCATCTTGGTGTGACAAAAACCTTAGAAAAGTTAAAACAACGTTTTTATTGGGTGGGTTGTCAGCAAGCAGTAGCCGATTGGGTAGCCAATTGTTCACAGTGCATAGCAGCGAAGGGCCCAGCAAGAAGAAGTCGTGGACAACTTCAGCAGTATAACTCAGGCGCGCCATTCGAGCGGATTGCAATGGATGTAGCAGGCCCTTTTCCCGTCAGTGATGCCGGAAATCGTTACGTTCTAGTGGTTATGGATTATTTCAGCAAATGGCCAGAGGTATATGCCATACCTGATCAAGAAGCTAAAACGGTTATAAGTGTATTTGTGAACAACTGGGTGTGCCGCTATGGTGTTCCACTGGAGTTGCATTCTGATCAGGGTAGAAATTTTGAATCTGCCATATTCAAGGAAATGTGCGATTTATACGGAATAAGAAAAACCAGAACAACGCCACTGCATCCTCAATCTGATGGCATGGTGGAAAGATTCAATCGCACTCTGGAGGAATATTTAAGAAAAGTGGTCAGTGCACATCAGCAGGACTGGGATGAACACATACCGAAATTTCTATTGGCATACAGATCAGCTGTTCATGACTCAACCTCTCGAACACCTGCAAAAATTGTCTTCGGGACAGAACTCAAGTTGCCTGGTGATTTAGAATTCGGTATTAAGCCCTCATCAACAAATAGGGAAAACACTTCCCAAGAGCAAGATGACCTGAACGAACTACATGAATTCGTACGCAGACGAATAAAAATGACCAGCGATAAAATGAAAGCCAGATACGATAGAGCAGCGAATTCTGAAGGATTTAACGAAGGCCAGCTTGTACTGTTGTATAACCCACAACGTAAGAAAGGACTGTCTCCCAAACTACAAACCCATTGGGATGGACCATACAAAGTGATTAAGAAATTAAACGACGTGGTGTATAGAATACAGAAAGAAAAGAGCCCGAGATCTAAAATGAAGGTTGTACATCTAGAACGACTAGCTGCCTATGGGAAAAGTGATTCTGTGCCTATTCGGGACGAACAGGCTTAAGCGGGGGGCAGTGTTACGAAATTGTAATTGAATTCAAATATAACGGTTTTAACGGCCGGTTTAAATCTTTCTCAATGCTTCCAGACATTTCCGTTTATGTTAACTGCAGTTAACATAGCTGTAAAATTATTAACATAGTTCTAAACATACAACATTGAATAAAAAGCTTTCACCATTGTTTTTAAGTGTGGCAGCACTAAGTGCTTATGCTGCTGGCACTATCATCAAAAGCTAGTTTGGCAGCACTAAGTGTTTACGCTAATGGCATCACCTACAAAAACTCTAGATTGTCCGTTAACATTGTAGAAAGAAATAGAGCTCTCAAGAAACATCTAGTAGGCAATACAGTGTATATAAATTGGCCGTGAGAACACCATTGAGTCAGTCTGGTTTGAAGCGTCGTTAAGTAAAGACATATTAACTGCCTTGGCTGTATAATCTTGTACATTATTAAAGTGTGCTGTATAAAGCGTGTAATTTAAGTGTGTGTGTGTATTAAAACACAAAGTGACTTATAAACTGTATTGTTGTACATTTTTAAATAAAATAAAGAGTCGTTACAATTTTTAAACTACTAAACTGCTGTCATTTTTGCAATCAAAGTATAAAGTTTATTTAAAGGAAATAAACGACCGTTTTTAAAAGGTAAAAACGTAACAATATATATATAATGTATATTTTAATATAACAATAAATTTCCAAATAAGCATTTTGAAAATATTAACACCCGTATTCACGAACAAATTTTAAATTTAAAATGTCCTTTAAAATAAATTTTCCATGCAAATTTTGTCTGTAATAATAAGTCATTTACGTAATTACGTAATTTCCCATACATTTTGACACTTGCGAAATTACATAATTTTGTGTAATTTTGGCAAAATTACATTGAAATTACGATGCCCATTTCCGTGCAACTCTATAGGTGGTTGGAAAAAATGCTTTTTTTCAACTATGTACTGCATGTTTCAATCGCGAGAATAAAAAAAAAAAAAAACAATTGACAGCTGATCTTAAATTTATACATAAATCTTAAAATTAATTATTAAAGTGATTTTGTAAAATGAAACGTATCCTTTTTACCTTTGTATGTCTAAAAAATTTTAATTGTGGAAATAACAATTTCTTATTAGCAATTTTTCATTAATAATTTCCAATTTAGTAAGTAATGTTTCTTATTTGTTTCCATTTTAAAATAATTTATTTACCCCTATAACAATTTAAATTGTAAACAATAAGTATCAGCTGTTCACGAAATTACATCAAATGTTATCTAGCTAGTATGAACACTCTAGATTTTATTCGAAATTTCGTAATTTCGCGGCTGTCTGAACAAGGCTTAAATCTTTAATTTAATATTTGCTTGCGAATACGGGTATAATGTATATTATATTTACTACCCAACACACATAGAAAGAATTATAAAAAAACTATTTATTTAATTATAATAAAAAGTCAACTATCTTCAAACATGTATTTTTATGTCAAAGTAGATATATTTTCATTTAGTTTTCATGCTATTCAAATAATATTATATATTTCTCGAATACCCAAGAATTCCCAGGAGTTGAAAAATGTAGGGAAATTAAAGAAAAATATAAAGCTAGGGCTTTTTTAAAATCATTATTGTAAATTTATGTTTAAGAACAAAGTTATAGTTTTAGATTAGGCTGACCTACAATTAATGACTGTTTACAACATTTGTGAAAAGGAAATAAGTTTTATCGGGACTAAGTTCATCTCTTGCTTACCACTACTGTTGATCTAGGTTAGTACCATGTTTTCATATATTCTCAGTACCGATAAAATTATCGTGGCAAACTCAACATTGATTTTCTTATAATTGGCTAAGTACATCTTGAAATTACTGGCTACAACTGGAAAATTGCCGGCTTTCCTCCCAGAGCACAAAACTTTCAACAAATGTGTTTTCAAACCATAATTAAAACTAATTAAAAAATATTTTTTAATATTAAATAAATTACAAACAAAATTATATAATGAATACATTTCATATCAGTTATAATTTTTTCTTTCAGAATAAAAAAAACTTAAATGAGTTAGTGCTTTTTTCAAACGACTATAAATCCATTATTTACAATCATAGCTCCCTAAATTTTAACATATACGTGCATTTGAGCATGTTATACCAAATTACACTAAAAACGCGATTAAGAAAAAAATCAAGATACGCCTTTTCTATATCAAACCAATTATATATTTATGAGTAATATGGAAGGTGTCATAAATATTAGTTTTTTTTTTTTTTTAATAACAAAATATTGAAAATTTTATAATGAATATTTCTGCAGAAAAATTAATGCAGCAAAAGATTTTAAAAACGATACAAAATGTTTCAATAGTGTGGAAAAATAGCATCCTTTAGTAGCTACTAAACCAAAGTGTTATGTCTGGAGAAAAAGAAATCAAACAATTTATTAATAAGTGTTTCGGTAAATAAATAAACAAGTTGTACATGCTGTATATATATATATATATATATATATATATATATATATATATATATATATTGTAACGACACGACAGTGCCGGTTTTCTTTTTTATGGAAAATAAAACACGTTGCTATTTTTTCAACGTTATAAAACGTTATAAAACCAAGCCAAGGCTTAGGTCGTACATAGGAATAACTCTTTGAGAAATTGAATCTCCTTTTTAAATTTAATTTTTTTATTAAATTTTCTTACTATAAATCGGTTATTTTTAATATTTGCCTTAATTTGTAAATATCGTCAACTCAGTTTACGAAATTTTATTCCTAAAAAATATATTTTACAATACTTACAATACTTTGTATTAAATGTTTTATAATTTGTTTTTCATTATCTTTCAAATATATTAAGGATATTGAAGCAATGAAATAAATATTCATGAATATAAAAATTCTTTGAAACAATTTATAAGTTTAATAGGACCAATGTTGTTATATAATGTTAGAATTATTCTTTTAAAAAATGTAATAAAGTCCAATAAATTTAAAAATTTGATATCCCGAAAAGGGGCTATACGTCAGAAAAGTGTATTTTAAGTTGTATTTTTTTCAGTTACGCTGTGTTCGAAAATGAGACTAATTTTTTTAACAATATGAGCACCCATTGGGTTAAACCAAATCGACGACGCTGAATTTAGTAGCGTTAACCACTTTTTAAAAGGGCTCGTTTTTGAGATATTTAATTTTGAAAGGCTAAAAAAGGGTTTAGAAAAATTAAATTTTTTAGCTTAAATTGAATAATTTGTTCTCATATTCAAAAACCACTTTTAAATTTAAAACGCATTTTAAATCAAAATTTTCATA
This sequence comes from Protocalliphora azurea, assembly GCA_932274085.1. Lineage (NCBI taxonomy): Eukaryota > Metazoa > Arthropoda > Insecta > Diptera > Calliphoridae > Protocalliphora > Protocalliphora azurea. The sequence goes on from OW026520.1 coordinate 82,641,868, forward strand.
TAATTTTTGTCTCTAAAATGTATTTTATATTTAAAATTAGTTTGTGACTACGAGGGCTAATTTTTGAATTTAAACAATATGAACAATTAGGATTCCATTGAAGTGTATAATAATGAATTCTTATCATCAAATATATTGTAGACGCTAATAAACAAAACTTTAAACTGGCAAAAATATTACCATAATTTTGTAACCAAGGTAAATAGTGTCACCAATAAACAAATTTTCAAACCAAAATATAAAAACATTTAAAACTGGGCTAAAACTGATTTAATTTATGATTGGAATATATGTTTAATAGATTTATTATTTAATATATATAAATAATGTCACTATACATAAATAATTTAACCATTGAATTCAGTGTACTCGAATTAGCTTTACCAGTAAGGTGCCCAGTTTTTTAAAACTTGCAACTAGCACAGTGTTATTATTAGCTATTGAAATTATCATTGGCTTTGTTAAAGCTGAATTTACATTTACAAATCATACGTAATTTTAAATACTAAAAACTGTACGATACTTAACACTTTAGTTAATTTTTTAGTATTCCTTTAAAAGAAACAATTTGGCGACAGAGGCTCAAAAAAATCTGACAACCCTGCCCTCGATCATACACACACCGAACAGTAGTATTACAACGGTAATGTTGTCTTTCTTAATAAGTTATTAAATTAACACTAGTGGTCACTCATATTTATTCTGACCGTTAATTTTGAAATTTTAAATTATTAAAATTCAAATAGAATTCAGAAAAGAAAATATAATTCTGTAATATTAATGATAATAATAATAATAATAATAATAATAATAATAATAAAAATAAAAATAAAAATACAAAGATATATATAACAATTCTCTTTTAAATCATAATAATACAAAATTAAAATAAATTCTTAATTTTTGTTGACAAAAACGAAAGCAGTGACTTTTATATATATATATTATATATCATGCGTACATACACATTTATATTTAATTTTAAATATATTTTCAATCACTTTTAGACAAAAAAAGTTTAAATTCTTATGTTTCTAGACAATTTTTAAACACGACAAGTTAGATAGCTACGAGTATATTCGGCTGTGCCAAATCTTATATACCCTTCACTCATGTTGAGATGTGACATGAAAATGTAATAATAATAATAATAATAATAATAATAATAATTTTAATGTTTTTAATATTTAAGGCCTCATTTTATAAATTTTAATTTTTTTCCATACAAATTTCTTTCGCTTGAAAATGTCTCGTTTTACAAAATGTTTAGTATTTATAAAATATAAATAAGTCATAAATGTATTGGACTCAATTACAAATAACCCTAAATAACTTACATTTTTATATAATATATATTTAAGATTTTATAAATAGGTGTTAAATTTAATATTTTGAAATTTTACAAAAGTTCGCATTTCTTTAAGAAAGATATAATCACCTATGATTAACAAATATTTTACGTATGTAAGACGACGAAAAATTAAAAAAGGTATGGTGGAAAATTTATTGACTGGTTTAAAAATTCGAAATTCCAAAAAAATATTTGTGATCGATCTGTGAAAGAACGAGGCCCACAGCTTATATGGGAGCCTCAAAAAGTTTAATAACTCATTTTGACCTATAACTCGGTTGATATTGGATCGACTTAGTTAATTTCTTCAACACAAAAATTAAAAAAAAAACCGAATTTTCTGAGAAAACTTATTGAGAAAACCAAATATGTTTAGTTTATTATACCCTCCACTACAGAGGTAAAGGGTATATATATGTTTCCACAATTTTCGTCGGAGAGCAATAAAGTTTATATTTTCTAGATCCTTGTAAGAAATTATATCGATAGGACGATGTCAGTCCGTTTGTCGGTTAGAATGGTTTTTATGAAGCCCACCGATAACTGCCGTATATAATATATGTATATCGAATGATCAAAAATCCTTTCGAGAATTTTGCTATTGGAATTCAGTAAGATTGGTTCGTAATGGCGGAGATATTTCAAAAAACCGGTTTTCTGAAGCCTATATATAAGCTAGGGACTTCTTTTTTTGCAAGGAAGATTTGGACATTTTTTTCTGAATTTTTATGCTGAAGAAATGAATGAAATCGGTACAATAATAATCGAGATATCGGGCAAAATGCATTTTTAAATTCTTCAATCCGTTGTTTAAGGTACGGATCGTTTTTGTATAGATCGATCATAAATATTTCTATAAAATTTTGGTTTTTTGAATCAATCAAATAGGTTCATAAACAACCGAGTTATGGGCTAAAAACTGACAAAATCCGTTAATATTATGCACACACAAACATTTATATTAGGCATTAGTGTTTTTGCTTTTTGTATAAGCAAGCAGTGTTTAGTTGATAACAAGAGCATTATAATGTTTATTAGTGTTGTTGTTTTTGGTATTTGCAGTCAAGTCAGTTTGCTTGTATAGTGTATATATATACAAAAATATATAAACATATGTATACTTATAAATTGCTGGTGTTTTCTTTTTTTATTATTTAAGCAAGCTTTGCTTATGGAACAAATGTATGTATTATTTTTTAAATATAAATATGAAAATATTAAGGCATACTATTTCTTTTGATTTGTAGGTAAAGTGGTAAAGGGCATAAAAGATTCCGCATAGCCGAATAAAGCGCTCTAACTTGTTGTTGTTTTTCAGTACCCATGAAAACAACAACTATAAGAAAAACTGATATCAAATAAATTTAAAAAATGTATTTGCCAATAACTCGGTTGTTTTTTACCGTAGGAAGTAAAAAAAAAGTAGGAAGAACGCTCATATTTTTATTTCTTTCAAAGACAAATTCAATGCAGCGAAATTAACTTTAACTTTAAAAAGACTTCTATTTTTTTTTTTTTTTAACTTGAACTATTATGTAGGCGAAATAAATACAAAATAAAAATATGGAAAATAAAATTTTTTTCATGTATTATTCAAAACGAATTATTCGAATTGAATTCTTGTGCAGCAGCATATCATGGTTAAAAAAGGTTTTGAATAAAATAAAGATGTGTGAATGTTTATAATATTTCTGTGTATATATTTACTTGTGAGTTTTTGAGTTTCTTTGAGGCTTTTGTGGGTTGATAGAAATGAAACAACAACAGTAATGGTTGATTTAGTTAGAAATTTGTTTGTGCGTAATATCAAGTGTAATCAAGTGTACAGTCTTGAAGTAAATGAGCAATATTATATACATAGTACATACATATTTACATATATATATTTTTTATATTCGTAAATATAATATACATACATTTTTTTTAATGTAAACTGTTTCTTTTTTTAATAACTATATCGGAAAATAATTGATTGCATGTGGATTTTAAAAACTAAAACAACAAATGCCATTCGACTTTTTTTTATTTGCCGATTTATCTGCATTTTGACGATTTTTTATTGTAAAAATAGCAAAGTGCGATTTAACGATTTTTTTTTTAAATGACGATCTAACGAAATGTTCACACACGCCAATTTTTCATGTTTAAATCTAATTGTGTATTGTAGTAGATAGAGAGATAGAAAAGGACTATAAGAAGTATAACCTTTTACTTCGAAATTCGTTTGCAATTTCACTAGTATTTATGAAATAAAATTTTTGTGTGGAAAGAAAAATATTTTATATACTTACGTATGTAGGTGAAATAGTTTTGATCATGTATAAAAAAGTTTAAGAATGTGTTAAGTAATAAAAAGAAAAATAATTGAAAACACAACCAATACAAATGATTTTTTGAGTAATTTTTTTTTATTTTTTTTTATTTTTTTTACGAGTAATGGATCTCTAAAGTTTTGATATAATTTTCTGAAAATCTTTATTAATACATATGCGATTTAAATTATATTAATACTGTTTAAAAATTCAAATACCTTTTGAGTGATATATAATATGATCATATTCATTAAATCCTTGAGAGGATTTATGTAATTTTTATTCTTTATTGCTAGATCGGAACTTACAAAATTTTGTATTTCTAAAAAAGTGTATTCGGGGAATAAATATAGGAGAAAGCTGCTACATGGAAAAACCTTTATTAACGTTAAAAACAAAATATTTTTATTTTAACTGGTCCGGTATTTTTAATTTGTTCCTATTTTTCAAATTTTGTATAAAACAATGCTGGAAGTTCATTTAATGAACAAATTGTTTCGAAACTTAATATTATCTTTTTAATATGAACATAAATAGCCAAAAAGATATGCATTTAAATTTTTCTGATTTTTCGACGATTTCAACATTTGACGACTTTGATGTTTTTTTCGTCGAATTTTGGCGATTTTATACTACAATTATTTGGCAACTGTGCTTACTGCTATAATGTGCACATATCTATATAAATACTCACATAACATTCAAATATGCATTCCTACAAACACACATCATCCCTTATTTTTAAATATTTTTTAATCAACCACATTTTTACCCAAACATCCCTATACAGCATATATACTGTCCGAACTATTTTTGATCATAAAATAATAGACCTCTTCACAAAACAAAAAATAAAATAAGTTTTTTGCAGTTCTTTTGTAACACAAAAATAAAAAAATAAATAAAAAGAATTTTAACTCAAAAATTGACTTTTATTTTTAATTTTGTGAAAAAGAAAACTTTTATAAATGAAGAAACAAAATCAGAATATATAAACCATTTTGCTATCAGACGAAAACAAAGGAAATTACAAATGGAATTACAAACTTACATTACCCTTTACAGATGTGGTGAAGGGTATAAAAATGAGTAAATATAAACATTTTGTTTAAAAATTTTTTTTAGCACATAATGCGTATAGATCTATTATTATTATCTATTGTTAACATCTGAAGTATTCCCTTTCGAATCTTTTGACATACTGATAAAATAAGAAATATTTATTTAGAAATATTTTTCAAAAGTATTAATAATTCTCGTCATAGAATGTCTTAAGGTTATAATGCAATTTCAAAACAATGAAACTGTAAAGAAATATATATAAAGCCTCAAGACTTAACTCAGGATTTTAAAACGATTAATAGAACCAATTTTAAATATTTTCCAGAATTGCGTTTAACATCTCTAAATTAGAAAGAATTAATTAATAATGTAAGATGAAGATAAAATGGAAATAAAACGATAAGAAGAATTATTTGTATTGAAAGGTAAATATATTACTATAGGTTTATTTATTTATTTTTCTTTTTTTAATTTTTGGCATGAAAAACTAATTAGCCTAAAAATCTGAAATATACAATTTTTAACATAACCTAAGCACATACAAATATGTATGTAAATATTTGAATGTACAATAGGTACATTCTAAAAATGAAATGGAAATAAGTCTGGAATTTCCGAACGTCTGGTCCGATTTCAATGAAATTTCACACAGTGATAGTAGAGGTGTAGGGTTTTTCAGCTTATTTTTGTAATTTGTTTCGACGTATTGTGTCATTAGATTCACCTCTTCTGGAAAAATAAGTTATACATTTTTAAATAAAATGGTACACAAAGTGAAATTTTTCAATAAAATTTCGCCCATTATCTAATTATAACTAGGGTCGAAGAAAGAATTTATTATGCTTATATACGTATTCATTGCTACTTATTCTATAAAGCCTTAATTGTGCGTATCATCACCCGTTGCAAAATATTTGTTAATGAAAGTCCCAGATCTCAAAATAAAAGATTATTTGGCGTTTAACATTACCTATGTCTTTGGCTTATCTACTCATTATGGAGAACTTAACTAGACGAGTAGTATTTACAAAGAGGTATAATGTTTCGATATTTAATTTTGATACGTGGAAGGGTAAAGGTAGGCACATTATACATCAGTGTATAGGAAATAATGTCTTCTTTTCAAAACTGTAAAATACTATTTATAGTAAAAAAAATCGTTACACACATTTTTCGAAAAAAGACGGAAAATTTGTTGAATTGGTTTTTGTGCATATTATTCAATATTAATTTTGGAATAAATTTTTGTTAGCAAATATTTTTATATGAGTTTGCATCTAGAAAGATTTTTTTTTTATTAATTTGAAGCTATGGTCACTTTTTTACATTTGTTAAGAAAAATCCCGCAAATTCCAAAAAACTTTCAAAAATTTCCAAAAGTAGGATTTTTTTTACCTTTTTTGCTATAGAAAAAAATTTCTATTACTAAAGACTTAAAAGCATAGTAAACTATGTGAAAAATTTATTTTTTTGTAAAAATAAGGCAAAAACTGGAAAATCATGAAAAAATAAGTTGAATTTTGTAGACCGTGGTGTACAAAATTCAACCTATTTCCTATTCCTATTTGCTATATATATATATATATATATATATATATATATAGGAAATAATTTCCTATTCATTAAATTATAATTATTATTTATTTTCCCATCAAAACACTGTGGTACAGAAAACGTCACACCGAATAACTAATTGGAGCGAACATTTTCGGACATATACATTTTAAATTTTGTCCTTAAGTAAACATGTTATTTCTTCAAAAAGTTGAAACAATCACATGAACTTTGTCTCAAAATTTTGTACTTTAACAGAAATAAATCAACTTTTTTTCTCTTCTTTTCTTTTGCAGTTTTGTCTTTTTTGTTGATTTGCACAAAAGCCGACGAATCCATTGATACACGTGAAGGTGCAGATTTAATACTTAAATGCCGTTTTACAGAGCATTACGATTCAAAGGATTTTACATTCTATTGGGCACGTTGGACTTGTTGTCCGACACAATTTGAAAATGTTGCCATTGGAGACGTGCAATTAAATTCTAATTACAGGTAAGTCGAAGATTTTTATAAAATCTAGGCAATAACTTAAGATTTATATATCTGTGAACTTTTGACAAAAAATCTCAAGTCGAGATAAGATTTCTTACATTTTTAATATGCTCCGTTTACACTAATCGATGTCGTTGTACTTCTCCATATCATTTGTTGATTTATTAAAAAGTTTTTTTTAGCTCTCATGAAAATTTTGAATATTTTAATTAAGTTTTTCTTTTTTTGTCAAAAGTTTACAGATACGTATGTAGGTAATAACAACTTTGCTATAAAATGCAATGTTTAAGAACAAGCTTGATTTACTGAAATGTTAATTTTTTACAAACACATGTGTTGAAGTTATTCATATACCATAAACGGATAAAAAATTAGAAAGTAATAGTCAAAGTGATATCATCAAAGTGATATTATTATTAATTTTATATATTATCTTTAGTCTTATATTTGTGAAACTTTTGTGATTTTTATCTCCAACCATAAAACGCATTTGGTGTAACTGAACTCTTCAATTGATAAAAAGTTCAATTGTAATAAAAAAATACATTACCCCTGTCCTTTTTTTAAATTTGACTTTTGATCATATATATATATATATATATATATATATATATTTTTGTGTTATTAAAAAAAGCTAACAAATAAACTCATAGTCAAACATAATTTTTAATTTAGGTATTGTATGACCGAGGGGGAGAAATGTTATACAATTTTTTAATATTTATGTTTGAAAATTATTAAAGAAAAAAATCAATACATTTTTTGTGTAAAAATTTTTACACACACATATTTTTTTTTATCCCAAACTAAATATTTATTACAACTTAATAAATTATACTTTTGTTAATTAATTGCCGAAAGGGATTAAAATTAATAAATCAAATATATTTTCTTTTTTTGCTAATTTTAATTAAAAGGAGAAATTCAATAAAAACTCATAATAAAACTTTGTTATGTTAATTAGCATGAAATGCCTTACAACTTTTGGTAATTATCTTTTTTTTTTTTTGATTTTTTGGTAATTGTCCAGAATTTTTGTTGTCGTTTCTAAAGAAGTATTAACTACACAAGTATATACGATTTTTGTATCAGATTTCTAAGGTTATATGGGGTGCTGAATTTGATTTTTCGCCCGTTTTTTCAAAATAGGTTCTAGTTTTCGAGTCATCGAAAAAAGATTACCATATTTGATAGTTATTCAATAAAAAGTGATAAATGTATATTAAATGGAAATAAAGTGCGGTCGAACTGACTGGTTTGTATTGTTTGGATTCTGTTTCTAGCATTAGAGTAACTCTTCATTTACTCGAGTTAAAATAATTGATATTATTTTTGGATTTTCGTCAAATCTTGGTGTATTTGTATTCGTTTGTCATGATTCTTACCTCTAAAGATTTGAGACAATATTTCGAACGAACATGAAAAAAATTATGTTTGAGATTCATGCGAACTCCAAACTTGTGGTAGCTTTTCAACAAACTTTTCATTATTTACTTGAAATCAGAGACTTTTCACTTATGTAGAATGTTGTCAACAACATTTTCAAAATATCCTTTCGCCGTCAGTTTAATACGTTTTAAATATTTTGTAAAGTTTCCGTCGCTTATTAGTTTTCAAATGTCATGTTTGACAAACATTCCTTCTTTGATTTTAGCCCAACACGGTTAAGCGCTTCCAAGAGGTTCTTGATAAAGTGAATTCATGTGAGTTCACAAGTGTTTTTTTTTTATTAATTCAATTAGTGTTATCTCCTTACTTTTTTGATCAGCTATTTCAATTTTAATATTCTTGGTGATCTCGTAAATATAAAAATCATTTAAAAATAAAAAATTTAAAAACTAGACAATTTCTTTTTTAACTTTTTAATTCGCTGTTTAAAATCTGTTGTCGTAAATCACTTTCGCGAAGGAGACTAATAGTTATTGTGGTTTAAAGTTGAAAATTTCAATATATATTCTAATTTCAATTATTTAATACCGTAGAAAATATTACTTGAAGAAAATTTTATTTGGAGAGCTAACTTTTCAGACAAAATGTTTTATGATGTAATTTTTCGAACGTTAAGCTATCTTTTAAAGTTCTATACGATGTGTGACGAATTTTCTATTTTTAAAACTTTTTTGGAAATTTTTTTTAAGGCGCCCTTGATTTTAAAGAAATCTCGACGAAATCTTACTATTTAGTGATATCTTGACACTTTTTATGTTGGGGCTTGGATGGGCTAATGCAAAATGTGTTTAGACATAATTCTGCCACATTATTTGGCATTAAAAATTATAAAAAGAAAAACAATACCATTACCATTTTGGTATATATTTTTCGATAGTCAATATACATAATGGTGTTAAAAATATACCAAATAATTTTCGTACGAATTGCTTATATAATTACACAGTAAATGATTCAAAATGGTTCGTCTCTATCATATTTTTGTGATTTTTAAACTTTAAAGAACTATAACGTATAATAATAAATACTATGGATTACAAAACTTTGCAATTTTATTGTTTTTGGTATTACTAATGCAATGTTATTAGCCATTTTTCCAGAAACAAAAACTATGTTTGAAATTATTGTAAAATTAACTCGGTTACGTTGATTTGTATAAATCCAAAATTGATGATGATACGTAAAAATGTACTTCAGCAAAATTGTGGGAAATTTTGTAGTCTTTAAAAACGCGTGCTCTGCAGCGTATAAGCGAGATATATGAAAAAAAAAAAAATGATGATCGTATGTATGCATGTATGAGACCTTAAATTGAAGATATTCTCTTCCCTCGATCAAACTCCGAGCATGAACCCTTATTTTCTTACACTACAAGAAGTATTAACCAAAACAAACATTAAATAAAATATTTTACTTAAAATTTGTGAAGTTTTTAAGGTCTGGTTTTATACTGTGAACTTAGTACTACTTAGTTAGCAAATTTTGTTAAGAAATATTTAACTAAAAGCTCAAACTTAAATAATATTTCGTTTTACAGTTTAAAACTTAAATTTACAAAAAAATAAACAAAAAGCTTTAAACTTTTGTGTATTTACAATAGGGTCGTCTCAACTTTCCAAAAAATTTTTCTTCAAATAAAAATCATAGATATATTTTATTTATTCTAAAATATTTTATTGAATATCTTTTAATTTAGATTACTATTTGCTTATGATAATGGCAAAAATAATTAAAAGTACAAAATTTAATTTTTTGGATAAAAAATTTTTTTGATGCCACTTTTGGTGGTGAAAGATGTAAAGAAATCTTAAGCTTACGAGCTGTAAAATTGAAAAAGGTGTTGATGTAAAACCACTAACATGATATAAATTTAAAGCGTATTTTGAAATATTTTTAGAATTTTATTTTCAATAAATATTTTTTAAGATATCAAACAATTTTCATGCTTAGGATGGAAAGGAATACTTAAGGGATGGAAAAAGAATACTTCAATCAAAAATCAGTTTTCTGAATTTAAGTACGATTTCGACACTAATTGAGCTGTATAATACCGGGCCTAAGCATGGATATTCCGTTTTATTCTAAACAAGATATCATAAATATTTCGTATAAAAATCTTATAGAATAAAAAATGTACATCAAAGTCTAAATTTAGATAAAGAAAAGTAATATTAAAGTTGTTGAGTAAACCATTACCCATTTAGAGTAAGTATATCTATTAAGATGATCGACTCAATTTTCCAACCGGTTTTAAACTGAAATGTTATTTTTAAACAAATCCGGGTTTAAAGTAACATTTTATGTACTAAATACTATTGAATATTTGAATTGAAATTTAAAACTTAAAAAAATATCTTAACATATTGTTATAAATATAGTTTAAGGTTAGATTTGAATTAATTTTATAACAAATATTAAAGTAATAATTATCTTGAATGAAATCCGCATATCAAAGGAATTAGTTTTTTTCTTGTAACACCTGTAACATTCTTGCAAAGTATTTAAATAATTATTTAGGGGTTTTATTAATCCAAAATTTGTAGTAATCAGTGTTGCACGTTTAGCCTCAAAATTTTCGTTTTATCTTCTAACTTTTTTTCATTCTTAAAATTGATTTAAATGTTAATATTTCGACAACGAAGAAAATATTTTTTTATTTTATTTTTACAGAATCATTTATTTAAGCATTTTTGTGTATTTATTCGCAAAAGAAAAAACGAAATTATCTATATTTAACAAAAATTTTCGGCAGCGGCGCTTCATTCTCCAAATCGCCTCTCCAAATAATTTTATGGATTTACTAAATCGAGTATTATAATTATTTTTTAAAATACACCATTAACCATAGAAAGATTTATGAATATAATTTAAAAAAAATCTCTTAAAAGTAAAAAATTACATAAAAATTTGGAAATGCTTAATCAGATAGGAATTATAATTCTAAAAATCACTTAAAAAAAATTTAGTAATTTTTCGTATGAAACCCAAATTTGTAAGCGATTTTTCATTTGGTCATTTTGTTGGCAGCCGTTCTATGTTTAAAATTTATTACAATATCTAAAAAAATTTCAAAAACTAATGAGAACGTGAAAAAATAAGTTTTAAAACTAAAAAGAATTTAGCTTTTTTCTAGCTTTATTTTTAAGACATTTAGTCATTTTTGGCCTTTTTTAAATTTCAATTTAGACTCTTTTTCTTATCTCCTGGCAACACTGGTAATAAGAGTTTACATCAACTTTCACTGGAGTAGAGTTTGGTCTACTTTAAAAATCGATTTTCAAAAAATTGAGCCACGCCTTTTCCAAATTAAGCAATAGTTTCTGTACAACTTCAATATATATAAAAATTAATTTTATCTATTTATTTGTTTGTACCTTATAGACAATGAACCTCATAATTAAAATAGACTATTTTATTTTTAGATATTGGCAGGGGGTATCCCACATACAAAGAAAATATTAATTATCGCATAACCTAAGAACTATTTCCGCAAAAGTCTTACAACTTAGTGGCTTATTATTAACATTTTACGAAAATACCTTTCTCATCAACCACCAAACTTAAAATTAAAATGGGACAGGTACGACCAGGCGGAATGGTACACCCCATTCAACGAAAATATTAAATATCGTAATTCTTAAGAAAATTTATAGCAAAAGTCTTAAAAAATTTGTAACAATAATTTTCATATCAAATTTTACATAGGGAGGATAGATCAAGGGGGAGAAGTGCATCAAAGAGGTAACGAAGCGCACCGGGAAAAATTAGTATTATAAGCATAAAACTTGAATCTTAAAATAATTATATTAAATAAATTTTAACTTAAATATTATAAGATTTTTTGATTTTTTTAAGAACATAATTTTTTTAGAAATATTTACTTTTGTAAAAAAAACGGTTAATCGGTTTTATCGTATTTTTACTTTCTCCAGAAAGTTGAATAATCGATCACCCTAATACCTATATAAAAAAACTTAATTTTAAACTATATTTTTCTACTTTAAAATCAATTAGAAAAATTTATATTGATTTCAAGTTCAAAAACAAACAAAAAAAAAAAAAAACTACGAGATTTTTAGTGCAGCATCTACGCTCAAAACAGTTTTTTTCGGAATATCTCAAAATTTTAAGGGTGTTTCGAAATTTTTGGAATTGATTTGTGATATACTCAACGAAATCTATCACTCAAGAATATTTATTAAATTTCCCATTTATGAAATATTAAGGATAAGAAAATAAGAAATTACAATATTAAGGATAAGAAAATAAATTATCACACAGAGAAAACAGTTACATTGTGTCAACTGAAGTTCGATCGGCTATAAGCACTATCTTAAAGTTCGGTTGGTGCAACAATAGTGTAACTCCTTAAATTATATATATATATATATATATATATATATATATATATATATATATATATATATATATTAAACGCTACGCGAGATATTCGTGGTTAAAAGTAGCAAAAACAAAGAACTGTTTTTGAATATACTTCTGTTGTTTTACATCGCACGTACTTTGGTGCTATTAAAATATTTTTAAATTACGAAATTTCCTATCTGTATCTAACGAATGAAATAATTATCCTTACGGTTTTACAATGTCCTGCGTAATCTATTTCTCCATAAATCTTATAATGTCATCGCTTCCCGTACGATATATAATAAGTAAGATATATGCAAAGAACTGATTTTTGTGACCCTTACTTGCGAATATCTCCCGTATCGTACGTGTTTTTAAACATCGCGCAAATGATGCCACAATGAAGCTAGATAATCTCTTAGTAAGCATAATTTGTTATTTAACCTGCAAACAATAAATGTGTTGAAGGAGTTGTCTGAAAATATTGCAAGTTTATATTATTAAGCATAATATGTAAACAGCGAACTGGAAATCTGTATAAATCATACTATTCTAAAATAAGAATAGTATCTAAATATTCAAGAAAGATGTTGTATTAGCAACTTGTAACTTGCAAGGAAAAGGAATCATCAGACATCACCTAAAGAAAAATATAAGTATAATTAATGAAATTTTTTTTAAGAACAATGTACTTACCCATAAATCAACAACAAAAAGAAATATTTATTTTTATTTCGAAACTTATTATAAAATTCTTTCCATATTTTTGTATTTTATAAAAAAAAAAAAAAAAATCAAAAAATAAGTTAGCGTTATTCGATTATTATTTGAACACAATTATCTTTGTTTGGAAGCATAGAATTGCTTTATATCTCGTTATTGTAAGCGAATATTATTGATTACAGTAACTGATAATTGATATATAAATGTTCACAACAGAAAAATATTTTTTGGTTGCAGCCAGTTCGGTTGTTTCTTCCGAATTTGCCTTATTTACTTGTTTTAACCAATGGCAACTAACTAAATAACTGACTAAAAATTGTAATAACTGTTATTTTAGTATAATGATGTTTTTACATTTATATATAAAATCAAATACTATAATTAATTTTTTATTGATATTGTAAAATTTTAGTACGGTTTATCAAATATTTATATTACTAACCATTTTATTGATAACACGCTTCTACGAAATGTCACTTTTCATTTTCACTGGGAAAACGACCTTTTTACGGACGTCACAAAACAATTTAAAAAAATTTCGAAACACCCCCTAAATTTCGAGATATTGCGTAAAACTAGTTTTTAGGATTGTTCCTGCACTATAGAACTCATAGCTCCATAAGTTTTAAGCCAATTTAAGATTTTTAAATTGATTTTGAAAGCAGGACGTAGCTTTTTAACTATATTACCATCTTTTATGTACACTCAAACCAAATAATGACTTATTATCCATAAGTTCGTAGCAAATTCCTGGGGTATGGAATATCATCCTTCCACTATTACTGTCAATGTGTTGGCCACTCCATTATCTTTACTTTATTTCAGACGAACAAGTTCTTCATGGAATGAAGATGGATAAAGGATGGGTTGGATGGTTAGGGTCGTTGTCCTGCATTAATTCCCTTATTATTGGATTTTTTTTCTATTTGTATTTGATTTGTAATTTTTGTTAATAATAGGTTATAAGTATCAGTGTTAAATGTTCACTGATTTATTTTCCTAATTTGGAGTTAAATTCTGGGAGATATTTAGTTCATTTTTTATTAAATGGACTTAGATCTTTGAAGATGGAAGAATACGCCTATTTTTTTTTTTTTTCAAATGAAAAATATGATTGTTTTTATTGTCATTATGGTAAAAAATAATACGTATTAAGAAAGAATTTTGTAATAAAATTTATTATTCGAAGCGTCTTAGTAGTTAATTTTGGAGCATTGCATCGTTAAAAATAAAATATCTTATAGATCGAGCTCCGTGCTTATTAAAAATTTATTTCAAAATGTTGGGAAATATTGAAATATTGATAAACTTGGAGACTAAAATACCCGATTCAAAACATATCACGACATAATTATTTATTTTGATCAACACAAGTAATATTAACAGGAAAGTTAACTTTTTCGAGTATTTTTAGTTTTTTAAAGTGCCCCGATAGCTTGAAAAACTTATAATTAAAAATATGCCTCATGTCACGCACACATTGGCTTGTATTTTTTAACCGGTATTCAAATCTCAAATTTTATAACAGCTAGTACTTACAGAATCACAATCTAGAAGTTTTGTTATGAAATTGAGACCTATACCTCAATAAAATGGATTTAATCTTGAAGTTTTACATTTTTAACAATGAACCAGTGTACTCCACTTTAGATGTAAAAATGGAGAAATTTTACAGAAGACGTGACTATTTTTCGAAGATGTGACAAAGTTCATTTATAACTACAGTTAAAAAAAAATTATTTAAGAAATCATATAGGACAAATGGCCTGATTATTCCAATTTTTTACAAGACATATGCAAGAAAACTTCGCTTAATTTATCCAAAATTTGACCACCAAATTTATGAAATGAATTAGCTATTGTTTAACAGTAATAATTAATAATACGAGTAATATAAAAATACATCTCTTTTGGCCTTTTTTATTTCTTTGAGTATTTTCAAATAAAAAATTAATAAATTCAAATACTTTTGTGAGGTACCTGAAATTACTGCTCGTTATTATTTTTCTCAATTTCTCGGTAACGATTTAACATGTTGTGCTATTTTTTGTAGCATTTAGTTGAAGATATATCAGACAAAAAAATCCCATTCATAAACAATTAATTTTGTATTACCTAATATTCAGAGTAAGTTTTTGCATATTTCATGAGTATTTTACCAAAAATAATTTTATTTCTAATTTTTGCATACATTTACTTTTAATGAATAAAAAATTAGTTTTCTTAACAAAAACGCTATTTTCTTGTGATTTTTTGGAGTTTGATTAACAAATTAGTATTAATTATTTTGTGAATTTTTTTTAATACCTAGTACATATTTGTAAAGAAAAATATTCAGACGTATCATATATGACAAGGTCTATTGACGTATATTTATACCCAACACCATCAAAGGTGGTTCATGACACAAGGACGAATTCTATTGAAATTGGTTATGATCGGTCCATTATTTCACCTATCCCCCATACAAATGTCTTCCAGGAATAGAGGTTTAACAATCATAAATGCCTTAGATATAGCAATATTTTAATAAAATTCAGTTTTGTATAAGTAACAATCTTTGTTCCGAATTTCATGAAGATCGGTCTATAATTGACCATAGCTCCCATATAAAGACCTCTCCCAAAAATCACTTTAACGTGCATAAATAACACACAGATGTTAGAAACAAGTTTTTGTTTGACACAAATAAGTTTTATATATAAATAGAAATCACAGTGACAAATTTTATGAGGATCATTACATAATTTACCATAGCTTCCATATAAGCCCACTTTCGGGAATCACCCTAAAGTTCATGAATTCATATAAATGTTTGATGGACATACACAATGGTGTGGGGTTTCATATGGTCGGGCTTGATACCTTTCTTACTAGTTTTAATATATTTTTATTATTTTTTTTTATAAAAATCGAAAACTATCAAATTTTTAAAGTTAGGAAAAAAGCATATTTATGCTTATTATACAAGAAAACACATGTTCATATGTTAATTTTTTATGCATATTTCTGCGCATAATTTCCCATTTTTTCAATGCTTTCTCAAGCGCATATTTTAACTTTTCCTGCTAATATTATAACTTAAAATAACTCATTTTTTAAAAATAAAAATTTAATAATTTATGTAAAACGCTGTACATATGGATTTTACAATTTAAAACAGCAAATGCCATTAAATATTTTTATTCATTTTGTTTTTTATACGTGCATATATCCATATGAAGATACATTCTAGTAGAGAAATATGTTAGTGCTTCATCCACGCAGGTCTTTGTGAATCCTTCCATACCTCTCCGACAAAATGTTATACACATTCCACTTTGCCTTCTATGAAAATTCCTCAAAATCTGCTTTGACTTCCTTAAAAAGAAAAATCCGGTACTAATTCTTGTTTCCCTTTCATTAGTTGCGATATAGAGAAGATGTATCACTCACATATTAATTTTCTCATTACAAACTGAAATATTTTTAATCGTGAGACTTGCAAAGCTCCAAATCATTTAATGAAGGTAATTTGTCTTTTTTTAATTCAATCTCAGACTCTTTTATAATAACATTGCGCATAAGAGAGCATATTTATTTATTTAAGAATCCTTGCCTTCTCGCTTCTATTTGGAGGGGCTTCCAATGACACGCCATGTAAAAAGAAATAATGTTGGAATGCGGGTAGTATGCCTTGTGGATCCTAAATAAGGCATTTTAGTATGTCGTTCTATCGACATCATTTCTTACAAGGATCCAGAAAATATAAACTTTTTTGTTTTCCGACGTGCAAATTACAAACGGAATAACAAACTTCTATTTACACCTGTGGTGAAGGATATAATTGCAATTAATTGTATACAACAAATCTATTAGAAGACTAAAGAAGCCATTCTTATACATTTTATAAAATTTAGAAAAAATAATGCCTCATATTACATCAGGATTATATAAATCCATTTCAAGAAACTATTAAACACTGAATGATTTAAAATTCTTCAATTAATTTTAGAAGTTGTTTAAATAATTGAGAGATAAAACTAAATCAGTATTGCGGTTAAAGAGAGTTTCAGAAGTTGTTAAAAAAATCTCAGTTCGTGTTCTTCTTAAATATTTTATAAACAATATAAAGTGACGAAGAGTCGGTGAAAGAAGGTGTTAAACGTTGTTTACCAGCATGAAGGTAAACAACTAAAGGCTTAAAAGGCAACTGCGTCAACAACTGAAACAGTAGCAAAAACAACTACATCTATAGCTACAAACAAAATAAACATTGCACAGTGCACAGTGCACAGTGTCTCATTCAAAAATGAAATGGAAATAAATCTGAAATTTCTGAACGGCTCCACATTTATTCAAACTAGAATGACAAAAATAAAAAAAATTATGTTCACTTTTACTGCATATATCTCAGTAAATACTGCAGATATTTATATGACTTTTTGGTATGTAAACAATAAATGTATCCTGTTTATTATACTATAATTTGTTAGGTTAAAATATTAATATTATTGAAACTCTTTTTTTTTATTTAAAAGAAATCCTAATATTAAAAAAAATGAATTTTCTAGTTTTTAGTGGACTAAAAATAAAAAGTTCCAACGAGTCCCATTTTAAAAAATATTATTTGTATATAAAAGAACAGTTATAAAATTATATTTGAAAATATTGTTTGTGAATTTTTGAGATTTTTTAAAATATTATTTTTATTTTGTGAATGTTTACGGCAATGTAACTACAGTCGAAAACAATTTAAAGAAATCTTTTATTAAAATTATTATATTTCAAAGAAATATGCATATTTCTGTTAACATTCTTTTTTCTAAGTGAAACACTAGACAATTTCCTTTTAATACTTCTATTAACTGATACACTTTAAAAGAAAATTTAAATAAAATATTAAAATCTTAAACCTATCCAGAGTATTTAGTGTCAAAAAGTTTGTGGTTTTTTAAGTAGAATATTCTAAAGATATATAAACATTCACACGTACATGTGCATTTAAAAAAAAAAAATTGATTCAAGAGTAGCTGAATCTTTTTCCTCTAAAAAGAAAACGGGAGGTTTCGTTTTTTTTTTATAAAAATAAAGAAGATGTTCTCTTTTGAAACCATAAAGAAAATAACGAGGAGGAATTGAAAATATGTTTATTTAGATTTGTTCGTTGAGAATATAATAGACGACAAAAATAAGAAAATTCGTTTAAAATTTTAAACAGAAAAAAAGTTAACGGTACTTTAACTTATTTTAAAATATAATCACATAAATTTTATGTAATTATGAGAATCATGTACACTAATTAGCTATTTTGACATGACTTTTTATAAAACGCTAAATATTAAGAGACGGAAATAAAATTTTAAATTCACATATAGTGAAAATTATATATTTCTTAATAATACAAACATCAGCTTTTTATGGTAATTTAAAAAATATAATTTATTAATTTCACCTATCATATGACCCTCGTATACAGTAAATAATATTACATTTCTATCAAAATTTTACATAAATATTTTAAATGTTAAGCTTGTTTTCTTATAATGTTTACTTACACACATGTATCCATTAGAATAATGTTTGTTCGAATAATTCGAACAATTTAATACGAAAAATTGTTCGAAAATATATAACAATAACATATAATATAACAAATAATTCGAATATTTTGATGTCGAATGTTGAAACAAAACGAATAATTTTCTTTTTTAATATTACACTTCTTTTTTATTATTTTAAACTATTTGCGTAAATATATAATATTTTAAAACTATTTTATTCTTAATTTTTTTATTTAAATATTTGTTTGTTATCTACACAACTGAAATATGGAATTATATTAAAAATTTTTGTTCTGAAAAGAAAATTAAAACCTATTATTTCGGAAACCCGCCAAATTATTGAAAATGAAGATCGCCATTCAATAACAGTAGATGAGTGGTTAAATAAATCTTTTTATAAATTTTTATAAAAGAATAAATCACACGTTTAAAACATCGTGAAAACACACATGAAAGATATTTAAATGTTTTAAATACTCTTATATTACTCGTATTTTTAAAATCTAGTACATGCCTCACCACTGTTGTTTTAGAGGATCCCATCAGAATATACTTTTTGTGTATTTACCCAACATATGAAGATACTTACTTAACATAATTTTTGTTTGATTCCACCTTTGTGATTTGAGAATTTTGCAAACAAATTAAAAGAAAAAAGAAAAAAAATTTAAATGAAACAAGTTTGGATAGGGCTTGTGGGAATACCGTTGTCCCAAGTGCCTTCTGCTTTACTTTTTATTTTATTTTTTTGTCTATGGATATTTTCTTTACAGACATAAAAACAATAAATATAAATACAAGTATTTTACTATATGTTTAAAAAGATTATTATTATTTTTTTCAACAACATTTGGATTTAATGAAAAATCAATAAATTTGTTAACTGGTTAAATTACTTCTAAAAAAATTAACAGATAGTGATAAAAACTGCTGCCAGGAAGTGAAAAAATTAGGCTAAATTGAACTTTAAAGAAGGTCAAAACTACTAAATGGCCCAAAATATAAGGCCAAATAAAGTAAAAATTTTTTAAATTTTAAAACTTATTTCTTCTCGTTTTCATTAGTTTTTAAAATTTTTTCAAAGATATGAATAAATTTGTACATAAAACATAGAACGGCATAAATTGTGTAAAAGTTCCCATACAAATTGGTTTATAACAAGTTTAAGAATTTTCTTCATATGAAAAATCACTCAAATTTTTTAAATATATATATATATATATATATATATATATATAAATATATATATATATATATATATATATATATATATATATATATATATATATTGATAATATTCCATTGAGTAAGCCCATAAAATTAGTTTAGTTCTGATTTGAATAATGAAGCTCCACAGGCAAACATTTTATGTTACATATTACTAATCTCGAGTTTGTAAAAATAAAATTGGTTAATACAATTATTAAATTATTTTCTTCGTTTTTCAAATACTTACAGTTTGGCCTTTTTAAGACAATTTTAAAAACAAAAAGGCTAAAAAAACTGGGAGCTAAAATGAAAATTTTGTGGTCAAAAGTATAATAAAAAGGCTAGATTTAGCCTCAAAAAGGCTAAACTGATAACACTGGGGGTAAGAAATTATGGGATGGACGTTGAGGTATATTAAATAAAATTTCGTTAATTAAAAATACAGAGCATATACATCTATTAATAACATTTAGAATAAATGAGATATTCAACATAGTCCTTCAGCTTTCTAAAGTTGGTAATTTAGTGAGAGCAAGACGAGTTGAGTATGGAAGCAAATTAAGTGGGATAAAATGTGATCCTTGAAGCTAAAACAACAAGAATTGTTATTGCACCGATTGCGTTTTAATATGTTTGATAAATAGGATCTCAAATTATGGGTCCATATTCCAGAATTGGTTGAACAAGGGCTTGTGTATTGTTTTTGCAATGTACTGATAATTCAATTCCTTTGGTCAACGTTTTATATAACCGGGCTTTATTTATAATACAGGTTATATGTGAGTTAAAGTTTAATTTGGAGTCGAATAATATACCCAGATGCAAGAAAGTATTTACCATATCCACTTGATAATCTCCCAAAAAATAATGAGTAGCTATCGGTTGATTTCTTACAAAGCGTAATACTTAATATTTCTTTAAATTAAGTTCCATCAAGTATAAATTTTACAATTCATAAAACGAATCCAAGTTCCTTTGAAGATATTGGTGATGTATAATATGGTTTTAGCTTAAACAATTTTTTATATCGTCTGCATACATTAGAATATTCGAAAACTTTATTGCCGTAGGCAGGTCATTAATAAGTGGTGAGAATAACAGCGACCCAAGGTGGTTACCTTGAGGTACTTTTATTCTTTTAAAAATTGTGTTTTCAAAACGAACTGTATGAGTTTTTTTCTTTTTTATAAGAAATAAATGATTTAATTTGTCAAATGCTTCATTGAAATCAGTATAAATGACATCAGTTTGTTTATGTAGAAGAAAGCCGTGATTTACAGCTTACGTAAATTGGACATGGTTTGTAGAATTGGAATATCCTTTTTGAAATTCATCTTGATACGGTGAAATTAAACATAAAACTTTGTAACATAAATGATCTGTTATTAATTTTTCTAAAAGTTTTGGATTGATACTCAGCTTTGCAATATTTCTGTAATTTTCTATTTCAGATTTATTGCATGACTTGAATGAAGGAACTATGTATGATTCTTTCCAAATAATCGACGTGTACCCATGTATGATTGACATATTGAATAAAAGTGTTAGCGAAATGGCTGAAGCTTCAGAACAGTTAATTAAAATACTACTGGGAATTTTGCCAGGACCGTCATTTTAAGAAAACACTCCCCCCCCCTGATCCGCTAGGAATGTGTGCTACTTCAAATCAAATCGTCTCTGGCAAGGTGAAATTTTATTGAGATTTTTCCAACGGTTCAAAATTAAAGAATTATTTCCAAAAAAGCTTTTTGGAACCACTGTCCATTGGTTTATTTAAGTTGACTGAATTGTTCAAAAGAAAGAAACTGACTGCAGAAAAGTGACAAAAACAATGTCACGCTTTAAAAAAAATATAAAAAAATGAAATTGTTGGTGAAAAATGTTTCATGTTTTTTCTTTTCCTTTATTGTATATTCGCCATACTAAGCATTCGTTGGCGACGACCTTGAGGCTCACACGCGAAAATGTATAAATGATGATGGAAGAAAATTTCAAAACACATGTTCGTACGAAACATGATGATGAATTTGAACAGAAGTTCGAACAAAAAATTACCAAATAAGACGGAAAAAATTCTAAAACTAACAGAGTTCACATAGTAACATAGAGCTGGAAAGTGGGAAAACTGACAACCAAGAGAATCATTAAAAATATATATCGACAATTCCATGAAAGAACGTCCAAGAATTTACCGAGTGTCTTTCGATTTTCATAAAGTGTTGTATACAAATAGTGTATGGATAAAAAAACTTTAAAAATCTCAAAAATATATAACTTTAAATAACAATATTTTTTGGAAGTCTTTGTTGAAATCAATGATCTAAACGGCGTTTGAATTATCGTTATATCAGTTTCGAAACGAAAATTTCACAAATAAAAAATATTTAAAACAATGCATTTTAGTGCAATTGCATTTTTAAAATTCATTTTTCGTTAAATATCCTATTAAAATTCGTTGATTTCTTAACATTTTTGTAAAGTATGGAATCTTCGCTTTAAAATAAAATTCTCAATATTTTTTTGGTTTGCAAAATTTGAAATTATTTCAATGGCTAAAAATTTAAGTTGATGAGCGGCGAACAAATTTTATACAATATTTTTATAAATAACTTTTAAACTGTAATTTTTTGTGCAAAAAAATCTTGATATTTTACTTCATTATTCTTCTTAAGTTTTTGAGATATAAACAAAAATTCTTATAAGTATATGTTTCGTATATTTCAGGGAATATTGAATAGATTGTGTTTTTATTTATTTGTTATCCTCTAAAGCATTTCAAACAAATAAATGCATTTCAATGAAATTAATTAAAATGCATGACTTGAAAACACGAAATGTTGAGCCATGTAGGTTTTCATGTTTAGAATATCAATTTTACTTAAATAGATCTAATTATATTCTTGAATATCAGTCTAATCTGATAAAGGGAATCGTACCAAAAATCGATATTACTTTACAAAATTAATATAAATAACTGATTTTTATTTCATTTCAGTTAATAATAGCTTTGCTCCATTGCTTTTCATTACTTGTAAAAAGTAAGAAACTGTACAACAAATTTGTCAAACGCGACAAATTAACAAATTTTCCAAAATTCTAAATACCCTGTAAATTTTAACATAATTAAAAAAAAAAAAAAAACGTTTTGATGATAGTTGGTGCTCTAAAAATCTCGTAGCTAGCTAAACTTTAAATCTATTTTGATTTTAATTGAATAAAGAAAACAGAAGAACGTAGCTTTTAATCTTTATTTAAATCGTTTATATTTATTACAAATAAGAAATAATTTATTAATTTTTTTTATTAAATTTGCTTTTCTATTTCAAAATAACACTAAAGATATTAAGTTTTAATTGCCATTCCATTTACAATAAAATAGGACATAAATTTTTCAAATTATTTAAATACTTAAACAATTATTTACAAATTTCAAAATTTTATCAAATTATTATTAACATTTTTTTAAATCAATTTATGTCTTATTTTAAACATATTTGGGATAAAAATAAAAACGTATAAAAATTTTAAGTAAATCTTTCTATACAAAATCGGATAAGTTATAAAAGAAATCTTGTTATGTTTACAACAAAAAAAGTCTTTAAAAACTATTACATCATTGCATGGCCTTTTGTATTGCATTAGAACTTGAAAATTAAATTTTTTTAAATGTTGTTTGAAAATTTTCTTTCAATATTTGTCCAAAACATATACAAATGTATATGGATAACAAACTTGATTCTTTTACTTTCCAAAAAGAAACTTAAAAATCTTAATAAAAGAATTTATTCAGGAACTTATAAAAAATTGTTCTTTTTTATCATAATTCAAAATTTTTAATGGCTTTTGGTTACAAAATTATTTTATTTTTTTTTTTTATTTTTTTAAGATTTTGCTTGAAAAATTACCATTTTCAGACATTTATCGTTAACAGTTTATGTGTAAATATTTTTATTTTGCTCCCAAAATAAAATTGTCTTAAAATATGCAAAATTTTTATCATGTATTATTTAATAAAATCTAAGATAAATATTATATTTTGTATAAACAAATTTGGGAAAACTTTTTTTATGTTATTAATTAAGTGTCTTTTGTAAAACTCTTGGATAGATTTTGATTTATAAAATAAAAAATATTTTTCATTAACTGATAAAACTAGTATTTAGACAAATTATTTTTTTTATCGAGAGATGAATTTTTAATCGTATGGTCCTTAAAATTTATGCTTAAACTTAACGAAATTTGTAAATATAGAATTTCGGAAGCCAAGAAAAAGTAAATGAAATTACAAAATTATTTACTATCAGAAGAATTTAACATTTTACAAAAATTCATAAATATGTTATGTAGTTATTTAAAAAAAGTGAAATAAAAGTACTTAAAAATGTGCATTTCCTACATTTTTTTTTTTTTTTATTAAATTTCCTACCCCCCCGATGAAGATGTCTAGTTTTTGGAAAAACTAGACATCTTCAAAACGCGAAAGGTCAAAATTTTGAAAATTTGAAAGTTTTAAGGAAAACATTGCGAAAGCTTATTTATTTTTATCTGGATTTCGATAAAATTTTAAGGAAATATAACTGAAAGACCTTTGTTGATATTAAGAGTAAAAAGGAAATTTTAATCTTCAACAGAGCTTGGGATCAGCATTTTTTATACGCACTATTCTTAAATATTTTTAAAGTCAATTTTATTAATTAATATCATGGACAAAAAAATTATAATTATCCCATTCTGACTGGTCATGCTAAACCGTCCAGATAAAAAATAATAATAATAATTTTTCATGATGTTTTACTTAAAATATTGATATATTTAAATTTTTGACCTTTGACCTTCATATCTAAAAGGCGATCCTTGTCCAATTTCCTTACAAACTTCAGAACGCAAAAAAAGTGATTATCTTGTATTTCTCAGTTAAAACAGTTGTTTCTTTTGACATCAAAATTTAACTAATATATTCAAGCAAAAATAAAATAAAATAATAGAAATTGTAAAAATAAAATTTAAGTAATATATTTTTCTCATTTATACTTTTATTTCTTTCAATCATCGACTTGATTGATTTAACAAATTTTTTAATTGGAAAAACTGTTCTGATTTTAATTTTTTACAGTTATTAGTAATTGATATAATCATTTTGGTGAGAGGTGAAAATTTAAACAATTTTTAATTGAATGAATTATTTTTGTGATTGGCGACTTTTTTCTGTGAATATATTTTCTGAGATATGGTTTATCTTATTATGTAATAATTTCGTTTAGTCTTAATATTAGCTCAAAAAAAAAAAAAAAAAAAAAAAAATACTTTATAACTGAAAAACTGCAAAAATGCCTTTTTGCCGAAATTTGCAAAATTTAAATCGTACGTACGGCTTAGTCATACAAAGCATTGATCTAATTTTCATTTAGTTTTATTTCCTGTAGTGTTGGCTGCAAAGCTGCATAGTTTTATTTGAACTTTTTTGAAATTTGTTTAACAAAATTCTTAAATGTTTGAAATTGGAGTTTTGAAACAGTCTTAGAAAATTTCACAATTTTTTTAACAGATTATGGAAAGGGGTTTGGATTGTCTTGCGGAAACAAAAGCGTATTTTTCAGTAACATTAAATTCAAATTTAAATATAAATAATATTTTTTTGAACATTTCTATATATATATATATATATATATATATATATATATATTTGGTTGTTTGTACACTTCTCCACAAGTGTTCTAAAACACATTAATGGTCTAGGAAATTCGTAATAACTTAAACTTAAACAATTGTTAACCGATTTTTTTTTCTTTTTATATCTTGTTTAATAGATATTTTTGTGCAAATTACAATTTTTTAACATTTTGATACAAAGTAAAGTATCTAATAGCAAAATTTTTTTCAAAGCTGTAAAAAAGCCATATTTGCCATATAAACGAGTTAACTATATCCGATTTCACTAAAATTTCACACTGTCAAATTTCAAAAGACGGTAAATTTTGATGTAGTCTAATATGTATATTTACAGAAATAACACTAAACAGATGAATGAGTGTGACCTCCTTAAAAGAAAACACGTATCAAAACTCAAAATGAAAGATGAACACTAAACGTTGAATAAAATAGGAGCTCTAACCTAGTGTCTACATTAAGCAAATTTTTATCAAAACAAAAACGTCAAAATCAGTGCGAATATATACAAGGTAACCTTAGTTAAACAGCTGATTATTATATTGGTTGTTACAGTTGTCAAACTGCATATATAAAAAGCAATAATGAATACGCCATATTGTTGTTTTTGTGCAACTGTTGCCACCCTCCACAAATTCGCGTTAAGTTTGATGTTTGCCTTGATAAAAAATTTTCTAATGTAGACACTATGTAATGAACGAAAGGAAAGAGTACTAAATTTCTGTATTGATAAAAAGGGCATGAAACGAAAAAAAAAAACGTAAGTATCAACAGCATTATTTTTTTTTGTTTGATATGATTAAGTTGGCTTTGTTGCAGTTTTTGTTGTAGTTGTTCATCTTGTATATTCGTATACTATGTTTCCAAGTTTTGCGTACATGTTTAGTTGACAATTAAGATGACAGCTGGTGGTAGTGGCTGTGACGGCGACATTTAAGATGATGAAGATGATGGTGACGGAGATGTTGATGATACGTTTTTATAACAAAATGTTTATTCTACTGATTGTTTTTGTTTGTTTTCTCTCGTTGTTTTTTAACAAATTGAATTTTTATGTTTTTATTTTTAATTTTATCTTTTTTGTGGATGAGAATACTTGTTGTAATAGTGATGGTGATGAAGCGAGTAAAACATGACATCATGTGGTTTGAAATCTTTTGTTAACAAGAAGAATAAAAATATTTAATAAATATTATTAATAAAATGGTGAATATGATAGTATTTGTTAAAACCATAAACAGTTGCAATATAGAAAATAATAAAAAATAACCACCAAATATATTATTAAAAGAATAAATAAATCTAAAATATACAAATAATATTTAACGTATAAATTTAAGCTTTACTGAAATCAAATAGATGTAATATATAAATTGGAACCAACTTTTAAAAGTGTCAATCTCCTATTGGCGCTTATGTTCTAATGGAGAAAGGAGAATGAACTTGAGCCATTGACAATGCTAGCTATCAGT
Organism: Protocalliphora azurea; assembly: GCA_932274085.1. Taxonomy (NCBI): domain Eukaryota; kingdom Metazoa; phylum Arthropoda; class Insecta; order Diptera; family Calliphoridae; genus Protocalliphora; species Protocalliphora azurea. The sequence goes on from OW026520.1 coordinate 82,669,070, forward strand.
CGGGTGGGAGAATTCTTGTTCCTTTCAATCTCCCTTAACAAATTTTAATTGCATAAATATTATTATAGACTCTCTCAAAACTATAAATGTGGACCAGATGTTGACTTATATTAAAAATTGGTGTAAACTAAACCCGACTTATTATCAACGAAAAAAAAAAAGAATTAAAAAGTAAAGTTGACCATAAAAAAATATAACAAAACCACATTCTCTCCTAGGTTTCATTGGAGGTAATAACGCTTCATAACTCTCCTATCTTACATCTCTCGGTGCTTGAATCTAAAGTAAAGATCCCACGTTAAACTAAGTCATTTCTTTCACTTGAGTAAGGAAACTGTGAAGATTTAGCTTTCCATTTTAATTCAAAACACTGTTTATTCTCCATCTCTCTCTCAACTGGATATTAATTATAAATTTAACATAATGCCAAGCAAAGAAAATAATAACTATGAAACAATGTTATTGATGAAGATAATAGAAAATTCTAACAAACTTCTTAAGACACCTTAATAATAATAGAAAAAATAAGTTACGACAAAATTAGCTACTCAAAAGATATTATTTATCAAGAACTTTAATATTAAATTACAAGAAAGTAATTTAAAAAAAAAAATCATAATAAAATATCTATGTAAATATGTTACATGTAAAATGACATAACACTTAAATTATAATTGTAGGGCACCAAGAAACAAAAACAAGTTACTAAATATACCATTGTTATTTCTAAGTACATTCACGCAGAGAAAAAATATAGTTGTAGTAACCAAAATCTAAGAGCAACATATTATGATTGGAACATATGATCACAGAGGAAAATAGAAATGATTATAAATAATAATTAAATAAAATAAAAAAATAATTCTTATGACTTCCATTTTGTCATATAGTGTCCGATTTTATGGTTTGTTTTTTCATGTTATGATTCTAGTTTTACATATAATTGAACAATATTACTACAATATTATCCCATTCTCTCAGATTTTGATTTGATATGATTATATTATTATTGTATCTTATTATATTATTATACCACATTGTCATATTATTATTTCGTTTTATCATATTATTATCCCATGTTATTATATAGTTATCCAGTCTTAGCATATTACTATATCATTTTATCATATTATTCCAACTTATCATATATATATATATATTAAGTTGGAAAACAAACATTAAAAACAACTTTTTTCACTAAGTTTGTGAAAAGGATAAGTATTATATTTTGAAACATTTTATTCTCATGGATTGAAGAAGTAATGATATTTTTCATATTAATAAACTTTTATTTCTGGTAAAAATATTCAAAAATACATAATACATAATAAGTCAACCGTATTAAAATGTTTATGGAGTGTAAACATTAAATGAAAATATTTAAACAAAAGCATTGTTATCATAAACACAGAGTTATTAAAATTTAAGAAAATTAACCATGTGAACATAATATGTTTTTCTCTGCGTGTTGTAATTAGGAGTAATTAATAAACAAATGTAAATATAAAATAAAAAAATTTTAATTAAAATTTTATTTCTCACTTAAATTTCTTAATTTATTTAATCATCTATTTGATTGATTTGAAAAATTTTTGAATTGGAAAAAATTTTCTGCTTTTCATTTTTTACAGTTTTTAGTAAATGATATAATCATATTTGTGAGAGGTGCAAATTTAAAAAAGTTGTTAATTGTATGAATTATTTAATAATATATATTGTGATTGATGTCTTTTTTCTGTGTAACTCAGTTTATAAGAATAAAACCAATAGATAAATCTTTTTGAAATTTTATTTTAATAAAGACCATTATATTCTAGTTACAAATTTAAATTAAAAATTAATTTTTTACTCGCTTTTATTAAAATTTTTAATATATTCTGGAAACACTAAATATAAGCTTTATTGCGTATTCGGTTAAGTTTCTTGTTGGAATGGGGGTACTTCTTTTAAAATCCTACTTTATTTTTTACTAAGCTCTAATTGTTATTCAAACATCTTTTTACTATAACCCAATATCATTTATTAGTGCGTTTTTCCCCGGACGTACAAATGGCTTGCCAAATCAAAAATTTTTTCGAGAATTTTTTTTTTTTTACATAATATTTATTTGCCACATTTCCCATAACATCTGTGATATGTAATTTCTAACTAAGATGTTGTGAAAAGTTCGACTACAGGTACTTTTGCCTTTTTGACACATTCATATTTTTCATAATTTTATTCTCTCCTTTGCCTTTCCACATTTTTTCTACTACTTCCTTCTACATATAGTAGAAGATTAAATCCTTAAAGTGTGCACGGATTTTTTCGGGCGCAGTCCTTATGTTTTAAATTGTAAAGCAATGTACGATAATTCTAAATATTTAGTTTTTTTTTTTATTTTTTCTTGACATTTTTTTAATTAATAAACAGTACTACTTTACGTCACCACAGATACTTATTTTCAATTTTATTTTTAGCAACCTGCTTGTTTATGTGGTTGCCAAAAAAATTTGTAAAATGTATAAAATAAAGGAAAAAAAATATAAAAATTTCATTTATTATGTGGCAGTAAAACTTCGGTATTATAATCATCTTCTTCATCTTCAGCATTTTTACTTAATTAAAATTTTTATATTAAGAACACTGTAAATTGATATTTTCAAATTTAGGTTTGTAATATTTTGGTGCTTCTGTAATGAATAGTAAGCTCCCGTAATTAACGTTATGATGACCTTTTAAATAACTTTCTTGTTACTGTGGCTTTGTAAATACTCTAAAAATATATAATGTAATAGGCGAAAAAAAATCGAACAAAAAAAAAACGCAATTTTTGACCTCACTACATACTTATTATGTCAATACAAAATTTGGAGTTCATCAAAATTACCAAATTCATTGTAGTTCAGTTTTATTGCGGTTTAAAATTCACTTTTTTCAGATCTTTTTTTAGATACATGAATTTTCAAATTCATATATCTTCGGACTTATTCGGAAAAGGATAATGAAATCAATATGTATCTTTGTATTAATGTTATTTAAAAAATCATATCTTCCCCCAAAAGTATGGGCAACAACATATAAAAAATTTGGAATGAGACCATTAGAGGATGCTGAGAAGTAAACAAAAAAAAAAAAAAAAAAAAAATATTTATTTCAACAATAATTTAAAATTTCCTATTGTTTTAGAACAAAACAATTTGAGAATGTACAAAAGATCCTTTAAAACTTCGGTTTATTATTAGCGATTCCATTTTATTAAATTGAAAAATTATACAAAAAAATAAATAACTTTAAAAAATAATACTTGAAACCATAACTCTCAGTGCGGTAAATGAAAATATCTTGACAATAAATGGGCGATTTCTAATAGACTCTTTCGATTGATGAAGAATATCTGAGCTGTTCCAAGGAATTCATTTATGAGTTTTTATACTAGTTTTGCGAAATCATAAAATTTAGCGATTTTTTTTTTTACTTATTAACATTTTGAAAAATATTAAAAATCATAAAAATATGTAACTTTAAACGACAATATTACAGAGACAACTTAACAGATTAAGATAATTCAAATTGCGTTTAAATTATATTTTTGTCATCTTCTACTAAAATAATTGGACAAATAATTAAATTTTTAAAAAGTGCATTTTAATGTAATTGCATATTTTAGCTGCAATTTTTGTTAAATATACAACGTTAGATTTATGGCATTTTTAGAAAATATGGAATTTTTTCATTACAATGAAAATTAAAAAATTTTGAAATACACTCATTTATTATGTACGATATTGATTTTAGAATAATATATTCACATATTTTCAAACACAAAACAAATATACATTAAAAATTATCAAATTATTACAGAAATAGATGAGTTTCTTTTCACTAAATATTAATGTTCCATTCAAAATTTTTCATATGTTGTTGCCAATACTTTGAGGAACATATTAAAGAAAAATTATAAAAATATGATTTTTGAAATATCATTGATACAAGGAAAATTATTGATTTCATTATCCTTTTATTTTCAAAAATAGCATTTCTACAATAATAATTAAAAACTAATTTTATTAGGCATCAGTTTGAGCCAACTTTGTTTAAATCGGAGAAATAAGTCCGAAGATATATCAATTTAAATTTCATCTAATTTGAAAAAATTTCTGAAAAGAGAAAACTTTGAACTGCGATAAAACGTAAACTACAACGAATTTAAAAATTTTGGAGAACTTTAAATTCTGCACTAATGTGGTAATTGAAATTGAAGATAGTGAGGTTCGTCAGGTTTTCGATAATTTTTTTTTTCTTCCAATATTTTAAGGAAACTTGCATTATGAAGGAGTTTCATAAATTACAAATCCGCGGGCAGCACAAAAATATTTTAGTACTATAAGTATACAGATATGTTGTGGCTTAATATAGAAAAGACGTATATCGATTTTTTTAAATTTAGTTTGCTATTAGTTTTCTTTCAGTCAGACCTCCCTTAAAAAAATTAAATGAACTATGATGATAATAGTCAAATTTATATTCGGATTAGAATAGTATTATATAATTTAGAATTTCTTTTAATATGTTTTGAATATTTTTTAAGTGTATTTGTGTAAACAACTAATTAATTTTAAAATTCGAGACACGTTTTTTCCATATTAGCCCATCGATTCAGTAATAGTTCTTGTTGATACATAAAAGATTTTGATGTAAAAAATTTATTAAATTAATATTTAATTGCGATATTAAAAAGAAATGGTATATCAATTGGGGTATTTACTCAAATAATATTAATTTGATTAATCGAAAACTTAACATCAAATAATTGCTCGATTCAATTAAATTTAATAACTTCGAGTAAAAGACTTTTTCGAGCAAATTATACTGATTATTCGAATAATTGGAATAGACAATATTTAAAAAGTTTTCTTTCTTAACTAGTTTTAAAAATGTTTTTTTGTTTTAGACTTATAGAAAATTTTGCTTAAAAATAACTGTTGTATAGAATGTTTAAGGTCTAAAGGTTTTAGTATGTCGTTAGTCAGTAAACTCATACTAGATATTAAGAATCGCTTGACTTCTTTATCTCAAGTAAATTCGTTTTTTTTATTCCATAAATATGCCATCGAATTTTTATTTATTTATTTTATAGACAATAATATTTGAAGATTAATAAGTTAAGTGATAGGCCTATTGAAATAAAGACTGGCACGTACAAAGTGCAATCTGGAACTCCAATTTTCATAAACTTTTCGCAACTTATGTGGCCGTATTTCAAAAATAACTCTTCGAATGTTAATTTCCAGGTGTTTAATTGTCTCCGGTTTATCAACGTAGACAAATAACTTTACATAACCCCGAAGAAAATAATCCAATGATGTTAAATTGCATGATCTTGCTGGCCAATTAATTGGACCATTACGTGAATTTACTCTCATCATAAATTTCTTTGAGTAAATCAATTGTAGCGCGCACTGAATAGCATGTGGCTCCGCCTTATTGGAACCGTATGTCAGCAAGATTAATGCCAGTTAATTGAGGTAAGAAAAAATTTCTAATCATGTCCCTATACCGCTCACCATAGACAGTAACATTCTGACCATAATCGTTTTTGTAGACGTGTGAATCAATGACTCTGCCAGCCCATAAAGTAACAGTGATTTTCTGTGGATGTAATCGTGCTTGGACAAAATCTTGTGGATTATCCTCACTCTAAATGCAACAATTCTGCTTATTTACGTACACATTCACTTCACTAACTATTGCTATTAAAATTGTAAGCGAAGCTTTTGCTGGGAAGCTAATAATATGCTGACTTTGCTATTTGATGAAGTATGTTTGTGTGCGTGGACTGCAAAAAAATTTTTCAACTTGTGAATTTTGACTAAATTCCGATAAAAATAAAAAAAATTTGTTTTGTTTTCTTTACAAGTTTAAAGTGTTTTAAAGCCTATCCTTGTCCAACTTCGTCAAAAACTTCAGAATTTTTTATATTATTAATATTATTTTACTATTTAATAATTTTGTATAGTCTGAATATCAGTTAAAAAAATGAATTTATATCTAAAAAAAACTGCAAAAAATACCCTCTGCCTTTTGACCTAACTCTTTTTTAATTTTATTTTCTGCTGTAGTTTATTGTTTTTTCGGACTTTTTTTAAAATTTGTTTATTAAAAAAAAGATTGAAATTGGAGTTTTATAAGAGCCTAAAAAAATCCAAATTTTTTGAATTGGACGTAAAGAGGTTTGAATTATGCTGCAAAAACAAAAATTTTTTAAAAATAGCGTTTTATTTAAATATATATATATAAAAATTTGTTTGCACACTCCTTGCAAAAGTGGTCTAAAGCACGTTAATTCTTAATAACTTTAACATTTTTTACCAGATTTTTTTCTTTGTATCTTGTTTGATAGATAAATATGTATGTGTAGATTACGATTTTTCACTAACTTATTACAAAACTCTAAAAAGCCACACTTTTCCCATATAAACGAAACCTAAAAATTTCAGGCCTAATTCGGTGAGGGTAAACACCTTATTTTTTCACACAATAACTTTTTTCAACACAATTCTAGGGGAAGTGATTCAAAAATTTTTAAATTTTGATGTAGTTTAATATGTTTTTCAAAAAAGAAAAAAAAAATAGTTGATTTTCATATTTTTAATACCCGTATATTAATTTTATTGTTTGAACAAAGAATTGTATAAATTTTAAAAAGTTTTATATACATCAAAATGCCCCATGAAAAAAAGCTGCAAATGTACTACTCTAGAAGTGAAGATTAGTATGTTATTAAATGATTCCCAAAATATTACCTCTGAATCTTTTCATTTCCGTGAGCTGGACCATTTTTAAAATATCTCTAAAAATACGGAATTTACGAAAAATATAATAGTTTTTTATGACCGTGGTAATATTTATATTTTTTATATTTTTATTTAATAAAAGTATATTTCTGGTCACATTTATTTTCTTAACTAATAATTTATTTATAATAAGAATTAATTTAACCTATTATGAAACGGTGACCCCAAAATATTACTTTTGTTGGAAATGGTTAAATAAATATAGACATAAATACCATTGAATAAAACCTTTCCAATGATGGCTTAAAATCTAAATTACGATGGAAATCAAATCAAACTTTAACAAAGTAGTATTTAGAATAATTCATAGAACATTTTACTAAAATCTTAAATTCACGAGAATGATGATGCATCTATTATATGTTGTTTTTTTATTGATCAAAAGTCTAAAATTATGTACTCTGTGGATCCAAAACTATATCTCGATTCAATTATTTCCTCATGAAAGCGAAATAAATAAATCAAGATATTTTCGGGATTAGTTTATAATATGTCAATCTTGAACTTTTTGACTTCAATCGAATCAATGCACTTAATACACATTGACTGGAGAACATAAATTCATATTCTGGTTATAAGCTGAATATATTAATTAATATAAAATTAATTCATGTATTATCTTCTCAAAACAATTATCGATAGGGAGCAAATTGTTGTCTAATATAACAAAACATTTTTTATCAGGATTTGCACTTATGTGAATAGAAACTATGTTAAAAACGTATTTTTATATATTTTTATTACCATTTCAACTACAATAACATTGTAGTTTTTAAAATGTGAATAAAAAGGTAAATTTTTAATTTACTTAAATGTCTAAAAATGTGAATTAATACTGAATGAATAGCCACGCACTTATTTATTATTTTTAAATTTAATTTATTTAAAAAACAAATTTTAGCTTCACGAAAAGTTAAGTACTAATTTTAGAGTGGAAAAAAACCTTTTAATTTGTAATTGTAAACCAACAACGCTTACTAACCGCTTTATATTAAAGTGAACTTATGTTGTCGCAATGTATTAAATGCAACCGCAAAAGCACAAGGTTGCCAGATTCGGATTGCAATTCCAAACGTAAAGTTCCTCAAGAAATAAAATATGAAATAAATATGGAATAAAATCTGTAATTCAAAATTAAGATATTTTTCATTAACTATTTGTTAGCTTAAAGTAAAAAAAAAACAATCTGGCAGCTCTAGTACAACAATATAATTCCTTCTAATTACATTTACTTGAATATTGTTTACAAACAATTATTCCTACACATGTACATTGGCTCATTCTTGTATATGTGTATGTTTTCAGATATATAGGTGAAGATAAACGAGTGGAGCCTTCTGGCTTATATGGCATCACTTGTAAAACCAACAACAACATGGATAATAAATGTAAATGTTTTGCTAACAACGAACTGTAGAACATATTCAGCAGGTGTCATATTCGAGCTAAAACATGACAAAAACAAAATAAGCATTAATAAATATTTCGGGACATGGGGTTAAATAAGACGCTTAGAAGCCCCTTAAAACATTCAAAAAAAAAAAAAAAAAACTAAATATAGAAAGAAAATTTATTTAATGCATTTTATATGGTTGTGTCATTGCATTTTGAACAAAATTTATAAAGTATTTTAATTAAAGTTAATTATCAACATCCCATAGCAATTAATGGAAACGTATACGTAAGTTAAAACACAAAGTAAAACAATAATACGTCATCATACTCGTATTTAGTGGTAGCTCTTTTTTATAACTGCATAGTAAAGTATCCACAAAAGAATTATGAATTATGTCTATTTTACCTTATAAAATTACAGAAAAATTTATCTAATACAAATAGTAACGAAAAATTAATTTTACGGCTTGTTTCACGATTTCGAACGAAAAATTCGTTTCGACAATTTATATTGAAAACAACAAATAAATTTAAAATTTTGCTATTATTTTCCATATAATTTGTAGAACGAATTTTTCGTTCAACATCGTGAGGGAGACCGTTATATATTTGAATTGTGATACGTGAATCGCTATATTGTATCATCGTCATATAATTTTTGTACTTAAAACTTCACTAAATTTGGACAATTTTGATATTTATTGTGTATATCATCATAACATCAGAGAAACAAGCCGATACATTATAACATAAATTATTAAGAAAATAACAGATGGAACCACTGCATTCACAATTTTTTGCATTAAATTTCAATGAATATTTAAAAATTTCGGCGGCTGATTTTAAGCCGATGTAAGCCGACCAAATCGGCGGCGGCTGATAAAGTAGACAATTGAACGACTGTGGTGTGTCGCCTACTTTTAGCCGGTTGGCTTGTTTCTCTGGTTGACATAATAATTCCTGAATTTCTAAACTGGTTTTTATTTCACATTCCCCAAAGTAATATTTCTTCAATGTTAGTTATAATTGTTTATAAATCCAACATTTCGCTTAACGTTTTACGTATATTTTTGGTAGTTGTAACTTCTTGTGAAATTGTTTTACTTAAAAATTGAAAACTCTAATTTTTATCAAAATCTATTTGTTCACGTATTTACATATATTTATTTATACAGAGGTACATATTTACACTGAAAATGTATGTATTTCTGTGTACTTGTTTTATCTATTTCAGTCATATTTACTTTGTTAAAACTTCTATTATGGCGTCTACAGTACATACATTTTCGATGTTAGACACATATAGGAACAAGAATAATAACAAAACGTTACTTCCTCATATGGGTCCTTCTAGCGATGCGGAATATTCAAAAGTTACTTTTCCTTTTTGGTTCGGTGGACTTTTGTGTGGATTTCAAACAAATTTAATTCAAAAACTCATTTGAATTATTTATGAACTTTTATTTTTTTATGAACGAACGAACGAATAACTTTTACCTTCGGTCTCCTGTTTTTGTTGTTGATAGCCGTGACTGCAATAAAAATAAAATAAAAAATAAAACAAACAATGGAAAAGAACAAAGTAAATAAATAACTCAAGTTCTGTTGAAAAAATTAAGGCAGAAAAGTAAAACTTGACAATTTTATATACAACAAAAGATTGAAAAATGTTCTGGCAGTTAAATTTACAATATATGTCTAACGGAAGTACATTTTGACAAGTCGCACTTTTGCTTGCGACAACTTCCGTTCTATGTAACGACTCCCCGGTGATATTGGCCGGTGTAACGTTACTATCTGTACTTTTAGAGTAATGTACAAATTATTCCACTTCTAGTTTGATATTGGCTTATAAATCAAAAAGTTTGACAGATTAGATTATTCAATCGCAATTGAAAAATTTAATTTACTTCTTCAAAAATAGAACTTTTAAATTGATTTTACATTTTTGCATATTTCTAAGCTAAATGCTATTTTATGTACATATAATGGAAATAATAAAAAATTCTCTTGTGATAAGACATAAATAGTAAGGTGTACGTTTAAATAAATAAAACTATAGCCATTAATTTTAAATATTTTTCTTGGTCACAATAAACATATGTCAGATTTAACAGATCACATATTTAAATGCATTTATTTGTCTCCTTAAAGCGCGCAATCAAAGAAAAAAAATTACAAAATCAATTTTAAATTCGTATTCCGAGCTTATAAAAAATGTATATTGAGTAACCTTTGACTAACAAATTATAGTTATGCCAAATATGTTACAGCGCGTAATGGTTCGTTGTGTACTTTTGTCAAAATCCAATAGGAGCAACATTAAAGTTAAACTTAAGCTTTAATCAATTAAAGCTAAGAATGCAGTGTTAATGACTTCTGTGTAATTATCCAAAAATGGTGCAATTCTAAATTTCTTGGATAATTTTTGGACCATGAAATTTCTGTGTAATTTTTGCGTAATTTCAATGGAGCTTCATTTCATAAATTAGTAAATTAACTGTTCATAAAAAGTCAAAATTTTGTACAAAATTGCTACAATATAGAGATTTAAGGCTCTGAAAAAAGAAAAACTGAATTTCAAAAAAAAAAAAATTAAGGCGCCAAAATCACAGTGATATCCTAATACAAGATTGCAACAGGAGCAGAAATAAAAATGTTTTCTAGAAAGTGTTTCCAAAAGATAACTTTAATCACTCTAAAGGAAAAACTAAGAGCATATTTTGGACCTTTTTGGAAGTTATTAATAATTACTTCCAAAAAAGTGAATATAAATGAATTTTTAGCGGAGAAAAGGTTAATTTCTAAGAAAACTAAAATTCAATAAATTTATAAGTATTTTTTATCTTTTAACAAACCTAAAACAACATTTCTTTTAAATAATTTTATAAACAAAAAAGAGTTGTCATTATTAGGACAACCATGAATTAAAAATACTTCAGTTCTTTTTCAGCACTAAGAACTTCCTCCCAATGATAACACATCGTTAAAATCATCGCTTTTACAGCTCTTCTCCATTGCTTCTTTTTGCTGGGGTATTTATATTTTAGAGATCATGGATCTTAAACAAAATAAATTTGAATTTTTTATATTTCTTTATTAAAATTAATTAATTTAAAAAAAAATGTGCATTTTTTGTGTAATTTTTTGTGTAATTTTTAAAATTTTCGATAATTTGAAGGCTTTTATTGTGTAACATGAACTATCGTCTCCGGCAACAGCGTAAGAATGTTTTAAATTTGTCTAATGTTTTAGTGTTTTTCTCATCTTCCTAGTTTTAAGTTTTATATAACAAATACTTCATAAAATGATCCTGAATAGCGTCGTTCTGAAAAAGAAATACTCATAATACAAATCTACAAATTAATTTATCTTATGGCAAATATACTCTAAATACGACAAGATGTATAATTTTTTGCTGCTGTCTTAAGCAGACATTGATAACACTTCTAACATTTACCAGTGTTTTTAATATAGTGTTTAATTACGGTTATAAATTTGAAATCTGTGTGGATAGATGATACCAAATATTTGGTGAAAGTATCTTCAAAATGCTTTCAGAAGTCGTTCCAAATATATTAAATAAAAATTTGGATAGCAATTTACATACAAAATTATACAATAAATCGTTTTACTTTTAATCCTAGCTTATTCCATTCATCTTTTATTTAGAAATATGCATATTACATTTTATTTAAACGCACACCTTATGTATTATTTTTGTGATACAAAACAATGGCGTCATTCCGTTAAAAATCTACGCAAAAAATACGAATCTGTACCTTGCAATTACATGTAATCGTTGTTGAAAAATTTGTAATTAAAATTACATATAATTTTAATTCCAAATTAAATTCGCAATGAATAAGTTGTTTTAAGAAACAACGACTGTGTGAGTTTAAAATATGCAGAATTGCTTCAAATAAAAGTCTTAAATTGAATTTTCTTAATAAGTTAATAAGATAAAATTTGGTACCCTTACCATGAGTCATAATTGAATCTTGTAGCATAAACACAGAAAAAATACACCAATCACCAAACATTTTAGTAAATGGTTCATTCAGTTAAAAACATTTTAAATTTGCACCTCTCCCCAATATGATTATATCAATTACATATATAAAAACTGTAAAAATTAAAAACAGAACAATTTTTCCAATTAAAAATTTGATCAAATCAATCAAGTAGATGATTAAATGAATTAAAAATTTTATTCTCGTTACCTATTTACTTGAATATATTTATTAAATTTAGATGCAAAATGAAACAACTGTGTTAATTGAAAAATATACGGTAATAATTTTTTTTTTTGTGAATGTTTTTAAGAACATTTGTAATTTCATGAGGGTAATTTTGAACATATTTGATTTTGGTTTGGATTTATATGGTTTTTTTAGTTAGCTTATTAATATAGTTTTCAGGTTAACAGATAATATTTATACTACCATTCACTCTATAGAAGGTTAATTTCGCTTGGCCTATTATTAATTGTGTTTAACACCAGAATTGAGTAACAAGAACTTTTACTAATATTGCTAAGATTGTTTGTGGTGAAAGTATTTCTTTATTCAAATAATGTAGACTGTTCATATACATATGAATGCCCCTATTTTTGCATAAAAAATTTACTTGTCTTTTATTATTTATTTATGTACCAATTTACCGCAAACTTTTTACTTCCTAGATTTTTGTACATATGTACATATTTGTACATACATACATATGTAGTTATTATTTATAGTTGCAAAAGCTGGTATGAACACAATTGCTTTGAGAAAAGACAAGAAAAAAAATCGGGCAAGTTTCTTTTGTTATGTGATTGAAAAATTCAAAGAGAAAAATATTATCGCACACACCTTCATGCTGCAATTTTTTATTATTATTTTTTTTCGTAGAATTGAACACAAATTTTTTGCAGTTATTAAAAAAAAAAAAAAACAATATACATACTTTTGCAGTCCAGTTATTATGTTTAAAAATTAACAGATTCTAAATAAATTTCACTTTCTATATAGTGAGCTTCAAAATGTACTAGTCGATTTATAAAAACTGTTCACAATAGGGTAGTAGTTTTCAATATAAACTTTCGAAAGCGGATCCTAGAAAGTCTGAAGCGTACCTATGGACCTATTGTAAAACCAGTCCTAGAATGTGCTTCCGTGGTCTGGGTCCAGAATACGAAGTTCATACAAAAAATTGAATCGGTCCAGAAACAATTTCTCTTATTTTGTCTTCGCAATCTTCCATGGAATTCTAATATTAATTTTCCATCATATGAAAGTCGACTACAGCTTATTGGTCTCCCTACTCTTGAAAGTAGGAGCAAATATATAAGTATTTCATTTGTAATTTATTTAGTAAACGGCTCAATTAATTCCGAGTTCCTGCTTCATAAGATCGAATTCATAATCCCAAATCGTCCAACTAGAAATTATACTCCTTTAAAACTCAAATTATACTAACTTTGATCACAACAGTTTTTATCCATATATCGATTTCTCAGTAAATCCAATCCGCATTACGAGGGGTATTTATACCCCACATCACCATAGGTAGTTGGGGTATTATGCGTTTTTGCTGATGTTTGTAATGCACAGAAAAAATCATCGAAAAACATTTTTCAAAGAAAAAGAGCCTGGAGAGAAAAAGTTGCAAATATACCTTCTATAGAAATGAAGATTGATTTTTATATGATTACCAAAATATTACATCTGAGCGTTTAAATTTACGTGAGCTGGATCATTTTCAAAACACCTCTAAAAATACGTATTTCCTCTAATATCATTATCAACATTTTCGTTAAAAGAAGATTAACTTCATATTGTAACTGAGGCATGCTAAGGCCTGGAATATTCATTTAAATATATGTTATGTCTCTTTAAGCGGAATATGATTCTACTAACGTTTTTTTTTTGTCATATTTGCTTTACTCAAACATACTCGTATAATTTTATATATTTCGAACATTTTTCAACATATACTGGATTCTAATGTACAATTGAAATAATCTATCCTGATACTATTGAAGTTTATAGGTAGTAAACATTTTAACAGCAAGAGGGTCAATTTTATGCGTTTAGGTCACATGGATGCATTAACTGTACTTAAAAAACCGCGATAATAATCAAATTAAAGAGTTTTTTGAAATTTAGTTACTATTTTACACGAATATATAGCTTTTATGATAGATGTATGCTTTTGGTGACATATATTTTGTTAACTAACTATTTATTTGACATAAAAATCAACTTAACCAATTATGGACAGGAAGTCCCAAAAAATTACTTTTGCAACTAAAAAGTTGAATGAATAATTTTATCAATTGTATTGCATAAGACTTTTCCAATGATACCCTAAAATATAAATTAGGATGGAAAATTTCCAAAATATTCAAAATAAAATCACTAAAAATCTTTGTAAATTTTTAATTTCGCGAGAATGAAAACTAATTTTAAAAACTTATTATGTGCTCTGTGGATCAAAAACTATATTTTTGGAAGTATTTTAAAATTGGTCCAGCTCACGTAAACGAAATAATTAGACCGAAAAATTTTGGGGATTAGTTTAAAATATATCAATCTTTAATTTTAGGGGGTACATTTGCAACATTTTTTGTCTCTATACAAATCAATGCACTTTGATGTATATTATGTACAAAATTTATATTTAGTTTTAATTTTTGATTTAACCCGTGTGTGAGTATTAACACCGTTTTTGATCACTTCAAAATTCATTAAAAAAATTAACATAAATGAATGATAGTCTGAACCAAGAGGACTTAATTAATACTAACATATCTAGGTTTTTAAGATAAAGAAAAGTTTACAACTATAGTTTACGGTTAAAAGCAGAGAGCATTTAAATAAAAGTAGAGAATAGCACATCCATCTTTATTTGTTGCTTAATTAAATTGCTAAAATTTTTTTTATCTTATAATAAACAATTACTGGAGTGACATTTTCGTCTTTCATATTTAAAATTTATTTTACCTATGTATATTTATTATTTAAATTAACATTTCCAATAATACATACAATTGTATGTGTGTTTGCATATATATAGACGAACACTAATATCACACATACATAATAATATTTTCATGTAAAGTCATGTAAAGTAAACAATGAAATTCTGCCTGACATACCGATAAACATTGTTAGACACGAAGATTTCAACAAACAAATACAACTTTTTGCTTTTATTTATTCATTAATTCGTTCACTTGGTGATAATTTTTGGTGTTCGCCATCAGCACCTTTTTGTTGTTGTCACCGTTGTTAAGGTGTTTTTGTCAAAATTCAAAAATACAACAAAAAGAACTGAATGACCGTCCAAATATTCACTCGGCGGAAGGCATAAATTTACACTTGAAAAGTTCATGAATTCTTCTTTTTTTTATGGTGGAGTAAACAAACTTATGTATTTCAACGTAAGGAAATGCACACATACTATTTAACAACAGACCACCAGTCATCCACACCATCTTTTTGCAGTGCCCAAATTTAAAAACTTGTATGTGGAAGTGTGAAATTTGCTCATAGTTTACTTTTGAATGAATAACTACATTGTGGCAAAGTAAAATTTACATCAACTTTTCCTCACTTTGTTGTATGTTGCAAATGGTACCTGTAAATTGAATTTACTTGTTTGTATGTGTGCAGGGGTATTTGTGTTCAGGTTTTTGTGTTTGGTAATAAATTTTCTTCATTTAATGTCATAAAATATTAAATTTCTCTGCAAATTTTATAAGGAATATAAGGTGAAAATATTATTATTATTATTTTTTTTTTTTTTTATATTTGAAAATAATTATGTGACGCTTTTAAGTAAAAAATATTTTAATGATAAAATACCATAATTTAAAGTTTTATTTATTTTTTCATTCTTGTTGTTTTGTGCTAAAAAAGGGAAATGAATTTTGTGAAATGTATACTTAAATTTTTATAGTTTTAAGATAAGTAACGAATATACGTTATGGCGTCACTCAATGGATTTATTTTTTTTTAAACTATTAAGTTTCAGTGTTCAGTAAAACTCTATAAGTACCTATGTAAAATTTTCCACTTTATTTGATAAAGTTCGAATAATATTTATACTCTAAGTAATGTATTACTTACTTTTTAAGGAGTTACGAAATAATACTAATAATTATTTTAATAATAATAATAATAATAATAATAATAATAATAATAGTAAGAATAATAATAATAATAATAATAATAATAATAATAATAATAATTTTAAATTAAATAAATATATTAATGTAAGTTGAGAATGTTTGTTCAATAATTTATTTCAAATATTTAAAAATTTAAGCCAGAAATTCTTAAATTTAAGTCAAAAATTCTTAAATGCTGGAAAGAAATATTAATATGCTAATTTACGCTACATGCAAAAGCTTACAAATTGTTTGGAATTTTCAGTGCTATTTGTTAAAAAATAATACTTTTTCATTCATTTTATTCTTTCTCTAGTTGACTATGTAACAAAATAAATAAATAATACGTTTATTAACAAACTTATTTATTATGTCTTTGTATTCGTTATTTTTTCCCTTTTTTACTTTGTAGATTATATGAATATAAATTTATACTTTTAGATGCTACTAAATCTAAAGATGATGATAGTATACTTGACATGTGTATGTCATTTTGTCTTGAGTCTTGTAAGTGAATTTTTTTAACTTAAAAAAGTAAAATAAAAAAAAAAGGAAAAATGTACACAAAAAAAGTTATGTATAGAAATAACTAATATGAAATAAACTACGTTTTTACGAAAAGTACGTTAGAACCATGTATATTTTAGGAAAAATATGTCTTTTTCTTTTTTTATTTTTTAACTCTGTCCGTCTGTTTATTCTTCTTTTGTTGTCAACCAACATGATTGAAGTGATCCTTAAACATTATGTTTTTGTTTAGCCTACTACATACTGTCTACTATATTCATACATACACATGTATAATGTAAGTACCTATACAAGCACACATACGTACGAATGCGTACATTTATCATTACAATAACATGTATATGAGAAAGGCTTAAGGAAACATAAAGAACCTTAAATTGATGATTGCAATTGATGATGTACATACTGCTTGATACAAGTGAAGGAGGCTGTAATAGGGTTTCATGGGAATCCCGGGAATTCATATTTAAAAACTCAAATTATAAGAAAAAAGTTCTAATTTCTTATAAAGTATATTAAACAACATTATAAATCATAATTACTTAACAAGAGATAAAATAATATTAAAGTATTATGCATCTTTCAAGATTTATATACTCTATACAAATAAAATAAGTACCTATAGTAAGTAATATTAAAAATTTTTGGGTTAATTAGTTTTTCATTCCAAAAATTAAAAAAAAAAAACAAAAATAAAATAAACCCTAATCTATGGTACTATATTTAGGTTTCAATATAAATAATTTTTCTTATCATTTTATTTCCGTTTTATCTTTATCTTACATTATTCATTAATTCTTTCTATTTTAGAGATGTAAAATACAATTCAGGAAATTATTTAAAATTCGTTCTATTAATCATTTTAAAATCACTAGTTAAGTTTTGAAGCTTTAACATTTATATATATTTCTTTACAGTGTCTTTGCTTGTATAAGATATGTGTCTCAAAAGAACTGAAACATGTTGTGTTTTCAGTGAAAAAACTCTCAACTTAATATTTTTTTTTATAATAGTAAATATTTTCGAAGCTCAACTTATTTAATATTAATTCCCACAAACCAATAACAAAATTTAATATTAAAAATATTAAAACTTTAACTTGCCAAAAGTAATATAGTTTTGAAATTTAATTACATTCTTAAGACATTCTGTGACGAGAAGTATTAGTACTTTTGAAAACTAAAATATTTCTTATTTTATCAGTATGTCAAAAGGTTCAATAGAGAATACTTCAGATGGTAATACAATGATTTTGTATTTAATTTAGTTTTTCTTTCAATATTATTTTATTTATTTTTTAGAGAACTTTTGTATAATATCATTTTTAATAATGTAGAATATGTAACTCGTTGATACATATGAAAATCAAATGTTTTTGAATAATTTAAAGAATCACTTTTGTATCGAATTTTTGACAAATCTTAATGTTCAGTATTACCATCTAAAAATGCATTTAGTAAGTAGTGTGTGTGCAATAATGTAAAATTTGTATTGCGGCTTTAAAAATAGTAATATTTTTGCTATAGGATTTTAAAACTACATTATAAATTAATATTAAATTTTCAATTTTCTCGGGAAAATTAAAAAAAAAAACCGAAAATTCCCGACGACATTTTACCGAGATTTCCCGTCCGGAAATTCCCAGCTCCCAAACCCTAGCTGTAATTCAAATAAGTAGACTCATATAATCATAAATAAATTGAAACACAGACAAGAGTAGCAACTAAAATCCTTCCCGAGAAAAAAGGAAAAGAAAATTCAAAACGAAAGATAAATAAAGAAAAACTGTGTATGACAAATATATCTTTTTATAGGAATCCATCTATATTTTGTGTCAAACAATAAGAAAAGATATAAAAGCATTTTAACTTAAAGAATAATACTACAAACAGCAGCAGTAACAAAAAGCCACATAGACAGAAAAAAGCCGAGCTGATTGATATGAAACAATAATTTTTGTTATTTATGCAATTGAAACACACTTGATTCTCTTTTACTACACAGAAGAGTTTTGAATTGATATTTATCTTTGAATGTGTATATATGTATATTGATGGACATTAGGGTTGTTTCAAACAAATTTTTCTCCATTTTAAGGCAATATTTATCTATCTGTCATTATTATTTCGCGATCTCGTTCAACATTTCTTTCAAAAAGAGGAGTATCAAATTTTATTATCATATGAAATTTTTCACAGGCATATTTAATGATATAACAATAATAATAATAATAATAATAATAATAATAATAACTCCCAGTATTTTTAAAAGAAATTATACACTTTATACACTTTGAAGGACTATTGTAAATATTGTTTTTATTTCATAAGTAGTTAAAGCTTCTATAACAACAAGTACTATTTTTGTAATATAAAGTTGCTGAAATACCGCTTAATATATTTCCCAGTAAATTCTTGGAAAATACATATATTGGACTCAACTACTAGGTTTCTCTGTAAAAATATTTGAAAAAAAAAATGCTTTGGACATCAGAGTAGACTTGAATGCCAATATTCAAGGCAACCCAAAATATTCGATTTTAGGAATTTTGGAAATGATTTGTAAAATTAC
Organism: Protocalliphora azurea; assembly: GCA_932274085.1. NCBI lineage: Eukaryota > Metazoa > Arthropoda > Insecta > Diptera > Calliphoridae > Protocalliphora > Protocalliphora azurea. Next base: position 82,688,558 of record OW026520.1, read on the forward strand.
ATTTTGGGCTTTTAAAAGCTTTCAGCAAAATTCCTTACAAAATGTCTTTATAACACACCTCAAGAAAATTAATGATATTAATTTTGAAAATATTTATTTAACCATAAAAACAAAAATCATTTCAAGGTAAGAATAGCAACATAATCGTCAGCTCACACACAGCATTAAAATATCGTTTTTTATATTTAATATCTTTTTGTGTTACAATTGTGAAAGGTCTTTAAGTTTATATTTGGTTTCTATATAAAAGTATCTAACACAGATTAATACTAAAAAATATCGTGGAAATGTGATGCCGATTTATTTATTAGGAATACTCATTCCAAAAAATTAATAAATAAATACTATAATTTTGTTAGGTAGGAGATAGAACAAAAAAAGTCAATTATGTTTTGTAGAGGAGAAACAGTTGTACGAAGTTAGAGTGAAATATTCGACTGTGCCGAATTTTATATACCTTTCACACGTATTGAGATGTGTTATAAGAAATGCAATACCTTTGATTGGATGTAATTTTAAATATATTCACCTAAACTATATTTATGTAAACACTAAACATTTTAAATAATTTACATTTTCATTTCATATAAAGTTCAAATAGAATCAAGATCCTTATATTCTTATATATCATATAAAAATGAGGTGTAAGTTTGTTTATTTATTTGTTTGTGTATCAATCACGTCTAAACGGCCATTGCCAGATGTGGTTATATGCTTTGTTAGATCTAGATTGGACATCATAACCACAATTTACGCCTACTTTAAAAGAATCTATTTGTTCCATTTTACAGATTTTGGGGACATTCATTGAAAAGGCTTTTGTTTGTTGCAGTTGCAAAAAGGCGTAATGTTAACGTTGTTGTACATATGTAAGTCTAGTATGACCTAATCAAATTCTTAGGAATTTTATCCGATCAAATCTAGTAGTGTTTTTCTGATCAACTTCCGTAGAGTCCGATTAATATTTAAGACTAAATATGTGGTCGGGTAAAGAAGTTGTTTATAAATTTGTCAATATATCTATTATTAAATAAAAGGGCTGCATTTTTGGCGGTGAGATCTGCAAATTCATTACTTTGTATTATATATATATAGTATATTTCTGATTTTGGAGATGTAGTAACCATTTTTAGCGGTGTTAGAGATAGATTGCAATGAAAAACGGGAATCAGAGCAAACAGCAAATTTTCTATTTTTGTCTTTAATGTACATTGATGCCTATAAGTTCTGCAGCATATGTGGAGCTATAGTATGGTAAAATTATTATGCGATTTTCTGTAGTGATACTGAATGTTGTGTGGCTTGGGAGAAATTTCATATATTGACAAACCTTAGTTTATTTTAGATATAATTAGGGATTTAGTTACTAAAATATGCGTATTGGTACTGCAATTTAGTTAGAGTTTGAGAAGAACATAGGTAGTTTATGTGGTCATTCCAATTATATATTTTATTAAAAATAATACCTAGGGTCAATAGTGTATCAACTTTTGATACTTCAACTTTCATTGATGTGAATAAATTTACATTTAGTTTCAGAAAGAGTGGCTAATAAAAAGTGGATGAGGGTTCCTTCCAGAACGAATTAATAAGATTGAAATTGTCGGCATATGCATAAAAATCTATTTCTTTATGACCAGATATTATTTGACTTATTGTGTTATACCTTTAGATAATGGAAAAGATGTGGAATAACAGTTTTGAATTCGTAGTGTTATCTTTCTGTTAGTCATGAAATTGATAACATATTTTATAATTTTACGTCCTACTTTTCAATCTTTCAACTGTTCAACTATTGAATGTATGCCTGCTTTTTCAAATGCTCATTCGAAATCTACCGATACAACGGTAGCATGTTACCGCATCGAAAGACTCTTTGCAATTTGGTAGTATACGTATAGTAGACTATCAATTGTCGAGCTTTGGGAAAAAGTGAAATAATGATGATGATGAGTCGTTACCGATATTGTTTTCCGTTGTCCACCTAGTTTGGGGAACTAAAAAATTGGAATCTGGTGAAATATATGAAGTAAAAACTTTTAACTTAAATTTTGAAATTATTTCTATACACATTGTATCGAAATCGTTATTGATATTAATTTTATTTTCTTGAAAAGTTTTGTGCACAATAATTGCAACTCCGCCGTAACTAGTAGTAGGTGTGTTAATAGCATACAAATTGAAATGGGATGTTGGAATGTTAATTAAGGAATATAGATTTTTTTGAATTGATATTATTTTTGGATTAAAGGTTTTAATAAGAATTTGGAATTCGTAATAATTATTAAAATAACCATTTACATTGCACTGAATTGTAGTAAGAGCCATCATATAAAATAAAAAGAAGAACTATTTTACGATACAAAATTTTCATTTTGTTTAAGTAAAGTAGTTAAAATAAAGCTTATCTTATAAACTAAATAAAAGTTAAGAGTTAAGGTATTAAAAATTAAATAAACTTGCGCGAACTTTTGTAAATAAATATTTACAAAAATTAGCAGAAAAGTGGAATAATAAAAAACAACTGTCATAAAGGGAGGGATATTGTGAAATAGAATAATATAATTACTTAAATATTCAAGTGATGAATTTAACATCACAGAGTGTAAAAGATACAATTATTTTATGTTTTGTGTTATAAATAACTCTTGTTATTATTGTTGTTTGTTTTAAGAGAGTGAAATTAAAAGCGCAATAGAAGGCTCCTGAAAACTGAGATTTATTGTGGTATTTTACATTAATATCTGATATGAGATTAAGTGATGATCTTAATATAAGATATAGATTTATAACGGGAATTTATATTGTAAATATTAAGAAAAGCATTAAGTATTATAAGATCGGACCCTGCAAACATTATCTGTCGAAAGCGTAACTATATCGCCACGCCAGGAAGTTGATATGCGTCGCTTTTACTATCGAATTCTGATCTACTTAGTAACACCGTTCGGGAAGAACTGTGCCACTAAGCGATAGTTCCTTTTGAGTAACGCTTTAGTCAGTATTGAATGTCACTAATTCGAATCTTCAAATCCCCACTAAAGCGTTACTCAAAAGATGCTATTTCTAACTATATCAGAATTCGATAGTAAAAGCGTTATATATCAAGTTTCCGGTGTGCCGATGCAGTTACACTTTCGATAGAAAATATAATTTTAAATCTATTTTGCATATTTTTTAAAATAATAATGCGAATAAACTTACATTTTAAAATGAAGGATCTTCCTTGTATTTACCACAGAAAACAATGAAATTAAATGCACAGAAAGATTTTGAATTCAAATGAAACTTTAACATCTTATAGAATATTTGCAAAATTTTCTGCAATTATTAGTATATTCGGCGACAATGTATGATTTTTAGAAAGATTATGTTGTTCGTATTATAAAAAGTGTAATTCAATATTTCCACAATGTTTCTCAGTAATACAATATACGATTTCTAAATATTACAAGACTACATTATTATTTATTTTAATTTTGTATTGAATTTTCTATGTAATTAAAGTAAATAAAATCTTTTTAGTTAATTTATTTCTAAAATCGCCAGTTTTGCTGCAGCAAAACAATTAAAGAACAAATGTATTACACTTTTTACAAGGCGAACACCATATACTTTTTTTAAAATCATACTTTCTCGCTGAATAAATAGCTGACTACTAAGAATTTTGGAAATATTTGAAACAATATTTATAACAAATTTTCTCTAATTTCTCTTTTAAATATTTCCATTTTTATAAAGGGGATTCAAGATTACATGGTCTTTTAACCACTTCCATACTCTATTACAAATTTTAATGATATTGTACCATTTTAAATCATTATTTAAATCTTATCTTGGCCCTGGAAGTTTTTTCAATCACTTTTGCCAATATTTAAGATTTTTCAAAAATACCGCTAGTTAACCAGAAGATACTACAATCTACTCCACACATTTCAAGCATTACAACAACAAAACAATTTCTTCAACATATTTAATAACAACAACAATGTTTGAATTCTTTTCAAACTTTAAAAAAAAAATTAATTTAAAATTTTGAAAATTTTAAATAAAATTTTGAAAATTATAAATACCTTTTCAAATTTAAAATGCAAAAATTTAGCTCTGCTAAAATATTTTTCGTATACTCTAATGTGATGCATTCCCAAAATTTTGATTGCTGTATATACAAATTTTAATCTTCCACAGAATAGACTTATAAAATCGAATTTTTAACATATTCTTAACTTTTTGTTCTATAGAAAATTATTCTGAAAATTAGCGACTTTTGCTGCGGGCATAAGTCAAACTCCCACACTTTTAAAAAATGGTGTTTAGGTTATTAAAAATTTTATATAAAACAAAATTTTCTGTTCATGCTCTGGCCCTCAAATTGTTAATAACATATTTTAATTATGTATATAGAAAATGAAGATGTTTTCCTAAATGTATTCGCTTGCCCAGAACTAGTTGAAATATTGATAATTTCTTTTAAAATATGATAAATGCTTACCTTATTATCTTAATTTTTCTTTTATAAGTAAAACTTATGAATTTTTTATTTCACTATCAGCTTACATAAATAATTTTATTTAACGTTAATATTTTTTCACTCTAATCACTTGAAAATTTTTATTTTTACTAAGCAAAATTATATTGTTTCTGCTTGTTCTTTTTCGCATTATGAAATGTAAACAATCATCAAAATCATGATTTTATGATAAAATTTCGAACCTAATGTGTGTTGTTTTTGTAAAGTTTTGCACATTCTACTATTAATCATCTTAGAGTGCCGAATTCGACAGATTATGTGGATTGGTAAACAACAATCTTCCAAATGCTAGAAAAGGTGTTGAAAAATAGTGTTTTCGTTTTTGTTATCCAAACAACTTCTAATAGTGATTAAAGAAGTTACGTTTAGAAGATTCAATTCTTATGCTAATATATTTTGTTGTTGGAAAATTGAGAGAAATCTTCTATTGCACTTCTAAGAGTGGCGAATTAGTGAGCTATTTCGAAAAAGAATTCACTAAATGCTTGCAGGGGAATGTGGAATAGTAACATCAAAAATATTTATTAATAGGTTTTCATTACAAAAATAGACTAAGTACTGTATGTTAAGTTTGTAAGAGAAAAATATGAAATTTAAAGAGGAAAGTATAGTATAGTAAAGAGAATAAGTGATAACTATGTGTGATTGTTAGGTTGATAAGTTGGAGATGAAAAAATCAAATCTAGCTGATAAAGAAAGCTTTTTTTAAAAGGTAAAGCAAATTTAAGTTTTAAAATAATATATATTAGTATTTATACAAATGAGCAAATTAGACTTAACGTTGTCAAGTAATAATTTTATTGTTGTAAAATATGAGAGCATAATATTAGTGAGAGTTTTGAAATTTTTAGATTTAAAATAGCATAAATTATTTAATACTTGGGAATATAGGACAGTGAAGTAAAGTAATGAAAAGTTAAGTGTATACATTTTATAAATAAAATATGTAATCTAAGTTCTTTTTTCTTGGTTTCTACTTATTCCTGTTGGATTTCCGAGTGGCTACCTTAATTTTATCGTTAATTATTATTCGTTTGTCTCCATTAATAGTTTTCGAAGATGAACTTTCCATTTCAGACAGAAAATTATCTATAAATTATTCTTTTATGGAACGTGGTTTATTGATTTCTACTGTTGGAGGCATAGAACAGGATGATGGTGTGACGGAGGATTAAGAGATCCATCAACCATTTTTAGAATTTTATTTATGCCTGTAACGTGTTGGTATATTATTAATACAGCTAATATTTTAGATTAATTAATTCCACGTAGGTCGTTGGAGTCCCTTTGCAAGATTAAGACCTGGGTGTTCTTAAGTAAGTTTATTGCCGTATATTTAGAGTACAATTAATTATTATAGTATTTTTATAGTATTTCAGAGTAAATAAATTTATTGTATGAATAAGTACATTGATTACAATTACAGACATGTATGTTATATATATATATATATATATATATATATATATATATATATAATTTCCTTTTTTCCATTTCCAGAGCTTTCTGAAGCTCTCAGACGACGTAGAAAGTTTAAATTCGGCTTACTTATAAAACTATTTGTCCTACAAATCCCAACGGAGCCAGATTTTAAAATTTTTATTAGGGAGCGGAGATACGCAGATTTGTTTTTTATTTTCTGTAACACTATTAAAAGTCGATTTGGATTTTAAAAAGTTTAAATTTGCTATACTCATTTTTTGCTACCCAAATCTTAAAGGAAACTGATCCGAAATTTCGATCAGGGAGTAAATTTATGCAGAATAATTTTTCTGAAATCTTTTTTTTTTATAAAAATTTTACCTTTTAATACTTTAAGCATTATTATTCACCATAAAATTCTAACGGATTCAAATCTTTAAGTTTCGATTAGGGAGGGGAAAAGCATCAGAAAGTTTTTCATAAATTTTTTGAAAGATTTTAAGATTTTTTATATCATAACAATATTGTAATTTTTGTACAATTGGCAGACTTATACGCAAGTTAAATTATAGTTACTAAATCCGCAAAGTATATTTTTTGAGTTAATGTGCTATATGTTATTTGAAATAACATAATTTAATACATATTTTTTTAATTTATGTGGAAATTTAAAATAATATTATAACATTGTGAAATCTATGTTTACGAATTCTGTTAAAAATATTTTGTTTAAAAATTTATTGATTTCTTACAAAAATTTGTTTTCTTAAAAAAAAAAATATTTTTAGTGATTTTTTGGTGCTTGATTAACTATAAATTATAAATTATTTTGTAAGTTTTTTAACACTTCGAACATGACTGAAAAGAAAATATTTCAGAAGTCATTATTCCTATGAAAGTTTATTTACGTACATTTTCAATATATTTTTAGTTTTTATAAAGAATCGAAAAAAAAGTTATAAGAATTTTAAAATTAGAAGAATTAATATTTATATTATGAAATACATGAATTGGTTTGCATATTATAAAATTTTTTCGAGCTTTTTTAAAAGCACATTTTCATTTTTTTCGTGGATATTTTAACTTGCCCGGTTTATATAACATAACAAGAAATTATTCTTTATGAGCTCTAATTATTTATCAAAATTTTCCTAAATTTCCATTCAACTATTAGATTTAGTACATATGTTTTTGTAAATAAAAAGTTATTTTTAAAACCGGATTTCTGTGTTTAAAAACCTGGTTTATTCGGCATTCAAAAAATTTATATTTTGAAAAAACCGACAATACTTAAGCAGAAAAAACGGTTTTTAAACCAGTTGGAAATTCGAATCGATCACCCTAACTTTAATGTCCGAGGTTTCAGAAAAAAAGGACTTTCAGCTAAATTTTTATTAAAAACACATATTTAGAAAAAAATAAAAAATAAAAGAATAAAAAATTGATATTTTTCGAAAATAATATGAGTAACATTTTAGTTTATTTGAAAATAACACAGTTGCTTATTCACAAAGTATATTACATTTTCAAAAATATTATTTTTCTACATAAAATACTGTAATAAATAATACAATAACGAAGTTGTGAATAAAAAATGCTAAATTTTGCTGCAGAAATGTTGAAATGGTCACACTTTTTATGTTAAATCGCGTCGGAGCGCTAATGAAAAGTTCTATGTGTTTTTTACTAATTTTCAGGAAAACAAAAACAGTCGTTTTATTTTGTTAATTCACAACCTTTTTTAAATTTTGGATTTTTGTATTTTTCCTTAGAATATTTATTAATTTTATGCTTTCAAAAAAAAAAAAAAGATAAATAATAAATAATTAAATAAGTAAATAAATAAAAAATTTATATCTTTTTGCGAATGGCAAAAGAAATTGAAAAAATATCTACACATAGGACTTTTTGTATAAGAAACTTATTTTTTTTTTTTTTTTCTTAAAGTGTAAGAATAAAAATTTTTTTCTGAAGCAAATCTACACTATATATAAATAAACATATATATATATACAGGACTTTTTGTAACTTTGAAAACCGTTGAGGTAATGTAAAAGGCGTTATTGTATGAATGTATGACTAATAACAATACAAGATGCGATAATAAAAAATTTTTGAAAAAAATACATAGAACTCATTGTGAGCGCACAGACTATAAGATCTCATAAAAAATACTTTGAAATTATCTTTAGTAAATAATTTAAATTTTACATATAAAAAGTTATTTTTTTCAATACTTTATTTCTCTTTATTAAAATTTTTTGAAGTAGAGAAGGCGAATAAACCTCTGAGTAACTATTTTGGCGATTTATTTATGTTGCTTATTTTTTCTGTTTTGGCGGCTCTTTTCTGTTTTAGCGATTTTTCTTCATTTTCTCATGATAAAATAACTGTTTTTCTAAAAAAGATAAAAGTGAAAAAATATTTTTCTGTCGTTTATGATAAAAGTCATAACATTAGGGTGCGTAACCTAATTTTAAATATCCAAAAATAATAGAACAATAAAATAGGCTTATTTTTTCATAAAAATGTGCCTTTGAGCATAAAAACAAAAACAAACCACCTTCCAAAAGTAAAATAAACAAAGCAAATCAAAATATTTACTGTTTCTTCTTTGTTTTCATTATGCATAACACTACGTTCAGACGATGATTTTTAAGACGTCGTTTTATTTTTATTCTCTTTTGAAATTGCTACCAAAAATCATTTGTGTTCACATGATGATTTTTTTGTTCCATGATTTTTTTTTTTATATTTTCTCTTTTTCCTTATAAGCAGGGTTGATTTTTCTTGTTCGTAGCAATACTACCAGTTCAAAAGAGAAAAACGAATAAAAAGTAACGAGAAAAATACCAATGAGTGTAAAGAGAAATAACAAAAAAAAAAAAAAAAATCATCAAAACGGAAAACGTGATTTTTCTCAATCCCTCTTTCAACTCTACCCCGTTCGTTCACAAACAAAAAAAACATGATTTAAAATCATGTTTTAAAATCATGTTTAAAAATCGTAGCCTAAGACTTAAGCAAAAAAATTAGCAAGTCAATACAGAGTATTAAACTCTTTTTCTTAGTTGTTTAACACTCTTCTCTTACAATTTTCTAAATTAATAGTGAAAAAATCTAATACACCGTTATTATTTCATTACAACTTGTCGAGTTTTTTTTTTTTTTTTTTTTTTTTTTTTTTTTTAAAAAAAATAACAACAATGACATTGTTTTGAATTGAGAGAGTTCCATGATATGCATGAGAAATAAAAAAGAGGAAAGTTTAATAAATTGACTCGCTCTTTTGTTAGAGGCTTTTATACAGCGGTAAAGTTTGTTACTTCTATGTTTACATGTAATACATAGAATAGACGTTGAGAGTTTTAAAAGTGTCAATTGAGAAATTTGCTTTCATATAAGAGGAATTTGTTACATTTCTTTTAGTGAATTCACTATTGAGACGTAGTGCAAATGGTGGCTCTTTGCCTTCAAAAGTTGACATTAATGTATGACAATTCGTTGCAGCTATTAATTTAGTGAATTCAGTATTGAAATGCAATTCAGTATTGAAATGAAATGCCAGTTGGTCAAAAATTATTAAATTTCCTTCTAAAAATATACTTGATTATACATGAATTCATTACAACTATTAAATTAGTGAATACTCTATTGAATGTAGTGCAATTAGTGGATATTCGTTTTCAGAAACTCACATTAATGTAGGCGAATTCAATACAACTATTAATTTATTGAATTCACTATTGAAATGCAGTTAGTTTTCAATTGGCAAAAATATATTTAATTTGTCTCTAGAAATTCCCTACATTATAAACGAATTTGTTGCGACTATTATGTTAGAGATTGCACTATTGAAATGTAACACAATTAGTAGTCAATAGACTTTAGAAATTTACATGAATATATGCGAATTCGTTACAATTGTTAGTTTATTTTATTACTCAAATGTAATACAATAAGTGGTCTGCCAGTTGTTACAAAGGGACCAAAAGTACTCTTTAAATGTGTTTAAAACATTTTTGTTATTCTTGTTGCATTATATTCGAACAGGGATGTTTAAGGAAGAAAGAATTTTTCTATTATATTTTTAAAATTATTTTACTTATTTACCTATATACATCAAAGTTCCTTATATGATTCTCAAAATACTACATTTGAATGTTTTAATTTACGTAAGCTGGACCATTTTAAAACACATCTAAGAATTCGAATTTCTTTCAAAAGCTTTATAAAAATTTTAGCTATAAGAAAATTAACATTAAAATAATATAGGCATATTAACGCTTGAAATATTCATTTAAATAATTCTTACATCTCTTTTCATTTGAAAAATATCAACTTATAGGTTTTAGACAAGTTTATGCTTCTTGTGACAATTATTTTCTTAAATAACCATTTATTTTCCACAAGAATTAACTTAACTTATTATGTAACGGTGATCTCAAAATATTGCTTTTATTACTAAAGTGTTAAATGAATACACATATTTATAGCACTATAGAGGACCACTCCAATAATACTCTAAAATCTAAATTACGAAATATTCAAATTTTAATACAATAGTATTTAAAAAAATTCGCAGAAAATTTTACTAAAATCTTCATTTCGCGAGAATGAAAACTAATTGTAAAAACTTTTTGCTGATTACGTATTAGTCGACATGTGTTTATTGCATATTTTATTTTTTTTTTTTTTTTAATTAAAAATTATGTACACAGTTTATCGAAAACTATATTTTTGGAGGTATTTTAAAAAAGGTCCAGCACACGTGAACGAAATATTTTTAGATGAGTTTATAATATGTTAATCTTTAATTTAAGAAGGGTACATTTGAAACATTTTTTGTCTTCATAAATAATTTCTCAAATATATTAGTCGGTACAAGTATTTTGGAAAGAAAATATTATTTTACTAAATTTATAAGATATAGTTTTTTTAATATAAATTATTTAATTCATAGTCTATTGCGGCATTATTATTTAATTAGAAATATTTTTTAATAATTTTTTCTCTGCATATTTTTAATATTGTAATAACAAGAGGTTTGCAGATGTCAGAAATAAACTTAAACGATTTACTTTGCTATTAGATTCTGTATTTTTTCTATTCCACTTTGAAATGCATGTATTTGGCATTACCAAGCCATGACCTACCCACCACAGAATTGGGGTTAGGGTGAAGATCTAGAATATATATACAGACTAATTAAAAATTTTCGTTATATTTTTTAGGAGTAGTAATTCCTAGGGTATATATTTATTATTTATATTTGTAGATTTTTTTCCACTTTAATTTTTAGAAAAACTGCAGACCTAATATATATCTCTAATTTAAACTGAATATATTTCGTAAAATGTTTACCCATATTTAGTATACATTTCACTTTTATAAGTGTGAGAGAGATAAAAAATTATTGTATTTGGATATGATGGAAGTTTATTTACTAAGACGAGCGAACACTCAAATCTGAAATATTCAAAGAATATTGAAGAGCACTTTTGTTAGGACAATTACTTGATGGTGTAAAACTTCATCAATATTTTATTCTCCAGTGAAAATTTAAGGACAAAATTCTATAAAAAGAAAATAAACACACTCGATATGTTGTTATAGCTTAAAAATATACCGAATATTTTCAAGTTTTCTGGTTAAATGGGCAAAATAACTTTAACCCAAAATTTGGGGTGAAGGTATTTTTTATTTAAAGTCATGAGTTAGATTTCAAATGAAAAATACAAGTATTTCCGAGTGTAAGAGATAAAACGTATCTCGAAGGTATCCGTTATTTGGCGTTGAGAATAATAAAAATAATTATTATTTAAGTTTTTATGTAAAATTATTCAAGAGGAGTACAATAGGTCTATCTGCACAGCACTGGTTGTTACAATATTGAAAGAGAGTATAAAAAAATTTTTAAAATTGATTTTTGTTAAAGTGTTAATGATATAATATGCAATGAATTATGAATGAATTAAAAAAATTAAAGTTTAAATAAAATTTTCCCTAGTGACTTCATTATTTGTGCAGTAAATAATTAAGAATAATATAAAATATTGAAAATGATATATCAGCAACCAATATTTAATAGATCCTTTGACCCGAATTAAAAAAAGAGATGATAATCCCAACGAATAAAAAGATTTTCTGATAACTTTCTTCATAATTATTACGAGTATTAATTTTTAAACAGAAGTAAAAAATGTATGAATGACTTAATTGTATGACTACCACTGTATTTACTTTATTAACAAAAATATTTAATATTAATCAAAAATCATTTTAGTAGTTGGCATAGGTAATTTGACAAATTTATTCCGAACTTTAAATGAAACTATTTCTGATTTAATTATTAAAACGACTATAACAAAAACAGGTGTGTGTGTGTGATATTAGATAAGTTTTTGACCTAAAATGGTAAAAAAAAGTTTTTCTGCATACTCATCAGATTAAGACCCCAATAAAGTAAAAACAAGTAGGAAAACTATAGTCGCCCTAGCCCGATCATACCATACACCATTATATATAAGCGTACAAGTAATTTTGCTGGGAATGTCTTATATGGGAACTATGGTCAACACATTTGTTTCAAACATTACCATGATACAAACATTTATGTGATTTATGTACATTAAAGTGATTTTAGGAAATGGGCCTTGTGTAGGAACAATTGTAAATTATGGAATGATCTTCATAAAATTTGAAATACTGATCGAAGTTTGTATCAATTTTATTTATGTCGAATGTTATTGAAATATTGACAAAGTTGAGACGATTATAAGCGTTAAAACACTATTCCGAGGGAAATTTGTATGGGGGCTATGTGAAATAATTGACCGATCATAACTAATTTCAATAGGCTTCGTCGTTATGCCAAAATAAATATACGTGCTAAATTTTATATAATGGTCTTTAAAATTGCGACTAGTTCTTTGTTCAGAAGTTTACATGCACAGTCAGCCAGAGGAACAATGCACAGTGGTCCCAAAACGATCTTATTCAATAATTCTATAACTTGTGAACTGTTGAAGATATGTAAATAAAATATTACCTGGTCAGAGCACAGGTCTCTAGCGAGTCACGGGGGTATAGAGTAGAACTAAAAAGTAATTTATGACTGGAATATAAAAAAAATTTACACATATGTAGATCTTATAAATTTCTATAAAACCATGCTTACATGTGTAGGTTATCGCTTTTATTTTAAGAGATATTTAGGTCGAATTCAATTTTTCCCTCATTTTTGGACTAGTTTTTTTTTTTTTTTGTAACTTGAGAGACTTAATTTGAGCCCAAAATTTTTCGGAAAGTCTATTCGATAAAAAGTTCTCTTAATCTATTTTCCAAATAGGCGAAAATATTCATCAATTTCTAAAATATTTTTTTTTTTACTGAGCTACGCCTCTTACTTGGGCTCTTACTTGGGATCATTTTAATGAAAAAAAGTTAATTTTTGAAAGAAGTTCTTCATGGGCTGAGATTTTGAGTATTGTGGTACAAAAAAGTGGAACGACTATTTTTGTGTTGTTGTAGGAATTATCTTCCAAATCCTATGTTAAATATTTTTTCAATTGTAAATGATGTTGTTTCAAACGGTATCAGCTCCGACTGTATTTGCAAAAACGTTTCTATATGGGTATGCAAGCACTGATAGCATTTTATTTATTCTTTTGATATAAACTGTTCTTACCGCTCATCTTTAGTTTTTAAAAGTTGTTGATAAATTGGGACAGTTGTATCTGATGATGCCTCAAATGGTACCCACTCCATTGATTGATGATATTTTAATTATTCGTTTGTAATAAAACGTTCTCAACGTTCATCTTTAGGTTTTAGAAGGTCTTGAAAAATTTTGTTGGAACGTCCAGCCAAAATGGGTGGTTCAGAAAATGACCAAAATTGTGAAAACTTATGTATTTGGAAAATAAACTATTAAATGAAAATGTATTATTAAAACAATAGCAAATAGTATCCTTATATAGGAACAAAGCATATACAGTGTTACAATATAATGATATTTGAACTATGTTAATCAATATATTAATTGATTTCTAGCAAAGTTCTAATTAGAAATTTTTTATATTTAATTAAAAATTTATTTGAAATTTTACAAGAAAATCTATTAATTTCTTTTAATTATTACTATTTTGATAATTGGAGTAAAATCAATTAAAATTTTAATTGATATAAATAATTTTTATTTATTTATTTATTTATTTATTTTTTCTGTGTAATATCCCTTTTTTTCGTTTGTACTATTTTTTATTTGTACTTCTTCCATATTAAAGTTTAAATCCAAACATCGTGCTCGTATTCGCGATGCTTGGGTAAAGCTAATTCAGCGTACTCCAATTAGCTTTACCAATGGGGTGCCCAGGTTGCTAATATTTGCGACTAGCGCAGTGGTATTAATAATTTTGATTTCATTTGATGGAAACATTATTCTTTGAACACAGACTTTATATACTAAAAAAAAAAAAAAATAAATAATAATATTTTGTAATTTAAAAAAATAAATCAATTTTTACACATATTTTCAAAAATCATAAACATGGTACAAAAATTCACAACTCTTAAACTTTGCTACACAAAAAAATTATTGCATAAAATGGTTTAATTAATTTGTTACTTCATTTTACATTTTAATTTAATAAAAATTATTTATTAGTAATAAAAGTCGACAGCTTTTTAAAAACTAAAAAAAAAACAAAAATATTCCAAAACAAAATAAATATAATTTTATATAAAATAGTTTTTGTGAGCTGTTTAAACGAAACCCAATACCGTGCATCGATTTAAGGATGATATGTATTAGGAATTATTAGGTATGTACAAGATTTTAAAATTTGACAAGATTCCTAATCATTCCGGTGTTATTGTACTAAAGTGTTGTGAACAATTCAGTGGATTGGTCTCCTTTGCTACACAGCAGCACCATTTGATTAAACCAAACAAATCAGAATTCGTTGTGTTATCTAATGATAGGAACAAATCTTTTCTGACGACATCCATTTGCGTACATTTCTCTGTTAAAGTTGTAATTTGTCATGAATGAAGTGCTTTTTTTCTCCACATGTACAAGTGGCTTAAAAAGTTTATTCGATAATTTTGATATTTTAATACGATGTTTCTCTGATACATTTCCCATAACATTATGGATATAGAATTTATGATTACGATGTTGTACATACCTTTTTATCACCCTTTAGGCAGTATTAATATTTTTGAAAAAAAAAAAAAAAATTATCTGAGTAATTTTCGCCCTCTCTTTTGCCTTCACATTTTTGTAGCATTTCTATTAAGAATTTTTTTTAATTCGTGGGTCTTCAGGTCAGCTTTTTTCAACTTTTCTAATAAAAGATACAGAGTCACATTCCATCCATATATGTAGAGATTTGCTCTTCAGTTCCGTATTATTTTGTTTGCGATCCCACAGTCAGTAAATCAACTTTTTCTTCGGTTACCAGTATTCCTTTCGGTGATCATGAACCCTTTGTATTTCTTATAACTTAAAAAACTGAATTTGCTAACACACCTGCCCTCCTAGCAATTGTTTGTATGTTCGACATGTATTTTGATTGTAAATTTGAATTTTGCATTTACATTATTTTTGTTAAATTTTCGTTTTAAGCAAAACTAATTATGCTATTTCAACAAATTTTAGCACATAGTTACTAAGAATGCTAACAAATATAAACAAGTTTTCGGAGCTATGGTTTTTTACGTATAGTAAAAGTTATAGGCCATAAAACGCATCGAGATTTTTTCATGCGCAGTTCTTATATTAAACTAATCCTATTAAATCTAAAAAAAAAAATAATAATTAAATTAAAGTCTTTAATAAGTAAATAAGAATTTAAAATTCAAGTTATATGTATATAAAAATTTATGTAAAATAACTACAACAAAACGTACTAATATTGTGCATATTAATAAAGTTCATATGTAGGTTAATATAGATATTACATAAACTGTTGCAGATGTGTCTATTTACAAGGATTTCTTTGTGCAAAATATTTACCACAAGTGTTTTTAACACGAATTTTTTTTACTTTCAACACTTTAATACTGCAGAAACACAATAAAGTATAATATATAAATTTATATGTATGTGTGTTTATATGTAAATATATAAAAATTAACCATACGTGTCTATGAATATGTATTTTATTTATTGCCAATAGATATTGTATATATGTATATCTTAACTTAAACAAAAAATTTCCACTTTTATGTAAATTTGTTAACAATTTCCCCTAAAAAAAAATATAAATAAATATTTATTTAATACATGCAAACGTTTTTATAAATAAATATGAAGGCGAGCTTAAAAACATTTTAAAAGGTGAAATGCAGATGTTTGCAAAATTTATTTAGATTTAAATCACTACACAAAATTTTATATTCGCTCCACAATTAGCCGTGGACTCATACAGTGCCCCCCCCCCCTCGAAATAAATCTTACACATATGTTTATATGTAGGTATCTCAAATTTGGTACAAATAAGTTTTATCTAAACAGAAACTACGGTACGAAATTTTCTGACTTTTGTCTATATTGATCACGATTCTCCTATAAGGCCCCGTTTGGAAATCACTTTAATATGCATTAATCCCATATACATAAATGTTAGTATAAATATAATGTTATGCACACGCAAATTTATAAAAGTAATTGACCACATGCCTCATATAAAACGCTCTCCGAAAATTTTCGCTTAAATATATTTTCGTATATTAGAGCGATATGAATTGACAAAATTATGTACGAAATATTATTAATTATTTACTTTTAAATGGCATATTATGTTGATAAATTGGATAACTTATATTTGTTGACCATAAAAATATAAAATTGCACTAAAAAGTTTTATTTCTGCAGAATTCACATTACTTACTTACAGGATGATTTTTCATTTGTATTTTCATTTACCAGAATTTCAATTTCATTTGTAACGTGATGTTATAATAACAAAATCATCATGTGCAAATAAAGTGTTTACCCCATATAAATTGTCACCTAAAATACAACCGAGCCTAGTGATACATATCATTATATTTACATAGCACATCGAGGGCATATATTCAAAAACGGCTATCTGCAGATTTCCGTTTTTTTCGTGTTATACTATTTAGTTTTGTGTTTTTTATGGTATTTTAACATCAAAAGTTAATTCTAACACTATACCTTTCAATTTTATTTTTTTGGGCTATCTACAAACATACATATACATATATATATATATATATATATATATATATTTAGGAAAATCGAGCTATCTACAAGTATCTGTTTGATTTTCAAAGTAGCTTATAATTAAAAATTTGTAAGTAGTGAGAACTTCCTATTTTTACACACTTCGATTGAGATCTTAAAATGTCTCATCAAAATTATGTTATATTAATACAATATGAAGGGAGAAGCCATTAAGTATAGATTTTCAACTTTTTTTTAGAAATTTGCAAACAACACAATAAATTTAAATTTAAATAATAAAAATAAAATTCGTGATTACAAGCAAAATATCTTAAGTACCAAAAGCAGTTTCTTAAAAACGTTATTTGTAAATTTTAGTTTTTCCATACAAATCAAAAACCATTTTCATCTAGTTTTTATTGAAAACCAAGTTAAAACTGCTAAAATAACAATTTGTGATATAGCCTGTTCAGTTGATTTTAGAACATTGAGCTTTTATATATAATGATCAAAATAAAATTATCAAATTTCTTGAACTGTTGTATCAGTTTTTTATATTTTGTGAATAAATTATGTTTAAATTGTTGTAAAAAAGAACATTACTAACAACAAATATAAATCAAATTGTGTTTCAGTAAAAATTAAAAAAAAAAAAAAATAAATAAATTTGTCAACAAAAACCACATAGAGAGAAACACAAGTATGTAAACGGCATAATTTTTGAAATTTGGTTTTCACAAAAACCAATTAGTCTTTGTTTGGTGTAAATATTATATAAATATAAATATAAATATAAATATAAATATAAATATAAATATAAATATAAATGTAAATATAAATACAAATAATTATTTGAAAAATGAAATTTTGAATATATGAATAAATTTCTCAATTCAACCTCAATTTGTAATCAGTATTCGTATTAAAAAGGTTATAACACAAAATTGCTGTCCTGTTCTCCATTTGGAACTAAGAGTAGGTCATAGTTTTAAAGGTAAATTTAATTGATTCATTCGTGTCGAAATCTAAAATATCTTTAAAATTTTTATTCTTCCACTTGGGTCCAATAAGTTTCATAGTAAGTCTTGCGCAAATACAAATCATATTAGCAAATATAGTGGTGATCGCCTAATAACACTCGTTTAAAGTTTATATTTGAAAAACGATTGAATAATAAAGCTTTTATTTGAACTAAAGTTTTCAAATTTTATGGATTTGTAATAGTTCAAAAATTTCTTGTAAAGTTTACCTTGTTTTCTATTGTCGTTCAGAATTTCGACCCAGTTAATTCGAAAGTCGAATATAATTACAACCTTGTTTACTTTCGATCTTATAAGAATTGATGAATTCATTGAAATTTTTACTAAATTTCAAAATACTTTTTTTTTGAACACAAAAGGAAGCATGTTTGTTTGTTCGATATTTTGATACAAAAAATCTTTAAATTGTGTCGTTAAGTAAATAGCTTTCGCGACCCCTCTAAAATATTTATAAGGACCTCTTGTGGACCCCCATTTGAGAACTGTTGTACAAGAGGATTATATTTTATATTGTTTTAATAATTATGTATAAAAAATTCAATTATCCAAATTTTTTGCAAAAAAATCCTAAATTTTGAATTCATTTGGACCTGATCCCAAATTTTTGTTACGTTATTAAATGCGCGTCGCAAAGATACCAAATTTTCATATTGTTCATTTGGCCAAAAAACAAAAAAAAAAGTAAAAGCTTAAAAGAGGACTTTTTTAATTTTGATCCAGCTCATGAAAGGACAATGTCAGGACAAAAATTTGAAGAAATGATATTTAATAATGAAGTAGATTTTCATTGGAGCTGAGAGCATCGATATCTTAGCTTCTCTCCATGCGAACGGGACCATCCAAATGTACATAGTTATATAAAAAATTAAACATGCGTGTGCATATTAATATGCAAATATTTGTGTATGAATATCTATATTGTATGAAATCGATTTTATTTACTTCCAATAGATATTGTGCATATGTATATCTTAAACTATAAAAAACTCCCACTTTTATGAACATTTTTTAACAATTGTCCCCTAAATAATATACACAAATATCTATCACAAATACATACAAATGTTTTTATAGATACACATGAAGGCGTGCTTAAAAATATCTTAAAAGAGCAAATGCAATTTTATTTAGATTTAAATAACTTCATAAAATTTTAAATTCAATACATAATTTTCCATTTTTAGTATAATGATTAACACGAACTGATTCTACATACATTCGACTCACTTTACATATATATAAATATATAGATTTTAATGTGTCATAAAAAAATATATTCAAGACTTCTTACAAATTTCACAAGTTTATAATTATCAGTTCTTCTTCTTAGCTTGTTGAAATTTTGAAATGTTAGTTAAAGCCGTCTGCATTTTAGGTAACGAAGTATGCTTTACAAATAAATATAATGAAAGTATGTTTCGAGTATATTGCTACTATTCATCTGAATTCAATTCATTTAAAAACGATTTGTATAAACTTTTTTTTAATTATTTTTGCTGCCTTTTACTGTTCATCATTTTTTCAACTTTGTTTTTGCTTTTAGTGGCATTGTGTTGGTTGGTGGATTAAAAAAATATACATATATACATACATATTCGAATCATTTTGAGGACAATTGCCATTTTGATGGTCTGGGTGTAATATTGTTGACAGTTGCGAGTGGCATTATTATTCATTCCTTATTGAACAAATTACCGTATTTGTACTTTCAATTGACACAGTTTTTTTATTGAAAAGCAAACAACTACAACGACAACAACCGCAAACCATAAAAAACAACAAAAGCTACTACAACAAAGAGAAACCAAAAAATTATGGACAATGAGAAATGTTCAATGAAAAATGATGTTAAGTTGTGTTAAATTTAATTTAAAAAGAGAAAAGGAATAAACACGTACGCATACCAATACATGCACACAAACTTGTACACATAATCAAATTAATAAATAATAAAAATGGAAACCAGCACCGAAAAGATTTAAGAAATTTTTATAAATTTCACACTATTTTTTTTTTTTTTTTTTTTTTTTTTTTTTGTATATCAGTTGATATACATATATGACATATACATATAAGAACATATAAATGTGAGTACAGGACCTGTATATGTGGTATTCATAACACAAACAAAAAATGCTAGTAATAAATATAAAGTTTTAGCAAACTGCAGTAGGACGAAAGTCACGAATCGCAAAAGAAATTGAAAGTTTAATAAAAGTCCATACACAATAGACCATTTTGACATTTTAATTAAAATCACACTTTAATAGCCTTATTAAAAAGTAATTGGCAAAAAGAAATTTTTTTCATAATTATTACAATTACATTTTATACATATATTTAATATTTGAGCACTTAATTTTCGCATATCTCATTGATCAAAGCCACATTAATAAATTATAATAACAATTTAACAGTGATTAAAAGAAAAAACTACTTAAGAAATCATCTCACACAATTTTAACACTAACCATAAAACATTTTATTTATTTTTTGTACTATTGCCAAAGTATCAGAAAACCATCTTCCATGTACATACATTCAAAACCAAAAAGCTTTCATTTTTGTTCCCTGCAAACATTTTCTATTGCGGAAGTCACTAAAAAGATGTTCCTCGTGAAAGAGTATTCTGGAAGACTCAAAAAGGACGCTTCTGGAAAAGTCGTAAATTCTTTTAGACGACACCCGGACGATGCTCAGAGAATTGTTGTCTTAATATCTTCTTGAAGATGATTTTATATTGTTTTTGTATTTATAAATAACATTAACTTTTTTATATACATATTTCATAAAATAATTTAAAATTGTGCGAAAAATCCGATATTTAGTAATATTACTTACTTTTATAATAATACTTAATTTTATAAAGAATCCTTTGCTGATTGTTTACAAACTATTATTTTAATAAAGTATAGAAAACACTAATTAAAGTTAAATTTTTACTGAATTTCATGATTTTATCTGCTTCCCTATTGTGTTGTTTTCTTTTCATGAAAAACTGACAATCGTCCCAACACACCCCAAGAAGAGTAATGCGCAACAGTAATGTATTTTGTTTTTGTTAAACTCGAACTATTATCATATTATCTTCCAGAAGAGACTACAAAGTATACTATTTGAAGATTACTGTATTTTGTTTTTGTTAATTTCATAGACTTTTCTAACAGTCATCTAGAAGTCATTAAGAAGTGACGTCTGAACAATTAATGCTCAATAGTAATGTATTTTGTTTTTGTAAATTTCAAACAATCTTCCGACAATTATCTAGAAGTCACTGAGAAGTGATGCCTGAACGATTGGCAACAAATTTATCTTCCAAATATTTAAAGGGTTATTATGTGTATATTTTTGTTTTTGTTGTTATTTATGTGTTGATTGTAAAACACACTCTTATTGTGTAATTTTATTATTTAACTCCAAATATCTGTGAAATATTCTCAGTTGTTATTACATTCAATATTTTAATATTTAACGCACGATTAATAAAAAGAGGAAAACGTAGTAACAAAGGAGCAAGGAAGCGAAACAAAAAAAATAGTGAAATAAAAGGATCAGTCATTCATAATTTGTTGAAATTATTATTATGAGTATTATACGCCCGATTACCATCATTTCAATAGAGATTTTTCTTTTTACTACTACTTTTTTTACTTTCTTTTTCAAGCATTTACAGTATTCATCTCATCTTACTCCTGACCCTTTGTCAGTTATTCTACTCGGGTCCATAACATAATACCAGGACAATATAGTATTTATAAACACATGGTTCTTACAAATAAAAAAAATAAAATAATAATAGTAAGAACAACAAGCACGAGGACGAAAAATAAAAAAAAATCTGTAAATTATGGCAAATGAAAGTAAAAATTATGTACAATAACCACAGAAACAGAGCAAAAAAAAAAAAAAAAAACAATAACAACAAAATCTGAAATACACGCAAGTGAGTGATAAATTTAAGCCACAGCTACAAACATCCCAAACGTTGTGTTTATGTTCAGTGATTTTTTCCATCATTTTTTTCCCATTTCTTATGATGCCACACTATCATGGCATTAACAACAGATTTGTTGTTTTGAAACTGTATTGGTAAGAGCAGAATCTGAACCAGGAAGAGGGATAAATATTGTATGATATTGTATATTTTTTGAAACAAACGTAAACCGGAAAGTAGAGTAGTATAATAATAGTATAGAACATTTACGAAATATTTTAAGAAGCCATTTTCATATGAAAGTTAATTTTATGATGAAAAAAATTGGACTCATATTTCTAAGAAATATATACGTTCATGCCCAGAATGCGCCTAAGCCTCAAAAATCATTTAATTATAATTTTAAAAAATATGAGCACAATTTTGTCTAAAAAATTTTAATAATTTAGGAATAATTTATAATTACCACCAATAAAAAGTGCGAGCGAGAGAGAGAGAGAGAAAACAAATCACACAAATGTTATGAAATGTGTTAGCGTATTAAATAATAACACGGTGATACAGTGAAAAAACATTTGGTAACATGTAACATATTGTAGTTTGTAGATATGAGTGAGTAGATTGTTACATCTTTTTAAAACTTAGAATATTACATTTTGTTAGGAATAAAATGACCTATCGCTTGATAAAATCAGATGATGTTTGAAGAACATATTGTGTCATTAATATCTTACATAGTTTTGCTATGAATGCATATATGTATATACAAGGGTATTCATTCGAATAATGTTCGCGTTATGCGAACACTTTATTGCTAATAATTATTCGAATAATTTAAAATCGAATTACAAATAATTCATATATTTGATGTCGAATATTTGGACAAAACGAATAATTGAATTTTTTTGCAATTCAGCTAATTCTACTTGAATTTTTATACAAAAATATTTCTTTATGATAAATTTAAATAATTTCAATAACTTTTTTCCAAATAAAATTTTATAAAAACAAAAGAACAAAATCGATTCGAATCCATTATTTTAAATTGTTTTATTAATATTAATATTATTATTATTAATTAACTTCGAAAATTAAGCGTACCTTGGTTTTTAATTATTAAAATGTTTAAATATAATTATTAATGTAACCAAAACTCCCACAAGGTTTTGGTTAGATAATATTAATTTTATAGCATTTTACCAGGTGCTCCCACAAAACTCTAATACTTTTTTTCATTCGGTTAAAGAAAGTTATTAATAGAAACAGTATCATAAATTAATGAGTTTGAGAATCGCTTCGTACGATTTTAATTTTTTTTATTTTTATTCTGATGCCTTTTCTCAAAAGATTTCTTTCCAGAATTTTTAACTCTTTTTCAACTGTTTTTGATATGGAAAACTATATTGGAAATGCATACGTCAAAATATATCTTACTGCTACTTTATATGAAAAGTTTAGTTTTTTAAGGAAAATAAATAATATTCATTAACATAGAGAACATCGGAATGATAAAAAATTTATCGAAGTTCACTACCAAATACGTTAAATTGTTTTTAACAGCTATTTCGACACTGTTTAGTGTGAGTTGTAGACATTTTCTTTGAGGGAGCACGTAGTCATTATATTTACTTGATGCATACACCGTTTGATTTTTATGCGTTAATGTTTAATCCCAATTTATTGTATAATTTATAAATAAAGCTCAGATGGGAGGCGGTGTTTCTTAATGCTTGTAATGATGATTATTTGTGGCTTTAAACCAATGAATCATCGTTGTAAAAAATGGTCTTAGAGTTTTAAGTTGTATGTGGAAAATCATACAATAATATTTTAAATAAGTATGGGGTCAGAATTCTGGCCTGTAGCATACCACTTTTCACCGAGGCAAATGAGGAAAAGCTGTATTTTATTTAGACACAAAACTTATGGTACGTAAAACAAATTCGAAAAGTTTCACCATAAATGGGTCTGCACCAAGTTCCACTAATTTATATAGTAACCCCTTATGGCTAATGTGCAAATTAAAATTTATTGAAACCTGTAAAACTTAATTTTTGTTATTTAATAAAAAAAAGAATTCAAGTCAACAGCCACCGCTGATCAAAATATGCACGGACTTGAGAGCAAAAAAGATTTCAAACAATAATTATTTTTTGTATTTTTTCTATTATTAAGTTGTATTAAAAAAAAAATAAACTCAAAAGCAAAACATAGCCATTTAGTGCCAAAAATGGTGATTTTTTGAAATTTTTGTATGGGGACCCCCTTGGGGGGAGGGTTCCAGAGGCACATGCGTGGGTCGACCTTCCAAAGTTAGTGGGGGTCAGCCATACATTTACACTCGCTTGGGGCACTTTAAATGGGTCAAAGTGGGATTTTTCAAAATTATATATATATATATATATATATATATATAAATAGATGTAACGCCGTACGCATCATTTGTAATTAGCTTCACTAATCACTATTACTTTTCTTGAGTTACTAACTCGCAAATATTATATTAACTCACCATTTATATGACAAAACTATCATATCCCAGTATATTTAATTGCTAGTATGTATGTTTATCTTGTTAGAGAATTTATAATTTTATAATAATTTTATTTTATTTCTGTTATTATTGTTTTCCTTTTAATCAAGTTTTAATGAAATTTACAATATCTTTAATAATTTACCTTTATCTTATTTTGTTCCCATTATTCGAATAATTCTATTAATTTTAAATACGTGATGGAATAATTCAAACAAACAGTAATGCCTTATTTGAATTATTCGTTTTATTCGAACAATAGCAAAGTTGATTAATTTGAATATCCTTTTTTCTTATGATGTTAAAAAACTTAAATTTGATACAGGTATTCGGGACAAAAATATTTAAAGCAGCGAAGTCCGAAAAATCATTTTTTTTTTTTTTTTGTTTTAAATAACTCTAGATTTTGGGGGAATATTGAAAATTCTAAAATTGGCGTAATAATGTACTTACCCATACATGCAAACTACACTATGTTACATCCCAAGTTTATTAAATATTTTTTTTTTAATTTGTAGCACCATGTAATATGCCATAAAAAATAATCAAAAGGAAAATCCTGCAACAATAACTGAATTTAACTGAATATAAAACCTCGTAACATCAACATTAAACATAAAATAATTTTTATTACCATTACGACAACATGACACAACACCAATAAGAACAAAAACAACAATGTAAGAAAAAAATACAAAATCGCCTTCATTAGTTTTTTACTTTGTTACTTCGCCATAATTATATTAAACAGAAATAAAAATCTTTATAAAATAAATATAACCCAGCAACATTGTTTATCATCGACAAAATGATACTAAAATATTTTATCTTAGTCATAAACATATTTAGGGAGTGTTAAATGGCGAAAGTACTTTGGTTTTAAAAGTTGTGATATGAGTTTTTATGTTCCAAACGATTTTGTTTTGGTTTCCTAAATTTCTAACTTATAAGTAACTTTTAAAGCATAAAATTTAAGGTAGAATGCTAAAATAATATTATATTATATTAAAAATACCTGATATCGAATTTAATGAAAAGTTCGTATTATATAATGAACCCCCTTTTTAAATTTTGTGCAAAATTAAGAATAGGAAAATAAGAAATCATTGAAAATAATTGAAAAATTATGTTAAAGTCAAAGATATTTGCAAAGATTTTTTATAATTAACATAACTATAATTATTTGCATAGCAGTTATTAATAATTTTTAAATATAAACAAAAGACAACTGATTTATAAATGCAAAATTGAACAGAGCAAGTTTACGCGGCTAAATAGTCGCGCAAACTTATAAATGTATTGTAAATGATTTTCCACACAATTTTTAATAGTTCATTTGCGAGTATGCAAACTTGCATTTATATTTGGTAAATTAAATACTACACCCATGGAAATATCGACCCCATTCGTGTACAAAATAACACCATTTAGAGCCAATTGCATTAACCCCTTACTTGTTCAAATTGCACAATGCATGTGCATTGATATCTATTTGAGACAAATTATTAAATAACATCGTACATATATGACAAAAAAAAAAAAAAAAAAAAACAAGTTAATTTTTTTGTGTTACAGATGTACAAGACAACTGTTCTCCAGACATAGGGAAATAGTATCAACTTATATGTTATGAAACCATCGATATTCGGTCAAAACAAACCAAAATTTTAACTGTTTTAATATTTTTCTACTTTTTGGTCGCTATATATGCACCCTCCAGAAATATGCTACTTGATGTCATACATTTAGAAAACAATGTAATTGTGCTTTATTTGTGATGTATCTCATTAATGTGCTATAGTGAATAACAGAGGTTGGTATCTCCAAATCTTAGAAAATAAGCGTGCATTTTGAAAAGATTACAGTTTTTCGCCAGGCATACTTTCATGACTACTTCGAGAAAATCGTTTTATTTTATGAATCAAGTTTTTTTGGCTTTAACATTGCATAGCCATAGCCTAATAAAACTTTTAATGGAAAAATTTTAAAGACCTTTTAAAATTTAGCAAAATTTTCACTTCCACCAAAATACTTCCTAAAAAAAAAAAAAACGCAAAATATTTAAATTAAATTTTTTTTATTTTATTTATTTAAAAATTTAGTTGATACATCAATGTATATACTAAATATGTATAAGCTATAGTAACTAGACCCTAAGCTATAATATTTAAAAGAAATATATTTAAAAATATATAAGTAGGTACATAAGTTATTATTTATTATAGAATTTTAGCATTTATTATAATTAATTTATATTAAAAATGTTGATTAAATTTGTTATTTGTTTAATAGAATTTTCACTAGATGATGAGAGTAATGTAAGAGGATTGATGTTTCCGAAAGAAATGGCACAAGTTTTGGACAATCTGTGAGGATGTGAGAAATAGTAGGGGAGTATTATGGTTGCACATAGGGGGATTAGTTTTCTTCATGATGTAATCATGATTAATTCTGGTATGTCCCAATCTAAGTTATTGTTATCGAGGCGCCAACTATATATATTGATTCTATTTTAATTTATCGATTTGTACCATTCATTTGGTAGATTCCAAATAGTTGAGTTACATTCAACTATCTGATTCGTGACATATTTGCCAATATCTGAAAGATTTCTATAATTGTTCCTATTAATGATGAGTTGTTGTAACCTTGTTTAACAGTATAATCTTCAAATTCATTTCATTTTATTGATGCGTGACCAGGTATCCATATAATTACAAATTTTAGAAAGTGTTCAGTTAGGAAATTTCTAATGTTAACTTCATAAAATTTATTATTGCTTCTGTTAGAATCAGGGAATCAGTACAAATGGCATATTTACCATTCTTATTACAAAATTTAATTGCTTCATAAATAGCTATTATTTCGACAGAAAATACTGAGCTATAATGAAGTAATATGGAAGTACATATTACTTTATCCTCAGTAGTGACTTCGAAAGACGTAACATTTTTATCTTAGACCCGTCTGTAAATATAAAGTTTCTTTGTTGGTGTTTTTTTTTTTTTTTTTTTTTTTTGTAATTTCTCGAAATAATAACTTGTATTCGAATAATTCTTATATATAGATAAAGATAGATCAACGAAATCCGAACGGAATAGCCATGGGGGCTGTGAAAGACTATTATCTTTTAATATTTTAGTCGGAAGATTTTTTTTATTTAAAGTAATTTTCGATAATTTTTCTATGAGGTGTATCGTAACAAGTCATGATAGATTTTATTAGTTTTCTCAATTCTAGTTCATATAAATTTTCTAAATTAAAAATATTGGATTCAAAAATATTATTAATTGAGGTTGTTTGATGTGTATCCAGGCACACCGAATATTAGAGTTCAAAATAGTTTTAATTTTTTTTTTAGAAAAGTCTTAGATGCATTGTTGTATAGGAATAATCTATATCTAATTTTAGATATGATCAACACTTTGATTACGGTAATAATTGTATTGGTATCGGTATTAAATTTTAAAGATGATAAGCACTTTATTATATTCAATCGCTTTATTAGATGTTTTGCATTCCATCTGAGAATTTTATTGAAAGTAACACCTAGTATCTTTAATTCATTAACTTGATTGAGTTCAATGTTACCAGTGATTATGTTACAGGAGCAATTGTGTTTTCGGTAGATATGCAAATATTTATATTTATTTCTTGATAAAACCGTACAAAATATATTATATTGCATGGTTTATTGTATGTAATGAGAAAAAGCACGACAAAAAATGGAGATCTTTGGAGGATTCCATTATGCAAGTTAAACGTTTGGGAATATTTCTTTCCCAAACGTACTATAAGTTTTCCATTTGTTAAAAAGTTGATTACATAATTTATAACTTTCCATGAGATGAGTTGGTCAAAAATTGTATAAATTCCAACTTTGTCGTAAACTTTTTCAAAATCCAACGAAACTATTGTAAGGTGATTTTTAGTTGATATACATAAGGGCGTCAGCAGTAGATTTACCTTTTCTAAATCCCAACAGACTATTACTTAGGAGATGGTTGGAGGATATTATCAACCAAATTCTGTTTGCAATAATTCTGTCTATGAATTTTCAATACATGAATTTGGAGAAATAAGTCTATAAGACTTTATCATTGTTTTGTCGCTATTTGGTTTTATGATTGGAATAATAAGCGATGTGTTATATTGTTGAGGAATATGGGATTTAAATATCGTATTAAATAGTTTTAGATTTCTACATTTAAGAAACTCTATCTAAACCTGTTGATTTCCCTTTAAGTCTGATTAATGTAGAAATTAACTCGACTTTATCTATATATTGTTCTATGAGTTGAGCACTCATATTTGGATTAATATTTATTAAAATATTGATTTATTAATTTGGAATTTTCTTGGAAAGTTATTATCAGATGAACTAGAATACCAAAAACGACCTAGCTAATTTGCAATTAAAAATTTGGTTGTTAGTCTATTGTAAGGAGGAGTCTC
Organism: Protocalliphora azurea; assembly: GCA_932274085.1. Lineage (NCBI taxonomy): Eukaryota > Metazoa > Arthropoda > Insecta > Diptera > Calliphoridae > Protocalliphora > Protocalliphora azurea. The sequence continues at coordinate 82,717,670 of OW026520.1, forward strand.
AGTTTGTAGAAAATGTATATTGAAAGAAGTTTTGCAACCGCAGAATCTTCTGATATTATTCCATATTTTCTTAGGGGAAGTATTAGAGTTTAACTCTGATGTCAAGCTGTAAAGCGAATTTCGTTTGGCAGTCTTATCTTTTTTCTTAAACAGCATGTTCGCTCTTTTATAGTTTATGATATTAAAGTTGTTGATATTTCTTCTTAAAATATACCATAGTCTGTTTTTTTTTTCTTGTTTTAAAAGTGTTAATTGGTGATTCCACCATGAGACTGAAATACGTTTGATTGTGGAATAGACTCATTTGAGGATTGGATAAAAATTGTTCTAAGATTTGCAGATTTGCAGCCTCTTTCTTAACATCGTTGTGAGTTGGTCTACTGGCTTCGTAATATGGTAGAGGTCCCAATTCGCTAGATCAGTCTTGAAGTGAGATTTAATAATTGGGAAATGGCAACTTCCATAAAGGTCCGTCTCTATATTTCAGTTGGAGTGTAAATATAATTGAGGAGAGCAGAAGGATAAGTCTATGTGATGATTTGGTGATTTGTTATTTAGTATAATTAAATTATGATTATTTGTAAATTTGTTTATAATAGTTTTTCTCTTATTATTTCTGCTGGAACCCCAATTTTGGTGCAGCTATTAAAGTCTCCTGTTGTCAGAAGCAGGGGTATGACATTCACTAAAAATGTTAATGAAGTTAACGTTTGGGGATATATAAGTTGAATTTATTTCCAGACATATTGCCTAAAAATCATTATTTATGGGTATAGGTTTATGTTGAATGGAGTTGTGTACAAGAAGAGACACACCACCATATGAGTTGGAACTATAATAGTTATACATGGTAAAATTGATAAGTACGGGAATTTTTTTTATTATTGAGAATATGTGATTCTTGGATTGAAATTAGTTTGATATCATATTTTTTAATTAGTGCCTGTAATTCATTATAATTTACGTTATATCCTCTAATGTTACATTGTAAAATATTTAAGCAGAACATTATGGCTTGAAAATAATAAAAATAAATGCTATACAATAATTGATATTACAAATAATTTCTATTTAATATAAAATTAAGTACACTACTATCTGCACAGTGACACCCGAGGAGGCAGAAAGACAAGAAAAATATAGAATTTGCTAGAATTAAACCACGCATTATTTTTTATGATGATGGTGCAATGCGGCAGAACTCCATTAATTTGCATAGCCCTAGCCAACACCCTAAGCGCCACCATGCAGATAATAGAGTACGTACTGTAAATATTACATCTTTCTACTCATTATCTTGTGATATTGATTCTGCTGATTCGAGATCATCTGCATTACTTTTTGTTTGTTTCCAATATTTTTGTTATTTTTCCTTTTTAGTGTTTGTTTATTCCTATTTGAAGTATTTCTAGGTAGAAGAGTTATAGTTTTTTGATTCGGAGAGAGTTGTTTTGATTCCAAGTTGGAGTTTGTAGGTGTTTTATTATTATTGTAATCCACTATTTTTCCTGATGTCACATTAATACCATTTGTGTTATTTTTGGAGATGGAGATCGAAATGGTGTTTTAGTGTCGCATTTTGTAGGCTTCTACAGCTTTATTTTTATCTACTTTTTCCAAATAGATAATGGCTTGTATCTTTTTTTCTCTTAAGAATTCTGGGCAAATTTTATCTAGTACATTATTTTGTTATCTTCGTTGTTGTTATTGATACAATTCAAGCATGTTGCGGGATTATAGCAGGTTTCATCTTCTTCTTCGAGATGAAAATCAAGAACGCAATTTGGACAGACTTTAGTATTGGAGCATGAATTTGTTGTATAGCCAAACCTAAGACACTTACAGCATCTAAGTGGGTAGGGGATGTAGGGGCGCAGTTTTACTTTTTCATAATCAATGTTTGTGTGATCTGGAAAGTTCAACAAAGCAAGGGTAATAATTGTAAGTCCAGCTTCGACAAGACCGTTTCCTCCTTTTTTAAACTTTTCAATTAATTTACAATTTCATTCTCATCCATTCCCCTTAGGTCATTTGAGTAAATTACGCCTTTTGTGAAGTTGAGATTAGTGTGTTCGCATACTTCTTCTTGTATAGTTGGGGATAGAGAAGTCAAAGTAATGAGTTTCTAAGCTTGTAAATAATTTTTTGTTTTAATTAATATGTTACCGTTTCTTATTTTTTTTGCAGATTTCAACTTTACTATCACAAATACCGTCAACTACTTTTTTTTATGTACTTTTAAAATTTGGTGAATCATTTTTGTTATCACTTTTAATTCTGCTCATAATCAGGTATTTTGGACCAACAGTGGTAATTGTTAATTTTTTATTTTTATCTGTAGTAAATAATGGTTGGTTAAAAGGTATCAGTCAATTCGGAGGATCACATAATTTTCTTTTCTCCATTATATTAAGATTTTGTATTTTGTTTTATAAGTTTACTTTAGTATTTAGTAAAAGAGTCATCGTATTTGATGTAAACAATAAATGAGATTTTGTTGCTGTTTCTTGCTTAAATTTTTGATTCACTAAGAAAGAGGAGATCAATTGGATCGTGTTCACTGACAAATTGATACTGATAACTTAAAATATTTATTGCAAAATATTAATAAAATATTTTACAGTGAGTAAATGCAATATAGATACATATACTGTCAGAAAAAATAAAGCGCGGTTTCCTACTTTTGCACTTAACTTCATAATAATTGTATTGTAGGTGTATTTGTCATTTTATACTGTTTAATTTAATAAACAAAAGAAGTTTGTGAATTATTTGCATTTTGTGTTGGGATAAAAATGTTATGTTGCTCGTGGATTTTGTGCAGCAAAATAAAGTGACAGTTTATTAATTCTTTAATTTGGCTTTCAATTTTCCAATTTATTGTTACAAAATGAAATGTAGATGCTTTGAAAATGCTTAGTTTTAATATTCGTTTCATTAAATTCTTTAAAATTATTATTATGTTTGAAAAATAAGGATAAATAAGTCCATATTAATGTGAAGTCTTCGACCACATTCAAGATTTGTTGATTCTAAATTTGGGATAATGAAGTGAAATGAAGGTGTTTGACTTTAAAAAGCAAAATATTTGAATCTAAGACTAAAAGAAAACCTTTAGTTATGCAAAATTACAAATTTAAATGAAAATTAGAAGAAATTAAAGGTGCAGAAACAGTAAGACTACGATATTAAAATCCTAACGATATCATAATTTTAATTCTTACTACACTAACTGTCCAGACAGGTTCCTAACAAATTAGTTTCAAAAAAACTAATTCTAAGAAAATGTTACTATTACAAAAAGTTAAAATTTCATCTTTTTCCATGGTTATTTCCAAAATTTTTTCGGTTTTTACATTTTTTTAATAAAATTTTGATTTATTCGTCCAAATAACTGTATTTTAGAATGACTCTGGGACTTTAACGATTATTTTTTTATGAGTCTCTTTATTATCTTACCAGCATGCAGAAGTGTCTTTTGCTTAGAATATATACCTCTAAAACTCATATGCTTGATAAAAAGATTGAACATAGTTATCGATATCTCTTCGGATGATGAAACTAATTCTGTTTTGGCGACAACCGCTATAACGTTAACATTTTACTTCGTGGTATTACGATTTCTGGCACTCAGTTTTTTCTTATTTTCATTCAAAATTGTTATTTTGCATAACTTAATGATTTTTTAGACTCATATTCAGATCCTTTTCATTTTTAGTACAAATGCCATAATTTCATTTCATTATCCCAACCTGGAATCAAGAAATCTTCCTGGATTGTGGTCGAAGACTTCACAATTATATGCGCGGATTTACTCTCATTTTGCAAATGTAATAATAATTTTTATAGATTATTCCGTTTTGTAACAAAAAAAAAAAAAAGGAATATTGAAAGCCACATTAAAAAATTTAGAGAAGAGTCTTCCTGAGAATATATCACAACTTTGACATAAATTTGATTTCTTTGGCTCAACGCTTTATAAACTAAGGGGCGACAAAACAATATATGCAATTTGTTATTCCAAAGTCGTAAATAAACAATGCGTACATACTTACATTATTTACAAAATATGTTTTAACAAAAGAACCAAACATAAGAATATGTACTTACTAATTACCAGAATTCCTGTAATTAATATTAGGTTTGAAAGGGATATCTTCGCAGTGATAGATGTGCCAAAATAATAAATTGTTGTTATTTTGCTTGAAATTATAAGTTCTGTAATAATTAAGGATTTTCATGATCTAAACACCTGTAACCTTTAAAAGGTAAAAATATTAATTTCACCTTTTCACATTACCAAATTTTCTTTAGATTTGTACCAATCAATGTAACTCATCTAGTAATGATAATATTGTGAGTCTTTTTACATGTGCTGATAGTTCTTCACAAGATTAATGAACGTCTGTAATTATAATATTAATAAGTGATTTGAAGTTTTTAGAGTTTTTTTCTATTTTTTTTTTTTAATTTTCAACTTTAAACCGTAATAACTTTTGGGCTCTCTCGCGAAAGAGTTTCACACTTACGGATTTCAAACGCTGAAGTATTGCTTTTCGTTTATTCAATACGCCTAGAAAAAATGTCTGAAAAAGTTTTAAAATTTTTGTGTTTTTTTCCATATTTGATTCTGTATTTTTAAAGTTGTAAACGAATGTTGCACATAAGGGCAACTATATTGAGACTATTGGCAATAAATCAAAAATGGGATTTATGATACAATTGTTATATAACTCTAAAGAGGACATTTTTCTACACAATGTTTTTTTAATGCGTTTGTCGACATCACTTTTGTATAGTCGTGACTGAAGTCCAGAGTGAAAGAAAAATTAAATACTATTAAATTAATAAAATTTTTGCTTTCTTATGGCATACATTAGAGTCAGAAAATATCATATGACTTTATAATAAAATTAAAGAGTTTTTACTATTTTTGATGGCAAATTTTGTTAAGAACTATTATTTGTACAGTCGCAACGTAGCCAAATTGACAATGTATCATTATTGTATAATTTCTATCATTTTTTTAATTTTTAAAATTTTTGAAAGTAAAAAATTAACATAAATATAAAGAATTATCCATAATTTTGCATACAGTTTAAATATCATAATGACCAGTTGTACATTCTATTTTAACATTTGACAAATTTTTTCGAATTTCGATTTAAAGCTATTTTGAAATATGTTAAGTATCTTTTAATTTTTTCGATCTGCAGCTCTCAATTTTGTAAATGATTGAATGAAATTTGTTATCTATGGTCTTTTATAATAAGAAAAATTAAAAATTATTTATCATCAGTCCATTATTTCACTTAGTTCCCATATAAAGATTTTTCCCGAAAACAAGTTTTGACATACACATATAATCAAACTTTTATAACATTTAACAACACTACAATTTTGGTAATCATGGGAATTGGTCCATATTTTACTATGTATATATAGCCTATATATAGTACTTCTCGAAATTCACTTAAAGTGCATACATCACATAATAAATTCCAACATAAAATTAAGATAATTAAAATAATAGTTCGGAAGAGACACCTTTTTGTAACAACAATCTGTAAAATCTCACCAGAAGTATGGATATTTATTTATATTTTTATTTTTTTTAATGTCCAAATATCAATCCAGTTCATAGAATTTGTTTTCAAAATATTTTGATTGAGTCCCACTGTAATGTTTACACCCAGACTTTTTGAAAAATATTGCCACTTTCACCATTCTTTAATATATTTTTATTGACCGTTCCTTAAATATCAATAATTCAGAAGGAGCCGGAAAACTATTATGGCATAGAGAATATTTTTAGGTGTAATTTTACTTTAAATTTTTTGATTTATTTATAGATTTGAAATCGTTAGAGGTATTTCCATATAGACATATATCTCCAGGTTTTCATTTCTTAATTGTTTAAGTTTAAAATTAAAATACGATTTTAGATATTATAATCATAAGATTGGAAATACATACAATACATACTATACATACAATATATATATATATAGAATACAATAAAAATACATTTTACCAAAGTTATTTTTTGGGGGATCAAAATTAACTTACAATGGTTCGACTTGCCTGTAGTGGCTAATAACTAACCATAAAATTTGCAACAACATCACTAATTAATGAGTTGTTATTATTTTTAAATAATTGTAAAATATTTGTACAATTGTACATTTTATAATTTCTATATGCTTCCTGGAGCATATAATGCTTCTTTTAATCAGACAGAAAAATTTTGATTTCTTTATTATATTTGGCAAATATTGATGTTTTTTTTATTTAGATTCTCATAAAAAATATGGAAGGTAATAAAAACGTGTGGACATTACAATAAAAATGGCATAAAAATGAATATCTTGTTGTTTTAATAAAGTGGAGTAAACAACCGAAACATAACAAAATGTTGTTGTTATTGTTGCTGCTTTTGCTTTGCCTTTCATCATATTGTTTTAAACACACGAATATTGCTGTTGTATGCAAATAATGTAAACAATACTTTTAATTTATGCCATGGACGGTCGACCTTATGTTTCCTTTGTTTATTATCATTATCATCAGCCATTGCCTTCATCATCATCATCGTTATTATTATTGCTATCACCAAATGTTGATGATACTTTTATTGATTTATTAATCTCATTGTTTTCCCGTTCCACATTTTTTTCTTTACTCATAATTGTTAAAAACCGTTGGCATAAAATGTGTTTTTTATTTGGTTATTTTTATTTTTTTTTTTTTTTTTTTTTCTTAAAATTGTAAGCACATACACACCCACATAAAAGCAGCAAAGTAAACAATAAAATTATTGCTGAAATCCTCAAAAGGTCACGCACAACATAAATATTTGAATACTTTTATTACTTTAGTGAGTGTGTTGTTTGTGTTGGCATTTTTTATGAAGCCCAGATGACACCATTTCATCATAGTAGTGAAATATACAAATAAGTATTAAAAAAAATATACAAATAAGTAAAAAAAGATACACAAGAAAAAGGGCTCATTAAACTAAAACTGAAAAACCCAGGATTTGTATGAAAATTGAAATGTTTGAAGGAGAAATTTCATAACATGGAATTAGATATATATTTTAAAATTACCGCTGATATAGTAGACAATGCGTGTTATGGTATATTTTCTTTTTGTTTTTATTTCAGTCCCCACTATGCGTTTATTGAACAGAAATTTAACATAATTAATTATGAAGTGTACGTACCGTAAACTAATGAAAATTTTACTTTGATTAAATAATAAATTAAAGCTGTTTATGGTCTAAAGCTTACACTAGTAAATAATTGGAAAAAAGGATTACAGTGATAAGAAGTAAAAGCCGTTATAAATAATAAGATATTAAAAATGGTATCAAAGTAAACATAAATATATTTATTTTTAGCTTGAGTTGCCTTTAATGCTTACTTATAGCTCCCTTAAGTTCGAAAATTGAACACTTAAGTACTTAAAACTAAACACGCACTTATGTACAGTAATATCTTCAAATATACTTAATACAAATAAAAGTATGTGGTCACAATACAAAGAGAGAGAAGCTTCTAATAAAAAACAAAAATATCTATGAGTTGAACTCATTTCATGTCAACTTAAAATAAGATAGACTTTTAGCTTAATAATAGCATACGTATGTTTACCTGTATTTTAAGGGATATTATTGGGATTATATAAGTGAAGTTGTATAAGTGTGGTTGAATATACATGCACACAATATTTTAATACTTACAAATATGATTTTTATAACCTTAAAAATACCACTCAAAACATCATTATACTCATACCTTAATAACAAGCGGATAATGTATATTTTTTAAAAATAAAACAATGTTTTTATCTGTGTTTATTTTTATTATTGCAGCTGTTGTGGTTGTTGTTATGTTCATTCTGAGATAAATTATAAATCCATGTTGAGGTGTACATGAATCATACATTCACGTACCAGCAAAGATTTTATTTAACGTATATATACATTAGACTAGTCCAAGAATATGAGGAATTTGAAAACTTTTTTTTTTTATTCCACAAGGCCGCACTGCTGGAATATGAAATTATTATAAATATTTTTAAAAAATTTTGAAATTTATAAAATTTGCAATTTGTTTTAAAGCTTAACCACCGTGGAAGAGTATATATGTTAGTTAGGTATAACAGATCACCTCATATATAGAATTCGTCTCACTGCGGTCTTTTTAGTCTCTTTGTGTTACCTGTGAGGAGAAAGAATGGAGGGATATAGGGAAGGAAAGAAAGAAAGTGGGACAAAATAAAAAGTTTGGATTGGAAAAGTGACAGTCTTGTCATTAGAGCTGAAAGGATAGGAAAGTGAAATCTAGTAAATGTAGTAAATTTTAGAGAAGTTTTTATTAAGAGTCATTCAAATCTCATTTAGAGATTTATATAGGGTGTTCTTCCTGAAACCAAAAACAAAAGAACTAATGCCCCCTATACTAATGTTCTACAGCTCGGTAAAGCTATCAGGTATTCATGGACTAGATTAGATAAGATATCTTTTGATGGCCATAAATTCGGTCTGTAGAATACTGATTTCATTCTGCAGCTTAAAAAATATCAACCAGTGCTTTTTTGTTCTTCTAATGATACTTTTAAATTTTTTATAATCTTGAACCTAAAAACATGAAATAAAGGTACATGGTCATATGTGGATAATAATCCACAAGGAGGAACTTTTTGGTACTTTTTTGTTCTTCTAATAGTATTTTTTGTTTTTTCTATAATTTTGAACTTAAAACGTGAAATTAAAAATATATGGTCCTAAGAGAATGAAAGTCCATAGGAGGAAACTTTGAGGTACTTTTTAGCTTTCTAATGGTACTTTTTGAATTAAACCTAGAAATATGAACTTAAATATATGCATGTAATCATAACTGAGTGATAATCCAAAAGAAGGAACTTTGTGGTACTTTCTCGCACTTCTAATAGTAATTTTTGGATTTTCTATAATAATGAACCTAGAAACAAGAAACTAAAGATATATGGTTCTATGTCAATGAGAATCTATAAGAGTTAACTTTCCACTCAACAAAAAAGAGTAGTAAATATGGTATGAAGTGGTGTAGAATTGTAGAAAAGTAGGTTAAATATCAGACAGTAAAATAATTAGTGAATTCAACAGAAATTTTACTTAAGTTTTCGTAAACTAATTGAATTGACGAAAAATCGTCAATATGACTAATTGAATTAATTAATTAAAAGTTAATTAATTTGATAAATTTTTAGTCATGTTGAATAAAATACTATTTACTACTGAAGAATTTTCATTCAATTTAACTACACTATTTTATTTATTTCTACTAAATTTTAGTTCAATTGAATAACAATATATTCAAATCAAATACACATATTTTTTTCGAATAGAAGAAATTTTACTCATTTTAACTGTTGAATTTTTTAAATTTGATAGCATTTGGCTAGAAGTGTTTAAAGTCGATATCGATCTGAGAAAATGAAAAATCTACATTTATTAAAAATTTCATTTAATTCAATAAAAAATTTCCGTAAAAATTTAAATCTTTACGGCTTTTTGACTTTAAATTTTTGTCCATGTGGTTATCACTCAATATTACCTCAATACTATTTTCAATGTTTATTACTGGCTAATCTGTAGCAACGCACAAAAAATGTGAAAGGATAAAGAATATGTATATATAGTATATAAAATAATGCTTAAAAATGGTTTGTGGTCAGTAGAAGTAGGTTTGTTCATATATGATCTTTTCTAAAAAACTCCGTTTTGTTTAAGTTTTCTAAGGAAATTTAAATAACTGTCATGTGATTGTCCATAATCCAAAACTGCTCATCCTTGAGATGATGATGATGATGATGATCGTGATAGTAGCAGAATATCGATTAAATATTTTTATATTTTCTACGGAAACGAATTATAAAATAAAATAAATATACATGTATTATTAACTATATACATTTTTAACTTTATCGAGAAAAATAAGAAAAAGGAATTGCAGTTTGTGTCACCCGGGTATTTGCGCATAAATTAACGTTTTCTGCGTGACTATTATTTACAGAAGGATACTTGTTTGTTCTTAAAGTATGTATGTATGTATGTATGTATGTATGTATGTATGTACGTATGTATATATGTATATCTGACTAAATAAATAAACGAAATTTCTTCAATTCAATTTAGTAAACTTGAAGATATTTAGTAAAATTGACGAATTTTATTCAATTTGACTTAAATAAAATTTTCAAAAAAATTGTCTTAAATTTTACATACCTTTTTATTCATGTTGAAGAATATTTATAAAATTTAACTACCCTATTTTATTTAATTTTAAAAAATTTTAGTAAATTAATACATTTTATCAAATTTTTATAAATATAGTTTATATACATATGTAATTGTTAAATATATATGTGTGTCTAGTAAAAACTAAATAAATAATGAAATTATAAAATTTAATAACTTCTGAAATTTGACCGTAACTCCCAATAGAATCGTTCATTGGGTTGTAAAAGATCGTGTGTGAAATATTAACGAAATCGGATAACATTAGCACGTGCCGCATTGGACTTGAAATTTGTATAGTGCGTTTATATGATAAAAATCGTCAAATACACATAATTGTCCATATAAAAAAAAAATAAAGAGAAAAAAGTCGGTTAAAAAAGTTTTAAGTTGTGTAAGTATAAAAAAAATTTTTCATTTTTTGAGAAAATGCTGTTTTTATTTAAATTTAAACCAGAGTTAATTTAAATTTCTTCCTATGCTTGGTGAAAAAAATTTTAATTTGTTTTCTTTTTAAATCTCCAATTTCAAACTTTTATAAATTTTGGTAATGTTCTACAGCTCGGTAAAGCTATCAGGTATTCATGGACTAGATTAGATAAGATATCTTTTGATGGCCATAAATTCGGTCTGTAGAATACTGATTTCATTTTTGAGAAAATGCTGTTTTTATTTAAATTTGAACCAGAGTTAATTTAAACTTCTTCCTATGCTTGGTGAAAAAATTTTTAATTTGATTTCTTTTTAAATCTCCAATTTCAAACTTTTATAAATTTTGGTAAACAAATTTCAAAAAGGTTCAAATAAAAAGTTTTATAGACAACGCTACAGGACGACAACGTTACAGGAAATAAAATTAAAAAAGAAATACCTTTTACGACTAAGTCGTACCTACGATTTTAATTGTGCGGACTTCGGATTTAGTAGTAAAAAAGGCAACTCGTGACGCATAAGATTCGATGCGGCACGGGTATCCGATTTCACTAATATTTCATGCAATATCTTTTTACAACCCAATGAACGATTCTCGGGGAAGTTACGGTCAAAATTCAAAAGTCGGTAATTTTGATGCAGTCTAGTGTACATATGTAATATTACCAAAATCTATAGTTGTGTTTATTAGGTAATGTCAACATGTAATAAGTTATTAGAAAAACTTTATTCCATTTTACTTTACTTTAGTCAATTTTAAATTATTTATTCAAACTGAAGAATTTTATTCAATTTCAATAAAATAATTTAGTTAATTTCTTCAAATGTATGTGTCTTTAATCAATTTAAATAATCTTAGTCAAATTGAAGAATTTTGTTCAAATTGACTAAAATATATTCGTTATTGTTAAAATTGATAAAAATTAAAAAAATGGTTTATTTGACAGATAATTTATTCAAATTAACTTCTTTTAAGGATGCTAAATTGAATAAAATTATGAGTTGTTTTATTTACGAAGAGTTACTACCAGTTTAACTAAATTTTCGTTGATTTGACAGATCTTTCATTATTTTTTACGAAATTTTATTCAAATCAACATATTTTACAAAAAAAAGTATTTTTGACTAAAAATTTTTTAGTTGATTTGACGAAAAATATTATTGAGTTGAAGAAGAACTCTGTTAATTTAAATATTGTTTTTCTACGAAAATTTTTCATCAATATTAGCCACGAGATTTGATTGAGTGTTTGATACTTTTTCGTTCTTCTAATATTACTTTTTGCATTTTCTATACTATTGAAGCTTGAAACATAAACTTAAATATATGTGGTCCTAAGTATGTGATTATCCACACTTTTTCGTTCTTCTAACGGTGGTTCTTAAATTTTCTATAATATTAAGTATAAAAACATGAAATTGAAGATACTTATGGGTAAGAATTCAAAAGGGGAGACTTTGTGGTATTTTTCGTTCTTGTGGTGGCGCTTTTGGAATTTTCTATAATATAATGAGAATCCATAAGAGGGGTTTTGTGGTACCTTTTTTCTTCTAGTAGTACTTTTTGAATTTTTATGTAATAATTAATCTGGAAACATAAAATTAAAGTGGGTGATAAAAAATAATAATAGAAATAATTTTGTTGTTTTTGAATCTTAGAACGTTTATGATGTAGAAAACTGGTACTTTATAAAAACCCTACTAATCATCTAAACTAAGAGACATTCATAGAACGACGTGATCGGTTATGTGACAATTTCCGATTTTTTTATTGCATCATTTTGAATCTTTATTGTTCTTACATGTGCCCACCAAACCGTCTAAATATATTTGGATTGGTTTTGAAGTTAGCAACATCAGCTATGTGTTTGTCATATATGAAATGTTGCAAAAAATGAGTTATGTGTAAAACTTCACATAACAGTTTTTGGAAAAATTTCTTTTTTTCTTTTTTTCCAATTTTTTTATTAAATTTTAATAAAATAAAAAACCGATTTCAATGAAATTCATTACAGATATTGGCTATTGGAAGTGTTTCTTAAATATAAACTTTTAGACTCATAGTCCTTTCTGGCCAAAAAAAAAAATAAAAAAAAAATACTAAAAGAGTTTTAATTTTAATTGTAATTTAAGTTTATTTGCTAATAACTTCTAAGATATTACCTTTACAATCATATTTATAGAATTTATTTTTATCAAAAGTTCAAAGGTAAAAATTTGACATATATTTTTTAATTCTTGAAAAAAAAAATTATAACGTTTACATACATAGCTTTCCTCCTTACTCTTGCAAAATCTTAAGGTGGACATTCATTTGGTTGAGATGTAATGGACCAAAATTTAATCTAATTAAGATAAAAAAGGTCAACCACAATAAGAATGTTAATACTACGCAATTTTAATAAGACCTGGTAAAAGTTCTGGGGAACGCACTTGGAATAGTATTATTTAGAGGAATTTTATGGAAAGAAAATAAAATAATGTACAAAATTCGACTATTGCCACAAAAAAGAAATAAATAAAACTCCTCAAAGTAAAATTGTATCTTTATAGGAATCAAAACCCAAAATAGAGGAATTAAATATTAACAGTTTACATTCTTAAAAAACATAAATGCATAAAGATTTCCATGCTCTGTATAAAACTTTAAATCACTAACTTTTTCATTTTTAATCTATATTTATTAACTTAAAAACAATAATAATAAATTATTTAATTTTTAAATTATAATCTTTTTAATTTAATAATATATTAGTACCTTTTATAAAAGATCGCTTTATCGAAAAAATGGAATATAAAAAACATACACCAGTCTACTTTTATGTAAAAATTTAATTAATTCTTAAGAATTTATTTATTTCTTGGAAACTTTATAAAATATTCAAAGTAAAATATTACGACTCGTAACAGTTTTTTGAAAGATTTTATTTTTGTTCTCTTGTATCTAATAATCCCTACTTGTGTTTATGTGATATCTGTTGTAATTGTACTAAGGTTCCAACTAATCGCATAAGTTTCAAAGAAATTTGTTAACTAAAAAAAAAATAAAATACATACCTGTTTTTATCGGATATCAAATATATCGTTGGTACTTTTTGAAAATTCTATTAATTATTTTACTTTTTGATAAATTTTTAAATAAAATATTTAAAAATTTCATTGTTTTTAATGCAGTTACAATGTCCTATAAAAATAGTAGGGTAGATATCTCTCCTCCAACATTTTTAGAAATTTGAACCCTTGGGGGGTAAAAGGTACTTTATTCATCTTCTAGATTGTGAGATGTGTGAGCAAAATGTAAATAGTATTTTTTTTTTTTTTTTAGCCCAAAAAAACTATCAGCAAATTTTATGAAATTCGATTTTTTATTTGTGTCATATACAGTATACCTGGAGGCATGATATTGAAATCATTGTAAGGTGCGATTGTGATATATGTTATTTATTTTCTGGAGGCTTCAATATTATAATGTATTATTATAACTGTTCTCATGGGAGTTTGGAGTCATAGATTAGTTTTCCATGTTTTTTTCACTTTTGGTATTACACTTAATTTTGTCCAAATTCCAAATTTATTTCAGAATAAAAAATTGAAATCAGGGACTGTAATTTCCCTACCCGTATTCCTCTAAAATTTCAGAAATTCTTAAAATAATTTTATTTTTTAATAAATTTACATTAAAACATCAAATTAAATAATATATTATTGAAAAATCTTCGAATAGATTTAACTGGTATTGAATAATAAGAAAAAAAAAGTTTACTCAAGTTTATTCGTACAAAATTTTGTTCATTTATTATCAAATGTTAAAATGTTACAGACTTATCACTAGAAAATGAAAAACAATTTTCTTTTGTGAACCGCCTGTGTTCCATTCATCAAAGCATGTTTATACATGTACCAAAATTGGACCAATCGGGAAATATCAAAAGTCGCTATAATTTGTAGCATTTATTGTTTAATTGTCATAATATACATAGTTAACAGTGTAATACTGAGTTACTGTTTTTAATAGTGAAAATAATTCTTAAAAGCGTATCTAGTGTGACAAGATTATTACAAATACATTATAAAAATATTTTTATATTTGTGACTATAGTAATGTCGTCCTAATCATAATGCTTGGAGCAGAATTTGATATTCTTTATCTCGAAATGTAAAGAAACGCATTGGAGGCAACGTATTAAAAATTAAAAATAAAAATTGAAACATTATTTTTTCAAGCTTCATTTGAATTGCACTGGTTTAAGAGATTTCCGTATTTATCAATGATGCATTTATCTGCAGGTTTACAAAAATCATACTCTAAAAAATTGCATTCGCATAATAATAATGCCAATGTTTTGATCTAAGTCTCTTATTTAATACAAGCGTAAAGATAAGGGCCTACACTTTAATTGAAAAAAAGTCTAAAAAAGGGGTAATAAGCTTACCTTTCCGACATCAGATGTAATCGAAATACTATTAAAATACCATAAAAAACTGAAACCATTAACTACAATTTACCTTTAAATTAAAAAAAATGTTTGAGTTTTGGATGCCGATATACATAAGCTTTACTTCGATGCACTAGGGTAAGCGAATAAAATCGCAATTATAAGGGAGAAAATAATTTACATTTGCATCAATAAATAAACAATATATACGTGAAATAAATCCACGTGCTCACTTTAAATAAAACATTCACCTCTTTTCCAATATTGAAAAGTGCGCTTTTTTGTGTAAAAAATGCATTGCTTCCAAACGGAAATTCTCCCATTTATAATGGAAAGTGTCAGGACTATTTCACTTTTCCCCTTAAAAACCTGCACCGTTTGAAGCTCAATTTTTTACTGGGAATATACGACATGATCTTCTGAAAAAATAAATAAAAAAAAAAACATTTATAAAACTCGAAAGATAAAAATAATGTAAAATATTTAATTATTAAATATAAACAAATCTAAAATATGGACAGCTTTCTAGAGTTCATGGTTTCAACGTTTTTGCAAATTTAAATTGGACTGGCCTAATATAAATACTGCACATGTATCTATCTATATGCATACTTAATAGAGAGTAAAGATAGTATATCCTATTTTTAAAACGTTAAAAAAATCGTATGGTAGGATAAAAAGTTGTTTTCTTTATTACCTATTTGTAACATAGTGAGTGAAGCTGATTGCAGAAATTTGGTATATTTTTACAGTAAAATAGATAGACAGAAAATTAGTTACGATTCTAATGTTTTAAGGATACATGATACCCATAATTTTAACATGGTATTTTCTTTTGAAAGAGAAATGCAATAGCTTTTATATACTTGGTGGCAACTCACCTTTGGAGTACCTAAATTTGATTTAATTTTATTTTATTTGTTTTTTTATCTTTGTGATCTTGCAGATATTCGGAAAATACTTGGGTTAAAAGAGATTTTTGTATGGCATAATATACAGTTGAACGAAAAAAGAGCTCATAGAAACATTTGTGATTGGTTCAAAAATTTTGACAAAAATAAAATAAAAAAGAGTAAAAGTTATTTAAGTATTTTATTATATATAAATACTTAAATAACTTTTATATTAAAATATATGAAATATTTACATCTTTACATAAAAAATTAGACGAAATTATTTAATTTTGTACCCAATATTTCAATGTTGATACAGGAATCTATTTTTTTTTTTTTTAACAAGAAGCAACATAACACAAGATATTTATTTCAATAGTGCAGAATAAAGATGCAAGCCCCAGTTATTGTTTATGTACTATCTTTGTTGGTATACATAGAGTATAACTTATATATGCATATATCGTCACCTAAAATGCAACCAGACTAAATGGACCTTTCAAAACTTCAATAGAGATCTTAATCAATACAAAATTGATGTAACTACAGCGCAATATATACTAATGTTATTAAATTATAGCTACACATCTATCATAACAAGTTTTCTTCGGCTTCTGCAAAATTTGTTAAATATTAGTTATGGACTGTTGAATTTTATATTGACGATATGTAATTTTTGAAAAGTAATAAAATTACATTATGCCTCATGGCTAGATCATAAAAATCATATATTAAGTTTAACTTTAGCATTATTTATTTATCCAAGCAAAACAAGTAAAGATTAACAAAAGCAAAATGTGGAACAAAAACCATTATAACAACAAAATAAACATAAGTAAAATAAAGAATGTAAAATAAGTAAATAAAAAAAAAAAACAAATAAATACGGCAAAAGTTGCAATAATTTTGCAAATGTTACAAAAAAAAAATCGCTCAAATATAAACCACGCACACTTGTATGCTTTACTGTAAAATATAAAAAATCCCAATAGAATTATATTAACTTAAGAGTAGAATAATAAAGATATTCGAAAATCTGAAAATAAAATGTAAAAAAACGCGACATAATCCACTTGGCAATAGTAAATAAAAATAGCTACTTCTAAGACTGCTTTAACATATAAATATATTGAATATGAAAATATTTAAGTCAAAGTTTTATGCTATTGCTATAAAAGTAAATTTTCTCTTATTCATATATAACGTGACCATAAACGAATATATCAAAATTTATTTCTTTAAGGTAATAATTTTTACATAAAAAATCAGCTATTAGGCATACCAAAAGAGGGTGCTATATATTCTCACTATGTACATATTTATGAGAATTGAATTTTTAATTAATTACTTATGCAAAATTTTAGGTTGAAACACTTGATAAGGTACCAATATCCTTTCTATACCCTTCACCATAGGTGTAAAGGGTATATAAGTATATAAATTTTGTCATGACGTTGGTTAATATTTTCTGGATCTTTATAAGAAATTATGCCGATAGGACAATGTCAGTCTGTCTGCCGGTTTAAATGGCGTTTAAGAAGCCCACCGTTAACTACGGATTGGTTCTTATTTAGAGCGGTCATAAATATTTTTTGACTAGAATGGTTTAGATGGCTTTTGTGATAATACATATATATATATATATATATATATATATATATATATCTAAATTCTCATCTAAATTTATTATTATTATATATATTCTAAATTCTCATCTAAATTTATTTACTGAATCAAAACATTAAGTGAACTAAAAATAAGTATTCAAATCTTAACTCTAAATCTTAATTTATATTAAGTCCAACCACTGCCTGACGAAAAACTATATCTAATCAAAGGGTCTGGCTTAGGAGGAGGTCCGTTGCATTCCTTGTTCTCAAACGGTTGTAGCCATCGCTTCTCATTATGTTTCGTGCAAATGGGTTAGGGTGTACTTCAAGCTTCCTCAAATATGATTCTGCGTGTTTTCTTATTTCATCTTTGACAAGAGGAACATTAAGGTCCTTGTGAATGTTTTTATTTTTCACATACCAGGGAGCTGCAGTTATCATTCGTAGTATTTTATTTTGGAGTCTTTAAATTTTTTCAACATTTAAAGCTGAGGCCGTGTCCCATAGTTGGATACCATAGCACCATATTGGCTTTATAATTGAGTTATAGATCAACAGTTTACAATCTAGACTTAATTTTGAATTTCTACCAATAAGACAGTTAACTTGAAGTGATTTTAACTTCATTTGGGTTAATTTTGTATCTATATATGATTTCCATGTAAGCCGTCGATCTAGATGCATCCCAAGATATTTTGCTTCCGTTTTTTTTTTTTGGGTAAATAATCAGATTATTTATCAGGATTGGGGGGCACGAATCTCTCCTCAACGTGAAGGTAACCCTTTTTCTAGATAGAGTATATGATCTAGCAAGAGTTTAGATGTTTCTTGGGGGTTTTCATGAACACCTAGAATAGCTATGTCATCTTCAAATGTTTATGTATGGGTTCGACTATTAGTTGGCATATCAGAAGTGTATATTAAATATAAAAAGGGACCCAGTATACTGCCTTGGGGTACACCAGCTTCAATGGACTGTGGTGAGCTTATAAAGTTTCCCACTTGAAGAATAAACTTTCGATGAGTTAAATAGCTTTCCAGCGGCTTATGCGTATTTGGGGACAAATATTATTAAATTTTAAATAACAAGCCTTCGTGCCATACTTTATCGAAGGCTTGAGAAACTTCAATGAAGAGGGCAGAACAATATTTCTTTTCTTCAAACGTCTATATATAACATTTATAAGTCTGTGAGTTTGTTCTATGGTGTAATGTTTTTCTCTAAAACCAAATTGATGTGTTGGAATACAACCGAAACGATTCAATATTGGTTTCAACTATTTCATTAATAGCTTCTCAAACAGGTTTGATATATTAGACAACAGGCTAATGGCCTATACGATTCTACTTTAGTGAGATCTTTTTCATTGTAATCATCATTGTAACACTTTTTTAGATGGCTAACAAACATATTCCCCTTTTCGCTATCATTTTTTGCCCACCCTCCATTTGTACTACGTGGAGGAGGTCTACTTGGAACTGATCTTTTCAACTTTTTCGTAGCTCGCCATAGTGAGTAATTCGAATATGGGGTAGAATCTAGATTCTTCAAATATTTTTTCGGTGATTCAGTTTTTTGATAATCTAGTAGCTTATTAAGGCGCTTTTGGCATTCTCTTAGCTTCGATCTGAGTTGAGGGGATCTGTGGAGTTGCCGTCCACAGAACAAATTCTTTATATCTGTTTTGTTGGGATAGTTAGGGTAGCATGTTGAGCAGCAAGTTTTAAAATTTTTTCAAAATTATTGATTGAGAGAGAGAGAGAGAGAGATCGACATCTTCTGGTGTTCTCAGCGATATATTTTCCGTGAAATGAGTGCTAATATATTTTCTATATTTCAACCAGGTTCTTCTAGTTTATTCGCTGAGATACCAGTTGGGTACACAATTTCTTGGGGGTTCAATATAGTAACAAAATTGGGTGAATGATCGGAATATAATTCTAATGAAGATTTAATATGAATTAATTCCGTTGGTAAATTCCTCGTAACAGCGAAATCGATGACATCTGGTATTTTATTTGGGTTAGTAGGCCAATATGCTGGTTCTCCTCAAAATATCGCCGTTTTTTAAGTAAGGCGATTATCACCTCCGCAATAAATTGTTAATATCCCATTGCGATCATCTGGAAGAAATTAATACACTACTTTTATTTTTTATTCACAATTTTTTCAGTTATCGGAAAAATGTTCAAAAATTAAAAAATATTGAAGAAAGAAAAAAAAAATGGATATTTTATGTGAGTGTTTTAGTTATCGTGCTTTATGATGTTAAGATTTATGTGCATGCTTTACAAGATTATTATTTCAAGATTTATTTAGTGATAAATTTTCTTTATATTTATTACATCTTCCAGAAGATTATATGGCGGTATCTTCTTTTTTTCACCTAGATGAATATCTAGCAATATTGCCTAGGGCGTAATGATTTCTTGTTGCTTAAATGTAGACGCACAATCCGATGGGGGAAACTTCCGCAAAACGAATATTATTATTGCTGCAATATTTTTTTCCTAAGCAATAAGTATTCGTATCATATATATATATATATATATATATATATATATATATATATATATATAATCGCATTTTTGACCTATATCCAAGACCTAAATAAGCAATGGACTTGGTTCTTATTTAGAGCGGTCATAAATATTTTTATAAAGTTTCGTTTTTTTCAATCAAATTGTTTCACAAATAACCGAGTTATGTAACAAAAACTGGAAGAAATGTTAATAATATACACATACACACATTTGTATTAAGCATTATTATTGTTGTCGTTCTTTGTTTAAGCAAGCAATTTAGTTGACAACACCGATATTATAATGGCTATTAGTGTTGTTGTTTTTTGTATATGTAGTCAGCTTGTTTGTTTCTTTCTATCAGTGTAGCCATTTTAGCCTTTTTAAGGCTAAATCTAGCCTTTTTGTTTTGCTTTTAGCCTCAAAATTTTCGTTTTAGCTTTGCTATTACTAAGTTCATTTTTACAGATACATCCGTTCAAGCATTTTCGCATATTTATTCCCACAAAAAATTTTGTTTATATTTAACAAAAAATTTCGGCTGTGGCGCTTCATTCTCCAAATAACAACCAATTTTATGAATTTACTAAATCGATTATTATAATTATATAAAATTATGAATATAATTAAAAAAAAAACACCCAAAAATTTTGAAATACTTAATCATAAACAAATTATAGTTAAAAAATTTCAAAAATCGCTTCAAAACATTGGGTCATTTTAATGTAAAATATAACCCAAACTTGTGTTGGAATTTTTTGGGATATTCTTCATAGGATCATTTTACTGGCAGCCGTTCTTTTTTTTTTGTTTATAAATTTATTACAATATCTTTAAAAATATCAAAAACTAAAGAGAACGAGAAAAAAATAGTGAAAAAAATAATTTAGCTTTTTTTCGGCTTTATTTTTTGGGGCATTTAGCCTTTATTGACCTTTTTTATGTTCAATTTAATCTCTTTTTTCTCAACTCCTGGCAACAATGGTATTTTTTGTTGTTGTTTGCTTTTTTACTTATGGAACAAACATATATATGCTTTTATTTAAGTATAAATATTAAAATATTAAGGCATACTATTTCTTTTTATTTGTAGGTAAAGTGATGAAGGGTATAAAAGATTCAGCACAGCCTAACATGGCGCTCTAACTTATTTTCTGTTGTTATATTTTTTTTAAAGCCGTTTGTTGCTTACTGAATTAAGGTTTTTGTAATAATTTTCCAAAATGCTAAAACTTTAGAGTAAAAAAAGTAGAATGTATATTTTATTTTTATTGTTATATTTAAGAGAAAAGAAACTTGTGTTAATATTCCTTAAATTTTTCTAAGTTGTAAAAAAAATTAATATTTTGGTCATGATTAATGTTAATAAATTATAATAGGTATACGTTCCCATTCCGTACTCTCATCATATTAGTCACACTGCTCATATATATAAATTTTGATTTACTAAATCGATTTCAACTAAATCTAGGATGAATATTTATGCTGTTGAAGTAAGTAAAAGGGTAAAATATTTTCAGTACAAAATTTAGTTTATTTAAAACATTTTTGAAAAAATGCATAAGTGTCCTTACACCGAATTAATAACGCTTTATAGAATTTACTCAATAAAAACTGAGAATTTTTGCAATTCAGTGCAAATGAATCGAAATTGCTAAATTAAGTGTTATTCAAAAACTTTTCGAGAAGATAGTTACTAAAATACTTTCGCATCAAATTGTTTATTATCTTTCGCCATTGCTGTATGGATTTAGAAAAGGATGTTCCACTTCTACTAACATTTTAGAGTTCACAACCTCAGATATAACTGCGTTTGATTCCGGTTTACGGACAGACACAATATATACGGATTTCAGTAAAGCTTTCGATAAAGTAAATGACGATCTCCTATTGTTCAAATTGGATAAACTCGGATTTTCTCCTGTTCTCCTTAAATGGATTTCTACATACCTTAAAAACCATTTCTCTTTTATCCGGTGTTCCGCAACGTAGTCATCTCGACCCCTTATTATTTCCAATATATGTAAATGATTTACCTGCAGTTCCGTAACTTTAACTGTTCCTATCAATATTCCTTACTCCAATCAGATCTTGACAATCTTTATGATTGGTGTATGATGAATCTAATCGATCTGAATTTAAGAAAGTGTAAACACATGATGTTCTACAGAAGAAGTCCAGAACTCTGCAGATACACAATAAGGCAATAACAACTTGATCTAGTCGAAGAATTTCTTGATCTGGGTGTATTGCTTGATATTAACGTTTCACAAATCGTTAATAAGACAAAAAAAAATTATTCACATTTCTCGTAAGACCAATCCTGTGAATTTCTTCAATGGTCTGGAATCCTTAACACGAAGTTCAGATAAAGAAAATTGAATCGGTCCAGAAACAATTTCTCTTATTTTGTCTTCATAACCTTCCATGGAATTCTAATATTAATTTACCATCATATGAAAGTTGATTACAGCTTATTGATTTCCCTACTTTTGAAAGTAGAAGAAAATATATGAATATTTCATTTGTAATTAATTTAGTAAACGGTAAGATCGTCCAACTAGAATTTATACTCCTTTAAAAATCAAATATTTTCGAAGAAATTATTCCAACTTTGATCCCATGAGATGTAAATGCAATCAATTCAACAGTTTTTATCCATATATTGATTTCTCAGTAAATCGAATCCGCATTGAAAGGAGTATTTTTAACTTAGTTAAATAATAAGACTTTATTATTAAATGATTATGAAATGTATATGCTAACCTGTAATAAATTGTAATCTTATTAGATATTGAATAAATAAAAAAAAAATAATAATAAATAATAAATAAGTTTATAAATCTTGTAGAAAACTATCACTACATATAAAAAGACTCAAAATATTAACGTTTCTAGCTGAGTTACATAGAAAAATATACTTTTTTTTAAATAACGCTTCCACAATTTTTAATATAATGAAAAAGATATCAGATGCAAATATTTTAAAAGATATGTATTTTGTTAGTTTTTATTTTATTTACTTAATATAGTACAAGCCAAGTTAATATCTTTAATGCTTTAGAAATTACAGGTTTTTAAGTTATGCTAACTAAAAATATATTCGCATATTTTTTTTATTAAAAAATGCATTTATTTTTTTTACTCAGTGACATTACGGTTTTTCATCTCTTATGAAATTTGTTCGTTTTTTTTTTTTTTTTTTTTTTTTGATATTCTACCCTAAGATATTTTTACGATGTTATTTGACAAAGGTTCAGCATCGTTTTTAAGTTCTACATTACATATGCCGAATTCTTTATTTTTAAAACTTTTTTTTCGGAATAAACTATAGAAAAATAACCAGTAAAATTTCTGATATCGTGTTTCACCAAAACTGATTTGACAGATTAAAAATTAAAACTGATTTTCTGGAAGTAGTCCTGAGAATGTGCCTTGTGTTCATGATTTGGATATACCAACTCTCTTATTCACGAGGGCATGTTAATGGGATACGTCACAAACGATGCTGATTGTCCTCGTTTATAAATATATGCATCTTCATGGAGGAGGGCACATACAGTGACCAAAAAGTTGGAAAATATTAAAAAGAGCTAAAACTTTTGTTTCAGAGTTTATCATCTTATAACTTTTGAACGAATAGCGATAGAGCAAATATTGTTTTTAGTAGTGATGTATCTCTATTTACGGAGAGTAGTTCCGTTATACAACCCTAACATGAAACATTTGAACTTGTGCGGAGAAAGTCAAAAATATATATTTAAAACTCAAGTTCTTTCCAATCACATTTTTCTAGTTTTTCAATTTAAAAGAACTGTAGGTAATATCGATAAAGTCCGAAGACTACAAAACTTTGCAAATTTGATTGATTGTAGTGTTACCAATAACATTTTATTAGTCATTTTTCTATATATCTTGTACATAAATTCCAATCAGTATTTAAAATATGCAGAAAATTTTGGAATTGACTGAGAAATAGTTTCTGAGATATGAGTGAAAATTATTATTTTTACTATTTTTCATAAGTAATAAATTGTATGTAATAAGACTTTTTGAACTCATATCCTAGTTTATATTTAATAAAAATTAATATCTATAAATCTAAAAAATCGAATTTTCTGGCATGTAGTTTTAATATTTTTACTCATATCTCAGAAAATGGTCTCCAATCCACTCTGAATTTTTTTGCGTATTTCGAATATTAGTGAGTCTTTATGTATAAACAAATGTAAAAATAAATTAAATTAATTTAAAAACTTCATATATTTAAAAAATATATTTTTCTTGATTACTTAATATTCAAGCCATACTCCAGGAGAACTTATGTATATGAATTGCACTAAAATAATGAACAATCAGTGTTGTTAGCCTTCTGCAGGCCAAATCTAGCCTTTTGATTTTTCTTTTAGCCCCAAAATTTTCGTTTTAACTTCTATCATTTTTTGATTCATTTTTAATGATTAACAAATTACTCAGTACACGATCTCGCACTTAACTTTCTAAGTGACAAAAACTTTTTTTTAGTATAAAATATTTTTTTAGTCATTTTATTATAAATGTTGGTTTAAACCAACAACCTTCTGGTTGCTAATCCAATGTTCTAAACAACTCATTCAAGTGATTGCAATATTAATGTGCAATTATACTATTGAGTACTTATTTATGTAATACAGAGTAGGAAAATAAAAATAACGCCTTATTACCGAGAAACTACTTTAATAAGTAGCTGCCATTACCGAAAACCAAAAAGCTTTTGCTGGCACTGTTTTTATTCTAAATTTTAAGAAGAAAGTTCCATTTTGAGTGAACTTTCTTGATATGCAATAGAAATTAAATTATACTCACTATTTTTGTCCATTTTGTTTTATTTTATCCATTTTGCATGATGAAATTGTGGCTTTTTTTTAGTAAAATAAACCTAAAATACATTAAAATGTTCTTGTTAAAAGCACACAACACTGAAATGTGGATATACATGCCTCTTATGTTCCTTGACCAGCGTTTTAGTTTATAGTTTTTTTTTAGATATTTCCTCTTATAAGTTCGTTTTAAAACAATTCTGTCTTTTTAGTTTTTTTTTATTACTATATATATTTGATAAATATAAATTTTGTGGAAATATGAGCCATATTTATATGGCGCTGATTTCAATTTCTTATGAAAAAATAATTGAATTTTCTATAACTATTACCAGTATTTCAAAATGAAAACGTATAATGCTGAATTCCATTCCATTGTTATTTTCGAATTCATCAAGCAGTTTTCGTTCTATTGACACAAACAGTTTTTTAGTTGTAGGAACCTTATATCAATGACTATTATTTATTTAAAATTCTAAACAAGGACAAACTTTTTCATATATATATATATACATATATATATATATATATATATATATATATATATATATATATATATATATATATTGAAAATCCTAAACAAAGACAAACTTTTTCATATATATATATATATATATATATATATATATATATAATTTTAATCTCATTTTTAGGCTCGTTTTTAGTATCTTTCTTTAACTTGGCTTAATATTGCCACTAAAATTATTTTAAAATATTCACCAGATTTCTTACAAAATTCTAAATAATATTGTTGTAATAATCTTATAAATATATGAATCCGTTAAAAAGTTATATTAATCTCAATTTGGAACTTTAAAAAAAATTATATTCTTTGTTTTATCCAAAAAGGTGGCAGTATTTATTCACTTATAAAATTTGTTTTTTTTTTTCATCTTAACGAAAATACGTGTAAAGTAAATCAGGAGGAGCTTGGGACAAAGATCTCCTCACAAACCCTATCCAAACTTTGTCAATTTTTAGTTTTTTGTTTATTTTATTATTTTTTTTTGCTAAATTCTCAAATCGCAAAGGGATCAATATAAAATATTTTTAGTTAGATATCCCCATTTGTAAGGTAAACAGCCAAAAAGTATTTTCAGATACAAGCCCCTTTTAAGGACTTGGTGACCATTTCATTGAAAAAAGTAAAGTTTTTAGGCATTTTTTAACGGTTTAGGATTTTGGGTATTTTCATGTAAAAAGGTGGAGAGTTTCAATTTTATTAAAGTTTTGAAATTTACTTTATTTTAAAAAAGCACTAAACAGCAAAATTTTAACTCCTTCTAGAAGTGCTGGGATCAAATTACATCCCACTAATTTTTTTTAAATAACTAATATTCATATTCATTTTTTTCACATACCAAATACTTGTACAAAAAGTTTATACTTTTACATAAAATCTAACAGAAACTTTGCTTCCTCTAGCCAAATTAAGCTAAGTAATTCTCATACGTTTATATGGCAAATGTATGCTGCTTAACCCAATAACGGTCAAGTCTGCCTCATGGCATCCTTTCTAATTTTTATTTATTTTTTTTTTTTATATAATTTATATTTTAATTTTTTATATAATAAAGTCAATATCTAGAACTTAAATCTTAAAAAAATTTTACACTAATTATATTTTTAACCTCTAAATTGATTTTATACATTTTTGCTCCGATCGTTCGAGGGATAAGACTATTTAGATATATGTATATGGGGTATATTTATTATTGCATTTCTGTTCATATATGATGTATAAAATTGTAGGAGCTGTTTAACTAATGTTTATTTATAACTGAGATATTGTAGAGAAATTTTATGATTTCCTTAATAAAATATTTTTTATTTGATACTTGGTTCGTGAAAAGAAAATAGAAATTTTAAGTAAATCGTACTAACAATTTTTTAATAAATAAGAGTTACAGGGATTTTAGATTTTATTTGGTATATTACAGGTATTTAGTATATTTTTTTATTAAAAAATTTTATATATTCAGGTATATTTGGGTAAGTTTCTAATTTATTGATTGCGGTTTCCTTCAAAATATAAGCAAGTTTATTTTTTATTTTTATGTGCAATGTTATAAGAAATGGATATAGTTTTGGGGTATTTACGAAAACTTTTCCAATATATAAATGACTTATTTGTAAAATAGCGTTCTTACCAGTATGATGATAATACTACAAGATAAAACTTCTACGTACACTACATCGAAAAATATCTCTAAAGAATCATCTTAGTGGTTAAAATTGATACTATAAAAAAATAAATAAATAAAATAAAAATAAATAATAATAAAGAAACGTCATTTAAATCGGCTACATCGGCATTCATATTCAAGCACATTTCGCTTGCTTACAATTACAGCGAAGTAGAAATTACATTAATATTGGTGTCAAATGAAAGCATCGTGCTGGCTTAAATCTAAAATTTATGTGGCATCAAAATATTTGAAATAGTTGTAATTGTATGGACCAAAAAAAATGTTCTTAACCCCAAATGTCAGCCCTACATTTTTCGCATAATAAATTCGAATTTTAAAATAATGAAAACTATTTTCCGTATACAATTTATTACTGAATAAAATACATGTTTAAAATTTTGTGAAAATTCACTTTTTAAAAAAACTAACATTGCGCATTATGTAAAAAATATTATCATGAGTAGTAAGGTGTAAACGACTATATTTTGCAAACCAGTGCCGATATTCATTTGATTTTTTTAGCAAAATATCTCAATTATTTTAAAAGTTTTTAACCAACTGAAAACATTTTGCAAAAAATAAAATTAAAAATTTTTCTTTTCATAGTACTTCGATAAATATTAAAAATTTAGTAATGGTTTTGACATGTGCAAATAGCACTTTAGATTTTTTTATGAAATTGCGGAGTTTTGATTTCGATAAAGTAGAACCTCTATTTTTAAGATTTTTTTGAAAGTTTCAACCTTAAACCTCCACAATTTTTGCGCGCATTGATAAAAATTATTAAATCGATCAGACTTTGCATGCATAAATATTGGTTAATAAAACCACAAATCGCCGTTGTTTTCCGAAAAAAAAATTGAAAATATTTTTATTCACAATTTTAAAATTTTTTTAAACTCCACATATATCCTAACGAAATTTTCAATCAAGGGGGTTTTCCAACTAAACAAAACTTTTTAAACTTTTTAAACTTTAATTTAATTTCGTGTACAAAACAAAAATTTAACAAAGAATAGTTTTGAAAAGTTATTCGATTAATTTATAAATTTTGTTCGTTTGAAAAGAATAAAAAAGTAATTTCTGTTTAAATAACAACCCTAGGCGGAATGTTATGGACTCGTGTGTGGCCAAATCAATTTTGTTCGGCACAGGTCTCTCGCGATCATTTCACTCTGTTTTAGTAACTCATAATATATCGCACACTTATTATCATAACTAAATCCAGATACCTGATCTTCCCAACCGGACTTCTATTCCACCGGAAATACTTACAAGTACTACACAACAGAAAAAAATTAATGACTTTATGAAATATTTTAATACTACAATTGAATTTCGATCGGATTTGTTCTCTTATTCCTACTCTTTTTCCGAAAAAAAAAAATAATTTATTCACTATTTTAGAACCCTTTGCGGATCCCCTATAACGTTACTGCGAACCCCCATTTGGGAACCGCTGTACTAGTGTATTCACTCGAATAGCGTTTGTTCGAATAATCTTCAAATTAAAATAAAATAACTGTTGCACAGTGGGGTCAAACGCAAATTTTTTGGTAATAAATCTGAATCTCCTAAACTACTGGTCGGATCAAATTGAAATGTATTGAAGAGTTGTAGAGGAGGATCTAAGCTTTCAGAAAAATCACCCTGTGATAACACGAGATAAGCTACAGGGTGTCAAAGTTGACTACCTCGAGTATGTAAAAGTTAAAAAAAATCGTAACTTGTACAAATGAAGTCCGATTTTAAAGATTTTTATATTTCTGGAAAGTGCTTGGCAAGATAAAGAAAAAATAAGCTTACTCATCTAAGTTATCTCTTACAGTTAAAAAGATATTTACGCTTGAATTTTGAATTTTTGATTTTTTGGCTCGACTTTCTTCCGTTTTTCGGGAATAAGTCCGGAGATATGTGAGGTAAAAATTTTTTAAAAATATTCTGTAATTTGCTACATATTCCAAAATAATATGCTGAAAGAATTTTTGGATTATCTCAATTTGTCTAGACGTGAAAAATAGTCAAAGTCAGCACTCTGAAATTGGAATGAAAAATGGCTATTTTTTTACAAAAATATAGTACAATTCATTCACTTTTATCTCAAAGTTCCGTTAATAAAAAATTTTTTTCCTTATTAATTTCAAAAGATAAGGCTTCATAAATGGTTAATAAAGAAATTTTGAATTGATTTAAGTTTGCACCCTACATCCAGCATTGGCCGAAAATTGTCAATGTTAAAAAATAGTTTCATTTTTATCGATTAATAAAAAAAATGTCACGCGAGCTTTTTTAAATTTGGTACCCATATTTTTTATAGAAATAGATTTAGAATGATTTAACACTAAACTGCTTCCCGCCCGGCCAAAAACGAATGCAGGAGTGGAGATTTTATGTTAAAAGGCAGTTTTTTTAACGACTATTTTTAAAAGCATATTAAAAGCATATTAACATAATATTTTTAATATTATTTCTTATGTAATGTATAAAACACAAATCAAGCTTTCATTCCTAAAAAAATCAATAAAATAGCTCCAATAACCTATTTTTGGTAATTTTTCAAAAATAAATTTTTTTTCAAAAAATAGCTGAAAATCCAAGAAAAATTTAATTTTTTTAACACAACTCCACTAATTTTGCAAATACTTTAAAAATGTTAAAAGAATATAAAAATAGACTTATTTACCAATTCAACGATATATAAAATGTTGATATAGGTTATTTAATAATAGTAATATAATGGCCTCAAAACTACCAAGTCACGTCAAAAGTTGTAAAATTCACTATTTTGTTCCGTATTTCCATATGTGTGTATACGTAACATTTTAGTTTTCTAATGTATTATGTAGGTATATATTTGTTATTATAAAGTAGTAAATTCTTTATTTGAGTAATGTTTATTTAATTTGTTCTACATATTTACATACTTATTATACATATATCCCGTATATTTATTTTATTAAGAATATATTATCGAAGATATTATTAGATATTTTCTTGAAAATAATCAGAAACATCAAACGTTAGCAAATTTTTAACTTCCTTAGCTTCGGAATACTCTTTTTCTATTTCAAGAGTGATTTTTGGTAGCCATCGTGTTCTTATAGAATATATAACTGGATCTGATGATATTAATAAATATTCCATTAATTCCATATTTTGCGCTATTTTCGAAAATTTTCGGGTATTGAAGAGTCGGAAATGTTTAACATCTTTATTTCGGGCTTCCTGTGCTTCCTCTGTTAGCTCTCCCAATGGCAAAATACTATTTTCTATTATTTCTTTACCATGAGCCAATACTTTGTGAATTGTTGGAGTCATTGATTTCCAGGCGTATGTAATGTTAAGTAGTTCTTTAGTTTCGTAAGCAAAAATTTTAAATTTGTCCGCATTAATTTGTTTTTTTGCTATTAATGGCTGAAAATATAATCTTAAAACGCTTCAAAATATTTAAGTCAATGCCTGTGATTAAAAATGTGAGTTCCGGATTTTTAAAGAAACGTCTTGCTGTATTTCCATCATTTGAGCTTCCATAGCCATGTAGAGGTTTATCAATTATTAATCCGAGTTGTTCTTTGAATTCTAATTGAATTCTTTTCTTCTCCTCTTTTCGCAATTCGTGAAGTTGCAAATTGTTTTTTACTGTAGCATTTTCCTGCCCGGGAATATTTCTGTACTTCATATCATATGCAAGATGCAAGCAGAACTCCAAAAATCTTATCCTTGCGTGGAGTGGCGATATTCCAAATTTTAAATAATTTTTATTAACAAGGACTTCAGAATTATCCTGAAATTGTGAACTTATTTTTCCACATATATTACATTTCCATGTAGATGTTGTATCTGTTATAGCGTTTGCAACTTTTCCATCAATCATCGTTAATTGTTGTTGAAATGTAACTTTAATAGTTCTGTTTGACACTTTTACATATATTGGAGGCAATGCTTTAATTTCTTCTTCCAATTGGTTGACAATGCTATTTATTGTAACCGTGGTTTCTTTTGTGTAATCAAAAAGGATTGGACGGCACAAAAATTTGGAACCTGGAGTTAAATTTATCCATATATCATCAAAAAGCGAGTCATTTCTTGTCGATGAGGAAGGCTTATTTAAGCACATTCGAAGTGGTACCAGAGACGCTATAAACAGCGAGGAATAATTATTTCCAGAATTACTTCCATCCAGTTGTTTGTATTCCGAAAATCCTGATGTTCCATTGCAGCCCCATTTGAATATTAAAATAAGTTCAGAGTCTTTGCATTTTTCAATGTTATCATTGCTGAAGGTAGATATAATTCTAGAGGCAGTATTTTCAAGTAATTGCAATATATTAACTTTAGCACTTTTAACAGAAGCATTAACCGGGTGCTCCATAGGCTGTAAAATATTACTTTTCGCTTCTTTCACTGATTTGCTACTGGGAAAGATATCATATCCTTTTTCGCTAACTAGATTTCCTCAAAATCTCGTATTGGTTTCTTGATAATCCTAAATTTAATATTAGAGCTAAAGCATCTTCAGAGGTAAAGGACGATGTTGATTTCGGTGTAACTATGCTTTCGATTATCCGATGTAATCGATTGGGAGAAGCTGTTGGTAACACATCTATAACTTTTTCTACTTCCTTTGGTTGCGTACGTGTTACTAAAGCTTTAAATGTATCTTTTATTTCGACATTCGTATGTGAATTTAGAATAGATTCCTGTTTGGTCCTCTTTGTTCTTAGCTGAACTTCATCGTAACTTCTTTTTGGTCGACCCTTTTTCTGCTTTCCGATGAAAATTGGTATTTCTCCCTACAACCACTCTTCATTTTTCTTCTTGAACTTTAGTATTGACCAATCTAAAGCTTGCATCCTTTTTTCGTATGATTTATAAAAATTTTCGAGCTTTAAACTGTCTTCTGCAGTAAGAGTTAAACCAAAAGATACTATTGTATCAATGAGTTTTCTTATTTTTTCTGGACGATTTATAATATCAGATAGATTACCCAGATTACTTTGCAAATAGAAAAGTGTTTTAATGTAATCTCCATAATGGCAAATTCACTAATAAATCTGCATATTTATAAGGATACTTATATATAGAAAAAGAATATTTATATCAGGTAAATGGTGACAGGCAAAAATGAATTAAAGAATTTAAATTTTTGCTCAAAACCCCCAATTTCATTCAGTTTATTTTTATGACCTGTAGTGTTAAACAGGTACGTCAAAAAATGTACCTATGCGATTGTAAAAAAAATCATTTTTGTCATGTTTGTTATAATACATTAATACATTAATTAAGTAGCTAGGTAAATTATTTAAAAACTTAAAAAAATGTAAAAAAAAAACGAAGGAAAATATACTTATTTATGTGCTTATGTAATTTTAAAAACCTTTTCAGTAGAAAAAAATTATGAACACTTTAAATAAATTCATTAATAAATATTATTATCTCGTAACAAAAATAAGCAATGCAGTTGAGTGTTACGTATACACACATATAGAAATACGGAACAAAATAGTGAATTTTGCAACTTTTGACGTGACTTGGTAGTTTTGAGGCCATTATATTACTATTATTAAATAACCTATACCAACATTTTATATATCGTTGTATTGGTAAATAAGTCTATTTTTATATTCTTTTAACATTTTTAAAGTATTTGCAAAATTAATGGAGGTGTATTAAAAAAATTAAATTTTTTTGGATTTTCAGCTATTTTTTAAAAAAAAATTTATTTTTGAAAAATTACCAAAAATAGGTTATTGGAGCTATTTTATGGATTTTTTTAGGAATGAAAGCTTGATTTGTGGTTTATACATTACATAAGAAATAATATTAAAAATATTATGCTAATATGCTTTTAATATGCTTTTAAAAATAGTCGTTAAAAAAACTGACTTTTAACATAAAATCTCCACTCCTGCATTCGTTTTTGGCCGGGCGGGAACCAGTTTAGTGTTAAATCATTCTAAATCTATTTCTATAAAAAATATGGGTACCAAGTTTAAAAAAGCTCGCGTGACATTTTTTTTATTAATCGATAAATATGAAACTATTTTTTAACATTGACAATTTTCGGCCAATGCTGGATGTAGGGTGCAAACTTAAATCAATTCAAAATTTCTTTATTAACCATTTATGAAGCCTTATCTTTTGAAATTAATAAGGAAAAAAATTTTTTATTAACGGAACTTTGAGATAAAAGTGAATGAATTGTACTATATTTTTGTAAAAAAATAGCCATTTTTCATGCCAATTTCAGAGTGCTGATTTTGACTATTTTTCACGTCTAGACAAATTGAGATAATCCAAAAATTCTTTCAGCATATTATTTTGGAATATGTAGCAAATTACAGAATATTTTTAAAAAATTTTTACCTCACATATCTCCGGACTTATTCCCGAAAAACGGAAGAAAGTCGAGCCAAAAAATCAAAAATTCAAAATTCAAGCGTAAATATCTTTTTAACTGTAAGAGATAACTTAGATGAGTAAGCTTATTTTTTCTTTATCTTGCCAAGCACTTTCCAGAAATATAAAAATCTTTAAAATCGGACTTCATTTGTACAAGTTACGATTTTTTTTAACTTTTACATACTCGAGGTAGTCAACTTTGACACCCTGTAGCTTATCTCGTGTTATCACAGGGTGATTTTTCTGAAAGCTTAGATCCTCCTCTACAACTCTTCCATACATTTCAATTTGATCCGACCAGTAGTTCAGGAGATTCAGATTTATTACCAAAAAATTTGCGTTTGACCCCACTGTGTGTTGGATTAAATTAAAATCTATAAGTTCGAGTAAATTGTGTCGAATAATATCTTAAAAAGGTTCTTTTTAAATGGTTTTAAAAATGTTTTAGTTGAAAGTCTAAAGGTCTTATTATGCTTCCAAGTGACATATGTTGTAAAAAAAACTAAATATATGTATGAAATGCAACACGTAATTGAATTTATAGGTAGTTTTTTTTTTAACTTGGTTTCGTATATTTAATTTTCCGTAAGAAAGGAATTGGAAGATTTTATGTTAATTTGGAAAAACATATTAAATGACAGACATTGCACCCGATATGTGTAAATATGGAGTTTATATACAGGTAGAGTCTCCCAATTTAAATTAGTACAGAGCAATAACGCACAAGAGAAAAACTGCTCAAATTTTAATCACATATTATTTTTGAAAGACTATTTCTGATATGCAATTTAAGCAAATTAAGCATTTCCA
Source organism: Protocalliphora azurea (assembly GCA_932274085.1). Lineage (NCBI taxonomy): Eukaryota > Metazoa > Arthropoda > Insecta > Diptera > Calliphoridae > Protocalliphora > Protocalliphora azurea. The sequence goes on from OW026520.1 coordinate 82,752,108, forward strand.
ACTAATATACGAGTGGATATATTTTTGATGTTTTATAAAATTTTAATATTGTATTAAAATAAATTATTAACGTTGTTGTTATTTTTCATTTTAATAAAACACTAAAACACAGAACGTTTGTTTTATTTTTTAGTAAACATTAAAAAAAGAGCAAAATTTTAAGGTATAATCTATTTTGGAGTAATTTAAAAAGTTTTCGCGATTATTCGATTAATTTAAGAATAGCACTTTAGAGTTATTTGAAATTTTGAGTAAAAACTTTACTATTAGAGATCAAATCAACCGAAGTAGTTTAAATTGTGCTCAAAGATATTATAGCTGTATTTGTAAAAACAAGTAAAATACTCTGAACATTGTAATTGATTATATAACATTTGCAGTAAAGAATGTAATTATTAAAACTATGCTTTTTATAAAACCCACCTATATATATATATATATATATATATATATATATATATATATATATATATATAGATATATATATATACATATCTGAAGATATCACATAAATTTATAATTTAAGCATAGAAAAAAAATATTAGAAAATTTCCCACGCAAATAATCGCTGTATGTATTTTATGTGAAAAATAACCCAATGTTTTGAAGTGACTTTTTAATAATTTTTGATTTTTCAGTTAAGCATTTACAAATTTTTGGATGATTTTTTTCATATAAAGATCTTTTTTAAAATTACATATCGTCTCCGTTGCGATAAGTTCAGTTATGTGTGTGTGTGTGTGTGTTTTTTTTATCAAGTTTTATTTTCTAATTTCATGTAATTCTTTTATAATCACTCATTTCGTGGAAAAATTACAACAACTGATATAAATTAGTCTTAAAAAAACCTGATACGGCATTTGATAGCTATAATTGAAGTTTGTAAAAAATGTCACAAAAAATGTCAATTTATAATAAAATAATTTTTTATTTTGGAATATATTTTACACATAACTCTTGCGGTTCATATAAATTAACTTAGCAATATCTATAAAATTAAATAAAATTTTCTGTAAAATGAAGCAAATGGACATAAAATAATGTGATGGTACAAAAACGACCCTTTAAACTTGTTTTTTTTTAAGTAAAATAAAATTAATTTTTTTTTAATGCGGTGAAATTCTCTATAATTTTCTAAATAATGCTAAAAATTTCTTTAGTTATCTCTACTCGATAACAAGAAAAGAAGAAAATGTTCAAATTAAAAGTTCCAAAACAGATTTCAAATATTTTTTGTTCCAAAAAAGTACTTTATATATTTACTTTTTTTAAAGAAATTTTGTTAAAAAGTTCAATATTTTTTAGCATTTAGATAGACTAAATCTTAGAAAAGCGTGTGAGTGTACTTTTGAAAAGCTTTGAACATTTACCCTACATCTACCAGTGATCAAAATCTATTAACATTAAATGAAAAGTTCAAATTTTTGATCTTTACGTTTGTCAATTCTTCATTAACTACTTTATAACATGTATAAAAATTATTTTGATACCTTGAAAATATTCAGACTAAATTTAATGAAATATATCCCTGTAAACATAATTCGCACTTTTTTTGTTTTATTTAAGAAAAAAAAGTGTGCTAAAGATTTTAAAATAGTAAAATTTGTTATACATGATTTCAAAAAAGACACAATTTCCTTTAAAATTGTATATATTATGACTATTTTGTAGTATGTTTTTTTAAATTAATTTCAAATAAGCAAAATGCAAAAAATTTTGAAATTTTCATGCTTCTTCTGTTTTTAGTAATGCAAAAGATACAAAAGATTTAAAAATTTGCAACGCTTTGCTAATTTCAAATTTATTTACAACAAACGTTGCAAAAACACAAAATAGTGATGTTATATAACATTTTAAAGGAAATTGTGTCTTCTTTACAATTATGTATAATAAATTTTATTATTTAAAAATTTTAGCAAAAGTCGTTTGATTCTGGAGTTGGGTTTTCCATACATATTTGGTAGCATTTGTTGACTTCGAAGAAATATTTGAATCCCTTCTTAATAGTAGCAGACCTTATGGTATCATAAATCAACTTTTGTAGTCAGTAGTAATTTCCCTCTATGATGTTTGTTTGTATTCTGACAATGATGATAATCCATCACATCCCCATTTGCATAATAAGGTCAAATCCGATTTGTGAATTCCTATCGCCTCGTTCTTTGATAATGTGGAAAGAAACTTTGAAGATGTATACTCGAGTAAAAGTGAAAAACCAAGAAATTCTCTTTCATTGCTCATTTCACAACGTTATGGTATATTATCCTGTTTTTTTAAATAAATTTTTGTATCTTGGTAGAATTGGATGCCCTTTATCAAGTAACGCTTTTCACAATTTTATATATTTATTTCTGCTGAATTCAAATTCCGGCATAAGTACAATTGCTTCTTCAGAAAACTCAGAGGCTGAAGTAGGTGTGGGTATACTTTTTAATATTCGCTTAAGGCTATTCCTGTTGCATCGCAGGAAGCATATCCGCTATTTGTGTTTCTTTCACCGGCTGCATTGAATTATATTGAAAAAATTCAGAATAAAATTATGAAATTTAGTGAAAATTTTCCAAATTGCATAAAATTTTTGCATATAAAATTTTTTAACGCCATTTTGACTCGAACATGTCATTTAATAATAAGTTCGGTTTACGCGAACTTATTAATTTCTATAAATGCAGAATTTGTCAGTAGCGAAAAACATATTTTTGCAAATAATTATTTACGCCAATTATATAAAAGCTTGTGAAGATGCTATCGCATGTCTAGTTTTTTTGAGAAAAACGAGACATACATTAAATTGTAGGTAATTACTTCATGTTTAAAATTCTGTCCTCTAAAAAAAAATGTAAGATTTCAAAAATCATAAATTTTTGGTTTCATTTTTTTATCGCCACATGACAAATGAATTTCATATGTCTTGCCTTTCGATTTGTTAACGGCTTAAATCAAATAGATGTAAATTGTTAGTGCAAAACTAAAATGAATCCAAAAATCCTCGAAAATTTCAACTCAGTTTTTTTTTACATTTTTGCATTTTTTAATTTTAAATGCCCGTATACCCGTAAGATTTTACGCAAATGATTTCATATTTTTGTAAGACCTAAAAAAAAGACATCAACATTCTTCCTAATTTTAAAACAAATTTTGGCAATATAAGGCACTTAAAGTAGGTTTCAAACAATTCTGAAATTTTTTGAAATTCCTCACATGTAAATAGATATCAGGTTAAAGCTTTTTACGGACACTGAAGTTATATTATTATTTAAAAAAAAAAAAAAAACATATAATAGCTCTTTTAAAGATTTAATCAACCGACTTAAAGTTAGAATAGAAGGGAGCCGTATAAGTTATCCTTAAATTCTGGACATTTTCTAGTGCATATTAATTTTCTTTATTTTTGGGTTTTTTTCATTTATTATTTATTTCAAAACTTATTTTAATGATTCAAGTAATGTGGAAATAACAGAAAATTATGAAAAGGATGACGAAGGTTTGTTAACTGAATTCAATCAACAAATAATATTAGAGGTTTAAAAAATTAATTTTAGCAATATTGATTATCATTGACATTATTTAGTAAAATCTAAAAAGAATACCAAAACTAGATTTACTTTTAATGAAATGATTTCTGTGTTGCCACCATTAATAGTAAGTAAAATGATTTTTTCCACATTTTCATTTATTAAAAAAAAAAGGAAAGAAAACAATAATCGTTTTAAAGCCAAAAAGCTTAATTGTATTCTTTATGAATGATTATTGTAAAAGAAATTTAATTTCATTATATAATTTGTCTGTTATTTGAATATGATCACAATTTTTGTATATTTTTGTTATATTTAATAAAATCAAAAATTTTTTTACACTTGTAGTTAATTATTCGAACAATATATTTTATTCTTTATTCGTTGATTAACTTCAATATCGAATAATTGACAACATTATTTTCACCATGACAATACTCGGGCTCATGTTACGCGACCAATTAAAAACCTACTTGAAACAAGTGGTTTGGAGGTTTTGCTTTTATATTAAAAAAGCGAAGGAAATTGTACTAATTCTCAATATATTTTCTTGACCATCCTGAAGACATTTTTCATACTTGTATTATTAAAAAAATTCAAATATGTCTGGTGCCCCTCTGATAAATGAAAAAAATTCCTGAAAGCTTTAGTGAGGTAAATTATTGTGAGAAACCCTGCCCTCCGTTTTTTTACTAATGTAAATAATGAAAATGGCGAAAGAATTTCGGCTACCACCACTGAAACCCAAGAATGGGTATGTGTTAATATTTCAGGATCTATACTGATTAATTCAATAACATTAGAGTTCTTAATTTTCGATCATTTATTTTGTGATCTTTCCCATTGTGAAGTAACAACATTTAGCACTAGTATACAATACATATTTATGTTACATTCATATGATTACATTGATAATAGTTTTTTTCTTCTTAACACATACAAACAATCATATAATCAATATGATTATTTTATTAGATTTATAAATATATGCAGAGCTATTTCAAAAATATCAAGAGCTACATACATATATATTATATATGCACTTGTATTCATTCACCAGAAAATGACAAAAATATTTTTGTTACTTAACAGAATACACAAATACAATATTTGTATATGTGTTCATATAAATACTTATGTTTGTATAGAATTTGATATTTTCCTTTATTTCATTGTTTATTGTTCATCATTCGCTCTCTTTCTCTATCGCTTTCCTAATATAAAGAATGACAGCGAAGATGTTGTTTGCTGATGACAATGATAAACTGTCAGTGTGTACTAAAATTTATTTTAGCTAAAATTCCATATGCAAACAACAACATCGACAGTAACAACAATATGAGCTTTAGTTGAAGATGTGGCAACCATCAAATGTTATTGTTTGTATTGTTGTTGTTATGAATAGAGTAAAAAATATACTTTACTTTGCATAAACCATATTCAACATATATATCCACATAAATAAATATACACTAATAAGCAAAAGTGCAACAAAACTTTACATTTTTCTAAAAAAAATATACTGTTCTTATTGATTCAAATGCTATGCAACTTTTGCCCTCTACTGTTTACGTGCATTTTTGCTAGTATGTTTAAGATCTTTTACAGCTTAAATATACGAGTACGTATGCAAAAATGAAAAATAAATAAATAAAATCATCTAACTTCAAATTCCATAAGTTACTACTGCAACATATTTATATTACCATATATTTACTTTTTATGCGCTGCAAAATGAGCTCATCAATTTGATTTCTCTTGAAAAATGCAGTTTTTGTAACAAATTTGCAGTAATTTTTATGAAGAGTCGTCGTGAATAACTTTCCTTTTATTTATTAGATGAGTAGTTCAACACAAACATACATATGTATATTGTTATGAATAATAAACTCAACATATATTTATCCTTGATACTCATTTTCTCTTAACTAATCCTTTCATACTTAAAGTACTTAAAAACAAAAATGAAATTAAATCGTTTCTGTATTGAAAATAAAGAAATTTCATTAGAGCTTCTCAATCGAAATATAACAGACGAACATATTCTTAAGCATAGAAATGCTTGTGTCATCTAAAAGAATTTTAAAAACTCATTTATTTTATTTTTTAATATCTATACAAGTTGTTATTTATTAAACGTTACAAAAAATATTATTTCATAGCAACTCCTGAGATAAATGTTATCTCTTACAATTCAGTTTTAAATATAATAATCGTTATTGTTTAAGCACAACATAAAATTACCTGAAAAACTCATTAATTACGTAGTTTATCTTAAATAATGTGATATTGTCACGCAATTCTATATGAAACACCAGACAGCACACATTTTTATTAAAGTATAATAAATAGAGCTGTAAGACCACGATTTTGTTTTGCTTTTGTTATATTGATTATTAATTACTTGCATAATTGTTATACGATATTAGAAGCAGATCAATGAGGAGATTAAAAAAATAAATTTATCAAGATAAGAAGTTAGTGCGTAGTAAAAAGGAAAAAATGGTCACATTTTCAGCACCTGTGTTGCCAGTTTAACATTTTTGAGCCTAAATTTAACATTTTTGTTTTTCTATCAGTTTAACCTCTTTGAGACTAATATTTAATATTTTTGTTTTTCTTTTAGTCTCGAAATTTGGGTTTTAGCTTCCAGATTTTTTCTAGACTTTTTTGATTTTTAAAATTTCCTTAAAAGGCAAAAATATTTGTATTTCAACAACGAGGAAAATAATTTCATATACATTTGAATATAAGATCGACAGATTAAGAATGTGAAGCCTTACCAATTTTTATACCCTTCATATATAAGTTTGACATTCCGTTTGTAGTTTCCACAATTTTCGGTTTTTAGACCGTTTTTTTTTTATTTTCTGCAGCCCCTATACATACAATCTAAGAACTTCAACTTAAACTTTTTTTCTGACTTTTTGCACTGAAGAAATAAACTCAATCGGCCCACTGATATCCGAGATATCGGCCAAAGCACATTTTTAGACTTTTTGGAGACCCCATATAAACTACGGACTTATTCTTATACATAACTTCTTCTAAAATATCAGTTTTGTTTTATTGGTTCATAAACATCCGAGTTATTGGGAAATCCTTTTTCATTTATTTATGTCTGCTTCTCTAACAGTTGTTGTTTTTATCGGTATTGAAAAAAAATAACAATAACAATAAACTAAAGAATATATATATTTTTTTTTTCATCTTTTGGAGCACCTATATAAGCTATGGACTTCGTTCTTTCACAGAAAGTTCGGACATTTTTTTCAGAATTTTAATGTTGAAAAATTAAACTAAATCGATTCAGTATTAACCGAGTTATAGGCCAAAGCACGTTGTTAGACTTTTTGAAGCTTCTATATAAGCTATGGACTTCATTCTTACACAGTTCTGACACAAATATATTTTCGAATCGAATTTCGAATTTATAAATCAATACAATACATTTTCGAAATACTCTTTTTTAAATTAGTGTTGTCTTCCTTTGGTATGGTTGTTTCACAAATTTTAAAATATATAAATTTTTCATAAAAGGGTATATAAGATTCGTCACAGCCGAAAATAGCACCCTAACTTTTTTGTAATTAACATACGATTTTGTTTCTGATCAACCAGAAGTTCTTTTTAAGAAGCTGATAAACAGGATCCTTGGTATTGCTTGGAAACTATTTTTGATTTTCAACAAGTCTTGCGTAGTAAGAGTGTTAAAATTGGAGATGAGATTGAATGAAATGTAATTTAAAGGATATTGCTAGACACAGATTTGATAAATTATCATCATTTTATCGATTTTTTAAAAGGAGATTCAATACTATTTTCAGTATTTTCTATATATTTTTCTTTTTAAGTAAATTATGGCAACCATTCTGTCGTCATATTCTATTAAATTTTGGACGCATTTATTATAAAATGGAAAATAAACACTTTAAAAAAAGCCAATACCATTTTGTAGTTTTTACTAAAACTTTTAATTTCTTAATCAAGATATTAGAAATTTTTAAGAAGCAGTTTAGAATTACTTAGTAAATTGATTTAAAGATATTTTTTATTAATTCATTTAATATTAAAAACTATTCATAAATAAAAGAAATTTGTCTTAAAAAAAACAAAAACAAAAATTAATTAACATATAAGAACATCATTTTTCATTTGATGAATTTTCTTCTCGAAATTTTACGATTTTAAACTAAATTTATTTGGCAACTAGGTATGTTAGATCTCCGATATTCCAACAACTTTGCATAAAAATGTTAGTTTTACTTAAAATTCGAAGATTTTCGATTATCTGAATAGTTGGGAATATTCTTATAAATCGTTTCACTTTTGTTATTATTTAAATTTAAATAACATTTCAATGCAATTGTAAAGAAATCGAGAAATTATTTTTCCTTTATACAAACGGAGCATTCCTAATATTTGGATATATGAAATTCAAAATATATTGCATTAAATTTTTAAACTAAATTTCTCTTAAAGCTTACAACAAAGAAAAGAAAAGATATTCCAATTGTATGAGACGTAAGTTTTAGAAAATCCGCATATAAAACTGCATAAAACAAAATGGGAAATATTTTTGACATTTGTTGATAAAATCAAATTTAGTGATAATTTAAATCTATCAAAATAGGAGAAAAAAGTTTGTCCCCTATTTCTGTAACAAGAAGAACTCTATATTTATTACTCTACTCCTTAGCAACTTTAAAAGCGATACAAGACCACAAGAGGAAACCAAAAATTAATTAAACTAAATGACACTATTTTTTCGTCATATAATAATAAAAATTGCAAATTTCCAAGTAATGACAGAGATTTTTTTCTTCGTATTCACAGGATAAAATTATGTTTTCTTATTATCTTCTTTGTTAATTTCCTTTTATTTGCTGCAAAAGAGTAATTAAAGAATACGTATATAATAAAATATATACATTCACAAACATTTATTTCTTTCTTTATGGTACTTAAATATTTGTGTATATTTATGTAAAATAGAGTTCTCCAAAAAAAAGCCGACTTTCGAATTTCGACCGTAAGTTCACTCAAGATTTTCTTATGTATAAAAACAAAGTATGAAAAATATTAGAGTCGCTAACAAACAAGATAAAAACAGTTATAATCGGTTAGAAAATATTAAAGTTATTAGAAATTCCCCCGACCATTAACATGTTTTCGAACAATTGTGTAAATTATCCTGTAGGATAATAAAATTCCCTTCTCATGCTTAATTAAAAAAATGTTGATTTGTTTTACGAAAATAAAACTAAAAGACATTCAATGACATCTAGAGACTAAAACACAAACGTAACTCTCAAAGAAAAATATAATTAACTCACTTTGCCAGGTAAAGTTATTCTAACAAAATAAAATTAAATAATTATAGAAATTATTGCTTTGAAATCTAAATAAAAATAAATAATTTTAAGTTATTGCTGTTAGAAATTCCAAATATTCCAAAGTATGACGTTTCCCCTTTTAGGGGTTAACCCTGCTCAAGTTTGCCAAAAATTTTCGAATATATTTTTAAGATATATCTTACTTTATTGTAATTTAATTTTGTTTGGTATGAATACCAACATAATTTTTTTTCACTTTTACTCATTGTGGTGTTCTGTGTTGCTAGTTTAGCCTTTTTAAGGCTAAATCTAGACTTTTTATTTTGCGTTTAGACTCAAAATGTTTATTTCAGCTTCTAGCCTTTTTTGATTCTTAAAATTGCCACAAAAATGCTAAGTGTTAGTATTTCAACAAATAAGAAAAGAAAATAAAATAATTTCTATTATTACTATTACTAATTTTATTTTTTACATAATCCATCCATTTAAGCATTTTTTGTGTATTTTTTTCGCACAAAAAGTATATATTATATATATTGTAGAAAAGTTTCTGGCTATGGCGCTTCATAACTTAACTAATTTTATGAACTTATTGATCTATTATTATATTTTTTTAATATACTTCATTAACCATAGAAACTATTTACAAACCTAATTTAAAAAATTCTTAAATAGATAAAAATACCAAAAAATATAAATGCTTAATGAAAATCACTTCAAAACATTATGTAATTTTTCAAATAAAATATAACATAAATTATTAAGGAATTTTTTTGAGCGATTTTTTATTGCGTCATGTTGCTGGCAGCTGTTTTATTTATAAATTTATTGCAATATCATTATAAAATATCAAAGACTAATGAGAATGAGAAAAACTAACTTTTTAAGTTAAAGAAAAACATTTTAGTATCTTCCTGACCTTACTGTTTGTGTTTTTGCCTTTTTTAAAGTTCAATTTAGCCTCTTTTTTCTCACCACCTGGCAACACTGCTGGTGTCGTCTATTAAACATCATAGCTTGATTCTAACTTTTTGAAATTTATTTAACACACTCTAATAAATTTTCATGTAAATTTACTCCATTTATAGTAGGTAACTTGACTCCTACTTTAAGAAGAACCGGAATAAAAAGTAAAAATATAGTACGAACTTTTTTTATTATTATTATAACTTGCATCAATGTAAGATGCAAAGTTTTATAGCGTTTTTGGTAATACTTATAACGCGAAAAAGCGTCGTTATCTAGCCATTTTCAGGTGTTTAATTTAGCACTAAGTAGTTTACTAAACCATATCATTTACTCGATATTAGTGTTTTAGTTATTTTTGACATTATTAAATAAATAAATAAAAATAAAATAAAAATAAAAAATAAATAAATAAAAAAAAAAACTTTGTACAGAAATACACAGACAAGAGTCACCGATCACGAAAATAATTCATTCAATTAAAACTTGTTTACATTTGCACCTCCCACCAAAATGATTGTATCAAATAGTAACAACCATAAAAAATAAAAAACAGAACAAAATTTCGAGTTAAAAAATTTATTAAATCAATCAAGTAGATGATTGAATGAATTAAAAATTAAAATGAGAAACAAATCCTACTTAAATTTTATTATTACTATTTCTTGTATTTTATTTTTGCTAGAATATATTAATTAAATTTTTATGTAACTGCGTAGTGTATAAATTTCACTAAAAATTATATATGTTTTGTAAGGCTTGGTTAGGAAATTAGGAATATTATTGAGCAGGTTAGTTCAGGTTATGAAGTTATGTTCTCCAACATAGGCCTTATATAATTTTTACATCTTGAAACTTCAAATTGTCGTATTTCTTTAATTAAAAAATTATTAATTTTAAAATTTTAATTATTTTAGTCAATAGTAATTCTCTCATTAACAAACGGATAATAAAAATATATGATTCCATATTTTAAAATATCAGTAATTTAAGATATGAAGAAGAATAAACTAAAATTGTTAAGATATATTAATTTCTGTATTTAAAGTTGATGATATATTCCAGTAGTTTAAAAAATAAAATAATGTTTGAGTAAACTTTGACTTTGGAAGCGCTAACCTCGTTTAATAAATGGCATACCAAAAAATAAGTTTGGAGCAAAGTTCAGCGATATCTAGTTTTGCAAAATTCGAAATTTTAAAATTGGACTTTCTGCCGGAAAACTGTTACAGAGATTTCTCTGTGCATTGTAATTATAGTTTTTTCACGGTAAGTCCCAAGACGGGAAATTTCCGGGAATTCCGCAAAATTTTCAGTCCCGTAATCCAGGGAAATCATGCAGAATGTTTAAATTTTCTAACACGTGTATGATTATTTCAGTATATAATGTGTTTTTAAATTTGTTTTTATTTATTTTATTTAATTTTATTAGGAGTTTAAGTATCTTTAAAAAATATCTAAATATATTTGATAACTTCTGAGTGCTTCATGAATTTAAATTAATTTTACTTATGGGAATATTTTAAAAAAAAATTGATTCTATATTGTGGTGAAAAATAACATGTTGCAAAAGAACTAGTAAGAAGTAAAATCCGACATTTGAAAAGTATATTTATTGAATGATTGCATCATGTGAAAATTGTAAGAGAAATCTCCTTTAAATGTCTGGAATTCTCAAACAACAACATAAATTTTTAAAATACAAGTGTGGGCTTAAAAAGTATCCAAACTATCAACTGTATATGGATTTTGTATCAGATAAATTACAAAAAGTTTACTTAAAGGGCCGTGCAAAGTAAGGGTCCAATTTTCGAAGAACTGAACATGATGCAAAGTAATTTTTGAGCTCAGCTTTTTCTTAGGTATAGATTAATAGTGTTGCATAAAAATAAAAGGAACTTAATTATATAAACATGGAAAGAATAGAGCTTCAAAAATCTGTAATATTCTTTGAGGCTCTCTTAATAACAAGCTTACTTTCGTAAAATTATTGAGGGAAAATATGAAAAACAAAATAATTATTCGACTTTTGGATGAGTTGTTATATAATAAAAAGTGTTCATTTAATTTTCCAAATATCTAAATTTCTTTAAAAGAACTGAATTAGTTTATCGTTTTGTGATTAGTTTATTTTATTATTATTATTATTTTTTTTTTTTTTTCATTCAAGTCAAGTTAATCACTATAATCACATACAATGTTTACTTGAATTTTTGATATTTTTTCTGAATAATATGAATTTGTTAAAGCTTTTTTAGGTCTCCGAGCACTTTATTGCAATTTATTCTCACTATTGATATAAAATTTAATTCCGTCTGCTTTTTATTGTTAAAAAATAAAAATATTTTGATATATTTTATTTTACTCATTTAAGCAAGTTATATTACACACTTTATGTAATAATAATTTTATAATGTTTATAATATTGTAAACATGTTTACCAACATTGAAAATACTACATGTTAAAATTATTTTTGTAGGTAAAATTAAGTAATTGATTTCAACATATACATTAGCTTTGTTCCCGTACTATAAATTGGAAGCACTCGGTATTCCAATGTTACCGAAAAACGTTCCCGTACTCGAAAATTGGGCAAATGTGAGCTATTTTAAGATAATAGTATTTTTCTTCATCTTACACGAAACAGTCCAAAATATTTCTTCGGGTAGATTATGTAAATTGTCAAATAATTAAAAAATAAAAATATACAATAAAAAATTTTAACGAAAATTAATAAAAGATTATTTGTTTTTGTAAATAAATTAATAACATTCAAATATGCTGAAAAGTAAAATTACATGTATATACGAATTTTTAAAATAGTTTGATTTTTTGGAATTTTGTGTTCCCGTATTTTTGTACATCGTTGTATTTTTGTGGGAGAAAAATTAGCTTTTTCTTATTTTACCGCACTTTACCCAAAAAGTACATTTTCTGTTATTTTAAATAAAAATTTATTTAGAGTGCATTTGGTTTTTGAAATTAAAGATTATCCTGCAGGATTCAAAGACCATTTTCCATTAATTATGTTTTGCATTAAATTGCAACAAAAAAAAATGTATAATAGCTCCACTTTAAGAAAAATAAAAATCTCCCCATCTACAAAATTCAGGATCGATGAAGCACGTGTTAGCGACATGCGATCACTTTAATATTTCGCACACTATGTTTCTAAATCAAAACGAATTTGTTATTGTCGAAATTTGTCGGGTTTTTTCAAGAAGTCTAATGTAGAAGCTTTCACATGGACACTTACTATACTTATCGTCACCTAAAATACATAAGGCTGCAACCACACATTAATTTTTTACAGCAGAAGCAAACAACATTATGAAAATGCAATGTAACTACAATTTTTAATTTCTTCAAACCAAATTTTTCTTAAATGGAAAAAATTTTACGACTTTTTCCTAATGAAATGAAATTGATATTACGTCCTTTTAAATTTTTTAATATTGGTATCATTTTTGAATATATGAATTGGAATTTTTTTGTGCAGAAGTAGTTTGGGTTAGTACATTATGATCCAGTAAAAAACCAACATTCGATTTTTGTGGTTACGGCCCTTTGCATTTTCCGTGACGATATATTCTAATTTATTTATTAATGTCGTCGTATTTACTTTAGTTATTTGTTATTGCTTTCATTATTGTGAGTAATAGTCAGTGCCTTTGTTTTGCGAGTGAATTTTATCATTGTTCTAATTTGTTGATGTGATTATTTACTGATATAATCATTGTAACTACAACTATTGTATCACCACTTTTGTAATTAAGTTAATACAACAAGGTGCGTTTCGATAGTTAATTTGTTCACTTAACATTTTTCGAAAAAATAATAATAGTAACATTCTGAAGTACATTCATCTAATATTTTATTGCCGGTAAAATAATTGCCTACATTATTCTATTTACACAAAATTTTAAGGTTACCTTTGCTAGACACATTATTCGAAAAGAACTAAATGAAACCCAAACATTTTGAAAATAAATATCCTAGAAGGAAAGGGACATAATCTCTTTTATAAAATGTAACAATTACATTAGATCAGTGAGGGGCAACACACAGTACTTTAGATTTGCGTTTGTGTGTGGAGCAACAAAAAATAAAATTGAATAAACGCTGTTCAATTTTACACTGAAAAAACTTTGCACAGGGTTAATTTTTGTAATTGAAGACTATTTTAAACTAGAAATCACTTATTTTCCTATAATAAATAAATATTTATTCAGATGATAGAAAATACAAAAATAAATATATAATAAAAAAAAAAATAAAAAAATGGAAACAATAAGAAACAGAAAGCAACAGCTGTAATGTTTTATACAATAGACAGACATTGTAACGATTTATAGATTAGTTGAACAACTTTTGGGAACAGGACTACCTAATAAATCGGACGTGCTCGTCGTTGGGGGTGCATTTGTTTCGTTCCCAACTTTATAATATAATATTGAAATCGTTTATCGTTGACTTACAAAAATAAAAAAAAAAAAAAATAAAAAAATCAGAAATATCAATGTGGTTGATAATGGTGTAACTTACGATGGATTCCGTTACACCTTCCTAATCCTACCCTCCTTGCTGACTTATACGAATATTAGTCATCAGCCCTAAATTAATAAAAAAAACCTTATTTTTTCATCTACCCCATACTTGTACTATCAACTTTCGTAATAAATATTAAAAATATTCAAAAATTCATAGAATATGAAGATGAATAACAATTTAGTTTATTTATAAATAAAACTTATAGCAATAATTCAAAAATATTAAATATAACAATTTATTACAATAAATTTATTATATTATTTATATATTTATATTTAAGTCTCATTTATGAAGTTTATTTACACAAAATCTCAAAAGCAAACTGGTGACTTTTTATTTATTTATGTTTTTTTTTTTTTTTTTTTTTTAAATGTAGTGTGTGCCTTAAGATATAGTATGATTTTTAAAATTGAAATTATATAAAGATTAATAACATTGCGTATTAATGATTTAAACTTCACTTTTAATAACGTTAAATTTATTAAATATTCATATCGTTTGGCATTTTTTTAATAATGGTGTAAATATAGAATATAAATTAACTTACTTTTACAATATCCTTCGATGTCAGCAGGCGAGGGATGATATTAAAGCATTAATTAATTTAATAAGATTATGATTTTTTTAATTTAAAATGTATGAATGAATGTGTGTATCAGTTATTATTTCAACACAATACAAACACAACAATAGGATAAAGTAAGTGTGCGTGTTGTGTTTAGAAGTTAAACTTCTACCCTGCCAACATTTTCTATCCAAATTTGCACTAAAGAGTAACCTCAAGTTGTTTTTAACAGTCGAATATGATATCATTTTCTTATCCAACAAGAGTCACCGTGCGGGAAGAAGTGTGCAGCAGTTCTAATACTTTTTTAATGACACCTAAGTGCTTTTTTATGTGTCAAATTGGAGTCATTTTGAGGAGCAGAAAAAGTTACTATTTCTGTCGAAATTCTAACTTAATACTATCAATATTACTATCCAAACTTTGACTAAATAGTATCCATATTTATTTTAAAATAGTAAAAGAAAAAGAAGTTATTTTCCTATCGAAAAAGAGTCATCTTTCTGGCAAAACTGTATCGCAGTTTGGATACTTTTTTAATGACACTATTGACTGCTTTTTTTGTGTGACGAATAAAGTCATTTAGGGTTAGGGTTAGGGAAAATTAAAACAACTTACCTTAGTAAAAAAAATTATAGATATATTTTGATAAATTGTAACAGAATATTTTTGATTTCGAAGAGCCTAGTTGAAAGGTTTGATGAATATGCATATATCGGTTCACTTTCACTAAAAAAATATACATATTTTTATGAGCGAAACGCAATTTATTTCGAAATTTTATATTATTAAAAGCAAGAAATAAATCCAAATTTATTTGTTGTCTTCAAAATGAATTTTCTCTTCGTTTTACTGAATAATATTTTTTTTTTTTAATTAATTTAATTTAAAATTTCAAAATTTTTTTTCACAATTTTGTTTTCATTTTGTCTTCATTATAAACAACATTCACATATATATATATATATATATATATATATATATATATATATATATATATATATATATATATATATATATATGTAGTATCTTTATCTCACTTTATCACTCTTTTTTTAATTTTTTCTTAAAATTTTTAAAAAATCGATTGTTTGCCTTTGAAAGTAACACACCAACTAAGTGCCATCGACTTCTTCACATTTTTTGCTTTTAATTTAATGGTTTTTTATTTTCGGAAGGTCGAAAATCGAAATTAATGTTATTTGTTTTTGTAAAATTTTTTACTATCAGGAAAATAACATCTTGAGAATACTAGAAAGAGTAATTTTTCTGATAGTGGATAAAACTATCACCTAATTGCTGGCAGGGTAGTTGTAAATGTGTGTGTTTCAAATGTGTTTATGAGTGAATGTTGTCTGAATGTAGGATGATCTTATGAATAAAGTATTTGTGTAATTTTGTTGATGTTTATTCGTGGGTTTCTATATATTTCTTTTTGTTTTTCTTTTCTTTTTAAATAAATATCAAATTTTAGGTCACCAAATATAAAAAATTAAAAAAATTAATATGCAAAAACAGCAAATGATCAATTAAATATAAAAAAAAAATATTTAGAATACAACAATAAAAACTACGATATTTCAAATATTAAAAGTTAGAATTGGACCTTTTTAAAGGGTTCAATTAATCAAAATTTGTTTAAATAATTTAGGATTGAGGTTATTTCACCAATAGCAAGACAAAAATATGTATCTGGTCACTTAAAGAAGAATTCAAGGAATTACGGTGTGTATTTTGTTTTAAATTAAAATCAAAACCATTTTACGAACAGTGACCACTATAAGCATCGATCTTTTTGTAACTTTATTGTAAAATGTTGGATTTATAGAGGGAATTGAACGGCATTAAAATAACACAAAGCATGATATTTCTTGAATGGTATGAAGATGAGCACTTAGCTGAGTTTCTGTCCACTGATGTCAAATATATATAATTATATCCAATTTCCAAAAAATAGAAATTCAGCACCAAGAATGTAAATAATTTCATCAACCTGTTCAACTTAAATCTTGACAACTTCATGTAACAAAGACAATAACTTTAACTTTCGCTATCAATTCTCAAGGACACAAATTTTATAATTTAAATTATACAACAACATAAATTTAATTCGTATGTCTGTCTTACATAAAAATAATTTTCTAAGGAAGAAAATTTTTGACATTTTAAAACAATTTAAAATCAATGATCAATCAATAAAATTTTTAGAATAATTTCGAAATTATAAATTGCCTACAGCCAGATAAAAAATTTTAGTAAAAAAAAACAACAAATTTAAAACAATATTCATAAAATAGTCACGTCACAAATGCGATAACATAAAGACATTATGCTGAACCACCCATACTCTCTAAAAAAAATAATAATAATTTCCTATTTTTCATCATATATTTTGCTTAGTGTATTTGAGTTTTAAATTGCGAAGCGAGGTCTTGCTTCTACAAGTGCTAAACTACAACTGGCTAGTGTCGTTTTAGCATAATCGAACTACTAATTACAGCAGTTTTTTAGCACACATATATACTATTTTTATTTTTAATTTTATTATTAAATTTCAAAAGACAGTCTTTTTCTACTATATATATAAAATTCTCGTGTCACGGTGTTTGTAATTGAACTACTCCTAAACGACTTGACCGATATTTATGAAATTGTTTATGTGTATTTGCTAGGTACGAGAGTAGGTCGTAAAGTATATTTCATATCGTTAGAAGGCGTAAAATAGGCCACATGATTTATTATATTATTTAATAAGTCAAGAGGCTAAAAGCTCTTTCTCCCTATGTCTTCTTAACCAATCAACCGGCTTTCTAAAAATTTGGCATGCAGACACTGTAACATGTGAAAGGAACTTAAAAATATACATTTTTTGGAAATTCCAATATTTAAAAAAACCTCCCCTACCAATATCTTCTTAATTAATTATCCGATGACAGTTTCAAGTAAATCAAAGTAAAAAGGGTAAAAGCACTCCCACCCATCCACACACACTTACAATACATTCGTTATTTTTTAATTAAAAACCAAAATATTCACTAGAAATAAGTTATATTTATGAAACGTTTGCGGATTAGCTAGTATATTTATAAAAATATTTAAAGAGCTAAAAAAATTGCCAGATCATGCCCAACCCATTGGATGTCCATAGAAACCACAACAAAAAACAAAAATATGTAAGTAATAATTAGAACTTAAAACGTATTTCGATATTGTATATACACATGAAAAATATTGCACAGCAAATATTTAATACAAGCTTTATCAGAATTCACAGTGGGGCAGAATCGAAATTTTTTGGAAATAAATCTGTAACTTTTGATCGTCCGGTGGATTTTCATGAAATATGGAACAGGCGTAGCAGAGGAGTGTACAATGTCATGTTTGGAAGGGGGCACAACAATCCCCCCAGGGGCGGAGCTAAGGGGGCTCAAAGTTAGGTACCTCTGACATATAAAATTTTAAATCGCTTGCAAAATTTTTGTTTCTCGTACAATTTCAAATATTTTTATATATTGTTTTAGGTCCTGATAAGACATGCTAACATGTCCTATTTATCTCTTATAGTTTTCAAGTTATTTGCGTTTGAGTTTTTAAGCACCATAATTTTGCATGTTCTTGGTCCAATTTTTTTTCATATATATTCTAGTATTTCCGACCGATTTTATTAGTTTTTTTCTTAACTACTTAAAGAACAAAATTATCTATTGAATAAAAAAGATTAAAGTCGATATCTTTACCAAGTCCAAAAATAAAAGATTTTGAATTTGAAAATTGCAAAAAAGACGACTTTTTGTGTTTTTTTAGCCGAAAAAGTATCTACACTCTTTTTTATCTGAAATAAAATTTTCTTTAGCAACATATAATAATTTTGCACTTCTCTGAAAGATAGCTTCACAGAGATGACCGTAAGATAAAAAACAAGCCGAATAACTCAATTGGTCATGGCACATACCCTCCAAAAATCGACCCATTTTATATGAAAGTTTTGATTTTAGACCATATTTTCTAAAATCCCAAAGCACGAATCGACAAGCGGAATATATTTTAAGAATCTTCAATATGTTGCTAAAAGTTTTAAATCAAAATCTACGGTACTTCGGAAAAATGTGGGGTCTATAGCTAAAAATGTAAAAGATCCCATTTTTGGGAATTTTGATTAGTTTATTTGGCAATTCAGGAAAACCCCACCCCTGATTGAAATTTGGTTAACGCGAAGTCCCGTAGATTTTAATTTAAAACTTTTAACAACATATTGAAGATTCTTAAAATATATTTGAAATCGGACGAGAAACAAAAATTTTGCAAGCGATTAAAAATTTTTTATGTCAGAGGTACCTAACTTTGAGCCCCCTTAGCTCCGCCCCTGGGGGGATTGTTGTGCCCCCCTTCCAAACATAACATTGTATGCTCTTCTGCTACGCTTATACCAAATTTCATGAAAATCAAACCGGCCGATCAGAAGTTATAGATTTATTTCCAAAAAATTTCGATTTTGCCCCACTGTGGAATGAAGAATTATTTTTGTTATCATATTTCTCGAAAAATATTTTAGAAGAATTATAAATTAAAAAAAAAAAAAAAAAACTTTACATATAATATAATTAATTGAAAAAGAATTTATGTTAGAGCAAAAGTTATTGAAATCATTACTGATCTGAAACTAATTTCTAAAAATGAAGAACTTGTAATACGTTCTACGTGTATACTTTTTACAAAATAATTAGTTACAGTAAAGCGATTAGTAAAAAATATATAGATATTTTAAAGAAAATAAGAATGTTTATCATTGAAAACACTTCAAAAGAGACTAAACCTCCTACTATTTTACTTTTAAGATACAATGGGAAAATTAACGTAATTGGGTCAGCAACATGAACACAACATCATTTTGGTCATAAGTTTATAATTTCAAAAAATTCGGTGGATGAAGACCAAGGTTTGGGTATTTCACGTGATATTTCTTTTCCCGGGAAACGAGAATGAAAAATTCTATTATTTATATTAAAAAACTTAAATTATAAAAAAAGCATTGCTTTCTTATAAATAATATTAAACAATATTATGAATCATAATTACTTAACAAAATATAAAATAATATTAAAATATGATGCATCTTTCAAGATTTAAACAATTTTAAATATTTCATACAAATCAAATAAGTAGCTATTATAAGTTATATTAAAAACTATATATCTCAGATTTTTAGGTTAATTTGGTTTTCATGCCAAACACTAAAAAAGTAGACCCTAATCTATGCTACTATATTTAAGATTCAATACACATAGATTTTCTTATTATTTTATTTACATTTTAACTTAATCTTACATTACTAACTAATTATTTCTAATTTAGAGACGTAATATGCAATTCTAGAAAATATTTAAAATTGGTTTCATTAATCGTTTTAAAATCCTCAATTAAATTTTTAGGCTTTAAAATTTATGTATATTTCATTGCTTGTATAGAACATGTGTCTCAAAAGAACTGAAACTTGTTATATTTTCAATGAAAAAACTCTCAACTTAATAATTTTTTTTATAATAGTGAATATTTTCGAAACTCAATTTATTTAATATTCATTTCCACCAACCAATAACACAATTTAAAGATTAAGAATTTAACTTGCCAGAAGTAAAATTGTTTTGAAATTTCATTAAATTCTTTAGACATTCTATGACGAAAACTATTAATACTTTTGAAAAGAAAGAAAAAATATTTCGTATTTTGTCAGTATGTCAAAAGACTCGATAGAGAATACTTTAGATGATAATACAATAATTTTACATTTAATTTAGGTTTTGTTTTTCTCTCAATATTTTTTCTTTTTAATTTTTTTAGAAAACTGTTTCATAATCTTATTTTTGATAATGTAGAAAAAATTTGATATTGACACATATGAAAATAAAATGTTTTGAAATAATTTAAAATATCACTTTTGTATCGAATTTTTGACAAATCTTAATATTTAGTATTACCATCTAAAAACACCTTCTGTAAGTGGTGTGTGTACAATAATATATATTTTTCATTGAGGAGTTAAAAAGAGTAATATTCTTGCTATATGATTTTAAAACTAGATATTAAATTAATATAAAATTTCTCGTTTTCCTGGGAAAATTTAAAAAAATTCCGGGAAAATCCTGAGATTTCCCACCCAGGAATTCCCGGAAATCAAACCCTAATGAAGACACTTTCGAAAAATTTCCTAATTTTATAATATCTTTATTAGTAGTACCCTTCTCTAATGTTGAACTAGAGCTTTTATTTAGCTTTATGGGTCTTTTTAAAAGCAACGGACGAAACAAGTTGAGAGCGGAAATTTTATGTAGTATTTTATAGATTAGAGAATGGGTAACATGAAAAGGTTCATTCTATTCTTTGATACTCTAAATAATTTTGCTCGAAAGTAAAATCATCAGAAAAATATGAGAAGCTCGTCGCAAGTAAGGAAAATGGGAAGTAGCAAATATTTAAAACTGTTTCAATGAATTTTTAATGCAATATGTTTATATTATTATATGTATATGTAATATTATAATAAGTAAATTTTTATAATAATCAAATATTTTTTCATTTTTTTTTTTTTTTTAAGTAAATTTGAATTGTTGCAAATTACGTGTTTCAGTATCTAGATAAAAAATTCACGTTCAATAAATTAACGTTTGAATGTTAAAAAATTTTGCAACTAATACTACTTTGATTTTAAAAATCTAATTTCATCTTTATTATTATTATTATTATTATTATACATTTAAAAAAAATAATAATAAAAAAATAGGTGTTAAATAATTTTATCTTTCAATCGATTACTGGTATAAACTTAAATTTTAAAATTGTTAGTGATAGATGGTGAAGAACACAATTTACTTTTCCATGCTAAATATATTTCTTTAAGTCTGATCAAATATTTTTTTGTGCATTATATTCATTCAAAATTTATGGATCTGTTGAAGTAACATTATAAATCTTATCAAATCAAGTACAATCAAATATAACTTGTATAAAAAATATATGAGAATAATACTAAATATTTTCTTATAATTTTAGTTATCTGTAAGAGGTTTAAAAGATTTCAATTTCGAAAAAAGGGTCTTGCCAAAGCAATATTTTTTATATTTCTTGTAAAATAAAATGAAAACTATGGCACGGTTTTATAAGAGAAAATTTGAAGAAATGTCCAAAAAGGAGATTTCAAAAAATAAAGTCGCTAAAAAAGGGGATTTTTCGAAAAAAGGGGCCAACTGCTTCAATACCTAAAAGACTCTTTAAAATTTTTTTATTTGATAAAAAATATTCTATTTTAAGAAAAACTACTAAACTCAATTTTATTAATAACAAACTAATTTACTTATGGTATTTTTTATTATTTCAAAAATAAAGATCTTTTCATAAAAATAGCCAACATTTTATGAATGTGAAATATTAATTAAACTTTGTATGAGGTCTTTACTCGAACTCCAGTCTTACAAATCCCCATCTAACAAATTTAGCACTGAAAGCATAGATTCACAAGTGTTTACCTTAAGTCTGTTGGACAATTTATTCTTCATTAGCGATAATTTAGAAAAAGGGCATTACGCCGAGGCCTTGCTATGAGCAAAAGTAAAAAATATAAATTAGGATATAACTATTCATAAAATCGATATCTAGTTTTCTCAATCCGACCCAAAAAGATTCGGCATTTGATATTTTAAATAGTTGTTCATAAAATTTATCATTAGCTTTTGTTTTTAACAGTTCCCGTTCATTTATTAATTATTGTCTTTATTTACATCACTATACTGTGAAACAAACTCAAAATAATTAATTTCTTCGTTTGAATTAATATATAATGGGTCGAGATATTTCAAATAACTTAGTTCCTCGTCATTTATCACATAGTCTTAAAAAGTCGCCATTTAGTTGAAAAAGGGGCAACTGGCGATAAATTCGTCAAAACGGTAACTCTTTTATACTGTTGCCTTACTGTATACTTAAGTGCAAACTTAGTTAAGAATCATTTAAGTTCAAGCTCATATTTATATAATATTTCGTTTTACAGTTTAAAACTTAAGTTGAAAAGAAAATAAAGCAACAATTTTAAAAAATTTTAAATAACTTGAAAGATTTAAAGATATCTTAATTTTATGGGCTATAAGTAGTATATTCAAAAAACCAAAAATTTTAGTAAGCCGTTTTCACGTAATTATATTTTTTTAAAAAACCGGTTTCAAATACAATTTTACGTAAAAAACCCTTTTAATCGGTTTTTATTAAAAACTCAAATATTTGAAAAAATTATTATTTTTACTAAATAAAGTACATTTACATATAATACATATCATTTGTAATGACAAGTGATATAAAAATAGGAAGAAATATCGCTCTTCTGCAGCTAAAGGATAATGCTTAAATGTATTTATTGAATTGAATTGTGATAGAGCTTTTTCTGATCCAATCTACCTATTTATTGAAATTGACCTTATTCTTGTGACAAACGATAAAACTAAAATTTACTTCTTACCCAGATTCTGTTAATGACAATTATTTTAAATCTATTAAAAGATATACAAATTTCAGTTGGTGGTACGTCTGGTGCTACTCAAATCTCAAATTAGGAATTAAAAAAAAAAGAAAACAACAAGCCTGAAAGCTTTATTGATACTTTTAATGCACAAGGTTCAATTATCAAATATAAAAAATGGGAAGTAGGGGTTAACTTTATAAACAAAAATAAAAGAAGGAGCGTTTCAAAAAAAAACGGTTAACAGACAGAGAACATCCGTCCTGTCGAATTATTCGAAAATAAAAATTCGAAACCGGTCGGTTTTTTAAAAAGTAAAAACTGGTTAACCAGATTCCGATTTCGGTTTTTGAATATATTGAATTATATTCTGAATACACTAAAATTAAAAAGATGAAAAGTGGGTAAAACTTTTTGTAGATTATTTTAGCATATTATTTTTGGAAATTTAGCAGACAACATCGAAAATTTCTGGTAACACTGCAACGACATTAAGAGCAAGGTATATTAATCAGGTAACGATATTTAAACAGCTGATGTTGTTTTTTTTGCCAAATTTTTTGTTTGCTTTTGTGTTATTGCGTCTTCTTACTTTTTTTTTATTACTTGAAATGTCAAATGTGCTTTTGTTTTTTGTAAACAAAATTGTGAAATGTGAAAACTAAAGTTGATATAAGAGATTTCAATGCAGAAACAAAATTAATGGAGTTTTTTTGGTGTTGTAGTTGTTGCAGAGTTGTCGTTAGCTTACTTCTTGTAAGCTAACATGAAGTAGTTTACCCCAGGTCTACAACTGAGTTTAACGCCTATATAATATATGAAATAACGTCGGCAGAAGAGAGTAACCATTTTGTTTATATTATGCTAAATCTTAAAGAAGGGGTACACATATTCCAATAAATCCTATAAGATATCATTATCTTTAATCAAAAAGTTAACATGTCCTTTTCATTTGAGAAATTCGCATTTTTTATACAAAATATTTTTTTTAATGTAAAACAATCAATAAAAGAAACAGGTTTACAAAAAACGTTGTTTTTTTAATAATTTCCATAATACACACGCACACAGAAACAAGCTTTCGTATATGTGTATTTTTTTTTTGACTGTTCATCTTATAAGATAGTTATCTAGGAAATCTCATCACAACAGTCTCATAATACTTCTTATAATACTAATATTTGAATCTACACGTGAGATAATTCTCTCAGAGAGCGAATTTGATACTCTCTGAAAGTCTTACATATTCTGTTACATGTAAATGGTCTATATATATACATATATATATACATATATATATATATATATATATATATATATATATATATATATATATATATATATATATCTAGATATAAACATATATTCATCTGTATACAATTTCATTTAATCTTAATTTCTTTATAACGTCTATTTATACCACTTGCTGAAGTTCTAAAATTTGTAGTCAAATTAAATGTATGCAAGAGACACAAGATATGGCAGTAAACCATCTCGTGTGTCTCAAGTGAAAAAAAAAGAAAACGAAAAATGGGTTTAGGAAGCAGATAAGTTACCAAAAATGTCATATTTTAGTGTCATTATCATAAGAATTCACGAAATAGAAGAGGTAAATAAATTTTAAATAAATTTTAACTGACATGTCTTCACAAACACTTACAGAAATTAAAATGAATTATACTCTAGCAGATATTTCATTTACTAACAGTATTCATGTTGCTTTGAAATTATAATTTGGAGAAATTAAAAGAAAGAAAATGCGTGACTTCATATAAAAGCTTGTACATAAATTTTTCTGAACATTTAGAAAAATTAACTAATATTTATTTTAAGAACAGTTAAACTTCTAACAGCCGTATTCATAAAAAATCATAATTCAGGTTTTAGATACATTTTAGTTAAAAAACATTGGTTATTAAAACTCCTTCCACAAATTTTTTGCAGATGCTTCTGAAGGAGCTTATTTAGAAGAGAGTGAAGCAAATAGAAAACAAAAACACATACACTAATACTAATCGAAAGAAGAAAAATGCTTGGCTTGCGGTCGAAGGAAGGTTTTATTTATTTTAATATCTTTTATGTGACTTTTAAGACTCGGAGTTCGTTATAATTGAGTTTTAATGCATATATTTCAATGATCTTTATTACAGATACGGTATAAATAATAGTAACATAGCCCCAATTGTTGTCCAAATATTAAAGAAAAATGCAACAATTAAAAAAATGTAAAGTATTTTTAAAATTTACAGTTATGATTTTGTTATTTCTTCCTTAAAGTGAAACAAAACAGTAATGGTATTCTGAATAAGTACACGATTAAAGTTATGCAAGGTTATTTAAAAAAAGGTAACGTGATGCTATTATTTTTACCGTAACTGTATATGTATGTTTTAAGATAATTTGTCAAATTACCATTCTTTACAGATATTTAAAAAACATTAAAATTCAAGAAGAAAGCAAGACTAAAAGAATATTTTATTTTTAAGTTATTTTAATAAAAAATTTATGTAAATAAATAGCAAATTACATAATTAAAAAGTTAAATAAATGAATTAAAGTCAATTCTGTTGAAAATTTTTTTAAATGGCTTAAAAAAATCATAAACAGATAACAACAACTGTGTAACATTTTTCTTATATGAAGCAATATATTCTTCTTAAGAAATATGACTCCTGAACAATAGGTCTTAGTGTCACGGGTGCGTTCGTAAATTCAGTATTGCGCTGCAACAGTGAATTTAAATGTTTTTAAATACGGTTAAAAATATTTTTGTATAAAATTTTTTAGGTTAATAATTTCCCTCCTGGTTGTCTCTTGACTGTTTAAATTATTTTCTGGCATTTCAAATAAATGCTCTACATCTGAAATGTATTCATAGTCGTCTAAAACAAATATTTTTTAATTTAAGAAGGATTTAAATAAAATATTATCAGGAGTGTTCTGGAAATCGAAAACGTAAAAAAAATCTTATTAAAAGTTAATTTTTTAATAAGATTTTTGTAGTAAAAGAATATTATACAAATATTTCTCTATTAAACAGAATTCTATAAGAAAATTATAAAAAATTGGAGTAAGAGTGTATTAAAAAGAACTTCAAAGCTCTTGCGTTTTCGATTTCCAGAACACCCCTGATAATAATGAGATATACCTGGGACGGTATCGTTCTCTTCTGTAGCGATGTTATGGAGAACAGCTAAAGCTACAATGACTATCTTTGCGTTAGAAAAAGTAACGGTCATACCATCTTGCAAACATCAAAATCTTTGCTTTCACACTCATAAACATCGCTCCACAGGAGTTCGTGTTGCAATGTGAGCAACGTTATATTTAACTTCCTTTTCAGTTTAAGGTCGTGAATAAGTAGAGCGTTAGTTTGTAGCCTGAGTCACCAAGTAGTCGGCCTCTAAATTCATTCTTTTCAAATCGTTCTTTTACTTTAGACTCATTGAAAATGCGGCAGTCAAGTATACTGCCCCTCCATCTTGCCATCATATCTAAAATTCTAAGTTGGGCGTCGTAAACCACCTACATACATCATAATTTAATAAAATTTGAAATTATATATTATACTTGTTATTACTTGCACGTTTAGTGAATAAAATCCCTTCCTATTTATATAATATTGCGCTAAGTCCCCTCCCATTTTTTAAATTTTTATGTGGGTTCCATCTATAGCCCCAATAATTCCTGGGAAGTTCCTGATTTCCCTAAATTGTTTTGCTAATTTTACCTCTTCTTCAACAGATATTGGCATTTTTATGTAATCTTTTCCAACTTAGCCAAGGCATTAGCAATTTTTGCACAAATCCTGCTTACCGTTGGTTGTGAAAGACCATGAATGTCTCCAGCATAATCTTGAAACTGGAAAAGGTTTTGTGTCTTCGTTAACATTACTGTCATAGAATACAAAACATAACTCTCTTCGTCCCCAACACCGTAAAGCTACTAAAACCTGAAGTTCTAGCGATGTTTCGCATCCTCTACGTTCTACATATATATCCATTTTGATCAAATTTACTATTTTTCTTACCGTTTGTTTATTAAAACGGTATTTCTGCTTAAATTGGTTGTCCGGAATTAAAAACGGGTCGCTCCTCTTTTTGTAAATTTTAGTTTGACGATAGTTTAAAATTTGAGCAATAGTTTCTATTAAAAACAAAATACAATTATATTCGTACATACATATGTACATATATAAAATTATTGTAATAACTTTTGATCGTATATAGCGCGTCCATTATTTAAAAAAAAAAAAACAACTAAATTTTAGCAGAATTCAATTTTTTCGCACAAATCTTCAAAATGACAATCAACACAAAGTAAAAATGTCATTTTAAAATAGGTTTAAACAAGGGTCGAACCTATTCTAAAATTCGTTGATTTACACAAGGTTTAAAATTGGTTTTTTAAGGTAATATTCGCTTATGAATATAATTTTAACGAATTTAGCTTAAAACAGTTTTGAAAAGCTGTTTAAAATGTTTATGAATACCGCTGTAAGAATGTTTTACTTTTTTAAAATTAAACATCATATCAGATAACTAGTTAGTTTTAAACTTCTTGAAGACAAAACTTATATAGAAGTAATTGGTTCTAAATTTTTCAACTGCAACAATTGTTAAAAATATTATTTTAAACAATATTTTTTATAAGTTTAATTATATATTTTATTATATAATAAAAACAACAAATATTTATTAAATAAAAATTATTGAAGAACAAATCTTAATAAAACATACAAAAATCGAATATCCCAAAAAACTTAAAACTTTTAAAAGCATTAATGGAAAAATATAAAAATGCATTAAATTTTCACCATTTGAGTACATAACCATGAGTTTTTAAATAGTTGTTGATAACAACCCAGCAAAAACTTTTTTTTCCTGGTAAGCTAGCAGGTATAATTGGAAACAAAAATAAACTACTTACTTTTTGCCTGAATAACTAGTTCTTTTTGTTCGAATTGTCCACAAATTCATGTAGTTATATTTTGACTCTAGGGGTATTCAAAAATATGTACCTAAACGAAAACAAAAATAAAAAAAAAAAAAACAAAAAAATTTTGCCGTCAGGGAGACTCGAACTTGGACACACACTAACCATTCGGTTTTACTGACTAACGTCTTACTCAGTACACCATCTCGCACATAGCATCCTGAGCGATAAAAACTCTATTTAGTTTAAAATATCTTTTTAGACATTTTGTTATAAAAAACTAACAGCTTCAGAATGGAGTTAAACCAACAACCTTCTGGTTGTTAATCCGACGCTCTAGCCAACTCATCCCCGTGATTGCACTATTACTGCGCTATTATACTATTGAGTACTTATTAATGTAATACAGAGTAGACATTACCAAGAAACTACTTTAATAAGTATTTGTTATTACCGAAAACCAAAAAGTTTTTGCTGGGAATACTCCATTTTTTCAATTCTGCGAAAACTTCAGCGCAATTTCAGAATTACTTACTAACACTATTTTTGATTTTTTTTCTGTATTATTAGTATAATATTAA
This sequence comes from Protocalliphora azurea, assembly GCA_932274085.1. NCBI lineage: Eukaryota > Metazoa > Arthropoda > Insecta > Diptera > Calliphoridae > Protocalliphora > Protocalliphora azurea. The sequence continues at coordinate 82,781,061 of OW026520.1, forward strand.
TATAATATTAAGATAATATTAATATAATATATATAAAAAAAAGTAAAATAACAAAACTTTTAAAATTTGACTAAAAATTTTTTCGAAAAAGTTGAAAATTACGCTTAATTCGGGGATAGTTGGCATAAATATTTTAATTTTTAAATTTTGTTTTTTAATTTTAGGATATTTTTCTTATTTTTTTCTTTTTTGAGTGAATTCTGATGTCCATCTATCCGTCCGTCTGTCTGTCTGTTGATCTGTTAATTTTTGCAATTTTCAAATTCAGAATGGTTTATTTTAGGACTTAATAAAGGAATCGACTACTACGTATAAACGTATCGACTACCAATTTTGTTCTTTAACTAATTACAGAAAAATATAAAAAAATCTGTCGAAAATGATGGGTTATAATTACAGAAAAATATCAGAACAAATAACTTGTAATATTGTAAATTCCATTCTATCAAAGTTCAAAATTAGTGTATTTTAAGACAATTTTCAAAATATATCAAAAATATTTCGAATAAACTACATTTCCACATACCTAAGGAAGTTGATGTGCCCATTTTAAAAATGAAGAAACTTTTTATTTAGAAAAAAGTACACCTAACATTCATGAAATATATTTTTGCGTTTTTTTCCCAGTATCCTAAAAAAATTGCTAAATGAAACAGTTCAGTAAAAAAAAACGACGCAACCTAGAGAAATAATTTTTTCTGCTATTAATACATAAATTTGTATATTTTTATTGGGTACTAATTTTTGTTAAAAAAAGCTTAATTTTCAAAAGTCAACCAACCGCCATTTTTGTCACATTTTACCACAACGTGCAGCTCTTTGAAGAAATAAAAGCAATACTTCAACGTTTGCAACAAAGGTACAAGATGGGCGGCTCAACCCTGACTTCCGATGAATTTTCTGCTTCATAAATTAAAATTTTCATTGAAATTAAAATTCGCAAGAAACATATTATTATACATATGTTATTTGAAAAAGTGAGTGCAGTGAGTGAGTGTATGGAAAATAAAATGTATTAAAGTGAATTAATACTTAATAAATGATGAATCGGCACTTTTATTTCAACTGCTTTAAGTTTTTTATCGATGGGGCGAATCCGGACGACACAATATATCATTTACTAAATCCCAGCAGAAAATTTAGCCGCCGCACATTAAAAAGTGCTGCGCCGCCGCCGAAAAATTTGCATCGGCTTGTGCAAACCCTTATTTTGTACTGAATAATTTTTTATTAACTTAAATATGATTAATTTTTTGCCTTTATTACGAGACGTTTTTATATTTCTATTTCATTTGGTCGTGATTTTTTGACATCCTAGATTTGATTTGTGGAGCTAACTTGCCAACCAAAAATCTCCTGTTAGAATTTGTACTCTAAGATGTTTTTAGGATGATGCTTAATGAACGTTCTGCATCCTTTTGAAGATACACATGGAATTTTTTATTTTAAAAATTATTTTCGGATTATACTATAGAAAAGTAATCCGAAACTTCATAGAGTACTCAATAGTCTGTATTAAACAAGATTTTATAACGTCATCAATTTTGAGAATACGAAAATGCATTTTTGTCCATAAATTATACAAATAATTCTTTTAGGGTGCCCTTCATTTTAGGCCATATATTGAAGAAACTTGCTGTTGACTCATATTTCAATAGTACAATACATTCGGATAAAAGTATCTTGTTTCCCGCTAATACTTATTTATTTTGACAGATTAAAAAGTTATTATTAAAATAAACTACAGCAAGGCTCCAAATGAAATCTGTATATAAATCTAAGATATTTTTTGGCATCCAAAAATACTGAAGTTAAATCTAAAAATTTTGTTAAATTATCAAAAAGTCTTTAAAAATTTTGCAATTAAATATTTTATAGCGCCCCTCCGACCATGAGATATTAAAACTACCAAAACTCAATTCATGCTGGAAGCTGATTTTCTAAAAGTAGTCCTAAGAGTGTGCCAGGCGAAAAATTGTACTACTTTTAAAATTCACACTTATTTTTTAAAGTTTGAAGAGCCCAAACTCTGTTATTCATGAGTTCACATTAATGGGATACATCACAAACGAATCAAAATTACATCGCTTATAAATAAATGACATCAAATTGCATCTTCATGGAGGGGCGCAGATACAGTGACAAAAAATTAGAAAAATATTAAAAAAGCTAAAATTTTGGTTTCAAAGTTTGCCATTATATAACTTTTTACCGAATAACGATTGGGTAATAACATATAAATTAATATTTTTCATCTATGTCTGGAGAGCAAATCTAATACCAAAAATTTGAACTTGTTGGAAAAAAATATAAAAAATTAAAAAAAAAAATCATATTTTTTCTAATTTTTCAACTTTGGTGAACTGTAACTAATAACCACAAAAACCATGTACCAAAGGAACAATATGAAAGTGTGATATCGTAAAGCAAATTTAATGACATAATTAAAATTTCGGTTATGTAATTTTTTTTTCTTTTGCAATTTTTCACAAATAATTTAGATATTTGAACTTTAAACACATAAATATTTCAAGAAATAATACCAAAATGATACAATATAATGTTCTAGTAGTTATACCGAAACACTTATATAACATTTCATACTTCTATTTATTAAACAACAATGAATGTAATTTAGTTTTAGTTAAATACGTAATTAATGTATGCTAAGAAGTAAATTTATTTATTAATTTATTTATTTCATTTATAATGATACTTGTTCAGTAATACACAGAGAGCTATTTCTTATTAGGACTCACAACAAGAAATCAGTCTCTGTGTGTGACAGTTTGTAAACAAATACAATTCTGAGCTTAATTTTGTTAGGTACTTAACTTAAAATTAATTTCCTTAATTGTAACTTAATAAAATCATGTATAAAGTGTTATATATCGGTATAAATCTTATAAAAATACAAGTATTAGACCTGATCCGAAATTTTAGTTATGTCATTAAATGTGCCCCTCAAAGACTTCGTATAATCCAAAATTTTTATATTATTCCTTTGGCAGAAATTTAACAAAAATCAGTTCAGTGTTTCAACTCAAATAGGGATTAGGCTAGTATGAAAATTTTGAGATAAGAAATCTTAAAATGAATTAAATTTTCATTTGAGCTACGAACATTGATACCTTCCATTTTGGGGCCATGCTAATGTACATATATAAAGATATACATAAGATTATTTTATATATTATAAACAAATTTATTCAGAAGAAGAAAATTATGTTAAAACATAATATCATTCCATAAACATATTAAATATTTTTAAATGAAATCAACTTTTACTGTCATACACGTACAGAAAAAAAAACACTTGTTAATACAGCAAAAGCGCAACAAAGAAAAAATATTAATAAATAAATTTTGCATAAAGAAATGTGCTCAAATGACATAAAGCCACATTTCCTGTGTAATGACAAAAATAATTGAAAGAACATATCAAGTTTAGTTATGTATGTGCAACTAGTTTTGCTTTTGTATTTGTATGCAACTGCACGTATGTATGTAGAAGTAAGTAACAACAGGAAATCATTTTAAACACGAATGCTGAATGTGAATAAAGTAAAAATGTATGATTTAAATTAAGAAGACATGTCTAACTAACTGTGTATATAACAGAGATTTTACGGCAGTCTTTATCTTTGATATAAGTGAGTCTGGGTATTCGAACTTCTTTTTTAATATTGTAAAATAATTCAATAAATATCTGTTATATTAACTAAAACTACAGAAGAACTAAATATTTCCATATTACTAATTTTAATAAATATTAAAGAAATCAGTTTATAAGTTTATTTTTAATTCTTGCTTATACGCGAAAGATGATATTTTTTATAAATCTGTCTTCCGTTTATAAATGTAAGACTTCTATATTCTTAAGCAGGAAAAAGAGATAAAAATTTAGTTTAAATAAATATGAATGTAGAAGATCTGATAAATATTATCAGATATTATGATTGTAGGGTATTATTTTCTATTTAGCATTCAAACGAGTACAAACATACACATGCATTATATTTTTGTACATTTTTTTTTTTTTTTTGCTCACATTAGACATTTGTAGTGGCGCATATCCGGTACTTTTTAATGTACTTACTGTGAAAATAAAATTGCAAAAACACATGTACTCTTACGCCTGCTTTTCTGAGCGTGTTTGTGTGTGTAGGTAAGTAGTTGAAGAAAGCTTATTTAGCTTGTTATATTTGTGTTTTAATGCGTACTTAAGGAAAGAGAATACACTAACAAACATATACATTATTTTAAACGTATTAAACATTCAAGCATGTAGGTGTGTGTTCAAAGGAAAAATTTTTCATTTGAAGCACATAATTGACTGCCGTTTATGTGCATACATTAAAGGCAGTAACATCATTTTTTCTACATGTTAAATAAATAGAAAAACGAAACGTTAAAAGAGAATAAAAATGTATCTAATGTGTTTTGTACAAGATGAAAAATTTGCAATACTTACTCGTACTTCATAGAGCCATCTTAACTACACACTTAAATGCAAAATCAAACATACATTGACAGAAATCATTTACAAGGAGTATTTTGAATGTGTTTGTGTATGAGAAATAAAAGTGTGGTATATGAGTAAGAAATAATAAAAAAAAAAAAATTCTGAAGTAAGTCAGCAACACATACATACTTGCAGGTTGAAAATTGTTATTTCTTACGAAGAAAATACATTACAGTGTTCGAAAATTCTTTTTTGCCTAAAATTATTAAAGGGCACATCATTTAAATCATTAAATTTCAACTTCCTACAATGATTGGAACAGGATGCTACATGGCCATTTTTGTTGATGATCCTAGAACAAATCTTGAACATCTTTTTCCAGCAAATATTAATGATATAGACATCAAACGATTACCCATATTTTGTAATTTTCAAATATTTTGTAATTTTGGAAATAAAAAGAACTCATATAAAAAATTATGTAGAAAAAAAAAATTACTTTATTAACAAATTTTAAATAAAATGTTCTTTTTACGTTCACATAAACATTTTTGGAAAAATTACGAAATATTTTTCTTTAGCTCCCGTTTGATATACAAGTATACCATTAATTTTTTGTGAAAACAAATTGTTGAAGATTTATATGGCCGTGTAGCATCCTGTTTCAATCAACAAAGGAAGTTGAAATTTGAAATTAGGAACGCTTAAATGTATGATACACTTTGGTTTTCTTCATATAATGTTAGACCACCCTAATATGCATGTTAAATCAACGATTCCCAAATGGAGGTCCGCGACCCACAAGGAATCTAAAAATTTAAAATACTTACTATTTAAATATAGTAGTAATGCAAATCGCTATAGAGCGTATTTATTTCTTTATTATTATTTCTAATTTTGCTATATTTTAATGCTTTTATTAAAGTATCATATTTTTGATCTATTTTATTAGGGTTTTATTTAAATATGTTTATTTCATTGGTGATTATATCAACTATTTAATACATTTTCTCCAAAATTGCAAAAAAATGTATGGAAAATTTGATAAATTATACATTTACCCCAATATATTTTTACCATAATGCCCTAAATTGATAATTTTTATGTCAAGCAGAGATCTGTAAAATCATTATGGTTTTGGGACAAAATTTTTTGGATTTGAAATATGTGCAAAATAGAGTTATTTCCGATTTTTCTATGTTCACCGATTTAAAAATGACCTTAATTTGGATATCTTCCTCCGAAACATCAGCACTTAAAAACTTTGTAAGTATATATTATTTGCTTTTGCTCGGAAAGCAATAACATCAGGGGTTTCATGGAAGAAATGTAATTTGGAAAAGTAGTCTGTTATGAAAAAAAAAAAACATTAAAATACCGAAAAAATTTAAATCCATGAATAGGTATAAAATAAGGCCATTTTTTTGTTCAAAATATACGAAAATATAAGCTCATTTTTTATTAAATATATATGAAATTTTTAAATATTTTTTATGAAAACTTCAATCGATACTTCTCAACTAAACCGCCCATAAATTTACTTAAACGATGTGCAGTGTCCCATTCAAAAAATAAAATGGAAATAAATTCAATGAAACTTCACACAGATATAGTAGAGGTGCGGGCAAGTTTAGGTTTTGAGCTTGGATGATATAGACATAACAGAAGAGGGTCCACAGGGTCCCAAAGTCGGACACTGCAGGTTTTAAAAATATTAAAAACGATCATGATTCGCTATATCTTAAATGACTTAAAATACTTTTCTATGACTAGATTCCGCTAGCCGAGATCTGCAAAAAACATCATATGTGTAGGTTATGTCTTCCAGTTTAAGAGATATTGGGTTTTAAAGATTAAAACTTTTTACTTTTTGACCTAACTTGAAGTCTTTTCGCAATAGGGGGTCCAAATTGCACCCGTGATTTTTTAAATGTTTTTATTTTATTAACAGCAAATAACAAAATTGTAAAAAAATAAAATTTTGGAAAAATCTTAACGGAATCAAAAGTTATATGCATTTAAATTTTGAAATAAGTCGCTTTTTTTTGACCAAAAAGTTGGTACCATTTTTTTTTTTCAGATATGAAAAAAGTTCTTAAGTAACATATACAGTATTTATACTTTTCCGAAAAAACAACTTTATGGAAAATGATATAAAGGAAAAATAATTTTTAAAAACTTTAATCCTGCGAGAACCACGGTCTCAATTTTTGCCCGCATAAGCTGAAAGCGTAGTTTGATATGTTTTTAAGTTTTTAGAAATAGAAATCTATATTCACTGATATTGGTTGGGCAGATATAGCAACAAATGTAAAAAAACTTATTTTAGGAAATTTTCGAAAGTTGTTTGCGATTTGTGGCATTCTTCTAATTAAGCATTAGAAAACCTATCTATGTGAAAAATTTAATTTGAAAATATTTACTAACAAAAACCAATTCAACACTTTTTCCGCCCTTTTCGCAAAATGTATGCAAAAATTTTGTATTGTAAATAATGTTATACATTTTTGAAAAGATGACATATTTTCCACTGATGTATAATATCTTCACCTTTCCATATGTCAAAATTATTTATTGAAAAGTTACACCTCTAAGTTCTTCAGAATGAGTAGGTAACGTAATGACTTAGATAATGTTAATCGCCAATTATTCCTTTGCTTTGAGACATTGAACTTTCATTAACACAGATAAAGATTAGTAGAATAATTTGCAATGAACACATATATAGGAATGGTAATTCCTTTTTAGATATTATTATTAGATAATCAAGGAATTCATATTGAAAAATACCATTTTGTATGCCATTTTATTTAAAAATGCATCACTTCTTGCTCAAGAAAATGTCAATCCAATGACACAATACGACGAAACCAATTACAAAAAAAAAAAAAAAAAAGCTGAAAAAGGGGAATTATCAAAAATTTAAAACTTTGTTAAGTTATTGGATGTAAAATGGAAGCCGATGAGGTGGTCTGCTAATATACTCATACAAAACGAATCATGATCGCTTTTAATATTATTAATACCCGAGGTATCCAAATTTGGGCCCACACTTCTACTATCACTGTCAAAAATTTCATTGAATGTTGGAATTACCGAAAATTTAAAGCTTTGTTAAGTTATTCTATGTTAGATAAAAGTTGGTGAGGCGGTTTACCAAAAAGTTTGAATCAAAGTATTCTAACTTGCTGGATAAAAATATAAAACTTGTACTTTGTTCATCTGCTTTTGGTGCTCCTTTTAAGTAACATAGAGAATTGTGCCAAAAATCCAAGAAACAGCGATTGTTTGCAATACATTCCACAATGTCTACTAAAGAAGTTTTCGACACATTTAAAGTTATGTTAAAAAATGAAAACCAGCATTTTGAAGCTGTAAAAATCGCTAATATTCTTCTAAGTCCATCATCAAAACGCCTTAAAAGAATTGTAAATTATACACCAACATCATCATCAGTTTTTACCAAAGAAAAAGCTATAGCCCTTATTTTACGACAGAAAATAAGCCATCAGAATTATATAACTTTAAGAAGAGCACTACTAGGAAACGGAGTGTATGTTTTGCCATCTTATAAAATATTATCAGAATTGGTGTTTCTGCACTACTTGAGAATACAGCATCAAGAATCGTTTCACAATTTTCCGCTGATCATATTATAAAATAATCGCTTCCTATCTGCAATTAATCTGAAAATGGGGATATGATGGCTTATTATCACACTCGGAATATAAGCAAATAAGTAGGGCTTGGGTTTTGGGAATTCTCGGGTGGGAAATACTGGGATTTTTTTAAAGTTTCACAAGTAAACGGGAAATTAAATATTCTCGTTCTTTTAAAATTCTATAGCAAACATTTTGCTCTTTTTACACCTTATATTATTGAAAGATTGACGTTACTCTAAACATGGTACTTGCAAGAGTTTAAAGCACATAGTAGAACTAAAACGTTATTTGAGGGGAACGGTAATTTTGTATGAATTAACTTTTGACTATTGAATTTTCAATCAGATATCTATGCATTTGTTTATTTATGGTTTAACGAATTTACTTACAAGTTGTTTCACATCAATTTAAAAAAAAAATATTTTTGTCATGTTCAAATTTCAGTTATATTATAGATTTCATAGCTGTTTATTGTGAAAATTTTAATTCAAAATATTTGTTAAAATAAATTATTTTTGTGTTAAATTTATATTTTTAGAAATTAAATAGTTTCAAATCATTTTGTACTCTTTATAATAAAATTTTCAGTTACTTGAAAATAATTTGAAATAAAATTATTTAAATATTTATCTATTTGTATTCGAATATACAGTCATATACTCGTATATTTATACTTTTCTAAATTTTTTGAAAATTTGAAAAAGAAGTCAAATATTTATGTTGTTATAAAACATTTTGAAATAATTGTTTTGTTGTTGTAAAGTCTGAAACGTGTAGAGTAGATTGTGTTATTTTTTGAAAAAGTCGCGGTATTTATTTCTGATATTAAAAGAAAAATTCGTAAGCATTTTTCGTTTCAAAAGTATTTACACACATTTTTTATACGTTCAAATTATTTACACTAATATAAAAAATTATTTCATTATAAAAAATTACTTCATTGGGAGATTTTTCATTCTAACACAACATTTTCTTTTGAAGCAACAGATTCTTGTCTAAGCAATCAATCTATAAATGTTAGATTTAAATGTTATAACTTCAAAATACTTATATACCTATATGTGAATATTTCTGAATACTATAATTGATGCAAAAAACGTTGTTGCGAACCAATTTAATAATTAGTTAAGTAAGAAATAATGTAAATTAGATAAAAAAGTGGAAATAAACGGCAAGCTATGATATAATGAAATTTATCCAATAGATTACGATATATATATTCTTATAAAGTTTTAGCATCAATAACACAATAACGTAAAAATCTGAGACATAGTTTTCAATATGAATTACAAAAGGTACTAATTTTGTTTGTATAAAATATTAATTTTTTTTAATTTTAAAAATGGCGTTATACTTTTATATAATTTCATTTTTCGTTAATTCAGTACGATTTATAATGTTTCGTTTTGTTTTATTATTATAAAAAAATAATTTTCTTTATAAAAAATCATGGTGTTTTTTTCTTATATCTAAAGTTTTAAAAATTCCCGGGAAATAGTTTTTTTTTTGTTCCCGTTTTCCGGGAAAAGAAATATTGCGGGAATCCCCAAACCCTATAAACAAGACGAGAATCTACGGAATATAAAAGTGTATTTATGGCATCACTTGTTCCTCTAAAAATTCGGAAATACGCTAGCAACGATTCCCCATCAACCAGTTTTTGGGATGTTTGGATAAATTCAACACCTGGATCAAAGTACTTTTGTAGACTAATTTTGAATTGAATTGAATATACAAAGAAATTAATAGATACAACACAGGAATTAATAAAAAGTATTGAAGCGGTGGTTAGAAGCCTGGAACCTATATCAATTAAAATAGCAGAATTTCCATTCAAGATAACGTTTGATATGAAACTTACAATAACTGATGGAAAAGTCAGTTAGGAACATCCTCTAGTTAGAATTTTTTTTTATGTCGCAGAATTCTCGAATGTATCCGCAAAAAGAAATATTGATGAAGATGTTTTTAAATTCGGAATATCTCCCTTGCATGCCAGTAAAAGATTTTTGGAATACTTTCTACATCTAGCATATCATTTGAAGTATAGAAGCATACCAGGAAACGAAAATAAATCAGAAAATAAAAATGATGAGCTGAAAAGCATGAGAGCGACCGAGATGAAAGGAATTCGATTGGAATTTAAACAGCATACTGGACTAAACATCGATAAACCTCTTTTAGGATACGAGAATACGAACAGTAGGAATATAGCTCGGCGTTTTTTCAAATATTATGAAATCACCTCACCAATTACAAGAATTGATATGGATCTACTATGAAGAGTCAACGTGATTTTAAAGGCAACAAATAATATACGTAAAGTTAATTAAAAAAAAATTTGATGAAATTTCATAATTAGTTATAAAATTATATCCTTGGAAGTTATTGTCACCAACATGACATAAGATGTTATGTTATGTAGAAATGACAATTCAGTATAATATTCTGCCCTTAAGAGAACTCACAGAAAAGTCCCAATTATTGGAAAATTGGAATTTAAAATATATTCATCAGTTCATCCCAAGAAAATGTTCCATACAGTACCAAGATTTAGATATTAATATAGATCTACGAAAAGACATTGGATTTGATACAGGGATTCGTCGCATGAAAGCATTCATTAATATAAAGATTTACCTTATCTTTTAGATATGGGTTACTATGATTGCGATTATTTTACTGAATTAAGTTACTATAATGATTTATCTTAACTTTTGGATATAGATTACTATGACTAATATTATTTTATTAAATTAAGCTATTCTTGTTAACTAATAAGTAAATATTGTTATACAAAATTAATATTTTACAAAAAATTCTTTATCTTTTTTAATTACTCGTATAAATTATTTTACTCATATCCAATAATTATATCACCAATATCATAGGTAAAAAGTACTTATCAGAAGTTATCTGTCATCTACATGTACTAAAAATATTGCATCAATTGCAAAATGTTTATTGATGAAAGTTGCATGTCTCAAAATAAAAGATTAATTGGCGATTAATATTACCCAAGTCCTTACGTTACCTACTCATTATGAAGAACTTAACTAGACGAGTAATATTTACTAAGAGGTGTAAATGTAATGTTTCGATAATTAATTTTGGAAAGATAAAGGTAGCCATATTATATATCAGTGTTTAGGAAATTATGTCTTCTTTTCAAAAATATATAATATTGTTTATAGTAAAAGATTTTTTGTATACTTTTTTCGAAAAAGTGTTGAATTGGTTTTTGCGTATATTATTCCATTTTAATTTTGGAATAAAATTTTTGTTAGTAAATATTTTGAAATGAAATCTTGCACCTAGGTAGACCTTTTTTATCCTTAATTTGAAGCTATAGTCTTTAAAAAAAAATTCCAAAATTTCCAAAAATGGGATTTTTTACTCTTTTGCTATGCTTCCCAATCAATATCAGTGTGCAAAAATTTCTATTACCAAAAACTTAAAAATACTTTACATTATGTAAGAGATATAAATTCTTTTAATTCCAGCTTTGCGATTTGAGAAATTAGGGCAAAAATTGGAAAATCATAAAAAAATAGATCAAACTTGGAAGAATATGATTCTTGAAGAATTAAGTTATTTAAAATTTTTTTCCTTCGCACAATTTTCCATAGTTATATCTCAGAAAAGTTTAAATACTGTATGTTATATGTATGTATATGTTACTTAGAAAATTTTTTTATAACTTAAATAAAGTGTTACTATTTTTTGCAAAAACTTTTGGCATACAATTTTTTTTCCGTAAAGATTTTTCCAAAGTTTTATTTTTTTATAATTTTGTTATTTGTTGCTAATAAAAAATTTGGACCCTCTTTTTTCGGTTAAAATAAAGCAAATCTAGATCGTTTTTAATATTTTTAATACCCGAGGTGCTAAACTGTCTATATTGTCCAAATTAGAATATTAAACATCTTACACCTCTATAATTACTACGTGAAATTTCATTGAAATCGAAGATTTATTTCCATTTAATTTTTTGAATGGAACACTGTGCTGTGATACGGTGTTTGTTTGGTATCTTCCTTAAAATCTAAGATACACAGACATCTCTTCTACTCTTTTATAGATAGAGAGGTGCATGCATGTGGTTTAAATATTTAAATTTTCTACTCCCATTTACTTATTCCTTCAATTGTTGTCATCATTGTTTATTTTAAGATGTATTATGTAAAACAAGCAGCTCGGATTGTTATGCAAATTGCTAACAATTACGATAAAAGGAATCATCTACATAGAAAAAGTTCTCAGCATTAAAATCATCGTAATCACCATCATCATCATGAACATTCTTATATATTGAATCTTGATATTTTTCTTGGGATCTTAATGTTTCAATCGTAAATAATATTGTAATATTCTAAATGCCATAATATTACTTATGTACTTAGTTATGTTACATTTTCCTTGAAAATTGTGCGAGTACTTATTTTCTTGATACAATCATAATGATAATTCATTTTCCTTTTTTATTTTACTTCTCAAGACAAATAAATTGATATTTTATTTTGTTTATAAGACAGAGTAGTAATAAATAAACATTTCAACAAAATGCCATCGAATTCATATAAATAGCTGATTGAAAGAAATGTGTATTGTCAGCTATATTGTAAAATTAATAAAAAGAAATTGTATCTTTTATTTTTGCCCAACATCTTTTTAAATCATTTTAGATGTGCAAAATTACATCCTCATACATTTTAACAAAAAAAAAAAAAAAAAAAAAAAAGTCTGCAGAACAAAAAATCAGCATGTTGTCAATAGGATTTGATTGCTTCAGTATTTACGCATTTAATACATCTGACTAAAAATTTATTCGTATTCACTGAAAATTTTATATAGATTTGTATGTAAGTACAGAGTCAAATCTTTTAAAAAATATATATTAAATATTGAACTTCTTAGCTACTAAACATAGTTGTTCTTTAATAAACTTCAAGAACTTACTTCTTAAATTTAAATTAATAAATAATTTATTCAATACTAGTAACAAATTGTTGTTTTTAGCATTAAAATAGAAAACTTGTTACATCCATAATTAATTTTGTAATTTTTCCCTCATTATGATAATCAGCAAATAGCATCTCCAACCAACTCACACTTTTCAGGAATATTTCCCTAGTAAATATTTTTCGACTGATGTTGGAAAAAAAATTAAAGTGCTTTTATTGTTGGTATTGTTGCTGACTATTTTTTTTACATTTATAATAAATGTACATTGTTATTTATTGTTCTTACTATTCACTTAGTACATTTTATTTTTACACTTTTGTCTCTCTTCTACAGATTGGACTTTCGTCCCAGTCGTGGTATTTATGACTTACAAATTAAAAATACATCATACAATCGCGACAATGGACGTTTTGAGTGTCGCATCAAGGCCAAAGGTACAGGTGCAGATGTACATCAGGAATTTTACAATCTGACAGTTCTGACACCACCCCATCCACCCATAATATCACCTGGCAATATTGCTGTTGCTACCGAAGACAAACCGCTCGAATTGACATGCAGCAGTATTGGCGGTTCGCCAGATCCAGTGATAACGTAAGTAATCGTCCTTTCAATTTTTCCTGTTTTCATTAAAATGTATGTTGATTTACTATGTACTAAATATACATAAAACAAAGAAAATTGAGGAAAATCAGAGGACACAAACAAAATAAAATACAGGAAACAAAAACAAAAAGCGAAGAGAAAAAAATTTTATAAAAGTAACAACGAAGAAGCTTTTATTACTGTAAATTGCGGTAATGAGAGTTTAGTTGCTTGTACATAAATGATACCTAGCCCTGACAAGGAATATGACTTTTTGTCCTGTATTGAGCAGGATTTATCTGCGTAGGGTATTCTATATAAGTGTCTATATGTATTTGTTTTTATTGTAGTTTTTCCCTCCAATCACAAATTGTTTTTGTGTTGAATAGTATAAGAGTTATGATTATCAGGTTATAATCTTTGTGTGCATGTATATAAATACATACCCAACAGGAAAATTTATATTTCATTTTTTACATTTCTTACTTTCTGTCATATTTCATTTTTCTTTTCAGCTGATTTGAATATGCGAATTCAAAACAATATTTTATATTCCAAACAGCTAAATAAAATATCAAAAAACTGTATTATTAAGAAAATATGCTTAACCATTCAATAGGCATTATTGTTTCACAAAAACAAACATCTTTCACTCACTTCTATTCCATTCATACTTCAGTAAAGGAAATATGAAAGAAAAGAAAAAGAAACATGTTTCATTCGTTCCTATTCCATATATACTTCAGTAAGTGAAATATGAAAGAAAGGAAAGAAATCTTTCAGTCAGTCGTACTAACTGATTTACCAAAATGAAATATTATTCCCAACCCTACATTCTACTTTGCCTTCTATTCGTATGAAAATTTCTCAAAGAAAGCCTCGGTTTCCTTTAGGAAAAAATCTGGTGCTAATTCTTGTTAACCTTTCATTAGATGCAAAGCAGAAGGTGTATCACTCACTTATTAACATCCTCATTACGAACAGAAATATTTTTAATTCCGAGACTTACAATACTCAAAATCATTTAGTCTTAATTATGTGTCAGTAATGAAGGCATTTCGCATGTCTTTTTTTTAATTCAATTTCTGACTTTTGTAATAGCATTTCACATAAGAAAACATATATATTTAAGAGCAAGTTGCATGCCTTATGGCTACTTAATAAAGCATTTTAGAATGTCTCTTTAGTCCTTCTTTTTCCTGGTGGGTATCTATGTATGTGTGCGATTGTATTAATATACTCTTGTGTTATTGTTTAGATGCAGATTAAGTAGGGCTTTCCTTGTGGTATTCATCCAACTATTCAGTTTTACGCCATAAGTTAATATGACCAGGAACTAAAGAAAGAGATAACGAACAAAACATGGAAAAAAATTATAGAATATGGAAATACAATCACTGTAAGAGCAAACAAATGTTTACACAACAGGATGCCAAAAATAACAAAAGGAAACAAAATAACAAAATACAAGTTAAGAATAGTAAAGTCTAGTGAGTGAAACAAGATAAACTTTAAATTAATTGCAGGATTTTCTAGTTTACTTTGTAAAAATTATAAAATGAAAAGAAATCTGTAGAAAAATGTAATTAAGCATTGCAATTAAAAAAACAGATGTATCCTTCGAAACTTTATAAACTTTTGAGAAGAAACTTGATGTCCTGGAGAAAAACTGAAATTGTTACGAAAATTAGTGTAATAAGTTTATAATAGCGATTTTTGGAATTTTCTAGTTTCTAACTTATTGGAGGTTTCAAGTTTGTAACGTCTGTTTATGTTAAAGTCTCTTAATTGTTATCTAAGACAGTTCTGTTCACTACAATGATAAGGAAAGCTTTTTGTTAACATGCTTATGTGTTAGTGAGTTTGTTTATATAAGCTATTATAGATTGTTGCATGTACGTTAGTGAGAGACAAAACTAGATTGTAGGCTTATATATGATTTTTAATGTTGCTAGAAGATTGTATAAAATTTAGTGACTGGTAAATAGGCGGATGTGGTTTGTGGATTCAGTCAGTCGTTAAGTTGCTGTTGAGAAGTAAAGTCGCCATTGTGTTGTAAGATTTACAATAATTGCAATTTATTTCTGTGTATTTTAATAAACCCGACATTTTTGAAAACCCAAAAATGTAACAAAATTTATGGTGTCTAATTTCATACATATTTCTAATTTTTCATATATCAAAACGATTGTTGGAGGGTGTTATAGATAAGAATATATTAACATTTTTTAAGAAAATATTCTTGCGGACATTAATATTTAGGTTTATTTTTAATACGCCATATCTCAAATAAATTTAATTATATTATTTTTCTACTGATTTTTTACAGTAACATAGTGTAATTATTGTAATTAAAAAAATAAGAATTTATTCTTACTTAAAACTCTTTAACGTCTTTAATATATTTTCCTATTTTCTGAACGTTTCAAGTGTTTTAAATATTTATGTCTTATTCCTTTTTTATTCGACCTAATAGTCATCATGATAATTTCAACTCATATACCAGATGCATACATGCATACAGACATACTTACATACTTACATACATGCATACATATACATACATAAAACGTATATATGCATGGAAAAGTAATAGAGTATTATGATTTCATACTTCTAATAATTAATTTTTAAAGCAAGAAAATAATAATGAAATAATTTTCACTTGTTATTTTTTCTATTTCTTTTTATTCCCAACCATTGTTTCTACTCGTTCTGTGTGCAGCTGGTATCGTGAGGGCAGTACAGTTCCACTGCAGTCGTACATTTTGAAAGGCGGTTCGAAGAATCATTATACAAATGCCACGTTACAAATACTACCAAGGCGGGTTGATGATGGCGCCAAATACAAATGCGTCGTTTGGAATCGTGCCATGACCGAGGGTCATACACTGGAAACAACTGTCGCCCTGAATGTGAACTGTAAGTACGCAGGAAAATTAATTGCTTTTAAAGTACAAACGTAAAACTAACTAACTGGAGAAAATAATACATACAAAACCAAACAGGAAAAAGATTAGTTTCAAATAAATATGTTGTATATGAGTGACTGTGTGTTGGAGAGTATATATATATATATATATATATATATATATATATATATATATATATAATATAGCATTTAAATGTATGTATACATTATATATTATTTAAATAATATGTACTATTTAAATTAATGAGTGAATGAATGTGTGCGAGTGATAGTGTATGCTGCAGTTGAAATTTCACAAGGTACAACATTGTTGTTCAACATAATTTCCAAATAAGTAAAATGCTTTCAAAAAATTATAAACTTACACATTTTTCATGTTAATATAAACACACAGAGATAGACGCACTTACCCATATAAGAATTTTTGGAATATATATATATATATATATATATATATATATATATATATATATATATATATAGATATATATATATATATATATATATATATATATATATGTATATATATACATACATATTCTTTTTTTAAAAAAAAAAAGAAAAGGGATTTCTATGTTGCTGCTGTTGAACAAAACAAGTTGTAACAGATCTTTGAAACATGATTTATGTATATCAGTTTTTTTTTTCTAATTTTCTGAAAGTACAAAAAGTACAGAAATTTTCTTAAGTAAAAAGATGACTGTAATATTTTTAGTATTATTATTTTCATATTGTATGATTTGCATTGTATGTATATTGCATATATTCATACTTACAGAAATACTGAAGTACAGTAAATGCACAGCACATGTAATATTATTGAAATAAATGCCACCCGAAGTAATTTACATCTTTTCACTTTCAAATCTCAATTCACAAGATTTTTTCGATTTCATATGTTCTATATTAATTATTTTTGTAATAGCTTTATATCTTAGCATTTTGTTTGTTCCTATTGAATATCAGATAATTTTTATCATTTAAACTAAAGCCTGTTTAATAGTTACTTTTGTGTCATAATCAACTACGGAACCTTAATTTGTCCTCGATATTAACTCCTTTAGAGAATTACATGTTCAAATTTGATTCGTTTTCATTATCTTTGCATTTACTGTATTATATATATTCATAGCATACTACAGTAAATATAAATGGACTCTATATTAAACTTGCAAAATTACTACTACGTGTATCTATATATGTATGTGGAATTCTAAATAGGCCATGAATTAAATGAGACAAGAAAGAAAATTCTACCAACTATAAGTTATATTACAGGCCACAGGACGTCTAATAAAATTGTTATTTTATAAAACATTTTGTTTGCAATTCAATACTCATATACAACCAGTAAACAAAAATATTCACACTCCTCTACATAATGTTGCATATGTGCATATACGTATGTACATTAGACTGCACAAATTTTACCGTAACTAACGCTAGAATCATTCGCTGGGTTATAAAAGGAGAGCTAAAAGTTTATATTTGCTGAATTTTTATAAGAAATGATATACATACATCGGTCATTGTCAGAAATGTATATATATTTTTGAAGGAACACTTCACAAATCTATTTGTATAAATATAAAGTGACCCGAATATATATAGAATCAGTTCGCGTTACTCACTTCGTGCAAGGGCGTGAAAGTTATAGCGGATTTAATGCGAAAAAATTTTTCACACTATTAGTTTATGTGTAATTCTGGTAAAAATTACGGATAATATTAAAACCTTTTAAGTTATTCAAATAAAATTTGTTACACTTTCAATGTTTAATGGTACAGTGCAAGCTCGATTTTAGACATGTCGCATAAACTGAATTTTCGTGATAACAGAACCCAAAATTTATTGAAAAATTTTATATAATTTTTAAAATTAGAATTGTTTTTATTTTTATATTTAGATTTTAAACATTTTTAAAGAAATTGGATACTTTGAGTTGCTTTTTTGCAAATTATTTCTTAAAATAACAGCTGATCACGTAGTTCATTTAGTGTTGTTGTTTGCTTGTCATTTTCTAAAGCCCATTGTATGCATATATTTATCGATGTTACACAATCGTCCATTTTAATTTTGTTTTCTTCATGACCTCTGCCGTATAAATACTCTGATTCCGTACCTGATAATTCCATTTGCTCCTCATTATTTTCCAAATGCATTTCTTCTTGAATCTAGTTGTTTGTGCCAACATTCGTAAAAAGATGTTCCGTACCAATTTGAAGTATATTTTGTAAAATATTTAAGGACATGTCATCTCTTCACTCAATTTACTATCGATTTCGAGCAAGGTGTTCCAGAGTTTTTGGATATTGGGCACTGATATTTTATATTGTCGTAGCTAGAATCTGAACTACATTTTTGAGATTGAAGTTTTTTAGTTTGAGATCCAAATTTGTTCCCTTCTCGCCAAGCAAGTGGGTGAGCAGTTGTTTTTTGTTATTTAGTTTAACCAAGTTGATAACGTTTTGTTCTAACAGACAACCCATGTTCATCAACGTAATCATTATACTCTTTTACAAATGAATCAATAAGATGAGGTTTCGAAGATAATTTCTCGCCCGTAATTTTTGAAAATCTAATTCCATGTCGTCGCTTAAATTTCTTCAACCATCCTACACTGTCTTTGAAACCTGAATTTGTTTGATAAATTTTGGAATACAAACAACTGACTTTTAATCGTAAAACCGCTGCTGATATTAGAACATTTTTTCCCTTTGTTTGTGGTTTGTACATTTAAAGCATATTTTCCATTCTTGGGTACTCAGCTTTCCTTAAGGTGCAACGTTTGCCAGGGACACTTTCTGTTGTACGTACGAACTTTTTTAATGAGTTTTCTTGTTTTATAATGCGGTAAAACGAAGATTTATGTAACTTGTAATTTACGCAAATTGAATTTATGGAATCACCACTTTAAATTTTTTTTTTTTTATCTCTAATTTTTAAGAAATCGTCGGCTTTAAAATATGCTGAACTTTTCCCATATTAAGAGATATATTTACACAAAAAATGACGTATAAACTGACAAAATTGAAGATCAAAATCATCCGAAAAGGTTAATATACCAAAAACGGGGTTATCTCTTTTTTGGTTATAGACATTGTAATCAAATTAAAAAAAAAAACAGATGAAAGTCGCGAAATAGATTTTTCGTTAACTATCTCGATTTAAAAATTAAGCCGTCGCGATAATGGGTAGTCGGGAATACCGAGCTTGCACTGTATTAGTGTTTTATATTTTAGGGTTTCCTAGTCAAATTAAAAAAATTTCTTATGCTAAGAGTTGCGATTTTTAATGATTGTGCGAAAACTGGGGTTCGAATCTAAGTTATTTCTACATATATTATACGAAAATATATTTTATATATCTTATTACAAAGAAATATTATTTATTATTGTAATCTTTTTTTAACCAAGTAATTTTTTTGGTCCAAAAATTTTTTTAATACGCCTCTACATTTCCTTTAACCTAGTTATGCCAATTATGTCACCTAGTAATGCCAATTATGGTCAATATATATATATATATATATATATATATATATATATATGTATGTATGTATAAATTGTAACTTTCTGTATAAATATACAAAAACAAGAAGTACAATTTTTGCGTAATTTTTATTTAATTTATTTTTAATGCTTCTTTGATTTTATTGCGTAAAATAACAAAAACTAAGTTCGCGTTATTCTATTGAAGCTATGAATGCGCCTAGCGAAAAACTGACTTTTTGAAAACTTTTCGTTCTTGTTTTTCAAATTTTGATATTATCTACTGTGTTGACTATTTAGAGAACATCAATGAAATATAGCACAAAATACGCATGATTACAATACTTTGTATTCCGTTGAGGGGCGCACAGACCCCACCCAAAAAAAGAAAACATTTTAAAAACTAAAATATTTTTTCATTAAAACTCGACTACTCCGTATTTAACTGTTGAAAGTCTGCACAATAACAAGGTTGATGCAGAATTTATCCACATAGTCCGATTAGTTAATGTGAGATCAAATGAGATCTAAAAGACCTAGAACGTGCGAACCAAAAACGAAGAAAAATGGGAAAAAGTGAAGTAATTTTTAGACTTTTTCAAAACTTTATAAATTTTGAGCAACAATCATGATAATGAAATAAAAGTTATTGTGCTAAAATTTTGCACTCTATTAATCTCAAGTCTTGTGAGTTCAGATTGTAAACCGTGTGTTTAAAGTCAGTTTCAGCCAGGTTAAGCATTTTTAATTGAAATATAAAGATCAGAAAACATTTCCACAACTTTTCTATGTAAAATCGGAAAAAGTGGTTTAAAAATAGCGAAAATATTAAAAAAAAACAGTTTGTTTCAACCGGTTTTCGATTTTCTGAAACTGTGGACTTAAGTTTTGAAAAATAAAATCGGAAAATTTCTGATTTTTTTGGCTAAAAATATTAATTCAGTCGGTTAATTAGTTACGAGATATTGGCCAAAACACGTTTTTGACCGATATCCAAGTTCTAAATAAGCTACAGACTTAGTTCTTATGTACAACGATCACAAATATTTTTTTTGAATTACGGTTTTTTGAATCAATCAAATCGGTTCATCAACAATTGAGTTATTGGCAAATCTGTTTTTTTTATATATTTAATTTCTGCTGCCCTTATAGATGTTGTTTTCACGGGTACTGCAAAACAACAGCAATAATCTAAGGCAGATTTGACTTTCTTAACTTTTTTAAGCACCTATATAAGATAGAGGCTTCGTTCTTTCACAGTAGATCGGAAATTTTTAAGGAACTAACTGTATTCAGTAATAACCGAGTTATAGACCAAAACGCGTTATTAGATTTTTTGAAACTCATATATATTTTTTCAGAATTTCGGGTTTTTAACCACATCGTTTTTTAATTTAATATTGTCTTACATTTATAAAATATTTGTTATGAACCGAAGTTATTATATCTAAATAAGACAAAAAAATCAAAATTTTTTAACCAAGCATGGAAAGAGGTTTGAATTATCCTGGAGAGACAAAAACATATTTTTCAATAGTTGTGGTTTAAATTTAATTAAAAATAATATTTTATTTAAATATTTCTTAAAAACTTAAAAATTTATCTTATACAAGTGGCATAAAACACATTAATGATCTGGGGAATTCGTAATAACTTAAAAATTTTTTGATTTGTTTGATAGATAATTATTTCCAGATTAGGATTTTTAACATATTGTTTTCAAGCGAAGTATTTAGTAGCTAAATTTTTTCTAACGCTGTACAAAAGCTATATCTATAAACGCGCCATACAAAATTTCAAGTCCGACGCGGCACGGCTTAACGATATCCGATTTCACTAATATTTCACACAATATGTTTTCACAACCCAGTGAACGGTTCTAGGAAAAGTTAGGTCAAAATTCTAAAGTCGGTTAGTTTTGATGCAGTCTAATATACATACACTAAAGTGAAACGATTTGTATGGAGATAAAAAATCTTTCAAATGTACGCCCCTAAAATTAAAGACTGATATGTTATAAACTGATACTCAAAATACTTCCTTTCAATTATTTCGTTCTCGTGAGCTGGACCGTTTTTAAGATATCTCCAAAAATGTGGATTTCAATAAACACTGTACACAATTTCCAATTTTTTGTCAAAAGCTTACAATATGTGATAGACATATGTTGACTAATACGTAATCAACAAAAAAAAAGAAAAAAATGTTAAATTAGTTTTTATTCTCGTGAAATGAAGATTTTCTACGATTTGTTTTAAATACTATTTTTAATAAAGTTTGAATATTTCGGAAATTTTCCATAATAATTTAGATTTTAGAGCACCATTGGAATTGTCTTATTCAGTATTATTGATATACGTATCCCTTTCGGGTTCATCGGTCCATAATAGGTTAAGTTAAATTTTATGGTAAATAAAAATTTATTATAAAAGAATTTATTATATTTATCATAAATTCATTGATATTTAGTTATAAATACTTCTATACAAATTAATTGCAAAAATTGCTGATTAGGCCTTCTGGAAACCAAATGTATAAAATTGACTATTTTGCTTTTAAAGAGTTAATTTTCTATAGTTTGCAATAATATGTAAATAAAGCTTTCCAATGCTAACTAATTAAATGTGAAAATAATGAAAACATGACAAAAGTGTTAATAAAATCTTGATATTTCGTAATTAGTAAGAATTATTTCAATTCATATTGTAAGTGTTAATATCTCGCTAAAATATTTTTAAGTTAATTTTCTTATAATAAAGATTTTTATAATGCTATTGAAAGAGATCCCTATTTTTCGGGGTGTTTTAAAAATGGTCCAGTTCACGTAAATGAAAACATTTATAATGAATATTTTGAGAATCATACAATAACATACTAATTTTAATTTCTGGGGGGGGGGGGGGGTGGTTTACATTTATACTTTTTTTCTTAAGGCTCTTTAATATACACTTGTACATATAAACATTTATATTATTGTTAGTGAGTTGTAAGTAAAGCTAATATTCTGACACTTTTAAGCTCAAAATTCTTTATGTGTATGAATGTATGAGTGAATTTATATATTCATTTTTATAAAGCCTGCTATTGCTACGTGCATACTAATGAAAATTCTTGTAAAAAATAATAAAGGAGAAAAATAAACTTGACTATAACATTATAGTTAGAAGCTTTAAATTTTTCTTTTGTTGTTTGTATGCATTCACATACACAAACATTGTACTTTTAAGAGTATACAATAAATCTGTTCAGATTTTTATGAACATTTTTTCAAATCAATTCTGCTATTTACTTGAATTAACTGATGTAAGCTTTTATGCTATATAATAATATAATTGAAAACCTATTATTGAAGGTTGCATAAAAATTTTGATATTTAAAAAAATTCAATGATATTGATATTCTAAAAAAATAGGTCTTATATTCTGCACAAAATTTTCTACCTATCCAATTATCTTCTATAAATAATCATAAATTTTTCGAAAATGTTGGTTTTTAATTTTTGTACACACATTTTTGTTAATAAATTGTTATAACAAAAACTTGGATAAACAATTAAAAAATTATTTTTTTTTTTCAGAATATAAGGTCTGAGAAATTAATATTTCTTTAACGTTTTATATTTTATGCATATTATAATTTTCATTTATTTTTTGAACAGGTCTAATGTAAAATGTACATGTGTATCTACATATGTCGTTATGATGTTGGAAATATGTATATACTGGCTTAAATCTTGGCATACTATCAACATTCATGTTTACTTTGTCCCATGTCCCTTTTTTCCTTTCATAACATCGTGCTGTAGAATTTCTATGTTTTCGATACTAGAAGTAGGATAGAAAAATTCCTTTACTTTTATCTATATATTATTCTATTTTAGTAACATTTTTAAGTTGTATGTTAGTTCAAAAATAAAGGTTGTGAACAAATAAACACAGACAATAGTAATATGTAAAGCAAACTAAATTACAAAGATATGGCGTTATTCGAAAAATATTTAAAAATTACAAAAAATTTATTTAGCAGGAGATATCTAAAGTAATATTATAGTATTATAATGATTAAATTAGTATTTGGTATTTATATCATAGTATACGTAAAAAGGTCTTATATATTTCTTTTGTAATAATATTTAAAAATTTACTTTACGAGATAAATAAAGCATAAGTATTTTATTATTATTTTTCATTAGATAAAATATATTTAAATAAAAAGGAATAGTTAAAATTTTGTTGACCAGTGTCTTTAACTCTTAAATACACACACAAGTACACGTAAAAATACATTGTAAAGTTAAGTAAAATAATATATAATAATATTCATGATTTCTTTTCAAAATCTTCTTTATTGTTATTTATTACTTTAATACTTTGTTATGCATATTTATCCACTACAATATTTTTGGATAATATTTTAAAATTTTTCATACTAGTAATATTTTTTACATATTACTTAGATCCGCCTGCAAAATGTCCTTTTTTATGTAATTTTGCCAAGAACCTAAAGTGATCTCTTCATTTATCTAAATTATATTTCAATTCAATAGGAGTGATAAATTGTTTCGATAAGCACATCTAAGCACACAAAATATCATTTGGTCTAGGTTATGTGAGTTAGTCTTTTTGGCGTGGTTATAATATATTATATTACCCATTAATACCCATATGATTTTGTGTAAATTTGTCTGTAAAATAATTATTTTCTGGAAATTAATTTTTTAAACATAATGTATATATATAAGTCATTCCACTTAAAACCAATACAAAGAATTACAAATTTAGACCTAACTTATACATGCGACCTCCATGAATCTTGTACCATTAATACTTTGAAGGATATTTGTAATTTGTTTTCGGATAACTTAAATTTTATTTTATTTTATTTTTTTTATATTTACGCGAATCACTTAATAAATTTATATGAAATTTTGATTCAATCTTATTTCGAACAAGGATAATCATTGTACCAAATATATTTTTTTATATATTTTATATTTTCAAATCACCATATTTCACGAACTACTTAATAAAATTATTTGAGATATTGTGTAAGGCTTAGTTGACGAGGACAATGTGTATATCAAGTACCATAAAATAATAAAATATTAATATTTTAGAGTTATAAGATAAAACTAAAATGTATATATAACTGGCACGTTGTTAAAAAGTACTATTCGTAATTCCTTCTTATTATATCACGTGAAAGTTTCATTGTTCTTCCTTTTGCTTACTAAACAATTTTCAAATCTCTTTATTAGTTTTGAAGTTATCAAAAACATTCATATATGTATGATGCTTTTATTTAAAAGATAAAATATTTTTTACAACATTATCCGATGAAATGTGGGCAGGTTTGAAAGCTAACTCATCCTTTAAATTATATTTCAAAAATTATTGCTAGAAGCTAAGTTCCTAAAAGACTTTTATCGGACACCAATTCTGCTACATTTAAAAGAGGTGAAAAAACGAATATAACCAGATAAAAAAATAACAATAAATATTTATGAAATGTATTTTTTTGGTGACGTAAATAGTACGTCCAATTTCTAAGAAATGCTAAAAAGGTCATTTGCTTTCTACATATCAATTTTTAATTCTTTATCATTCATTTTCCACTTTTTTTCACTTTAGATTGACCAAATGTCTTAGTGAGAAATGGTAGCTCCCATACAAAGTAAATACTAATTACTGCATATCAAAAGAATTATTATAGTGAGCACCCTCAAAATTTGCGAACATCACTTTTTTATCAAACTGAAAATAGGGTGGTTAAGTCTACGGAGAGTGTTTGTAATCATACAAAGTAAATATTAATTATTGAAAATCTAAAAAACAATATTACATATATTTATTATTATTATTATTACTTTTTTTTGGAATAAGTCTCCCATTAAATTGTTACATTTGGGTAGAAATATCCAAGCTAAGCACAACTGTTTTATTCAAAATTAAAATTTTCTTGCCAAATATAAAATTCTTATAATTAAATTTGGTTTTATGTAAAACTAATTTATGCCGAATCTTAACATAATATTGATTTATATAAGTCATTTATAACGTCAAAATCCAATTGGAGAGGAAACTTTTATGGAGGTGAAATTGTGATCATGCAAATAAATCTACTTGCCAAAATTTCATCCAGGTATCTCCGAAATTTCTTTTGTTTACAAGGGTTATGTGAACAAAGGTTATGTTAATGCGGACTATGCATCAAGTGTGGATCAGTGACTATTTTTAGATAACTGCAATTTGATGTTCAATTGTTAGAAACACACACCACCAAAGGTAGTTCGATTATTATGTACATATATTTGTAACCCACAGAAAAAAGCTTCAGTCCCTTAACTTAAAAGTATTCCGTTCCAAACAGAATCAATTCATTAGTTGATTTAACGATGTCCAGACAAAGTTCAGGTTAAAATTTTGAAGACTAATGAAATTTGTCACAAATAAATATTTTGGCACAAAAGCAAATTTGATTTTATTTTCATTATTTTTTACTTTAAGATTATTGTTGTATTTTATGTACCTAAAAATAATGTAATAATTTTTACATTTGGTTTGCTCATTGATTTTGTTAATTTAACAATTTTTTTTCGCATGTAGCCCTCATTATTTTAAGTACGAGGTTCTTGCCTTATTTTCCTATGACATTTTCCACCTCTAACAAATGAAATAAATGTTTGTTATTAGATAACGATACAAACATTTTGGATTTTCCGCTCATATTGTGGAATCAATATAAAAATTTGCTGATAATTTTACCGATGTCTTATTACAAACATTTTTTCTATTTTAAAAGCTATTATCATGTAATTATAAACTTAAAAAAAATTAAAAAAAAAATACTTTTTTATGCAAAATTTCTGAAGATAATAAAAATCGAGTATTCCACGCAAAAAACCGTTTTATGCGATATTAGAAAAGATAACATTTAAAAAAACCGACCTAAAATTTTCTGAAGAAACCTTCTAAACATTATAATAATATTATTGTCCCCGCAATCGTTAATATGATTGTCGCAACTATATTATGGCTGTGTTGAATTATTAGCACACAGTTTGGAATAATTGCTATGATAAATAATTGTCATATACACTGCATGTCACAATTATAAACACATTCTATCATAGCAGACTTTTGAAGTTATAAAAGTGGTAGAGTAATAAAATTTGGATAAATCAATTAAATTAAAAAAATATTTTCATTAAAATTTTTTTTATATTTTGAATTTTACTATGTATTTTTTTATTGATTTCTGCAGCGCATTGACATAATTTCACTAAACAGATGATTCTAAATGTCAACCCCATATGAGTTAATTCGCATGATAGACTACGTGGCAGTTTACACGGATGGATCTAAGTATGTGGATGGTACAAATGGGGCTTCTATAATCTCCAATATATAAAATTAGGATTGCAAATGTGTGCAATATTTTTCGGCATATTTAACTGCAATTTTTCTATGATGGCAAACGTCTACTTATTTTTACAATTAAATAAATCGCATAAAATATATATCAAAATATTTAACAACAACATTTAATACTTCTTACATTACTCTATATACTTGAAAAGCAGAATACAGTATTAAAGAATTTCTTTCATTCAGTTATTTTATTTATTTTGTTTAACATTTGTATGTGTCATAATTTAATATTCATTTACAAATATACTTATGCACATACATTAGGGGTACATAAACAAAAAAAAAAAAATATCTTTGTTTGTCTTTACAAAAAAACTTATATAAAAATATCATAAAAAATATTTTCTTCTACCAAAATTGTTTTCTTAAAATGTCCAAAAATGCCTCTTTAGAAGAAATAGGAAGGAAACTATTTGAAATAAAAGCTTTCATTTGATTTACCTAATCAACAGGTAATGGCAAAGAAAAATATATCAAAATTATATCCTAAAATATGGATGTCAATTTAATAGCACAATTGTGCTGGCTTAGTTCACACGTATTTTTCACATATTTCATTGTTTGGCAATTAATAACCATAAATTTCTTTAATATTTTTGCTTAAATATAAATTTGCAGGAATGTGAATTATATTTCTTATGGCATTATTATTAAAAGCATAAATGTTTTTAAAAATAATCTTTTATAAAATAATAAAGCACCATGTAAAACTGACGTTTTTCGTTTAAGAAACCCAACTTTTCTTTGAGTGCATTTTTTCACGTTCACTAACCCAACTACATTATTCGTCATAGACATCCTTATCCTAGAACTAAGTAAACTTTTTGTTTTTGGGATCAACATAACACACAGACAAACATATGTATGCAAAAAAATACTATTTGTGTTTGAAGGAGCCTGCGAATATTGTGCCTTGATGGTAATAAAATAAAATTTAATACAACAAGCGACAACAAAAAAAAAAAATAAATAAATAAATAAATAAAAAAATAAACAAATAAAAATTTGATAAAAAACTGAATGACACAAAGTGCATAAAAATAACAACAATATCAACAGATACAAGCAAATAGAAAAAACTGAAGTTGTAGTTGTAGAAAAAATATAATAACGGCAATAGAGAATATCAAGCACGAAATGCATAAAATATTATTCAAAGGAAAACATAAATTGCAGCCATTTTTATACTCGCCGGATTTGTTTCCGCACAACTGCATATGCCGCTAAGATTCTCTAAATATTAAGTACACATACATAAAACCATAATACGAATGCACTCCGCAGTTCACAAAACTTGTTCCATATTGACGAATTGATACCTTATGCATTACCATTCTCAATTTACTTCATTTATAACTTTTTTCTTCGTAATGAAAGCTAGGAATTTATTGTGTTTACTTTACATAGAAAAAAGTACTTTAATTAATTAAGTTTTTATGTAAATTAAGTAACTAATTATAACCATACACTCGTATAATAAAACAATTTCAGTTTTATATTTCATAAATAAATATCAGTGTATACAAGTTAGGGTGATCGATGCGATTTTCCAAACGGTTTTAAACTCGTTTTTCTGTCGGTTTTTTCAAAATGTTAATTTTTTCGAACGTCGAATAAATCGGTCTTTTAACATTTTATTTCTAAAAACATATGCACTAAATAATATTTGAATGGAAATTTACAAAAAATTGTTAACTAATTAACATTAATAAAGCTCATTTTTTATGTTTTACAAATATAGATTAAGGTTAAATTGAACTTAATTATATAAGTTTAAAAAAATATCTAAGTAATAATTATCTGGGATGAAATACGAATATTAATCGATTTTTTCTCTTGTAATACCTGTAACATTCTTACAAATAATTTAAAGTTTAGAGTATTTTAGAGTTTTTATTAATTCAATATTTGTTATAATACACTACTCAATTCTTTAAAAGATTAGTATTTGACAGATGTCTACCTGCAAAATCGATTTCGAAAAAATTGAGACACGATTTTTCCATATTAACCCATAATTTCGATGCAGATTACATAAAACTTAATATTATTTTTGATGATTATATTCTTATCTTAATTAAAATTTGTTTCTTAAAATGATTGTATGTAATAAAGTTTAATCTCAATATAAGATATGTTTATTATCTTTTTTTTTAGGGAAATATAGTCTTTTGATGGAAATAATTACTACTGCAATTGTTAATTGTTAATTGTTTTTTTTTTCAGAATTTTTAAAAAACAGCAATCGGTTTTTTACAAAATTCCAACTATTCGAACTATTAGAAAGCCGGTTTCTCCAGAAAGTCGAATAATCTATCACCCTAATACAAATGTAATAATGTGTTAAAGTTAGCGAAAAATTCGAAATTTCTACTTTTAAAACAGCAGGGAATTTTTTACATATTTACATATATATGTAAATATTTTTGTAACAGTGTGCGTGTCTGAATGTTATTTTATTTTTTGTATTTTAATATACATAAATATTATTTGTTTATATGAAAACATGTGTTACCAAAAAAATATATTCAGTTCATTTTCCTTTTTTCTCTTTAGCAAAGTTTTTCTAAAAAAAAAAGAATCCAAAAGGAAACAAAAAACTCTCCAAGCCATTTATTTATTACCTCTGGTTTGTTTTCCATTATGGATAGCGCTTACTTAAAAATGGAAATTTGATAAACGAGTATCTTTCTTGTAAGGATAACTATATTAACAAAACTAAATGAAAAAGTAGTCTTCTTAAAAGCGAAAACGGAATAGAAGTTCAAAAGATTGAAATAAATTTACTATTACTTAAAAAGGAAAAAACATATAATGATAGTGTTTGCATTTGTATAAACATAAATCGCTCAAGTAACAAAAATAAAGTAATAGTATTAAGACTATTATGCATATTATATCCAAACTGGCAAAAGAAAGTATGTAACCAGTAAAAATGGCGGACAAAATACTGTTAAGAAAATAAACACATTTCAGCACTATTTATATTAAATGGACTAATGATACATATCTTTTTTTTTAATGACGATGGTGTGAGTTAAAGTGATCAGAAAGCAGATACATAACATTCGCAAAGCTAACTTCGAATAAAGGTGAAATTCTGGGCGTCGTCCGACTATGTCACACTGTTCGAATGCAGGCGAAATTCCACGTTGGAAGTTTACAGTCGAATTGTTTTTATTTTATTTTCAAAATTGTCTTCTTTATGAATTTTGTTTTGCGGAATTAAAATAAAATACTTTTTTAAAATTCTTGTTTTACTTTTTCCTTATTACATACACATACAAAAATTATTATCACATACTTTTCAATTAACACAGTTGTTTCATTTTACATCAAAATTTAATTAATATATTCAAGCAAAAGTATAATAAAAGGAATATTAAAAATAAAACTCAAGTAAGACATTTTTCTCATTTAAATTTTTAATTCATTCAATCATCTACCTAATTGAATTAATAAATTTTTTAATTGGAAAACTTTTTCTGTTTTTAATTTTTTACAGTTATTAGTAATTGATATAATCATTTTGGTGGGAGATGCAAATTTAAATATTTTTTAATTGAATTTTGGTGATTGGTAACCTTTTTCTGTGTATATCGACTCGAGGTACATATGTATTGAAATATACATGTAGCCACTGTTCCGACAAGTTTTTAAGCGAGACCATTTTGTTTTGTAATATCACGCAATTTTTTTAAAACGACTAATTTAATGGAAACATTCCAACAATTAATATAAGTGACCCTTATAAAAAATTTGATATGATTGGCAATAATTTAAGTTTTTACATATTGTAACATAGCTCATTTTGTCAAAGTATTTCTAATGAAACATTTTTTTTAGAATATATTTTACATATAACTGATTTGGTTCTTAAAAGTTGACTTAACAATCTTAATAAAATTGAATTAAATTTTCCTAAAGTGGAACAAATGGACACAGAATAATGTCAAATTTTAAAATCGACCCTGTAAACTTATCGTTTTTCCATTCAAAATTGGAAAATGTAACCGGTAATTTTCCCCAATGTAAATCACGATTAATAATATAATGTCGATATATAAATACTTGTTTAAAGCTATTATAGTATCAATAGTCAAAGAGGGATTTCGGAAGTCTAAATAAATTTTAGTCAGTTCTGGCAAAAGCTATATCAAAAGCAATTTTCACCCATCCTTCTTGAAGTCTACCAAATTTTGGGACATTTTCCAAAATTTTAGAAGAACTTATCTTAAATTAGGTAGATATTTGGAAACAAATTTGTGGCCGATCGAAATAATATTCTGAAGACTTATTGAGAACATTACAACATGTGTATAACATATAATTTATATCAAATAAATTGTAATTGATTTTGTTCTAATCATCAAAATAATAACATTAATAAATGAAATGATAAGATTTTTTTGTAAAATTTAAATTAGAAGTTTAGAAATATCTAGAAATCATATAATATATGGATTGATATTGCACATGCTTTCTTCCTATATAAGAATAAAATTTGCAAACGTTTTAATAATACATTTTTATTTAAAAGTTTATTTTCCAAATACATAAGTAAAAGTATAAAAAAATAGAAATTAAAATAATCAATCTTTGCTTACCTATACGGAAATGCAAATGCAGTCAGAGCTGGTACAACAACATCTCACAACAAGGGTCACATATAAGTATTATAATTCAGCAAGACCTTTCGAAATTTACAGCTGCACGTTTTTACATTAATTAAAATTCTATCAGTGCTGGGATTTTTTTTGAAATACAGTCGAAGCTGGTACCATCTACTGCAACTTCAGTTACAAATGCTTTAAATCCGGATCCTTATATCAAATTGAACATCAAGTGTGTTATTAATAAATATTAATAAATATTACCAAATATTAAATTCATATGTTTATTTGCCACACTAAATACAGAAAACAATAAGAGCGGATTTCAATTATGAAATTTGATATTAATATTTACTTTCAAAATTAATGATTTGAATTTCTAAAATAATACCGAAAGCTTAACAATTTTATAAAATGTTAAAATAATATCTACATTTATATATTTCTTTTTATTTTAAGTCAAATTTAGCTTAGAATCTTTCTATCATCCACTGCACAGTAGGTACAATATTTTTTAGCTATTTTATACTTCTAAATCGCTATATTTCGTGAACCACTTGAAACAATTATCTGAACTTTTGTAACAATCTTAATTTTGATGGGTATAATGATTGCATTGAATATCATCAAATTCGAAGAGATAAGAACCAAATTTCTAATTTCGTATTTTAAATTCAAAAGTAGATCTTTGCTTTGTATAAAGGTATTATATGGGCAGACAAGCTGCTATTCAATAAATCGGATGGGTGGACATAGTTCAAAAATCGTATATTTAAAGGTGATTGCTGACAGTTTTTGTGCATTACAAACATCAGCACAAACATAATAGTGGTCTAGAGTATAAAATCCGAAACGAATTCAATATACTTTACTTGTAGAAGTCTTATAAAGATATAGGTATCCAAAGTATTATTCTCTTTTTATTTAAAAAAAAAAATTATACTCTTAGTATTCTTTATTTTAGCTGTCAAAATTAAAAAAAAAAATGTTTTTAAATAGAATTTTAAATTACAGGCACCAAATAAAACAAAATATTTGCATCAAATAATTTTTTTAATTAAATTTAAATTGAAAACCAATTATAATTACGTTTATGTTTAAAAAATTTCTTTTCATAATTTTTTCATTGAAAACAGATTTTTTTTATAAAATGTGTAACCTAAGATTTGCTGAAAACCTAAAAATTTATTTATCGCGTTTTTGGGTTGAACAACATTTTTTTCTATATTTCAATATAATAATTATTATATATATATATATATATATATATATATATATATATATATATATATACATATATATATATATATATATATATGTATATATATATATATATAATAATTATTATTATATTGAAATATAGAAAAAATTGTATATAGAATAAAATATATATATATATATATATATATATATATATATATATATATATATATATATATATATATTCTATGTGAGTGAATCATTTTATATTTTGATTGAGGTTGTAAATATTATACAGCAATCTATAATAAAGTATCTGTTGGTTTAATGACCATTAAAATTAAAAATATTATTAAAATTATTATTAAAAATATATGATTTCTGAAGTAATAGTCAGAAAGATTCGGTCTTGACCATATAAACTTGAATTGATATTCGGTCATTCACTTTGAATATTGAAAGTTTTATTTTTTTTTATTTTTTTATTTTGCACTCATACATAGCATACGCCCATTGAAACAAATTTCCTGTTAACTGGTATTTATTATGCTCATTTAAAATCCATTAGTAGCAGTGGCAGGCAGCATCACTGCCAACAAACAAAAACAAAATCAGTAGCCGCAACAAATAAACAAACAAACAAATATAACGAAATCGGAAAGTTAAGGAAACCAAAGGACATCATGCTGTCATGCTGTATCTTAGTTATTTAATTCAAGCCCAAGAAAACTTATACGCTCATTTGTTGTCTTTCTTTTTATTTTTATTTCTTTACTTGTCTATATTTTGCTCTTCTAATTTTTTTCTCCCTCAGCCTTTTTTGTATTTTATTTTTCTTATAGCATTTTTAAAAGTTTCAAAGTAAAATTAAATGATTTCCTTACAATAAAATATGAGGGAGAATAAAAAGACGAAGGAAAAAAAAATCAGCTCGTAAACATTTATGATGGCATTACAATAAATGACATTAATGGTAGATTTTTTCATTATATTCACTAGTTTATTATTCGTTTTTTTCACATTCTTTATTTAACGATTACGCATTTGAAACTATAACTTGGGGTTTGGAAGGAAGACAAGTGCAATTAAAATTATGAGGTTATATTGTTGATTTATAAGATTCGTATTAATCAAGTTTTACTACTTTAAATAGATTTTTGGTTTATTTTCATGAAAAAAAACTTTATATAGTCAAAAACAGTTTCATAACAAATACAAATGCGCATTTCAGAGAAATATGCCTTCTGGGTGTAATTGCATACACATATTAAATTGGATTGTATAATAACAGATATGAAATCCCGAATATCAACACATTTTCTATTATTATTGTTATTGTTATTGTTATTGTTATTGTTATTGTTATTATTATTATTATTAT
This sequence comes from Protocalliphora azurea, assembly GCA_932274085.1. Taxonomy (NCBI): domain Eukaryota; kingdom Metazoa; phylum Arthropoda; class Insecta; order Diptera; family Calliphoridae; genus Protocalliphora; species Protocalliphora azurea. Next base: position 82,815,785 of record OW026520.1, read on the forward strand.
TATTATTATTATTATTGCTATTATTACTATTATTATTATTATTATTATTATTGCTATTATTACTATTATTATTATTATTATTATTATTATTATTGCTATTATTACTATTATTATTATTATTATTATTATTATTATTATTATTATTATTATTATTGCTATTATTACTATTATTATTATTATTATTATTATTATTATTATTATTATTATTGCTATTATTACTATTATTATTATTATTATTATTATTGCTATTATTACTATTATTATTATTATTATTATTATTGCTATTATTACTATTATTATTATTATTATTATTATTATTATTATTATTATTGCTATTATTACTATTATTATTATTATTATTATTATTATTATTATTATTATTATTATTATTATTGCTATTATTACTATTATTATTATTATTATTATTATTATTATTATTATTATTATTGCTATTATTACTATTATTATTATTATTATTATTATTATTATTATTATTATTATTGCTATTATTACTATTATTATTATTATTATTATTATTATTGCTATTATTACTATTTTTATTATTATTATTATTATTATTATGATTGGCTATACTATTACAATATGTAATAATTAGGGGACTGATATTTATGCAAATGTTTGTTTGTTCTCGAGCATTTAAAAACTATATAAAGTAATTATGTACCTAAATTGGACTTTTTATAAAAAATGGCATCGATTAGTTGGTGCATAGTTTGCATATTTAATTTATAATGCACTTTTGTTACATTTTACCTAATAATAGCTGTTGGTTTGCATAACTGTTTTAACATTTTCTTAGATAAATTAACTAATCCAATTTTATTGAATTTCGAAAAGACCTGCACAAATAATAATCGTATTCAACGCTCAGAGAGAATTCAATATTCAACTAAATAAAGTAAAATAATTTAAAAAAATTAACATGAATTAGCAGATGAAACCTCAGACATCCAATGTTTTGCAAATATAATTTTTGGTGTTTTGGCTTACGATGTTGAGTGTAAACGACGAAATAATTGCCAGTACATTGCCTGAATCGTTTAAATTATGCAAAAGTAATAAGAATTTAATTATGGAGCACATGGCTCCATATATGATAAAGTTCTGAAAAGCCATTGAAATTGATTACCAAGAAAATTTTCAATATAGCACTAGCTGCGTTACTTCGAGAAGCTGAGGAAATACGAACAGACTGATTAGTTGATTTCATATGGTAGACAAATATACTTAAAAGCTCATACATTTATAGCAAAGTTAAATGAAAGTTATTTCCATTTACCACTTTGTCTGTAAAATAAAATACTGTAAAATATTAGAACCAAGATTTTAAGAAAAAGACTTTAAGAAAGCTGCGGGGGTGAGTTGGATTATTGTGTTTTTAAGCTTACCATGGAATTATTTTTGCAGTTTTTATTGTCAAATAAACATTTTTTTTTTAATTTTTAGGGTATATTTTGAATTTTTTAAGGCATTCTATAAACGCATATTGTCAAAAAATATATGCATGGAAATTCGCCCCTAGTAATGATTAATGTTATATTTTACGAAAATTAGTTTTATAAGTTTAAAATAACGATTTTAGAATTTTCTATTTTTCTTAATTTTTATATATCTTAATTATCTCCGAGATTTCTACTTACCTTTTTGTTAAATTGCTTACGCATTATTGAGAAACTTGTGTTATATAGGCTGTTATAAGCTATGTTAGTAAATAGCTAGGTTTGTTATAAGTAAGCTGTTGTTACATGGTTCTTGATGTTATTAGAATATTGTAGTAGAATATTGGCTAATTCACTAGTATATAAGCAAATTTTTATCAATTAGAGCTAATGTACATATGGTAATCTCAGTTAAACAAATGATTATTATTTTTGGTTGATACAGCTGTCAAACTGCATGTGTAAAAAACATTAATAAATTCGCTTTATTGTTGTTTTTATGCAACTGTTGTCACCTTCCATAAATTTGCGTTAATTTTGATTTAGAAGCAAATTGTAGTAAAATCTTATTATTTGCCAGTAAAACCAATAACCTACAGTTAAGACAAATATTTATTTTTTAATAATACAATAAACATTTTTTATATAAATGTAAAATACAAATGATACACATCAAAAGAACTTCGAAAAGTATAATGATTGACTCAGAATTTATTTCTGAGTCGATTTATCGTCCGTCTGGACAAATGGCTGGCCACCTGTATATGTAAACTTTTCACAAAACAAAAAAGGATAATCGACTTCCACCAAAAATGTTTTATTTTTTATATGAAACCTACATGGAAGTACATATATAAATACGTTGGTACAATTAGCTTTTATTTTTTTTTTTTTTTTTTTTTTTTTTTTTTTGCAATAATAAAAATATACATAGCATATCCGTTTAGATTTTTGCAATTGTTATTTAAATAAAACATATGGCACAACTTCTTTATATTGATTCAATACAAATATTTCAATATCTATTAATATTACTATTGAACATTTATTCACAGAATTAAGAAAATGACAACATCTGATAAATGAATGTGTTTTGGGGATTTTTAAATAAGTCTCGAGGAAACAGTGGTAGTTTGTTCTCAAAAATATTTGTTTAAATTTAAAATAATCCATTTTTGTAGAACAATTTGTACAGTTGTAAAGCAGCATATATATTTATAAATTCAGTCATTATGCTGTGTAGATATGTACAAATTTCACTTTCAGTGTGTAAAAAGTAGAAGGCAATGTAAGAAAGAAAATATTCTTTATCAACGCTTAAGTTTCCACTCAACTTTTTGTATAACTACAAATTCTTTCAGCTTTGATAAATTACATTTGAATTTATCTATCTAAAATAACTTAACAATTATGTTCATTCAAGGCAGTCTGACAACCCTACTCTCACATAATACCGAAAATTATTGTAACGTGCTTAAATCCCATATTAATGTCAGTATCAAGATAATATTTGACATAAATTAGTCTTATACATATAAACAAATTTTATTATAATTGACCACAGCTCCCACATAATTCGCACTTTCCAAAACTGCGTTAAATATTACCTTGATAAGCTCATTTAAATTTTAGTACTAATTAATATTATACAAAATAAGTTTTATGAATGTATAAATTACACAAGTTTACAAAATTAAAATTTTTTCTGTGTCTCAGTCAATAAGTACTAATCCTATCAATCACTTTTTGCGAACTGACTCTAGTGCTCGCGATAAATCGGTTCAATCAGATATCCAAAAATTCGAATCTAAATTGCCTTCAAGTTATAATCACATTATTTTTTAATACGCTCAACAGTTGTAGATATATTAAGCCCGTTTTGTGAAAAAAATAAAATTTCGTACAAAATTTAAAAATAAAAATATTTTTGGAAAAGTCATAAAAAATTGTTAATGTTAAATATAAATAACGATATCTGTCTGTCTGCGTTTCTGTCTGTTAAAGGCAGGATAGGGCTGGGGTCGGACATCCTAGGAGGACGAATTTTAGCACAAATATCTGCTTTATACAAGGTTTGTTTGGTACTGAAATTGAATAAAATCAAAAAATAAACAAAAATAAATAAACAAAAAAGTTATGGACCAAATACTAAAAAAACAGGGTGTCCGTCGTAACTCCAGTTTATACTTTTCGGCCGATATCTTTTACAAAAAATGTGTATATCAACGAAATTTTGCACAAATAATCTAAAGACCAATGTAAACCCGGAAACTAAATATAGAAGTGGTCCGCCCATTTTACCGCCCACCTTCCATATATGGTAAAATTTTAAAAAATTTTAAATTTGTTGGTAAATAGATTCGGCTAAGCTGAATATAATATTCTCTTTCTATGTAATTCTCACAAATTACTTAGAAATATTATGTAATTGGTAAATGAGTATCTTCACTTAAACATAAAATGAAAATTTATACATTGGTTTGAATGAAATGTATGCTGGTTTATTTGTTAATTTTTGACATTTACGACTTTTTAGGATTTTTTGAAAACAATGTTTTTTGGAAATTTTGTACGAAATTTAAATTTTTTTCTGAAAAGAAGAAGAAAAATTGTCTTAAAATTTTAATTCGAAATAATGGTGCAACCTCAATATATGGTGCTTAGAACTTCACAGTAATGTGTATCTTCACAGTAATGTGTATCCTATAGTTAAACATAGACATAGACATATTTAAACATAAACTATTTATTGAAATTAATTTTTTTTTCATTCATTTATTTGAAATCTGTTTATACAACAATAAGCAAATTTGATAATATTTACAAAAAATAACAGCTATTATTGAATTATATTACAATAACAAAAACAAATACATTTATACAAATATATACAAATATATTTATTACTTATTTTTTTTTTTAAATAATTAGAAATTTGTTATTACCTAAGAGGTGAATCTAGAATATGTAACTTTTTAAGTATTCGTACTTCTTCTGTCTCATTTAGTAAGTTAATGGCTAATGGAATAGTATAGTTACTCAGTCTTTCAATGTATCTGGAAATAAATTCGGTTATGGTTTCTTTAAATAAAGGGATCTCAAACATTATGTATGGCCGTATTTGTTATAAGTGAGCTTTGGGTTGGTAACGTTGTAAAATTTCTACATTAGAGCTTTTAGCTTATAGTCCACACGGGCTTAAGAATAACTTTATAAAAAATAATTTTGTTATTTAAACTTAGTTCAGATTTTGGACCTAAAAGCCAATACATCTTTTTTTTAATATTTAAAAATTTCCGTTTAGTTTTGATGTGTTCTTTCCAAGTAAGACGCTTATCTAAATACAATCCTAAGAATTTAACATTATCTACAATTGGAATTTTTATTCCATTAAGTGCAAGAAATGGACAACGTTCTCATCTAAAGGAAAAGGTTAGGTGAGAACACTTAGTAATATTTATTTTAATTTTTCAATTTTGTAACCATTGATGAAGTATTTTTAATTGCCTTTGTAGAACCATCAATAGGGCAATCAGCTGATGTCATTAGAGCAGTATTGTATGCGAAAGTCGCAACTGTAATATTTTCAATATATACTTGTGATATGGTATATATTGAATAAAGGGTTGGGCCTAAAACACTACCCTGAGGAACGCCTCTTTAATATTAACGTAAAAATGTCGCTCATATAGATACGATTTCAGAACCAGGTAAAATTGTGTTGGTAGTAAAGACTTTAATTTGAATAATAGACCTGGGTGCCAAACTTTATTAAAGGCTTGCTGGATACCTAGGAATACTGCCCAGTAATATTTTTTCGTTTCAAAAGCATATGTTATCACATTTGCTATTCGATGGCACTGTTCCGGTTTTAGTCTATGCAAAAACATTCTTTCAAATATTTTTTAAAAGGTTGATAACAAACTTATTGGTCTGTGTGACAAGATCTCGTTTTCATTCTTGTTAGGCTTCAGGATCATATAATTTCAGCACATTTCAACTGACTCGGGAAATGGTTTAATCGTAATATTGAATTGTATAGTAGAGTTAATAATATAACACTTATTTTAGATAACACTTTGATTAATTTGAAATCTATTTTATCATATCCTGGAGTTTTATTATTGCCAAGCTTTGTAATTGAAGACTCATTTGACAAGGAGCATCTAGAAATTCCATTATTTTGTCGTCATTTAACGAGTTGATTTGGGAATAAGGTTGAAAAATATTTTCAAATGTTGGGAAAATGCTTCAGATTTTCATTGGTTTGATCTACACCAACTGTTATTTAAGTCTCTTATCGGAATATTAAGTTGTGTAGATCTCTTAAGATATTTTCTAACATTCAAAGGGCAGTTTTCATGTTTATTATCATCTAAAGACTTCAGAAATTAATTGGTGCTAGATATTTTTAAAATTAAAATATTTAAAAATCAAGTAAGAAAAGTGTATGTACTTGAAAGTGATTTTCGAAGATCTATAGCCATTTGTGGATCGATTCTTGTAATAAGTGTGATTTACATTTTTATAAAATATACATATTTGTTAAGGCGATACACTCTCTGTGGGAGGGAAAAAAACTGTTTTTGTTTCCCTCTGAAAATAAACTTTAGTATGTTTTACAATTTATCCCATAATAATTTGGTTCTATTGATGATCGTTCGTGAGCTGGATCATTTTTAAATAAGATATTTTTTTTTAGTGTTTCTCCCAAAGAAATGCATACAAAATGCGGTATCATTTAAAAGATATTTGAAAGCCGCGTCCATTGTATACAAAACATATCCAAGGTGACCTCAATATTTATATATTCCAAAAAGTATCATATATATATATATATATATATATATATATATATATATATATATACTTTGCTAGCTTCTAATTAGGTAGCAATATATGCAAATATGCAGTGTATATTGTTTTTGCTTTCAGTCACTTATTTAGTGGCAAAGAAACAATATTTTTATTATTTTTCACAATAATTTCATTGAACTTGAGCTCGACTAATTTTCAAATAATTCGAAATAAATTACTTATAATAATATAATATATATAATATATAATATAAAGAGACTCGAATGCATGAAGAACTGATTCTACATGCATTCGAGTCGTGCAGGGAGCGCAAAAATTATAACGGGTTTTAATTGAACACATAAACATTTTTACAAACTAGAAGTTTATGTATAATTCTGGTAAAAATTACGCGTTTCCTAGTAAAATTAAAAGATCTTTATATTAGAAATCGCTATTTTTAAAAAATTCTCGAAAAATATAGAGAGTTGTAGAAAAAAATATAGAGTTATTTCTCTATATATTATACGAAAATATATTTTATTACAGTTTATTAGAAAGAAATGATATTTAATATTGTGACCCTTTCTCAACCCAAGAAAAATTTTGATTGGTCCATAAAATTTTTATACTTCGAAATTTTTTGATGCACCTCCACATTTCCGTTAAACATTACAAGCACCAAATATTTGTGCCAATTATGGTTAATTACGTGCTGTTAATACGATGTACCTCAGCAAAATATGTTTTGACAAAAGTGTCCCGTTTTCAATTATCAATGACATTTGACTTAAATTTATGGTTCCGATTAATTATATTTATTGCCGTTCTTATATCTATATATCCAAAATTTGTAAAATTTGCAATTTTATATATAAAACTACAAAAACAAAAGTTGAAATTTTTGCATAATTTTCAAAAAGTTCATACTTTTTTTTATTAAATTTATTTTTATTGCTCCTTTGATTTTATTGTGTAAAATACTCGTAACAAAAAACAAAGTTTACGCAGTCATCCGCGTGATACTGGGATATGGGGATTTCTTCAAACGTTTAGTTTTGGGGTTCAAAAAAATTTGAACATTTTTTAAATGGCACATGAACACTATTTAGTAGCATTATTAACTGGCCTTAGTGAAACACAAATCTCTTCACGTGAGTATATTTGTTAATACATTTTTAATATCTGATAACCAAACATTTTTTTTTTTTAATTATTATCAATTTACAAGAGATTTCTGTTATGGTAGTTAAAAAGTAAAAAATTTTAAAATTCCATAATAAGTTCGATATCAAAAATAAATATACATATGAAACCTACAAAAATGTAAACAAATTAAAGGAGAATACGTTTTATAATAGTGAATATAATCGGGATCATATTCTAGAGAATATCGAATAAAAAACAAAGAAATATACACCCAAAAATGTGAAAATTTGCATTTAAATCAAACGCGTAATTATTTTTGAGTGCCACCTGATTCCGATGTAAGCTATAATCACAGATTGGTATACATCTTTAACGCCTTGGGTATGCCTCGACGATCCATGAAATATTTCCAGATCTTAAGTCTTGTAAGCTTTTTATGCAAGTTTTTGTTGAAACCAATTTTTTGATTAACTAAAACAGAATAAATGTTCTTATTATAAATATAATTTCACATAAAATGTAAAAAATGCTAATATAAAGTTATGATCGATTTTAAGGAGTTATAACATTTCTACAAATTAATATTTTATCGCGCCTCTACAACTTTTAAATGTTATATTGAAACCTTTTTTGATCACGCGAAATAGCGTTTTTTCTCCCCAAGTTTGGGCACCCCTATAGCACTGCTATTAAGGGCACATTAATTAGATGTATCTCAAATGATTCATAATTATAAGAGAAATAAACCTTCATTCTTTATTTTACAATAATCGAAACGGCGCAAATTTTCTAATCGAAAAACTGTAAAAAATTAAAATTTTGAAAACTTTGGTTTCACCACTTATTCACAATATAATATAATACTGTTCAACGACACATTGATTAAACCCAAGATGGCCTATTTCTACAAGTTTTTGTAGTTTATATTACGGGAATTAGTTAGACACATATTTCAAAATCCGCGACTACAGCAATCGAAAAAAAAACCTTTTACTTTCAAACACTTTTTTGCATTTTTTAAATTTGAGTGCTTGCCAGTATTTTAGATCTTTAATTTTTATTGTTTTACTCCACCAAGTGTTGCTAACATAATTGCATCAAAAGTTATTTTAAAAATTCAGAATTAAAAGAAAAAATATTTCAGGTTTAAGGTAAGTTTCATAAAGGTAAACTTAAACAGAGAATTCTCCATATAATGAACATTTTTTAGCAAATAAAATGAGCTATGTATATATTATCATTTATTGACTGCACGCTCCACAATAAGTAAAATCACAGTACTGAAATATTCGTTGGCATTGAACTATACACTGCATATATCACGGATGATAAACATGGTACAATTGTACTTTTTTTGGTACATTTTTCCATTGAACCAGCGTTACCGTGGAAGACTTTAATCGCAAATGGCCCCTTTTTCAACTACCTTGCCCTTGTTGTCCCTTTTTTTAATTAACTGTTTGCCACTTTTCTAATAAATTACATATATACATCCATACAAATATAAATACATACATGCATACATACATGCTTACATACATACATATTTAATAACAGCCATGTCAAAATCTTGACGACAGTCTATACAAATCGTTAACGACTTTTTCAAAAAAATGTCCGCTTAATCATTCACCAAAATATAGGCGAAATGTTAACTTGGCTGAAACTGACTTTAATCCTTAATAAGTTTTGTTCTAATACCATTTTAAACAAATGGGTTACAGATCTGAATTTACAAGACTTGAAAATAATAGAATGCAAAATTTTAACACCATAGGTTTCATTTTGTGATCATGATTGCTGTTCAAAGTGCAGAAACTTTGAAAAAGGGGCTAACAATTATTTAACTTTTTGTCATTCTTCTACACTTTTTTATTTTATACTTTTTGTGTATAAATTCTGCAGCATCTTTTGTTATTATACAATTATGTGAGTTTTGAAAACAAAATTTTTTAATTTAAAAATTTTTCTGTTTTTTGGGCGGGATCTGTAAGCTTCTCAACGAAAAACAAATTTTGAAACAAGGATTGAGATACTTCTTTTCAAAAGCCTGTTGTTCGTGAGTCACATTCACAGTTTCATATAGTTTTTTGTTATTTTACACAATAAAATCGAAGGAGAATTGAAAATAAATTTAATAAAGAAATTTTATATTTGCATAAATCTTGCATATATAGATATATGAACGACGATAAACGACGATCGGGACCATAAATTTAAGTCACATGTCATTGGTAGTTAAAAACGGGACACATTTGTCAAAATACATTTTGATAGCTATAATTGGTAATAAATACTTGACGAAAATATAGGGGCGAATTAAAAAAATTTTAAAAGAAGAAAATGCTCTTGGGTTAAAAAAGGGTAAAAGTATTAAATAGAATTTCTTTACATTGAAATTTAATAAAATATATTTTCGTATTATATATGGAGAAATAACTAAGAACGACAACATACAGTCCAAAATGTTATTTTAGGTAAATTCGGAATACTGCCGCTATCATAGTCGTCAATCCGGGCTGAAAAGCGATAAATTACATGACTTTGTTACTAAACTTTTCTTGAACAAGATTTTATAGACAACAAATTACAAAACATCCTGCAGAAAACGTCAACAGCAATATCGTTTATGATAATTTGGCCAGTTGGAAATGAATGAACAAATATTAATGTTATATTTCTGACACTCCTTTCATATGTATTTATTTTTGTACTTTTAAGGTGGCATTAATTTAAACTGTATTTATTAAACTTTATGTAAACTTGGCTATTTCGATCAATGTCTTTGAATGTAGTTAAAACTGAAAAATTTATAAACATTTTTGATATAATTTTAAGGTAAAAAATTTGGCGTCAACAGTTAAATAATTATTGATTGGATATTTTTATCCCAATATTTAAAAATGTTCTATATAGGTTACCACTGATTAATAGTAGTGTAAAATCCATCTTTGCTACAATTAATCTTCTTAGGGAAACTCAAATTTCGAAAAAAATAATAATAATATATGTTGTAATACATCTGTATTAAGCTTTAAACAATTTTTTTTTTTTTTTTTGTTTTTGGTCTTCTACTTTGAAAATTTTTGCATTCTTCTGTTTCTAATGTTAGAATTATTTAGTTATATGCACTAGATTTATATTGCTGAAATTATTTAAATTACGTTTTACCTTTCTAAAAGTTTTTGTCCATCAATATTTCTAGTATCCTGCCACAACTTTAAGGTGTCATAATTATACTATTTATGGTCGAAGTTGGAGTACAATTCTTTTGAAAATGATTTATAGTAATAATTTTTTGGAATTTTTGTGTCCTTTTTTATGACTAAAACAAACTAGAGGTTACACTGATTGCAATTACTTGAATTACAGACTCTATTGGATATTTAAGGCATTTAAGGCATTTAAGTCATTTAGTACATAAATGACGAAAAACTATTTTGTTTGAAATTATTTTGAGACTGTTTCACAATATTATTAAAACTTCGGAGAATTTATAAATGAATTGAAACTGTTAGAAACTGAAGCTAATGATAATGTTTATGAACAACTATTAAAAACATCAAATGCCAAGCTTTTTTGGTCAGGAGTGGGAAAATGAAAATCAGAATCGATGAATACTTAATTTGTATTTTTACATTGCCTACTAGTAGTGCCTCGGCGGAACGTCTTTTTTGAAAATTATAACTAATGAAAAATAAATTGTCCAGCAGACTTAAGGTCAATACTTGTTAATCCAAGATTTCAGCCCTAAATCTATTAGATGGGGACGAATGAAAATTTCGTACAAAAGTACAGAAGTTTAATTAATAAAAGGAGTTTTTTTTTTGAAACCCCAATTTTTGGACACTTTAACAATTCTCAACGGTAACGCTACCACGATTCATTTGGTACAATTTGATATGATTTTACTCACATATTTTTTTATTTAAATAGCAACATCGTATTTATTATGAAGACGAATCCAAAATATTCAATAGTACTTAAATTGAACTTTTCATTTTATTAATAAGTGTATTCGTAGAGTAATAACATTTTTAAATTTGAAAATATAATTCAATTTTAATAAGTAACCACTTCAAGAACAAGAATGTTATAATAAATGGGATGTATCGCCATAAACCTTTCGGAAATACTGTTTACATTGACGACGTTTTTTTTTTTTTTTTTTTTGCTATATAGATAGTTGTTCATATATATTTTGACAGGAATTTGAAGTCCTTGCAATATTTTAAAATTTATTGTTTCTAGTCAAAACTCAAAAATTTTAATGAAAAAAGAACTAATTAAGTTTTTGTTTCTAAATATATAAAGAGTTATTTAAGAACAGAATATACAGTGTATTCTCAATAAATTTGTTGCTGCAATTTGTTTTAAAATTGCAGATAATACATTGGTAAAATTATTTAATAAAAGTATATTTATAATCTATTAAATAAATGTTTGCAATTAAAATATATCGACAAAATTGGTATCATTATGATTTTTATATTTTGTACAATATAAAATTAAGCGTTTTCCATCCCTGAGGTTTATATACTTATGCATGTAGGTAAACTTGAATATCTGTAGAGTAATACAGCAACACCTTATTATAAATCATCCATCCATCCATCATTCCTTTACATTTATTTAGTTAAAGTTGATATATTTTTTATTTTATTTCACGAATCTCGTCTCTTTTTAACAGATGAAATTTGTACTTATGTTTACGTTGCAAATCAGATGAATTTTTTCTATTTTCTTTAGTTTTGCATTCCCATTTTTATTTATTTTTTTTTTCTTGCAGAGAGTTTTCTTTTTGACATTTGAATAATTTGCATTTTACGCCATTTTTTGTTTTATTATTTTATGCACCTTGATTTAAAATAAATTTAATTCTACTTTTTTTTTGTAGCAGAAGATAAAAAGGAATACAGACACAGACTTACACATACATAAAACATCAAATGGATCCTTAATCCTTGGAATACTGATAATATTTGTATACCACCCGTATATTACATCACAGCAAAGCAATTACATTAGGGATTCGTTTTGCATTTAGTTATTTGTATATTTTTTCTTGTTCTAGTTTTTTCATTTCTTTACTGAAAAAAGATATATATTTTTTTAATATAACAGAATTTCAATTGTATACATATTTTTTAAAGAAATATAGAAAAATAAAACAGCAAAACATAAACTACGAGTAATACCAATGAAAAAGTTGAAAATACCGTGGAAAAAGTGGAAACAATCACTCATAAAAAATTAAAATTATTTTTAATACCGCCACAGGCAATCAAATTGTGACAGAAGTTTGGTTGAAATTTAAAATGTAAATCGTATACTTTGTCCGTAATGTTGTGCAATATTTTTTATTACAATTATTGGAATTTTTTTAGAGAAATATTAATTTCAATGACAACTCATATTTCTAGATCAACAACTAAACTTTTGATAATTAAAACAATAAAATAAATTTAAAATGCTTGTGCAGTTTTATAATCAGATACCTACTTATTTTACAATACGACTAGAGGGGAATGATTAATATTTTTTTATTTTAGGCCAATCCGCCAATCTTTTAAATAAGTAAATCAGTCAACAATTTCAGAATTCCTCAATCCAATAGACAGACCTATATATATAGTTATTATATGTAATGGTTATCAACATTTTTATGTCTCAGTCATTTTTAAAACATTTATATGAAATAATTTTAAGATTGAGACTTACATATGTATCTTATTAGACCGCTCCAGAAATAGCCGACTTTCGAATTTCGACCGTAACTCCCACAGTTTTTTTTTTCTTTAATTTTCTTATTATCTTTTTTTTTTTTTTTTTTTTGTATTTTTACAATTTAATGCAAAAGAATTGTAATGTAGATATAATTATCTATCAAACAAGATAAAAAAGTTAAAATCGATTATTAAATATTAAATTTATTAGAAATTCCCCACACTGTTAAGGTGTTTCCTAATACTTTTGTAAACAATGTACAGACAAATTTATTTTAGAAATATTGATATAAAAAGCTATTTCTATCAAATTTAAACCATAACATTATAGCCATTTCAAAATTCCAATTTAAATTTTTTAAAACCTAAAAACAAAAACAAAAAATAATTTTCTTTTTTTTTGAAAAATTCGAAATTATGTACAAGCTGATAAGTGGCGACCAAATGTTATACAATATTTCTGTAAATAGCTTTTGAAATATTTTTTGTTTGTGTCGCCAAAAAGTTGATATTTTACCTTATTATTCCTTTTTAGTTTTTGAAATAAAAACAGAAGTTCTTATGAGTCTATGGTTCGTAAATTTCAGAAAATATTTAATAGACTTTAATAATTTAAGGCATATTTTTATTTAGTTGTTATCCTCTAAATCATAACAAAACAAAAAATAAATGCATTTCGGTGATATTAATTAAAATGCGTGACCTGAAAAACACGAAAAGTTGAGCTGTTTAGGTATTGATACTTAGATTGTAAATTTTTTCTTAAACAGATGTAATTATATATTTTTATTTCAAACACTTACCGTACCGAATATCGATATATTTTCACAAAAATAAAATAAATACTTTATTTTTATTTGGTTTCAGATAATAATAGCTTTGCTCCATTAGTTTTCATTACTTGTAAAAAGTAAGAAATTGCAAGAAAAATAACAAATTTGTTAAACGCAAAAAACTAACAAATTTTTTAAAATTAGAAATACCTTGTAAATTTTGAGATATTTCGAAAAAAAAAACTTTTGATGATAGTTGTAGAAACCTAAACTTTAAGTTAATTTTGAATTGAATAAAGAAAGTAAAAGAACCTAGCTGTTAAACTTTATTTAAATATTTTATATTTACTACAAATAAGAAGTAATTTATTAAATTATTTTCAATTAAATTTGTTTTTCTATTTCAATATAACACTAAAATATCAAATTTTAAATGCTATTTCATTTACAAGAAAATAAGACGTCAATATTTCATCATTTAAATACTCAAACAATAATTTAAAAATTTCAAAACTTTAACAAATGTTTATTAATATATTTTTAAGCAAATCACTTTTTGCTTTATTTGAAACATACTTGGGACAAAAATAAAAACGTTTAAAAAGTTTAAGTAAATCATTTCATATACAATTTTTGTTCAATTTAAAAGAAAATAAATTCTATGCTTACAAAAAAGTCTTAAAAAAATATTACGTGATTGCGTAGACTTTTGTAGAAAAATTTATAATAAATTGTATTAGAACTTGAAAATTTTCATTTTTTAAAATGTTGTTTAAAAATTTTCTTTCAATATTTGATCAAAACATACACAAATGTATATGAATAACAAGCTTAGACAATGTTGAAGATTAATCCAACATTCCTTTTTCTTCCAAAAATAATTTTTAATTTTTTCCTTCTCTTATTTAAAATTTTTCTTAGTTAAAAAAATCATTTGTATGAGGGGAGGGGAATTGCCTTTACCTCTGCCCCCATGGATCCGCATCTGGTATGTGCAATAACTGAATTGTGGTGCTTCTCTTAGAAATAATAATTCAGCAATGGGGGAAAACTTATTTTTCAAAACAAATTCTCTAAACAATAAATGTAGAGGTAGAAAAAAAACTTGTAAATTAATCATAAATACATCATGGTTATGAAATGAAAGATTCGTGAACCCCTCAGTAATGTGCATAAAGACCTTTAAGATTTATTTTATTTATGGTTCAAAATCAGTGATATTAAATGGAAGGAATTTTTATAGAAATTTTTAAGCAAATGTAAAAAGATAGAGAATTTTAATTTTTCTGAATATGAAGAAATTTTTTTAATGTTTAAAATTGTTTTCAAACATACCAACAAATCCTAAGTAGAAATAAAAAAATTCGAACTAATTTAGTATGAAAACTGTATTTTGGATAAATGATTTATATATTATTTTAAGCTTGTTCATATTCTTCACCATAAATAGTAACAGTAACAGTTTATTCCCTTTTTAATATCTATAACATTTATCTTTAGCCCCATGAAGTAAATATTATGAGTAATTACATGTACTAGAGAGAAAATATTGTAATCCATCTATATATGTATCTATTGAAAATGGTTTTCTGATTGCTTCCATAACTATAGGATTTTTTTGGGTTAACATATCTTCAAACCCTTATAAAGTGAAATACTCTTATTTAATGTGTTTTTATTTTAGATTTGATAAAATCAAGGTACCATCATAATATTTGTATAAACAGCTTTTGATTAATATTTTTTGTTCGAAATTTATAATTTCGAATTCGAGTCTGCATACATTTACATATATTTATCTATAAAATATTCCTTATTAGAACAACGATTCCTTTGA
Organism: Protocalliphora azurea; assembly: GCA_932274085.1. Classification (NCBI taxonomy): domain Eukaryota; kingdom Metazoa; phylum Arthropoda; class Insecta; order Diptera; family Calliphoridae; genus Protocalliphora; species Protocalliphora azurea. The sequence goes on from OW026520.1 coordinate 82,831,527, forward strand.
AGAGGGACAAGAGTTTTTAGGAAAAAAGGAAAAAAGGATTTATTCAATGCAACGGAGGGATTTTATCAAATTTTTATCTGACATCACTGTTCAAAATATAACAAATTATGAATTGGAAATTATAATTGCATTTAGTTTTACTACTTCCTCTCGTAGTTTTATATACAAATAAAACAATTATACTTTAAATCATTTGTTATATATATTGGCTTATGATCAACTTGTTACTCAGGAAAATGCAAAACAATTCTATTTTTCAATTACTTAAATATTTATGTAATAGTTTTTAAAAATTGTTGTAAACTTTCAGCGCACAGTATACTTACAATACCCCATGGCAGCACAGTACAGTAAACAACTATCTGGTCTACTAAGTATTTCAACTATTTCATGTTTTGCAGTTAAATTGCAAAAAGAAATAAAAAAAGTTTAAAATCAATCAATGCTCATTGACTCATTCTTCGGTATCAATAACATGAACCGCATCAGTAGTTGTAATATTGTGCATGAGTTTATGTACATACATATCTTTGTGAATGCGGGGAAACATAAAACATAATTACATACATACATATTAATGTAACTGCTACCAAGTTATTTCCATAATATTGGTTGCTCATTTGCAAATAATAAACACACATACTAAGTATGTATGTATATATATGTAGATGTGTATATATGTGTGTAAGAGCTCCATTGCCATGATCACTTATCAAATCAAAGTTGGGTTATTGGAAATATTTTGTTTTTCGCTCGGTCTGTTATTTCAATTCAATGTATTTTGTGTTTTGCCACATACACTACAAAAACATGTATTTATTTGTGTAGGAGCTCATATGTGTTTGTGTGTGTGTTTGTATGCATAAATACCCAGCAGGAAAAATAAGTACTAAAGGGTCCTTCTAAAAAGATATATCAGGAGATATAACAGGAGCTCCTTATTGCATTCAGAAATCATTTCTATTCAACACTGCATGTCATTGGAAGTAATAACTTGCCTACTTCCTGCCAATAGAAGTGAATATTTCTTATTAAAAAATATATAAAGCCGACATCATCTACCTACAATACAAACAAATAAGACTAACAATTTTCAGGTTCAACATTATTTTTGTATGTACCCAGCAAAAACTTTTTACTTTTCGGTAATGGCAACTACTTATTTTAATTGTTACTTAGTAATGAACACTATATAAATAAGAACAGTTATATAAGTTAAATAAGAACAGTTATATTACATTCACATTGATCAATTGACAAGAATGAACAGTGATTTCAAAACGCTTTTTTGGAAATAATTTTGTAACTTGTGAATCGTTGAAAATATTTCAATAAAATTTCACCTGGCCAGAAACGAAGTATTTTGGAGTTGTTTGCATTTTTTTAAATCGCTAAAAATCCATATATAATTTGAAAGTACGTATAGATAGATCTAGTAAATCTCACGAAAAAATACGCCTACATATGTAGGTTATATCTTTTAGTTTAAGAGATATTTAGGTCGAAATAAATTTTTCACTCGTTTTTAACCACGTTTTTCTGAACAATAATGATTAGATAAAAAGTTTTTTTTTGATATTTTCGAAAAGAATCTTAATGTAGATCTGTATAAAGTAAACACGAAGTCGATTGAGACAACGGCGTCCCCACAAGACCAATCCAAACTTTGTAAATTTTCCAACATTTTTTAAATTTTATTGTAAAATTCTCAAATCGCAAAGCTGAGATCAAACAAAAATTATATTAGTTAAATACCTCCATATATTGCGTAAATACACCAAATATTTTTTTGAGGCGTGCCTCTTGTAACAACAGTAGTAAATTTTTACTACTTGTTTAAATTTTATATAGGTCCAAATATTAACATTATTTCTAAAAAATTTACTTAACAGTTTTCAGGTCATGGTCTGAAGAAATTTTACCGTATTTGAGTCTTGCGAGTTCAGAGATACCAAATACTCATATATACAGCTTAAATTAGAGCAAAAAATAAATAAATAAATAAAACAATAAGCCTTGCAAGTTTTGGCAATATTATTTATTTTTGTATGAAAAATGTAAAGATGTTAAAAGTATAAAGTAACATGTAAAGTTAACGGAAGAAGTTAAAATTGAATTGCTACCCGCTGTTGAAAAAATCCAAAAAATAAGAAATTATTTTAAAGTTCCAACTTCACATTAATACAGGTTTTTCCGAATCTACATATTTATATGATTCTTGCAGTAATATTATATAGAACTTTATAAGAAAATCAATGAATATGAAGTTAAAAAAAAAAAAAAACCTAAGCTAAAAATGAGTGAATAATTTTATTCGACCTAAATATTTCTTAAATTAGAAGAAATAACCTACACGGGTAAGCGTACTTTTTGTAGAGATTTACGAATATCTATATGTGTTTTGTTTAGTTTTGTTTAGTTTTTTTTTTTTTTTTTTTTTTTTTTTTTGTCAAATCAGAAATGAATTTTTGACGATTTTTTTTTTAAATTGCGTACCTGAGGTGACTTTGGTGGTCTACCCACTCCCCTCCTGATTAGCTAAGTACCTGCACTCCTTCAAATCTACTCGAAAACACCTCGTCGCTGGCTAGGTAAAATTTTATTGAGATATTTCCAACGGTTCACAAGTTACAGAATTAATCACAAAAGGAAGCGTTTTGGAACCACTGTGGAACGTCAAATCAAGAACCAGAAGATTGCTGGTTCGTCCCTTATTATCGCTCATTTAAGTAAGTGTGAGATAGCGATAATCTTCAAAATCTAACGCTCAAATTTGCCCATGTTCAAATCTCACTAAAGGAGAATTTTTTTCGTTGTTGTTGATTTTTTTCATTTTCTAGAAAACGCGAACAAAAATAATTAGTTCTTCAGGAAAAAAATAACTAAGTTTTATTTTTCTACAATATTACCTTCTAATTTCCTAGATAAGCAAAGTTTTTGCTGGGTAATAAGAAATGTCAGCAGTTAATAAGAGTGTAATTATACACTTTCTACTTTACCTTCAATGAAAAAGAAACAAGAATTAGTAATGGATTTTTAGAAAAGCAAGACGAGTATCTTTTTGGGAAATTTTTTTAGAAAATTTGGAAAGGAACTTGGAGGTACTTACAAAGGCCAGAACAGTAAAGTTCGTCATATTTTCCCATTTTATATAAACATTAATCAGGCTTTTTTTTGCTAATTTAAATACACACATATATATATATGTATACAGTATTGTATAAAGTGAGTTAAAAAACGGCAGTATACATCGTAGTGTATTATGTGGCTAAACCCCATTTTTACCGTACTTTATCTAAGAGACCCATACTAGGTTATCCATTTTCGAAACAATGGCAGCATTACGGTTAAAAATTTATCGATTGTTTGAACTGACTGGTTGCTATTTTATATGGCAAATATTGTTACAATCCCAGCTGTATCCCCTTTTCGCTAGTCTAGTTACTAGTCAACTACCAGTAATTCATACTATTGGGTAACTATTTATACTTCCAATGATAAACGTACATATTTCAACACCAGAAACTAAATAGCATTCGTTTGTATTGAATCTAATATTTGAATTATTTTTTATTTTTTGAGTGAATAAAGTATTTGAAAAATTGATTGAAAATATGTACATATGTAACAAATAGTTTATTTAACAAATAGTTATTCCCAGAAAATAAACAAGTTTTCGTTATATTTGTTTTGTTTTTTTTTTTTTTTTTTTTATTCATTGTTAAATATTTTGAAGTTTATTTTTAGTATGATGCCTGAGTTCTGATTTTGTTTATTAGTTAAAGCAACAAACACAAATAAATAGGTTTATGTTTATTAAAATCATCAAAATATAATTACGAATTATGGCAATAACTTTCATCATTTGAAATAAATTTTTGTATTTTAGGCAATCCTTCTGTAAATATATATTAAAACATAAATGTTTATGATCGAAAGCTGAATGTCTTAAAGTCATTAGTAAAACAAATTTGAAAACTGCCCGCAAGGTTTTGAAAAGTTAACCAGGGCGATATCATGAGTGATATCGTATTTCACAAATAATAACAATGATTATTCCCTATACAAACAAATAGGGTATAATAGGTCCCAATTATTAACCGATTAAAAATTCAGTGCTTAAGACAAAAAAAAAAACTTTTAATAGGTCGTAAAATGTTAAGTAGCGGAAAATCTTCCGATGGTTTTATTATCATGCGATTATTTCTCATATAAATTATGTTCTTCCCTCAGATGATTTTCTAATTTAATTTAAAACTTTTTCGTGCCCCTAAGTGCGTGGTTTGTTGCCATGTCGAACCAACTTCACATTAAACATGACTTTGGGAATTTTAATTTAAGTAGCTTTAATTAAATGTACTAATTTATATATTATCTTCTTTTATACACTTCAATACGAAACTTTCATTCAACAAACTGCATTAATTTAAATTTCAAAAACTCGCATTACTGACGTGAAAAAATTCATGGACACTGGACACTACAAACATTTCTTTTTCATGCATCAACTTTTTTTGCATTTTCTTTACCTATTTGTTACTCTTAGCATCTTTACAAAAATAACAAATTCCGGATTCTTTCGAAAACATATTGTAAGACATTGAAAACAATATTTAATATAAAAAAAGGAACTAAAAGAATTGTTTTAACTTTTTAAACAAACAAGATTAACTTTATTACATGGTAGAAAAAAAAGAAAACTACATAAATGTACAATTGACACTAGCTGCACGAGAACAACAGCAACAACTGTTACTGATACATATTTACTATGAACAACTGCAATAACTAAGAAATGCAACAAGCCACATAGAACTAAATATTGGGTCGGATAATAAATTAATTCAGGTTAAGAAACGAAAACAACATAGGTTGTTGGAATTCATACAAATTATAAAATTATAAAAAAATTCACGCTTAGACTTTAAAAAGAAAAAAATAACATTCCAATTCATAATTTTGAGCAATGCGTTCAAAAATTTAATTTTTATAAAGTCTTATTTTATATATTAAAGATAAATAATACTGACCCTTTTGTTCCCAAAATAATAACACTATTATGATAACTCAAGCGAGCAAATAAAAATTAAAGCGAATTTCATTTCTTACGAAACCCAATTTTAAACAATGCAATGATGTCCTTACTTAGACACAACAGCAGTAGCTGAATACTTGGTTGGTTGTTTGGTAATAAAATTTAAAAAATAAAAATAAAAAACTAAACAAAATGAAATGAAAAATACTAAACACACAATATTCTTTAGAATTTTATTATGCAGTCAACACAAAAACACAACACGAGAAAAAAAACTACATGAACAAAATGCAAGTAGTGAAGAAAAAAATTAAAAACGATGAAAAAATGAAATAAAAATAAATTGAAAGAAATGTACAAGAAAAGTAAATTTTATTTTAGTAAAATCATTTCTCAAAAGATGACGCACACAAAAGTAGAACTTCCGTCAAATAATGTTTAACTCAACTTCTGATGCATCCTTTCAATAACAGAAAAATGAATACACTCAGGCCTCGATTTGCTTTCGATTTTAGTTTGGCAAAATCCATGTTATAAGGACTTTCATAATTGTTAAAAACAGATGTTAAGGTGTTGAAAAAAAAAATCAAATTAAAACTGAGATAAAAAGAAAATTATTTAATTTAGTTCTTATGAGAGTGTTATAAAACGGGAAAAAGACTTTTGACGTAGCATAAAATATAAGGCTAAGCATCTATTTAAGTTAAAACAATTTTTAGTATGGATTGTGGAAAAATCAGATTATGTTCAAAGGATAAAGACGCCCCAATAAATCTCTAAAGTTCATAAAGTAAGTAAGTTTGCGTTTAGATAGAAAATCAAAATAGAATTTATATAAGTATTTTAATTTCATCTCTTTGTATAAAAACTATAATTTTTTATTAAAACTTTACTTCTTTTCTCATCAAATATTTTGATCCTGGAACGAACTATTAAGAAAGCAGAGTAAATAAATAGAAAATAGTGATACGATTTGGGTCGTTTCAGCCTGCAGCTTAATTCTCCGGGTCCCTTTAACGACGCAGTTCGGGGTCGTAGTGTATAAATAATATACATATATTTTCAAATAACAGCTAGTATAAAATAATAATTAAATTTAATAAATAATTCTTTTTTCAAAGAAATTTATAGAATAGAAAAATTAAATTAATTTATTTAATCAAAGTATTTATTTATAAGAGCATTGTTAATCGTGTTTTTATTATTTTGTAAACTCAAACAGTAAATATTTAGAGTAACTTCCTAAAAACTCCAATGACTCCAATAACTTTATTACAATATTTCTTTTAAAATTAAAATTCAGTATTTAAATGCGGTAGGCGGCTAAACAAAAATTTTAATTGCCAGTGCTTAGTAGGAAGTAATAAGAAAATTTTAGTTAATCAGAAATTTAGAAATACAAAAACCAACGCGAAAGAAATTTTGCTGTAAGGCAAGTCTACCTTTTCTATGAACAAACAACAAATCTCTAAATATTAAAAAAAAATAGTTCTGAAAAATTATATCAAAATTTAAAATATGTAAATTTTTCACTTAAAAATACGTATATTCTTAAAGAAAACATCATTTCAAATTTGTTTTTTTACCAAGTTAATAGAAATTTCAACTTAAAGTTACATTTTATTCAATCGTAAAGCTGAAAGCAAAGAACTAAATTGTTTTAATTATCTCGCAATGGGAATTTTTGTGCCGAGAAAAGGGTATAGAAAAAAAAAAAATAAAATAAACAAATTAACTGATTTTTATGATTTTTAAAAGGTAATGAAGGTAATTTCTAGATAAATTTAAAATTTTATTGCCGCTTCCAAAAAAAAAAAAAAAAAACGACTGCCCAGAAAAAAATTATTAGATCTGCATCTAATACCATAATGCAGGCAAATAGTCTGTTATATTTGGCGTTGTGACTCTAACCACAATAGGTGGTTGGGATATTATGCGTTTGTGTTGATGTCTGTAACGCACAGAAAAAATCATCCAACACCCACCTTAAAGTCCAGTCTACTCAGAATCACTTTTTGAGTTGATCTAACGATGTCCGTCCGTCAGTCTTGCTGGATGGATGGCTGGCTGGCTGTCCATGTAAACATTTTGCACAAAGTGCAGGTCGCAGTTTTGAAGATGATTCAATGAAATTTGGTACGTAGGACTTTCATGACACAAGGACGGAGCCTATTAAATTGGTTATGATCGGTACATTATTTCGCCTAGCTCCCATACAATGTTTTCCCGGAATAGGGGTTTAACGATCATAAATGCCTTAAATATAGCAATATTTAAAAAAAGAAGTTTTATATAAGTATCGATCTTTGTGCCAATTTTCATGAAGATCGGTCCAGAATTGACCATAGCTATCATATAAAACCCTCTTTCGAAAATCACTTTAACGTACATAAATCACATACACATATTAGTATCAGATTTATATTCGACACAAATTAGTTTTATATAAGTCGAAATCATAGTGACAAGCCCACTTTGGGGAATCACCCTAAAGTGCACAAATTGATACAAATGTTAGTATTAATATTCTGTAATATTCTATATTCGTATATTTTACTTTACACTTAGTAAAAGTATCGGTCCACAATTGTTCACATGTTTAATATAAGAACCCTTCACGAATTTTGATGGACATGCACAATGGCGTGGGGTATCATATGGTCGGGCTTGACCATACTTTTTTTTTAATTTTCATCCACAGAACTAGTTTTGTGGAAGTGTTGTCTAGCCGGTAACCATTCTATGAAATGGTTCTAGAACAAGTTCTTTATTCAATTTCAATAACATAATTTTGCTTTGATGTTAGTTTTTATTCTAATGAGACATTTTTAAAGACCACATTATTAAATTAATTTAAATTTGTTAAACTCTATATCTTTTTGATTTTTTTACAATTTTTTTTAAAAAAGAAATGTAGAAGTAATACGGAACTAATTATTAAGCACTAATTCTCAAAACCATTATGTAAACCAATTTCGGTTCAAAATACGGTTCACTGCATAAGTACCAGACACCACTAGTTTCAAGGATATTATTAAAGAATTCGAACTAGTTCTAATTATGCCAGTTCTAGAACTGATGATTTTAGAATAAATTCTTAAACCTTTATTTTTTAAATTAGGATTTTATATATGTATTTTTGACATCTACCTGTCATTTCCACGTGTGCAATTAAAAGATTTAAGAGTAATAGCTTTTAGTAATTTGCTTATTATTTTTTTTTTTTGCATGTTCGTTAAAAACAAAGATTTAGCTATTTTCAGCGTGCTGGTAATTTTATTTTATTGTTACAAACATTTGTTTTATAAGTTTAAAATGACGAGTTTGGAAATTTCTAGTTTGTAACGTATTTTAATTTTCTAGTTTGTAATGTGTCGGAGGTTTCCGGTTTGTAATGTCTGTTTATTTAAATTTGGCTAAAATCTCTCAATTGTGATTTATCTTAATTATCTAAGAGGTTTCTACTTACAATAATGATAATAAAAGGCTTTTTATTAACTTGCTTATGTATTAGTAAGAAACTTGTATTAAATAAGCTTATATAAATTATTGCGTATGTGTTAGTGAAAAACAAAACTAGATTATAAGCTATTATATGGCTCTCATTAGACGATTGTAAATGATAATTGTCAGTTTATATAAGCAGATGAAGTTTGTGAGTTCAATCAGTAATTGAGTCGTTAATTTGCAATTCAGTAGTAAAAATGACAATGTATGCGGTATGCGGCGACTTGTAGCAGCGTTACTGCCAGCTAAAAGTCAATAATTTGTTTAAAAAAATCGACAAAGAAAAATTTGAATATATTGTACATTGAGGCAAAAAAGGTGTTTTGCGGTATTAACTAAACCGTAAGTTTTTATAACAAGATATTGGTATCGCTGAAAAGAAAAAGATTTCAGTTTCTTAAAAATGTTAAAAAAGTTACATGTCACATTTGAAAAACCGAAATAAAAAGCAAAAGCATACTAAGATTATTTTTTAAATTATAACTTGTATCATTGTAAGAAGCGTAGTTTTATAGCGTTTTTAATAATGTTCACAGTGCGCAAAAACGATTTTATTTAACCACCTTCAGGTGCTTAATTTGACACTAAATAATTTTCTTAACCGACTTAGCGTTGTCCATTAATCCGTTCAACCGTTATTAATGCAAACGTTCTTATCAAACTATAGTTCACAATTTTAAAGATATCTTAAAGAAATGTGACATATAACTTCCTTTTACAGTAGGGATCAAGTGAATTTAGTGGAAATCATGATAAAAATGTTTTCTCGATATACGTTTTTAATTTTTCTGTTAAAGTGAAAATTATGATACAAAATTTTGAGGCTATCGGTTCAAATTAATTAAATTTTAAAAATGATTTTCAACCCCATTGAAAATCATTTTTGAAAATTCATACGTGCATATATTTTATACATAATAGATGCTAGTATCGAGATCGAATTTGGCTGTAAATTATATCAACTCTTTGCACTTTAGAAAATCCTTGTGTTGCAACCTTTAAGATAGATATAAAAATTGCTAATTTACATGGTATTAGCCATTATTAAATAGTCCAAAATTAAAATCCAATGTCGAACAATTAACTTTTGTATAGAAATATGTATATAAATTTCATTAAAAATTATATATTTCTTGTGAAGCTAAGTTAGAATATAAAAAATATTATTTAGGGCAGAACAATTTTATTATATTTTCAATCCTTGAAATGTTGGCTGTAACCTACATATGAATCTATGTTCTCCAAACTTTGCCCTATACAGCTTATTTACATTATTTTTTTTAGTAAAAAATTATTCATTTTAAATTTAACATTAGTCATTGAACATTTGTAACTGGGTAATTAATAAAATGATATTAAAGATATATGATTCTGTATTTTATGATATAAAAAATTTATGATATAAGGGAAAATATACTAAAAATGTTACCATACACAGAAAACAGTCACCAATCACCAAATATATTAGTAAATAATTCATTCAATTAAAAGCTTTTTTTTTTAAATTTGCACCTCTCACTAAAATGATTATATCAATTACTAAAAACTGTAAAAAATGAAAAACAGAAAATTTTTTCCAATTAAAAAATTGATCAAATCAATCAAGTAGATGATTGAATGAGTTAAACATTTAAGTGACAAATAAAATGTTACTTAAATTTTATTTTTATTTTATATTTACTTGAATATATTTGTTAAATTTAGATGCAAAAGTAAATTTGAAAAATGTACGGTAATATTTTTTTCTGTGTATATATAATTTTTGTATTTAAAGTTGATGTTATATTCCAGTCGTTCAAAAAAAAAAAAAAAAAAAAATAATAATAATAATAATGTTTGAAAAAACTTTGACTTTGAAGGCGCTCAACTAGTTCAACAAATAGCACAGCAAAAAAAAAATATCTTTGGCGTAAAGTTCAGCATATTCTTAGGTATTGAATGTAATATTTAGTATTGCAAAATTGAACTTTCTGCCGGAAAACTGTCCGTCGCCTCATGGCGTGTATTTTGGCCTATAAAGTTGTCCTTGTATTGTAAGTTTGACAGTCATTACAGTTATTTTATTGCGTATATTTTAAGGTATAAATATGGACTCAATTTTGATTTCGATCAAGGACCCCGGTTTATTTAAAGAACACCTTTTTGAAAATTAAAAACCTAACAATATATTTGTAAAATTCGAGAAAGATTTTATCCTTACGATATCGATTCCATATGTATACTATATATATAAATTACATTTTTAATCGGTAAGATATAGGGAATTGCAGTTGTATAAAATTTGTATAAATCCAAAGTGCTATATTGTTCAAAATCAAAATATAAGCGACTATACCTCTATTATTATTAGACGATCCGTTTATAAAATGCAGATATATACTACTTTTTATCGAAATTTCCCCACTGTGCGTCATTGCATAATAGGTACAGCAATTTACACTTAAAAATCTCATCATTTATATTAGCAACATTTTTATGAATTTTAAATTTTCATCAACGATATTGCACAAGAATTTCTGCTTATCATATGCAAAGTTTTTCATGGGAAATCCCGTAACGTAAATTCCGCAAAATTATCAGTCCCGTAATACCGGGAAATCATACAGGAATTCCAGAGATTTCTTTTTTATATTTTCTAATTCGTGTATAGTTATTTTAGTATGTGTTTCTATATTTGTTATTTTTTATTTTATTTGTTTTTGTTGCGAGTTTAAATATTTTTTAAGGAAATGTCTAAATATATTTAATGATTTCTGTGACCTTCATATTTTTTTTATAACAAATGGAAAATAAAGTAATTAATTCTATTAATGAGAATTTTAAAAATAAAAAATTTAATTCTGCATTGTGATCAAAAATAACAAACAAATAAATGGCATTTAAAAACTTTAAATGCGATTTCTGCAAAACTATTTAATTTATTTATTTATTATTTATTGGCCAAAGAAGAAAACGGATAAGATTAATAAAGAAAACATGGTTTAGTGAGTTAGAAATTTCTTTTGAAAAACGAATAAACTTAAAATCTTTTAACTTTTCGAAACCTTAAATTTAAATAATTTATTTAACTTATAAATAATAACATCTGTGGCAAAAAGTTTTTTATGTTTTAAGTTGAAATTAAAGGTCGTAGGTATACAATTTTGATTTATCTACCGTACAAATATTAGGGTATCTATTCCAGTAACGTTCGTCCGAATAATTCGAACAATTTTATATGAATAATTGTTTGTTGTTTTTAATTATTTAAAAAATTAAATATGGCAATATTAAAGATTGTCTTTCAATAACAGCAGATGAGTGGTCAGATAACTGTTTTTTTAAATACATAGACCTTACAGGAAGACCTTATAATTTTAAAAACAAATCAATTAATTTAGTAAAAAAATTAAAGATTTTGGAATCAACATAGAAAATGAAATATTTTATAAATGATATTTGTTATTGATGCGTACGACGCACATTTTCTCGATTTCATATAAAAGTTGGACAAAAATAAAAGGAGTTACCGTAGGTAAATGAAAATTGATATATACGAAGTTTTGTAAAATACGGCCCAAGGACACGCCCTAAATTATAAAATTTCTACTTTCTAAATTTCTTTCTAAATTTGTAATTCGAATTGAGGAAAATTGGGTAAAATTTACTGGTTTTCATATAGAATAGAAAAAATAAGTTTTATGGAAATCGGATCAAGGACACGCCCAACTCCCACCCACCTTGAATTTTAAAAATGTTATATTTTCTAAAATTTTAATACGAACTGGACAAAATTTGGTACAATTTAATGCTTTATCATCTGATCAATGACACGCCCAACTTCCATTCATTCCAGCTTCCACTGATTTTTTTTAATCGTCCTTTTTCTAACATTGTAATTCGAATTAAACAAAATTTGGTAGAATTTATTTTTCATAATATATTAACTAAATCTTGAAATATAATACTTTTAATTTATCGACATATTATGAAAATTTGAAATTTGTGGAAGAAAGGAAGATTAATTATTTAATATAGTAAAATAATAGTATTTTTACTAAAAATAATTAACTAACGTTAACAAAAGAATATAAAAAATAATCCATAAGTTCTTACCAAAAAGTGTCTTAATATATAATTAAACTTTAAAAAATAATATTTTTATATTTTAAATATTTCGGAATTTACACCTCATGCGCTATTATTTCCTCCAATTTTTCTTTAATTTTAAAAGCAGAAAAAACAATTTGTTCACTTCTGCAACTAGTATCATTTTTTGTGAACAATTTTCACCAAATTGTTTAATATTTTTTATTACAGAACTAGAAATGTCACGAGTCTGCAGCGATGTTGATACTAAAAGGTTTATACTAATGCAAATTGTGTAAACTTGTGCACCTAAAATTTAATATATATTAGAATACATATTTGTTGCAATAATATATCAAAAAAACTGAAGAAGTATTTTTTGGTATGTTTTTTTTCTTTACTACTAAAGTTTTAGTTTCTTAAAAAATTTCGACTTTAAATTAGAAAAATATTTTTGTTAAGGGTACTTAATATTTGTAAACAATAACAGTATATTATTTTTAATTATATATTATATTAACACTAACACTCTACAAAAAAAAATTAGTTTTAAATATTAAAAGCACAAGCGCAATTCCAATAGTTTTCTTTGAATTTATTATGTTACATTCAATCTTCAATTTTGACCCACAATAACAAAAAAACTAAATGAGATTTCGAACTAATTTTTTACATATGATCGATCTAATTGATGTGCTTTTTATTAACAAATGTAAAAAAATATATATTAAAATTCTTACATCGACTTTAACCATTTTTGACCAAGCTCGTGATAGTGTGCGATGTATGTAAATGTCGTAAAATGTTCAATAGATCAAAATATCATAAACAGAAAATATTGAAGTCTTATGTTTTGCATCAACACATAATGTTAAACATCGATTCCAAAAAAATTTGACCCAAAATTACAGTTTTAAAAATTTTATATCTTCGATTTTTTTAATTTGGTGTGTCCATATAGTTTTATGTTTTATTGACTTCATGTTTTATGGATTTCTAAAGAACGACACCTCGGGCATTTTGGTCGAAAGTTTACAGTTAAATAACTTTTATAAGCATTATCCGATTTTAACGAAATTTATATCATTGAAAAAGAATGACATTCCTCTTTATCATAAAATCATAAAAGTTAAACATTTTGCTGGTGCAAGGACCTCTAAAATAAAAAAAATATTCTTCATCTTAGAATGTCCTGAAAAATGATGTTGTAATATTGATTATTTTTCGACATGATATTTACAATCAATTTGTCATTATAGTGCAAAAATTTAAAAATGGGATATCAGTTATAACAGTTTGTCTATAGCAGTTAGTACAATTTTACTAACAAATTAATATCTTTTTCAGTTTTCTAATACTTTTACTTTAAATTTAGTATCAAAACAAATAGGAAAAGATGAAAGCAAGCAGTGTTGATCAATGTCGATCATATAACACCCTATATTCTTGTATATAGGCACTAAAATGATTATCAGGAGAGGGCCGTATATAGGATTCTTATGAAATTAATTATGATAATTTATGCGTATATGAAAAATCTGATAATGTACATAAAAGTTATTCAAGCTTAAATTTTGCTCATATTTTTCAAACCGATATGTATATTGACTATCCAAAAATATAGCAAAAACATATTAATGTTGTTTTTCCCTTTATAAAATTAATATTTTGTATAAAAATAATCTCATTTTTTTCAAAAAAGAAAGTTAAAATTTTGTTATGTTTTAAAAAACAACATATTTCAAATAATTATATTAAATTCAATCCTGAACTTTGGTGTAGGAAAATGGAAAAAAAAAACATGTTAATTTATATAATTTTTATATTCCAAAAAAAAAAAAAATTAAATTAAATTAGACGAATTATATTGCTATGGAGACCATTATCCCCTAAAGTAATGGACAGATTTTTGTAAAAAAATTACACAATATATAATGAAATACAACAATTCTATAAATTAAGAAAACGAAGACTACGTAACTTCAGTTATGTAGTTTTTCCTGTTAGCCACAGATATATTTTAGCAAAAAAAGGAAGTAGGTACTTTTATAAAAAAAAAAATATTTTATGAATTCAAAAGGAGGTCTAAGTGCATAATTTGTACTTTTTTGGAATTTTACTTCTAAAAAAAGGAAAACAAAATAATAATACTGTATGAAACGATCTTTTATTCATGATCAAAATCAAAATAAAGGCAGAAATGCTACTTGTTTCTCTTAGTTTTTCATAAGTTTTTTTTTTTCACAGAGCTCAAGATTTTGTTGTTCATCAGAGTAGGGTCACGTTTGAATTCTGCCAAACCGAATTTACCACACTTACTGCATTTATATAATATCACAACAACAATTTATTCTTTTTAAAAGTACAAATACATTATTGAATTTGAATATTCTTGGAAAATCTTTGTTATAACCTGCTTTGATTTTAATAGATTTATTTTTAAAATCTAAAACAAAATAAAAATAACATTATTTACCAATTTGTTTAAATTTTTGTGTATTTATAAAAAAATCCTTAGAGATTTTAGCAACAAAGAACTAGAAAATATATTACATGATTGTTTGCATTTATAGTGTAAATTAATGCAATTTATATCCTTTTAGGGATACATGCTTGAGCACGAATGAAATTATCTCACATACACACATGTTTTTAATTTAATTCAAACCCAACAAACAAACATAAAATGCTAATCTCAAATTGTCACTGATTTGTGAATAAACATTTCTGAAATCTTTAATCAAACATTTCATAAAATGTTTATTTACAAATTTTCATTTTAAGTGTATAGCAATTTTTTTATAATTTTGTTGCAATAATTAGCTCATTAGCTTTTAAATTTATAAACATTTTTTTAGCGTAAACTTCTGTCCTTGCATCAAAAACCATAATTTCTCCCTCCCAGAATTACTTTTTTCTTCATAATTCTTAAATATATTAAATTTTATAAAAATAAAACCCATTTAAGTACTAATCTTACAGCTAAATTTCAGAAGGATTGGGCTATAAATGGTTTCCATATAGGACCCTATCATGCTAATGCAAATTTCTAATAACATTTGGTCTATATTTAGTTTTCACTTGTCCGAAAATTGTATATAATTCTCTTCTTAAATAATGCAAAAAATTAAGTAAATTAATTTTTTATTTCAAAGTTTTATTACTTTAATTTTATTTTGTTTTCGATAAGAAAAAAATGCGTATTTAGTATATAATTTTTTTGAAAATATTTTTTTCCCCAAATCGCAAAAAAATCCGCAAAATGTTTTTTGTTTTGGATTTTCATGCTACACATATTAAGTAAAAATACAAAATTTTTATTTTCACCAACGTTTTTTTAAAAACTTTTTAAATTTTAATAAATGTAATGTATAAAAGGCTCGTTTTTAGATTGATAAAAAAATATTTAAAATGTTTTTACAACGTTAGCAATAAAAAAAAAAAAAAAAAATAAGTAAATATGTTACTAAATTCCTGTGCTTAATAACTCCATTGTAAAACAAACACTTTTTGCAAAACAAAATACAAAAATATAAACTTGAAAAATCTCGACTTAAAGTTTTTACAACTTAAATCACAAAAAATTTGTGATTTTCATGGTGCATTACGCAGAGAGTGAAAAGATTAAAAAAAATTTTTTTACAGATAATGTTGCTTCATTTTATCCATTTTTTCAAAATATTAATTTTCAATTTTTAATTAATCGTTATTTTTATAAATTTCATCCCCATATGCTACGCTTTGAACGAACAAAAAGCAATACTTCATCGTTTAGTATCCGTTGGCGTAAATAACTTTAACGAAGAAGAACAAAAGAATAATGTGGTCAAGATTTACGTGGATACCTGCCATGACGGTCTAACCCCACGGTGGTCTTACCACTGGGTGAGGTACAATGCGCCAACCAACGCCCCTGTGTGCCTAAAAGAGCATGTGAATGTTAAGAACACACAGGTAGCAATTTGAGAGACTCATTGTTTGGATAAGTCCACTCCCCATTGCTTAGGAGTTGGAGCTACCTAACCTCCTGCCGCACTATTGGCGACCTGTGTTGCTATGCAACACCACATCGGGACTATAAACCTCTTCCTGCGGTTTAGGTCTAAACCACAACCACCACGTGACTCCCCGAACTACCTCTCCTACAGCCAGTCCAGTACGACAACACCGACAAGCAGGTGTTGCCGTACCAGGGGCTACTGGCTCCCGTGGTACCAGATTGTGTTAAGTCTCTGGTCAGGCACCAAAGGTCCTTTTCTCCCATTATAGATCCACAGACAAGTCCAGGCAATGGTGCACCTTTTTATACCTGTCATACCGAAGTTATCTTAGAGTGTAACATGACAGGATTTTCTCTACCACGTATGAGCTATACATCAAGGAAAAGGTTTAATCCAAGAAGACAAGCCGATGTGGCGACCCAAAAGAGAGATGTGTTGCAGATTAACGTGGGTATCTGCCACGACGGCCTTACCCCACGGTGCTCTCAACACCGGGTGAGTACAATGCGCTCACCAACGCCCCCAGATGCAGCAAATTGCTACACCTGAGTACCAATTTGAAGCCATGATTTTGGACATGCCTTCCCCCTTGGTCAGGAGCGGAGCCCATCTAAAACTCCTTCCGATCTATGGGTCACGGCACCCGGTTGCAATGCAACTCCACACCGAGCTCACGCTCTACCCGCGATTTGGGTCTAAACCACAACCACCACGAAAGCTCCCCAAGGGGCCACCTCAATGTCAGGCTGGAACCAAAGTTCCAGGGGCTCCTGACACCCGTGGTACCAGTATTAAGTCACCGGTCGGACTTCGTAGCCAAAAATGACTACTACCAGTTGAACTTCAAACAGTTCGTGACTGGTGACCCACAGCCCCACACACAAAACATACATCAACATATAAACACAAAGGGACAACAGTTCACACACAAATATTCAACAATCGCCCTCACGGGCAATTCGTTGGCCACATGGTGTGACACCGGCAAAAGACAACACGAACTAAAATAACAAAGACAACAATCAACGCAGCACTCCTCACGGAGTACTCATTGGCCACATAGTGACACCAGCAAGGACGTCACGTACAACCAAACAAAATATAACAAAAACAACGAAGTCAACAAAAGGGAAAGGCACTAAAATAAAACAACGAAGGCAACGAAAGAGGAAAACAATCGCGACAGCAGCAACCAGCAACAGCTACCAGGAACGCACCATGATGTTTTTTCAACCATCGTGGACAGCCGATACAGCGATCCGCAAGCATTGAAGACAGTCAACGGCAGTAGGACGACTATACTACGCAGATGGTTGTAACGGAGGGTTGCCTCCGCTAACATGTCCTAACCTTCTCCTATTAAAAACTCCACGCGCAAAAATGCCCAACCCTCAAACCCAAAAGAGAGAATTAAAAAAACATAAAATTCCTAAAATTTCAAATTTCAATATTTACATTATAATTGCACACATTCATAAATCTTGTGAAGAATTATCCCCATATGTAAAAAGATTCACAATATTATCATTACTAGCTGAGTTACATTGAAAAATTAATTTTTTAAAATAATTTTATAAAATAATAAAAAAATACAGGGTGAACATTAAAAAAAATGTATTCTTTATTTAGTACCGAAAAAACTGAGTTACATTATTTAATGGTTTAAAAGCTACAAGGGATTAAATCATGCTAGCACTTAATTTTTACTGAACGTTTCTTCAAATATATTTTAATAATTTAAATACCATTATTATTATTATTATTATTATTATTATTATTATTATTATTATTACTATTATTTACTTGATTACAGCATGTTTTTTATGATTTATGGCATTGAGTCCTGGATATTTTGATATTCTAAATTTGAGAGCTAATCTACGAACCAAAACTTTCCTTTTGGTATATAAGAATACAAAGCAAAGAAACTGGCTCTCTTTCCTCTCTCCTCATGTACAATTTTTGTGTGAATTTAGTACACTTGTGATAGAAAAAAAGCAACACAAAATACACAAAACTTTCCTTTCTAAAATCCAAAAAATTTTGACATTAATTTTTTTCTATATTGAATATTAAATTAAATTGGTATTAAAAATAAAACAGAATTTAAAATAATTTTAAATTACTTTCATATTCATCAACAAAAAGCCACAAAATTTGGATGTAATCCGCATCAAAAGATGAAAATTTATGAAAATCTGCGAATATAATTGTGATGAATTATATTTAATAATTTTTTAATACTATTTTGAGCAACTATGTGTACTTATGCTACGTGGTGAAAGAGGTTTCGGCACTAATACATATACATAAAATTTGACTAACACAATCTTAAAGTCAGGTTTTTATTGACAACAGAGTTAGTTTTTTTTAAACATGCCTTCCATTCTTTATATTCTTTGGTCATAACATTTAACATATATATGTCCGGAGGGCAGTTCTTTTGTACAACTCTCACACCAAAAATTTTAATTTGATTCAATCACATTTTTTTAAATTTCTCAGCTTTAAAGAAATATAATTAATATAGATAAAAACCGTGGACTACAAAACTTTGCAATATTATTGCTAATAAGTTTACTGATACAATGTTATTAAGCAATTATTGAAAAACGAAACCATGTTCGAAATCACTACAACATTAACTTGGTTTCTTTGATTTTAAAATTTATCGCCCTATTCACAATAGCTAAAAGGTCGATTTTAAACCCATAAAGTTGACTATTATCTTCAATTTCTTACCATAAAATATTTTTCAAACTAAATTTTAAAATCCCGTTTTAAATTAAAAATAATAATAATAATAAACTTTGGTTTTTATTGTTTTGAAATCTTATGAGGATTTCGTTTTTTATATTTCTTTTTTTAATTTTTTTCCTTTCCTTTTTTTTTTCTTTATTTCTTTTTTTTTTGCCTTTTGTTATTTCGATTTATTGAAAAATATTTAAAATTTTTTTTAATGCATGAGTTTTAAAAAGCTTTTTTAAATATTTCTTATGGCAAGAAAAAACAAGATTTATATTTTAAAATAAAATTAATTTTAACAAAAATTAATTTTTTAATTTCTTTTGTGTTTAGACTGATGCTATAGCCCAATAGTTTTTTTTTTTATAAAATATTCAAACTTTGACTTTGGAGGCACTCAACTACACCATTTTTAAGAGAAAATGAGAACATTTGAAATTGAAATTTTTCTACTTAATATTAAGAAAATTTCAAATGAAATTGAGAATTTTAATTTAATATCGAGAAAGTTCCAAATGAAATTAATAACTTTCATTTTATATTGAGAATATTCCAATTAAAATTTAGAAATTTCCGATTGAAGGTGAGAAGTTGGGAAATGTTCAAATGAAATTAGGAAAATTATTTAAATCAAAATTTAAATGGGGAATTCTCTTTTTAGGGGTACCTATAAGAAACCGACGTTAAACGTCAAAAATGTTAACAATACCTCGTGGACAACAAAGATTCGGAAACTGAAATGATTCCATGCGGTACCAGCAAGTACTCAAAATTAAAAAATAAAAAAAAATTTTTTGAAAATAATAATATGTTTTTTTTTCTTTCTTTTGATTACTGTAATCGCACATTTTAGCAAAGTCTCCAATTCCTCTAGTGTAAACTACAAACACTTGTAGAAATAGGACAACTTATGTCAATCAATGTGTTAAAGTGTTAAAGTATTTTGTGAACAAGTGGTGAAACCAAAAATTTTCAAAATTTTATTTTTTCCCAATTTTTCGTCGTTGCGAGTATTGTAATTGTTCTAAATGGAGGTTTAAACAGATTTGTGGTCGCGATTATGTTCAATAATATAATTTATTATATTGATAATTTGTATTTTATATACGTCTAGGTGGGTTACACATTTGCATTTATTATTGATATCGAACTTAAAGTGTAATTTTTAGAATATTTTTTTAAACTTCTGAATTTTAACTACCATAATATTTAGAAAAATTTTTTGGTTGTTAATTATTAAAAATATTCCAAATAATTTGTATGTATACTTTGTGGATTAAAATTTGTTTAATGAAATATTAAAAAAGTCACTATGATCGCGATTATCTTCGGTGCCATCAACATCGTATCATCTTTAATTTGTATTTTGGACATATTGATATAGATTATATACGTGTAGCAATTTTCTAAATGTTGTTGAAAATATAATTTTGGCAATTTTTTTCCATTAAACCTAGCTAATATTGGTACTAAATAGCGTTGATGTATTATTAAAAAAATCAAATTTTTTGAACCCAAAAAGTAAGCAAATTTGAAGAAATGTTCATACACATAGTTTATATTTCCAATTTTCTTTTTTCGAATGTTAAATAGGGATTTTCGTAAAAAATTAACCAAAAAAAAAAAAAATTTTAAAATTATTTGTTAAAAAAACATCATAAATATTACTGAAATTTATTAATGAAAATTTCACATAAAAGTAATAATATAATAAAAGATGTACAATTTGCCTTAGACGGTTATATATATATATATATATATAATAATGAATTTAAAAGATAACTGTGGAATATGTTTAAACAACATGACTCTGACGACTTATTCCACGTCGTTATTTATTTCACAATGAATGTATGTCATTTGGTTTCTATTGTCCACTATGTAGAGGTGAAATAGAAGGTACGTTTTAAACACTATATACAAAAAAATTCTAATACGAACCGTTATCGTATTGTAAATGCAACCAACAAAAGAAACGATTGGGTGAAGTTGGCTGCTTTACTTAACATTTGTTAAAAAACTGCTCATCGTTGGGTGGCAGAAGTTAACTTTATCCCTAAGAAAAGAGGTGACAAAAAACGCCGTTCAATAAATATCAAAGAAGTAGATGCCATATTATCATGGGTAGAAAACAAACCCGATATAACTCTACGCCAGATAGTAAGAAAAAGTAAATCTCGTCTTCAATAAAATTGTTTCAATTTCGAAAATAGGGAATACAATCTTGTTGATGTATATGGAAAAATGTTTTCAATAAAAGCAATCCACATGCAACCAGTTACAATGAACTCGGAGATGTATAACGAAAAAAATGCTGAGTAGTTTAGTTAGAGCTGGGAAGCAGATCATCTGGATCGACGAAACAAAATTTAATTTATTCTACTATAGAAAGCATGTTGATCTCGTGGTGGACTACGCAGTGTTCAATGCCTAGATTCCGTGGCCCAAACATAAACTTGATTGGTACAATTGGAACGTCAGATGGATCGTCGTAGGGGTTTGTTCAATGCAGATAGCACTAACGAATTAATCTAAGGAGTCCTTGATAAGAGGGAAGAGTTAAGAAATCAATTTTCATAACTTGCATTGATATGTGACAATGCTTCCTACCATGATCGTTTCAACAAGTCTTTAAAACACTCTCTCAATTTAATGGAAATTATATAGTCCAAAATTAAAAGCATTGTGAAGTCCAGGATGAACATACCAGAAGTAAATCCTCCAAACATTGGTGAGCTCTGGATTTGGGAGATATGTTAGTTGGTTAATAAGATTAATATTTTTAATGCTAATTTTTTTAAATAATGTATATATATGTAATTTTTTCGTATATTGCCAAATAAAATGGTAAAACACTACTTACATATACAGTGCTCATCAAAATGTATATAAATATTTAAACTTTCAAATATACTTTTCTAAATTTCATTTAAACATTTCCCAAATTTTCTCAACATTAAATTAAAATTATTAATTTCAGGTGAAATTTTCTAAATATGCAATGAAAATTCTCAATTTCATTTAGAATTTTTTCAATATTAAGTTGTAATTCTTATTTTAATTTGAAATTTTCTTAATATTAAGTTAAAATTCTCAATTTCATTTGGAGTTTTCTCAATATTAACTTGAAATCCTCAATTTTGAAATTTTTTAATATTTCTAAATTTCTAAAAATTTAAATTTCCAATTTCGTTTGGAATTTTCTCAATATCATATAGAATGATGCCAATTTCAGTTAAAAATTATGTAGTTAAATAAATGACATACCAAAAGAAAAAAATAAAATAAATAAGTTTTGTGCAAAGATGAGCATATTATTAGCTATTGAATGCGATATTTAGTTTTGCAAAATTCTAACTTTTAAATTAGTTTTTCTGCCGGAAAACTGTTCGATAGACCGCTTTGTTGTATCTTGTTCCATATCAAATATAAAAGCAGTATTTATCTTTGTTTAAATTTGTGTTTACTGGGCAGTTGAATACATATGCATTTGTTTGTGTATATGGTTATAAGTGTATGGGTGATGCTGCATACATAATTTTACATGCATAAATTTTTTAAATTACCAAAGAATTAAAATAATAATATTTTCCAGTTTTATGAATTCTATATCTTACTAAAATTTTAGTTTTATGTTTTAAGAGCAAAAATTTTAAAGAAAAAATTAAGAATATTTTATTAGGCTGCAACGAATTGTATTACCACCCATCACCAAAACAGGTAGAAAATAATTTTAAAATGTTTATTCGTCTAAAAGGTTCTTGTGATATTTTAACATACGCCCATCAAAAAAGTAGGCGTAAATATAAGTATTATTAGAAGAACAATTAATAAAGTAATAATAATAATAATAATAATAATAATAATAATAATAATAATAATAATAATAATAACAACAATAATATATGAAATAGAGGGTAGAGTACAACCAATACCAGTAAATATTTTCATATTAAACCTTAATCATTCATCCATACGACATTTTAAAACGCACACATACTTATATAAATATGTAAATACACACATTGTCAAAATGTTTAATCTGTTTGAAACCGAATTTAGCCTTTAATAAGTTTTGTGGTAATACCGCTTTAAACAAACGGCATCATAAATTTCATTTTATAATCATAGTTGTTGTTCAAATTTCAAAAACTTAGACTTTTTGCTCGCTCGTTTGTAATTTTTTGTGTCTCATGCGATCCTATATAAACTAATCGGACTTTGCGGATAAATTCTAAACTTTCTTTGCTCTTGTGCAGACTTTCAACAGTTAAATACAGGGTAGTCACATTTTGATGATAAAATTTTTTATTTTTTTGTTTTTTTTTTTTGCGGGATCTGTCTGCTTCTCAACATGATACAAATTTTGTAGCAGGGATCGATACTTGTTGTAATTATGTATATTCTGCGCTATAACTCGTTGATGTACCTGAAATAGTCAACACAGTAGACAGTCCCAAAGTTTGGAAAAAGAGACGGAAAATTTAAAAAAGGCAGTTTTTCGCGAGGCATATAAACAGTTTCTAATATTATTTTACATAAAAAATCAAAATCAAAATGTGCACTTTTTGTTTTTGTATTTTTATATAGAAAATTGTGATTTGTACAAATCTTGCATATATAGATATAGGAGCGGCGATAAACATAATTGATCGGGACCATAAATTTTAGTCAAATATCGCTGATAGTTGAAAACGGGATACTTTTGTTAAAAGAGATTTTACAAAGGCATATCTCATTTACAGCACTAAATTGACCATAATTGGCATAAATAATTGGAGTTTATAATGTTTAACGGAAGTGTAGAAGTACATTAAAAAGTTTCGAAAGACAAAAATTTTGTGGATTAAGGAAATTCACTTGTGCTAAAAAGGAATCACAATATTAAATAGAATTTTGTCGTAATAAACTGTAATATAATATATAGAGATATTTTTCAAAACTTTTTTAAAATTAGCGATCTTTAATATAATGAAAATTTCTTAAATTTTACTGTGAAACCCTAGAATATCCTATACTAGTAGTGTTAGCAGGAGGCGCGCAAAAAACAGGCTAAATTGAACTTAAAAAAGGTCGAAAAAGGCTAAATGTCCCAGAAAATAAGGGCAGAAAAAAATTAAATTTTGTCTTTAATTTAAAAACTTATTTTTTCTCGTTCCCATTAACTTTTGATATTTTTTAAAGATATTGTAATAAATTTATAAATAAAACTGAACAGCTACCAGCAAACTCACCCATTGAAAAATCGCCAAAAAAATTCCCATACATAGTTGGGTTATATTTCATATAAAAAAAAACTACCTAATTTTTTGAGTGATTTTTCGTCATTTTTAAACTATAATTCAGTTTTGATTAAGCAATTCTAAATTTTTGGGTAATTTTTTGCTTTTATAAAAATTTAAAATAAAAATAAATAAAATTATAAATAAACAGAATTATGTTAAATTATATTTATAAATAGTTTCTATGGTCAATGAAAAATAGTCACAATAACCACAAAAATTAGTTGTTATTTTTGATTTGGATAAGGAAGCGCCGCAGGTGAAAATTTTTGTATTAATTATATAGATTTTTTGCGCGAATATATACAAAAAATGCTTAAATGGTTGATTCTATAAAAATAAAATTTGTAATAGTACGTAAGAAATTATTTTCTTCGTTGTTGAAATACTAACATTTTAGCTTTTTAAAAGCAATTTTAAAAATTAAAAACGCTAGAAGCTAAAACGAAAATTTTGAGGCAAAAAGCAAAATCAAAAGGCCAGATTTAGCCTTAAAAGGCTAGTGGCAGCACTGCACACTAGTACCATCAAGCACTGAAAATATTATAAATTTCATTTAAATAACTCAGTAGGTTTTTATGTTACTCATAATTTTTCCCAGAATTATACATAAGCTTCTAGTTTGTAAAAATGTATATGTTAAACTTAAAACCTCTATAGCTTGTCGCTTTCCCCGACAAGAGTACTGATTCTACATGCTTTCGTGTCACCTAATATATATAATAAATATTATAAATATATAAATATATATATATATATATATATATATATATATATATATATTTCTATCAAAAACTTTATTTTTCTCAAGAAAACTTAAACTAATTTTAATCAAGGTAAGAAAATAATTATCAAAAATGAGACTAAATTGTATATAATATGTACAGCAACTATAGCTAAAATCGTGTCTCAATTTCTTCGAAATCGAAAAACGAGGTAACATCAAAATGTTCAAATTCGGTTTTCCAATATACATATGATTACAAATTTTCAGAATAATATCTACAAAAATAACGATTATATTTATTATCGAAATTCAATGCTTACGTAACATCACATTTTTTAAACGAATTTATATTTATGAATTACTAAAGATATGAAAGCTATTCAAAATTTTGGAAAAATTTAATGAAAAAGAATTGCAAAGTTATTTATTTAATAAAATAAAATTCTCTCTTTATAGAAAATAATGATATAATGAAATAAATAACCATATTAATGAAAATATTCATACTTCATTACTACTTTATTTGCTGCCAAGAAAACATCAAAATTTTATTAATTAGAATGTTTGCTAAAATTTATATTGATTTCAGATAATATACATCGGAAAACGTAACCTATATACATAATATGAAAAAATATTTAACATAAATAAAAATATGCTTCACCAACAAAGAAGAAAAGACGCTATAATTAAACTGTAAAAAAGATCAAAAAGGCTAAATTCTCCAAAAAATAGGACCAGAAAAAAAATTAAAATTTCTTTTAAATCTAAAAACTTACTTTTTCTTGTTCTCATTAGTTTTTAAATAATTTT
This sequence comes from Protocalliphora azurea, assembly GCA_932274085.1. Lineage (NCBI taxonomy): Eukaryota > Metazoa > Arthropoda > Insecta > Diptera > Calliphoridae > Protocalliphora > Protocalliphora azurea. The sequence goes on from OW026520.1 coordinate 82,857,705, forward strand.
AAGTTGAGTGCCATAAAAAATTACACAAAATAATATTAGAATTCCGTATGTTACCAATGAGTAACTTTCCAAACAAAAACACAAGTACATTAAATATCGACCTGAGATTGATTTAGTTTATGATTGAAGTAAATATTCAATTGATTTACAGTTTAATTTACATAAATAATCAAATAATGTTCCTTTTATTTCTTATTTATTATTATTTGTGTTACTTTCATAATGAGGTTTAAACCCAAATATCACAAATACGATCGCTAACTTCGAAAAACGTCTGCCACCATTGAATTTGGCAAACTCGAACTAACAAAAAATTGGTGAGGTCAGATTTGATTTGGAGGTTGAAGAGAATTAAAATTTCTGTAGAAATAAAATATTTTCTTATTTGTTGAAGTACTAAAATTTTAGCCTTTTTAAGTCAATTTTAAGAATCAAAAAAGGCTAAAAAATGCTTGAAGCTAAAACGCCAATATATTGAACGATATTTAAGGCTATAAAACTCAACAATTTTATTTGTAGAACAATTAATTTTGGTTTTAAAAATTTTTTATTCCTCTTGTAAAGTTACGAAAAGTGATATTACCTTTTTTATTTCATTTAGGTTTTTGTTAATATTCAATTTACAAAAACCGAAAAATATTTAAATTATTTGTAAGCATGTTACAGGTGTTACACGAGAAAAAAAACTAATTCCATTGATATGCGTATTTCCTTCAATATAATTATTACTTTAATATGTGCTTAAAATTAATTTCAATTTAACTTTATAAATATTAGTCAGTTAAAAAAATTTTACAAAATTTTTTGAGACTTTAAACCAAACCAAATATATAATATAATATAATATATATATATATATATATATATATATATATATATATATATATATATATATCTTAGGAAACTTATATATATATATATATATATTTGGTTTGGTTTAAAGTCTCAAAAAATTCTGTATTTTGTGTGTGTAAATATGTTAGGAGACTTATTTCTTCCTCCTCCTATTCATATTTACACACACAAACTGCAGAATTTTTTGAGACTTTTAAACAAAACGAAAATCTACAGAAAATGTTATGTCCAAAGCTTAAAAAGTTTGAAACAAGAACAAGAAAAAGTAATCCACAGAAAAGAAAAACAATAGTAAAATTAAAATAGAATAAAAAACTAACGAAATCTTTTAAACTTAAACAAAAATAAACAATTTAAATTTCCTTTTACTGATATATCACACAAAAAAGTAAGGTAGTTTGAATTAGGAAGGATTTTGTTTAAGAATTTGTATGCTCCATACATGCAGCTTTATATAATTAAACAATTTGTTTCTTGAATACACTGAGAATATATTAATTGTTTGACTATTAGCCTATTTTCAAATAGTATTTTTTTAATAAAAACAGTAAAGCGGAAGTTGAAACCGTTAACATTTTTTTACATATTAAATCAATGATAGATTTCCTTTAAATGTAGCAATTTATAATTTTATAAATATTACGCTTTTTCCCCAAGAGGTAACAGGAAGTTTTTTTAATCTTTTTACATTCAGGAATCCTTTTATTTTTTTAAGTGAATATTATACCAGTGTTCATTATATACCCCTATATACACATTTATTTTTTTGTTCTTTTTTGTACAACAACTGATTTTCTTTATTCTGTTTTTTTGTATAAACAAAGCCAACAGCTGGAGATATCTTTGAACTCTGACAAAGTTAGTCAAACATCCTTACAACAGATTTGTATTTATTTTCTTTACTACAAAAAACACACACAAACCTGTACATAAACATTTAACACCCCTATGTATTTATATAGTGCCGCAAGAAGGAAACCATGCCAGAAATTTAATAACTTATTTAATATGATTTAAATTTAATTACTAAAATTTAAGTCATGGTGATATAAAATTAAAAAATAAATATTAACGTCTATATGGTAGGGTTTTTTTTTTTGTAAAGTTTCAATTTGATACCAAATTATATCAAGAATTTAGGAGCTTTGAAGCGGTTCTGAGGAGCTAATTCATAAAGCCTTATATATCATTATATATTATTTATATGATGATTAAAGTGTACAAAATATATTTTACAGCAATTCCTAAATCATTAATGTCAAATTAGAATTTTGTCCAGCTAATTTGGCAAAATCTCACACTGTATGTATATGTATAGATGTGTTTTGTTGTTCCCGCTGAGTGTAAGCATTGACTGTTAGCACAAAAAATGACATTAACCCGATTAGGAGCACTTTATATTTATTTGTTTATTTATAAAATCTAAAATTAACATTTTTTAATTTAGTTTTAAATTTTTTTGAATTTAATTTTATTTTTATATATTTTTCCATTTATTGTTATTCATAATTATATATATATATATAATTTATCTATATATATATATATATATATATATATATATATAATTTATATATATATATATATATATATATATATATAATTTTTTTTTCATAAATTGGAAACATTTTTATCGACGTTAAATTTAACATGTATAATTCTCCATGTAAACTCCTAAGGCATATAAATTTAAATTTTATATGAAAAATTGCCTATGAATATTAGCAATAAAATACATCTTATGCTTCCACTAAGTTTAAAACTACATGTTTAAAACAGTTGAAGGTGATTCCACGGGTCTGACTAGTTTTCATATAGTCGAATTCTCTAACTGTTTCTAATATTTTGTATCAACATAAATTCGTAACAATTAAAACTTCGTCAATCATTGAATCACTTTTGCTAACATTTATTTTAATTCACATTTTTCTTTATTTTGAATATATTTTTTACTCAAATTATTTCTTCTTCGTTATAAAATAAGTACCAAAATTAAATGTCACTTTTTCGATAAAATTATTCAGTATAAATGGATAGCACAGTGCAAAGCAATGTTTTTACACAAAACTATATAAACAAAGCATAGTGAAGTCAACTATCCAGCAAAAGCTTTTTGAATTTGGGTAATGCGTAGTACTTATTTCACCCGTTACTTAGTAACTAGCGGTCATTTCAAATGCCATTATTTTCGAAAGCCAAATAAGCACTTGCTAGTAATGATATTAATAACCACTTATTTAGATCAGTACTTTAAGTAATAAAATCATTATATACACTGGCAATGATCTTTAGAACTACTAATTATGCAATACTACACCCACTCTAATTAAGTAAAAAATTCTTAAATTGGATCCGCATCATACCAGTGTCCCGTAAAACAAGCAAAGTAGTTTTTTTCTCAATGAAGAACTCATCAAGATCACCGGAACCACCAATTTATAAAATTATTTACTTCGCAAAAACATTATTTTCGCTTAGAAAAGAAAAATGTGAAATTTGTTTTCTGATCTCTGTTGTTTTTCGAGCTAGAGGGCTCTAAAGTTGTGATATTATGTAGGTTTATTTATTTAACAACCAATGAAATTCTAATCTCTTGCCGGCTAGCATACGTATTATTCTCATGGGTATTTACAATAAAATGTTTTTCATAATCATTCAGTAATAAAGCGTTAGTTAAACTTAGTTAAATAATAAACTAAGTTCAAAATACTCCTCATAATGAGGATTGGATTTACTGAGAAATCAATGTATGGATAAAACTTTTGAATTGATTGCATATACGTCTCATGGGATTAAAGATGACACAATTGGTTCGAAAATATTTAATTTTTAAAGGAGTATAACATATAGTTGGATGATTTGTGATTACTAATTCGATGTTACGAAGCAGAACACCAAGTTAATTGGACCGTTTACAAAATTAACTACAAATTAAATATTCATATATTTTCTCCTACTTTAACGAGTAGGGAGATCAATAAGCTGTAATCAGTTTTCAAATGATCGTAAATTAATATTTGGATTCCATGGAAGATCACGAAGATAAAATAAGATAAATTGTTTATGCACTGATTCAATTTTCTTTATATGAACTTCGTATTGAAGATCCCAGACCACGGAAGCATATTCAAGGATTGGCCTTACGAGAGATGTAAATAATTGTTTGGAAAAGTAAGGATCATTCAACTCTCTTCCCCAGCGCTTGAGGAAACCTACAACTCCTTTTGCTTTATTAACAACTTCCGAAATGTGGGAATTAAAGGATATTTTACAATCAAGCAGCACACCCAGATAAAGATATTCATCGACTAGATCAAGTTCATTTATTGTGTATCTACAGAGTAGTGCACTTCTTTTGTAAAACATCACGTGTTTACACTTTTTTAAATTCAGAAGATTGTCAAGATCTAATTGGAGTAATAAACATTAATATTCTAGAATTCTTAATGCACGTTGGTAAATCATTTACAAATATTATTAATAATAAGAGCCGAGATGACTACCTTGTAGAACATCGAATAAAACGGGAATAGTTTTTGATGTCCATTCTCTAAATAATACACATTGGCATCTATTTTTAAAATATGTAGAAATCCATTTAAGGAAAATAGAAGAAAACCCGAGTTTATCTAATTTGAACAATAGGAGGTCGTGATTTACTTTATCAAAAGCTTTACTGAAATCTGTATATATTGTGTCTATCTGATTTAGACAAATGTATAATATAAGATTATCTCCAAATTTCAGGAAAATCACTACTAAATATTGATAAGCTGAATAAGTAGGTTATTGGAGATATAATAGATTGTAAATATTTTATAAGAACGCAGCTTGGAGCACCATCAGCTTCACATTTATCTGAATATTTTAGATTCTGTACAGTTGTCATTACCATCGATTTATTTAATGTTGGACAATTTATTAGGGTGCATCAGGAATTGTATATGGAAAAATTGGAAAATTGATGTAATCCTTTATCATAATAGGCATATCGTAAATATCGTTTGAGGATTCTTTATCTCCAAATTTCATTCAAAGACCCGACGCTTAGAATTTACAAACTGGTAAAAATATTTTGGATTATTTTTAAAGTTTCTTTTCACCTAAAAAAGATAATTGTTGTAATACTGATTATTTTCTGAATTTAAAACTGATCTTGATATGGAATATCTCATATAGTGAATAGATAATCAGGACTTTTTTTATTATCTATAATATTTGTTTTGCTAAAATCAAAAACCATCTCATCATTTATATTGGATTGTTATGGTATATACTTATTTCAAGAATGGGGTGATAAACACCTGCAGGTGTCAATACTGGATTAATGCGAAGAATATTAAATTCTTCAGGTCGAACAACAAATGCAAAATCAGGCAATTTGCAAAGCTTGTTTACTTTGTTATTTATATGGAAGAGTCCTAAATCTGCAATAGCATCCAGTAATCAATAGATGTTTCCGATCTAGAAATAGCAGTTTCGCACCATTTTATGTTTGAAATATTAAAATCACCAAGAACAATGACAGAGTCACCAGGTTTTGATTGATTAGCGTTTGCATGTTGTTCATAAATTTGAATGTTTGACGCAGGAGGAATATAAGTTGTAAAAATTTTTATAAATTTGGCTTTAACACATACTGCGATAAATTCAATATTTTGATCATTGTTAAGAATTATTTCTACCGAAAGAAAAATAATTGAGACAGAAATCAAAACTCCCCCACCTGTAAATTTTAAATTTACTGCACATTATTTCAGAATTATGAATTTCTTTATCAGATTTATATCGGATTTATGTTTTAGTGAGTACAATGATATGCTCAATCTAAAAGCTCTCTAAATAAAGGGATTTTAACTTTGTGCTCATACCTCTAAAATTTTGATTTGCGATGGATTTGGAAAATTATTAATATTTAACGGATTATTTGATTCAATTAGCTTTTTTTTCATTTGTATCAGAAAACTTATGAAGAATTAGGTTATTCGATCGTTTTAATATAGAATTTAACATCATTTATTGTTACGTCTACTGAAAAATATCTAGCCAATATAGTTTTTCTTGGAGCTATAATTATTAAGGGCTTTGCCGTTACTGTTGTAAACGGGTTGTTGACGACATCTAAGTTAGTTAAAATGTTTGAAGATGAAGGAGTTATTAAAATTTGTTCTGTAGACATACTAGTAGCAAGATTTGGAATCATGGGCAGGTTTGTCGACTTAGATAACATAGTAGTAACTAAAGTCAACTCTGACTATAATTAGAAGCATTTGCAACATGATGAGGCGGAATAAAATTATTTGAATTAGGAGATACAACAGAAGTATGACTATTACTTGTATTTGCAATTGGTAATGGGATAGATTCATTAGGAGTAATAACCCCTGTATTTTTAGAACACAAGGGAGTATTTATGATGACTTTAAAGTTTTGGTCTCCAGGAGGCATCTAAACTCTCTAAATATGTGAATTTACAAAAAAGTTCACCGTATTTAGTTAGTTTTCCTTGCAGGGAAAAAATACTTTTGTAATTCCATCGAACTCAGCTTTACAACTTTTGATGAAATTCTAAAATTCAATCAATATCAATATCGAATTATTATTAACGACACACAGAAAATATTATCTATATTAAATCCAGTAATGCTGCGGATAATTAGTAAGGACACTATTTATGAAATTATTCTTAATAATGGAAAATGAAGTGGTAATATTAAGAAAAATATAAAACTGAGTATGTAGATGAACATACAAAAACAATTTCATGCAAAAATAACTTTTAAAGCATATATTTTATTATTGTTGTTGTTGTTCAAAACGATAAATAAAACAAATTTAATTAAAACTTGATTGTAAATCCAATTCAATGAACTTCAATATTCACTAATTAAGATATATGTCTATGTGTATAAAATAATCGGAAAAGACATTTATGGATGGTATTTTAAATTAAAAAAGTTTTATAAAATCGCAATACAAGAATTTTCACAACCGAACCTTACAAGGTTGACAGACTTGTTTATTAAATTAAGAATAAATATAAAAGCTACGTTAAGTCTCTACTTACTGTGTTTTTTCGTATTTTTAACAAACATTTTTCATATTTCTTTGAACTCAAATTTATTTATAACTGTAATAAAGCTTAAACTTCTCTACTATTTTTTGTGATTAATTACGTATATATCTATTATTTTAAGTATTCAAAGTATTCATGATTTGATGCTTACTTTTCTGTATTTTGTAAATGTACTTTCAAGAAATTTAATCCGTTTGCTATTTTATTTTTCCAATTAAATTAAGATAGCAAGTTTTATCTTCATAGCATAGTTAAAGAATATACCAAAATAATTTCCAAATGGCTTATAAAGAAGAGAATTCATCAATTACAGGATTGTTGGTGTAAGAAAATATTTATGTATGTATAACATTTATTTATGCTAAATATAAATAAATGAGTTAGAGTATAAGATAATAAAATAATATTGCTTAAAAAAACGAACATTCTCACAACTTCAAAAACAGAACAAGGAACATATTTTGCACGTTTTGAATGTTATTGGTAATTGCTTTAAAATAAGTTAAAATAACTGTATTTTTAGTACGAAAACAGTTTAATTACTTCTACGAAAATTGCAATTTTACAAATTGAAGAGATATTTTGATTATCTCTTAACAAAACTAAAACATTTTTATTAAAAAATTATATAAACATACTAGTTTTAAAAGAACAACTTCCGAATTAGTGCATAAGAAACATAAAAAACGAAGATCCTACCAATAATAAAATAATTATCTATGCTGCTCTTTTTCAACACAAAGTGCTTACTTTCAATGCATTGCGGTTTTTTTCACCACTTTTCTTGACCAATACTATTAAAGCGAAAAAAATGTTTCTCGTTTGAGATATAGTTTGGATGAAAATCAAACAAATTTTGTACATTTATTTTGTATCACAACGCCTTAAATTAATTTTAATGGGTCAAAAATAAAGTTTTGCTTTTTTGGTTAAAAAGTCATTCCAATGAAATTTGTCCATATTTCTATTATAACTACACTCAAAGGCCTTCATTTACTTTTGGCAAAAATAATTTTGATACGGAAAGGAAATATATATAAATATATATATATATATATATACTTGTTAGTTAATTGCTATATTTATATTTTTATTCTTTAGTTTTACCTTTGTAAAAGATAAGAATTGCCAATGTTAACTTATTAGGAAAAATTTATTTTCTTTTCAAAACTGGACAAAATGGAAAATACGGTCCATATACATATATTTGTATCAATTGATTTTTTTTTTTTTAATACCAATTTTCACCGAAAGTTGTAGAACTATTAACAGTTAAAATTTCTTACGAACCTGATTTTTTCCTGGATCACATTACATTTTTTCCACATTTTAACAGCTAGTTCCTATAATTTTCACATTAAATTATAAAAGCATCAGATCAATTTTCCATAAAAAATTAAAAAGAAATGTATTTAAATTCAAACATTAATGAAAAGTGTTAAAAAAAGGAACTTTCTTAACAAACTCAACCTTTATCTGTTATGACGGCAAATGTGTTATAATGAAATGAAATGTGTTATAATGAAAACAAAATTGTTTTTCTCAATTTTTGAAGTATTTACAATTAAATTATGTTAACAAATTTCTTAATTAAAAAAGAAATAAAATTACTTACCAGGACTTCGCAAATGTTCATGTTTGGTGACATCAAGATTTTACTTCAAATAGCAATTTATAAATTGAACTCTCAAAAGAATTTTTCTTGTTTATTTTTTTACATTATTTATTTGTTTATATTATTTTATTTGCATGGTTGTATCTATGTTCAAACAATTTTATAGTATTTTTAATACTCTTGAGACAAAAACTTAATAAAAAACCAAATTTTCTCATTTGGTATTACTGTGTGAACAAAATACATTAAAAAAAAATGTGAAAAGACTCTACTCGCAGAGAAAAACGTTTCGTAATACGGTTTCTCCAACAATCTTATTTCCACCGCAATAATATATTTTCATCGCAAACATCGTTATTGTTGAATATTTTTATTTTAAAAACAATTTGGTTGTAGCAATTATATTTTTGTTCTCAATTTTACAATTATATTATTGGCGTATATACTAAGCAATATGTTTGAGTTGGAATCATGTTGTAGTAACAACAAAATACTTCCTTTGTATGGACAACAATAAGCATAATTTGTATTTTGAAATAAGAATATTTGTTGATTTTTTTTTCAGTTTAGTGGACTTGTTGCATAGAGCTCGTTATTTTATTATAAAAAAATATATTAGAAAATATACTGAATATATATTTAAAATGTTAATTAATTTAAAGTAATTATTTTAATTAAGTTTAAATTCGATATAAATATTTTATATAAGTGTTTTAGTTTGTGAAAGTATTTTATATGCACAATGCTTAAAGAAAAGAGTGCATTATATTATCTTCGGAGTTCTAAAAAATCCTAAAAAATGGTTTGCAAAATTCACAATCAAAATATTAAAATATAAACTTACACATAAATATTTATAAAAATAAGGTTTAATTACATAATAAACCAGTAACTGTAGATAAGTGGATTAATATCTGTGTACATATTTTTTAAGCGCAACCATTTTAAGGTGCTACATCCAAACATAATAGTATTTACAAACAACCATAAATTTCAACCATAATATTTTATTTATACTTTTTAAGGAAATACAGAAATCCAAAACGATTCGAATTCGTTTGATTTGCTATCTTTCGTTTAGATTTTCGTTCGGCATAGAAAAACAAGGTAATAATTTTGCTATGGTAGTATTTTATTGCATGTCATTATAAGGTAAATCACTTGTATGTTTTTATGGTAATGTTTATAATTCCAATAATGTGGTACATTTCCGTTTTTAAATATATTAACCGATCGTTCTTCACTTTCCATATTGATGTATCTATATCTTGCATGGATGGCAGGTTATCTGTCCATGTAAATTTTTCACAATAAAGAAGTTAGTTTAATTAAATTCGTGCATAAGGAACTAGAGTTCTACTTTCGATAATATCTTTAAAGCTTATTAATTACCTTATGATGTTGTTATCGTGGAAAAATTAAGAATTAATTACCAAATTATAAACAAATCGTGAGTTCGTTTTGTGTTATCGAGCGCAACGTATGTGCATTCTGCCGAGCTTAATAAACAAGTGAAAATCCAAAATTCGCAAATGATAATGATGTCGACGAGATGTCGTCATCTAAAATTAAAAAAAAAATGTGTAATGTTACCTCTAATAACTCCAGAAACAATTATTGGTTGCCTCTACAGGCACTGGACGATATTGGCGACTCCAACAGTATAGATGACCCCGTTAATAACCAAACTACAACTTCTAAAAGGAATTTCTTGCGACCAATTAAAGTTTTTGGGCATAAAATAAATTATATTCAAGAACTTTTTAGTAAAAAGGAAATTCTAAATTATTTTGTTAAAAAGATTTCAATAGGCGTTAAAACAACATGTGATTCCGATAAAAATTATGAACTAATAAAACAAGTTCTTACTGAGAACAAATGTCAATTTTTCTTTCATAAGAGCAAAGAGAACCGTTAATTTAACCGTTAAATACTTAAAGTCTTCGTTAATCTCTCTTGGTTACAAATGTACTGAGGTCAAGGCAGTAATTAAGAATGTTGTTAATTATGAGAATACTATTTAAAACTGAACGATTTACGTAAAAATGTTAAATCTCTCTTTAGAACAATAATAAAATGGGACTATCAAAGAAAAACAAAAAACAAAATAATTCAATATCATAAGTGTCAAATGTTTGGTTATGGGGAAAGATCCTGCTCTGTCAATATTACATATAACATCTTACAAATGACTGCCCCGATGAAAATAAAACACTATGTGCAAATTGCAATAGAAATTATGTAAGGCATAATAATAACTCATCACCGAGATATTCAACTTCGCATCCTTCTAAAGTTACCTTCAACAACTCGATTGATGAATTTTCAAACTTGAACCTTCAGTCTTCCATACCTGTAAATTCTGCTTATAATACAGTTTGGGGCCAACCTTCTAACCAATCAAATATTAACCAAATAGATGACTTGTTTACTAAACAAGAAATCACGACATTAATGTCGGAATTAGTTTTGGGATTAAAAAATTGTAAAAATAAACATGAACAATTTAACATAATCGCTCAATTAGCTGTTGAGTATTTAGAGTAAGCAGAAATATCAAGTAATTGTAACGACTAACAATATCATAAGAATATGAATATGACTTCCTCCTAAGGAGAAATATATATATTTGTTTGTTTTCCTAGACTTGGTTAAAAAGTGAAAATGTGTTCTTTCATCCTAATTATAATGTAATAAGCGCTGATCGGGAAATATCAGTAGGAGGGGGTGTTGCTGTTTTAATTAAAAATTTTTTTTCATACTCTGAATTAAGAAGACTAAATACAGAAAAAATTGAAAACGTTGGAATTGAAATTCATTTGAATAACTCAACAGAAATAAAACTATTTAGCATTTATTTTCCTGGTGGCCGTAATATCCCTGAGCTTCAGTGTAAATATAAGAACGATTTAAGAAAAATTTGTAACAATAATGGATAGCCGACACAGTAACTGGGGATGTTTGAGAGCTAACAACTGGGGCAATATTTTGAATGAATTTACAACATATTTCCCGATTTATATTTTCTTTCCTTCTGAGCCTTAATATATATACCCACTTCACAAAGATCATCTCCATCAAACACTGATCTTGTCATAACTAACAGTCCTTATCTTGTTTCTCAGCCGACTGTTGTAAATTAGCTTAGTTCTGATTACCTTCCTATAGAATTTTTACTATACGGTAACGTTGAGGGTAATTGCAACTTAGAAGTTGACTATAAAAACGCTGATTGGTGTGGCTTCAGGTTCTATCTAAAAAGCAAATTCGATAACATACCAATTAGTTTGGATGATGAATTTACTACAGACAGTATTGATGAAAACATAAGTATTCTTAAAATTAGTAAATTTTACTGGCGGAGTCTAACTATGTACCTCCTAAAATTACTTCTGGCAATTATATTAAACTGCCTAATTACATTTTAAATTTAATTAGATTCAAAAACTACTACAAAAGACAGTGATCCAAATATAGACAGACAGCTGATAAAAATATTCTGAACAGTCTTATTAATGGAATAAACGAATTTCTTCATTAAAAAAAAGTGATATGTGTGATATGAGTGATTTTGGAATATTTGTAAAGCTCTTCGGAAAAAGCATCCCTCTATTCCACCATCCGTTATACAGAATAATATTTTGGTTTCGAACAGCGAAAAAGTTAATGCGTTCGCTGATGTGTTTAGTGCGAATCACAATGTATCTACGCATCTAGGAACACCTGCAAATAATCGTATGATTGCAACACTTACAGAACGTTTTAATTCAATAGTTATTAGCAATCTTCGAAAAAATTTTGTAAGCGACACATATATAACACAAATTATTAAGGCAAGTTCCAACAAGAAATCATGTAGTACTGATAGATTTTTACTAAGCATTCACCTAAAGTCGTTATTCAATTCTTAATGTTTAGTATTCATTGTTGTATTAAACTTCAATATTTCCCTACTATTTGGAAAAGGGCTAAGGTTATTCCAATTCTAAAGGATGGAAAGCCTTCTAAAGATATTAACATCTACGGACCAATTAGTATTCTTAGTTGCACGGGTAAAATCTTTGAAAAAGTAATTGAGTATAAACTCTTAAACTATGTCAACGACAATAATATTATTCCAATTGAACAATTTGGTTTTAGAAGCCTACAGAGTACATCCCACCAAGTTAAAAGAATGTATAAGTTTATAAAAGAAAGCTTTGTTCGTAAACAATACACTGCACTTGTTTTTTTAGATGTGGAGAAAGCGTTTGATTCAGTTTGGCATGCTGGCCTCATTTACAAATTCGTAAATTTTTAACTTCCTTTAAATCTAGTTAAAATTATAAACAGTTTTTTAGAAAATCGTTATTTTTGTGTTAGCTTAAATAATGCATTTTCAACCGATTGTTTAATACCTGCTGGAGTTCCCCAAGGCTCAGCAATAGCACCACTCCTTTACATTATATTCTGCTCAGATTTTCCTATACTTGAACATTGCAATTTTTGTTTATATGCTATTGATGTTGGTATTTTTACATCACATAAAACCCTTTAGATTATTATAAATAACCTTCAGAGTTCTCTGGAAAAAAAATAATAATTATATATTAGATTGGAAAATAAAAATTAATGCTAGCAAAACTGATGCCATATTTTTTACTAAAAAAGAAAACCGTCTAATTTACAACGAACATCCTTACAGTTGTTAGGATTTAATATTCCTTATTCTCAAAATGTTAAGTACCTAGGAGTCGTCTTAGATGCTAAACTAACTTTTCGTGACCACATTCTCTTCATTAAAAATAAGTTCAATTTAGCTATTAAATTGCTTTATCCACTAATCAATAGAAATTCTAATTTATCAATAAATAACAAAATTTGTATAGAAACAAATTTGTAAGAACAAACTGTTTAGAATGACTTTAAAAGACTATTCCACAATAAGATTACACAGAAAGTAAACAGTATAACATTTTGTTATCTTCGGAGAAATTATTTCTGGATTTATTTGTTATCTGATTGCTTTATCAGTTTAATCATATATATATATATATATATATATATGTATATACGTATATATGTATATACGTATTTATTATCCTTTTTTTGTTTTTTGTTTTTTTTTTTTTTTGGTTATTTCGAAGGTTTTTTACTAGTAGTATTTTCCTTCGACAATTTTGTTTTTGTTTATTTAATTATTAGTGCATAGCTTTCTTCTGTGTAATTTTTAGATGTTTTAGAATTAGGGTATTTCATTTCTGTAAATTGAGCGACTTTTACTTTTAAAGTATTATGTATTATTTTACTACTAAAATAAATAAATAAAAATAAACGAATCGTAAGTTGTGATATATAACATTTGGAAGTCCAAGTAAATAAGGCCAATATTTTTGATACTTTTAATGAATTTGACTTCAAAATCTTCCATATTAAATAAATAAATTATTACTTAAAGGACATTATTAATTAACTCTTTAAATGCAATTATTTGAAATTAATATCTATAAATATCTACATAAATTTTTTAAGGAAACTCATGTCGAGTATCATACATTTCAACAAAGTTTCAATTAAATTACACCAAATAACAATTTTTGTTTCGTATTATACTGAAACTTTATCGGCACTGTTGCGCATATTTCACTGTTTTCTTTGAATGCATTCGGTTTTCATACAATTTAAATTAAAACGAAATACTTTTGAAAAAAGCATTGTTTTTTTCAGCATTTGTTATCCGTTTTATTTTATTTTTTTTTTTTTTCTACCGCAAACAAATATAAAATTTCAATTCCCCATATGATAAAGCGCCAAAAAATGGAATAAAGAAATGCAGCATATGAAACACAAAAATACATTTTACGTTTTTCTACGTTCATTTATACGCAAAACAAACAAACAAACAAACACTTCCACCACTTACCTCTTCAACGATATTCTATGGTACCACATCAGATCCTTAAACATACAAATTCATTTTTACTATGAAAATAGTTTCTTAATATCTTGAATCTAAAAATTTTTACATATGGTCCTTGTAAATCTCTACAAAAAATGATGCTTACACATGTAACTTATCTCTTTTAGTTTAAGAGACATTTAGGTTGAAGCAAATGTTGTCATAATTTTTGACTTATCTTTTAAAGTCTTTTAAACTTGGGGTACTTAATTTAGGACCAAGAATTTCTTACAAAATTCTAAATAGTATTGCTCTAAGAATCATATAATATATCTATCCAATAAAAAATTATATTAATCTGAAACTTATATTAAAAATCTCACATTTTGGGATTGTTTTCCAAAAAGATGGTAATATTCTTTCACTTCCCCCCAAGCCCTACCTACAATTTTAAAAAAGTCTATAAAATTTGTTGTTAATATTCTCAAATATCAAAGCGAGATCATATTGACTATATGAGGGTATAAAAAATACAAAAAAAAAAAATACTTAAAAAAATGCGCTAGGGCTAGAGCTGTGCTGTTCCGAGTCAGCTGGGAAACCCCTTAGCTCTGATCTTGTGAAATTTTATTTAGATATCTCCAACGGTTCACAAGTAACAGAATTGTTAAAAAAATCGTTCTAAGACCACTGTGTGCTGTTGAAAACAAAAAATTGTTTTAATTTTTAACAATGTGTTTTATTAATATTTTAATGTTATAAAATTAGACCCATTACATAAAAACATCCATATCCTTATATTAATTTTAATTCAGAATTTATCAAAAAGATTCATATATAGCTTTCATTAAAAAGTGACATTAACATATTTAGAAGATATTGCGTCCTCTACGTCATATTTTTAAAATTAATAAGGATCAAGTATGCATTCAAATTAAATTTAAACATTAGATATTTTTGAATCTGTTATTTTTTATACATTACAAATCAGATTTGACAAACATCTCATGAAATATAATAATATAATAAATTAAATATAATAAAAAATTTCAAAATATGCTCTAGAAGGGTTAAAATGTTCTAAAAATAACAAAATATGCTAATAATATCCTCTAAAAAATACTGTATGCAAAAATATGCACTTAATAATCTATGCCAAAATGCTTTATTTGTTTCGAATTGGATAAATACTTTATCGTTGGCTTCATTCAGCGTACAGAAAAAAACATGCAATTTCTTACTTGTCGTTTCCCTGATCATTAGCTCAATTTAAAGCTCTGATTGAAAGCAAAGGGATCTTTATACACATTTACATATATTTATTTAGAATATAAAATTGTTCAATAAAAATAAAAGCAAAACATAGCAATGATATTCTCATATGATGCTGTACTTTTTGTTTTTTTTTATAGTTTTTACAGGTGAAGTCGACATTTAACTGAAATATACATATATTGAAATGGGCGTTTCATTAACACTGTTTTATGTACTGTCGTACATAAACTTTCACTTCACTGTTCTAAATACAAACAAACGCATTGCTGATTTTTTTGCAACATTAAATTTCAGTTGAAAGTTTCCGCTTCGGATTTTAAAAATTATTTTCAATGTATGTGTTTTTTATTGAGTAAATATTTGTTTACGTAAATGCAATAATTTAGTAGTAGTTGGAAAAATCGACAGGGATATACATATTTACACAAGCCAAAGTGTCATTATCTATCAACAGTTTGAGTAATTTTTATAAATAAAATGCAATTTTCTAAATTCTACTAATACTCTTCTCACTTATTAGAGAATTAGGATTCCATTTTTTAAACTAAATTATGCCAAGAGTTTGATAAAAAATAATTTTTTGTGTTAAATTTCATCCCACAGAAAGTCCTCACTCGATAGATGAATGAACAAAACTGTATCGTTCTAGAGGAAAATTCAATACATTTTGGCATGTTTAAATTTCAAAATTTTAAATTTTTGTCTGAGTTCACATAAGGGAATTTTCATTGCTGAAATTCTGATTTCGAGTGAGAGCTTGCGAAAGGGAGATGAATGGGAACAACTTGCCTATTCTTCGAAATTCGTTTTGTTTTTCACTTTCGTACTAACAAAAACAAATCAATTCAATTTAAGCAAGAAGTGTGAATGTAACTGCAAGATCAAAAGAAAAAAAAGGAAAATTTTAGACAGAAAAACTGCTGTGTGTGAACTTAGTCTTTTTGATATGAACAAACTCATACGAGAAAAAAATTTGTTAAATTATGTGCCAATCGCAACTATGAATTAATATTAATTAATATTTTGAAGATTCTTTTTTCGTTCTTCATTCGTTTTGACGATTTTTTTTTTTTTTTGTAAATATACATTACTTTTTTAAATTCGGCAAAAGCGCTTAATTGAAGAAATAGAAATATAATGAGCAATAAAAAAATCCATATTACTGTATATATATATATATATATATATATATATAAACTGATACGTGGTACGATATTATTATTTCAACTCCTTTGTATTATATCTATAAGGACCTGGAATGTACATATATACTACATTAAGGGATCTTAGATAAAAGTTGTTGAAATTACAAAAGCAGTAACAAACTTATATATATATATATATATATATTTATATATTTAACATTTTTAAAAATTTAATGGGACAATAATACATTTGGTATATGTAGGAATATAAATATATATGTGTGCACTTATTTACGTTGATATTACAACTTTGTTGTACTTTTCGTGGTACATACATTATTTTTTGCAAAAAATTTTAAATAAATAAAAGAAAATTGAACATCACACACGTACCCGCCATCACCACTATCCGACACCTGGTGAAAATTATGCAAAATAATAACGTTACATAACAACACACACTTAGCCACATAAGAAAATATACATATTTACGCATACATATATACATACAGATACACATACATACATACATACATACATACATACATACATACGTACATACATACATACGTACATACATACGTACATACATACATACGTACATACATACATACATACATATGTACATACATCCATACATATGAATAAACACATCTCTCCTTTTTACCAATTTCAATTTTATAGTATGTAAAGATCCTCACTCATATCGTCACCTAAAATATAAAAAGTTGTAACTTTTGAAAAATTCAAATAATGAATTATGATTAGAGCATCCAACCGTTTAAGCATCATTCGCTTAATTTTGGTTCATTAACTGTTCGAATAATTTAAAATTGTCTATTTTCGAATAACAAATAAAACGAATAGTTTGTGTCGAATAGCCGAATTTTAGTTTTCTAGAGTTATAAATTAATAACATTTTAATTTATGTAAAGTACATCTTAAAAAAATTAATGCATTTTTAGGGAAGTACTTTTTATCACTTCCAAAGTATCAATAAGAGTTCGCTTTCTTGTTCTTAAGGAGTAAAACAAATGTCACTATTCAAAATATATTCAAATTAATTGCAATAAAATTTTAATATTCGGTTGTTATTTTTGCAGATACTTGTTACTAACAAGAAGTATTTTAAGCAAATGAAAAGTACATGTTTTTTTTTTATTGAAAAATATGTTGGTTTATATAAAAATTAAAACTAATTTCCTTGTGCCGATAAAGAAGAATTTGGATGTTCATTGCAATTTTACATGACTTTATTCTCATCGAATAGGTATAAAAAATATAACAGTTTCCAATAACAATCCTACATAAAATCCATTTGAAATGATCCGAATTTGCTCTACTTCTAGATCACAAGTTCATAATTTTATTGAATTTTTGGTTTTTCTTTTTTGTTAGGATAGAATGTTTAAAAAAATGCGACATGAAAATATTGTAATACACTTAAAATTGCAACAATAGAAATTCTGATAACATACCCGTCAAAATCTTCTTGCTTTTCAGTAATGTTAACTAATTATTTGAATAGTTTCTTGGTAATGAGGCGTCATTATTGTTTGCCTACTCTATACTACATAAATAAGTATTCAATAGTAGCTGTGTTTTGTAGCTACCGTTTAGTGTTAACGTTGATAGTTCACCCGACTTGGTATCACTTAATATTCAAAGAAAAGTTGCACTAATAAATCTTTATATTTTATTCCAAAAAAGAAAAAAAATTAATATCAATTAGTTTTCATTCTATTCATTTGTATTTTTATATATATATATTTTTTTTTTTCATATATTGACATTCAAATATCCATAATTGTATTTTTGTTCATAAATTGGCAGCACTTTTATCGACATTAACGTTAACACGTATAATTCTACACGTTAACTCCTAATGTATATACATTTTGTATAAAATTGCCTATGAACGATAGCAACAAAACACAGCTTATATAATAGCACAGTAGATCAGTTGGCTGGAGTGGTGGATTAACAACCAGAAGAATGTCAGTTCAATCCCAATCTGATGCTGTTAGTTTTTTCAAAAAATTTCTTTAAAGATATTTATATATTAAAAGAGTTTTTATCGCTTTGTAAATTAAGTGCTAAATGGTTAGTCTTTAGAAACGTGTGGTTGGTTTATGCCCATGTTCAAATCTCAAGATTTTTTCGTTTTTTTTTTTCGTTTAATATCATTAAATTAGAAAAATAATACCATTTAATTAGAAAAATAACTACATAAATTTGTGGACAACTCGAACAAAAACGAGTAGTTATTTAGGCAGAAAATAATCAGTTTACATTTATTTCCAACTGTACTTGCTAGCTTACTAGGAAAGCAAACTTTTGATGGGTATAGTTTTGAGTAAAGTAAATTCAAAGTTATATAAGTCAAAAAAATTTAAATTTTCATCAACAAAGTGTATTCTTAAATACCAAAAATTATTATATTATAATAATTTTGAGTTAAAAAATAGTTCCCCACAGAAGATAATGAGAGCTATATTAAAGACACCGATTTATTAAATAAAGCTGAATTATTTATGAAAGGGAGAAAAAACTGATAAGATGAACCGTCGATGAAATAATCTGATCTACATTATGTTTCTAAATAACTATTTTAATATATTAAATACTACAACTAGTGTTCTTTATATGTTTTATATGTTATACAAAGACTATATGGTTAATCGAATAATTTGCCATTAATTGGTTATTAACCGATCAGGTTTTAACCTTGAATTATTATTTGTCGAATTAACCGATTAATATGAAAATTAGAACAATTGGATATACTAATTATAATGTACTTCAAATTAAAGTGGATATAGATGAATAGAGAAAAAAAAAATGAATTAGCCTAACCACAAAAGTAAATTTTAAATCAATAAAGACAACTATTATTTTAAATTTCCTACTATAAAACATTTTTCATAAAAAATTTTAACATTTAATTTTTATGGTGGGTATAAAAAATACTGAATTTATCATTTCTTGTATAACGTATCGAAATATTCCTATAAGACCCAATAAGGTATATATTCCGGATAGGATAGGACTATGGGTGATGACCTAGGGGAATGAAATTTAGCTCAATTATTCCTCTTCGGTAAGGTTTGTTTGGTTTTAAAAAATCGATTCATAGACAAAAAGGTATGAGCCAAAATCTGGAAGAAATTAGTGCCAGTCGTAATTAAATATTTTCCACCGATATCTCTTGAAAAAAAGCAACGAAATTTCGTACAATTAGTTCAATAATAAATATAAACTCGAAAACCAATAGTACTGTTTAGTACTAAATGTTCCAACCGATTTTAAAATCTTTTGCTAAATAAATTTGGAATAAACACTGGTTTTGAAAATAACATTTTGTTTAAAAAATCATTTGCACTAAATACTAATATTTGAATTTCTTGTCATGTGCTATACATATAGCTAAGTTTTAAATTTAAATTAATTCTGTGAGTTTAAACAAATATTCATATAAATAATTAATAATTATCTTGAATGGAATACATATATCAATGTAATTGATTTAGTCCTGTAACATTTTTACAAAAAAGCCTTTTCATACTTGAGTACATCTTAGTGAAATGATTGGAAGATGTCAAAAATATGAAAAATTTGTTCACACTTGTTATATCTCACATCATCCATCTTTTATAATAAAAATTTTTATATTGTCATAAAAACTCATTTTTAGTGATTATTTTCGTACCTTAATTAAAAATTTTTCCTTAAAATATTTAATAAATTATAACTTGAATAACATAAGTTTTGTTGAAATTTTAAAAAAATACATAGTATTTTGGTAGAAATATTAATTTCTTCAAAAAACCGATTAACCCGTTTTTTTTTTTGGATTTTCAAAATTACAACTATTCGAAGTATTCGAAAACCGGTTCCTCCGAAAAGTCGAATAATCGATCGCCGCACTGTTTACACATTTCTACAGAGTGGCAAAATTATAAAAATTTAACTTTTTAGACAAATAATTTTGCAATTGCTTCTACTCTGACAAATTGTATCACTCCTGAAAAATATTATTCTATTTGGTTGTTGTTGTGTTCATAGAAGTCGATACAACTTTACTACTTTGCAAGGGTCTAGGATAATTGCAATTTTTGAAGTGAATATTATTTATTTTATTATTACTACTATATTATTATTATTATTATTATTATTATTATTATTATTATTATTGTTATTTTTATTCATTGGAAAATATTTTCAAGTATTTTTTTCAAGGCGGACATAGTACGTGAAAAGTGAAAATATCAATGTTTTCATTATTTCGTACATGCATTCTTTATTTGTGTTAGTAAAAAACATACCCAGCAAGAAAATATATTAGTGTTTCTTCACTACAGGCTTTGTGAATGCCTCCACATCTTTCCGAAAAAAAATTTAAACACATTCCATTTTGTGTTCTATGAAAATTCCTAATAATAATTCTTGTTGCCTTTCATTAGATGCAAAATAGAAGGTGTATCACTCATTTGTTAAAATTCTCATCACAGACAAAAATATTTTCAATTGCGAGACTTACGAACGGTGTTGCTAGGAGCCCAGAAAAAAACACTAAATTCAACTTTAAAAAATGCCAAAAAGGCTAAATGTCCAAAAAAATAAGACCAGAAACTAAAGGGTAACTTTATAAAGTTCGGCTGTGAAAATTCTTGTGTTGTGATTTTATAAAACTAATTCAATTTAAAATACCATTAATAATTGTCTTTTCTGGTCATTTTATTTAAGATAAGTATTTCACATATACATATGTGTATCTTAATTAGTGAATATTGAAGTACATTGAATTGAATTTAAAATTAAATTTTAATTAAATTTGTTTTATTTATTGTTTTGAACAATAACAATAATTAAAATATATACTTTAAGACTTATTTTTGCATGAAATTATTTTTGTATATTCATTGAAATACTTTTGGTATAATTCTATTTGTCAAATTTATAAACGTTTAAGATAAAAAAAAATATAACTCCTGTTATATTTTCCTTAATATTACCACTCCGTTTTCCATTATTAAGATCAATTTTATAATTAGTGTCCTTGCAAATTGTTCACTGTGTTGCCATTCAATTACATATTAATCCTAGACAATATTTGTATTGGTGTGTGTCTTTAATAAAGTTCGACAGTCCAGACAGAACGTATGCTTTCCTGTTGGTTGTTTTGGGAAATTACCACTTAGAATGCAGTGGCATCAAAGCTCGTGATGCTGATGCATTTTCCGACAATGCCAAAAACATTCAGTGGACTTGTCTAAATTGCAGAGTAATTGGCATTAAATTTTACAATTTCTTCAAGAGTTATAGTTCGTTGGAATTAAAAAAACTTTTCCTCTATACAAGGAAAACTAACTAAATACGGTGAACTATTTTGTAAATTCACAAATTTACATAGTTTTGCTGCCTCCCCGAGAGCAAAAGGTAAAAGAACTGTTAAATCATTCCTAAATAATACAGGGGTTATTACTACTAATAATTCTATCCCGTTACCAACCGCAAATCCAAGTAGTAGTCCTGCTCCTGTTATCACTCCCAATTCAAATAATTTTATTCCACCGCATCATTCTTCAAATGCTTCCAATTATAATATAATTCCGTCAGAGTTGACTTTACCTACTCCTCGGCCGTGATTCCAAATCCTGCTTCCAGTAAGCATTTAAGATTTCCTAATATTTATAAATGATTTACCAGCTTGCATTAAGAATTCTAGAATATTAATATATGCTGATGATGTAAAGCAGTTCCATAGTTTTAACTGTTCCTATTTATGTTCCTTACTTCAATCAGATCATGACAATCTTTATGATTGGTGTATGATGAATCTAATGGATCTGAATTTAAGAAGGTGTAAACAGATGATGTTCTACAGAAGAAGTCCAGTATTCGGTATATACATAATAAATGAATTTCTTGATCTGGGTGTGTTTCATGATTGTAAAATATCCTTAGTTCCCACCTTTCGCAAATCGTTAATAAAGCAAAAAGAGTTCTAGGTTTCCTCAAGCGCTGGCGAAGAGAGCCTAATGATCCTTACGTTCCTGATAAATTATTCACATCTTTCGTAAAACCAATCCCTGAATATGCTTCCGTGGTCTGGGATCCTCAATATGAAGTTTATATAAAGAAAATTGAATCGGTCCAGAAACAATTTCTCTCATTTTATCTTCATAATCTTCCATGGATTTACCATCATATTAAAATTAATTACAGCTTATTGATCTCCCTACTCTTGAAAGTATTAGAAAATATATGAATATTTAATTTGTAATTAATTTAGTAAACGATTCTATTAATTCTGAGTTCCTGCTTCGTAAGATCGAATTGGTAATCCCAAATCGTCCAATTAGAATTTATACTCCTTTAAAAATCAAATATTTTCGTACCAATTATTCCAAATTTGTTCCCATGAATTGATTGCATATATTCAACAGTTTTTATCCATATATTGATTTCTCAGTAAATCCAATCCGCATTAAGAGGAGTATTTTGAACTTAGTTAAATAAGAGTAATAAGACTTTATTATTGAATGGTTATGAAAATTTTTTATTGTAAATAGTTTTAAGAATAATATATATGGTAGCCTGTAAGAAATTGTAATATCGTTGGCTATTAAATAAATAAATAAAATAAAAGAAAAAAAGATAAAATATTTTCTTTAATTTAAAAACTTATTTTTTCTCGTTCTCATTAGTTTTTCATATTTTCTAAATATATTGTAATAAATTTATAAATAAAATATAGAACAGCTGTTACTAAAATGACCCATATAAAATATCGCCAAAAAATCCCTAGAAACGAATTTGGATTATATTTCATATGAAAAATTTCCTATTATTTTGAGTGATTTTTCGATATTTTTTAACTATAATTTCTTTTTCATTAAGCATTTTTAAGTTTTTCGGTGATTTTTTTGCTATTATAAGAATTTGCTAAAATTATATTTATAAATAATTTCTATGGTTAATGAAGAAATAAAAAAATATTTATAATAATCGATTTAGTAATTATTATTATTATTTTCTTCGTTGTTGAAATAGTAATATGTTGGCCTCTTTGATGCAATTTTAAGAATCAAAAAGGACTAGAAAAAAGGCTAGAAGCTAAAATGAAAATTTTGAGCCTAAAAGCAAAATAAAAAGGCTAAACTGGCAACACTGCTTACGAAGCTCAAAATTACAAATGATGCTGAACGTTCTGGACGGCTAATTGAGGTCAGTACACCCGAAAATATCGAAAAAAAATCCTCGACCGAAGAGTAAAAGTGCATAAGATTGCTGATGCCATAGGGATTTCATATGGCAGTGTTGTTTCGATTTTAAATGATCAGCTGGGTTTAGAAAGTTGTCTGCATGGTGGGTTCCGCGTTTGCTCTCAATTGACCATAAACACATAAAATGTAATATACGAGGGCGGATCGATAAGTCCGTGACTTTTCGAACTTCCCTCGTAGTTATATGAAATGCAATACTATTCCCATCAAGTACCACCTGTTAATAGACTACTGTAAAATTTTGAGCAAGTGTCGTCATTTACTTTGCGTAAAAAATAGTATTTTTCGAGGTCCTTAAAATATTAATTTGTTTTGTCAATAATTTCATCGTTGGAGCTGAATATTTTTGGGCCGGAAGGGGTCAGGAGTCTAAAATTTTATGATTCGAGAAACAAATCCATTTGCTGTCCGTTTTTAAATGGAATTAATATAATGTCTTTAAAATTTTCTTGAATTTCGTGCAAGATTCTCGGGAATTCTGGAACCAGAATTCCCAGGACATGTTTTCCAAATATATCTTATCTATACTTATAATAGAAATATTTACAAATTACTCAAGTTTTCATTACATTATTTTTTTTTTTTTTTTTCTTTTCCTGCAAACAATAAAGTGTGGTTACGGCTTTTTGCATTTTATGTACCGACTTTTATGTTGCACTTTTTACTATCGAATTGTTTGTTGTATATACTATATGTGAGAGTCTGTGTTCATCTTTTTTTTGTGTTAACCATGATTTTTTATTATTGTTGCTTTTTGTCGTTAATGCAACAGTATTGCGACGTGCCGCTATATTATTTTTTTTTCATACGGTTTATTTTTTATGCATTTATACGAGTATAACAATTCGGATTTTTTCCAGTTATTTTTTGAATGTGAAAAAGGTGATGTGTTGGTGTAAGCGAGTGAGTTAGTATGTATGTATGTTTAAAAACATGAGTGTACGTGAGTTTCATGTTCATATCATTTGGTTCCATAAAATAACATACCGCTCAGATTTGTTGAAATTTTATTACATTTAAACAAATTGCAAATTTAATTTGTATATGTGAGTGAGTACAAATGTGTTTGTGTAATTGTGTGGGTACATGTTTGTATTTGAAAGTGTCCGTTTGTATGCTTATAGGTGTGTATTGCAAACGAATCGTACGTTTTAATTTCACCTTTTATTGTTGTGGAAACGTTTATGTCTTTTGCAACGGCATATTTTATTACTTACAACCATATGCTGTACGTTCACATTCCCTCTACTAACATAAACAATCATAAGTGTAATTTTTATTGATATAGTTTTCTACAATAGAAATAAGTATAAATAATTCCATGAAAATGCTCCGAAAAATATACCCAGTATCGTTAGATTTTCATAAAATTTACGGGTATCTACGTCGATTTCTCTTATGAGTTTAGCGGAATTGCGAGTTTATCAAAAACCAAACAAATTTATTTAACTTTAAGTGGCAATATCTCTTGGAATTCTTTGCAAATTTTAATGATTTAAACGCAGCGGCGTTTTAGTTTAGCTTATGTTGGCTTTAACACTAACATTTCAAAGATAAGAAACAAATTTTAAAAATTCATTTTAATTCATTTGCATTTTTTAAATACATTTTTCGTAAAATATTCTATTTAAAACTTTAGATTTCTTAATATTTTTGAAAATGTGTTGGAGTTTGAGAAAGTGAAAAAACGAAATAGAATCGCAAGTTTTCACAATTTCGCGAAACTAAAAACTGAAATCGATAAATAGTTTAATGAATTTTGAGCATACTAATTTTTATGGAAATTGAAATATTCCATTTTTTGGGCGTTCTTTCATGGAGTTGTCGATATTTATTTTTAGTTGATCAAATACTTACATTTTATTTTTTAAAAAATCACAGTTCGTTGTGGCAATCGAATTTTTTTCTAATTGAACTATACCAAAATTCGGTTGCCACAACCACATAATACGCTATTTGCAACTATTTAAACTTCTTGATTTATGCATATACAGATTAGATAAAAAAAATAAAATAAATAAATAAATAAAATAAATAAAGTACAAAATATAGATATACATAATATTTTTTATGTAAGGTGTACCAAAAAATATAAGCTACGCAAGATATTCGTGGCTAAAAGTTCCATAAAACAGTTTTGCATATATTTTTGTTCTTATGCATCGTACGTACTTTGGTACTATTACAATAGTACCAAAGTAGCAATAGCATAATTATCCTTACAAAATAAGAACGAATCGAAAGTTAAATGATAACGGCACATAAAAACGTACTTCGCAAAAATTGTATGAAATCTTTCAACGTACTATACTCAATAAGTGAGATATATGCAAAGAACTGATTTTTGTGACCTTTGCCTGGGAATGTCGCATGCAAAATATGTTAAAACGAAGCTAGATAATCCTTTAACACTTTCTAATTTGGCATCGTGTCACTGATTGAGAAAATGATTTAATGTCTAGTATAGGAGTATTTATTTATTGGTCGAGTATTGACGGTAATTTGTTGTTTAACCTAAAAACAATAAATGTCTACTTACCCATATATTCCTAATAAAAAGAAATATTTATTTTTATTTCGAAATTTAATATAAAATTCTTTCTGTCTATTTGTATTTTTAAAAAATATCAAAAATAAACCCGGTTTAGTAAATACAAATATATATTCTTTCGAAGCATCGAATTATCTTTCGTTATTGTAACCGAATAACTGAAGATATAGTTAATATTTAAATATTCATAATAAAAAATACTTTTTTGTTGTAACTACCAATATTTAGTGGTAATATTATATTAAATCATTTCGGTTGTTTCTTCCGAATTTGCTTAATTTATTTTAATCGATAACAATTGATTACCACAACTAACTAAAAAAATTGTAATAAAATAATGATGTTTTTATATACATTTATATAGAAAATCAGATGCTCTAATTGTTCATTAATATTGTAAAATTTCAATACAGTTTATCAAATATTTGTATTAGTAACCGTTTTCGAACTAATGTTTTTGCTGTGTGCATGTATTCCTAAAAGTACAAAATATTGTTAAAACTCTCCATCGATATATATTAACTTAATAATTTACTGGCTAAATAGACTTTTATATTATCCCACCATAATTGAACTAAATTCGTGCAACTTCTGGTTTGAATTAATTTTACAGTCTTGTGTGGTATTAACACTTAAATCTGTGTATTTAAATTTAATGGCTGTAAGTTATACGACTATGATTTAGATTATCTTGCGTGTATGGAATATTTAAACTAATAATTAGTATATTAAAATTTCATATTAAATGAATATAACGAAATGAAAGCCTTTAATCTTTTACATACTATATATATCAAGAACAAAAGAAACGTCAAAAATCAATAATGTTTAACACTAATTGTAACTAAATTATTGGATGTAGAAAAAGGTTTTGGGACTTTTTGAAATCAGCATATTCATATTTAATGTAATGTTTGCCTTTGAATTCTGAACTTTGAATGGAGGTGCTTCTATTAAGAATAGTTCTCTAGGCAATAAATGTAATTTTATAAATAATATCCCATTCCGAAATATATACATACCCCTAAGACAATTTTTATTTTTATTTTTAATTTATGTAAACACAAACTCACATATGTGAATATACATAGTACATGATTTAAAGTAATTAATTTTACGTTAGCAAATGAGTACGTATGATGGTAAGTAAAAGAAGGTGTCAATAAATGCGCTTAACACTGCATGCTCATTGAGCAGGAAATGTCTAACGTCACGGACCACAAATTTACCAATTTTCATTTGTGCTATCACTGTGCTCCCGACCACTACTACCGTATAACATACTTACGTCCCACAGTGGGGTCAAACGCAAATTTTTTGGTAATAAATCTGAATCTCCTAAACTACTGGTCGGATCAAATTGAAATGTATGGAAGAGTTGTAGAGGAGGACCTAAGCTTTCAGAAAAATCATCTTGTAGTCACCCTGTGATAACACGAGATAAGCTACAGGGTGTCAAAGTTGACTACCTCGAGTATGTAAAAGTTAAAAAAAATCGTAACTTGTACAAATGAAGTCCGATTTTAAAGATTTTTATATTTCTGGAAAGTGCTTGGCAAGATAAAGAAAAAATAAGCTTACTCATCTAAGTTATCTCTTACAGTTAAAAAGATATTTACGCTTGAATTTTGAATTTTTGATTTTTTGGCTCGACTTTCTTTCGTTTTTCGGGAATAAGTCCGGAGATATATGAGGCAAAAAATTTTTAAAAATATTCTGTAATTTGCTACATATTTCAAAATAATATGCTGGAAGAATTTTTGGATTATCTCAATTCGTCTAGACGTGAAAAATATTCAAAGTCAGCACTCTGAAATTGGCATGAAAAATGGCTATTTTTTTACAAAAATATAGTACAATTCATTCACTTTTTTCTCAAAGTTCCGTTAATAAAAAAATTGTTTCCTTATTAATTTCAAAAGATAAGGCTTCATAAATGGTTAATAAAGAAATTTTGAATTGATTTAAGTTTGCACCCTACATCCAGCATTGGCCGAAAATTGTCAATGTTAAAAAATAGTTTCATATTTATCGATTAATAAAAAAAATGTCACGCGAGCTTTTTTAAACTTGGTACCCATATTTTTTATAGAAATAGATTTAGAATGATTTAACACTAAACTGGTTCCCGCCCGGCCAAAAACGAATGCAGGAGTGGAGATTTTATGTTAAAAGTCAGTTTTTTTAACGACTATTTTTAAAAGCATATTAAAAGCATATTAGCATAATATTTTTAATATTATTTCTTATGTAATGTATAAACCACAAATCAAGCTTTCATTCCTAAAAAAATCCATAAAATAGCTCCAATAACCTATTTTTGGTAATTTTTCAAAAATAAATTTTTTTTTAAAAAATAGCTGAAAATCCAAAAAAATTTAATTTTTTTAATACACCTCCATTAATTTTGCAAATACTTTAAAAATGTTAAAAGAATATAAAAATAGACTTATTTACCAATACAACGATATATAAAATGTTGATATAGGTTATTTAGTAATAGTAATATAATGGCCTCAAAACTACCAAGTCACGTCAAAAGTTGCAAAATTCACTATTTTGTTCCGTATTTCTATATGTGTGTATACGTAACACTCAACTGCATTGTTTATTTTTGTTACGAGATAATAATATTTATTAATGAATTTATTTAATGTGTTCATAATTTTTTTCTACTGAAAAGGTTTTTAAAATTACCTAAGTACATAAATAAGTATATTTTCCTTCGTTTTTTTTTTACATTTTTTTAAGTTTTTAAATAATTTACCTAGCTACTTAATTAATGTATTATAACAAAAATGATTTTTTTACAATCGAATAGGTACATTTTTTGACGTACCTCTTTAACACTACAGGTCATAAAAATAAACTGAATGAAATTGGGGGTTTTGAGCAAAAATTTAAATTTTTTAATTCATTTTTGCCTGTCACCATTTACCTGATATAAATATTCTTTTTCTATATATAAGTATCCTTATAAATATGCAGATTTATTAGTGAATTTGCCATTATGGAGATTACATTAAAACACTTTTCTATTTGCAAAGTAATCTGGGATAATCTATCTGATATTATAAATAGTCCAGAAAAAATAAGAAAACTCATTGATACAGTAGCATCTTTTGGTTTAACTCTTACTGCAGAAGACAGTTTAAAGCTCGAAAATTTTTATAAATCATACGAAAAAAGGAGAAAGGGAGAAATACCAATTTTCATCGGAAAGCAGAAAAAGGGTCGACCAAAAAGAAGTTACGATGAAGTTCAGCTAAGAACAAAGAGGACCAAACAGGAATCTATTCTAATTCACATACGAATGCCGAAATAAAATATACATTTAAAGCTTTAGTAACACGTACGCAACCAAAGGAAGTAGAAAAAGTTATAGATGTGTTACCAACAGCTTCTCCCAATCGATTACATCGGATAATCGAAAGCATAGTGACACCGAAATCAACATCGTCCTTTACCTCTGAAGATGCTTTAGCTCTAATATTAAATTTAGGATTATCAAGAAACCAATACGAGATTTTGAGGAAATCTGTTAGCGAAAAAGGATATGATATTTTTCCCAGTAGCAAATCAGTGAGAGAAGCGAAAAGTAATATTTTACAGCCTATGGAGCACCCGGTTAATGCTTCTGTTAAAAGTGCTAAAGTTAATATATTGCAATTACTTGAAAATACTGCCTCTAGAATTATATCTACCTTCAGCAATGATAACATTGAAAAATGCAAAGACTCTGAACTTATTTTAATATTCAAAAGGGGCTGCGATGGAACATCAGGATTTTCGGAATAGAAACAACTGGATGGAAGTAATTCTGGAAATAATTATTCCTCGCTGTTTATAGCGTCTCTGGTACCACTTCGAATGCGCTTAAATAATCCTTCCTCATCGACAAGAAATGACTCGCTTTTTGATGATATATGGATAAATTTAACTCCAGGTTCCAAATTTTTGTGCCGTCCAATCCTTTTCGATTACACAAAAGAAACCACGGTTACAATAAACAGCATTGTCAACCAATTGGAAGAAGAAATTAAAGCATTGCCCCCAATATATGTAAAAGTGTCAAACAGAACTATTAAAGTTACATTTCAACAACAATTAACGATGATTGATGGAAAAGTTGCAAACGCTATAACAGATACAACATCTACATGGAAATGTAATATATGTGGAAAAATAAGTTCACAATTTCAGGATAATTCTGAAGTCCTTGTTAATAAAAATTCTTTAAAATTTTGAATATCAACACTCCACGCAAGGATAAGATTTTTGGAGTTCTGCTTACATCTTGCATATGATATGAAGTACAGAAATATTCCTGGGCAGGAAAATGCTACAGTAAAAAACAATTTGGAACTTCACGAATTACGAAAAGAGGAGAAGAAAAGAATTCAATTAGAATTCAAAGAACAACTCGGATTAATAATTGATAAACCTCTACATGGCTATGGAAGCTCAAATGATGGAAATACAGCAAGATGTTTCTTTAAAAATCCGGAACTCACATTTTTAATCACAGGCATTGACTTAAATATTTTGAAGCGTTTTAAGATTATATTGGCAGCCATTAATAGCAAAAAACAAATTAATGCGGACAAATTTAAAATTTTTGCTTACGAAACTAAAGAACTACTTAACATTACATACCTCTGGAAATCAATGACTCCAACAATTCACAAAGTATTGGCTCATGGTAAAGAAATAATAGAAAATAGTATTTTGCCATTGGAAGAGCTAACAGAGGAAGTACAGTAAGCCCGAAATAAAGATGTTAAACATTTCCAACTCTTCAATACCCGAAAATGTTCGAAAATAGCGCAAAATATGGACTTAATGGAATATTTATTAATATCATCAGATCCAGTTATATATTCTATAAGAACACGATGGCTACCAAAAATCACTCTTGAAATAGAAAAAGAGGATTCCGAAGCTAAGGAAGTTAAAAATTTGCTAACGTTTGATGTTTCTGATTATTTTCAAGAAAATCTCTAATAATATCTTCGATAATATATTCTTAATAAAATAAATATACGGGATATATGTATAATAAGTATGTAAATATGTAGAACAAATTAAATAAACATTACTCAAATAAAGAATTTACTACTTTATAATAACAAATATATACCTACATCATACATTAGAAAACTAAAATGTTACGTATACACACATATGGAAATACGGAACAAAATAGTGACTTTTGCAACTTTTGACGTGACTTGGTAGTTTTGAGGCCATTATATTACTATTATTAAATGACCTATATCAACATTTTATATATCGTTGAATTGGTAAATAAGTCTATTTTTATATTCTTTTAACATTTTTAAAGTATTTGCAAAATTAATGGAGGTGTATTAAAAAAATTAAATTTTTTTGGATTTTCAGCTATTTTTTAAAAAAAAATTTATTTTTGAAAAATTACCAAAAATAGGTTATTGGAGCTATTTTATGGATTTTTTTAGGAATGAAAGCTTGATTTGTGGTTTATACATTACATAAGAAATAATATTAAAAATATTATGCTAATATGCTTTTAATATGCTTTTAAAAATAGTCGTTAAAAAAACTGACTTTTAACATAAAATCTCCACTCCTGCATTCGTTTTTGGCCGGGCGGGAACCAGTTTAGTGTTAAATCATTCTAAATCTATTTCTATAAAAAATATGGGTACCAAGTTTAAAAAAGCTCGCGTGACATTTTTTTTATTAATCGATAAATATGAAACTATTTTTTAACATTGACAATTTTCGGCCAATGCTGGATGTAGGGTGCAAACTTAAATCAATTCAAAATTTCTTTATTAACCATTTATGAAGCCTTATCTTTTGAAATTAATAAGGAAACAATTTTTTTATTAACGGAACTTTGAGAAAAAAGTGAATGAATTGTACTATATTTTTGTAAAAAAATAGCCATTTTTCATGCCAATTTCAGAGTGCTGACTTTGAATATTTTTCACGTCTAGACGAATTGAGATAATCCAAAAATTCTTCCAGCATATTATTTTGAAATATGTAGCAAATTACAGAATATTTTTAAAAATTTTTTGCCTCATATATCTCTTATTCCTGAAAAACGAAAGAAAGTCGAGCCAAAAAATCAAAAATTCAAAATTCAAGCGTAAATATCTTTTTAACTGTAAGAGATAACTTAGATAAGTAAGCTTATTTTTTCTTTATCTTGCCAAGCACTTTCCAGAAATATAAAAATCTTTAAAATCGGACTTCATTTGTACAAGTTACGATTTTTTTTAACTTTTACATACTCGAGGTAGTCAACTTTGACACCCTGTAGCTTATCTCGTGTTATCACAGGGTGACTACAAGATGATTTTTCTGAAAGCTTAGGTCCTCCTCTACAACTCTTCCATACATTTCAATTTGATCCGACCAGTAGTTTAGGAGATTCAGATTTATTACCAAAAAATTTGCGTTTGACTCCACTGTGCGTCCCCCTTTTAATCGCCTTAATTTAAACGAAAAATAAATTAATACTATTATTAGAAAATTTTTACTCGTGCACTCTCAAACACACAGGGCTAGCAATAAATAAATCTATTTTCGTTTTATATTTTTGTATGTATGTATGTATGTATGTATGTATGTAAGCTTTTTGCAGACAACAGTGCTTTTGGTCATTCAAGAAAAGTTGTACAGGCAGCAGGCAATGTATGTATTGGTTGACGGAATAACCCAAACATTCTGACAATTTGGTCGGGATAATGTGAATTTAACGAAGCACAACTATTTATAACTAAATATCGTATAGAAACCAGTACAACAATGGACATTAAGGATATTTTTCTAACTAACCGAAAAGGAAAAATATTGCCAACATTTACTCACACACACATAATTATGTACAATAGATTTGTATCTGTGTGCATGTTATGACCAAGTTTTTACTCTAAATACACACACTCCTATCGACTAATTTTGTTATTGCCCAATTTGTGTAAGCACCATTAGTTTAGACCTTTAGTTGGTAGTTAACATAATTATAGTTAAAGAGTTTTCAATATACATTAAGCAAAAATGAAATGAAAAAATAAGAACAAACACAATCACACATAAAGTATTTGATAATGGACAACTGTTACGAGGATTTACCACTATTGACGTTTATATAAATTGTTTATTGAAATCATTTATAAAGGTATTTTCCAGGTAATAGACTCCTGTTAAAAAGAAATTTCTTTAAATAAGCAACATGAAATTTTTTTATATTATAAATTTATATACGAGTACATAAATTCTGTATATTTTTTAAGAGTAAGTGATATAATGATAAATACCTTAATATTCTGTTGATTTTGAAATAGTTTTTAACTGAAATAAAAATTTATAACTTAAACCAATTTTAATAATATTTAAAATGTATGCAAATCTGTCTCATTTGAAGTGCAATTAAATCTAGTATTTTAAAAATGTTATTAAACCATATGAAACCATTTGTTTATAGGAGAGGGTATTATGCGATTGATTTTAATACCAATATATCATTTATAAATAAATGATATATTTTTTTAGTAATAAATCTATTTAAATTGTACGTAAAATTAAGAAAAAAATATTGATGTCTTAATAAAGAAATGCCTTAAAAATATGTTTAAATAAATTTCAGAAGAATCATAAGGCTTTTCTATATTAAGCCAACGATATTTTCTTGTGCAATAAATGCACGATTATGAAATTTTGAGTACTTCTATAAAATCGTTTCTACATTTTTCACCGGGCAAGCTTAAGTTCAGTTCTAATTGTGCGTATCGATATCGACAATGCCATGAAAGAACGCCCGAAAACGGCATTTTTTTACCAAGAACCTTCCAATTTCCATTAAAATTTTTATACACAGACTAAATTAAACCCTTTATCAATTTCCGTATTCAGTTTTTTAAAATTGCAAAAACTCGCGGTTTTATTTCACTTTTTCACTTTCAAAAAAAAAAAAAAAAAAAAAAAAATCAGAAATATGTAACTTCAAATAAAAGTTAAGGAAAAATAAAAAGTTAAAAAGTATAAATATTCATCTCCAAAATATCAAAAATATTTCCAAAATACAAATGCAATTTATAAATAATTTTTTAACAATTGCGAATTCATTAAATTTTAATTTTACTTTTTGTTTATTTTAAATTGTTTTAATTACTATAAAATGCATTATTAATTAGTTTGGTATATAATGGTTTACTATATTAAATTTATTTTTTTTTCAAATGTAGCCAAATAAATTTTTTAAATAAAATATGTAAACCTACTCATATTTTAAAAATAATATCAGAGAAATAGAATTTTTACATGAACAATTTAATGTGAACAGGTTTTAGAAAAAAAGAAATTTTGCATGCAGATGAGATTTCAAGTGCAAGTGTAAATTGGGTATTATTATGTGTTTACAAAGCTAGAAAAAGAAAATCTACTACCGTTATAATATTACAAAAATTATAATATAATTTTGCTTGTTTTTATAAAAATTTAATATTAATCCAACAAATCGTTTTTCTGTGTATCTGTGTCCAAAAAATTTTATATAATTTATAAAAATATATACAAATTTTATAAAATTTTCGAAGATACTCGTTAAATTTTTTGACGATCTTTCATGAAATTGTCGATATATAGTGGTTATTATGTAGCTTTATTGTAAACTATCCTTTATTTCTCACTTTTCGCAAATCGTTAATAAGGCAAAAGGTGTTCTAGATTTCCTCAATCGCTGGGGAAGAGAGTTTAATGACTCTTACGTTTCTAAGCAATTAATCACATCTCTCTTAAGACCAATTCTGGAATATATTTCCGTGGTCTGGGATCCTCAATACGAAGGTCATATAAAGAAAATTGAATAGGTCTAGAAACTATTTCTCTTATTTTGTCTTCATAAGCTCCCATGGAATCCTAATATTAATTTACCATCATATGAAAGTCGATTACAGCTTATTGATCCTCCTACTCTTGAAAGTAGGAGAAAATACTTGTATATGAATATTTCATTTTTTTAAACGAAAATAAATGGAAATTTTTGACCAATATTGGACTTTTATTACAGGTCTTATCTTTCGAAATGTGTTAAAATAAGTATTAGTTTAGATCATTTTTTGTAAAAAATTTACTAATTTTTTATAGTAATTTCGTAATGTTAAATTAGAGATATTCCTAAAAAACCGTTTTGGAGGTAGCTGCTGCGCCAAAAACATAGTTGCTCCCTAAGTTTTAAGTAAATTTTATATTTTCTAATTGACTTAGAAAGCAGAGGAATGTAGCTTTTAACGATATTAAACACTCTTATACAAGTACATTCCAAATAGGAAATTATTTATTCAACATTTTTACATTTCTTTTCTTTTTCAACATAGAGAAAACAAATTCGTTAGCACAATCGAATTTGTAGCACAATCGAATTTGATCGTTGGCATCTACTGTATCTTAAATTGAATGCAACTAGTGAAATTATCAATTCAAACAACTGATATAAAGTACAATTAACAATTCGGATTTTAGAACCGAAATATTGCAATGGTTCCAACATATTTATTTTTCACAAATTGTGCATGTTAAAATTATTTTAAATAACACAAATTGGCATTGATTTAAATCACCTGAAACCAAAGCCTTGGATGTATTGAATATAATTTGTTCTACTTTCAGAATTTCATCATTTCAGATCGAACTGGGTATACCTTCTTTAGAATGACAAACTGAATGGTTTCTCCTTCGAATTTTGTAAATATGATTCGTATTGAAGACAGACAATCACATCCCAATTTTAATAATATCTATGTACATTTGGTAATGACAAGAATCTTTAAATAATGTTCACTAGATAAAAAGTAACTTGTGGTATGTGTATTCCTTAACATTCAAATTCATTCGGCAAATTTAGCAGTTTAAAACACAATGGCAGTGAATTTCGTTAGGGTGCAGACATTATTTCTTTATTTATTTACTTTTTTTAGTAAATTAAAATTATTTTCGCACATTTATGTTTAAAAGTAAGTAATTCAAAAACGTCAAAAGCCAACATATCATATTTTCGCTTGCTAATACCGAATTCATTTCTTTTATCAACCAAATTTGAAAGATTTAATAATCAATAAGTAATTACAGTATCTAATGTTTAGTACTAAAATTCTTCATATTAAATTAAAATCGGCTGCCTTAATCAAGTATTTTAAATTAATGTTTAATATTAACAGATTGGTTTCAAGAACTAAATTTTTAGTTACAAAATTATTAATACCATTTAACGTTTAAAATTTTATAAATAAAGAAAATGTATTGTTATTAATATTATATGTTTTAAACAAATAACTGCTGGTGATTTCTATTCAATTTTTATTAATACTCACACTTATTTTCCAATTTTTGTTTGTTCAAACTGACACTGAATATAGTCAAATAGACAAATAAAATATGTCTTCTCATCCGTCACGTTTGAAAAATTATTTGTCTTCAAAAATTATTTCATCAAACTGTCGAAAACAATAAATTTGTCTTTACTAAAAATATAATAAACAATGAGGATAAAATCTTTTCGTTTAATGATATGGAGCAGCTTTTAGAGGAGGAAGAAATCACACAAAAAGAAAAGAAAAACGCAATGTTCAACCCCATTGTCTTTTTAAAGACGAAATGAGGAAGGGTGTTGTTCAAAATTGTTAAAAAGATACGGTTAAAAACTTCATTTTTATCTAGTTATAGAGAATTTCATATTACATTTAATATTGTTTAGTATCCGCAATATTTCAATATAGTAAAATTGTGAGAATAAATATTCCAACCATCTTTTAAAGATATGTACTTAGCTTTTATTATACAAATTGTCGAGAAATCTCTTCTCGGTCCATATGTAAAATTTTTAATATTGCTAAAGGCTAATATTGCAATAGCAAACTGAAAAGACTTCGGATACATACTTGAGCTAGTCAGAGGATGGTCTGTACTACTTTTTATTAAAGTTGGACCACATTTAGGTCTAGCATGTATATAAATAGTCAACTAAAATCATAATTTTTCAGTATTTTCCTTATATCTCTGAATATCTTTAAAAGATTGTTGGTATAATTATCCTTAAAATTTTATTATATCGTGCTATAATATAGCGGATACTAAAAAACATTAAAACTAACGTATAATGCACTACAACTCCAAAAATAAAGATGGTGATTAAAATGTACTTCAGCAAAATTGCTAGAAACTTTATATTCTCTAAAGATTGAAATAGCATCAAAAGACGTATGATGCATAATAAGCGAGATATATGTAAAAGCTGATTTTGGCACATTTAACCGCGAATAACTCGTGCAGCAAACACGTGATTATCTTTGACTTTTAGAAGAATGTGTACGACAACCAAACGATGCTATATCCAACAATTCCGATTTTAAACCAGTTTTTCGCATAATTTGCCTGAGTGCCAATTGAGGATATAAAACATAATTACATATTCTGCTTTATTATATTATATACATTTGCTTGCTTAAGTAAGCGAAATTCATTTCTCAAAGCTTATTATATATATATATATATATATATATATATATATATATATATATATATATATATTAAAAACTTTTTTGTTTGTTCACAAGCGCAATTTAAGAAAATTCAAATTTAATGTGGAATGTTTATTATCATTTGAAAGAACTTTCTTTGACTCGATGACTCGTTCGAGCATTTCGACTGATAACTGGCGAATGACACGCGTGATGTTTTCCTCCAAGGCCTGAATCGAAAGGGTTTTGTCCGCATAAACTTTTGACTTGACATATCTCGACAGGAAAAAGTCTAACGGTGTGATATCACACGATCTTTGTGGCCAATCGACCGGCCCAAAAAGTGAAATTATGTACTCACCTAAATGTTCTCTCAATAAATTCATTGATTGATGCGATGTGTGGGAAGTGGTGCCGTCTTGCTGAAACCAAATGTCGCCGAGATCACGAGCTTCAATTTCAGGCATCAAATAGTCGGTTATCATGTCACGATAACGGTCGTCATTGACGGTTACGTTTACACCAGCATCATTTTTAAAAAAATATGGACCGATGATTCCACCGGCCCACAAACCACACCAAACCGTTGTTTTTTCTAGATGAAGTGTCAGTTCCTGAATCTCTTCAGGTTGCTCTTCGTCACAAATGCGGCAATTTTGTTTGTTTACATACTCATTGAGCCAGAAGTGAGACTTATCACTGAACAAAATTTGCCTCGAAAACGTCGGATCTTCTTGGAACTTTTCAAGAGCTTCAGTTGTTGCACAAGCTGTATTTTGTACGCTTTCAATTTAAGATCTCGACGTAAAATGCTCCAAGTCGTTCCATACGTCAGTCCGAGTAGCTGCGAAAGGCGCCGAATCGACTCTCCACGGTCTTCGTGTACACTCTCAGCGACGGCTGCTATATTTTCTTCACAGCGTGCTGGACGTGATCTATTCGGTCGAATATTATCCAATAATGAATGCTGGGTCTCAAAATGGGTGATGGTGTTGCGAATAGTACGCTCAGTAGGCCGATTATGTTGACCATAAGTTGAGCGAAGTGCACGAAACATATTCCTCACAGAACGTGAATTTTCGTAATAAAGTTGAACGATTTGTAAACGTTGTTCAGGCGTAAGTCTTTCCATTATGAAATACCAAAGAATACTAAACAAAAATAACATGACAGCATGACTCGACTCACACGTGGTCTGTCAAAAAAAGGCTATTGAAAAAAGTATCTCTACTTGAATCACCCATTAGTTTTTTGAATAGATCAAGAAAAACACAAAATGCTTTTTTTGCTTTTTAATAAAAATTAAAAAAATGAGCAAAATTTTAAATTATAATTTACCCGAATAACTCGATTAATTTAAAAGTTTTACTCGATTGTTCGATTTATTTAAAAGCAGAATTTTTAGTTATTTGATTAATCGATTAACGAAAAAGTCGAGTAA
The DNA here is from genome assembly GCA_932274085.1 of Protocalliphora azurea. NCBI lineage: Eukaryota > Metazoa > Arthropoda > Insecta > Diptera > Calliphoridae > Protocalliphora > Protocalliphora azurea. The sequence continues at coordinate 82,897,337 of OW026520.1, forward strand.
AATGAATACCCTAGTATTTACCTTTGTATTTTTCCAATCGATTTCACTACAACAGCAACTTTAATTCTTCAAATATTTACCATGTATGCAAAATGTAAAACAAACCGTAATTTTAGTTTTATTACCCAACGTTAACATATGAAAACATCATTAATTCTTCTTTTAGTACAAACAGCAATAACAAAGTTTTAAAAATAATACAAATGCTTGTGGGGAAAAATTTGTTAATAACACATACAATGGAAAAAATGTTCAAACTCATAATTGCAGTAGTACCAACCAGTACATTCATTCAAAAGTATTTTTAATTCACAATTACATCATGTAGTTGTAAATAAATGGCTGTGTGTATGCTCGTATGTATTAGTATGTCATTCAGGTCAGGCATTGGCATTTATTTAGCTGGTGGCAAAATGTTGGAATTTTTGTTTGTTTGTTTGTTTATTTGAATCTGTTTAACTAATTAACTGACGTGGTCGAATTGCTGGTCTTTCACTTATAACAGACACCTACATGAGGGTTGTTGTTAAAATTAATTCCCGGTTCTAATATCTGTTATCATTGCACCCACCCACCAATATAGGAATATATAAGAATGTTTAACCGAAGCTTCAGATTTATTTCAACAAAATATTCCATATACCAGTTAAATCGAAAAATATTTTTTGTTTGTTCCTTTGATTTCTTAACTTCTATTTCAATAATAAATTCTTGTTGGATTTTTTTCAATAAATTGAATTACGAGTACGATTATATCAACATTGTTAGTAAGAATAAATACTATGTACAGTATGTCAAGAGATTTTTCCAGTTTGGCTTTAAAAAATTATTTAACTTTCAGCTAGTGTAATATCTTTTAATACGAATATGTTAATTAATATATTTTATTATTTTTTTATCATTTACTTTAATAAAACCATCGTAAAATAATTAATTAATTAATTACATTTTTATGAGGATCTACTTAAAAGTATTACAACAATTAATATCCAAATAATTATATAATTACTAATATCATAGTATTAAGGAAAAGTTGTGTAAAAAAAACCTTGTACATTCTTTCAAATTCATAAAAAAATTTAAAAACTACTCTTTAAGTAAAGAAGAGTCTTAGTGATTGTTTAGCAAGTTTTTTATTATTTCACATGTAAACGTTCTGCATTTTTCAATTGCTTTGCAAATGAATTAAACATATTATGGTTAAAGTTTCTATGTAGTAGATCAGCAGAGTAACTGGGATGTAGGTTATAAATTATTATCAGATTTTTATTCTATAATATCTGTAATTATCTTGTGTAAGTTTTAGCAAACTTGGCATCCGTAAGTCAAAATTGGCCAAATAGATATTTTATAAATAGGGATCTTGTTTTTTGAATTAAGTTTAAATTTTCTATTGAGTAAAGGGTAAAGAGCTCTACCGCATTTAATTGCTTTATATTATAGTTTTTTTTATCTAAGATAATTTCTAAATATTTGATACTATTTTGCAGTGGAATAAAAACTCCCTTAAATTATAAATGTTTTGGAGGAATAGGTTTCTGCGTCCTATTATGTGGAAATATAATAGCTTGTGTTTTATTTACATTTCATTCAAAACATTCCATTTATCAAAGTATTTGTGAGTAAACTTTAAACTATCTTCCATTTTTTTGATTATTGCGTTAGACACCTTACAGCAGCAAATAAAAGCGAACAGTAATATCAGAAATATATTTTGAATAAAGAGTAGGTGATAATAACGAATGTTTCGGCAGACCCTATTACTAGATAGCTTCAACTAAATTGGTAATTAGATCTGTCAAAAATTGTATCGTTAAGATCAAGAATGAGTCTTGAGACAGCTGTGTCCATAGGTGAATAATTATTTAAAGTAATTGTGTGTGAATTACCAAATACGTCTGCTTTGAATTAGCCATTAGCCAGATCAGTAAACGACATATTGCTGTTTTTAAGGACTTTTGTTACTTTCCATAATTGTTAAGAGTCCGGAGTCAAATTTGAGATAAATATTGACCAGAATTCATTTTTGTCTTTATTATAGTGGAAATCAATAACTTCATTTAATAACTACATTTTTACGAGTGACAGGTGTTTTCTTCAAAGCTTCATTAACTATTGATATTAATTTATTAAAATAAAAATCTACATTATCTGAACTAGAAACAGGTTGAACAATGTTCTGACTTCTAATTTCATTTTCCACCAAGTTTCTGATTGCTAACCAGTCCGTACGATAAAAGGAACTGAATATGTCATGTTTTGAATATGACCAGAAATAATACAATTTATTGTACATGGCCCGACTGTAAAACATTCGAATGTATCTCCAGGTTTGAAAAAAAGGAGACATAGGTTGGTTAAAAATATGTCTACTGTAGGCGGATGTTCAGGGTCGATATTTTTCCAAAGCGAGTACAATTATTTGGATAGTATATGTAGTAGATGGATTAAAGGTACCGGCCGAATTAATTAGCACAATTCCAATGTGTGTGTTGGGCATTCAGAAAACCGAAGATAAAAAATCGTACGTAAATAAAGTTAATTTATTAAAATTAATCTTCAAATTAGAAGTGTGAACTGGATTATAGACTGACGTAAATATAACTGGTCTTCTATTAATCACAACTTGTATTGGAATGCTCTCTGCAGTACTCGTTTTGATATTAGATAACAACATATGCTTAATATTCCCTTTTATTGCAATTAGGACTCCTCTGCCATGCATAGATCGATCCTCTCTATATATTTTATAACCACCAAGTTGAAATTTATGGCACAATTTCAAAACAGTCTCATTTAAAAGAGAATATCGATTTTCCTTTTGTGCAAAACATATTCCGGCTGAGCAGCTGCTGACTCTGTTGTTATGCCTTATACATAATATGAACATTGTGAATACAAGTTGAGGTATATGGTATATGACATCATACCCAAAACTCGTAATTTGTCGTACTTACTCTGACATCTTTGTAAAGTACCGACAGCATCAGAAAATATTTGCTCAAGTCTTTCGTTTAAAATGTAATCTTTATTTCTTTCGTTTTGCTTTTAGATACCTGAGACTACAAATTACCATGAGGACGGTAATTACGTGCATTATTTTGAGGTACTTGTATTGGCAATTCAGGAAAATCGTGATCGTTGGTTAAAATAAAAAACAGTTCTTCTGCTGGTCGCCCAAAACCTAGATGTTACCCGATATCGGATCTCTAAATATTCTTGACAACTTGGGCACTTTGGGTCATCAGCTCTATGGTTTTCGTTATTTAGATTATTTTTTATGAAGTTTTAGTACTTATAAATTATACTACCATCACTACTAGTATTACCTTTATTGAGTAAACAAACTGCACATTCGTGATTTCCGGCGAAGGCTGAACACACTACCATACATAGCACACTTGGTGCATTTTGTGGGACCATTGTTTATCTTTAAAAATATTTTCTAATACACAGATGTATTACAAAAAATATCTTATTTTCATAACCTCTCTTTTTGAAACATGTTGAAGACAAACTCGACAAGATGGAGCTCGTCATCTACACTAGATCTCTTTATTTCCAACTCCTTTGCGCTTACAGGTTTTATATTGTGCGAGCTGACAAATTTTTCGTCAATTGTGTCTGTATCCAGTTTTGGTAGGCCAAATAGAACAAATTTAAAACTTTTTGCATCCTTCAACTCATGCGTATAAAACTGGAATTTTTTGTCCTTAAGAACACTCAAAGCTTCATTGTACAGAGATAGCGAGTTGGATAAAATTTTTGTACCAATTCGTTTATATATATATATATATATATATATACTTATCGCCAATTAATGCAATCACAATTGAAAAACTGTGTGTAGAATGTACAATTATAGAAGAAATATTTTCTTTAATAGCAACTGCTTCTTCGTATTCAGATATTAGCTGAAATCTGTTGGCTGGGTCCGTTTGAAGTTTTTGGCACATAGAATTTAGGATTATTGCTCCAATGTATTCTTCTCTTTTGAGCGAACATTTTGAAAGAAAATCAGAATTTTTTTTACAACGTTTATTTCAAAAATTCAATTAACACGTTCCAGCAAAAATGAACACTATGTTTTTATCTTGAGGCAGAAATGCACAAAGATTTTAACTATTAAAAAGAGAACGAAAACTAAATAAACAAAAAATTATCGTGTCAAGAATTTCTTTTTACATTTATAAAACGGCAACTGCTTGCATATATAACTACTTGGGAAACGTTTTTCATCAAATAAATTAATAAATTCATGTTATAGGCCATTGCAATTTTAGATATTCCAATAGAGTTCCGTTTGTTAGTTAACTATAGACTTGAAATACTTCTTGGTTACTTTTTTTCTTCATATATGGGCACAAATTGAATGTGGGATACAAATTTGGGCTGTTTGCTTGGATATTCAATACTTTTTGTAATTAAAGAGCAGCCGAATTATCACTCTTTGTATATATATGCTTGGAGTCATTATTTCAACTTGAATTTTGGCTTGTTGTCCTTCATAACTCATATGTGTCTGTATTTTAGAATAAAAAAAGAACTGAAAAAGAGCTGAAAAATCGTGATTTTAACATTGTGTTGGAAGAAAGTACTTAGTGCTGAAAAAGAGCTGCTGAAATTAATTTTTAACCCAATGCTTGTCATTGGTAGGATGTTCTTCTTTTATGCTTCTTCAAAGTACTTCACCTAAAACTATATTTATAAAATTTTTAATAAAATTATGGTTTTAGCCATAGATTAATAAGCATAAGATTAATAAGATTTATGTGAGAGCAAAAAAACTTAATTCAATTGTCAAAAACCTAATTCATGCAACAATAAAATATATGTACATATTTTGTTTTTGTGTTTCGAAAAAAATGAGTAATTTTTTTGAAAATTTAGTTAGGTTTTAGCTTTGTTAATAGGTAATACAAAATATAGGTATACAAAATACTTTACAATTTGTGAAATTTCATTTTCATAGAAATTATTTACCTTTTTTCCTGCCAAAAAATATTTGTCTTTATTTTTTATAAGTGATTTTTATTAACTTTAAAAAAAGTGCATTTCAAAGTAAAATTAACTAACTTTTCCTGGAGTCCTTTTACAAGAGCCCTGGTCGATATTTGCAAATTTTTAATTTTCTAAGTTCAACCCTGCTGAATATTTTATATTATATATGGTTATATATGGTTACTTCTAGATCTAATTTTTGTAACCTTAATAAGCAATACATATATAGGCAACGTCTTTAACACTTTTTCCGATTTGAGTTTATAATAATCTCCAATATTAAACTGACTTTAACGCTGTTTTATAATATACTGAACATTTATTTAAAATCAAAACTATATAGCTAAATGCTAAAAGACGGGGGGTTTTTTTTAAATATAACCTATACATGCCCACCAATAACAAATGTATACAATGATAAAATATTAAAATATAATGATCTAATCTAGTGTAAATGGCAATCAGAATATTTAAAAAAGTACTTAAAGAAAATTTTAAAGAGAAATAAAATTACACTAAGCTTGAACAGTTTGAACATTCCGCCTGGGCGCCAAATGTATTTTCGATATTTTAGGCGATCAGGATCACGCTTCAATGTTTCACTAGGCCTTAGATTTTCCTGTATTCTTTTAGCAGTGTTGAGCTGCTGTTGCCCATCTTGGCTGTAGTTGTGGCTATTTGATGTAGGAGTATTCGGTTTGAGCTTGCCATCAGTATTACCCTCATAATTACTAGAAACTGTAGTCAAAGGATTTCGATATATTATAAGACTTGTTGCTGCTGCTTTCACAGTGACTTTCATTCTTAGCTTCCTTTTTAATCTCTATGCTACTATTGTGACCTTCATGATCTTCACAATATACTTCCCCTTCATTTCCTTCAACGTGTTTTTTTATCATCAGCTACTATATCGCCATCTTCATCTTTTTCTGCTCTATGGTAGCCTTTTCGAAAACTGACAAAAAATTTACTTCTTTATTGGAATGATTTTCTTCTTGGAGAGATGCAGAAATGGGAACGGAGGAATAATTATCAAATACATTACCGGGAATGGAAAAATCAATTTTTCTTTGGCAGGAACTGAGAAATTAATATGCTTAATTCTGTCGATCGGGATACCTTTATTATTTCTTTTAATTTGACTAATCAAAGATCTTAAAAAGTTAAGATTTATTTAATCTATTATATTAAAATACTCTCGAACTACTAGGTTTGTTTTAATTTCTGGGATTTTAAAGTCTTCTTCCAACAGTTCAAACATCAACTCAGTTTTTTTGAAGTTATCTGTAGACTTCCTGCTACTTATATCATTCCATTTTTCATCAATCAAATCTTCAAAGGCGTTCATTTTTGATATGAATTTTTTATATGAAAGACTTAACTTCAACTTTCGAAGGAGAAACAGAAAATTCTATATCCTTGGAAATAATTTTTTTTTAGAAACTGAGAAATCAATATCATCAATTCTGTTGACCGGGACATCTTCTGTTTTGTTTCCATTAATACGACTAATTGGCAGTTGTAAAAAGCTATGTAAGATAAATTTTGATTATTATATTATAATCCTCTCGAAGTAATCGGTTACTTTTAACTGTTCGAATTTTGGAGTATTCTAGTTGTAAAAGTAATATCTTAGTTTGTTTAAAGGTATTTGGACACTTCTAGCTACCCATATTATTTGATTTTTCATCAGTCAAATCGTTAGAGTTATCCATTCTTTGTAGGAACAACTTGAGTTCCCCAACAATTTTAAAACGTATGTTTTCCTTTATTATTTTATCTTTATTATGCTAATATTGAAGTAAAGGAATAATCATCAATTATTCCTTATCACAATCTCTGTTCAAGCCGAGATTGACGCTTTTAGAAATTGTAGATCACTTGATCATACAATTGTCTTTTATTTTCTTTGGCAGATAGTACTGTCTCCAATAGTAACTATCCGGTTCGAGGGTCCAAATGTTAAAAAGACTTTAACGCTGAGTGTTTTGAAAATTTATCTAAAGTCAAAATTTTTAATAGCTGAAAACTAAAATCTAAAAATAAAATAGTACACATGTGCCGTGAAGTTAAATTCTTATCTTTATATAAGGCAAGGGGTCTTATTTAGATTTTACTAATCAATTCTTATCACACACACAAGCGTGAAAGATAAGGATTGCTTTTAAATATATCCAATACATGCGTGGGACCATAATAAATGTATACAATTATAAAATTTTAAGGTCTAATGATCTAATCTAATGTAAGTACCAATAAAAATATTTAACAAAGTACTTAAAAACATTTAAAGCGAAACAAAATTACATTATTTTGTTTCTTAAAAAATCAAAAAAATATATTCAACTAAGTTTGAACACCCAAAAGGGTTTATCCTCTGCAGTTCTTTCACTTGACTTACTTAATATAAAATTTGAGAATCATTGATGATATATATTATGGACTAGAACGCAAATTCTTTTATTATGAGATTTTAGGCACACATTAAAGCATGGATGACTATAAATACATTCCAAAATTCCCAGCATTGTTTCAAATAGCAACAAAAATGCAAATGTGAAAACAATTCTCTGATAAGTTCATTAAAGGGTATGTATAGTTTTTCTTATACTTTCATAATTACAATCATAATTAATTCTGTTTTGGTAAAGCCCGTTAGAGAAATATACATAAAACAAAATTTAAAAAAAAAAAAAAAAAAAAAAAAAAAAACAAAACTGCAATGTTATATAGTAATTTTTTCTTCATTGTAAAAATAATTTCGTGACATACTATATGTATATTTCACGACCTTTAATGTTTAAGCTTATACGTTTATATTTTGTGTTTTATGTAGACATACGTACATACATATTAACACTTTGAAATACACAGACATGTATATATAGTTATATTAACTTAGGCGTTTTCCTGAGATTTTATTACCAACTTCAATAATATAAATAAATATAAGCACCATCTGATTTCCTGCTCATATACACAACCACAACAATAAACAACTAAATATAAGGGAAAAAATTCTGTCAAATATACACATACAATGCCATAGTCACTTATATCTCAGTAGGAAAAAAAGGGCTAAAGAAACATTCTAAAATGCTTTTATTTAGCAGCTATAAGGCATGTCACTCACATTCCATCATTCTTTCTTTTTCACATGCCTTGTCATGGGAGGCAAGTCCTTCCCTTCTCTCTTCCAAAAAGAAGCGAAAAGGAAAGGACTCGTTCTTATATAAATGTGTTCTCTTATGTGAAACGTTAAATATTGCAAAAATTAAATTAAAAAAAAAGAAATGTGAACTACATTCATTAACGACAGATAAAATAAGACTAAATTATTTTGAGCTTTATAAATCTTGCAATTAAAAATATTTCTGTCTGTAATGAGAAAATTAATAAGTGAGTGATAAACCTTCTACACAGAACGCTTTTTTGGGAATAATTCTACAACTTGTGAACCCTTTGAGATATCTAAATAAAATTTTACACTGTTTAAGCTGAGGTGTTTTCGAATTGATTTGGTTGAACTCAGGTTCCTAGTGCGCACAGTGGGGTCAAACGCAAATTTTTTGGTAATAAATCTGAATCTCCTAAACTACTGGTCGGATCAAATTGAAATGTATGGAAGAGTTGTAGAGGAGGACCTAAGCTTTCAGAAAAATCACCCTGTGATAACACGAGATAAGCTACAGGGTGTCAAAGTTGACTACCTCGAGTATGTAAAAGTTAAAAAAAATCGTAACTTGTACAAATGAAGTCCGATTTTAAAGATTTTTATATTTCTGGAAAGTGCTTGGCAAGATAAAGAAAAAATAAGCTTACTCATCTAAGTTATCTCTTACAGTTAAAAAGATATTTACGCTTGAATTTTGAATCTTTGATTTTTTGGCTCGACTTTCTTTCGTTTTTCGGGAATAAGTCCGGAGATGTATGAGGCAAAAATTTTTTTTAAATATTCTGTAATTTGCTACATATTTCAAAATAATATGCTGAAAGAATTTTTGGATTATCTCAATTCGTCTAGACGTGAAAAATATTCAAAGTCAGCACTCTGAAATTGGCATGAAAAATGGCTATTTTTTTACAAAAATATAGTACAATTCATTCACTTTTTTCTCAAAGTTCCGTTAATAAAAAAATTTTTTCCTTATTAATTTCAAAAGATAAGGCTTCATAAATGGTTAATAAAGAAATTTTGAATTGATTTAAGTTTGCACCCTACATCCAGCATTGGCCGAAAATTGTCAATGTTAAAAAATAGTTTCATTTTTATCGATTAATAAAAAAATGTCACGCGAGCTTTTTTAAATTTGGTACCCATATTTTTTATAGAAATAGATTTAGAATGATCTAACACTAAACTGCTTCCCGCCCGGCCAAAAACGAATGCAAGAGTGGAGATTTTATGTTAAAAGTCAGTTTTTTTAACGACTATTTTTAAAAGCATATTAAAAGCATATTAACATAATATTTTTAATATTATTTCTAATGTAATGTATAAAACACAAATCAAGCTTTCATTCCTAAAAAAATCAATAAAATAGCTCCAATAACCTATTTTTGGTAATTTTTCAAAAATAATTTTTTTTCCAAAAATAGCTGAAAATCCAAAAAAATTTAATTTTTTTAATACAACTCCACTAATTTTGCAAATACTTTAAAAATGTTAAAAGAATATAAAAATAGGCTTATTTACCAATTCAACGATATATAAAATGTTGATATAGGTCATTTAATAATATAATGGCCTCAAAACTACCAAGTCACGTCAAAAGTTGCAAAATTCACTATTTTGTTCCGTATTTCTATATGTGTGTATACGTAACACTCAACTGCATTGTTTATTTTTGTTACGAGATAATAATATTTATTAATGAATTTATTTAATGTGTTCATAATTTTTTTCTACTGAAAAGGTTTTTAAAATTACCTAAGTACATAAATAAGTATATTTTCCTTCGTTTTTTTTTTACATTTTTTTAAGTTTTTAAATAATTTACCTAGCTACTTAATTAATGTATTATAACAAAAATTATTTTTTTACAATCGCATAGGTACATTTTTTGACGTACCTGTTTAACACTACAGGTCATAAAAATAAACTGAATAAAATTGGAGCAAAAATTAAAATTTTTTAATTCATTTTTGCCTGTCACAATTTACTTGATATAAATATTCTTTTTCTATATATAAGTATCCTTATAAATAAGCAGATTTATTAGTGAATTTGCCATTATGGAGATTACATTAAAACACTTTTCTATTTGCAAAGTAATCTGGGATAATCTATCTGATATTATAAATCATTGATACAGTAGTATCTTTTGGTTTAACTCTTACTGCAGAAGACAGTTTAAAGCTCGAAAATTTTTATAAATCATACGAAAAAAGGATGAAAGCTTCAGATTGGTCAATACCAAAGTTCAAGAAGAAAAATGAAGAGTGGTTGGAGGGAGAAATACCAATTTTCATCGGAAAGCAGAAAAAGGGTCGACCAAAAAAAGTTACGATGAAGTTCAGCTAAGAACAAAGAGGACCAAACAGGAATCTATTCTAATTCACATACGAATGCCGAAATAAAATATACATTTAAAGCTTTAGTAACACGTACGCAACCAAAGGAAGTATAAAAAGTTATAGATGTGTTACCAACAGCTTCTCCCAATCGATTACATCGGATAATCCAAAGAATAGTGACACCGAAATCAACATCGTCCTTTACCTCTGAAGATGCTTTAGCTCTAATATTAAATTTAGGATTATCAAGAAACCAATACGAGATTTTGAGGAAATCTAGTTAGCGAAAAAGGATATGATATCTTTCCCAGTAGCAAATCAGTGAAAGAAGCGAAAAGTAATATTTTACAGCCTATGGAGCACCCGGTTAATGCTTCTGTTAAAAGTGCTAAAGTTAATATATTGCAATTACTTGAAAATACTGCCTCTAGAATTATATCTACCTTCAGCAATGATAACATTGAAAAATGCAAAGACTCTGAACTTATTTTAATATTCAAATGGGGCTGCAATGGAACATCAGGATTTTCGGAATACAAACAACTGGATGGAAGTAATTCTGGAAATAATTATTCCTCGCTGTTTATAGCGTCTCTGGTACCACTTCGAATGTGCTTAAATAAGCCTTCCTCATCGACAAGAAATGACTCGCTTTTTGATGATATATGGATAAATTTAACTCCCGGTTCCAAATTTTTGTGCCGTCCAATCCTTTTTGATTACACAAAAGAAACCACGGTTACAATAAATAGCATTGTCAACCAATTGGAAGAAGAAATTAAAGCATTGCCTCCAATATATGTAAAAGTGTCAAACAGAACTATTAAAGTTACATTTCAACAACAATTAACGATGATTGATGGAAAAGTTGCAAACGCTATAACAGATACAACATCTACATGGAAATGTAATATATGTGGAAAAATAAGTTCACAATTTCAGGATAATTCTGAAGTCCTTGTTAATAACAAACGTAACAAAATAGTGAATTTTGCAACTTTTGACGTAACTTGGTAGTTTTGAGGCCATTATATTACTATTATTAAATGACCTATATCAACATTTTATATATCGTTGAATTGGTAAATAAGTCTATTTTTATATTCTTTTAACATTTTTAAAGTATTTGCAAAATTAGTGGAGTTGTATTAAAAAAATTAAATTTTTTTGGATTTTCAGCTATTTTTGGAAAAAAAATTATTTTTGAAAAATTACCAAAAATAGGTTATTGGAGCTATTTTATTGATTTTTTTAGGAATGAAAGCTTGATTTGTGTTTTATACATTACATAAGAAATAATATTAAAAATATTATGTTAATATGCTTTTAATATGCTTTTAAAAATAGTCGTTAAAAAAACTGACTTTTAACATAAAATCTCCACTCTTGCATTCGTTTTTGGCCGGGCGGGAAGCAGTTTAGTGTTAGATCATTCTAAATCTATTTCTATAAAAAATATGGGTACCAAATTTAATCGATAAAATCGATAAAATCGATAAAAATGAAACTATTTTTTAACATTGACAATTTTCGGAAAATGCTGGATGTAGGGTGCAAACTTAAATCAATTAAAAATTTCTTTATTAACCATTTATGAAGCCTTATCTTTTGAAATTAATAAGGAAAAAATTTTTTTATTAACGGAACTTTGAGAAAAAAGTGAATGAATTGTACTATATTTTTGTAAAAAAATAGCCATTTTTCATGCCAATTTCAGAGTGCTGACTTTGAATATTTTTCACGCCTAGACGAATTGGGATAATCCAAAAATTCTTTCAGCATATTATTTTGAAATATGTAGCAAATTACAGAATATTTTTAAAAAATTTTTGCCTCATACATCTCCGGACTTATTCCCGAAAAACGAAAGAAAGTCGAGCCAAAAAATCAAAGATTCAAAATTCAAGCGTAAATATCTTTTTAACTGTAAGAGATAACTTAGATGAGTAAGCTTATTTTTTCTTTATCTTGCCAAGCACTTTCCAGAAATATAAAAATCTTTAAAATCGGACTTCATTTGTACAAGTTACGATTTTTTTTAACTTTTACATACTCGAGGTAGTCAACTTTGACACCCTGTAGCTTATCTCGTGTTATCACAGGGTAACTACAAGATGATTTTTCTGAAAGCTTAGGTCCTCCTCTACAACTCTTCCATACATTTCAATTTGATCCGACCAGTAGTTTAGGAGATTCAGATTTATTACCAAAAAATTTGCGTTTGACCCCACTGTGGTGCGTCACGGGGGTAGTAAGATAGACCTACAAATTTTTTCACCTCGGGTAAGTATTTTTTTAAGTTTGCTAAAAAAAATTCAATGTCTACATATGGGTAGTCCCTTTAAATCTCTACAAAAAATATTATTACATGTATAGGTTATCTCTTTTAGTTTAAGAGACATTTAGGTTGAAGCAAATTTTACCCTCATTTTGGCCTCGTTTTTTAAGCGTTTTAAACTTGTTGGGCTAATTAGGGCCCTCAAATTTTTTTGAAAATACCTAATAGACTTCATAAAAAATCTTAAATAATGTTACTGTAATAATCATATATATATATAGATATCCGATAAAAGTTATATTAATCTAAATTTGAAACTTTAAACAAATTTAACATTTTTAGTGCTATTTTCCAAAAACGTGGCATTATTCTTTTACATCTAAAGTATTTCCTTGTTTTGGACTATAGAATTTTTTAATGGTCTCAAAAGAAATCTTAACCTAAATGTGCATAAAGCAAAGTTGATTTCTCCTAAGTAATATCCAAACTTTGTAAATTTTTGAAAAGTTCTCTTTTTGTTTAATTTATTGCAAAAAGCCAAAACCTAGATTATCAAAAACATTATATTAGGTACATACCACCATATGTTGGTTAAGCATACAAAAAATGTGGCGTATATAAACCAAATGTTTTCATAATATGTTTATACTTTTGCTTAAAATCTAGCATTTTTTCCATGTATGTTTTAAAAAATGTAAAAACAGTACAATAAAAAAACAGTGCAATTGTACTTGTAACATGTCTGCATTTGTCATACAAAAATATGAAAAATTTCCAAAATATGAAAGATTTATTGGCTTTTTCTGTTCAATGTAAACTGTGTATATAATTATTTATTTTACAATAAATGAGAAGCGAAATATAAATTAGATTTATCCTTTAAAAGACTAAAGTGGCAATAATTATGTTAAATCTTTGAAGTGACTTCTTATGTTAAGCGATATTAAATCATTTTGTTGAAATTGTTGTATTAAAGACAATTTAAAAATAGCAACAACTTTTTCGTAGTTGTTACTATGTTGAACGCTACAGTGACTCTATTATTAGCACATATATATTAATATTCAAATATAATAAAAGCTAAATATGAATATGAAAATGCATACGCACATAAATATATATAACTTTCATATACTACATTTTCCGTTTTTAATCCTGAGGTGATTTATGTTTATTAAAAGTTTTGTGTTTGCTTGAACATACGTGAGAATCTATACACATTCATACAGTACTTACTCATTAGACTGCTCCAAAAAGAAAAAACCCGATTTTCGAATTTCAACCATAACTCTCCTCAGGATTGATCGTTTTTATGTAAAAATATAGTGTGTAAAATATTGAGTGATCGGATGTCGATAACACGTACCGCATATACTCTAAAATTTGTAGGGTGCATTTATATGAGTAAGTTTTTCTTTTTCACAGTTTTCTCTTTTTTTTTAATTTGCTATTATCAACTCTTTGTGATTTAATGTAAAGAAAGCGTAATCTAGACATAATTATTTATCATAGAAGATATGATGGCGGATCAATAAGCCCGTGACTTTTACGAGCTTCCCTCGTAATTATATTAAATGGAACAAAATTCCCATCAAGTACCACCTGTTAATAGACTACTGTCAAATTTTGAGCAAGTCTCGTCATTGACTTTGCGTTTAACAGCTGCAGGTAGAGAAGGGTTGCACATCACTCAGAAGAGTGCTTGTGCATCCACTCGGAGACCTAGAGGTCCATTGTGAGTCCCTTCGTAGAGAATATAGAAAGTATATAGAAAGAGAATATAGAAAGAAACTACAGACGAGTCATAGAAAAGACCAGGAAGGGAAATGATAGAGAAAAGCTGAGACCAAGAAAAGTATAGAAAAGAATAGAAAGAATCTGGAAAGGAACCTCGTGTGCACATTACACATTATTTTTGCGAAGAAAACCGTCAATCAAACCAAGCTCGGTAAATCGATGGGACTCTTCACCATCGATTTCAATGGTTTACTGACTTTCGTTATGGTCGCACAAGTACAAATGACGCTGAACGTTCTGGACGGCCAATTGAGGTCAGTACACCCGAAAATGTCGAAAAAATCCATGATATGGTGTTGGCCGACCGAAGAGTAAAAATGCGTGAGATTGTTGATGCCATAGGCATTTCATATGGCAGTGTGGTTTCGATTTTAAATGATCAGCTGGGTTTAAGAAAGTTGTCTGCAAGATGGGTGCCGCGTTTGATCTCAATTGACCATAAACACGTGTGCAGTCTCATTGGCAAAATTCTATGAATTTGGCTACGAATTGGTACTTCATCCTCCATATTCTCCGGATTTAGCCCCTAGTGACTACTTCCTATTTCGAAAACCTAAAGAAATGGCTCGGTGGAAAGAGATTCAGCTACTAGTCTACTAACAGGTGGTACTTGATGGGAATAGTGTTGCATTTTATATAACTACGAGCGAAGTTCAAAAAGTCACGGCCTTATTGATTCGCCCTCGTATGTTGTAATTTTCAATAATATGCATACTAGTCAAAAAAAAAAATGGATCGACAACATAAAATTACCAAAAAATGCCTTTTTGCCGAAATCTGAAAAATTTAAATGTAAGGAAGGTCGAATTTATTAAAGATATTGACCTAATTATTTTTTATTTTTATTGTCTATAAAACAGGCCGCCACGGCGGCTTGTCCTCTCGGAAAAATCTACTCCTTGATGTATAGCTCATACGTGAGCTATTATGCTAGACTCTAGGACTTTTATCATTTTAACAGGGATCGTAGGAGATCGTATAATTTTAATAGGTAGAAAAAGGTTTACCATTATGGGGGTCTATACTATACTGGTAGAAAAGGACTATCGGGACCTGACCAGAGACGTATCACAATTTGGTACCACGAGATCCTGTAGTTCCTGCCACTTCAGCATTTAATCAGTGCTGTCGTAGTGTACTGACTGTTGGTGAGATCCTTCGGGGAGTCACTTGGTGTCTGTGATTTAACCCAAATCGCGGGAAAGGAATTATTCTCCCGATGTGAGAGGCCGGTACCCACCTTAATCTTGAGCACATCTGTCTAAAGATCAGCATAGTTTTTCCTAACTTTTTTGAAATTTGTTTAACAAGATTTGAAAAAAATTTAAATTGGTGATTTGTGACACCCATAACAAAAATCAACGTTTTTTAATAAAGCTTGAAAGGGAGATTATATGATCCTGCAGGATTCAAAGCTTTTTTCAGTAATTATGATTAAAATTGACCTAAAATAGCATTTTATTTCAACATTTCTAAAAAAAAAATGAAAAATTTGCTCTGGGGTAATATTTCTTTAACTTTAATACTTTCTAATCGAATTCAAACTTATTTTACCCTTTCTGATAGATAATTATGTCATGACTATGGTACTTTTACATTAAATTACAAATTATCAAGCAAATAAAAAAAAAAATGTGAAAATTTCATAAATCCACTCTACAAAATTCAGGATCGATACGGCACGTGTTAGCGACATCCAATTACTCTAACATTGGGCATACCATATGTTTATAGAAAAAAAAAACAATCCTATTGAGAGTTATGGTCGAAAGTCGTTTTTTTCTTGAGCAGTCTCATACATACATATGCATATCCTTTTCCTTGATGTATGGAATTATATAAAGCTTTTTTTATTTAACAGACAAGCACTCTCACATATACACTAACATTTGTATTTAGCAAAACCTGTTAATTAGTTAAACTTTTTATAGCTTTCGACCACAGGTGATGAAGTTGCGACTACAGTCATTCACAAGAATAAAAGTAGTCATAAAAAAGCTGGACAAAAATTATTCCCCTTAGTAAGTAAAACATTTCTGTTTTCCAACATTTTCGCTTCAGAGAGTAAGGAAACGGAAATAAGAAATAGAAATTTGAAACTTTCATCATAGTGTAAATAAAAAAGGAAATGTTTAATTAGTAAGGCAGAGATTGTTTTAATTTAAAATTTAATTTAATGTGAACATACTTTTATTTAAACTTTTTTATACATATTTCTTTCAGATTATCCACGTGTTGAAGTTGGTCCTCAAAATCCTTTACGCATTGAACGAGATCATGTTGCAAAATTGGATTGTCGCGTTGATGCCAAGCCTATGGTTTCGAATGTTAGATGGACTCGTAATGGTCAGTATGTCAGTACAACACCCACTCATACGATATATCGAGTGAATCGTCACCATGCTGGTAAATACACATGTACAGCTGATAATGGTCTAGGGAAGACTGGTGAAAAGAATCTTATACTTGATGTGTTGTATCCACCAATTGTGATAATTGAGACAAAAACTCACGAAGCTGAAGAAGGTGAAACAGTTTTAGTACGTTGTAATGTTACCGCAAATCCTCCTCCCATAACCATAGAATGGTTGAAGGAAGGAGCTTCGGATTTTCGCTTCATGGGCGAACTGTTGACTTTGGTGTCAGTGAGAGCAGAACATGCTGGCAACTATATTTGTCGGGCTGTCAATCTTATGCAACCCTATGGTGCCAAGAGAGTAGAAGGTGTAGGAAATTCTACAGTGGCACTATTAGTACGTCATAGACCTGGTCAGGCTTACATTACACCAAATAAGCCAGTGGTACATGTGGGTAACGGTGTAACATTAAGTTGTTCAGCCAACCCACCTGGATGGCCGGTGCCACAATATCGTTGGTTCCGCGACATGGATGGAGAGTTTAGTAATACACAGAAAATCCTAGCCCAAGGACCTCAGTATTCTATACCCAAAGCTCATTTAGGCAGTGAAGGGAAATATCACTGTCATGCTGTCAATGAACTAGGAATAGGCAAAATGGCAACCATAACATTAGAAGTACACCAACCTCCTCAATTTCTAGCAAAACTACAACAGCATATGACGCGGCGAGTGGGTGATGTAGACTATGCCGTGACATGTAGTGCTAAAGCTAAACCGGCTCCCATTATAAGATGGATTAAGGATGGTACAGAAATCCTACCAGGACGGAAAATGTATGATATACGCACTACGCCCACAGAGTCGTCCAATGGTGTGATCACAATTCAGAGTATACTCAAATTTAGAGGTAAAGGTCGTCCAAATGGCAATCAATTGGTGCCATCAGATCGTGGTCTATACACTTGCCTCTATGAAAATGAAGTAAACTCAGCGAATTCTAGTATGCATTTACGCATTGAGCATGAGCCAATAGTTTTGCATCAATACAATAAAGTGGCTTATGATGTACGTGAATCAGCGGAAGTGATTTGCAAGGTTCAGGCTTACCCCAAACCCGAATTTCAATGGCAATTTGGAAACAATCCTTCACCTCTTACCATGTCTTCAGATGGTCACTATGAAATCAGCACTAGAGTAGACAACAACGATATTTACACATCGATATTGAGAATAAATCATCTATCACATTCCGACTATGGCGACTATGCCTGTCGAGCCATAAATCCTTTAGACGCCATACGCACACAAATACGTTTGCAACCCAAAGGGCCACCAGAGAGGCCTACGAATTTGAAAGTATTAGAAACTGCCCACAATTTTGTTATACTCAGTTGGATTCCCGGCTTTAATGGGGGCATGTTAAGTACTAAATTCCTGGTAACATATCGCAGAATACCCACACCCCGTGAGCAATTGTTATCAGATTGTGGTGCTGTACATACGTTTTCCTCCAACAGTGGCATGAGTTCCCCCGAGTGGCATGAGTTTGATTGTTTTCGTGACAATCCCTGTAAGGTTGCGCCATTGGATCAACATCAGTCGTACATGTTCAAAATCTATGCCCTTAATGCCAAAGGCAGCTCGGGCTATTCAAACGAAATGTTGGCTACAACAAAAGTCAGCAAAATACCACCACCTCTACATGTCACCTATGATCCAAATTCTCATATTGTAGGTATTAATGTTGCTGCAACTTGTCTTTCACTAATTGCAATTGTCGAATCGCTAGTCAACCGTGCATCACCCATGGCCACATGGGAAATTGTTGATACTGTAACACTGTTGCCATCCGGTAACGAAGCCACATTCAAAGAAACTACAATTAATCATATTGCACAAAGAACACACTACAGCATGACAGGCGGTCGTTCGATGAGTCATGCTGAGGATATAACATTGGCATTGGCGGAAAATAAGCAGGGACCATCGGTGCGTGTTAAATTGTGTTTGCGTTCTAATCACGATCATTGCGGTGAATACACAAATGCTGAAAGTAAGTAGGACACTTGATTGAAATGAAAATAGAATAAAAAAAAGAAAAAAAAAACAGCAGCAGCAACCGCAAAAGCGAAAAGAAACATGTATAATCAAAGAATATTTTACATATCTACATTGACTTTGATGGATGTATTCTTTTGTTTTATTTGTTCCAAAAGAATTCTGTTGTTGTTCAGTATAAAAGTCCTTCGAGCATACAATGGCGGACAAAATTATATAGATAAATAGATTTAGTTTTTAGCCTTCGCAAAAACCAATTGATTAGCGGCCATTGGTGTGAAAAATTATTATAGTGTGGAATATTAATTTCTAGATGATTTTAAAGCAAATTAAGGAAAAGTAAATTAAATTTTTTAGAGAAAATATGTTAACCTTGATTAAAGTCAATACATTTATTTATAAATGTCTACATTAAAAATATTTGAACACAAAACTATAAGATGTAATAAGGTCGCTTATCAAATTCAGTTTTATATACATAAAAGAAATGCATTCCTAATCTGACAAGTTATATTTAGCATTTCGTTAAAAAATGCAAGATAACAGCATAAACATATAACTTCACATGTAGCAGTCAATTCTATGTGTTTAAATCATATATTTATTTTAATTCGTTATAAATTTAAAAAAAAAATATTTATTAAAATTTATCTATTTATATTGTAAAATATTATTTTCGTACAGTAACCATAGTTGCTAATAATTCTCCTAGTGGCCATGACAAAATTAATGTGAAAAATGAAATACAAAATAATTTAATTTTATTGAAAGCAATAGTTGTACTTTTCAGTTCACTGCATAATCAATTCCATGGAAATGTTTTCATTACTACACTTTTAAGTCTGTTTACCAAATACAAATAACAATTTAAAAATATCTACCTTAAGGCTGTGTTTAATACTAAAAGGACAATGGAGCAAATTCTTTCAACTCAAGAGGATTTGTAATTACAAAATGAAGAATTTCAAAGGAGGATACTCAGTTTGAGTGGTTTAATATCATGTCTTTTGATAGCAATTTATTAGAATTCCTAAACTAAAACCTTAAAGGTGTAAATGTTTTGGTTAATAAACGTTAAATTGAAAACATACTTACATATGTATGCTCATTTCAATTAATTGTGCACATATTATTCAGTTCACTTTTGTAATTGTTAAATCAATGTTCATAGTTTAAGCTTTGATGCTAATCAGGAAATATTATCAAGTGTGATTATATTTCTGACCATTAGTGTAGAGTAGATCTTTGTTATAATTATGTAAGTATGTATGTACGTATGTATGTACCTATAAAGCAACAGTGAACTCTCATGCACACCAGACAACAAAGCAATTTATGTTTGTACTTGTGTTTGCGTATATTATGCATTTGTGTGAGTATTAACATTTTAATCCGACCATTGACAATGCAATTGAATGCAGTATTAGATTTTGATCTTTTGTAGTAGTCGTGGGATAAAGAGAGTGTGAGAAAGAACAAAGAAATTGGTTTAATTAAATAGCATCTACTTGAAATGAACACTTTCAGCATTGCAATTAAATGCAACGAAATGCTCTATAATTCATTTCGAAAATACACACACACATTAATTTTAATTGCTTTTCTTCATCGAGTGCCCTTCACACCTTTCAACGTTGAATAAATATTTTGTGAGAATGTTGTTGTTGTTTTGTTTTCTTTTTTTATTTCAAGAATTTTTCTTTGTACTTATGTATGTTATTGTGTATTTTATTTGTTATAGTTGGAAAATCATATTTACCCGAAACATCAAGTCTAACAACAACTGCCATAGTGGCGATTGTTATAGCAACGATTGCATTCCTGATCTCTGCTGGCTTCTTGATAATGCTGTGTCGCTGTAGGCGTTCAACAACATCTGCAAAGAAATCTGCTACAAATAATGCCAAAGAATACGACCTAGATTCGGGTCGACCATCAATTGTTACCCAAACCAGTGGACAACAGCCACCACCACCGCCCTACTATCCCTCAGGCAGTTTGAATAGTAAAACTCTTGAAGCTCACGCCATGGAGTTAACACTCTCTGCCGTCCAGGATAACGACGACCAATTGCATCATCAACAACAGCAACAAACACAGTGTTCCACACAAAAGTCTTCTGCGAATTCATTGTATGGTACACAAAACGGATACGGTTATCATATGACAAGTGCCATCGGTGTAGAAGGGGACAGCTATCAAGTGATACCATCGTCCGGACTTCATACATTAGGAGGCAGCACAGAGTGTAAGTATTTTATTTCATTTTTTTTATTTTTTATTTTATTTTATTATACTTTTCCATCTTTCCATATTCTTGTTTTTCCGTTTTATATACACGACAATAACAGTCGAACAAACATGCGACAATCCTTCACATCCTCACACTCAAAAAAATTCAGTTCCAACTACTCCAAAAATTTTCCAGAAAAAAAATATGTTTCAAAAATGTGTCCCATTGTTAGTGAAATTGCACTTTTATTTTTGTTCAATAATTCAGAATGTGTGTGTGTGTATATATAAATATGAGTGTGTGTCTGTTTTTAAAAGCGGACTTTATCATTGATTGTATTTTGACAGAAATTTGTTGTATTTGCTTTTATTTTTAATTATTTCTACAGTCACATCGTTGATTACAGTCATTTTAATTTTTTATGCTTTTTCTAAAAGCAAACTTTGAGGGTTTTTTTTTTTTTTTTTGTTATTTCTTCCAGTACGAAAAGCATATAAAACAATACTATTTATCTTTGAAAATAGCAAATAATTGCGTACCATTCGCAACTAACTGTACTTTGATACTCCAAACGTATACCGGTAAAGTGTCTGGAATTTAAAAAAAAATGTTGTTGACTTTAAATGCTTTGGGCGGCTGTAACTTTTGTACATTTGGGCAAGTTTTGAAGGATCATTACTATAGAGTGATCGTTTTTTCGGAATTATGAATATCGATTTCATTATAAACATAAACAAGTTTTCACGAATATAAACCGATATTTTTCATCTCTTTCACTAAAAAATTAATGCGTGTCTTTTTTTAACGATTGTTAAATTATATGGGCTTAAACAGGAAAAACGCACAAACATTAGTGCAATATAGAATACATGTTAGTGAAATTAATACCGAGGAATTCTTTAATCCCGCGGTTTAATATGTAGGTGTAGCATAATCAGTACATATGCAGGATCAATGTTATCTAGCAAACCAACCGTTTTTAGAAGTCATCAATCATCGTCATCGTCCGCATACTAGCGATGTAAGGTGGCAACATATGGAAGTTCATTCCCTAAAGTTTATTAAAGTTAACCAACATATAGTTTTTCAATTAATCCACAATGAATGTTATGATTTTTATTTTTTAACTTTGTAGATCTTTTTCTGTCAATCAGTGATGTTGGATAAAATTAAAAAAAAACCCTCTATTTTGTCATAGATATGAATTTTTTCCTCTATTTTCAGTTCAATTTTTCCCTCCAATTTTCCCTTCTTCTTAAAATCACTATTTTTAATAAAAAAAATCTAATTTTTTTATTAAAAATACATTGGAAATTTACATGAATGCAGTTTATAATTCAATTAAATACACAAAAAAATATTTTAAACCAAAAACACTCCATTCGAAAAATTGGGATTTCTGTTGTCAAATAAGTTTTTTGGCAGAATTTTTGGCAATAAATCTGTATCTCCTAAACTACTGATCAGATCTAATAGAAATATATAGATAAGCTGTAGAGGAGGACCTCAGCTTTCACGAAAATCATCCTGTAGTAATCCTGTGATAACACGAGTGTCTAATTTGATTATCTCGAGTATGTAAAAATTTCAAAAACTCATAACTTCTACAAATCAAGTGCGATTTCAAAGACTTTTGTATTTCTGTAAAGTGCTTGACAAGGTAAAGAAAAAGTGAACTCACTCACCTATATTATCTCTTATAATTAAAAAGACAATTGATTTTTCTTTTTTTATTGGGAGAGATTTTTTTGTTATTCTGTAATTTGTAATATATTCCGAAATAATATGCTGAAAAATTTTTTGATTATCTCAATTCTTCTAGACGTGAAAAATGTTTAAAATCAGCACTCTGAAATCATTATGTAAAATAGCTATTTTGTTTTTTTTTTACAAACCAACACCCACCTTAAAGTATACCAATCGACTCAGAATCACTTTTTGAGTCAATCCGTCCGATGTCCATTCGCCTGGCTGTCTGGACGGCCGGCTGGATGGACGGTTGGCTAACTGTCCAAGTAAACTTTGTGGACAAAGTACAGGTCACAATTTTGAAGATAATTCAATGAAATTTGGAAATTGGTTATGATAGGATCATTATTTAACCTAGCCTCCATACAAATGTCCTCCTGGAATAGAGGTTTAAGATCGACACCTCTATTAGAAAAATTTGTTTGCTTTAAATGCGTTTCTGCAAAGCATATTCCTTAAAATTACGCACAATAGATTTGGTCAAGATTTTAAATTTGTGAATACAGAATTCAAGGCGCATTAAGCGCAAAGGAATAGATTTTTCACCTTGTATTGAAGTTTTGTGGATTAATTCTAGATACAATTGGGTAAGTCTTCCATTAAAATAAAAATACGTTCATCGTAAGAGAGCATAGGGGATAATGAGGGTCTACCGTTAACTCTCATGAAACCATTTGAATTGATAGGGTATTAAGGGTTAAAAGTCTACTTTGCTTGGGAAAATCCAATCTATCTTTTTCATCTCAAACTGGAGGATATTAGTATTGTGATACTGAATTTCTTCCCTAGAAGAGAGATTGTGGAAAAAATGAAATACGTAACAAAATACTCACACTGCTCTTGAAAGGTTAAATGGTTCGACTTTCTTCAAGCGTTTCTAAATTAGGCTGATTTAGCGGACATTGGGAGTGTAGCATTTTATGCCATGAAGGATCATGCTACCAGAAGTTATTTGAAATTATATCACTTATTGTGGACCCACGGGAAACGACATCAGCTGGATTGTCATTGGAGTCACCACGTAACCAAACATTTTTACCTAATTTATCAACAATTGAGGACACTCGGTTCGCTCGAAGGTTTTAAACTGAACAGTCTTCATGGAGACTTTATAATTTCCATGTTTCAAATAAGAAATTATTGATTTGTACATTTTATCCATTAGTTCAGCACCGCAAAGCTCTTTTCGAGAAAGTATTAGGAACTTAATGGGGCAACATTAGTTTTTGCAGCTAAAAGAACACGACCTCTTGGGTTTTCAGTTCGTATATACAAAGTAGAAGTATATGATCGCTCCGGTACGTCACAAAAACGTTGCAGCTTGACAGAGAATGAGGGTTCATAATGAACGAAGCATAATAAGTTTTGCAACCACTATTTTGGGTGCAAGCCAACCGGCGGGATCGAAGAGTTTAGCAATCTCAGATAAAACGGCATATTTCGTAAAACCATGTTCACTTATATGCTTGATAGGATTAAAATAAAAGTGGTCACTTCGAGCATTCCATCTCAGCCCAAGAGTTTTTGAAGTGCACGACTCTGAGACTTTAAGAAATACTATCATTGTTGGCGGTCTATTTTCTTAATGAACGTGAATAGTTTCGAGCATGTAATGCCTAAGAATGTCAGAGACAATTGGGATTTCAGATTCACATTGCTTAGCTAGTTCACGCAATGATCTAGTGGCCAAACGTGGTGCACAATTCACTTCAAGAGTGACTATTTTAATTTCGAAGTCACTCAGTTATTCATCGGAAGAATTTTTAAACATAATTCTTTGAAACGTGGTGTGAGTTTTATTAGCTAAAACTTATCGATATATTTTCTCAATGTCGGCATTAAATACATAGCGAAAGAGGTGCCATCGCAAAATAAGCATTGCCAAATCGATCTGTAAGATTGAACCAGGGTATAAAATGTCTTTTAGACTTACATCGTGAGAAGTGGAATTAGATGCATTGAAAACGACGCTAAGCTTTGTTATCGTACTATCAGGTTTGATTACAGCATTATGGAGAAGATAATACGAGGTTTTAGGGTTAGCTGACAAATCTAAGTGAACTCTAGTCATATGACGAAGAGTTAAATATTCGATTATGACAAGTTCTATATCTGCCATCTGCAGACTTGAAAATTTTGATTTGAATGTTGTAAAAAGGGAAAGAAAAATGCTTCAGTTTTTAAAAAGAATTTTTTTATCGATAGGGAAGCTAATATTAATCGAGAAAACTTGACTTACGGTAGCGTGAGTCTGGGAAAACCTATAGGGCAAAGAAAGCTTTATTTCAGTAGAAAGAAAAATTTATTTCAGTAAAAAGAAATATATATATATATATATGCCTACCTTTAAGGTATGCATGTCAGGATCTAAATATGTTCGTAACTGAAACAAAAATTTTTCAGTATGCGGGTGGTAGTGATTCTACCCGCCCATTTTTAGGGGAATGTTTACTTCCTTGTCTACTAACAGAATATAAAATTGTTGGTCCAATATATCCAAAACTCATTTGCTGTCATTCTAAAAGCGTCAGATGTGACACTGTGATTTGTTGCAGTGCAGAATGCGAAAGCCCGTGAGAGTTTCGTAAAAATCATTTCATAATTATATGTGCTAAATACAGGTAACCCTCGATTTACGCGATACTTTATTTTCAGTAATAATTCACTGATAAATTCTTGAAATACGCGAATTTTATACAAAGCGTTTAAACAATAATGACAAACTTTAAATTGCACAAAATACTGCACAAGTTATTTAAAAAATAATTATTTTAAGAAAGTGTTTTAAAAATGGTATGTCGCAGAACATAAATTCGTACGAAAGTGAAAATGAAATCGCATTTAGCTTCTATACAAAACAAATTACAACTTTTTTTCTTTTTTTTCAATCTACATAAAAAAATTAAATTGGAATTGATATTTTCGTCGCATTTAAATGTAAGACACCTTTAGAAATTAATGTAAATAAACAACGAATATTGCTTTTAGTAATTGCATTTAAAAAATCCACATTAATAAATTTTGCAAGAATTTTAAGCATTTTTTTTAAATAACGATAAGTGAACAAAACCCCTTTTTCTTGTTAAGTGGACACACAAATTTTTTAAATTTAATTTAAGTCATATTTTTTCACTTTCAATTCTTTTAAATATTTTTCTCTCATTAATCAATTAGTTCTAATGTAAAAATATCACATTTCTTCTAAAACGAAGTGCGTTTTAGTATTTTACAGACTTTTAAAAACGTATTAGAGCTGAAGAAGCGAAACGAAAACGTTGTGAATTCGACTATACGAAAATTTTCCCTTCCGAATAATTTCTGTGACATACCTGATTATAAACGGTCACATAAACGTATGAGTAATATTAATTAAATTTCATAAGTATACGTCGTCAATAAAATTTGGTACGAATAATTATGTTACAAAAAGAAGCCAATAACACAATATTTTTTAGTATAAAGTTAATTTTTTTAGACTTTATAGTTTAAAATATATTAAAAAATTAAGTGTTTAAGAAGTTAATTAAATAATAATTAATTAAATAAAAATTATTTGAAGTTCCTTGCTTTTTAATATCTAAATATCAAAACAGATATTTAATAAATCTAAGTTGCATAATTTGGAAAAGTACTTATTAAAAATAAAATAGATACTTTGCTAGAAATAAATTGTTCTTTCATAAATTTCAGCTATAATTCTTTAATAATTGTTAGCTTTTATTAAAGAATTAAATTATTCCAAAATTGTATAAATTTAATTAAATACAAAAAAATTTAACCAAAAAGTTAATAAAAGACTTCTAATCAAAACCTAACTAAAATAAAGGAACTTAATAGAAATGAAGTCATTTGGCAACACTTAAGTTAAACATTTAACAAAGAATATTGTACATATTGCAGGCAACTAACTAACCGACCAACAACTCATTCACTCACTCACTGTACTTACCCATAAAAAAATATAACAATAACGATTGCAACTAGAACGATAGCAACAATCTTAATTGTTGGTTAAACACAAAAGCAACAATAATGCAATTATGCAACAACCAGTAACAACAACATGCACATAAATACATACATAAATACAATCAACATTTCAGTTGCAATTGTTAATTTTGTAACAACATTTAGAAAAGGTTTGCAAAAAAAGAAAAGTAAAACTGAAAGTCGGAGTATGTACGATTACATAGAGTCAACAAAGTTCTTTTACTCGTTGACAAAATTCTGTGGGGGACCACTTGAACAACTAACAAATAATTTTTAAGAATCATAACACAACTAACAACAATAAAAATAAAAATAATAATATTTAACTATCCAAAAGGCTCTTAGCCAAAAGTTCAGTCGACTACAAAATTTCTAAGTATGACGTTGGTAATGACATCATTGTCAACTTCCTTTTGTTGTAACAGTAATATAATGAAAAAAGAATCACAAAAATATTGTATTCAACTAGCTCGAATCATTTCAGACTTACAATCTATTTTAGATTCTCATAAAAATCCATTAAACAATCAGAATTAAAATTTCCAGTCATCTATTTATATACATATATACATCCAATATTTTATATGAATATACATGTAATAAATGTAAAATCAAATCTTAGAAATCTTAGTTTCAGTGATGCCTTAAGTAAATACCACTTTGGTATTTGTTAGAAATGAAAAATCTTGTTATGGTTTTATGAAAAGATAATTTTCAGCTATAAAAATATGTAGTAATTATTTAAAATAAAATTTTACTGCTTCGAGCACAGTGTTGTTGGTAACATAAGTTATGACAAAAGTATATTGACTAACATAATGTAGCAATCATGTAGACTGTAAATGGTTTTAAATTATTTTTAACTGTGGCTAATAAACAAAACAAAAACTAAACTTTTTTGTCGGAGTAGCGATTGAGTTAAATCATAACTGAAGACAATTAAAATTGAAGTAAAACTTTAACAATACTCTCTCACATATTTTCTATTTTATTTGTTCCTTTTTTAGTATTTGACTGCATATTTTTTTATTCATATTTCATAAAGTGGTTTTATAACAACTTCCGCTTTGAATACTTTCAATATACAATTAAGATTCACTTCCGTTTGTAATTTGTTTCCATCTCATTTTTACTTCTAGATGAACATATTATTTCAGGTAATTGGAAGCTTATTAGATGGAAATGAAGGGAAATAAATTCTGTTTAGATTTCTGTGATGCTTAAAGAAGTCTGTTTTTATCTTTATAAATACAAATATTGATTCCTAATAACTTCATACATATGAAATAACCACCTTTCAAGCAAATATTTTAACAATAGCAAAAATTAGATTATCTACTAGAATAACATTTATTTTATTTCAAATTTATAGATTTGCAAAGATTATCTTGAATTAAAGTAAACGACAAGGCATCTTTAAGATCCTTATCCTTATCATCAACTATGAATTTAACGTTTGATTTGAAGACAGGTTCTCTTTTTGATTCCTAATGCATCGAAATTTAATTATTGCAAAGAAAAAAAATACATAGTTAAATATATATAAAATATTGGAAAAAACAAGTAAAAATGTTATATTTGACTTGGATGAATTTATAATACCTACCATCAGTCCGGGAAATTTTACCTATTGGTGGAGGGCAGCGAAGAAAGTGGATTACGCACGTTTTTAGTCTTGGAGATTATATTTATTCCAGCATCACTCGTTGTCGTACATACTTTTGTTTTGTTTTTATGAATTTTTAAAATTATACGATCATGAGATATCGGGGAAGTAATATGAACCGGAGTTACGACGGACATCGAAGTTTTTGGTTTTTGGCCCCTAACCTTTTCGTTTATAAACCGATTTGCCCATTTTCAATACCTAACAAACCTTATTG
This sequence comes from Protocalliphora azurea, assembly GCA_932274085.1. Lineage (NCBI taxonomy): Eukaryota > Metazoa > Arthropoda > Insecta > Diptera > Calliphoridae > Protocalliphora > Protocalliphora azurea. Next base: position 82,926,203 of record OW026520.1, read on the forward strand.
TAGATATATATTTTAGCCAAATTTGGACATAGTTAGATCATATTAGATTTTCAAAAGGATCTATAATATACGCACATACTTAGTAGGGTGTTAGATGAATATTTCGATATGCTATATTAGGAATAATAAACTCAATGTATGCTCCATCTTTTTGGATGGTGGGTATAAAAAATGTGTTAAAAAACTACCAGAGTCATTCGTATTCGTAACAAACATAATATTTTAAAAGTATTGTAGGTGGAATAACTTGCTATACAAAATATTAAAGATCAAAGCTGTCAAACCTTGATCAGCTTTAATATTTCCAGAACTGGCACTCCAAGAGTTAGTGCTCATTTTGCATTTTATACCCTACGCTACCATAAGTGCTTGGAGTATTAAACGTTAGTTCTGATGTCTGTAATGCACAGAAAAAAATCTTTGGACCTCCACGTTAAAGTATACCGTTCGACTCAGAATCATTCTTTGAGTCGATTCAACCATGTTGCAAAAACTATATATAGCACTGAAATGTGGCATATTACCTTCTAGTGAGTCAAGGGTGAAATTTAGTGAAACTAATAATAAATTATTTTGCTTAGCACTAAAAAAAACTGTTCTCCCGAAATAAGGATGCAATTCTCATAAATGACATAAATATATCATTTTTATAATGAAATTAGTACTATAATTTTACTTAACACAAACAAGTTGAATACATTGTTCCAAATTTAATGAGAATCGGTCCATAAATGAACTTCTTGTAATTACATTTAAGTGCATAAATCCCTTATAAATGTTAATATCAACATAATATAAGTTAAGTTGCAATTGTACCCCTCTAGAAATGTTCTTATATAGTTCCCAAAATATTACATCAAATTTTAATATCCCACGAAAAATTACACTTTTTGCGTATTTCAGAACAAACATACCATCGAACAAATCATTTATTTAGTTGTGACCATTGGACATCCACAATAGCACAATATTTTTGGAAATTTTTGGTCCTGTAAAAGATATTGACTTCAGTCTTTTTGGATATAATTAAGAATAATATCAGCTAGGCAACAGATTTTATTCGAGTCCATAGTTTTTCAGATTTTCAGAATTAAAGTATTTTTTTTCTAATTTGCTTTTTTAGAAGCTATGAATATTTTATCTGCAATAAAGTCTTTGTTAGTTACGATATCATAACGAAATTTTCGGTAATTGTAGACGTTGTCATTTAAAATGAGAAGGTAAACAAATTTTGGATTTTTGTAAAAGGAATCCCTCAATTCCCAAAAAACTGGCGAAAATCAAAAAAAAATGTGATTTTTAGAATTTTACCTATAAAGTCCATATCTGTTGTAAATTCAGTTAAACACTTTTGTAAACCTTTTAGAACACATTGTATTTTCGGAAATTGCATTTTATTCGTGGATTCATTCTTTGGGATTTTAGAAAATATAAGCTAAATTCAAAATTGGGTGATTGGGCTCCTTTTTAGCTTTAAAATTAAATCCGTGAATATATCTTTCGGAATAGTATAAAATTATTATATGTTCGTAAAAAAAAGTTATTTATTAATCATAATTTTTGCCATTTTCATTTTCAAAATCATTTATTTTTGGAGTCGGTATCGACCTCAAATTAATTCGGATGAAAATATTGAGTTATATATAAAAAACAGGACAAAGATCTTGCAAAATTGAGATGTTTTTCCTTGGCCTTACTGAGAGCTTTACAGAAATGTTAAAATATTTGAAATCGGATAAGAAACAAAAATTTGGCCTCTTCCAAACTTAAAATTGTACACTCCTCTGCTACACCTATGTGTAAATTCAATTAATCGATTAAAAGTTAGAGATTTTGAATAGTCATTTCTTTATTTTATTTTTTTTCAGGCACATAGATTTATTTCTGATTTTAATTTTATTTCTTACTTTTTAAAGCTTTATAATAATATTGTGCAATAATTTATTTAAATTTAAAGGAAATATAATCCAGATTTTAAATATACTGTGGTAGTCAATCATTTGTACATAATAGATTTTTTAGCGCAATAAACTGAATTATTTATTTTTTAGAGTTAAGAAAAAAGCAAAAATCTCGTTTATTAATTATCTGCAAAAAAAAAAAAAACTTAAAATATTATGGGACATTCGTTTATACTCGTTTTAAATAATCTTTAGAGAATTAACAGTAACAGTAGTTTTCTTCATTTAATAACGAATTCGTACTCAAAACACGAGCTATAGTGCGTTCAGTCACTAATAGTTGCATTTTTTTATTTATTTATTTTTTTTTTTTTATTTGACTGCTTCATACGGTATTTTGCTTTTCTTGTGAAAGGATAATTTAGACAACACTTTAGTCTTAAGTTTCATTCCAAGACAAGCAATTTCGCGATTCGGACAATCTTTTTCCTTTAAACTAATCGGATTTCTTTCTGTTTGATTTAAACAATTTAAAAAGTTTATTTTCTCTTTAGAGGTTTATTTAAATATGAATTTCAATTTACACTTGAGATTTTATATTTATTGTTACTGCGTACAAACGATTTCTTTACAAAAACAAGTAACTTTTTAACGAAAAAGCATTTATTTGCACTTAGCAAGAGCGACTTATATAACGGATCATGTTTTTTTATTTATTTACTTTTAGGGGTAATTTTTATCATCTAAATTATCAATTAAAATCTAAATTTTTATCATAAAACGAATAAAAGATGTCTTATATCAAAAGGGTATTATCCGTACAAAGGTTTGTCTACCACTGTATTTATGTATTTGTAATTAAATTTTGTTTGCAACAACCAACATATTGCCGTTAACGATAAAGGTATATATTTGCAAGAGTAAATAAGAGAGTAGTGTCAGCATTTTTAAAATTTTATGGACTCAAAAGACAATCAAATGTCTTCTCATTTGGTTGTTGTTTTTTTGTTTCTGAAATCAAAAAGAGGAAAAAAAAAACTAAGTCTTAAAGTGTTTCCATAGTGTAAACATTGTATGAATGGATCTCTGAATGTATTTGGTATTTGTGCATTTGTGTGTGGTTACTGCTGCTTAGTTGTGGCACTTGTTTCTATATTGTTTTTGGAAAAGTTAAAAGTGATTTTTTTCTATTGTTTAAAACTCTCTGCTCAAGTCAAGAACTATAAACCTATAGAAGAAAATTTACTATTTGCATTTTTTCTTTTCTGGTTATTATCACTGTAAATGCATTCGCACTTTTGTTGTAGTGAATAACAAAGGATATTGTTGATGATGATGAAGATATAGATAAAAATGACTACAAACTTTTATTTAACTTTTTGCCATTTCCAATTTGTTTTCTCTTATTTTTCCTTATGTCATTTTTATTGTATTCCATGTGGCAGGACTATTCGATTTGAATACAAATACATTTAACAAACAGTTAAAGAAGCCCACCACTACCACCAACAGTAGTACCAACAACAATAGTAATAACGGCAACAGCAGCAGCGAAAACAACAGAAATTCAAATTCAAATTTTGTAAATAGTGGTCACGTTTCGTTTGCCAGTAATAATGCCATCATCCCAAATAGAAACAACAATTGTAATGATGAGAATGCAGCATATACAACAATTGCCACCAATGCTGTATGTACGGCTGCAACTGCAACAATTACAACAAGTTTAACTTCTAGGCCAAGTAGTTCGGCTAGTAATACAGCTGGAAATTTAGTATATAATAACAACAATAATAATAATAGCGACAGCAGCAAAAGGAATCATGGCAGAGGAAATACCAGTTACGGCTACAACAGTAAAAGTTCTTTGTTGAATAATACAGAGTGTACATCTCCATTAATTTCGAGCCTTGAACGTGCATCAGCGTTGGCAGGTAAATTTGTTGCACTCACTGACTATCAATGCCACGAGATTTTTGTTGTCTTCCAATTTTACTTTTCTTTGTACAACTCGACTGCTTCCTACACTACTTGTTGTCACAGTTAAGATGATAGTTGCTTTTATTTTTGATTTCCGTTTGTTGATTCTCACAAATTATTTTACTTTTCCAATTTTTTACCAGCACGTTTCTTGCACCTGCACATTATAAATATAAAAATTTATGTAAAATAATAATAAAAATATACTCCTGCTGATATGGACACGAACACAGCTGCACATACATAACCCAAAGATTTAAATACTCACACTTATAAAAATATATGTGTGTCGTTTTAGATTTATTTAGAAATAATTTTATCTTTTACGCCATTTCCCATATACACATATGAAGATTATTTTCCTGTGAAGTTTTATGTTCTGCACTTAAGACATTTATAGAAAATGTATTTGTCGAATAAGTCACCGATAATCACGTGTACGCTACGCAAGTTATTGGTAGTTAAAGGTTACAAAAATCAATATTTTTGGATATATGTATCTCGATTATTATGCATAGTGCATTTGTATATATCAAAATTACCTAAAATTTTACTGAAGTACATGGGATTCACAATTATTAAAACTTTAAATATATAAATTTTTTTATAAAACTCCTAAGATACACACATGTAAGTGTTCTCCAGAAACTCCAAATAATTATAATTTTTTACTATGTATATGTATATGTATATGTAAATACTTATTTACATGTAACTTTTTTTTATTGGTTTCGTAATGTTACTGATATTTCGGAATGTTAACTTTTTTCTTATTAGAGTCAATGCATTCGAATGGTTATAACAATATCGTCGTTATAATTTCCTCCATGCTTTGTGCTTCAACTTCATCGTTTATTCTTTTTGTTTTAATTTTAAATTTGTATCTCTGTAAATTAGTGTTAACAACAAGAACAACAATACATATACAAAATAAAAGATGATACATAAAACTAAAATGAAAATAGTAAGTAAAAAGACAGAATTTTACCACGTAAACCACTTCTTATTTTTCGATATATATATAAGTTTTTAGTGTAAAATTCACTCAACAAAAATACAAAAAATTTACACACAGACACAATTACACACGTACAATAGCATCATCAAAAAAATGAATGCAAATACGAATACGAGTATAAAACTAAGACCATAATCAGAGCAGAACTTTTTCCTAGGAGTTTTGCCAAAAAGTTTTATTCGCAAGTCGTAGAACCGTAAATATTATAAATGAATATAGTAAATGTGTGTGCGACTTCTATATTATATAGACAGACATTTGTATATATACAGTCATCTTATGTTCCATACACCATGTCATTCTTCTATTTGGTTGGTTGCCATTAACTTGGCAACAAATTTACGATATACACGCTAAGAAAAAATATAGTTGTAGTGATCATAATCCAAGAGCAACATATGATAACAGCGAAAAATAGAAATGATTATAAGTAATAATTATTATGATTCCATTCTATCATATTGTTGCAGATTTTATGGCTTGTTTTTTCATGTTATGATTCTAGTTTTACATATAATTGAACATTCTTACTTATTATATTATTCTATCTTATTATATTATTACACCTTATTGTCTATTATGATTTTACTTTATAATATTATTATGCCATTCTTCATATTATTATTTCATTTTATCATACATTAAAATAAAACGTATTAATAAAATCTTATTATTTTTATAAATTTTTTTATTGAAAATAATAGAGAAAAGTGTTCAATTAGATAAAAAAATATATATATATATATATTATTTGTACTTTAGTTATATTCAATTGTGGTTCAAATGCGAAATCTGTTTTTTTTATCCAACCATTTAATGGTAATTAACCAATATCTTATATTGCTTGAATCTCACCGAATATAACCAAACCTTGAATATTTATACTTATTCATATATAAACTAAATGAGAATTACAATGAGGTTGGAAAACAAACATAAAAACAAAATATATTTAAAAATAAACAAGTTATGAATTATATCTATTTGAAACATTTTATTGTCATGGGAATAATAATACTAATATTATTTAAAAACAGAATATGGTTTAAGAACAAGGAAAATACTGCTTGTAGAAGTAATTATATTTTTCATATTAATAAAATTTTGTTTCTGGTAAAAATATTTAAAAACATGTAATTTTTGCAGTCAACTATATTAAAAATTTTATTGAGTGTAAACAATAAATGAAAAAATTGAATATTAAAGTTCATTAAAATTAACAATGAGAACATAATATTGTTGTAGTGATAATGCTATAAACACGTTTTTTCTCTACGTGTACATGCACACATGTATTCATATGTATGTATATTAAAATACAGTGAATAATAAATTGCAAAGAAATAAAAATATATTTTAGAAATTCGCATAAAGAAGCTAAATTTATATCTGATAATTTATATTTTTTAAATTTACCAGTCATAATGCGCAACATCACACATACTTTTACACTTCACTGTACATTTCACTTGCTTATGAGTTTACGGTATTGCACACAATATAACTTTTGCCAAAATTACAAAAATAGATTAATGCACCTGACAAATAGATTATTGTATTGCAATTTACAAATTTATTTCATTTGATTTTTTTCTTCTTTCTGTTTTATTCCTTTATAAACAGTATTTGACTTGCTGCTTTAATTTAATTTATAAGAATTTCTTCTACGACATCATTGCCAACGAAACTGCTTGCTGCTTTTTAAACTTTCATTTCATTATTGTACTTAAGAACTGATGTGATCAGTTCAAGAACGTCAAAACTGAAAAGAAAAGAAATATGTTTGAGTTAATGGTATACAAATGTGCGTTATATCAAGCTATATCTTCTCTAAAAATATGATGTACATATCTTTTATGACCACCGTTTGAAAAACGGATACGCCGTTATTTCATATTATATATTTAAAGTTTTTTTTTAACTATAATATTGACATATCTTAGATATAACACTATGATTAATGTGGGGAAATAGTTTATCAAATATTTTGTATTTTGACATTATTCATGAAAATGTAATCACATTTCAAAGCAAATAAATTTCATATATAATGTCTTATTTCGAATTGTGACTTTGTTGTAGAAATGTCGCATAATACAGAATGTGACGTTTTTTAATAGAAAAAATGTAATTTTCAACTGAAGTATTTCTACTTATGACGTTATTTGCGATAAATATATTGGCTGTTATTGAGGACATTTTTTTCCAAAAACAACTATCAATTACTTTAAAAAATTCAATATAAGACGCTCTTACTGATAACAAATATAAAAGTTCACATATTGTGACTTCCATAACTCTTTACAATAGTGTGAAATTTTAGATTATTCTTTATAAAAAGAATATAGCAATTCAACGTTTGTTGTCCTTTTTAATTTGAAAAATTAATAAGTAAAAACAATTAAACAAAACTTGATTTTCTTCAAAACCCTATGCATTTTTCATTATTTTGGATTTTCTGTAAAGATATTTCGGTATCAATTGTGATAAATTTTAGTTCTAATTTTAATGCGATAACTAATAATTACTTTATTTGGGGGCAATTACTGACCAGGGACATATCTGCCCTATTAGAAATTTTATATAAAAATTGTTTCCACAACTTTTTAAGACTTTCACTGAAATACTCCTTTCCCCTGTATCTATCCGTCAATTTTCATTTTATCAGTGTAATATGATAAGAAAGTAGTTTCCATTGAGTTTGATGGCTCTAAATATAATAATTTAATAAATCATTATGAATATCTATGGCACTCACCCTGCATGGCACTGACATGACATACGCTTTTATATGCTTTGAGATAAGCCATACTACAATGCACTTAGCGAATAAATTCGCAATTTTAAGACGAAAATAATTGTAAAAATAATTTATAATAAAGACTTGGATCTTTATTATAAATAAAACATGCGATTGTTTTTCAGCAAAAAATTCACGCCATTCATAAGGCGTGCTTCGTTCGAATCTCGATTATTTACTAGGAACTTACAGAATTAATTTCAATTTAATCTTAAACTATATTCATAAAACATAACAAGAAATTAGACTTTATGAATATTAATCGTAAAAAAATAATTCCAAAATTTCCGTTCAAATATTAGTGTTAAGTGCATATGTTTTTTAAAATAAAATGTTATTTTTAAAAACGGTTTTTTGTGTTAAAAAAAATCGACTTTTAAAAAATGCACATTTAAAAAAAAATCAACAGTACTTAAACCGAAATAACACTATCGTCGAGTCAATACTAGAGAAATTTTTATCAAGACAAACATAGAATTTTTTATCACGATAAAAATTTGCCTAATTTGGATTGAATTTTTAAGTATTATTGCAGTGCTGAAACAAAATTGCTTTTGTTGGTACTTTTCACATGATTTATTATGATATATGTTTTCTCCTATAATTGATAGAGATACAAAATTATCTGCAATTAAGGCAAAAATTTGACGTTTGCCTTAATAAAAATTTCTCTAATATAGACTCGACGTAAAAAATACACATTCAGTACTTATTTTTATCAACAATAACGACAAAATTTAATATACAATACACAATTGAATATATATTTGCAGCAATAAAGATAGTTTTTGTTTAGGAAAAACTTACAAATAGCTACTTAGTTTAAATTTTCCTTTCTGGATATATTCAATATATATTAATTCTTTAAAAAAATATTAACTTTTGTGATTTCATATTTTTACTGTAACCAGTAACATTTTTTTTTTTTTTGTTGAGTTATGACGTTTCTGAAGTAAATGAGCGATACGGTCACAAAAGCAAATTTTTGGTTTCAAAAAGATTTTCAATTTTGTTGAACAATACGAGATATAACTTGTACATTCTTGACGCGCTCATCTGATAAAAATAATTTTCATCGCAATTTCTCATGATCCTTTGATATATTTGAAAGGTTACCTCCCTACTACTTTCAAAACACTTGTAAAGATTGTCCAATAGTAGTATGGTTTTTGTTTTATTTGTGATAAATAAAAACAAAAATAGTTTTTATAATAAAGCCAAAACAAGCACCTAACGAATCTAGTGAATTCTAACAAAAAGTGGTATTCATAAATAGACGAAAAAAATATAACAAGTAATAATTAATTTAAAAAAAAAAACAAAAGAAAAATAAAGATAAAAATAAACATCAGAATCTTAATTGCTTATAGACTTTTTCTTTGAATATAACAAAAACAATTAAGAAGTAAGAAAATAAGTAAAGGTAAGACAAAACTTATCCATGGGCATTAGACTCCCATGAATACAAAATTCAGAATAAGAAGCAAAAATGTTTGACATATAATTTTTTAACCATCTATGACTAGTTGTGATATTGTAAGCAATCAATTTAAAAATTTATACATACACTTTTTTAAAAAGTCCCCCGTTTTAATATGAACCCAGGAAAAACTTTTTTTTTCGGTAATGGTAACTACTTATTAAAGTAGTTTCTCGGTAATGAGGTTTCATTACTATTTGCCTACTGCGTATTACATAAATAAGCACTCAATAGTATCATAGCATAGTAATATTGCAATCATGTGGATGAGTTGCCTAGAGCGCTGGATTAGCAACCAGAAAATTATTGGTTTGATGCTGTTAGTTTTTTTTGTTGAGTTATGACGTTATACGGTCACAAAAGAAAATTTTTGGTTTCAAAAAGATTTTCAATTTTGTTGAACAATGCGATATATAACTTGTACATTCTTGACGCGCTCATCTAATAAAAATAATTTTCATCGCAATTTCTCATGATCCTTTGATATATTTGAAAGGTTACTTCCCAACTACTTTCAAAACACTTGTAAAGATTGTCCAATAGTAGTATAGTTTTTGTTTTATTTGTGATGAATAAAAACAAAAATAGTTTTTATAATAAAGCCAAAATAAGCACCTAACGAATCTAGTGAATTCTAACAAAAAGTGGTATCCATTATATAACAAAATGTCTAAAGAGATATTTTATACTAAAAAAAAGTTTTTTTCACTTAGAAAATTAAGTGCGAGATGGTGTACTGAGTGAGACGTTAGTCATTAAAAAGAGTGGTTAATTTGCGTCCAAGTTCAAATCTCACTGATGACCAAATAAAATAAAATAAAATAAGAAAAGAAATAAAAAGGTGTTTACGTGTAAAAATATTAAGATGTCAATTTTTATATTTTTTAGTTAATCGACTAAATTTCTATCAAATGTTTAATCCAACAATAATCTAAAAATACTCGCTAAAATGATCAAACAATTTTCGCTGTAACTTGCATTTTGGAATAGTTTGCATATGTGTCAAATTTTATTGACTTTTTAAAAACTTCAAATCTTATTTTACAAAATAATAAAAACCGTTCCTAAAACGAGAGTCATTTTAAAAAAATCCATGTGTAAATTTTTAATTTGATTTCTTACAAAATCACAATAAGTCATGTTAGGTTAAAAAATTATATATCAAAATTTTTTGCTTTTTATTCTGAAAAAAGTCTTATATAGGTTTATTTTTCGCAAAATGTTAAATTAAAGAGCTGTGGCGCAATAAAAATTTTAGCTAATTTTAAGACCTTTTTTACGACAAAAGTCAAAACTGACTGGCCGTTTTACGATAGATCGACCCAGTTTTTGCACACATATTATTTCTTATTTTAGAAAAATCAAAACTTTTGTAATTCCCTTAATTTCATGGGTGTTCTAACGGCCGTATCATAACTTTAAAAATAAAAAATCGGTAGTTTCTATTCTGTAGCGTTGATGTCACAAATGTAACCAATATAAAAAAAAAAAAGTCGACTATTCCATTTTATAAATTTTTAAGTAACTGATTCTTCAACTTTATCAATTTTTAAATACCCGATTTTTTAACTTTTTCATTTCTGGAATAGTCGGCCTTCAACCTTTCGACTACTCTAAACTTTCCGATTTTACACAATGCTGACAAATGTGCTGATAAATTAATAAACAACCTATTATTTCATTTATACGTACGATTCTTGCAAATAAAAACTTGCAAATAATTAACTCACCGTTTATAAGCAATAATTCTATGAACGTAAAAGGAAGTGGTAACGCCATACGGATTATTCGCAATCAGTTTCACAAACCACGATTTGTTTTCGTAAGTTACTAACTCGCAAATAAAATATTAACTCACCGCTTACACGGCATAATTTTCATAACGAAATATTTTTAATTGTGAGTAAGAGCTGTGTATAAACGCTATATATGTAACGAAAGTGCTGGTTATACACAAAAATATATTTTTACGGTATTTATTTCCAACAGTTGTTGTTGAAATAAAAACTGCTAAGAAACAACTCCTTTTAAATAAAGTAAAATTTTTCATATTTTTCAGGCTATTTTCGACTTTTTGGCAACAAGAAAGTCGTTTTCTCCATAATTTTCTACCCAAAAATTCGACTTTTCGATTTTTTTCAGCAAAAAGTCGATTGTTCTATTATTTGAAATTTGACCTAGAGAATATAGGAAATTTTCTTTGGTCTAGCTAAAAATTGTTCCCTTCAAATGCATCGAATTTTTCTAAAGAACATTTTTAAAAGCCTTTACTCCAATGAATATTAAGTAAAACATATCACTTAAAACACTTTATTTAAATCCATATTTGAAGGAATCATTACATGTCTATTTACAAACCATATCGAAATAATAGTCAAATTAGTTGCATCTATGTATATTAGAAAACGTCATACATGAGAACTTAATCATAACGAACATATTTACGAGTAAAATTGTTTAACACAAATAATTTTCATAAGATATCTTAAATAAATATAACTTGATTTTGGTATATATGTACATTAGATTGCACCAAAATTTACCGACTTTTGAATTTTAACCGTAACTCCTAGACTCGTTCATTGGGTTGTAAGAAGATACTGTGTGAAATCGGATATCATTAACTCGTGCCGCATCTAACCTGGTACGTTTAAATTGGAAAAATATGGGTTTTTTACAGTTTTTAGAAAAATTTGGCTATAAAGTACCTGGCTTTATAACAAAACGTTAAAAAAATCGTAATCTACACATAATTATGCATCACACAAGACATAAAAAGAAAGAAAAGCTGTTAAAAAGTGTTAAAAATATTAAGTATTCCCCAGACCTTTAATGCGTTTTAGACTTGTGTAGACTTGTGTAGACTTGTGTAAGGAGTGTGAAAATAAATTTATAATTTTTTGAGAAATTTTTAAATAAAATGCTATTATTAATTAAATTTGAACCACAATTACTGAAAAATACTTTTTTGTTTCTATGGGATAATTTAAGCCTCTTTCCATGTTGGTTTAAAAAATGCATTTTTTTTACACAGTAAGATAAACCATATCTCATCAAATATTTTCTAAAATTTTTGAGATAATTGATCAAGGCTTACCTTCAGTGTTGCCAGGAGGAGAAAAAAAGAGGCTGAAATTAACTTTCCCATTAGTTTTTTCATACCTTTTTAAAGATATTGTAATAAATTTAAAAATAACTATAAAACGGTTACCAGAAAAATAATCCAATAAAAAAAATCACATAAAAAATTTCAATACAAACTTTGGTTATATTTCGTATGAAAAATTATTTAATATTTTGAATTGTTTTTCGTAATTTTTGGACTATAATTTCATTCTGATCAAGCATTTCTATAGTTAATGAAGTATATTAGAAAATAATTATAATAATCGATATAGTAAGTCCATAAAATTAGTTAAGTTATTTTTGATTTGGAGAATGAAGAGTCGTAGGCGAAATTTTTTGTCAAATATAAATAATCTAGATTTTTTGTGTGAATAAATACACAAAAAAATTTAAATGGATGATTCTGTAAAAATAAAATTAGTATTAACAAATGAAAAATTATATTCTAACATTATAGCCATTTTAAGGCAATTTTAAGAATCAAAAGAGGCTAGGAAAAAAAGCTAGAAGCTAAAGGGAAAATATTGAGGCTAAAAGAAAAATAAAAAGATTTAGCTTCAAAAAGGCTAAACTGGCAACATTGCTTATCTTTAAAATAAGAAGGTCAAATGCCAAAAGTTTAAATATTTCAAATTTTTAATAAAAACCTCACGACAATTATTTTTTCATTTCGATTTGGATGCAATGATTTCTGTGAGGAACTTTATTGGTGTAGCATGACTTTACTTGCCACGATGAGGTAATTACAATTGTATTTGTATTTATTAATGAAATTTACTTTACAAATATTTAAGAAATTGCTGACCCCAAGCTCAGTTGAGGTTTAAATCTGCCATTTTTAATGCTAATAGCAACGAAGATCTTTCAGTTATAATTCTATAAAATTTTATCAAAATTTAGATAAAAATTAACAAGTATTCGTTACGTTTTCTCAAAAACTCTCAAATATTACAAGCTTTCATTTTGACCTTCGTGTTTTTAAGATTATCCTTGTCCAATTTTCCTAAAAACTTCAAAATATATTTGTGAGACATGTTTTATTTTATTCTGTAATAATTCTGTTTAGTCTGAATATCAGTTCCAAAAGGACTAACTTTATAAATAGAAAAACGCTAAAAATGCCTTTTTTGCTGAAATCCGCAAAATTCAAATCATATGTACGGCATAGTCATACAATTATTGATTCCTTTTTAATTATATTTTCTGTAGTACTGTCTATAACCCTGCATAGTTTTATTCCAACTTTTCTGAAATTTTGTTTAACAAAATTTTTAAAAGTTTAAAATTGGAGTTCTGAAACATTCTTAAAAAATTTAAATTTTTTCACCAAGCATGGAAAGGGTTTTAATTATCCTGGAGAAACAAAATCAAGTTTTTCAGTAATTATGGTTCACTTTTAATTAAGGATGGCATTTCATTTAAACATTTATCAAAAAATTAAAAATTTATTTGAATACAAGTGGTGTAAAACACATTAATTGTCTGAGGAATTCGTAATAACTTAAACATTATTTAACCGATTTTTTAACTTTATTTATTGTTTGATAGATAATTATTTTCAGATTACGATTTTTTAACATTTTGTTGCAAAGCAAAGTATTTAATAACAAATTTTTCTAAAAACTATTAAAAAGCCATATAAACGCATCATACAATCTTTAGGTTCGATGCAGCACCGGTTAACGATATCCGATTTCACTAATATTTCACACAGTATATTTTTACAGCTCAGTAAACGATTCTAGGGGTAGTTACGGTCAAATTTTGTAGTCTAATGTACATGTACCTATCTATCAATATTTTTTAAACTATAGATCGTCATAGCGCCGTTTAACTGTATAGAATATTTGATTTAGACTAATGTATATTTGTAACTATATTTTCATATACAACTACAAATAGGAGTGGATGTATTTACATTTTAGATGAGTTCATATTGTATACAAATACATTAAAGTAAATACATAGAATGTACTCACTCATGTAATAATGCAATTTTCATATCAAATGTAACTTTGTTATTTCAACATACATTTACACATAAGCAAATAACAAGCAGCAGAATGGAATTGTAATATTTACACTGCGTTATAATGTTTACAGAGACTTATTGCAGATTATACATAGGTCATGCTAAAGCCATATCATAACAATTTTAGATATATCCCTTGGAATCACTGGATTTTGTTTTGATTTTTTTCCATATGCTGTAACTATTCCCATGATTCATAGAATGAAAAAAAAAAATTTGTTCCTACAAATATTGATAACATCGAGTCTAAAACAAAATTGTCAGCGCTTGAATGCTGACAAAAACGCCATTTTGATTTTTTTTTTTTTTTTGGCATGGTTTATTATTATATAAATTATCCCCTGTAATTGACAGAGTTAAAAAATTATCTGCAATTCAGGCAAAAATTGTACGTGTCTTTAAAAAAATTTCTCTAGTATAGAATCGTCATAAGCGACATTTCTATTGCTCCCTATATCGATTACAAAAAAAGTCATTTAGGTATATGGATTATTCTAGAATTTTCAAATAATATTTCATAATCTTCGATTTAAGATTGGTATAATTGGTAAATGTTATTTTAATCTTAATAACAATAATTTATTTATTTGTTAAAATTTTACAATGAAATTAATAGTAAAACTGAACTTAATAGTTTCTTTTATAAAATACGAGTATACGTAAATCCATCTTAGAAATTAACGTGCTGTGGACTTAAACTATTGTTTCATAATTTCAAGTGCATAGTCGGAATCCTTTTTTTAATTTCCTCCATTTATGTTAAACAAAAACTAATTGATTTTTGAAAAAATCCAATTTCAATTATTATTTTTAACATTTTTATTTAAGCAGAATTTGGTTTATTTTTATTGTCAATAATGTTCTTTATAACATTGTAAAAATAATTTATTTACGAAATGTACAAAACAAATAAAACAATTCAAGATATTTGAAAAATTTCTTTATTTTATGAAAGCATAATGTTTTGAAATCAGCTGAACAGTCTGTATTATAAGTAGTTTTTTTTTTTTTGGTATTTAGTATTATTTAGTTTTCAATAAAAATTAGATGAAAATGATTTTTGATTTGTATGGAAAAACTAAAGAAATTTATGTAGTTTTTCAATCAAAAATTAAATGAAGCCAAAAACTACTACTTAGTTTTTGTTTGGTGTAAATGACATATTTATAAAAACTCTCAACACGTTTTCGCCAAAATTTTAGCAATTTATCGTTCAGGGTTCAACACTAAAGGTATTCACATCAAAAGTTGCAATTTTCCAAGACTCTTGCAAAATATGAATTTTGCAACGATTTTTATGAACGTAAGACAAACTGTTACAAAATTGTCAGAGTAGAAACAATTGTAAAATTATCGGAGTAAAAAGTTGGAAAATTGCATCAATTTTCATAATGTTACCACTCTGTAAAAATGTATAAATAATACTAAAATATAAACTCTAAACTGAAAAAGATCACTGAAAAATCATACTCAATATAAAGAATAGTTTTAGGAATTTAACAACAGTGAGACAAAAAAGTTAAAATGAATTAAAATATATAGAACGAAAAATATGAATAAATAAACATATTAATATGAATTAAATGGATAAAAATTGTGTATATTTTTCCAGTGTATAATTTTTTAAAAAGTGGTTGCTCACGTCAAGTTTAAACAGTGCAAAATTCCAAAGGTTGCAAAATCTTGGCTAGAATGCCTTTATTATTATTAGTCACTTGGAAAATAATTAATTAATTATTTATGTATAAATTTGTACATAATTTTACCATTTTTAGAATTTTCAGTACAACCTCAAAATCTGAAATTAACCACATATTTTTTTTTTTTTTTTTAAATTTTAAACCTAAAACAACTTTTGATTTTAAATTTTACAACAGGGTTGGAAAGACGCATATTAAAGCTTTCTAAGTATGTATACATATTATTAAATTGATCCAAGTTTTTGACTACTGTTACCTAAACTATATTTCGATTGTTTGCCGATTTTATTTTTTGCATTTTGCAACCATTTTTGGTATTATTTTATTATTTATTAATTTTATTAGAAAGTTTATATAATTACGAATAAATCAGGATCTCATTTGCTATAATCGAAGTCAAATGGTTAGTCATATATTTCGGAAGACCCATATTTCATATAAAGTATACTACCAGTTTTTCATAGAAAATTTAAATTTTCTGATATATTTGATAATAGTTTCGAAAAACTTGGATTAATGTAACAACATATTTTGAACGCCTAAATACTTCTCTTTTCAACTTTATTTTCAAATCTAAATCCATTAAAAAATATTTAAAAAATTTTTTTTGAGTTCGTTCAGTCTTAAAGCAAACTTTCTTTGCCTATAACTTCAAATTTTGAGGGTGTTTTGAAATTTCTTAAAATTGTAGATGAATAAATAAAAGTATATAAAACTTTTCCCATTTTGTAACACATTTGTAATACAGTGTAATCAATTGTATATATATATATATATATATATATATATATATATATGTGTGTGTGTGTGTGTGTTTGTAACGTGACTGCCTGATTCATCCTTCCTACGATTAAAATTTCAATCGTAGGTTGGTCTCCCGCCAAAATTAAGGGATTTTTGGAAATTCGAATATTTAGGAGGTAAAAAGGGTAAAAACGGGTAAAATCGGTAACCTTACATCTCCTAAACCAATATATATACAAAAACTTAACACTTATCGTTATTCATCAAAAAAATAAGCGGATTGGTGTCCGGTACTTTTTTGAAAATTGGCTCTTTTAGGGAGAAAACAGGTAGAAACGATTTTTTTACTTTTTGGCACCATATGTATGTATGTTCTAAACCATTAAATATAAAAAATGTATATCATGTTCGTAATTTATCGAAAAATGACAAATAGAATTTCAAATTCGAACGTTTAAGGGATAAAAATTGTACCTATTTTTGGTACTTTTTTCATAAAATATTTTAATATGGGTTCCCACTACATTTTAGAAATTCTGAAAACTTTTTTCTAGAAAAAAAAAATTGATGTTCAAAAAAATTACATGATAGGTGGGCTAAATCGGTACCACCACTGTATATGGTTCTAAGAGAATGTAAACCCATAATAGTGGACTTTGTGGTACTGTTTTTGTTCTTCTAATAGTACTTTTTGAATTTTTTGAAGGGAGCAACATTAAGTAAATTACACATGGTTCCATGTGGGCAAGAATTCACAAGCAATTTTATGATATTTTTTCGTTCTTCTAATGGTATTTTTGAATTTTTTATAATATTGAACCTAGAAAAATTAAATTAAAGATTCGTGGTCCTATGTGGGAAGAAATTTAAGAGGTGGGAACTTTTTAGTATTTTCTCGTTCTTCGAATGGTACTTTTCGAATTTTCTATAATAATGAACTTAGAAACATGAAACTGAATATGTACGGTAATAAATGAATGAGAATTAATAAAGAGGTACTTTGTGGAACTTTTTTGTTCTTCTAATGGTACATTTAGAATTTTTTATTTTTATTTTTTTAAATGAAAAAACATTAAATTATGCATGGGTAAAAATTCACAAGGGACGTTGTGAACCTTTTCATTTTTTTTAATGATCCTTTTTAAATTTTCTATAATATTGATCCTAGAAACATCAATTTAAAGATATATGGTCCTATGTGAAAAAAAAAATTCAAGAGTACATTTTAATTTTCTATTGTATTGAACCCAAAATCATGAAATTTTTTAGGTTTTCTAAGGGTACTATTTGAATTTTTTGCAATAATTAAGTTAGAAACATGAAGTTAAAGATATATAATTATATATGGCTAAGAATTCACAAGCCATTTTAGTCACATTCTTCTCTACCAAAAATAACTATAGAAATAATTTGGTACTTTTTGAACCTTCGAAAGTTTTATACGTACAAAACTGGTACTTTATTGGTACCCTATAAATCTTCTAAACCAAAAATCAAAACATGTGTTATTTAATGAGGAACTCATAAAGGGTTGCCAAGTGATACGATGTCCCAATGCTTGAATATTATCTTTTTAAACATTAACATGGAGACTTGAATCATTAGAAAGTGCGACTAAAATGCATTTTATTAATTTTCTGAAGAAACCAATACTATAACTATTCCGATGGGAGTTAGGAATCATAGCTACAAATTTCTCAATAAAAAAAAGCTCCAATTTTATATCTGTTCCATGTAGGAGTCCCGCTAACGCAGTAGCAGTTAAATGCTAATTATATATAAATATATTGCCAATATAACTGTAGTATTATTCACATGTATAGCATTCCACTATAATATTTAATACTATGTAATATTGTTATATAAACTCACGTTTATATGCACAGTCAGGCATTTAACACGGCACAAATTTTGCACGCCAACCATCCTAATATGGAGCAGTAGAGTGATGGGATTTGAAAATGTTTATTTAGTGCCAAATTGGGATCGAAATTGTGCGAAAATGAGTTCAAAAGTGCCGTTTGCAGTTTTTAAAGAATTGAACCAAATTAATAGCCAAAGAAAGTATAAAATCTTATGGTAATCGGACAAAAATAAAAAAAAAACTTAGTCTTACAATGAAATTTTTTACACTTTAGTATTTTGTTCCTGCTATTATATTATGGTAGGTGTTATAGAATCCCAATAAAAATTTTCATGCTTTTGAAAGCACAAACGTGACATTTTGTAAGGAACGCAAACCCTTAAGCAATTCGAATTGGCGAGTAAATTCGCAATTGTAAGGGAGAATATTACATGTATGTGTATAAGTAAAAAATAATACAATTTAAGTATTTGCTTATTTTTAGCATTGAAAATTTGAACGCATTTTTTGCAAAAAATGTATTAATTCCAACCGGGAACTCGTCATACAAAATTCATACCGTTCGTATGGAAATGTAGAAGCGATACTTTTATTTTCTTTTCCCATACAAAATTGTTTTGTGCGAAACTCTTTTTTTTATTAGGATATTACTGACTTATATCATCGAACTTTGTTGAATTGCTCTAAGAGTTAAGAGAAGAGCTTTTTTCCATTCCCGGGAAATATATAAAATTATATATTTCTCTGTTTCAGCACTTTTCTAATTTACAGGCTTTGCCCGAATTAGTCAGAAATTGTCTAAAAAACAACAAAATACAATTAAATTCATAGTAGGGGAATACTTTCCTGTAAATTCTGACTAAAACTTGCAAGTATGACAAGTACTAATAATAAAAACAAAATAAATACTTCATTCCTTAAAAACGTTTAATAAAAAATCAAGAAGATAAATAGAAATTAAAAAGCAAAAACTTTCATTTATTTTCTACTTGCTTCAAAAAATATTAACTTATTTTTCAGTGAGTTTCTCATCATAGAATACAACCAGAAGTTTATGTAAGAGGCACTTCTAACTAAATTTTGAAAAAAAATTACTCTTTTTCAAAAACACATAAACAAAATATATGTAACTAAATGTGTTTTGCTGTTACATGAACATGAATTAGGTTTTTGACAATTGAATCAGGTTTTTTTTTCACACATAAATATTAATCTCTATATCTAATTGTATTTTTAAGGATATGTTTGGAAGCTATATTTGCTTTTTCTATTATTTCGTGTAGAGCAGTACATGCACACATACATCGTCTTCAACTTCTTCAATGTCAACTTATGATATTCCAAACAGATTTTCTGCATATCCAGTGGGAAATGAAAACAATTGAAACACGGGATAAAAGTTCTACTTATTAGGTACGTCCAGAACGAATTTTATTTTCATAAATACAAATAGGGCCAGAATAGCTTTCAAAGTGTCGTGGTAGCACTGGAAATCCTAAAGTGTTAAAAATGGCACAATTATATCACAAATCCCATCACTATACTCACACCAGTGATGGGATTTTCAAGCAGATACACATTTACCACCTAGTTAAAAGTTGATACATAGTTATACTAATATTACAGTTATCATCTTTAATTGGCACTGAGGAAATAAGATAATGATGCAAATCGAAACAATTACAAATAAGTTAAAATTTCATTTCTTTTATTAATCATTTAAAAATGTAAGTTTTCGTAATATCAAACAGTAAAAAACGTGATTTTTTTCTATTTTTTAAAAGCAACCTTAATACTCAATTATTCGATGCTGCATGGAGTCTTTTGTCCACAGATATTTTACCACAAAAATATTTTTAGCTATTCTCAATAAAAAATCAACCTTTTACCAGTTATAATAGATTTTAAAAAACGGTAGAAACAAGGAACAGGATGTAGAACGGTCAGTATTAAAGCATCAGTAACAGTACATTCTCTTCGGTTATATTACGATATTTGTCAGAAAAATTATCGAGAATATTTAAGTGACTTCTATGAGGCTTTCTTTTTCATATGAGATCTTAAATCTACTAAAACATTTGATACCTAAACTAAGCTTTCTTCTAAAGGTATATGACCCCTGTCTTCATCATCCATACCATCTTCTGAGGTGTCGTCTAACTTTTTGAGTTTTATAAAATTCACGTATTTTACGTTCCAATTTTCGTGGTGAAATATGTTTCCCACCATTTTAGAGGCAAACAAAAACAAGAACGAACTTCTGTGGTAATGCCACAACCTTCTTCATAACATTTTTGAAATAAATTGGCGGCTTCTTCATGACTCTGTTGAGCAGCACACAAAAGCCGCTTGTTCACTAGTACTTTCTTCGTTGTGTTCTACATTAAAAATAAGTCAATAAAAACTTTAATTAAACTTACTATTGCAATAGTTGACAAAATTCAATATTTACCGGTATTTTTATCCATTGTTTCGCCATATCACATTACACGTCAAAGCAACCTTCCGAGGCTATATAATATTTTAAATTATTCACCTACAAAATCAAAAAGTATTTTATAAGTTTATGTTATTTTAGTGGGTAATTATACGCTCACACTTTGCTTAGACTTAATATCCAAATTCCATTTTCGTCTTGCAGAACTTCCACTATGTTGATTTTTGGTCCACATTGCCATTTTCTATTACTTTTTTTATTATTTTCCGAAAAAGAAAATTCAACAGCTGCATTAAGAAAAATAAAATTGTTTGTATTTCTCAGCTGAGTTTTGTTTGGGAAATTTTATTTTAACAACAGTTACCTTAGATCTACAACAAAGATTAGCGCTGATATAATATACTGTCTACATTAGACATGAATTGACACATTTGTGTGGGCAACCATGTTTAAACATTAAACATTAGACGTCTACATTTATTATTAACGTGATTTTATTAAAATGTTAGGTGTAGACGGGTAGTAATATATGAGATAACGCCGGCAGAAGAGAGTAACCATTTTGTTTATACTATTTTAATTTTTAAATAAGAGGTACCAGTATTCTAATATACCCTATAAGATATCATTATTTTCAATCAGTTACAGAGTAAACATGTCTTTTTTATTTAATAAATTCGCACTTTTTAGCACAATTTTTATAAAAATATTTTTTAAAATGTAAAACAATCATTAAAATAAAACAATCTGGCAAAGAACATTGCCTTTTAGTAATGTATATAAATCTTATAATATTAATATTTGAATTTACACGTGAAATGATTCTTTCAGAGAGCGAATTTGATACTCTCTGATGTTACGTCTAGGTGTGCTATAACTCTAAGTCTTCACGAAGAAATTTTTATTTCCTAACATAAAAAATCATGACGGTAGAATAACGGGAACAACTCCAACTTTCTCCCCAACTTTATGTTAAGGGGTGGAAAAACGCACATGAGAAATTTAGATGTTAAATTTCCTTTTTTATTGATTTTGCATTTTTATTCTTTATTTTTCTTTTTAAAACAAAATTAATTCTTTTTGCAACTTTTTTCTGTTAAAAAGAGCAAAATTTTAAAAAATTCTTGTGTTTTAACATTTATTGTGAAATATATTGCGCAATAGATTTCTTATTGGTCCACAAGTAACATTTTAAAGAGAGAGAGAGATAGAATTTGAAAATTACCAACGTAAAAATGTCTACGTGTAGACTAGGGGTTATATGCAAAAGGAGGATGTTACTCACAAAAATTGTTATGAAAAACGAGAATATTTCAAAATTAGTTCGAGCACTGAATACCAGGTAATTCTATAAATTTGTCATTCTAATTGATTTAGTAAGAAGAATAACATAACTTTTTAAATACATATATCCAAACTCTATAAATATATTCTGATAACTTATTATTTACTTATTTTCTTTCATTTTTCATTCTTCAACACACGACTTTGGTGTCATTTCTTTATATTTTTAAATAAATAATTTTTAAATTCAAATTAAATTTGATTAGTAATTATTTTTTATTATAATCATTGTGTTTGTTGTACAGTAATAATTGTCTTTTTAAATCACAACCACCGTGAAGCTGTGCATTTCAAAATACTAATGTTCTTTAAAAAAAAGATTTAATTTTATATTTTAATACGTATAATTGCAACCGCCAATATGTCAAATGTATGGAAAGTAAAAGTTAGTCGTTTCAATAAACTGTTCAATGAAATTTTGTTTGTTCCAATTAGAAAAATGATTTTCCACCAAAATTAGTATATTTTGCTTTAAATTCCATATTATTAGAGTAATTGTCATATCTCTAACGATTGGTTTTACACAAAAAGTAATTTAACTAAATAAATTTTTAGCTTAAAGTATTTAGAAAAATTAAAGTTAAAGTCGGTCGAGAAAAAGTATTATTAACTAATACTAATATCAGAAAAAGCAAGAACTGTTATTTTATTATTGCTGACATATGAGCCCAACTACAAAAAAAATATTGTTAAAAAACCTAAGTCTAAGAATGAGTTAGTAAAAAATTTCATTGAAAATAAAAGCAATTCTAGCATGTGTCCTTTTTTGAGTACTTTTTTTCAATACACCTAGACTCGTTCATTGGGTTGTAAAAATATATTGTGTGAAATATTAGTAAAATTAGATATTAGATATTTTAGACCACTTGTGTAAGGAGTGTACAAGTAAATTTTTAATTCTTTAAGTAATATTTAAATGAGATGCTATTTTAAATAAAACTTAAACCATAGTTACTAAAAATACTTTTTTTGTTTCTTCAGGATAATTAAAACCCCTTTCAAAACTCTAATTTCAAACTTTTAAAAATTTTGTTAAACAAATTTCAAAAAAAGTGGAATAAAACTACTTATGTAGATTTATAGATAGCACTACATGAAATATATTTAAAAAAAATCAATACCTTGTATGACTAATCTGTGCAATTTGAATTTTGCGGATTTTGACAAAAAGGCATTTTTTGCAGTTTTTTTCGACAAGAATTAACTTGAAAATAAGAAAGTCAAAAAAAGTCAAAATTTTAAAAATATTTAAAGTTTTTAAGAAAAATGTCAAGAAAAAATATCTTTTTTATTTGGATGCAATAATTTCTTTGAGTTTGAGTAATTATACTTTTATTTATTCAAGATATTAATTAATAAAATTTACTTTAAAAATATTTAAGAAAAGGTGCGTTTAAAAAAAATACTAACCCAAGCTCACTTGAGGGTTAGATTTCCTTTTCTTCTACTCACATCAACGAAGATATGTATTTCAACTATATTTTAATAAAATTTTATCTAAATCCAGATAAAAATAAACAAGTGTTTTATGTATTCCTTAAAACTTCCAATATTCTAAATTTTGATCTTCGAGTTTTAAATATTGTACCTGTGCAATTATCCTAAAAACTTCATAACGTATTTTTTGAGGCAAGTTTTGTCATATTCTGTAATAATTCTGTTTAGTCTGAATATCAGTTCCAAAAAAATTTACTTTATAACTAGAAAACCGCAAAAAACGTTTATTTCCTGTAGTGTTGTCTACAAATCTGCATAGTTTTATTCCAACATTTTTGAAATTTTTTGTAAAAAAATTTTTATAACCTTAAAAATTAAAAATGTGTTTGTACACTCCTTACACAATGGTTTGGGGAGCTCGTATTTACTTTAACATTTTTTAATTGATTTTTTTTTTTTTTGCTTATGCCAAGTTTGATAGATCATTATGTATAGATTACGATTTTTTAACATAATAGCTGAAGTATTTAATAGCTAAATCTTTCTAAAAACTGTAAAAAACCATATAAACTTCAGGTCCGATGCGGCGTGGGTTAACGATAGTCGATTTCAGTAATATTTCACACAATATATTTTTGCAACCCAATGAACAATTCTAGGAGAAGTTATGGTCAAAATTTAATAGTTGGTACATTTTGGTTCAATCTAATATACACAGGTCTTAAATAAATCAATCAATTGAATATATTAAAAAATCACCAATCAAAATAAAAATAAATTAAATAAATAAATAAATAAATTAAAATAAATTTCTAAAGATATTTAAATCAACTATTTTTCTGGGTGCATGTTTGCATAGAATCCCTGCCAACATTTTCTATTGAAATTTGAACTAAAGTGACACATCAAGTAGTTACCCAGCAAAAACTCTTTGGTTTTCAGTAATAACAACAACTTATTAAAGTAGTTTCTTGGTAATGAGGCGACATTATTATTTGCCTACTCTGTATTACAATAATAAGTACTCAATAGTATAATAGCGCAGTAATACTGCAATCACGTGGATGAGTTGGCTAGAGCGCCGGATTAACAACCAGAAGGTTGTTGGTTTAACCCCATTCTGAAGCTGTTAGTTTTTTATAAAAAAATGTCTAAAAAGATATTTTAAACTAAATAGAGTTTTTGTCGCTTAGGATGCTATGTGCGAGATGGTGTACTGAGCAACACGTTAGTCAGTAAAAACGAATGGTTAGTATGTGTCCAAGTTCGAGTCTCACTGACGGCAAAATTTTTTTGTTTTTTTTTTTTTTATTTTGTAGGTACATATTTTTGAGTACCCCTAGAGTCAAAAAAATAACTACATGAATTTGTGGACAAGTCGAAAAAAAATAACTAGTTATTCAGACAAAAAATAAGTAGTTTATTTTTGTTTCCAATTATACCTGCTAGCTTACCAGGAAAGCAAAGTTTTTGCTAGGTAATAACAGTCGAATATAATATAATTTTCTTATCGAAGAAGAGTCACCGTTTGGGAAGTGATGTGCGGAAATACTTTTTAGATAACACTATTTAGTGTATTTTTTGGATGTCGAAATACAATCATTTAGAAGTGAGAAAAAGTACAGCTAGAAAGTATCGAAATACAATCTCTTTTATATAATAAACATGTTTTTAATGCGGTTGGAATATTTCTAGTACATATTCTTAATTATAATTGGAATAAATGCTTACCTTAAATACATTGCAATAATTTACTATAACCTTAAATTAAATTAATAACTCGCTATAACTTTAACATGAATATGAAATATTAAAAACTAATTAAAAATTAAAAAACAAATTATTGCCACATTTCTTATTCTACACTATAAAGAACAACATTTATCACTTTAAAAGTTATACATTTATACAATTATGTCGTGCTTTCTTTTCCTCTTTGCTCTGATCAAGTTTTTTAGATCAAAATTCGATACCAATGTATTTGTTATTGCAAATTTGTGTATTTTCTACTTTTGAAAATCCAAGAGTGTTAAAAAAGACACTTTATAGTGGATGCATGAAAAACCTCTCTTCCAAATGCTGGCAGAGATAGTATAAGACGTAGAACAAATAACATAATATAAATATGTGTACACATTAAACTACAAATACACATGCATTCATAAATAACTAAGTAATGCTCAATGTCAATCACTTTGTTAGAAAGGATTGTACTTACAAAAATAAGAAAAACAAAAACAAAATTATGTAATAATACTCTAGTACATGTATTTTATTATTGTTTCACATATTAGTGTATATTTATTTGAATGTATGTATGTACGTATGTATGTATGTATGTATATATGAATGGATATTTATAGATAAATTAGGACAGTTCAAAATTAGTTCTGTTAAACTTCATGTTAAGTAATGAAACATTAATGATTTATTTTTCTTAAGTATTACTAGTACATAAAATATTTACAGAATAATTATACTATGCTACAAAATTACACTTTTTATTTTAATTTGAAAAACGACTTGAGGCCAAACCAATTTTCAAAATTTCGAAACACCTTTTAAATTTTGAAATATTCCGAAAAAAATATTTTTAAGGGTAGTTGCTGCACTAAAGATCTCGCAGCTCCCCAAATTTTTAGTCAATTTCAATTTTTTTTTAACCGAATTAGACAGCAGAAGAGTGTAGCTTTTTTACATTAAAATAATTTTCTTTAAGACTAAGCATACTTGTATACCAAGTTTTAAATTTTATGTTGTTTAGAATAAAATGAGATATCAATCTTTAGAATCTATTAAAAGCTTAAAAAGATTGAGAAATGTAAGGAAAGTTTTAATAAGTTATTCAAGATAAAATCAAATAACTTCTACTGTTTTTGTTTAATTTTTAAAAATAAAATCTCTATATGCAATAAATTAGATAAACTCGAAAAATCGTGGAAAAATTATATTTTTTTAAAATATTTAAAAAATAAAAATCAATAAAGGAGCTACTGAGTTAGGGATACATTTTTACAGCAACGGGTTTTTGAGCATAAGTGGAATTTTTGAGGATGTATTGGTAATTTTTAGAAATGTGTACTATCTGTGTGTCAAATTTTGTGAAATCGGTTCAGCCGTTTAGACGTGATTGAAACACAAACAAGCAAACAAACAAACTTACATCTCATTTTTATAATATTTATTATTATATTATATTAAATTTATATATTATATTAAATTTATAGTTATTTGATTAAAAATTATACAGTTCCTCTTATAGGTATTATTTAGGCTAAATTGAATATTATTTACTTACATTTATTTTACGAAAACTCGTATATGTTCATACTTGTTCTATGCTTTCATTATTTTCATTACTAAAATATCATATTAGTTTTAAAATAAAAAAAAAAAAACCGAATAACAGAAGAAGCGATCTATTAAGCTTGTGACCATATTCAATGGACCTATTGACAGAACATTATTATAAAACAACCGTAGCTAAGCAAAAGTCAATAATATTTTCTTAGTTTTGTACAAATGGAGCCCTCCTAATATTTATGTCTGTATGCTTTTTGAAAAGTTTTTATTTTCTATAAGTAAAATTTATGACATGACTTAAATGTCGGGAAAATTTTGAAATCATATTCTATAAATGTTTATTTACGGTTGATTAAAGTTGTATTTTTATTTTCTGTCTCTTTTTATATACATATGTATACCATATATTGTAAAAATTTTAAAATGTTGTTGTTTGTGTTGTGACATTGTCATTCGTTAACAAGTATTCAGTCATCAATTTAAATTGAAACCATTACATTGAATTGATGTAAAAACTTAATGCGATTTATTTGTGGAAGAGTTTCAGAATCAATAGCAGATAGGAATATTGGTTAAATGTAAAATGCATTAGAATAAAGTATTGTATATGTTTAATTTAATTAGATATTCGTATATATAATTTGAATAATTTTTAAGCTTTTAATTATCTCTTTATATAATGTTCAAAAACTAAATTGTTTTTTTGCAACTTTGTTCAATATAATTAAGTAGGTGTACATACTTATTTGAGTAAAAATTTATTTTAAACCATTTGTCTATTATATGCATTTGTTCTATAAAATTTACCGAAAATATTTAATCACAAGAACGTAAGTGGCTGCATTAATTTGAATGCACCAATTTTTTATTTTATTTAATTATTTGGTATTTAAACAATTAAATGTTTTTGGTTTAAATTAATTCACTTAAAAAATGCACTAAATGAAATATTCGTAAACTCATGTTACTTTTACACTTAATACCGGCAAATGCACAATTGTTATTGTTCTTATTTTCTATGTGTTTTATTTTATTTATTTATTTTTTTTATTGTTCTGTTGTGTTTCAAATTTAATTTAATTTTAACTTAATTTTAGGGTCATCAATGCATTATCCAGCTTCCGAAAATAATTACACAAATTCAAATAGTATATCGGCCAGTACTGGTAGTAATCAGGATACACTGTGGCGCATGAAAATGTCAGCAGCTGCCGCACATGCAGCTGCCACTATGCAACACCAACAACAGCAGCAGCAATTGCAACATCAACATCCGGCAACACAGATTTATATTGAAAGACCACCTTCTGCATTCAGTAGCTGTGGTGGCAATGATCCGCTAACACAGTATGTTGTCGATTATGTCGGATATCCGGTGCCACCACCACCGCATATAACATCGGTGGCAGCATCCGGCAGTCAACACAGTTTTCAAAGTGGCAGCCACAATGCGTCAAGTATAGCAACAACCACCTCAAACTCTGCCACCTCCAGTTCAACGGGTAGCAATAATAGCAGTCAAAGATATGAAAAGAAAATCTCTGAATCGTCATCATCATCATCACCACAACAACAGCATCAGCAACAAAGTCACCATCATCAGTCACCACAACCCACCCAACGTTATGGTACATTGAAAAAGTCCAAACATCATACGCAGCAACATATACCTGCAAAAGCAACAGCAGCAGCAACTACAATACCGGACCAACAATTGGGTGAGTTAAATGATAAACAAATAAAATACAGTAAAAATTCAGAAATTAAAAGTAAACTTCTTTTGTTTAAAATGATGAAAAGTACAATAAAAAAAGCAAGTAAGAAAAGTATAATCGGTCAAACTCGACTATATGATACCTTACACCATTGTGTAAGTGCATCCAAATTCAGGAAGAGGTCTCACGTGGGTCCTGTGGTTAATATTTTTATAAAACATATCTATACATTATACTACGTTGACACTAACATTTAAATGGGATTTATGCACTTTGGGATAATTTCTGGAAGTGGGCCCTATATAGTAACTATGGTCAATTATGAACCGATCTTAATAATATTAGGCACAGTAGTTTTTACTTGTATAAAACTTATTTGTTACTACGTTCATGAACACCTTTTACTCGCAATTAAAAATATTGCGAAATGAAAATTTTATTTTCAAGTTTGTAACTCACGAAAACTAATCGTGATTAGTGAAACTAATTGCAAATAAAGCGTACGTCGTTGCCATTTCCTTTTACGTTCATAGAATTTTCGATGATAATAGTTGTATTTTTCAGATCCAGCACGAGAAATAAAGAAATACATTTCTTTATGTAATTTGTGTATAAACAGTCAGTTATTTATTTGCAAGTTATATTTATTTAAAATAATCGTTCGCATAAACGTAATATGTGTCAAATATTAACTTTGTACTAACATTAGAATGACATATGTGCATAATAAAGGAATTTTCCGAAAAGTCATTTATATGGGAGCTATTACCAATTATGACCGATCTTTATGAAATTTGGCACAGAGGATTTTACTGATGTCAAACAAATTTGTGCTGAATTTCGATAAAATATTGTTATATTTATAGCATTTATGATCGTTAAATCCCTATTGCAGGAGGACATTTTATGGAGGCTAAATAAAATACTAGACCGATTAAAACCAATTTTAATATACTTGGTCCTTGTATAAAAAAAAAGCATACATCTCAAATTTCATCAAATCATCTTCAGAATTGCGACCTGTTATTTGCGCACAAGGTTTCCGTGGACAGCTAGACAGACGACGGACGGACATCGTTAAATCGAGTCAAAAAGTGATTTTTCTATACGTAACAAACATCATTGTGTAGGGTATAATATTGAGAAATATTTTAGCAGGAGGCTTTTATAGTCATGATATCAATAAAATACACTTAAGCAAATAATTTATTTATCAGTATAAATAGATAATCATCCATCCATGTTTAGTTATAAGACTGGCACAAGCAGATCTTTAGACTCTTTGAAAACAAACCTGTTATTATTCTAGTTTAGGGGATCACATGGAAATAGTATACACAAAACAATATTTATTGATTCTGAACAAATCCACGGGATATCCTTATCAGTATGCTATCAGCCTCCCTTGTAATAAAGTTTCTACAACACATTCTCTTCTTTTAGCAATTTAATAGTATCATTGCTGTGCATTCTCGATCACATTACTATTTAACACGTAAAGCTCGGTTAACTTTTTATACCTCAGCATATTCATTGGATTCATTCCCTTTTATACCTATAAATTCTGAAATGTAAATGAATATCGTGAAAAATTAAATATTTAAACGTAGGTACTCCTCGTTACACCAACTACATGTATTAGAAGAACAAATTATAAGTTCGAATTTTTCATTAATGAATATTTTACTTGCTGTATTGTTATCTTTTATGGTGATATCACTTATACTTACATATGTATATCGGTTGTATAGTTATCAGCTTAGCTGCTTCAGATACTGCGAAAAGTATTAAAATCGTGGTAGAGTATATCGCTGTATTTAATACCTTACTTTCGACAGAATATACAATTTTCTTTCCTTGAACCATTGGTATACACTTCAATACCCTATATGTTACTATTATTGATCTCCCAATCATGATGACTGATGATGCATCATTTCAAAATACATTTTCAACTACGGTTTAAATATTAGTTATATAAAACTTTTCTCTTGGCAACCCTCTGCACCAGTACTATGCGAATTGAGAACACACTTTTTACGCACTTGCATTTGTGAGTTCTTACTTTTTAAGAGAATAAATTGGTGCGTTTGCACTGTAAGAAATTTGTATTATTTTTTTACAATTAAAAATCGAACAAATAAACGAATTCGTTTGTGTTTATGTAAACGTAAAAAATAGACCACATAAAAAAATGATTCGATGTTACAATATTCCCAAAAAATAAAATCCTTTTATGGATGAAAAGAAATACAAAACACAAATTTAAAGCCTCTTTGTGTTATACGAGTATTTATTTATTTATTTTTTTATCCAATATCATTATACAAGCAAATAAATAAAAGTATTAATCATTTGGAAGCATATTAATCAATGTACACAATTTTTTTTATTTATTTATTTTTTATTTATTTATTTATTTAATAGCCAATGAAATTACAATTTCTTACAGGCCAGCATATATATTATTCTTAAAGCTATTTACAATAAAATATTTTAATAATCATTCAATAACAAAAACTTATTATTTAACTAAGTTAAAAATACTCCTCTTAATGCGGATTGGATTTAATGAGAAATCAATATATGGAAAGAAACTATTGAATTGATTGCATATACGTCTCATGGGATCAAAGTTGGCATAATTGGTTCAAAAATATTTTATTTTTAAAGGAGTATAATTTCTAGTTGGACGATTTGGGTTTACGAATTCGATCTTACGAACCAGGAACTTAGAATTAATTGAACCGTTTACTTAATTAATTACAAATGAAATATGAAATATTCATATATTTTCTCCTAGTTTCAAGAGTAGGGCGATCAAAAAGCTGTAATCGACTTTCATATGATGGTAAATTAATATTAGGATTCCATGGAAGATTACGAAGACAAAATAAGAGAAATTGTTTCTGGACCGATTCAATTTTCTTTATATGAACTTCCTATTGAGGATCCCAGACCACGGAAGCATATTCCAGGATTGGTCTTACAAGAGATATGAATAATTGCTTGGAAACGTAAGGATCATTAAACTCTCTTCCCCAGCGCTTGAGGAAACCTAGAACTCCCTTTGCCTTATTAACGATTTGCGAAACGTGGGAATTAAAGGATAGTTTACAATCAAGCAACACATCCAGATCAAGAAATTCTTCGACTAGATCAAGTTGATATTCATTTATTGTGTATCTACAGAGTTCTGGACTTCTTCTGTATGACATCATGTGTTTACACTTTCTTAAATTCGGATCCATTAGATTCATCATACACCAATCATAAAGATTGTCAAGATCTGATTGGAGTAAGGAATATTGATAAGGACAGTTAAAGCTATGGAATAGCTTTACATCATCAGCATACATTAATATTCTAGAATTCTTAATGCAAGTTGGTAAATCATTTATAAATATTAGGAATAATAACAAAGTATATGTTATATAAACCTTTTTTATTTCATTAAAAAAAAAAACGTATTAAAGTCATAATATTTATGAACTGAAACTAATAAATATAGGCAAATAGTTTTTGATCAAATCTCAGTGTACCATTTTTTTTTTTTTTTTTTTTTTTGAAAAACAGCACTAAATACCTATTTTGTTGAAATCTAATAAACGGCAGAATGATCAGACGTTGTTTGTAATGAACTTCGAGTTACGCAGCGTTGCCAATTCAGCGCTTTTCGCGCTAGATTTACCGCTTTTTAACAAATTAAAAGTCGCATTTTTTGACATCAGCGCTTTTTCTTGAAAATGCGCTAAATTTGCGCGTTTTGTAATTGATTAGTTTTAGTTGCAGATTTTAATCATGTCTTCTTCGTACATTTTTATCTACGAATCTTTGCTGGTTTCATTATAGTTAAAACTTAATTTCGAATTTAAATTAAAGGCCCAGTTATATACTGTTGCCCTAGCGTATACTTATGTTCAAAATTGGCTAAAAAAATTTTAAGTAAAAGTTAACAAGAATATAAAAAATGCTTTTAGCTTTTATGTATAAATTTTTTAATTAAAAATTATAGTCTTACTTTTTTATTCTGAATTGTTTTCTCATCATTGTTTTAATATTTAAATAAATATCTTTTATATAACATTACTTTTTGTTTTGGTTATGTCAATTTTGAAAATTTTTAAATAGTTTCGAAGATACAAAGAAATTTGAAGATTATGGGCAATGAAATTTAAAAGTTTTTGTGCAAAATATAAAGAAACAAGGAAAACACAGATTTGAAGCATTTTTTTGAAATTGTTTCTATGTTTAAATAATTTTAATATCCCAGCAAAAACTTTTTGATTTTCGGTAATGACAACTAATTATTAAAGTAGTTTCTCGGTAATGAGGCGCCATTTTATTTGCCTACTCGGTATTACATAAATAAGTACTCAATAGTATAATATCACAGTAATATTGTAATAACGTGGATGAGTTGGCTAGAGCGCTGGATTAGCAACCAGAAGGTTGTTGGTTCAACCACATTCTGATGCTGTTAGCTTTTATAACAAAATGTCTAAAAAGATATTTTATACTATAACCAGTTTTTGCCACTTAGAAAATTAAGTGCGAGATGGTGTACTGAGTAAGACGTTAATCTTACACAAATTAGTCATTAAAAATGTATGGATAATTTGTGTCCAAGTTCAAATCTCACTTACGGCAAAATTTTTTAGTTTTATTTTTATTTAGGTACATATTTTTGAGTATCCCTAGACTCAAAGAATAACTACATGAATTTGTGGACAACTCGAAAAAAAAAATAACTAGTTATTCAGCCAAAAAATAAGTAGTTTATTTTTGTTTCCAATTATACCTGCTAGCTTACCAGGAAAGCAATGTTTTTGCATTGAAATATTTGTATTACTTTTTTTTGTTTATTTCAATAAATATTTTTTAATTTATGTATTTTTTTAATTTATTTTTTAATTTTTTATTTATTTTTTAATTTCTGAAAAAATATAAAATTTAGTTGTTTTTCTGTAAGGTATCGTTGCGTTTCAATTTTCTGTAAAAAATAAAATTTTTTACATTTTTAGGGGACAATCACAAAAAAATAAAACATTAAGAAAGCAAATAAAAATACAAAAATTCAATTGAAAAATTTTAAAAATGAACTCAAAACAGATGTACAAAATAAAAGGGATAAAATTTTCACTTGTGGTCATAAGAGGTAAGTGGATTAATGTAAACATATTTATGTTTTGATTAACTATGATATATTTACAGCAAATTTACGTTATAGCTATGATACTTTATATAAAGGCTGTTGAGGCCTTTAGGAAAAACTTTAGGGATGAATAAGAACAAATACTTAAGTTCTGAAACATAAAACTATTTTTAAAACTTAAGTACGATTTCGCCACTAAGGGGGCAGTATAACACCGGGTTAAGCCATTTACATTTAAATTAAACATAGTTATTAATTTAAAAGCTTTGAAATGAAAGTAATTATGAAATGTATAACCCGCCTTTGTACCTTAAATATTGTTAAATGGACAATGTTGCATAAAATTACTACATATTTGCACATGCATTTAAAATAGCAAAAAATACATATTTAACTAAAAAATGAAAACAAATTTTATTCAAATATAATTTAGCGTTTTAGCGCCTTTTTGGATGATGACTGGCGCGTGTTGGTTCAAAACAGTTAATGATGCTGGTGTCACGTATATGTAAATAGCCGTATTCTGAACAATATGAACGCCTAGCACTACTCTGCAAACATTTATTTTATTACTTTTTTGCTTGCTATATTAAATAATCCAAATAAAAATTTTTGAAAGTTTCAGAGAAGTAAATATCGTTGGAAACTCCTGCCTTAAGTACGAGTAATATTGCAGATTTTTCATTTGTACAAGTCTTCTATGATTGTCTCTTATGGTCTTTTAGGAGATGCTGTAACGGCACCAAAGTATGTAATTGGTTTCTCTCAAACGAGATATTTGGCTTTATTTGAGGTTTGAATTTGTGTAAAATATATGAGTGCTTAAGCTTGTTATATCTTTACATCAAGTTACAAGTTTCATGATGATCATTTACTTTTACATTGTAATTTAGTGAAACATTTTAAAATTACTTCTTAAGAGTTTTGTTTTCAAAACTATTTTCTGGGTGTATAAATGCAATTAAGGTTGAATATTTAAGTATATTTTTGTCTACGTTTCTTTCCTTCAAATACTTGAAATATGAGAATGCCGTTGTAAATCAAAGGCTACTGTTTTTATGACATCTGGATGGTTGTTGGAAAACAGTTTTTATTTTCCAAAAATAAAATACATTACTATCGTATTTTTATCTCGTATTTAGTTCTGAAAAGTAACAATAAGAAGATTAGTTAAAGGTATCAAAAAAATGTTGGTATAAAAATAAAAGAATTGAAAAAATCATATTCTAAAATACTAGCACGTTACTTATAATATTATGAAGTGAGCGTAGTTGAAAAGAGTATTTTATGCATCGCATAGAAGACACTTCCAAGAAAAATAACTTTAACATGGTTTATAATTAATTTCCTCATATAGAGTCTTATTTTAGTGATTTCCGGCACAAAAATGTTTGCAGGGAATTACTCTATATATGTATATATATACATATATATATATATATATATATATATATATATATATATATATGTATATGATCCCAGCATGGCATGTCATTGGAGACAAGGCCTTCGCTTTTCCCTTCCAAAAAGAAACGAGAAGACAAGGACACACTTACATAAATACGCTCTTTTATATTCAATGCTATTACTTGAATTGAATTAAAAAAAAAGAAATGCGGACTACTTTCATTAACGATACTTAAAATAAGCCTAAATGATTATGAGCTTTTCAAGTCTAGTGATTAAAAATATATCTGTTTGTAATGAGAAAATTAATATGTGACTGATACATCTTTTATATCGCATCTAATGAAAGAGAAACAATAATTAGTGCCGGATGTTTGTTAATGGAGTCAAGGCTTTCTTTGAGGAATTTTCGTAGAAGTCAGTGTCTAAATTTTTTTTTTTTTTTTTTTTTTTGGAGAGGTGTGAAGGCATTCACAAAGGCCGGCAGGAATGAAGCACTAACATATTTTTCTGTTGAGGTGTTTCCATTTATATGTATGTGTGTATTTATTAAACATTTATTTCTTTATGGTTTTAATTTTTGTTTATTATTATTTTTCATATTTTAACGCATATGAAAATATTTGCTGAATTGCGAAATTTTAATTGGAAAGCCGGCATATTATTCATATTTTATTTTATTTTTTTTAATATTACTCGTATTTAGCCATGAATTGTGTAACATTCAATATTTTAATCTGCCACAGTTTATGTATTATTGTAAAACTTTGCTAACTATTAATTTCTACTAAGAGGAAAAGTTAAACCATATGTTAAATTAATGGTAAAACACTTGGAAATGCACATAACCAGTGAAGTCGAGAGATTATATTTAATACGAATTAACTGAAAAATTAAATAAAAGCTGCAAATGCTTAATTTTCATTTAATAGACACTGTCCGTCTATCAACATATATATATATATATATATATATATATAGTACAAAATATATATATATATAGTACAAAAGAAAGGCTTAAAGGTTTAGTAAAAAATATTCTTCAATATATTTTATTATAATTTTTTTTTTGAAAATTGCTTTGATCTGCTAAAAAATTTTAATAAATTTAAGTTATTGTTTCATCTCAATTTTAAGAAATCATTCAAGTGTGATCATACATGAATATTTTATTTATTTATTGTTTACGCAAATGCAGTTTTTTAGTTTTAAATGTAATCAAGACATGCATTCATGTGTTAAGTAAATTTTTTTGTAATATTTTTATCGACCGCAAAATTGAAATATGCATTTCGATAAAAAGGACTATAAAAATAAACAATTTTTTTTTGTTTTATTAGTTTTTTTTATTGTCTCTATAAGTAAATAGTTTTAACATACATAAATAGTTTTTCTATCATTCTTCAATTTATAGCATTTTTTTTTTTGCCTTTAGATTTTACACTTCAATGAAAATCTTAAAAAAAACTGAAAAGATCTAATAGAAAAAAATCATCTGACAAGAATATTTATTATGATGGTTTTGTGTGTATACGAGGAAGCAAATGACATTTTAGCAGAAGAACTCAAATTCAAAATGTAAAAAAATTATCGAAGAGGCAAGAGTTCGTGCATTTGAATGTATTTTCAATACTGAAATGTAAATGTTTGATTATTGCTGCAACAGTGTTGCCAAAATAGTTGTAGTAATAGATTTATGACATGCGTTACGTTGATAAAAAACTGTATGTAAATCTTAAACAAATAAATACTCATTATTTAAAACAAATACAAATTTCTGTTATATGTATATCACGGTTTATCTTTGGATATACAATATTTGTTAAGTAGTTTTTAATAATATAATATTTCAAAAGATAAACCTTGATAACACAAATTTGCATTTTAAATTTCATTTTCACTACCAGAATAGATGGAATTGTAATATATAGGTTTGTGTTATGACCTTCAAGTCGCAAATCTTAATAATTTACTAAGTGATATAATAAGACGTTATAGAAATATTAAGAGAATAAAAGAATTATTGTTGGAGGAGACAATGTTAAAAAGAAAACTGTATTTTTAAAATAAACTTAAATTTTACCTTATATACATGCATATATATATATATATATATATATATATATATATATATATCGTTTTTCGACAAATTTAGTTTTGAAGGAGCACAAGTTTCTAGCTGGAATCGAGGAAGGGTTAGAACCTCCGAAATTGGTCACCTCTTTTAATTATTTATTATTTAATTTTATTTATTACTATAAATAAATTAACATAATTATTGTTTCTTACAATCTGAATGAAGTTCTGTGCAATTATTTGGATTTCTTTAATGAAATTTGTATCCGTTATTAAAAGAACATCTAAGTATTTTAAGGAATGTTTGTTTTAAAATTTTTTAATAAAATTTAGCGTATTCATTTCATTATATTTAGTGTATTAAAGAATGAAACAATCAGGTATATTCTACAAGTTTCGGTAATATAATACAATAGTAGCCATACATTTAAAATTCCTTTGAACAGGTAATTAAGTAGGACAATTAATTAGATATATTTTTTTAGAACATGTTATATACCTGTGGAATTTTATAAAAATATTGCGTAGTTTTATAATACATAAAACGATCTTCGTTATATAAATAAACTCTTTTTTTATTTGCATTACTAACATTTTTATAACAATGACAATAAGATTGACATATAAATTTTGTGCTGCGTTCTTTGGAAAATGCCTAAGAGCAGTAGAGCTGAATATATAACACATTTTATTGAACAGCAAACGGATTCAACAATTGTTACTGGAGAATTGGATAAAGTTATGATTTTTTTCAAATTATTCGAAACAAAAATGAAGACAGTAAATAATTGCGTACGGAAGTTTCAATTCAAGTATGGCACTTCGTTGGAAAGCATCATGGAAATTAAAACCACTAATGCAAGAGCACCACTTAAGCACAATGGTTACCTGGAAAAGAAAAAAAGTATGCTGTTGGAAATACCGTCACTTCAATCCAAGACTTTAAGTCTGTGTTACGAAGAAATAAACAACCAGCTGAGGCAGCAAAAATAGCGGATATCCTACCCGATGCGTCCTCAAGTCGTCTTAAGTGGATGATAAAGAGTATTCCAAAACCTTCACCAGCTTCTGGATTTTCTGAAGATGACGGATGTGATGGATTGTCAGCTCTATCAGAATATAAACAAACGTCATCAGGTGAAAGTCTTGTTACAGAATGGCTGGTTCTACTACGCTTAAAAAGGATTCGGTTTGCACTGAAATATATGGTTATTATTATTATGGTTATTATATCGACGTATATTTTGAACTTCAATTAACAATGATTTTTGGAAAGGTACGCAAAGTCATTATGAATAATGATTCACAATTTTCACAAACATCTGCATCTGATGATAAAGAGACATAAACTTTGGAATATATCCCCTACATGCCCCCGTATACGCTTTTTGGAATACATGTTTCATATATAGAAGTATTCCTGGAAAACATTAACAAATTATTAGGGATAACAAGGATCTTATGGAAATTAGAGGAGAGAAAGTAGAAAATACAGGAATGAAAAATGCAATCACTAGGTGAATTAAAAAAAAGAGGTACAGGAGTCCATAAACTCAGACAAGCACATTCAACTATTTAATACAAGAAAAAGTTCGAGAATATGTCAAAACTAGAACCTTTGGAATTACTTTTATTGTTTTCCGATCCTAACTCTAACACAATAAAAAAATAAGTGGACTACTTACAATGTACGAAAACGATGAGATTCTTGATACATTCGATATCAATGAATATATTGTTGAAACAAAATGAAATGTACAGAAATAAATAAAATAAAATTTTTATGTTTTTTATTAGGAATAGTTATTTTAAGTAATATAAACCTAAAGATAAAAAATTACAAATATTTGAGATGACCAATTTCCCCCTGCTCCGATACCAGCTAGAAACTTGTGCTCCTCCGAAACAGTTGGAAAATATCTCAGCAATTTTGTTAGAAGTATATTTAACGGTTCAAAAGTTGCAGGAATTTGTTATCATTGTAAAGGTTATAACTTTAAAAGTAATAAAATCTTAGAACTAAATTTCTTCATTAGATTATCAAGAAACGTAAAATTTCTATGTTTAGTGTTATTAAAAAAAAAAAAAAAAACATATCCTTAAAACAAGAACATAAATAGTTTCCTACTTTTTTATTCCAAAATACCCAAAAACGAGAAAACTTTTTTAAAATTGACTTTTTCTAGTAAAATGGTTACCTTTCGTTACCAGAGGCGTGGCTTATAAAATATTTTCTGTGAGTTTAGCGAACATATGTAAATGTATAATCAAAGTTTTTTTAATCTCAGCTTTGACATTTTGAGTTACACAAAGAAACAAAAAAATAAAAGATAAATAAAATTAACGAAATTATGATAGGGCTGGAGGGGAGACTGTTACCCAAAATGCCCTGTAAATTGCTTTACATGTATTTACGTTAAGCATTGTTTTGGAAACATGAAATAATGTATGGGCCAGAGGAAAATAATGGATTTTAAAATAAAAAAAATGTCACCACCTTTTTGAAAAAATCACATTTTTTTTTTAATTCTTTACTTCAAAATAATACAACTTTTTATCGGAACCATTCAGGTATATGACTCTTGCACGAAAATTATTTAAAATTTTGTACAAAATCTTGATATTATTTTATAAAAATTTTACGACCCGCCACGTTAAAAAAAGACTAAAAGTAAATGCATGTTAAAAAATGGATCAAAATTTTACTTCAGTATAAATATATTTTAAAATAAATATATAAGCCTATTTTTTTCGTAGAGAAGGACCATCTGTGTGTAAACTTTTCTTCAATCAAATCATAAATTAAATTTTTGACGACTTTTTAAAAAAAAATTCATACCCGAGGTGACCAACTTTGTTGGACCACTCCTGTCCCCCAGACCAGCATTGAAATGCACCTCGGAATTGGCCGTGTGAAATTTCATTTAAATGTATCCATTAGTTCGTAAGTTACAGAATTATTTCCGAAAAAAAGTCGTTTTGGGACCACTGTGTGATGTTATTGTTGCGTACGACGTACGTAAATGTAGCAAAATATTCAAGAAGTCTTATCATAACAGAAAACATTGAAGTCGTATGTTTCGCATCAAGAAAGGCTAGCGCATGATGTTAAACATCGAAGGATAACCTATGTAACACTTTGAAACCACTTGATGTGACCATTAAAGAACTGAGTAAATATTCGTCAACATTAATTGAGTTTAAAGGTATTATAATTTAAATATTCTTATATTATATTTAAACTCTGACACATGCCCAACCAGCTCCAAAAAGTTAAAGCACAACTACAAAATAAAACTAAAGACTTTGAAAATGAGATATTGGAAGATTATTCCGCAGAAAAACCGTGAAATAATGAATCGCATGAAGAGAAATCTTTTGAAGCATCTAATTATGATTTTCTGTAGGAGTAGAATGCAATAATTAGGAGTAAGAAGATATTTTTCAAAATTAAATTTTAAAAAAACTAAAGAGCAAAATCGGGTTAAGTTATTTTTTAAGTGCTATTCTCTAAAAAATATTTTAAGCAATTTCCTTAAATATATATATGTATTTATTTTTTATATTTAACACACACAATGAAATTTTATTATATGTCTAGATTCATACACAAAATTTTACTTCAGTAATTCTTGCTTTACCCCAGGTCTACAAGCGAGATTATCGCTGATATATTATTTAAAATAATCGCTTTTTTAGCACAATTTTTATATAAATATTTTTTTAACATAAAACAATATTTAAAAGGAAGCAATTTTACGAAAAACGTTGCGTTTTTAGTTATTTCCAAAATACAGATACACACACACAAACAAATTTTCGTAAATTTGTAGGAACATATTATGACCATATTTGTGTTATATTTGCACTCATTTTGCCCACAATTGGGATGTAGACGTACCTTTTGGTTTGAAACAAATATTAGAAAAATTAAACAAACTATGAAATTTTCTTCATTCATTTTGTCAGTATTTTCTTTTCAAATAATAAAAAATTTTATTTCAAAAATATTTTAATTGTTTTGTTAGTTTTATTTCTCAAATGATAAATACGGTCGTAGTTTTCGTAAAAAAAAAATTAAATCTATTTGAAAGTACGACGTATAAGTCCTAATTTGACAACGTACCTACGTAGTAAGCTTCATACGACGCAATTGTGTTCATAGCATAAATGTTGGAAAATCTAAACAAACTATGAAATTTTCTTTATTTAATTGTTTAAATTTTCTTTTCAAATAACAAAAAAATTTATTTAAAATTATGTCTTAGGGCGTGTGTCAAACGTTAGAAAAGTTCTATGGAAAAAAATTTTTTTTTTTTTTTATGATGAGAAAAATTTTTCATTCTACTGTGTGAATGAAGAATGTAAAATTTTGACAAATTGAATTTTTATTATAAAAAAAAAAAAAATAAACAGTTGTGCAAACATAAAAATAAAGAATGAAACTGAAAAATTTTAAAATGGTTTATTTTAAATTTTTTATGAAAGAAAAACTCTACTTTGGCAACGTTTTGTAAAATAGTTTTTGTTATTAAAATATTTTCTAATATTTTTAAATATCGTAAATTTATATACGTTTGCCCTATGAGTTAGTAAAATTG
The DNA here is from genome assembly GCA_932274085.1 of Protocalliphora azurea. Lineage (NCBI taxonomy): Eukaryota > Metazoa > Arthropoda > Insecta > Diptera > Calliphoridae > Protocalliphora > Protocalliphora azurea. The sequence continues at coordinate 82,968,323 of OW026520.1, forward strand.
TATTCACCTCATACCAATCAAAAATTTTACTAACGAAGATACTCTTCTATCGTTTCACCCTTAATTGTTTTTCCTTATTTTAGTTTTTCAATTGACAAATGCAGTCATACTTGCCGTAAAAAAAGAATTTAATCTATTTGAACGTACGACGTACAGTACGTGAAGAAACGTTTTTACAATGAATGAAAACACATTTTTTTAATTGTTTGCTTTTAAAAATTTATATATTTATATTTAAATATTTCTTTAATTTTTAAGCTAAGTTAAGGGCCGTTATAATAAACGTCCTATAAGGTAAAAGATACTCGTAGTTAAAGGTAAGATAAACTGAAGTGTGTAATAACGTAAGCTTTATCTATTTTTGGTTATTACAACTTGGTTTTAAAGTATATTTTATAATTTTGATAATACAGTAAGGCTAAATCAATAACCGATTACTTTTGGCCAGTTAACGTAGTGACAACGTGAATGTAACGACCAGTAACTGCAATATAAACATATAAAAAACAAAGAAATTTTTAAAATAAATGATTTAAAAGAAATTAAAAGTCAACACCGGAACAAATATAAACAGAAAAATTACTATAACTACACCGGAATATATACGTTTTTATTTATTTCTTTCATAAAGCAGAAAATATGGCAACTCTAAATGCATAAAAATTGTGATAAAAGTTAATGATCAGATGTTCTCTCCTTTAGATTATTGGTCACTTTTGTGCTTATAATAACCAAAAACAAATAATGTATCTGATAATATTCCTAACTTTATTTATTTGATAGTTTTAATAGCGGCCCTAAAAAATCTATTTATTACCATATAACAAAAACAAAACATATAACAATAACTTGACAAGAAATTCTTTTTACATTTAATAAAAAGCTGCAGAAAACTTCAACATTTCTGAACTTAATATTTAGTATGACGACCATAGGCAAGTATGACTGCTTGTAATATATTTTTCATTGAATTAATTAATTTATATAATTAAGTGAATATGAACACTTGGAATTTTATTCTATTCCTCCAATATGGTATATTACAAGTCATTGCGGTTTTTGGATGACTCTTTGCCACTTGAGATATGTTCATATATTTTCAATAAAGTTCAAGTCTGGACTCAGTACTGGTGTATCCAATACTTTTTGGCAATTAAACTATAACTTGTCCTTTATTAAGCCAATTTTATTTGCACTTTGCATTAAAAGAGCTTGCAAAGTATTTAAGTGTTTTTACGCATCCATTGTGTTTTCCACAAAAACTAAATATCCAACTCCTTTGCCCGAAACACAGCCCATGCCATTACTGTAGTTTTTCCAAATTTTACATTAGGTATAATGTTTCGATTTTCGATTTTTTCGATTTTCACCGAAAGTAGTTGTTTTTTTTTCTTGCAGCTCTTGATGATTTGTTCTTATTTAGGGTTTGTTTTACTGTTTCATGAGTTTTTTAGCAAGAGTACTGGTGGATATTTGGGAATTTTCGTTAACTTTTCTAACCAGATATTTTATGCGGGTGACCATTTGAAAATTTTGGTTCCAAACTTTCCTCATTTTTAGTTCGGTTTAATATGTTGTAAATTGTTGGTCTTTGTAATGAAAACATTTCTCCAATTTCCTGTTTTGTTATATTAAAGCAATTGGATTACATCAATGGAAGTTCTTCGTCCTGGCATGTTCAACATGTAACAAACAATATATTTACAGGCTAAAATGCATTATTTTTTTGTTATGTGATTGTAAGTATCACATTAACACGCGGGTAACAATGTATAAGTTTAAAAAAAATTCTAGGAATTGTTTCAAATAGCACCAGATACGCATTTGTAAAAGCGTTTTCTTGATAGATAGATTAAAGGGTGTGTGATTCAACGTATACGCCGTTTGTTGTGAGCTTTTCAATAAAAATGTGTAAGTTCTAATTTGACACGTACGTACGTAATACGCTTCTACGTTCATACGACGCAATTGTGTTCCAAGCATAATATTTAATTCACGATGGAATATTTCGTATGGACCAAAATACCTTATTCAATTTATTCGTTTTTCGTTTCGAATAATGAAAAAATCGAACAATTTGGATACCCTAATACATACAAACACATGTACACATATCGATTAAATAGCTTCTACAAAACAAAAAATAATAAATAAGTAAATAAATAAATAAAAAACACGTACTAGTAGTATTAAAAGCCAAGAGATTTTCATTTCAATCACCCACTACGAATGAAAATATAATATACGAAATGTTGGCACTGTCTTTGAATTGCAACAAAATAATAATAAATTCAAAACCGAATCTCAAAGAAACTCATAAAAAATCAATGTTTAAATAAAAATACAAACAAAACTAAAAATTCAACTAGCAAATGCAAATAACAACAACAAAATAAACAAATGAACAAAAGAGATAAAATAAAAAGGATTAGAACACGGATAAACAAGGAACAAACTAAAATATTATTTCGATGAAGCTAAAAACAAATACAAATGATTATTTTCACTGCTGCTGCTGTTTTTCTCTATGTCATTCTCGTTGTCATTATATTCTGTTGTTTTGGTGGCAGTGTTACCATTTTAGCATTTCTTCTGCTTTATTTGGCAGAATTGATTGGAAAATTGCATATTTAATAATCGATTTATTGAAAGCAGATTATTTGCATAATTCAACATTGGAAAAGAGAAATGCTTATATTAAATCTCTTGCGTCGATCTACTCACATTGGGGTAGAAACGCCAAAATGGCGCTTAATTCAGGGAAGGGGAATACTTTTGTAATAATTAGGTCATTAGTATATCAAATAATACATTTTATATTTATAAATATTTTTTCTAGCCTAAACCACTGTCTGTCCGGCTGTCCGTCCATTAATAATCAACATTTGCGACAGTAGGTCGCCGTTTTAAAGATAATCTAATGAAATTTGATACATTACCTTTTCTTGGAGCAATAACATAATATGTTTAAATTTGTTGTAATCGAACCATCGTTTCACTGAACCTCCATATAAAAGTTTTACCGGAAATAGGTTTAACGCTTATAAATATCTTAAATATGTCTGTATTTTCATAAATTTCTTAACGGGTGTGTTTTGTCTAAGCAAAAATCATGCCATGAAATTTCGTGAAGATCAATCCAAAATTGATCTTAGCTCCCATATAAGACTCCCTCTCGAAATCACTTTCCCGGGTATAATTCCTTTATAAATGTCCAAAAAAGAAAAAATTAGGTACAAATAAAATTAATTTAAGTATTAGTCAAAATTCACAAGGATTGATCCATGACAAAATTATTTTGGCGCATTTAAGTGTTTAAATGAGCAAAACGTGCCCGACTGTACCTTTTTTACTCGCTTTCAATATTTTTCTTTAATTTTATATAAATCTCTTTTTAAAATAAAGTAAATAAATAAGTTAAATCAACTTTAATTTCAAATATATAATACTCCCCATTTTATTTTGCTTTTGTTCAGAAAACACGTTTAATTTCGTCAGATTTTTTTAAATATTTTTTTCTTCCAAGTTGCAAAAGATCTTTTCTTTTAAATTTTATACTACACATATAACGTAAAAATACGACATTTTTATTCTCATCCAAGTTGGTGTAAAAACATTTTAAATTTCTTTATAGAAGTAGGAAATATCCGTTTTTTGAACCGATTTTTAAAAAATATTAAAATTATTTCTACAATAATTACTTTAACAAAACATACGTAAACAAGTTTATAAATATCTATGCTTAACAACTATAGTACTTTTTTGAAAATAAATTCAAAAACATAAACTTGAAAAACCTTTCAAAACACTTTCAGCTTTTACCACTGTGCCAAAAATATGTGACTTTGACGGCGCACTACACGAAGAGTGAAAAAAGATTTAAAAATTGTTTAACAGATAATGATTTTTTCTCAATTTTACCTCTCTGTGCGATATTTAAACCGCGACTTCAAATTTTTCCTTTGTAAAGAATTCTTCATCAGATAAAATATTGAAAAATAAAATCTGTAGTTACTAGTTATATACACACTATTTGGAGCAAAAGTGAAAACTTTTTGACAAAAATAATTATACATATTTACCCAATATGCAAAATATATTATTTGAGTTATTTTGTTATATATTATTTAAAATAGCTGCAATGCAGTTTATTTTTCCAGCCGGGGTATGACTCAGTCTGTCCAGGTTCGTTTTGGAGGTCTGCTTCCTTTGAAAATAAAAACACAAGCATTTCCTTAGATGGTAATAGAAATTCAAAACAAGGTTTTTATTTATGAAGCCTTAAACTACTTAAAACTACTTAATGCTACGAGGTGGTCTGGATATACTCGCGGTGAAATACGAGGGTACGTTGAAACGATGAAGTGTTAATAAGTTGGTACGATGAAGCGTTGAGACGATGGTACGATGAAGCGTTGATACGATAGTGCGGTGCAAGGGAAAAAGAAAACTGGTAACTGGTAAAATATAGAAGGAAAACGGTTTTCTTATTAACAACACTGGTGCTTGTTCGCATTTCGGAATCGGCAAAACTACTACGAATGCAAATTACTTTGGACTCAAACGAATTCGGAAGCTTTGAGTTCGGCTAACTACGAGAGCAAATTACTTCGGACTCAAAGAATTCGGAAGTTTTGAGTTCGGCTAACTAAGAACGTAAACTACTTCGGACTCAAAAGAATTCGGAGGCTTTGAGTTCGGCTAACTACGAGTGCAAACTACTACGGACTTAAAAGAATTCGAAAGCTTTGAGTTCGGCTAACTCCGAGAGCAAATTACTTCGGACTTAAAGAATTCGGAAGCTTTGAGTTCGGCTAACTACGAACGCAAACTACTTCGGACTCAAAAGAATTCGGAGGCTTTGAGTTCGGCTAACTACGAATGCAAACTACTTCGGACTCAAAAGAATTCGGAGGCTTTGAGTTCGGCTAACTACGAATGTAAACTACTTCGGACTCAAAAGAATTCGACTAACTACGGATGCAAAATAGATAAACTACGGTTCGTACTCGTAGAAGTGCTGTACGAACAAAAATATCAGCTCCCTTTTGTCAAAAAACTTTAAATATATAAGTCAAAAATAAAATAAACAAAATGGGAATTATAATGCGTACCATCAAGAATAACACAACAAAATGGAATGAAATAAACAATACTTTATCTTAGAGGGGTTAAGAAAATAGCAGCATCGTACATTAGCATGGTTAAGTTAAATAGAGTTTGTTTAAAAGTGGATTTGTAGCTACACGTTATATAACACATTATTTAAAATTTGTTGAAACTTTATATGGAAATTTAGAATACTCGTGACGTTATATCATTGTAAAGTCTATATTTATTAATTCTGATAAAAATCATTTTGTTTAAAAATGTGTTGATTTCTTACAAAAAATTTAATTTTTTATTCTAAATTTTTTTACAAAATTTTTCACCAAAGTTCGAATTTTCATCAAAAATTTAAATTTTTACCAGAAATTCCAATTTTCACAAAAAGCTAATTTTTAATTAGAAATTCGATTTTTCATAAAAATTCCAAAATTCAATTTTTCACTAAAAATCCGATTATTCATCAAAAATTCAAATTTGTTAAAATTTCATCAGATTATTCACCAAAAATTCGACTTTTCAATAACAATCCGATTATTCACACAAAATACATGAGACCCATAGCCAATTAAGAACTGATCCTTATGAATCCTTGGCATTATGATTTCTGCTTCTATAAAACTTGTGTCAAATATTACTTTGATACTGTCATTTATGTAATTTTTGGATCTTGTATGGGAACTATGCTTAATTATGGATCCATGAAATTTGATATTCTGTTTCATTTTTATAAAAGATCTATTTGTACCAAATTGTATAGAAATGGTGACATAATAAAGCATTTATGAGTATTAAAATCCTATTGCGAAGGAACATTTGCATGGGAGCTAGCTGAAATAGACCGATAATAACCAATTTCAATATGCTGCATCGTTAAACCAAAGTAATCATATTTTCCAAATATCATCAAATTATCTTTAAAATTACGACTTGCACTTTGTGCAAAAGTTATACATCGTTGGGGTGCTGACTAAAAGTCCTATGTATTTCTGGACAACTTTTTAAGAGAGCAAAAAACAAATTATTACTTGTATGAATGCCATACAAAATTACGTATTAATCCTTTTGATAACTTCGTTATTAATCCAGATATTTGAAAATATATTAACATTGAAAATGGACGACCAATACAGCTTTCCGATGGTCCAATAAAAAATTCTTTTGAAAATTACACTAGGACTTTTCGTCAGCGCACCGATGAAATAAACTGAAGGCCAGCCGGGCATCCAGGCAACCTGCCAGAAATTGATTCTGAGTCTATTGGTATACCTTAAGGCGGGTGTTGCAATATATAAATTCATTATGTTCAAAAAATAAGGTTTTCATCAATATTTTTCATGAAAAACTTAAGTGATTACAAAAAAGAAAAAAAATTTAATTCATTTGAAAATAATACACTTATTCACTTTTTTAAAAATTTTATTTTTCTTCATATACCCCACAAACAAAATAATACGAAAGTGATTCCAATTCGTATTGCTTAGAAGAAAAATTTTATTGCCGCAATAATCATATTCGTATTGTAGAAGTTTCCCCCATCGGGAGAGATTGTGCATCGCAGGTGATACATTTAAGCAATAAGAAATCAATATGCTTGGAAGAAAAATAGGCAATATTGCTAGATAATCATTTAAATGAAAAATGAATATACAGCCAGATAATCTTCTGGAGGATGTAATAAATATATTGAAAAATTATCACTAAATATATCTTGAAATAATATAATAAAAAAATCTTTTACATTTTATAAAGCATGCCTGCACATTAATCTTATCATCATAAAGCACGAAAACTGAAACGCTCGCATAAAATATCCATTTTTTGCTAAAAGACAAACAAATTTCTTCAATATTTTTTTCATTTTTGAACAATTTTTCGACAAGTGAAAAAATTGTGACTGAAAAATAAAAGTATTGCATTAATTTCCTCCAGATGATCTCAATAGGATACTATCAATTTATTGCGGAGGTGATAATCTTAACCTTACTGAAAAAACGGTGATATTTTAAGGATAAATTAATAACAAATTTAATATTTTATATATTTTTTGTTGTTTATTGCTTAATTTTCTTTAAACTTATAAATATGCAATATTAGAAAAATATTGCTTTGATGATTTTCGTCCAAATAATAAAAAGAAGATATTGCGTAAATTTCTTCCAGGAATATATCTTACAAATGTTTATAGCATAATATTTTAATAACACAATAACGAAGTTGTAAATTGGGCAATTGTATTTACTAGGATTTTGTTTAAAATAATAAAAGTGTAAAAAAAAATTTTGCTCAAATTAATTAGGTATTAAAAAAGAATCATAAATTATTAATAATATTATTATTAAAATAAAAAATTTTCAGATTTGCATCTTTTCAGAAATAAAAAAAAATATTTTTAAAGCAAAACCATTAAAATTAATTTAATTAAGTCTTTGCTTTTAGCTGGTCCCTCCATAACATAAAGTTTGGATTTGTGTGTTGAAATCAATATAATGATGTAATGTAATACCTTCAACATTTAATTCCCATAAACTGTTAGCTTTTTCGCCGATAGTTAAATATAATTTTCTTAATGCCTTTCGTTAATACCTTCTGTTGTCATAGTTTTCTTTGTCTAATTAAAGTTGTTGTAATAGTTTAATTTTCCTAAAGAAATTTGAATATAGTTTAAACACTAAGATTATGATTTCAATAGCTTCTTTTGTGATTTCATTAGCCTTATGTCAACAAATCCTTTGAATTTATCAGTTATATTTTGGATAAGGATTTTTGATTTAGAAGATTCTAGCATATTCTTGTTGAGAATTTAGCACCAGGCTTCAAAAATTTCCTGGCAACACTGTTTGATGGTGTAATCTCTTTATTTTACAGTTTTAAATCTTTTACTTTTACTTTTGTTTCTTTGTTTGTTTTTTTATACTTTTTCGTATAGATTTTTATCTCAAATGTAGTTTTGCATTCTTAAAATATGTGTTAATTTTCTAAACGAGTTGTATCAAGACAGCTGGCATTTTGATATGTTCTCCTATGTTAATATAAATTTCTCTAAGTAATACGTTCAACTTAAAATACTCTTTACATTGATAAATAAAATGTACAAGGGCATAACTATAATTTTCATAATTCTACAAAAATACTTGCAAAAGTAGTAGGATAATCGATTTGGTATTCCAACCCGTTTCAGATGCGTTTTTTTCGAAAAAACAGACAGTACTTCGTTAATTTTCAGAATATCGAGTAAACCGGTTTCTTATACATGAAAAACCGGTTACAAAAACAAATTTTTATTTCAAAAACATTAGTACATGTTAGTAATATTTGAATAGTAATATTTGAATGGAAATTTAATTCAATATTTTTAATAATGAAATGAAGCAATCATTCATTTTAAAGAAGTTATGTTTGAGAGAGGCCTACCCGTAAAATCAATTTCAAAAAAATTGAGACACACTTTTTCCATATCAAATAAATTTTAACTTGACTGTTTAGTAATTCTATTTAAAACCAATCAGCTGATTTCCTCACCACTCCCGAATTTAATAATATTTGATACACATTATCACTTATGCATTAAAAAAAGAAAAAAAAACTAAAAAATGATCTAGTGGTTCGCGAAATATAGCGATGTGAGTATAAAATAATAAAAAAAAGTACAGTTGTCCACACAAAATAAAAATATGTTTCAAAGTATTTATGATATAGGATTCATTGAGGTCTCATATTAAAGATATCAAAATTACCTTTAATATGACGTACAACATGAATTAAATATAGGAAAAAAAAGTATTTTAAAAAATTTTTTAAAAGATATATGTTAATAGCGAAAATGTTTTATATACCCTTGGTAAGTGGCATACTGGGACTCGCAATAGTTTATGTGTTATTACAAAAAATGCCTTGCTAAATATAAAATATTTATTTTAATTTGTGCTTTTTCTTTAAAGGTCAAACAGAAAAATCACCAATTACTTCCATACATCATCAAAATTCAATGTAATTTGGTGAAAACATTAATTTTAATACTGATAACGCAATTATCTAGTTTTAGTATGATATCCGCGATGGTTTGCAATATATCATAATTCTAAAATAATATTAATTGTATTTATTTATAACAAGTTAGAGTATTAAATTTGGTTGTGACGGATCGTATATACCCTTCACCTATGCTTAGATGTGATATAAAATGTAATATATTTTAAACAATAAAACTTTTAATAGTTTGCATTTTCATATTATTATAACTTATACAACATTGTTGCAACTGAAATATTATTCCCACAATGGTAATGATTGTTAACTGGATCAACTGGTACCTGATTAAATTAAATATGTGAAAAATAAATATATAAAATATTATAAAAAATTAAAATAAATACAACAAAATAAAACACTATTATATTGAATTCATAGTTGAAAACAAAATAGTGGTATTTGCAATCTAAGACTTGTTTTCATGCCAAAGTTATACATAATTCAACAGTGTTGAGAATGAAAGAAAACTTTCAATACTCGTAGTTCGAAATTTTGTTAACAAATGATAGTTTTCGTTTTTAATTTTTTTTTTTTTTTTAAATAAAATTAAAATAATTAATTTTATAAAAAAAACATATAATTTTTTAGCCAAAAGCATCATTAATTTAGATATTTTGTAATTTATTGGTAAACTATATATTTATATCATCCAGTTATTATATCCATTGCCTGTTAGGAAGATACTTTGCTGAAATACTTATATTAAAAGTCGTAGTGTGTAATTCAGTTTTAATTCCAATCAAACATTTATTTCACTCCACATCATGATTTAAGCGATATTATGGAAATTTGCATGATTATTTTTTAATAAACCGAAATAACGGTAAGAAATTATTTTCAAAATTGTTAATAGTTTTATTTACTTTCTGCACATAGAGAATAATATAGTTGTAGTGACCATAATCTGAGAGCAACGTATTATAATTGGAATATATGATCACAGCTGATTATAAATAACAATTGTTTTGATTACATTTTATTATATTGTGTCCGATTTTATAATTGTTTATTATTCAAATTTTTCATATTATTATACCATCTTACTTCATTATTATCCTATTCTATGATATTAGTGTTCCATTTTATCATATTATTATCCCATCTTATAATATATTATATATCATTAAATAAAAATTATTATTTTTATAAATTGTTTATTGAGTCATATACTACCATCATATATTGAACAAGATAATACAAGATATTTTCTGCTTATAACAACAAACTTATTTGCATCAAATATTAACGTTTTTATGAGATTAATAGATTTTAAATTGATTATTGGAGGTAGACTTTATATTTTATATGGTAAATTATGAACCGATTTTATTCATTTTGTCGCTTAAAATTAGCTTTTATATAAACTTTGTTTTCAATCATAATTAATTTCAATATGGTTTGTTCCTATATCAAAATAATTATTCGTGCTAAGTTTGATCAAAATATCTTTAAAATGTCGAACCTGTACTTGTTCACAAGGTTTACATCGACTTACAGCAACTCAGATGGATGTACATTGTTAAATAAACTCAGAAAGTGAGTCTGAGTCGAACGGTAATTAACTATTATAACCAGTGCAAGTTAAAATATGCACGAGAAAATGAAAATAAGCGCTTGAAGAAGCTCGAAAAAATTGTATAATACTTACAGAAATATGCAGAACAATTCATATGTTTTATAATATAAATATAAATTTTTTCAAATCTTAAAATTCTAAAAGTTTTCGATTCTTTCCAATTCGATTCGATTTTAGACGGAAGCAAAGTATATAGAAAAGTAAATTTTTGATGTATGAAAGTTGAATAATATTTCACTAGCACATAGGGCTACATAAATTTCTGAAAAATGAATAGAAAATTTTGACAATCATACATTTTTTAATAAAAAGAAACATTAATAAAATATTTTAAATCTTTTGTGTATTTTAATGTTTTTTTTTTAATTCTTATTTTATAATAGAAATAAATTATATTAAAAATAAATTTTTGTTTCAAAATTGTTAAAATTTACCATTGAAAAAAAGTTTTTATTTGTTTTATTTGGTTTGGCCAACGCTCTTTATAAGAAAAAAACAAAATCATTAATACGGATCAGTTAATTAAATACCAAACAACAAATTACGTTTTTGTTAAGAAAATTAGATTTTGTATTCACTATAAGCAAATTTATGCAAAAATTTAAAAAATGAATTGTTTGTAAAATACTTGCGAAATATGCAAAAGCTCACTTTTCAAGTGAAGAACTTGAAATACTTGCAGAAGCTATGGTCAATTATGGACCAATCTTTCTAAAATACAACATACTAATTTTGCTTATGAAAAACTTATTTATGCATATTTTATTAAAATAATTTAAGGCATTTGCGAAAATTAAAACCCTATTCCGGAAGTTTATTTGTATGGGGCCTAAGTGTAAAATAATCGATTTTGTCAACAAGGGTACTTGAACAGCCAGGCTGTGAAAAGGAATGATGGACAACATTCTTAAATCGACACGTAAAATGATCCTAAGTAAAATAGTATATGTCCTATATAATTATCAATTTGTGTTGAAAAATATGGAAGTAATTGCTAGAATTTGGTTTTTGCAAATCTATTAAAGGAAAATCTTCTATACAAACACTTGGTATAAATAGCGACCAACTTCCATTTTCTTGAAAAATTGCAAAAATTATAATATAAACAGTCGTTTTTCTATAAATATGGACAACTTTAATATTACTGAAGGTAATTTTGACATTTACCGTAAATACTTTGAAAAATATTTACAATTTGGTGTATACAACTTTGCAATTTTTTGTAGCTATATAACACATTCAAATCGCTATGTTTTGCGATCCATTTGATAAAATTAATTTCGAATAGTCTTAGTTTAGATGTGTGTAATGATTGTACCGAATGTCTTTAAATTCGGAAAAATATTTAATTTTTCGTGTTGGTTTTAAATGCAATGACTTTATTATAAGATTTATTTATTTATTTATTATTATTTTTTTTTTTTGAATTACAAAAAATGCAAACATTTTTTTCAAAATAACAACTAATCGAATTATTCGAAAATCGGTTTCACCAAAAAGTTGAATAATCGATAAAAAGTGGACAACATTAATTTGATAGTAAAAAAATAAAAATAAAGGTATTTACTGCATTTCATAAAATTATCGACCTTTTCTTAATAAAAAACTGCTTTTATAAATGTATAGTAAATTTCGTAAATTCTGAGATAACTCCCTTTCCCTTTTCTGTCAATGACATTTTTATTTAAATATTTGTGCATGTGCAAAAAGTGCGCTTTCTTAAATTTAAATACTTTTCATTTGCATTTTACATTCAACTGTGTTTTACATTTAAGTCAACGTAACCATTTATTGCAAAGGCGGAAATGCAATTTCTCAGATAGTAGTAGTGCTACATTTCTGTTTACGGGTATTTTTCATCATTTACCATTCAATTTCAAAAACTAAAAAAATACCAAAAAGTACTATATACTAGGATTACACTGTAAATATTCACAAAGATCTTGTGAATATTTCAATATGATACTTCAGGCTATCTGTACGAGTATTAATAAAAGCCTAGATGCTTATCTCTATGAAAGATTGCTGTCAGAACATGCCAACTTTTGTAGTTCAATATCATCCATATATTTTGTTCGGATATTAGTCAAAAAATAAAATAAAATAAAAAAATAGACGTGTTCTCAGTCAATTTAGTTATACGTGATCATGTAAGTACATAAATAAATAAATCACCCTTTTTTAAATTGACTATAGTTCCAGAGACAAACCGTTATATAAAAAACTAATGAGTTTTCATCACATAATGCAATACATTTCGAGAAATAATTGTTTGATTTAAATATTTAGCATAATACCAAAAAATTTTAATGAAAATTATTTTTAAGATATACCTACATCATCTTTCATTTGTTCAACAGTTTCAAAATTTATTTTTTTTTTTTTAGATATACGATAATAAATTTTTTCTTCGTATTGGAAGTACCATTCCTTCTTACAAAACAATGCTGTAAAAATGTCAAGAAAATCGGTCCAGCGGTTTAGCTTTTCACTAGAAGCAAACAAAAAAAACAGATTTATTTTTGTATGCATTCACATACAGTGACTCACAGCTTATTTCATGTTTGGTATTTTCAACGCAATTGGAGTTGATAACGTACATATTTAATGCAATAAATAGTGCGAAATATATTTCTTTTGCAAGTAATATTGGAATTTTTAATAACTACAATAGAACAACATCATAATAGTTTAATAATTAATAACATTAGAAACATAACCATAATATAAAGACAAAATAGCCTCACAACTTATTTCGTATTTACATTTTTGTCGTTATTTTAAGTACGCATTTAAAAAATGGAATATTATCCAGCAAAATGCTCTCGATGGTAGAGTTGAAGATAAAAGCCGTGAAGCACCAAATACAAAATCTTTCTGGAAAGGTCATGTAATCCAAGAATTATCCATCCTGCCTATTTTTATTGAAGAACTGCCCGTAATAAACTATTTATTAGCCCTAAACTATTTATTATTTATTATATGGTAAGTCATACATTAGGCGAAAATTAAATACAGAACTGTATCCATAAAAATGTATGCACACGAAATAAGCTTTGAGCCACTGTATATACTCGAGTGTTTCGAGAAATTGCCTTTTGCTGATTACAGGAAAAACGATCTAGTACATTTGGCCCATATGTATATATATATATATATATATATATTGACGTTCATTGGGTTGTAAAAATATATTGTGTGAAATATCAGAGGAATCGGATATCTTTAACAACGCTGCAGCGAACCGACTTTTTTACAGTTTTTAGAAAAATTTTGCTATTAAGTAACAAAATGTTTAAAAATCATAGTCTGCACATAATAAGTTTTTATTATTATTATTATTATTTTCGAGAAATGTTTAAATAAATGCTATTTTTATTTAAGTTCAAACCATAATTACTGACAAATATGTTTTTGTACCTCCAGGATAATTCAAAACCTTTTTATACTTGGTTAAAGTATGTGTTTTTTAATGTTTCAAAATTCCATTTTCAAACTTTTAAAAGTTTTATTAAACAAATTTCAAAAACGATCAAATAAGGCTATGCATTTTTATATAAAACACTATGGAAAATAAAACTAAATAAGAATTAGGTCAATATCTAAAACGATTAAGCCGTACCTGCCATTTGAAATCGCATTTTTTACAGTTATTTTATTATATATATTTATATTATATATAAAATATCACGAAAAAATATTCTTTTTTATCTGAATTTCATTTCTCTGAGGAATTTTGATTGCTTTACATGACTTTACTTGTTATAATGAAGTAATTGTCCTTTTATTTATCCATGGTATTAAATAATAAAATTCACTTTACAAATATTTAAGAATAGATGCGTTTAATAAATGCTGACTCCAAGCTCACTTAGGGGTTAAATTTGCTTTTTTTAACTACTCATATTAACGAAGGTCATTGACTTTTGGCCTTTGAATTCTAAATATTATCCTTATCCAATTATCCTATGTTTTATTTTATTCTATAAAAAAATTATTTAATGTGAATATCAGTTCTAAAAAGATTAACTTTATAAATAAAAAAACCATTCTGGCGAAATCCGCAAAATTAAAATCGGTAGGTACGGTTTATTCATTCAAGGTATTGATATAATTCTTCTTTAGTTTCATTGTTTTATTCCAACTTTTTTAAAATTTTTTTAACAAAATTATTAATAGTTTGAAACTGGAGTTTTGAAACAGTCTTAAAAAAAATAAAATTTTTTAACCAAGCATGGAAAGGGGTTTGAATATATTTTTGGTAATTGTGGTTCAAATTTAATTCAAAATAGTATTTCATTTAAACATTTCTCAAAAAAAAAATCAATTTCTTTTTGTACACTCCTTATACAACACCTTAATGGTCTGGGGAATTCGTAATAACTAAACGTTGTTTAACCGATCTTATAACAAAGTATTTAATAGCAAAATTTGTCTAAAAACTGTAAAAATGTCATATTTTCCTCATATATAAACGCACCATACAAACTTCAGGTCCGATGTGGTACAGGTTAGTGATATCCGATGTCACTAGTATTTCACAAAATATCTTTTTACAATCCAATAAACAATTCTAGGGGGAGTTTCAAAAGTCGGTAAATTTTGATGCAGTCTAATGTATATACAATAAATAACTACTGCTTGTTTATACAAAAAATAATAACACTGAAAGTCATTGCAATGCTTTTATATATGTTTGTATGTGTATATTTTTAATAATTTTTTTTTAGATTTTTCCTATAACTCTATTGTTTATAGCCTGATATGTTTAATTAAGAAAAAAAAAATATTTTAGAAAAATTTTTACAACAGTTTTGTTGAAAAACGAATTCCGAAGCTTATGTAGAAGCTTCTCAAAGTCAAAAATTCGTTTTGACTGATATCTAAGTTACTAATGAACCGATTTTATTCCTTTCTTCCGCAAAAACATTCAAATAATTTATTCAGAATTTTCTGTGCAAAAACGAAGTCGCTACCTTATATAAAACATATATGTTTTTAGAGGCCTTTTCGGTTTTTTTGGCGATATCTCGGCTATTTATGGACCAATTTCGGTGATTTTTACTAGTGTAAAATTATTACATAATAACGAGGGCCTATATTCAAAACTCTCTATCTCGGAAAACACAACTTTTCGGGAGAGCTAAAAGCTGTATTTCTATATATTTCTCTTATTTTCCAAGTATTTAAAATATTTTCTTTTACAATATTTATTTAAAACCACGGCTAAATATTACATATAATTTGTTTTTAATATTTTACTATACTAGCAATTTTAAAGAGAGACAGAGCGTTTTGCATCGTAAGAAATACATTTAATTACCATTTAATGAACAATTTTTAAAACTTTTAAACTAGTTAGTAATTTAAAAAGCAACACAATTCAAACAGGTTACTTTATTTTGCGATCGGAGCAGGGGTAATTGTACCCCCATACAAACAAAACAATAATTATCGCATATCTGAAGAACTATTAAAACGAAAGCACTAACATTTTGTGGTCATAACTTTCTTGTCAAATTCCACAATTTAGATGAAAATAGCAGGGTAAGTACAAAAGAAGTGGTAGCTCCCATACAAAGTAAAAATTATTTATCGCTTAAGTGAAGAAATTTTTTTTTTTAAACTGCGTGTTAATAATTTCCTTAGCAAGAGAAATAACTGAGATGAAAATGGGGTGGGAAGCTCCCTGATAGTGTTAGCCCTAGGGCTTCCTGATTCGAATTGTGATCTAAACTGACATTCCTGAAAAACAAGCTTGATTTCCAAAAAAAAAAAAAAAAAATGACAATCGACTTTCACCAAAAATCTTTTACTTTTTATATGAAATCTATATGGAAGTACGTGCAAAAATATGTCAGTACAATAAAATTTTTGAGACAATAGGATTTTACATAGCACATCCGTGATACGGTATACGATTTTTGCAATTGTTGAACAAATAGCTTCCTTATATTGATTCAATATAAATATTTTCCAACCTCCAAAAATATAAAATTTTGCTTCGGGGTTGTCAGTATCAAAAAAATAGAATAAATAAAAAATTAAAAAATATTCCTCATTAACGTTTCACATTTCATACAACTTTTTATATAACTACAAATTTTTTTCAACTTGTCAAATTATATTTGAACTTGTAACTTAATAACTTTTAAAATATCTAGACAGTCAAGTTCATTCAGGCCGTCTGGCAACCCTACTTAATCCCCATACAAGGTAAATCTTAATTATCGCGTATCTAAGGAACAATTTCAGTTAAAGTCTCGAAATTTTGTGGTAATAAATTATATATTATATAATATATTATAAGTTTCATAATTGAGACGATAGTAGCCGGTCAACGCGAAATAACTCTCAAATGATACAAGTCCCGGCAAAAAAAAAATGAAATAAAACGTACGAAATTGGGTTTTATTTCATTATGAAATAACTGCTGGTGGTTTGGAATTAAATTTTGTTGTAATCCTTTTACAATTGGAAGTTATGCCATTTCGCTTGGGACTTTTTTAATTTGTATTCGGCTCGTCCTAAAAGAATTGTGGATTTTGGCTTTTCTGCATAGAGCTCAACGACTCCCAAACTGTAAGTTACCAATTACTCAAATCGATATTTTAAATTGGATATTGAATCGGAAAAAAATTGTGTTTTTTTTTTTGGAACATATTTTTTGGTACTTATTTCTTTATTATGATAAAACTCGCAAATATTGAGAATTATTTCATTTTTCCCTATAGAAGTTATAAAATTTTTTTCAGTTTAGAAGTTCTTTCACGATACCGGTAAACGCCATACATAGTGAATATTTGTTATTGTAGTATATCTAAAGAACTATTATACATTAAGTCCGGATTCCTTTATATACCCCGCATTGTTAAATTAAACAATAACTTAACTTTTTTACTTTAAATATTTTCCAATTTTGTTTACGCAATTCATGTATTGAGCATTTTTTATACAAATTTGTATGGAAATTACCGGACCGTGCTTGTTTTGCTTGTAAATTTAGTCAGAAATGTTCATATTATTAAAAAATAAAATAATTACTCAGATAGAGGCTTTTGCACTCAAAAGTAAAAATAAAGTATTTATTTTGTAAGAAGAGGAGTATAAAAGCGTTGGTAAAATTGGAACAACCATAAATTTTCATTCGAAATTCATATCATAGATGAGGGTTATTACAGGGAATATAAAACAATTTCATCAAAACTTGAGATCGTGGACTTTGAATGTTGATAGTCGATAAGATAAATCGTATTTCTGGAAATATATTCCAAAGTTTTTTAACCAAATTGCATAAGGATAAGCTTTAATGGTTATGGAGAATTCCTAATAACTAAAATTTTTTAACGAATTTTTTCTTTTTATGTTTTGTTTTAAAGATAATTATATTTTACTATGATCTTTAACATAGCTAATAGCTAAATTTTCTTAAAAACTATATATATATATATATATAAATCCTAATTTTATACCAATAAACGCACCCTTTAAAATTCAGGTCGAATGAGGTGTTTAACGATATCCTATTTTACTAATATTTTACGAATTTATTTTATAACCTAAAGAATGATTTTAGTTGAGTTATGATTAAAATATATAAATATAATATATATATGTGTGTCCAAAAAAAAAAAAATTGATATGATAATTAAATATTACAAATAAATAGATATTACTCATTTGTCAAAGTTTTGGTAAGTAGATGCATTAAAAAATGGGTGATTCCTTTGGTAAATATGGTTTTGTCATACGAGTTGTTTAATTAATTCTTGTCTATAATTTTAAACTATTTTTTTTTTATTTTTTTATATATATATGTATATGTATATATATATATATATATATATATATATATATATTGATAAAAAAAATAGTTTAAAATTATATATATATATATATATATATATATATATATATATATATCTTCGAGATACACGTATGTATGTCAGTATAAATATGTAAGTAGTTATTTATATATCCAAATTTTCGGTTTGTTATTTAAAAAAAGAAGAATTCATGTACTTAGAACAATATTTTCAGTCTAATAACTTTATTAAAAATGAATTTGCATATATAAGAATGAATGAAGAAAGTACAAAATGATTAAGTGATATATTTCAAAATATAACACAAAATTAACGATGATCTAAAGATTTAGAAAAAACTTGAAATACGTAAAACAAAATATAATTTCGTAAAACTGCTTATGGAGGTCCAAAAGAATAACAATTATTAATTCTAACCATTTCATTAAACAATGTATTTCCTTAGGCCAATTTCTCGATGTGCATTCTATATATTTTGGAACCGAAATATACATTTCTTATATCTTAAATCAATTCATTTTATGAAGACTTTGTGCAGAACTGCACAAATCATTCGTTCCTTGAATATGCATAACTATTAATACAAACTTTATGCACAGTGATATTTACATTTGTATATTGTTGTATACAAAAATGCATAAATACTGTCATGTTACATTCTTATACGTAAGTATGCACGACACATATAGATACCTACATACATATGTATAAATATGTAAAAAAATATTTTATAATGTAACGTATTCAATGCGATTTAATCCTTTTTCTGTTAAACACAATAAAAATAAACGACAAACACCAACACTTCAAGAAGACATATGTGACGTATAAAGATAATATTTTGCATTATTTTTCTTATCCTCTCTCACTCCATTTTCTGGGATGTTGTTACTAAATTGTAAACGATATACAATAGGAGTTGGAAGGAATGTTGCACGAATGAATAAATGAAAATATTTTGTAAGAAACGGGGAAGAGAAATAAAATTTAAATTGTTGGCATTCGTTTTAAAATTGTATGCATCAGAATGTGAATCTGTATGTATGTTTATATATATATATATATATATATATATATATATATATATATATATATATATGGTAAAATGTATGTCTATATGTATGTTTGTACGATTTAATGTATTGTTGCTGTAGTAGTGGCTTACATATATATTTATTATGCAGCATTTAAATACGTTTTTATACATCAAAAAGTGTCTCTTTGTGGGTAACTGCGTATGTGTGAGTGAATGAGGGACTGTCTTGTTTTGTGGTGTGTGAAATTCTTTTTTTATTTTATTCCTTTTTGTGGGTTTTAATGTATGTATATACGTACAGTGAAAGCTCCCTTAGCCGGACAGCGTTTGTCATGCTGACTTTGTCCGGTAACGAGAGATTTCCGTCTATGGGATATGATACATAATATATATTTTTACTTAGGGGAAATTCAGTACTATGTCTTTTTCTTTCAACATATAAGATTAATTATAATAAGTTAACTTATAATTATTACTTTATTATTACATATTTTTATTTATACATATATCTTTTAATTTGGGCATTAGTTGCAATAAATTATGATTTTATGAAACTTGTTTTATGGAATTTATTGCTTTGTTTGATATTTGTCTACTTACAGTTCGCTTCTCCCCATTTTCCTTCCATTTTCCCCAAATTATTTAGAAAATTTCCGTACACGCAAAAATCATCTCTTGAAAAGTTCTTTAACTAGCCAAGCATCCAGTTGGCCAGACTTCTTTGTATAAAATTTTTATCTAGGATTTCTTAAATAAATTTTTAAATTTTTTGTCAATAAAATGCATGTGGAGAACAAGTTTGGCAGCAAAGTCATCTATGTTTGCATGTTACTCCATTTATAAACAACAAAATTAAAAAAATGTCTCAAATACAGCATCATTGAGGACATTGTGAATGAAAATCACATGAAATTGTTATGTGTTTGGTATACTCATGAATTTTGGCGTATTTCAGGACAAATGTCTTCAACGTCTATTTTAAAACATATTTTACGACCAGATGGTCAAAAAGATAGTTTAAAACATAAATGACAAAAGACTGCTGTAGAAGTGGTTAGCGGGTTTGGCTATTCAACTTGGGAAAATTAAGTTCGTGACCTGGCCTGGTTCCGATTTTTAGCAACACACAAAACCTTTTTTAATATGACTGAGGTCCATATTGCTCAGATTGTTGTGCGGAATTTCAGTGCCCTTTGTTTAAAAGCGTTGCCAAAATCTGTTTGAATCTGTCGTAAATGTGTTGTACGACAAATCATGGACCTATTATAGAAGATAATTTTAGGACATGAATACTTGTTTTTAGGAATATTGTTTTTCATTTTATCCTTGTTTTTAGTATCAAAATCTTTTAATCAAGAGTAAAAGTTAAAGTTAAATTGAAAAATTTTATTTTGCTTATAATCAGCAAAAGGTTAAGTAAAAACAAACGAATAGCAAGTAAACTATTAAACATAAAGCTGAAATATGAATGTAAAATGAATAAAAACGAGAAAGTAAGATATATTCAGTGAAGACTTACTATATGATATCCTACACTATTGTGTACGAGCTTAAAAACTCCGGAAGGGAACTTATATTACACCTGTGGCCAATTTTACTAAATGTAAAATAAAACATATAAATGCAGAATAATTCGTTGATACTAACATCTAGATGATTTTATCCACTTTAGAGCGATTCCTGGAAGTAAGTTTATATGGGAGATATGGTAAATTATGGACCGATTTTCAGAAAATTTGTCAATGTTATTTCCACATAGAACTTATTTGTGTCGAATATTAACTTGATACTAGCATTCGTATGGAATTTATTCACGTTAAAGTGATTTTCGGAAGAGGGGTTTATATATGGGAGCTATGGTCAATTGTGGACCGATCTTCATAAAATTTGGTACAAAAATTGGTACTAGTACGGAACTTCTTTGCATCGAATTTCATTAAAAAAATTTATTTTTTAAACATTTTTAATGGACCGATCACAGCCAATTTCAACAAGCTTCGTTCTTATATCATAAAAGTTCCACGTGCCAAATTTCATTGTATTATCTTTAAAATTGCGTCCCGCCGCCTAAACAGCCAGCTAGACGGGCGGACGGACATGGTTAGATCGATTTCAAAAGTGATTCTGAGTCGATTAGTATACTTTAAGGTGAGTGTTGGATAATTTATTCTATGCGTTATAAACATCAGCACAAACACATAATAAACCCAGCCATCTATGGTGGTGTAGAGTATAATAAGATTCACCTCATTACACAACATTCGATGAATTTATTTTTTCTTTAAGTCAAACGTCAAAATCAGGATGAATCTTTACAAAGTAACAGCTGATTATTATTTTTGGTTGATAAAGCTGTCGAGATATTTTATCGTTTGTTTTCATTAAAAAGTTGTCCAGTATAGACACTACATTAAGATTTTTGTCTAGCTACGTTTATCATTTTTTTTTTTTTTTTTTTTTTTTTTTTGAAAACAAGTGTCCGTGTTCGGACAAGAGATCGTCCGCCTAGCGAAGATTAATTTATTCTATAAATACCACAAACGACGTGGGACCTAAAAAACCGTCTGTCTACCAGAGCTGTCCGGCTATTGGAGCTGTCCGTTAAAGGAACTTTTACTGTATATATCTTTGTGAATTTCACATGCAACACAATGTGATTTTTGCATTTAGTTTCATTATTTTTGATTTGTATAAATCTTTTATTTTTCAACATTTTCTTTCTTTTGTTCTTCTTGATTTATTTGATTGATAAGCATTTAATTCTTTTATATATTCTTAATAAATAGTAATAAATTTTTTGCTTTCTAACTCTTTGATCTCTAGTTAAATTAATCTTATTTTTTTTTTTTTTTTTATTTAATATTGAGTACGATAAAACCATATTTGCATTTTTATAAAAAAATACATATTCATGAACCAATATTAATTTAAACTGTGTGTGTTGGAAAACATGACTTTTAATAGTTTGTAAAGATTCTTTGAAGATTACTATTAACTTGAGATAGAAGCTGCCTTTAATTCGGCCGTGCTCGTCGTTGCGGGAGTGTTTTTTTTTTTTGTCCCAAAAAATTTTTTTTGTTTCCAGATTAGTTATTTTTTACAAATATAACCCCAAAAAAAAAAAAAAATTAAATAAAAACAATTTAAAAATGGAAAAAAATAAAAAATAGAAGAAAAATAATACGTACCTAGCGATGGAAATATAGCTTGCGATGAAATTTGCTATTCAATTCCTAAGGCCTCCCATCATGCTGACTAAAATTTATATGTTGTTAGTTAGCCAAAAACTAAAAATAAAAAAAACTTTCCTAACTAATTCATACCTCTACTTTTCGTAATTTAATAAAATCAAATTTCAAAATTGCATTTTAATAAACATTATAAAATATAATAATTTATTTAAATAAAATTATTATAAGATAATAATTTAAAAGTGTGCTAAACATTAAACAAATGTCTTTTATTATTGAAATTGTAATTATAAGACGGTACAACAAACATCAAAAATTTTTCTCACACATGATAAATTCTATATATATATATATGAAAATATATATGTTTACTTTATATAATATAACTGTATTTTCTGTTTTTCATTTCGTTTTTCCTTTTTATAGAACTTTAACATTTTGAAAGATGGGTGATGTTAATTTTTTATTATGCTACTTTCTAATTGCTATTACAGAGCGATATGTATATCAAATCAAAAAGTAGAATTTTGGCGTTATATTGGATTACCTTTTGTTAAAATAATCCAAATAAAATTTGCAAAAAGTAACCTTCGAATATTTAATCCTTTAATATCAAGTATCAAAGTTTTATGGTTTTAACTTTACTACTTTAATACATACAACAATTTGAAAGTTATTCCTATGAACAAAAGAACAAACTTAATTTTCAGTTTGTTGAGACTTCGAGTAGCTATTTTTAAAGCCATTGTATTTAAATTTTAAGTAATTTTTACTTTAAGTGTAGTATAACAACATTATTTAGAATACTTTAAAATATATTTGAAAGCTTAAACGACAAGATGAGTATTTCTATTTATATAATTTTAAATTCTTTACCTTTTTTATTTTTTAATCTGCGAAATGGAAGTAGGTTATGATCTTCATATTATATTTAATTTTGTTTTATGAATAATTAACATGAAAAAAGGAAAAAGGTGTAGTTAGTCAAGCGCGACCACGTAATACCCTACACAATTATGTATGCAGCTAAAACTGATTTTGGGGTGAGGTCCTTATATAGAAACTATGAACATATTTGGACTGATCCCTGTTAAACCTCATACCGCGGTTTATATACTTATATAAAATATATTAATATTAAATTTAATTAAAAATATGGCATTTATATGAAATTTGAGAGCTTAAAGCGATTTTGTTAAATTGATCTTATATGGGAACTATGGAACTATGTATTAAAATAACATTCTAGAATTGGCGTTTTTTGGGAGATAGCGTCAATTATGCGAAATTTAATAACATGATTTATACTTAAATACAAATTATTCATGCCTAATTTTATTTTGATGCTAATATTTGTATGGTATTTATACACGATTAAATCATTTTTGAGAAGGGGCCTCATATGAAAACTATGTTCAAATATGTCACCAAACTCATGAAATTAAATAGTACATCTACCGATAAAAATCCTATCTACCTCAAATTTCATATAAGTATTTGCATATTCAAGACAATCACTTGAGGATATTTCCGGGAAATATTTTTAAGGTATGTTGGTAAAGTAATGGACCCATTTGAACCATTTTCTATAAGCATCGTCTGTTTACGCTAAAGGAACAAAAAGTGGGATCCAGAAGTTTCATTATGACGTTCTTAAAATTGATATAATTTCAGAATAATTTGCTAGAAAAACTGAATATGCAGACCTATCATAAAATGTCTCTACTTTCATATGTATATAGTTTGGTTCATCTGTGAAAAATGTTACTGTACGGTGTAATTAGCCACCATTAGTTTTGAGGGTATTAGCCCTCATATTCTTACCTTTATGACTATTAATAAAACTATAACAAATAACAATTAAAAAAGAAATTTTCATGAAAAAATGTAAAAAACTATATTTCGTTTTAATTTTGTCATTACCACAGAGTCCGGAATACGCGTATAATTTTAAAAATATAAAATCAATTTATTGAATTTAAGGAGTGAATTAAAAGAAATCGACTAAATGAAAATTAAGAAAATCTGATGACGTAGATGCAAAATTGAATTTGTAACGTGTATAGTGAATGTAGGGTGCATTATTAAAATTTTCTAAACAATTAGATTGACATTTGAGTGTAATTTTAAAATCAGAGAAATTATACATTCATAGTCATATATATTTACACTTTTTAGAAATTTGGATATGTTTCAGAAAAAGCAAGAAAATTATTGCTTTAAGCAACTTTGTTTGGCAAAAAATTTTCACTAGCACAATCTCTGAAATTTCTAGAATTAATTAGCATTAAATTTGGGTATTCAACTATAATGGTCGTTGGAATAAAACACAAAACATATGTATGCCTCATTTTTCAAAAGTATTTACACAAATTTTTATCGCGTAAAAATTATTTGAATATTTGTGAGTTAATAGGATGTAACATCACCCTTAAGGTCAATAACTTCTTTAAGTCTATCGGAAATAGAATTGATTAAATTACGTGCTGATTCAACATTTAATTCATTCCGAATATTAGTTGTTGCAGAAATAGATTCTTCTCTTTTCCGGTGCTTCCAAACGGTTCTAAATATTTTTTTAAGCCCAAACATTCTCTATTATATTTAGATCAGGGCTCTGAAGTGGCCATGGAAGAACAGTTTGTCCAACTTCATTTAAAAACGTTGTCGGTAATCATGCTTTGTGGCACAGTGCATCGTCATGCTGATAAGTCAAATTTTCGTTACCAAATAACCGACTTACAGAGGGCAAAACATGATTATTTGAAGTATCTAAATATCCAGATTGGTTTAAGGATTCCTTAATTCGAATTAGATCTCCAAATACATTGTAAGTTATGCAACTCCAAAACATTACAAATCGATTTATTGATTTTACTGCTTATACCTAGATCTTTGAAAAGATACGTACTTTTCGCTATATGAACTCTGAAACTGAAATGAAGACTCATCCGTCCACAAAACATCTTTCCTAAAGTTCATAGGCTTCTGCATATACTCCTGAACAAACTGAAAACGCTTTAAATTAATTGTTTAAATGAGATTTTTTTAAAGACATTAAGAAATAATCGATCTTCAGCTTCGCTTGTCACCAGGTTTCGTCCACATCTGCTCTTATTTGTTAGTATTCCGTACGTTTCTTTCTTTTTTACTAAATTATGAACAGTTTTCCGACAAATTCCATACTAACTTTCCAGTTCTGTAGCTGAAATACCGTTCTTAAATTTGGTTACAATTTCGACATTTTAACAAATTTTTCCTTGTATTTTATTATTTTTATATAGATTACAAATTTCCAAAAGGAAAGGCCGTTGATATAAAAATATTTGATTTGAATACATGTGGATGAGATTTAGGAATGCGTAAATAATTTTGATATTATAAAAGTGTATGTAAATACTTTTGAAAAATGGGTAATTTATATATATATATATATATATATATATATATATATATATATATACTGCTGCACATTCCTTTAAATGCAAATCAATTTTTTAATCAATTTGCCAAAAATGGGGAATGGGGCTAGAAATAATTAAGCTGCTACAAATTAATTTTTTAAATTATTTATTGACTTCACTTAAATAAAAGAAAAACTTAAAACGTATATTAATTTTTTTTTTTTTTTTTTCATTATAATTTTAGTAGTTTAATGTCATTTTTTATGACATTTTCCTATATACGCACTTAAACTAATGAATAAATTTATCATTAATAATAATGTGTTGATGAACCTTTCGACTAATTTTTGAAGATAATTACTGTCAACTTCTTCCCAGGCTTGCTTAATTTCACTTGCGCTATTGTTATTATAGTTTTGTTCTGTGCATTTATTACATAAATTTTACGGGTCACGTACCCCCACGGATTCTCCAATGGATTTAAATTCGGACTGCAAGCCGGCCAGTCCAATATTGGAATATTGTGTTCATTAAACCACGATTTAGATTGGTTCGAGACATGGATTGCAGCATTATCCTCTTGGAATATGCAATCTTCATCCATTTTTTTCATCCATAAATGATAGAAAAACATCTTCTAGTTCATTAAAAATTGCATTTTAGTTAGAACAAAACATACGATATACGAATTCATGCCAATAGCGGGAATATGAATCGGGGCCGTCAAAACTGAATTTCTTTTCATCAGAAAAGCTTACCTTATTCCACCCATATGTCCATTTCATGTTGTTGCGCGCAAATTGTAAATGATTTTCTTTATGGTGCTCTTTTAATATTGGCTTACATTTTGGTTTCTTCTATCTGTTTGCAAAATGTGTGGTGCATATATGGAAATGAAAGAAAGGTAAAGTTATTTTTTATATGTGTAACATTTAATTTATTGCGGTTGGCTTCTTCTTACTCTTTTCTTCCTTTTCTTGGTTTCCGCACTCCATATTTCTGCCCTTTCTAAAGAAAGCCTCGAATAACTCCTTCCGAACGGTAAATTTTTCATTCAGTTTCTTTGTTAGAACAGCCTTGATCACGTTAAAATTGAATTTGAATTTTTTCCTGGTCTGCAAGAAGTCCCTTGGGGCATCCTTTAAACTGATGAAATTTCCCAATTAAAACAAAAGTATTTCCAGTAAACATTGATGCTGTCATCAGAAACTTACCTTAAATGAATTGAAAACTGTTAAAATTTTTTAATATTCTTTTTTTTTTTTTTTTGCAATAAGTTTTTGGATAAATTTTTCTAGACTGTGTTTACAAGAATATTCCACTGAAATGATCAACAATATTAAAGAAAATAACAAAAGTAAGAAACAAGTATTTCTTACATAGAAAGTACCGTTATATCGCGAGTTATTGTCAGAGAAACGAATATGTACTAATTAACCCATTAAGCCGCACACAAGCATTGAAAAATGAGAAGGCAAAGATAAGGTATAGAGGGAATTTTCATAGATCACGCAAATTACAACATAATCAAAAATGTCACGAATAAAAAGCTTGAGAAAAAATTTATTTTTAGAAAAAAAACAAAATACAAAAGTTTTGAAATCACTTAGGCAAAAAAAGTATAATTGTCAAAATTATTGTTGAAGCTATAATTAAAGATGGTCCAAGCAGTAACTTTCAGAACAATTTTTTTCTCTTAAGGAAGTCAAAATTAAGGAAAAAACAGTCATTTTCACAATTGAAAAAATCGATATATGCATGAAACTAGAGATCATATATAGTAAAACCACATTCTCATTTTTTCACCAGGACTTCAAATTTCTTCTCAAAAATGTCGAAGGATACCCAAATTAAAAAAATATAAATATTTACTAAGATTATATCAGCGCAATATTGGTGTCAAAAGAAAACTAACAATCCCTGCAATGTAGTGATATTTTTTATTTAAATGTTGCAATACAAAAACTTACCTTTACTATTTATTTTCAAATATATATCAGGCTGCAATAATCATTCTCACACGTGAAAAGATCATTATATGGATAAAAATTTTTACCAAGATGTCAAATCTCCTCTCAAAAGGACTCAAAAATTTCGAAAAATGCTCAATTTTTAAGGAAATTAATAATTATTCACGAAAGTTATATCAACCCAAATGAAATTTATCTTTATTTTATAGCCTGCTATTTCTTAAATTAGAAATTACAGCGAACAGAATATTTTTTTGCCACAATTTCTTAAATAAAATATATATAACAATGCTTTTGTCTCAAAACTATTTATTTTTTTAACTATTGATCTTTTTTGATATTAATTAAGGTAAATTTATTTTAATATGTGATAAATATTTGCACTCAAAAGTATGCATTCATATATACATATATTAATCTACATATCTGTACACATCAATGCGTATGAGTAATATGTGTTATATACATGTAATCCCTTCAAACATTTTGAATTTAAATTTGTTGTCAATCGGCCAGACTGCACTTCATAGTGACTTCTAGATGACTGTCAGAAGATTTGCGAAATTTAAAAAAACAAATTCCATTACCCTTGCGCATTAATCGTCATAACGTCTGTTTTAAGTGACTCATAGATAATTATCAGAATTGTGCACGTAATTTTAAAAAATAAAATACATTAGTATCATCCTTTCATCTTCCAAGAGTATACTTTGTAGCCACTTCTGGCAGACGTTTCCAATTTAACAAAATCAAAATACATTTCTATTGCGAATTAATATTCTTGGCGTGTGTTAAGATATTAAAAAAAAGTAAGTAAATCTTATTAACCTTTTGTTTAGTAATATCGGACTTTCTCAAAAATTTAATTTACATATTTTAGGAAAAACTTCATCAAACAGATATTTATTTGCATTAAAAAAAGTACAAAACTTTGCTTGAAAATGTCTTGTTGCATTCTTTGCACAAAAGGTAATCTAAATATAATTTAATTACAAAAATTTGTATTGATATTCTTTTCTTCTTTTAAAGGTACCGGAATTCATCAAAGATTTCTCCCGAGGATTTTATTTCGAGTTTCCTAAATTAATCTTTATATAAAATATTTCTATTGTGAAATAAAAAATAAGATATATTAAAAAAATTAATTATAATTACGGAAATAGTAGAACTGCAAAAACATCTTCTAGAAGAGACAAAGATGACGCTTCTGCGTCCATTGTCCGGGTGTCATCCATAGTCTTTTTCGACACTCTTTCGAATCTTTTTCGACACTTCTAGTACGGTTTATTCCAAACTTCTGAAGTGTCCTCTTCAAGACTTCTAGAAGACTCTTCTACGTGGAACAGTTCTTACCGACGGATAAAATATGATACAATAGTTTTGAAGATGAATTTAAACTTCTGGAAAATTCTTCTTAGTGATTTCCGCCATACAGAATATTTGCAGAGATATCGTGTCATAGTTAAAAAGAATTAGATGTTTAAATTAATGATGTAGAAATATGCGTTATATCAAGCATTTGTCAACATAACGAGTTCATATCTTTAATGTCATTTTCTTTTCTATTAAGTTAATAGGCATTTGAAAATATTGAATGCGTTTTCTTTAAAATCATTTTTTGTTTTTTTTTTTTTTTTTTTTTTTTATTATGAAGTTCTTGAATTAAATGGGCGATATGTACGTACAGTCTAATATTCCATTTATATTTATTCGCCCAAATTGAATAAAATTTTATATAGTTATTCCAATAAAAGGCGAATACAAAAGTTATGTCAGCAGTTTTACATCGTTTTAGTAACAACTTTATATTTTAACTGCGTTAGTACTTTGTCACAATTACAATATTGAGGAAATTATTTAATAAATCTACGACAATTCTTTCTGTTTTCCCCAATCGTTATATGAAAACGATTCACTGTACCATATTACTAAACGATTTTGTTTTTTTTTTCATAGTTAGAACTTTCATCTGAACCATTTTTTACTTCAGCCAATGTGTAGGTCATTGTTAAGTTTTTTTTTTTATCACTTTGATCAACAACATTTTTTAATATGACATAATTTTAATAGATATTTCGATTCGGAGAAGTTTCTAGAAATACAAAAGCTGAAGTACAACAACAAAATTAAGAAATAATCACTTACCGAAAGCTCTTAGTCATTAGCAGCACGGACAAGCACCTTTTAAAAAGCTAGCAGGTGCAATTGTACATATATACATGCATACATACACACATACATACATACGTTCATACATATATAATACATACATACATACATACATAAATACATATATACAAACACACACACACATACATACATATATACATACATACATACTTACATACATACATACATACATGCACACATACATACATGCATAGTTACATAAATACGTACGTACATACATACATACATACATACATACATACATACATACGTACGTATGTACATACATATATACTTACACACATACATACTTACATACATACGTACGTACATATATTTTTATTTTTAATGCTATAATTTTATTTTTAATCATTCATTTATATAAAGTGTGCATGTTAATAAAACTAAAACTACACACAAAAAAGGCGCCTATCACCAAAACTCATTCAATTAAAAATTGTTTAAATTTGCACCTTTCACCAAAATGATTACATCAATTACTAATAACTGTAAAAAATTAAGAAACAGAAAATTTCATTTAAAAAATTTATTAAAAAAAAATCAAGTAAATGAATTAAAAATATAAGTGAGAAAAAATAATCTTACTGAACTTTATTTTTACTGTTTCTTTAATTTTATTTTTGCTTGAATATTTTAACTGAAAATTAATTGAAAAATAGAAGGTAATAATTTTTTCTGTGTAAAAGTCAAAATAATAATTGCATACATATAAACTTACTTACCATTATATTTACTTGTGTGTGTATATTATATGTACAAAAAACACTTTGTTTAAAGTATGTATATATGAATGTATGTATGTATGTATTAATGTATGTATGTATGTATGTATGTATGCATGTTTTATATCCTTATGGGTATAATAAACATACATATTGTACATTAAAATGTACGTATGTTTGAATGTCAATGCGTGTACATTAACACAATATAATTAGAACATTAAATATTTATTCTCAATGTAATTATCGTTCACCTCAAAATACACTTAAAGTTAAATTTCTTTTGTGTGAGTGTGTGTTGAAAGTGCGTTTGCCTATATGTGAGTGAGCGCGCGCGTGTGTTTGTGATAGTTAGAAAGTATATTGTATTGTAATAATGTTGTTTGGCTTTATGTTAAAACGTTAATAATTGTGAGGTCTACCAGGTGTCTTATGAAGGGTTTTCATTTAAGACTTTTATGCATATATATACATACGCATACACACACACGCATGCACGCTCCAACAAACATAAGCTCATATGAGTTTGAATAATTCTATTTCATTAAATTCATGTTTAAATGAAGTTGTAATATTAAACGACTCTCCACTAAATTAAATAATAAGCCAAAGGTGTTGTTCTAAAAGCTCATTATGTATATGTATTTATCTGTATATATATATATATATATATATATATATATATATATATATATATATATATATATATATATGTATACACTAGGGTGGCCCCCTTTTATATGGAGGAAAATGAAGGTTTTTAAATTCTCGGTCTCACCCCCTATAAATTTTCGAAAAGCCCAAAAACTATAAAATTTAAATTTTTAGACTGATTGAAACAAATTTAGAGCTGGTCCAGAGCGTTTGAGATATTAAAAATTATAATTTTTTTATTCTTTTCAACCATAAATAATTGGTAATTACAGCTTAAGTTTTTTTGGTTTTCATCTTTTTGAATCCCACAGCTTATTACTTTTCTAAAATGACCAAATCAAGAAATTTGAATTACCAATAATATCATAGTTATTAAAATAAAATTACATAAAACATGCAATTTTCAACCAAATACACCCCAGTAAAAAAAAAAGATTTCAACTAAAATTTGTACATAGTTTCATTTTTGTGTCCTATACATCATTTCTATATTTTCGATAATCACGTGTGATTTACGTGAGATATTCACGGTGAAAGGTCATAAAAATTTGTTGTTTTGCAAAACTCAATTATGTATTTTGATGCTATTACAACAATTTTGGACCATGAAATTATTTATAGGATCTATAAAACGTTGAGGCGAAACTATATGCCAAGTTTCGTTTCTCTCCCTCAAGTTCTGGTTGTGGTCTTATTTAGGTTATATTTGGCTGCAAATTACATGTTTTACGTAATTTTACTTTAATAAATATTATGTTATTGGTTATCCAATTTTCTTGATTTTAGATACTTCGGAAAGGTCATAACCTACGGAAATCAACAAGATATAAACCCAGAAAAAAATTAGAAATTATTTATGATATAGGAAAGGAAAAAACCTAAAAAGTAATCTTTTTCAAGATTTTAATCGCTTTGATCAACCTTTAATTTTTTTCAATCAGTCCAAAATATTTCTAGGGGATGACAACAAGAATCTGGACACTTCTTCTAAAGATGGCTACACACTAGACTGCCCCAATAAAAGCCGACTTTTGAATTTCGACTGTAACTCCCTCTAGGATTTCGTTTTTTATGTAAAAATATAGTGTATAAAATATTAGAGTGATCGTGACACACTAACCCTGAAGTTTGCAGGGTGTATTTTATGAAAAATTTTTGACTTTTTCACAGTCTTTTTTTTTAATTTACTAGTATCAACTCTTTTTTGCAATTTAATGTAAAAAACCGATAAGTATGTCTCGATACTTATCTATCAAACAAGATAAAAAAAAGTTAAAATCAGATAGAAAATGTTAAAGTTATTAGAAATTCCCCAATCCACTAACATGTTTCCGAACACTTGTGTAGGCAACGTACAGACACATTTTCAATTTATTTTAGAAATATTGAAATAAAATGCTATTTAAGTCAATTTAATTTTTTTCAAAATTTTATTAAAAAATTTCAAAAAGTTAGGTAAAAGCTATGCTGTTTTAAAGACAACACCACAGAAAGTAAAAATAAAACGAATTATTTACATTAAATTACAAAAAAGAGTTGATAATAGCAAATTAAAAAAAAAGTGGAATTCAAAAATGTCCCATATAAATGCACCCTGTCGATGCGGCACGTTTTAGCACAATTCGATAACTAATATTTTGCACACTATTTTCTTACATTAAAAATAACAATCCTATGGGGAGTTACGGTCGAAAATTGAAACTTGTTTTTTTTTTTTTTTTTTTTTTTTTGGAACAGTCTAATATACACACTTACACTTTATTAACATCAAGTGTGCTTTCAACCGTTTTTACCGTAAGTACAATTTTTGTAACTCTATTAAATGTTTGTATGGTTTAATGATGTCGATAATTTTTAATGATTTTGCCCCATCGCAAAATATGAAAACAACTTAAAACTTTAACTATTATTTGACTACTAGTTAAACTAAAATGCATATTATATAAAACTATTAAGAGATTTAAATATATCTAATAGAAATTTTAATAATAAAATAAATAATAATATTAATTATAGAAATAATTTTCAATGGATTATTTAAAATTTCCACACCTTGGTACTTGAATAGAGTAAATATAATTGTTAGTTATTTAATACATTTAGGAAAATTTATAATTATGTAATAAGTTTTGTTTTACATTATATTTAAAATACAAAGAGTTGTAGGTATAAAAAATCCATATTAACGGATAATAAAAGAGGTTAGGGTGCTATATCTTATGTAGTATTCATTTTAATATGTTCCAAAATAATATTTTATTTATTTATTTATTTTTTATATATGGAAGCCTTTTATAAATTCACAAAGTTATTTAAATTTAGTAATACGATTTACATCTACTCATGTATATTTGCGGTTAAAGATTAATTTTCGGGACAGACATCGGACATAATACGGCCACCATATAATTTTATAATGATCTGTGGTAAATGTATTATTTAGTATTATCTTTTCCAGCTCCTTACTAAATTGCTTTGTAATAAATTAATTTTATTCTGAGATATTAATAAGAAGATTGTGATAAGTAATACATTTTAATATAAATAAGTTTTTTTTAAGTAATTCCATTTTAAATAAGAAATAAAATATTTATTTAGTACAAAAAGATACGTAGATACGAGTACCAAGTAAATTTTATTAATAACTCAGAAATTATTTGAGTGATAATAATCAAAACTTACAGACCTAATTCGGTTATAATAGTGAATCACATACATATATGTTTGCCATATTATTCTAAACAATTTTAGTGATATGATTTAGTTCGTCCGTAAGTCCGGCGAAGAGACAATGTTTAGTTATACCCTGACTACATCCGTAAATAAAATTTTTAAAATAGAATATACAAGATATCAGTCTGTCCTTTTATATTAATTTAAGCGCGGATTTAAAGGGAGCAACAAATACGCATCCATTAAAAATTATTTTTGATACAAAATATTTAAATGCAATCTGTATAAGAATTTTAATCGTAGTTCTATTATTTTTGAAATTTGTGACTAAAAATAAAATGTAGGTAAATTTCTCCATCTAAAGTGATAAATTATATTTCTCAAGGTTTAAAATGCGAAAATTATACTCTTTTTGTTCAAAAAATTTTCAAATATACTAAATTTATCGTTTTTTTTTTTTTAGGACAGTTATATTAGTTGGAATTTTTCAACATTTTCACATAATAGTTCATGATAAAAAATAACAGATATATGAAACTCTGTTGTCAACAATCTAAGTCTAAAAATATGTTAGTAAAAAATTTCGTTGATAATTAAAACAATTCTTGTACGTGTGCTTTTCTGAGATTTTTTTCCAAAAGTTTTTTTTTTTTTGAGTTTCATATCCATGTTAATCTATAGTTCATGATATGTTAGCTTAACAGTAAGTAAAAATTTCAAAGATTTTCAAAAATATTTATAATCTGCTCGTATTTTAGACCGTATTCCCACAGTGGGCCGGCGTGCTTCGCTACTCCTCCTAGACATATCTGGTCTATTTGTTGTTCACTCAATTGTATAACTTTATAGGAGAATTATTCCCACACAATCTCAAGACTTACTCTATAATATTTTTTTTTTTTTTTTTTTTGTTTCTAGCTGGAGTATACTCATTCTGTCCAGTTTCTTCAAAAGTCGGCTTCCTTTGACTTTTACCTCAGAGCTTCCTTGTTCCTTCGTGACACGAAAAGCACCGATGATATAGAAAGTGACCGTGTTTGCAAAGTTAATTCTTAGTTTACAAATGTTTTTTGCTAAAACTAACCATTGGGATTCAGTTCGTTGAGATAAATTCTTCGGCTCTCAGTTGGCTATATATACTATATACAGTCCAGCGAGATAAATGCTTCAGTTCTTAATCGGCTAACTTAGGGCTATGCAAATACTAAATACAATCCTACGAAATATATACATCGGCTCTCGATCGGCTAACTACAGATTTTGGCCATAAAATACAATCCGAATACAAATGCTTCGGCTCTCAATCGGCTAACTATAATCGTGTGAGCCACTCTATACACTAAATACAATACGACTAGATAAATCTCTCGGTGGGCTAACTACAGGGGATAGCTAGGATCGTAAGATCTACTCTATATTCTAAATATAATCAGTGGAGTTAAATTCTTTGACTCTCAGTCGGCTAGCTAGGATAGCCACTCTTCAGACTAAATACAATCCAACGAGATAAATTCTTCGGATTTTAGTTCGGCCTTCAAATAAAACTATATAATTATTATATTACTACCATCCGATTAGATAAATTCGACTAATTACATAAACTAAATGGGAATTATAAAGTTCTCTTGTTATATTGTAACTATTATAGTAGTTACAATATACATATGTTAATATATTGGTGGTGTAATATATGTAACTAACTACACGTTGTAATATTTATTTGCTTTGTATTCCGATCGAAAATTTTGTTTTTACAAAATGCTCAAAATATTTCAAAAAAATCGTTTCAGTGGTACAAACAGACAAACAACAGCAAATTCATTTTTCTTAAAGCGGTTTTCAGAAGCGGATCATTCACGGGAGCTAAAGCAACAAAAAGACGTTTCTAAGATAACTATTGCTTTACAATCATATCCCTTGAATATATTATAGGACGACTTCAATCAATCAACTAAAAAAATACAACTTATACAGAAATAATTATGGATGGAATCGCTAAATCAAACTCAAAAAGTGATCTTTAGTTAACAGATGTAATAAATACATCGCCAGTCTTGATGTCGACTTTTTGATATTATAAAAATCACCAAAAACTAGTGATGTCAGATGAAAGAAATTTTCCCTATTTGAGAATTTTCAAAAAAAAATTACGGCGAAGGGAAAAAGGGAAGGCATTTTAATTTTGTCAAAATTATTGGAATTTTTACGAAACTTAATTTTTTCTCAAAAAACCAAAAATTTAAATAAATAAAAAAAAATGCATTAGCATACTCACTTATTTAAGAATAGAAGTCCTAATTTGCCGAATATTTTCGGTGTTTCCGTTTAAAATATGTTTGGCATTTTTGCATTGAGTTATAAACAAAAACTACATTTATGTAAATTTTAAAAATAGCGATTATAAGGAGGAATAAATTTTTCTGAAAATGGGAAAAAAAGAATTTTTATTTTTACAAAACAGAGGGATTTTCTTTATACATTTAATTCAATTTTGAACCTAGAATAACGGTAGGTTGTTATGAATGAATTTCCATATCTATAATCCCATATCTATTTCCCATCTATCGAAAAATCCTATTGTGAAAAGTTTTAATGATTTAAATAAAGACAGATTTAAAGATTTTTTTTTTGCATTTTTCTGGAATTAAAAAATTAAAGTAAATAAGTGTCTCCTATTATTGTACAAATGTTATAGAAGAAGTAATTGTTTAACATGATTGTTTTGTGTCAACAAATTAATAAATTTTTAATTTAAGTAATACAAGTAATGTAGTTTTACTTTGTAGTTTGTTTGTGAATGTTTAAATTTTTATAGAATTTTAAATGCGTAAATCTACACACTCAAAATAACACGCCGAAAAAAAATTTTCCACAAATACTCAGGCTTATGTAAATTTTCATGCTTATTTGTAATTGAAATCGCAATTTTCCGATATTAAATGTTTGATTCGAGTAAATTAAATATGAGCAATATCAGATATTTTATAATTCTACGAATATAGAATAGTGGAAACGATTTCAATATTAAAATTTTTTTTATTTATTATTTACAATTTTTAATGGAAAATTAGAAAGTTTTCAAAAGTCACTAAAAAGTTATTAAGAACACTAGCATAAAAATGTGTTAGATCATAGAAAACAATTGGCAAAATAAGAATTTGCGCTCTTTAATAATAACTAATAATTCAAACTTTATGATCTAATCGCAAAATTAAAAGTACTTATTTCTTTTAGAATACTATCCCTGGTTAGTACAATAAGTTGTTGTTGTTAAATAAAATATTAATGAAATTGTATACATATACTACATATTGTATATTATTTATAATAATGATCGTTATCATTAAATTGCGTAAAAACACACATGCTTATACAGACATTCATAGGCCGAGATAAAAAAAATTTAATTTAGCATTTGAATCTGCATATAAATATGGTTTCATAACGAAGAGAAAATTATAGTGTTTTTTATTTTTTATTGGAAATGTCATAAAATATTTTCAGATTAATCTTATATAAATTAAATAATTAATTAATTATTTGATATTTATAATACTTTATTTAAAGTACATATATATGTATGCTATCCGTATACATGTGCTCTCATAAATAATACTTGCACTCGTATCAAACTAAATAATAAATAATTCTTAATATTGTTATTTTTCTTTAGAAACGAATTTTTGGAATTAAGATTAAAAGCTAGTTTGTTGAAAGCATAAAGAATTGGAGGAAAAATGGAAAACTTTATAAATATAAACTTTTACTTTCAAAATTTGATTGATGGCATTTAAAAATAAGATGTGTCATAATTAATATTGTCTTAAGTTTTTCATATAAATATTTGATTGTTTATTTTCACAATATAATATATACACCAGAAAACAATATTTAAGACATCATTTATTTATAAAAAATATCAAAGCCACATAAAATATATATATATTTTTTGGCATTTTTTGAAAAAAAAACGTCGTTGAAATTATGTTAAATTATCGTAATTATAACTTATGGCAACCCTAATTTGTATAATCTATAAACGAATTCTTCAAAATACATTGTATATATGAATGTATGTATACGAGCATTTTTTATTTATTTATTTTCTGCTTTCATCTACATATCTACACTACATTTAACACGAACAAAATATGTATATATGTATGCATGTATATCTTTGTTGATAATAGAAAAAATTTTATTTTTACGATTTTCAATTTTATTTTCACTCAATTTAGTTATGGTATTTATATTTGAGGCAGCAATTTATTACAAATTGTTTGGTAAAACTACAATAAACTTTAAGTGCAGTGCAGCAGACTACACTGAAAGAAACGATACGTATTTATCATGTCAAAAAATTTTATAGTATTTAAACCATAAAATAATATATTTCAATCCTAGTGAAAAATATGTTGTTTTTTAATACGAAGTACTCTGCATCTAAGTAAATTTAGCCAAATAAAAAAAAATATATATAGACCATTCGAATCTCAATTTCTTTCATAATCTTTCTATACCTAACGTCATGTTTAAGTTTTATGACTTTCATGTAGCTAATTTCCCGCTTCGATAGCTTCTATATAAAAAGGTATTTATTAAATATGTATATTGAAAGAGAGTTTATAATATTACGGTTGTAATCGAATCTCTTCATATATCTATTTTTCTAATATAATTTTGTATATATATTTTTTTGCTCATTACTTATTAATTTTTTGTTAAAATAGTTGATATTTTTCATACTGGTACTGAATATTCTGCTCAGTATCAGATGGTTCTAAATCAGTTCCTCTATAACCACTATAAAATAAAATAGTAAAGTCATACTAGTTACAATTTTTCAGCTTTTATTTAATTTAGAAGATTTATAAAAATCAGCATTTATAGCCGCCAAATATGGCGGAAAGTTAACTTAAAATGCATTTTAATATTAATGTTGAATAAATACATCATTCATTTTACATTATATTTAACGAATAAAAAGTTTAAAAATTATACCAAAAATAATGAATTTTATGAAAAATTTATATACTGCTTGTTTTTATAACACGAGCGCAAAAACGACTCGTCTAACTTACATTTAAAACAAAATGAATTTTATGAAAAATTTATATACTGCTTGTTTTTATAACACGAGCGCAAAAACGACTCGTCTAACTTACATTTAAAACAAAATTTCAAAATTTGTTTTTGTTTTAAATGTAAGTTAGACGAGTTGTTTTTGCGCTCGTGTTATAAAAACAGGCAGATTATCTTAAATAATACGGAAACTTTTTTAACGAACGCAAAAAATAAATATTGCGTTCCTTATATATATTTTCATGCCATATAATGTCACGCTCTGTGACTTTTGATATTCGCAAAAACTGTAAAAATTAATAACCCTAAAGTACATTAAATAGCCTCTCGAAAAAAAAGTTGCAAATATACCCCTCTAGAAATGAAGATTGGTCTGTTCTTATATGGTTTTCAAACTGTTACATCTAAATGTTTAAATTTACGTGAGCTGGAAAATTTTAAAAACAACTCTAAAAACATTTTTTTTTCAGTAACATTATCAAAATAGGTGAATACTAAAGCGTGGAATATTCATTTAAATAATTGTTATATCTCTTTTCAATCGCGGAATATTAACAGTTTATTAACTTTTTTTGCCATATTTTCTTTACTTAAAGATATAATTTTGAATATTTAGGACATTTTTCAACATATTTTGAGTTTTATAAACATAAAAAATACCACTGAAATATTCTATTCTGATACTATTAAAGATTATACGTAATTAACCTTTAACAGAAAGATGTGAAATTAGTAATCTTTTTCAATTAAGTTACATTGAACTATTTATTATACTTAAATATAGATGAATTTATGAAAAATATAATAAATTCCTTCAAAACCGCAATTATAATCGAATTAAAGAGACTTTTGAAATATAGTCATTATTTTACATGACTTTACGGTCTTTATGAAAAATACATGCTTTTGGTGACATATATATTCTTAACTGACACAAATATTAACTTAACCAATTATGTACAAGAAATTCCAAAATATTACTTGTGCAACTAAAGGGTTAAATGAATACATATGTATATCAATAGTATTGAATGAGACCTTTCCAATGATGCCCTAAAATATAAATTACAACGGAAAATGTCCAAAATATTCACACTTTATTAAAATAGTATTTATTTAAAATAAAATCGTAGAAAAATTTTCTAAAATTTTAATTTTGCTAGAATGAAAACTAAACTTTTTATTTATTATTTATGTACATAATGTATATGTTCATCATATATTGCAATTTTTTTTTTCTTTTTTTTTTTGATGAGAAGTTAAAAAATTATGTCACTGTTGGTCGAAAACGAGATTTTTGGAGGTATTTTCAACATTATCCAGCTCACGTGAACAAAATATTTTGGGGATTAGTTTAAATCATATCGATGTTTAATTTTAGGGGGGTACATTTTGCAATATTTCTTGTCACCATATAAATTAATGCAATTTAGTGTACATCTTTAAATATATCGTTATATTTTTAATAAATTTATACTCACATGTATGTAAAAATACCCTCAATACTTAAAAAAATAAGAGGAATTTTCTTCTTATTTCAACTTAAATTGTGATTACAATTGGTTGAGCAATTTTAAAAAATGAGTTTTCAATACATATTTTAGTACTTTCACTTCCGTAAAGTTTTACAGCTGAATAAATATATAAGTGGACCCATTGTATATTTGACGAGGACGAATATTACATGTATGTATGAATTTACAAGTAAGTGTGAATAATTTAGTGGTTACGTGGTTTTTGTAAGAGATCCTCAAACCAAAAAACAAAAAAAAAAAAAACAATCCTTAACGTAAATTTAGTTATATTTTCAACTATGCAAGTATTCGTGCATTATACTTTACCTATATTTGCAATGTAAATTTTTGTTTTCATACTCTCAAACATTGGAATGTGTGAGTATACAGTTAGTGATAATAATTTATTCTTTTGCTATGCTTAAAAGAATAATTTTATAAGAATAATAATTTCAATGCGTATTTTTTGCAGTAATGTCAAAATATTGTATTCTTAGGAATCCAAACCAAAAAACTAAAAAATAGCACCAGAAAAAAGAGAATATTGTAGGAATTTTAACACACATTTACATAAGATATATATACGTTAAAGGCATTATTTTTTCAGTTTTAAATGTCTTTCATATCCGAACTATCTAACTTTGTAAGCCTGTGAATTCGCCCCGATCACCCCTATATAATCCAAACTTGAAGTTTAACTTGCCTACACCTCTACTATCAGCAAGTGAATTTTAAATCGGACCATTCGTTTGGAAGCTGCCGATTTTTTTCCATGTAATTCTCTGGATCTCACACTGTGTGGCGGCTGTAGATAAAATTGAATGGCTAAAATTTTAAATATTTGTAATTAGGATTTTAGTGGGTAGGATTTTATTTTAAATACTTCATCTCTTTAAAGGCAAAACATTGGATATTGTACTCAAATTCCTCAGTATCATTCTAGCGTATACAATTTATTATCACTCACTATAGTTATGTATGCAACTGATTGTGTGTGACATCGTTTTAGAGCAATTGAAAAGAAGTATATAAAATACACTTTTTGAGAAAAAAAAAACGAGACCAAACAAAATCAAACTGTAACATTTGATTGTAGTGAAATTTAATGTACAGCACTCAGTGTATGTATGGTAAAAACATCGTTAAATTTCAACTTCATCGGGATCGAATAATGAATCTTGGAAGGGAGTTATTTTTTGTACTTTTGTCTATATGTATGTATGTGAGTGGGTGGGTGATTTTGTTTTTACATGTTTTTGACGTGTATTTACAGTATACTGCGTTTTATGTTGAATAAACAAATTGGAATAAAAGTGAAAATATTTATACGCACATTCTGACATAAACAAATATGTGTGTTTGTTTAAGTATTTTCAACATTTGGTTGTGCGGTTAAAAGAGTGTTGATGTTTGTAATGGTTTTGCGTTTACATCTTTATATTTTCATTTGTGAACGTATTTATGTATATATAAATATTTCTATTATTTAACATTTGATATAGTTGTAACCATTATATTTATGGTAAAATCGCAATATGTAAATATGCAAGTATTTGTTGTTGAAATGCATTTATTTTATCTGGTTTTAATGCTGATACATTTGTTTTATTTATTTGTATAATTGAGAATGTACTATCTATGTATATGTACTTCTCCAATTTTATATATATATAAGTAGGTGTATTTGTGTGTGTTTTTTGTAAATTCAAATACTTTGTGGTTAAATTTAGCACAATTATCAAATGCACATATCCAAATGAAAAAAAGAGAGCAAATACAGACAACCTGAATCATGCATATTTTAAACAATTGTGGTTAAAATAACGTTTTCATTAAAACTTTTAATTCTCTTTCCTAAATGCTAACAGTTTATTTACACAATTTTTTATTATATTACACATTGGTCAAAAATCGAATATTTTGGCAGAAATTCCAAAAAAACTATTTAAGAAATTATAAAAAGTGAATGTATTTTATAAATGGCAACATACCAAGTAATCAAGAAGGAGACGTATTTTAAGACCTTTATTTTAAATTTTATATAAGTCATGTATTAGTCGTTATTTTTGCATTTTCTGATAATTTATGTTTGGGCATGAACTTGCACGAATGTAAAAATGTGAAACTGTTAGCTAAAGTGTCTACTTTATGTAAAAAATTTAAATTTTTTGTCAAACATTTTCTTTTTTTCAGTTAAATTTTATTAAACGTGAAGGAAATATTTTGGTTTTCACAAACAAGTTGGGGAAATTATTATGTTCTAAACTATCGAGTAGATTCACTAATCAATAAAAATCTAAAAAACTTACAAAATAATTAAAGTAAAATCAAAAGAAAACAAACAAATATTATATTTAAAAAGTATACCTAAAATTGTGTTTTATAGAGCTTTAAGCACAAACACTTAAAATGGGTTTTAGTAAACATTAGGTTAATTTTAGCTAGAATGATAACGACACAACCTCAGAAAGGCACTAACAATGCTTTTAGAATTTATGCCAGAAAGTTAAAATTCATCTTATCTAATGTAAATAGTTGTATTAAAAACAAAAATAATATAAATAAAATCGATATTTAACGACTTTTGAACAAAAATTTAATTACATAATATACGAGTACATTTCTTGCTAATCGTTTTAGATTTTTTATTGTTTATTTCTACTATTTTGAGCTTTTTATCACAAAGTCTCAACACAAACTCTTTTAGGATCTTCAAACTATATATTTCATAATGTATCGAGAGTTTATATTCAAAAAGGGCTATCTGCAAAAACACAATTATTCAGGAGAGCATAAAAATTGTCTCTTCACTCATTTTTCAACATTTCTCAATCCGGACTTCCACGATTTATTAATAATACGTCTTCTGAACCTCACACATAAAAATACATTTTATGGTAAATAGCCCTTTTTTTCTTAATATTTTATCAATATGTGTTACAAAATATTCAGATAGCCCCTTTTTGTTTATCAAATATTATATTCTTCAAATGTAAAATTTTTAGTAAATTTATGATATCTTGCAAATCAAGAGATAAAGAAAAAAACGGAATTTTATGGTTAGCGCAACCACCTTCAAACGTTACAGCTATAAAAACCAAGTGTGTACTAAAAAGTATTTGCACGGAAAAAAATTGCAAAAAATATTAAATTGATTAAAATTTCC
Organism: Protocalliphora azurea; assembly: GCA_932274085.1. NCBI lineage: Eukaryota > Metazoa > Arthropoda > Insecta > Diptera > Calliphoridae > Protocalliphora > Protocalliphora azurea. The sequence goes on from OW026520.1 coordinate 83,012,465, forward strand.
TAAAACATGCAAAAACACAGTTTATAGAGTTTCAATATTACAATCTTTTGAAAATCATATGAAACATGCAGATAGCCCATTTTTCTTAAAAAGAAAAAAATATATGTTTTGTAGATAACCCAAAAATGGAAATGAAAACAATCTGATAAAGGATATAAAGAAAAAATGTACTATTATTGGAAATATGCAGATAGCCGTTTTTTAATATAAGCCCTCGATATGAATATATGATAATTAATTTTCATACAGTGTTAAAGCTTACAATAAAATTTCGTAAATTTAATTACATACTGCACTCCTAACTTTTTATTAACATATTAAATGAAATAAAATTTTATATTCAAAATTTTCATATTTATGTATTTACGTAAATTAAAAATATTTGTTTAGTAAATTACAAAAAAAAAAAAAAGAAAAAGAAAAAGTAAACATAAAGCAATTTCGGGGTTTTTGTGCCATTTGTAATATTAAATAAATAAAAATAAATATACATTAAGAAATTGATATTTAATTACAATTGTATTTTTTTTTAAACTTTCATTAATTAAATTTTTCATTTTTTTTTTTTTTCTCTCTGTTCTTTCAATTTTAGCTGACATCATTCAAGATGTGGAAAATTAGGAAGTCATGAAGTTTGAAGTGATAAAAGCGAAGCAACTCAAGAGAGAAACGAGTTAAGAACAACTCAATATGGTAAGAAATACAAAACAGAAAATCAACAGCAATAAAAAATACGCTGCTGTTGGTTTTTTGGTAAAATTTAAAATAATGTCATCATTAATTTACATTAGAAATTATAATGTAGTTAAATTAAATTATTTATATAATTAAGTTTATATTCCATAAACTAAATTTAATTAGAATAAATAGGAATGCAAAAAAAAATAATAATTAAATAAAATAAAAAACAACTCAAAAGAATTTGTTAAAAAAATAAATAAAACTTTGAGCTAATTTATGATTAATTAAATCGTAATAGAAAATTAGAAGAGAACTGAAGAAAAAAGTAAAACGGAAACAAAATCCATTTAAATTCAAGAATTCTCTCTTCTTCAATCTGGCATAAAAAGCAAATTAAGATAAAATTAAGGAAAACACAAAAAAAAAGAAATAATATAAAATAAAATAAAATAAAATAACATAAGATACGATAATTAAATTGACCAAAGATAAATTTACTTACGTACAATATACATATAACAATAAGTACTTGCAAAAATAATGAATGAAACAAAAAAATATGTAAATTATTACAAAAGAAAAAAATCTTTTAAATCCAATTAAAAAATATTTCACTTATTTATAGCATCAGTCATAGTTATTAGAACTTAGTTAGATTATTTAAATTGTAACTACATATATTTTAGTTATTATGAAAATTATAAAATGTGAAATCTTAAAAGGTAAAAGTTCATCTTTCTTGACACAATATCATTTTGTATTTGTAGACTGACATTTTCTTTTTTTTTTAATTTTTTTAAATGCTTATTTACAAGTGTCTTATTGATTTACATTTGCAGATTCAATAGAGCTTAATCTAAATTATTTGATTTAAATAAATTTCTTTACTCTTTAATTCAATTTAAGATTAATATTTCTTATCTTGGGTGTTTGAGATATGTAGGCATAAGAATTAAATTTTCATTAATCATACGAGTAGTCCCCAATAATAGAAAATAATAAATTAAATTTACAATATTTCTAATAAATAATAAATGTCCGGATTTTGTAAATATTTAAAGTTATTTGTTTTTAGTAAATGTTTGGATTTATTATTGTATTAACGGTTATATAAAAAGTTTCACCGATTTACAACTTAGTTGAATTTAAGGAGATCAAGTTAACAAAAAATATTCGCCCGTACTTTACGTCGAAGGACGGCATTATTAAAATTATTGAAAAGTATTATATTTAGCAGCAGAAATTCCAAGACAACCAGTCTCTACACCATATTCAATAAACAAGAATATCATAGTTAAAAAAAATTCAAGAGCCTAGTTTATATATCCGATGTCACACTGACCTGTATATATACAAAATGTCTGTTGAAAAGTTTAAAGTCGAGGTCATTTAAAGGCAAAGATGTCCAATGGAGGGAATTTTCAAAATTTTTAGGGAATTTTTAAAGAAAATATCAAAGGAAAGAAAAAGGAGATGGAATTTAAATTTTTTCCAAAGTAAAGGAAATTTTTAAAATGTTTAAATTTTTATCAAAAACGACAAAATAAGAATAGAAAGGAAAAATATAATATTATGAACACATTGTTTCAGTAATTACAGACGTTCGATTTTTTTAATGTGTTAATAAAATATTTTTTACAATTAAACTAAATTAGCGTTTTGTAGTTTTTTATTTACTTACAAAAAACCGTTAATTTTTTATTAAAAATACCGATTATAAGGGGGAGGGAAAATGAGAGGGATTTTTTTTTATAAAACTGAGGGATTTTTCTTTAATTTTATCTGGCATCATTGTTCGAAGGTATATAATTCATAAAAGGTACATTTTAAAGACGCATCGTTTACTCTAATCGCCGTTTCAGTATTATTCTTTTTTTTTGAAGATGTGGCTCATAAAAAAATTAGTTTTCCATTGTATTTGTTGATTTTTTTTTTTTTTTTTAATTTTCAACTTTCTTGAAATAATTGAATTTTACACATAAATTGAATTGAAGATTTCATATATAAAGAAATAATATAATATATAAATATATATATTTTTTTATTTTTAATTTTTACGTGCACCTGGGCAAATTATCAAATGATTTCAAGTTTCAACTATTATTAGATTTTTCTGGAACAAGCACAGACTAGTGGAGTTCATGGTTTTAATGTTTTTGCAAATTGGACTAGTCTAGTCTTACAAGTCTTACAGGCGTAACAATATTAGAAGAAGACTTATTATTTTAAAATATCGATATAAGCCTTTTCTATATTAAAACATTGATATCTACGCTTATTACATTTGATTTTTGTCGATTCTTTGAAATTATAATACTTTGATTTGTTTTTATTTTTAAATCCAACGTTTGTTTTTATTTTACTTTTTTATTCTAATCAACCAACACTCACAGATGACAGTTACAGTATAGTTCATTTAGTTGATACTATTTCAGAAAGTAGATCATGAAGAAAGTATCCATAAAGTAGTATTTACGGACATTATAGTCCGCGTTACTGTTTGGCAACTTTAGTCGCCAATTTCTCTTTTTTAAACCAGACCCAGAAAAACATGAACTGAAACTTTTAAAAACTAAAAATAATAACAAATAGATAATAACATCTATTTAAATCATCAAATGCCGAACATTTTTGGACAGGATTGGGAAATTTAAAAAATAGATTTGATGAATACTTATATCCTAATTTGTATTTTTATCTTGGCTTATAGCTATGCCTAGGCGGGACGTCTATTTTCTAAATTATCACTAATGAAAAGTAAATTGTCCAACAAACTTAAGGTGAATACTTGTGAATACATACTTTCAGTTCTAAATTTCTTAGACGAGGATTTGTAAAACTGGAGTCCAAGTGCAGACCTCTTGCAAAATTACAGAAGTTTATTTAATAAAAAGAAAATTTTATATTACCTATTTTTATGAATAAATCTTTATTTTGCAATAATAAAAATTATTATAAATAAATTATCTTGTTATTAATAAAATTGAATTTAGTAGTTTTTCTTAAAACAACAATTATTATTATTATTATTATTATTATTATTATTATTATTTTTGAAATTTCCCTTTTGAACACCTTTTAAAAATTCTCAATGTTAACGCTGAATTGTTCCACATTGCAAGTGAAAAGCAAAATTCCTCACGCAATTTATTCCACGTACGTAACGAAAGACTAAAATTTAAATTTTCTTTTAATGATTCATGCGATTTACCGCCCATTTGGCTATTAATCTATTAGGGAACAAGTATTTTAACATATTTTTATACACATGTGAATTTCTTCAAATATATATATATATATAGGTACTATGATTACCAAAAAAAACTTCAAATGTTTTTACTGGAAGTACTCTTAATGTTATGTTATATGTGGTATATGTAATTTTAACATATTAAAAGTTGATAAAAAATTTGTAATTAATAAGACATAAATAATTTCCCTTATTTTGCTGGGCGGTATATAAAATTAATTCAAATTGAACGCTTGAAATCAAAAACAGTATCCTTTTTTTTTTTTTTGTGCGAAATATTGTGCCATTTTAATAGTCCTATATTTTACAAAATATCTGAGAAAATAGTAGGAGATAGAAAATAAACTATCTTTCATGAACAAACAAAAATTTTATACAAGAATTACAACAAAATAATTAGAAGTAGTAAATTTAACATTTATCAGTGTAACCACAAAAGAAGTTTTAAATTTAATTTCTGTTAAAATCAATTTTATTTTAAAACAGAAGTTTTTTCCACTATTTAAAACACTATTTAATTTTTTTTTAACTCATAAAATAAAAAATTTGAAAATATTTTTCAATGAATAAAAAGAAAAAGAAATTAAAAATATAAAAACAAAAGATAAAATTAATATAATAAATTTGCCTGTAGGGCACTCTCTGGAGTCCAAACTGCTGTAAAAAGACAAGCGGGTTCTGATCAAGGACTGAACACAAGAACCGCAAGTATTACATTTCCAAATTGGCTGGTAATATATTCAATCGCGAAATTACGTGGGAAGAGATCACATTATCTATATGATGATTCATGGTTCGCAGGTGTAAATATTACAGCAAAGGCTTAGATAACTTCCGAATAGGATTCTCGTTCAACCATGGAGAATCTTATCTTTGCCCTCTACGAAGAACGTACAAGCGAGTAATGCACTTATGAGTAGAATTTCAAATATTTCGTTCTCTATTACCAAATTATTATGAAAGGCTTTAATAAGTAGGTATCGGGGTTGTTTAGTACCATATTTCCATGTTTCTAAACTTATTGAAGGGGATAATATTTGTAATATCTTGGACATATTTCCTACGATGATTGAAACATATTGCTACATGGCTATTTAATTTCATGATACCAGATCTCAAAAGTAAGAGCTAACTCTTTAAAATTCAGCATCCTCGATTTTCAAAATGAAAGTTAAAAAAAGTTTCAATCCTGTTTTTTTATAAAAGTGATTATTGTGCATCTGCACTTAATTTTATACGTTCATACAACGGTCTTAAGCATATAAGTTGCAGATTTTTTTTTAATTGTACCAACTCAATATTTAATTTATTTTATAATAATATTATCATTCTTTTTTTAATTCTTTAATCAGGAATCGATTAAAATTGTTACTTTTCCTGTAAACGTATTGTTCCTTGTTGATATCTTCATTAGCATCGCCTTTGCTATTTCCGTACTCGAGAATTGCTTTTAGCCTCTTTTAAATTATAATTTAACTATTCAGCGAATGTGTAATATAATAATTTAAATTAATATTTATCATACGCTTGAGATTTTTGAAATAGACTAATACAATATGAACCGAATTATATACATAATCTTTGAAATAAATTTCTAATTCATTCGTAAAATATTTTACATCTCATTTTTGCATTGTTCAAGGTTTGCACGTCCAATAACTGTACTTAGTTGCAGCTTGTTGCGGCAGGCTTGGACCACATGTATTCGTTCTAACTCAATTGAGGTTATATTTTATTATTTTGAACACATGGTTGGAAACCAAACAAAAATCAAATTTTTAAAAGTGGTGGAATATCAAACAAAACTCAATTGGATGAAATAGGAGTCATGTTCAGGGATTCCAGCTTCTTATACAGAGGTGGAAGATCCAGGAAAATTTTTGATGGTGCCTCCTGAGGGCAATTATTTTCTGTAATTAATGTTATCATTATATGCTGGCAAAATAAATCTCTGTTCTTTTCAGTGTAACTTAAAATCAAAAATATATATATGTATATACATTAAAACAATAAATATTTCAAAAATTTATACTCGTATGATTTCAAAAATAAATTCAAACAATTTCTAATACTATATCTATAGTTTTTTAATATTAATTTATTACACTTGCAGTTTTCTGTTCAAATATATCAACAACCGCTATATACTTTAATTTCCTTAATAAGCTTTCGAAATAAATAATTTGTCAGTTTTTTGCTATAAATATAAATGATTTATTATCGGATAAACTTATTTCAATAAAAATTATTTGTTTGCTATCATTTTGTTAATTTCATATAATAATTTACTGGAAACAAATGAAAATGTATTGTCTAAATTAATAATGATCAACGGCAGCAGAAGCAGCAACAACTAAATGTATCAATAAAATTATGGTACAATCAGATTCCAAATGTGCAAATAAATTTATTAACTTTCAATCTATTTAATTTTATGTATTTTCAGCTCAAAATATAAATTAAATAGATCAAATTCATAATTAAATAACAAATATGTATTATAAACAAAAATATTCGATAAACTAAATATTCATGCATACTAATGCGTTTTTGTACACACATAAATATAACTATAATAATACAATTTAGAAAATTAAATAGAATGTGTGTTTGCATCAGAGTTACTAAATGTTTCTTATATAATATAAATATAAAATTCGATTTTCTATTCAAATAAACCTGAGATAAATTCTGTTTTCCTTTCAAAAAAAGAAGCATATTTTATCACTATAATTTTATAGAATAGAATATTTTTGTAATATCAAATTTTAATCCAAGGATGATACGCTATTAAAAGTAAATAAACACATTTAAAAAAAAACTACTAATATTAATAATTAATTTTATATTTATTAGCATGACATACATCCTAGCGAACGTAATCACTAGACTCTCAAAAAAATAATAATAAATTTTTATATACTTCAATATAATCACAATATCTAATTCATATAAATAACCAATTTAAAAACGTATCATTCGAAAGCATTGCAGTTTTTTTATATAAATTAAACCTGGCGACCCTAACTGGCGTTGAATTTATCATTAAATTGTTAATTATAAATATTCTATTGTTGTATAGTATTTAACTTCACGAATAAAACAAATGCAGATTTAGTACTAAAAACAATGCTCTAACGCACATGCATATTTATGAAATGGTAATTTTTGTTATTCCAACAAATACTTGTATATCTGCGGATCTTTATTTAATAAAATACCAATATTAAATGTGCATTATTATATCAAATGTAAATGACTATGGATAAAAAAAACAAAAGAAAAACATAAAAAATCCTTGCCACACACACTCATTTATCAACACAAAAACCATATAATTTGATTTTAAATTATTTTACATTTGCAATTGACAACAAAACAACAACAAACAAGTGAGAATTTTATATTCGGCTAGGCCGAATCTAAATACCTACCATCTGAAATTTTTTTAAAATTTTACCTTATGTGAGAGGTTGGCAGTAAAATGAGCGGACCACGCGTGTTTTTTGTTTCCGAGTTTACATTGGTAAATCGATTTTCGGTTCTCGAATTATCTATATAAAATTTCGTTGTCGTACATGCTTTTGTTTAAGAGATATCAGTAGAAAAGTATAAACTGAAGTCACAACGTACACCCTGTGTTTCTAGTTCTAGGCCCATAACATATTTGTGTATTAACCGATTTTACCCATTTTCAATATCAAATAAACCTTATGTTAGATAAATATTTGAGACAAAATTTGGACCCCCCAAATAGTTCCATCCGAACCCTATACTGCTTTCAACAGACAGTCGGACGGACACAGCTAGATCTCTTCAGAATCTTACCAGAATCCAAAATATATATATTTTATGGGGTCTTAAATGACATGTTACATACTTAAAGACAAGCCCAATTTAGTTTATAAAATTATATAAAAAATTTAAATAATAAAATGTCATTAACAAAAATAATGCATAAAACTCAAAAGTTCAAAAATAACGACCACAGATGACAATTTGTTATTTAAAATTAACAAAGCATAAAATTAATATGCATTTAAAAGAAGCGGCGGCAACAAAACCAAGTAAACACAACCCAAACACCCACAAATGCATAAAACATATATTCAGACACATCCAAACATACACACAAATCAAAATGCAATGAAACGAATATTTATAAATGTATTAGAGTGTGGCCACATAGTTATTTTTGTATGTATGTGTCTTTATGTATAAATAATTGTAGGTGGTTTTATGGATAATAAATAGGTTATCAAATAGATATACATATATGTACTTAGATAAATACACGTACTAAAATACAAACATTTGTATTTATATAAAACAAAATCATAATTATTTATTTTTTAAATTATAACTTTGGTTTAAAATTAAATAAACATAAATTAATACTTTCATTTTGGTCCATATCTACACGTAAATATACACACATATACACATATACATTTGTATATAAGAACTAAAAATAATTATGAACATTTATCATAAACCTAATTATTTAGTTAGGATTTAAATGATTCACATAAAAAGCTGTATGCAAACCAAAATCAATTTAAAAAATAATTTCAATAAATATCTATTAAGAACATGGTAGAATAAATAACAAGGTACAATTACACTATGCGCCAGTCAAAATCGGGATGGGATGAAACCAACGGGAAATGGTATATCGGTAAAAAAGAAGTTATAGGTGTCCCGGCGTTTCGCTGGGTCACTAGGAATCGAGATATATCGATTTGAAGTTAGTAACTATCATATAGGGGAAATTGTGACCTTTGGTGGTCTTTTTTTGACATAACTCGAGAACCACCAGCGAAACGCTGGGACACGTATAACTTCTTTTTTACCGATATAACTTTCCCCTGTAGTTTGAACCCTTCCCGATCACTGACCCCTACCATTTGTCGCACAGTGTTATTAGAGAGAACATTCTAAAATTTATTTTCCCTGAAAATTCAGTCAGTCACAAAAAAAAAAAATGAAAAACTTCAAAAAAGAAATAAAAATATTTTCAAATTGAAACGAAAAGTTATTGCAAGCAATTTTATAATTGAATATTATTGAATTTCGTGTTAAAAACAAATTGTGTATGTAATATATTGTGTATTTAAATGTTCTTGAGGATGAGCATCCATAGTAAATAAAATACTTTTATTTGCATTTTTATTTTTTTCTTTTTAACTTTTGAATTGTTATATTTAACAAGACCTACAAAGTGCCAACTCTCTCTAATAATTCTACCTGGTTTAGTTGTATCATGTATTAAGAATATCAATTAAACGTTATCAACTGAAATATTTACACATTCATAAGTATAAATCAGAATTTATTTCAACAGCTCTAGTCCTAAGTATGTTATTAAGGAATCTGAAATTGTTCTGAGTACACCATTTTTAGAATTAATGATTTTAGAAAAATTTTTTCTTTTGTATATAACTAGTAGAACATAATTATTTCAATATCATGTTTTTGGATTATTGTACTCTAATTGTAGGAGGACTGAAGTGCACTGATTCCATAATACCGTCTCCACTTTAAGTTGCTTTTTGGCAATCATATATAGCACTGAAAACCTTAAAATGGATCCATCTTATTTATCTTAAATAATACCTATTATTTTCTTATATTTAAAGAATTCTTTAAATGTTCTAAATTTCTAAAACTGAACTTAAATAAGTGAAGAATATTTAATAAATTTGATGATATAAATTTTAATTGTACACAGCATTGCAACTTTTCAGTCCTGAATTTAACATATATATTTATTAAAATATATTAAAATTAAAAAAGACAATTAAAAATGTTATATTCGGCTTGGCGAAATCTGTTATATCCACTACCTGAAGCTTTCTGTGCCCCCTAATTTGAAATTCCCCATTATAAAGGAGGAAGGCGATAAAGTGGGCGGATCACGCCTATTTCTGTTTCCGAGTTAACATCGATCTATCTCGAAATATCTGTGCAAAATTACTTTGTTGCACATGAATTTGTTTAAAAGATCTTGACAGAAAAGTATGAAATGAAGTTACATCTGACACCCTCTGTTTCTATTATTTAGCCCATAATATTTTTGTTTATGAACCGATTTTGCCAATTTACAGTACTAAACAAACCCAATACAAGAAAAGTATTTGAGACAATTTTAGTCCTCCTATGTGATCCGCCCCGATTCTTATTCTGTTTTCAACAAACAGACGGACGGACATAGCTGGATAGTTTCAGAATATTAAGAGGACCTAGAATATATATACTTTATGGGGCCTTAAATAATTTCTTCGGTATGTTACATACAGAATGATAAAGCAAATAGATCCCAATCTTTTTTTATGGTAATTATAAAAAATATACAAAATACTTTTTAATATTAGTAGAGACGTCTAATTTGGCGCTAATGTGATTCTTATAAATATTAATCATGGTATCAAAATTTCGATCCAAAATAGATAGCTCCACATTACATAAATATTGATAATAAGTATATAGAAAAAATTTATCCCAATAATATTTCAAAGGAGTTAGTTGATAATTTACCATAGCCCTCTTACGAAAACCAATAAAACACGTATAAATAATATATAAGTTTTTGAATGAAGATAACCACATTATAAAATTGCAGAGGTCTCGTTCTATAATTAACTATAATTCTCATATAAATACCTTTCTTTAGTATCTTTTTAATACCCATGATCAAGCAATTAATTCTTGTAGTGTAGGAATATAATAAACTCAAGTCATGGCTTTATGGTTTATCGCCCATCAATTCGATGCTTCTACTTATTATTTGAGCTAATATGTGAGAGTTAGAATTATCTTTGAAAAATGTTGGCAATCAAATGGTTGTATACCATTCAAAATTAAAAGACATTTACACAGAAAAAAAATAAAATCTTATTTAATTACAAAATTAAAATATCCGAACATTTTTTTTTTTTAATTTCCAGCCTAAAAAAATTTTTGTCATATTGGCTATTAAATTTGTAATTTTTTGTCAACTTGCTTAATTTAAATATATGACAAAAAATATCATATTGACTAAGAAATTTATTGAACATTTATTTTAACTTTCTTTGTACAATTTTTTATTGTCAAAATAATCATGAATTTTCAATAAATTAATTCGGTCGTTTGATTATTGTTAACTAATTATCAGAATTTCGACTAACATTTTGATAAAATCAGCAAATTATTTGTTGGATTTTTTTATTTTTTCAATTAAAGATTACATTTATTGACAAAAATTTTTATAAATTTTGACAAAAGGTCTATCAATTCAACAGATTTTTCGTTATATTTACATTTATTTTCATTTAAAGGTTTTACCATTTAATTTTACCAACTACTAGAAATGAGAAAAATGTCTTTATTTTATTTTTATTTCCTAAAAGAAGTATTATATAAAAATATATAATAATCAGAACTATTTTGTACATTTAAGGAACATTAATTATTTATTTTTAAAATTATATTCAAATAAAATATTTTGCATTTCTAGATTTAAGGTACTTTTTAATATTAAATATAATCTATGATATTGCTTACTACATTTTTAAATTCAGGGTTTCATGTGCAGTCCTCGGCATACTATAAACTAAATTTTTAAAAGATTTATTATTTTTTGTTTTTAACTAATAATGCGGTATGAAATAGGGCTAAAGTGATTAATTAATCATATTATTAACTTTTATAATTTACTAACAAAATTATTCGAGATTTGACAAATTTACTTGATACGTTTGATGAAACAATTTCTTATATAATTATTAAATAAAACATCACAAAATTAGGTTTATGATACGTTAAATATTTTTTGACACCAAATGGTCAAACAAGTTGTGCTGAATACTGAAATCAGATCCCCAAATATTTTTAATTAATAATCTACAATTTATGTAAGAGATACATGTCAGGAACTAAAATTATCTTCTTCGACGAAAACAGTTTAACGAATTGCGCAGAGATTTTAAGGAGCCCTCTTTTACAGAACTTCGTGCAACTATACGTTTCCGTTTGATAGGATATAAATTATAAACATATTTGATAAGAAAAACATCATATATTACTATAATCTTAATAAAAACATAATTTTAGATATAATTTCCTATAGATTGTAATCGTTTTTTCATCATGTTAGTTTACTGTGGTGTTTTTCTAATCAAAATGTCCATAATCTGTATTTTTCCAAACAGGAACGCATATTATGCTAAATAACAGCTATCTACACGTATTTTTATTGTTCCTGGTCCATGGTCTTTGGTGTTTAATTTGGATTATTTTAAAAGAGCTGCACTATGCCTTGAACTTATTTTTTTTTTTTTGTTCTTTTTAGTTTTTTTATGTTTGTTTTGCTTCGATAATTAGTGTTCCTGAAGTGTTTCTCATACATAAATTGCATATTTTCATTTCAACATATTGGACACCTAATTTCAGTATTCTTTGTGACCTTTTTTTTACCATTTTGGATTAAAACTTCTTAAACATACCATATTATTATTTATTCAAAAATTATATTGGTAATTTTTTCATCAAAGATATTAAATAAATTGGTCAAACTACTTTAAAGAATCTTTTACAAATTTAGCTAAATCATATTTTATACCTAGTTATCAAAATATATATGCTGAGGACTGCATAATCTTAAATACTTTTGAATTATGTAAATGCAAGAAAAAAAAAACATTGTATGAAGTTGTAAAATAAAACTGACTCTTTAGAAAATTCCAGATAAAAGAATTTAATTATTTCATTTCTTGTACTCTATATTGAGGACATTTTCTTCAGAGCACATCCACTTCTTCATTGCTAATATTTCCACTTCACTTTCCTGGTTCTTAAAAATAAAAGACATGTACATTAAAGAGTCTCACGAAAAAAGTTACAAATGTATCCTTCTAGAAATGAATATTGATCTGTTCTTATATGATTCCCAAAATATTACATGAGTCAAAATTTTCCTTAAAAGAAAATTAACTTCAAATTGTAATAGAGGCAAACTGAGGCCCGGAGTATTCATTTGAATAATTGTTATGTGTCTTTTCACTCGCAGAATACTAAGATTTTACTAACGTTTTTTTTCATATTTACTTTATTAAAATATATAATTTTATATACTTCGGAAATTCTTCAATATATTTTGGAATTTAATGTAACATTGGAATGGTCTATCTTGATACTATTTAAAATTTCACGTAATTAACCCTTTAACAGCAAGAAGATCAATTATATGCATTTTGTTCGGAAAATGTTGAATTAGAATTTTTTGCAAATAAGTCACATAGACGTATTTATTATACTTAAATATAGATGAATTTGTGAAAAATGTAAAAAGTTCCTTTAAAACTGCGATAGTATTCGAATTAAAGAGATTTTTGAAATTTAGTCCCTAATTTACACTAATTTATAGAGACATTTATATTCTTAAATAACAATTTATTTGACATATAAATTAAAATAACCAATTATGGACCGCAAATTCAAAAACATTACTTGTGGAACTAAAGGATTAAATGAATACATATATCAATAATATTGAATGAGACCTTTCTAATGATACCCTAAAATATGAATTACGATAGAAAATGTCCAAAATATTCAAGCCTTAATAAAATATTACTTAAAGCAAAATTATATAAGATTTCACTAAAATTTAAATTTCGCAAGAATGAAAACTAATTTTAAACATTTTTTACTTATTATGTATTAAACGTCATTTGTCTATTATGTTATTTATATTTTTTTTTTTTTACAAAAAATTAAAAATTATATACAAAAAACACATTTTTGCAGGCATTTTAAAAATGGTCCAGCGTACGTGAACGAAATAATTATATTTTGGGGATTAGTTTAGAATATATCAGTCTTTTATTTTAGGGGGGTACATTTGTAACATATTTTGTCACCAAACAAATCAATACACTTTATATATATGTATGTATGTATGTATGTATGTATTTTACGCACATGAAATTAAGAAATAGTTTATCTCACCAATTTCCTCATGAAAGTTAGTATCGTTTTTTAGACTGGAAAACACTCTTTGAAACGTGTTTTAGATCCAAAATGTATCTGAATATTTTGTCCTTTTGTCAGTAATTTAAATTATGTAAATTATTTACGTAAATTATGTAAATTATTTACGATCCTAAAATTTATACTTACCAATTTTCTGAAACGAAAACTTAACATATTTATATTTTGTCGTGCCAAAACATTGAAAAATAGATATTCCAAATTCTATGTATGTATTTGGAAATTGTATCAATCAGCAAATTGTGATGCTCTGTTTTTATCATAAATAATATCAAAGAATTATTATTTTGTAAAACACTTTTCGCTTTCAGTAAAATATGTCCGTCCACTTTCAAATGCAAAAGAACACTAAAAATAAACCATAAATTTATCACTTTACATTCATCTTGTTTTGGCAGGATCTTTGACACATATGTATGTATACATATATAGAATAGTAAAAAAAGCACATTAAAAAAAAAAAACAAGTAAGAAAAATATAGTCGGTCAAGCCGACCATTGTGCATGTCCATCATTTAGGCTGATTCCCGAAAGTGGTAAAAAGCTATGGTAAATATGGAGCGATGCTCATAAAATTTGTCACTATGATTTCTGCTTATATAAAACTTATATGTGTGTCGAATATAAACCTGATACTAACATGTGTATGTGATTTATGCACGTTAAAGTGATTTTCGGAAGAGGGTTTTATATGGAAGCAATGGTCAATTATGGACCGATCTTCATGAAATTTGGCACAAAAATGTATACTTATACAAAACTTCCTTGCACTGAATTTCATTAAATTTATATTTAAGGCATTTATGATCGTTAAACCCATATTACGGGAAGACATTTGTATGGGGGCTAGGTGAAAGAATGGCTTCTTTCTTGTGTCATAAAAGTCCTACGTGCCAAATTTTGAAATGAATTACCTTCAAAATTGCGAAATTTACTTTGTGCAATAAGTTTACATGGACAACCAGCCAGCCATTAATCGACTCAAAAAGTGATTCTGAGTCGATTGGTATACTTTATGGTGGGTGTTGGATGATTTTTTGTGCGTTACAAACATCAGCACAAACGCATAATACCCCAACCACTTATGGTGGTGTAGGGTATTATAAAAATAGTAACAAGAAAAACGAAGAAATTTTATAATAAAATACAACGTAATTTAATCCAATTAAGTAATTTTTTAGTCAAAACTGACTCAGAATTTATAACATTTTTATTAAAATTATTCACTGGTTTTTTTGTTTTCCTCAAGATGATGTTTAAAATTTTTTCTATCAGTTCAATAACATTTTTATTTAATATTTGTATAATTTTCAATAACAAATTTTTAAATCTAATCAATAAATTTTTTTTGCTAAAATTAATTTTAAACTGATTAATTTTTTTAAGTGAATCTATCGACTGCCTTTTAGCACAACAAGTTTTTGACCAATTCTTTTATCAAGTAAACTATATTTTTAGTCAAATGCATTTTTAAACCGATGAAATGGAAGTGTTGTCAATTTTGAATTTTGTTTTATTATTATTTTTTTGTTGTAAAAAATCTAGTTTTAATTACCAAAAATGTACGTTTAAATTTTGTTTTTTTTATCTTTTTCAGGGATTTCAGAGAATTTGTTATCGAAAATTAAACAATACTTAATAAAAAATTTAATTGAATTAATAAAAAAATAATAAAAATTATCTCGAAGAAAAAAGCAACCAATGAATAACTTTGTTAATTTAGACTAAAAAATTAGTTAATTGGATTAAATAACGTTATGTTTTATTATAAAATTTCTTCCTTTTTGTTGTTACTATGTTATTTTTAAAATGGGTTTTTAATATTCTATGTATGTATAAAAAGATGTTATAAAAACTTAAGTATGTACATACGTACATACATTGTAAACTGGAGAGATACAAAAATATAATGTATGTGGAATCTTCAGGAAATTTACAGAAAGATTATCAAACTTGCCTTTAAAAATAACTTGGTAAAGAACAATAATGTTTATATTGTATTAGGGAATTCGCTCTTTTTTATCTTCTATTTTCTAGCAAATCATATGCATTTATGTATTTCATGGAAAACATCAGTGACTAAAATAATTATGTTGTAAAAGATAGAAAAGTTCTTATTACTTATTTTAAGAATTCACCTGTCCACCAAGGATTTTAAGAACATTCGATTATATGTATATACTGTCCTCTCTCGGAATAACTTCTGTTGAATTCCACACAAACTTACGATTTTATATTATAGATGTAACCAATTATGGCGCGGTTCATTCTCATGTTTTAATTTAAAATTTTTCACATCTGATATTTGATATTTGATGAGTTTCTTTATTTGTATTTCTTTTTCCTTTGAAATGCCATTACAAAAAAATTATTGAATTTGTATCGGTTGCTAACCCTATCAATGATCATGTCAAAACTAGACGAATGTAAAGTGATAAATTTCTAGTTTATTTTTAATGTTCTTTGGCATTTGAAAGTGGACTGACTTATTTTCCTGAAATTGTAAAATTTTTTCAAAATAATAATTATAATTCTTTGATATTAATAACAATAATAATAATAATAGTAATAATAATAATAATAATAATAATAATAAAAATAATAATAAAAATAATAATAATAAATACAGAGCATCGCAAATTTCCAAATTTGAGCAACTTGAGGATTTTTTTTCAATATTTTGACATGAAAAAATGTATGCAGTGGCCAAAAAAAACTACTCGGCATGATCGTTGCTTGCTTATTATTATTTTTTTTTTTTAATAATGCAATTTTCTAGAATTTTTAAATAAAAAAATGATTTAAAGTTTTAAAGTAGCCTTTTATTTTCACGTCATAACCTCTTTTAAGCATTTTGTTAAAGATCTGTTACAGTCAGGATGAATTTTGTTTCATTGCACTTACAATATCAATTTAATACCATCCTTAATCGTGAAATACAAAATTTCTATTATTATTTCTATTATAAATTTCTTTTATTATTTTTTTTAATAAAAACTCTACAAATGTTCATTTATATTGATATCTGGTGACTATCTTGAGTTTTTTTATTATTTCGTACATTTATAGAAAAAGCAAAGCACTATATTTGTGGCAGAATGCTTTGTGATATTATCGTGGTAAACATAAATCGGTCAGAAATTCCTAATTTCTCAGCACTTTCATGTAAATTTTATTTTAAAATATCTATATAAATACTAAAATACCTACTCAACACCCTATCACATACTCCCTAACCATAACCGTAGTTTACGATAGCAACATAATTTCTCTCTTCTAGATCGGTATATGGCTTTCGATTGCCTAAGAAATTCATATTACATATAAAATGATTTAGATGGATCCCAGTTGCAGTAATTTTATTCTTCCAGAACTTTTTCGACTTCTTGGCATATTCTCTTTCAATTTCTAATCTCAATTTTATATCCTTTTTGAGATTTGGGGCTTCTTTATAGCAGACCTGGCTCTAAAATTATGTATTTTTTAATATCAATAAATTTCTAGAATGCAACTCGTATTCCCAAGTATTTTTCACTATCTCTAGTTTTTCTTAGCTTTTACGGCTTTACTACAATTTAATTTTCCGAATTTCCTTCCTAGAAATGATTAATTAGGAATTTTTTGGCTTCAATTGAAGTTTCATTTCCTTTTTTTGCGTCCTTTGCTTATACAAAATCACAATAAAATGATGTAAAGTTATTTACAATACATATAATTATTATTCTAGTCGTAAAACTACACATATTTCAAATAAAAATTTGTCATTTTGTTCGAAATAATTCAATAAGTACATAAATTTTAACGAAATTGTAAGAAATGAAATCGTATGTCCACAATTTTCCCCTCAGAAGATTGGTAAGAATAAAAAGGTTCAAACTAAGCAGCAATATTTTTTTTTTCTAAAACACGTTCCGAAGAATATTTTCAAGTCTGAATAAAAAGAATACGATAATAATTGACAATAGCTTTCGTAAGATTAAATATTTCTTAATTTCATGTGTATAAAAATACAAATTCATATATTTCTTTTATTTTTACAGATCAAGAGAAGGTTTCTGAAATCAATTACATACTTCGAAGCGAAAATATTAGCAACGAAGAAGTAGATTTGCACTGGAGAAAATAAATAAAATAAATTAAATAATTAAATTCTAAAAATAAATAATTAATGTTCCTTAAATATAAAAAATTATATATTATATATTTTTCAATTAATAAAGTTGTTTCATTTTGCATCTAAATTTATTAAATATATTCAAGTAAATATAAAATAAAAATAAAATTTAAGTAACATTTTATTTCACACTTAAATTTTTAATTCATTCAATCTTCTACTTGATTGATTTTATAAATTTTTTTAATTGAAAAACAATTTTCTTTTTTTAATTTTTTACAGTTTTTAGTAATTGATATAATCATTTTGGTGATGGTTGCAAACTTAAAAATTTTTTGATCGAATGAATTATTTGCTAATATATTTGGTGATTGATTTCTTTTTTTGTGTATATTATTATATTCGAATATTATATATTTCTACATAATTCTTCTTTTAAGAAATAAAAATAAATTTCAGACATTTTTCTCACTTCTGGTGGCGGTTGAAATTAAATGACAAAACCTTTAATTGGAAATAAATAAAAATCCAACGAAAAACTTGTTGAATTTATAAATTTGTTTGACAAAATTGATAAAACTTTTATTCAAATAAATGTAATCTTTAGCTGAAAAAATATAAAATCCAAAAAACAATTTGTTGATTTAATAAAAAAAGTTAGTAAAAATTCTGAAATTAAATAACATTTACCGCACTCAAACGAACGAATTGTAAAATAATTTTATTCAACAAAAATCATGTCTAGTATTGTTGTCAAATACGTTGTTGGAAACTAAAATAAATATTCAATAAATTTCTCAGTCAATATAATATTTTTTGTCAACTATTTAAATAAGGCAAGTTGTAAAAAAAAAAAAAATACAAATTTAATAAACAATTGACAAAAAACCTTTATATGCTGGAAATTAAAATTTTTTTTCTTTTGATCTTTGAATTTTGTAATTAAATAAGATTTTTCATATTATTGTTATTATTATTATTATTATTATTATTATTATTATTATTATTATTATTATTATTATTATTATTTATGTTTACCACGATAATAACACAAAGCATTCTGCCACAAATATAGTGCTTAGTTTTCTCTATAAATGCACGAAATAATAAAAAAAAACTCAATATAGTCACCAGATATCAATATAAATGAACATTTGTAGAGTTTTTATTAAAATAATAATAATAATAATAATAAAATAGAAATGTTTGAATTTCACGATTAAAAATGGTATTACATTGATACCATTCTTAATCGTTCAATGCTTAAAAGAGGTTATGAAGTGAAAATAAAAATCTACGGGTTATTAAAAAAAAATAAATTTTTGTGATTTTTTCGAAGAATAAAGTATGATGTCGAATACTTTTTTCGTCTTGAATTTTTAAATCAACTTTTTTTTTGTAATGCAGAATTGAAATCTTTATGTTCTAATAAACTTTAAATCATTTTTTTATTTAAAAATTCTAGAAAATTGCATTATTAAAAAAAAAGAATAATAATAAACAGGCAAAGATCATGTCGAGTAGTTTCTGTATGCATTTTTTCATGTCAAAATATTGAAAAAAAAAAATTCCTCAAGTTCCTCAAATTTTTTAATATCTCAGCAAAAAAAAAGCTTTCAACAAATTATTTGAACACAGTGTTGTCAATGGATGAAATTCTTAGTGTTAAAAAGAGCTTCAGAAGTAATGTTTGTAATCCATATGGGTTACTAGGGGAATATCAATTCTTATTCTTATTTTACAGTTTAATCAGCCAATTCGTGTTCCGAAAATTTTAGCAATTTTAAGTTCATTTGTTTTTCAAATAATAATAATAATAATAATAATTAACACTAAACCTTATTTTTTATTAAATTTAAAACTTATCCGTTTTCTTCTTTGGCCAACTTTTGTAGCACATACATATGTAAGGTGAGTGGCAAACCTAAAAGGTTATTTTTATTTGCTCCGTATATTATAAAGTTCAAGGGATACTTGATGATACTGTTAGATAAAATATTTACTACTGAAAGGCGTCATTTGGTATTTCAAACGTCAAATAAATGATACATATAGGAACAGGAGAAAAATTATTTTAGCTAGCAGTACCACCAAATACCACTGAACTTTTTTAACACGGAACAAAACAAAAAAAGTGACCTTTTAGGTTTGCTGCGCACCTTATGGATATAATTTTTAGGTGGAGAATTTCGATTATTTTTTACAATTTTTCTTGCCGTATCAGTCATAAATTTGACAGTAATTTCAGTTTGATTTTCATCTAATTATTATCAATTAATTACAGTTTACGCTATTTAAAATCGTGTACAAAATAATACGTATAATAGAGCTTTATGAAAATGAAAGTCATAAAAACGGAATTTAGAAATCCCGATAAATACCGGAATTTAAAATTCGCGAGAATCGGCATTTTTAAATTCCCGTGATTTGCGAGACCGGGGTTTCCCGTTTTGAATCCAAAGGCCTGGAGCAAATGGCATCTACGATTGACTTTCACAGCAGAGATATACTATGGCCTTATAACGTATGCCGAAAAAAATTGCAAAAAAAATTTTATAGCTGGTTAAGAACATTTTAATATAAAGTTTTTGGATAACCACGTATCTTCTCATTATAAGTATAATGACAGTACTGTAAAAATTTTTATGGAAATCGGACTTCTAGTTTCGTCAAAATATTGACAAAGAAAAAAATTTCATTTCTTCGATTATTTTTGTATTTACCCATAGAAAATAATTTATATTTTAATTTCGATGGTAAAGAGAGTTAGAGAATACCTTTTTTTTCGATAAATATTAACCCATTGAAAATAACAGTACAAAAATTCTGGCCAAAAGTTTATCGTAGAGAAAATTTGTATGGGTTGAATTTAATTTGTGCTGAAAAATTTATATAAATTTTGTAAAATCTAGGAAAAAGTTTTGCAAAATCTAATTTTATTACATTTTATGATTAATATAATAAGCTGTGTATTAATTAATTATCCGAATATAATGATAGAATTATTTTGAGGGATTGGAAAATTCTCTTAATTTAATAAAATTGTAAAATTTCAATATCGCCAAATATTTCTAAATTGAAACCGATTAATAGTTTTTGGACATATTAGAACAAGGGAGAGTTTGTACAAAACAAGATAAACTAGGATATAACAACCGAATACCAAGTTCGGAAATCTCCAACATCGAGTTTTTAAACTCATGATTAAGAACTGCTCTAAAAGTTCAGAAAAGGGATTTAAATTTTTAACATATAAATCTAATATAATATCTTTTGAAGAAATTTTTTAAGGTTTGTGTTAATCTTTGCAAAAATTAGAACATTTTTAATTTTGTTGTAATTTTATTCCTTATACGTTATTATGCTTCATTCCCAATAGTTGATTAACGTTAACCAACATATTATTGTACAGTTAATCCACGCCGAAAGTAACAGGAAATTGTTTACCTTTAAACTCCATTTTTTATCAAAACTGATTTTTAAGTCACTTTAGGAAATAAAATTGACATTCACGTGTAAAATATATTGTTTTTACATTTTCATTTCTAATAAATAATAATTTTAAATGCATATCTCTCAACGTTGAATTCTCATATTCAAAACCCTGAAGTAAAATTAGTATGAAACTTTGACCTCCAACATTTCGGGTGTGAAGATGACTGCATAATATTTTACGAAAATCAGACTAGAAATGACACATTTATTTTGAAAATATATTCATTTTATCCCACTGTAGATAGCTATGTTTGCTAATAAAACCGCGCAATAATTTCCCAAAAGTTTTTCAACACATAAAAAAGACGATATAGAAAAACTGAGTTTTACTACCTTCGGTGACTAGTTTTATGAATATATCGATTTTTTCATGTGTGAAAATAACTGACATATGGTCATATGGTGTACTTTTATATACAAAGTAAAGGGAAAACAGTCATTTTGTTTATTATATTTAAACAAACTACAGTATTTATGGGTCCATAGTGCTCACCTATTGTAGAACAAACGTTTCGATATTATAATTTCATTGAACTGACTGGGCTACGGATTAATAATTAATAAAAACAATAATGAGTTTTAATTAAAATCAATCAGTTTATCATTACTTTTTAAAAGATATATAAAATTTATTCTAAATGATAAAAGGCCTTCAAATAAAATTATTTTACTAGTAACTGCTATTTATAATTAATAAATCCTACTTTAACTCAAGAGTCTTAAATAAACTGCTTAAAATTTACATTTCGATTTCTGTGGCAATATTTGTATCAATATCAATTATATTCAAAATGTATTATCATCTTGTAAGATTGAAATTTACATGAAGTAATAAATTATTATATTCCACCCACATACGTACTACTGTGTATTTAATATTTAGTATGTCCGTAGATTAGCATAATTTGTATAAATGCAATATTATTGTAAATCCGAGTAAATGTATATTCAAATATATTCATATAAATATCACTAATCATTTACATAATCAACATACATAAATATGTTTACATAAAATCATATGTATGTTTACATATTCACATACACATTCATGTTTGGATTAAATTAGCATACTGTTCTAATTTTCAAAAATGTTAATTAACCATTAAATCAGTATGCTTATCATTATTGTCATCGTCATTATTTACCTTCATTTTGTTGCTGAGTATTTTTCTGCAATTTTTGTTTTGTCCACCAATTTATTAGAGGTGGGTGATATGTGTAGGGAGAGGGAAAGACGGCTTCTGAACATGCAATAATAAAAATTATTATTACACCAAATTTTTATGTGATTATCTAGTTTTATGCACACGAATAGATATAAAATATATTGTCTGTATAGAGACTGAATATATGAGTAAATATGTTTTTATTCACTTTATTTTCTTCGCCACACCTCGCCAAATAATTAAGGATATGGATATATACATCTTTATGTATATATTTCATCATTCCTGGATATGAATTATGTATATGTATACTCCGAATCCTAATGCTTAAAAATTTATATTTGTCTGTATATTAAGATAAGGTTTCTCAAAACCAATTGTAATTGTTTGTTTTATTTAAAAGTTTAATTAATAGCCATGATTGTTTTAAATGGCAAAATTTAGTTCTTGTTCTTGGAATTAACTTCCTCGAGTTCTCCTACATAGGCAATGTTGTAATTCAAAATCGCCAAAATGTTGACCACAGGCTTAAAAATTTTCGCTCATCGGCATATTGATGGTATATTAGATCGATGCAATCAAATAAGTTTTTTTCTTTTTTTTTAAATTTTTTTCTTCCCCATTTATTTAACTTTAATTTAACAATACATTTCCATTGTATTTAGAATAACAAATTTGTAATGTTCACCTATCATATTGCTATCAATGTAAACTCAAGGCCAAAGTGAAAGGCAGTATGAAGTAGTATGCAGGACTGTTCTAAAAAGAATAAATATATTTGTTTGCAACCAAAGAGGACTGGGAGCCATTAAAAACTAACTTCAGTCGGCCGGGGGGTTCAGGTCCACTTGAGTTCAAACGTGGTATGCATACCTAAGTTACATAAAAATTTATTTTACACTCCCGTTTAGTAAATGAAAATACTCAAATAAACAATCGGACTTTACGTTAAAGAGTTTGAATTTAGAAAAATAAATACCCATTTGATCCTATAGGAACACAATAAAAATAAATATACTATAGTTACCAAAGACATCTCATAAAAGGGTCTCCAGGTGTTAACGGAACCCGTAGCCTTTCTTTACCCTTCCCTACCATGGTCCTATAGGCAAAATTTTTATATATAAAACCCCTAACTTCATCACTACTTCGTTATTCTCTCACCCGAAGAAAACTATTTTTGTAATTATAGACTCATTTTATATATATTTATTCAAAACAATTCATGAAGATGATAAATATATATTTGACATTCTTAAGAAATTGATATATATTAAGAAAAAAAAAATTGGATAACCAGAAAAAAATGCTTAAGAATTATTAAATATTCATATGTTAAAATGAAATATAATCATAATAAACAAGTTTACATTAAAATAATAAGAAGACAAGTTTTGACCAAGGAAAATGAAACAATTAAATGAACAAATTGTTCACAAATTACTCTAAAAAATTAAATTATTGATTATTAAGGTAGGTTTCATTAATTTTCAGTACGAAACTAATGGGTTATCTTAAATCTTTTGGGAATAGTTATTTTAATAGACAAACATTAAAATCTCTTACTCATAACAATTGAAGTGTTAGTGGTTGTTGCTTTATTTGCTGGTGATTTATAATTCTTTAAAGTTCGTTAAATGTTTGATCAAACATTGTCTATTAATAATATGAAAAAAACAAATAAATTAAAATATGGCTTGATACACTCACCGCTGTCAAATGCTGTTGCTGCTGTTGTTGTTCATTAAGGCCTCGATGATGATGTTGCATGGATTAAAAAAAATTCTTTTGCCTTAGATAGGTATTCGTTTATGTATACCATTGATATTTTGATATAAGTTCGATGTTTGATCAAATAATATTAGCAACAAAAAAGGCGTTGTATTCATAAACAAAAAATGCGTGTCTATTAAATAGATATGTATGTATAAACCGACTAATAATATCCACTATCTCCGATGAAATCTTAACAATATTAATATTGGTTTGCGATAGTTTAAATGAAATACTATATATAATATTTTATTTTATTTAAACTAATCAAACATTTTAGTATAACAAAAAATATATTGTATAAAACCAAAGTATTTTATGATAATAGAATAATATTTAAACTTTTATATTTAATTTGAAAAATTATTAAACTTAGTGAAAATTAAAGAGAATTTCGTAATTGACCAAAATTATCAAATCATTTCATGCAAATTTACTGAAACTTAGCTGGTGGTAGAAATTAATTTATTTATCTATTTTTTTCGGTTGCTGATATTTCGTTTTTTAGGTGTATGGATTTCTACATTCAAAATTCTGAGTTCGAACTAGAAAATCTCGTGTTTGGAGAGGTTAATTACAGATGATTGCTTCCGAATCGGATGATGAAATGGAAACGTAGACGAGATGAGGTTGAAGCTGATTACTAGTCTATGAATTGACTGAGATTTTTGGTGATGTATAAGGTATTCCGGAAATGGCCATATCTCTTCTTCTTAGACTTAGTAAACTCTCCACGAAAAATGTACATTCTCAATGGCTAAGATATTGCCATGGGAATGGAAGATTATATAACGAGAATTATCACGATTTTCGTTCAATATGAGCTATAAAATTTATGGGAAAATCGTTGTTAGGAATTTGAGCAATATAATAAAATATAGTTGCGATCAAAGTGAGGTTAGAATTTTAGGTGGCCGAAATTTCTGGATCAAATTTCTTCTTTTATCACTTTCGAATTAAAACAAATATTCCGAATTTCACATAATTTTAACTTGCAATAATTTTTTCATATTTTTTTAACTATATTTCAAATTTAAGTTAACACTTGAAATTTTAGGAGGATCTTATGATATATTAAATGTGATACTTGCGTTTATTATTAAACTGATTTGGTTGACGATTAAAAGGTAAAAGAATGTTTAAATGTACTTTTACTCATAGACATGCCTAATTGGATCAATAGTGGAAAATTACCACAAAGAGTAAAATAGACAAAAAAAGAATTAAATAAAGAAAAACAAACGTTATATATATACTACGGTATTAACTGAGAATGAGCAAACTTTTATTCTGGTTACAAGATCACGATCACTGTTAACTTACATCAGTGATGGGCTGTTAAATATGAATGTAAATGTACGTAGCGTAAACAATTACATACCTAATTTACATATGTTATATCGAAAACAATTCACATGTAATTGAATCAACAAAATGTAAAATTGACATTGCAATGGTAATGATCATTACAAATTATATACACAAACTCAAATATTGTTAGCTTTAGTAAATGTTTTTGCCATTTAGGTCATAACAAAAATTGGCCAACACATGCAATTCCTCATAAATATATATATATATATATATATATATATATATATATATATATATATATATTTACATATATACATATTTAAATATGTATAGATGTGCTCGCGTTGTTCATACAACCTTTTCTAATTCGGTAAAACACCAATAATCTGTAAAGAATTAGCGCTGCAAAAATTATAAATAAATTAAATAGTTTTGTGTTATTGTTTTAACTAATAACAATATGCATAAATAATTTGTACTAATTACGTATAAGTTATTGGCAAATTTTAGTTATAAATGTTTTTCCAAAATTTGAAACAATTAACACTAAATTTTTATTTTTATTAATTTATTTATTTATTTATTTATAATTTTTTTCTTAAATTTTCATATTAACTATTTAAATAAGTTAATATAGTATAAAAAAATTATCATGTTTTGTTAGCATTAGTAAGAAAATCGTCAGAGTTTCCTATGCAGTCTCAGAGGTACTATTGTTTACAGATAACCTTCGATTTACACTGTACATTGGGACTGGAGAAAGTACGCGTAAATTAAAAACGCATAAAAAATTGAAACACTATTTCAATGAGAAATTATTTTTGTGTTTATTTAGCATATTTCTTGCTGATTAAAAAATAAATCATATAACGCGCAAAATACTTGATGATGATTACCGCCCGACTTAAATTAAAAAAAATATAATGGAAATTTTTTAATAAATTTTTTCATAAAAATCGGTCAAGCCGATTTGTATGTGTATTTGTTAGGTATGAGAATAGGTCGCAAAGTATATTTTATATCGCTAGAGGGCGTAAAATAGGCCACAAAGGGTAAAATTTCCCCCTCCCTATATTTTCTTAAATAACAAACCGATTTTCTTGAAATTTGACAGGCAAATAGTGTAACGTCTGGAAGGAACTATAGCGTATAATTTTTATTATTTAGGACGGGAAATAGGGAAAAAGGGGTAAAAGCTACCTCAGACACTGTGACATGTGAAAGGAACTTAAGAATATAAATTTTTGGAAATTACAACATTTAAGGCGTAAAATAAAGCAAAAAGGGTGAAAGGACACCGACCCAAACCCACACACTTACAATATATTCGTTATTTTTTAATAAAAAACCAAAATATTCACTAGAAATAAGTTATATGACATAACAAGGTTTGCCGGGTTAGCTAGTATTATTATAATAACATTATTTTGTTTATATATAATTTATAACTACATTTAAAATTTTGCTCTAATAAATTATCTCGGATTTCGGACACACGTTTTGCAAAATTAGTAGCCCTAATTTTGGATTAATCTTATTGAATTTTCATTACAATTGTAAGATTTTGTTATATTTTTTGCCTTTTTTTTCCTTTTTTAATCTATCAAGAAAATAATTCATCAATCGTTTATAAATTGGAGCCATTATTTCTTTAAATAGTTATTATTTTGGTATTGTGTTTTATGTAATTCAAGGTTTATCACTTCTGTTTAAATGCCTTGCATCAAGTTCTCGTTAAATAAAAACGCGTATTTCAAAAAATGGTATCAATTATTAAATCGTGTTATAAAGAAATCAGGTAAATAAAGCATTGCTTAAATCGAGGATTACCTGTATTTGGTCTTTTATGCAGTTGAAATTAAAAACTCGTTACACCTATTTCATAAACATAATTTGTAACGAACACAAAAAATATTTGATTTAAGTTAAAATAAGAACACTTGCAAAAATAGCATAATTTTTATATATTCACTACATATTTTGGTTATAGTTTCCCATTAGTCATTTATTAAAAAAAAAAAAATACTATTATAATTAACAAAAAAACTTTACATGTATCTTAATTCGATATATTTTAATTTATTTTTAAAATTTAAAATTATATTTAATATTACATACATATACATAAATACTTATATGACTTATATTTAAGACTGTAGATAAATTAATTAATATATAATAATTTTACAGCCTGATTCAGTATAAAGGATTTTAAAATTTGTTTGAAATTTTTGCGTAAAAAGCAAACAGAAGTATTTTTTAAGTAATTTTCCCACAAATATTCAAGACTCACATTTTGTTCGTTTTACTGAATCAGACTCTTAAATACTCGTACTTAGGTAAAATAAAACACAAAGATTATGTATAATTAGAAACAAAACAAAATTATGAAAAATATTTGATGTTATTATTAATATACTTTGTAAAAGTAAATATTTTTAGTGGCATATTTATACAATACAACTAAAAGAACTTAACCAAAATAAAAGTTATGAAATCAACATTATGACATAAATGTAGCAAAAAATAAAAAAAGAAATATACAGTATACGATAAAAGTATAATTTTGAAGCCCATTTCTCAAAGTAAGATTATAATTAACATATTTCCGAACTTTTTTAAATCAGTTTGTTATGCGACATTTTTTTAAATGAAACATGAGAAATGAAACTTTTATAAAAAAAAAAGTCAAGTCAATGTTCAATCAACGTTCGAGTATTAAATAACTTAAATGAAATTAAAGAACCATTTTAAGGTTATCATTTTAACAGGTATCTGAAAATTAAATGAACTTGAAAAATAAAATATTGGGGATATTTTAATACAACCAAATGACTGTTTCTAAAGAAAACTAAAATATAAATGCTATCCAAACTTGAGTTTTTTACTCGATTAATAATAGTCTTAAATTGAATTCTCAGATAAATTTTTAGATATATTAAAGTCAAAAACACTGAGTAAAAATGTCTATATTTATAGTTTATAGTTTCAATTAAAATATAATTATAGTAGTACGAAATAGACCTAATAAATTGCAAACATTTGTAAGAAAATTATCAAAACTAAAATCCTTAAAATTTTAAACGAAAAAACTGGTAATAAACCTGGATCTTCTAAACTACTGAACCGATTTAAATGAAACTTGGAACAACGATAGGAGAGGAGTGAGTCCTAAATACTGATTAGTTCTAAATACTGAAGTATGTAGGTAAAGCACAGGCGACGCTGCAATGCACAGTGGGGCAGAATCAAAAATTTTTAGAAATAAATCTGTAACATCTAATCGTCTGGTTAGATTTCACATAGGCATAGCAGAGAAGTGTACAATTTGATGTTTGGAAGGGAGATCCCACAGTAGCCTCAGGCGCAGAGCTAAGGGGACTCAAAGTAGGGTACATAGAAAATTAATTTTATCCGCTTGCAAAATTTTTCTCTCTTACCCTATTTCAAAGACTTTTATATCTTCTTCTATGAACAACATGCTTGCACGTGCGTGTTTTGATCCTATAAAAGATATTGACTTCAGTTTACTTGAAAAATTGGAGTCCATAGCTTTCCTAACTTTTGGAATTAGGGTAAAATTTTTTTAAACATTTGGTGTTTGAAGAAACTATAAATATTGTATTTGTAATAAATTTTTAATTTTTTTAAGATGCACATTAACGAAATTTTCGACAATTGTTGACATTATCATTTAAAATGATAAAGTATAAACAACTTTATGATTTTTGTAAAAAACTATTTTTTAATTTTAAAATCATCTCCATAAAGATAACTTTCAGAAAAGTATAAAACCGTTATTTATTCTGAGGAAAATTTTATGTTAAAGGGAGTGTCGACACTTTTTAGGACAAAAATACAAAAATACTAATTTTTACAAGTTTCAAATTTAAAATCGGTTATTTTTGGACACGAAAATATTTTTTTTCTCTTTTTTTTCTCCTCTTTTTTTGATAGATAATTTTGTTCTTTAACTAATTACACTTATTAAACTAATTACAGAAAAGTCAAGCTAAACCGATTGGAAATGTTGGACTATATACGGAAAAAGCTGGACAAAGCCAAGCAAAATTCAGACAGTTGAAATTTCAAACACAATTAACTCAAAATTGTAGAAGATAAATAGCATATGCAAACATGTTTTTCATAGGTCTTATCAAGATTTTTAAGAAAATATAAAAATTTTTAAAATCGGTTAAGAAACAAAAATTCGGCAAGATATTAAAATTTTTCTCTCCTGAGCGTACTGTGAGATACTCCTTCCAAACTTCAAATTGTACACTCATCTGCTATGCCTATGTGAAACCCAAATAGACGATTAGAAATTACAAATTTATTTCCAAAAATTTTTAATTCTGTCCCACTGTGCAGTGTGTCAAACGTTACCATCACGAGTGACCAAACATATATGAGCTTATAACTTCTGCATGTATGAATCACGTAGTGTAATAGATATTTGTCTTCAAGAATTGAATTTGTGATTTTTAACCTTGACTCACTCAAACAAACTTTTAATAAACCCAAAACTAAAAACTACACTGTGGTGTATTTATAAATTTCTTATTTTACTTTGTGAAGTACTGCAATTATTTTCCTCGGAGTAATTGAAAATTAATAGAAAATAATCTAATTACATCTACTGTTTTTTGTCTGCAGCAAATTAAAGTCATAATTGTGAATGAAAGTAAGTAGTTTTTTAAAATAAGTAATTGATTTTAATGAATATAAAATGTAAATAAAATATTTAAGTATTTAAATTTTATATGCACTGGTGATATTTATTATACTGCACATATTTGTGGCATTTATTTTAAAAATAAATTATAGGAATAAATTGAAAAAATACTTATTATACATACGATTTAAAATATTGCAGAATAGGAATGTATTTGTATATATTAACCGTGAAAATTATAAAAAAAATATAAAAATATGACAAAAATTAAAATAAATATAATATTTTACATTCGGCATAGAAGAAATGACAATTTTGTTCGAAATTTAGTCAATAATGTTCATTTGTTTTCAAAGTTTTATAGTGATTATTTTTCTTTTTTTTTTGCCCTTTTTGGTTAAAATTAGTAATTTTAAATTCAACAAAATATCTAACTGTTTCAAAAATATATTTTTTTTTCTTTTTACAATCTTTTTCGTATCCCAAAAACACCTTTTCATGGACTCTGGATATTAAAGTACTTTTTTATAATTTTAATTAGAATTTTTAAAACAGTTCATATATGAATTCCAATATTACTGGAAAATATTTATATTTTTTCTAATTGGAAAAAAGAAAAGCATTTGTAGATAAATTGCAGCACTCATGTAATATCTACAACATTATTTAGACATTTCAATTATTATTGTTTAAATAAATATTTTGGCAACATCTTCTTAGTTACTTAATTTTAACCAAAATTATTAAAAATATATAAGTAAATGCAAAAAAAGGAAAAATACATACAGAAAAAAAAAACAAAAATCCATAAAATATTTAAGATAAAAAATAAAAACAAAAATTAACAAATTGTATCTCTATTAAAATATTTACCTTGTAGGTAAAAAATGATTTTATTTATTTAAAGATAAATATTAAACGAAATGAAAAACAGAAATAGAGAAAAAATTGCAGAAGGATAAAGCTTTTTTATTCATGTATGTAAATGTATTAAACTAATAAGTTTTATGTTTTGTATTTTTATTTTTTAATTACTATTCAAATTACTAGTACTAATTAGCAACTACATAGAAATAAATAATTCCATAAAAATAATCTTTGAAAATTCCAAAATTAAAAATCATTTTTTTATTTTCTAATGAATGATGGTAAGTTCTTGGGGACCTATGAAGCAGTGTTGACAGAAGGTAAGAAAAAAAGAGGCTAAATTGAACTTTATAAAAGGTCAAAAAAGGCTAAATGACCCAAAAAATAAAGCAAGAAAAAATTTATTATTATTTTCTAATTTGAATATTATTTTTTTCTCCTTTTTAAACAAAATAAGAACGTAAAATGTTTTTATCATGAATTAATAAGGGTACTCATTTAAACGCAAAAGTTTCCCATTTGTGCAGTTGTGCAAATTTACGAGGCATTTTTCATGAATATTAAGAATAAAAAAATTAGAAATCATTGAAAATAATTAAAAAATTTTATTAAAATCAAAGACACATGCAATTATTTTATTTAAATTAACGTAACTATAATTTTTTACATCACATTTATTAATAATTTTTAAATATAAACAAAAGACAGCTGATTTATAAATGGGAGACTAAATATTCGCGCTAGCTTATAAGTGTTGTGCAAATGATTTTCCATACAATTTTTAACAGCTCATTTGCGAGTGCGCA
Source organism: Protocalliphora azurea (assembly GCA_932274085.1). NCBI lineage: Eukaryota > Metazoa > Arthropoda > Insecta > Diptera > Calliphoridae > Protocalliphora > Protocalliphora azurea. Next base: position 83,044,641 of record OW026520.1, read on the forward strand.
CACTTACACACATTGCACATTTTGTGATGGTTTTGCGCGCTTTCATGAGAACCCTTATTATTTATTTATTATTATATAATCTATGGATAAACTCCTTACATACTATGAAAAACAGTAAACAATATTTAGTAGGTCTATATGAGAAAGATACTTATTTAGTATTTAAATTAAGCAAATTAAGATATTGATTATTATTAAAATATAATATATTATCTCTTTTAATTGCATTAATATTTTTATTGAATCTATATATATATATATATATATATATATATATATATATATATATATATATAAATGAAAAGAGTTTATTAAATTCGATACAAATTCTCTGAGAAGGATCAAAATTAGCACGATTCACTGAATAATTTTTAATATTTAAGAATTCATAGCATCTCGTTGGACGAAAAAGAATATTTATATTAATTTTACTTAGAAGAAACTCAGATTCACGATTTCCATTTAATAATTTTAGTAGAAATGATATATTTAACATTGGTCTACGACTGTTTAGTGCTAGAAATTTAATTAGGTCCAGTCTATCTTCATAAGAGGAAGTCTTACGTTAGAATTCCAACCAACACCATGGAGGCAAAACAACAAAAATTTAACTTGAATGGATTTCATTGAGTTTATGTGAAATTGATATTGAGGATTCCAGATAATGGATCCATATTTCATTGTAGGTCTTACTAAAAATGTAAAAATTGTTTAGTAGTAATGGATCTTTGAATTCTTTGGACCAACACTTAGGTTAAGTTAGGTTAAAAATGGCGCCGTCTTCTCGCCTCCACTCAGAGACCATTGTGATCGCTTTATAAATAACAGAAAGAGGAAAAAACCTAACTAAAATAAAACACAAGATTGAAAAGAAATATAACTAAATATAAGAAAAGTGTTAAACCTAAGACACACTAATCAACCCTGATTACATCTAAGCCACTTTATTCCCATTACGAACTCTATAAGGTTGCTGAGTTCTTTACTCGCAATCTCCTCCAGTTCGTGTAGAATATGGCTTCCAAACCACCTGAGTCTACTACGCTAAAACCCCATACAATGACAGAGTATGTGCTCCACTGTCTCTAACTCCTCAACATCATCACACGTCCTGCAAAAATTTGACGCGCCTGTGTCCCGCTAACTGGTCATATTCCCTATTCGGAGGTGACCAGTAATCATACCAAGAGTGATCCTTAGATACCCACGACTCATGCCCAGAAAAAGCTTCGAATCTGCAGTCTATTCTACTCTTCCAAGCATGATTCGTTCCACCTATAGTTCATTCCTTTATGGCCATGAAATATGACCCAATTGGAATCCTGAACGATACCTCCACAACAAAACCTATCCAAACCCGAGCCCTTACGAGCTAGTTCATCGGCTATTTCATTGCCGAGAATATCGCAGTGAACAGGAACCCAACAAAGTCTTGTTCTGTAGACATCCATTAGTCTTTTAAATTCCTTCCTACACTCCAGCACTAATCTGGACCTGACACAGTAAGTTGTCATTGCCATTAGTGCTGCTTATCCATATAGATAGTTACCTCGGTGTACTGCTCAACATTCTCCTCCAGTAATCCTAGGGCGTTATAAATACCGAGAATTTCTAGAATGTTTGACTATCCAACTTCACTTCTTTAAGTATGCTAGCATGCCTCGCTGTGAAGCTCCTTACATCCAATTTATATCACCTGGTAAACAGAACTAGTTCAGTCTTTACAGGGTTGACTCCTAATCCATTACTATTTGCTCATTGGGAAAGTTCTCGCAGGCCAGATTGCATGATCGTGGGTAGAAATTTACCCGAGACCAACATTACCACATCTTCAGTGTAGGCTACGATCTTCCTTCTCCTGGCATCGAACTTTCTCAATATGATGTTCATTGCCAAAAGCCACAATAATGAGGAAAGAACACCCCCTTGTGGTGTACTCCTTGTCACAAGCTTCCTTATGCAAGTTTCTCGAGTTGATAACCCTGCTGCTTAGTATCAGGGTGATCCACTCGATTCGGAATACACCAACACCTAACGAAGCCAGCGATTTCTCAATCGCAACTATCGTAATATTGTTAAAGGCCCCTTCTATATCGAGGAACGCTTCCAAAGTGTACTCCTTATGCAGCAGACCCCGATCAATAAAACTCACCACATCATGCAGAGTGCTCTCAACAGACTTACCCTTAAGATAGGCGTGTTGAACGTCGCTGATGACCTGAGTTCCCATACTCCTCCTCAGATACAGGGCGATTAGTCTTTCTGTTGTCTTGAGTAGAAAAGACGATAGGCTGATAGGTCTATAGTCCTTGGGCTTCAAGTGAGTCGTCCTACCCGCTTTGAGTATAAAAATTACCCTTACCTCTCTCCACCTCCTAGGAATACATCTCACTTTAAGACATTCCCTAAATACCTTAAAAAAGCGATTTGGAACCACTGTCATCATTCATGTTTTTTCTTTATCTTCTCTAATACAATTCAGAAATGTAGTATTATTCAAAATCGATATGCTTCTCACACTCGATGTGGTCAGTTGTTGCCTACTAAAACGCCGAAAGCCTTACTCCTCTTCTATAGATGTCTAATGAAACAATGGTATGGTTCTCTAATGCACACTAGATCGAATCAAAAAATCTAGAAAGACAAATATGGAGAGCTTAATGTCGTCAGAATTAATTAATTTTTTGCTGTATAATACACAACATTCCACATTAAGATCACACTGACCATCCAAAGTTCAAATTTTGAAAATTAATTTTGTTTCTGAATGGACTCATATATAATTTACAATGATATGAAGCTTAGATGGTCTATATTAAAAATATTCCAAAGTATCAAATCAAGATCGATTTAACAATACATTTTCCAGCGCATAAATTACAACTCCCAACTAAAAAAAAAAAAACTTATTCGCATCCAGTGAACCAAAGTCTTAAAATTTAGTAGATTTTAAATATTTAGCTTTTAAATAAAAACCACTTAGTATTCATAATGAAGAGGCATAAAATTATCCTGCACTTTTTTGCGATTTTCTTGTAAAATTCAAATAAATACAAAGAAGCAGTTTTAGTCACTTTCTTCAATATAATAAAAATTCTTTGATTTATTCACTAAAAGTATATTTAACGAAAAATAATTTTGGTAAATATTATAATAAAAAAAAAGGATAAAAAAATTTTTGATAAATAAAAATATATTTTTACATCAAAAAAAAAATGTATTTTATGTTATTTTTACTTAAATTTAAAATATTCTCTTATTTCATTATGTAACAATCAGTGTTGCCAGGAATAGCTTAGAAAAAGTTACAGGTTTTTGTCAAAAAAATTTCAATTTTTTTCCTAAAAAGTTGCATTTTGGAATTTGAAGAAATAAATGGCCAATAGGTATTTATTTTCTATTTAAAATTTGGAAGAAAATAATGCAAAAATTTGGGTGTAAATCAAAATCACCAGCAAGCACAGTTGATTTTTAAATAATGTTGGTAATAATTCAGTTGCACTCTAACTTATGATTAAAGTAATATAAAAATTGTTGCCAGCTCACTCATAGTTTACTAGTTATGAGCCTCTAAAGTTTTGATACATTTCCTAAATGTCTTTATTAATACATATGCGATTTAAATTTTATTAAAAGTTTAAAAGAACGTAAAAATATCTCTTTAATGATATATAACAAGGCCATATTCAATAAATTTTTAAGAGGAAGAATGGTATTTTTATTGACATTATTGTATAAACTTTTTTTGATTTCCAAAAGAAGTTTATTCAGCGAAGTGTTCGATATTCATAGTGTAGAAAGTCCTTGAAGACAACATAGAAAAACCTTTATTAACGTTTAAAAAAATATTCTAATTTCAACAGTGCTGGAATCTTGATTTGTTCCAAAATTTGCTTTGAAAGTTCATTTTTTTTTTTTTTTTTTGTCTTCAACTGGTTACGATTATCTGATTTTATAAGTTTTGTTGACTAAATATTCGCTAAAAATATGCATTTTAAAATACCTATTGTTTTTTCATATTAGCTGTGTTTTGTTGCTAACGTTCAGGCGATTTCATACAAAATTTAAATTTATATACGTTAGGAGTTGCATGTTAACATTAACATTGATAAAAGTGATCCCAATTTATGAACAAAAATACAATTAATAATATAAGAATGGCTAGAAATGCAAAAATATAAAAATTAAATTAAATTCGAAAATAAAAAAATTTAATTTTTACTTATGTAAAGAAATACGTGTAAATTTCGTAATGCAATTTACATATAAATATAAAGTGCTCCCAAATCGCGTCAATGTCTTTTTTTTTACTAACAGTCAACGTTAACAGCCAGCGGAAGCAACAAAACACAGCTATTGTTGAACGAACAATAACAATAGTCGTCGGCACTTAAATAAGGATATAGTCCTAGTGTTTTGTTTTCGAGAAGAGTATGCCGCCAAAATTTTTCTGTGAATAAAACTTTTTAAATTAGGAAATTCATTTTATAAATAAGTTGTGCCCCTTCAGACCAAAATATCGCGCCTTGTAAAGATTGACTACTGATATGGTTTAAAAATATTATTGTTAAAATCAAATGTTATATTCTAATTTATATAACAAAGAAACTATTTTTGTAAGTGTTTCGCACGAGTTTAGTTTTTGTCCAATTCAAAAGCACATTACTTATATATATAAAAAAAAAACGGAAAAAATGCTCTTTTATATTTTGGATTCTAATACTGTGTTTTAATGAAAACTGCTAAGGTTGCTTTTTGAGTAATTTTGTGGGCCGAAAATCTATTAAAAATATGTAATTTCATCTTCCACGAAAATAAGAAGATTGCCACCCACAAGAAAAAACATAATTAAAATTTTTTTCTCTTCAACAGAAGTGATGTGCTAGGGGTAAGTTCTGTGAAATCGAAAAATTCTTACAAATCTTAGCAAAAATTTTATTGATTTATATATGTGATATAAATGATATAAATTTTATATATAGTACTCAATTTTATTAAAGGGATCAAAAGTTACGAAAATGTGGTTAAAAACAAAAAATATACATGTTACGTGGAGCGTTGAAAATTTACGAAAAATGTAGGAAATGTAACCAAATGGCAACACTGGTAACAATATTAATATGTAAAGGCTTAACAGCCCATGTACTCGTAACAGAATATATAAGATTTTTCTTTCAGAGAGTGTCAAATTCGCTCTCTTAAAGAATTATCTTACGTGTAGTTTCAAATATTAGTATTATAAGAAATATTATGAGACTGTTGTAATGAGATTTCTCAACTATCTTATAAGATGAACAGTCAGTTTCCTTTTAATAATTGTTTTACATTTTAAAAAACATTTTTATAAAAATATAACAAGTATTAGTTTGCCTATGATCGTAATCAAAACCGACACAGAATCATTTTTTTTTTTTTTTTTTGTATTCTCTATTCAATATTTCTAAGATTGAATGCATCAATGCTCTACATATCAATAGACATATTTTTCAGTTTGTTGAGTATACTGAAATTAAAGTTTTACACAACTACGCAAATGAACATGTTTGCGCAGCTCCTTATTAGTAGAAAGTTAAATGAAACTTTTCCGTATTATTAATTCTAACTACATTTTGACATTCGGCTAATAGCTCATGCTCGTGTGGCTTTTAGCACTTGTTAGCGCAGCTTCTAGCTCCTGGTTGTACGGCAATTAGCACATTTCCGTTTTTCTGTATGTACCTATTTTGTCTGACTGATTTCGTTTCTTTATTTGAGATGTATTTTCATAAATACAAAAAATGAGTGCTGCTGCTTTGCTTCATTTTTAAATTTTAATTGATGTAATCATTTCGGTGAGACGTGCAAATTAAAAAAAGTTTTTGATTGAATAAATAATTTTGGCAATTAAAATCAATCTTTTTTAATTTTTTCTGTGTATTAAGCATCATTCTTTTTTATACTATGCGACATTCAAAATCGGGATGGGATGAAACCAACGGGAAATATTATATCGGTAAAAAAGAAGTTATACGTGTCCCGGCGTTTCGCAGGGTCAGATATATCGATTTGAAGTTAGTAACTATCATATAGGGGAAATTGTGACCTTTGGTGGTCTTTTTTTTTTGACATAACTCGAGTCCGATTTTGCTGAAACAAATTTAAAAAAAATAGGAATTACAATTCCTTTAATCTGCTCATACAACGTTTCGCTACATAAGCAACAGTTTCGCAGTTATAAATAAATGTATGAAAAAAAAACTATTTTTTGCCTAAAAAATTTAATTTTTTATTTTTAATTCATAAAAAATCCAAAACGGTAAAAAAAGTGTCAAGTCCTATTATTTTCACGTAAAGTCACATAACCTTTAAACAAAATGAGACATAGATCATGAAAATCGATGGACGCGTTTCGCTTTTATTCACAATTAAGTGAAGGTATGAATTTCAAAAATTTGCTCGAGATATGCTCAAAATTCCTTGGAAAAAACATTGATGACTTTTTTTATTAAAAAAGAGTAATAAACAAAAGGTTATTTGATTTTTATGGTAGCGGTAACAAACTAAAAAATGGTCATAAATGTGCGTGGACAATTAAAAGGAAAAAAGGAAAATGCACTTTTTTAATTATTTGGGTTTTTTCCGTTGGCCACCTGCATGATTTTTTTACACAAATTTATGAGTGGTCATGTTTTAGAACGTTTCGAAAAATTTAAAACGCACACGAATCAGGTTTATAACCACCCTTAAAAGATGCGCGAATTCATAAGTACCTCTCAGTAAAATATTGAAACTTACGTAGTATTTATAGGTGTTCACTGATCGATTTTTGTCATTCAACAAGTGTCTCCGAACGCGTAAAGTACGGTTTTTTTAAAGTGACGGAAAAGTAATAAAAGTATAAAACCGAAATGAGTGCAAATTGTCCAGAAAATATCAATTTATTTTGTTACGTTTGTGGCAAAAGAGCTTTTTCAACAAATGCTGCATTACTCACTGAGGAAGTGGAGCGCGTTTTTAAACTTTTTTTGATTGCTAAATAATTCGCAGCGTTTCGTGGGTCCCAGACAAAATTTGTAAAACGTGCTACAATGGTCTTAACATGTGGATCCAAGGGAAACGCAGTTCACTTCGTTTTGGTGTACCAATGATTTGGACTGATCCAGGAGAGCACAATTCCGACAACTGTTACGCTTGCGCAAACAAAATATGTGGAGTAAATCGTACTACACACTCAACGAAGGGAACACATTTGTCTACTGCCACGATATAAAGGGACTGATGGAGGCGATGGCCATTAATTATGTCGCAGTTGATTGGCGAATGTTCATCGATTCTTCGAAATCAAGCCTGAAAGTCGTTTTGCTACATAAATATAATAAAAAACCAGGCATTCTCATTGGCTACAGCACAGACATGAGCGAAACATACGATTCCATGAAAATAATTTTGGATAAAGTTTGCTACACTGATCACATGTGGCGGATCAGTAGTGATCTGATAGTCGTGGCGATGCTAAGAGGTCTCCAAGGAGGCTATACGAAAAACATGTATTTCTTGTGTCTTTGGGATACCCGATTTAAAGGAAACCAATACGAAACGAATGAGTGGCTTGCTCGAGATCCAACGGAGAAAGGACACAACTGCGTAAGTGATCCACTGGTGCCAATGGAGAACGTCCTCATGCCCCCTCTCCATATCAAACTGGGAATCGTAAAAAATTTCATCAAGACCATTGTAAAGCAACCGAAAATTCTAGATTGTTTGGAAAATATTTTCCCACGAATCAGCGAAGCAAAATTGAAGGAAGGTGTTATGAATGGGCCGGATATACGAAAGCTCATGAAATCAAAGGAATTTAAAGGTGCTTTAGACGGTAATGATTACTTTGCGTGGAGGGCAGTGAAGAAAGTCATACGATATTTTTTGGGAAGTACGCGAGCACACAATTACCCCGCTCTTGTGACCAAGATGTTGCACTACTTCCAGAAAATTGGAGTGAATATGTCCCTCAAAATTCACTTCTTGCATCACCATGTCGAATACTTCAGCAAGCAGCTAGCCTCAGAGTCAGATAAACATGGCGAGCGCTTCCATCAAGTGGCAATGCCAATGGAAACGCGACATAAAGACAAAAGGCTCGATTCGCTAGTGGCTGAAATTTGTTGGTGGTCGCAAAAGACGTACGATCCCGACAATGAAGATGAAGAAGAAGAATATATAATGGGAATTTCCTCCGAGGGTAAGTCACAAAAATGAACTGACTGATCAAAAACAATTGATTTTTTCCACATGAAAACAGATCCTTATCCGATACAGACTCTCAAAAAGTAGGCGAACCACCACGCAAGAAAGTAAAGGACGCAAACAAACGAAAGTTTTGCGTTCATCGATTTTTATAACCTATGCATCTATGTAATAACCTAATAATTACCTGTAATAATTTTTAATTTTACGTGTTAATAATTATAATAAATAATATATAACAAATATTATCCAAATTCATTGAAACATAAAATCAATATTCTTGTCAAAATGAGATACCTTCACTTAATTGTGAATAAAAGCGAAACGCGTCCATCGATTTTCATGATCTATGTCCCATTTTGTTTAAAGGTTATGTGACTTTACGTGAAAGTAATAGGACTTGACACTTTTTTTACCGTTTTGGATTTTTTATGAATTAAAAATAAAAAAATTAAATTTTTTAGGCAAAAAATAGTTTTTTTTTTTCATACATTTATTTATAACTGCGAAACTGTTGCTTATGTAGCGAAAAGTTGTATGAACAGATTAAAGGAATTGTAATTTCTAATTTTTTTAAATTTGTTTCAGCATAATCGGACTGGTGGTTCTCGAGTTATGTCAAAAAAAGACCACCAAAGGTCACAATTTCCCTTATATGAGAGTTACTAACTCCAAATCGATATATCTCGATTCCTAGACGTGACCCAGCGAAACGCCTTGACACGTATAACTTCTTTTTTACCGGTATAATTTTCTCCGGTAGTTTGAACCCTTCCCGATCACTGACCCCTACCATTTGTCGCACAGTGTTATTAAGGGACGGATTTTAATACAAACGCATTTTTTATTTTTTTGGAACATTTAAAAACTATCTAATGTAGTCATCTATCCGAGTCAGACATTTTACTAAAAAAAATAAAAAAATGGTATCGGTTTGCTAGTTCATGTCTTTGCATATTTACGCAAAAATACATATTTTTGCATACTTTTCTTAATAATGTATATTAATTTGCAAAATTTTCAACATTTTCTCTTTTTTAAATTTTTTGTTAAATTTGTATTTTTTATTATTCATTTGCGGGTAAAACGTGCATAGCATGTGTCCTAGCGATTTTTAGCTTTCATTTAGCGATTATTCTCAAACAAGTTATTAACACTGCCATTATTTAAATGACGCCAGTAATACTATATCAGCCTTGAATTCTATATCACCTGATTAAAAGCAAGTCAAAGAAAATTTGATCAACAAAATTAAAATAAAAAGCAATTTTTAGAGTTGAAAAGTTTGCTTTTTTATTTTTATGGCATCCCATCTTTAAAATTTTTTGAGGGCATACTTACTAAAAATATACTAACAACAATGAGCGAGTTACATACACATTACCAACGGAAATAACATACATTCCTACAGGATCAATACACTAAAATTACATACACACTACCAACGGAAATAACATACATACTTACAGGCTCAATATTCAAGACGCCAAATTGCAACTTTATATAAATATCAAAATTATTAAGAATTGTTTTATTTAAAATTTGTAAAAGACAAAATTATTAAGAATTGATTTATTAAAATTGTTTATGCTAATTAAGCTTAAGTTGCACTTTGTAAACTATTAAAATTTGTAACAAACAAATTTATAAAGAATTGAGTTATTTAAACCAATAAAGCTTAAGTTGCATTTTATAAAATAATATTAAGTTTTTGAAAAATAAAGTCAGAAGAAAACTGATGTTGATAGAAGAAACTTGTGTTTTTTTTTTTACTTTTGTTCAATTAAAACATATTTGACGCAGTCGTTCCTACGGTTGTGTGTACCATATATATATAATATAATAAGAAAAGAGGACAAAAAAATATTTAACTAAAATTTCATAAAATTGTTCCTTGTGAATAATTGAAATAAAAAAACGGATGGGAGAATATCATCGTTAAATCAAAAGTGAACTCTAATAAAAATAATTTCTCTGTAAAAAAAATCTAATTTTTTCTTGTGAATAAAAAAAAAACGGTGAGAGAATATCATCATTGAAACAAGAGTGAACTCTAATAAAATTTTTTCTCTAAACAAACAAAATATCTTGATATAAAATAAATCACAAAAACAAAGAAAAAAAAAAAACAAAAAAGAAAAATATTAAAAAACTTATTATCTCCGTAAACAAAAATATACTGAAATCGTAGAATAACTACGGCGACTGCACATCGTCGTACATTTTTAATTATTAAAAGAAAAGCTAAAAATAAAGCATTAACAAAAATATGAAAGTAAACTAAAATTATTGAAAATAATTCAAATTTAACAAATATTGTAGAGAAAATGCAAAACCCAAATCAAGCTCAATCATCCCAATCCCAACGCAATCCTCAAAACCAATATCTAGCTAACATGCGAGAAATGTTAAATTCTCTCAAAATCCCCGATACAGTAAAAGACCTCCCAAATTTCGACGGTAATCACCGTTTTCTGTACGATTTTATTAGTAACGTAGAAGAAATCTTAATGTTTTTAAAAGGAACGGAATAGATAACTTACAGACAAATTATCATCAGACCAGTTAGAAATAAAATAACAGGAACATATATATATATATATATATATATATATATATATATATTATGTCCAAAAATATAAATTGTATACTTTTGCTCAGAAATTAAAAGTATAGAAGTAACGGCAAATTCTAATTGTATTGGCCATGAAAAACCAAGCCGCTAAGTGTGTAATTAATGACATCGGCGAATCACAATCAATTTGGTAACCAGAACCCAACCTTTTCCTATTCATCAACGCACCTAAAATACAAATTGACACAACCTGCGAAACCAGTAACCAATCAGCAGAAGAAACAGCTTTAGTTCGCTATAAAAATTGTAATGTACGAATAAACAATATAACGTACAACGATGATACTAATACCTTTTGGGATGATACTTACATAACCCCGGCTCCAATCGTCGAGGTCCATGCGATAATAGAGACCAAAACAATTACTCTTAAGAAACTTGCAGATTACGACATAAAGCAAGAATTAAAAATCCTAACAATATCCTCTAGAATGGCCACACATGATTTAATCGTATCACTAATATGTACAATACTACTTTGAACAATCATATTTACTCTCAAGAAACTATATGCACAGCTAACTAAGCAAAACGCCCAGCCTGAAGTTTCTATCCCTTCGATCTCACAGCTTCATACTAGGATGGGAAGAGTTACATATACACTACCAACGGAACAGAGTCAATACACTAGAGTTACATTACATTAACAACGGAAATTACATATATACTTAAATATTTTAAACTAATGATGAAAATCGCTGATTTGAAGCGATTTTAATATTTAATATTTATTGTTAGGAATAGAAATTTGGCAACATATACTGAAATTTGACAATAAGCATTTTTCAAAGTATAGTTTTGTGTAAAGTGTTCTGTTACAACACAATAAAAATATTAAAAAATAATAAAAAGAGGTGAGTGGATAAATAACAAGTAAGAAAGATATAGTCGGTAAAGCCCGATTATATGATACCCCACACTATTGTGTCTGTCCATCAAAATTCGTGAAGGGGTCTTATATTAGACATATGGACAATAGTGTTCCGATACTTTTACTAAGTGTAAATTAAAATATACGAATACAGAATATTACGTAAATACTAACATTTACATGAATTTATGCACTGTAGGATGATTCCCGATAGTGGGCTTTCATGGGAGCTATGGTAAATTATGGAGCGATCCTCATAAAATTTGCCAATGTTGTTTCTACTTACATAAAACTTATTTGTGTTGAATAAAAACTTGATACTAACATGTGTATTGTGATTTATGCGACTTTCGGAAGATGGTTTTATATGAAAGCTATGGTTAATTATGAACCGATTTTCATGAAATTTAGCACAAAGACTGACACTTATACAAAACTTTCTTACACCAAATTTCATGAAAATATTGATATATTTAAGGTATTTATGATCGTTAAACCCCTATTCCGGGAGGATATTTGTATGGGGGCTAGGTGAAATAATGGACCGCTCATAACCAATTTCAATGGGCTTGATCCCTGTATCATGAAAGTCCTATGTGCCAAATTTCATTGAATTATCTTCAAAATTGCGTAAACCTGTAATTTGCGCAGAAGGTTTATATGAACAGCCAGTCAGCCAGACGGACGGACGGACATCGTTAGATCGACTCAAAAAGTGATTCTGGGTCGATTGGTATACTTTAAGTTATAATATAATACCCCAGCCACCTGTGGTTAAAAAGTTGTTAGTAGAGAAATAAGGAAGGTAAAAAGAATTCTGTTTTAGATGAATTAAAATTATGAATATTTAAAAACTATTTTTTAGAAATAAACTTCTATAATTTTGTACGAGGTCGTCACGCGGACTCCTCGTCTAACAAATTTAGGACTGAAAGCATGGATTCACAAGTGTTGACCTTAGGTTTGTGGGACAACTTATTTTTCATTAGCGATAATTTGGAAAAAATATGTGCCGCCGAGGCACTGCAATGATGAAAATTAAAAATATAAACAAATAAATTTAAATAAAATAGGATACAAATGGATGGATTTTACAAAATTTCCGTTCGCGTACTTTTTTGTTTACAAGTTTTTTGAGAGTAAAATTTTTAATTTACTCAGTTTACTGGATTTTACTAGAAAAGTAAAAGAACGGACCTATAATAAAAAGAAATCTAAGAATTGATCTAATAATGTCAATAAATTTAGCACCATAGAATTCAAATACATGTATTTTGTAAAAACATAGGAAGTTAATTAATCATTTCACCAAATATTCAATTACATAAAATATTACATATAAAACTGACAATAGAAACGAGTCCGGAATATTTTCTGCTAGACAGGCACTTGTTTCGAAAGATAGACTATCGATTTTTATTTGAACGGTAGTGCCACAATTAAGAAGTAGAATTCGTTCGTAGTGAAGTCGTAATGTCTACTCAATACTTCTTAGACTTGTCTGGGTAACAGGATATTCATGGGATCGAAATGAAAAAAGGATTACTGCCGAAGTCATTTTTATTGCAAATTAGCAAAATTTTTTATGTGACTGTCCGGCACTACGGGTACGCATGCTCAAGTACCGATCTCCTACGAATGTAGATTTTACTCGTACTTAAAGTTGTTTTTAAAAATAATTTTTTTGAATTGTATTTTTACTGACTTTTTAATCAAATGCTTTAAAAACTGTCCCAATATTTATTTTTTGGAAAGTTTAAAATTTTCCTTTGAAATTTTTGGAATTTATTTGTACATAAAACTACTTCACTGTGCATGGTTGATTTTTCGATTAATCGAAGGCTAAAAGTCGATTTCAGTATAAAATTGGCTCGTATGAATCGACCACTAAATAATCGTTTTTGACAAATTTCACTATTTCATCTAAATGACCACATGTGTATTTATGTTACCTTACTTATAGGCTACTGAAAATGGGTAGTCAAAAAATAACAACTTTTTTTCAAAAGTAACATGTAAAAAATCCGGAACCAAATTCGGAGAGTGATTCTGATTTGGAAGAAGTAAACACCAATAACGATATTCGCGATTACGAAGACATTTTGAATTTTAAGGAAGAATTAAAGCAAAAATGCAGAATTGCTCTCACCAAAAAAACTGCCATGGGATCACCGGTTTGGGATTACTTCGGTGAAATGCGGATTTCGAATAAGCCAGTTCTGAAAAAATTCTACATTTGCAAAGTGTGTTTTGAAGCAACTCCCTTGTGTTTGAAAGGGTAAGTCATTTTAGAATTTGAAGTCCTATAACTCTTAAACTAAGAAAGAGCGGACAAAAAGAAATCAGTATCAAAATTATTTGTGAATCTTGATTTAACCGCTATGTTCTACATTTCATTTTAATGTGCAAATGAAACAAATTTTCTTTTCCGCAAAAGCACTATTTTTAGTTAAAAAAGCTACATAAAATTTTTTCTCCGCTATCTGTTAGTTTTCGAGTTATAGGTACTTTAAGTTATGATGTAAGAATGCAATTTTCTCCTTCCTCCTTTAATGAAGATGAACAAAATGGGTATAATTGGAAAGGTCTTGAGAAGGCCTTTCGATTGGTATATAAAATGTGTCAAATCATTAACCCATGGTGAGACGATATGATATTTTTTTACTTTTTATTTTAACTTCTTTTACAAAAGTACCGTTATCTCAAAAATATATCGATATAACGGTACTTTTCAATACATCAAATATTTAGAGAACATTTCATGCTTTCATATGATCCTCATATTAAACCCCTAGCCCATTAAATAACATAAACATAGCACTTTAAAATTTGTTAATATCAAAATCTATGACTACACATATAATATGGATATCATTAGAAAGGTCTTGAAAAAGCCTATAGTCATATATATAATACGGATATAATTGGAAATGTCTTTAAATTTCAAAAATAAATAAATAAATGAATAAATAATTAAAAAAATACTCAAAATTTAATTTACATTTTTATTTGAATTAATTTTGTATATTAAAACAAGAGTTAAAAATGTTCGGAACAAGTCAAGATTACCAGCACAATTGAAATTAAAATATATTTTTTTTAATTTTAATACAGGTTTTCTTGTGTAGCCGGCCTTCGGCTGTGCTAAAGGCCTTTCTCCTCTATATACGTCGAATACCGGCTTCGCTTAATAAATTTTTTTTTATTTTTTTTTTTTATAATTTTTCACAAAATTTTAAAAATAACAAAGAAATAAGACTTATTATATATTTCTAAATTATGATAACAAATATATTACTAGTAAAATCGATTAATTTTTCCAAATATTAATTTTTAAAGTGGTGTATTTTTGTAATTTAATGGCCTAGGGGTACGATATGGGGATCATATGTATGCTTGAAATTTTCTCTAAATGATTTCATGTATACGAGAATACCGTTATATCTATATATTTTTGAGATAACGGGACTTTTGTAAAAAAAAGCAAAATAAAAAGTAATAAAATATCATATTGTCTCACCATGGGCACATTTTATATATCAATCGAAAAGCCTTCTCAAAACCTTTATAATGATACCCATATTGTTCATTTTTATTAAAGGAGGATGGAGAAAATTGCATTCTTACATCATAACTTAAAGTACCTATGACTCGAAAACTAACAAGAGTGGAAAAAAATTTTTACATTACTTTAATTACGAATAAAAATGCTACTGAATCATTATAAAAATTATTTAAAAATCAAATGTGGTGGTAATCTTGATTTACGCCAAAATTTTCATTAAGTTTGTGTTATCAATTTCGAAAATTTGGTATGTGTATGAAGTTAGCTCCGTGGGATAGCTGATTGATTGTTCAGATTGACTATATAAACAAAAAATATTATATTAATTAAAAAAATACTAATTTAAGGAAATAAATAAAATATAAACTACTATATTTTGTTAATACTAATTATAAACAAAATTTGAAAAATCGGTCAAAAACAAAAATTTTGCGTCGATTAGACCTAATGTGCTTCAAAGCTATTGTTTCAAGGATTTCAGAATTATATAGTTTATACTCAGAATTTATTTCAGATCTGAGAAATTTAACTTTGAAAATTAAAATTTTTACATTCACTACGATATATAATAAATTGTAAAAATCGGGTAATTTGGTTTCATTCGGTTTCTTTTTGTTTCATATTCAATAAAAGAAAATCATATATGCAAATTTGATTGAATATTATATACATATTCTAAATGCAATTTCTGGTCCTTATTCCTGTTTTATTATGTGAGCTACTGTATTGTTTTTAAATGAAAAAAGTAAATAAATAATAATAATAATTATAAAAATTAAACTTTAATTTAATATTATATTCATATATAAAAATCACAGTTCTAGTGAAAAATCACTAAAAAGATTATGTAAAAGATGTTACAGTTTGGAAATAAAATTTAATAATTTCAGATTTGTCGTAGCAACATCAACATCAAACCTAAATAACCATTTAAAAAGCGTTCATAATATTGACATTAATACAAACAAAAGCCAAATGTCTCAATCAAAAAGAAGATCTACACTAGCAGGGAATTCGAAATTATTAAATAGACCTGAAAGTAGTAAATTTGCCAATGCTCGTCTACTTGTGCGACCATTCAACATGGTGGAACAACTAGGATTCCTCAACTATATGAAGGCAATAAAACCCACTATTGCCATTTCATCTGCCACAACACTTTCCAGATCTGCACTATAAGATGTCTACGGGACATATAAAAATGCAATTTCAGAATTTTTAAAAAACAATTGCCCAAATAATATTGCATTAGTCCTGGATATGTGGACTGACTCATACAAAACGAGGAGCTACATTAATATCCGAATATTATTTTCTCCCAAATTTTAAGCAATTTGCATTTCTCTAAAAAACATAAGTTTTCCCCCATCCTCACAATAAATTTACAATTGCTAAAAATATAAAAGAAACTCTACAAAAGTTTGGCCTTGAGGAAATAGATATAGTTGTTGTAAGTGATGGGGAAAGTAATACTGTTGCTGCTTTGAACATTTCTAAAATGAAAAGCTTAGGATGCTCAATCCACTCGCTTCATCGCTTTATAGTGCACGATATTTTGAAAAATGAAGAATTCAACGTATTTCTAAATATGGTTGTTAAACTAAAAAGAAGTTATAAATGTTTAAATTATGATGCAGAATACATAATACGAATTAAAAAAACATTTGAGGATGAGGTGCTAACTAATTTCCAGGTGGAAGCAACGGAATTATATTCTTCTATAGAAATTGAAAAACAATATCGATTGGGCGATGAATATGATAACTTAATGAGAAGCAAATCTCTAGGAACTTTAAAAAATAGCAACGATACACGGTGGAATACATTATGTACAATGTTTAAAAGTTTTCATAAAAACCAAAAAGTTGTAAACGTGGCATTGGTCGAATTGGGAAAAAGTGAATTTGCATTAAACGAAATGGAAAAGGCTTTGATGGGGGAATTTTTAAAATTCCTAGAGATTTTTGAGAAATCTATTACCTATTTACAAGGTCGCAAGTATCCAACCTTAAGTACAAATATTATATTTTTTGAAAAAATTAACGACACTACAGAGGCAAATTTACAAGCAGCAATTTTTGGGGAGTCAATAAGAATTTATAATTTTGCTAAAGAAAAGTTTAAAAATCGATTTAAGATATGCAAAATATACCTTTTTGCTGCATTTCTGGATCCTTTACAAAAAAATTGGAACCGACTTGAAAAATAATTAAAAAAAGTTCCCGCCAATAACGCTATGGATTTATTTGTGGAATTATTGGATGATGATGCCGATGGAGGTACTTCAAAAGCAAAAGTTATTTTAAATGAGATTAGGAACTTTTCCAATCAAAAAAAAAATCAAGTATATTTTTCTACAACATCTGAAAATGCAAAAAAAAAAACAGGTAAATAAATAAAATATAATATAAAATAAAACATAATAAAACACTATATAAAATATAATATAAAATAAAATATAAAGTAAAATATAAAATAAAACAAAATACAATATCAAAATAGAATAAAATAGTATATAAAATAAAATAGTATAAAATAGAATATAAAATAAAATATAAAATACAGTATGAAATGTAAAATAAATTAGAAAATAAAATGCAATATAATAAAATATGAAAACAAATTAATAAAAAAAAACCTAAGATTTACTTATTAATTCTATTATTTCAGAAATTGGAGATAAATAAAATCCGAAGCGGTATAGCTTCGTTTATAGCAGCGACGTCAACCGCAAAAGAAAAATGCCCTTTAGAAAGTGAAGTAAAAGATTACTTCGCATTAACTAATATCGAAGAGGATTGTGAGACATTTTCTTGGTGGCAAAAAATGAAAAGGTAAAGGCGTAATCATGAAAACTTATAATCTATACAATTTATTTATTCAAAAACAATTTAATTTATAGGAATTCCCCAATATAGCCAAACTCACTGCTGAGGAAGCTTTTTCAAGTGTCGGTTCCTTAGTGAATGCCAAAAGATCAAATTTATGTCCTCTAACTATAAATATAATACTTTTTATACACTTCAATTATGAAGTGTTTAATAAGATAGTTAGTTAAAATCTTTGTAGAATGCTTTGAATCTTTGTAAATGAAGCCACTCTAGATGAGTGTACTCTTTTTATTTGTAACTCTAAAGGTATGTTCAGACTAGTCAAATATTTAACTAAAATGACGTAGCCACTATATAAAAAATATTTTCTAACCTCCATTTAAATGGTAAAATATTTTTTACTTATCATTAAACATAGCTGTCGTTTTACCGAATATTGGTTGACGCTGTTTTTTCTTGCAAAACTTTTGCAAGATCAAACAACGCAAACAATTTTTTTTTTTTTTTGTAAAACCATTTACAAAAATATAAAAAATTTTATTTTTTGAATAAGGAATTCTATGTTTAATACAACAATGCTGTGAAATATTTTATGAAATCGTGATCTCGAATTTAGTTGTTTTGTTATATATGTTATATTATTAATTAACTTTTTATTTTTTATAAATATATATACTCGAATATTATATTTTGAAATACATATTTCCAATTATTCTATTTCTTTGAGAATTAACATAACCTTAATGCAAAATACTGTAACCACTGAAAAATCAAATGTTGGTTTTTTACTGGATTATAATATGCGGGCCTAATCTACATAAAAAAAAAATCATATTCATACCTTCAAAAATGACATCAATTAAAAAAAAAAAAAAAAAATAGAAGGCCGTAACAAGGCCGTCGTAAAATTTGCTTCATTTAAATTTTTTTTGGTTTGAATATTGTATTTTACTTTATCTATTTTTGCTTTAAGCGGAAAATGCTAAATAAATATAAAATATGAAAAAATCAAATAACAAATAATATCCACTATAATATTTGCACACTTTATTATACTTTAGAAACATATTTTTACTATTAAAAATTTTAGTTGGACCATTAAAAATATTCTACTTAATAAATATGTTACGACTTATTTAAATTTATTTTTATTTTTTAAGATTTTTTAAGCTTTTTCCAAATGTTTAGTTTTTTTATTTTATAGGAAAGAAATTTTACGAAATTTCGATATCATAATTGGCAATATAATATAATACTATATTCAGTACTATAGGTGATATTATTTTCGCTATCGTTCTATTTATTGAGAAAAAACGAAATAGTTTTATTACTTTTTAAATTGGCTTATTCAAAAATAAAAGTTTACGAAGTCGTTTACATTGGAATCATAGTATAAAGAAATATAAACTGTAAAAATAAATTTTTATACAATGTTTAATAAATTTTTATCAAACATTTTTTATACAATATATCAGCTTTTTTATGTAATAAATATATCAGCCGGCTGACGGCCGATTTTAAGCCGCCGCCGCCGAAATGGTGGGCGCAGGTCTCTGTACTCTAGACGCCAATTTGCAATTTTATATAAATAACAAAATTATTAAGAATTGTTTTATTTAAAATTTGTAAAAGACAAAATTATTCAGAATCGATTTATTAAAATTGTTTAAACTAATTAAGCTTAACCTAGTGTCTACATTGAATTTTTATCAAAACAACCATCAAAATCAGTGCAAATATATAAAAGGTAACCTTAGTTAAACAGCTGATTATTAATTTGGTAGTTACAGTTGTCAAACTGCATATGTAAAAAACTATAAGGAATATGCCATATTGTTGTTTTTGTGGAACTGTTGCCACCTTCCATAAATTCGCTTTAAGTTTGACGTTTGTCTTGATTAAAAATTGTCTAATGTAGATACTACGTATGTTGCACTTTGTAATCTATTAAAATTTGTAACAAACAAAATTATTAAGAATTGATTTATTTAAACCAATAAAGCTTAAGTTGCACTTTGTAAAATAATGTTAAGTTTTTGGAAAACAAAGTCAGAAGTAAATTGATGTTGATAGAAGAAACTTGTTTTTTTCGGACTTTTATTAAATCAAAATATATTTAGCGCCACATATATTTGCACGTGTTCATGTAAATACTTTTAGCAGTTTCACTAAAATAAAAATCACACATCAACATATTTTATATTATTTTTTATATTAAGTAGTTGAACATTATCAATTTTCTATTTCTCCAAAATATTTTGTTTGAATATTATTCTTCTCAAAATATATTATAACCAAAAATTATACAAAACAAAAAGATGCAGCATGACCAGTGCCACCATGACCATGACCACCACGAAAAATTTTTCATCTTGAGTATTGATTAATACGAAATAAATGTGTGCGAATAAACACACACTTCCGAAGCTGATACTTTGAACATATGCGTATGAAATATGTGAGAAACTATATTGAAAAAATATGAAAGTCGCCGAAATTGTATTACAGATGACAACTGATAGATCGAAACTTCAGTAGGCACACAGGCAACTACAAATTTCTGGCTGCTGAAATTTAAAAAATGAAAACTAAATATATATATATATATTTTTTTTTTTTTTTGTAAAAGTGTTAATAATTTGAGGAATTAGTAGATCAAGTACCAACTCCATATATTTAAAACCACGTAGATTCATGCAAAAGCTAGGAAATTTGATGCAACACGAAACTTAAGCAAAGAGGCATCTAGAAGAGATTTTGAATGTATCTAAAAGCGATTTTGTTAAAATGATGATACAGTATCAGAAGCAATATTGTTTCTGTGAGAGGATTCATTATGATAATATCCTCCATCCAGGAAAATCCATACCAAAGCGGTATATTTGGTGAGTTCTGAAGAGTGTTATCTATTATAACTAGTTTAAACTTAGTGAAGTTAACAAATAGAATTGATCCATTTAAAGAAAAACACAAAAATACGCTTTCAGTTTTGTCTTTTTTACATTATTTGTTTATTTACACTTACTTCAGTTACTGAACTTTCAAAATAGTGTGTTCTATAACTTTTTGCTAACTGAAATGGAGTTGCTATTAAAAAGACTAAATGTTATTTCAACAACAAAGAAAATAATTTCTTATTTGCTATTACTAATTTTTTTTTACCGAATCATCCATGTAATCGCACAAAAAATCACGATTTTTTATATCTAACAAAAATTTTCGCTTGCGGCGTTTCATTCCCCAAATCAAAAATAACAACTAATTTTATGGACTTACTAAATCGATTACCATAATTATTATTTTCTTAATATAATTTTTTAGAAATATAAACTATTTTTGAATATAAATTTGAAAATATTCTTATAAAAGTGAAAAATCACATAAAAATTTGGACATTCTTAATCAAAAAGAAATTATAGTTCAAAAATTACAAAAAATCATTGATTTGTTTTGGGCGATTTTTTATTAGTTCATTTTGTTGACAACCGTCCTATGTTTTATTTATAAATTTATTACAATAGAGTAATTCCATTTTAAAATTTTAACCCTTGGTTACCGATTTGGATAAAATTTGATGCATATGTAGAGGAGGATGCAAAAGCATGTAAAATATATTTTATTCATTTTTATTTTGAACCTTTGGCATCTCTTTAGCTTTGAAGGAGATTAATATATTTTTTTAAATGACCATAACTTTTGTTGTATAAGTGATATCAGTGGATTTATCAAAGATGTCATATACAAATTAAAAAAATATTTTTTTGAACATATTTTGTTTTTTCTAAAAATTGTCATTAGAGACATATATTTAAAAAACTCCATCTTTAATTTTTTTATATTTCTTGGTAGAAAGAAAGTAATACAGAGAAAATTTCCGAGTGGTCAAAATTTTTTAAATTTAAAATGGGATTACCCAATATCTTTAAATGTTACCAAAAACTAATGAGAACGGAAAAAATAAGTTTTTAAATTAAAAATAAAATTTAACTTTTTTCTGGCCTTATTGTTTGGGTTATTTAGCCTTATCTTTTTTCCCACCTCGTGGCAACACTGCTTGTGATACAGAATCCGCATTTTAGACATGCAAAACCGCTTTTAGACGCCTTTTAGATTAATAATCGTGTTACATCCAATTTCCTAGCTTTTGAATGAATCTGAGTGCTTTTAAATAATGGAATTGATACTTGATCTACTAATTCCTCAAATTATTAACACTTTTATAAAAAAGTATTTAGTTTCCAATTTTTTGTTTTGAAAATTTTTTTGCAACCAGAAATTTGTAGTTGCCAGTGAGAGCTTTCAGTTGACATCTGTAATATAATTTCGGCAACTGGCAACAGAACTTCAGTACGGTTGGCATACATAATCAACATATTAATAGTTAATTAGCTTTTACCAATATTGCGTTTCAAAAAACAATCCCAACGTTATATGTATGTATTATAGAATCGTAAGATCGACTCTGTTCACTAGCATCATGTTGAATGATACATTCATACAGTGTTGCCTTGACGATATTTAAAGTGCAATTTTAGCACTTTAGAATGGAAAGTGCATTTATAGGCAAAATTATCTATGTAGGCCTTTAACAAATTTCGAACTGATCTAATTATATCTTTTTGTGTGACAGTTTCGGTGCTTGTAACTTATCCAAATATGTATGTATGTATGTAATTATTTTAAATGTATTCTCAGTTTTACTAAGTGTGGTACCTAGTAAGTATGGCTTAAAATTCAATTGTTAATTTTCAACCTTAACTTCTATGCGTTTTTGGCCTAAAACGTTTTGAATTAACTTAATTCTTTAACTCGTGTAAGTACAAATTTATAACATTTTAAATTATTGAAATTCATACATTTTTGTGAGAAAAAGTTTTAATGTGTAACAATATATTTCATCTTAAAAAAAGTATGAAAGATATAGAGGAGTAAGCCCGGACCATATGATAATCTACACCATATAGTATTCTATATCTCAAAGTCAAATTTTGGACCATCTGTGCTGGAATAGTTTGAATATATGTCAAAATGTATTGATTTATAAAAACTACAATTCTTGCTCTACGACATAGTAGAAACCGTTCCTAACAGGCTATGACTTTTTAAAAGAAGTCCATGTATACATTTTTACTTTGATTGCTTATAACGTCACAAAAGTCACAGTAGGCTAAAAAATTATGTATCAAAAATGTTTGCATTTTATTCTGAATAAAAAGGCGTATATATTTTCTTTCGCGAAATGTCAAATTAAAGAGTATAGTGCAATAAAAACTTTAGTTACTCTCAAGACCTTTTTTAGAACAAAAGTAGTCGACTTGTCGGTTTACAACTGATCGACCCAAATTTCCCACAAATATTATTTTTTTAGCCCCATCTACCAGAAAATACCGGTGGAGCAAGCAAAATCAAAAATTTTGTATTCATGGATAGTCTAATGTACTTATATTTATAAATACATGACAAAACATGCAATGCGAAAAAATTTGAGAGAGCAGAATTACATTTGATTTACCCTTCCCCTTCCTGTTAACAACATACTAATAAAAAAAATTCAAATTTTATAAATATGTAAGTAAAAATTATACTTAAATCAAGACATAATTTCTTGATCAATGAAGTGGTAATTAAAAAAATAGCATTTTTTCTGTTTGGTTGTACATACATGCCTAATACATAAATTATTTTTAGAAATAAGTTTACATGTTTAATTTTGTTGTTAATTTATTTAATTGCAATTACGTTAATAATTAATTGAAGCATGGACGCGTATAAGGGCGTATAAACCATAGAGCAAATTTTATAGATGATAAAAATTTCATGATATCATAAAACTTAATTATTTTCTTAATTTTTTAAGCATCTATTTGTATGCATAGTATCACTTAAGAATTCGGATCAGAACATGACAAAGTTTTCGGTTGAAAAATATATAGACATAAGCCTAATGGAATTAGGGCTTATGTCTATATATTTTCATAGAACAATAGTAGCAATAGTTTTTACAAATGCTTTATACTGATCAAGATTTCATTCAAATTCGGACAAAGTGGGCTTTAAATATAATTTATATAATTTCACGACGGTCGGTAGAAAACTGATCGTGACTCCCATATAAGTCAAATGTTAGCATATAATGTTTTATTACAGTCGGTTCATAATTGACCATATCCCCACATAAAGCCTACTTTCGGGAATCAGGCGTATAATAAACCCCGTATAAAAGTAATATCACGATAAAATTAGATATAAATATGTTTTACGGAAACATAAATTACACCATTAAATCTTGTAAGCACCTTTCGACAATTGTCGATAGGTCTCATGAAAGACCATCTCCGAAAATATTAAAAGGGCATGGTGCAGGGTATTAAATAATCGGACTTGACCAACTATATATTATTTAATTATTTTTTCGAATAAATTTGCTGAAATTATTAGCAAAATAAATAGATGTAAATTGGTTATTAAAGCAATATTGTGCATAAAACGCATTTTGAAAAATTAGGGGCATATGTTGTAAAGTAATTTTTAAAATACTTGATGTATGCCACGTGCCCCTATTTTTCAACAAATATAATTTTCACTTACCTTTTAAATAATCAAAATCAGATTCAAAATTGAACTATTTAAGGAAGATGTAAGGCGTCATTTGGAGATAAAGCTTCAGTAGAAGTTTATTTCACTTGTTGGTCATACATTGATAAAAAAAAGCACCTCTTTAAAAATTAAAAACAAAAATTAAAACAATAAAAAACTAATGCTAATTGCATGACGAAACTTTAAGCAATCGATAGACCACGGATGGAAAACGTGGTACAATTATCCTTTTTTTGGTACATTTTTATATCAGTTGGTACCGCGATACTACCACAACTTATTTGGTACAATTTCATATGATCATATTTATTTTTATTTAAGCAGCAACATAAACGAACTATTTTTGAAATAATGGTTTCGATTCTGAACTCAAAATGAAAAGTTAAAAAATATTATTATTTCATTAATACTTAAAAATCATCTTCATAACTTAACCTTGATATTTTATAAATGCATTCATTTGGGAATGTAATTACATTATAGATAAATACATGTATTTATACTAAGATAAAATTTTTTTCTGATCAAGAATTTTCTAGACAAATGCGATGTATTACAGTAAATATTTCAGAAAATAATGTTTACATTGATGAAATTTTTGTGGTCTATTTTTCAGGAAATAACATTGAAAGGAATTTAAAAAATCCTAAAAAAAGTGTACAAACAATTTAAAATTGAAGATATAGATATAGTCGGAATTTATTGGCTCATGTCTTTAATAAAAGCCAATTAAGACCTCTTTAAAGACAACAACTCAAAGGTAAAATGCTTATTTAAAAATGCACTCGTAATGCTTCTGAAGTTTTACAATTAATTTTTTAAGAATTTCTGCCCCTTCGATTTTAATTTTCTTTTAGTATATTAAAATCTAATATCTACAAATTGCAATATTAATTGTTTTGGAACAAGATAATCTGCCATTTTTAATATATTTAAAAAAAAATGCAATAGTTTTTTAATACAAAATTAAATTTTTTTATTTTTTATAATTTGGTTTGTTTTTTTTTTTTAATTTATTGGTTTTTTCTCATTCAGTAATATGTAACTTTAAGTATTCATAGAGTGAAGTCGATCATGATAAATATTGTAAATGGTATTGTTTAATTTAAAGATATCGCTTTTGTTAAAGATGCACTCACAGCAAGAATGCAATAATACAGATGCATTATTAATATTTTTTTACCCTTTTGATTTTAAAAATTTTGGCTTTATATTGAAGGCAAATATATTTATTACACAGTAAATTAGTAATTATTCAGGAAGAAGAAATTATACCACAAGTAACAAATTAAGAAAAGTAATGACTAATAATAATTATAAACTAAAATCACAAAAAATAAAAAAAAATTTTTTTTTTTAGAATTTTTGTATTTTAGGTTTAAGTTCATTGAATAATTGTAGAAGAATACATTGTGAAAGATTTATTGGATACTCGGCAGAATGGAATGCATTTTCTAGTCAGCCACGATCTTTAAGCTTTAAAGCATGTAAAGAATAATAATTGAAAAAGAAGAATGCAAAATAATTGTAAAAAAAGCTTTATCGTAAACTATTCGTCTTACTTAATAACATATAGGGAAAATAAGTTACAGACTTCATTTACCGAAAAGTTGTAAGTTAAATAGATGATGTTTATAGAGAACACCACGGTGGGACGCTGAAGAGTACTGATGATGGTAGTGATTGACTAGAAAATGCAAGGGTAGACATTTTTTAAAAATGCATCATAAGATTGCATTTGCATTATTAATGCATTTGGGAGTGCTAAAATTATTTTTAAATTTTATTTAAGGAGGAAATATTCATATTTTTTCTAGAGATATTGGTGTTTAAAGTTACAAACTTTTTAATTTTTTTGAATTTTTAAAAAATTAAATACAAAATCCAAGGGCCCATGGAAAAATTTTGGGGCGTTTCATGGAACGATTAGTACTAAATGTAGAACCCCAGACAATGCATAGGAATAAAGACTCAAAAATTTACTATTTCTGATCTAAAGTATCGCTGATGAAAATTTTCTCTACTGTATCGAGCTTAATTCACACACAATATTTGAACTCAAGAAAGTTGTTGTTGTAATTTTAATAGTTCTACTAAAATTATTAAATAAAAATATGTTTATACACATATATATGTATATAAAAAATATTGACAAAATTAGTACCCTCATGGTAGGAAAGGTACATTTTATTTGTATGAAATAAGCCATTTTTTACCCCTGCGATAGACAAATAGAGGGTGAGAGAGCAGAGAGAGTAAATGTTATTCCACTCGTATTCTCTTAAAGATAAATATAGAATTTTTTTCTCATAGTTCAATTCAAAATAGTCTTAATTCCAATTTCAAGAATTATTACTTAATTTAAATACAATTTGTATTTAGTATTAGAATTTTCATACTTAAATTAAGTATTTCATTCTTAATTTTTAAATCAATCCTGTTTCGTAATTGTTTTAAGTATACCTCAGTGTGAATCGTAATTAAATTTTTAAGTACGATTTTTTGAAAAATAAACCTGATTTTAAAATGCAGTTTTTCTTTCCGTGTACTTTTTGGAAATAGGCATCATACTATATTTCCATTGGCAAATTTTTTTTTATTCTGTTAAGCAAAACTAGTTATTTTTGATATGATTTCCCATACATTTTTCATAAACCAAAGTACCTAACTTTACTGGTTTTGTTTCAAAACATGTCGAACTGGGTTTTGTTTTAGCAACATTGCGATGTGTCTAGGAAAAAACGAAAGACCTCCGTGCTATCCATATAAACGGAATGTTTTCCTTGAAAAATTACATCAAATTTTAATAATTATTTTATATATATTTCATATTAACCCTAGTCGAGCGGACCAGGTACAATTGCATTTTTTTTTAGTTCAAAATTGTAATAACTTTTTCTATCACCATTAGACCCCTGAAATTCTCTGACATCTTCAGACATTTATTAAAGTTTATTTTGTCGAAATTTTAGAACAAATTTAGACTTCTTATCTAAGTAATAGTGTCCTTTATATTTCTCATCCTTAAAATACTGCACAGATACAACTACACCTGCTTATACTACAGTATAAGCAGGAAGCGCGAAAATAAAATAAATTTTACTACAGTTATTTTATAGAAGCTCTATAAATTGTCTACATACATATGAACACTCAAAATTGAGTAATCCGTACTTAAATTAAACTGAAGCGGTGTAAAAATTTCGGTAAGTATGGATTTTCTTGAACCAAGTGCAAATTACTTGAATCAAGAATGACGAAAAATTCTTTATCTTAGCTATATTTAAGCCAATTTTGGATAGAATTAATCTCAAATTTTTCGTGCTTTTAGACATCTTGGCTTAATTTGAGCCTAAGCTCATATTTAAAATGAGCATAAATAGGATAACCTTAATTGAAATACGTTAATTTTTTTAATTTATTATTTATTATGCTTTTATTAAATTTAGGCTTTAGGTAGTTTTTGCACTTGAAGAATAACTTTCCACTTCGGTTTCCCTTGCTTCTTCTCGGAATGAAATAGTAATCCTGAAAAAAAGTAATAACTAAAAAATTATCAATGTGTTATAAAAAAATGTATATTGAGTGCAAAACATGCCATTATTTAAGTACAGTTCCTATATATATATATATATATATATATATATATATATATATATATATATATATATATATATATATATATATATATATATATATACATGTAAATAAATATACATATTAAATATCAAAACATGCAATGGGAGAAAATCTCAAAGAGATCAGAATTAAATTTATTTTACACTTCCCCCTACTGTTAACATCATAAAAAAAATTACAATATATTTGTAAATATATATGTATAAATATGTAAATAGAAATTTTACTTAAATTAAGACATAATTATTAATCAATGACGTGGCTCTCTTCAGAAACACAAAGAAAGTCATGGATTTTTTTTTTAATCAGCTTTACTTATAAAAAAAGTTATAAGCAGATAAAAAACATTTTAATAATACCCAGGATAATTTTGTAAATAGGATCTCAGTTTATCAATTCAATAACAGGTTTCACAATAAATAAATATATATGAACTTCTACAGTTCTGAAAATCGGATTTGTATTTCTTCTAACCTAAACAAATTTTTTGGTTCGTTTAAATAAATATATGGTTGTAATCTCTAAAATTGAAATTCTGTCGTAATAACACGCTGCACAGTGAACTCAGACCATAGTAATGTTGGAAAAAAAGTGGAACCTAATTTCAGAAATTAATTAAAATTAAAAAAATCATACCGTTTTGCCTGTATTAGATTAATGAAATACCAAAAATTACTAATTTTTTTATATTTTCTTTTATATATTCATATATATTATGCATTATGTTGCATCGCACAAATATTTTTAACTCTTAGCATTTTTTCTATTCAGTGTTACCATAGCTAATAAATTACAGTTTGAAAACAATTTATTTTTGCAGCAGTATATTATATATAACAGTAGTAGTATGATATAATAACAGTTATTTTATGTTTGCTTTTCAATGTTACCATAGTTAGAAATTAAAATTTTAAAACAAACTAGGATATTGTTTAGTTTCTATGTTATAAAAACTTCTTAAAATTTAAAAAAATTTTTATTGGAGAGATTTAGGACATATATCAATACTAAACCTTTTATGATTATTTTTATTTTCATTTGAACTTGCTACACTTAACTGTTTCTTTTTATTTCCAAAAAGAACTCTAGCTTATCAATTGTATAATTATCAAAAAGTTCTTTAACTTTATTTTGTTACGATCTTTTGCACAAATTATTGAAGCATTTTTTGACCTTCTCATTTCATTATCTTTATAATTATTTGATCGTGGTTTCTTTTATTAATTAATTTTTATATTATAATATGTTAAATTTAATATAACAGGGTTATATTACATATAAATGTATGTAAGTACTTAATGTATTTTCATTTGATAGAAATATTTCACTTAACCATTTATCATTTTGTTTTAGGAAAATGATTTGGTTCGTTTCGATAACAACCACTTCTTATAAAGGTTTTTAAAAAATCCCCTTAGTTTTTATTATAATACTTTTTGCACTTAAATTATTTACACATTTAATATTTTCTCTTATAAATTTCCACATTGCACTTTATTTTTCTTTTGAATTTCCATATATTTTTTCATTATTATAGTTTTTTTCATTTTACATCAAAATTTAATTAATATATTCAAGTAAAAATAAAATAAAAAATATTAAAAATGAAATTCAAGTAAGATTTTTTCTCATTTAAATTTTTAATTCATTCAATCATCTAATTGATTAATTGGAAAAAAGTTTCTGTTTTTCATTTCTCATAGTTATTAGTAATTGATCTAATCAGTTTGGTTGTTGGTGACTTTTTTTTCTGTGTTTACACATATATCAAATAAATTCCGTTTCAAAATTTTTAGTAATTCTTGAGGACATTAATATTAAAAATATTAATAACATTAGTGATTTTCGTAAAGAGATAACGTTATATTATATCAGAAAATTAATGAGGCACTTGATATACCAGATCCTGGATTATTATAATTATAAATTACAAAACTTCATTTATAATAAGCTTTCATTCATAGTAATATAATTAAGTATGGAAAGTTTAAGCAAAGCAGGTTGAAGCTAATACAAATTTAGTAATATGGACATTTTTTAAAACGAACCTAGTTCAAAAGTTGACATAGAAAACATCTATAATTTTATATGCGCTGCAAAGTAAACATCCGAAAGTATAGAATAGCATCGAGACTTGTGTTGTTTTACGGTATGTATAAAATCTTTGTTCCACTAAAGTTGTCAATATTTCAACAAATATAAAAAATTTTAACTTAAATTATATACGTTTCTTTACAGTATAGTAGTAAATATTTGAAATTATTGTTAGTCTTATTTTTTCCTATACAATTAATAATAATATTACCATTTTATTGGAAATTGTATTTAAAAAAATTCAAATTTACTTTTTCTTTTTGAGGACATCATAAAACAGTTTTTTAAAATTTCGATATATGGCAAATAAACTGTTTTTAAGGTAGTTCCTAACTATAGATCTCGTAGCTACTTAAATTTTAAGTCAACTTACGATCTGTAAATTGATTTAGAAAGTAGAAGGATGTAGTTTTTAACTATATTAGAATCGTTTATATGCACCCAAATTAAGTAATTATTTATACACCATTTTTAAAATTGTTTCCTATTTCTTTTTCGAAATTTTAAATAACGTACGATATGCTGTGATG
The DNA here is from genome assembly GCA_932274085.1 of Protocalliphora azurea. Classification (NCBI taxonomy): domain Eukaryota; kingdom Metazoa; phylum Arthropoda; class Insecta; order Diptera; family Calliphoridae; genus Protocalliphora; species Protocalliphora azurea. Next base: position 83,075,626 of record OW026520.1, read on the forward strand.
TAAATTTTTCAAATTTTTTTCTCCAAGACTATACACATTTGTTTACAAGGTTTGAAATGCTATTTTATTTAGAATAAAATAAATAAATAAAATAAATAACATATAAAATATCTTAAAAACTCAACAAATTATTAAGCATTTTCAAAACTTTATTTAAAAATTCTTATATTTATATTTTAAGACAAAGTATTTTTTAATTTTTTTATTCGCCCAGCAAAAACTTTTTGGTTTTCGGTAATGACAACTACTTATTAAAGTAGTTTCTTGGTAATAAGGCGTCATTATTATTTGCCTACTCTGTATTACATTAATAAGTACTCAATAGTATAATAGCACAGTAAAACTGCAATCACGTGGATGAGTTGACTAGAGCGTCGGATTAACAACCAGAAGGTTGTTGGTTCAACCCCATTCTGAAGAGTTTTTGTCGCTCAGGATGCTATATGCGAGATAGTGTACTGAGTAAGTCGTTAGTCAGTAAAACCGAATGGTTAGTGTGTGTCCAAGTTCGAGTCTCAATGACGGCAAAATTTTTTTGTTTTTTTTTTATTTTTGTTTTCGTTTAGATACTTATTTTTGAGTACCCCTAGAGTCAAAAAATAACTAAATGAATTTGTGGACAAGTCGAACAAAAATAATTAGTTATTCAGGCAAAAAATAAGTAGTTTATTTTTGTTACCAATTATACCTGCTAGCTTACCAGGAAAGCAAAGTTTTTGCTGGGCGGTTTTTACTTTTTGAGGAAAAATTAAAAATTTGTGGAAAGTTTGAGTAAGTTATTACAGATAAAATTAAATAAGTTTAACAGTTATTGTTTAATTTGAAAATAAAAAATTTTGTTACGTTAAAAACAAAAATGCTTTTAAAATCTCTTGCATCGTTGCATAGGCTTATATAGAAAAAATTGTAATAAATCTCAGTTACACTCGAACAATTTTGGAAAATTTATATTTTGTTTTAGACGTTGTTTAAGAATTAGCTTTTAATATTTGATCAAATCGTAACAAATGCATACGGTATAAAGCCTGTTTCTTCTACTTTCCAAAGAAGTTAAGAAAGAAAAATCAACAAAAGAATAATGGAATCAGGAATGCATATATACAAGGACCTACTCAAAAACAGCTTTTTTTGCGAATAACTCGAAATTTTTAAAACTGATTTATTATGCCATTTCTCGAGTGATTTTTCACTGTAGCTGCGTGTAATCAATTATTTAAAAAAAAATCAAAAATGGGACATATTGTTTAAGTTCTTAATTTATTTTAATGAGCATTATAATTCCATTGTGACTACAAATTCTTCATTGTAGTAACAAAAAAATCTTTTTTGTAAATTAATTTTTAATAAACTATTAATTATATATAATATAATATAATATAATATAATATAATATAATATAATATAATATAATATAATATAATATAATATAATATAATATAATATAATATAATATAATATAATATAATATAATATTTTTTTTATTTTTTACTTTAACCGTTCTCCAACAAATATTTTTCTGTGTGTAGCCTTTTCCGGTTTTTAAAAATACTAGTGCATCAATATCGTAATAATAAAATCTTGTTTGCAGTTGCTAGTGTTATTTTAACAAAGTTCTCCTTCAAACATTATATACTATTAATTCATATTTGCGAATAGACGATCTATAGGATTCTATATACAACACAAAAGATTTGATATTTCAATGTGCATTTCAGGAATCGATTTTAAATATTTATTCCTTTTTTAAAGATTTTTTTAGAAATGAATATCAGTGGTTCGGTATCATAGATTATTTGTGAACTACTTCACTTCGCTTTAGATCAACAACAGTTGCTCATTTTTTCTAGTTCCACAATAGTACTGCAAAAATGTGGTACCAATTAGGTACCTAAATTTCCCCATTTATCCCTTGGAGTTTTTATAGTTGTAAAAATTAAAAATTTCACTTTTAATCCACATATAATCATGAAAAATTAATCTGCGTAAAGTATAACTGATTCGTAATCGTAAATCATGAAAATTACAAAACAATCAAAATTGCATTGCCAAAAATAAGAGGACAATAAAAGTTTGAGAAAATTATGTATATTTTATATTCTTTAAAAATTTATAAAAGAAACAACTATCACATGATATCAAAAGGAATACAAATTATTAAATCGCTTTGTCAAAAAATGTAGATGGTACAGGCAGTAACTTTTTGAACGAAAATTTTCTTTGACTCAGCTAGGGCAAAATTAAAGAGAATATTCGTAGAACTGAATACATATAAAAAAGCTAATAAAGTATCTATAATTCATTTCAACATTAAATAATGTAAAAAAAGCACTCACAGAAAAGAAGCCATAAAAGTCTGCAATATGATAAATTGTTGAAAACTTACCATAACAAATAAAATGACACACATCTTTAGTATTATATTTTTTGGAATCGCACTAGGACTTTTTCTCCAGAAATATGACACGAGTGATCGGCCAGAATGAAAAGAGATTCAACCAATACAAAACAGTTATTGAGAGATGAAATAAAGGAAAATTAAACTCGGCTATGTTGGCTGAAAATTGCCAATAGAAAAATTAAAATAAGAAGGAAACATTACGGTTTTTTAGGTTAATATATAGGTATTATTTATTCGTAAAACCATTTGAAAAAGATAAAAGTAGTTATATCATAAAACTTTACACATTATATCAAGCACAAGGTACATGAATTATATAAAAAATTAAAAAAATCTATCTTTAAAATAGTGCTAATTTATTGTAAAAATAAATTTTTGAAGTTAACTAGTATTACTATATTTTTTTTAATTTTGACAATCGAGAACATGAACTAATTCGAAGTTCATTGTAATACAATTAATAATTGCAACTTTTTATACCATTCACCACAGGTATAAAGTGTATACATAAGTTTGTCATTCTGTTCGTAATTTCCACATCCGGATGATGTCGATAGGACGATGTCCGTCCCCGACAGCCCGTCGGTTGAATATATATATATACATATATACATCAAACGATCGGAAATCCTTTCAGGAATTTTACTACTGAAATTCAATAAGATTGGTTTATAAAGAGCGGAGATATGTGTAGAAAACCGGTTTTTGAGTTTAAATGGTTTAAATGGCGTTTGTAAAGACTCCTGATGATACAGATATGTATATGTATATATATATATATATATATATATATATATATATATATATATATATATATATATATATATATATATCAAAAGATCAGAAATATGTAAACATGTTTTTGATATAAGCCTTTTATTTTGAAAATGACCTCAGTTGATTTATCTTTAAATCGAAATATTTAAAGGTTTGCGTTTCCATAAAATTAAAAATATTTGTAATTAATAATATGAACATGTAATGGATTTTTGTTTCTAAAGGTGTAGAATTTACCAGCTCAATCAGCATTTTGTTTCCACAAATGTGTTTTAATCCACATTTAAAATCACAGAAACAAAGTTCCTAGTTTTGAAAGAAAATTAAATAGGTGAAATAAATTTCTCGGAAATGAAGTAATGTATATTAATATAATTACATGTTATAAAAGTAGAAATATATTCAACTTTAATTCAATGTTTCACACAATTTTCTATAAAACTGTTATCAATTTCCGTCTACAGGAGCGATTTAAAATAATAATGATGAGATCGTTTTACTTAGGAAATACGTATTTGAAAAATGTTTAACTGATTAAAGCTTTTTTTATTTAAAAATTGTGTCTTGTTGAAACATTTATCGAAATAAAATATTGCATCATTATATTGTTATACAATAAATTATTTGTCGCTAACACAATTCTTACATCATTGAGGTAGAAATGCTTGCCATAATTATATTTGGCAAATTCAATCATTATTGACAATGTAAAAATAATTAATTCATTTTGTTGCTGATTATCAATGAGAAGACTGCGGCAGGTGAATGCGTTCCTCTCTGCAAAAGATACATTCTAACAAACTAATGTACCGTTATAATCAGGATTACCAGTTTAATGTTTTTAAGGCTAAATATAGGCTTTTTATTTTGATAAAAATAAATAAGTTTGTTATTTTTTATCAATTTAATAATTCTGTTAACTGATGAATTTTTATTATCGAAAAACTTTTCAATTTGTTATCAGAGAAAAAAGAATTAAATTGGCATAAAATTATTACGTAAAAATGAAACAATTTCAATGTCTAACTCGATTTTGTTTTTGGTAAATGGATTTAGGCCACTTTCAAAATAAATGGCTCGTATAAAAAACATTTTAAATTTATTATTACATATCTATAGCTTAATACAGAAAAGGCGTATCTCTGTTTTACGTAACTTTACACGAGAAGAAAAAAACTTAATAAAACTTAAAATACTTCAGATACAAATAAATTCTTTGCGTGTTTTATTTCTCGTGTTTTTTTATGTAGTTATTTTATTATTTATTTTCATTTCTTTCTTTAAAAAAATTTAAAATTAGGACCTTTTGTTAAACTTTTAACATCTGTTATTGTTAATTTTTGTTGAATTCCTAGTTATTTTTAAGAAAAAAAAGTATAGTTTTAAATTATGTTGATCTACCACCACTGATTGCTTATGATATTTTTGAAACGGAAATAAGTTTTATCGGAACTAAGTATCATCTCTTGCTTACCACTAGAGTCGATCTAGTTTAGTACCATGACAAAAAAAAAATCATGACAAACTTGACATCGACTTCCTTGGTATTGCCTAAGTTCATCTCGAAATTTCCTGCAACATATGGAACATTGCCGGTTTTCCTCCCAGAACGCAAAACTTTTAACAATTGTGTTTCCAAACGAAAAAACATTTTGATAAACTAATTTAAAAAAAGACATTTTTTAACATTAAATAAATTAAAACAAAAAATAATAATATTGAATACATTTCACATCAGTTAGGACATTTTTCAAACAACTATAAATCCGTTATTTGCTATCATAGCTTTCTAAATTTTAAAAGATACTTGTATTCAAGCATGGTCTACTATGTTACATTAAAAACGCGATTTCGAAAAAAATCAAGATACGCCTTTTCTATATCAAACCAACTCTATATATATATATATATTTATGAGTAATATGGAAATTGTCAAAAGTGTTAGTTGTTTTTTTTTCTGAAGAACAAAAGATTGAAAATTTTTTAATAAATATTTCTTCAAAAAATTTTTTGCAGCAAAAAAAAAGATTTTAAAATCGATACGAAGAAGAATTCCCGACAAATTTTAATGAATATATAATTGTGGAAATTACAAACGGGCTAACAAACACATAAATACCCTATATATATAATAAACTAACGCATATTTGGTTTTTTCAACAAACTTTCTCAGAATATATATACCCTTCACCCTTTACCCCAGTTCATTTTTTCAACACAAAAAGTGTAAAAAAAATATCCGAATTTTCTGAGAAAGTTTGAAAGTTTGTTGTAAAAAAAGTTATGAACATGCAAATACAACAGACAAATTATGTTTTTCCCCCTATTGAAGCCAACAAGTGGTCAAATGATTTATATTATTGGAGCGATCGCACTCTCATGTCTTATACGATCGCTATCATAATACACACAGCATTTTCTCATAAAGTTTTAAATACCTGCAGAACAGGAATTATTTCTCCGCTCACATACTGATTTAAAGCACTTGAAAAATAACAAGTGGCTTGCAATATGTTATAAAACATAGTTTGCAGGGCTGTAATATTTACCAATTTGTGTATTTTATTCGATAAAAGCTACAATTTGAACAGAAGGTTTAAAAGAAGAAATATGCAACTATTAGTATTATTATTTTTTTTTTTTTACTGCAACATCCAAGTCATCTCCATTTTTCTCAACAACAAGTATTTGTTCACTCATTTACTTGTTCGTTAGCGTCAAACAAGTTTTATGCATCTTTTATGAAGAATAAACATCTTCGTTGTTTTGATCACTGCAAATAACAACATCATCAGCATTGTGTGGTCATTGACTAGCAGTAACATTATCAGTTTTCTTATGTAGAACTGGATTTCGTATATTTACTATTTTAATGTTTTTAAAAAGTTCATTGAACCCCAGTTTCAACAACTCTGTAACTTCTGCACTTATTGTTGCTATATTCATTTCCAAGGGCTTTCTCAATTATCTTAACTCACTCGTTAATGTTGATATTTGAGCAATCAAATCCGAGGAAGCACACAAACAATCATTGCAATTAAAAACAATGTTTTTTGATTATACACAAAAACTTCACACATTTTTTCATCAATCATAGCGCATAAAAAATTATATTTTGCTCTACAGATATGACAAATTATGAACTTAGATTTTATCGAATTAAAACATTTCGCACAAAGAGTTTTAGGAGGCTCCATAATAAACGTCTTTAAATCTTCTACTGAGTGTGAAGTGTGTGTGAGTAAATAATTTTGTGTAACTTTTGAACCGTTAAATATTTTGCAATGAAATTTCACACTGTTATTGCTGAGATATTTTCCAACTGTTTTGGAGAAGCACAAGTTTCCAGCTGGTCTTGGGGCAGAGGGAGAACCTCCGAAATTGGTCATCTCGGATATTAATTTATTAGCTTTACATTTACATTGGTTAAAATAACTATTTTTAGTAAAAAACATAACAAAACATTCATTAAAATCGAATGTATCAAGAACCTCCTGAATATCATTGTTTTTGTACATTACATTATTGTGAGTATTCCACTTATTTCTTATCGATCGGAAAACAATAAACTTTTTCTTTTTCTTGTATTAAATCCATATCATGATCTGCTTTCATTTTCATAAGTTCCTTGTTGTTCCTAACACTTTTTTGTTGGTTTCCAGGCATATTTCTATATTTGATATCATACGCAATATGAAGCATGTATTCCAAAAAGCGTATACGTAGGGAACACATACTATAGTTAAGGACACATTTATTAATATTTGTAGAGCTGTCTGCAGGAGTTTGTGAAAATTGTGATTTTTTCAATTCACATATAGGGTATGTTTACGTTAAATGGTTAAATTGAATTTCAAAGTGTACATTGATATAATAACCATATATGTATTTCAATACAAAGTGATTGTTGATTGTATCAACCCAGTTTTGTGTGCATTGTTCACTTTCTTTTGTATATTTAAACTTTATTGGTCTGTAATGTTAAATTTTACTGAAGAGGATCAAGTTTTTAAACGAATGTGTATACTATTTATCTAAGTATTTGGTATCAATGGTAAGGTTATAACTTGAAGAATAAGTATCAGAGCAAATATTACTTCATTAAATTTATCAAAAAACGTATCTTATTGTTTAGTATTACTTTGCAAAAAAAAAAAAAATACTAATAATAAATAAATAATGTTTGAATTTAAATAAAATCTACATAAATAAAGCTATCATTATAAAATTTCAATATAGATTCACACTTTTTTCCGAAATACCCAAAATCTCAGTTCGTGGAAAACTTGTTTTAAAAATTGACTTTTTCAGTAAAATGGTTACCTTGTTGTTATCAGAGGCGTGACTTATTAGATACGTTTTTTATGTTTAGCGAACATATGTAAGTATGTAATCAAGGTGTTTTTTTTTCTTTCCGCTCCGGTGTAAAAATTAAAATCAGCGCGTGTTTATTCTTCTAAAACGAATTTTCACAAAAGCAGTCAATTTGCGAATGTGTACTATATAAAATATATTACTTTAAAATATAAAATATATTACTTTAAACATAATATATGAACAGATCTTATTTTAAATTAAATTTAAAACTATTTCCAATATATTTTTTTTTTTTTATAAATATTGAAAAATATCAGGGAATATTAAACTCAAAAACACTAAATTGTTGAAAAATTCTTTTTATTCCCATTCTTTCTTTTTTCACTACTAATAAGTAAGCTTGGTTTTGCCACGTTGTTGAATTTACGTTTACTTGATGAGTTGTATTTTTTAATAGTATATAATTATACACTGAGAAAAATTTCATTAAAAAATATGTCAAATACACCAAATGCACAGTCTCATGAATCTCCTCGATTTATGGAGTTAATGGAACAGAAAATTACTAAAATGTCTATGGATATTTCTGCTAATATTTCAAATAAGATTGCTGCAAAAATAAAGGAGTCAGAAGAACGTATTTTAACTAAAATAGAAACTATAGATGAAAAATTATGTGCTGTTACCGAGAGAGTCTCCAAGCTTGAAAAAACAATTCCGGAGATAAATAACTTGAAAAAGCATATTGAAAATCTAAAAAAATTTATTGATACGTATTCAAGGAATCCCATTTATAAAAAAATTATATTGAATTTATTCTTTATATTCACCTTATTCAAAACATGTTTTCCTTTAAAATCGTCTTTCAAGCAATTTTCAACTTTGGAGTCGGCCATACTATATTATGAAATTGAGAAATTGAAACAAATGCAATTTATTATACTCTGACAGATTTACCTTTTCACAAATTTTATTAATTTTTATTAATTTTCTTATTTTTTCTTATTTTTTGGTAAGACATTTTTTCTTGATTTAAGTATAATTGCTACTTACATATTTATACATGTATATATGTAAGAATATATATATAATAATCATACGGAAGTTTCCCCATCGGAAAAGATTGCCACAATACGAAATCAATACGCCTGACAAAAAATAGGCAATATTGCTAGATAATCATCTAGATAAAAAAAAGAAGTGACCGCCAGATAATATTCTGGAGGATGTAGTAAATATATAAAAAAAAAAAATTATCAGTAAAATTTAAATAATAAAATAGAGAAAAATTTACATCTTGTAAAGCATGTACATAAATCTTAACGTCATAAAGCACGAAAACTAAAACGCTTACATAAAATATTTATTATTTTGCTAAAAGACAAACAAATTTTCGACTACTGAAAAAATTGTGTTTGGAAAATAAAATGTTAATGTTAATTTCTTCCAGATGATCTCAATGGGATATCATCAATTTATTGCGGAGGTGATAATCACCTTACTGAAGGAAGAGCGATATTTTGAGGACAAAAATAATAATAAAAATTAAAATTTCAAATGCTTTTAGAAATATATATGTATGTATGTAATTATTTATGTATATATATTTTTAAATACATGACTAAACGTACAATGCGAAAAAAATCTCAAAGAGAGCAGAATTAAATTTGCTTTACTCTTCCCCCTTCTGTTAACACCATACTAATATAAAAAATTACAAATTGTATAAATATGTAAGAAGAAATTGTACTAAAATCAAGATATAATTTCTTAATCGGTGGTTGCTTTAAAAACACTGAACAGTTTTTTTTTTCTTAAGAAAAATTTTTCTTTTTCTTCGTATTTAAAAAAAAAAAACATTTTTTTGCACCAAAATTTACCGACATTTGAATTTTGACCATAATTCCCCCTGAATTGTGTTGTAAAAAGATATTGTGTAAATTATTAGTGAAATCGGATATCGTTAACTCGTGCCGCATCGGGCCTGAAGTTTGTGTGGTGCGTTTGAATGAAGAAAATATGGCCTTCTTACAGTCTTTATAAAAATTTAGCTATTAAATACTTCGCTTTGTAACCAGATGTTAAAGAATCGTTATCGACATACAATTATCTATCAAACAGGATATAAAGAGAAGAAACCGGTTGAGAAATGGTAAAGCTATTACGAATTCCCCGGACCATTAATGTGTTTTAGACCACTTGTGCAAGGAGTGTTAAAACAAATTTTTAATTTTTTGAGAAATGTTTAAATAAAATGTTATTTATAATTAAATTTGAACCATAATTACTGAAAAATACGTTCTTATTTCTGCACGAAAATTTAAAACTCTTTTCCATGATTGGTTAAAAAATTTTATTTTTCAAAACTTCAATTTCAAACTTTAAAAGATTTCATTAAACAAATTTCTAAAAGGTTCGTATGAAACTTTTATAGTTTATAGACAGCACCACATCAAATAAACATAAAAAAATTAAAATAATACCTTATATGACAAAGCCGTACCTACGATCTGAATTTTGCTGATTTCAGCAAAAAGACATTTGACATATTTCTTTAGGTACAGAGTAAATTTTTTGGAACTGATATTCAGACTTTTTTGAAATTTGTTTAATAAAATTTTAAAAAGTTTGAAATTGGAGTTTTTAAATAGTCTTAAAAAATCAAAAAAAAAAATAAATAACCAAGGATGGAAATTATCCCGCAGAAACATAAACTTATTTTTATTAAATATCGTTAAAATTTAGTTAAAAATAACATTTTTTTGAACAGTTCTCAAAAAATAAATAAATAAATTTTATTTGAACGCTGCTAACAGAAGTCTTCTAAATCAAATTAAGAAAGGATTTGGGGCAGGTGTAAGGCGTCATTTGGAGGCTTCAATAGAAATTAATTTTACTTGTTGGCCGCATATTTATAAAATAAAAAAACCTCTTAAGAAATTAAAGAAAATGCCAAAGTATTTAAACGACGCACATTGGATAAGAAATTAAATTCATTGGCCAAAAGGCCAATTTTTTGTTAATACCGATTTCCAAAATTTTAATGCCATTCAATAGTAACATATTAAAACTAAGGTGACCAAAAAATTAGATCAAAATATTGGTATTTTATGTTATTTTATGAAAAAAAAAAATGATTTTTGTAAATTTGATCAGAAGTAAATTATCATTACTCGCAAACTATTATCGATAATTGGCTTTCTTTCTTTGTTTTGTTATGTTGGTAGATAGTCTTTAAGAGATGGTACGATATGTCATCGTACCGTTTCTACCTGTTGTGTTATTAAATGTTTTCTCAAGTACTATATTTTTTTCAAATTTGAATTTTAGTGGAATAGAATTTTTTAGGGTCAAAGGTTAAACAAATTTTATTACCAGAAAAAAGGCGAAAGTATCCTCTTTAACCCAATATATACTTTTGTAGCTTTCTGGACCCGTCTGTATAACACTTTTTTAATTTGAATGTTAATATGACTCAAGCCCTATATGTTGTGACTGGTGTCCTCTATGATTATTATTTTATTACAATTTTTAGCGAATTTTACCTATATTTAGCCTCTTTAATTTTTAGCACCTTTTACGGTACTTGTTTATGCAATCTAGGAACATAGTATAACTTAATGTAAGTGGTATTCGAATACAAACTCGGTTGCTGTAATATATCTAAGCAATAACAATCAAATTTTAAAATCTTTATAAAACATGGAGAACTTCAGCTATAAAGAATTATCAGAAGAGTATTCTAAAAACAAAAAGCGGTAAGATATTTTAAGTTACGTTCAAATAAAATTAAACTTATATTCCTGCAGCAGCGAAATACAATTGGACAAACAAAAATTTTGTACCAACTTTGAAAACTGGTTAAAGGGCGAACTTAATGCCCAGATATCCCTAGAAAGTACAAAAGAAAACAATCTTGGAGGCCACCAAAATCACTCGAAAACTGTAGCGTTAGATCTAAAAGGCAGAAACTTAAGGATATCAATGCAGAAATCGGATGTGAAAATATTCAAAAAACTTTGCTATATCAATTTCAATCACAGAAACAACTCACAAAAGTCGATATCATTCAAAAAGTTTTTAACGCCATTTCAGTGAGAACAAAACAGGTTCTTAATTGGTATTCCAATACCAAGTGATGAAAATGAAGATTCATGAGCATTATTTTTCGATTTGAATTTAACAAGACTGCAATATATTCAGCTCAGATTAAGTGCGATTGAAAAAGGCTAAAATCTCTATCCATCATATCATCACATAACTGCTGCTATGAACGACTATTTGCCACCAAGGGACACTATTGCAATCACACCGATTTCAAGATCTACTTAATTATACAGTTCAACGCTTGCTACAATCATTTAAAGGAAATGATTTGAAGAAATATGAAAACTGCAAGTTACAAATGGGGATGTGATGTTTCTTCTGAAAAAAAAACAATGCAAGCAATATGTTTGCAAAAAAACTTCAGACATAAGAATAAATGGAAGACTCGGAGCCTTCGACAAGTAGGATGCACACAAAAGATATTTGTAAAAATCAAACACCATCTTCTACAAAATAATACATACAAATTAAATTTTAATTTAAAAAAGAAATTCATGATGCCATTTAAAAAGAAGTCAGTGATATTAAAGTCCAAATTGCAACACTACAGCCATTCGAATTCGAGATTGACGACCAGACAATTGAAGTAAGCTATTGAAGTAGCACTAACGATGATAGATGAAAAAGTAGGCCAAGCTTTGACTAACACAAATGCTTCATCCAGCTGCATTATATGTCAAACTACATCAATCCACTTAAACCAAGTACCGAAAAATCATTAGATAATACCGATGCGATTTGGAGCACATACTAAAAGTCAGTTATGATTTTGATTATAAACCTACAGGATCAATAAGAAACAACGACACCAATAAGGAGTTAAGAAACATGTTCAGGATGAATTTCTCAAATATGGAGGACAAAAATAATATAGAACTAAATATGAAATATTTGCGGGTGAAAAATACTTATAATTTTCTTTTATTGTTATCAAATAAATATTAAAAAACTTTTAGTTATTATAAAACAACAAAACAAAATTTAAATTAATGTTAATTTAATGTTATTTAAATAAAAAACAAAATAAACATTAAAATCTTAATTTTTTGTCCAAAAACAACCGATTCTAGTGGAACCTCTTCTAGAATTAATATCCGTATTGATCTGCTTAAGCAGTTATTGTATCGCAATAATTAGACGTATTTAGTTCATATCATGGCATTATAATGTAAGTATATTAGACAATTTTTTATCAAGACAAACGTCAAAATTAACCCGAATTTATAGAAAGTGGCAAAAGTTTTACAAAAACAATAATAAAGCGAATTCATTTTTTTATAATTATATGCAGTTTTACAGCTGTAACAACCAAAAGTAATAATCAACTCTTTAACTGAGGTTACCTTGTATAGATTCGCAATTTTTGATGTTTGGCTAGATAAAAATTTGTCGATTAAAGACACTATGTTTGGAAGTGTTAAATAAACAACTGATTTTTTTTATGTTTAAAACTGTCAAACTCTATGTAAAACAAAGAAATTTCTTCCTCTTAACAGCTGCTAATAACTTTAAAACAAATTGCACAAATTCACCAAAGTTATTCAATCGCGTTTCACAACACAACATCTATTATAGCGTTTATACACACCTCTTACTCGCAATTAAATATATTGCGATATGCAAATTTTGCAGTATAAAAGGTAAGTTACTATTTTATTTGCAAGTTAGTAACTTACGAAAACTAGTCGTGATTATTGAAACTAATTGCAAATAAAGTGTACGGCGTTGTCATTCCATTTACGTTCATAGAAATTTCTATGATAATAAATATTTTTTCCCATCCGGTATGACAAATAAGTAAATTTTTATATTTCTTTATTGCGATTTGCGTATAAACAGTGAGTTATTTATTTGCAATAAACATAATAAGTATAAGTGAGAGCGCTGTATTTATATACATACTTTAAATATGGACGTTTTTTGTTTGCTACCCTGGATATGGGGTATCAAAAAATTAAATTTCTATCCGAACTTCATAAATAAATGCACCTTGATTGCTTGGAAAATTAATTTGAGCATCATAAATTTTCTACCAAAGCGATTCCAACATTTGTATTACTTTATGAATTGGCTACCATATAATACCATCATAATAGAGGGGGATAAAAAATCCGTCCTTAATAATACTATCCACATATTTTTTAATAGTGTAATTCTTTGTGTTTTGTAATTTTCGTGATCTACGATCATGCATTAGTGCTCTCTTTGACATTAATGTGGAAATTTTGTAATCGTTTCAAAACTTGTAGGTTGGAAATAGGGCAAGTTAGGAACCTAATTAGTATTACATTTTTGTAACGCTATATCTTCACTACAAAATCCAATTGACACAGTTATATAACTTAAAAACTCTATCGGGAAGTATATTTTCAATAAGTTAGATTTGATACTAGATGATTTCGGGTGATTGGAATGAATGACTTTTTCTTCTACTTGGAACAAGTATTTCAAAAAAAAATGTACCCGCAACGCATTTTCCTCCATACTATTTTAGTTGTTGACGTTACAGAAATAAATGTGTATATTTTACAAAACGTCAATTTTGTCAATATCCCCTTATGGTCCCACTCCATCAGGAGTTAGTGTTAACAGTTTTGTGCGAAATTTAGAGAAAAATTACAAAGATTAATTGAGCTTATTTAAATTGAAGCTAAGTCTGAAGGGATATGAGTTTAAATTTCATGTATTTAAAAGTTCAGAAAAAAGTGAACTTTGAATCGCGACAAAAAATAAAATTAAAATATATAAAATAAGTACTTTTTATTGTTGTTGCTATATTTTTAATTATAACGGTATATACCAGTATAGTAGTTTCTGTACCGATATAACGATACTGATATAATTAAAATACCGCTACCGAAAAAAATAAATTAAATACCGATACCCTTATTCGTTTCGGTTTCCAACCTCGCAAATTAAACTTAATTACAATTTCAAGAATCAATTATTTGATTTAATTACAATTTGTATTAGTATTAGAATTTTCATACTTCAATTAAGTATTTCATTCTTTAATTTTTAAATTAATCCCGTTTCGTACTTGTTTTAAGTGTACCTCAGTACGAATCGTACTTAAATTTGATTTTAGAATGAAGTTTTTCTTTCTGTGTAATGCTAAATGGAAATGTAGAGACACATCAAACAATTTCGAGTTAAAAATTTTATGGACCAGAAAAAATTTATATGGGTTTAAAAATAATCACAATATTAAAGAGTATTTTTTTGTAAAAGACGTGAAAAAATATATTTTCGTATAATATAAAAATCGCTATTTTTTGCATTAAGAAAATTTTTAAATTTTGTTCGAAAACCCTATAATATGCTGCATTAATATCATTGAGTGTTATTTTTACCAGAATTATACATAAATTTCAAATTTATAAAAATTTTTGTATGTTCAACTTGAAACCGCTATAAATTTAGTCACTTTATATTCATAAAAATGGATTTTAATGTACCATCAAACAAAAAAAAACTTCAGGTCAGATGCGACACGGGATAACGATACCGGGTTTCAGCAACATTTCACATAAGATCTTTTTACAATCCGATGAACCATTATATGTGAAGTTTCGATGAAAATTCAAAAGTCAGTAAATTTTTGGAGCAGTCTATTATACACACACATGTTTTAATATTGTAAATATTATTGAAAATAGAATTTTGGCAGTTGTTTCTAACTTTTTATCTTAAACATAATATTGACGCCATTCGCTATAAATCGTTCACGCTAACAGATTTGTGTTTTATTAAAGCCAACTAATATTGATATAAAATAGCGTAGATATGCTATTAAATAAAAGATCTTTGAACTCCAAAATAAAGCGAATTTGAAGAAAGTATGTATTTTAATACTACCGTTCACACAATACTTTTATGCGCTTTTTTAAACTAAGACGTTTTTCCATAAGTCAAAATTATGAACAAAACTAACAATAATAAGTAAACTTATAAATTAGAGAACAAATCAGTGAATGTTCTGTCGAATGGGAAACTATAATTTGCAGATAGAACTTTTTACAAATATGAAATTACAAATTCATTTCTTTTTTAATCAAAGCAAACACTTCGTTGAAATTAAATTTGGAATAAACAAAATTTACAATAAACAAAAATTTATCAATAATGAATTATGAAATTCAAAATAAAATAATAAAATTCTTGGAAATTGATTTTGTCATAAAACTATTGAAAATAATTCTTTATATGATTTTAAAAGTGAGAGATATTATTGCATTGCTAATGAAATATTCATTTCTAAACAATATCAACTTCAATCAAAATGTGATAACAAAAATGGCTTCATACAAGGAAAATGTAGAGGTAATTTATCTTTTGAATAATATTTCTGTAAAAGTTATGGGTTAGAATGCGCGAAAATTTTTACAATTTATTACAATCATATGTACGTTATATATTTGCGTTATTGTTAAATTATTGGTAGATAAAGGTACATCAATATTTTAGTATTCATAAAAAAAAAACTAAAACAACATTAGTTAGATATTACTTCGATTTTAATATGTCATACTTTTCAAATTGTGCTTCAAATTTATTAATATTATAATCACACATACGCAGTTATCCAAATAATACTTCTAAAAATAGTTGTAGGTATTCTGAGAACAAGACAGTCAGACAAAAGGACGTATAAAAAAATACAACTTCTTAAATTCAATCAGACACGCAGAGGTATTTAAACATCTCATCGTTTGTTTGTTTCCACATCACCAGCATCATTGAATAATTTTTATGGGTGATAAAATTGTTACTGTATTATGACTTTTATTATTTTATGTTTGTGTATTTTTATGTCTATGTGTGGGTGCAGATGAATTTGTGTATGTCTATAAACCATTAACGAACAGCTGTGTAACAATTTTAAATGTTTTTTTTTTTTTTCTGTACTTATAAAGTCATTCTCTTGTTTCATACTAGAGAAGTTAAGTCGTATTAACGGGCTATAGAAATTTGTTTAAATACATTAATGGTAACAACATTTAGCATCAACAACATTAGAAACAGCAACACCGCCACCACCGCCATCTGTATCGACAGTAATTCCAACAATAAAGTGCTATATAGTTAGTAACAATATTTAAGTACAACAATTGCTGTTGAAAAAAAAAAAAATATATATATATATATATATATATATATATACAAAAGCAATTTAACGATAAACATCAAATTTCTACAAATTACCTTAATATTTTACGTGAGATACAAAAACACATTATATTCGTTAGCTGGAATGTGTATTGCTGTATTTATTTCTAAATAAAAACAACAGTATATTAAAAGGCGGAATCCACAAACACCGTACGAGTCTAAACAGTCAGCCTATAGATGATATTATCCAGAAGAAATATTGTATAAAACCATTTAACTTCTATTTATTTTGTATATAATTTGACATTTGTCTGACTTGGTGTTTGTAGTTGAAAGTATTAAATATTTTGGTTTTTCTACAATTTTTCACAGATATGTCCAAACTTTGAATAGATTTCTTAACATGGTTCTATTTGGATTAGTGTTGACTAGATCCGAATCGTTTTTATACCCACGATCAAAATACCTAAAATGCAAAAGGCAGTAACCTCATTTTCAAAATTAAGCAATTAAATAGAATTTTTTAATCCTTCACTTAAAGGAAAGGAAAAATAGAGAAAGCACTAAACCCTCTTCAAAACAAATTTTTCTTAAATGCAACAAATTTTGCGACTGTTTTTTTGATTTAAGAAGTTGATGTAACATCCTTTTGATTTTTGTTAATATTGATGTCATTTTTGAAGATATGAATATGCAAATTTTTGTATAGATGTAGTTTACGTTCTAGTATATTATAATCCAGTAAAAAACCAACATTTGATTTTTCAGGGATAAATAAATCTCGGAAATAAAAAATGACGTGATTTACCCACTTTGAATTTTTTTAATTAACAAGAAATTTTTGACCGCTATAAAATACATTCCACACTGATGGTGGCTATTACAGATTCGTCCAATATGAAATTCTAACTTATTCTGAATAATATTGTTTTTGGATTTTAAAAAGTGGTCTTTAACTGAAAAAGTGGTCCACATTCCAAAACAAACAAGTAAGAAAGATATATTCGGTCAAGCCCGACCATATAATATACCACACCATTGTGCATGTCCATTAAAATTCGTGAAGGGGTCTTATATTACTTTTACTAAGTGTAAAATAAAATACACGAATATAGAATATTACGTAAATACTAACATTTATATGAATTTATGCACTTTTGGGTATTTCTCTGAGCATATGAGCACAAATAGTGGACTATATGGGAGCTATGGTAAATTATTGAGCGATCCTCATAAAATTTTTCACTATGATTTCTACTTATATAAAACTTATTTGTGGCTAATATAAACCTGCTACTAACATGTATATGTGATTTATTCACGTTAAAGTAATTTTCGGAAGAGGGTTTTATATGGGAGCTATGGTCAATTATGGACCGATTTAAGGAATTTATGATCGTTAAACCCCTATTCCGGGAGGACATTTGTATGGGGGCTAGGTGAAATAATGGACCGATCATAAACAATTTCATCAATTTCATTTTCATAGGCTTCGTTCATGTATTACAAAAGTCCTATGTGCCAAATTTCATTGAATTTTCTTCAAAAGTGCGACTTGTACTTTGTGCAAAAGGTCTACATGTTAAATCAGCCAGCCAGCCAGACGGACGGACGGACATTGTTAGATCGACTCAAAAAGTGATTCTGAGACGATTAGTATACTTTATACCAACCACCTATGGTGGTGTGGGTATTATAAAAATTGTTGGATTATTTCTGTTCATAATTTTTATTTAATGTGTTGAAGGTTGCACTTCTACAACAACCGACATATCAGCTTTACAAAATCATTGCACATCAGATATGTAGCAACAACAGCAACATCAAACAACAACTGTTTGATAATAAATATTTCTTTCACGCCTCCCATCAAAAATGTTTGAAAAAGAAATTGCGAATAATAAAATAAAAAAAATTACAATCCCAATTACTGTTACAATTCACCTTTGGAATACGCCAACATGTATGCAGTCAAATATTAATATGAGTCTTTTATACTTTTATGATACACGTAATTGTTCTCTCCCTCTCTCTAACAGACAGACTTATACTAACTCTAATGCATCAACTTGTAACAAGTTTCCCATAAACACAATAAAAAAATGTTCATTAATTTTACAGTAGATTTTCCTAGAAGAGCTTTCGAAGCCACATACATACACTTCTTGCGGCAGCAACATATTTTTGTTTAAATTAAAATCCGTAACCGGATGTCACAAAATATTAGACTATTTATATTTCATTTCCCTCTTTTTCTACAAATTCAGGACATTAGTCTGTTTTCCCTTTTTCTCGTTTTTTTTTTACATTATTTTTGCAATAGAAAATGGAACAAGTTGAAATGTTTAAGTACGCATTTGGTTTTTCTTTACAAACTTTCAAGTGCCAAATATAATCGTTTTATATAACAAATGTTTAAAACAGAATTTATTCCCATATCTACGACAGTATGTAGCCTCTTTATTTTTTCCTCATTCCAAACAACAACGACGCCAACAAAACAAGGTCATTAGGTGGTGCCGCTGGCATTTGGTTCATCATCATCATCAGCAGTAGTCATACCAGAAGCAGAAGTAGGAATAGTACACAGAAAAAATTAAATTTGGTATTCTATTACTAAATTGATAAAATTAATTATATTTTTTACTGGAATCGGACCTATCACTGAATTAGTAAAATCAAATATTCAAATTCGTAAATATTTTATTGAAAAAATTTTAATTTTTTTCTTATTAAAATACTTTTAATATTTATAAATTTTAATATTAGAAAATTCTTAAGAATTTCAATAATATGGTTTATTAAACTTTTTTAATACACAGTGTATATTATGTAGATAATGTGTAATTACGCTGGTGAAAAATAATGATGCCATAACTAATTAGTTATGGCATCATTGAAGCATTTTCTAAATGAATTCAACTTGCGAGTACATATCTAAGTTTCAATGCAACCAAAATAGGTAGGATATAACAAATGCGCAAACAAACTCTGTTTTTGTACCGCCAAAACCGTAAAACAGGGCAATTTACGATTCCAAACATATACCATTTTGTTAAGGACCATTTCTAAAGATCATTTCCGCAAAATACTTTTAAATGATTTGAAATACAAAAATTAAAACACATTAAATTATCTTCCAGAAGTCCAGTTACTTTCGCATAATTATATCACGATCGACTTGGGATTTATAAAGCAATATACAATAGACCCCATCATTTATGCGATATATTGCTACATACTGTAAATATGCTTTTGATTCAACTAGAAGATACACAAAAATAAAACATTATACATATTTAGTAATGAAATACGAAAATATACGAAAATTAAGGTAACTTACCTCCGGAAATCTGCAAATGATATATATATATATATTGTCAACATTTATATATATATTGTCAACATTTTTATAATTTTATTCAAAAAACAAGAAATTGTTATTGTTTTTCGTATTAGTTTAGAATGAATTTACGAGCAATAAAATGATATATTAAAATCAAACAAATTTTTTTTTTATAAAATTTTATTTAAAGTTAAATAATGATTTATTTAAAAACTTCTAGTCATAATTGTTTCTGTGCAATAAAATAGAATATTAAAACCAAATATAATTTTTTATTGAATTTAATTTAAATCCAAATAATTATTTACTTAGAAAAATTTTAGCCATAATTTTTTCTGTGTAGCAGTAGAAGTAGTTGAATCTGTGGTAACAAAATCATTGTCATAGTAGTCTTTATAGCATGCAAAATGTTAAAAATGTGGAATTTATTTTCTATATCTTTATTTTGCAACAACAAAAGCAAAGCCAGATAGAAAATACTACTGGTATTTTGCCAATTTTGCGTAAACGCTTTAACATTCAACCAACGAACAAACATTTCGATTACGCGAGGTCTTGCTTCCAAGTCTTCTTAAAACAAAATATTTGTATTATTATCATAACATTAAACTGTAAATAATATGAGTATACATAGGTATGAGTCTTTTAATGTTCTAACAGATAGATAATAATTGTGGTCAATTTCAAGAATTTTTTTCTTCTCTTCTTTTCTTAAGGCAATCAGTGTTAAACATTCTGCATGCATTTCAAGAGCTATAACCGAATTCTTTAGAACCAATAGTCCTTTCGAATCGATCTGAATATTATAACTCCACTGGAACATCTGTGTCCTACATTTGTCTTGTGGTAAAAGCTTAAAATATGGTAACCACTCCAAAAACGAATGTTAGCTTTTTACAGAATTATCATGTACTGATCCAAAACACATCAAAAAAAAATATTAATAAGTCAAAAGACTGTTTATGTTATTCAAAATGTGGTTGATTAGACGAAATTTTCGTCAAATTGAATAAAATTTGTTTTCAATTTAACTACTCTATGGAATTCAACATAATTTTAGTTAATTTTAATTCGATCCTAAATCTCTGTATGAGCATTATCCGCATATTAATAATACACTTTTTTATACCAATTTAATATAATTGATAGTTTATTTAAATTTTATATATTAAATACATATATTGTATATACGCAGAGAAAAAATATAGTTGTAGTGATCACAATCTAAGAACAACATATTATGACTGGAACAAATGATCACATCGAAAAATAGAAATGATTATAAGTAATAATTATAGTAATTCCATTTTATCATATTGTGTCCGATTTTATGATTTGTTTTTTATGTTACGATTTTAGTTTCATATGTATATTGAACAATTTTACTATAACATTATCCCATTCTATCAGATTATGATTTGATGTTTTTATATTATTCTTATCTTATGATATATATCAAATTATCATATATATTACCACATTGTCATATTATGATTCCAGTTTATCATATTATTATCCCATGTTATCATATAACTATTCAATCTTGTCGTATTATTCCATCATATCATTTATTAAAATAAAGCCTATTAATAACAAAATTATTATTTTTATAAATTTTCATTGAAGATAATAGAGAAAAGTGTTCAAGAAACAAAAGTAAAACATTTTACATATTATTTGTTTATTAATTTTATTCATTTGATTCAATTTTATTCATTTGATTGATTTTATTCATATGATATGTTTTTTTTAATTAAATCCTTTAATGGTAGTTAATCAATATCTGATATTGCTTGAATCACACCGAGTATAATCAACCCTTGTCTAATTATATTTATCCATATCTAAACTAAATGAGAATTACAATAAAGTTGGAAAACAAATAAAATATATTTAAAAACAAGAAACTTATGATTTTTTCACTAAGTTTGTGAAAAGAATAAGTATTATATTTATTTGAAAAATTTTATTGTCATGGGAATAATAATATTAAGATGGTTTAAAAACAAAATGTGGTTTAAGAACAAGGAATAAGATTACAAATATTTAATGGTTGTAGAAGTAATGATATTTTTCATATTAATAAAATTTTGTTTCTGATAAAAATACATAAAATTTTTGCAGTCAACCATTTTGAGTGTAAACATGAAACGATCTAAAAAACATTGTCATCATGAACACAGAGTTATTAAAATTCAAGAAAATTAACAATGAGAACGTAATACTGTTGTAGTGATAATGCTGTAACCATATTTTTTCTCTGCGTGTACTTTTCACATATTTCAAATAAAAAATTTTAAAAGAAAAATAATTAAAAAAATAATAAATTAAAAGACTTCATAGCAAAAAAAAAAAATGAATTTCAATTACGAAATTTCTTATATCAATAAAAATTTTAATCGGTTTTGCTCTAATCAATGAAATGATAATATTATTGACAGCAAATAATTAATGTTTAGTACAAATTTCAGTTTATAATTCAAATTTTGGTTAAAAGTTACTAAAATATTACCTTATGTAATTTAAAAAATAGCACCCAATAGGAATACTAAATAATAATAATATTTTACAATAATGTGTGAATCAAATAAATATAAGAAATATGTATATAGTGGCAAATATAGTTATTCTACAGAAAGATCAATGAAAAAATTGTCATCTTTAAATGACTGTTCCAAAATAGCGGAAAACATGATTCTGAGACAATCTTTATGAACTCGGGGCGAGACATCAACAAAGACAATAAACAATGGTTGTTTGGAATACCGTTAAAAATACTAATAGGTACATATTTTCTACACAGAAATATTTTTACAATTAGAAGCCGAATAAAGGATACAGCTATATTACAAACTAGCTATCTTATTTGATGATATAACTAATATTTACTTTGTATAGGGGCTACTACTCCCTCTGGACCTATCCACCCTATTAAAAACACTGTGCGACAAATGGTAGGGGTCAGTGATCGGGAAGGGTTCAAACTACCGGGGAAAGTTATATCGGTAAAAAAGAAGTTATACGTGTCCCGGCGTTTCGCTGGGTCACGTCTAGAAATCGAGATATATCGATTTGAAGTTAGTAACTATCATATAGGGGAAATTGTGACTTTTGGTGGTCTTTTTTTAACATAACTAAATTTAACATAAAATAAATTTAAAAAAATTGTCCACGCACATTTATGACCGTTTTTTAGTTTGTTGCCGCTACCATAAAAATCAAATAACCTTTTGTTTATTACTTTTTTTTTAATTCTGACAATCATAAAAAAAAGTCATCAATGTTTTTTCCAAGAAATTTTGAGCATATCTCGAGCAAATTTTTGAAATTCATACCTTCACTTAATTGTGAATAAAAGCGAAACGTGTCCATCGATTTTCATCATCTATGTCTCATTTTGTTTAAAGGTTATGTGACTTTAAGTGAAAGTAATAGGACTTGACACTTTTTTTACCGTTTTGGATTTTTTATGAATTAAAAATAAAAAAATTCAATTTTTTAGGCAAAAAATTGTTTTTTTTTTCATACATTTATTTATAACTGCGAAACTGTTGCTTATGTAGCGTCACAATTTCCCCTATATGATAGTTACTAACTTCAAATCGATATATCTCGATTCCTAGACGTGATCCAGCGAAACACCGGGATAAGTATAACTTCTTTTTTACCGATATAAAATTTCCCGTTGGTTTCATCCCATCCCGATTTTGACTTTCGCATAGTGAAATTTAATATGAAAATTACACTACAACTTTTTAAGACATTCACTGTAATACTCCTTTAGATATGCGAAAATCAATATTTTCTTTGTATGGGGGCTACCTCTCCCCCTATCGGTCCTATTTTTTTATAATAACGATATGATAAGTTAGATGTTCACATGAAGAGAGCTCTCGTCTAATAGTTCCTTAGATATACCATAATAAATATTTACTTTGTATGGAGGTTACCAATCTCCTGCTCCCATCCAAAAATAAAATATTATATTTGAATTTAGGGACACACTGTGTGTCAAATTTCATGAATAAAGGTTCAGGCGTTTGAGATTTTGAAAAAGATGGTCGTCAAATGTAGACGTGGCATCCGATTAAGATCCAACATAGCCTATAAAATTCTCCAGTGTAAGCACTATCTGTGTGTGTCAAATTTCATGTAAATAGCTTCATTGATAGCATGAAAAATTGAAAAAATTGATTTCTTAAAGTAGGCGTAAAAATAGGCATGATATCCAATCGAGATTTAACATAGCCTATATCCAGCAAAAACTTTGTTTTCCTGGTAAGCTAGGAAAAATAATTGGAAACAAAAATAAACTACTTATATGTACCTAAACGAAAATAAAAATAAAAAAAACAAAAAATGTTTACCGTCAGTGAGATTTTAACTTGGACACAAATTAACCATTCGTTTTTAGTGATTAACGTCTTACCTACCATCTCGCACTTCATTTTCTAAGTGACAAAAACTTTTTTAATATAAAATATCTTTTTAGGCATTTTGTAAAAAAAAACAGCTTCAGAATGGGGTTGAACCAACAACCTTTCTGGTTGTTAATCTAGCGCTCTAGCCAACTGATTCTCGTGATTGCAATATTACTATGCTATTATACTATTGAGTACTTATTTATGTAATATAGAGTAGGCAAATAATAACGACGTCTCATTACCAACAAACTACTTTATTAATAAGTAGTTGCCATTACCTGGAACCAAAAAGTTTTTGCTGGGTAACCACCTCTGGTACTATTTGTGTGCGAAGTTTCGTGAAAATCGGTTCAGCCGTTTAGACATGTTTGATACACAAACAAATAAACTTACACTTCATTTTTATAGTTAATACATATAAGGATTAACTCCTTAATTTTCTGACTGGAAGATCTACAATAATAGCTCAACAATTAAAAGTAACTCCAAATAAAATAATGTACTTACTCTTCAACTTACAATCAAAATAATACGAATTCGAATTCGTAATGCTTAGAAGAAAAATTTTACTGCCGCAATAATCATATACGTACTGCGGAAATTTCTTCAATCGGTAGAAATTGCGCGTCACAGGCGATACATATAGAAAAACTTTTACATCTTGTGAAGTATCCATGCACATAAATCTTAAATCATAAAACAAAAATACTAAAACGCTCACATGAAATATCATTTTTTTTTTTTTTTGCTAAAAGACAAAAAAATTTCTTCAATATTTTTTCAAATTTTATGGAAAACTGAAAAAACCACGATTGATAATTATTTAAATAAAAGTATTGCATTAATTTCATCCAGATGATCTCAATGGGATATCATCAATTTATTACTGAAAAAAGAGCGATATTTTGAGGATAAAAAATTAAAATTTTATATATTTTTTGTTGTTTATTCCCTAATTTTCTTTAAACTGATAAGACAAAATACAATATTAGAAAAATATTGCTTTGACGATTTTCGTCCAAATAATAAAAAAAAAAGATATTGTGTAAATTTCTTCAAGGAAAATATCTTCCAAATATTTATAGGGTTATATCTTTAATATGTAGGGATATCTCTACATACTATTTTTCCTAATGAAGTCACTGCTAAGAACCAGCCAAGCAAAAACTTTTTGGTTTTCGGTAATAACAACTACTTATTAAAGTAGTTTCTTGGTAATGAGGCGTCATTATTATTTGCCTACTCTGTATTACATTAATAAGTACTCAATAGTATAATAGCGTAGTAATACTGCAATCACGTGGATGAGTTAGCTAGAGCGCCAGACCAACAACCAGAAGGTTGTTGGTTCAACCCCGTTCTGAAGCTGTTAGTTTTTTATAACAAAATGTCTAAAAAGATATTTTAAACTAAATAGAGTTTTTGTCGCTTGGGATGCTATGTGCGAGATGGTGTACTGAGTAAGACGTTAGTTAGTAAAAACGAATGGTTAGTGTGTGTCCAAGTTCGAGTCTCACTGACGGCAAAATTTTTTTGTTTTTTTTTATTTTGGTTTTCGTTTAGGTACATATTTTTGAGTACCCCTAGAGTCAAAAAATAACTACATGAATTTGTGGACAAGTCGAACAAAAATAACTAGTTATTCAGGCAAAAAATAAGTAGTTTATTTTTGTTTCCAGTTATACCTGCTAGCTTACCAGGAAAGCAAAGTTTTTGCTGGGAGTAAACAGAAGTTGCAGACATTTGGAATAAAATTATATTTAATTTCTGTATAGTAAAATTCTCCCTCAATATGTTTTGCTTTTTATATATTATTATTATTTTAAAAGCTGTAAATTTTTTGTAAAAAATGTATATTAATTTTGAATATTGATTATAGTAATTAATAATGTTTTTAAATTTGTAGAATAAATTAATTAAAAAAATTATTTAGAAAATTTTCTCGAATAATTATTTCTATATTAAATAAATTTCATTTGGAAGTATGTAATATTTGCATTTCTATCCAAGAAATTGAATTTTCGCTCTTGATAAAAAATCCTACGACCAATATCAATCCTAAAATTATATACAAAAGAAACATAAATTATAAAATAGTTTACACTGAACCAGATCACATACAGTGTTGATCAGGATTTTAGCACACTTATCATGCAATTGTTTTAAACATTATTTTCTTTTTCCAGAAAAAAAGTTTACAATTATTTCGTTAATTCTATATATTGGTCACAATGTGCTAAATATACTGCATGCAAGACACGGAATATTAAATTTATAATTTACGCAAAAACATTATTAAAAAAATCCTTATACTTATTATAAAAATAAGTTTTTTTTTTTCAATAAATTTCACACATATATGGTACCAGTGCCAGAGCTATAAGTTAGATCATGATTGGCTGTTTTTTTTTTTTTAATTTTACACGTTTTTAATAAGCTATTTACATAAAATTTGGCAGACAGATGATACTTGTATTGGATAATGTTATAGGCTATGTTGTATCTTGATCGAAGACCACCTCCACATTTTAAGCACACAGCATCATTCTGTGTCTCCCAAAATTCAAATATAATATTTTATTTTTTCGATCGGAGCAGAGAGAGTGAAACCCGCCTTACAATTTTCGCATATATAAAGGAGTAATTAAGTGAAATGTCTTGAAAGATTGTAGAAATAATTTTCATGTCAAATTTTGAATAGGGCGTATAAGTCGAGGGGAGAAGTAGACCCCATATGAAGTAAATATTAGTTATCGCATCAGAAGGGGTAGCGAAGCTGGTTTTTAATAAAAATTACAATTAAATGACGGTCATTTTTGTGAGAACATTTTGTGTAAAAATGGGTAAAAACGATTTAAAATTCGGATATTCGGCAACTAGTAACAATCGCGAAAAATTCAATAAAATGTATTACGAAAATCGGCAAAAACTTCGAAAATCTTCTAATTATGGTCAATAATCCTTTAAAGTATCATATATTGTACAAAAAGTTCAAACCTATACATAAAAACGAAATATCTGATTAAATTTCGAATTTCCAAAATAGAATAATCACAAAATTTGCAGAGGAACTTCTCACCATAAATTACTGGAAACTAAACAACCTTTCTAATAAACTTAAGTGTCCACCGGATCTAATGCAGAATTAAAAGCTTTACAAGCAGTGTGGTTTTAAAAAACAATTTAAGTTCTTGATGTAATTTACCGAAGCTGGGTAAAAATACACCGAATTGAATCCAAAAAAATAGTTTAGAAAAAATCAGTAAAATATTAATACATAGACCTACGATTTAAACAAAGTTCCTTTCAATTTTGCAATTTTAAGGGAATAATTTAAAATTATTAAATATTAACTATATAAAATTATTAAATGTTTTTCGTATACCAAGCAAGTGCAATTTTCTGAATAGTATCTAAGTACTAGCTATTTTATATGTTATCAAATTTATGCACTATAAAATGATTTTTTAACTTCTTGTGCTCTTTGGTAAAGATTTTTTCACTTAATTACTTTTTATTTGATCTTCCGTATTCGCGGAGTAATTAAAACGTTAGGTTTTGTAAACGAATTTAAATTTTGTATATTCCTTTCGACGCTTTAGATTATTATTAACCATAGTTCAAGGATAATCAATGTTTCTGTAAAATTTCAGAACACATTTAATCGATTTTTTTGGTTGTCGAATAATCGAATTATAGGCGCTTTTATCCATTTTTACATGATTTTTTTTTCACAAAAATTACCTTAATTTAATAACTTTCTGTCCCTTGAATTTTATAAGTATAAATTTCTTTTAATAATGTTTTTGCGTAAATTGTAGGTTAAATATTTCGAGCCTTGGATGCTGTATATTTAGTACATTATAGTACATATAATCAAATAACTGAAAACCTTTTTCTTGAAAAAATAATAATAAAAAAATAAAATAAAAAATTGCATGATAGGTAGGCTAAAATCGTGACCAAAACTGTAGGTAATTTTGATGAAAAATGTTCGCAGAATTTTAACGAAAAAATATTTAACTTGACAGATTTATTCTTCAGATTAATATAATTTTCTTCAAATTTTTGTTAAAAATAATTTTTTTATAAAGTATGTTGATTTGAATAAAATTTCGTTAAAAATTTAATAATAAATAACGGGAAATATATTAAATCAACGAAAATCTAATTAAATTGGCGGTAACTATTCGTATGTAAAACAAATAATAAATAAATTATATGTTAATATAATAAAAAATAGTTATTTTTTCTTTTGGGAATTTTAAAATTAACTAATATATCCAGCAAAAGCTTTGGTTAAGATGTAATGGGTTAAGAGGCGAATAAAATGGCTATTCACTACTTACACGTTAGCTGAATAATACATTATTTTAACACGCTGATGACATTAGAGTTTGCATTTTAGAAAGTCATTACCGAGATGTCATTAGAAGAACTAAATACTTCCAAACTATTCAATAACTTATTGATTTTAAAGTATCACAGAAGTCATTAATATTGAAAACAACAGGAACTAGTTACATTTTAGGTTACAAATATCTAATAAAATATCAAAATATAAAAAGCTGTTTTTTCTTTAATTTTCATTTTAAACGTAAAAAATTTATAAACTTTAATTGCAGATTTCAAAAACTTAACAACATCAACAACATACATGCATACATATACATAGATGTACATTAGGATTACAACTTTTTAACTTTTGTAAATACAAAAAAAAAACTATAGCAGGGTATTGAAGAGTATAGAATAGTATAAGGGAATATGATATTTATTCGAAAATTTTTATAAATAATATTGTTTTCGTATCAAAAAATGTTTATTTTTCGCCAAATTTCTTAAGTTTTCAACACTTTTTAGTGTATTTTTTGATATCAAATAATTTTACAAAAAATTTCTGGTCAATTTCTGTGAAATCTCAATGTTAATATAAAACTTATATTCAAATAATTTATTATTTTTT
The DNA here is from genome assembly GCA_932274085.1 of Protocalliphora azurea. Classification (NCBI taxonomy): domain Eukaryota; kingdom Metazoa; phylum Arthropoda; class Insecta; order Diptera; family Calliphoridae; genus Protocalliphora; species Protocalliphora azurea. The sequence continues at coordinate 83,105,073 of OW026520.1, forward strand.
TTATATTTTATTTTATATACTTTTCTTGAATAGTTAAATTTTGTAACATTTTATGATGCAAATTTAAATGAAAAATCATTTCCTACCAATTTGGCAAAAATGTGTTAAATATGTTTCTAATGAGATTTTTATATTTTATTCGATAACCGATAAGTCCTGATTAATTTTCTTTTGAATACTTGGCCATATCACAACATTTTTCATACTTAGGTGAAAGAGAAATATAAAATAAAATGATTTTAATCCAAACTTAATAAATAAGTTCTACAATTTGAATATGTAGAGCTTTATATAAAAATTTTTTAAATAAAAATATTAAAAAAAAAAAAAATTATAAAGGCATTTTAGAAATCGCGTTCGGTGGTGAAGATTTTTGTTCAAATTGACTAAAAAGTTTTTATTATCAGGACAATATTGGCTATAAGGTGGTGCTATGGTATTTTGAGGTCCAAAAAAAGTTATAATCCAAATGTACATGCATACGCAAATTTTGCCTTTTCATATACATATTTATTCCTTATCTAAATATATATAAATTTGTAAACTGAATTAAAAAATCAATAAAAAGTAGTATTTTCAAAAATTTTACCATAAATAAGTAGCAACATGCCGGGTTATAAACAAGTAGTTACTAAACTACTTTTATGTTATGCAGACCGTACGCTTTTGTCCTTGAAAAGTAACTGCATTCGTAACTACATGCCATTACCAAGTTTTTTAGTTAATTCGTGTAAAATTCTTTAACTTGACTACGAATATTTAAATTGATTAAAGACACATAAATTTGAATAACGTAACTAATTTTATTTAAATTTAATAAAATTCTTCAATTTAAATAAATATCTTAAAAATTACTAAAGGCATGTATTTAGAATTTTAGAATATTCGTCAAAATCAGTTTGCACTTCTTTTTTTTAGATTTAATTTATGTTGAGATTATTTAATAAATACAATTACAGGTTTTCATATTAATTAAAAAATTTATCTATACATAACTGTCTTATAATTTTATTATTTATTTAGCTTTTACTAGACATTGTTAAATATATATGTATGTAAATGATATTTATAAAAATTTGATCAAATGTATTAATAAATAAACGAATTTATTTTAACTAATATTTAGCAGAATTAAATAAGAAAAAGTAGTTACATTTAATAAAAATTCTTCAAAATGAATTAAAAATTTAGTTAATTTGACTAAAATTGAAGAAATTTTGTTAAAATCAACTATTTTAGTCAAATTGAATAAAATTCTTCAATTTGACTAACAATAAGTTTGTCCTTTTTACAAATCATGTTGTTAATATTTATTAAGTTTTTCAGCAATTAAAAATTATTATGCAGTTAATAGTGAATATTTTTTTAATATAACAAAAATTATACAAATTAAAATAAGTGTTGCTTTACAACACATTACAAAATTAAAATTACATTTCAGAGATGAACTGTTTGGTTTTTCTTGTGACCAATGATTTATTTTTCAATCAATCACACAAGTGTTATTTTTATATTACTTAACTCGTTGAGAAGATAAACCCTAAAAAAGTAAATAGTGTAATTTAAAACGTTAACAACCTTTACTTAAATATTGTCTAAAATTGTTTTTTTTTCATTTCTTGCAAATATTATATTGTTTTTAATAAAATATTTTAATGTAAAAATGAAAAATCATCCAAAAATGCTTAATCAAAAATATAGTCCAAAAATTTTAAAAAAATCACCGCAAAACATTAGATTAAAAATCTAAGCTTTTTTCTGGTCTTTTTTATGGGGAATGTTTGAAAGAACATTCTTTGGCATTTATTTTTTGTCTACCAAACGTTGGCCGTTGCTACGTCGCAGATGGTCCATCCGTTGAGTCCAACTTTCGATGACTCGTTCGAGCATTTCGACTTGTAACTGGCGAATGACACGCGTGATGTTTTCCTCCAAGGCCTGAATCGAAGCGGGTTTGTCCGCATAAACTTTAAACTTTACATATCCCCGCAGGAAAAAGTCTAACGGTATGATATCACACGATCTTGGTGGCCAAACGACGTGTACTCACCGAAGTGTTCTCTCAATAGATCCATTGCTTGATGCGCCGTATTGCTGAAACCAAATGTCGCCGAGACCACGAGTTTTAATTTTAGGCATCAAATAGTCGGTTATCATGGCACGATAACGGTCGCCATTGACGGTTACTTTCGCACCGGCATCATTTTTAAAGAAATATGGACCGATGACTCCACCGGCCCACAAACCACACCAAACCGTTGTTTTTTCTGGATGAAGTGGCAGTTCTTGAATCTCCTCAGGTTGCTCTTCGTCCCAAATGCGGCGCAATTTTGTTTGTTTACATACCCATTGAGCCAGAAATGGGCCTCATCGCTGAACAAAATTTGCCTCGAAAACGTCGGATCTTCTTAGAACTTTTCAAGAGCCAATAGAGCGAAGCATTGTCGCTTGGGAAGGTCGAGCGGCTTCAGTTGTTGCACAAGCTACATTTTTTATGCTTTCGATTTAAGATCTCGACGTAAAATGCGCCAAGTCGTTCCATACGTCAGTCCTAGTTGCTGCGAACGGCGCCGAATCGACTCTCCACGGTCTTCGTGTACACTCACAGCTACGGCCGCTATATTTTCTTCACAGCGTGCTGGACGTGATATATTCGGTCGAATATTATCCAATAATGAATGTGGGTCTCAAAATGGGTGATGGTGTCGCGAATAGTACGCTCAGTAGGCCGATTATGTTAACCATAAGTTGAGTGAAGTACACGGAACACATTCCTCATAGAACGTGAATTTTCGTAATAAAGTTGAACGATTTGTAAACGTTGTTCAGGCGTAAGTCTTTTTTATATGGGATGTATTTTTGGTTACAGTAGAAATCCTGCAGTATTAACCCAATGGTATCATATTTATTTCTAGCAAATATATGCATGTTAAAACAATACTATAAAATTAAATGTAAACATTTTTACCTAGGTTTAAACCACGTTTAAAATGACAACTAGTTAGTTAAAATCTCATTTATCTAAACAAAATTCCAATATTTTTTGACATATTTCATTTTTGCATTATCGATATTTTTACATATTTTCACCAAACAACCAAAAAAGTCAAAAGGATAAAATTGTACACTCATCTGCTATGCCTTTGTGAAGTTTTGTTTAAATCCATCCAGTCGATTGAAAGTTACAGATTTATTTACAAAAATTTTCGATTCTGCTACACTGTGCCATCGTAGCATTGCACCTTTTGTGTCTAAAAAGTGACGCAATTTCGAAGAGTTCTTTAGACCTTACTTTTCCCGCATGGTGTATCCTCAATACTGACATTCTTTAGAGATAAAAGGTTGATCGATGAATAGTCAATCAGACAGAACCACTAATTCCAGTTGAAACTACGACTTGTAAGAGGAGGTCGTGACAAGGGGTATCCCAAAGTGAACATTTTATATTCACTATGTGTAATTTCTATGTGAATAAAAAATTTTTCAGGCTAAGCAACAGAGTCTAAAAGATAGTTTAAAAATAAACCTGAAAGAATGGTTTGAGGGAACTCGATAAAAATAAAATTGATGATCAAATGACTTAAAATTATGATTTTTAGCCTATACAAATCTGTCTCAAAAAAATTAAAGATCTAGCAATAATCTTGAAGTAACTAAACCTTACGAACTTTCAAATCTTACATTGAATATTGGATCATTATAGTCTTTCTATGGATCAAATGGGCACAAAGTTACATCTATCCTTTTTAATCCAATTATAAATACAAACCTGTCTGGCAATTACTGATTCTATAAGATGTACTCCGCAAGCCTAAATTTTGATCTCCTTAATGACTACATATAACATGTAAGACCGCCCTACGCATCACTATCTGTAAAATGTGAACGTGAGAAATTTAGAAATTATTACAAATCTCGTCAAATACATAAATGTTTACAAATCTTTCGGGATTTATTCACCGGACAAGAATGACACTGCAGCAACTGAGACTTTATTAACGGTTCAAAGACTGGAGAACTGAGAAAAGATTATTTGCAGATGATTTCGACTTATTGATATGTATTAAAATGCACTAATATTTGATACAAATTAATTGCAATTTTAAAAGGTATTATCACTGGGAATGGTCGCGATCGTACATTTATTTCACATGTTAATTACTGAAATTGTCCATTTATATAAGGAAGAAGAGAAACCGTTAAGTTGACAGTTGATGTCAATTTTTCACAAAATATTACTATATTAAGGGTCCTCACGAAAACGTGCAAAACCCTCGCAAACTGTGCAATGTGTGCAAGTTTGCATACTCGCAAATAAAATCTCAAAAATTTTATGGAAATTCATTTGCACAACACTTACAAGTTTGCGCGACTATTTAGTCCCGGAAACTTGCGCTGTTTAATTGTACATTTATAAATCAGCTGTCTTTTTTTATATTTAAAAGTTATTAATAACTGCGATGTAAAAACCTATAGTTGCGCTAATTAAATTAATCATTGCATGTATCAACCATAACCTACTTCTCACTAAGCTTAATGTATTAGGGTTTACTAGCCACGCTTTGTGCTTGTTACGGTCGTATCTAACCTGCAGGACACAGTGTGTTCTTTTTGATAATACCATCTCCAAAGAAATTTTTGTTAGCTCCGGTGTCCCCCAAGGAAGTCATCTAGGCCCTTTGCTATTTTCACTTTTCATAAACGATTTGCGCTTGTAATGAAGCATTGTAATGCTTTAATATACGCTGATGATGTCAAGATGTTTCTCAGCTACAAATTATCTTCAGATGGGGCGTATTTGCAGCAGGATTTAAATAGCTTTTACGCATGGTGTAAATATAACCAAATGGAGCTAAACTTAAAAAATGCAAGCACATGCGATTTTCCAGAAATTGCACTTCAATCCTACACTATTTCCTGGACGGGTATCAACTAGAGTTAGTTGGAGAATTTCTGGATCTTAATATTCTACTTGATCCTAAATTAGATTTCTGCAAGCATATTACAATGACGACAAATAAAGCTCGTGTGCTTGCTTATATTAAAGGATGGTCTAAATAGTTTACAGATCCCAATATTACGAAACAACTATACACATTCCTAGTAAGACCAATTTTGGAGTATGGGTCTATTGTCTGAGATCTTCAAATTAATATGCACATAGACCGATTAGGGAATCTTCATTCGTATACTGCGAGGTTATCATTAATTAAACTACCTACCTTAAAAAGCCGAAGGACTATGATAATTGCGGCATTTTTAATTAATTTGATTAATGGTGATGTACTCTCCGACTTCCTTCTTCGTAACATAAGTTTTAATATTCCACGACGTTTTACCCAACACCTAATACCTCTGCACCTTCCTGTTGTTCAAACAAATTATGCCGATGCTGATCCTTTGAGGAGAATATGCAAAAATTTCAATGAATTGTAAAGCTTAATCGAATGAATTGTGTAGCTTAATATCTGGCACTAGACTCAGTGACATCATTAAATATCTCAATGCTACAGGCTGGATCTAATTAATTTATGTTCTCATTGATCTTCCCTACACTTCTATCTCATTACAGACTCAATACAACTCATTCACCTGGCGAGTAGTGTGATTCCATCAAAACGGACTCCAACGAGTCTAATTGATTGCGCGTAAGGTTACGGGCTACCACGTAAACCAACCAACCAACCATAGCTTAATCGATTTTTCTATTAATGTAAATGTAATTAAACGCAATATTATCGTGTTTTTAAATACTTAATATGTCTTAACAATTTTTTTTTCGTTAATAATGCCGTTATATAAAATCTTGTAATATATAGTAGTCTGTAAGGATTCATATCCATAGATTTAATCAAATAATCAAAAAATGTTTGATTTCAACAAAATTTTTAAGTTATTTACAATGATTTCTTATTTTCTTATCCTTATTATTACACGACATTTGAAAATATGCCGCGCAAATATGCACAATAGCACAAATGGTAAACTTAAGCCCTTATTATATTATTATAAATTATTTTTTATCTAAACAAATATTTAAATGACATTGTAAAAATTAGGCAAAATTTTCAATTGTTAAAACAATAGTTGAATCATATACACACAATTTACAAAGTCTACTTGCCGTTTTTTTTTTTCTATTATATTTTGAAAAGACTTTTTAGATTGACTTCGTACAGTTATACGTACACACATTTTGCTTGAAATCGTCTACTTACACAGGCACTTGGATATTCACAAATATTCATTCAAATACGAATAAGACTGCAATGATGAAAATATTGTTCCCTAGAGTTATGTTTTAGATTCTTTGTCACCGTCTGCTCCTCTCGACACTACTGCTACACCTATAAGCAAATATACAATATAAATGTAAGTGTGTATGTTTTAGTAAAAGATATTGTAGTTAAATACCCAAGTCATTGGTTGCTCTCATTTGTAAATACAAAAAAAAACACACATAAATTTTAACATGCTATGCATACATACATATTTCCCTAAGAATTTGATATGTATGTATGTATGTATGTTTTTGCTCCAACACTTTGTGGTGGCAGTGGTGTATAATTTTAAAATATCCTCAAGGTGTGGTGCGAGCATTTGTTTAATGTCATCTGTAATTTAAAATAAAATATATAACAATGTTCAAATTATCTTTAAGACATCTTTTCAATTAAATGTTAAGAATTTAGTTGTGTGATGTATTAAAATCCAAAACCCAGTGATAGTTGCTATATAAAGGAGCTTTAAATACTTATATGATACTTTTATATTCCAAAATTGTAAAATGTTTATGAATGTTAAAGTTCGTTTGTGTGTAAGTATTTAGTGCCCTTATGGCACTAGCTTTTTTTAGTAATTCTTCTTGGATTGATAGAACAATGCAAATATACTGTAATAGAAAAATTAACCAAATGAAAATAGTACAATTATATTAAAAAAAATCCAAAGATTACAAATTATTTATCAAAGTTATCGACCAACAATCTCAAGTCGTCAAAGAAAATGTAAAAATTTTTAATTCAAAATTCAACAGCGATTTTAAACATTTTTTATTTCGGTTTCAGCACTTCGTTTTACGGAAATGAAGTGGGCAACATTATGTTTTTGTCTATTTTGTATTGGTTTTCTCTATTTCATCATTCTCTGCCTCAGTCTATCAATCCAATATCTATAAAATACAAAAACAAGCTAATGTCTTAAGGGCTTTAATAATCAATTAAGGAAATGATAATAGAGTCGATGTCGTTGCCTACTAAATTCAAGTTGCATGCTTACGAATTATTAAATATCATCTGATTTCAGACGTTTTGTCTATATGTAAAGAATTAAATTCAATGAATAATATTTAACACTGAGTTAAAAATTACGTTGCCAAATCGACAACGTTTGTGGTCACATTGACAATTTACTGTTTAGCTCTTTTGACACCGTTCGTTTACATACGAAATTGAATATATTAGGTCATTAACTGATTCAAAACTATTGTGGCATCAAGTTGATACCAATGTGGTATTAGCTGATTATTTACACGGTTATGATCGATATTTATCTATATCAATGTTCCCCTATTGTTCAACGTCAATATATTTTATACGTTCAACTTCATCCTAGCGGCCAACTCTTCAGGAAGCCGTTGTAGTAAACCAGTAAATAACCAACAAGGTTTTTATTAAGCATTATATTTTGAAAAGCCTTTACCAATAAATAACCTCTTTGATCTTTGTTGTTTTAACATTAAACATTTACGACCATGTGATTTTTTTAAAATAAAAAAACATTTACCAGCTCCTTATTATTTTTTCTTCAGAAGCTATCTCTCTGATAGATTCTTTTACGTAAATGTCAAAGAAGAAGGGTCAGAAATATTTGAAATTTAAGCTGGAATTTAAGCTGGAATTTTGGTCCTTTACTATATACGATTTTTACAACAGACATGCCAGTTACTAATTATGTCACTGTTGCTATTTATGCAGATGACACCGCAATACTTGCAAGTAATCAAAACTCTGCAGATGCATCGATTTCAGTACAAGTTGAAATAAATTTAATAGAAAAATTGTTAACGAAGTGGAACATCAAAGTAAATACAAACAAACCAAGCCACATAACATTCTCATTTCGACATGGAGACTGTCCTGCCATAAAAATTAATGATGAAGAAATACCTAAGCAAACTAATGTCAAATACTTAGGAATGACTCTCGACAGACGTCTCACATGGAAACCACACATTAAATCGAAACAACTACAACTAAAAATTAAAACCAGCAAACTGTACTGGCTACTCGGCCCTAAATCTCAGTTAAAATGTAGACAACAAATTAAGAATATATAAGGCTATACTTAAACCTGTATGGACATATGGAATTCAGTTATGGGATACATCCAATATCAATATACTGGAAAGGTACCATGGCCCATGTTTTATAACAAATAAATCTATTCGCAGTGATCTAAAGATACTAACACTAAAGGAAGAAATTCAGAGATATACTGAAAATTATTTATCCGGACTGAACATGCACCCCAATCCCCTGGCTATGCTCTCCTAGACCGTAACAGTGAAACAAGACATCTAAAGCGTGTACATATCTTAAATATACCTTTTAGAAGCTAATAGTTTATATATATATATATATATATATATATATGTACCTATATAAATAGTGTAATTAAAAATTAAGATTTTCCCCCTTATAGTTAATGCGGCATAATGAAGCTGATTATTTACCTATCTTAAACCAACACATTTACTTATTGTTTAAAGACAGATTGTAAATAAAGAATGAATTTAAAAAAAAAAACGTCCATGTGATCTCTGTCAAGCGATAATAAAAGATCATCTTCTCATTAAAAATAAGGATACAGAAACTAGGCCGTAACCATAATTATTATTTTTTTAAGCAGAAACAAGAAACATGGTGAAAATACAATAATTTTCAATTTTTTTACTTTAAAATTGAGAAAGTAAGTACAATTATTCAATTGTTCAGTTAAAACTGAATTGAACTAGTTTTACGGCTGTTTAATTAATTAAGTTTATGTCACGGTCTTTTATTAATACCCAGCAAAAACTTTTTGGTTTTCGATAATAACAACTACTTATTAAAATAGTTTCTTGGTAATGAGGCATCATTATTATTTGCCTACTTTGTATTACATTAATAAGTACTCAATAGCATAATAGCGCAGTAATACTGCAATCACGTGGATGAGTTGGCTAGAGCGCCGGATTAACAACCAGAAGATTGTTGGTTCAACCCCATTCTGAAGCTGTTAGTTTTGTATAACAAAATGTCTAAAAAGATATTTTAAACTAAATAGAGTTTTTGTCGATTAGGATGCCATGTGCGAGACGGTGTACTGAGTAAGACGTTAGTCAGTAAAAACGAATGGTTAGTGTGTGTCCAAGTTCGAGTATCACTGACGGCAAAATTTTTTTGCTTGTTTTTATTTTTGTTTTCGTTTAGGTACATATTTTTGAGTACCCCTAGAGTAAAAAAATAACAACATGAATTTGTGGACAAGTCGAACAAAAATAACTAGTTATTCAGGCAAAAAATAAGTAGTTTATTTTTGTTTCCAGTTATACCTGCTAGCTTACCAGGAAAGCAACGTTTTTGCTGGGTATAGATGCAATTTCTGAAGGTTAATATAAAACTTCTTGTGTAGATGTACTTTGGATCAATACATTATAATTCAATAAATAACTAATTTCAAACTTTGCATTTTAGGTGACGATATCCTATTTGAAAAAAAATCCAGATTGTCATTCTAGTGTCCATTGACGCGGACAAAATACTTGCAGTTATCCGAGAAATAATAAGGATACCCGAAATCAATATTTTAAAATCCAAAAAATTTCTATCAGAAAACATAACATTTTAGCGTTTAAAATAAAAATATACCATTATCTCTTACTACAAATCATTATTTTGCTTTAAAACCATTATTTAAAATTGAGCGCTAAAAATAAAATGTTATTGGATTAACCATGCACAGTGGGACCATTTGAAAAATAAGTAGTAATAAGTCTGGGCCTTTTAAACCAAAGTTAACCACCCAGAGATTGAAAAACATATCGAAGCTTGCGACTTTTACAAATATGAACCTATTTTAAATATTTTTACATTTCTAAGGAAGACAAAGAAAAAACATACTTATTGTACCGTTTCTTAAAGTTTAAAAGATATTTGATTTCAAAAATTAAATTTCTCATTTCTCATCATTTTGCCGTATAACTTTTAAAATAAAAATTCTAAGATTAAAAAAAATATATGGTCAAATTCTCTATAATTTTTTTGAAAAAAATTTAAAGTCAAAATTTTTAAACGGGTCTTAAAAATTGCAATTTTTTGCCAAAAAAGTGACTTTATATGATTTGATTTTTTTTTTTAATTTTTTTAAAGAAATTTTCTGAAATATTTTGAAAGTCTTCACCTTAAGAAACCACCTTATAAGCAAAATATCTTAAATATCAAAAGTAGTTTCGGTAAACTCCAAAATTTTATTAGAGAGGTAACACATACAAAGACAGTGCAAAATATAAATTATTGTTACTTTCTAGATCAATTACCTTTATTTCATAAACAGCACAGAATGGAACAAAATAATGTAATATAAAAACATAATAAATTACTCAATATCCTCCTTTAAATATACCATTGATTCTGAGTCGGTTTAACACTCTTATAAAAAAGTGAGAACTAGATTTATATTTTTAAAAGTAAACAGCTATAGTCCAGAAATTCAATTCGTTAATTAATCTATAAACAGTGTTATAAATTAATTATAAATTTAATTATGAACACATTTCCGTTTTTTTCAGTACCGACACTTGTCAATTTACGGTTGTAACGTTTAAAGTTGGTTCTGCTAACAAACAAATTTCGATTTTCTTTATCTCTTTATTGACAAGATATCGTAAATTTAATGTGTCAAATTTTTACCATAAATTTTATCTTTTACATCTTTAATTTTCCATAAATAAAAAGAGCTATCTGTGCTGCGATTCAGTAACTTATTTTAACGATAATCGAATTGTTAAAATTAGTAAACAACAAAATTGTCGATTTAATTATTCTCTAACACTTTTAACGATATTTGTTTGCGTTAACTTAAAGACAAAAATTTTTGTGTTGTTAATATATTGACAAAAATTAGCCAAAAAGTCAACCCAATGATTTAGTCGTTATTTCGTGGTTGTAGTCTGTGCTTCCACGTTATAGATGGTGCTTCTACGTTTCCGAATCTTTTTTTAGGAGTAGTGGTCATTTTGAAGAAAACCATTAACAGAAACACATCTTAATCAATATCAAATACATAATTTAATCAATCACGATCTTAAAATTGTTAAACAAACTTCGATTTGTTTTAAATTTATTTGTTTTTCTTTTTTATTTGGTTTTGAACCTTACTTTTATTTCGGCATTTCCTTGTGGAGAGCTGCCACACGAAATAATAGTTATATACAATCGTTTAAGAGTACTTAGTGAATCACACAATCGTTACTGCAAACAACAATTGCTACTGACAAGTTTTGCGATTGTCGAATCGTTAAAAATTACTGAATCGCACTACTGAACACTTCATAACACACATTAATAATAATAATAACAAATTAAGAAAAAAAGGACCGAGGTTAAAAGATTAATTTTTAGGTGTGAGGTTTAGTAGGCGTAATATTAATAAATCGTAAAAAACCGGATTACAAAATGTAGAAATGCGTTTCGAAAATATTTATAATCAAATTTATTAAATTTTTTCCGATAAAAATAGTTTGCATTTTTTATTTTTATTTTTTTTTTTTTTAAGAAAGGTCTATTATTAATTTTAAAACAGTAAAATTTGTTAAACGTAATCTAAAAGAAGTACACAATTTCCTTTAAAATGATATACAATATGACTATTTTGTATTTGTAACTATTCTAATAAATAAATTTGAAGTACGCAAAGCTCTACAAATTGCAAAATCTTTAAGTTTTTTCATATTGTTTATGAGACGGTTCCACACAGAAAAGAGAGAAATTCCAAAATTGTCAATAATTTTGTTTTACGAGTATAAATATAAAAATGTATTTTATTAAAAATATAGTTTAATTGATAAAAATAATTTGTCAAATTTGTTTTGTGCTAAAAAGCGATCGTTAAATTTACTTGGTATCCAATTTTCCTATTTTTGGACATGGAAAAATAAATATGCTTATTTTTCCCTCCAGAAGAATTGTTAAGTATACATTTTTGACTTAGAAAAAATTTATTAATTTGCAATCATGTAATATAAGGAATACTGCAATACCAAAAGTGCGAAAAATACAACAACATTTTTAATGTAAAACACGTTTTAAAAAGTATTTTTAAGTCCGGAGAAAAAAACGTTGCAAGCTTACGTGAGGAATTTGGGAAGACTAAATATTTAAATTTTTCAATGTAATGTGCGTAGAAATACATATACATAAGGGGCTATATATATGGAAAGAAAGAAAAAACTAAGGCCTATTTTTTTTTTTTTTTTTTTGGAATATGCAATTTTCATAATTTTTTTTCATCCACAAATGAGAGAATATCTTCCAACAGTTCGTTATAAATTGCACTATTACTTTTAGTTGGAACAAAAGATATTTTTGATTTTCCTGCAGCGGAAAAGGCTTCCCAAACCATAACACTGCCTCCACCGAAATTCAGTTTCGACATACGAATTTCGCTCCATCTCAAATCATGCCAATAGCAAGAATATGAATCGGGACCATGCAGATTGAATTTCTTTTCATTAGAAAAGATTATTTTATTCCATTCATCTATCTTTTTCATGTATTTGCGCACAAATTTTAAACGATTTTCCTTATGATGCTGTTTTAACATCGGCTTATATTTTGGTTTCTTCTATTTTATGTCACCATCTGTTCGCAAAGTGTGTGCAACTTACTTGGAAGTGACAGGAAGGTCAAGTTTATTTTTTATTTAATTTATTGCGGGTGACATCTTTTTTTATTTTATTAATTTGCTTTTTTGTTAATTTTTGATTAACTTTTGTTGGTTTCTGCACTACGCAATTCTGCGCTTTCTTAAGAAAGCCCCGAATAACTTCTTCCGAACGATTAATTTTTCGTGCAATTTCTCTGTTAGAACAGCCTTGATCACGAATAAATTTAATTTGATTTTTTTTTTTTTTTTTTGATCTTTAAGAAAAGTTTTATTGGGTACCCTTTAAGCTGATGAAATTTCTCAAATAAAAACAAAAATATTTCCACTAAACAGATGTTGTCATTAGAAACTTACCTTAAGTGAAACAAACAGCTAAAATTCTTAATATTTTTTTTCTTTTTTGCAATAACTTTTTAGAAAAATGTTTCTCGACTGGGTTTATAGGAATATTCCACTGAAATGATTACCGATATATTGTCATTGCTAAATTTAAGAAAACTACAAAAGCAAGAAACAAATATTTTTTGCATAAAAAACTACTGATATATCGCTAGTTATTGTAACAACACAACATTGTTTTTGGTTAAGAAAAACGAATATACTTAAAATAAAAACAAAAAAAAAAAAAAATATATATATATATATATATATATTTATATATATATATTATATATATATATATATATATATATATATATATATATATATATATATATATATAAACAGTTTAATTTTAGTTTTACAGGAGCAAAACTATTGGACGTCTTTATATGAAATTTTGCACAAAATTGTTTCAATCCCCAAAATGAAAATGTAGTCTCATGACCGGAATGTCCCTTTGTAAGGCCATTTTTTGTGAAAATTCTATTTTACTTCATTTTATTTCATTTTTGACTCATCTGCTACCAAACATTAAATTTGGCACAAAAATTCAGAAATTATTTTACCTATTTGAAATGTTTCTCTTCTTTTGACCCATCCCCTGAATGGATTCACATTCAGGGGATGGGTCAGAAGAAACTAAGTCCTATAAAACCAATTTACTGGATGCCACTCCCCCTTTTTACACCCGATTTTTGTAACAAGTTATTTAAATTTTTTTTCGTATTAACCACCACTGAATCGCTGCACATAAAACTTGGAGCAGATAGAGTTTGGAATGTACATAACTTATCTAATTTTTTTACTCAACCACTGAATCGGTTAGTATACGCATATACTACGGAAATTAATAATGCTGATACGTCCTTTTCATTAAATGTCACATATCTTTTTCCAGCCATTTTTGTACGTAAAGTTTTACGATTTATTTTCCATAATATATATTTATGATGACATCGCGTGAAAACTATTGAACTCGTGCACATATTTGGCAGAAATATCAAATCCCTTATGTTTAAGCCTACTTTTTGTAAAGAAATATTTTATTTAAATTTTCACTCAATTTCTGCTATAATTTAGACAGTTAAATTTTTGCATAGAATCATATATATATATATATATATATATATATATATATATATATATATATATGTATATATATATATCAAACCTAGAATTATATCCAACGAAAAATGTATGAATTGATAATTTTTTATGAAAACTGATAAAAATTTTAATCAAATAATTATACGCTTTAGTTGAAAAAATAAAGAAATCCAACAAAAAATTTCTTTATTTAACAAAAATTTTAGTCAAAATGCTGTTATTAATTAGCAATTCGATAATCAAGTGAACAAATTTTTTTACTATAAAATAATTATTCAATAATTTTCTTAGTCAATATGATACATATTTTATCAAATATTTAAATTAAACAAGTTGGAAAAAAATTATGAATTTAATAGTCAATACGACAAAAATCTTTATAGGATAGAAATTGAAAAATCTTTTTTTGGGATCTTTGGATTTTGTAATCGAATTTGATTTTTAGTTTTTTCTGTGTACCGCACTCATTAGTGAACTGCATTACTAAAAATAGAAAACATTTGAAATTGATTTACAACAGAAAAATAATCATATTATATATTATTTTAAAGGAAAATGGGTCTTCTTTAAAATTATGTATAAAAGGTTTTAAAATTTATTAAAGATTTTTGTTAAAATAAATCAAAAAAATGAAGATTATGTTTACAGTGACAGTTGATCCTGAATATTTCGAAATGCTTATAGATATCAAAACAATTTTCGCACATGTTTTAAAGTAGTTAACGAAGAATTGGTAAATGTAAAGATCGTGAAATATGGGCTTTTTTCAGCAAATTGCCTCATGTGACGAAATTTACAGGTATGCTATCAAAATTTACAGAACCTTTTAAAATATATCAAACCATCTAATCTCATTCGCAGAAGTACCGAAATCTACAATCCAAATTTTTTACACGCTCAAAAATTTTAACATTTCTTCAAAAATTGATCATTTTCGAGCACTGTTGGATGTTGGGTGCACACTTACACGCTTTCTTAAGGTGAATACTTTCAGAAAATGTCAGTAAATATTGAATTTAACAAAATTAAAAAAGAAATTAAAATATATACGGTTACCTTTTTTGGCAAAAAATTGCAATTTTTTAGACCCGTTTCAAAATTTTGATTTAAAAAATTTTATTCTAATTTTTCTTTAGAGAATTTCACCATATTTATAAAAAAATTTAGAGTTTTTACTTTAAACGTATAAGGCAAAATCGCAAAAAAAAACAAGGCAAAAAATAAAAAAATTAATTTTCGAAATCAAACATCTTCATCGGTTCGTATTTGTAAAAGTTACAAGCTCTGATATGTTTTTTCTTTCTCGAGGTGGCCAAATTTGGTCCAATCCGCCGTTCTTGCGTCAGATATACACTCCAGCCAACAATATTCTGAAAGCTTAACTCCTTCTTTATAGATGTTTCTAGTATCATCAACATCGGTTTAGTGGTTTGAAAGATCCGGAATTATTACCAATTATTATACAAATGGCCCCACTGTGCCATGTAATAATTAAAATTCTTTTCCTTTTAGCTGCTGGCCCACATTAATGATGATGGGGCAGCAACGCTCCTGTCGCATCATTATTAAAGGATTTCCTTTCTTAAATAAACCCATTAACGATGCAAAGTCAATGAATTGAAAATTAGTGAGCAGTGTTGCCAGAAGGTGAGAAAATAAGAGGCTTAAGAAAAGGTTAAAAAATTGCTAAATGCCCCAAAAAATAAAAGCAGAAAAAAGTTACTTACTTTTTTTTAATTCACAAACATTTTTTTCTCGTTCTCATTAGTTTTTTATATTTTTTTAAAGACATTGCAATAAATTCATAAATTAAGAATATAAAAGCTGCCAACAAAATGCCCAATGAAAAATCTCCAAAAAATGTTAACACAAATTTGGGTTATATTTCCTATGTAAAACGACCCAATGTTTTGAAGAGACGTTTCGTAACTTTTAAACTATAATTCCGTTCTGATGTCTTTTATCGATTTTATGGGAATTTTCATAAAATTATATTCATAATTAGATTCTACGGTTAATGAAGTATATTAAAAAAAAAAAGTATATAATCGATTTACTAAATCCATAAAACTAGTTAAGTTATTATTGTTTTAGAGTATGATGCGGCGTAGAGGTATAAATAACCTCAATTTATTGTACGAATAAACACACAAAATTTTTTAAATTAATAATTTTGTAAAAATAAAATTAGTAAAACCAAATAAGAAATTATTTTCTTCATTGTTAAAATACTAATATTTAGCCTTTTTAAGGCAATTTAAAAAATCAAAAAAGACTAAAAAAACCTAAAAGTTAAAACGAAAAGTTTGAGGCTAAAAGCAAAATAAAAAGGCTAAACTGGCAACACTGTTAACGAGTTTGAAATATTAGTATTTCTTTTTTTCAAAAAAGTGTGTTGCCATCTTCGATAAGTTCTCACTGATACCGGTCATTAGTTTGTACCAACTTCTGTTGATACGTAATTTTTCTTAGAAATATATTATAAACATGTAATATTGAGTATCTTGGCATCTCCCTTATCATCCATTTAATCTTTAATATAAAATATTGAACGTATTCAGACCAAGTATAAATATCTTCAAACCACGGTATATTGCCACAGCATGGTTGTAGCGTTTCCAGATTCAATAAGAGACCGGAATCGGTTTTGGATGTCTTTCCATATCAATTAGACTGGCTTCGTTTGCCATAATAATATAATATTTAGTATATGATTCAAGAATTAAGTCATTTATTTTGGATTCACTTCTGAAAGGATGTTGAAATTTACACTAACATACCTAATAACTTCTTTATAAATAACACTGTGCGACAAATGGTAGGAGTCAGTGATCGGGAAGAGTTCAAACTACTGGGGAAAGTTATATCGGTAAAAAAGAAGTTATACGTGTCCCGGCGTTTCGCTGGGTCAAGTCTAGGAATCGAGATATATCGATTTGAAGTTAGTAACTATCACATAGGGGAAATTGTGACCTTTGGTGGTCTTTTTTTTTAACATAACTCGAGAACCACCAGTCCGATTTTGCTGAAACAAGTTTAAAAAAATTAGGAATTATAATTCATACAACGTATGCCTTAAAATTTGAATTTTTTTATTTTTAATTCATAAAAAATCCAAAACGGTAAAAAAAAGTGTCAAGTCCTATTACTTTGACGTAAAGTCACATAACCTTTAAACAAAATGAGACATAGATCATGAAAATCGATGGACGCGTTTCGCTTTTATTCACAATTAGGTGAAGGTATCTCATTTTGACAAGAATCTTGATTTTATGTTTCAATGAATTTGGATAATATTTATTATATATTATTTATTATAATTATTAACACGTAAAATTAAAAATTATTACAGGTAATTATTAGGTTATTACATAGATACATAGGTTATAAAAATCGATGAACGCAAAACTTATTTTCGTTTGTTTGCGCCCTTTACTTTCTTGCGTGGTGGTTCGCCCACTTGTTCAGAGTCTGTATCGGATGAGGATCCGATCTGGAAAAAATCAATTGTTTTTAATCAGTCAGTTAACTTCATTTTTGTGACTTACCCTCGGAGGAAACTCACATTGTATATTCTTCTTCTTCATCTTCATTGTCTTTTGCGACCACCAACAAATTTCAGCCACCAGCGAATCGAGCCTTTTGCCTTTATGTCGCGTTTCCATTGGCATTGCCACTTGATGTAAGCGCTCGCCATGTTCATGAAGTGAATTTTGAGGGACATATTCACTCCAATTTTCTGGAAGTAGTGCAACATCTTGGTCACAAGAGCGGGGTAATTGTGCGCTCGCGTACTTCCCAAAAAATATCGTATGACTTTCTTCACTGCCCTCCACGCAAAGTAATCATTACCGTCTAAAGCACCTTTAAATTCCTTTGATTTCATGAGCTTTCGTATATCCGGCCCATTCAGAACACCTTCCTTCAATTTTGCTTCGCTGATTCGTGGGAAATTATTTTCCAAACAATCAAGAATTTTCGGTTGCTTCATAATGGCCTTGATGAAATTTTTTACGATTCCCAGTTTGATATGGAGAGGGGGCACCATTGGCACCAGTGTATCATTTACGCAGTTGTGTCCTTTCTCCGTTGGATCTCGAGCAAGCCACTCATGCGTTTCGTATTAGTTTCCTTTAAATCGGGTATCCCATAGACACCAGAAACACAAATTTTTCGTATAGCCTCCTTGGAGACCTCTTAGCATCGCCACGACTTTCAGATCACAACTGATCCGCCACATGTGATCAGTGTAGCAAACTTTATCCAAAATTATTTTCATGGAATCGTATGTTTCGCTCATGTCTGTGCTGTAGCCAATGGGAATGCTTGGTTTTTTATTATATTTATATAGCAAAACGACTTTCAGGCTTGATTTCGAAGAATCGATGAACATTCGCCAATCAGCTGCGACATAATTAATGGCCATCGCCTCCATCAGTCCCTTTATATCGTGGCAGTAAACAAATGTGTTCCCTTCGTTGAGTGTGTAGTACCGTTGGAATAGCAATTGTCGTCTTCGATATCCGGTGACTTTGACATTAGGCTTCAAATTGTTGCCTTCTTTCAAAAGCTAGGCAAGTTTTTCTGCTTCACGTTGAGAAAGGTTTAATTCTGCAACAATCTTGTCCATTCGTGCTTGTGATAATGGAATTATTTTGACGATGGCCCGACTTCTGGTGTTGGTTTATAGGTGAAATCCGATTGATCCATTGTTTCAATAGAAAAAGAAGTTTCTCTGTCAGGACTTGGAAGCGGTGGAATTGGTATTTCATCCGAATGCAGTAGAGGTATTTGTGCACTTTTAACAGATATGTAAACTCTTCGTTTAAGGCCTTTACGATTTACTCCACATATTTTGTTTGCGCAAGCGTAACAGTTGTCGGAATTGTGCTCTCCTGGATCAGTCTAAATCATTGGTACACGTGTCTGGGACCCACGAAACGCCGCGAATTATTTCGCAATCAAAATAAAGTTTAAAAGCGCGCTCCACTTGCTCAGTGAGTAATGCAGCATTTGTTGAAAAAACTCTTTTGCCACAAACCTAGCAAAATAAATTGATATTTTCTGGACAATTTGCACTCATTTCGGTTTTATACTTTTATTACTTTTTCGTCACTTTAAAAAAACCGTACTTTACGCGTTCGGACACACTTGTTGAATGACAAAAATCGATCAGTGAACACCTATAAATACTACGTAAGTTT
Source organism: Protocalliphora azurea (assembly GCA_932274085.1). Classification (NCBI taxonomy): domain Eukaryota; kingdom Metazoa; phylum Arthropoda; class Insecta; order Diptera; family Calliphoridae; genus Protocalliphora; species Protocalliphora azurea. The sequence goes on from OW026520.1 coordinate 83,124,692, forward strand.
CAATATTTTACTGAGAGGTGCTTATGAATTCGCGCATCTTTTTTTTTAACGTTCTAAAACATGACCACTCATAAATGTGTGTGCAATTTGTGTAAAAAAATCATGCAGGTAGCCAACGGAAAAACCCCAAATAATTAAAAAAGTGCACTTTCCTTTTTTCCTTTTAATTGTCCACGCACATTTATGACCGTTTTTTAGTTTTTTACCGCTACCATAAAAATCAAATAACTTTTTTTTTATTACTTTTTTTTTTAATTCTGACTATCATAGAAAAAAGTTATCATTGTTTTTTCCAAGGAATTTTGAGCATATCTCGAGCAAATTTTTGAAATTCAATTCAATTCAGTAATAGAACTTGACACTTTTTTTACCGTTTTGGATTATTTATGAATTAAAAATAAAAAAATTCAATTTTTTAAGCAAAAAATAGTTTTTTTTTTACATTTATTTATAACTGCGAAACTGTTGCTTATGTAGCGAAACGTTGTATGAACAGATTAAAGGAATTGTAATTCCTAATTTTTTTAAATTTGTTTCAGCAAAATCGGACTGGTGGTTCTCGAGTTATGTCAAAAAGACCACCAAAGGTTACAATTTCCCCTATATGATAGTTACTAACTTCAAATCGATATATCTCGATTCCTAGACGTGACCCAGCGAAACGCCGCGACACGTATAACTTCTTTTTTACCGATATAACATTTCCCGTTGGTTTCATCCCATCCCGATTTTGACTGTCGCATAGTGTAATCTTGAAGGAAAGAATTTTCATAAATGACAATTGTCACAAAGTTATGACCAGTAATCGTGATTAAGCAAGGAAAAATTCTGGTTTAAATAACCTATACAATACCAAAACTTCAATCCATTGAAAAATTTAAAGGCTGATTTTAAAAGATATCTGAGAGATGTGGAATATGTAGCAATGATGAGGCAATGTGTATTGGCAATAGCTAAATGGAAGGATATTTTGACCTCCGCATGGTTATTTTTCTTACAAATCGCTATAAATTTATAAAACTATGTTATCTGGTGAAGAAAGGAATAATAATTTTATATTCACGGATTTAAAATTAAAAATATCTCCATATTTTTCTCAGGCAATTTTTTTTTAATTTCGTGAATAAAAATGGTTAGAGATTTTAATTTTTACTTTTATTATTCTGAAAAGGTAATTAAACAGTCAAACTTATTGCTAACGTTGAAATTAGTTAAAACAAACACTTTTTGGCGACATTTTTACATAAATAAACTGATTTCGTGTTTCCTTATTATTTTTCACATAACTGTATATTCCATGTACTATTTAAAAAATCCTCTGTCGTACAGTCCGTTAATATTAGAAGAAATTGTTATATTTAAATAAAATCCACGGTCTTACCCAATTTAACCCAACAATTTAATGATTAAAAGTCAAATTCATCCCCACATTTATGCGTATAAACTCGTATTCTGGATACAATCAGTCACACGTACTAATTCAAAAAACCACTAAAAATATGTACATAAATAACACAGTGAATATGTGGTAGTATTATGCGTATCTTTATATTTATGCGTATCCTTGGAAGAAATTCCTTAGGTAACAATATACAAAATAATTTTCAAAACTTTCAAAAATACACATAGTTTTGTAATGAGTTTTACCTTCAAGATACTAACTAATACAAACATTTTTCTTACACAAAAACATACATACATGTGTGTTGATATATCCATGGATATTAGATTTTCATACATACAAACAAATAATTACACACACATTCACGCAAAGCAAAGATATAAACCCAGTAGTAAAATGACTGAGTAAAGAGCCCTTCTAGAAGGCCTTTTTTATAGCCAAAAGAGCTTCTCCCTGCATTCTTTAATAATAATAATCTTCATGTATTTTTTACACGCGATGTCATTGAAAGCAAGGTCTTACACATTCGCGACCCGATGCTTCCTTTCTAAAAGACCACTGGAATAAATACTGCCAGCAGGCGTTCTGAAGATGTGCTACAAACAGACCTTCTGAAGAAAATCTGTCAGCAGGTCTTCTACACTATTCAATAAAATATTTTTCTATTTATATAAAATAACAATTTTTTATTTTAAATTATTGCAAAAAAGTTTAAAACTAATAAAAACAAAAACTCAGTATTAAAAAACATACCTGAACTTTTGACAAAATATCTTAAGTCGAGACAAAACAATTTATCCAAAAATTTTAAGTTTTTAAATTGTTTTACTCCTCTAAAAAAAATTATGTTTTTGTTAATTTATTTTGTCAAAATTACTCAGATATACTGAGATATATATAAACAATTTAGTTTTAATAAAATACCTATAATAAAAATTATAAATACAAAATAAAATTAACTAAGAAAAACACAACCTACTCAAATAAAGCATTAAAGAAAACTGAATGAGTTCATTATTATTATTATTATTATTATTATTATTATTATTATTATTATTATCATTATTATTATTATTATTATTATTATTATTATTAAAATGTTTTTTTTTTTTTTTTTTGGAATTTCTGCTTTGAATTTTGATATTGTTTTTGTAAAGGCTTCTGAACGGTTTTGTTTTTTCTTATTTAAGCAAAAAAATATTGTTATCTTTCTTCCCTTCTAAGAAAAGGGAATTAAGACCCTGTATTTTTATATACAGATTTGTTGTTGCTTAAAACGAAATATATTAAAAAAATATATGTAGCTAGCTTCTTAATCTCCTTCTAAGAGAAGGGAAGTCGGAAGTTCTATCGAATATTTTAGAAGGCAAAGCTGACGCATTCCTGAAGGCCATACTATAGAAGGCTGGTTAGTATGAGCGATTGCATCTTAAAGGTGTAAATAGACCTCCTAGAAGATCTGCACGATGCAGGCCTTAAAATTTTTACCGCTGGGAAGGTTCGTTGAAACATATATATTTGTATTATGGTCGCCTTAATCAAAATATGAAAAAAATATTTACACAAATATTTGTCTACATAACTACGCGTGACATTCATGCTACCCAGTTGACCACAAACTTCCATAATTATATCCCGTTCAAACATTTCGCGAACATTTCTCTGACAAAACATTCGAGCACGACTATCGTTGGCGATTCAAATATGAGCTTCTTAAGCTCACCCGTCGCTTACTTTGTTTCGATCTCGAAAGTTCGTCTATTGTATTAATAGTAAACAGTTAGCGATATCAAAAAAAAAAAAAAAAAAAAAAAAAAAACGTTAGTAATGCGTTTACTATATCAACAAATTATGAATATTATTCGATATTGATACTAGTAACGACTTGCGAATATTATCATTGGTATAGTTCGAAAACGATAGTTTTACATTTTGTTTAATTTCCATTTTGTTCCCAATCTAAAATAAAGAGCTGTAGAGGGATTCAAATATGTCGACGGCTTTTGTTGTTTGGAGTGATGATTATGTGATTCAGCACGTAGATTTAAAAAACAGTAGACAACTTTTGTTTTCGTGTGACATCTCTGTCAATATAAACAGAAGACTTAAATAAGAGTAGAAATTAAAAAGGATTTAGAAATTATTTGTAAATTGTTCACATGTGTACTTACTGCTTTGTATGTATATTTCAAATAACTAACAATAAAATTAATGAAGTCATTTGCAGAAGAGCGGTAATATTTGAAAGGTCATCAATGTTTTTTAAAATTTAAAAATTTTTTGAATTAATGCTGAAACACAAGCTAGCGGATAATTTATTTAAATGAAAATTTGAAAACTGAAACAGAACAACGAATCCGCCCAAAATTAAAATTAATTTTATTTTATTTTCATAACGGTTTCTCAAAAGCTCTCATTTTTTACTCTCCCTCTCCATCGGTGTTGCCGTTGTTGCAAAATAAATCACATATGTTTACATTAAATTTATATAAGATGAAAAGAGAAAGAAAAGCTAAGCTTTCTATTATATATTTATATTTATGTATGACGTTTAAGAGAGGGAGAAAATAATTTTTTACATGTTCTTTTTCTATTGTCATGAGTTTTATTGTTGAATAAACAAAAGCAAAATGTTTCGTCTACGCCTTCATTTTAATTGTATTTATCTTTAAGAACTGGAAACGATCACCGCCGCCGCTTGCTTGTTTTGGACACTTAATCTGCAAAAAATATGTATATGTATTTAAATAAATATTACTTACCATTTTTTCTAAAATTTTATTATATTATTTTTTATTAAAAATTGCATGGAATTTAAATAACATTACGAATTTTTATGCACAATATTTTAGAACCAAACGCAATGAGCTATGATTTGAGAACAGTGTTGCCAAGAGGTAGGAAAAAAGAGGCTAAATTGAACTTTTCAAAAGGTCAGAAAAGGCTTAATGCGCCCAAAAAATAAAGTCAGAAAAATGCTAATATACCTAATAGGTACAGGAATTTAAAAGATTTAAGCTTTGGAATATTTTGCTAGAATCCGAAATGAATTGAAATATAAAAATATGTAGTATGATTGAAATAACTAAAAAGTTTCATGTAAAATAAATTTAATTTGAATTTTAAATTCACTTTTACTGAAGAACGCTATTTAATTTAAGTGTAATATAAGTTTAATTCAATGCTTAACACTGGATTCAAGTCTCAAAATAAATTTGCTTTCCACTTGAATTCCAGAAAAAATGCTTACGATCCAATAAAAAATCGTTCACAAATTATATTTCATATAAAAATAACCTAATGTTTGGAATTCAATTTATTTTTTGATCATAATTCCTTTTTGATTAATCATTTCCAAATTTTTGGGCGATTTTTTGCTTTTATACAATTTTTTGGGGCCTAATTTTGTTAAACACTTCAGCTTTTATATTATAAAGAATTTATATTTATAAAGAGTTTCTATGATTAATGAAGTTTGTTAAAAAATAATTATAATAATTTATTAAGTAAGTCCATAAAATAAGATAAGTTACATTTGATTTGGAGAATGAGGCGCCGCTGTCGAAATTTTTTGTTAAATATAAATAATTTAGATTTTTGTGCGAATTAATGCACAAAAATGCTTAAATGAATGATTTTGTAAAAATAAAATTAACAAAAGCAAAACGAAACTATATTCCTCTTTGTTGAAGTATTAAAACTTTAGAATTTTTATGGCAATTTTAAGAATCAAAAAAGGCTAAAAAATTAGAAGCTACAACGAACATTTTGAGGCTAAAAACTAAATAAAAAGGCTTGATTTAGCCTTAAAAAGGCTAAACTGGCAGCAAAAAATCAAGAATGACACTTGATTCTCTTTGTTTAAATATTTTGCATACAGAACCAATTAATAAATTCTCGAGAAATTGAAAAGAATAGATAATGTCTCGAAGAATTTAGTTTCGAAATTTTATTCAGAAAAGTTGAATATTACGACATCTTTATTTTTAAAACTTCCGAATATTACACGAATATTTACTATCGAAAAATTATCGAGAAAAGTTCGATGTTTCAAATATTCATTTTTATATAATTGTTGATAGTTTATCGAACATTCTGTTTCGATAATTCTTCGTTTTTAACGATCATTCGCTAATAACGAAACTCGGGTCAGGCGGGTAATCCTCTCATTCACAAAAAAAAAAATATATATATATATACCTTAATATATACTACGTAATGGAGCATAGAAAACAGTACTATACTAATACATATACACAGAAAAAATGATTACCTTACATTTTTCAAATAACGCAGTTGTTTAACTAATATATTCGAATAAAAATAAAATAAAATAAAAGAAACAGTAAAAATAAAATTCAAGTAGGCTTTTTTTCTAATTTAAATTTTTATTTCATTCAATCATCTATTTAATTGATTTAATAAATTTGTTGGAAAAATTTTCTGTTTTTCAATTTTTACAGTTATTAGTAATTAATATAATCATTCTGGTTAGTGGTGCAAATTTAAATAATTTTTAATTGAATGAATTATTTTAGTGAATTGTGACTTTTTTTCTGTGTACAAACGTACATATTTAACATCCATCTACCTATGTAAAGTGAAATAGTCAACTTACAATGAAATTGAAAAGAATTATTCTCGTAGTCATAAAGAAAAACAAAAGTTTTGTCATTTTGTTACACGTTGTACTTAAGCGAGAATAAATCAATTTGATTGCCACTTAGTCTCGATGGCATGTTAAAAATGTACGTTATAGCTCCTTTTATCTTCTTTACAAGTGCCATTATCGATGCTCCTGTGTTTGCTACCGTTGTTTAAGTCGTTTCTCAGTCTCAACCTTGTGCTGGTGGTGCTTTGCGTTGTTGTCATCATATAACAAACAAGCTAAACTACGTATTATTATTGTAATACTCATACCTACTTACCATCAAAACTCGAAAAGAGAATGAAGGAGAAAAAAAGTGTAATAAGAAAATATTGTACACTTTGCAAGTACAGCGAGGGAAATTCGATTAGATTTAGAAATACAAATAATAGGATAAATGAACCAGTAATCGGCAGTTTAACTTTCTTCTACTTTCAAAATTATCTCCTTACGAAAGTGAACTTTCTATCGGGATGGCAAATAAATTTTTTTCTTTAGCAAGGACTATCCTTTCATATTTAACTAGACTTTTTCTAAAAATTATCTGTTAAATTTAAATATTTAAAATATTTTTTAAAATAACAACAGGCGAAATGTAATTAATCTGAATTGAAATATATATATTTTTATTAAAAATTAGTATAAAACAGACCAAAATCATTTTAGCATAAATAACAAATAACTATGACTTTAGTTAAATTTTTTCTTTGAAAATTTAAGTCCATCCTATTTTAAATAAAAAAAAAAAAAAATACAAAAATTTTCCGAGTACTCGGGTTTGTAATCGATTACATTGTGTTGATTACGATTTGGTTTACTTGTATAGAAAAATATTGAATGGAATTCACAGAAAATTTCTAAATTTGTAGTTTAACTTACATATTAGTACATAGAATTATAATAACTGTATATTGATATGAAGGTATAAATAGATACTTCACGATACATAAGTATTTTATAAAATAAGTAGAATCTACATACTTACCCTGTGATCATTTTAGCTCTACGAAAATTGTCATAAAGTTTTAGAATTTTATTACGTAAATAATACCTTTGCTTGGGAAAAAGATTAAATATTTCCACGGCTATCTTAATTTCTAAAGTAGCAATTACAGCTGTTGCAAAATTGTCTTCTTTGATATTCTGAATGTGGACTGTTAGAAATCGGTGTAAAATATTTAATTGCGTACACAAACGAATATCTTAGGCAAAAATATATCCTAATTAGGTTATTTAATTATTTTATATAAAAAATTAATTCACCTGGAATTCGTCTGATTTGCTTTTCAGTAGATTTTAATAGATCAGCCCTTTATGTATTTATATATTTATTATATTCAAAAACTGTTGTTGAACTATTATCTACTAAATTACATATTTTCCAATTATAATAAAATTTAAAGCCTACTGTGAATTATAATTATATTTTTACATAGTTATTTTACTATATGAACATTTTGAAGTCTTATAACTTTAAAACGAAAAGTGATAGAGTAAATATTTTCTAAGCAAAAGGAATATTTTCATTATGTTTTTAGGATACCCTAATTGCAACACGGTGTATTTTGAGCGGGTCGAATAATGTTTTATATAGAATCGATGGATAAAAATAATTTTCTTTATAAATCGTTCAGTTTTAGCTCTGCGCAAAATGACGATCAAAGTTTGCGTTTTTAGCCACAGTTATACAGGGAAAGGAATTGGAATTAAAAAAATTCGAAAATGTGATTTATAGACTTAAAACTCATTGATCGCGTGTATCCAAATTAAATGAGAATTCCCGTGCGGCCAAATCAGTGTTGCACTGTGTAAACGTTACACTACAATTCATCATAATTCACAATTTTTTTAAAACAATACTTTTAAAATTTTGTAAGAAAAAAGTCATTTATTGGCTTAGAACTTCATATATCAAAAATTGACTAAGAAATCCCGTGTCACAGAAAAAGTTCTTACTTTGTCTAAATGTATTAATACCCCACACCATAGGTGATTGGGGTATTATGCGTTTGTGCTGACGTTTGTATCGCACAGAAAAAATCATCCAACACTCGCGTTAAAATATACCAATCGACTCAGAATCACTTTTTGAGTCTAACTATGTCCGCGTATGGCTGGCTGTCCATGTAAATCTTTTGCCTATTGAAATTGGTTGTGATCGATCCATTATTTCACCTAGCCCCCATACAAATGTCCTCCCGTAATAGGAGTTTAACGATCATAAATGCCTTAAGTATAGAAATATTTTAATGAAGTTCGGTGTAAGGAAGTTTCGTACAAATATCAATCTTTGTGCCGAGTTTCATGAAAATTAAAATTAACGTGCATAAATCACATATACATGTTAGTGTCAAGTTCATATTCGACATAAATAAGTTCTATATAAATAGAAACCACAGAGACAAATTTTATGAGGGTCGCTCCATAACTTACCATAGCTCCCATATAAGCCCACTTTCGGGATTCACCCTAAAGTGCACAAATTCATATAAATGTTAGTATTGAAGTATTATTCTGTATCCATATATTTTATTTTACACTTAGTAAAAGTATCGATCCACAATTGTCCACATGTCTAACATGTCCACGAATTTTGATGGACATACACAATGGTGTGGGGTATCATTTGTTTGAGCTTGACCGACTACATCTTCCTTACTTGTTTTGCTATTATATTTGTCTGAAAACACACAAAAACAAAGCATTGAAAAAATTATCAAAACGAAGTTTCTTCGTATGAAATTAATAAAAAAATCTTTCACTTTTTGTATAATGAACCAATAAATAAAAAAATTGAACTCTAATTCCACAATTCTACACCTACTTCTTTTATTTTTTCATAATCCTTATCTATATATTTCGAGACAAAACGCTGATTTATTAAATAACCTCCTGATTATAGTCCATCACATCCCACTCATGTTACGGACAAAAAAAAAATTAATAATTATTCTTTATATTATGGAAAAAATGTCTTCCATTATAAAGGTAAACATTACGTATTGAGAAATTTTTTCGTAGCAATTTTGGTCCATTTTGAAGTAAAAAAAAATAAAAATAAAATTTAACCTTTCGTGGACTGAAATACTTGTTGGAAATTTAAAAAATATGTGTTTTTCATTATAACTTCAAAATTAAATTTTTTAACCTTTTCGTTAAAGAACTCTAAAATTTTCTTTGCAAACAATTTTATTATTTTTTTTTTTTATTTTATAACAAACAAATTGTTTCTAAGAACAGCCAACTGACCAGACAGACCAACATCGTTAAATCTAAGTCAAATAGGAGGCTTTACTTTTTATAATATGGAGATATATTTTATTATAGATGTATGGTTTAATATTCCACTTATACACAACAGCCTCTAATTTTATTATAACGACTGTATTTGTACTTATAAATTTTTCTACTTGTGTTAGCACCTCGATGTGAGTAAAATGTTTTTAAAATTTATTTTTAAATATGATAATATTATTTGGTTAATTTTACCGACATATCAGTAAATTCCTAAATGTTTTAACTTGGAAATTGCACTGCTATAAAAATATTATATTTAAATGACATTTTTTAAAAGATGAGCATCATAAATTCAGAAGAAAAATATATGATGTTAATATTGTTACTAAAATGCTAGCAATTTAAACTTTATGTAATATGATAAATAAATTGTAGGCAATGTATGTATTTTGCGATTGTTTTATTCGAATCTTTTAAATCATTTGAATTTTTGGGATTACTGGAGTTGTACTTAATCAGGGACAGATTCACACAAATTACTTACTGAAATTGATCATTTATGGGTGATTTATCTATCTTAGAGATTCAATTTCCGTCATATTCTTAATACCTTTTAAATGGTGCAATTTTCTTACTCATAATAAAAATTTTAAATTTATTAAAGCTGAATAGAACAATTGTTTATACAAATTTGATTAATAAAAACTTATAAATTTAAAATTTTTATTATGAATTTCTAAGAATTGTTAAATTCATAATATATTTCATTAATACTAAAATTTACATAAAGTATTGAAGTTGAAACTAATGTAATTATTTTTAAAGAGCATATAAAAATATACCTACTAACTGTTGTTACGTATGTACATTAAGGTCGTCTCGTTTGTATGGAAATGAAATAAGATATTGATGTTCACAGCTCAAATGAAAATTTACTTCATCCTAAGACCCGTTTCTAAAAATTTTCGTTTTGACATTATCCTTTCGTGAGCTGGATCAAAACAAAAATTTCTTTTTTTCTGGTTTTTCGGATTTTTTTTATAATTCTGCCAAAGGAGCAATATAAAAATTTGATATCGCAAGAAAGGCCTTTGGGACGACATAACAAAAATTTGGGACCAGATCCAATTGAGTATTAAATTTTTGAATTTTTCGAAAAAAAAATGGATATATGAATTTTTTACATATAAATATTTTTTTAAAATAACACCAAAATAATACAATTAAATGAATTTAGTGTCAAAAAAAAACGCGTTTCTTTATAAGCTTTGTAATGCTTTTTAATCTTTTAACAAGGTAGGTAGGTAGGTAGGAAGGGTTGCCCAGCACTCATAAGAGTGCTTGTGCATCCACTAGGAGACCTAAAGGTCCATTGTGAGTCCCTTCATAAAGAATATAGAAAGAAAACTAGAAAGAAACTACAGATGAGATATAGAAAAGAGCAGGAAGGAAAATGATAGAGAAAAAAAGCTGAGACCAAGAAAAGTATAGAAGAGAATAGAAAGAATCAGCAAAGGAAAAGTACTACCGCCCCAGGTCGCTCGCTCTAAGCCAATGACCCCCTCTTAGCCAGCCTATTCCCATGACGAATTCTATTAGTCTATCGAGCTTTATTGTCGATATACTGTCCAATTCGTCAAGGAATCGACTGCCTAACCATTTCTGCCTACTTAGTTGTAGACATGGACAGTGACATATGATATGTTCCACCGTCTCTAGCTCCTCATTATCTTCGCACATTCTGCAAAGACCGGAGGAACCTCTATCCCAATACCCTATCATTCCCCATATGGGACAATGACCTGTCAGAATACCTATCATATTCTTCAGGTTTTCCCTTTTCATGCCCAAAAGTAGATTTGTATCTGCTCTATCAAGTTTGGGCCATAGGACCCTTGATAATCTGCAGTCCGTTCTACTTTCCCATGCATGATTGGTTCTATCCCGAATCCACTCCCTAATCAACCTGAAGTAAAAGCCTAGAGATGGTCTCACACCGATTTCACTTACAGTCCTATTCAAAGCTGAGCCGTTCCTAGCTAATTCGTCAGCTACCTCATTGCCATTTATCCCGCAATGATCCGGTACCCAGCAGAGTCTGATATGGTAATCTCTCATCAATCTTCTAAGAGCCTTCTTACAGTCGCTAACTAGCCTAGACTTGACAAAGTGTCCTTTCAAGGCTTTCAGCGCTGCCTGGCTATCCACAGATAGCCAGGCAGCTATCTGTGCATAGCCAGGTGAATCTGTGCACAAAGAGGTGAATACAGAGTTACCTCTGCATTCACCTCTATGTTCCCTGCAATCAATTCTGTGTCCCTAAGAATACCTAGATTTTCCGCCTGGAACACGCTACAACTATCCGGTAGTCTATACGTCTTCCTGATGTTTCCCTCAACTAGATACACACCTGCACCAGTGCCTGTATCCATTTTGGATCCATCAGTGAATACCGATACACCACCGAATAGTTTCTCCCTATCCGACCATTGGTTCCTACTCGGAATAATCAGTATAGGATTTTTCCCCGAAATCGACCTCCGTGCACATATAGTCCGTAGATCCAGAGGGAACCAGGGCATGTCCACCGAGATTAACCTCGTTTAAAAGTTTGGAATGTCCTATTCTGATTGATCCTGTAAGTCCTAGTTCACTAAGTCTAAGCAGGCTCCTTGCAGAAATTCCCATCACGAACTTCTCAATGGGTAGGAGATGCAGAATGACGTCAAGTGCCGCCTGAGGTGTGCTTCTTACGGCACCTATTATGCCAATCGAAGCACATCTTTGGGCTTTAGACAGAAGATTCCTACGACTTCCTATTCTCATTGCCTCCCACCATACCAGACATCCATACGTCAGAATTGGCCTCACCACCGAGGTGTAAATCCAATTTACTACCATCGGTTTGAGTCCCCAACTCTTACCTATGGAGTTCCTGCATGTGTAGTAGGCGTTGAGACCTCTCTTAAGCCTCTCTTGAGTGTTCCTCTTCCAAGATAATTTACTATCAAGGAACACACCAAGATATTTTGCCTCCTTTGCCAGTCTCAGTTCCGTTCCCCTAGTACCGGTAGCCTAAACTGCTCAATCCAGTACCTTCTGGTGAAAAGAACTAGCTCTGTTTTCTCCGGGTTGACCCCTAAACCCTTACTAGTTGCCCATGTGGACTGTTCGTTAAGTTCATACTGCATGACGTCGCTGATCGTGGAAAGAAATTTACCCGTGATCAGTATAACCACGTCATCAGCATAGGCAACGATTTTTCGTCCTCTTGCGTCAAATTGTCTTAGAATGACATTGACGGCTAAGAGCCATAGCAAGGGCGAGAGAACTCCTCCTTGCGGAGTTCCTCTAGTCACTATCTTCCTTATGCATGCATCTCCCAAGTTCGTATTAATTATTCGGCTATTCAGCATTAAAATAATCGATTCGATTAGGAAGTTTTGAATGCATAATGATTCTAGTGATTCTCTAATAGCCTCAATCTTAATGTTATTCAAAGCTCCTTCTATATCAAGGAACGCTGCCAATGTATACTCCCTATACTGCAGGCCGCGTTCAATGTAACTCACCACATCATGTAGCGCACTCTCAACAGATTTACGCTTTATATAAGAGTGTTGAGCCCCACTGATGATATGGTTGTCAATTGTCGTCCTCAGATAAAGATCGATCAATCTCTCTAATGTCTTAAAAAGAAAAGACGATAGGCTGATCGGTCTAAAATCCTTAGGTTTCGAGTGGCTAGCCCTACCCGCCTTAGGTATGAAAATTACCTTAACCTCTCTCTACCTCCTTGGAATATATCTCCTAATTAGACATACACTAAAAAGCTCAGTGAGAAGTGTTAGTGCCGTGTCACTGATGTTCTGCAACATGGCTGGAAAAACACCGTCTGGACCAGGTGACTTGTAAGGTCCAAAGGTGTTCACCGCCTATGCTACATTATCTATCGACACTATGTCACTGACTACTTCACTAAGTTCCCTATCAGATACACATTCTGAGAATCCCAAGATTCGTCCTGCCTGTGCATCTGCCTCTAAGTTCCTACAGCCCGGAAAATGGGTTTCCATAAGTATACTCAGAGACTCAGAGCAAGACTCCGTCCATGAGTTATCCGTACGCTGAATATATCCAGGAGCACTAGGATCCTTGGATAAGATTCGCCTGAATCTGTATAACTCATTAACAGAGTCGATGGACTCACAGTAGTTCCTCAATGAGTCCCTTTTTGCCCTCTTAATGTCTGCCTTATACCTATTAAAAGTTTCCCTGTAGCTGCTCCAATCCTCACACTTGCGTGTCAGTTTCGCCCTATTGAACAACTTCCTGACGGTTGACCTTTGGTTCCTAAGTTCCTTGGTCCACCATTTAGGCTGTTCCCTCTTTCCTGGAAATATTACCGAACAAGTTAGTTCATAACTTTTCCTAACTTCCCCCGTGAAGTCTTCCACTAAACTCTCAACTCCCTCTGATGACAATTGCCATCCCGGAGCGGCGTTTAGTTCCCTATCCATAAAGGTTCTCTACTATATGGTTCTCTCTTCGGCCTCGCGAAATTTAAACTAAAGGATATCCTGTTATGATCCGAAAAGGAACATTCACTGTCTACCCTCCAGTTCGTAATGTATTCGCCCCTAAAGTTCGTCAGTGTTATATCTATAACTACCTCTCTATCTTTAGTTCTGAATGTGGGCACATTACCCAAGTTACAGATAAAAAGATTGTTAGTAGTTATAAAATTGAAAACTGACTCACCTCATTCGTTGATATCAGCGCTGCTTCACTGGCAGTGATGTGCATTAGCATCGCAACAGAGTACCAAATATTCGCCTCTTCTCTTTGCATACTCCGTTAGTTTGCACACCATATCACCCGGTGGGTTGGCCACATCGTAGGGCATATAAACGGAGGCGAGTGCAAGTTTCCTCCCGTCTCTATCCTCTCTTTTCACGACCGTTAGGTCTCCATTGCTAAAAGAATGAAAGTTTATAAAATTTAACTCATTCCTAGCTAGTATACACGTTCTTACCTTATCCTCAGTGGATGGTACAAAAAGTGTATATCCTTTGACACTTAATCCACATACTCTGGTGTTGTTGATCCAGGGCTCTTGGATTAAGGCCACATCCACTTTGGAGTCGATAAGGTTCATCGCTAGTTCGATAGAAGCTGCTTCACAGTGATGCAAATTAATTTGCAGCACTTGCAGCCTTGTTGGTACTGTCAGATTTCGGATACCGCAACCAGATAGTGCCCAGACCGAAATTAGCGATTCCCCCCATAGACTCCAATTTCCTAACGGACACCTGGTCTATAGCAAACCTGAAGTCCCTTCCGAGGTTCTCTTTACAAGTCAGAGAAGCTAACAACTTCCACTGACTAGTATCCAGATCCTTGTTCTGGTTGACCAGTACTGTCAGTATAGTTTCCACCGGTTACTACTGGTCTCAGGGGCAACTCAGATGCGAGTATCACATCCAGTTTCGCCTCTGGACAAAGGCTGTCACACTTGCCAATCGTGGCCTTGATAAAGTCAAGTGATTTCTCATTACCACAATTAACAGTTTTGACACCCTTTGACCAGTCCGCGCCTTTGAAGGACACTTCATCCGGCCTTCCTTTCATTAAGGCGATCTCATCGATGAGCCTATCTTCAATCAACCTCCATAGATCCGTGCTAATCCTCCCATCTGGGTCAGCACGGTCTATGACAGCCGCCTGAAGATATGCCGGCTTCACCGACTCCTTCGTCTTTTTCGAGGTAGAAGGCTTATCGTCACCAGATCTAACTCTCTCCCCCTTTTTCGCAATGATAGCCAGCTTCCCAGTTTCAACCGATCGTTCCGAAGATTTATTTGGTCGGCTGCTATCATTGTCTTTATCCTTGGACTTCAGTTCGACGCCTGACACGTTTCCTATACTCTCCCGAGCATTTTCCGGAGCGGTGTCAAATATCGCATTCAGTCCCTCGGGATAAGACATTCCCAAGATAGCGGAGGTCGAGCCATAGATTTTTTCAAATCTAATCACACTCTTCCTATGCCTCTTGATAAGGTATTTATCCCTACCACTGACTGACGACAGATCCCTCTTGGCCATCTTATTAAGAAAGATCAAGGAGGATCTGACGCCATTCTTCGCTTTTTCTTGTTTTGTTCGCCTGTCGACGACGGCAGTTACACCTGGTTTCACCGCGTCTTGCCGAACTAATTTTGAACCCACCTGTCCATCATCCCGTGTGGGTGACACCTCGGATGCTGGAGAACTCCGTTCCTGAGTGTGAACTGAAATCATTGTTATTTCATGTTCCTCATCAGAATCAAGAGTAAGATCCTCCAACTTCTCCGTAGTGCCCGTCCCCCTGAGAGAGTCTCCAGGTGAGCCCAAGAGGTCGTCCGTTTCTGTCAGTTCACTCAATAATTGTATCTCCTGAGCAATTATGTCCCCGTGAATCCTTAAAAGGTCAGACTCAGTGTCCGAAACTCCTACTGAAACTGCCCTATTCTTCCTCTCCAAATCCTTTGTTTTAAAATATTCTTTATTACTAATCTTGGTCCCACGAAAATGCACGTACTAAGTGAACCATCTCGCGCAGTGACGGCGAGCGCGGACTAGGCTTTTAAAATTACAACCAACCCGTGCCATGGGCGCTGGAGGGGAGCTGTTAGCGATTAGTTTCTTTAAGCACTAACTAACCATACAGATCCTCGGCACTGCTACCTTTCACCTTGATCTTAAAAGTGCACTTAATTTATTTGGTCCGCGAGAACTTCTATGAGTTTCTAGGTTTAGATGTAATGCGTAGGACCCGACTATAGTCAGTACATGGAGATCTGTAACCAATGGTAAGTGATATCCTTCCTTACATCCGAACCCCCCTATCCGCCACCTGGGGACACGTCCGATGGGAGTAAATAAGTAAAGACTCCACACGGACATCTATTAACAAACAAGGAAATAAGTTAAATTTAAGTGAAATACCCAAAAAATTAATGCTAATAAGAGTATTTGTATACAATTATACGTATTAAGTAGCACACAGGGAGCAATTTTTTATTGTGACTCACAAAAAGAAATTACTCTCTGAAAAGAAATTACTCTCTGTGTGTAATAAATGGTAAACAAATACACTATTGACAAGTTCGAATTTTTAAAAAACGGAAAGAACCGTTTCAGTATAACTGCTAGATGATTATATTACATTATTTTGGTCTTATTTTTTAAATATTTATGTGTAAAAAGTTCAAATATAAATTTTTTTTAAATTTGAAAAATTGCAGACTCATTTGGACCTGACCAAAGACCTTTCTTGCTAACTTTTAAGTTTCTTTGGCAGAAATAAAAAAAAAATTGGAATAAAAACTGAAAAATTACCTCTTTTCATTTTAATCCATTTCACGAAATGCTGATGTCGGGACGAAAATTTTGAGAAACTGTATCTTAGAATGAAGTAAATGTTCATTTGAGGGAATATTGATACTTTTCGTTTTGGAGCCACCCTAATGTACATATGCTTAGCAACTTTGTTATGTACAAAATAATGTGCGTTAGTATTAGATATATTTTTGTTACCCAATAGTTAGTCATTACCATGGGCTTGGCTTTCAATGATGAGTCGACATTATTTTGCCCAAATAAATACACACACATACACTCTCTGGCTCTCTCATCATCATTATTTTATGTGTGTATAAATTTTTGTTGATTTCTTTTTCAATGGTACTTAAAACTCAACATATCCCAAACGAAATAAAAACAACACCATGGCCAGAAGGACGAATTCGGCCATAATGATTGGGCGGTAAAATTCAATGGATTTATACAATATAAACATACACTTTAATATTATTATGAGCTAAAATCTCCTGATAATATTCCTTTCATTCGATGGGCATTGACAAACATTTTTAATGAACAATGTAACGCTGTAAAGCGTTACGTGCATTAAAACAGATTTTGTTAAAAAAAAAAAAACTATGAGGGTGCTTTTATCTTTTATACTTATGGATTGCGATATAAATTTTCGGGTAACCAAATTAAAAAAAAAAATATTTTGACATTAAAGTACGAGTAGCATAAATGAATTTGAGCTCTTTTGAGACTTAAATTTTGTTTAATATTTTTAAAAATCATAATGATAAATTTTGTTTAATATTTTTAAAAATCATAATGATTTTAATTTTGTATTTGTTTTTGCAGTAAATTATTTTATTTATTTGTGATAAAATATTTCACTTTCTTCTTAAACATATATAAATAATCTGGTAATCTTAATTATACAATGGCTAATTTTGATTGCAAACATTTTAAAATTTCAATTTTGTTTAAGCTTTTTTATACTCATCATTAAAAAATGATGAGGGACATATTGAGTTTGTCATTATGTGTGTAACATGTCAAAATAATCATCTAAAACCCCATAAAGTATATATATTCTGGGTGCTCGTAAAAATCTGAGATGATCTAACAATGTCCATATGTCTATGTGTCTGTTGAAAGCAGGATAGCGGTCGGGGTACACATCCTAGGGCAACGAAATTTGGCTCAAATATTTGTCTTATCTAAGGTTTTTTGGTATTGAAATTTAGAAAAATCGTTTCATAAACAAAAAAGTTGTGGACCAAATACTATAAAAACAGAATGTCCGTCATAACTCCAGTTATAATTTTCAGCTGATATCTTTTAGAAAAGCATTTATATCAACGAAATAATGCACAAATAGTTCAAGGACCAATGTAATCTGGGAAACAGAAAGTAAGCGTGGTCTGTCCACCTACCATGCAAGGTGAAATTTTAAAAAGTTGCAGATTGGTTTTATGTAGATTCAGCTAAGCCGAATATATCATTTTTACTTGTTTGCAACATCTATTAGATTAAATGCCAATTAACAATTAGTTAATCTAAAATTTAATCTAATGCACCATTTGTGTTTTTATGTCCGAAATTAAACCTTATAGTATTGCCATATTTAACGACAATCATTTATAATTAAAATATGGTAATTTGACTTTTTTAATAAGAAGAAAATGCAGATTAATTTTATTATTAATATTTATGGGAATTTGGAATAGTGAATCAAATTTCAAGAGAAATACGTAATAAAGTCGATATTTGGTCATCTTTACCAAAGAAATTTAAATCAAGAAATGCACCCACTTGCTGTCATTGGTAAATTGTCTACAACGACATCCGGACATTCTTTAATTATTTTTAACAAATATAATAAAGTCAAAAATATATTACTACAATTAATATTTCCATTTTTGTAATATGTGTGTGCCTGTCGCAATTTATAAAAACAGAGAAAAATCAAGTATTTTATTTATTTAGTTAATAAATTAAACTCTTATAAATTTTAATGATAAAAAAACTAAAAATGTATTAATATCTGTAACCATAAGCCGTTCCGGTTTGCTTAAAGTAAAAATATTTATAAAAATGGCACTTTAGAAATTAAACGTTCATTTAATTAAAAATTCTCTCAAAAACAAATTTCACTGTTCATAATTGTTTAGAAGTTCATTAAAGTTTAAGACGAATAAATTGGCAAAACTAAAACTGTTGCTGAAAGTATGACAACTTCTGTGGTTGACATTATTTTCATTTTCTTTTTTTCCAATTTTTTGCTTTTATAAATGATTTTACTAAAAATCGTTTCAAACGATGATGATGACGATGGAATAGAAAGAATATTCAATGTTCATTTTATTTACAACAATGTATATAAATAAATATAAATAAGTAAATATTTTTGCATAGTTCTCATATTTACTTTTATAAGAACCATGGGCATCTGCGGCCCCAGAACAAGTTTTATGTGGCACTGAGTTACTCCTAAAAAAATCTACTTAAAAATTCATATACCGAAAATTAATACAATATTACTTAATTTGAATATAAAAGTATGTCAAACATTTTAAAAAGCCAAACATCGTCGGTATGCCGACGAAAATTTCTATGTATAAATATTGGAAATTTTTTTATTCGACATTTCGATATTTTAATATATTTCCGAAGTTATTAAAAGGATTAATACGTAATTTTATATGGCTTTCATACAAAAAATAATTTGGTTTTTTGCTCTCCTGAAAAGTTCTTCAATTACACATAAGACTTTTCGCCAGCGCACCGACGATATACTTTCCAAAATTTAAATTAAAACGAGGATCCCTTTCCTGTGTCCATTTTTTAAGAAAACTTAATAATAGAAAATTTAATTTCTCACTTTGTCGATGATTAAAATGAAATTATAGCTCTATTCAAATAGAGGTCAGATTTACTTAGATTCATATATTGTTGTTTTTCTGACGATTTCTGACTAAAACCCGTAAATCTGACAAATACTAGAACAGATCTAATTTCAAAAAGTCATAAATTCAATTGAGATAAATTATTACAAAAACTTTTGGGGCAAATTTGTAGATTCAATGATATTTTCAGGAGACCCTTTAAAATTTTAGGAAACCATGTTACAGATATCTAACATTATCTATCTATACATAGTTTAATTAATTTTGAACTTCTTGTTTTAGATTGTTAAAATAAAAATTGTTAAAAAAATCTCGTTGAAATTCTTTTGAGTGTTAACAATTTTATTGAGGGCTACATCAATTCTTGTTCCATGGTTGTACATTTTTATTATTTTTTTGTATTTTTTTTTATTTTTGGTTTGTTTAATTGATATTTTTAAATAATATATTATATTATTTACAATTTACAATAGTGAAAATAACTAAAAATTTAATTTAAATTTGGATAGATTGGACAGTGTTTGAATCACATATACGAGATTTTTATAAGTGGAAACTACTAATACACGAATCAGACCAATTTTGAAGAAATTTCTTCGGAAACATATCTACGCTAATCATAAAATATTGACTTAAAATTACCTAATCTTCTTAAGCTACCATTCATTTTAAACGTAAATTAATTTATCTAATTCATCTCAACATAATTAATTAATCATCATAAGAATTCCTTTAGTTCCCATAAGGAGCATAGACCCTCGCGGTTTCGTTAATCAATTGATTTAATTTCAATTGATGAGTATCTGATTGGGCTTCTGCATCTGATCCTGGAACTGGGGCTGCCAGCAAAGCCTCCAGGCGGACTGGCTTAGAAGCCTTATAGCGAGCCGCTTGTTACAAGATCCGAAGACCGCTTCTAGCCGCCCCTGTGTGAGGGATAAATGAACATGAAAATATTTCGTAGGTTTGAAAACACTTTAATTTATTTATTATTATTATTTTTTAATGTATATTCATTGAAAATTTTGTACTATGAAAAAAAATCATTTCAAATATTTTTTCATTGATACAAATTTATCGAAGAGCAAAGACTACCTGGATATTAATTATAGAGGAAATAGGATAAAATTTTTGTGCTTAATTTGAAGAATAAGAAAATAAGATACATAAATAAATAAAGGACACAAGAAATAAGAAAAGGATAAATAGAAATCCCGCAACAATCTGTTAGGAAAAATACGGATAAGAAACATTTCATCTTCATGAATAAGAAAGAGAAAAAGCGAATTTATAAGAAAAAGAACGTTACAATAGTGAAAATAACTAAAAATTTAATTTAAATTTGGATAGATTGGACAGTGTTTGAATCACATATACGAGATTTTTATAAGTGGAAACTACTAATACACGAATCAGACCAATTTTGAAGAAATTTCTTCGGAAACATATCTACGCTAATCATAAAATATTGACTTAAAATTACCTAATCTTCTTAAGCTACCATTCATTTTAAACGTAAATTAATTTATCTAATTCATCTCAACATAATTAATTAATCATCATAAGAATCAGATCTTACTTTTCTATATAAAATTTGATTTTTCTTAAATCCAATATAATCCTAACTTAAAATCTTTTAAAACTTAACTTAAATCTGATTTAAATCCTATCTTAATTTTTTTTAATTTTTTTTTAATCAAATTTAAATTTATTTAATCTTAAATTTAAACTAATTTAACGTAATTTTTATTTAAATAATGTAAACACACATATAAACATTTACACTTATTACACTTTAACACTTACTTATAAACTACATATATATCACAGCATCAATACACTTTACAAAATTTTTAATATATAATTTTTAACATAAATTATGGATAGTGAGAATTAAAATTTCAATATCATCAAATCTATTTATCAAATTCAAGATTATATTAGGCCTGCTGTCATCGTTGGATAATGTTTGGTAAGTGATATGACTAAATTTATAATTTTGTTGACATAAAAAAAAAAAACATTCTAAATTATTTAAATATTTTAAATGGAATCTTTAATTTTAATAATAAATGCTTTTTTTAACATAATAATGTAAATTAAAATTATTATGTCAGAAATATTTAAAAACAACCCCTATTTTTTACATTTCAATTTTAAATATTCAAAATGTAATATAATAATTTTAATAATTTTACGCATTAACAATATAAATTTAATATTTTAATTATGTTTAATTTAAATAAATACTTAATTTGAAATTTATATAATGGCGAACTAAATTTTAATTTTAATATTTCTATGAAAGGTTAATCGACAGGTAGTTAGGATAATATTAGGGCTATCTAAAATTCATTAGAGATATAGCATGGTTGGGAAGGGTTAAGAATTCAAAGGAAGTTCTAAAATCTTCTACCTTGTTTGAAGTTTTAGGCCGAAGTTAATTTTATTCATTTATTATATTATTTTGTTTATTTAGTTTTTAGATTATATTTTCTCGGTTCTTAGCAATTTTCGAGGAAGATAAGAACACCACCCCATTGCCCGAGCGTGGCCGGATTAATAGGTACCAACCATCTTCTAAGAGAAAGGGCCAAGAGAAGTTTTGACCGTTACACCTCACATGGGGAACAGTCGCTGGTAGTTCTTGGCTATTAGTTATTTGAAGAACCCAATCACTCGAGTATCGTAGGCACTCAAAATTTTGGACTCCTAGTCCAGTGCCATCCGGAAATCCTTTGAGGCCCTCTACTCGGAACAGCTGATTGTACGCGACTACCATGACAGCTGCTCCGCATATCTGCGGAACTTTCCACTATCCGCAACCTGTGGACGCTCCCGATAGCATTCAGCTATATTTCCTTAGGTCGTGAAATGAACTCACTTAAACAAGACCATAAATCCCATTTTCGTGTATTGCTCAATCCACTCTCGGGATAATAAAATAAATTGAGAAGAAATAATATCTTCCATTTTTTTAAGTTAACTTTTTGAGTAAAGTGCGGTAAAATGAGAAAAAGCTAATTTTTTCTCCCACAAAAATACAAAAACGTACAAAAGTACGGAAACACAAAAATCCAAATTGTTTACCCAGAAATAAAACATGGAACTGTTTTAAAAATTTTTATGTGAATACAATTTTATTTTTCAGCATATTTTAATGTTTTTAATTTTTCTAAATGAAACTTTCTGTTAGTAACAAAAACAAATAATTTTTTATTCATTTTTGTTCAAAATTTTTATTGTATATTTTTATTTTTTGATTATTTGACAATTTACATAATCTACCCAAAGAATTATTCTGGGCTGTTTCGTGCAAGAATAAGAAAATTATTCTCTCAAAATAGCTCTCATTTGAGCAATTTTCGAGTACGGGAACGCTTTTCGGTAACAGGAACAAAGCTAAAATTATATAATTTATTTCTTAAAAATATGAATGTTTCAAGAATATAGAAAATTGTTGGCTATTCTAAAAGGAAATTTACTGATCTTTAAAATCTTCAATCTAGGAAAGAGTATCCCGTGGAAAAAAAACGAAAGAAAACCACTAAAACAATGCATTTTGAGGAGTTTTTAGTTCCCTACGATTGAAAATCAGGGAAATAGGACTCAAAAATTTCGTAACTTTGAAATCGTTATAAAAATTTTATTTCTTTTAACCATAAATTTTCTTTTTTATAAGAAGAGTTTTTATGCATATTTTCTTCATAACGAGCTAAAAATTACAAAAATTAATAGAAAAAGCTCGAAACAATTAATTTTTTTCCACTTGTACTAGAATCATGGTTTCCAATCGCTGGTATTTTACAAATTGTTGGAATTTTGAAAGGGGTTATTACATGAAAGTAGCAAAAAGAAAACAATTTCTTGGGGACCTATAATCTACATTTATATTTTTTAAGCTTCTAATCTATAACTGATTTGTTAGATGAGGAATTAGTATTATAGGATATAATATTTGAAAGTTAGATATTGCACAAATTTCACACAAAATAAGAATTAATGGAAGAAATTACACAGGTCGGCAAAAATATTTTTTCCTTCTTTAAATAAAAATAGGTGAACTAAATGGAATTTGACGTGCTGAACAAAAATCTGATTTCAGTTTTTTTTTCTACCATGTACTGATTTTTTATTATAGGTATTTCTAATATTTCCCTATTGATAAGGTGGTTACACGAGTAAAAGATAATTACCAAAAGATGTGGACCAAAATTGCTTTTAAATCATTTTAAAAATATTTTTAATTTGCTCAATAGTTTCGGTGTTATTGAAAAAAATGTTTACTTTGTCAGTATTTTTTATTTGTATATTTTAAAAGCGGTATTTTTCAAAAAAAAAATGAATTGTGCCCTTGTTAGATCTGTGAATTTCTAAATTTGGCCTCTCAAGCAATTTTCGTGACCACCTCTGTTATTAAGTTGCTTGGTTGCTTGGTTGGTTTATGTATTTATTTACAGTTTCTTTGAAATTTTATATAAAATAAATTAATAAATTATAAATTAAAGTATACTTATATTTCAATTTATATAAAAGAAAAAAACGTACGCTTTTATATCTTTCAAAGTAACACTATTAAAAATAAAACTTAAAAAAGCACATATATCTTCAAAAAAAGAGCAAATATTTGGATGTTTGATAACATTTTGCTACTAAATGATACTTTTCATTTCCGCTCGAATAACGACAAAAAACTATTTCCAAAAGTTCCAAATCACCCTATAAATTTTGACATATTCCAAAAAGAAAAATAATAAAAAAAAATAAAAATACTGAGGTTAGTTCTTGCAAAAAATAGTTTTTCTCCAAGTTTTAAGCAAACTTTACATTTCAAAATCGGTTTAGAAAGAAAAAGCTGAACAAATTTATTTTCAAAATTTATTGAAGCTACATTAAGAAAAATCAGCTTTAAGTGTGTTTTTGATTTATATTGCACAAATGGATGTATTTCAAATGAGAATTTTGAAATTCATTTCAGGATCAGATTTAAAATAGTTTCATAATAAATGTAATTAATTTGAAATAATTATTTTCAAATCAATATCAACCAAACGTTTGGCACTTAATTTCAAATAATTATATATTTTAGATAAAATCTTCTTGTTAAAAAAAAAAATTAAATAGATATTAGCTCAGGAAAATAAAACGAAAAAAATTATTAAACCTCGGAATTTGAAGCGAATTTTGGTATATATACGAGTATGTATATGATATATGTATATGGGCCATTAAAAAAATCTTTAACCTGGTTGAAACTGGCTTAAATCCTTAATAAGTTTTGTGGTAATACTAATTTAAACAAGCGGGTTATAGATCTGAACTCACAAGATTTCAAGCTAATAGAATACATAATTTTTGTACTAGTGGATTTCATTTTATAACCATGATTGTTATTCAAAATTCAAAAACTTAGGAAAATGGCTAAAAGTTTTTCCCATTGTTCTACACTTTTTGTTTGGGGCGTTCATACTTTTTGAGCTCATTCTATATTGCATAAACTAATCTGAATTGGTGAATAAATTCTTCACATTCTTTATTGTTGTGTAGACTTTCAATAGTTACATACAGGGTAGTCAATTTTGATTACAAAATTTATTTTTTTTTTTGGGCATTTCGCGCCTCAACGAAATGCAAATTTTGAATTAAGGATTGATACTTGTTGTAATTATACATATTTTTGGCTATATCTCATTGATGTATCCTAAATAGTCACCGCAGTAGATAGTCTCAAAGTTTGGAAAACAAGAGCGAATATTTTTAAGAAAGTTTTTCGCAAGACACACCTATCATCTGTCTATCTGTCTACCTACCTATTTATCTATCTATCTATCTATCTATCTATCTATCATTACATCTATCAATTATTTCTAATGAAATAGCATGGGTTACTGAGTGAACTTAGTTTTTGGCTATTCTATACAATAAAATCGAAGAAGCATTAAAAATAAATTTAATAAACAAATTGATGAACTTCTTGAAAATTACGCAAAATTTAACCTTTTGTTTTTTTCATTTTTATATAGCAAATTGAAATTTGTACAAATCTTGCATATATAGTTGAATTTTATTTAATTTGGGTATAACGCAACCTTTTCTTACTTTTGAAGAAAAATATTTAAAATGTCAAAAGATTGAACACCAATTGACATAATAACTAAAATATATATTCCATAATCAAACATATAATTAATAACAATAAAAATAATAATAGATAAACTCAAAAGTAAACAGTAGTTGAACAAACTGTTGAGCTGTTTTTGAAGCGGGATCTGATCATTTTATCATTTTGGTGAATCTTTTAGTCTTATATTAGACACTAAATAAATAAGCTTGTATATTATTAGCATTGGCATTGTTGTGAAAACTTCCCAATATTGCACAGAACCTCCCCCGACCTCTTCTCCTTGATGTTCTGAATTACTATTTTTCATTTTGGGTCTTCTTCATGCTAGAATGTCCAAGGGTTCAGTATTTTATTTCTGGTATTTAAAAACATTACATTCTGAAGAATATATCGACACAAGTATTTATTCATTATATTTTTAATTTTATGTAACGGTCCTAGCCTTTATCCCGAAAAGCATCCCAAGCCAGAAAGTATAGAATATACAAACGTTCACAAAGTGGCTGACTAACACTTCACATTTTATTCAAATTCTTAAACTCTTCCATGGATTTCCAGTTCAGTGGTGGTGCTTCCAAAATTCAATAGTACTTTTTCATTTTTTTTTTTTTTTTTTTTTGTTTTGTAAATAAATAGCTTCATGATGACCTGCAGAACTCTACTCCGGTCTTAACTGGTCTTCTTTGATTTGTACGTACAATTATATTAATGCACAACGATTTAAGATCACTTGGATCAGGCTCCGTATAATTGTTTTGACACCTTTTAACCATTTATGTATCATGAATGTTAGTAGAGCATGATAGTAGACCTTCATAGTGGATTCATTACACCGTTTCTGACGTTTTGAAATTATTTATAACGTATCTTACCGATGACGTTACCATATTAATTTTTTTCCAAAGATATTAGCGGAACATTCTAGTTTGAAAATCTCTCTATTTTTAACTTACTCGCTCTATTTTGACTTGGCTATTTTAATTTTTGCTATTAAAACTTTTCAAAAATAGTAAAATTTCTTTTATTTATTTTTCGCGAAAATTATCTATTTTAACACAGTTTTAGATAAGAATTATATATAAAATTCCTTGTGTAATGGTAAATTGTTGTTATAGGTGTGGATAAAAAGTAATTACAAATTGTTAGTCATAACGATTAGGTCTCACGTTCATTAATAGGCTAGGACTCGCCGAATGGGATGTGGTTCTTGGTCAAAGTTAGCCTTTTTAACCTACCAATACAAAATTATAGAACGTGTATATATTATAGTATGAATTATTGCAAATAAAGTGGACGGACGAAAACCGGTTTAGTTTTTTAGTTAGCAGAAATTAATTGTTAAACAAAACCTTCTCAATTATTTGACACTACAAGAGATCTTTTGGTTTCTTTGATCTAAATGCCCTCACCATCCAAGATTCTTCATTAGAATCCATTAACGTATTTCTGAAGAACCCCTTATCATACACTACCTGTATTCTAGCTTTTTTAACTTTCTCTAAACAATTATATCATTTTAATTCAAATATTTATTCAATCAAAAATAATAAAATTAAATCTAAGTTTATGTTCTTAAATTGCTCATTTGTACGAAGGCCTCAGCAA
Source organism: Protocalliphora azurea (assembly GCA_932274085.1). NCBI lineage: Eukaryota > Metazoa > Arthropoda > Insecta > Diptera > Calliphoridae > Protocalliphora > Protocalliphora azurea. The sequence continues at coordinate 83,151,964 of OW026520.1, forward strand.
AATGTTTGTTGGGTTACCACTAGGTTAACTAGGCTTAAATAACAAGATTATAAATATCAAATAATAAAAATTAAATAGCACTGATGAACGAAGAAATTATGTGAAACACTAGGAAATTCGGCAATGTTTCGTTGATCAATACTTTACAACATTAATGAACAAAATAGGTTGCAACAACAACAAGGTGTATACAAAGATTATTAATAAGTATGACAGAGTTGGAAATTTTTAATTAAACAGTTTACATTTACACATAGAAAAATATTACTAGTTAAACTTACATGTAGAAAATGTATATATTTCTTGTTTAACTTTATATGAAAGCAAAAAAGATGTATAATTAGGTGTTTAATAGAATTAAGGAAAAATTAATAATTAATATGAATAAATTTAAAATTTAAATAGCAATTTGTTATATACTCTACAAATGACAAAAAAATATTCTAGCAAAAGTCAAACTTTTGTGAAACGCCTTCACACACTGTTTCATTATGCCGAGTTTAATATGAAGTGGTGGAAGTATGATGGTACCTCTCGTGATTTTAATTGAGGTGGTTGAGCAGAAGATAAGTTAGGATATGACCACTTACTTCGATTTCGACGGTTAAGTAGCAGTAGTCATGATGGTTTCGAGGTTCTCTTGAAATTATGGGTATTACGAACATTATTGCATCTCTTTTTCCAATGGACCATAATCGTACACGTACCACACATTTCTGGCACACAATATGAGTTACACAATTTTATTTTAAAATATTGATGACACGCAGTTTTCACAAAGTCCAATATAGGTTTTCGATATTTTTCAAATATATATTCCTCACAAATATAGCAAAAACAATCTGGATTAAGTACACAACATCTTCTTGGCGAAACCATATTGAAAACAAAAACAAAATATACTTTAGTGTCTAATAAAAAACGAAAATCCAAGTAAAAATACTGAAAGTGGGTAGTTAGCTAAAACTCAAAATATTAATTGAAAACATTATTTTTATATATAATTCTTCTTTATATCTCAGCAAAAAGAGAACATCCAAAGAGGTCAATAAGATCCTGAATTTGTGATCCAGATGTAGTGGAAATTTGGATAATTTCCAATGATTTTAACATAGCAGTGTCATTGGAAGATGTTCTCTTTTTTGACACCTATTCACTGAGTAGGAAGTCATGATCACAATGTCATGTAAAATTGTTTTTTATGTACTTTTTTTTATCAGTTCAAGGAATTTGCTTTTAATTTTTATTTTTAATAAAAAAATAACAAATATATTAAACCAAATATTTTTATTAAAAAAATATGCATAACAATCTTTTTCATTTGATTAAAACAGTTATTATTAAGTAACAAATATTTGTAAATTCAAAACATTTTATATCAGAAAAATTTAACTAAATCGCTTTTTAATAACATCTTTGGATGATATTTAAATCTTAAGTGCAAAAATCCGTACACTTACTGAAACTTTGGAAGTCATGAAAGAGTACTTTCTTCAAAATGATCTCAATTTATTTTTGCTGTGATGTGTTTAACAAAAACTTATGTGTCCGTTCATCCATAAGAAAAAAAACTTTCCCGCGGAGCAAATTGTTAGGAAACATATTTGGAAAATTTTAGAAGACAGTGTTACAGTTGGGTGACTTTAGTCGCTATTTACCCCCATTTTAAACCACCTGGCTACTTTTTTGGCCCTCTTTTAAAATGGAACTATTTAAGTCTGTGTGCAAAATGACGAAAAGCTTAGTTGTTTGAAATATCTCGACCCATTATACACTGATTGCCACTTGAATAAGGAATCAAATTTTTTTAACTTTAATTAAGTATATCTCCTAAACTAAAGTTCAAAAAAAAAAAATAATTTTTTGCGCAACCAAATTTCAGTGTTAGCTTTCGTTTCCTGAAGAAATAAAAAATATACATATTTTGTTATACTAAAATTATGCATTTATTTAAAAACATGTATTTCTGTGGTACTATTTTGTGTGTCACTATGTTATATTTTTATTTATATATTGTGTTTTTCGAAAATTAAATGTGTAAAAATTAACATTTTTGTTAAAAATTATCTATCGAATATGCTGAAGATATTATATAAACTAAAGATATAAGTAGACATTTCCTTTAATATAAAAATAAAGATCTTTGTAAAAAAAAAATAAAGAAATCTATTTTAATATATTACTTTGCTTATATCTCAAAATTTTTTCTTAACATTAAACCGCAAGACAGAGAAGTAAATATATTAATTGAATTTGATTCAATAAGTGCTTTCATGTGCAAAAATTCTGTCATTTCTCTCTACCAAATTATTCGTCATTTGCCTATCGGAGCTTAAAATCAATTTTTGACAAATCAGTTTAATTCGTAATCCATTCAACATTGCTATTGATAACATACCCGATAATTTTCAGGAATAAATAAAAGAATGTTTGCTAAAGCTGACTTTAAATGTTGGTTGGAAAATATTGGTCAAAATATTAAAAGTTTATGCGATGGTTGGGAATGAAGCGTTTAAACTTTATGCGAAATTTTGCTAGAAACTAGGGCAGAAACTACAGTGGAAAATTAAATGGAAAATGAAATAAGAAATTTATTTCTGAAATTTCTCCCAATGTTAAAAAATGATGAAAAACAAAGAGATTTTATTAAATTTACTGAATTATTTAAAAAAAAAATTTATTTATCAAAGCTTAATAGAAAAAATTTCCAAACACTTTATTGAGAAAAAGTTTACAAATTAAAATTTTGTTATGAATAAGGCCTTTAATATTTTTTAATTGTTTATGAGCTTTAAAAGATTCATTGTTTTTATATTTAATAAATAAATGAATTTTGTTCGAATTAAATACCTTTTGAATTTTTACTATTTTTCATTTCTACTACTAAAAATCAAAATGTGTCAAGGGGTCCGCGAAAAAACAAAAATTTCTAAAATGGTCCGTGAAGCATCAAGAGGTGGCAACCACTGATTTATTTTATTAATGAAAATATAGTTTTCTTTTTTTTTCATTTAATTTATTGAACATTCATTAACGTTTGTATTTTTAAATTTGTTTCTTTTATTAATTAGTGTTTCTTTTTTTAGTTTTTACAATTATTGGTAATTGATATAATCATTTTGGTTTTAATTGAATGAACCATTTTCGTATATTAAAATCATTATTAACTATTTTCTGCGTATAGATCGCAATTTTAATAATACTAAATTTGGCATGTCAGATATCTTTGGGACAGTAATATATCATGCTAAAATTGGTTAAAATCGGACAATTATTTCACCTAACGGCCAACCAAACTTTCTTTCGGAAATAGTTCTAAATACTTATAAAAGTCTTAAACATGTTCCCATTTACATAAAATACATTTTGCAAAAGTATAAATTTCCACTAATACTTCCAAATATGCTAAAATCTGTGAGATCTAGAATTTTTCTAAGATCATACGCCAGTGGGTAGGTTGTCAGTGTTATTTTTACGAGCGATAACTTTATAAAGTTATCTACTTTTGGAATCCATCAATTTAGATTCTAGAGTCCAAATAAATGTGCTTAGTATTTTAGTCGCCACATGCCACAAAGCATTCTGTTAGTGTCATAAAGAATTCTTCAAAATTTTTCCTTGGTCATTAAAAACTTTTTCTCGTTCTAGCCAGGAAAAGAAAAATCTTCTTATTCTTTTATTCTTTAATTGAAATAACATATCAACATAAAAGTCATGCATGTTTTTTTTTTCTTTTGGGAGTTAAGAATTAGTAAAGACGCATTTCAAGTACTTTTTTATATGATAGTAATTTTAGATTTAGAAATTCTTGCTAATTTTCCGTACAGCGGTTTGGCATTTTATATTTAATCAAAACATGCACAATATTTCCATAAAATTTAAATAGTGGTTTAATGTAATAAAAAAATACATTTAAAGTAAAATTAAATTAATTATGATCAAATTAAAGCTGCAACCAAACTTTCATCAACAACTTTCGCTTAGGCAATAAACATACTACATCCATATTCATATTTGCATTTGAATATCGTGAATTAGAACTAGGGTTGCCAGATTCGAATTGTGATCTAACTTGACATTCCTAAAAAAAGAGTTTTATTTCCAAAAAAAAGCTTTACGTTCGACTTCCGCCAAAAATCTTTATTTTTTATGTGAAACCTATATGAAAGTGTGTATATAAATATGTCGATACAATCGTAATATAGACTTTAAACACTTTTAAACACATAGCATATCCGCCTAGGCCGTGAAAAAATATTCGGAAATTAGAATTTGCAATTGTTATTTGAAAAAAAAATAGTAATAATAATAATAATAATGTGGCACAACTTCTTTTTATTGAATCCATACAAATATGTCAATATCCATTAATATTGACTTGAGCATTTATTCACGGCATTAAAAAATTAATACATCGTATAATCAAATGTTTTTTGGAAGCTTTCAAATAAATCTCGATGAAACTGTAGTCGATGTCGAAGTTGTTTTGAAAAATATTTGTTTAAATTTAAAATAGTCCTCTTTTGTAAAACGTTTCGTATATCTCCTATATATGTATATTATTTAAAGATTTAAAATTCATTATACTGTGTAGTTCTATACAAGTATAAATTTTTGGGTGTAATAAAGGCAGTGTATTTTGTGAAATACAAAAATATGTTTCTTATCACTATAAAAAAAAAGTAAATAAATATTTTTCATCAACGCTTAATATTTAACATCTGGCAACCCTAATTAGAACCACATTTTTGTACAAAATATGCCTGGCTTTATTGGTGTTCCACAAAACAAAATTAAATTTAAGTGGTCATTCTTATGTCAAACACAAGCATATAATTACCCTCCTGACCTGAGTTTCGATAAAATTGAATGTTCGCTAAAAGCAAAAAATTTCGAAACAATATATTCGAGAAAATATCGAAAATTCGAGATATTCGAGAATATTGAAAATAACGATATCGCAATATTTAATTTTTCTGAATAAAATATCGAAATTAAATTCTTTGAGAAATTATCTATTCTTTTCAATTTCTCGAGTATTTTTTACTTAAGTAAAAAAGCAACGTATTTTCTTGTTACTTAAAAAAAGATAATTAAGTTATATAATTGTGTCGTAATAGTTCAATTCATGATGTTAGTTAAATTCTCTGCAATTTTTCATAAAAACGAAAAAATATATAATGAAGTTTTAGAAAAAGTGATAAGTAAACCAGAACAGAAAAAATAATGTTATTGAAAGAAAAAATATTGATGACTCCTCTGACCGAAGTTGAAATTTTTACAAAATGCTTTAATTATTCACCACTTCCGAATTACTCGTATCTTTAAAATATAATTTATTGTTTTATATTTTTTTAGTATTTTATATATATTGTATTAAGTTTGAAATAAAATATAACTATATAAAATAAACTTAAAAAAAAAATTTTGCGTTTTGCCACAGTGTGTAATGTAGTTAAATAAAAACTGCTAAGAAACTATTCCTTTTAAATAAAGTAAATTTTTTCAACTTTTTTAGAATTTTCAACTTTATTCGACTTTTCAACTATTTGGCAACAAAAAAGTAGATTTCTCGACAATTTTTAGACTAAAAAGTCAATTTTGGAACAATGTGGATGAGCTTGTGCTATTTTTGGTCGGCTTTTTAATTTTAAAATTTTATTTAATTTTATTTTCAATTTAATTATATTTTATACTTCATCACTGTTTTTCATGGCGATTGTGTGTGTATACATACTTACATATGTATGAGTGCATTACATTAGTATTAACTTTTTGTAACTTTATTTTATTTCGCTTGAATTGGGCTTGGTAAAGTATTTCAATGGTATCGAGTATAAAACCGCTAACATCATCAACAACATCAGCAACAACAACACCAACACCAGAATCACCAACAAAAACAACAAGTATATAATAACTCTATTACAAAAATTTTGACTTTGGTCTGACCACAATGTAACAGTACCAAATGTCCAAATATGTGTGGTGGTCATTTTTAACTCGAATAAAAAACTACGAATATTTGAGCATTTGGTTAGCTGGATTCAACAAATTACAATGTTGCCAATATACGTGTTGATATTAGGTCTAAAGAAAATTGTATATATGTATTTATTTAAATTTGGCTTGTTATGTGTAAGTTATTGCAAAACTTTTACTGAAAGCAAACTTACTCCTAGTTTAAAAATAAATTATTTTTAGTGAGATTTTAAAATTGGAACGAATTCTTGTTGTATTAATTTAGAGTATCCAGATCAATTCTTAACATCGTTATAGCCCATAAAATTAGTTTTATTAATGCCTACACTCATATTTTTGTAAAAAAAAAAATAATAATTTTTTATTCATTTATCAGCCTGGTTCTATGAAATCAAAAACTAGAGAAATAATCCAACGCAAAATTTAATGGTCTAAAAGTTTGAAATAAAAATGCTTAATAACTTTAAAAATAAATATAGCGACTTTTTCAGAAATTACCGCAATCTACTCTACATATTTCAGGCTTTACAAGAAGAAAACAATTATTTAAAAATATTTTATAATAAAAAATTTTATAACAACACAAATATTTGACTACATTTCCAAATTTAAAAAAAAAAAATTAAAAAGTGAAATATATATGGTTATGACTGGGCCAAAATTTACCGATTTTCGAATTTCGACCGTAACTCCCCTATATATATATATATATATATATATATATAAATACTCCTATATATATATATATATGTATGTATATATATATATAGTCATATATGTTTACATTTTTTGAATTTAAATTCCATATATTTCCCATAATGTACAAAATACATCCAAGCATTAATAAATTAAATTTATTTAAATTCCGGCCATTTTATCTCGAAGATTTCGCGTTAAATTCATATATCCGACAATTTATAATTATCGCGGAAAATTCGAATAAAACTGTTGCAGTATTTGAATGAAACAACGATAGTTATTGAATTGTTCTCAACAATCATCAAAAGCGTAAAAAAATATATGAAAAATCTGAAGACGTTTAGAATAATTAAATTTTAATTTACAACGCGAATATTTAAGATGAAATAATCAGTAGTTAAACAGGAAAATCCTTTTCCAAAAGAACACTAGAAGTTAAGAAATCCTTTATATATGAAGTATCTAAAAATATATAATAGATACTATCTAGATACCATCTGTTCCAAAAAACTGCAGTTGCATATGTTAGTTTAGCTTTATTAGTTTTTTAGTATATAATAAAAGTCTAGATAAAAGGTGGTCCGAAACACTCTTTGTCATTTTCAAAATGCAATAACTCAGAAACTAATAAATATATTTTCATAATTCTTTCACAACCTGACATAAGTCCAAGTAATACTTATCTAAAATGTTGTACTGATCGGAGTCGTGTTTATTAAATTATAATAAAAATAGGAAGACGAGAGAACAAAAATTTTGGACATTTTAGATAAAAAATTTGGTTTAATTTAAAATGGTGCAAATTATAATTCTTACGTGTATATTTGGGAGAAACAATTATATATTTGAAATTTGCAATAAATTTGACTATTAAATGGGAAAAAGTAGTTAATTTTTACTAACTATATATATAACTAATTGATTATATAAATTTATAGAATTTATGTAGAATTTCTTATATTTTTTTCACCGATATTGTTAGGAAATTAAGAGTTGTGAAATATTTTTGCACAAAGGTGGACTGAAACATAATCACTATCTTCGAAATTGTATACACCTGTATTCTAATAAATGATAATCTGAATGCCTTCTAAATATTAAACGTATTTGATCAATAAATTATAAAGTATTGAAAAACCTAGTGCATAGAAATTTTTCCGAGCATGATAGTCGAAGTTTTTGTGATATTTAGAGCAATTTAATTCTCAGCACATATTTGGACATAATTTTTTTTTGTTTTAATTGCCTAAAAAGCTAGAACCCTTTCGGTATATTACGGATAATTTCTAAAATTGTATGATGGTAGAGATTGTCAACTACTTAACTTATTTGGCTATTCCTGGCGAACAGTCATTGTAGTATATGGGTTATACGTTTACAAATTTCAATTAGTATAGTTTTGATACCAAAGATGTTGAGATATGTTTTCGCTAATTCATTTATCAGGGCTTAGTAGATCTTCGATACTTAAAAATATTTTACAAACATTTTGAATTTTGAATATGTACATACATTAGTTTTTTTCCAAATTAAATTAAAAAGTGCTGCTATGAGACAAAATCGCAAATTATGCCAAAGTGGATAAAAACTCAACATTAATTTTTATATGGGTAAAAAAGCATAAATAATCATCTATAATTGGGTATCATTGGTCATTTTGTAGTATTTAAAGTATGATAAAAAGCACTTAAGACCATCCTTTACTTGGCTTAACATTGCAAAATTTAACGGAACTTTATTTAAATCGCTTGCCTGTGTGAAGTATATTGATTACTATTTTACGTATACTTTCCAAACTTATTTTGTAATTGATTTGGACATATTGGAATTTTTGATTCTTTTATGATACTTTGAAGAACTGTCGACTATAATTGAAGCATTTTAAATATTTTATTTATATTCGAAGTTTTCGTGATTCATGTACTTGATAATAATAAGTGAATTTTTAAAATTTTTTCCCATTTTAACGTAAATGGTCACACTAAAGTGGCCTTACTTTACTTAAAATTATTTTATAAATGGAATTCAAATTACACAGGCAACCCCCAACTTACGCGGTAGTTCTTTTACACGATTTCTTTATAATACGATTCAATAATAGTTATCTTTTTTTATTTAACACGAATTTCATACAACTCGTTTAAAAAATAATACAAACCTTGATTTGCACGAAATAAAGTATGTTCTGTCGGAATTTATAGAAAATAAAATAATTATTTTAAGTGTTTTAAATAGCTTAAATTGCTAGAAAAATATCAATGTTTTGAATAGATTCAAAAATTTTAATGAATCTAAAATAAGAACAATCAAAAAAAAAAAAAAAATGTGCCACTAAATCAGTAAAACATGTGTCCTAAATCCGAGGCAATTTAATAGAAAAAAGCTTAAAATGCACTTATAATCTGAATATAACGGGATTAGAAAAATATATAAACAAAATAAAAATAATATAATTTAACAAAAAGTTTTACAGAATTTTAATTGCAACCTGAATACGAATTCTGCAAAAGCAAATTTTTATTTGCAATTTAATATTTCAAAGAAAATCTTCATCAGGTAATTTGAATGCCACTAAATAATTTTCTCATTATTTTAATTGAAATCAATTAATAATAACAATATCATTCTCATCAAGTATTTAACGCACCATATGATTCATTTTTTAATTAGCAAGAAATATAAAATAATCATTTTCTTTTTGCTTTTTTGTACTACACGTACTTTCTCCGGTCCCAATAAGCCGTGTAAATCGAGGGTTACATGTAAATTAATTTTCTCAAAGAATTTGACTTTTTTCATATATATTTTAAAGTGGGATAACTTGTTGCCATTTAGTATATTTTTATAAATGACGACTATATGCAAACAATAGCATCAGTACAGTAATAAAACCAATATGTGATTTAAAAATACTAGTTTTTGCATATCTTAACTTGTATTTAATTATTCGAACAATATGTTTTATTCTTTATTCATTCAATTAAATACTTTTTATATCAGAGTAAATACTATTGGAAATATTAAAAAAGAAGGTAGTAAATTTTTAGTAATAGAAAAATAATTTAAAAAATTCAATATTTTTTAATTTATTTAATTTAAGATATATTTCTGCCATTTAACAAATCCCAACTAAGAAAAAACTCGATAAAAATATTTTTATTACAATTTTCATGACTACATTGTTTAAAATCTTAATTTCGACCTTTTGAAGTTTCCTTTTATAGTGTTATATATTGTGTTTTTTGCATAATTTCAACTGGCGTATTTTAATATAAACGTAAATATATTTCCTTTCAATAATTTTTTTACACGATATTATTCCCAGTGCTTAATTATAAAATTAATTCCCATGCGAATTTTGCTGCTTAAGCCAGCTCAGCAGGAAACCTTTCTGAAATCTTAGGAAAGCCAAAAATATCTTATATATAAAAAATTATTTAAACTCAATGAGACTTAAATACATCAAAACTTTAACAAAGATTTTATTTTTCTTATATTCGTTTAGGCAAATATTGGCCAAATGTTTTCTTTTATTACACAAACTCACATCCTATATTTTATAACCATATAAACATTTTTACCCAATATAACCCAATAAGCCTTTCAAACTCTAAATTTTTTATATGTCTAAAATATTCCATTTTTTGGGGTATTTTTCAAAAACTTGTCAAATATGTTTAAAATAAAAATTTTGAAATAAATATTTTTCTACAAATACAGAATTATACCTGAAGCTGATGTATCCATTAAAAAAATATTTATGCTTGGTAAAAAATTCATTTGTAATTTCATCAATTTCTTTTTTTTTTCCAACAATGCGAGGCAATTTTAAAAATAATATTGAACTTTGTGAGAGTATAGCAAAAAAGTAGACAATATAAGGCAATAAATTTTACAGTTAGTAATGACGAATTTTATTTTCTACATATTATATATATATATATATATATATATATTTTTTTTTTTTTTTTTTTTGGTGTCAAAATACTATCATCTAGAAGTCAAGAAAGTATCGAAATATAATAACTTTTGTAAAGAAACATGTTTTTAATGCAATTGGAATATTTCTAATAAATATTTTTAATTATAGTTGAGCTAAATGCTTACCTTGTATAACTTTAAATTATATATGAAAATTTAAAGGCAAAAAACACTAATTAAAAATTAAAAACTTTTTATATTAATACATTTTTCATTCAACACCTAAACAACATTTATCACCTTAAAAGTTACACATAACTGAGCGACATTATGTCGTGCTTCTTTATTTGCAAATTTGTGCACTATCTACTTTTGAACATTCAGAAGTGTCAAAAAAGAGTCTTTCTAGTAGATGGGTATAAAAAACTCTTCAAAATGTTGTCATGGAGTATATGTATAAAACAAACAACCAATATTAACCCTAGAATACTAATGTATGTAACTTTTACGTATACAATTTTTTAAATCATTATTACTCTCATGTGTGAAAACCTAACAATATGAAATTCCAGAAATTCTTCCATCATATTCTGAATACAAGTAACAGAAAATTTATTACGTAAAATATACCTATTGTTAGTATTAAGAGTATAAAATATGCTGTCGTTAATAATAGTATAAATTTGGATACAAATTTGGAATGGCATGGTAAAAATGTTAATATTCGGCGGATAATCTTAATTTGGTGGATGATTTATCAATTTTAACTTTTCAATCAAATTAGTATAAAAAATGAATGAAAATTATGAGCTGCCAAAATTAACGTTCTACAGGATGGGAAAACAAAAAGTGTTGAAAATTTATCCTTTTCATAAATAAAATCTTGATATATATGTTGAGTTTTTTACTATTTTATTCTTGTTTATTTTACTTATTTGTTCACTTTAAGCGTTTTTAAAATCAAACACGTAACATTAGCATAAATGTATAAAAAATAGCTAGTATTCTAAGGTTTAACAAAATTGTCAATCAATACTAATTTATCTTTTTGCATTTATATTCCAATTTCAATTCATTTGTGTTGTGTGTGCAATTTTTCAAGAATTCTGTTAACAAAATCAAGTATTTAAATGAAAGCAAAAAAAAAGGACGACAGAGAAAGAAAAAAATCAGTTTAAAACCACTGTATTTAGAAAATGAATATTGCCGTCACGGATGAAGTCAAATACATGAATCGTGGTTAGAATGAATGATTTGAATGGTTAGTTTTCCTTAAACTAAAAACCCTACAACTGATTTTGAAATTTAATTACATTGTGTTATATTAAAACAAATACAAACAAACATGCATACAAGTGTACAACACACACACACACATTCATGCTATATATACGTATCTGCTATATAGTAGAAGCAAATCGCAACAACAACCAGCAGCAGCAACAAGCACGGCGACAATAATAGGAATGTCAATGACAAAATTTTTAACTGAGCCACAGCATCAGCAACGTTATGGTATGCCATGGTAGCAACAACAATAACACCATCAGAAACTACAGCGGCGGAACAACGACAGCAACCAAACAAATCTAATGAGAAGTGTCAAAATCTCATGGTTAAAACTAAAAATTTCCTTGTGGAAAATGAATTTTTGTTGTTTCGTTCTTGTTGCTACTATAGTTCTGCCTCATTTTAAATGACAAACTGTTCGACAAATTGGATGAAAAGGAGAACAATATAGAATTTATCATACAGAGACAATATTTTTTGTTTGAATTATAAAAATATCTCGTCTCATATTCACAAATACATACGCACAAGACTTTTACTAAATAAATATTTTTGAAATTGTTCAAGTATTGGTATTTCGTTGCTGTCGTTTGCTAAATTTCGTATAAGAAGGAAGCCAAACAAGAATTGTTTTAATTTGTTTTGTGACAACTCGTCCACATCCGCAATGTAATTAACAGTTTAAAAATACTTGCAATGCAAAGAAAAATGCTCCAAGGTTATATATATTTAGACAATAAAGAACTTTAAATTATATGTAAATAACTTTCCTTAGAATTACTATTTAGATAGTAAATAATATTCTGTTGAATATTGGAATAATCGGTTCCGAACTCAGGGCTGTATGATGTGACGATTTTGAAATGCTTTTTGACAACTAAATTTTTCATTTTGGCGACGTGGCGAATTTTTTTTAGATTTATAAATAAGGTGGCGACTTATTTAGCTAGTTTTATTAAATAGGTATTTGTGGAGGTCCGAACTTTGAAAATACTTTTCTTTTTTGTTAATGAAAAGGTTGTCACTTTTAAGATATTAAACACATATTTTTTTTTCAACTTTTTTTACCTTTTTATTTTTACAGTTTTACAACTAGCATTTTCGGGTGATAAATTAATACATTAATATTCAACATTTATTGTCATACACAGAGAAAACAATTTCGTTATGGTAACCGAATTTTTTGCCAATCGAATTTGGTCGGTTATGAGTATATAATCATAACCGACCATGATTCGGTTAGAATAGCGGTATTTTCTGGTAGCCACAACTGTTTAAAAAAAATAATTTGGTTCCAATAACTCTAAAATATGTGTTTATATTATTAAGCCTATCTAATTAAAAAAAATATATATATTTTAAATATTTCCATTTTTACATTTCATTATAATTTTAATGTAATTAAAAGGATTTATAAAATTTAAATTATAAAATTGACGGCTTGTTTCAATATTTGCCTCACATTTCTTAGTTGGGATAAAAGCTTTCCATAAAATAAGAAAGAATTAGTAAACTTAATGTATTTTCACAAAAGCTTAACTATATGATACACTTACAGGGAGAGGGGGTTAAATTAGAGTGGTAATCAAGAATGAACAGTAGGGTTATAACTATTTTTCGACCTCAAAATACTATAACACCACCTTATAGCCAAGATTTTGAATATACAACGGTTGATGCATGTAACGAAAATGTGCGAAAATTTATTTAAGCGGATTTCAAGAGAAATGATTATAAACAACAGAATAATAATTTTTGTATGGGGTTGATTTTCTTTGAACACCAAATCTGTCTGGTTTCAAAAATGAAAATAATTTTCATAACTTTTTTAGGAAAATTTTCGAACGGGAAGCAAATAAATCCTTCAGGTTGTAAAAGCATTAACGTTTCTTGAAAATAGGTGTAATTACTGCCACAAAACCAATTCTTGAAAAATATCCACACAACATTTGAGTTACTTATTAGTAAATAATATAAGTTCGCAAACATACCTTTTTGTCTCTAATTCAATACTTACACACTTTATTATTGTTTGAAATTGTTTGAAATTTAATTTCTATTGATTTTAATTTTATTTTTAATTTATTGTTCAAAAGTGTCAAAAATTTAAAATTCTTTTGCTATCCCGATATTCAGACGTTTGTGATACTTGTTATCTTAACCGAAAACTGATGGTTACTGCAACTAAAAAGATGACGATTGTTGTTTAAAATCTATATCCCAAATTCATAAATTGATTAAATTGACTAACATAACAATTTTAGGTACAATTATTCAATCATAACTACAACTTTGAGATTTCTTTAGAAAACATTCCCTTTGAATTGTAAATTATCAATAACTATAATGAAATGTTGGTTTCTTTTATTAAATATTCATCATTGTAACTGTTTTCCAACCAATTTTCTTCTGTGTGTAAAATTTTCAAGTTGATAGAACATATTTACAATGTAAATGTTTAAATACTTAATGGTATCATCTTCTTAAATGCCATTGTAAAATAAATTAAAGTTAAATACAAGTAACATATTGAGTTGTCATAATTTATTTAGTTTAGACAAATTATGATAACTTAATTTAAGATAATGATAAAGTAACTAGATTCCACAGACATAACAATATCATAAATATAAGAATTAATTTAAAAAATTTTCTTTCACAATTTGTAACTACATATATGTCATAGTCTAACCCCAATCAATCGCAAAAAGGCGAGAGAGACACAACATTATGGTACTTGGACTTGAGTAAACAGAAATTCTTTCTAAGGTTATTTGGGCTGCTGAATACGAATTTTCATTCCATTTTTTGAAATTGGTACTAGTTTTCAAAATCTCAACAAAATATTTTCTTATTATTATTTAAGATCTAATGACTATTTCATTCAATAAAAACTGATAAATTGGAGCTGAGGAGCGGTCATACTGAGTCGTATTGTTGCTCGTATTGTTTGGAATATGTTTCACCCATTAAAAACCAACAGTAATAACTCATCCTACCCTCATACCAAAATCTTTGGTATTATTTTTCGTTTTTCGCACAAATCTTGGCGTAGCTGCTCCCCATTCTCGTTACTCGCACCGTAACTTTCTCGTTACTCGTTCTTTTAAAAAGTTTTGAATAAGGTTGAAGAAGTGATTTGGAGACATTCAGTGAGTTTTACAAATGGTTAAAGGGGGTCGTTTTATTTTCCACCACAAATGACATTAAATGAGGTATTCATCAAATCAAATAAACTTTTTATTTCACGCCGAAGTATATCCCAGCAAAAATTTTGCTTACTATATAACGTGTTTTGTAAGCGAAAACATCATGAAAAACAGCTCTTTTTGTGGTATAACCAGTTTTTATTTGGGTAACTAACAGTTGTTTTGGATGTTGATTTTTTTACGCACAAGAAAAAAACATTTGATTAGGTTGAGATTTGAACCCACTTCACTACATTGATTAAGATTGTAAGTCTGCCGTCTTACTCGATACACCAAATTGTATTTTCATGCTTTAAGAAGTGTTTTTTACATAGGGATGTAAATCAACATTATTTATTAAAGAATGTCTTTGTCTCAGTTGAAAGTTGAACCCTCTTTGATTTTTAACATTGATTTTTTTTAGTAGACGCTCTAGACAATGCAGCTAAGTAAAAAACGAATTCCTTTCATATTTAGTAAACACGACTTATTCAAGTATAATCAGTAATGGTGGGAGTGGCGATTAAGGCTACAATGGAATGCATACAGGAAGCTGTTGCTTTTAAAATTTTAAGCTAAGTTCTTGACGGGATGTTAACTTTCTTTTGAGAGTCGGGAATAGTACCTCATTTTTAGTTCCGTTTATACTTTTTACTCACATTTGTCGTGACGTGATCAACTCTGCTCATTGTTGTAAAAAATTCAATTCACGGATCAAATCATTCAGTTCAGTTATTCAAAAAAAGTAAAATAAAGATCAGCCTCTGAGCACTTACATAAATTTGCCAATTTTTCAAATTTTCTGCATTCTGTTACAAGATTTGTAACATAATTCAACCTTTATGATTGAAATTAACTCTTTAGCCACGTCAACATCTAAAAGTCTGTTTGGCAGCACATTGCTCGAAAACTGTAATAAATCTTGAGAAACGAATATCATATTTTTGTTTAAAGGAAAATATGTGAACCTGATTGAATTTGACCTGCTAAATACGAATCTGCTTTCGGTTTTTTTCCATCATGTCGTAACTTTTTTTTTGTGGGCATGTCTAATATCTCCTCTTTAATAAGGCGAATACACGAGTATATTTTACCATAATTCTAGAACGGGTTGTCCGATTTAGACAATTGAAAAACCAAAAGATGAAAACGTACAGATAGTTTTCGTCACCTCAACATTAACATAACAATTTTTCATGCAGAATTAAAGATTTTTTTTTTTCCAGAAAATTTCTTTTAAGAAATGAAACCGACAAAAATATTTAGTTTTTAATCACTTATCTTGAAACTGGTAATATTATGAATAAAACAAGTCATATATTATTAAAATTGATGCACAAATCTTGACTTTAAAACCAATTGAGTGAAAGTACTCATGTATACCTACAATTAACTGGAGACACATTGGTGTACAAAAAAAAATTCTTCTTTAAACAAAAATAGATGGGGTACATAGAATTTGACAAGCTAAATAAGATTCTGCTTTCATTTTATTTAATATTACGTATTAATTATTTTAATTTCCATGACCAATATGACCCCTTTTTTTATTCACTCACACTAGTATAACACGAAAACGCACAGTGATCCCAAAATTATTTTTTTTTTATTGTTTTTAATAATTCCTTATATTGTGAGCCATTACACAGTGGGGCAGAATCGAAATTTTTTGGAAATAAATCTGTAACTTCTGATCGGCTGGTTGGATTTTCATGAAATTAAGTTTGGAAGGAGGGCACAACAAACCCCTCAGGGGCGGAGCTAAGGGGGCTCAAATTTAGGTACCTCTGACATAACAAATTTTTAATCACTTGCCAAATTTTTGTTTCTCGTCCGATTTCAAATATTTTTATATATTGTTGTAGGCCCCGATAAGATCTATAAAAACCATCTATAAAACCATGTCCTATTTATCTCTTATAGCTTTCGAGTTATTTGCGTTTGAATTTTAAAGCACCATAATTTTGCATGTTCTTGGTCCAGTTTTTTTCATATATATCCTAGCATTTCCGACCGATTTTATTATTTTAGAACAAAATTATCTATTGAATAAAAAAAATTTGAAGACGATATCTTTACCGAGTCCAAAAATAAACGATTTTGAATTTGAAAATTGCAAAAAAGACAACTTTTTGTGTTTTTTTAACCGAAAAACTATCTACACTCTTTTTTATCTAAAATAAAATTTTCTTTTGCAACATATAATAATTTTGCACTTTTCTGAAAGGTAACTCGACAGAGATGACTTTAAAAGAAAAAACAAGCCCAATAACTCAATTGGTCACACCCTCCCGAATTCGACTCATTTTATATGAAATTTTTGATTTTAGACCATATTTTCTCAAATCCCAAAGCATGAATCAACAACCGGAATATATTTTAAGAATCTTCAGTATGTTGTTAAAAGTTTTAAATCAAAATCTACGGGCTTTCGAAAAAATGTGGATTCTATAGCCAAAAATGTAAAAAATCCCATTTTTGGGAATTTTCATTAGTTTTTTTGAGAATTCAGGAAAACCCTAACCCTGATTGAAATTTGGTTAACGCGCTTTTATTTATATTAATAAGATCCACATTTCCTGCAAATTTCATTAAGATATCTTTATAAAAAAATATGTTATTACAATTAAAAAAATTTGTATTTTCTCCAAAAACCCCAAATTGGGGCTTTTGTTTGGTTTATTTCTAAATAGCGAAAGAAATTTTAAAAATATGTATTCCAAATTAAGCTTATCCTATAGCACATATAATTTCCGATCTTTTGCGAAAAGATTCAAGTCAATGTTATGCCTCATTTCAGAAATATGTGCCTTTAAACTTTTATATTTCCAATTTATTGTATATATGACTATATTTTTACAAACTTGCAACTTTTGCCTTTAGCTTTGCGTGAATAATTATTTAGAAAATTATGAATATTTCTGTATACTTTTACTAATATATATACGCAAAATATTTTTATAAAAATAATTAATAAATATTTTTTATTTTTAATAGGATTGCCACATTTCCCAAATTTAAGTGAATCTTTATCCTTTTCTAAACATTCATATATTTCTATTAATGAATTCGAAATAACAAAACAAACAAAATTTCTATTTTAACTTAATCAATATTATTATTCTTCCTTAATAAATATTCTATTTCTAATACGATTTTTTATTACTTATTTACATTAAATTTATGTAGACAATTTTTCTAATATTTTAAACTTATACTACTTATTTTCTATAAAATAATCTGTTGTATCTGTATACATATCTAAAAGATAATAAAGGTTCTTCAAGTATTCAGTATTTTGAGTTGATAAAGTCTCATAATAAATCCAACGTTTTCTCATTGATGATATTAAAGGGTCTGATGATAACAATAGGCTATTAAAAATATCCTCGTTTTGTGACTTTCTGGAGCATTTCCTGGAGCTGAATAATTGAACGTGCTTAAAATCTCTGTTTCTTGCTTCTTTAGCCTCTTCTGTAAGCTCTCCAAGTGGAAGAATATTTCGTTCAATTATAATTTCGCCATGGCACAATACTTTATGTACTGTTGGTGTCATTTCTTTCTATGGATATAGAGAAACAAGTAGTTTAGATATTTCTGTTGCATATTCTCCAAATCGAGCAGATTTAATTTTGTGCTTACTATTAATTGCCATTAATAGTATGTTAGTCCTTTCAAGTAACTTTTTATTAATACCAGTTATTTTTGATGTAATTTCGAAATTTCCGAAAAACCTTCTTGCTGTGTTTCCATCATTTGTACTACCACCAGACGGCAGAGGTTTGTCGATATTTAATCCCGTCTCTTCTCTGAATTCATCCTGGATTCTCAGATATTCTAAGTGTTTTTAAATTCTCGTTGTTCTTGGTAGGTTTTGTTGAATTTTCTGGCACACTTCTATACTTTAAATCATATGCTATGTGCAGAAAATGCTCTATGAACCGTATTCTGACGTGAAGTGTAGATATTCCGAAATACAGAAATTCTACATTAATAATCCTTGCTTTACCAATATCCGAAAATTGTGATTTCGTCTCATCACATAGTGAGCATTTCCAAAAAGAAGATGTTTCCGTAATGGCATTACTAACCTTTCCATCAAACATTGTTAGACTAAATTGAAAGGATATGTCGAATGTTTATGGTTATTGAAAGAGGTTTTAAATCATTTATTTCATCTTTAATACATTCCACTAAATCCTTTGTTGTTGTCTTCGACACCCTTGTGTATTCGAACCAAATAGGTCTGCAAAAATGTTTTGATCCTGGAGTGGTGTTAAGCCATATATCTTCAAATGAGTTTTTACGCTTGGATGAAGATTGCTTTAAGGAATAAGATCGCATTCTTAATGGCACCAAAGATGCTATAAATACGCTTTTATAATCCGCCATTTTCTTATTTTCACTAGCATGTTTGTATTCAGGAAGGGCTGATAGTCCGTCACATCCCTACTTACAGATTAATACAACGTCGCTGTTATTTACTTTTTCCAAATGATCTGCAGAAAAATCTGCAACTATCCTGGTAGTTGTATTCTCAAGCAAAGAAGATAGCTCTACACATGCTTCCTTTTCGGTAACCGAAATAGATGGTAAAATAGTTTGCTTTTTTTTTCTTCAATATCCTTGTATGATGGTAGAATTGAGTGTCCCTTTTCAAGTAGAGCTTTTCTTAAAATTTGATATTTGTTTCGGCTGAGGTTCAATTCAAGCATTAAAGCAACTACTTCTTTCTCTGTAAAATTGGATTGTAATGTTGGAGTAGGTACACTTTCGGCAATCCATTTAAGGTGTTTTGGTGATGCAGTTTTCAGCAATATTAATTGCACTCTTAGGTTGCTTCTCCTCTTTTAACATTTCTTTGAATGTATCAGAAACTTCTTCATTCGAAATTATAGAAAGCTTATGGGCCAGTCTTTTCTTCTTAGATTTTGTACTTAAATCATCATATGTCTAGCATATGCTCCAGTTGATATTTTGCACGCCGATATTTCTATATCAGTATCCACCCAATCGGAATGTTTAATTTTTAATTTTTTAGTACGCTGATTCAAAGACTTCATTTTTACGCCTTACAACTTTAAAAAGCTCTCTATCTGAGATTTACCAATGACGTCGACTTTTGCATGATATGTAGTTTTTATGAATTCCACTATAGCTTCTAAACGATTAAGATCATTTTTAGATAAACTCCACAGAACACAACACAATTGTTCATATTTCAATGTAATCACCATGGTTATCAACTTCGTTATGATGTTGATAAGGATTAGCTGCGCATTTATATATATATCTATTAGATAAATCCCACAGGTATATATATTTACAGATATTCTGTGAATTTTCATTAGGTAAAATACCGAATTCATTAATATTATATGTTGCTGTTAGGCATCACCAAAAAGGATATTACCTGTGCATTATCACTAGCTCATAAAAATATAGATTTTGAATCATCAGTAATAGATAAACACTGCAGCCAGGTATCACCGGAAAGGATACCTGTACATTGCCTCTAGACCATAAATATATAAATTTTTAACCATCACCAATAGATGAATACATTTGTTAAATTTAGGTAAACACCATAAATGTAAACTAATAAAATACTTATTGATTAAGTTAAAATAGAAATTTTGTTTGTTTTGTTATTTCGAATTCATTAATAGAAATATATGAATGTTTAGAAAAGGATAAAGATTCACTTAAATTTGGGAAATGTGGCAATCCTATTAAAAATAAAAAATATTTATTAATTATTTTTATAAAAATATTTTGCGTATATATATTAGTAAAAGTATACAGAAATATTCATAATTTTCTAAATAATTATTCACGCAAAGCTAAAGGCAAAAGTTGCAAGTTTGTAAAAATATAGTCATATATACAATAAATTGGAAATATAAAAGTTTAAAGGCACATATTTCTGAAATGAGGCATAACATTGACTTGAATCTTTTCGCAAAAGATCGGAAATTATATGTGCTATAGGATAAGCTTAATTTGGAATACATATTTTTAAAATTTCTTTCGCTATTTAGAAATAAACCAAACAAAAGCCCCAATTTGGGGTTTTTGGAGAAAATACAAATTTTTTTAATTGTAATAACATATTTTTTTATAAAGATATCTTAATGAAATTTGCAGGAAATGTGGATCTTATTAATATAAATAAAAGCGCGTTAACCAAATTTCAATCAGGGTTAGGGTTTTCCTGAATTCTCAAAAAAACTAATAAAAAAATTCCCAAAAATGGGATTTTTTACATTTTTGGCTATAGAATCCACATTTTTTCGAAAGCCCGTAGATTTTGATTTAAAACTTTTAACAACATACTGAAGATTCTTAAAATATATTCCGGTTGTTGATTCATGCTTTGGGATTTGAGAAAATATGGTCTAAAATCAAAAATTTCATATAAAATGGGTCGAATTCGGGAGGGTGTGACCAATTGAGTTATTGGGCTTGTTTTTTCATTTAAAGTCATCTCTGTCGAGTTACCTTTCAGAAAAGTGCAAAATTATTATATGTTGCAAAAGAAAATTTTATTTTAGATAAAAAAGAGTGTAGATACTTTTTCGGCTAAAAAAACACAAAAAGTCGTCGTTTTTGCAATTTTCAAATTCAAAATCGTTTATTTTTGGACTCGGTAAAGATATCGTCTTCAAATTTTTTTTATTCAATAGATAATTTTGTTCTTTAACTAAATAGGAAAAAAACTAATAAAATCGGTCGGAAATGCTAGGATACATATGAAAAAAACTGGACCAAGAACATGCAAAATTATGGTGCTTAAAAATTCAAACGCAAATAACTCGAAAGCTATAAGAGATAAATGTAAGCATGCTTTTTATAGGCCTTATCAGGGCCCACAACAATATATAAAAATATTTGAAATCGGACGAGAAACAAAAATTTGGCAAACGATTAAAAATTTTTTATGTCAGAGGTACCTAAATTTGAGCCCCCTTAGCTCCGCCCCTGAGGGGTTTGTTGTATCCACCTTCCAAACTTAACATTTTAAACTCCTCTGTTACGCCTATACCAAATTTCATGAAAATCCAACCAGCCGATCAAAAGTTACAGATTTATTACCAAAAAATTTCGATTCTGCCCCAGTGTGCATTGGAGATTTTGGGTATGTATTTTTTTTTTATTATTCGCCAAAAATTCATTTATCACCTGAGTATAACAAAATTTTACATATACACCTTTACAAAAAGCATGCTTACATATGTAGGTTATCTATTTGGGCTCTAAATATTTTGAAAATATCCACTAGATTTCTTACAAAATTCCAAGAAATCTTAATGTAAATGCGTGTAATGTAAAATCGGGGGCACTTTGGGTGACGGTTTACATCCAATGCCTATCCAAACTTCGCCAATTTTTAAAAAGTTTTTTAAATTAATTTTTTTTTTGTTTTTTTTTTTTTTTTTTTTGTAAAATTCTCAAATGTCAAAGTCGAGATCAGCAAAAAAATATATTCGATATATACCCCCTTGTATTAGTTAAGCACACAAAAAATAGTTTCTGAGCCACGGCTTTTACAACAGCTGGGTGATCATTTAAATGAAAAAAGTCAAGTTTTTAAACAAGTTTTCCCCGGACTGGTTTTTGGGTATTTTGGTACAAAAAGTGGAAGTTTTTTAATTCCTTGATTTTAAATGAGGTACTATTTTCTGTATTTGATCAAAATTTCATTAGAATACCTTGACTCGTTTAAATTTTATTTAGGTCCAAATATTAACATTATTTCTCAAAAATATACTTAAAATTAATATTTTTTTAAAGTTTAAACTGAAGTTTAATATAACTTATTATGGGATAGATATATTTATATGATTCTGGCAACAATATTATTTAGAATTGTAGGAAATCTAGTGGATAATTTAAAAAAAAAAAAATAGAGCCCAAATTAAAAAAAAAACTAGGCCAAAAATGAGGGTAAAATTTGCCTCGACCTAAAATTCTCTTAAACTAAAAAAGATAACCGAAAGCGTATTCTGAAGTGCTTTTTATAATTTTCAAAATGCAATAACTTAGAAACTAATAAATATATTTTCAAAACCTAACTGATATCAGCCCAAGTAATATGTATCTAAAATATTATACTGGTCGGAGTCGTTATAACAAAAATAGGAAGAAGGGAGAAAAAATTTTAGACATTTTGGATTAAAATTATGGTTTAATTTAAAATAGCGCCAATCCAAAGATTTCGCGTATAAATGGTCAAAAACTTCTTTTGGCCATTCGACAATTTAATTTAAAATAGAGCCAATCATAGTTCTTACGTGTACATTTGGGAGAAGGAATTATATATTTGATATTTGCAATAAATTTGACTATTAAATGGGAAAAAGTAGTTAACTTTAACTAACCGTATATTTGTCTAATTGATTATATAAATTCATGTAGAATTTCTCATATTTTTTCATCGATTTGTTAGGAAATTAAGAGTTGCGAAATATTTTTGTACAAAATTAAACTGAAACATAATAACGAAATCACTATAATACAAATAAAAGTAAATTATCTTAAAAAACTGTATACACTCGTGTACTAATAAATGATCATTTGAATTCCTTCTAAATATTGAACACAATTGATCAATAAATTATAAAGTATTGAAAAACCTAGTGTACAGAAATTATTCTGAGCATGATAGTCTAAGTTTTTGTGCTATTTAGAACACTTTAAGTCTCAGGACATATTTGGACATATTTTTTTTTAATTATTAAAAAGCTAGTATCCTTTCCCTTGGCTAGTATGTTACAGATAATTTCTAACTAAATTTAAAGATATCACCCTCAATTTGTACTAATTAATATAGCCAAAACTAACTAAAACTGTATGATGGAATAGATTGTCAAGTACTTAATTTATGTGGTTATTTTTGGTTTTCAGTCATTGTAGTATAAAGGTTGTATGTTCCCAAATTTCAATTAGCATAGCTTTTAAGACAAAGATTTTAAAGAAATTTTATACTCCAAATAAATCAGGATTTAGTACATCTCCGATACTTAAAAATATTTTAGTAACATTTTGAATTTAACAGAAAACTTCTATGTAGCACATACATTTGTATGTGTCCAAATTAAAAAGTGAGTTTATGAGACAAAATTGCAAATTATTGAAAAGTCGATAAAAACTCAACATTACTTTTTATTTGGGTCAAAAATATAGATAATCACCTTTAATTTAGAATCATAGGGATCTGAGTTTATCCAATTCAATTCGAAAATACCTAGGCTCTGATCATGTCAAATTTTATTTAGATATTTAAAACGGCTCACAAGCTACATAATTATTTCCAAAAAAAAAAAGAATTTTGGTCATTAACTCCTAAAATATTGATCAGATAAAAAATTTAAAATGTTTTATCCGATCCGATCTCTAAATTGGAGAACCCGTTCTCGAGTTAGAGTAAAATATGAATATGTAATGTATGCCATATTAAGGAGGAAATATTAGACATGTCCATAAAATAAATCAAAACCTGATAGAAGAAATCTGAAAGCATATTCGAGTTTAGCTTCTCTTATTCCATATATTTTAAAGAAAAAAATCTTTTTTTTTT
Organism: Protocalliphora azurea; assembly: GCA_932274085.1. NCBI lineage: Eukaryota > Metazoa > Arthropoda > Insecta > Diptera > Calliphoridae > Protocalliphora > Protocalliphora azurea. The sequence continues at coordinate 83,176,624 of OW026520.1, forward strand.
TTGCTTACCGGTGTATTTCCACTTAATTGTAGATATTTTCACTTAACTGTGAATAAAATCGGGAGTTGTTCACCAAGTGTGATGATATATAGCTTATTTTTTTCATAGTACTACTAGCAGAAACATTGCTTCCATTTTCACTTTAAAAAATCTTCAATTTTGAAACAAAAAATCTTTCGGTCACTAATTTCTAAATTACTCCTGAAATAATGAGGTCTCGTACACACCGTTCTTGAATTATGGTGAAATATATTAGTGTAATTGCCTTGTTATGGGCAAAATATTAGACACGGCTATACCCGATGGAAAAAACTGAAATTAGATTCCTGTTAGCAAATCAAAATCAATATAGTCCATTTGTCTTTAAAGGAGATTTTTTTGCCGACTAGTGTAATTCTTTGCATTTTTGAATTGCAGACAAAATCGATTAATCGGTTTTTTGTAAAAGTGATAATAATCATCACAATACTGTTTATATTTAAGTAAACAACAAAATTTAACCCATGTTTAAATTTATTGAAAACAATTATTTGGAGGATTACTCTTGATTAAGATTACAAAATACCTTTAAAAAATTTCTCGGCAAAATTACGTCGAGAATTCCCGGGAATTTTTTTAATTTTCCCGGGAAAACAGGAAATTTAATATTAATTTAACATGTATTTTTAATCCTATAGCAAAAATATTACTGCTTTCAACACCTCAATGAAAAATTTACATTATTGTACACTAGTGTGGTCCAACATAGTATGAAGAAAATCAAACTCTATCTCACATCTAACGCACAACAAATTATGAAAGGAAACATCTTTTGGAACATTTCTGCTATATTTTAGCTTCCTACGATGATTGGAAAAGGATGCCACACGACCATTTAAATTTATGAATCCTGAGAAAGTCGTCAAAAATTTTCTCTCACCAAAATTAATGATATATACATCAAACAATAGCTAATAGAAAATTATACCCATAATGCGTAATTTTTCAAAAAAGTTAAAAATTAGAAAAATATGGGTAGATTTATTTTTCTCAGATTAAATTTTCGTGCCAAGAAATAAAATAAAATAAAATAAAATAAAATAAAATAAAAATATATATGGTACTATAAGTTTTAACACAAATAGTTTTTCTTATCGTTTTATTTCCATTTTATCTTCATCTTACATTATTAATTAATCCTTTCTAATTTAGAGATATAAAACACAAATCTAAAAAATACTTAAAATTTGTTCTGTTAAACGCTTTAATATCCTCAGTTAAGTTTTGAGGCTTCAACATTTATATATTTTTTACAGATTCATTGCTTGCATAAGACATGTGTCTCAAAAGAACTGAAACATGTGTTTTCAGTGCAAAAACTTTCACTTAATAATTTTTTTTATAATAGTAAATATTTTCGAATCTCAACTTATTTAATATTCATTTCCTCAAACCAATAATACAATTAAAAAAACACAAATTTAACTTGCCAAAAGTAAAATTGTTTCGAAATTTCAATAAATTCTTTAGACATTCTATTAAGAGAAGTATTAATAGCAAAGAAAACAACTAGAAGTGCAACTATTTTAATTCGCTAAAAAAAATACTCTCTTCACACTTATAAATTATTTCTGAAGAAAATTCTATTCACACATACAAAGGGCTTTTTTTTTCTTTTACAGTTGAGATTCATTTTTTAGAGCAAGTGTGGTAGTAGTTTTCTATGATTAATACATTTGAAAAAAAAGAAAATATTTCGTATTTTATCAGTATGTCAAAAGATTCGATAGAGAATACTTCAGACGGTTTTATATTTAATTTAGCTTTTGTTTTTCTTTCAATATTTTTTCTTATTATTTTTATTTTAGAAAACTTGTATAAACTCATTTTTGATCATGTAGAAAAAATATCTTATTGATACGTATGAAAATCAAATGTTTTTGAATAATTTAAAATATCACTTATCTTATATTTTATATCTTATATCTTAATATGTGTGTCCAAAATTCTTTTTTAAACGTACTTAAAATCTAGACCAAATTTCAACTTTTTATGATGATCGGAACAGGATGAGTCATTTTTGTTGAAGATCCTAGAACAAATCTTAATATGTATATATATATATATATATGTATATATATATATATATATATATATATATATTTATTTATTTTTTCGTAATTTTTCATATAAGTTCTTTTTATTTTTATTGAAATTACATTTTTAGCCTACCTATTAAATTCAGAAATATGGATATATATCTATATATATATATATATATATATATATATATATATATATATATTGCGTCTTATTACTTTTCAAAATGAAAAAATTAAAGTTGAGATAAGAGATTTCAATGAAAAGACCTCGGTTTTTTTTTTTTTTTTTTTTGTAGAGTTGCCGTTATCTTACTTATTGTACCATGATTTGAAAATTGCGTTCATATTTTGAGTGCATCTTTAGCAAAAATATTATTTTTGAATTGTACAATATTTGTTGTAATAGACTTTATACTGGGTATTAAATCAATAAGATCCGACGTATAGTTAAAGAGTTCTACAAAATGCTATTTTTTTTTTTTTTTTTAGAAAAAATACCAACAGTGTTTTTATGCAAAATTTATTATTTTTTTACATAATATTTTTGTTTTCAACTTTTTTGGTTATTCCTATTCAGTAATTTGTAAATTTAAGTGTTCATTAAAGATATTGCTTTTAAATATATTAGAAACTAAAATTGAAGAGGTAGAAAATTTTCCAAAAATGCGTTGTAAAACTCCAATTAGAATACGAGTGCATTAAAAAAATTTATCTTTGAATTATTGCATTTAAAGGGTCTCAATTGACCTTCATTAGAGTCTTGAATGATTAAAATCCTTCTACATCAGAACAAGATATTAACATTTAAAGTTACGTACTTTATTGGATTTTATACAAAATAAAATCGTGAATAATTTACCGATTTTTTTTTTAATTGGAAAAAATAATAATGAGGAACACTAAACGGATTCATAGGTTATATGCGTAACAAATATAAAAAAATTGTGATGATTAGAGTTGACGATTAGTCGACGTTGAAGTTGATCGAATAAAATTTGAATTTTTTTCGATTAATCGAATTAATAAAAAATAAAATATATTGTTCGAATAATTAATTGCAAGTTAAAAAATACAAAAACTGGTATTTTTAATTCAATACTTGATATTATTAATATAAAACAAATCTAAAAATAAAAATCAAAAAATTGAGACCATATTCAAATTACAGACAAGTTACAAAATGAAATTACATTTCTTCTAAAATTATCATTCATAAAAAAATATAATTAATCGTTTTGGCTTTAAAACGATTGTTTTTTTTTTTTTTTTTTTTTTTTGTTTTAATAAAAAGAGATGTATGGAAAAATCCTTTCACATACTATTGATGGTGGCAACACATAGCATTAAAAGCAAATCTAGTTCTTCTGTCCTTTTTAGATTTTTCAAAATAAAGTCAATGATCGTCAATATTGCAAAAATCTCTTTTTTTAAAATTGTTGATATTATTTACTGATTGATTGAGCTCAGTTAACAAACCATCATTATACATTTCAGAATCTTCAGTTATTTCCACATCACTTGAATCATTACAATAATTTTTGAAATAAATAATAAACGAAAAATTCTCAAAATGGAAGCATTTGCATATACTCTTGTTTTACTTTTTGTTGAATATTTAAAAAAAATTAATATGCGCTGGAAAATTTCTAGAATCTAATAATAACTCATGTGTCTCTCGTTTATTATAATTTTAAGACGTTAAATCTTTAGAAAAGCTATTCTCTTTTTTCACTTTCACTTCACTTTCCGTGAAAAGCTTTATCTTGAAATCTATTATAGTTTACACATTTATTTATCCTAACGAAATTTTCATTCACCTTCAACAGGGTTTTGCAACTAAACAAAAAGGCATAATAATTTAACAAAAAGTCGTTTTGAAAAATTATTCGATTAATCATTAAAAATTGATCGAATAATTTTTTATTAAAAAGGAAAAGAATAAAAAATTTGTTCCTCGAATAATCGAATAACAACCCTACTGATGATGCTCCGTCAAAAAATTGCCATTTTCGATAAATCTCTTTATTTTAAAACAACGATTGAAAAAAAAATTAAAGTAAAAAATTAAAACATTTTTATAATGTTTTTTTCCTTCTTAAATAATTAAAAGGTGTGGTTATGGACTTTTGAATTTTAATTTTCTTATATAGCGTTACCATTTCCCATCAAACTGTATTTCAAAAACCTCTAGAAACCGCCTACACTTTAGATAAAATCACTGATTTTTACCGCTAAAATATTTCTTATTCAAGAAACTAATAAATTGTTATTTTTAAGTTTTAAACATGTTAACAATTAATATCTATTCCTTCAAAATTTCATTTTGAGAACTTGAATGCATTGCAGAGCTGTGTAATCAGCTTTTCAAATCAAATTTGAAAACTTGTAATCTATTTTTTTGGTTGACATAGACATCAAGTTTTAAGTTTCAAGTTTTATTTATACCCATTCATTTTCTTTTACAAATTTTCTTAAAACTAGCTTATAGTATTTAAGTTAATTTTTACAAGCTATTCCTTACATACATAGTATTTTACAAGGACTTTCAAATTTTGTACTATATGCAGTGTTGCTACAACCATTTTTCTCATTATCTTTTCATTTTCATACATTCCTCAAAAAAGGGTGAAAAAGAGGAATCCTTTCTTATAACTTATATACTAATACAACTTACAAATAACTTAAAAGTATCTTAAGACATGAGGGTCTTCGCGGCATTCCATCCTCTCCGAGCCGTGGTCTCATTCCCAGACATGCAACCAGAACCGCCTTCTCCCATTTCCTAAGCCTCTCCATCTGGGATGACGAGATGCCAAAGCAAGCAGGAAAAGCGTAGGCGATGAGGGGACGTATCAACTGGCGATAGAGCATATACTCTTATATGTAGAGTAGATTCTCTTGGTCCTTTCCAGTACATCGTCAATGTGTCTGTAGAACTCAAAGTTCTCATGAAATACCACCCCTAAATATCTCATACGGTCGGATGTCCCAATATTCTCCACCCTCGATCTACAAAGAGGGTGTGTAAGACCTACAATTCGGATATATATACTTCCTAGTACCCTTAAACATAACATTCACAGTCTTTCCCATGTTCAAATTTAGTCCCCATTTTTTAAAGTACTCCCCCAATCCGTTGAGGTACTCATTAAGTCGGTTATTTACCGTCCTTGCCCTGGCACCCGAAGAAGCGATCAGAATGTCGTCAGCGTAAATTAGTAAAAGATCCCCCTCTGGGGGCTGTGGAATGTCCGAAATAAAAATATTATATAGCACAGGCCCCAGTAATGAGCCCTGTGGTACACCTGCAGTTATGGACCTCTCACTGGATAGAGCATTCCCTACCTTCACTCTAAATTTTCGGTCCTCAAGGAAGCTGGCAACCATCCGAACGAGGTTAGTTCCAAACCCCATGCCCATCATCTTATATATTATTCCCTTTTGCCAAACAGTGTCAAAAGCCTTGGTGAAGTCAAGACTTATGGCTATTGTCGGACGTCTATTGTTCAGACCCTTAGCCACATAATCAGTAAAAACCATGAGGGCATGGGATGTAGACAACCCCTTACGAAATCCAAATTGACAGTCCTGTAAAATATTCTTATCCTCTATAATTCTATTGATTCCATCCAAAATAAAATATTCCAATAATTTACCAAAGGCCGACAAAAGGGAAATCGGTCTGTAGTTGGCAGCCTCCCCAGGGTCCTTGCCCGGTTTTAGGATAGGGACTACAATTGCCATCCTCCACGCTTTAGGGAAATAACCGATGTTGATGCAGTGGTTAAATATCACCGATATATATCTCCATGCTCTATCATCAGTCTTTTTCAGTATGAAATCTGGTACTCCGTCAACCCCGCTGGATCGTTTGTTTGGTCTCCTCTTTAATACAATACCGATAGTTTTCCTGTCAATAAAGCCAAGTCCTGTAAAGTCTCCATCAGAGTTAACACTCTCACCGTCAGCCATAAAAGTCTCCCCAAATGTCGTAATAGGTTCAGTTCTGTCAAGTGAGGAAACCGTCTCCCCCACCATTGACCTAAAGGTATCCACTCTCGATGTTGTATGATGGATTCGGAAAAAAAATCCGATACTGGGCGATTATTCAGGCCCGCTGCTGATTTTATATTCCTGAAAGTCCTATTGTTCAGTCTAATGTTACGTAGGTATTCAGTCCAACGATCCCTCTCATGAACAGAAATAGCTCCCTGGATAATCTTGTCCAAATACCGAACCTCCGCCCTCATTGTGATACACCTACCTGGGTCCCCACATCTCTGTATTATCCGTCTAAGTCTTTTCTTCTGGTCAATGAAATTGAGAATGTATGAAGGAAGCTTCAATATTTCCCTACTCTTGATAACTATCTTCGGTACCGAATAATCGATCGCATCCTTAAATGCCCTTTCCATTGACTCTGTACATTAATCAATTTCGTTTTCTGTAACATTTCTGTCAGTCGGCAAACCACATTGTTCCATATTCCTAGACAATCTATTGCGAAATTTCCTAATGTTAATCCGGTCGTAGTCATACCTTGTCAGGGGTTCGTGTATCAAAAAATCTCCCATATGGAAGGTTAATTCAACGGCCCTATGGTCTGATTCAAAGTCCAAAGTTCTTAAATTATCCCCATCTGTCGGCACGATGTCCACAGTAGTCATAAAAATATCAATATAGGAGGATATGACGGAATTTTCCCTCGTCGGTCCTTCAGTATGTCTAATGTCAATGTCTGGAGAGCCTAGTAAGAATTCATATAAATTACTCCCACTCACGTTAGTATATCGATCCCCCCAATACGGGTGCCTTGCATTGAGATCTGCGCCAATTATCATACTATTATTCCTTGCGAGATCCTGAATGGAGTCAAAAAACTCTGTCTCAAACGTAATTCTTGGCCTCAGATACATTGAGATCACAATTATATCATGATCGTTTACTCTTCGTATCCGTACCTCTGTATTCTCAATAGCTCCCGTATTAAGGTTCATCTCCTCACAAGTAATGAACAAATTCAAGTAGTGCCTCTTGTGTCTAGAGACAATTGAATTGACGTTAAGAAAAATGCATTTAATAGAGTTAGCGTTCTTGCCCAAGGGAGATTAGTAAACCAAGGAGGGCACGCGATCTGTCTTCATCATTCCCTAATTCCTTGTATTGTTTTGCAAAGCCACCTATCTTGCTAAGGCATTGCAATAAACCTCCTCTAAAAAAGCGTCTACAGTCCTTGTCAATAATGTCGAACTGACCCATTGCCATTCCTAGTGTAATATCAGGACCACTAGAATTTTCCGAACCTGCAGATACAACCCTTGACTTTATCGATGGTCTTTCGTCTACCACAGTAGCTCCTGCTGCAGCAGCATATGAGACCCCAGCTCTAACTTGGCTGATATTGGGAGCCGAGTCCTGACTACGGGGACTTATTCTCGATGTCTTCCTAGCCTCTAATCTACGTAATAATTCCATCCTACGTGGACACTCTCTCGAACTGGCCACATGACCCTACTTACCACAATTAATACATTTAACTGGAAGACCCACCCTTCTAGTAACCTCACCAGTCACACGATCAATCATCAAAGTCTCCTCAGTATTCTCCGACCTTGGAGGTACTTTACAATTACCCGGACCATGGGATTCCGCACATTTAACGCATCTATAAGGCATTTGACAATTCGAGGAGACGTGTCCGAAGCGCTGACAATTAAAACACTGTGTGATGCCCTTCCTTATGTACTTCCTAATGTAGACTTTGCATCGCAATACATATATGACAGTCTAACGATCCATTTGTCACTTCCCAGTCTAACCAGTCCCGTAATATTAATATTCATTTCGAGACCGTTCAGGTACTCTAGTATCTCCGACGACTCAAAAGAGTCCGGAAGCCCCTCAATAACCACTGAAAATGGTCGCCGACTCCTAGACGTATAAGTATAGAATTCTATTTTTTCCTCAGCTAATAGACCCTTAACCTTCTCATAGTCATCTAGAGTGCAGACCCCTATGTTTGATACACTCTTCCCTAATATTTTTATAGTAAAGTTCTTATGACCTAAGAGTCTATCTATTTTGCTATCTATTGTCCTTAACATTTATATTATATGATGTGATTATAGGCACTGACTTACTCTTCTTGACTGCAGGTAATTTATCAGATGTTGATCTCACTGGTTTCGATTGGACATTATCATTCAGTTGAGATGTGACCACTACACTTACTTCAGCATTCGATGGAGTATTTCCACCATCTGCAGCAAATAACTTCTCATTGGATGCTCCCAGATTCTTGCTTTGATCCAGCTTTTTGACTAGCTTTCCAGGCTGCAAAGCAACTTCAGTTACAGTTTCCATTTTCTCCTCATCTTTCTCTTTTTTGTTTAGTTTGAGATTCTCCTCATATAGCTTAAGAAGGTTGTCCAATCTCTTCTTCAATGAGTCGTTTTCGTTAATCAAATAGTTCACTTTACGATCGGACTTTTCTAATTTCTTTATAAGAGCTGCATTTGTATTAGACAGCTCTTCCACTTGTTTTTCGTATTTACTAAGAATGTTATGTTCATCATACTTCATTTTTTTTTTTTCTACAGAGACGATTTCTTCTCATCATCAGATCTTGATGATTTACTCATTTTAATAAAAGTCTTTGCCCTTTTAGGGCTTTTTCTTCACATTAAAACAGTTTTTGATTAAGTGTTCTTTCTAACACTTTTCTCAAATTTACACAGGATTAAAAGGTTTATTTATTGTCTTTAGATTATTTTTAATAACTTCATTATGGATTTTTTATTTTCAAATCAAGTCTTTTAACATTTATAATTTACACTGTTTAAACACTTTTTATTTTACACAATCTAATCATTAATGAATGATGAATTTCAATTCGATCATTTTTGTATCCTGATCGACATAGACATCAAACCAAGGGGTTTATTGTATATTTCAATTGTATTTTAAATACTCGTACATTGATTTTCGATTTTTTTTTTTTTTTTATCTAGTTACCCAATAATCCTCATGGGTTTTAAAGATTTCCCCATATAACAATATTGAGATGATTTAAAATATTTTATAGAAAAGCTGTTAATTTTATATAAAATTTCCGTGCTCCCGGTATCTTTATATTTTATATAAATTAGTTGTAGAAGTAAAAATATCTTTGAATTTTCATATTTCTGTTTTGACAATAAAGGAAAAGTCGTCAGAAACCGACAAGTCAAAAATGTTGTAACTAGAAAATCCACTTAGCGAGTTTTTATGGAAAATACCTGCTAAGTACAACAAAATAGCACCGGATCTAGCGGGAAAACGGCAGATTTGGCAACATTGTTGTTGATAAGCTTTTTTAATCAGTAACCTCTTTCTGCTGCATTTTCCTTTCCATTGAATCGAAGACAGTTTTCTTTAGGTGTCGAAGAACATTCAATCCAATTAAAGAGCGATTAAATATTTCGACAGTATTGCTTGCACGAATTCTGCCGAATTCTTCCTTCTTGTTAAAATGGTTCTCAGGTTCGTCTCATATGGAAAGTGGGCGGTAAAGTAAGCGAACCACGTCTATTTTTTTTTTGTGAGTATATATTGGTCCTCGAACTACGAGTATTTGCACAAAATTTCGTTAATGTTTCACCTTATATGAGAGGCGGTTGGTAAAGTGAGTGGATCACGCCCATTTTTTGTTTCTGAGTTTATAAGAGATATCAGCCGAAAAGTATGAACTGAAGTTACAGCGGACACCCTGTGTTGCTAGTATTTGGGCCATAACTTTTTTTGTTTATTAAGCGATTTTTCCCACTTTCAATACCAAAAAAAAGATAAATATTTGAGCCAAATTTCGCCCCCTAAGTAGTCCTCCCAAGAACTATCCTGATTTCAACAGACTGACGGACGGACATAGATAGATAGACTCAGAATCTTACCAATACTTAGAATATTTGTATTTACTGGTGTCTTAAAAGATTTTTTAACATCATTTTGATGGTGGGTATAAAAATGGTAATGTGTATTCATCCTAAAAAGAATAGAAGTTGAAATTAATTTCTTTAACAGTTTTCTTTAGCATAATCCATTTTGCAATCGTCTTAAAAAGCAAAAGAAGACACTTTTCCATTTTAGATAATTCGGACTCCCTCATTAATTTTCTTTTTGTTTTTTGTTTTTCCTTTCTTTTTTGTTTTTTTTTTCCTTTCTGGTCCAATTAATGTATTATGTAATAACGCACTTTAAAATTTCCCATTTTTAATAGCGCATATTGTTGACTTGGCCCAAATATATTGTTAATTAAGATAAACACAGTGTGCTCCAAAATGAGATTTATTTATTTATTTTATTTTTTCTTTTTAACAAGATGGGCACCCATTAGGTAAAACCAGAATTTAATGGTGTTAAATTTTTTAAAGTTAGCGCTCGATTATGAAATATGTAATTTGGAAAGGCTAAAAGAGGGGTTAGAGATCTAAGTTTTTTTTTTTACTTAAACAAAATAAACAATTAAGATTCTATTAAGATATAGTATCATGAATTCTTATTATCAAATATATTTTAAACGCTAAATTACAAAGATTTAAGCTAACAAAAAATATTACTACAATTACTACAAGCTAACTAATGTTACCAACGAGCAACTTTTCAAACAAAAATATAAATGCATTAAAAATCGGACTGAAATTGATTAAATTTATGATTGGACTATATATTCAATCGATTTATTGTTTAATTTACATGAATAATGTCCATTTTGTTTTTAATTTTCCATAAGTTATGCTACTTCAATAATAAAGTTAAAACCCAAATATAGCGAATACGAGCACTAACTTCGAAAAACGGGTACCACCATTAAATTCAACGTACTCAATTTAGCTTTACTAGTGGTGTGTCCAGCTTGTTCTATTTTAGAATATTCTTCTAATTTTAAACAGTTTTTTTCGCTTGATAAAAGTTCTTACTAAATTTTGCTTATTCATTTAAAATAGACATACGTGCACGTTTCTCCAAAAAGGGGAATTCACCAAACTATTAAACCAAAACATATGGTATTATTCATAACTTTAGCACGTTGACATTCACATTAAGTATAGGACGTTCTTACTTTATTCATATTTTAAAGTGGTCAAGGTAACATAAAATGTATTGACATTATTGAATGAGCGCACTGTATTGCAATTATTTACATTTACAAAATTATTTAGTTAATTTAGCAGATAAAGAAAATACAAAAACAAATTTAAAATCCAAGAGTTAGACATTTTTTTTTTTTAAATATAAATTTTAAAATTCATCATTTAAGATATGATTACATTTTTTTTCATACTTTTTTTATTGACTTTATGACTATAAAAACAATTATTTTAAATTAACTTGCTTTATTCCTATTGGCCAATTTTACTAAATTGTAGGTGATGCAAAATTTTGCATTATTTGCTCTTCTAATTCTAATTAACTAAATGAAAAAGCCACACTGGTTTATTTAAATCTAGTTAATTTTTGTAACTTAAAGACAATGAGTATAACTTTAGGAATTTTGTTGAAAATCTACAAAAACTTTTGCGTATCTTCGAATTCCCATTATACGGCTTGTGGGTATAAATGTATGTGACTATGAGAACTACAATATTAACTTAATGTCATCCCAAAGCAATATATGTATTATACAAATTTTAAATAAATTTAGAAAATTAAGTATGAATGATGTCAACAACAACGTTGTTTGTTTCACGCCGACAGGGGATTACTCAATCTAAATCAAATTACTTACATTAGAGTGGTTTAACATTGTTTGGAAAAAAAAACTAAAGTACACTGGTGCATATTCCTATAAACGCATTTAAAATGTTTGTTTTCCTTTGAGGTGTATTCATATGGTGGTAACATAAAATGGAAGAAGCCAAAATGTAAGCCAATGTTAAAATAGTATCATAAAAAAAATTTTTTTAAATTTGCGCGCAAATACATGAAATGGACAGAAGAGTGGAATAAAGTATTTCTTTTTTCTTGTTTTGATGAAAAGAAATTCAATTTGGACGGTCCCGATTCATATTCTTGCTATTGGCATGATTTGAGGTCGAACGAAATTCGTATGTCAAGACACAATTTCGATGAAGGCAGTGTTATGGTTTGTTGCTATTCTCTTATTTATGAATGAAGAAATGGATGAAGATTGCATATTCCAACAGGATAACGCTGCAATCCATGTCTAGAACCAATCTAAATCGTGGTTTAATGAACATGGAATTCCACTATTGGACTTGCCGGCTTGCAGTCCGGATTTAAATCCAATGGAGAATCTGTGGGGTACATGGCCCGTAAAGTTTACGTAAGAAATGCACAGAATGAAACCATAATGACCATAACGGAGTTAAAACTAAAAATTAAGCAAACCTGGGAAGATATTGACAATAATTTTAATTTACATTTACATTTTAAGTTTTTTTGTTATTAATTTTTTAAGTTAAGTCGATTAATAATTTATGAAATTAATTTGTAGTACCTTAGTTATTTTTTAGCCCGATGATTAGAACTGAATGATACATTGGCATTTATATTACTGATCCCAGAACAAATCTTAAAAAATTCCCAAATATTCCCATGTTTCGTAAATTTTACAAAAAAAAAAAAAAAATTTATGAGAAGGAAAAAGAACATTTTATTTAAAATTTGTTAGTAAAGTTTAATTTTTTATTTCTACATAATTTTGTATATGTATGTATGACCTTTTCTTTTCTATCATTTGATGTATATATGTATGAATCATTAATATTTTTCTGGGATCGTCAGTATAAATGAAAATGTATCATCGTAAGAAGTTGAAATTTCAAGTACTTTTAAGTGTAAGAATTTTGTATACATATATATATATATATATATATATATATATATATATATATATCTATATATATATATATATATGTATATATATATGTATATATATAATTATATATATATATATATATATATATATATTTAAATTTTTTTTTTTTTTTTTTTTTTTTTTAATTTACGAAACATGGGTATATTTGGGAATTTTTTAAGATTTGTTCTGGGATCAGTAATATAAATGCCAATGTATCATTCAGTTCTAATCATCGGGCTAAAAAATAACTAAGGTACTACAAATTAATTTCATAAATTATTAATCGACTTAACTTAAAAAATTAATAACAAAAAAACTTAAAATGTAAATGTAAATTAAAATTATTGTCAATATCTTCCCAGGTTTGCATTATATATATATATATATATATATATATATATATATATTTTATATTATATATATATATATATATATATATATTTTATATATTTTATATATATATAAATACACACACAGATACACATACTCTGGCCGCGATTTGAATCGCTTCTCTTTGCATCGTTTCGCTTTGCGCTGTTTGAAATTTCAATATTTCGATATTCATCTTTATGATTTCGATTTGTGTCGCTATATAATTGTTAATGACAGATGTATTGGGAATCCAGGAAATTAAAAAATACAAATATGTGAATTTTTTACCATTTTTAAAATCAAAAATTCTATTAAAAACATTAATTGATCATAATCACACAAATGTATGGTTAGATGATTACTCTAAAGAGTTTATTAAAATACTGAAAAAAAGATTTTCCGAACCAAGAAGTACTGAGATTATAAAACTGTTTAAATATTTGGAAAATCCGAATTTGAAATTCTCTATGTTTGAAACCACTGTTATTAAAACACGAAACTTAGAAAATCTCTCCAATGCTACATGAATGCATAACGACACAGTTTTGTAAGACAACGATTTTTTATTTCAACCTTTCACCTTCAACAATTTTTACACATTAATTTTATATATTTAAGACTAAAAAAAAATATTATTTTTTGTGTGTTTGGAGGAATCACTCGAGGTCTAATTGAGATTGAAAAAAATATTCTTAAAAATATATTGTTTATTTAAGATTTCTTAAAAAGTGTCCTATAAATGTAATGAACGTTATCCAGGATTCTTTTTTTTAAGGTTTTGTTGTTGATACTCAATTATGCGATATTTAAATTATATAACATTTTTAGTTTTAAGAAAAATAAATAAATGTATAAATATATTTAAAATATAACTATGAATTTCCAAAAAAGCATTTTGAAAATAGTAACACCCATATTCACAAACAAATTTAAAATGTCATTTAAAACTAATTTTTTTTTTTTTTTAAATGTTCTCTTTAAAATGTATTTTAAATTTAAATGTTGTTTATGAATACGGGTGCAAATGTACATTTTATTTATTACATTTTATTTTACATTTTATTTTATTACATTTACATTTTATTTTATTAAAAACTATTTTCAACACAGAAAAAAATGGATTTCAATTAGAAAATTTCTTATATTGAATTTTTGTTGATTTTGATCCAATCAACAAAATGATAATTAACTAGAATAATGGATTTTGGCTTAAATTTCAATTATTTTTTTTTTTTTAATAAATTAATTAGAATTATGATTGAATGTTTGCTTAAAATCAACTAAGATTTGTATTAATTCAATTCAGCAATTAATTAAATCATTCAATTCGTCATATACTCCCTGTTAAAATCAGCGATAATCACGATAAAACCGATTTTTTTAACCTTTGATCTCGAATGTCTCATGTAGATCACAGGTGATTATCTGTTACTTTCAATGGAACATATAATATGTCAAGATGAAACTATATTCTAGAATTTGCAGTAATATACTCATATATGTAATGTATGTACAATATACATTGAATATGTGTAATGTTTCTGTAAGAGTCCTTTCCAAATAAATTTTAATATATAGTATACTTGTATTTGATTCCCGGAAATTTATCATAAAAGCCTTAATTTCTGTAGTACTTTCCAATAAAGATTTTCATATCATCCTATCTGAGTCATATCATCCTATCTGAGTGCAATTAATTACATTAATTAATAATATAATAAAATTTCAATATAAAGTTTATTAAAAAATTATTTGCAATATTTTTTTCTATATGAGTAATATTATAACAAAATAATATTGTAATAATATGTAATATTATAACAAAAAGTCACCTAAAACTGAACTGAAAAAGATTCTTTTTTGAAGAGAAACCTTTTCAAGGTCATGATTTTAACATTGTGGAAGCTCTAAGTACTTCCTAGTACTGAAAAAGAGCTGCAGAAGTTCTTCTTTTAACTCATGGTTGTCATTGGTAGGATGTTCTTCTTTTATGCTTTTAGTTTTTTGCTTTTGAAGTACTTCTCTTAAAGCTATATTTATAAAATTTTTTACTTTTTTAATGGACAATTTATGAAATTTTTATTAGAAATTATTCATCTTTTTTGCTGCTAAAAATATACTTAACATTGTTGAGGGTAAGGTCAATTTAATATAGTTAAGGGTAAGTCGTAAATACTTACCAGTCAAATTTTATAGTTAAGTAACTGTCAAAGAATTTAAGTCTTATGAATTTCTTATTGAGTATAATTTATATTACAATTCTACTATATGCCATTTGTAAGAAAATTGCAGTAATAATTTAATTCTCAATAAATAAACATATGATTCATCCAAATGTGAAGCTTTTTAAATTCTTGTGACCTAATGTCTTCCTATCATTCAATAGAAACCAGAACACTATTCAAAACAAAAATAAAAAGATAATTTAAATTAGCAACAATATTACTATTTGAATATTCTTTCAAAATTTATTATCAAATGCTCATGTGGGCAAACAAATTCAACTATCCCCCAAACACAATAAGGGGTACAAAAAAAAAAACATCAATTTGAACAATTGAAAAATGTAAACGTATGTTCTCTAAAGAGAAGTCGTTGAGTATATAAAAAAATTGTTTAGTTAACCCATGAACTGAAGTCAACAAAAATTATGGTTTAAAATCTGTTGAAAAAAGTATAAAAATGGAAGCAAAAAAAAAAAATAAAATAAAATTAACCGCAAAAAAAATGCATATTTTCTTGGTACGCATTCTGGGCGACAAGCTAGATTTTTCGCCAAATAGTCTAATTCATACAGATGTGTAATCAGGGACTTTGAGTTTTATGTCCAACAAATTTTATGTTATGTCAAAATCAATATATCATGCTTCAGCTGAAATTTGTTTATTTTGCGACCGTTTATAAATTCGCAAGTTAACTAAAAAAAGTTCTTCAAATCTCATTCATTTATACGGTAAAACATTGTGCAAGTATTTTTTTTTTTTTTTTGGTAAAAATTGAGAAAAATAAGAAATTGGTTGCTCTGTTAACTTTTTATGATTTCATATAAAAAAAAGAGAAGACAAAATGGTAAATCCAAAATGCCGTCAAAAATTTGTTATATTTATATATAAATATGTAATTAGTTTGGTAAAATGTCAATTACTTTTGTTTACATAAAATGTTAAAAATTATTATTATTTTTTTTTTTATTTTTATTATTTTTATTATTATTATTATTTTTTTTTTTTTTGTTAAAAACAGTTTTAAATTTTATAAAACTATTCGTACATTCGAATTTGAAAACATTAAATAAAATGTTAATAGCAAAATTTTATAAATTACCCTTATTAGCCGCCACATTCAATACGCCATTTTGTTTTTTTTTTTTTTTTAATTTACCTTAAATTCTTTATTAACAACTTTACAAATATATAAATCATATATAAATTTAATTTTGGCATTTAAATACTATATTGTCTTATAGGGCGAAAAATTCCCTTCCCTTCAGAAAATCAAAAATTTAATTAGTATTCAGTGGACACACATCTCTCAAATGCGATTATTTAAAATTTTGCATTGTTATGAGACAAAATTAATTCCGCCTTTGAAAATTCGAAAAATTAAAAAATAAATTAGTGTTCAGGGATCACAAGTTTATCAAATGTAATTATATGAAATTCTGTCAAATAATAAAATGAAATTTTGGGCTGCCATATTGGATTCGCAATTTTGAATTCATAACTTTTTATTACAGAATCGTAATCAACGTCCCAAAAAACCTTTTATATGTTATATATTTTTTACGTTCGGCAAGTATTTTAATTGTTTCCAAAATTCAGAGATCGTCGCCGACTTTGGTCTACTGTGTAGCTTCCGACTTTCCAAATTCAGAAAATCCAAAACCATATTCGTATTCAATGACCACATATTTGTCGAATGTGATTATATAAAATTTCGTCAATTGAAAAAAATTCTTTTGGCCGCCATATTGAATTTATAATTTTTTATTACAGAATCGTAATCAGCGTCCCCAAAAATCATACATGTCATATTTATTTCTTACATAAACCAAAATTCAGAGATCGTGGCCCAGTGCATTACGATTCAAATCAACATAAGATATTCAAATTTACTGCATGATACGAATAAATAAAGGTAGATCTGTTCTCTCCTTTCGTCGCAATACTAGCCTTCTGATATTTGAACGTTTTTTTATTTTATTGTGCTACCATATCTTCTTAAAAAAAATCCGACTTTTACCTTGTTAATTTTTTGTTTTAATTTAATTTTAAACGAATTATATTTTCAATCAATTGATACATTAATGGAAATAATAGAAATAAAACACGTTACAATTTATTGTTTAATGTTTAAACACAACAAGTCTGTATTCCTTTACATAGCCCGCAGTGTTAAATTAAACAAAAAACTTAGACTTCAACGGGAAATAAACACCAAATTTATTTATTTTCTAAAATTAATTTTTTAACCAAGCCGCAATGCACATTTGTATGAATAGGGTTCGATGTGTTTATACATTTGATTACAATAAAGATTATTTACACACATTAACATTTTTATAATCTATTACTTCAATTTCCATCATACGATATTTGAGTGACTTAGTAGTCATTATTTTAGTGATAAATTCATCATCTCTATATTCCCAAATTTAAATAATAACAAAATTGAATACTGCTATCGCAACAATTTAAATACTTTTGTTTAAGATAACACAACGGTCAAAGTCCCATTAATAATTTTTTAAATAACCTTTTTAAAATCTTATATATATAAGATAAAATTTTTTGTTCAGACAAATTACACAATTTTTTTATAATCATTTCCTAAATATAGTTTTCCCTTGTTGTAATGTGGCAACTATGTTTTCATTTGTTTATAAAAAAAAATATATTTCAAAAAATCTTTTATTCTTCAAAAATGTTTTCTCTGAGAGAGAACGGTGTTATGTTGTTTCCTTATACCATGGACTTACTATATTTACTTCTTTATTCATAATAAAATATTAAAATTTATAAAGGACTTATATAAAAAAATCTATACAATTTTGATTAATAAAAAGTTTATAAATTTAATTTTTTATTATTTTTAGTGTACAAGTATATATATACATATATGTCTTTTTGTTCAGAAGATTCGTCGGGTACCAATAAGGTACCAGTTTTTTTTTACATTATAAACATTCGAAGATTCAAAAACTACTAAATTACTTCTATTATTATTTTTTAGTAGTATCTTTAATTTCATTTCAATACTAAAGAAAATTAAAAAATACCTTTAGAAGAACGAAAGAGTACCACAAATCCCCCCTTGTAAATTTTTACTCATATATCTTTAATTTCACGCTTCTTCGTTCAATATTATAAAAACTGAAAAAGCACCAGAACAAAAAAGTATCACAAAAGTAAATAAAATAAAATTGTATTTAACCATGTATTTTTAGTTTCACATTTCTGAGCCAATTATTACAAAAAAAAAAAAAATGAAAAAGTACCACAAGTTCCGCTCTTTTGAATTCTATTTGTTTGATGTATATATCATTAATTTTGGTGAGAACAAAGTTTTGACGATTTGTTCAAGAATCATCAATTTAAATGGCCGTGTAGCATCCTCTTCTAATCATAGTAAGAATTTGAAATTAGGGCATAGATGTTTTAAAAGATGTCCCCTTTCATAATTTGAAGTACGTTTAAATGTGCTATATACTTTGGTTTTCTTCATATGATGTTGGACCACCCTAATGTGTATTTCCAAAAACAAAACAAAGAAAGTTTAATTTTAAGGGCTAACTTTCTAATAATTAATTATTAAATTATACTTTTTCGATACTATTTGATAGCGTTTAAGTTCTTACGTATAAACCTATTTTCGAATCAATATATATGGTATAAGAATAAACACACAACATTTTTGGTTCACTAAGTAGTTTAAAGAAAATTTTATAAAATTGTCGTTATTGAGAGGGAAACTTTTGTTTCTTTAAACATTCGATTTTAGGAATATATATTAAAATCTGAAAATGTTACTAAATATGATCTTTAAAATTTTTCAACTTAAATATATAGAGAAAAAAATTTTAGTTTAAAATTGTTTAATGATTTATTTGATTAGGTCTATTTGAAAATTGAATTTATATTTAAATTTATACAATTTTTAATTTTTCTATTTATACAAATTTTTGAAAAGTACAAAAAATTCATCACAAAAATATAATAACTGTAAAAAAAAATTAAAAAATAAAATATTTGTTAAAAAGTTTTATATGAATAAATTTTGTCAAAGAAAATTTTAAAATTTATTAATTTCACATAATTGTTGGTGTTTTTAAATCGTTTGGAATAATTTTGAATATATCATAAATCGTATATTGTTTCCAAGTATTTCTAAGTGTCGGAGATGAAACGTTTGCCAAACTCTCTTGGAATTGCAATTTCTATTGAGTGGGTTAGTATTTATGTACTATTTCCAAAAAATGCCATAGTGTTTGTTGATCTTGTGCTTTTGCAGATTTTGCTATCGTATCATATCATATGCATCTAATCAGAATTTTTGTTTCGAGTATCGAAGATATGAATCTGGTATATTCATATCTTCGTATAGTTTCATCTATCGTTAAAAAGTTTCATCTATCGTTAAAAGTAAGTTTTTTGAAATTATACCGTAGGTCTTTAAACCTATTCTACGATACTAGCACTACTTGTGCTTTGGATTAAACAGTTCGCATATATTTGTACACATATTTGGAAACAATTATTGATTAAGTTAATACAATTAATCAAAAAATCAATTACTGATATTATTATTTAATTAATTATTGTTTTTCTTTTTCAATTAACTTGATTTAATGAAATTCAAAAATAGTCAAATGCAGGTAAGAAAGCAGTTTTCTGAAAGTAGTCTCTAGATATGCCTGGCGAGAAACTAATTTTTTCTTAATTCACGCTCATTGCTTCATTTTTAGAAGCGAATAAACTCTGTTATTCTTAAGTGCACATAGATCAGATATTTCACAACCGATGCAAAATTATATTTAATAAATATTCATTGATAGAAATATTAAAATCTTTAACATTTTGGTTTTAAAGTTTAAAATTTTACCACAATATAACCTTATTCCAAGTAGCATTAGACCAATATCATATAGAGTTCTTTATCATATTTAGTGTGCAGTTCATTTATACAACTCTTGCGATCTTGTAGAGCGGGACAGCGCACAAGAGGTGTTGCTCGATTTTTCCTCATGAGTTAAATTTGATTTCGATTTTAGTTTCAATATTGCAGTTTTCCCGTTTGTTAGTTCTGAAGACCTATAACAATTTTCATCACATTTATGTGAAACTATCATTTCTGCACGGAATCGATCTTTTGTGGATGCAGAGAATGATATTAGATGTGCAGTATCCGAAGATCCTCCTAATATTAAAGAATTCATAAAGCAAAAGTAATGTCGTAATTATTAATATAATTTTATAATAATATTTTATCTTTACATAACATTTTTCCTGGTTTTTATTACTAGTCAAAGTATAAAAAGCAGTGTCAGTATTGTCATATTAAGCTAAGAAAAAATAAAAAAACAATTTTCCGCCGGATATTGAAATTTTACTAAGCGAAACCTATATTCATTTCAGCAAAAGAGAGAGGGAGTGCATTGAAGACAATAAAATATAATTGTAATACTAAATATGATACCATAAAAGAATTAATTTAAATCTCTGTCAAGGTGATTATTGAACGGATTTGCTGTGGGGGAAATGTTTTAGCAATTGGTGCTCCGTTATTGTCACAGCAATAATAATCAGGAATTTAAAAGCCTTCAAAAGCAATCAAAAGTGTTTTCTAAAGTTATTCAGCATACTGAGTTCAATTCTTCACTCACATTTTTTTATTTTTTTTTTTTTTTATTTATTTTATTTTATTTTATATATTTTTTTTTTTTTTTTTTTTTTTTTTGTATTCTTTTATTACTATATTTGAGATCTGATAACAATTAATTCAATAAAAAATGGTAAATCGGAATTAAAGATCAGACAAATTGAAATATCAATTGGATTTAAATTTAAATTGTTTTTTTATTATTTTTATTATTATTTTATCTTTTAATGTCTACACATTTTCCGCCGACACCCACTCCTTATATTTAATTTTTCTATAGTTTTATGATGGTTAATTGAGAAATTCTTAATTTTTATAACTTGAAAGATTTCTAGAGACCATGTGTGGTAAGATAAAGACTTGATTTGTACTACATTATTGTATAATGTAATACAATGTTTCTATAAAACTAATTTGCTCCTGGTGACTGGAATTAGTATACCTATATTATCTACAACATATTTTTCACGCTACTGACTCTGTGGTCCTTTGAAGAAGTTACTGATAAGGTAA
Organism: Protocalliphora azurea; assembly: GCA_932274085.1. Lineage (NCBI taxonomy): Eukaryota > Metazoa > Arthropoda > Insecta > Diptera > Calliphoridae > Protocalliphora > Protocalliphora azurea. The sequence continues at coordinate 83,198,326 of OW026520.1, forward strand.
AGTTCTGCATAAAAATGTAACTTGAAAATATTATATGAACTTATATATAAGGCATATTCATGATATTCTCTTAAGAATCGATATTCGTGTCTCATTTTTGGTCCCGTTTTCATTCATGTTTTGTTAGAGTGTCTAGCATTTTTCACCCCTGCAACCATAATGCGTTCAACTTTGCCTCAGTTAGTGAAACATATAAACCAAGGTAATGAAAATACTCACTTCTGAGCATCTGATATCAGTTTGTCCATTTTCCAAAGTATGTAACATTGGTAAACATAATAACAAAGTTTGAAATTGTATTTGTAAAGTTTCATCTATATTTCTACATAATATGGAGTAAAATCCAATATTTTATGATTAAAATCAGTCTTTTAGCGATGACAACATCAAAAAGTCGTTATGACAGCACAGTGCTCCAAATTGAGAGAACACGAAAACTAGAACCAATCTTGGGAAACGCATTTCATATTTGAATTCAGTGCCCCAAATTACATTTAAATTAGTTCTCATCTGCTTAAGTCCAAAAGTTCATCAAAATTTGTAAACTTGTGTAATTAGTCGTTTAAAAGTTAAGTGTATTAAAAATAATTGTAGCAATGGGACTTGATTATTTTTATTTATTTATTTATTTATTGATAATCTTGTAGCCAGTTAAGGCCAATCGATTACAGTTTAAAAATATGACTGTAATTCATATATAATTTAATACTAATTTTTATGTAATTTGGAAATGACTGTGTATACAAAAATTTTCAGCATTATTGCTTCACAAATCTACCACTAAGACATAAAATAACTCCCTAAAAAAGTGGTTTAATAGTTACTAATAATAGATAAAATTAAGCTCTTAAAATTAGCAACAGAAAATGAAAAGTTTCTTTTATCATATGGAATTACCGCATTCCATAACTTTATGACACGAACCACGAAAGACCTTTGCATAAATATTGAATTAAATCGCTGACAGACTAAGCAATGTGTTCTTGAAGAGTGTGCAAAGATAAATCCAGATACAAGATAATGCGAGGAATAATATTTAAAAGTTTTGTAAATATTATTAAAATCTCTAAAATTGCAGCCCAAAAAATCATAGACGTATTCTGAAACATGATCGTGAATCTTAAGACCGTATACAAAACGTATCACTCTGTTGAAACATTTTTCTATTTTAGAGATATTTCCCATAGATGTACCACTATATACTTCCAGCCCATACATTATAAGAGGGATCAATATTAAATGGCCTATATGTTTTCTAACTGCTATGGGTAGACGACAAGGAGTACCGTAAACTCTCCTTAATGACGTGAAAATTTTTGCTATAACAGAACTAATATGTTGATTAAAATATAAAAACCTGGAGCCTTAAAATGTGGAACAAACTGCAATGATGTATCATTTAACTTTATATTATATAAATTTTGTGATATATTATTATACAATATTGCTTTCGACTTGGAAGCGTTCAATGAAACATAATTTTCGTTACAGCATATATCAATATCACGTAAATCATCATTGACATAAAAGTTGTAAATCATCGGCATATATATAGCCCTTAAGGTATTTTAGACTAGAAAAAATATCATTGATGTACAATAAAAATAATAACTGCCCTAAGATTATGCCTTGCGTAACACCATTATATGTAAATCTGCTGGACAGACTTTCATTAATAGTCTGCACAAATTGTGTCCTGTATGTACTAAAGGACTGAAGCGTTACTAGAGAATCCAAATTGTGTAAAAAGTTTATTTAGCAGCACTTCCTGAGAAATGGATTCAAAAGTTCTACTAAAATCTCCATTTATCATAGTAGATAACTTATGCTGAATTAATCCAACTCTCACCTCATGTAGCATATCACTCCGATTGGTATTCAGATAATAATTTTTATTCGTTGATATAGCTTAGCATTTGATCATCCACTAATGTTTCCAAAACCTTAGAACATACGGATATGCTACAGAGTGTAGCATTTTTCACTTTTGGAATGGGTAAAACTCTTGATATTTTCCATGACTGTTGATATTTTGAGCAGGTTAAAACACTATTAAAAATATGTGTAAATTGTCGCAAGACATGAGGTAAAAATAGTTTTAAAAACCTGAGTGAGTGTCCATCAGGCCCAATTGAATTAGATTTAACTTTCATAAAAGCATTAAAGAATTCATGTTCCTCAACATTGCGAAACGAGAATCTGTTTTGATCAAAAGTCGATTAATTAATTATAGTATATATATATATATACTATAATCAAAAACATGAAAAAGCAATACGTGTTTTTAAATGTATATGTTTAGGGAGCATTTTGTCAAAAAAACTTATAAAATCAGATTATTGTAACCGGTTGAATACCAAAAAATTGGACTTTCTAAAGCCAATTTTGGAACAAATCAAGATTACCAGCACTGTTGAAATTAAAATATTTTTTTTAAACGTTAATAAAGGTTTCTCTGTGTTGCAAAACCTACAAAATTAGGGTTACCGGCTTCGGTAGAAAATTAAATTTTTATATCTTTTGCAAAGGAAAGTGTGATTAATCATTCTATAATATATATATATATATATATATATAAAGTGAAAGTGTGATTAATCATTCTATAATATATATATATATATATATATATATATATATATATATGTTATAGAATGATTAATCACACTTTCCTTTGCAAAAGATGTAAAAATTTAATTTCTATAATCATTCTATATCATTCTATAATATATATATATATATATATATATATATATTATAGAATGATTAATCACACCTTCCTTTGCAAAAGATGTAAAAATTTAATTTTCAACAATAAAAATGGCGTAAATTATTTACCTAAAAAGCTTATTGATACAAAAATTAAAACGTTTTCCATATAATAACATTTTTTTCTTTTTTAATATTGGCTATTTAGGTAAATATCTACAAAAGAAATGGATTTCAATACAAATAAAATATTATGAAGTTTATAGTAATATTTAAAATTAAAATATTGTTTTAGCGGAAATAATTTAAGCAGTTATTTGGGAAATTTTGGGGATAAAAATTTCCTATTTGTGGATATGGCTCGAAAAAATCTACGAACTCTAATACATATAAGTTCCTAAAAGTGTACTTGGCCGTTTTTTCCTTCTCTTTGTATTTTTATTCGTTCAGTCTTTATAAGTCTTTGTTTAGTGCAGCATTCGTCAGGTATTATATTACCCCAGAGTCCTTCGTGTCCCTGGAGATATTTATATACAAGATGATTGTGTATATTCTGAGTCAGAGAATTCGTACAGTGAATTAGATCCTCTTGCGGCACTATATGGAAATTTAGAGCTTTGATTGCTGCAAGGCTATCCATATAAATACCAATAGTCAACAGCACGAGATGAAATTCTGAATTATTTTTGCTTCCGTATCCATAACGTCTGGAAACCCATGTAAGCATTTTATAATCTGAGAGATAGCATTGTCGTTACACCTTTTCTAGTTGATATAAACTAATCCTAAAAGTTCAATCGAAATGCGGTCATTCTTCAGTTCTCCTGAATCTTTAAGTCTTATAACTGACTTAGACACTGCTTTTAATTCAGTGTGGAATGTTGTATTTTTGTCTCTACAACTCAAGTGCAAAATAGATATGAATAGGTTTTGCGTTCCCATATTTTACCTCTGACTAGAATTCCAGAGGAATACCATCAAATTAAGGTGTCCTAAAACTGAAATTATTTTTACCCTCAAGCGAAAGTTCTTTTTGGTTTTCATTGACTTAGCCACCAAACTGCTTTTAATGGCACAAGATAATAAAGCAACTAAATCTGATTGATGAAATTTTCCTTTTATAAGGACCATGACCTCGTTAATATATGCAACTCATTTTATTCTGGGACCTGCAAACGGATTTTATTTACGATAAAGTTTTAAAGATGTAACATGTTCTTGCAGAGTACCTCTTGTCAAAGCATTCATTGTAATACCCAAACTTAAAAGTGTTGTGTTGCCCTTTGGCATATTGTCGGCTAGTTTGTTATTAATTGAGCATTCCCGTTTAAAAGTCCTGATTACACGGTGCTACAAAATAAATAAAAGTTGAATATACTTAGAATGTAACATAGTGTAGTTTGTAAAGAGGAGTGAATAGATTATTTCAAAATTTTTATATTTTCAAAATAAATATACATACAATTCTCAATATACATGTACATAAAATTTTCAATCTAGTATATAAGTTTTTTAAATGGCTGTAAAGGGAAAGATCTTACCCTTTTTAAAAAGTGTATTCTTATCAAAACTGTTTAAGATATTAAGGAGACAAACTAAATTCTTCATTCATATTTTGTGAACTTTACAGCCACTTTTAACTCACACTTTATTAGAAAACATAAACATAATTCCTAATAAAAAAAATATGTTTTCCAATAAAGTGTTTGTCAAAAATGTTCAAAAAATGCGAATAAAAAGTTGAGTTTATGTTCTTTAAATTTTACAAAGGGTAAGTAAGTAATTTTCTTTCTAATGCCGTTTAAAAACTTAAATTGGATAACAGATATTCGAAATAAAAATTTTGAAAACCACGAAGTTTTAAAAATTGGGCTTTTGGGAATAACTCCCGATTTTGGGGATGTATTGAAAATTTTAAAAATAGTGTAAAAATCCACTCACCTGTATCTACAAACTATACTATGTTACATTCCAAGTGTTTTTCACTCTAGCACCATCTTATTATCAACCGTATAAACCGGAAAGTTTCTTCAGTATCTCTATACTATATATTGTAAAATTATCGTGTGGAATTCTCGAGTACCGGATCTTAAGATGCGTAGTACCTTCCAGATTTTACCATGATAATTCTATACTTTATACGTCTCTTCATTTTCCTGATAAGCAATTGACTAAGTCGTCCAGATCTTTGATGTCGACCTATCTTTACGATAAGTGGCGTCAATACATCTGGATTCACCCAACTAATTTTTTCTAGGATTTTTTTCAGTGCGACCTGATTGGAGAAAGAACAGTGAAATATTAGAGATGTTCTGAAAAATATTTTTTGACTATGAAGTGGATATTTAGAATTTAATTTTTGGGAGTTATTACCAGTGTTGCCATTTAGTTACATTTGTTACATTTTTCGTAACTTTTCAACGCTCCACGTATCATGTTTATATATATTTTTTTTTACCGCACTCGAAAATTTTAATCCCTTCAATAAAATTAAGTGCTATGACGTACATATGTAGATCATGGAAAACGTTTTTTGCAATTTTTTCAAAATTTACCTCCTAACACATCACTTCTGTTGAAGAGAACAAAATTTTAAATATGTTCTTTTCTTGCAAGTGGCAATCTTCTGATTTTCGTGGCAATAGAAAAATTTATTCTTTAATACATTTTCGGCATATATTTTCATTAAAAACAATACTACAATCCAAAATATAAATAAAAAACTATTTTTTTTTTTAAGTAATGCACTCTTGAATTAGTTAAAAACTAAATTTGTGCAAATGAAAGATTTTGTAAAGTTTTCGTCATATAAAAAATATTCAGATTACTTAAGAAAATAATGTCTTTGTTATATAAATTAAAATACTACATTTGATTTTAACCTTTACAAGGCCCAATATTTTGGTCTAAAGGTGCACAACTGATTTATTAAATAAATTTCCTAATTTTAAAATTTTTATTCACGGGAAAATTTTGGCACCATATTCTCCTAGATAACAAGACATTAGCACTATATCCTAATTTAAGTGCCGACGGCTATTGTTATTGTTCAAAAACATGAAAAAGCAATACGTGTTTTTAAATGTATATGTTTAGGGAGTATTTTGTCAAAAAAAACTTATAAAATCAGATTATTGTAACCGGTTGAATACCAAAAAATATGGACTTTCTAAAGCCAATTTTGGAACAAATCAAGATTACCGGCACTGTTGAAATTAAAATATTTTTTTTAAACGTTAATAAAGGTTTCTCTGTGTTGCAAAACCTACAAAATTAGGGTTAAAAAACTTTCTCCTCTATGTGTGTGAACACCGGCTTCGGTGAATAAACTTTATTGGAAATCAAAAAACTTTGTAATTGCCGATTATATTAATAATAATGTTATGTTATAATCATTAGAAAGGTATTTTTACGTAATAAAGGTAAAAAAATGTAGCATAACTTTAGAGGACCATAACTCCTAAGCTATGAGCGATCGGGTAAAAATTTTTACATTACTTTAATGTTAAAGTACTATTGAACCTTTACCAAAATTTTTGGTAATGATATTTAAAAATCAAGGGAACTGGTGATCTTTTTTGTAACATATTCTTTCAAATTTTTAGTAGAAAATAGAAAATAAATTCGTATTTGCCACTTATTTTTCAATTTCCGAAAATGTTATTTTTTAAGAAAAATTGTAACCTCTTTTACAAACCATGCAACTTTTTCTAAGTTACCCCTGGCAACACTGGTTGTTACACAATATCAGAGTGACGCGATATCTCTAAAGCAGTCTCATGTTTACCAAATTAAATTTTATCATTCAAAAAATTTTTTAAATGTATCGCAACACTATCAATACTTTAATAAATTTCGATGCTAATGTGAATACTCGACGACATAATTATTTTCTAATTAAAAACTCTAAACACATTAATGGGTTAAATAAAGTATTTTTTAAAAAGTCTCCAAAAACATTACGAGTATTTAAAATTTGCTCCCTCACTCTCATATTCACTCAGTTATTACACATTTAAATTTTCAAAACGCTAATCGCTTTATCGCACTTGGCAAATTATTGTTCATTAAAATGAATTATTTTTTTGTTGCTTTAGTTTAAATGTACATATACATAAGTATTAATGCAAGTGTGTATGTTTATCTTTTTATGCGTTAGTATGTTTATGACAGTTTGGTGTTTAGCGGCATTTAGAATTGAGAACATTGTGCAATTTATGTTTCTCTTTTTAATTTTTTATTTTTCATTTTAGTGTTTAATAATTGACCGGTTGGTTGGTTGGTTAGTAGGTTTTGTTTTTATATTTTTGAGGTTGATATTCGCTCGGTTTGTCTGGTTTTATGTAAATTTTCAACAAAAAAAAAAAAAAAAAAAAGAGAATAATAATTTGATAAGATACATGCGCCAACAATGTATGGCAAGAATGTTTGTTTACTTTAGTGTACGCTTGACAGTGACTACTCGTACAAGTGTGCGTTATCGATTTTTAACAGAATTTTTTGTAAATATATTTAGCAAAATAAAAACATTGAAGACGGAAGGAAATATACGAGTATGTACGTATGAATCTATAGCAAAGTACAACATAGAATTTAGTGTCTGAGTCACAACAAAAGATAAAGTGAGTAATGAGAGTGCAAAATGAGCGAATGCATCCAAACAGCTGTTATTGAATTTTCCAAACATGTAAATGTTTGTTTACATATCTGCTGCGTTTTATTGTAAAATAAAAGTTTGACATTTGTTAAGTGTCATTGAGGTAATATAAACAAACAACTACATACGAGTAAAATGTTGGACATTAATGACAAATAAATGAATTTTGAAATGTGAAAATATCACGCGAAAAATACTTCAAAGAAATTGTGATTGATGTTTTAGAAAATAAATAAAAATTAATAATAATAATAAAAGGAAATGAAAATCTAACATCGATATCTTGGTACATACACGTGCCTACAGATTTCTAACGAGAATAAATAATCATAATATATAGAAAATAAAAAGAAACGGAAATGTAATTAACAAACACTACTATCGCAATTTTTCAGTGATTTTTCTTTTTTCTATTCCGTATGCGAGAGAGTGAGAGTAAGTGAAGTGTTATTAAATTTGTTGTGCAGATTGCGTGTTCGCCATATGCAGCAGTGATGAAGTTTCCTTAACTATTTTATAGAATTTATGTGTGAGTTTGTTATAATTTCAAATTTTTTTCTATTTCCTTTATATTTTTGATGGTTAAAATTAAACAAAAATTAAAGGAAATTGTTCATGTCACGAACTTGTCGCATTTGAGCTGTTATTCTGTTCATTTGTTTTAATATTATTTTGCTGTGGACGTTTCAATGCGTGTGCCGCACCCAACAATATTTTGTGATTTTGTTGCGGGCAACAAAAATAAAAACATAAAACAACAAATAAATTTTGTAAAAATTGCAAATAAATTGCACCGGAAGCAACCGCAATTACAGCTGTTTAAAGTTTCTCGATATCGAATCATTTTTCCAAATTGCATTTGGAACGAAATGAAATTTATACATCAATTAGTTTAATTATAATGTGTGCAGAATGTGTCAAAAAATAAAAATAAAAAACTTAAATCAAAAGCATACGTAGAAATGAATTAATGTGTAAAATAATAAATTGATAAATTAGTTTTGTTTTTGTGGTGACGTTATGACAACAAAACTTAAAATGAACACAAAGTAGAACAAACTATAAAAATTACTGGCCAAAACATTAATGTTTCCACAAATGTGTGAGTCACGTGCCACATTGTTATTATATATATTAAATTTATACTTGTTATTATTAGTGTTTTCAAAGATTTCTTATCACAACTATAAATGTTTATTTTTACAATGCAAATAAATAAAGTTAATTCTTGAAATTAATACTTTATGCTGAGATAAAAGATACAATAATTTATTAATATGTGAAAAAGGTGTGCTGCAATGAAAAAGAGTCGACTAATGAGTACTCTACAGCAACTACTAACAATAAACAAAATAAAAACTAAAACTTTTATAAAACGATTCAGATGGCATAACTACTGTTATAAATCTTGCAATAAGGAAACAAACCAAGAATGGTTAAACTGTGAACTTTTTGCAATACTTTAAATTTCTGAACGGCGAAAGGATTTTTCATCAGTTAAGATTTGTTTTAGTTTATTGTCCGCACTTCGTTTATATACCATACCGTTGCAGTCAATTAATTTCGATCAAACCACAATATTTTCAGATTCGATGAGTTTTAAACAGAAAGGTGGTCATCTGCAATTATTTCTAGTCTACTGTTTTAGAGATTATTTGATATAAATTAGTTCATCTTGATTAAATAATATTTTGAAAAAGTAACTGATTCTAGGTAAAAATAGTTGAAATGAAGCATCATTATCTGTTAAAAAAAATCTTTAATTTTTTCATCAAATTCACAGATTTTTTGCAATTTTTTTAAGTTTATATTTTTCCGTTTTATTTTACAAAAAGTAGATTTTTTCAATGGAATTATTAAGCATAGGTATTTAAAACTTTTTGTTAAAGTTAATGTAGAAATATATGAAATATTTTTTTAATGGGCGTAAAAACAGGCATTTTAAATAGAAATTCAAAAATTTTTGGACGAACTTGGGTGAAAATATTTTTTTTTTTTTTATTTTACATAATAGCTTAGTATGAAAATCCCAAAAAATATTTTGCGAATTTTTTGTGATTTGGAAGAAAAAAATATATTTTCCCAAAAAGTCCAATGAAAAATGCTTGTTTTCTGAGCAAAAACAAAATAAAATGAAAGTATTATATTTTCAAAATTAAAGTTTATTTATCATATTTACTGACCTTATTTATAAAGAGATCTATATAGAATTTTACGAAAATATTGCAGTCGGGCAAGCTTTGCCTTATTAAATCACTTTAATACACAAAAATAATTTTGAATTGGCATTGACGCGACAGGTCATTATATGAAGGTTATGGGTAATTTTGGCCAATCCTTGTGAAATTTGACTGTAAGAATTTTATTTGTACTTACTTTTATCATTATACGAATTTATACGAAATTAATTTTCGGAATTGGTCTTATATGGGATCAATGGTCAACTTTGGACCGATCCTCAAGAAATTTAGTGGTATTATTTTTGCTTAGACAAAACTCACCTGTTAAGAAATTTATGAAAATACAAACATATTTAAGACATTTATAAGCATTCCGAAAAAAATTTTTATATAGGGGCTCAGTGAAAAAGTGGTTCGATTATAACCAATTTTAACATATTACATTATTGGTCCAGGAAAAGCTCAAGTGATGAATTTCATTAGATTATTTTTAACACAGCGACATTCAGATTATCTCAAATATTGGTTATTGATGCACAACGAAATTATAAACAATGCGCTATGCCCCTTCCCTGAAATAAGCGCCATTTTTATACTTTTTTTCCTTAATGTGTCGCATTTCCATAACCCACTATGAAGCAGTGCAATTGCAAATTAATTCACAATTCTGCTATAACCATGTGAAGTTTTCCAATGGTTCACAAGTTACTTAAATTTTCTAAAATAATAAGTTTTTAAATCAACAATCACTGGCGTTTTCTATGCTGAGTAAAATGTTCTTTCATTCTGCCCATTGTGAAAAAAATATAAATGGGTCAGATGTTATTCTATAAAGACTCTATTACTCTACCGTAAATGTTAATATCAAAATGTAAATTTAAACGGAACATAGGTGGGTGGTTACTCAAAAATCGCAAATGTAGCAAGTACTTTGTCTTTGTTTTGTATATATCAAAATCAGAACATAATTAAAGTAAATCTCTTGTAGCTTAAAAGTCGCTAGGTTTATAGATTTTTATTTTAGCGATTTGGGTACAAAACAAAATTAGTCCTTTTATAATAAAAATTAATAATCTCAAATTATTGCTCCAACTCTATGCTTTATTTAAATAATTTCAACAATATTTTTAGTGAAAAAAAAAAACGCAAAGCAAGTTGTCCAAATAATAAACTTTTTACAGCAGATTTTTTTACAATGTTCTTACATCTGTCAAGTAAAAACATAGAGCGACCAAATTTGATTTGGTTATTACGATACATTTACGTTTGTGAATACCCATGCGCACATAAATCTCATAGGAAAAATGTGTCTGCTGATTCGTTACATTTACATTTACGGTAGAGTAATGGAGCCTTAATAGTGTTAAATTTAAATAATATGCTACATGTTTTTCCGTCAATTATGAAACTTCACAAAAATTCCGAAATTTCACCAAAAGTTCAAATTTCACAAAAAAGTTCAAAGTTTCACAAAAAATGCGAAATGTCACCAAAAAAATCAAAATTTCACAAAAAATCTGAAAATTTACTAAAAAAAAATCAATATACCACCTAAAAGACGAAAAAGTTACCAAAATTTAAAATTTTACCAAAAATTCGCAATTTAAACATAAATACGAAATATTACTAAAAACTTAAAATTTGATTTAAGTAAATTATATTAACAATGTTTTTTTTCATTTACCTGTTTAAATTTTCAAAACCTCAGAGATGTTATTGTTTAAAGCTGAAAAATTTTATGTTTTAGTAAAAATTAAATTTTGCAATACTAAAAACTTATGTTTATAAAATTTATAAAGTAGAAGGGGCAGCATTCGCCACTTTTTTATTTAAAGTAAATTTCCATAGCCGTAACCGATAACTGTAAACTTTCTTTTGTACTAGATACTTAGATATGTTGGCTTTAGTTGAAGTCCTTTTGATCCTGACAATCTTTCCGTTAAATTCATTTTTTATGAAATTCTGCAATGGGTAAATATATGATGCTTTTATATGCTTCACTTATATATGTATATATACCCCTTATATACAAGTTTGTCATACCGTTTGTAATTTCCACAATTTTCCTCGGAGAGCAAAAAAATTTATATTTTCTGGATTATTATAAAAAAAGATGTCGATAGGACGGTGTCCGTCCCCCCATTGGTTGAAATGGAGTTTATGAAGTCCACCGAAAACTGTCATATATAATATGTAAAACGATCGGAAATCCTTTCGAGAAATATTTTATTAAAATTCAGCAAGATGGGTTTATAAATGGCGGAGATATGCCAAAAAAATTTTTTAATTTTAAAAGAAGATTCGGAAATTTTTTTCTGATTTTTTAAGCTGAAGAAATGAACTTACTTAATCGGTCCAATAATAACCGTTCAATAATAAGCCCTTGTTTAAGTTACGGATTTGCTTTTATATAGATCCATTATAAATATTTTTCCATTTTAAACGAACCAAATTAGTTCACAAAGTTATGGGCCAAAAACTGAAAATATCTGTTAATAATACACTCACACAAACATTTATATTCAGTATTGCAATGACTATTAGTGTTGTTGTTTTTTACATAAGCAAGAAAGCCCCAGTTACTGTAAATATTTTTCTAAAATTTCGGTTTTTTGATTTAACCATACCGGTTCATGAACAACCAAGTTATAGGCAAACAATGACTAAATGTTTGAACGTTTTGTAGTTGGAAATAGAAGCATTGCAATGACTCAGTGTTGTTCTTTTTTGTACAATCTATAAACTAAATTAATCCAACACAAGGCACGGTGTAAAAAGTGTTACTTGACTCCACTGTTAAGTATTCCTAAAAGTAGAAAACAAAGAGAAGGAACAAATCAAATGACAACAACATTGTTCACTGCTTCTTAATAAGTGGCTAAACAATAACAATTATACATTGCCTAACTGGTAGCTTTAAGCATATAAACAATAATAATTGAAAAAGGAGAATACAAAATAACTGTAAAAAAGTTTTATCGTAAACTATTAATTATATTAAGTAAGACCTAATAACATATAAGAAAAATAAGTTACGGATTCCATTTCCCGAAAAGTTGTAAGTTAAATAAATGATTTTTACAGAGAACACCACGGTGGGACAGAAAATGCATTCCATTCTGCCGAGTGTCCAATAAAACTTTTACAATCAATGTATTCTTCTATAATTATTCAATGAACTGAAGTCGAAATACAAAAGAATTCTAAAAAATTTTAGAGAATTTCTAATTTTATATTAACATAATGAATGTATATACCAAATTTTATCAAAACTGGAGATAGTGAGGTTCAAAATTCGGTTTTTTTATTCGAAAAATTTTGATTTCATGCAATGATGTTAAAATGTAGCGGTAAAGATGGTGTAATTTAATTTAAAAATTAAATTAAGTTTCCATCTTTAGGTTAAACATCAATTTGTTTCCATTAATTTAGATCGAAAAGAGAGGTACTGATGATCATTAAGTGTATACACTTATGTCTGTTTGGCATTTGTGTGTTCTTCAGGAAGATTTTCCGAATCTGTCTATAAGCATAAAAAACTATTATTTCATTAGGTCAAGAACTTGATTCCTTCTATGTACTTTCTCAAGAATTTATGTCCCTAAGGTACAAGTACTACAGATAGGGTATATTATTGCTGTGAAAATGTTGCTTCTAATGCAGTTTACACAGGAAGTGTTCTAGTCTTTCGCCCTCTTCCTTGCATGCTCTCAATATTATATCTTCCGATAAGCCCATGTGAGCTAAATGAGTTCTTAACTCTTTGTGTTCCGTTATTACTGTTTCTGAGTCTTTTCGTCTCTTTAGATTTTGGCTTCCTCATAATATATAAGTCACTCTTCCAGTAGAGGAATTCTGACAACTCCTGACATGCTCTTCCATTGACCATCCTTTTATTTCCTTTTTAAACTTTTTAAAAGGTTTCGCATTTTCCAATGTAATGCTGTTCAGGGATGTTCCCATTTTGGATAGCTTGCCTGCTCCTTCGTTACCAATGATACCATGGTGTCCTGAAACCTATTAAACGGTTGTAAAACAATTCAAGATTTTATATTGTCATTACTTAGACTTTTGACAACTGCGGTATTATAGATCTGCAAGATGACAGCGGTATACCAACCAGTTGGTCCATTTCTTCACTTTGAAGAAAGGAACCAGTTCATCCACAATAATATTTCCTAGGTCACTTGGGTGACTTCTTTCCCAGATCAACTCTCGCTTTGAATGTCTCGTCATCTCATTTAGAGATGTCCGGCATTCATATACCAGCTTGGATATCGAATAGAAACTCGAAAGAGACTTAATAGCGGATTGACTATTAGTGCAAATTTGAATATCTACTCCAAATACCATATAGTGCATTAGCCAATTTGCCGCAAGAAGATCACTGCAATGATCCAGCAATTTAAAGGAGATGTTCCTCCTCTATGCGGAAATAAAGGCATCTCCCTCATCGATCCATCAGTGTAAACCTCAATCGATCCGGCTTTTATAGTGGGATCAAATGAGATTGAAACTGAGAAGCCTCTGTCCAAAAAGGGTTTGGGAATACAATAATCAATACTGTCAGGGATGTTATCCGAAATTCCCAAAATGGTCGCATGGCCATAGCTCCTACTGTTCTATACTACTGAGCCTAGTCGTCAACATACAGTTCGTCAGAACGAATAATGTCTTAGATGTTGTTGTACGTAGCGCAATAATAATCAATACTGTCAGGGATTTTATCCGAAATTCCCAAAATGGTCGCATGGCCATAGCTCCTACTGTTCTATACTACTGAGCCTAGTCGTCAACATACAGTTCGTCAGAACGAATAATGTCTTAGATGTTGTTGTACGTAGCGCACCTATAATTAGTAGCACTGAGCTATGCAGAACCTTTTCGAAGATTCCGCAAAAGATGGATTTTTCTATAGCTTTCCATACTATCGCTCCATACATAAGTATAGGCTTGATCACCATGTCGAAGAGCCATTTTCTATTCTTAGAATTTAATCCCGAAGATTTCCCTATGGCCTTCCTAAAAGGCAATGTTTGCCTCTGACGCTCTAGCTTGGGGTTCTGGAGCCAGAACAGTTTGCAGTTCAGTATTATAGCCAGGTACTTTTCACCGTCCGACACCTTTAATTCAACTCCATATAGGCAAGAGAGTGGGAAATATGGCATTTTGTATCTCCTTGAAAAAAAAACTAGTTCCGTTTTTCCTGGATTCACGCTAAGGCTACTACTTGTACTCCATTTACTGAGTGGGCGTAGCGTATTCTGAAGGCGGTGAAATATGGTATCCAAATATTTTCCAGATACGGCAATCGCTACAACGTCCGTATACTCGAAGGTTTTGAACCCTGAGGAGTGCCTCTATTTGGTACCCTATATACATATACCACACAAGTCTGTATGTGTGAACAATGCATAAAACAAATAGTAATTGAATGTATATCAAATTACAGCTCACATTGTTCTATACATAATGCAAACTAATCATAAACATAATTGAGTGATACACTTATAATTGAGTGCACTTCAAATATGAAATATTGTGATTGGTCAAGGAACTAGAGTTACTTAACATCATAGCCCCTCCATGATACCGAACGAGACAAATGTAATATATAATAAAATATAATAAAAACTCTGACTTTTACCATACATGACAAACCTACTACTCTATCTTCGAATATAACATAACAATCATACATGTACCATTACAATGGTAGCCGCACCCATATTAGAGATTATAACTCTGTGGCAGCTAGATAAAGTCTTCATATGATGCCAATAATCGACTGATGTATATTCAGCTTTTTCTTAGCCATTTTAATAGCATCCGGGGTCACATTATTGAAGGCTACTTCTGTATCAAGAAAGACCACTAATGCATGTTCCTTGTGCTTCAGAGCATTTTCTATATACCCTACAAGTGAATGCAGTTCTGTCTTAACTGACTTACCTTTCATGTGGGAATATTGGGACAAAAGGTCTTGCTAAGGTGCAGGTCAATCAGCCCTTCCAAAGTTTTTTAGAGGAAGGACGATAGTCTAATAGGTCTAAAGTCCTTCGGCCACGTATGGACCTACCCGCTTTTGGGATAAAGACCACTTTACATCTAGTCCATGAGTCAGGGATATAAAAGCATTATAAGCAAGCCGAGTATATCCGAAGCAGCCATGAAACTTTTATTAATTAATTAATTAATTGATTATACTGCAATGTTTCATGCCATTTGCGCCCATGGATTTAAAAGGAGCAAAACTGTTCAGGGCCCATCTTAGTTCATCTTCAACTGTTTGAATTTGAACGTCATTTAGATCTGAAACTGTTGCAAAGCTCTCTGTTATAGAGAGGCTGCCAGGAAAATGTGCATCCATAGACATCTAAGGTCTCATGGCCGCTTGTTGTCTAGCTGCCACAAGGTTACTGATTGTGGCATGGGAGAGAAGGTGAGGAAGCCAGGATATTGTATAATCGAATTGTCTCGAAATGTTCTTCTACGCCGCTACAGAAGGCCTTCAAAAATTTGTGTTTCAATTTCGTGACATGGCTCCAGCTGACCACTTTCCCAGTCTCTTAGCCTCATTAAATAAATGGCGGCACTTTGTGAGTATCACTATTTCGAAGTTCCACCACTGTGGTTTACTTCTTCCTATGCAGATCTTAGGTCTGCAGAGGAAGATTTGGGAAGATGAGGAGTTGGGACAAAATATTCTGAATCGGGTTTACCTCAGGTACATGGACTTCTATGATGAAGTCAATTTATAAGTGATGGGAAAATGATCAATCATTTAGGACCCTTCATTCCCTGATCATATTCAAATTTGCTTTCTAGCGTAATATTGAGAACCTCCCTTCTATTAGAAACTACAAAGATTGATTCCTTATCTTTGTTCAAAATACTCGTATCTAAACTACTATAAAGGAAAAAATCGAAAAGAGACTCATCCCTTGCATTGGTATCCGAGCTTCCCCAAACGATATGGTAGACGCTGGCATCAGCTTCAATTACAAGTGGTATATTTCTCTCTGACCCTGCAGCGTGTAGCAGCCATCCGCGGTATCGGAGCATCCGAAGCAGTTTTAGAGTAGTAAAGACTAACTTGCGTTATTTTAACCATTGTTATTTTTGGGGATAATTGTGACTTTGATGTCACCTTGGCCCGAGTCCACGAGGGTGTCTTCGTTAACTACTTCGTCCACCCGTTCAAAAAACCAAAAAACTCAGAGTTTGAGTGGGTGTCCTCTTTGGCGAGAGAACTAGTAGTCTCCTCAAATGATATTGCTTCCGGAATCGCATCGTTACCATCCCGAATCGATCTGTCTCTGTCGCCTTATCGATAGAACTCGAGAAAAATAGACTCGAGACCACGTCTAGTCTAGCGCCTTTCCATAGGCGTTCAAAAAGAGCGACCGTTTCAATAGCAAGGTCGATCGCTCGTTTGAGCGACAGTTACTTCATCCCATTCCTTCCTATCAGGTATTCTAATAATGCAGTACATATCTTGTTGGGATTCTGTCATACGTCTCCGTGATAAGAAACGAAGTATGTTTTTCTGGTTTTTGCTAGCCATTCACCCATTACAATCAATCTGGTATCAGCTAAGGCTGCTTCGTATTTGACTTATGTCTTGATCAGTTTTCTTGATAGAATATTTTAAATTGCCCTTGCCGATGGACGTCCACCAGACTAACGAGGCATACCTAATA
Source organism: Protocalliphora azurea (assembly GCA_932274085.1). Classification (NCBI taxonomy): domain Eukaryota; kingdom Metazoa; phylum Arthropoda; class Insecta; order Diptera; family Calliphoridae; genus Protocalliphora; species Protocalliphora azurea. The sequence continues at coordinate 83,215,572 of OW026520.1, forward strand.
TTTGGTTGTAATACACTCGTATACTGCTAGTGACTCATCTTCGGGTTTATATCCCATTTTAAACCGATTGCTCTTCTGCAAAAGGCGCATATTTCTTGAGCTTTTTCCACTCTGCTAGTTATGTGGTCCTTCCAGGACAGTCTCTAACCGAGTACTACTCCTAGGTACTTTACTTTCTTTGTTTTGAAAGACGGGCATCTCGGACTCTCCCTCCTTGTTTAGCATAGGAACATCTTGATTGTCCCAACCTATTCCCATGGAGTTGCAACGCCTCCTACCAGATCATATTTATTCCGCAACTATCCTCCGCGCCACCTTTACATATGTAGGCTATTCATTAGCCGGTTTTTCGTCTTGCTTCTTCTTCAGAGATAGCGAGGATTTCTCTTTCGGAACTTTACCACCAACAAATTATTTTCCTGACACTACCGCTTGTTTAGTTGTGGATGGCTTTAGTACGTTATCTGTTCTTTTTTGATTCATCGAGGAATTATTTTGTAAAAGTTTGGAACCACGTGTATCTTTTAATTTTTTGTTTGGTCGACGACATTCTGCTCCTCCGGAGATCAGTCCCTCTTGTCCTTCTCAGTAGTGATGGGAAATGCTCCTGTGTCGTAGCATTTCGTCGACCCTTTATCTCACGGCTTGCTCTCTCTCTCTCATCTTTGCAGTTTTTCTTCGCTATGTCCCAGAGAGATTTCTCTCCCTTTTGGAGAGTTATATATATGCTCGCACTTTCTTCCTCCACCATCTTCTCTACGAACAACAAAAATCCAGTTTTGTAGATGTTGGACCGAAATATTACATTTTGTTAGTAGACACTTCCACTAAAAATGTGCGGTTATAATCATTGCCATTACCACACTAACAAAAAATTCGTTTCTATTACGTATTTTGTAAATTTTATTAAAAAGGGGAAACTTTAAAGTAGGCGTGGCGGAACCATTATCTAATAATATAAGGTTCCGCACATTCCGCACGTACATATATATGTTTATATAACGAAACTTTGAATCTTTATATCTCTTAAACTAAAAGTTGCTTGGGTATAATATATATATATATATTTCATTTGTAAACCGATTGGAATAAGATGTATATCATTTGAAAGTGCTTTCAAATATCTATTAAATTGTTAGCCCGGGTTTGCACGGGTCGTCCGATATACATATATTAAAAAACATGAAAATAAAGCTTAATTTAAGTTCATATTACAACTTTCATCTATAAAATTTATACTTCCGATCAGTGATTATCCCTTATAATCAGGGATTTTAATTGTTGTACTAAATTGAATAAAAATTGTACTTCCTAGACCGTAATTGTACTAAAATGGTAATAACTTCTTCTGTAGAAAATTTGTTTTGATCTAAATCTTTCGGAAATTTCTCTTGTGTTCTTAAACAATTTTTCAAACTAACAGATATTGTTCAAGTTGGTCATGAAAAGTTTTAAAAAGTTACGTTTAAATATTCCTCGAGTTTCAAAATCGATAATTGTGTTAAATGAAGACTTAACAACAGAAAGAATACTTGTATCGGGTTTTTAAAAATACCTAATTCAAAGCAAATAATATTCAAATTTGTATTAGTTTGATTTAAGAGAAAGTTCTAAAAATTTCACTAAAATCTATGAAGTAAAAACCCAGTAAGAAATAATGCTTTGAAAGTAAGTGAAGTAGAAAGAAAAGTAAAATATCGCTTCAACATTCCCTAACGAATAGCAGGAATTTTCTATGGCGTGTTTCTGGTTGGAAACAAATTTTTATCACGAAAAGCACTCTTTTCAATGCTGAAAAGGAAGCAAATGTTTTAGTTATAGTAAACACATAAGTGTATATTATTTTCTCGCTTACAATGGCAAAGTTATTCATTTAGTCTAGTGCATCGTAGTGAGGCTTATTTCGAAGCGTGTGCTTTCTTTACTAAATGTCACGTTAGTGCATCGAAAAACTTTACTGTTACTGATAAAGAAGAGCTTAATACAAATTAAAATTTTCCATATTGAGTAATGGAAAGCGAAACATAAGTCTTTACGTTTTCCAAAAAATCTTCGAGTTGAACGAAATAAACGTATATAAAAAACTTTCTTTAAAAGTCATAACATTCAGGTCTGAGAATGTCTAAATGATTGCATAAATTTAGCTGCATTTAAGCAAGTTTTAATTGCTATCCTAAAATGTTTGTTAATTTTATTAAAAGATCAAAATATTATAATTGTTCTAAATTAATCACTGGAGTGCTGCTGTACTTTTGACAATAGAATTGTACTAAAATAAGTACAATTGTATTGAATTTATCATCCCTGCTTAGAATCAAAAATTAGTCACAAATATAGACAGGCATAACATTAAAACCTTTCACAATTTGTAGGAATAACTTTCTATCTAATTGCATAGTTGGATGAAAAATACACTTTTTACGACCACATGTTCCAAAAAAAAAAACAATTTTTGATATTTTTATTTGAAAACTTGATTTTAAGTACTCATCGCAAATATTAATAATCTTTACTTTAAAATGCATAAGGTTAAACTTTGTCTGATCTATTTTCCTACCAAGATTCGTAGTTGAGAAGAAAAAAGGGCGAATACGTTGGTAGGAATTAGTATTTACAGAGTATCTTACAGTCAAAGTCTTAACACTTGGTGGAAATAGATTTTTTTTCTACCAAACTAATTAACTGTCTTTTTGGGAACTACATCAAATGGCTTAGTTCAATTAAAAATTAGGCGAATACAATCTAATCTAAGAATTGATCAATATCTAGTGAGCATGGATACCCTGACTAAAAAATTTTTCTTCTTTTTCTTCTTTCTCATTAGATACAATTTTAAGCCGCATCTTATAAAAAAAGTTAACTGTTGCAAACTGACAAATTTTTGGTAAAAAGTTGGTTTTAAGAGTAACTAAATTTTTTATATTTTCTTAAAGAAATTTTTATTTAGTAGAGAATAAAATATTAAGCTTTGAAGTGAAATCGGATGAGAACCGGAAAATTAGCAAAAGTTTTAAAAACGTTCATGTGAAATGTAAGAAGCCATACTTCTTAAAATTTTACAAGATAGAAAACTTAATAAGTTAATTTTCAACATAATACATTTTTTATGGTTCTAAAAAAATAATTTGTTACAAATCAGCACAAAAAACACATTCTATATTGAGAGTTTTGGCCAGTTTACTTAGTTTGATGTGGAATAATCTTTGCTTACGACTTTTTAATTGTGAAAAATTAAACTAATTTTTTGTTGCTCCCTTTAGAGTTTCTATAATAAAGTCGGTATTTTTGGCAATAGAGACCTCAAATTTTGTGATATTATATATTTAAATTCAATGTACTATTATCAATAAACAATATCTGTTTTTTGTTTTTTGCTTGTTTGGCGCTTTTGCATTTCAGGTGAAGATATATTTGTCAGCTGTTTCAACTTTTTATATAAATTATAAAAACTTTAAAACTGAATCATTTTTACAATTAGTTAATATTTGCTATGATATAAAATAGATATATCCATATTCAAAATTTCAGTAAAAATTTTTAATTCGGAAACAAAAATGCGCTCTTGAAATGTGGCAAAAGTATAATAGGGGTATATATCCCTATATTTTGCACGAATATGAATAGAATTGAATATTTTGTGCCTATCTAAAGTTTTACTGAAAATCTTTTAAGTTAATTCTTTCAGTGAAAACGATAAATTTTTTAAAATATTTTTTTGTGAAGGGACACGATGTGAGTGTGAAAATATACTTTTTAAATGACTTGGTGTAGGTCGTAAGCATAATTGAGTAGTTCATTTTGCCATTTTTAGAATTTCCAATTGTATGTTATAGTACATTCAGAACTGTACGTGTGCCAAATTTCATATGAAACGATTCAGTGTTCGAGTCAAAAACTGAGCAAAATTAGTTACAAAAATTAGGCGTAAAAAGAGGCGTGGCATCAAAAAATAGATGCTATTAGTCAATGTTGTACATATATATATTAAAACTGAAGTAAGTTTTTCTGTGAATACGACCGTTAAAATATCACCCGTATTTACTCCAAATTTCATGTCGATATTGAAATTTTATACTTTTGTAAAGGATTAGGAAAGAGTTACCAAAATATTTCAAGAGAGTTTTTAAAAAGCTCGGATAATTTAGATAGGACATTCCAAAGCTTTGTAATTCAAAACGAATAAACTCGTAATAAAGAAGAGTTAAATGCTCTTAAAAACAGATCTAAAATTCAATTAAATTGATCTCATTGTATCTAACTAGAAGAATAATATTTTTAATAATCCTACATACATAATGGAACTATTACTGCCGGTTTTAATTATCTTCGTATAGAAAACAACAATTTATTCTACTTAAAAATTATATAATCGAATTTATTTCACGACTTTTGTAAACAGGGAGTTGGAAATACAATACTTATTATGTTACTAAACATTTAAAATTTTTGAAAAATTCCGCACTTATATTAAAACATTTATTTTTCTTATGAATATAAATATTAAAAAAAAAAATTACTAACTTCATTTTAAAAATTATAATATTCGTAACTAAAACAATGCAAGCAAATATTTAAGCAGCTATACTCTGTATTCGTTATAAGATGTATTAGTTATAAGACGAAATAATCTGATTGAAAAGTTATAATTGATTTTTGATTCTTGATATTTTTCTTGTTTTTCAATTTTGCTATTTTTTTTTACTAATAAATGAAGTTTTTATTTTTTACTTTGTTTTCATTTTCTCGAACTCTCTGGCATTAAATAAATTCAATCATCAATTTGTAGTCTTGTACAACAACTAGACCTCCTCCAACATTGCTGACTGTTTTTCTGGCAATGGGCAACTCACAGACATCAGCAACAAAGGCAACGAGTGTTGAAGGAGGTGGTGGCGGCAGTAGTAGTGGTGGTGTGACTTCATCATCTTCAGCAACATTTGGTGGTTCAATAAGAAGTCGTCGTGGTAGTAAAGTAAAAGTTTTTGGCCTTTTGGGTCAAAAGAAATCAGCAAAAGAGCCAACCACACCAACAACACCCACTACAGTAGTTCTGCCACAAGTTGGTGGCACAAATGTGGCAAATACATCAAATGCAACATCAGCACAAACAATTGGCCGTGTAGAAAGCATTGACGAGGAGGCGGAATTGCATAAAAAACATGACGCAGTTGTACGTCAATTGGAATTTGAACAAATGGAAATTCGTAAGTTTTTAATGTTTTTTTTTTTCTCAATTAAATATTATGTTTGTTGTACTATCTACCCTCCATAAAAAATATAACTTATTTTTTAGTTTTATTTCTGTTATTTTTTATTTTTTTGCTTAAATTTTTTACAGTTTTTCTCTCCTTCTTAATGTTATAATATTTCCATCTGTTTCAAATTTTAAATGCATCCTTTTCCTGTTGCTCTTGTTTTCTTTCCTTCCCACCCCACCATCTTAAGATGTTTGCTAGAAGCAACATTATGAAGAGATTTTATCTTCTTTTAATGTTGTTATTCCTCAATTGGATTTTAAGTAGTTTTTTTCTAAGTGCATTTGGAAATTAATTATTATGGCATACTTTTAATTTCGCAATTATTTAGACATTATTGGCATTACTGTTACAGTGTGGAGCAAAACTATTAGTGCTCTCTTGTACATATACGAATCATAAAATTTTAATTAATTCTATTACAGAATATATTCGAGCCATTTTAAAAATTGAGAAATCATAACCACCTGTTTCGTTACACACTGTAATTATACATGTAATAACTATTAGAAATGAATTTGTGATAAACAAAAATTTACCTTATTTCCCAACTTATACAATTAAACATTCTCCTGCTGCTTCTTCTTTTCATCTTGTTGTGATAAATAGTTTTAGTAAATTATAAAAATAAATATTGAATAGTTTTTCACTTGAAACTACAAAATTTATTTTATAATTAGAAAGAAACTTTGTAAATTGTCATTGTTTAAAAGGTATTTCTGCTTATACTTAAAAGTTAACAATCGATTAATTAATCTTGGGAACATCGTTATAAGTTTAAAAATCCGAAAGAACTTTTTTTCTTAATTGTTATCATTATTTGCAGTTTTTTTTTTTTTTTTTAACAAGAAGACATTTATGTACTGGTACTAATTAATATGAATTTTATAGTTGTATAATTTTCAAAATATTGCTGGATTTATTATTACACATATATTTAAAGAAAATTTATCTTATCCATGCACAATGGTCTCAAAACGAAATTTTTTAGAAATAATTCTATAACTTTAGAACTACGGGATGTATTTGAATGAAAATTCGCGTGGCTAATCCTGAGGTATATTCCAATTGATTTAGAAAAGCATAGTTTCTTAGCGGGTCTGAGGACAGAGGGTGTACCTCCAGAGTTGGTCACCTCGGGTATGAAAATTTTTTAAAAAATCGCTAAAATTTATGATTCCATTGAAAAAAAATTTTACACATTGATAGTCCTTATAATTATCTACAAAAAATATGCTTACATGATATTTATTTTAAGAGATATTTAGACTGAAGTAAAATGTTGACCAATACTTAGACATATTTTTTTAGTTTTTTTTTTTTAACTTGGCTGGCTCAATTTAAGTTCTAAAATTTTTCTAAAATATTCGCTGGATTCTGTGCAAAATTCTAAATAATTTTTGTGATTTTTCTCAGAGAGGTGAGGACATTCTTTCATTTTAAAATCCATTATTTTCCTCTGGACCATACATTTTTTATGTTTCTAAAAAAAAAATGCTTAACGTAAATGCATGTAAAGCAAATCCGAAAGCATTAGGGGTAACAGTCTCCCCAATAGTCCTACCGTTAATTTTAATTTTTCTATTTTTTTTATAAAAATATTTAATAAGCCGCATCTCGGATAACGACAGGGTGGCCATTTTACCGAGCAAAGTCAATTTTTAAAACAAGTTTTCCCCAAACTGAGATTTTGGGTATTTCGAAATAAAATGTTGGAATCTATTTATTTTCCTATTTTAAGGACATCTTTTTTTTATATTATACTAAAATTTTATAATGATAGCTTTATTTATATAAACTTATTTATATATTTATATTTAAGTACATTTATTATTATTATTATTATTATTATTATTATTATTATTATTATTATTATTTACAAAATAACACCAAGTATCAAAATTTTATATTTTTTGACACATTTAATGAAAAAATTTAGTTCTAATACCCAGCAAAAACTTTAGTTGCCATGTAATGAGTTAAGAAGTTAATATAATGGCTGTCCACTACTTGCACATTAGCTGAATGACCCACTATTTTAACACGGTAATCACATTAGAGTTAAATACTCACCTCATATTATTACAAGTAGGCATTTTAGAAAGCCATTACTTAGTTAGATGTTATTATAAGAACTAATTATTTCCAAGCTATTTAATAACGCATTAATTTTAAAATAAGTATAACTAAAGTCATTATGAGTGAAAACAATAGGAACTAGTTACATTTTATGTTACAAATAACTCACGAAATGTCAAAATATAAAAAGCTGTTTTTATAAGTTTTAATTACAGATCTCAAAAACAGCAGATTACTGGCGTACCAATTAATATTTTTAAGTTGAAATTGTGAATATTTACATGCATACATGCATTCTTTAAATATATGAATTGGTAAACTCAATAAAAAAATCAATAAAAAGTAGTCATTTAAAAAATCTGATCATAAATAAGTAACTACATACTGGATTATAAAGAAGTATTTACCAAACTACTTCTTTGTAATGTAGAATATATGTTACTGTTATTGAAAAGTAACTAGATTCGTAACTACATGCCATTTCCAAGTTTTTTTTTGCTGGCTAATCACTATTTAAATATTATTGTTTTTTAAGTTATAACATTTCCAATGGTACCAATATAATTATTTTACACATTCCTTCATTTTCCTCCATTTCTACGGTAAAGTGTACAGCCGTTTCAACATGTTTTTTTTAATAATTTTCTTTAACTTTTGAACCCTTAAATATATTTCGATGAAATTTCATACAGTTATTGCTGAGGCATTTTCCAACTGCTTTGAAGGAGCACCAATTTCTAGCTGGTCTCGGGGCAGGAGAAGACCTCCGAAATTGGTTATCTCGGATATTAGTAATTTATTAGCTTTTGGTTTATATTGCTTTAAATAACTATTCGTAATAAAAAACATAAAAAGTGTACTTTATTTATTTCAGTATATTACGTTTTATTTCAACAAAATATTCATTTACATCGAATGTATCGGGAACCTTCAGAATATCATCGTTTTCGTGCATTACATTATTTTTAGTATTCCACCTATTTCTTAACGATATTAGAGCAGGATCGGAAAACAGTAAAAGATAATTCAAAACGTCCTGGTTTTGAAAAATTCACGAACTTTTTCTTGTATAAAATAGTTTAATGTGCTTGAAGTCAGAGTTTCAGGCCTCCTGTGCCTCTTCTGTTAGTTCACCTAGTGGTAGCATGTTTGATTCCAAAATCTGACGACCATATTGAAGTACTTTGTGAACAGTGGGTGTTAATTCCTTCCATACATATGACGATCGCAAAATCATTAAAGTGGTGGTTAATAACTCAAATTTGTCTACATTTATATGATGTTTGCTATTAACTGCTCTCAATATCACATGACAAATTCGAAGAAGATCCACATCAATTCCAATAATTTGAGACGTAATTCCATAGTTTTCAAAGAATTTCCTTGACGTGTTGCCATCCTGTGCCTCTTCTGTATCATAGCCGACGAGTTGTTTATCTATATTAAGACGCAATATGAAGCATGTATTCCAAAAAGCATATACGGACATGTAGAGGAGATATACCAAAGCTTAGGGCATCTTTATTAGTATTTGTAAAGATGTCTGCAGGAGTTTGTGAAAATTGTGAATTTTTGAATCCACATAAAGGGCATGTCCATGCTGAATCAGTATTCGTAATGGCATTGCATACCTTTCCATCAATCATTGTTAATTGAAGTTCGAAGTGTACGTTGATAAAATAGCCATATATTTCAATGCAAACCGGACTTAAATTTTCAATCGACTGTTTGGTTGTATCATCCCAATTTTTCCAAAAAAAAAAAAAACGCATCACAATGTTATCGTCATTATGGTAAAAATATTATAAATAAAACAAAAGAATTTTTTATATACTGAAGAAAGTTTTTTAGGTACCATAAAACAACGCAATATTTTTATAAAATTTCACAGGTTATAACATGTTTTAAAAAATATATCCAATTAATTGACCAACTTAATTTACCTGTTCTAAGGAATATCAAATGGCTTGTAGGATATACCTGATTGTTTCATTCTTTAATATCCTGAATATAATGACTTGAATACACTAAATTTTATTAAAAAAAATTAAAAATCAAATACCTGTAACCACGTTAACTTATTTTTGATAATATGAAATCAAATAAGAAATAATTAAAATAGGTCACCAATTTTGGAGGTCCTCTGCCTGCCCCGAACCAGCTAGAAACTTGTGCTCCTCCAAAACAATTGGAAAGTACCTCAGCAATAACTATATGAAATTTAATTGAAATATATTTAATAGTTCAAAAGTTACACAAAATTATTAAAAAAAAATTTGAAATAGCTGTACACTTATGTATGTTGCAGCACATATTTACCATAGAGAGGTAGGAAAATGAGCAAATTTTGCTTAAGGGATTCAAGTTTCAGTTAGCTTTTAAACAAATATGTACTCTATTTATGCAAGTATTTTGTATCATTGGAAAGGCTATAACCTGAAAATAATAATATATAAATAATAACATATAAAAATGTAGGTTTCGGAAAAACTTGTTTTAAACAATTACTTTTTCATTAAAATGGCCACCCTATCGTTATCGGAGGCGTGGCTCATTAAATATTTTTTATGTGTTTAGCGAGCATATATATGTAATCAAGCTTTTACATTTCTGAGTCCACAAATAAAAATAATAATAATAAAATTAATGAAATTCTTATAGACTTAACGTGGATACTGTTATCCCAAATACCATCGGATTTTCTTTACATGCATTTGCGTTAAGCATTCTTTATAAGTATTAAAAAAATGAGGAAGATAATGGATTTCAAAGTAAAAAAATCACAAAAAATCAAAATTTTTTTTTAAATTTTCTACATCGATCAAGGTTAACGTGGGTACCTGTCATGACGGCCTAACCCTACGGTGTTCTTGCCACTGGGTGAGGTCAATGCGCTCACCAACACCCACATGTATCTGTTAAGAATACACCGGTGGCAATTAGAGAGACTCATTGTCTGGATAAGTCCACTAGCCCTTGGTTAGAAGTTATAGCTATCTAACCTCCTGTCGTACTATTGGCGACGTGTAACACCACATAGGGACTATAAACCCCTTCCTGCGGTTTAGCTCTAAACCATAGCCATCACGTGACTCCCCGAAGGGCCTCTCCAACAGCCAATCCAGTACGACAACACCGACAAGCAGATTTTGCCGTACAAGTGGCTACTGGCTCCCGTGGTACCAGATTGTGTTAAGTCTCTGGTCTCTCATTATAGACCCCAGACGGTCCAGGCAACGTCGAAGGTTTTAACGTGAGTACCTGTCCATGTGGACCCAACCTCACGGTGCTCTTCGCACAGGGTGAATACAATGCGTCCACCAACGCCCCCAAGTCTGATCGAGATCATCCCTGAGTACTATGGGTCACGGCACCCGGTTGCAATGCAACTCCACACCGAGCTTGCGCTCTACCCGCGATTTGGGTCTAAACCACAACCACCACGAAGCTCCCCAACGGGTCGCACCGTTGCCAGGCTGGAACCGTAGTTCCAGGGGCTCCTGACACCCGTGGTACCAGTATTAAGTCACCGGTCGGACTTCGTAGCCAAAATCACGGGCGATTCGTCGGCCACATGGTGTGACACCAGCAAAGGACAAAACGAACAACGCTGGCACCCTCGCGGGTGGTCTTGATCACAAAAGTGACCCGGAACCAACAACGAGGAACAGAGAATACACAGCAGGAGGGACAGCAAGGTGAGACGCCAGGAAGAGACAACAGCAAATACAGCAACGGCGAAGCAGGAACGCGAAGTCGGAGCAAAAGACCGCAATCCAGCATGCCAACCACCGCCAGCGGGCATATACATACCCGAAAATCGGGGACAAACTACAGCGACGAAAGGAGCGACCAAGCAACAACGGCAAGGAGCACCACTATGGTTGCTCATATAGGAGCCGCCTCCACTACTCCTGTCTCCTTCTTCTCCTATCAAATACCCCCCGGGCGAAATCGCCCGGCCCCCCAAATGTCCGCACGTCCACTAAGGCCCTACTAAAATCCCAACCCCCCGCAGTATGAGTTATGCCCATACCACCTAAACTCCTAATGTCATCATAGTAGTGGCATGTCGTCAGTACATGCCACACGTCCGCAAGTCCTCTCCCACACCCACAGTTCGGAGTATCGGACAGACCTCTCTTATGCAAAAATGCATTGAGTGAGCCATGTAACGTCAGTATAAAACCCAGATTCAGGCCGAAGCCAAAATCTGGACGTTGCCGTACGAAGTCCGCGTCCACGTTACCCTCCCATTGTCACTGTTCGTCCATCTCGTCCTCCACCTAGACAGAAGACACTCCTCTAAGAGTGCCTTCACCTGCAAGCTATCCCTATTCACCAGATCAGAAGCAGAAACAGAGTCATGACCAAGAAGCTGTAGCCCCTTCTTGATCTTGAAGGCAATAGCACGACGTATTACCTCCAGATCAAGAGGTGCCACACCCAGAAGAACCTGGAGTGCGTCCGTCGACACTGTCCTACAAACTGGCATGCATGCCAACATCGCGGCCCTCTGGCAGAATAAGACCTTGTTTCTGCCAACAACAGACATAACCGTTTCATACCATACAGGGGCACCAAACGTTGCGCAAGCAACGAAAAGCCCCCCATACACGGTACGAACAGCACGCTTGCTGAGGCCTCAGTCACTCCTGAGGATGCGCCTAACTTTACCTGCAACACTAGACAACTTGTCCCTTATGTGAGTAAGATGAACCAGAAAGTTCATCCTCTCACTCATCATTATTCCCAGATACTTGACCTCAGTCGCATATCTGAGACTAACGTTGCCAGTCCGAATGAGCGGAGGACGGAACGCGATACCTTGCCCTTAAGCAACATTATCTCGGTTTTGTCCATCGCCACTTCGACGTCTGAACGACCGCTCCACTCACACACATCGCGCATGACCTGCGCACCCCTGCTTTCTAGATCAGCACGAGACTGACCCTCGACAAGGATGAGCAAGTCATCCGCATACGCACACATCTTGAAGGAACGCCCGAGCTGCGCCAACAGAGGATCCATCATAATGTTCCAAATAAATGGACCACAGATGGAACCCTGCGGACACCCACGAGTGACGTCCCTCCAAACCGTGTCGCTGGCACCTACGACACAAGCCCGTCTGTCGCTGAAGTAGCTCCTCCAGATTGCTAGCTCCCGACAGCCCACTTCCCCCAGCCTTCTAAAGACGCTACTCCACGACAGGTAGTCAAAAGCACCCTTAAAGTCCACGAAAATGCCAAGAACGTACTTGGCCGAAGACTCGCTAACTCTCCTACACATGTGCAGCCATGCATCCTCAACGCCTCTACCCTCCCTAAAACCGAACTGGAACTCAGAAGGTCCCTCGCTGGCATCCTCCCTCAGTCGAGACACCATAATTCTTTCCAGCACTTTTGCAAGTACCGGAAGGAGACTGATACCCCGATAAAAGCGGGGATTACTCCTCACCCTATCAGGAGACTTCAAGAGGACTACAACGCGAGCGCGCTTCCAAGTTCCGGGGAAATAGCCCTCACTAAGACACTTCCCAAAGACCGACTCCAAATGTTCAGGTATGGCCTTCCAGATGCTTTTACACATCTCTCCAGTCATACCATCAATACCTGGAGACTTCCTACTTCTGACCCGACAAATACTGTCCACAACCTCCGATCTCTCCAAGTTTGGAGGATCAAGCATCTCCCTAATGAGAGGAGAGTGGTCAACCGGTTCCGCACTTGGGAAGAAAACCCCCAGAAGTTCGTCAGTACATTCCCTCCAAGTCTATCTTCCCTACCCCTACACACCCGGTAAACCCTACCCCAGGGGTCATCCCTGTTGTCCCGTACGAAGCTTCTCCAATCGTCCTCCTTAACCATAACGATTCTGTCCTTGTACGTTCGAAGAACAGACCGATAGTCAGTTTCACGCTGAGCCCGATCATCAGCGTTGGTACGCCTGGCCCTCTGGAAAGAATTCCGGAGTTACCTGACTGAACTTCGCATCTGATCAAGTTCGCGAGTCCACCAAGTGACCTTGCCCGGCTTAGTCTCACGACGTCGGCAAGGAGTCATTTGCTGAACACATCCACTGATCTATACAGTCTATCTGGTCATCAACCGTCAGTGCCTTAAAGTCATCAATTGTCTGCAACGAAGCAATCGCCCTAACGAATTCCGAATAATTGTCCCAGTTAACGTCACGATCCCTCTACCTTCTAAGAGGTGCTGTCTCCCGAGTCCGTCTATGATAAGACAGCACAATGTCAATGAGATTGTGGTCACTAACACCCCAGTCGTCACACACCCTCCACCTAGATCTGAAAACTGTCATCGCTACCCCGTTCGCAGCTGTCACGTCAATGTCACTAACTCCCCTGGGACCATCAAAAGTATAATGGTCACTCGGCTCATTCAACACAATGACGCTCTTTGTGACCAGCCACTCACTAAGCATAACTCCTCGTACATAGTTCTGATGAGCAGGAGCTAACCTAACCATCTTAGAGAACCACATACGAGAGCATGCGTTTGCATCCAGGCCTAGGATTACAGGATAACTACTCGCGAGGAGTAGCACCGAATCCATATAACTTAAATACGGTTCCACAGGCCCCCTATACCTACAATAGATGCTAGCCAAAAACATCCTCCCAAAACCCCCTTCCACGGAAACGCAGACCCCCCATTGGCTACGACTAACTACAGTACAGTCAAAGTCCCTGTCATTCACTATAACTGCAGAGTTTCCCCCACAGTCCGTAAAAACCCGCATACCCCCCGGCAAACCCCTAATTTGACCACCCGTAGTATACGGCTCCTGCACAAGTGCAAAAGTCGCCCCCAGGTCACGTATCGCCTGCCCTAGTTCGCAGATCACCGTATATGACCGCTGGCAGTTAAGCTGTAAGATTCTTAGATCTTGCTCCATTTTAGTGGTGTGCGTTCGCTCTGGCAACTATGGCGCTGTACACGGGACAGGATGCCGACATCATTAGACGGGAGTCCCTTAAATGCTCAGTTCCTGCAATTGACCTCGTTTGTGCAGCGTGAGGCCACATGGCCAGCTTGTCCACAAACTCGGCATACTCCCTCTTTCATCCTGCACTCGCGCACCATATGGTCGAAGCCCAGGCACCTGTAGCAGCTCGGAACGGCATCGTGGAGTCGCACCAAGAAGCTGAACCACTTGATGTAGCACCGGTCATTATCCAGCAAACGCTGCATGGCCTCGCTACATCCCTCCAGCACCACGTTCACAGGATTACCTGTCGACTTCCATGGGCCAGTTACCAGCCTTACGGACTTCCGGAAATCCTCAGGAGTCATACTATGCTTGAAGTTCCAAGCATAGAGCTCCTGCATAAACTGGTCCGGGGTGATCTCCGGATGCACACTCTGCACGACCACTTTTGGACCAAGTTTGTCCCTTATGGACACCTCCAGCCCAACCTCTCCAAACTTCGCATTGGCAGCAACCTTCTCCCTCTCCGCAACCGACGGGGTCCTTATGACCGCACCGCCATCACGCAACGGCCGTAGCTCGTGCACGCGAACCCCAAGGGTGGGGCCAACTTCCGTGACGACCTTCTCCAGCACCTCCTTCGACGTCACGCCCTTCTTACCCCTAACGACCACCGACCATGTATCGACCGGCTTCGGGGCAGCTACCTGACTCACAGGCGCCTGGGCAGGGACCTGAGTCCGTCTAGGCAGCATAGAAACAGGTGGCACTGTCGGGACCCTATGGGCCACCGCTGCACCACCACTACCAGACTCGTGAACGTCGAGTCGTCCACGAAGTCGCTCGTTTTCAGCAACGAGTCGCATCAAGAGGGACTCGTACTTGCCAAAGTGCACCAGAACACTCTTCGCCAGGCCAAGGGAAACACCGTCAACCATGACCTCCTCCAGGAGGCTCGTCGTGACGGCCTTCATCTCCCCAATAACACCAGGCTCCAGCGCAGCTAGAGCCCTCTTCCTGGGTCTGCTCTCCCTCTTCTCCTTCGCGCCAGCAGCTGCACCAACGGCAGCACCAGCAGCGCCAGCAGCACCAACCGCACCAGCAGCGCCATCAGTGCCAACAGTACTAGCAGCACCGACGGCAGCAATAGCGCCATTGGCACCAGGGGCAGCGCTAGGGGCAGCACGGGTCGCAAGCGGCGTTCCCGGCTTAAAGCGCTTCCCCTCTTCGCAGTCCGCCTCTGAGCTCGAAAGCTCACTCTCCGTGTGCCTCACACGCGGCACCGGAGTTGGCGGCGGAAGACAGTCCAGGCAATGGTACACCTATATATACCTGCCACACTCTACCACGTATGAGCTATACATCAAGGAAAAGATTTAATCCAAGAAAACAAGCCGCCGGAATCATATAGGTGTATGATACTTGCACGAGAATTAATTAGAATTTTGTACAGAATTTCTAAAGTTACAGAATTATTTCCAAAAATTCGTTCTCGGGCCACTGTGCAACGTCCAAATAAATAATACGCTTTTGAATCTAAGATCATAGACATGTTGTTATGAGGTTTCGTGTTCTTTCCATTTTTTTAAGGCGCCCACACTCAAATAATATATGGCGATAAGGGCAACTAATGGATTTTCATATTTTAAAAGGTTTTATATAAATTTTGTGCAAATTGCAATTTGCTATATAAAAATAAAAAAAAACAAAAAGTGCAATTTCTGCGTAATTTTCAAAAAGTCCATAAATTTTTTTATTAAATTTATTTTTCATGCTCCTTCGATTTTATTGTGTACAATAACAAAAACCTAAGTTCACGCAGTAATCCATACTATTTCATTAGAAACTGTGAATGTGCATCGCGAAAAACTACTTTTTTTAATTTTCTCTTTTGTTTGCCAAACCTTGAGACTATCTACTACGTTGACTATTACGGGCACAACAACGAGATATAGCGTAAAATACGCATAGTTACAACAAGTATTAATCTCTATTTCAAAATTTGTATTTTGTTGAAGGGTGCACAGACCCGCCAAAAAAAAAAAATTAAAAATTAAAAAATTTTGTCATAAAAAGAAGGTGTAGAATTTATCCACTAAGTCCGCGCGAACAAAAAATATAGAAGAATCGGAAAAATTAAAGCAATTTTTAGCCCTTTTTCTAAGTTTTTGAACTTTGAACAACAATTATGATTATAAAATCAAACCTTTTGTGTAAAATTTTGAACTGTATAATATTCAAGTATTGTGGGTTCAGATCTGTAACCCATTTGTTTAAAATGGTATTAGCACAAAATTTATGAAAGATTAAATTCAGTTTCAGCCAAGTTAAAAATTTTTGATAATGGCCCATATATGTACATTAAAAAAGAAGTAACATAAATAAATAAAAAATAAAATAAATAAAAAAAAATAAAAGAAATAAATAAATAAATAGAATAAAAAAAAATAAATTGAAATAAATTTTTTATATAGGAAAATCCAAATAAAATTCTAATGAGATACTTTTAATTAGTTTCGGTACATTTAAAAGAAAAATATGAAATTAGTAGCAATTTTTATAAATAAAAAAAAAAATATGAAAATACATTTTCAAAAGCGAAGTTTTGGATTTTTTGAAATAAGCAAATACTTATATGTTTGATGGAGTTTTTTCTAAAATAAATTCAAATTGTGAGAAAAGTGCAATAGTAAAAGTTTAATAATTCAGTTATAGCGAAAACCGGTTATAACGAAATATGGCCATAGCGAACACTCTTTTCGGTCCCATTGAATTTGCAGAAATTTTCCATACAAATAAATACGTATATAACGAACACGGATATAGCGATTTTTTTTTATAACAAATACATTTTTATGGCCCCGAAAAGAAAATTTCGTACAAAAAACTACGTTTGTAACGAACTCCTACTCCCAGATAAATAAAATTGCACATTTCAATTTAAATTATTAGACAAAATAATTTCATTTTAAATCATCGAACAAATAAACGAGAAATTTATATAGCCTTCACCTGTATTGACAACGAAATACATTATATTGGATATCATTATACATTTACCTATACTATATCCATATAAATACTAAAAACTTTTTGCATTTTCATATAAAGTTGAAATAGAATCAGGATTTTATAAATCCTTATATCCATATATATTATATATATAAATGAGGTGTATGTTTGTTTGTTTGTGTATCAATCACGTCTAAGCGGCTGAAAAGATCTTCACGAAATTTGACACACAGATAGTACCTGTGTTAGAGGTGGTTATAGGCTTTGCTAGATCTCGATTGGAAAAATCTATTTTTTCAATTTATCATTAATGAAGCTATTTAAATTAAATGTGACGCACAGATAGTGCTTGCACCGTAAACTATTATAGGTATGTTGGATCTTGATCAGATACCACGCCCATATTTTATGTCCACTTTTTTAAAACTCTCAAACAGATGAACCAATTAGCTTCAGATCGGAGCAGGAGGTGTAGTACCCCCATATAAAGCAAATATACATTTTGGCATATTTTAGGAACTATTAAATTGAGGGCCCTCAAATTTCGTGGGAACATTTATCCTGTCATATCGCATTGATGAAATGAAAATAGGATGGATAGATCTAGGGGTAGCAGTAGCCCCCATATAAAGAAAAGATAAATTTTCTCATCTATAGTATTAATACAGTGAAAGTTTTAAAAAAATTTTAAAGTAATTTTCATATAAAATTTCTAATAGGGTGACTAGGTCCAAGGGAGTAGTAGCTCCCATAGCGAAGCGCACCGGTAAAAGCTAGTAAATAACAAATTTAATACTTTGGAATTTTACAAAAGTTCGTTCATATTTAAGTAAGATATAATCACTTCGGTGAAAAACAAATATTATATAAATGTAAGACAATAATAAATAAAAAATGGTATGGAGGAAAATTTATTTAAAAAATCTAAATTCGAAAAAAATATTTGTGAAAAATTTATGAAGGAATGAGACCCATAGCTTATATAGGAGCTCCAAAAAATCTAATAACGCGTTTTGGCCTATAACTCGGTTAATACAATAATTGTTAAAAAATTTCCGCTTTCCTGTGAAAGAACAAAGTCTCTAGTTTACATATGTGCCTGAAAAAGTTGAAAAAACTAAACATGCCTTAGTTTATTGTTATTGTTTTCATATATATATATATATATATATATATATATATATATATATATATATATCATATATCTATGTTATGGGAAGGCTTCACAAACGCCACTTAAATAATTTTTAAAACCTCAAAAAACTAATTAAAAATTAAATATTACAAAATCGTTATACCTCAAAAAATAAAAATCTCAAAACATGCAAATTTGAAAACCACGGTAATAGATAAAAACATTGAATTAGTATTATATATAATCTCAATTTTCCACTTTTAAAATCACTGATGAAATTGAGATGCACTTGTGGACAAGATAAAAAAATAGGTGTACTAGATGGAATTTCACAATCTAAAAAGGAATCTGATTTCACTTTACTATCACGTACTGATTTTTGTTATGAGCATGTCTAATATGACCATCTTATTCAGTGGTCACACTTGTATAACTCGAGAATGGTTTAGATAAATAAAACTCCAATGTATGCCGATTAATATTATCTTCAAATTATCTGAGCAGCTTTATGATAAAGGATTAAAAAATGCACATTTTTTCCGGTATCATTCTTTAAAATAAATTTTCAGGAAAAAAATTCTTCAATTTTGTATGAAAAATTGTTTTTTCCGACAGTAATAATTATAATATTAAATGATTTGAAGATAATTTTCATCGGAATCATTTGGCATATCAACTGTCTAAATCGGACAACTCGTTCAAGACATATGATAAAATATACTTATATACCTTATTAAGTGGGAGTCAATAGACATGCCCATAAAACATATCACGACCTGATAGAAAAAAACTAAAAGTAGATTCGTATTTAACAGGTCAAATTCCATCTAGTCCGCATAATTTTTTTTTATCAGGAACATTTTTGTCTCATGTTCTACAATACAGCCAAACTGTTCCATAATTTAAATTTAAAGTTCATTATTTTACCTGTACCCCTATTAGCAAAATAATATGAAAGTGATTCGAATTCGTATTGCTTAAAAGAAAGATTTTATTGCCGCAATAATCATATTCTTATTGCGGAACTTTCCCCCATCGGGGAGCGAGCGATACATCTAAGCGATACATCTAAGCAGTAAGAAATTAATACGCCTGGATGAAAAATATGCAATATTGCTAAATAATCATTAAGGTGAAAAAAGACGATACCGCTAAATAATCTTCTGTAAGATGTAATAAATATATAGCAAAATTATCACTAAATAAATCTTGAAATAATATAATAAAAAAATCTTTTACATTATGTAAAGCATCCATGCACATAAATCTTAGCATCTTAATGCACGAACACTCACTAAAAGACAAACAAATTTCTTCAATATTTCTTTCACTTTTGAACAATTTTTTGACAACTGGAAAAATTTTGATCTCATCAATTTATTGCGGAGGTGATAATCACCTTACTGAAAAAGGGCGATATTTTGAGAATAAAAATAATAGAAATTTTAAATTTTATATATTTTTTGTTGTTTATTGCCAAATTGTCTTTAAACTGATAAAAATGCAATATAAGAAAAATATTGCTTTGATAATTTTCGTCCAAATAAAAAAAGAAGATATTGCGTAAATTTCTTCCAAATGTTTATAGGGACTTTATTGTTTTTTTTTTTTTTTTCATAAAAAACTGGAAACTTGTTTTTTTAATTAAAATTATCATCATATTATCTTCCAGAAGTGACTACAAATATATACATAAATCGATATAACAATACAACAGAGGTTGTGAATTGAGAAATAAAATTGTTCATAAAAAGCTTTCTTTATGATTACAATGAGTAGATAAATTAAGATAAATCACAATTGAGAGATTTCATTTAAATTTAAATAAACAGACGTTACAAACTGAAAAATTCGAATTCGTTACAATCTATAAAATTCTAAAATCGTTAATTTAAACTTATAAAACTAATTATCGTAATAATATCAAAATTATTATTTTAAGTTATAAGGGTACTCATAATGGGTAATGCAAACTGTGCACACGATGCAAATGTGAGCAAATTTGCATTGTTTGCATCAACACAACAACAAAACATACATACGTATTTGCAATTTGCTCCATTTTGCTTCATTTTACCTAAAAAAAATCTTGAGCATAAATTACTGTGCAAATTTGCTCAGTTGCAAATACATATATAGATTTTGACATATAGATTTTGACATGTCAGCCGCCATATTGTTATTTTTAAAGAAGGAAAACAACAAAATGAAATTTGTTGGAATAATTACAAATCAAATTATAAATAAATCAATAAATAAATTTTTCTGTGTTGCCAGATTTATTTTTATAAATGAGGGTGGCTACCACATCCATACAAAGTAAACAATAATTTACAGCATATTATAGTAGACTATTTCATTGCTAGTATTAAAATAGTATTTGAATAACTTTCTACTCAACACGTAGTAGAGATCAAAAATTATGTCTCTTTTTATTCTAAACCTTTAATACCTTAATTTATTTCAGTATAGTGGGAGTAGCAACGCACAACGAGTTTAATTTAATTCCATTTCATAAAAATTAATTAAAAATTTGTAAACAAGAAACTTGTCTTATAATTTTTAATATTCATGTAGTTGTTAATCGATTTAGGTGTTTGCATGGTAATTATTTATTTGAAATTTTATTCACACAACTCAATATTTATTTGGTTTGTTAATGCTCTTCCTTTTCATTTTATTATTGTAACAAACATACTTGTTTAAAGAAACATTTCCTTTAAACTTCTAACAGGAAGAAAACAAACATCATCACAACAAAAGTACAAATCTGAATTATTTATAAAATGTAAAAGCAACATATCAAACGATAACTACAATTATAGATCAGACAAAGTGCCGATACACAAAAAACGTCCGGCACCAAAATCTCCAATGACAACAGCAAAGACAACAACCCCAACAGCTAAAGACGATAACAGTTGGACAGCAAGCACAAACAAGAGCACACAACATGACACTGATAACGCGCAACACGATCATTGTGAGTTTATCGAAAAATTAATTGACTCCACAATCAAATTAGAGACACTAGAATGTGTAACGAATGAAGGAGAGGAATACGAACAAGAAGTAATATATAAGCCGGTGTTGTACATAAAAACAAATAGAACGTTTGAAAATTTTGAAACAAAACAAAATAAAGATAACGTTAGCAGAGATGCCACAATAACAGTGGAAGTATTACCGCCTTCAAAAGGAACTGCCATAAAAAGCAAAACAGCAACAACTCAAAAACAACAAATAGATCGTCCCATTAACAATGGCTCGTATAAAAAACTTCCAATGTTGTCTGGAAATATAACATCAGATGACAGTTTTATGTCTGAATGCAAAACAAAGAGCGAGGAACCATTTGATCTGCTGCTGGAATCACAATCGCATCAACATCAGCTCCATGTTATGCATGAGAGAAATGGTAAAAAAAAAAACATTTAGACCGATTTGTTTTTGTTTGTTGTTCGTTTTTGTTTTTGATGGAGACGAACGGACGGATTTCAATTGAAATTAACCACCACTGACACAATGTTAGTTATACTTTGTTCAATCAATCACAATGTACATACTAGGAAATTTATTCGAATAATCTTCGTTGAAATTATTCGATTAATTTATTACGAATAATTATTATAAGAATTAAAAAAAATAAAATAAAACGAATAATTTAATATTTTTGCAATTGAGGTGATATTAATAGATTATTTATAACAAAAATAAAAATAAATTTATTAAACGAATCTTGAAAATTTCGCAGAAACGAAGAAAAAAATTTCAGGGTATTTTTTTATTTGTTTTATATTTGCTATTTTTTTTTCAAAAATTTGTTAAAAGTTTCACAATCAGGCAGTCCAGATTTTCCAATTTATCGGCATTTTGCAAATTTCTTACCCTAAAAATAGGAAAATTCCGATTTTTCATCAAAAATGTCGATTTTTTGCTGAGTCTTATAAGTATAGTAATTTTATTTAATTTTGATTGTTTCCGAGAGAAAAACATTTATTTAATAAAACAGAAGCTCTTTTGAAATTGATTTCTTTTATAATTTTAACGAATAAAATGCACAAATTTTACAAATTTTACTGATTACAAGAAATCTTTTGTTTTTTTTTCTTTTTTTTTTTTTTGTAAACATAATTAAAAGCATAAAAAAAAGAGTGCCCAGTAGGTTAGTTGATAGTTAGGTAATGGTCTGTTTTCACAACAATGGGCTAACTGTTCACGTTACTCTGCTAGGCTAATTAGATTAGAATATAATTTGTAATTGCATTGTAACATAATTGAAATAAAAATAAATAAAACAAAAACACAAAAATTAAGTGTATTTTATCTGTCCGGTTTTTCGCCGATTTTTTAATATAAAGTGCCGATAATGACGATATTTTTTGAAAAATGTGGCGATTTTTCTTTAAAATTATCTGGCAGCCTTGTTCACAATACAAATTTAAATTTGTAAATGTAACAACATAAATATATATATGTATACAAAACCTCAGAAAAAAATCTAAATTTTCTGTGAAAGAGCGAAGTCCCTAGCTTATATAAGTGCTTCAAAAATAATGGACATAAAAAAAAGATATGTCAATTACTCGGTTGTTTATAAATTGATTTGTTTGATATATATACTGCATGCCATTTGAACAAGGAATCACATTTTTTTAACTTTAATTAAGTATATCTCCTAAACTAAAAAATAATTTTTTGCGAAACTAAAAAGCCACCACTTTGGCTTTAGTTGCCTGAAGAAATAAAAAATATACATATTTTGTTATATTAAAATTATGCACTTATTTAAAGACATGTATTTCTGTGGTACTATTTCGTGTGTCACTTGAATAAGGAATTCTTTTAATATTAATCAGGAAGGCTATGATTTGAATTTCTTTCAATATAAACGGCTACAGAATTTTTAATATGATAGTTTTTAAATAGTTTTTATTCAAAATGGGACGTGGTAAGGCTCTTAATAACTCTGAAAAATAAAAAATTCTGATTTTGAAATCTCAGGGTCAGAATCCGGTCGTAATAGCCAAAAACATTAATAGAGGAAAGACAGTTGTGTACAGTTATTTAAATAACGTGGAAAGATATGGAAAAAAATGAAAGGGCGGAAGAAAATGGCAACAACTCCAAAAGAAAGACGAAAAATTCTTAGAATTGCATCAAATTCTGCCATGTCGGTATCAAAAATACATGAAAAAAGTGGAGTCAGTGCCAGTCTAAGAACAGTACACCGTATTTTAAAGTCGTGTTCATACATTGTCCGACGAAAACTGCAAAAAAACCATCACTTAATGAAAAACGCAAATCACAACGTCTACAGTTTGCAAGAAATACAATGACTTGGTCCGACAAATGGTTTAAAGTTGTATTTTCCGATGAAAAAAAGTTTAATTTTGATGGTCCCGACGGGCATAACTATTACTTCCATGACTTAAATAAGAAGGAATTATTTTTGAATCGCAAACACAGCCGAGAGGGCAGAATAATGGTATGGGTTGCCATTTCGTATTATGGTACTATAGAATTGGTTTTTGTATCCAACTAAATGACTGCAACAACTTACAAAAACATTCTGGAGGAAGCATTTTCAAAATTTAATGATTCCTTTGGACCCATACCTTGAACGTACCAACACGACAACGTTTCGATTCATACCGCCAGAGCAGTAAAACAATGGATTAATAAACAAGGTGTTCAACTTTTGGATTGGCCCCATATTCACCAGACATCTAATGGAAAATGTCTGGGTGTTGTCTTGCAAGCCAAGGAGGAAAACAATTTGAGACGATAGAATCCTTCAAGGATGCAATAACGGAAGCATGGAGTTCAATTTCGATAAATTACTTAGAGTAATTATACAAGTCGATGCGAAATCGCGTTTTTGAGGTTATTTCTAAAAATGGTGGCAGTATTCATTACTAATTAAATGCTAGAAGATAATAACTTTCATCTTTATAACCTAAAATTTAAAAATAAATTACAGTTTGCTTAGTTTTAAAATATTCCTTATTCAAGTACCACAGAAATACATGTCTTTAAATAAATGCATAATTTTAGTGTAACAAAATGTTTATATATTTTATTTCTTCAGGAAACTAAAGCGAACACTTTGAAATTTGGTTGCGCAAAAAATTAAAGTTAAAAAAATGTGATTCCTTATTCAAGTGGCAGGCATATATCGTTTCTTATAGACACAAAGGCATAATATCCCAACCACCCACGATAGTGTAGGGCACAAAAAGGGAAAACAATTAAAAACCAAGGAGGTTTCTCCGGCCTCAGCGCAAAATTGAACAATTACTGTAGTAGTCGCAAAAATATGCTTTTGAATCAAACAATGAAACATGTAGAAAAATTAAAACAAAATATCAAAAACCTGAATGAAAATATTCTAGGAAACCGGGTGAAAATAATAGCAGCCATCCTGGAAATGTATTTATATTTGGATAGTAGCTGATTACAAAATCATGTTTTATTAGCGTTTTGTTTACACAATAACTTAAAAATATTTTTGCTTGTAAATTGCGCATAAAATAACGTGTTTATATTTTAAACACAACAATCTAATAAACTTTATTACTTAAACTTAATTAAAATCAAATACTTAGATACATATAGGCAAAAACACAAATACAATATAATGATTACAATAATTGCGAATACAGGCTTTGTTTTTGTCAAAATATCTAATAAAATTGTATTAGTAACATTATAAGAATTCAAATTGCAATGTTTTGTGGTCCATGGCCTTTATCGTTATTATTTACAGTACTTCAAAGTTGAAAAATGCAGAAAAACATGATTAAAATGAACCAGAGTTTATTTATATTTTTGATATTTTTCCCAGAAATTCAAATTTTTGGTTTTAGAGTTGCATAAGAGAATTGCTCACCGGACATAGATGAATAATATTTCTTCATTTGTTACGGCCATATCGCTATTCGATTGAAGTTATACTATGGTAACCTTTGAAAGGAAAATTTCAATATTTTTCTATTTTTTGGTCACTGCGTGTGCGCCTCTTCATGAAGATGCAATTTGATGCCATATATTTATAATAATGTGCTTTCGTGAATACCAAAGCTTGGTCTCCCATATTCTTAAAAAATTAAGCGTGAATTTTGCAAAAAGTGCACTTTTTTGCCAGGCACACTCAGGATCATCAAAACCATTAGGGCCATCAAAATATTTAATTTACAGACTACTTGAAAATTTTGCAAAATTTTCAGATTTTGCTTCAGCATTTTTTATTACAAAAATACGAGTATTTACTAGAATTATTGAGATCATTTTTTGTAAACTGTCAAAATAAATCATTTTTGGCGGAAAACGACATAAGTTTATTTAATCGTACTGATTCACGCCAACGGATTTTAGAAGCTGAAGTGTTGCTTTTTTTTCATTCAAAGCGGTGTCAATGTGCCAGGAAAAATACATTCCGAAAAAAATTTTAGTCGAATAATTTTTCTTTTCTTAAGCGCTTATATTAAATTTAAATTCGTTATAGACAAACTTGGCTTCTTATACATGTTGCTATAAGCTATTAGGAGTAATAAACGTGTACGCTAAAGGTCACAAAAATTAGCTTTTTTCAAATGTATTACGCTTTCTTCTTCTATTAAACAAATTTATTTTTGATAAATTACACTTCTAAGTTTTTCATATATTGTTTACGTTTTTAACTTTTACATGTAATTTCAGTCCAAGATCTAGAAGTGATTTCTCAGCAAAAACAAAAGTGTACTTTAACAAAAGTGTAGTGCAATTTTTAATCTATAAATGACATCAAAACAAATAGGAAGCATAACAAGTGAGATATATCCAAAAAACTATTATCTTTAACCTAGAATACCTTGAATAGCGTACTTGCCATTTTCGATAACTTCATTTCCATATTCCTTTTTTTATAAATAAAAATAATAATTTTGAATAATTGTTATATTTTAAATAAAAATCAGATATAATCATTATGGGAAACTGGGGTATTGTGGCTATGGGGTAATGAAGAAAATTTTACTTTTTTCGCGAACTTTTAATTTTTTTTTTTTTTTTGCAAAGAAGACTACTGGTATATGTTTGCCATTTTATTGTATTAAAATAAAAATTAAAATTATATTTCATTCTTGAAACCTCTGATATTATTGCTTTTCGAAAGCAAGCAAATAAAATATATTAAAAAAGTACTGATATTTTTGAGGAGGGTATACAAGTCAATCGAACTTTTATATCGGTGAATACAAAATTAAATACAAATTTCCATTGTAAATAGGTTTTGTCCCAAAAATATAACGCTTTTTCAGAACTCTACATAATATCATAAAAATTATGGAATTGAGGTAATGTGGTAAAAATATATTGGGATAAAGTGGGATATATAATTTTAAAAATATTCCATTCATTTTTTGGAAACTTGCTAAAAATATGATAAATAATTATATTTCTTATTATTTTTAATTCAACAATTTGAATATACATATATAAGAAAATCTAATAAAACAGATCAAAAGTGTATTTTCTTTGTAAAAGCAAAAAAAGACATAAAAATTTAAAATAACTCAGAAAAACATATAGCAATAAGGATAAAATTTTCTAGAACCAATATGGACCATCACATAAGTTTTTTACTTGGAAGAAAATCTGGATTTAAAAATCGCGAAAATAGTGGATGCTGCAAATATACACACTTACTGCATGTGTACTTAACACCGTTGAGTTAGACTATTCTAAATACGAGAAATAACCGCTAATTATTATAAACTTTGTTTTATTATTTTCTATTAGGTTTAACACTTATTAACATATAATCTGTTTTCATTCTTTATTGGAATTTTGATATTCGTGTGGCCTCGTAAATACAAAAATAATTTAAACATATTTAATAAACACTAAATAAACTTAAACTCGTCATTTTTACTATGTGACACTTTAACCGAACATTTCCCATTTTACTCAAAAATATTTATTTGAAAAATGCCGAAAAACAGTACCAAAAGACAAATGAATCTTATTATTTTTATGTAAAACTTTAGATAATAAAATATTCTTTATAACAGATCCATTGCAGGGTTGAAAAGATTATTGGTTGGCATTTTATTGAAGTTTGATTAAAGTATGCTCCACTTTACCCCATTCTCCCCTATATTTTGAGCAAAAAATTTAAATTAGAAATAAAACTTATTTTTTGTTCAAAAAATTAAATTAAAAAATAATCATTAAATCATGATTTTTATTATAACGCTAACCGTTACGGTACCTGTTTTTAATGCATTATCTGCATCTATATATGTTGCCACCTTCCACAGTAGAACTTTGAAGAACCAGTGCACATGAGAAAAGTTTTAATGTTATTTGATCGAACAGAAAACCTTTTAAGTCCAGAGATGTAATCCGTAAAAAATATGTTGTCAGGTTTCTGCAGAAAACGTTCATAGGTGACTGGCAAATACTGAATTTTATGACATAACATCGACAAAAATTCCAATGCTGACTAAAGAACACGTGGATGCCAGAAAATATATTCCATAAAAATTTATGTGTCGCGAAATGGTAGCAAGCAAATCAAGTTAGTTTTTAGCAATGGTTTAATATAGGTTTTAAGTCGAAAAATTCGAGAATTAAATCCACGGTATAACACAAAATAAAATGATTGACTTTTGTTATTTTAAACAAATTTATTTGTACTGATTCTATTGTATTGTCCGTTAGTGTATGCTAAAACTTTACAAATTTATTTTTTAAAAGAGGCTATTTGTACAATGCTCGATTAAATTTAAAGTCCTAACAATAAATACGAATATGTATAGGCATTAGTAATTACCTTAAAATTATACAAGCTGAAATCAGTGTTGGGACAATTTTTTTGTATAATTTTTGAATAATGAAATTTTTTGTGTAATTTAATTTTTTCACTTCACGAATATGTAAATTAATTTGAGCAAATCACTTGATTTTATAAAATATTTAAAAAATTCTAGGAAATAATTTTACACTCGTAACAATTCTTTTTTTGCTGGGTTTATAAAAGAGACATGAATGTATAAATTTTTGCAAAATAGTAAAAATGATTTAATTTAGATATTTTACATTTATTTATTTATTTATTTATTTATTCATTTATTTATTTATCCATCTATCTACATATTTACTTATTTATATATTTATTCGTTTTTCTTTTACATACAAACTAAAACCTAATTTAAAGATTTGAATTTAAAATCAACCAAAAAGGAAAATTTGTTTAAATTTAATAATAAACCAACATCTTCTAAATTAAATGGCATTAAACTAATATCTTTCAAAACCAAAAATTAACTCGTTAATTTCGAAAAAAAATCTGTAAAAACATAAATGAGTTTAAATTTATATTAGATTCACAATTTTAGTTTGAAAATAAATGTATTGTTTAATCATCAAAATTTTAAAAGAAGATAAATCGAAAATGTATTTTTTTTTTGTATTTTTATGTAATTTTCTTAAATTTTGGATAATTTGAAGGCTTTGGTTGTGTAATATGAACTATCGACTCCGGCTGCACTGTCTAAATAAGCTAATTTATTAGGTAGTTATAAATTCGACATTTTTAATTGTTTATGGAAATTAATCGATTTTGTTTCTTCAGATTCCATTTAATATTGTTAATTTAAATACTAAGAAACATTTTTATAAAAATGTAACAAATTGCTATTTTCAGGCTTAATGCAAATTACGGAATTAATTTCACTTTCGATCGGAATGGTTTTGTGCGACAGGACTGTTAATCTCCAAAAATATACTTTCAGAATCTGAAAAATCTAACATTGAAGGGAATTCGAGACAATGCTTGTAATTTTTTTTAGCTCTTCTTCCACATCCTCTTTTAATTTCTCTCCTTATTTGGGGCACCTTTAGGCCTTATGATTTTAAAATCAAAATTTGTTTCTTTTTGACATAAGTTGTAATCAGGGAAATGTTTTGTAGATCAAAATGTTTCCGCAAATGCTTGATTACATGCTTATGGCGATCATGATTAAAATAAAAGAAAATATATGTATGTACATTAAGACGAACAACTCCCTATAAAAGGGAAAGAAGTGTTTTAGTTACCGCTCTGAAAATAAATCCTGCTATGTTTTATAATGTTTCTCAAAATATTTCGGTTAAAATATAAGTTGTAGGAGTCTGTTTAATTTTTATTTCAATATTCTTGCAATTTCGTAGTTTATCAGAAAGTCATAGTCAATATGGGTATCAAAATTCTTGTTTTGATTAGATCTAATATAAATAACATTAGTAGTGAATGTTAAAAATAAAAAAGGGTGGAAAAATATAACGGATTAATTTTCTTAAAATGTTCATTGATTGTAAAACGTTAAACAATGTTATAAATTGCAATTTTATTCCCATGATTTTAATGAATTTAATCAAATACAAGATTTAAAAAAATATTAGTTTTAAAAGGTCTCAACTTAGATTCCTCAGGGTTTATAATAGAGTGATCGACGATCGATTTTCCAAGCGGTTTTTCGGTTTAAGTGTTGTTGAGTTTTTCAAAATGTTCATTCTTCGAATGTTGAAACAAAAACCCCGATTTTAAATATAACAATTTATTTCAAAAAACCTATGTAATAAATACTAATATTTGAATGGAAATTTAGAAAAAATTTGTTAATTGATTAACATTCATAATGTTAACTGCTTGTTATGTTTTATGAATATATTTTAAGGTTAAATTGAAATTAACTCTATAACAAATTTGATGGAAAATCGTCAAATTTAGGGGAACAAATTGTCAAAGTAGTCAAATCAACTATTTGAAATCACCAAATAATCGCCAACATTAAACTTTAAATTTTGTATACGCTTATGAACATTTTCTATGATTTTTTTTTTTAATAAAAAATTACTTTATTTATGATAAATTTTTAAATTAAAATGAAATTAATAAAAATTACATTAATTAAATGCTGTCAGTCTATTATGAAAGTCAAGTAGTTTCTATTAAGTCAGATGATATGTGCATAAAAATGATGAATATGTAATTTTGTATGACTTTCAACGAAAAAATAAGAAAGTCTTAGTGCGATTCCAATAAAAGTATTATAATTATTGGATTCTTAGTTAGTACTGCTATTTAAGGATTTTTAATGACTTTATTTTGAAATTAAAAGTTTTTTAAAAGTTTTTATAAAAATTGCAAAAGTGTTTTGGTCTTTTGTGAAGTATTTATTCTCATTTTATAATAAGAGTGTACATAATTTAATCGAGTATAATACTATATTGGTTCCCTTAAATTTCTTCTATAAATTAACCGTTTAAATGAACAAATTTAAGAAGATTTTTAATTTAGTTGTTAATATTTATGTACCAACTAATTTACTTTTAAGGAAAATCTATAAAAAATAAATAAATTTTCTTTTAAAAAAATTCTCAAATTTATTAGAACCAAAAAAAAAAAAATATTTATATTTCATAAATTTTAACTTGAATATTATAAGATTTGTTGAGTTTTTTAGAGAAATATAGTAAGGGTATTTATTTAAACGCTTAAGTTTCCCATCTGTAACATGCAATGATTTTATTATAAGTAACGAAACTATAATTTTTTATATCGCTTTTATTAATAATTTTTTAATATAAACAATAATTTTTAAATATAAACAAACTAAATATTTGACAGATCGTTTGCGAGTGTGCAAACTTGCATAACATTACACAGTTTGCGAGGGTTTTGCGCGTTTTCATGAGGGTCCTTAATATTTCAATGGAAATATTTACTTCTACAAAACAAAAAAAATAAAACGATTAACCGGTTTTTTCAAAATTCCAACTATTCGAACTATTCGAAAAGCGGTTTCTACAAAAAAAAAAAAAAATCAAATAATCGATCACCCCACTTTATAGCAATTAAAGTTAAACCGCACAAGCAAAAAAAAATATTTTTGTAAAAAATTACTTAATTGTTTTACTTTGCTTGTTAGTATTATTTGTTTTTATATTAATATTTTTGTAATGTTGGTAAATACTTTAATTCAAACGATTAGTACTTATCAAGAGAAAAATTCTGTTACCAACATTTGGTATGTTTATGTAAAATTTTATATCAGATTGGCTGTCTGATAAACCGCGAAATTGCAAGAATATTGAAATAAAAATTAAACAGGCACCAGAAACTCATATCCAAAAACAAGTAATAATTTAAAAATTTTAATTTTCATTAAAAATAACAAACAACGTTGTGAAAAACCTTGAAAATAGTATATTTTATGGAATATAAAAATATTGAGGCTACTTTTGGATATGTTTTATATATCAATGGACGCGGCTTCCAACTACTTTTTAAATGCTCCACATTTTCTATGTGTTGCTTTGGAAGCAAATACAAATAATTAAAAAAAAGGACAACTAAAAAAGACTCCATTTAAAAACGGTCACGAGCGGCCATCAATAGGCCGGAATATTATGTAATATATAAAAAAAACATTTCAAAGTTTATTTTCAGGGGGTAACAGAAATACTTTTTTGAGTGAGTCCCCTTAATGTATTTTTATTTTTAAAATAAAATAACTAATTTTGCAGACGATTTAGATGCCCTCTTCCTAACTTGCTTATCTGCGACTATGTATAATTAGTCATTTAGTCGGACAAGCCCAAAAAGGCGAAGTTTCCACCATATATACCCATTTAAAATTTGTTCAGTTTTTCGAAACTCATCCAAATAACTTAGTTGGGTGGACTTGGAAGTATTTTCCGGAACCAGTCCGGTAAACCGATTCGTTCGAAATTGAATAGCGTACATGATAAAAAAAAAAATAATCTGCTGTAATAAACTGTTTCCTGCGCTTAACATATTTATACATTTATACTTGCACCAGTGCAGAGCACATTAATTTTTTTTCTTCTTGGTTATAAAGATTCGAATATTTCATGTATTTAAACCGGTTAATTAGTAGTCTTACAACACTACTCTTCATCTCCATCGAACATTTAACCCAATCAACCAACCATTTGATAATAAGAGCAAAAACAACAACATTAAACAAAACATGTTTTGGTACCACTGTTGCTCTTAGAGGGAAAATAAAAGAAGAAACATGCACATGTGAACACAAACAGATAGGCAGACACATACACACAATACAGCACGCTCATTTCAAATGCGATAAGTTACGATACACGATACATTCATCCATCCAACCGTCCAGAGAACAGCGGCTTAAAGTCATTTCCATAATACTTTCCAGTCATAAACCAACAACATTATTTTATAAATTCTTTTTTAGTTTAATTTTACATTTGGTAGAAGCCGGAACGCGAAATAAAAGTGAATTTAAATGTACACGATTTAAAAGTAAAAACAAACAAAGAAAAAAAAAAAGAAACAACAGAACAAAAACTAATAAACACGCAACAATAAAAATAAAATAAAAACAAATAAATTTACAAAACCATACAAAAAAAAAGTGAAAACATTTAAATAAATTTAATTTTAGCTAAAGAAATATTGAAAAGAAAGATATATCAGTGAAAATAAATTCAATATCAGATTTAAAAAAAAAAAAAAAACTAAAAAAATAATCTTACATTGTACTCAGGGAACAGTACAAAAATACATATATATACAACTACAACAAGTAACAAGTAAATATTACAAAAAAAAAAAAAAAAAAGAAAAAAATTAAAACAACATCAAGTGAAATAATATCTAGCGATTTTAAGTGGAAAAACAAGAAGAGCAAAATCGAAAGAAAAAGAAGCCACAGGTGGGAACACAAACAAAAACCCAAAATGAAACATCATGAAGTTGATTTGTTCTCATTTAGTACCAACTTTATAATATATACTATAAATTTTTTTTTTTTTTTTTTGCATTTCACATGAACCTAACCAAATATAAACCCTCATTACACCCATCCCTCATTGAACACCAATTAATGATCACGCGTTTGAATATTTTTCAATAATTTGCCTCATATGGAAGCTTTGGTCAATTGATAACCAATCTTCACGAAATTGGGATAAAGTTGGGATATTTTTCTGACTCTAAACCATGTGATGATTGTGCATTAGTTGGGGGTACTGAATAAATTTTGCAACAAATGACATATGTCACTATTATATCTTATGACCAGACTCATAAACTCACCGATTAGTTATTGCTTCAGGTGCATGGAAATTATGAACATGAGCAAACTAAAGCTCAGCATGCAACTGTTGTTTGAGTTATTATTTTTATTTATTTATTGGCATGAGAACT
The DNA here is from genome assembly GCA_932274085.1 of Protocalliphora azurea. Lineage (NCBI taxonomy): Eukaryota > Metazoa > Arthropoda > Insecta > Diptera > Calliphoridae > Protocalliphora > Protocalliphora azurea. The sequence continues at coordinate 83,249,239 of OW026520.1, forward strand.
TTCTTGAAATTATTGACCCAGTGCGGTGTTCGTCTGGTGATTAGTTGGTTAATGTTCTACATGATATAACACATATTATATTACTAAATATTAGACATCCATCCGAGGAGGCGAGATATTCAAAAGTGGACATAGTATGGGTTTCGGGCCATAATGACATTCCGCGTGAGACTAACATTATGGACACAAGTCAGACAGCTACTGTTTGTTTCAACTTTTGGTCACGGTTCGCGGTTACAGATTCGGAGACTAAAGTAATTAAGATGGTGACGTAACCAAATTTGAGCTGCAAAAATTAATAGGTTTCGTATAGGAGGTCTTTCACAACTTTCTTTTATATCCCATTTAATATTTTAGAATATTTATATCTTTTCTTTGAAGTGACTTGCAAAAGGCCTATAATAGTTTTTACACAACCTACCTACCTATCTAACTATAGTGTCAAAAATGTAGAACTTAGTGAACAATTTCATAAATTATTTGGGCAAGTAAAGCATGATTCACCTCTAATTTAAACATCAATTATCTATGATATTTTTGTATTTATAAGCCTATTTAGTTATTTCTGTACATCAAACTGAAAAGCATTATATAAAATGTTCATATCTTTAGTGCATTTCATTATGTAAAATATTATATCAGATTCTTTAATTTTTATTTTACATTTGCCCACTATTTTTCAATGGAGCGGAGCTCTCTACAATTTGGTGTATTCAGGTATTTTGGTATAATTTAAGCCCTTTTTCATTATACCACAACGTTTCTGCTTTTGAGTAGTTAGATGAAGCGAGATCTGGCCATAACTTTATGGGATCTTGATGTCGTAACAACCGCTTTTCTTACCATTAGCTTATAGAAATTTCCGAAATTATTTTTGAATATGCTACAATAGAAGAGCTTTATGACACATTTAAACGTACTTAAAAGTTATGAAAGAGGACTCCATTTATAATATCTTGATTAAATTTCAATCTCCTACGATGATTGCAACAGAATGTTACTCGGACATTTATGTTGGTGATTCCTAAGGAAATCTTCAAAAATTTCAAGTCAAACGATATCTAAGAAAGCAATTAAAAAAAAAAAAAAAAATAAAAAAAAATATTTCATACATACATAATGTTTTACATAAGTTCTTTTAATTAAAATAACGTTTTTAACCTTCGCATTAATTATTCTTAAAAAATCACAAATCATTTGATGTAGGGGATAGTACGGTATTGTGGCGTATTGGGTAATGAAGAAAATTTTACTTTTTTTTGGCGTATTTTTAAATAATGAGTAATAATAGACATATTTAGGGATATTTTACTGGAAATATCAAATGAATATCAGTACTGGTTTGAAAAATATAGTCTACTACTTCTGCTAATGAAAATATTTCTTACAAAAATCTCGATATTAGCAATTTAAAAAAGTGATTTTTCGCAAAATTTTAAACATGTATCTTATTTAGTGATTATTTTTTACTTCAAAAATAGTTTTTATTATTTTAAATTTCGAACTGCAATGCGAAATTTGGGCGGATGATTTTTGAAGTTATAAGTCCTTAAAATATTTTAACACTCCCTGGATTTTAGAATTAAGCAAATAAAATGCATTCATTTGACATCAAAATTAACTTTGCAGTAGTTATGAGCAAGCGAAAAATGCCGCTGTAGCCGGTATAAATGATGTTTCTTAAATTTGTTCGCATTATCTTTTTTAACTATTAAAATGATTCTTTACAGAAACTTATCGATGATCTAAAGTCTTCAAAAATGCGGAAAAATACAGAAATGTTGAACTTTTTGAAAAATGCGCAAAAATTCTGTTTACTGATATTTAAGACAATTTCTGCAAAAGCGGTTTTCGTTAAAAACATACATTTTACAAATATTTATGCCAATTATATGGAAGTTTTTTGATGATGGTATCCTATGCCTGGTTTCCCCACATCGACAGTTTGAGTTATATACCTCAAACTGTAGAGAATCACTTCGTCTTTCAAACTCTGATTAAATGGCTGTATTTCCGTCAGATGATGATGAATGATTTAAAGTTTGGATTTTGTTAGGCCTACCAAAATACATCAATACTTTTGCTGTTTTTAAAACAAACTAGATATACAAGATACATAAAGTCGGTTTCAAAGAGTTTCGAAACTTTTAAAATTTCTCATATATATGTTTAAATCAGTGATGATTAAAACAATAAGGAATGCAATTATTAACTATATTTTCAGAAAAATTGCAAAAAGTTATACATCTCACTTTGCTCCAATGTATTTTTACCACATTACTCTAATTGCATAATTTTTACGTTAATTAGAGATCTGAAAAAGCATTTGTATTTTGGGACAAACGCTATTTGCAGTTGAAATATGTGCAAAATAAGGTATTCAATTTTGTATTCACCGATTTAAAAACGCTCTTGATTTGGATCTCTTCCTTAGAAATATCAGCACTTAAAAAAGTTTATTATTTATATATTTATGTGCTTACCCTCGAAAACCAATAAACTAAGAGATTTCATGAATGAAACATAATTTGGAAAAGTAGTACAATCATGACCAGCATTGGCAGTTTAGCCTTTTTGACGCTAAATCTAGCCTTTTATATTTAGTCTCAAAATTTTCGTTTTAGCTTCTAGCTATTTTTTCTTGCCTTTTTTGATTCTTAAAATTGTCTTAAAAAAAGCTAAGATGTTATTTCAACAACGAAGAAAATAATTTCTTATTTGCATGTACAATACAGCACCGTAGGTGGTTGGGGTATTATGCAATTTTGAAGATAATTCAATGAAATTTGGCACGTAGGATTTTCATGACACAAGCACGAATCCTATTGAAATTGGTTATGATCGGTCCATTATTTCACCTAGCCCCATACAAATGTCCTACCGGAATAGGGATTTAGCAACCATAAATGCCTTAAACATAGCAATATTTTAATTAAATTCGGTGCGAGGAAGTTTTGTATAAGTAGCAATCTTTGTGCCAAATTTCATGAAGATCGGTCCGTAATTGACTATAGCTTCCATATAAAACATACACATATTAGTATCAAGTTTATATTCGACACAAATAAGTTTTATATAAGTAGAAATCACAGTGACAAATTTTATGAGGATCGCTCCATAATTTACCATAGCTGCCATATAAGCCCACTTTCGGGAATCACCCTAAGGTGCATAAATTGATATAAATGTTAGTATTAACGTAATATTATGTATTCGTATATTTTATTTTACACTTAGTAAAAGTATCGGTCCACAATTGTCCACATGTCTAATATAGGACCCCTCTACGAATTTTGATGGACATACACAATGGTGTCGGGCTTGACCGACTATATCTTTCATACTTGTTTCATTTTGCAGAATCATCCATTTATTATTAAATCGATTACTATAATTATTATTATTTTTAATATAATAGAAACTATTTGTGAATATAAATTTGAAAACATTCTTATAAAAGTAAAAAATTAAACAAAATTTTACTTTTTTCTGGCCTTTTTTTTTTTTTTTTTTTTTTTTTGATCATTTAGCCTTTTCCGACCTTTTTTAAATTTCAATTTAGCCTCTTTTTTCTCACCTCCTGCCAACACTGATCATGTCAAACATTTTTCAGTATTCCTTTTTGAATATTTTTGTAAGGAATATTATCATTAGTGGTAGTTGTAGACTGTATTTTTCAAACCAGTACTGATATTCATTTGATTTTTCCAGTAAAATATCCCAAAATATGTCTATTATTACCCACTATTTTTACAGATTTTTAACCAATAAACATTTTTTGTAATTTACGAAATTGTTCAAAAAATAAAATTAAAAATTTTTCTTTATGTTTTAACATTTGCTAATAGTACCTTAGAAGTTCTATGAAATTTCATCTTTTTGGTTGCGATAAAACAATATCTCTGTTTTAAAGATATTTTTTTTTTAAGTTTAAACTTTGTTTAAAATTTTGAATAAAATCTGGATTTAAAAATCACGGTAATAGTGGATGCTGTAGAAATACGTACTTGGTATCAGTGATGCCAGATACAGTTTACGAAAAACCCCTCTGTTCTGTAAAAAAAATCCCTCTTTACCCTATTTTGTAAAAAAATTTCCCCCCAATTTACCCTCCTCCTTAAAATCTCAATTATTGTTCAAAAAAATTAACAAAAATGTAGCTTTCGTTTCTAATTCAATACAAAACTACAAAAAAATATTTTAAACACGGCTAATAAGTAGGTACACAGGGAAAGATTTTTAAACGATAAAAAAAATCCAACATCTGTAATTATTGACAAAATACATTTGGCAAATTAGGGTTTTCTTCAAAATAAATATAACGATAATATTGAATTCTTCCTTTTCTATTCCTATGTTTAGTAGTTTTTTGAGATAAAATTTCCACTTTAAAATTTCGCTTTATTTTGCCAAAAATTAAAATTCCCTCTTTTTTCTTTCCTTTAAATTTTCGTTATAAATTCCCTTAAAAAAGAGAAATTCCCTCCATCTGACATCACTGCTTGGTATGATAAAATTCTTGTAAATGGTCTGAACACTTAACTCTATGTCTACACAGAAAAGTTTTATTTTCTAACATAAGAAATAACGTCGGCAGAATAACGGGAACAATTTTTTATTTCCAACTTTATGCTAACGGGTGGAGAACACGTACCATGAGAAATTTTTTTACAGAAAATTTTAACATATTTTCTTTTTTATTTTTTATTTGTCTTTTTAAAACAATATTTATTCATTTCGCACTTTTTTTTTTTAAGAGCAAAATATTAAAAAAGAAACATAATTTTGATAGCTTATGTTAAACATTCCTGATCAGCTTTGTGTTTAAACATTTATTGTGAAATATATTGCGCAATAGATTTCTTATTGGTCCACACGTAACATTTTAAAGAGAGATAGTATTTGACAATTACCAACATAAAAATGTCTACGTGTAGACTAGGGGTAGAGGGTGCGAAATCATGGCAATTTATTCCACTTATGAATTAGATTATTCTAAATAAATAAACAACTGCCTATTTTTATAAATTTTATTTTAATATTTTGTATTTGTTTTATCAGTTATTTTCTATCTGTTTTCATCACTTATTTGAATTTTGATATTCGTGTGGCTTCGTAAATACAAAAATCATTTAAACACATTTGATAAACACTAAATATCTTTAAGTTTATCATTTTTAATAAGTTCCGCTTTACCCCAAGATTTTCGATTTTACCCAAAAATAGTTGATTTAAAAAAACGCAGAAAAATAATACCAAAGGATAAATGAATCTTATTATATTTATGCAAAACGTAAGACAATAATGCATTCTATATAAACAGTTCTATTGCAGGGTTCAAACGATTGTTGGTTGACACTTTATTGAAGCAAAATTAAAGTATACTCTACTTTACCCCAATCTCCCCTATATATTATTAATATTGGTGTAAACAATTTTAAGATTTATTCTGTCTTTAATTTATTAGTAATATTGACAACATGCTTAATTTGTCATTCATTAATTTGACTAAATATATGAAAAATACAAGACACGAAGTAAGAAGTAAAGAGAAAATATTGAACATTTCATTCATTATCCATGAGAAAGTCTGATCAGATCTATAATGCTATTCCATCAAAGTTAAAAACGCAACAGACTGAAGCAATATTCTCCTTAGTACAGTTTAAAATGACTTTCGATTCATCCCAGAGTTTTTCGGTAAAAAAGCTTGTCAGCTGCTACTTTTTGAATTATTATCTGCAGATTTTACATATATTATAGTAAAACGCAATTTAAATTAATAAATAAATAAAGTTTTAATTAAGTTGATTAATTAATAGATCTGAATTGACTCGATTCTCTCTTTTCAAAGATTCACATCTAGAGTCAACAAACCAGTTTTCCAATAATTCTAAAAACCGGTATATTTTTATTTTTTCGGGTTTTTCATTAAGGACGGTTTTCGAAATATTCGTCAAACCTGTATTTTTGTCTCAAATTATTTTATATTACATTTGATTACCTAATTTTATGTGATAATTCTTTGATAACCAGCTAATACAAAACATTATTTTTAATTTTTTTACGCCAAGAAATCAAAATTGATTTACAATTATTATTATTTATTATTTATCTATTTGATAAATATTGCATTTACAATTATAAAAAATTAAACAAAAATAAAAAATACATAAGTAAATAATCCCAACGCAAAATTACAGTAGTGTAGCAAAATATCCAAAGGGTTTTTCAAAATTAATTCGAATTTTGGTTTTATGGCCTCTTGAAGTTCGAATTTCAATATGATTGGAAATAAAAGTCATTTAAATTTTTAATTCAATTTAATTCAAATATTATGTGGTTTTATTTTCTTATAGACTACTTGCATTAGTAATTAGATTTTTGCTAGATACCACTCCCTTTTTATGCCCATTTTTTATTATTGTTTACTTTATTTGACTAGACATTATGTCTAAACTACTGAACCGATTATAATGGGACATTTCACATATATATATCCTTGAAGGAAGTACTGACTGGATATCAAGCCCACATTTTTTAAGAAAGGGTTGATTTGTTTCGTAGTAAAAAAATTTCAAATTTCATAAAAATTTTGATGATAGTGGTAAAAGAATATCACAGTATAATAAAAGTGGGCGAAAAAGGGGCGTGACACCCATATAAATTAAATTTTATAATATACAATACTATCTGTTGCTTGCGTATGTCAATTTTATGTGAATTGTCTTAGTATCATCAAGAAAGTGGCAAAATTGATTTTTTACTGAAAGTAAGCTAAAAATTGTGCATGGCATCCAATTTATATTTTAGCCCATAGTTGTTGATATATGTGCTAAATTTCATTTGAACTTTCAAAAAAATAGTTATTTACAAAAAGAGGGCGTGGAATTTTTTTTATTAATTTTATATCCCATTTTTCCTTCGGTCGAATAATATGAATACTCATATCTTGCATAAAATCTTGTTAATAAAGGCAAGTGGAGAAAAGAGGGGCATTTAATGAAAATCATAATATCTAAGAGAATCTTTGTATTCTATAAAACAATAAATACATTGAAATTTACTGTTTTAATGAAAAAGTGCTCCATAATATTCGAAGTTTAAGAGTCCATAAAATCAAAAGTCGAACTTTGAAAACACCTTTCGAGATTCGATTAATCTGATGGTATCATTTAAGTAATATCATTTAGGTAATATATGATGTGTCAAAATTTGTCGCATGTTGTAATCAGAGAAAATTTTTATGTTTTTGTTGAAAATTAAAAAAAAAATAAAATAAAATAATATCACCTTTTCTATAATCAAATTTGAAAATGTTTTCCACTACACGTTAATTTAATTAATTTTACGATATGGATTCATTTTATAGAATTTAAATTTACATAAAATGGTATATAATATTTTTCTGTTTGTTTTCACTAAAAATATTTTTAAAAATGTGTTTTATAAATGATTTTATTAATTTAATCATTAAACAAAATTAAATTAAAAACCGGTTATTCGAACCGATTGTTTTTTTTTTGTGCATATTTTTGGTAGCCCTGATGATAATACTGCAGAATTCCGGGAAAGCGGAAAAAATTTTTCAATATCGAAAAGTTCGGGAAATAGCCTAATCTTAGTGTATTTGTACCATTCACTTACTTTCGTCCAGAAATCTCTTTAAAATTAATTTTTATGCAATAAAAATCACCAAAAAAATCACCACTTCAAAAGTAGCTATAAGTGCATATTTTGCAAGTTGGAAGTTATTAATAAAAAATGTATTTTTGTCACGAAAAAATGAATTATAAAGATATTAAAATTCCACCAAATTAAAAGTATTTTTATTACTTATCTTTAAACAACGCTAAAATAACATTTTTATTAAAAAATAATATTAACATAGTTTTAAGAAAAGAACTCCAAAAGAAATGAATAAGAATCATAAAGAAGAACATCCGACCAATGACAACCATGGGTTAAAACCATTACATCTGCAGCTCCTTTTCAGCACAAAGTACTTCCTTCCAATGACAACACAATTTTAAAATCATTACTTTTCCTGGTTTTTTTCAGTACTTTTTTTTTTTGGTGTATAATTTTATTCTGTATACGCTAAAGGAGCTGTTACGTAAATTACAGTATAATAAAAATATTTTTGGAAAAAAAAAATCAGAAAAATTTAACTTATTGAAATTTACTGTTTTAATGAAAAAGTGCTCCATAATATTCGAAGTTTATATCATCTTTTCTATAAACAAATTTGGAAATGTTTTCCACTACGCGTTAATTTAATTAATTTTACGATATGGATTCATTTTATAGAATTTAAATTTACATAAAATGGTATATAATATTTTTCTGTTTGTTTTCACTAAAAATATTTTTAAAAATGTGTTTTATAAATGATTTTATTAATTTAATCATTAAACAAAATTAAATTAAAAACCGGTTATTCGAACCGATTGTTTTTTTTTTTGTGCATATTTTTGGTAGCAATTATTTCACATAAAAAAAAGGTTTTTTTAGCAATGTAGAAAAGATTTCGTATTGCGTTTTTCATTTCAATTAGCAATTTAAAATTTACTTTTCCTGTCACACAAGGCTTAAGTGTTTATTCATAATAAACCTAAAGTACTATGTAGTGTAATTTAAAATCATTATTGGTGAAAACTTTCCCTCTTTTGTTGCTATTGTTTTTGTATTTTTTTCCCTCTGGTTTTCAAAACATAAACAACTTCTTGTTTAGTTTCTATTGAATTGTTTTGGTTAATGATGATGATAATAGAAATGGAAACATTGTTGCATATGATGATGTTGATGGAGTTAAAAGTAATTTTTATTTAATTAGTTTTTAATTGTTGCTCATTTGCTAACGTTAATCTCAAATTTATCAGACTCTTTAAAACTACAGTTATTGTTGATCTTACTTTTGTTATTTTTTTAATTATTATTATTGATATAAAACAAAAGTTTCTAATTTTTTTATGGGAAAAATAAAAAAAAGGAAGAAAAATGAAAACAATGTAAACTGTATTAAAAATGAATAATATTTTATTTATCTGTTTTGTTTTTATAACCTCCAAAGGTCTTTTAAATATGAGTTTCGAGTTAATTTTCGTATTTTTGTTTTAATTACGCGTCTAGTATTTTCGTATCTTTTCGCAAATTTTATCCCATTTTAATCACGTCACTTTTATTCATGATATAGTTAATATACAGCCCTGCCTGTGTAACATTTGCAACACACGCTCATTTCTAACTTGTTGGCAACTAGAGGTACTTTGTGGCAGCAGCACGCAATCATTTTTTTTTTTTTTTTAATTCCTTTTTTAGCTTTGTAGTAGCATTGTAATACGATGGCAGATCTTAAGGAAAATTTTGGACTCAGTTTCACAATATATTTAAAGTTTTCTATAAAATTAATTGATTTAGACTTGACCAGATCTGATGGATACTAAAAATTGCTCCATTAGTGCTGTTTTGCAATTAATACTAATATGTTCTCAAATATTTTTAACCCAACCTCGTACATATTATTATTCTTTAATTTTCCAGTTCTCAAAGATTTGTTTTATTTTTATTTTATTTCAATCGCTTTTCATTTTCATTCGTTTGTTTGTTGTTAGTTCACTCACTGCTTTTGTTGTGTTTCATTGTTTGTCGCTTTTGTTACTATTTTTTTAAGTCATTCACTAAGTTGTTCAGTTAGTAGTCGTTGTTGGCCAACCTTTATAGTTAATGTTAAATGTAGTCATCGTACAGGAGTGTCATTGTCGTGCTTGAATAACCTTCGCCTTTTATCGTATTTCCTGTAATTTTTCATACTTTTCAACACAGAAATAATTTTCCGAAAATGACCGCAGCATTTTGTTGCTCTTGTAATATTACCTTTAACACATTTACGTTCTTGTACCTATTTATTATATTTTTCATGTGGATTGATTTATTGTGAAAGTTTATTCAACAACTTTGTGGAAGTAAATTTAAATTAATAACGCGACCACCCCTCTAGATGTTTTTTAATGTCGCTAGTTGAAATTCATTGGAGTATCATATTTTTTTCTTAATATGCATTACAAAAAAAGTATTACTGTTTGTATAAAAACTGTTATTGTGGTTTTTTGTAAAATTCGTCATTTATCTGAGAAATTCAATTTAATAGCACTGGATCGGAAAAATTGTTTTTTTTTTTTCTCCTTAAAAAAAAAAATAATATAAAATAAAATTTGAAGCTCTAAACAAGAATCTGATTTCAGTTTTTTTTTTTTTCTATCACGTACTGATTTTTTGTTAATGCGTATGTCTAATATTTCCCAATTACGAGTATATTTCACCATATCTCGAGAGCGGACCAAAATTATCTTCAAGTCATCTTAACATTATTTTTTTCAGCTCAATAGTTTCGGAGTTATTGAAAAATTTATTTTATGCAAAATTGAAAAATTTGTTTTTCCTTAAAAAAATTATTTTAATTATATAATTATACTTAATTAAATGAAAATTTGATTTTTTGTCACTCACAATTTCCGAATAACTCGGAAACTATTGAGTAAATAAATAATAATGTTAAGATAGCGCAGGTAATTTTAGTCGGTATCTATTGGAGTTCTATTTATCTAAATTCAACAAGTTGTTCTCGAGTTATAGTAGCGTGATCGCCTAACGAAGGGGGTCATATTAGTAGTGCCATTAAAAAAGTCAATACGTGATAACAAAAAAAACTGAATTCTTGTTTAGCATATCAAAGGGGGATTTCTTTGCCGACCAGTGTAATTTTTGTCTTACATATCATAGTGATTCCAAAACGCTTTTTCTAAATAATTCTGTAACATGTGATCCATTGGAAATATTTCAATAAAATTTCACCTGTACAGAGATGACGTATTTTCGAGTTAATTTGGAAGAGTACAGGTTCCTAGTGGGTAAGAGGGGAGAGAGTGAGTAAACCTCCAAAGTTGGTTACATTTTTTAAAAAAATCGACAAAAATTCATTTATGATTTATAAAAAAAACCTATATAAATAGTTCTTGTAAATCTCTACGAAAAATACGCTAAAATGTGTAATAGAGTTATAACTTTATGCAATGTGGCATAAAGGACATAAGTGATATTAAAACGTTAAAAATGTTCACGCACAAAACACGGTGAAATTTTTATATTAATGTTATTGCTTTTGGATCAAAAATATTATAATTGCTTCTAAATTACATAAGTTTTGTTCACTTTGCTGTGTCGTATTTGATATAAAATCGTTTGCAGGTTCAATCTCTGTTAAACCGCGTTATAGATACAAAATATATAAACAAAGTAGTTAATTTAACTTTTATTAATTTTTAACTCTATTTTCCACTAAATATTTAATATTTCGATATTTTTTAATGCAGGTATTAATAAAAAATCATCTCGAAGCAATTTGTCACAGAATTTGTGCCAAAATGCGATTAATTAGGTAATAGTAAAATGTATATATTTAATTCAATAATTCACAAATTTTAAGTAATTTTTTCCAACTGATTGCCTAATATCGTAATGTATATTTAAGTGGGAAAAACATAAGATAATGTATTTGTAATTCATACGAAGTTCTTAACTTGTACCATTTAAATATTTTGAACTGTATATAACAGACATCATTTTAGAAGTCGCGACCAGTGCGTGAAGTTTTTTTGTATATATATATATATATATATATATATATATATTATATATATTATGTATATATTTAATAATTCATTAGTTCTATAAATCTGGGATTTTGAGGAGCGAGATTTGTCGTGTTGCATCCCTATTTAACTTTGTATTTAATACACAGTTACATTTTAAATTAAGAAAACACTTGTCAATGTGTTAGCTCTAAGCTACTCACTCCAGTGTAAGAACTAGAAATTTAACTAAAATTATTATCAAATTTATGAGACTAGTCAAACGTACAAAGGATACATTAAATATGTCTTTCTATTTCTGAAAAAGTACATAAAAATATCTAAATGTTTATTAATATTAATATGTAAACAATTTTAAAGAGGGGTTATTTAATATTACATTTAAAATTAAACAATACATACACACAAATTTCCCATTTAAATAAAATGTGCAAATATACGATAAATTATTTATTGATATTAAAGCCAATCAAATTTTACAAAATATTCATATTGTGGATATTTTTAATCATCCCAGCAAAAACTTTTGGGTTTTCGGTAATAACAACTACTTATTAAAGTAGTTTCTTGGTAATGAGGCGTCATTATTATTTGCCTACTCTGTATTACATTAATAAGTACTCAATAGTATAATAGCGCAGTAATACTACAATCACGTGGATGAGTTGGCTAGACCGTCGGATTAACAACCAGAAGGTTGTTGCTTCAACCCCATTCTGAAGCTGTTAGTTTTTTATAACAAAATTTCTAAAAAGATATTTTAAATTAAATAGAGTTTTTGTCGCTTAGGAAGCTATGTGTGAGATGGTGTACTGAGTAAGACGTTAGTCATTAAAAACGAATGATTAGTGTGTGTCCAAGTTCGAGTCTCACTGACGGCAAAATTTTTTTGTTTTTTTTTTATTTTTATTTTCATTTAGGTACTTATTTTTGAGTACCCCTAGAGTCAAAAAATAATTACATGAATTTGTGGACAACTCGAACAAAAATAACTAGTTATTCAGACAAAAAATAAGTAGTTTATTTTTGTTTCCAATTATACCTACTAGCTTACCAGGAAAGCAAAGTTTTTGCTGGGATATAACAATAAAAATTGTCATCATAATATAAAATTGTAACAGCAAAAAAAAAAAAAAAGGACGCTTATTCATTTATTTGTATTCCAATAATTATTTATTCATATCACATGGGCAATAACGTTTAACTACATTTGTTTTATTATTCAAAATGTATTAAACACTTAGCATACATTGCCTACATTGATTCATACAAATGGTCACTAGAATTCTTGACGGCTGCTGTAACAACGAAATAGTTGATCATGTCATTAATAACATTTCTAAATTATTATTTTATAACAGTGATCTTTAATAATAGAACTTTGGCAAATGTATACATATTAGACTGAACCAAAATCGAATCGTTAATAGGGTTGTAAAAATATATTGTGCGAAATATTAGTGAAATAGGTTATCGTCAACCCCTGTCACATCAGACCTGAAGATTTTAGGGTGAGTTTATACCGGGAAAATATGACATCATTTTGAAGCAAAATATTAAAAAATTGTAATCTACACATAATTATCTATCAAAGAAGACATAAAGAGAAAAAATCGATTAAAAATTATTACGAATTCTCCATCCCATTAATGTATTTTAGACCACTCGTGTAAGAAGTGTACAAAGAAAATTTTTAATTTTTTAAGAAATGTTTAAATGAAATTTAGACTAAGCAGAATTATTACAGAATCAGATAAAACATGTCTCAAAAAATATACTTGGACAAGGATAATATTTAAAACTCGAACGTCGAAGGTCAAAATTTGGAATATTTGAAAGTTTTAAGCAATAAATAACGAAAATTTATTAATTTTATCAGGATTTCAATAAAATTTTATTGAAATATAACTGAAAGACCTTCATTGATAAAAGTAATAGAAAGGCAAATTCAGCTTGGGGTCAGCATTTTTTAAACGCACCTTTTCTTAAATATTTGTAAAGTTTACTACTTTAAATAAAAGGATAATAATCTCATGTTATACCTTCTGGTGGTTCCTCACAGAAATTATTGTATCCAAGTCCAGATAATATAAAAATATTGACCTTCTTATTATTTTTTTTTTTTCTTATTTAAAAGGTAATCTTTGTCCAATTTTCTTAAAAACTTCAGAATATATTTTCTGATATATGGTTTATCTTATCAATAATTTTGTTTAATCTGAATATCAGTTCAAAAAAAAAAATTACTCTATAACTAAAAAACTGTATAAATTGCCTTTTTTCCGAAATCCACAAAATTCAAATTGCAGGTACGATTTATTCATACAAGGCAGTGATTTAATTTTTTCTTAATTTTATTTTCTGTAGCGTGTCTACAAACATTTTTCAAAAAAACTAAAAATTTGTTTATATTTGTTATGTTTTACACAAGTGGTCTAAAACACTTAATGGTAATAACTTAAACATTTTTTAACCGATTTTTTTCTTTTTATTCTTGTGTGATAGATAATTATGAATAAGTTGCGATTTTTTTTTTAAATTTTATTATAAAGCAAAGTATTTAGATGCCAAGTTTTTCTAAAAACCGTAAAAAGCTATATTTTCCCTATATAAACTCAACATACAAAATCCGATGCGGCACGTATTAACAATATCCGATTCATTAATATTTCACGCAATATATTTTTACAGGCCAATGTATGCTTCCAAGGGAATTTACGGTCAAAATTCAAAAGTCGGTTGATTTTGGTGCAGTCTAATATATAAAGTGTAAAATTAATTTTACACTTTAATTTAATTTAATTTAATTTAATTTAATCGATTCTTAATAAAAACTTTCGCTGAGATATGAAATATTTCCAGTTACATATTCCCTTATAAATTCCTAACTGGCATATTTTTTATTTATTATATAAATAAGTGCATAAATAAGGTGTCAATTTGTCTGTTTTGGCCGACTATATTTTATTATTTTATTTTTCTTTGGAGTTTATAGTCGGTTTTAATAAATAAATGAAACTTTTGGTTTAAAATTTAAATACACACTAATACTTTATGCAGAAGTAATGGCAAAATAAATATTTTTATTGATATTTTTTAACACAATATTTGTTGGCACCACTAAACATTTTGCTATCGTATTAAACCATAAAGTTTTCATTTCTTAAATTTTAAAAATTAATGTTTTTCGGATTTTTGCACAAAAAAATGTTTTCATTTTGTAACAAGGATCAGAGCTAAAGAAATCAAATTAAATTCGTTTATAAGGATGAATTTAATGTTTGCTGGGAAAACAGACATATAAGTATATTATTTTATTTGTTTACATTATATCCCTTAAGTAAACAATTTAATTTGTTTACAGGAAAATATTTTTAATCTATTAAATTTAGAGAATTCAAAATGAACACATACTTGTTCAATATGCACAAAAAAAAAACAATAAAACAAAAAAGAAGTTAAGCCATTAAACCATCCCAGTTGGGTTAAATGTAGCAGACATGTATAAAATATGTATATATAATTTTTAATTAAAGTGTATAAGTTTTCTATATTTTTGCATTAGCAAGTATTATTACACCTCAGAATGAAATAAAACGACATAAATAAAACTTGACATAAAGTCACCGATAATCTCGAGATACAATCGCAGTCAAAGATTATTTCTAAATGTTTCTCTTATTATATTATAGTCTACTTACCTATTTTGTTTAAGAAAGAAAATAATTTTTTTTCTTTTTTTTTTTTTTTGCCCACCAGTTTATCTTCGCTTAATTATATGTATACATTTACGCCTACATATATGTGTATGTATAATATTTACGCATACAAAAAAAGAACAAAATAATCACCAAAGTAATTCATACAATCAAAAAAATGTTTAGTTTACACCTTTCACTAAAATGATCATATCACTTACGACGCATAACTGTAAAAACTGAAAAGTTATGACTTTTACCAATTAAAGGTTTTGATTTAAATAATAATTAATAATGTTTAATTGAAAGTAGCAATAAGTTTATTAAGAAAAAAATCAATGAAGTAGTTGATTTAATGAAGCAAACTGTTAATTGAAAAAAAATATGTATTATTTCAATTTTATTTTTAACATTTATTTTGTATTTCTCTTTTTTCGATTAAATCAGAAAATTGTGTTACATTTTAATATTTTTGTTTCACAATTTTCTTGTTATTATTATTATTTTTTTTTTTTTGCTTATGGATGCTATTATTTCTACCTTTTAATCTTCTGCGACTTCAGCACTTGATTTTGTATTTTTTTTTTACTTTAACCTCGGCGTCTCCACCCCGCATATTGACTTCGCAAGAAATATTCTCCGTGTTCCGTAGAGAATTGATCGTTGAAAGAATATGTATGAATTGAACAATGTATGATTTTAAACAATTATTCGTAAACTTACCTTATGGATGCGGGTCCATGAAAAATTATGGGTAATAAAAAAAAAACACTTTTGTATCTCGTTCTTTATGGTACCATCAAACAGACAAATTTTACATAAAATATAAATAATTCTTTTCTAAAATGAATTATTTTTCAATATTTGGTTTGAAATTTTATAACAAATGTCAAATTTTTATTTGTTATTTCAAAAATATTTATAACCAATTAAAAAAATAATTTATTCAATTAATGCTTTTAATAAATTTTAACACAAAATCGAAAAACACTGTTAAGTGAGCAATTTTAGTCTATAATTTTTTCAGTGCTTTTTTTTAAATCATATTATAGCATATAATTTACCGTTTTGGAGTTGTAGTGCGATAAAATCAGAAATGAAGAATAGAAGTTAGAAATTGCTAAAAACAGAGTTATGTAGGTTTTTGATTGCAAAAACGAAACTTTTTATATTATTAAATAAATACATGTATAAAAATATAATCAAAAACATGTGTAAATATGGAAAAAAAATCAATGGCTATCTATGTATATGGAACCCGCTAAAAATCCCTACCCTTACAACTAAAATCCACATTTATCACAACAAGTCCTATTAATTCAATATATTGCTAATATATGATACAATAATTGTTTTTTTTTTTTCTTATAATAATCTTTCTACTTTCTTCTTTAAAACATTGCACTACTCTTCTTTAAAACTTTATACTTCTACTTCACAAAAAAAAAAAAAAAAAAAAAAAAATAATGATTTACAAATATCTCTGGTTAATAAAAATGCAACAACAAAAATAAAAATAAAAACATACAATGCAATGCACAGATACAATATTAAGAGATACATTTTGTGACAACAACGACTTTGATGACGATTTTCAAAACAATCAAATGGCCACTTCACTGACAATGATGATGATGATGGGTGGAGGTCATCCTCACTATTCGTTTAATAATGATAACTGTGATATTGTTGTCCTTAGAGATTTGTCATCTAGTTCTGATTCACTCTTTACAGACCCACTAACACCACCCCAAAGTACGGCTAGTCTAACTGCGCCTGTGGGTTCAACAGCTGAACCATGCTCTACTACTGAAGAGATTGATTATGATGACGATGAAAACGACGACGACGAGGGTGACAATAGCGATGATGATATTAACATTAACGACAAAAAGACCGTGGATGCATGCAAACAAAAAAGAAATCAAACGCACATTGGTACAGCATTCTATGCACCAACATCAGCCACACAATTACCAACATCCCTTAAAGAATTAACGGCCAACACAACACTAATAACACGAGCAACTGTAACCGCTATAAATGTAAAAGAACAACAACAACGTCCGCTTAGTGACAATAGCATAACTTCTGGAGATAATTCGGGTATTTTATCGCCCACAACAGCAAGAGCAATATTTGAATTACAAAAACGCCATCAAACAGACAAGTTATCCCTGTTGTCCGTAGCAAAAACAACATATTTAGAGTTGTTACCAACTGATACGGCACCGCCTTCAGAATCTAGCCCCGAATTAGAAACTGAAAGTCCTGATGAACAAATGGCTTTACATCTGGGTAAGAAACTAGCACAAGTCTTGAGTGGAAGTAGTGGAAGCGGCTCTGGTAATGCAAATTCGAATATTGGTATTGGTGGAGCTGCAGGTACTCCTGGTTCGCCAATGCAAGATAATATAACATGTTGCAATGTAATTACAAGCACCAATGAACTGTTTAATATTGCCAAAGCAAAAAAGATTGAATTGCCAAGTTTATCATCACGTTTGGTGGTAACAGCACCATCAAAGCCAACTTCCATAGAGGAGCAAACAACAACAACGACACATACAATTGGTAAGTGAAAATGTTTACTAAGTATATATTTGGTAGTAGATTGAGAAACATATTGTTATCACAAGCTTTTGCCTCACAACCCCCTTCATACATAATATGTCTCTGATATAAAAAGAATTTGAATATCCACAGAAACATGAATAATCCTTTATTTAAAGTTTGGTAACCTATAATTCTGTTAATAACTAGACTGACTAAATACCTTTAAAAATCATATCTGTGAAAAATGCCTGTATTCAAAACACGTTTGCTTCAATACCGGTAATAGATATGTGTATAACCGTTTCAATATAAACAATAAATTTAAGTGTACAAGCATTTTAAAAATGGGAAAAGTCAGTTAAAAAATAGTTTTGAAGTGATTATATAACTAATATAACGCCAAATAATAAGTACTTTTTGTTAATTCGATAATCCTGTTCATATCCACACTTTGTTGTTTGCAACATAATATTTTTAAAGAAGCATCAACGCATAGTGAGGTCAATAGGAGGACCTATGCTTTCAGAAAAATTATCTTGTAGTCACCCTGTAATAACACGAGATAAGTTACAGGGTGTCAAAGTAGTGGACAACTTTCGATTATGTAAAAGATTCAAAAAATCGTAACCTCTATGAATCAAGTCCGATTTCAAAAATTATTATATTTCTCTAAAGTGCTTGGCGACATAAAGAAAAATGCTTACTGACATAAGTTATCTCTTAAAGTTAAAAATATATTTTCGCTTGAAATTTAAGTTTTTGATATTCTGATATTCAGAAGGAATAATTCCGAAATAATATGCAGAAAAACTATTTAGATTTTTTTAATTGGTCTAGCCGTGAAAAATATTCAAAGTCAGAACTCTGCAGTTAGCATGAAAAATGACTATTTTTTTACAAAAATATGGTAAAATTCTTTCACTTTTTTCGCAAAGTTTGGCTAACAAAAAGTTTTTCTTTACATATTTCAAAAGTCAAGGCTTCATAAATGGTTTATAAAGAAATTTCAATTTGATTTAGATTTGCACCCTATATTCAGCACTGGTCGAAAATGGTAAATTTTGGAAAAACTTTCATGTTTTTCGATTAATAAAGAAATGCTGGGCAAGTTTCCTATATATTTATTAAAACATATATTTAGATCGATTAGCACTAAACTGCTTCCCGCCCAGCCAAAACCGAATGCAGGAGTGCAGATTTTATGAAAACAGTCAACTTTTTAAAATATTTTTTTTTTTAATTTCAAAAGAAAGTATATTAGCATTATATTACTACTATTATTTCTTCTTTTGTATAAAACAGATATAAATCTTTCATTTTTAAAAAATCAACCAATTTTAGTAATTTTTTCAAAAATAAATAATATTTTAGAAAAGTAAAAATCTAATATATATATATATATATATATAGATAGATAGATATATATAAATATATAAATATATTAATATTAATATTTATAATATAATGCTAATAATTTTTTTTGTGCAATTTAACAAAATTCTTTTGAAAAATTTATTCATTTTTGGCCTGGCGGGAAGCAGTTTAGCGCTAAATCGACTACTTGCACTACTCTTCTTTAAAGTCAATAAATTAAAAAAAAACTCGCGTGACATTTTTTATTAATCGAAAAACATGATTTTTTTTATAAAATTCACTATGTTCGACCAATGCTGTATGTAGAGCGCAAATCTAAATCAATTTAAAATTTATTTATGAATCATTTATGAAGACTAGTCTTTTGAAATACATAAAGAAAAACATTTTATTAACAAAACTGAGAAAAAAAGTGAAAGAATCGTGCTTGTAAGAAATAGTAGTTTTTTCATACTAATTGCAGAATGCTGACTTTAATATTTTTGACGGGTAGACCAATAAAAATAACCCAAACATTTTTTGGCCATATTTTTTTGGGAATGTATTAGAAATTACAAAACATTTTAACAAAAAATGTTCTTCCATATATCTCAGGACTAATTCCCGAAAAACTAAATAAAGTCAAGGCAAAATATTAAAAACTCAAAATTTAAGCGAAAATATATTTCTAACTGTAAGAGATAACTTAGAGACGAAATTCTAGTTCCAATTTTTCACTTCTCGACTCCGGAATTTTATTGTCAGGATTCCCGGGATAGAAAAACTAGAAAAGATGTGCATTTTTACCACTTTAAAAGTCAAAAAATTCTACAAAAAAAAGTTGATTGATTACAATCAAGCAAATGATTGCACAGCATATTTGCTTTGCAATCATTTACCCAAAGTTTTTGCAAAGTATAACAGCATCAAATTACATTTATTTAGGAAAAAGAAATTCCGAACCAAGAAATATTGAAATAATAACACTTCTTAAATATTTCAAAAATTCTAAATTCTAATAAAATTGTTTATGTTTAAAGCCTCTGTTATTTTTGAACTCGAAACTTAGAAATCCTCGACACACAGTGGGGTCAAACGCAAATTTTTTGGTAATAAATCTGAATCTCCTGAACTACTGGTCGGATCAAATTGAAATGTATGGAAGAGTTGTAGAGGAGGACCTAAGCTTTCAGAAAAATTATCTTGTAGTCCCCCTGTAATAACACGAGATAAGCTACAGGGTGTCAAAGTTGACTACCTCGAGTATGTAAAAGTTAAAAAAAATCGTAACTTGTACAAATGAAGTCCGATTTTAAAGATTTTTATATTTCTGGAAAGTGCTTGGCAAGATAAAGAAAAAATAAGCTTACTCATCTAAGTTATCTCTTACAGTTAAAAAGATATTTACGCTTGAATTTTTGATTTTTTGGCTCGACTTTCTTTCGTTTTTCGGGAATAAGTCCGGAGATATATGAGGCAAAAATTTTTTAAAAATATTCTGTAATTTGCTACATATTTCAAAATAATATGCTGAAAGAATTTTTAGATTATCTCAATTCGTCTAGACGTGAAAAATATTCAAAGTCAGCACTCTGAAATTGGCATGAAAAATGACTATTTTTTTACAAAAATATAGTACAATTCATTCACTTTTTTCTCAAAGTTCCGTTAATAAAAAAATTTTTTCCTTATTAATTTCAAAATATAAGGCTTCATAAATGGTTAATAAAGAAATTTTGAATTGATTTAAGTTTGCACCCTACATCCAGCATTGGCCGAAAATTGTCAATTTTAAAAAATAGTTTCATTTTTATCGATTAATAAAAAAAATGTCACGCGAGCTTTTTTAAATTTGGTACCCATATTTTTTATAGAAATAGATTTAGAATCATTTAACACTAAACTGCTTCCCGCCCGGCCAAAAACGAATGCAGGAGTGGAGATTTTATGTTAAAAGTCAGTTTTTTTAACGACTATTTTTAAAAGCATATTAAAAGCATATTACCATAATATTTTTAATATTATTTCTTATGCAGTGTATAAAACACAAATCAAGCTTTCATTCCTAAAAAAATCAATAAAATAGCTCCAATAACCTATTTTTGGTAATTTTTCAAAAATAATTTTTTTTTTCCAAAAATAGCTGAAAATCCAAAAAAATTTAATTTTTTTAATACAACTCCACTAATTTTGCAAATACTTTAAAAATGTTAAAAGAATATAAAAATAGACTTATTTACCAATTCAACGATATATAAAATGTTGATATAGGTCATTTAATAATAGTAATATAATGGCCTCAAAACTACCAAGTCACGTCAAAAGTTGCAAAATTCACTATTTTGTTCCGTATTTCCATATGTGTGTATACGTAACATTTTAGTTTTCTAATGCATTATGTAGGTGTATATTTGTTATTATAAAGTAGTAAATTCTTTATTTGAGTAATGTTTATTTAATTTGTTCTACATATTTACATACTTGTTATACATATATCCCGTATATTTATTTTATTAAGAATATATTATCGAAGATATTATTAGATATTTTCTTGAAAATAATCAGAAACATCAAACGTTAGCAAATTTTTAACTTCATTAGCTTCGGAATCCTCTTTTTCTATTTCAAGAGTGATTTTTGGTAGCCATCGTGTTCTTATAGAATATATAACTGGATCTGATGATATTAATAAATATTCCATTAAGTCCATATTTTGCGCTATTTTCGAACATTTTCGGGTATTGAAGAGTCGGAAATGTTTAACATCTTTATTTCGGGCTTACTGTACTTCCTCTGTTAGCTCTTCCAATGGCAAAATACTATTTTCTATTATTTCTTTACCATGAGCCAATACTTTGTGAATTGTTGGAGTCATTGATTTCCAGGGGTATGTAATGTTAAGTAGTTCTTTAGTTTCGTAAGCAAAAATTTTAAATTTGTCCGCATTAATTTGTTTTTTGCTAATAATGGCTGCCAATATAATCTTAAAACGCTTCAAAATATTTAAGTCAATGCCTGTGATTAAAAATGTGAGTTCCGGATTTTCAAAGAAACGTCTTGCTGTATTTCCATCATTTGAGCTTCCATAGCCATGTAGAGGTTTATCAATTATTAATCCGAGTTGTTCTTTGAATTCTAATTGAATTCTTTTCTTCTCCTCTTTTCGTAATTCGTGAAGTTCCAAATTGTTTTTTACTGTAGCATTTTCCTGCCCGGGAATATTTCTGTACTTCATATCATATGCAAGATGTAAGCAGAACTCCAAAAATCTTATCCTTGCGTGGAGTGGTGATATTCCAAATTTTAAAGAATTTTTATTAACAAGGACTTCAGAATTATCCTGAAATTGTGAACTTATTTTTCCACATATATTACATTTCCATGTAGATGTTGTATCTGTTATAGCGTTTGCAACATTTCCATCAATCATCGTTAATTGTTGTTGAAATGTAACTTTAATAGTTCTGTTTGATACTTTTACATATATTGGGGGCAATGCTTTAATTTCTTCTTCCAATTGGTTGACAATGCTGTTTATTGTAACCGTGGTTTCTTTTGTGTAATCGAAAAGGATTGGACGGCACCAAAATTTGGAACCTGGAGTTAAATTTATCCATATATCATCAAAAAGCGAGTCATTTCTTGTCGATGAGGAAGGCTTATTTAAGCGCATTCGAAGTGGTACCAGAGACGCTATAAACAGCGAGGAATAATTATTTCCAGAATTACTTCCATCCAGTTGTTTGTATTCCGAAAATCCTGATGTTCCATCGCAGCCCCTTTTGAATATTAAAATAAGTTCAGAGTCTTTGCATTTTTCAATTTTATCATTGCTGAAGGTAGATATAATTCTAGAGGCAGTATTTTCAAGTAATTGCAATATATTAACTTTAGCACTTTTAACAGAAGCATTAACCGGGTGCTCCATAGGCTGTAAAATATTACTTTTCGCTTCTCTCACTGATTTGCTACTGGGAAAGATATCATATCCTTTTTCGCTAACAGATTTCCTCAAAATCTCGTATTGGTTTCTTGATAATCCTAAATTTAATATTAGAGCTAAAGCATCTTCAGAGGTAAAGGACGATGTTGATTTCGGTGTCACTATGCTTTCGATTATCCGATGTAATAGATTGGGAGAAGCTGTTGGTAACACATCTATAACTTTTTCTACTTCCTTTGGTTGCGTACGTGTTACTAAAGCTTTAAATGTATTTTTTATTTCGACATTCGTATGTGAATTTAGAATAGATTCCTGTTTGGTCCTCTTTGTTCTTAGCTGAACTTCATCGTAACTTCTTTTTGGTCGACCCTTTTTCTGCTTTCCGATGAAAATTGGTATTTCTCCCTCCAACCACTCTTCATTTTTCTTCTTGAACTTTGGTATTGACCAATCTGAAGCTTGCATCCTTTTTTCGTATGATTTATAAAAATTTTCGAGCTTTAAACTGTCTTCTGCAGTAAGAGTTAAACCAAAAGATACTACTGTGTCAATGAGTTTTCTTATTTTTTCTGGACGATTTATAATATCAGATAGATTATCCCAGATTACTTTGCAAATAGAAAAGTGTTTTAATGTAATCTCCATAATGGCAAATTCACTAATAAATCTGCATATTTATAAGGATACTTATATATAGAAAAAGAATATTTATATCAGGTAAATGGTGACAAGCAAAAATGAATTAAAAAATTTAAATTTTTGCTCACAACCCCCAATTTCATTCAGTTTATTTTTATGACCTGTAGTGTTAAACAGGTACGTCAAAAAATGTACCTATGCGATTGTAAAAAAAATCATTTTTGTTATAATACATTAATTAAGTAGCTAGGTAAATTATTTAAAAACTTAAAAAAATGTAATAAAAAACGAAGGAAAATATACTTATTTATGTACTTAGGTAATTTTAAAAACCTTTTCAGTAGAAAAAAATTATGAACACTTTAAATAAATTCATTAATAAATATTATTATCTCGTAACAAAAATAAGCAATGCAGTTGAGTGTTACGTATACACACATATAGAAATACGGAACAAAATAGTGAATTTTGCAACTTTTGACGTGACTTGGTAGTTTTGAAGCCATTATATTACTATTATTAAATGACCTATATCAACATTTTATATATCGTTGAATTGGTAAATAAGTCTATTTTTATATTCTTTTAACATTTTTAAAGTATTTGCAAAATTAGTGGAGTTGTATTAAAAAAATTAAATTTTTTTGGATTTTCAGCTATTTTTGGAAAAAAAATTATTTTTGAAAAATTACCAAAAATAGGTTATTGGAGCTATTTTATTGATTTTTTTAGGAATGAAAGCTTAATTTGTGTTTTATACACTACATAAGAAATAATATTAAAAATATTATGGTAATATGCTTTTAAAAATAGTCGTTAAAAAAACTAACTTTTAACATAAAATCTCCACTCCTGCATTCGTTTTTGGCCGGGCGGGAACCAGTTTAGTGTTAAATCATTCTAAATCTATTTCTATAAAAAATATGGGTACCAAATTTAAAAAAGTTCGCGTGACATTTTTTTTTATTAATCGATAAAAATGAAACTATATTTTAAAATTGACAATTTTCGGCCAATGCTTGATGTAGGGTGCAAACTTAAATCAATTCAAAATTTCTTTATTAACCATTTATGAAGCCTTATCTTTTGAAATTAATAAGGAAAAAAATTTTTTATTAACGGAACTTTGAGAAAAAAGTGAATGAATTGTACTATATTTTTGTAAAAAAATAGCCATTTTTCATGCCAATTTCAGAGTGCTGACTTTGAATATTTTTCACGTCTAGACAAATTGAGATAATCCAAAAATTCTTTCAGCATATTATTTTGAAATATGTAGCAAATTACAGAATATTTTTAAAAAATTTTTGCCTTATATATCTCCGGACTTATTCCCGAAAAACGAAAGAAAGTCGAGCCAAAAAATCAAAAATTCAAGCGTAAATATCTTTTTAACTGTAAGAGATAACTTAGATGAGTAAGCTTATTTTTTCTTTATCTTGCCAAGCACTTTCCAGAAATATAAAAATCTTTAAAATCGGACTTCATTTGTACAAGTTACGATTTTTTTTAACTTTTACATACTCGAGGTAGTCAACTTTGACACCCTGTAGCTTATCTCGTGTTATCACAGGGTGACTACAAGATGATTTTTCTGAAAGCTTAAGTCCTCCTCTACAACTCTTCCATACATTTCAATTTGATCCGACCAGTAGTTTAGGAGATTCAGATTTATTACCAAAAAATTTGCGTTTGACCCCACTGTGCGACAATGCATTATTTTAGTATGAGCCCAACAATATTGACCAAGTGTATGCCCAACATCCGTTCATGTTTAGCGTAGGAAAAAGTATGGAATATTAAACAATATATTTCAAAAATTTCACGTTACCTATGTTTTCAGGATCCAAGTGAGAGTACAAAAAAAAAAACTATACTCAAAGACATATTGCTTATTTATGGTTTCTTAAAAGATTTTCTATAACAGTTGTGAACGCTGTACAGGATTATTTCTTTAAGTTTTTATTGTCGAAGCTGAATAACCTAATACGTAAACAATGAAGCTATAGGTATGAATATTTTTCAATACACCAATGAATGTCCAATTTGTTATCTATCTTGTTATTTATTACAAACTAACTTCAATACCAATGATAATTTCTTTAAGTACAAAAATTTAACAAAAAGGTCTTTTTTAAACATAATGTATTTTTATTTTAAAAATAGATTCATATACTTACGTGCAAATTATATGTAAAATATAGTCTTCTTTGCTTACTTTTTATGCTTTTTAAATAATATTATATTTTTCCTGAATACTCGGGAATTCCAGAGAATTGATAAAGGTCAGGAAATCAGAAATCCTACTTAAGTCAGTGAGAATTTTTCTCTATCTCGCCAAACACTTTACATAAATATAATAATCTTTGAAATCGGACTTGTTTTATAGAAGTTACGATTTTTTGAATCTCTTACCTGCTCGAGGTGGTCATTTTTGACACCCTGTAACTTATCTCGTATTATCACAGGGTGACTACAGGATAATTTTTTTGAAAGCTAAAGTCCTCCTCTACAACTTTTCCACATTTCTCCATTGGCTTCACTGTGCAAAGCACTCTTTTATTCCTTTGCATTTATTATTCTTAAAGCCTTATAATTAAATGATTAAATAATCAGATAAGAATCTAAACCTCTACAAAAAAGGAAAAATCCATTTTAAGTTTTTCCAACTCTGTTATTTCATTCAAAGAACAAATTTAATTATGAGTGATTGTACAGATAAAGATAAATGTACGATAATGGACTACACCGTTGTTTTGCAAAAATTGCTTAGGGCTCAAAATTCAAATACAAAATTGTATAGAGGAGTTGTGCATGCGTTTTTTCATTCATTTTCCCTAAAATATTTAGAAGTCAATACAAGAGTCTCGCAAACTTTTTAACAAATAATCGCCTATCTATAAAAACAAGTGGTAGAATGACGATGAAATAGCAGAAACAGCAGCAACAATAGCAATAGACGTACAGACGAAACGAAAATGAAAATCCTTAAATGTATTCATTGGTTTTTTAATTTAACAATTTTCTTTTCAAATTACTTTCTAGCATCTACTAGAATTACAACAGCAATATAATGACTTTTTTCTAAAATAAAACAAAAGTGTACAAAAAGAACAAAATAGTAAAATGCAGAATCAGAAAGAAAGTCCAGACACACACACATTCATTTATTTATACACACTTCAGACTCTGTTGGTTTTTTTTTTACTTTTTTATATTGTAGGTGTATTTGGGTGTATATTTTAAAAATGTTTAAATGTATTTCTAAATGGAAAATAAAAAAGGATCTACGAGTACATGTTCTTTATTTAACAAGAGGTAATTAACCTTTTGACTAGAACCAGCTGGAGCAGGAATAACATCAGTTATATATAGTAACAGCAATCAGAGATATCTTGAATAAATACCAAATTATTCTTAAGTGTATTTGAAGTATATTTGTAGTATTTAACTTTTCTTTCTGATAACAAAATACTGAACAACAACTACAGAAATTCCAAGAGCAAACACAAAAAAAAAAAAAAAATTAAAAATAAAAATAAATAAAAAGAGAAAAATTACAAGTCCTTTAAAATTTTCATTATTGACACATTTTAAAATGTTTAACCAGAAAATAAAATAGAGAAAGTATAAACTAAAAAAGATTAAATCCCAATTGTAATCACCCCTTAACTATAAATATTATATGTGTATCTATGTGTTTATTTAAATACTTTAAATGTTAAGTGTTGCCATTGTAGTGTTTAGTAGATTTAAGGATATACTAAAGGCATTTCCTGTTTATGTACTGACGGACATTTTTTATGTTAATGTAATATACGACAACTTGACTCAGCTACTTATATTATTCTGCTTTAGAACAAAGTTTCTGCAGATTTCATTTGTCTAAATCCTGAAGATTCTTTGAAATAAGTTTGATATAATACTCACTGCTGCATGTCTTCAAATGTTGTGATAATATTCGTTCATAACTTTTGAATTTAAGTAAATGTTAAAGAAATGAGTATTTTAATAAATTTTTCAAAAGGATGCAAATTTTATTTCAAAAACGTGGCAAATAAGCATTAAGGTACTCAAATCCGGAAAGTAGCTGTAGAAATCAGAGATATATGTAACTGTTATAAGATTTATATAAAAATGTTGTGTCATAACTATTAAAAAATGAAGAAAAGTATGTCTTTAAGTAACAGTAATTTTTCGTTTTCCTATAGCACTCAGTGGTTCCAAAACGCTTTTTTTTTTTTTTTTTTTTTTGCTACAAACAAATTTGTAGCAAGTTACAGAGGGAGTGGATAGACCTCCAAGGTTCGAAAAAAATTTACATATAGATAGTCCTTGTAAATCTCTACAAAAAATGCGCTTACATGTGTAGGTTATCTCTCTTAATTTAAAAGATATTTAAGTCTATCATTTTTAGCCTCGTTTTCCTAATTTTTTAACTTGGCGCGCTTAAATTTGTCCCCAATTATATATTTATATTTTATGTATTTTTTAAATATTTACCAGATTCCTTACAAAATTCTTAATAATATTGCTGCAAGAAGCATATAAATATATAGATCTGATAAAAAGTTATATTAATCTGAAATAGAAGTTTTTAAGCAAAAGTATAAAAACCCGGAAAAAACGTGTTTCAAAAATTTACCATTTTCATTCAAAAGGGCTCATATGCGAGTCATAGTCTTTGTGAATATTGGCGCATTGATTACTTCTTACGTATAGCTCACTTGATCCGAATTTTAATGAAATCGTAACTACTATAGTTCTATAAAAATGTATGAATATAAGACTTTTTAATTTTTTTTTTTTTTTTTTTTTTTTTTTGTTTTGTATTTTCGACTTAGGTATAATTGTTATTATTTAGCCACTTATTAAGTATGTATTTTTCTCCAATTATTCAATAAACTTAAGCCGAAAATACAAAAATTCTAAAAAAGACTATAAAAAAAGTTCAAGAAAAAAAAAAACTATAAACAAATTAACCCAAACACAAGGCACGGTGTAAAAAAGTGTTACTTGACTCCACTGTTATGTATTTCTAAAAATAGAAAACAAACAGATGGAACAAATCAAATAACAACAACAACATTGTTCATTGCTACTTAATAAGTGTCTAAAAAATAACAATTATACATTGCTTGAATTTACTACCTTTATTGAAAAAGGCAAATACAAAATAATTGTAAAAAGCTTTCCGCCAGAACTTTTTCTCAGATTAGTAAAATGATCATTAAAATAAGCTACAGCAAGTCCCCCAATGAGCTTTATATAATTCCAAAATTTTTTTGGCATCTAAAAATGCTGAAGTAAAATATAAAATTTTGTAAAATTTTCAGTCTTTAAAATATTTGTAATTAAATATTTTAATGGGCCCCTCCGACCACGCGTTCTTAAAGCCAAAAAAACTCAATCTACGCAGGAAACCGATTTCTTAAAGTAACACCTAGGGTGTGCCTGGTGAAAAACTATATTTTTTTAGAAATTCACGCTTATTTCTTCATTAATGGGACACGTCAAAAACGAAGCAGAATTACCTCGTTTTTAAATATATGACATTAAATTGCATCTTCATGAAGGGCCGCACATACAGTGATCAAAAAATAAAAAAAAAAAATATTAAAATAGCTAAAATGTTGGTTTCAACTTTGCCATCGTATAACTTTTGATATATTCATAACGTATTAAGTAATATTGTTCCTCTATGTCCGGTGAGCAGTTCTCTTATACAGCTCTAACACCAAAAATTTTAACTTATGGGAAAAAAAAAAGTAAAAAAAGATATCAAAGACAGAAATTAATCATTATTCTTGAAATTTTAAACAAAAAATCAGCCACAAGGAACGACCGCATAAGAGTAAGAAATCAGAATTTTGGTAAAAAATTTGATTTTGAATAAAAAGTCAGAATTTTAGTTAAAAATTTGATTTTTAGTAAAAGATTTTTATTTTTAGTGAAAAAATTTTATTTTTTGTAAAAATTTTGATTTTTAGTAAAAAAAAAATTTATTTTTAGTAAAAACTCGAGTTAATAAAAATATTTAACATTTTTGGTAAATAATATTACTTATTTTGTAAAACACTTGCTTTTTAGTGAATTAATCTAATTTATGATGAAAAATTCTTTTTTTTACTACAAATTGCGTAATAGTTCTATTTCGCAACATATTAAGTTTTATCTTTTGAGGAAAAAAATAAAACTCACAAAATAATCATTATAAGTTGAGAAGAAAAATTAAAATAAAAATAACCATTATTTGTTAAGTTTTATTTTAAAACACATAATCATTATCCTGAAATCTATAAAACCCATGGTTCGTTTCAATCACATTTTTCTAATTTGCCAATTTTGAAGAACTGTAGCTAATAACGATAAAAATCGTGGACTATAAAACTTTGTAATTTGATTGCTTATAGTGTCGCTAATACAATGATACAAGCGGTTTTGCTAAAAGCAAAACCGTGTTCAAAATTATTATAACATTAACTCGCGAGTTAATAGAGCGTGCAGTAAGTCTTCTATTGTATGCAATCCCGAGTCTTTTCACGTGTGGTTCAGCCTATAACTGCGAAAATCTTTATTTTTTGCCTCAAGTGCCTCTTCTAACATCATTCCTACTGGTATGCCAGTTACTATAGAGAACAAGGTTGGCTGCTGGAGAAATATTCTGACGGTATTTCCCATGTTAGTAATCCTCGAACCTGACGTTGGAATGTCCGCCAATATAATCATTTGTTCTTTTAGTTCAAGTTTTATTTTTCTTTTAGTTTGTTGAGCAATTTCTATATTTTCTCCACGAATTTGCCAATTTTTTATCGCTCGAAGTAGCATATCCAAGCATGAAGTGTCGACAATCCATATTCGTACAAGTGGTTTTGTGGCTGCCTCTGTTGAATGAAATCTAGATTGTTGATCAATTTTTTTGTCGCCCCACAAATTCCACAAGCCTGTGATGATGACTCCGCTATGGTTTTAAAAACTTTTCCACCGATCATAGTGAAATGAAATTCGTGTGTTACTTTAAAAAAACTTAATTTTGTCGGCAGAAATTGTGCAATCTTTCTACTTACATTTTCTATCTCAGCCATAACTAAATCCGCTGACTCTTTTTCAAAACTTATTTTAATGGGTCTGCAAAAGCAATTTGAAGGAGGCTAGTTATTTTCCGGTAGCAGAAAAACTGATGGTAAGTAGATTAACCGTCCCAGCCCCATTTAAATATTGCTTTTATGCAATCGTTATTATTGCCTACAGATCGTGCTACAGATTTACATGGGTACATGCCATGACGACCCAACCCCAAGGTGGTCTTAACACCGGATGAGTAGAATGCGCCTACCAACATTCCCAAGTGCAACAAACAGCTACACCTGTGTACCAATTTGAAGAAATGTTTTTAGACATGCCTTCTCCCTTAGTTAGTAGCGGAGCCCATCTAAAACTCCTGCGTTCTATGGGTTGGAAAATGCAGCTCCACATTAGACTTAAGCTAAAGTCCTCCCCGCGATTTGGGTATAAACTACAGCCACCACGATGCTCTCCAAGGGTCTACACCAACAGTCAGACTAGAACCGAGGTTCCAGGGGCTTCTAACTCCCGTGGTGCCAGAATTAAGTCTCCGGTCAGACTTCGTAGCCAAAGTGACTGCTGCCAGTTGAACTCCAAATAGTTCGGTACTAGTGACCCTCAGCTTTCCACACTCAGAACATATAACATACATCAATAATTTAATTTATTATTGCTTACAGTTATAAGATCCTCAAAAGCTGTTGAAAAGATTTGTAATATACGTGCAATACGACACTTTACAAGCCAACTTCAGCTGAAAGTTCAGTTACGTGTATGTCAATGGCACCATATTGCATTAGTTTGTATGACCTTTTTGAGTATCCACCATCCTCAGGTGTATACGCAATAGGGTTTGGTTCAGAGTATACATTGACGATTGATGCGCTTTTTTTTATTTGAAGTCTTGCTTGTGCACTCTGAAAAAGTTTTTTGTTAACGTTGGTCAACGGCTACCTTAGGGAAAATAATGTCTTCATCCAACCATTTCTTATTTCGCTTTTGAACACTGTTTTAACCCTGTGACTACTACTTTTTTACAAGTTTGCTAATAAAATTTCTTAATTGTTTTTGAATTTGGTGATATTGTTCTTTTCGCTACATTTCGAGTGACCAATAACATCGGAAAATACATGATTTTCGACCATAAAATTTTTTTTCTTGGCACTGGTTCACTGCTCCATATTAAAAAAAAGGGTACATTTAGATTTTGCCATTGTAACTAAAAAACTAAAAAAAATCAAAAATTAGCAAAAACTTGCAACATATTTTTGAAAAGGCCGTTGGGTTTTAAATTTTCAAAAAAAAAAAAGTTTGCCGAATTCTGAATTTTAAAATTTTGCTAAAGCGACGATAGATTGACCATTTCTTCCAACTGGGTTTCATTAATTTCAAAATTTTAGGGTTTTTGTCCAAATATATTTTATTTAAATGCGGATTTCATTCCAGACCAGTGATACATTTTTGCATCAGAATGTTTCTAATAGCAAATAATTTGTATGTCCTCACGGAAGGTGTCAAGGGTATATAGAAATAATTCAGACAGTTACAAGGGCAGCGTGAGTGCAATACAAGAATCTCCTGTAGCTCTGAAGAAAAGCCTTCTTCTTGTAAACTTGAAGTTATAAACAATGTAAATGAGGAAGAAAGAAAGATATAGTCGGTCAAGGCCGACTATATGATACCCTACACCATTGTGTACGCGCATAAAAATTCGGGAAGTGTACTTATATTAATTACACCTGTGACCAATTTTACTAAATGTAAAATAAAATGTACAAATACAGAATAATGCGTTTATACTAACACTTTAAGGCGATTTCTGGAGGGGATTTATATGGGATATATGGTAAAATTGGCAATATTATTTCTACTTACATAAAACTTATTTGTGTCAAATATTAACTTGATACTAACATTAGTATGGAAGAGGAGTTTATAGGCTATAGTCAATTGTGGACCGATCTGCATAAAATTTAGTACAAAGATTGATAGTTGTACAGAACTTGCACTGAATTTCATTAAAATATTCTTCTTTTTAAGGCATTCTTGAGTGTTTACTGTATTCTGGGGGGACATTTGTATGGGGGCTAAGTGAAATAATGTACCGATCACAACCACTTTCAATAGGCTTCGTCCATGTATCATAGAAGTTCCATAATACCCCAACCACCTATGGTGGTGTATGGTATACAAATATATATTTTAACAATACTCCAGGAAGATTGGGCAAAAAAGGCTCGACCCCGGAATTTGATGGAGGGAAGCGAATTTTCGCATATAGTTTCGTTTTGATATATGAATTATTTGCGGTTAAATATCACAAAAATTTGTTTTTTTCAGTATATCTTGCTTATTATTCATCATACATGTTTAGATGCTATTAAATCATTTATAGAATATAAAATTTCCCATAATTTTGCTGAAGTTCATTGATCGATTTAATTTTTTTAGTATCCGCTATATTTCAGGACGATATAGTAAAATTGTAAGAATAATTATACTAGCCGTCTTCGAAAGATATGTATTTAGCTTCTGTTATACAAATTGTCGAAAAATCTCTTTCTATTTTATATTAGGGTGTCATCAAGTGTAACTTTGTCAATGAGGATACGAGCAAGATTTAAACTTGAATAAGAGATTTCAACAAACTTCAAATTGTTTATCATAAAATCATAAGAACTAAGCGTCTTCCTGGCGCAAGGACCTCTAAAATAAAAAATGTCTTTGTCCTTGGATATTCTAGAAAAGAGTCTTTTAATTTTCATTACTTTTTTATACGATGTTTATAATTAATTGTTCTTTATTGTACAAAAATTTGATCTTAATGGGATCAGAAGTTACAGCAATTGTTCTTTACTAACTAATATATTTTCTATTAGATATTAAATTGTTTTTAGACTTATTGAATACTTATTCAAATTTTAATATAACAGATAAGTATTTATTGAAATAAGTCGCATTTATAGCATAATCGTGATCACGAAAAAGTAATTTGATATTATTTTAGAAGTTTCAGGAACACATTAACAGACCTTTAACCCACTGTAGCCAACTTTTTAAATTGATACATATGGTTACAAAGGCAAAATATACTGATCATATATTGATCATAAATGGTCCATTATTTCAACTATACCCCATACAACTTTTTTCCTCGGAATATATATCGTATTTATGTAATCTCAGCACACATTAGTATAGATCGTTGCATCATATTAATAGCAACATTCAGATAAAATTTGACACAACTAAGTTTTGCATAAGTATAGATCGCTTCACTAAATTTCATAATGATTGTTCCATAAATGACTATGACTCCCATATAATTCACATTCCCGAAAAATTCGTAGAAACATAAATTATTATAATAAATTTTATAAGGATCGTTCCACAATTGACCATAGGTCCCATGTAATGCCCTATCCCGATAATCATTTTAGTACCTATGAAAAAGCATATAGGGTATTATATATTTGATCTTGACCGACACTGCTTGTTTCTATCCTTTCCTATTTGTATCGATACTAAATTTAAAAAAGTATCAGAAAACTTAAAAAGATATTAATTTGTTAGTAAAATTGTACTAACTGTAATAGGCAATCTGTTATAACTTCTGATCCTGTTGAGATCCCATTTTGAAATAACGACAAATTTATTGTAAAAATCATATCAAAAAATGAAGAAAAATAAAAGACCCTTTTTCAGGATATCCTAGAATATAATATACTTTTTTATTTTAGAAGTTCTTACGTCAGGAAGTTATGTAACTTTTATGATTTTGTAATAAAGAGGAATATCAATTTTGTTAAAATCTGATAGTGTACAAAAAAAATATTTAGTCTTAAACTTTGTTCATTTTTGAAAAAAATACCCGAGGTGACCTACTTTAGAAATCCATAAAACATGAACTCTAAATGATATGGAACTGATTCATACAACACATTCTAGGTATATTCTAAAATTTCATTTTAAAAAATGTATAACTTGAGATATTAATTAAACAAAATATTAATTTTATAAAGGGAAAAACAACACCATTATATTTTTTCTATATTTTTCCATAGTCAATATAAATATCGGTTTAAAAAATATACCAAATTATTTTCGTACGAATTGTGGATTATTTACATGGTAAATAATTTTTAATTTAAAACCTTAAAATCTGCCTCCTGAAAAGTAAAAAAAAATCAATTATGTAGTTTTTCCCTTTCGCCATGAAATGTTATCAAGCAACGTAAAAAATTAGTAATAGTTATAAAATAATATAAAAAATATTTCTTATTTTTAACTCAACTATTTCAATTTGAAAATAATTTTAATAGTTATTTTTGGTCTCTGTTAAAAATGTAAATCATTTGTGGTCTCCTCTGAATATTATAAATAAACTTTAAAGAAGACAATTTGATGGTCAATAAAATTGCCATATTTTGTATGTTAGCCGACTTCAGATTATTATTTTATAATAGAAAAAAAATACATTTTTTTAACCCTGGAAAGACTTCGTTAGTCATTTCGATTAGCAAAAATGCTATTTTAAAGTTATTTTAAAGTAATTTTGGAAATATAGTAATGCAGTGTTGTTAATATTTATATATATATATATATTTTTGGGGGGGGGGGGGGGGGGTCACGTTGGATAATGACGATGAGGAAGCTCTATTTTCTATATCAATTAGAAAAAGCATTCTGAGGACTGAATAAAACCATATTATAAAGTATTAACGATTAGAGATCGACTTCATCTTATAAGTTCTATAATAAAACTAAAGACGCGATTGATATCTGCGCCCAAATATACAGTATAATATCACACTAACGCGAGACTAACCGGGGCTGCTCTACATTCTGCATCATACTAAACATTATATATTTATAGTTTATTCAAAAAATATGTTAAAATGAATTAAAGAACCATTTATTGTCAAAATTTCTTCAAAAACTACATAAGGATCTAGTTTAGCGACATTTGTCTTATCGACTGTTTACTAGCCCCAAGCATCATAAAAATATCGAAAATCTCCTATAATTTACATTATTTAACAATAATGTAAATTATAGACAAAAAATACTATTTGCAGCTTCAGCGGTTACAAAAACGCTGCACTACTAAGCCATACTGTAAAAAAATTCAAAAAAGTATCACACACTTTAAATATTCTCAGAATATGCAAAAATATTTGTTTTTGATTTTTCTTTTTTTTTTTTTTTTTTTTGGTTATATTAATTTTAGGATATATACATTTGAAACAATTACCAGTTCAAAATTTTTGTATAATTAGTGTAAAAGGTATTTATATAACACCATCTCTGAAAAAGTACAAATGTTGAGTTCTTTTCAGTTTTTGTTTAATATTTTGACAGTAACGAAAAGTATTAAGAAATTTTGCTGATACTTTTTTTAAATGAATTAAATCAACTAAAAAGTCAATTGTTTTATTTTTCATTTTAATGATACGTCTTGAAATATTTTTAATTAAAGTTAGTGTTAGTCGTTTCGACTAACGAAGCTCTCAGAAGGGTAAAAATATCAAAGCTTTTCCAGGGTTAATAGCTGTCTTATATATTTTTCTATTTAAAAAACAAAGTCGTAACATTACAATTGTATGTCTAGATTTGTATAAAAAATAATCATTAATAATGACAAGAAAGATATTTAAATTTAAGTATTAATGAATATAATTTATAGCAACAACTTATATGAAATACTCTTAAATGTCACTTTAAGTTTTCTTAAACTTAGATGAAAGAATTTACATCTAATTAAAATAAATAAAACTTTTTACATTTAAACAATATTAGAAAATCTAGCAACACTAAATTTAAAATGAAAGGCTGAACAATTGATAGAATAAATTTCAAATGAGAATGATCTCAAAAATGAATAAAAAATTAAAATATTTAAATTCCCACTTGACCAAGAGATTAAAGTACTCAACCAAAGCATAAGGAATATGTGTGCCTAAATAAAAGACATACATACATATATACATACATATATACATGCATACATACATACATTTAATACAAATTGCTATTTGTATTCAAAGTAAGGTATCCATACATTTGTGTAAGTTCATGTACATAGACAAACCTGAAAACATGCATTCCCAATAAGCAAAAACCTTTGAAATTGAATGTTTATTAATTTGAAAACTATTTAAAATTTCAAATATTAGCTGTGAGAATAGGCTTCAATTTTTATTATTTTCAAATTCAAAACTATGTCTTTTTCTATTAAAATTGTTCTAATATAAAAAAAAATAATTTATCAAATGCTTTTAGAATTCAAAATTAAGCTGAAAGTTTGCTTATCAAACAAATGTTTTCCAAGTATTTTCAAAACGGTTTGTTTAATTACACAAGTATACAGAGCAACCAATAACTGATTCTAATGTTTGTTGGGGCGCTAAATTCGAAACTTTACTCCGTTTTCCCAAATTGGTTCTAGTTTTCGAGATATTGGTAATAATCAATTTTGACCATATTTGAGTGTAATTTAAATTTCATTGAATAAAAAGGTATAAATTAGACATGAATAGCGGTCAAACTAAGTCTTTCTTATTGTTAAGGATTTCTTTCATGTTTTATAATAAATTCTAACCTTTAGAATATCAATAATATGAAATTGTTCATCACGCGCTCTCTAATGGGTTGTAATGACGCATAGTGCTGCCAACATACGATAACTAAACAACTAGAACCAATCTTAAGAAACGGATTTTATATTTGAATTCAGCGCCCCAAATTATATTAAGATTAGTTCTCATCTATTCTGGTCGAAAAGTTGAGCCTAATTTGTAAACTTGTGTTATTACAGTATACTTGAATTAAACAAGAAAAATATTTTTTTGTAAAGTATTATAAAGTATTATTATTAAGCATATGTTCATCATTTTCCTCTATTAATTTTTGGTGTTTTTTGGCCATTTAATTGTTCAACATTTCCGAACATATTTTCTTCAATATGTATACTACTTTATTTTCTGAACCAACATCCCAGCAATTATTTGGAAATGGCGTGTAGTTACGGATGTAGTTGCTTTTCAATAACAACAACATACCGTCGGCACTACATAGAAGTAGTTTAGTAACTACTTATTTATAATCCAGTACGTAATTACTTATTTATGATCAGATTTTTGAAAATACTACTTTTTTATCTTTAAACTTAGTTTACCGATTCATATATTTAAATAAGGGATAAATATATGAATAAGAAAAATTTGCGTATGAATTAACTTTTAAACTAAAATATTTTTTAAAATATCACATTTTTGGTTATAGTTGTTATTGAAATTAATTCTTGCTTCTTAGCTCAATACATGACAACCAAAGTTTTTGATACAATGATAATATTTACTTTATAAAAATGAAAAATATACAAGAAAATTTTATAAATACCTAATATTATAATTTTATAGGAAATTTTTTTTTAATTCCTTGTTTATTTCATCACATATTTTGTAGCTTTGAAAACAATTTGAGACAATGTTTATTGGGTTTTTACATATGGTATACACATACATATGAACATGTGAATGAAAACGTATAGTAAATAAGAAAATAAAAAGGACAAGTCAAACACACATACATTCCAACTGCAACAACACTATTACCATCTATCTATCCATTTATTCACATTAAACATTCGGAACTGAAAAAAAACCAATTTGAAAAGCAAATACAAATTCCAACACAATAAAATGACTGAATGAATGAAGAACCAACCTCCAAAAACAATTCTATAAAGGAAATGAAAATAAAAATGTATTCATTCTATAGATGTGCGGACTACATACATGATCAGGTAGCAAAAACATTGATAAATAAATGTAAATGTTTAGGCAGCAGACAATTGTAGGGTTTCCAGTCTTATGTGAAATTTTGTATTTCATATGAAAACCGAATAATGAATATGTTAATTTTTATTATTTGTTAAAAGCTAAGAGTGCAATGCACAATGGAGCAAAATCAATATATTTATACACTACCAATCGATTGAGAATCACTTTCACTGTCGATTTAACGATATCAGTCTGGCTGGCTGTTCGGTTGGATGTCAAAGTGAACTTTGAGAACAATGTACAGGTTGCAATTTTAAAGATATCTTGACGAAATTTGGTACAAATAATTATTTTGGCATAAGCACGAAGCCTTCACAAAACCAAAAAAGAGTAGTAAATGCGGTAAAAAGGGGTGTATAATTGAAAAAAGTAGGTTAAATATCAACCAATAAAATCAATAGTCAACTCGACAAAAATTTTTGTTAATTTTTCGTAAAGCAGTTAAATTGACGTCCATATGACTAATTGATTTAGTTAATTTGGCAAATATTTTGTAAAATTGAATAAAATATTATTAAAGTTAACTAAAATTTTTCTTCATATTGAAGAATTTTTATTACATTTTACTACTCTAATTTATTTAATTCTACTAAATTTTGGTTCAATTGAATAAACAATTTATTTAAATTAACTATTTTTTTTTTCTTTAAATTAAACAATATTTATTCATTTTAACTATTGAATTTTATTCAATTTGACAAAATTTTAAAAACTATAAAATGTCTTTTAAACCGCGGTAAGAAAAATTATGTTCATATATAATTGTATTATTTTAACCAACTAACAAAAAATTATTTTTGTGAATAATACATTAATATATATAACCGACCACTTTAATAATTATTATATATAAAAAATTAACAATACATTTTTCAAAAGAAATAATTATATTTAATATTTAATATATGCATAACAAAAACCTCAATTCTTATAAAAAGTAAAAATTATCTAAATAATTAGTACAGGGTATTAAAGGAAGGAATATTTCAAATTAAATTTAGTTTAAACTTACGTAGCAGAGGTTTTGTTTAAAGTAATTATTTATATGATGAAGAGACGGACTAGTACTCTATTAATTGACCATCTGAAATATTTAAGAAGAATAGATAATAAAAAAGGTAATTAATTATTTAATAATTAGTAATATATTACCTTCAGATATATTTTCCATTTGTTTCATATTTGATTTAAAGTTTGGTTCCTGGATCCTTGATATGATCATCTAATAAATAGATGTTTTTTTCATAATTTGGATAACAGAACCCAAAATTTTATTGAAAAATTTTATGTAATTTTTAAAATTAGAATTGTTTTTATTATGGCAAATTATTTTTTAAAATAACAGCTCAATCACGTAGTTCATATAGTGCTGTTATCGGCTTATCATTTTCCAAAGCCTATTGTATGCAAATGTTTATCTAAGTTATACAACCGTCCATTTTAATTTTGTTTTCTTCATGACACCTATCGTATAAATCCTCCGATTCCGTATCTGATAATTCCATTTGCTCCTCACTACTTTAAACATGAAATTCTTCTTCAATCCAGTTGTTTATGTCAGCATTCATGAAAAGATGTCCCGTACCAATTTCAACTACAAGAGTACCAATAATTGAAAGAT
This sequence comes from Protocalliphora azurea, assembly GCA_932274085.1. Taxonomy (NCBI): domain Eukaryota; kingdom Metazoa; phylum Arthropoda; class Insecta; order Diptera; family Calliphoridae; genus Protocalliphora; species Protocalliphora azurea. The sequence continues at coordinate 83,289,609 of OW026520.1, forward strand.
CTTCGTTTTCTTCCTGAATTATATTTTGTAAAATATTTCAGGGCATGTTATCTTTTCCCATATCAAGAAATGTATTTACACAACAAATGACACTAATAAACTGACAAAAATGAAGATCAAAATCATCCAAAAATAGAACACGTTTTTCCTAAACTGTCGCGATTATAGAACCTGCAATTTTAAAACTTAAGCCGTCACGATAACAACGCCGTCGCAATAATGAGTAGTTGCGAATACCGAGCATGCACTGTATATAGTATAAAATAATATTACCTATATTTAAAAATCATTTGTGTTCACTCGTCGTAGGTTTGTTCATTTATTTTCTTTTTTGTAGAACACCGTTTTTAAGTTTTCTGAGAATATCCTTGAGATGATGATGATTGTCGTCTGGTAGTTAATTTTTTATTTTTTTAATATTTGTTATTGAAATGATTTATAAAATAAGTAAAGATATCTACATACATTAATAATTATAAGTTTTTAAAAATACCGAAAAAGTTTTTAAAATTACTGCAGTTTGTGCCATCCAGGAGTTTGCACATAAATTAACATTTTCTGCATAACTATTGGTGGATTCTTGTTGGTTCTTAAATATGTAGTATATCTGACATAACACAAATTCACACTTATTTTTCCCAATAATTTATTTATTCGAATATCTATGTATGTAAGTATATATGTATGTATGTATGTATATGTATATGTATATGTATATGTATATGTATATGTATATGTATATGTATATGTATATGTATATGTATATGTATATGTATATGTATATGTATATGTATATGTATATGTATATGTATATGTATATGTATATGTATATGTATATGTATATGTATATGTATATGTATATGTATATGTATATGTATATGTATATGTATATGTATATGTATATGTATATGTATATGTATATGTATATGTATATGTATGTATGTATGCTAATTTTTTAACCAAAAAATAAGTATATAGACCCAAAAACGCATGCACAATCATTGTTATTAGTCGTTGATCTTTTTCAATATACGTTTCATTTCTTCAATTCTACATGTAATTCTTCAATTTGACTGAAATAAATTTGTGAATTTCAACGAAATTTCGTCAATTCTACATGACTTTAGTCAATTTGAAGATATTTAGTAAAATTGAAGAATTTTATACAATTTAACTAAAATAAAATTACATTTCTTAAATTTTACTTACCATTAGCCAAATTAGCTAATTTTTTTTTTTAGTAATATTGAAGAATTTTTATTAAATTTAACTACTCTATTTCTACTAAATTTTAGTTAAAGTAAATTCGCTTATGTATTAATATATTTTATCAATTTTTTATAAATATCGTTTTCATACATATATGTATATTCGACAATGTCTAGTAAAAACTAGATAATTAATAAAATTATAAGACATGTATGTATGTATGTACATATTATCAAAAACTGTGATTGTATTTCATAATTTTAACATAAATTAAATATTTAAAAAACACGTGAAAACTAGTTTTGAAGAATTTTCTTCAATTTTACATGCCTTTATTAAATTTGAAGATATTTATTCAAATTGAAGAATTTTATTCAATTTGAATAAAATAATTAGTTATTTCCTCAAAATTTGTTCCAATTTTAAGTAATTTTAGACATATTGGAGAATTTTATTCAAATAAACTAATATATATTAATCAATTTTAAAATTAACAAAAAAAAATTAATTAAGTTAACAAATTAATTTATCTTGTAAGTGTTAAATTTAATAAAATTGTGTGTTATTTTACTTACGAAGAGTTACTGCGAATTTAACTAAATTTTAATTGATTTCATTAATTTTTTAACTAAATTTTATTAAAATCAACATATTTTACGAAAAAAAAATATCATTGACAAAAATTTTTTGGTTGATTTGAAGAAAATTTGTTGATTTGAATAAAAAAAATCAGTTAATTTAAATATTGTTTTTCGTTAAAATTATACGAATTTGGTTCAGTATACTGAAATTAGTACGATCGCTCCTCTATTTCACCTAGTCCCGGAATAGGGTTTTAATGATCATAAATGTCTTAAATATGACAATATTTTAATGAAATTTTCATTAATTTATTTTTTTATAGTTATGGGGTTTTTCATAAAATTTCATAATTTATGAACTTTTTTCGAACCTCATGTTATTTTTTCCGAGTTCAATAAAATAAACAATTTTTAATTTAAAATTTGAAAAAATTATGATTTTTTTGTATATTTTTGGCTATCTTTGAAAGACATCTTTACAGAGATAAAATTTTTTAATAGTAGTCAATCTAGATCTTTCCCAATTTAACCTATTTTTTATCAGAATGTTGATTTAAGCCCATATGTTGGGATTAACAAACAGAATGCGGTTTCAGAAACCGTAATGTGTTTAAAATTGTACGCTGTCGTCGTTTAATAGACGATATAAATATTTATATATAAATAAATGTGGATTTTATTGCAAAATTTCAAAAATTTCCATTATTTGGGTTTTCGCCGGTGTTTTAAGAAATGCGGTATTGCAAAATCTTAAACTTTTTTTGCATTTCATCATTTCAAATAAAAAAATGCAACCCTCGTCGAAAGATTTCATTAGAATATCTTAACTAACAAAAAATGTTGTTACAGATACAATATTTGAAATCCCAATAACATATTTATCAAAATTGTATTTTATTTTATTTTATTTTATTTCCATACAACGAAAAAAATCCAAATCGATTGTCTGATATAATTCTTAAATATATACAAAAAGTCAATCAATATCTTAGAATATAGAATCAAAACTACGCCACTTTAAATTTTAATACATTACAAAAAAGTTTTTTGCACTTTTTCGTAAAATTATGGGTGTTAAAAGTCATAATTAAAACAAAGTAGTAATGAAGTACCCTACCTACCTAAATTAAAGTTTAATACAATTGACATTTCGTTAGAGATAGGTAAATTATGGTGGCATAAGTATAAGTAGACAAATGAAAATTTGTAAACATGACTTAGTAAACATTCACACATTATATAAAGTAGTTGGGTTTTTTAATATTCCAAAAATATACTCACACACACTTAAAAAACATAAAAACTAAAAGTACATTCATACACACAAATACAGAATTCGAACTTATATATGGTTATATAAATGAGTTATAATAGATGTGAATAGAGATAAAGAAATATTTTATTTTCTTAACCATCACAATCATTTCATGGTTTAATAAAAAATTTAAAAAGGTCCTTAGCCATACATTCTGTTTACTATATATACTGAGAAAATTTCACCCAACCTCAAATAATCACTTTCGTAGGCATGTGTGTCATTTAGAGTTTGTTCTCTGAGCGGTATTTTAAATTCACACATCCTTTATAGATTTTTCAACATACATATCTTAAATATATCTCCCTGCAAGCATTTAGTGAATTCTTTTTCGAAATAGCTCACTTCTTCGTCACTCTTAGAAGTGCAATAGAAGATTTCTCCCAATTTTCCAATAACAAAATATATTAGTATACGAATTGAATCTTCTATACGTAACTTCTTTAATCACTATTAGAAGTTGTTTGGATAACAGTTACAGTTATCCAAAAACGAAAACACTATTTTTCAATACCTTTTCAATACCTTTTCTAGCATTTGGAAGATTGTTGTTTACCAATCCACATAATCTGTCGAATTCGGCACTCTAAGGTGATTAATAGTAGAATGTGCAAAACTTTACAAAAACAACACACATTAGGTTCGAAATTTTATCATAAAATCATGATTTTGACGATTGTTTACATTTCATAATGGGAAAAAGAACAAGCAGAAACAATATAATTTTGCTTAGTAAAAATATAAGTTTTGAAGTGATAAGAGTGAAAAAATATTAATATTAACTATTAAAATATTAACTATTAAAATAATTTGAGGATCATAATATGACAGAAAATTCTGTTTTATATAAAATTCTTGATAACTTAAACAACATTTTTTAAAAGTATGAGAATTTGACTTATGTATGACATGCTCGCAGCAAGAGTCGCTAATTTTCAGAATAATTTTCTATAGAACAAAAAATTACGAATATATGTATTAAAAATTCAATTTTACAAGTCTATTCTGTGGAAGATGAAAATACATATGTATATATAGCAATCAAAATTTTGAGAATGCATTGCATTGGAGTATCCGAGGAATATTTTAGCAGAGCTGAATTTTTGCACTTTAAATTAGAATTTTCAAAATTTTAAATTAATTTTTTTTAAAAGTTTGAAAAGAATTCAAATATTGTTCCTGTTATTAAATATTTTGAAGAAATTGTTTTGTTGTTGTAATGCTTGAAATGCGTAGAGTAGATTGTGGTAATTTTTGGTTAAGTAGCGGTATTTATTTCTAAGTTTCAAAAATCTTAAATATTGACAAAAATGATTGAAAAAAACTTTCAGGGCCAAGATAAAATTGAAATAATGATTTAAAATGGTACATCATATTTAAAATTGGTAATAAAGTATGGAAATGATTAAAAGATCATATAGTTTTTAATAAAGGGAATCCCCTTTATAAAAATAGAAACATTTGAAAGAGAAATTAGAGAAAATTTATTATAAATATCTTTTCAAATATTTCTAAAATTCTTAATAGTCAGCTGTTTGTTCAGCGAGAAAGTATGATTTTAGAAAAGTATATAGTGTTCGCCTTGTAAAAAGTGTAATACATTTGTTCTTTAATTATTTTTCTGTAGAAATACTGCCGATTTAAAAAAAAATTAACTAAAAAAATTTATTTATTTTAATTACATAGAAAATTCAATACAAAATTAAAATAAATAATAATGTAATAAATAATAATAATTAGAAATCGTATATTATATTAATGAAAAACCTTTTGGAAATATTGAATTACACATTTTATAATGCGAACATCATAACCTTTCTAAAAATCATACATTGTCGCCGAGCATACTAATAACTGCACAAAATTTTGTAAATATTCTAATGGATGTTAAATGTTTTTTTCAATTAATTTCATTATTTTTTATAATAAATACAAGAAAAGTTATTTTTGTTATTTAAAAAGTAAATTAGATTCAATAATTATTCTTATTTTATTATATATACCTACTTTTTAAATTTGAAAGAAACAAATATTTTTTTTCTAATTTTGTCCTTAAAATATTTCTTTAGTATTCTTTTTTAATTTAATTTAATTTAATTTAATTTAATTTTTTTAATGTTAATTTGAATTGAAAATATTGTTGTGTAAATAGTTTTATTGCTTTCCATAATAAATATCAGAAAGAATTAATTTTGTGATTTAAAAATTTTTAATATTTTTACTTTTGATAATTTTGTTCATTCCTAATCCTTCATTTTAAAATGTAAGTATTACTGACATTATTATTTTAAAAATTTTATGCAAAATAGTTTTAAAATTCTTCAAATATTTTCTATCGAAAGTGTAACTACGTCGGCACACCGGGAAGTTGATATGTTTCGCTTTTACTATCGAATTCTCATATAGTTAGAGATAGCATCTTTTGAGTAACGCTTTAGTGTGGATTTGAAGATTCGAATTAGTGACATTCAATAATGACTAAAGCGTTACTCAAAAGGAACTATCGCTTAGTGGCACAGTTCTTCCCGAACGGTGTTACTAAGTAGATCAGAATTCGATAGTAAAAGCGACGCATATCAACTTTCTGGTGTGTCGATATAGTTACGCTTTCGATAGAAAATGTTTGCAGGGCTATACTATATACATATGTAAATATGTAAATATTTGTTTACGTCTTAAATTTTAAGCAAAAAGAGTGCAAAAAAAGGAAATAACAATAAAGATAAAAAAATAAAAAAAAACAAAAGAGAAGAACTTGTTGGGGGTAAGCTCTCAAGTTGATTGTTCATAAGGAAAAATAAAACAAAAACACTTAAAGGTAATTTCTTTACCATCTTGTTGTTATTATTGCTGTTATTACTGTTATTGTAGTTGTGGATGTTTTTGTTGTTTATTTAGAATGTGAGTACAATTGAGTAAATGAGTGAAATGTAATTTAATTTAATAATAATACTTACGTTTTACATTCGTTCTTTGATTTCTCACACATGCCAGGCAACTACCACACTGTAATTGATTTTATTATAGCAAGATTTTTAATTTAACATTAGATTAAAATGTTGCATATTTTAGGGAGACACAAAGAAAGGGATGAAAACAAAATTAGTGGATAATAAAATTGTTTCGATTTAGGTTACTAAAACTACGATTCTCAAACGGGGGTCCGCTACTCATAAGAGGTCCGCGAAGACCTTTTGTTTCAACATAAAATTTAATGAATTTTTTATTGGTATCTATTTCATCCTACTTATAAACTGCCTTAAAGTTATGAGTAAAAATTGCAGTGAAATAAAAGATATTCATACGTAGTAATTACTTGATTATTTTCTAATTCTCCGGATTATTAAGATTTATGTATGTGCTTGAATTTCACTATCATCCTGTTAATTTTCATCAAAAATTTTAATATCAAAGACACTACCGAATCATAATAATCATTCATCAAATATTCTTCTCAATCTCAAAAACTTTAATAGATTTTTTTTTTAAATATTTTTAAAACACGAAGATTTAAAAATAACTGGAAAACAAAACCTATCTCAAATAATTTCAAATCTAATTCTGTAATGTATTTCAAAATTCTTGCCGTGGAATTTGTGAAGCCTCAATAATGAACGATATACATTTTTTGTTTAGCATTTTTCTCAATTTAGCTTAATTTAGCAATAACATTTGACATCAAACTGAATTATTTAAAAATAACACTTGACATTAATTTTGAATACAAACTTGGAACTCAAATTAGATTGAAAATATTTTGTAAAACATATTAAAATTATCATATTTCAAACGCCTATATTTTCTGCAATACAGCTATTTTGTTACCTTAAAATTGCGGGTGATCGTTCTCAAGTTGTAACGCGAAAGTGGGTCGCGAAGCTTGTAAGGACTCCTAAATCATAGTTTTGAGTGGAAAGCGTGAGGAAGCTTTCAATGGAAATAGTTATGATAAATGTAGATCGATTTTATCAACCTTGAAAGTTTTATTATTTGGTAATTAATTTCTGCCTTCCATTACCTTCTAAAGCAAATATTTATACACTCATACAAATTTACAAATTTATACAATATTTTTATATATTTCCCTATTCCATTATCTTAAAGTGTTGTCTTTAGAGACAAACACATGAGAAAAACATTTTACTTTTACAAGATTTTCATTAGATTCATTAAATAAAATTTACCTTGAAGCATAAATGGATAAGGTATCAAAACATTTTTTAATGAAAAGATAATATTATTTTTTTACGCACATATACATAATTGATAAAAAAAAAATATATATATATATTTTTATTGTACTATTACTTTACTTCAAATTAATTTATTTTATTTTACAGCACAAGTGCATTTGTTTTTTTTTTTTTTTATTTTATTAAAAGTTACTTTCCAATTTGTAATTTTTGAAAATATGAAGAAAAATTTTACTTATAATAATTCATAAAAAATGTGGTGTTAAAAGTAGAAAATTATAAATTTTGAAGATTTTGAGTAAAGATATTTAAATATTTTCTTCAAATATGAAACATGAAACTTCTATTTTTAGTCATGTAATGTTTATTATTTTTTTTTTTTTCCTTTGTTGGACTCTTTTTCTGAGCAAAATTACATAAAAAGTTAAATAAAGTGTTACTTTAAATACCCGGTTAAACGCCATTAAAAACCGGTTCCAAATAAAATTAGAAAAAGCCAAAACCGTTCGGTTTTGGATACTCTGGACTTTATGCAAGAAAACTTTCGAGAAAATATGGGTATGGTTTTTAAGGGGAATATGTAATCTCAATTTTTCACTGATGACTCTAAAGCGGAAACTGGCACTGCTTCGGAAATTTTCTTTGTTTATTTGAGTCTTTCTGTGACTTCTAGGTTATCAAGTTCGTGCACAGTTTCCCAAGTGGAAATTTATATTTGGCATCAATATGTCAGCAAGGAGAATCCAGGAATATTTTTTCTGTACTTTGACATCCACAGTATGTATATGTGGACAGTATTGTCGCTAAACCGTTCGATTGAGCTTTTCGTAGTTATACTTACAAAGCACTGTATGAACGTATGGTTTACCGGTTTAATATCTATTCTAGGAGTTGTTTAGATGAGAAACAGACTCAGTTACCTATGGTCAGAAGTACGGGTTGGTTTCAACGTTAAGAATGTGAATTATAGAGTCGTTTATAGTAACGTGAGCGGTTATGATTATTCCATATTTTTTAAATCTTTATCGGAACTGTTATATGAATTTAAGAGTATCACAATGTTCGTGAGGGCTTCCGAGTGCACTTGCTAACAGCGGACTGGGGTCCGCTTATGTTTAAACGATTATATTATTTATTTACTCTTTTTTTGCAAATTAAATCTAAAAATTCTTGCTATTAACGAATTTGTGCAAATATTTTAATAAACATTATTCTTTTCAGAGTATTTTGATTAGAGTATTCATTTTACTCGACTTTTTCATTTTTCAATTAATCCAACAACTCGAAAATTCTGTTTTTAAATATAACCGTTAAAAATTGATGTTAAAAATTAACTTTAATCAAAAAAAGGGTGTATACCATCAAAAATATGTACATTAATTGGGATCGCTTAAGTTACAAGAAAGGCTTAAATTACCCTTCAGAAATAGTTTTTCAAAAATAATATGTAATTAAAATTTTTAACATGGGCATGTCCTAGGAGGAAGTCTGTTGCAACGAAGTGGCACTTTTGTGCACACGCAATCATTTTACTGGTTACAATGATTCGGTAAAACAATTTTGTTATCTCCTATTCCTCTCCTTCTCGCTTTCCATAGGGTCATTAAAGTGTCAATTGCCTCCATGCTCATTGGTGACTGATGGAAGTATAACAGGTAGTCATTCCAATAAACCTTACTGTCCAAAAGAGAGTTAATTACTACCAAATAAATTGGTGGGTAAAAGAAATTTACTCGATTTATTCGATTAATTGGCATAATTTACTAGAATAAACTTTTACTCTAAATTATTGATTTTTATTTAATCGAACAGTTATTTTAATTTTTCGATTAATCAAATAAGCATTATTTGAGAGCACTTTAATTTCGATTAATGTTAAATTTTTTAAATATTTTGAATATCCTGATAGCACCTTATAGTTTTTTTTTTTTTGCTGATAACAAGATTGATTAACAAGAAGATATTTTGTTTGCTAAAATCTTGATTTATAAAAAACAAAATTAAGGAAATATTAAATATCTTTACTCAAAATCTTCAAAATGTATAATTTTCTACTTATATCAAAAATTAAAAGATTAAAAATAGAAGTTTCATGTAACTTGTTAAATGCAATAAAAACACGAAAGATAGTTATAGTCAATATGATACCCTACACCAATGCGTTTGTGCCTTAAAAAAATGTTCGAAATTTTCGGAAATGGACCCAATAATGGGCCTATGGCCATTTATGAATCAATATTTATGAAATTGGATACTATTGTTTCTAGTTATATATATATATATATATATATATATATATATTTTTTTTTGTTTCAAAAATTATATTGATATTACCATTTATGAACGATTTGTGCGAGTTAAAGTGATTTTCGAAAGGTAATAACTAACTAACCGGTAATAACTAACTTCGATAAACTTCGTGCTTATAATAAACATTATATTAAATACATGTGACAAATTTTATCAAATTATCTTTAAAAATGCAACCTGTATTTTGTGCTCAAAGTTTACATGAACAGACCACCAGCCTGCCAGCCAGACGGACGGACATCGTTAAATCAGCCTCAGAAAATGATTCTAAGTCGATTGGTATGAGGTTGCTGTTAGAATATTTTTTCTGTGCATTACAAATACCAGTACAAACGCATAATACTCCAAACACCTAAGGCGGTGTAGGGTATAATGACGGATAGCTTATTTAAATTGGAAAATTCTGTTTAAATAGTTAAAATAAATTGAACTACTGAGTGCACACGTAAAAATTTTATAATGATATAATTTTTATAATCACAATTACATGCACTAGTTTTTTCAATTACAAAATAAATTTTATTTTATTTCGAAAAGACATATTTTCAAGTACCAGGATTAGGAATAAAACATTAAAGAGAGGTAATTAAATAAAATAATAACAATGTCTATTTCAAATTAAAAATAATAATAATAATAATCATAATTTCTTAAAAGATATAACGTGAAATAGAAAACTTTATCTTTGAAATTATGAAAACCAAAATTTATTACTTTTTCAGAGTAAAACTTATAAATTAATGATTTTGTTTTAAAAAAATTAAAAATAAATAATATTTTGTTGTTAAAAAATCTAAACGACTGAAAACCGGTTAACCGGTTTGTTCAAGAGTTCAAAACAGATCAACCGGTTTTTTCTAAAATGAGATTTTTCGGTTTTCTAAAATAATCGGTTTTTTTGGATACTCTAATATAGATACATATGTATGTCTTTATTTCAGTGTTCAACAATAGTTAGGAGTCAGAACTGTGCCTTACAAAGTACCAGAGTGATCTGAGAATAAAAACTGGAACTTTATATTTCCTAGAAAAAAGTACTAATTATTTCTTTCATGGAAAGAATATAAATAAAATGCCTAAAGCTGACTCCATGTTCTCACTGTGACGATAATTGACCCAGTTCCTGCTATTGTTTTCTTTTTTCGCTTTACATTGATTACTTACAGAGTTATAATAATTAGCGAAATCTTATCGTACTGTTTTTCAATAAATTTCAAATAACTTATTCAACTTTGAAAGAGAAAAACTGTATTTTGGCCTCTGTTGGCCTCTTATAGACTATATGCATATAATGCGTTAACATTTTCTGAGTCTAAGCTTATTTGTATGTTTTGCCTCGTTTTGTCCTACGGAAGGATACACTTGTTTTTCTAACACTCTATTTAACAATATGAAATTTATTTACAATTTTATTTATCATGATAGTAGCATTTATGTGGTTTTTATGCATGTTATTACTCACGGATTTGAGTATAACATAGAGGCGATGGTCAATTAAAGACCGATTATCATTAAATTTGTCGACTTTCGTTATTACGCTTGTAAAAAACTTATTTTTGCTGAATTTTATTTAAATCATGATTAATTTAAGGCATTTATGAACTTAAAACCATATTACGAAGGACATTTGTATGGTGGATAGGAGAAATAACAAATTTCAGTCCACTTCGTTCTTATACCAAAGTAAATATACGTGCCAAATTTTATTACGATACATATAAAAAATTTGGACCTGTACTGTGTTTACATGGACAAACGGAGCCAGACGGAACAACGAAAATCGTTATTTAGACTCAGGAAGTGATTTTAAGTTATACTTAGAGGTAAGTGTTGCACCAATTTATTTATGCCTTACAATTATCAGCATAAACGTTTATTACCCCTATCTCCTATCGTGATGTAAGATATAACCATTTTCATTTAAACGATATATTTTTCTTTTTTTTCAAATTTGAAACAAAAGTTTACCTTAAGTACAAATATTTGATATCTCAAAGACTTCGTTTTTTCAACGATCCCAAACACTCATACTAAAACTTGCTAGTTGAGCTAATGCCAAGTCTTGCTCAAGGCTACTTCAATGTACGATGCTACTAAATTTATCCCAGTCATTCTTTCTAGGATTTCTAAAAAGTTTTACCCTGATCAATTTAGAATCGTGAAAAGAATCTTATTATTGGTAAAAGAGCATTCAGATGATAGCCTATAATCAAAGATTCGTTTAAACCTTACTGAATATTTGGTTTTTGTATATTCCTTAAGAAACCTTAAAGTTTTGAAGTACGTGCGAGGTTCTTTTTTTAATTTGCAACTTTCTAATTGATATTATAAAATAAGAGAGAAGAATTTTGAAATCCAAATAAAAGTTGCAAAAAATGTTCTTCAAATATTTAATCCTTTAATATCCTTGCAATCTTTCAATAAATAATTTCCCAAAATAATATATGTTAAAGATGCTAATATGCAGTTTCAAGTTCAAAACTTTTTTAACTTTTTACTTTAATCCATACAGCAATTTTAAAATTATTTTAAAGAAAAAAAGTACAAATTTAATTTTCAGTTTAGTGGGACTTCGAGCATGCAAAACCAATATAGCAATTTTTGTGGCCATTGCATTTAAATTTTAAGTAATTCTTACCAGTATGACAACATTATTTGGAAGGCTTTAAAATAATATATTTGAAAGCTAAAATGACGATAAATTAAGTATGTCTATTTATTAACTTTAGACTATGATTTTTATATTATATTTAATATTCTTTATGACTAATGCAATGCCCTACACCATTATGTACGTGCGTTAAACTTAATTTCCTTATATAGAAACTATGATCATATATGGACCGATCGATGTTAAACTTCATACTTCATAGAATACTGCAGTTCATACACCAATATAAAACTTATAAATTTAATTAAAAATCTGGCAGTTATATGAAATGTAAGCGCTTGAAGTGATTTTTTGGAGAGGATCTTACATTGGAACTATGTTCAATTATGGGCCGATTCTCTTTATGCGTGTTGAAGTGATATTTTGGAATTGGTGTTGTATGAGATATATGATCAATTAGAGGCCAATTTTTACAAAATTTTATAGTATGATGTAAAAATAATCATATCGAATTTTATTTCCATGCTAACATTTTTATGATATTTATACATGTTAAAGTAATTTTCGGAAAGAGTCCTCATATGGAAAATATGGTCAATTATTTCCAATCTCTTGAAATTTGATAATGTCTAATGTCGATAAATATCTCATCTACCTCGAATTTCATTTAAATATTCTCATATTCAAGCTTATTTTCGGGAAACATTTGTAAGTGGGCTAGGTAAAATAATTGACCGATTTTTTATAACATTCGTCATTAAGCCTAAAAAATAAATTTTAAATAATATTTAAAATTGCAGCATATAATTCAAAAACAAAATTTACATAAACACTGACAGGACATTTTTAAAATTTTAACTGTTGCGTCTAAAAGGAGAAAATGTGGAATTCTAAAACTCCATTATGATGTTTTTAAAATTAATATACTCGTAGTTTCAGAATAATTTGTTAGAAAATCTCAATGATATTTAAATTAAGTTATTAGAATTATATTTTTTACATTATAACGGTCCTAATGATTAAATCAAAAAATATGGACATTGTTGAGCAACTAACAAATTTTAATTTAATTTATAAAAAGAATATTAATTTTGAAATTTAAGTTCTTTTAAAAGGATATTCAAACGTGCATATCATAAAATGTCTCTACTTTCATGTTTATATAGACTAGTTCATGTGTGAAAAATATTGTAGTATGGTGTAATATATCATAAAACGATCTTTATCATAAAATAGAATATATAGAATTTTTATAGACTAGTTGGATCCGCTATGACGAAAAAGCTTCACCAAAGTACGTCAAAAAGTAAAGATTTTAATCTTTGAAGCCCAATATCTCGTAAATTACAAGTGTTAAGATATTAATACGATGATGTTTTTGTAGATCTCGACCAGTAGATTTCTCTTATATAAAAACCTTTCAAATCGATGTAGATATAAAGAATGACGATCGTTTTTGAAAATGTTCATACCCAAGGTGTCGGACTTTGTATAATTACTTTCATTTCATTTTTTGGATCGCACACTGTGCACCGTGGATTTGCCCGGCTGAAAAGCAAATTGAAATTGTTGTATAGTTTTCATCAAAAGATGCGGTACGGTAAGATCAACAATGTTGCCTTTGCTGACCCGACACAAGATTTTCAAATACTCAACGGAAAGATCATCATTCTGTACTTCTATCCATGACAAAATCTAAGTAGTTGGAGTTTCTGGCTTTTCCTCTAAAACTTTTTTAAGTAAGGGAACATGATCCCTCACCCATTGTGTTGAGTTTTTACCTTTGCAGCTGAATATAAGCCATCCCTTAAGGTTTAAACGTGCAGCCTGCGAATTGCGGTTTATCGAGCTCTTTTTAAGCCACACACACAATCTTGTCCAGGACTATCGTTTGTATTTGGTACAGTTTAGCATGATACCAGACGGTGGTTGGAAAGTTTGGTGTCACGACACCTAGCCTCAAGACTTGAAGCATTTCTTTATACGAATACTGGTTAACAAGTGCTGGTAAATCGCAACTAATGCCAACAGACAATGTATATTTTAGGAGGCTTGGGTTTATAAGGGATTGACCCATCTGAGCGTCTTCTTTTCTCCGGAATGTTCAGGTTTTGAGCTCAATACGTGCCTCCTTCATCGTCATCAGACAAAGTTTGCGTACTACAAAGTTTTGCCCTGTCTGCTTTATTTTCCACGTCTTCTTTTTTTGGCTGTACCAGATGTAGAAGAACTCAAGTTTAATGTAGATTACAGTAATGCATCCTCTTCATCGGTTGGTACGAGTACCTCTGTAAATGCACGACCAATATCCCCCAACACTAAGGTATCATCCATTGTTTCTATGGAATTAATAGGATTATATGACCCTATTACGGGTTCAGTTAGGCCCATAAGGACCAGTTTTCAATCAATATTTTTATTTTTTAGTTTCCATCTATAATAATAAATTAACGGGGAGAAAACAGGACATCATACAACAGTGCCCCTTGCTGTAGATGGACATAAATACAACCGGATATAACCACTGTCCGGAGGCCCCTTTAGAATAGACGTTAACGATGTGCCATTAATCCCTTGGTCTTGGTATGATTAACAACCAGGATTACGGAGATTATCGAGCATCCACTCTTGATCCGCTATGTTTTTCTTGGCAGAACTACCTCGAGCATGGTACGAATCTACATCATTCATATACGGTCATTAGAAACTGAATTGTAATAACAGTCACCTAAAAACGTTCATACGACTTGTAAAATCTGCATAGTTATTTTCATTCTATTAAACATTAAACATTTTAAATTTTCATGTAATACTTTAAATGTTTTCCCTTTTAAAACGTGTGTATTAAATATATAAAATACGTTTAAAATATATTCCATTCAAACAAACGACTGTTACTTTAATTGTTCCATTGTTTCGAGTATGTTCGCCTTAAAATATGCTAAAATGAATTTCATAAATAAATGTTAATGTGTTTGTTAAGGTAAAAGAATTTACAATTGCTTCTGCTTGTTTGAATATAAATTGCACATAAATAATTAAAAAATTAGCCATTTTTAGTGGTGTTACAACCATCAGCATAATATGCCCTCCCAGCAGGCAGTCGGACAATAACACTTCAACCTAACACTTCTTCCAGATACCACAGTATAGTATTACAATGCCAGACCTGCTTCACACAACATCTTACCACCCACAAAACAGTTACTTAATGACCATTTTAAAACAATGACAACAATGAAAATAAAAATTATAAAATGCAATAAACATTTGTTAACAAAAAGTTAAGAAAATTACAAAACACCTCGTCTATAGGATCGTTTAAAAAGTCCCATTGGATAAATAATGGTAAATGATGCTACATATATTTCGCCAACAACTACACTCACAAACGCATGTAAAAAATTTTGGGGAAAACAAAAACGTAAAATGTTAGAGATGAACAGAAAAAAAACACGAAAGCAAAAACGTGAATTTTGTACATGTAGACATAGAATTTGGACATATTCCTGCTCGTTTAAATGAAGGGCCGTATTTACAACTGAATTTTTTGTATATATATATATATATATATACAAAAGTTCAAATCATGAACAGCTAACAAAAGTAGCATAAATAAATGGAATGAGTGACTGAACAAATGAATTAAAGGTATTTCTATTATATAAGATTTTAAAAATATTTTAAACATATTCAACTGCTTGAAAATGTTCGGTGTACTCGAATTTGGTTTTGAATAGTACATATATAAAATATAAAAGATAACATTTTATTATATAATAGCTGACCCGAAAAACGATTTCTAACTTTGGTTTTCATATTGTCCTTTTTGTAAAAATTCCTTCGAGTTTTTTACAGAATTAAGCTTTGTTGTTGAGAAAACTCCAACGAATTTTATAAATTTTAAGGAAACCAATTTCTATAAATAGTTGTTTTTCTCATACAATAATATAATTAAGTCCCTTCTATTTTTATGCTAAGGTATTAGTCCATAGCTCAGGAAAAGCTAAGGTTAAAAATTCAATTTTTTGGCAATTGTATGGTCTTATAGATGATGTTTTTGTAATTTATCTAACAGAAAACCTATATACAGTTGCTAGTTCGGATTCTATTAGGT
This sequence comes from Protocalliphora azurea, assembly GCA_932274085.1. Taxonomy (NCBI): domain Eukaryota; kingdom Metazoa; phylum Arthropoda; class Insecta; order Diptera; family Calliphoridae; genus Protocalliphora; species Protocalliphora azurea. The sequence goes on from OW026520.1 coordinate 83,305,945, forward strand.
CTATGTTTTCACTGGTGCTTTAAAAATGTAAATATAGAAGTTGCTTTGGTAACTACTTATTTATAACCCAGATGTAATTAATTATTTATGATCAGATTTTTGAAAAATATATGATAAATATATGAATGAAAAAATTTGCTTATGAATTAATTTTTAATCTAAAATAGTTTATTTTTATTACATTTATTTTAATTATATTTTTGGTTATTGTTAGGTTTTTTAAATTAAAATTTATAAAATCTTTTCACAATGAAAAAAACAGTTTTTTATATCCTGACATTTCATTAGTTATTTGTTACCTAAAATGTAACTAGTTCCTAATGTGTAAGTAGTGTAGAGCCATTTTAATAGCATCTTAAATCATTATATGAAAGCCAAAGTTTTTGCTGAGTATGTACTTACTTGTCCTTTTGCAACATGTTTTTTTTTTTTCTTAACAATTAACAAATTTCCAAAATGTAATGTTTTCTTTTTAAAATAAATTATTTGAATTTATTTACACCGTGTGACAGTTATTTTCACGATATATAAATGAAACTAAAGCTGAAAGCTTTACTACATATGTAAAGCTACGTAACCAGTTTTTCTCCAGGATGTCAAATTCGCTCTTAAAAGGACTTGAATGTTTTGAAGGATACACATTTAAAATAGAATGTATAAAATGTTTACAAATATTATATCAACCCAGTATAGGTGGGTGTCAAATGAAAGCTAAAAATCCCTGCAATATAATAGTATTTTTCAAAATGTGCTTTTGAAAACGTTAGTTTTTACTAATTATTTTCAAATATATATCAGCATAAAAAGCTGTGTACCCAGTTTCTCTCCAGTTTCGAAAAATGCTAAATTTTTAAGAATATTATAAAATATATAGCAAGATTATATCGATCCAATATGGATGTTAAATGAAAGCTACGAATCCTTGCAATATAATATTTTTTATTCAAATGTTGTAGTACAAAAAGTTAAGAAAATATCTTTATGAAAACTTAACCCTTCATTGTTGTATTTGTTATTTAATTAAATACTTTATATAAAGGATATTTTCCCAACGTTTTGTGCTGAAACATTTAAATAAAAAGTTTAATTATATTTCAGGGATTCTTAACTTTCATTTGACAACCATATTGGGTTGACATAATTTTGGTAAATATTTTATAACTTTCTTTAAAATTGTGTATTTTTCGAAATTTTGAAATCCTCATATTGTATGTCAGAAATGTATGGTATGTCTACGGTTATGGTCCGTAAACATATAGTTATGGTCCTCGAAACCATAATGACGACTGCTACTTCTGTGTTGTGAAAATAAACGGAATTAACCCTGCAAATTGAAGTAAATTAAATTAAAATCACGAGAGGTATAATCCAGCACATCTAAATCTTCTGATGATCTTAATCTCTGTGAACCCGAACTAAACACATCAAGTGAAGACTCTGATCCAGACTACAAATTTAGCCTTTCAGAATCTTAACGATTTAATCAGAAAGAACTAAATTATTTAGTAAGAGATCTGAAGTTAACGAAAGAAGCTTCTGAAATTTTAACATCTCGTTTAAAAGAAGAACACCGAAAACCAACATCACATTTTATCGTACCCGAGGAAAAAACCTGTTACCGTACTTTTCTCAAGAGAAGGATTTAGTTTTTTGTAACGCTGTTGGTATTTTGTAACCGATGGGTTTAAAAAAGCACCAACCTGGTAATTGACGGCTTTTCATAAATAGCGGCAAAAGAAGTTTATATTTTGTTTTGCTTCATAACGGTAACAAGTACGGATCCATACCTATTGCATATTCGACAACTTTAAAAGAAGAATAAGCAAACATTTCTACTATTATGGAAAAAGTTAACTTTCAAAACCACAGCTGGGTCATTTGTGTTGATCTGAAAATGGTTAACTTTCTTTGAAATCAACAAGGGGGGTACACAAAGTTCCATTGTTCCATGAGTCTCTGGGATAGTCGTAACAAACAACACCATTGGTCACAAAACAGTTTGACCAGTGGGGGAACAACTAAAGGTACAAAAAATGTTATAAACGTGCCTTTAGTTACTTCACGACTTCATATTAAAATTTGAAGCTGGTATTTTTGATGGACCACAGAGTAGGCAACTCGTGAAAGATCCTAATTTTGTCAAATCAGTCCTGAAGTCGAATTCAAATCTTGGAATTCATTTGTTTTGGTTAGAAATAATTTCCTGGGCAAAAAGAAATCTGACGACCATGTCCAACTTGTTGAGTGCTATCGAACTCGCAATAGCTAGGGTGCAACATGAGCATATAAATTCACTTCCTCCTGTCGCATTTAGACCGATTTTCACAAAATATGTGTGATTTTAATGAAGAGCAGGGTAAAAGATTTCTTCAGGATCTTCGCACAATGGTAGAGCGTTATCAGGGAAGGTAGGACTCACATATAATGAGAGACTACTGTTGGCGTTTGCATCAATATCTATCTAAAGTCGTTCATTCAAGGAAATCTTATAAAAGATCACTTGATAGGGCCATAGAAATATACAATAACAGAAAAGATAAATAAAGGAAACAGGAATTGTGTCTACTAGTGTCATTTTTGGGAAATTGTTGCACAGCGTTATACAAAAATGTGTGAAAGACTGAGAAACTGTTAGATATGTTTAGATATTTTCTTAAAAATATTTAAACTTGCAACAAAATCAAATAATATAATTAAAAAGAAATGTAAAAGCACATAACGTACAAAATGAACCATATCTCCATTATAAAATATAAATATTTTGAATATAAAAGAAATCCTGGGAATTCCCGCATGACTTCCCGGGACTGCGAGATTTCCCGTGAAAAACACCACTAAGAATAAACTGTGGATAATGAAATTGGACAAACTGCTCTTTAAAAGTACTTTTTTCATTAGTGAAGGGTATTAAACATTCTATACAGACGAAAAAAACATTATTAATTGTAGGTTGCTTTTCATTATGTTACGAGTATTATAATTTTAAGGGGTTTTTTAATGCTACATGGACCAAAGTAGGAAGAAGTTGTATATAACACGTAAATGTTTATTTATTTTTCTTTAACTTCTTTTCATGAACATACACGTTTTGCAATAGAAACCTTTTTCTGCTGGGCAGATGTGAAAGGGCTTTTTCAGTTGTGTTATTGTTTTTGTTCTTGGTCATGTTTTATTTTTGGCCAGGTTTAAAGTTAAATTTTAATTAAATCAAGTTGTTTAGAATGCATGGCGGGAAAGCGTCCATACAAATAAACGATACTCAGGGGATTCTTTAAATGTATGTGTATGTGTGTGTGTGTGTGTGTGTGTGTGTGTGTGAACTGTGTTTTTGTGTAGGCCTTTCTTTCGCAAAAATGTTTTGTTTACAGAATCAGTAGACAACGCAGTTTAGTTGTTAACAACATCATCTTTCGTTTGTGTTACCTACACAATTTTGTGGCATTACAAGTTAATGCTGGTACTTAAGTACATTTTTCCAAATATGGAAACAAGTAGCTGCACATAATTGACTCTAAAATATTGCCTTTTCATAAACGCAATTGGAAACCCAACTCTTTTGACGTCAATTAAAATGAAACGTATTCCCTGGCAAGTGCGAGCGTTTACTGTGTGTTGATGGTGGTAAGGGAAATATCCAAATAATGTTTATACTCTGAAAAATGTCCATATTGAAGTCAAATACCAATTTTAGTTTTCAGTTTGTTTCAGGTATTAAGTCTTCAACTTCAGTGACAACTCTCTTGAAATTTTAACCGAAAATGATTTGGAATATTTTTTCAAATATGCTGAAGACCTTTCATTTTAAAAATAAACGGATAAACTTGTAAATGTGCCATATGATACATCGTATTGTAGGGCCAATGAAGAAAGGATTGTTTTAGTTTTGCATATGCATATTAATGTGATACTAGAAAATGTTTTATATTACGAGTACATAGCACAATGGACACCCAGAGATACATCGGCCATATACGTGAACAAACGATACTATTCAGTATTAATAGTAAATCAACCACGTATGTGTTCAAATTGTACACTGCGTGTTCAAATCATTAACGAAAATTGATACTGCGTTTTTTAATGTTAAATTATAAACAAAACTAAATTAATAAATTAAATAAAGTGACGGCTTCCTTCAGAAAAAACTTAAATGATTTAAACGACCACAAATCCGCTATTTGCAATTATTACTTTCTAAATCTTTTATTATTTGAGTGTATTCTACCAGATTATATCAAAAACGCGATTTCGAAAAAAAACAATCGTAATACGCTTTTTCTATATTGATCCAAAAATAATCGAAATTAACTTTTTGTATATTAATCCAACGATATGAACCTGTAGGTTATACTTATCTTTATATTGCCAAAATTATAGATCAGAATTCAAGTACCTTAAAGATATGAAGATATAGAACTAGTTTAGGATTCCTTTACTAAAACTATCGAGAACATTAGCACGAAGCCATGAAGTTCTGCACCAAAAACCGAAAAACAAAAGCAAAAATTTAGATACATTATAAAATCTGGTATGTAATTATCATGTTTGTGGTATAGAAAGAAACTCCAATATCTTAGAAGATTATCATGGTGTCTTCACCAAAAGAGAGATTTCTTCAAAATGGTTATAAATGTATGTAGAAGTTTAGGTCAATCATACTACCTGTTTTACAATTTTTTTAAAATAAAATATTTGCGTCTTCTGCAAATGGGGGAGTCAGAATTTAAGCTCGTAATAATTAAATATATTGAAGGGTATTATATAAAAAGCCTTTACCACCAACTATACTAAATATCTTACTACTTTTTATTATTTCTGTCTGAAAATAACCTGTGGAGTTGCTATGGACAAAATAGCTCTTTTTCTTTTGTATTAAAAGAAACCCAAAGTACGTTTACCCTTATAAATCTAAAGTATAAAAAAGAAGCTTCAAATTTCTTAATAATAAATTAATACACATTTTATTTTTTTTTATTTATTTATTTTTTTAAAATTTCTCAGATTTAGAAGTTTCTTATCTTCTAAATAGTCTTCATAACTAACACCTGCAAAAATATTAATTATTATATTTATATATTTTTTATATGCGCAGTAAATTAGAAAATGTTTTCAATCAAGAAAAGGAAGGTGCTTCTTTATTTTCTTATTTTATTGAAAAAGGGAAAGATATCCTAATGATAAACTTTGCTAAAGTTCATAAAAATACATTTAATATTATTTGCAAGAATTATATAGGTATAAATTTGTTTTACAAAATTTACTTTTGGACTTTTTGACTCAACCTCCAAATATAAAATTTTAAGGTGATATATACAAGAATATAAAATAACTCAAAATATAATTTATTACGAATTTCCTATGGTGTGGGGTCACACATTTCAAGTAACTTTAATGCAAAACTAAAATACCTAAAAGGTTTTAAGGATTTTCCGTTAAACAGTATAAATTTTTCCAAGTACCAGAGTAAAAATAAAAAATCTCAAAAATATTTTATAATATATCGAGGATCTATATTTTGTACCCAATATTTCGTACATTCGTGAAATTATTTTGATGCCATTCTGTTCACTATAGCGACCCTCATTCATAGTATAAATTTTAAAGTAAAATTCCATTTTTTCCAAATTTCATCAACGTTTTTTAATTCCTTTATCTTACACAATAAATATTTTTGAGTGGAAATGCCTCTATCTGTCTGAGTAGTTATTTTATTTTTTTGATAATATAAACATAACATATATCATTTCTGGCTAACTTATACATGCTGAACATGAATCTGGCCAAAAAATTAAATCGGTTGAATAGTTCTTTAGTTATATTATAATAAATATTCACTTTATATCTATTTTCACCACAATTGTATAAATTGACAAGAAAATTATTCCCACAAAATTTCGAGATTTTCTCCGTAATATTTATGCGAAAAGTGAGAATTACCTTGTATGGTGGCTGACACTTCCCATAAAGCTGCTCGCCCTATTTTCATCTCAGTTATGAATCTTGGTAAGGAAATTATTCCCACACAATTTTAAAACTTCTGCTCCAATAGTTCTTCATTTAAGCGATAAATAATTTTTGCTTTATGTGGAAGCTACCACTCCTTCTGTTCCTACCTCTCCTATTTTCATCTCAATTGTTGAAGTTGATGAGAAAGTTATTACCACAAAATTTTGAGTCTTTTGTTGTAATAGTTCTTTAGATATGCGAAATTTAATATATTGTTTGTATGGGGATACCATTTCCCCAGCTCCGATCCCAAAATAAAGTAGCTTATTTGAGTTATGTTGCAAAACCCTCCATATTGTTATTTTGTTTTTAATAGTGCAAAATTCTCTATATCTCTTTAAAATCGCAAATATTTCGAAATATTAAGAGCAAACTATATGTAAACTTTAGTCATGACTTTAAAAAAAAAAAATATTGTAAAAGAAGATTTTTCTAATATTTCAAAACTAAGCGAAATACTTTTGATTTAAGAAATAGAGGGTATTGAATATAGACCATCGATATGAATTCCTTTTAACTAAATTTATTTAAAATCTGCATACAATTTGTTGGAAACCTTCTTCTCACCGTCTGCTAGTTGATAAGAGTTATCACGCACAAAAATTTCCTTTTCTTCTTTACAATAGAAACATTTTCAATATTTTCTTAACAACGTACATTCTTTTTATTGTTTCTTTGTTAATACTTTTTTCTGCTTCTTTTCTTTTTCAGCTTCAACGGATGCCAAACATTTGCCAACTTTACAATCACCAACGTTGCCAACGAACACTACTTCAGCTTCTATGAACAATACAACAACGGAAAATCAATCAACCGTTATAATTTCATTTAAATCATCCCAAACACCTGTTCAATCTCAGCCACCATTTACAATTGCTGGAGCATTCGAACATCAGCAGCACCACCACCATCAGTTAGAACAACAGCAATCTACTGCAGACAGTTCTACTCCTTTATACAATGACGATACGATAACAGAAATAATGACACCCTCACTGGCGAACAGTAGTCACATTAGCACGACAGCCCAAATGGGTTCTCCCATCTGTACTCCAAGGACTCCCAAAAACAATGTTCTGAAAAAAGTTGCATCTTTCACACTTGAAAAATCAGCGGGCAGCAGTGCCAATAGTAAAATCAATAATGGTGATCCCAACTCTGGCATGCTAGGACAACTGGAAAATATCGGATCGAAACGTTCAACGTTTGTGCCAGAAAAGTTAAGCTTCGCTGCATATGAAAAGTTTGAAGGTAAATTTAAGTCGCTTTTACTAAGTATGTATGGATGGATATATAAATGTATTTTTCAATATTAAAGTGCAAATATGAGGGAGTAACACCTCGAACGTTGTTCTTGCATTAAAAAATTACTTTCGTTTGCACTTTCGTTACTTATCATCAATACACATTCAAGTATAAAACTAGCTATCTAGGTGTGTGAGTGTGTGTGTGTGTGTGTATGTGTGTGTGTGTGTCTGTGTATTGAGTTGAAATTATTCCACATCTATCACTTCCAAATATGTATTTGCAATATGAATGGGTACTTTTTAATTCTTTCAAATCTTATTTGCTTAAACAAGAATAAAACAAACAAAAGCAAAAAAAAAAAACACTAAGGAAAAACTTTTGTTTAAGTAGTCAAAAATCAATTGTATATGTATGTATGTATTGAACATGCTGCGTATATTTTTCGTCTGTCTGTATGTGTTCAATTCCACCTACAATTAGTTTTAATTTTCACTTGAAAAGATTCGTATTGTTTTGTCGTAAAAAAACTTTATGTTTATATATTTTTCTGCTGTTTTGTTATAATTTTTCTTTGAAAATACTTTGAATTATTGAACCATTTTAATTAAGGGAGAACGCATCAATTAACTTGTAACTTTAAACAAACATTTTGAATGTTAGCGAAGAAAGTCGATAAGTAAGCCAATTGTAAAATTTATTTACTTTTCAAAAACTTGGTGTCTTTAAAGCAAAACTGTTTATTTGTCAGATGGCAACACTAGACGCTTACAGTAGACGCGTTTTTGTTTGTCAGCTGATTATTTTTATTTTTAATAGTTTTTTACAAGAAAAAAGTTATTTTTTACTTGTGTTTTATTTATTTTCGTGATACTTTTTGACAATAGTTGTCTAGAGATATTAAATTTTAATTTTCGTGTTTTTTTTTTTTTTTTTTTTTTTTTTTTTTTGCGAAAAATTCATTTTATCCTATTGCTGCTTGGTTTACTGTTGCTACTGCTTTTATTCTATTGCCAAATTTCATCGTATATAACAATAAGGAATTTTATTTATTTCACCATGTAAAACTAATATTTTGGCTGGTGGTATTCGTGGAGATATTTCAAACTGAAATATAAAACTCGATAATTTGTGTGCTAAGTTTGATGACTTTATTTCCAAGAGGAATGATGATCGGAGTTTCATTAAACACTCATTTAATGATGCTGTTTCTGAATTAAAAAAAAAAAAGAATTGTCTTCATGTATCAATGAGCTGAAATCAGACTTTGTTGACTGTAATAAATTAATTAAGCGAATTGAATTCGACACAGCAGGTAAAATATCTACATTGGAAACACATTAGAATGTACTTTAATAAAATTTCAATCGATGTGATATTGTTATTGGCGGTCTGCCTGATTGTCTTAAGAGTCTTACTGATACTGTTGCTTATTTGGCATCTTTCTACGATATTCAAGTTACCCTTTCTATATAAATGAAAAAAAGTCTATTCTTGTTAAATTTAACAGTATTTTTATGCGGGACAGGATTATTAACGAATATTTTAATTCCATTAAATCTCAACCACTAAATGTGCATAATTTTGTAACTGATACTATAATTCCGACTACTTTACTTAATCTTCGAGTTTTTCTCAATGAACATTATTCTCTTGCTGTTGGTAAACTAAATGCTTTGATAACAAAGTACAAACTTATTAATGCCGTAAAGCCCATTGCTGTGCCTCCTTTTCTAAGTTGCTTAAAGTTGGAGTTGCGCCTACTATATTAAGCTGACGGTGTGATAAACATATTTGTAGTATTAAATTTTATTAGTTTCTAGAATTAGATTGCTTGGACTTATTATGAATTTATATACATTGTTAACTTTTTCTTGTTATGAGTTCCAGTAGTCTAGTTCTTCTTCTCCATTTGTTTATAATGTAGCGATTTTTTAAACTTTTTTCTTGCTGATCTCATTTTGTCATAACATAATACTAAATGAATTCAACTGATTTTTATTTGATATATGACGTATGTATTTTATTTTATTTATTTTCGTTCTCCGTTGCTTTTTTACTACGCTTTTTTACTATTTTTAACGTATTTTAGTGTCATAATTAGTGTATAATTAGTTTTAACTCTTACAAGATAACTGTTCTTCATGGCAATCGCAATAAATTTAAAGCAGGTCACCTAAATTGCCAGAGTTTGAGACTTTCTATACATTCTATTAAACTTGATGACATGTTTGGTTTTTTTTCGTAGCTTCAGATATTTTGTTTGATGAAAATATTTCTGATTGTTCCGTTGGTGTTTCAGGTTGTGTATTTTGTAGAAATGATCGGCTTTCCAGAGGTGGTAGTGTCGGAATAGTTGTTTCCATGAAACTTAAACTTCTATCTTTTTTAAAATTAAATAATGCTTCTCAACCGTCCTCAATGCTTCTAGACCGTTCTGTTTATTTTAACAGCAGTTAACATACAAATTATTACTACTCCACTAATGTGAATTTTTGTCTTAATAATACGTTTGTCGGCACAAGTGTTTGAGTTCGGTTCCTGACAGTGGCCTCTCGTTTCGATGTTATATTAACTTCATATCTGAAAAAGTGTGGTGTGTACGAAGAAAAATTTACTCGACTAATATGTACCTACCTTTTCGTGATAGACGAAAATTATCTCATGATCTACTTATGCCACAGGTCTTATATTGTCCTGAAGTAATATCTGAATGTTCTGTTATCTCTCTTAATAGATTGAAATGTATTGTTAATACTATTGGGATCATATTTCGGCTTATGTTCACCAATTACTTGGTTGTTCTTTCAAGAGCTTTGTGAAATATCGTAATTTGGCTTTGCTTTCCAACATAATGAAGAATAATTTTCCTTCTCACTTGTGTAAAAAATTTATATTTGTACGATCTCAAATGTATATTCTAAGAATTTTTAAATTGTGTTTTGAAAATTCATTTGTTGCGAGAGTTACACGCTATTGAAATTACTTGCCCTATGAACTTCGTATTTTCTATCACTCCAACAATGCCTTTCGTCTTAAAATTCTGCATTATTTAGATGAAAGCATTTGATTACCCCTGATATACTTATCATTTTTTTTTTTTTTTTTTTTTTTTAGAAATACCGCATCTATTTCTCTTTATTAGTTTCTGACAATACTATCTACCATTCAAAATTTTATAGCTAGAAAGCCGAATACATTTCTATGAATTGTAATTTAATATTTTTTAATAACTTTTTCAAACTATTTTGTATACTTAGCAAGCTAGATTTAAAACTCAGGATTATTACTATTTAATACATATTTATTTTTTGGCCTTGAAGGCTTTGTATTACTATGCTGAATAAATAAATAAAATAAAATAAATAAATATTGTTGTAGCAACTGAACTATAGAATAAACATGTATTTTAATACTCGATATAGTCGAAAAGGGACAAATTTTCTGAAATATTGCGCCATCTATCATCTATCAAATCCGATTAGTAAATAGTTATTCCTCATTCAAATCTGAGCAAAGATTCTACAAATATCAAAACTACACAAAGTAAATAAATACCTCCTGACATTGTTATGAAATCTATTTTTTTTTTTTTCTTTTTTTTTTTTTTTTTTTGAACAGTGTACAATATTTAATAATTTGTGACCATCAATAAAATCTTGGATTTGATAAAACATTAAATATTAAAATCAACTTTGTGTTGATTTGGTTAGAAAGCTACAGCCGTATTCAAAATGAAAAAATGCATACTTACTAACATGTGACTAAGTTTTCCATAAGAAAAAGTTATTTACTCGATTGCAAGTATATATTTTTTTTTTTTTATTTTTAGTTGGCGACAGAGGTTAAAAAAAATCTGAGTAATCCTGCGGTTATATATGGCAGTGTATATAGAACATTTCTTTTTGGGGTCTCTCAGCATATTCTGTCGCTTATTTTTGTATAATTTATCTGACAATATATCCATTAGTTTCTTAACATGTGGCCTATTATCCAAGCAATTTTTCAATGGCTCTGATCATTCTCAAGAAATCAGCGTGACTCGAGATCAAATATAGCCAGCGTTTATGTACCTAGATAAAATCATCTTCCCATAAAGGGTACAACTTCCTGTAGTGCTCCAAGATTTTCAATAGGATAAAATCATTCCTTATGGGTTTAAATTATTTTGAATTTACGTAGCCTCCCTTTACTGGTTTCGGTATGAAGACGAACTTTGCTGTTTGCGAGGCTATTGAGTTATACGTATTTTTTAGGCATGCAGTATAAATTTTTGCTACCTTATTTTGTATTAGGTCAATGTTGTTCTAAAAGAGGGCCGGGAAGATGCCATCTAATTCTGTTGATTTATACAACTAAAGTCTACTAACATCATCATTTAACATTTATGTCGTCATGATTATGTTTGTATTGACATTACGTTCCTGAGAGCGTGGTTTACATATATATCTAATATTCCCGTTTGAAACTGTGCCACCATTAATATTTTTAATATCTCTTTCATAGTTTCCAAACTATTTCCATTCGAATCAATGAGTGCTTCGGTTTAGGTATGGATTTTCGATAGAATTTTTCTTTTTTAATTTTCGAAACATCATTTACGTTATCAAACTTTTCGTAGAGAAGCCTCTACGATTTTTGTTTGGCATTTCGTATTGTTTTGTTATGTGAATTGAGTTTTATGTTATACTCATCTTAGTATACTGACAGGTTTTTTATGTAGACTCTGTTATATAATTTTCAGATTTCTTTTTAGAGATTCATTAGTTCCCCTCTTATACAATTTTTTGCAGCACAGTCTATCAAATTCCGAATTTATCATCTCTAGACTTCCACTCGTCCTTACAAATTAAATTAGTGAACTTTTAACATAACAACTTAATTATAAATTAAAAGTTTTTCAGGAGAGCTATATGGAAAAAGTAACATTTTGTGAGCTATATCTTCGCAGCTAACAGTCGTAAAAAGACAGCTATTAGTTTAATCGATGGGTCTTCAAGAGGTACCTGTTATATTAACTTAAGATGTTTGTCAAAAGTACAGAGACAGTACACACAGCAATTTTGCTTATTGCATTTCTGAGTTCGTATATTCTTTACATCTCTTGCTTACGATATCAGAATTACAGTAAGAAAAATTGATGTATGTGAACCCCAACTTACGTATTTGTTTGCATGTAAACACATTATTTAAAGGTGCCAATTTGTCCTTTAACACTAGATATTTGACTACTTAAACGATTTACTAATTACTTTTGATAGTGCATGTGGTTGCTAAACGATCATATTCTGCACTACATTTCGCTAGCGAAATAAGTAATAGAGAATATTAAATGTTTTAATTAGAAAATATACAATCATAAAGCAAACTGCCACTTCTATGTTTAAATGTAATGCATAGAATTGCCGTTAAGAATTTTAAAAGTATCAATTGAGAAAATTACTTTCGTGTTATACGAGGGCGGATCAATAAGTCAGAGACTTTTTGAACTTTCCTCGTAGTTATATGAAATGCAACACTATTCCCATCAAGTACCACCTATTAATAGACTACTGTCAAATTTTGAGCAAGTGTCGTCATTTACTTTAAACATTATTTGTTGCGAAAAAAAAAAAACGTCAATCAAACCAAGGAAAAGCTCGATAAATACTATCGATTTGAATACTAAAAAAGTGGTTTACTGACTTTCGTTGTGGTCGCACAAGTACAAATGACGCTGAACGTTCTGGACTGCCAATTGTAGTCAATACACCCGAAAATGTCGAATAAATCCACGATATGGTGTTGGGCGACCGAAGAGTATTAAGTGCGTGAGATTGTTGATGCCATAGGCATTTCATATAGCAGTGTGGTTTCGATTTTAAATGATCAGCTGGGTTTAAGAAAGTTGTCTGCAAGATGCCGCGTTTGCTCTCAATTGACCATAAACACGTGTGCAGTCTCAATGGCAAAACTCTATGAATTGGGTTACGAATTGGTACCTCATCCGCCACATTCTCCGGATTTAGCCCCTAGTGACTACTACCTATTTCCAAACCTTAAGAAATGGCTCGGTGGAAAGAGATTCAGCTCCAACGATGAAATTATTGACCAAAAAAATGCCTATTTTAAGGACCTCGAAAAATCCTATCTTTTACGCAAAGTAAATGACGACACTTGCTCAAAATTTGACAGTAGTCTATTACCAGGTGGTACTTGATGGAAATAGAATAACATTTGGTGCTTTTTTTTGTTTTGAAAGTTTCTTTCAAAGTCGAAATTAAGGAGTCTATGTCAGTAGGAATTAATACTTGTCTTAATTGGTTTGCATTTTATTTTATGAAATGTGTTTTGTTGGAGTCAATGTGTCTTTGAGTATTTCGATGTTCGCGACAAATTTAATTTATTTAATTCATCCTTTGTACCATTGAAAACTGGTAACAATTTCGGAATAGATGCTAATTCTGTCGTATTCAAATTTTCGTCTATCATGGTGGAATTTTCTAATTGTTCTTCTAATAATTGAATTTTCACTTTATCTTCGCGGCTCTGTAATATTTCTAATGACCTTTCCTTTTTTCTTCAAATTTCAGTGTATGTAAACGTTTTTGTTCTTCTCTTGCTACTTTGTCTTCTAATAATTCTATGTTTAGTTTTGCTAACTCTTCTATTTCTAATCTTTTAATTTGAATGGTATCATATATATCCTCTTGTTAGTGACTTCTTTGCATTAGTTATAATAGAATCTATACGTTCGTATATTTCTTCCATTGGTCATTATTAAAATTTGTTTTAATTTTTTTTTTTTTTTTTTTTGTTTTATTTCATAATTATGATTTTTAAACATAACATTAAAAAAAATCTTAGACTCTACTGTTAGTGGTTAATAACATTCTTTCCTTTAATCTACTATTTAAAAATTTCTTTACATTTTATGAAGTTTTGCTAATACTAAAAATAATAGCAGAACTAACATGATATACCCTACCGTTATATGGCTGATGTTTATTTTGTTGGTGCTGTCGTTGTTGTTAGAGATTATTATCTCTTCGTTCTTCGATTCTTGAGCGCCCATTAATGTTCAGTTCTTATTGTTTTGGTGGTTTTGTTCTCTGTTCTGTTTTTATCTCTGCTAAAATTGATTTTAAACTTTTTCTTAGGGTGTTATCTGTAGTTATTGCCAGTATCATGTGTATTTCCACAGCTTTTTGTCTTAACCCTACCTTTCTTCCATGTGGTTTTTATGTGGTTTTTTCTCCTCCTTTGGTGACGTAACTATCAGCTTATTCTGTCGTTGTCTATACTATTTTATTGTTATAGGTCTTGGGCCTACTATTCTTGGCGTTGGTATGTATTTAGGGTGATCTTCTATTTTTTGTGCTTCTGGAATATAGTCTTTTACTACTAAATTTTCATATGTCTTGAAAATATCATCAACTTCTTCTTTTGAGGATACGTCTTTACTTGGAGATGTCATTAGTATCTTTCGAATTGTCAGAATCAGGATCACAGGACCAAGAGTTCAACAATACCGAATGGGTAGGATTTAACGTAGTGGCAGGATTATATAATGTAGTCGCGCACCGTTCTCTAGCAGAGAATTCAGTCAAAATCAAGTATGCAGGATCAAAAAATTTATTTAGCAATAGGGTCGAATGGATAGGATCAAAAATGTATTTATTTTATTTGTTTGGTAGGATCGCCATGTAAAGAAGAAGGAAGGATATTTGGGTTTTCGTCAGTTCTGTATATTGCTTATTAATAGGGCGAGCACGCCACTTGGTTATGGCTAAAGAGCCGCAGTTTGTATTGAGAATAAAAGAAAGGATTTACTACAGCTAACCAGCTGCTTTGATCTTTAAATTTATTATGTCTTCATTAATTAAACTTACAGCCATTAATATGATTTCTTAAGTCTAAAATCTTTATATACTTATCTTTACATATTTACATATTTATTCTTATGACCTAATTTATTAATGTCATTTGTTTATTGTGGTTGGTTATTTAAGTGTCAGCATCTTGTTAAGCTTCAAATTCTGCATGCTGATAATTTGTGCAAATGAATTTTGATTCTTCATGCTGTTACAATTTGTAGTTTATTGATAATTATTGTTTAAATTATAATTGTAACAATGTGACCAATACATAACGGATAAGTGTGACCACTACACATGTCATATAACTACGAGGGAAGTTCGAAAAGTCACGGACTTATTGATCCGCCCTCGTATATGAATTCGCTACAACATTTCTTTTAGTGAATTCACTATTGCAATGTAGTGCAATTGGTGGCTCTTCACCATAAGAAATTTACATTGATGTATGCTAGTTTGATACATCTAATAATTTTGTGAATTCACTATTGAAATGTGTGCCAATTGTCAAAAAATTATTAAATTTGTGTTTAGAAATTCCCTTAATTATTTATGAATTCGTTACAACTATTAAATTAGAGAATGCACTATTGATATGTAAAAAAAAAAAAAAAAATATTAAATTCGCCATAAAAATTAAACTTCTTTATATATTAATACGTTATAGCTATAACATTAGTGAATACTTTATTGAAATGTAGTGCAATTAGTTCCTCTTTGTCTTCAGAAATTCACATTAATATATGAGAATTGCTTACAAATTTTTAATTTAGTGAATTCAATATTGAAATATAATGTAGTTAGTGGCCAACTATTATGTTAGAGAATGTACTATTTAAATGTAACGCAATTAGTAGCCAATAGACTTCATAAATTGTTACAATTGTAAATATATTTTACTACTCAAATGTAATACAATAAGTGGCCTGCTAGAGGTTACAAAAGAACCAAAAGTGCTCTTCAAAATTTGTTTAAAATATTTTTGTTATTCTTGTTGTAATATATTTGAACAGGGATATTTTGACAAGAAAATATGATTTCACTAAATTTTTAAGAGGTATTTTTAAAAATTAGGTATGAAATCAAACTAAAATAGCTAATTAATTATGATACTTATTTATGTATATACACTTATTAACAAGAATATTTAATATTAATCAAAAATCATTTTAGTAGTTGGCATAGGTAATTTGACCAATTTATTTAGAACTTTTAAAGAAACTATTTCTAATTTAATTAAAAAAAAAAATTATAAGAAATATAGGTGTGTGATATGTTAAAAAAGTTTTTAACCAAAAATGGTAAAAAAAATGTTCTGAATACTTAGATTAGGACACCAATAAATGTAAAGTAAAAACATTTAAGAAAGCTATAGCGGCATAGACCGACCATAGCCTACACCATTATGTAGATGCGTACAAGTAATTTTCAATGAATATTTTATATGGGAGCTATGGTCATTTATGGACCAATCCTCATAAAATCTAGCACCGTTTTTTTTTTTTGTATACACAAAACACATTTGTTTCAAATATTATTATGATACGAGTACAAACATGTGATTTATGTACGTTAAAGTGATTTTAAGTAATGGGCCTTATATGGGAGCAATTGCCAATTATGGATTGATCTTCATAAAATTTGAAATACTGAATGAAGCTTATGAAGCTTAATTAAATTATGATTATTTAGATATTTTAGTCTTATTTCATACTTAATCATTAGCTTTAAAAATATTTTTTACAAATTTTGTAAAATCGTAAACATACATATATACCGACCACTATATATGGAATAAATATCAAGTTTTTTTCTTCTTAAAAAAAAATATATTTTATTTTATTTTTCTTTCATAAAAATCTACTATGTTTAGGACAACATTGCACTTACTATATTCACCGTTAGTATATTATTAAATGATTCATTTTCTCTGAATTCATAAACAAAACCATATTTAAATTACAAATTCGCTAACTACATGTAATGCAGAAATTCGCCGTTAGTGTTTTATTATAAGCTTTTGCCACAGATGGTGCATAAATTACAACAAACATTCGCACGAAATTGAAAATAGGATATAGCAAAATGTTAAATAAAGAGATCAATAGCAAAGAGGTTAATGCGGGTGCATTAACCAGAGGGTTGTAGCTGAAGACATAGGTGCAGAAAAATGTAAAATTAATGCATCAGAAATAAAAATAAAATAAAAATAAATTAATAAAAATAATAAATGAACGAAATAATAGTACAAATATTTTTTTTTAACTTTTTCGTGCCAAATACTACTAGAGTTTTTGGTACTACTGAAAATACTAGTTGCTTGTTATGCTGGTAGTGCTACTTTCTTACGAATAGTGTAATGTATAGCACCATATTCGAGATTACTAGTGAATTACTATTAGGCTTTGGGGTCCGGTATTTCCCGTCAAAATACCCTCGGAAATTCCTGTAATTTTTTTAAATTTCCAGGGAAAACAAAAAATTAAATATTCTTGTATTTTTACAATTCTATAGCAAAAATTTTGCTATTTTTAATATACTATATCAATGAAAGATTGACATTACTCTAAACTTGGTACTTGCAAGAGTTTAACGCTTATAATACAACCAGAACTAGAACATTATTTGAGAGAAGCGTTAATGTTGCATAAATTAGGTTTTTGACTATTGAATTAGATTTTTTTTCTCTCAGATATCTATGTATTTGTTTATCTATGGTTTAACGAATTTACTTACAAGTAGCTTCACATGAAATTTTAAATCAAATTTATTTTTGTCATGTTCAAATTTTATTATAGATTTCATAGCTGTTCTTGGTGAATATTTTACTTCAAAATAGTTGTCAAAAATAAATTATTTTTATATTCAATTTATATTTTTAGAAATAAAATATTTTCAAATCATTTCGTACACTTTATAATACAATTTGCAGCTACTTGAAATCAATTTGAAATAAGATTAAGAGTATTTAAATATTATTCCATTTGTTAACAAGTCAGATTAGAAAATATTTCAGCAGAAGTATTCGAATATACTTTTATAAAATTTAAATCAAATTCAAAATTCTTCAACTAATTTGAAAATAAATTTTATTTCTTTAACTTGAATACAATTATTCAATTTTATTTTATTTCCTATTTTAAAAATAAAATAAAATCTAATTTGAAATATCAGTTTTTTTTTTTCAACATAAATTTGTTTGGAAATTTTAATATTACAATTATTTAATACGTTTAAATAAGTTTATTTCGATGACTATTGGTCGCGTTAATTACTCGATCGTAGTCATTAGATTCTCTTGTACAGATTTTTTAAGCAGTCGGACAAACCACAGGGAACATTATTTGCTAAAAACAAATTTCTAAAACAATTGCTACGTTTTTCTTTTTAACTTAAATAATTGGAAAAAATTATATGACTTTATTATTCAAACCTCTTGTGGCTAAATAATTTTATTTCTTTGATATTTTTCTTTTTGAATAAAAATATCAAAATATTTATTTGAAAATTTTCTATTTGAATATATTGTTTTCAAATAAAGTTGTTGAAATATTTTGTTTTAAAAAAATACATATGAATATTGTTCAAGATTGGAATATTAAAATATAAAAGAATTGCTTACCTTTTTGTAAAAAATACTCGTATATGTTTCACTTTTGATTAAGTAAAATATTTTCTTTTTTAATTTATTTTGTTCAATCAGAAACAAAGTTATATAAAAATTCATTTGATTTAATACAAATATAAATCCTTAATATTTTTTATTTAAAAATTAATAAATGGATTCACAAATATTTTAAATTAGAAATAAAAAAAATATAAATAAAAAAAAGTATTTTAATTTTTTGTTTTATTCACAAGTAATACCTATGATAGATTTGTGGAAATGAATATTAAAGAAAATTCTCAGTATTAAAAAAAAAAAAAAATACTTGATTGGTAGATTTTTTATTCTAACACAACATTTTGTTTTGAAACATAATCTTTTATCCAAGCAATGGATGTAAATGTTATAACTTCAAAATACTTGCAAATAAACTAATCTCATGTTGTATTCATACTTATTAGAGTTTATTTTTGAACACTATGATTGATTCAAAAAAAAAAAAAAAAAAAAAAAGAAAACGTTATTGCGAAACAATTTTTAGTATTGTATTATATTTTATTTTTATGTTTAATTTAGTAAGAATTAGTTAAGTAAAAAAAATATAAATTAGAGAAATAAAGTGGAAATAAATGGCTGGATATAATGGCGTTGTGCTATTTCATTTTTCGTTAATTCAGTACGATTTATAACATTTCGTTTTGTGTTATTTAATAAAAAAAAATAATTTTCTTTTCTTATAAATAAAGTTTTTCCCGGAAAAAGAAATATTGCGGGAAACCCCAAACTCTAATTGTTACGCATATGGTGCCAGTGTATTATGTATGATTATATATTTAGCTTCACAGTACCCTTCAAACTACTAGTGAATAGTAATGCAAAGGGTTAAAAACATTGCGAGTGGGTTGAAGAATAACTCGTGGTAGTTCTTAGTGGATAATGAATTCGACGTTACGGAACTAGTTCGGCGAACCGCTTGGTAATTGCACAGTTGTTGTAATAAGCGGTAAGTAAATACAAAAATGTCAACTATAAAATTCTAAATGAATTTTTTCACATTCAATTCTTAAACTTCATTTCCTAATTATCAAATTAAAATTCTTTTCTAAAAATGTCCATCCAATTAGCTAGTGAAGAGCAAACAAATTATGAAATTATGGTTTCATCAATTGTATAAAAATGTAATATTTGAATTTCTGTAATATTACTAACAACTAACCTTTATAAGTATTACCTCCTACTGCCACAACAAATACAAAAACTACAACAAAAATATCGTAATTTATGTGGTTTGTACGGTTTATTTGGATACTCCATCTGATAATTTTGCAGCACTCAAAAATTGCTTTGGTTTTTTAAGCAAACACAACTCACTCACTAGCTTTAATAGACTGTTTCAGTGAAAAATAAAACGTAAACATTTTGACAAATTATGGCCATCAATAGTAGAACCATCATGGATGGATGAATATCCATTCATTCATCTATTTGACAACTTTTTTTGCTTCGTTTCACTTTTTTTTTTTTTTTTTTTTGTACAATGTTGACATTCCTGACAAATAAATCAGATTTTTTAACATCGTCCGATGTGTTACTCTGTCCTTTCTCAGTGCGTATCAGGCGCGGAAAGGAAATTATAACACCCCCCCCCCCCCCTCAAAATTAATTTTTAAACTAAGAAAAATTAAAGACGAAGAAAAATATATAATAAGAAAGAAAAAAGTATAAATTCTTTTTGGATTTTTTTTTTTCTTTGTTATAAAAAATAAAAAAGCAGAATGAATGAATATAGTTGTGATAAGCTATGTTTGGAAAAAAATGGTTGTCTTTTTTTTTCCTTGGAAAATTTTAAAGTAAAGAAACAGATTTTCTAAATTAACACTTCCTTTATAAAGGATACACAAAAAATAAAACTTCAAATTCTAATACTAAATTTATAAAATCAATTATATTTTTTAGTGAAATCGGGACTATCACTGAACTTGTAAAATCAAATAAATATTCAAATTCGTAAATGTTTTATTGAAAAAAATTAATATTTTTCTTATTAAAATATTTGAAAATTTGAAAATTTTCATATGATTTAATAGATTAATTTTTAAGTAAAACAATAAAAATAATATTTAGTTTTTAATAGATATTCGAACAATATTTATTGTTGAATCAATAAAATTTTTAATAAAAATTTATATTTTTGAAGATATTGCATATTTTACAATTAAATTGCGAAAAAAAAAATTAATCTAAAAATATTTGTGTAAATTCGATATAGGATTCATAAAAGAATATGTGTATATACAGTTAGTAAAAATGATGTAGAAATAATAGTGTGTTTTAATGATATACATATGTACATATAAATTAAGAAAAAAATGCTGATTCTCTTTCTCTTATTTCACGTTATGTAAATTATCAAATCGACCTAAAAACAAAAAAAGAAAAAAAGAAATTCAATCGTTATTAAATTTTAACATTAGTTAGTTGACGAAAACTTACTTGTCTTAGATGTGGTTTTGATATCTAAAAACGGGGATTTCGATGTGCATAATAAGAAGCGTTTCAGCCAGCCAAAAATGTTTGAAAATGAAGAATTGGAATTTCGAAGTCAGCAAGAAGTGCTTGCAGAATTGTTACGTGTAAATCAAACAACGATTTCCAGACATGTAAAAGTACTTGGTTCATCCAAAAGCAATGAAATTAAATTGAAAATATAAATGAAAATTTAAACCATTTTTTTCAGTCTTCTTGACCTTCGATTTATTTGAAAAAATATAAAAAAATGTTAATGCTTAAATATTTTGAACTGAAATCAAATAAAGTAAATTTTTATATATATGTACGAACTTTTTTCTGTGTAAAAAAATTTCAGACCTAAAAAAAAATCAAAATTTTTAAAAAATATATAAAAAACTTTGTATTTTAAAAATTGTATATAAAAACATAATTTTTTCTGTGACGACCAACTTAAATTTTTTGGAATAAAAATCGTGGATTATTCAAAATAAATGTACCGCCCCCCACAAATGCTTTGGCTGTATCCGCGCCTGATGTGTATAAGCATTGGAAGTAATGTAGTTGTTATTGTTTTTTTTTCAATTATTTCCCTCTATTTAACAATTTGTCCGCTTTTTGCATTTCCTGCGAAGAAAACGCATAAAAAGTACAAACAAAATCTGCGAAAGAAAAAGAAGAATGTCAGCATTTAGGCTGCAATAATGCGAAGTACAACAGATGCAATTCAACGTACAACAATATTTAGATGTTTACTTTTGGTTTTTCTTTCCAGTATAAAATGGAGAATTTTGTTGTTAACAGCACATAAACTTCGACACAGCACACGTATTGACATACACACTTACACGTGTTCACACAACGCACACATTAATGTGTGGGCCAAGTGAGTTCATCTATGTATTGTGAACATATCCCTTCGCTTTATCTTCACATAACTTTTGAGGAAATCTTTTAACAAAAATATATATTTATTTTTTTTCATTATGAGACATTAAGAAGCTGGTGACAAGATCATTGGAATAATTGGAAAGGAAAAAAAAATTATTTTATATTTTAGGAACAGGGTTGTACTTTTATTAAAAAAACTTTGACTAATTAGCATCTCAGATTGTAACTGTTCTGATATTTCTTAGAATATTCTTATGAGACAGAACTTGAATGATCAGTTGTTGATTTACTTGAGCTACTTCCTCGGTAGTTACAAAAAGGAAATGTTCTGAAAAAAATTCAGATTAAGACAAAAATTATAGTGTAACTGTCTTCCCCATAATGCCAAATCAAAATGAATCGAAAAATGTGTTTGAAAAATACTAAATTTTCACATTATTTTTGAATGATTGTCACGTCTGAATGTACTTAGAAAATATCAGGCTTTAGAGGTAATGACTACATTCAGTAATCTATTATATACACAATTACGATTAGCTCGCAATTAGAGATTGAAATTTTCAATTATAATTACAGGTTTATTGTAATTGCAAAATTTTTAATTACAATTAATTGTAATTCCAATTACGAATTAAATGCATAATGAATAAGTTGTGTTAAAAAAATAACGACAGAATGACGTTAAAATATGAAAAATTACGCCAAATAAAATTCGTTCGTTGAATTTTCTGAATATAATTTTGATATGATTTACTTTTAAAAGATTTAAAATGTAATTAAATACAATTATTTGCAATTACATGAAATTGTAATTAACAATTTTCAATTACAATTAAATATAAAGAAACTTAATTGAAAATGAAATCATTACTTCAATGAAAGCCTGGTAATTATACGTTGTTATTTATTTAAGAATACCTCAAGTGCAGATACATAATATAAGTCCCAACATATAACACAAACCAATTTTAAATTTAAAATACATTTTGGAGACAAAATTTATATATAAAATTTGTTTTAAAAAGCATTTTAAATTTAAATGTTGTTTATGAATACGAGAGTAAATCATAAATGTGTCTAATGAATTATACTATATAATTTGATATCCATTATACAATTTACTTTTCTAATCAGTAAGGCAATAGGAAGAATTTAAAATTTTTAATCTTACATTCTTATCACCCACACCTTGAGCGAAAATTTAATATTTCTTAAAATATATATTTTTTTTAGTATAAAATCTATCCTTTTCATTACATCCGCCTGGAATGAAATATAAAATTGAATATTTTCAAAATTCATACACAATTATTTGTGACCTGAAATTCCAAAGTTAATCCCAATACATATAAACATACGCATTTCAATATATCATAAAACGAATTACTTCGCACAAAGGCTGGCTCAAAAGTACATAAAAATTTTCTTAAATTCATTTCTTATATATATCAGATATGATCAAAAATAATTTCATTCTCAATTAGCCAAAGATATAATATAAATCTAATATTAGAAATGTAGAAGGAATATATTCCTTCAATTGACTGCAGCACAAAATTCACTAGAAACTAATAAAAAAAAAAAAAAAAAAAAAAAAAACGAAATGAAAACATGAATGATTAAATGAATAATTCTTTATTCATTGTGCCAAGAGGCATTATAACACGAATCGTAATTTCGATTTAAGCGAGAACATGGAATAATAAAATTTGTTTACACTTTTACCACAAACGAAGCCTTTGGCTACAATCATAATCTAATGGGAGAATGGCCCCAATCGATCTTGGTAGACACAAACACATTGTACCACCACAAACACCTACTTACTCCCTGTTTGGGCGAAATATATAATTCCAGTTATCTTTCCAAGAACAGCGTTAAGAAAAGGAATAAATAAATTCAATTTTAAAGAATAAGGATGAGGAAAAACGAAAGAATGATTGAACAAAAAAAAAAAAAAAAACACACACAACAACAACGAAATTTAATGAAACATGTTTCCAATAGACATCACTTCAAACCACAGCCTCCGATGCCGTCATCAACACCGCCACGTCTTAGTTTTAGTTCTCTAACATCATGCGTTGATGTGGTTTTTGAGGTTTTAGCTTTTTTAATGGCAAAAACTTTGCCTGAAACTATTTGCTTTTTCACATGCACACACACTCACACATATTTGGCATACTCATCTCATCTATTACTGAAATCATTATAAACGTTGTATGTTGCGTCGTTTTTTTTTTTTATAAAATCTATGCTATAGCGGATGATGATATTATAGCAACTACTACTATATTACATATGTTTTTCCTCACATTTGTAATATTTGGAAAGTAAAATTATTTTTTAAAGAGTTTAAGATAATAATTTACTACCTGTCCAACGATGTCGAACGAAAAATTCGTTTCGACTAATAGGAAACAAAAATAAATTTTGAAATTTATTTG
The DNA here is from genome assembly GCA_932274085.1 of Protocalliphora azurea. Classification (NCBI taxonomy): domain Eukaryota; kingdom Metazoa; phylum Arthropoda; class Insecta; order Diptera; family Calliphoridae; genus Protocalliphora; species Protocalliphora azurea. The sequence continues at coordinate 83,330,505 of OW026520.1, forward strand.
TTGTTTTCCAAATAAATTGTCGAGCGGAATCTTTTGTTCCACATCGTAGAACAGGCAGATAATGCTTTAGTTTGAGTTGAATAAAGATGTTTTCTACTACTACAGTATGCCCTTAAAATATAATCTATTCTTGTTTGAACAGGAGAGGCAGATAAGAGTATAAGTCAACATTAATTGATCACCATTGATACCATATTCGCAGCTCTTGTAGAAAACTTGTAGATTTGTATAAGGGTAATGATTTTGGCTATCATCATGCATTATTAAACTAACATAGTTTCAATTTTGAATATAAATACTACATTAATTAGACAAGGTATATATAATTCGATACAGCCGAAACTATCATTCACACTTGTTATAGCTTTTCAGTCATCCATCACATTCTGACATCCACTCACACGAATAATATACGTTAACACATACATATACTCATATGAGCACAATACATCGGTCACCATTTGTGCCACATAAGGGATGGAAAAGTTGATACTATAGTACTTTGTTTGATACTATTTAACATTTAAAAGTACAGAAGTACTCCCTCAAACGATTAACTGGATATTCCACAATTTGAATTAAAAATAAAAATTTTTTATGATAATATATTTTGAAAATATATAACTTTCGAATAAAAATTGAGGTTTTTCAACATTTTTGATTTTTACATATTTACAATAAATGTTTAGAAATAATAATGAAATTGTATTGAACACTATCTTTGATTAAATACTGCGGCTTCGAGTTCCCAATAAAACAAATAATATTTCGTAAACATTTGAACTGTAGGTCTAATTTATAAAATTGTAAATTCTCACATGAACTATCATTAGTAAAAATTACATACTTTTATGCTCTGTAAATCAAATTGAAGTGAAAATTGTCTAAATTGTGAAGACATCAGGTAATGAATTATATTTCAACACAACTAAAGCTAAAGTGTTCGATTTTAAAGAATTGATCTTGGACTTTGTTCTCCTTAAGTTCATTTTAATAACTATAATATTTAATCTGAATAACATCTTGTAATGATTTGGCATCGTATTTAATCTTTCGTATTAAAAACAATATGCATATACAAAATATATTCTTTGAGTTTTGCACTAAATAAAAAATAAATAATTATCAAGATTTTTAATTTTAGTACTCTGAGGGTAAGAAAAGTACTATTTGAAATTGAAACTATTTAGTACCCAAAAATATTTCCATTTTCCATCTCTGTGCCATATCTATTTGAAAATAATTTTCTTCAATTACCAGGGAACATTTATCTCCTGACTTGAAATGGAGATAGGGAATTGTAGAGTTAACAGCGGTAAATAGAACTAGTAATTTTATTTTTCCTTTTTTTTTCCTTTTTTTCAAAAACTCAAAAATTAGAAAAATAATTTTTGTTCTTTTTGTTCAATTTATGTGTTTTTTTCTGTGAAACTTTTTATTTAGGAAGGTTTTAGTATTAAAAGCCTAGATAAAATTTCGAAAGCACGTTTATACACAGGCATCTGCAAAAATGTTTACACATATGTACTATTGAGGTACACACGAATACATGAACTAACTACATGTAAGTGATTTAATGTGTAAAGTATGTGTGTGTATGTAGATTTCTTTGATAAAACTAATTTTGCTATCTAATTTAATGGTTTTATGATATCAATTCTAGCATCTTGTATGTGGGTTTGTGTTTGTCAGTAAAAATATGTTGCTCATGTATAAGGTTTAGTATAAATTTCAACAATAGTGTGTGTCTTACTTTAGACAACTTCATTAACTTTTAAATGAACTTTTATATGTAGTTACACATGAGATCCTTCCTTTCTTGTTTCCTCATTTTTTAATTACTATTAAGAAATTCTCTTGTTTATTATTAATTTAATAAAGCCAGTATAATGAAAAAATATTGTAGAAGATATTCTTAAAAATAAACAAATTAATGTTTTGTCATCCTAAAGGTATACATACAGCATTTTAGAAGTTTCATATAAAATATATCTATGCTATTGTATTCATCTTTTCAGAACTTAAGTTTAATTACCATAAATAAACCAGATTCTATGTAGTTGCAAATTAGTAATAAATGTCAGTTACACTTTAAATAAATACACTCGATAATCAATTCAACAATTCCTATTTATTTACTGTAAGTTTCCGTACGAAAAGCGTTAAAGTTTTCAAATTATTAGGTTTTTATAGCACAATAATTAAAGTATTATTTTCCTTTTGAAAGTGATGCAATTTTGCGATTTTGGAAAACTAAATCCTGAATTCGTAAAATCGAATATTTTGATAATGTTTTTGCTAAATTGTTATAGATTTATAAATTTCTAGAACCATAAAACTTCTATGGAAAGTTTTTTTTAATGACCGTTAAAATTATTTATCATAAGTACCATATCATTTTTGTGAATGCATACAGTTTGGAAAACATTGATTGTTACTGTTCAAGGCTATAAAAAGGGTTACATTTAAATTTATTTATGATATTAACTAAAACTTTCTAATTTCTAACTATCTTATCTAATTTTACACCAATAATCATGTATAATATGTATAAAAAATTATATAACACGCCCGTATTCTGAACTTTATGTCTAATGACAATTCAAAAAAAAAACAATTCATGAAAAAATGTCAAAAAGATTATTTTTGTTGTAATTTTGTCATTGTCACAAAGTTCAAAGCGAACATTTTGTTTTTAATATATATGATTGTGAAATTTTTGATCAAATATTTGGCAAGTGTGACCGTTTTTTTTTTTTTTTTTTTTTGTAAGCGATTGATATGATAACAATTAAAAAAATCTGTTCATATTGCAACTCTTTTTATAAAGTTAGTCAGCATCTTAAATTGTGTTTAGGTTTCAACGAAACCAATATAGAAAAGTCACTAAAAATGCTGATTAAGAGTGTTGCGGCACAAAAATTCGTACCCCATGCTGCTAGTGTTTAATTATAATCCTCTAAATCTGCTTTGGCAACATCAAACAGAGTCAACAAAGGCAATTAATGATTACAACTTGTTAAAAGATCAATTCATATTTTTCCGTTTAAATAAAATTCTAATCTCCTACTTTTCTTACACTCACTCAAATCCCGTAGGTAATATTGACGAAATATTTTCGCACAACTTTAGCGAATAAAAATATTTAAATTAACAGATTTTTCTTCAAATTATTATAATTTTTCTACAAACCAACAAATTTTCTTCAAATCAACTAAAAATTTTTGTCAAAAATATTTTTTTACAAAATATGTTGATTTGAATAAAATTTCGTTAAGAAAATAACGAAAAATCTGTTAATAATTTGTTAATAACATCATTAAAATAAGTTAATTTGAATAAAATATCCGTTAGTTTAACTTTTTTTATCAACTTTAATATTAACTTATATAATTTAGTCAATTAGAATAAAATACCTCAATATGATTTAGAATATAAAAATTGACTAAAGACGCATAAATTTAAAGAAATTTTGAAGATTTAACTAATTTATTTTATTCAAATTGAATAAAATTCTTCAATTTGAATAAATGTCTTAAAATTGATTAAAGTCATGTAAAATTAAAGAAAATTCTTCAATATGAAGAAAATATTTAGTTAATTTGTATAACATTTTATTCAACTTGATTAAAAATTTATCAAATTAACCACCTTTTAATTAACTAATTCAAATAGTCATTGCACAGTGGGACCATTTGCAAAATAAATGACGATTTTTCTTTGATTTAACTTTGATTTAACTAATGATTTTTTTTTGGTTGATATTTAAACAACTTTTCTTTAATTCTACACGTTTAAAAAATTCCCCATTGTATGCACTCCAAGTTACAAATCAGAAAATAAATCTGATCTAATTTTTATGAAATTAATATAAAAAATCGTTGGAAACTTCTTTTAAAAAGAAGCCGAAAAGGGATTGAGTTGAGTTTTTCTACATATTGTTAATTTTTAATTATGCAATAAAATTTTTGTTAATTAATATTTTTCTTTATGTAAATTTACGCCTATATAGTATTTTTTATACTTTATCTAGAACATAATTCTTATAAAACATTTTCTATATTATCCCTACAAATAACAGGAGACAAAATTCCCTTTTAAATAATATTTAAGAACATGTTAGGCCACAATAAAAACATTTAACTTTTTTAAAGCGATTTAAGAAAATACTCGTAGGACAAAAAGAGGAAATTTATGAAAATATGTCCCTTTTGGAAGGCTCAGATCCTCGCAGGAATCAATTTATTATTTTTTATGAAGTAACATTTCAGAAAATGTAAATTGAATAATTTACTCTTTATAGGTACATTTATAGTTTCTTTTTTTAATGTTATGTAACTAAAAAGGAATGCAAGTATTTTTTGGGCTAAAGAATGTACATATATAACTTTTGTTTCAGTAAAGATGATTTTTCACAGTTCAGTCTTTGACATGATTTTTTAATTTATTAACTAAAGAAAATATATTAAAAAATCTGGAAAGATTTGAATTAGCTATAACAAAAAAAAAAAAAAACTTGATGCTGGGTATTTCATAAAGTGAAAATTTAAATTTTGTTTAAAAGTTAAATATAAATTATGAAAGATAACTCACTATGTTTTTCGCCATTCTAGAAGATTCCAGATATACGAGTATGTATATCGCTAAAAAGCACAAAAAAGTTAAAATCAATGAAACCGAGTTAATGTTATAATAATTTCGAAAGTGGTTTTGTTTTTGACAAATTGGCTAATAACATTGCACAGTGAGACCATTTGCAAAATAAGTGGTAACAAGTATGGATTTTTTAAACCGTTGATGAAGCTAGGAACATCGATGGAGCAGAAGTTAAGCTTTCTGTATATTGTTGGCTGGAGAATGTGGCTGGAGCACGGGCGGCGTTACAGTGAGCCAAAGTTGACCACCTCGAATGTGAAAAACATGTCGGAGCATGTAACTTTTACAAACATAAACTGATTTTACATATTTTTACATTTCAAAATTCTTCTAAAAAAGATAGAGGAAATCAAGCGTGCTGTAATAAATTATCTCTTATGGTTTTTAATTACCCTAAATTTTTAATTATCTCAAATCGATAACTATAAAAAAAAAATATTTAAAGTCAAATTTTGAAACGGGTCTCAAAAATTGCAATTTTTTGCTAAAAAAGCAATCTTATATATATTTTTTTTCTTAATTTTTGTCAAAGAAATTCAAATTTTGTAAAAGTCTGCACCTTAGGAAAGCGTGAAGGAGTAATTTTTGAAATTTTTTCAACGTTCACCCTACATCCAGCAGTGGTCGAAAATGTAAAATTTTGAAAGAAAGTTCAACTGTTTGAGTATGTAAAAAATATCGATTGCTGATTTCGGTACTTCTGCGAATTAAATTAGATAGTACGATATGCTTTTTTGAAGGTTTTGCAAAAAATTGTGACAGCGTAACGGGAAATTTAGTCACATGAGGTAATTTTCTGAAAAATATATATATATATAGTAAAATAATATATATTTTCCTGACATTTATATTTATCAATTCTTCATTAACTACTTTATAACATGTGCAAAAATTATTTCGATAGCTATAGGCATTTCGAAAATATTCAGGCTCAAATTTATTAAATACGTCCTTGTAAACATAAATTAAATTTTTTTGTTTTATTTTAAGAAAAGTCTTTTATAAATTTCAAAATAATAAAATTTGTTACAAATTATCTTAAAGAAGACATAATTTCATTTACATACTCCAGCCAACAATATTCTGAAAGCTTAACCCCTCCCCATCGATGTTCCTAGCTTCATCAAAATCGGTTAGCGGTTTAAAAAATATCATTTATTTTGCAAATGGCCCCACTGTGCATTGTATTAGTAACACCATAAACAATCAAATTGTAAAGTTTTGTAGCACGGTTTTTAAGGTTATTAGCAGATAAACCACGAATATGAAATTTCATGTTTTTAATGTACGTTGAATGCAGGTATCGATAACATAATTATCCGTGTCAGAACAAATAAAACATTTTTCCATCAATTTGTAAGTGCATATTTTTGCATTTTTTACTCTTAACAGCATATTTTTGTATATAGTGATCTTTAGAGTATAATTATGCACATTTTATCATTTTTGGGGCATATTTAACCCTTTTGGAGCATATTTTGACATTTTCAAGATAATTTTTTTTTATACGACATGGAAGCTTTTAAAATAAATAACTGCTCCCCGGACATAGAAAAACAGTATCACTTTATTAAAAAAAATATGCGTGAATTTTGAATAAAAGTACAGTTTTTCGCCAAGCACACTCTCAGGACTAGACTCAGAAAATCGGATTTTGTATAACTGTTTTATATATAACTTGAATTTAAGATATGAATTATTAATAAAGTAACTGTTAATTCTAAACATCCTAACAATATTTAATTGTAAAAATTTTAGACTTTCTGAAAATTTAGCAAAAATTTTTAGATTTTACTTCAGCATTTTTGGATGCCAAAAAATTATAAAAAGCTCATTGGGGACTTGATGTAGTTTATTTTAAAGATATTTTTTTAATCCGCCAAAATAAATCATTTTTGGCGGAAGACGAGTTACTTTTATTTACACTCATTTTGCTTGGGCACACCAAAGGCTCGACGAAAAAACTATCAAAATGTAACTGTGATTAGGATTTATATTAAAACCAAAAGAGTCCCAAAAGATCAGGAAATTTATGGAATTTATAGCCAAGAATGTATTTTCGTAATTTCAAAAATGAAGACGTTATAGAATCTTCCTTAAAACATCAATGATCTAAAGAGTTTCTGATTATTTTTGTATAGTTTATTCCGAAAATAGTGTAAAAAATAAAAAAAGAAACACGTATATCGTATAGAACTTAAAAAGGATTCTGAATGTTCATCAAATATGACAAAACAACTCCAATATTCAAACATGTCAAATTATTAAAATGGAAAATTATAAATAAGTTAAACTGTATAAGTATTAAAATTTAATAAGGGGTATTATTCTAGGATTAGCTGATTAAATTCACATTTGAGTATATTTTAAAACATATCATCAGAAATATCCTACGTTTCAAATACTGCATATGTATATTTATACTTATTAATTCAAAATAATTTTATTTTTATTGTAAAATAATATAAAACATTGTCTTTGGCAGTGTACAATTATAGTTTGTGTAATTTCTTATAGTTAAAATTTTAAACAGTAAAATTTTTATTCCTTAAGAAATTTTCATTTTCATTTTTCAAAATTTTCACTTCAAAAATTTTTAGTAATAAAATGTTCATTTCTTAAATATTTTAAATTCTAAAATCTTAATTTCTTTGGTAATAATTTTTTTTTTCAAAATTGTTGACAAATATAATTTGAATATTCAGAAAATTAATTTTAAGCTAAATTTAACAGAAAAATTCATTCATTTACTTCTTTAACTCTCAGTTTGAAAATAATACCTATATGAAAATTAAATAAATAATTTTAGAATAAAAATAAATCGTATAAATGGTTTCTGCAACTTATTACATCACACATGTAGAGAAAAAATGTGGTTACAACATTACCACTACACCAATATTATATTCTCTCATTGATAATTTTCATTAATTTTAATAATACTGTGTTCATGATAACAATGTTTTTGTTTCAGTTTTATCATTCAGTGTTTATGTTTAATCAAAATTTTGATATTGTTGACTACAAAATTTTTATGTTTTTAAATATTTTTACCAGAAAAAAATGTATTAATATAAAAAATATCATTATTTCTACAACCATTAAATATTATCAATCTTTTTTCCTTATTCTTAAATCATATTTTATTTTCGAACCATAGTGCAAGCTCGGTATTCGCGACTACCCATTCCGGCTATCACAACGGCCTATTTTTTAACAGCTTAATTTTTAACTAGTTCTATTTTCGCGACTTTTGTCTTTTTTAAATTTGATTACAATGTCTATAACCAAGAAAAAGGGAAATCCCCGTCTTTAGGTATATTAACCTTTTTGGATGACTTTGATCTTCAATTTTGTCAGTTTATTCGTGTCATTTGTTGTGAAAATACATGAGCTGTTAATATGAGAAAAGTTCAACATATTTTAAAGCCGACGATTTCTCAAAAATTATAAGTTGTATAAATTTAACGCACTACAAAGCAAAAAACTCTTAAAAAAAGTTCGTACGTACAACAGAAAGTGGCCCTGGCAAACGTTGCACCCTAAAGAAAACTGATTACCCAAGAATGGAAAAAATGCTTTGTAAGTGGTTCGTAAAACAAAGGGAAAAAATGTTCCAATATCAGCAGCAATTTTACAATCAAAAGTCAGTCATATGTATTCCAAAATTTATTAAATCAATTCAGTTTTCAATGCCAGTGAAGGATGGTTAAAGAAATTCCATGTCGATGGAATTAGCTTTTTTTTTTTGTTAAATTACGGACGAGAAATTGTCTTCGAAACCTCATCTTATTGATCTATTTGTGAAAGAGTTTAAGGATTACGTTGATGAGCATAGGTTGACTCTTTACCAAATCTACAATGCCGACGAATCCGCGATGTGTCACCCAGTTGAGGAACTAAAAATTGATGACAGTTTAATTATAGCAATAAATCTACCACCCAATTACACTGCGCTTATTCAACCGTTAGATCAAAACGTTATCAACTTGGTCAAACTAAATTATAAAAATCAACTCCACATCCACTTGCTTGGGGAGAAAGGAATAGAAACCAATCTCAAAAATGCAGTTCAGATTCTGGCTACGTCCTGGGGTAAAATATCAGTCTCCAATATTCGAAAATATTGAAACGCCTTGTTTGAATTCGGTAGTGAATAGAGTGAAGAAGATAACATGCCCTTAAATATTTTACAAAATATAATTCAGGAAAAAAACGAAGATCTTTCAACTATTGGTACACTTGTAGCTCAAATTGGTACGGAACATCTTTTAACGAATGGTGTCATAAACAACTGGGTTCAAGAAGAATTTCATGTGGAAAGTAATGAGGAGCAAATGGAATTATCATGTACGGATTCGGAGGATTTATACGATAGGTGTCATGAAGAAAACAAAATTAAAATTGACGGTTGTATAAACATTTGCCTGCAATGGGCTTTGGCAAATGATAAGCCGACATCAGCACTATATGAACTACGTGATTCAGCTATTATTTTAAAAAATAATTTGCCGAAAAAGCAACTCAAAATCTCCAATTTCTTTAAACATTTTTAAAATGTAAATATATCAATAAAAACAATTCTAATTTTAAAATTTAAAAATCTAATTTTTAAAATTTTTCAATAAAATTTTGGTTTCTGTTATTGCAAAAATTTAGTTTTCGCGACAGGTCTGGTTTTTAATTAGTTGCGAAAATCGAGCTTGACCTGTATTATTGTTCTCATAAAATGTTACAAATTAATATGCTTCTAACAAATATGGGTAAAAAATATATAGGCTGGTTGCTTTTGAATATAGTTTGTTTTTAACGTTTATTTTCCACCTTCGCTATAGATTTCATTTAGTTTATACATTAATCAATATAAATAGATAAGGTTTTGTTATATTATGTGTGATTCAAACAATATAAGATATTGAATAACTACTGTTAAAGGGTTGAGCTAATAAAAATTATCTTGTATTATCTTAAACATCATATGATGCTACAAATAAATAAAATTAATTAACAAATAATATATAAATAATTTTTTAGGGTTAACAAACACTTTTCTATGTTATTTTGAAACAAATGTAATGGACTCAATAAACAATTTATAAAAATAATAATTTTGAACAAATATGTTTTATTTTAATATATGATAAGATGGAATAATAATATGATAAAATGTAATCATAATCTGATATAATAGGATAATAATGTAGTAAGATGGTATAATAATATGAAAAACTCGAACCATAAAATAAAAAAAGAATCGTAAAACGGACACAATATGATAAAATTTAATCATAACAATTATTATTTATAATTATATATATTTTTAGCTGTGACCATATGTTCCAATCAATAACTTTATATTTTTCTCTGCGTGCATGTAGTGACAAAGGAGTACAATAAAAAAATATATCCGCAAAGCACCGGTCACAAAATTTGGAAAATTTTGAAATAAGAGAATTTTGTTGAAATTTATAAATTCAGTTAATTTTTTCAGTAGAACATACAAATTGCTGCACCAACCCTCCCTAACTAACAATAAATCAAAAATCAATTTTTAATGATTTCAGCAAACCATATCTAAATACATGAAATTCACGAACGAAATTACTTCGTTAAATACGAATTAATAAAGACAACCTAAGTACATAAATTTTAATTTATGAAAAAAAAAATCCAATATGACTTGTTAAATGTACATTGGATAGTCCCAAGAAACTGACTTTTTGAGATTATAATGCGTATTAATGAGATGGATATAGGAAAAATAATAAACAATTAAAATTGCTCTTCAGTGATTTATCAAAAAAAAAAAAAAATTGATTTTTTCTCGAAATGGATCTAAAAAATTTTGTTGTAATTTTTTCCCATGGGATTTTGGTCCTCAAGAATATTTTTTAGACGGATCATAATTTCTACAAAACAACTTTGGCATACATTTTGCAAAAAAAAAATATGACAAATAATATGGAACGAAATTTTTGTAAAAGATTTTTTTTCACATTAAGATCTGTTTTTTGGCAACAAGGTTTACATGGACAGACGGACGGACAGATATTGGTAAAGCCAAGACAAGAATTTACAGGGTTTGTTTGTGATTTCCATTTCAAATATACTAAAATAATTTTCAACTGTTCTTTTGTTTTAAAAATACCAATGCATATAGCGGATTTCCGTTAAATTTAACTTAAGCGTACTTTGTGTTAACGGACATAAGTTTTATTTTTTTTTTTTTTTTTTTTTATAAGATTATTCACAGTTATATGAAAGATACATTAAAATATTAGTAAGTTTAAAAAATTATACATATTTGAATAATTTCGTAGTGTTTAAATAATTTGGTAGGTTAATATATACTCGTATAATTAATTTGTTAATAAGGAAATATTAGAAATGCCCATACAAAAAATCAAAACCTGTTAGAAAAAAAAACCGAAAGCAAATTCGTATTCAGCACGTCAAATTCCATCTAGTACATCTATTTTTCTTTAAAGAAGGGCAAACAAATTGTTTTTTTAATTTATTTTTTTTCGACCAGTGTTATGGACCCATTCTCGTAAATTTGTCACTTTACGTAATACAGATACAAAACCTATTTAAGTCAAATATGTATATATAATCATAATACTAACATTTATACGGGTTTTATGCATAATAACACAATTTTGGAAGGAGAGTTTTATATGGGGGCTAAGGTCAGTTGTGGACCCATGTTTATGAAATTTGGTTCACAGATTTAAACTTACTTAAAAATGTCTGTGCTAAATTAAATTAAAATATTACTGCACCTAATGTACTTTTTAGCGTTAAACTCCTATTTTCTATTTGGGGATTCCATTTGTGAAATAATAGACCGCTCATATCAAATTTCACAAGGTTCATCAAATCTACTCAGAAAGACGTCTAAATAAATAGTTTTATTTATATTGTAAAATAATATAAAACAGTATACAATTCTTGTTAGTGTTTTTAAAATTTTTCAATTTTATATTTTAAAAATGTTTAGCAAGCAATTTTATATTTGTCAATTTTTTAATATTTATTTTATAATTTCTTATAGTCAAAATTTTATATAGTAAAATATTCATTGCTTAAAAAATTTAATTTTTCATTTCTAAAATATTAAATAATAAAATATTTATTTCTTTAACATTTAAAATTTTAAAATTTTCATTTCTTTCTTAACAAATATAATTGGAGTATTCAGAAAATTTAAAAATTCAAGTTCTTTGCTATGGAAATTTAAATTTAAAATCTATATCATCATAATAATTGTGACTCTCATAAAAAACAATTTGATTGAAAATTAATAAAAAAAAACAAAAAATTATTTATTTATTTTTTATTTTTCTTAAGAAAAAACAACGCAAATTTGCTTATATTATTGATGTATGTAAAACATTCCAATCGCTAATATACGCCACTTATTCAAAGTTTTGAGGAATGACATCTATCTCCCAATTTTTGAAGAATTAACACATATGCATTTGAAACCAGAGACTAATACTAAAAAGATCAAAATTTTATTTTTATTCCAATCGAAAAAATCTTTGACATTCAAAAAATAATATAAATTAATTCATCATGATTTTTTTTTTTATTTTTATCAATAGTTTTATTTTTTCATTTTGATCGAAATAAAAGTTAAAAAAAAATCGTTTGTAATATTTATTATAAAAGATGAACATTATTTTAAATATCTGCATCGGATGAAAAAAAATCTAAACAACAATTTTTTGAATAAAAAAATATTTGAAATGTATTCACACAATACATACAAAATTCAAATAATTAAAATAGTAGAAAATATTTTTTGAAACAAAAATCAAGTTATTTTTTTCATACTGATATTTATTTTAAGATATTTATAATAATTGAAAATAAAATTAAAAAGTTTTCGGGTGCTTGTTTGAAACATTAATAGATTTGAGGGCCAAAGGGCGAAAATTCGCTTAAATTAATTTCATTTTTGCTTACATATTTCGCTTTCCGCTCCATTTTTGTGAATAATTGTTATCGGGTTTGCGAAATATAAGTGTTTTTTAAAATTTTTATAAATTTTAGATTTTTTTTTAATATTTTGTTTACAATAGAATACAACGTTAATAGAATACAACGTGTTAATAGAATACAACGTCGAGACGGAGTCATATGAATAATCATAATTTTTTTCAGTCTTAACAAAATTATGACTGTTTTAAGATTTTTTCTTTTAATGTAAAGATTATAAAATTTTTGTTTATGAATAGGAATTTTAAGACTATAGCCACAAGTTGTTTGTTATGATTATTTTATAGTCACAACATTTTCTGTGAATAGGCATGTTAGTTTAAATTTTCAGTACAAATTAATTGTTTGCATAATTCGTTAATTAATTAATTAAGTTATTAATTAATTCATTAATTAATGAAAAAATCTTGAAATTAACCAAGTGTATATATATATATATATTTATATATTCATTTGCATTTGATATGTATCTTATTTATTATTTAAAGAATTGTGCAAAATTATAAAAAAAAAAAAAATTAATTTTTCTGTGTTAGCAATGATAATATTGTCAATCTTTTTGCATGTGGTGGTGATTTGTGAGAGGATTTATTAATGGGTACATTTATAATGTAAATAAGTAAAATTTTAAATTTTGATTTTTTTTTTTTTTACTTTTTTAAAAACAGAAAAAATTTTTCTTTTCAAATCGCTGCCAATGTGCTAAGAAAAATAGTCGAATTTTAAAAGTTTTTTGCTTTTGCCCATTTACATATTTATATATATGGACCATTATCAACAATTTTTAACCTAGCTGATATTGAATTAAATCCTCAATAAGTTTTGTGGTAATACTGTTTTAAACAAATCTGTTACAGATCTGAATTCACAAGACTTGACGCTAATATAGCACCATGGGTTTCATTTTATAATCACGATTGTGGTTTAAATTTCAAAAGCTCAGAAAATGGGCTTGAAATTTCTTAACTATTCCCATTCTTCAACACTTTTTGAACGTGCGTTTATACTTTTGAATCTCATTCGATCCCATATAAACTAGTCGGACTTTGGGAATAAATTATCGTGCAGATTTTGAGCAGTTACATACAGGGTAGTCGAATTTTAATATCAATATTTTTTAAATTTTAAAATTTTTTGGTTTTTCTGATGAGGTCTGTGTGTCTTCAACGGATTACAAATATTGAAACAGGGATTGATACTTGTTGTAATTGTATATATTTTACACTATATTCCGTTGATTTACTCGAAAAGCAGATGAGGCACATTCGCAGGTTTATATGGAATAACACGTGATTTTAATGTTTTTAAAATAAATTTATTTAAAAAGTGTTATAGATTTTTTGAAAATTACATAAAAATTTTACTTTTTTTCTGTATTTTTATATAGAAAATTTCGATTTGTACAAATCTTCGTTATATGGGTATAAGAATGACGATAAATATTATTGATCGGAATTTGAGTCAAATGCCATTGGTAATCGAAAACGGGACACTTTTGTTAAAACACATTAAAAAAAAGTTAAAAAGTATCACGATGTCAAATAGCATTTAGCATTTTGGTAATTAACTTAAATAAAATATATTTTCGTATAATATATGGAACAACAACTTAGATGCGATGTATAAAGAAAATTTTAAAAATTTTACTCAGAAACCATAAAATATGAAACAAGAACACCATCAAACATTGAAAATATCATAAGATTTATTTGAATAACTCAGTAGGTTATGATAATGTGTGTAATTTTTACCAGAATTATATATAAACTGCAAGTTTGCAAATTTTTTTTATGCTCAACGTAAAACCGAACTTTCGCTTCCCTTGCTCGAAATGGTTAACGCGAACATATTCCACATACATTTGAGTCACTTTATATTTGCACAAATGGATTGTAATGTGACATCAAAAAAATCTCAAATTGTGTTAAACCCCAAAAATATATGCTATATATATATATATATGATTCCAGTTTATTTATATAAATATTGTAGTAAGGATCCCAAATAATGGATGCGTATTCCTATATTGGTATTACTAAGGATGTATAAAGGCGTTTGGAGACATAAGGATCTTTGAATTTTTTTGTCCAGCGCTTAACAAAGCAAAGCTTTATTAGCAGTTATTAGAATATGAATATATATATATATATATATATATATATATATATATATATATATATATGCTATATATATAGCATATAAATCTTTCAAGTTGATTTAGATATAAGGAATAGGGATCGTTTTTAATTTTTTTGTAGTACTTTGTAACCATATATACTCTCCCCCATTAGAGCTACAAACGCAGAAATCAGATTATGGTTGCTGATAATTTTGTAACATGTTTACAAATCAGAGTCATAACTATTGTAAAATTTATGTAAAAACGTTGTCATAACTGAAAAAAAATTAAAAAAATACGTCTTTGAGTAACAGTTATTTTTAACAAATATAAATTTTCGTCTTCCTATAACAGTTATAATGGAGACATTCTTTTTTTTCGTTGCTTATAATTTTCATTTTTGATTTTAATTTTTTACATTGCCCAATAATAGTTATTTCTAAAATTTTTTTTTTTTTTTTAATTTTGATTTTTTACGTTTCTTGATAACAGATCAAATATATTTTTTACGTTGTTGGTAACTTTACGCTTTTTTAACTTTAATTTCACAAGAAGAATGCCTTTCTTTAGAGCTGCAAAAGATTCTTGTTGCATTAGTCTCACGCTCTCACTGCTTGAATTACTTCTATATACCCTTGACACTTTCCGTAAGGGTATGTATGTATATATATACTAATTTCAGCAAGGCATTTGATAAAGTTAACTATGAACTACTAATGATGAAATTAAAACTATCGGGTTCAAAGGAATTCTTCTAAAATGGATATACTCCTACTTAGAACAAAGAAGACAGTATGTTTTATATAACAACTGTAAATCTGAATATATAAATGCTATATCCGGGGATTCTGAAAGTACTCACTTTGGTCCGATCCTATTTCCACATTTCATTAATGATCTTCCTCTAAATTTTGCAGACAATGTTAAAATATTTAAAGCATTTACTAATCCTAATGATCAAATACTTTTCCAATCTGATTTAAATTGCTTTTCAAATTGTGTGACGAAAACTTAATGGAATTAAATCTCAAAAATTCAAAAAAAAAAATGGTTTATTATAAGCGTACTCCGAATATATTTGCTTATAAACTTGATGGTATTGAATTGAATACAGTTAATAGTTTCAAAGATTTTGCAGTACTTTTAACTCTCATATTCTAATAACTGCTAATAAAGCTTTGCTTTGTTAAGCGCTGGACAAAAAAATTCAAAGATCCTTATGTCTCCAAACGCCTTTATACATCCTTAGTAATACCAATATAGGAATACGCATCCATTATTTGGGATCCTTACTACAATATTTATATAAATAAACTGGAATCTATTCAAAAGCAATTTCTATTGTTTTGTCTTCGTGGATTAAGCTGGAATCCGAATATTCGCCTTAAACCGTACCGGAGTCGAATTATTCTAATTAGACTGCCAACGCTGAAAAGTAGGAGAACGGTTTCTAATATATCATTTATAAATGACCTTCTTCAAGGAAAAATTGACTCAGAATTTCTTCTGGGTAAATTTTCCATTACTGTTCCTAGTCGGATGTTGAGATCCTGCGATTCGTTATATCTTCCGTTCCATAAATCCAATACTAACCTAGATCCGTTTTATAAAATCTTTTCAGAGATTAATTCGTTATACAATTATGCTGACTTCTCAGATTCACATAATAATATAAAAAGCAGGCTCCTCCGTTTGTTAAACTCCAACAATTTTTAGTATAAGTATCTTTTGTATAAGTATTTTAACTATTGTATTAACTATCTTTGTTCACAAAAATAAGCAATTATACATTTTTCTCAGCTGCTGTGTATTATTTAGCTGATGTAAATAAATAAATAAAAAAGATACAAATCATTTCGTTACCAAAAATGCAATCTATCTAACATCTCAAAAATAACTATTATAAGGCAACGTAAACAAATTATTATAAAAAATAAGTTAGAGCACTATATTTGGATGTGCCGAATCTTTTATACCCTTCAAAAGAAATAGTATGCTTTAATATGTTCACATTTATACTTAAAAAATTATATTTACATACATTTGTTCCAAAAGCAACGATTACTTAAGCAAAAAAAAAAACAATAAATAACAACTTGTAAGCATACATACCCAGCAAACCAAAGGTTTGATTTAATTTGATTTTTTCTCAAATGTAAACGTTTGATAATGATTTGAGAATAATACCATTCTCAACAAAAGGGGAATTTTTTCTCCAAATTTAGTGTAGATTTGAATTAAGGTTTGTAATATCCTTTGATATCAAAGGAAAAACGCATGACTTTTGAAACGTTTGAAAAATGATGACTCTGTGTTTGATGGGTATATTTATATATTTTTGTATGTATTTACAAAAATCTTACTGCATATCCAAGAAACAACAACAGTAATAGTCATTACAATATTTAATATAAATATTTGTGCGTGTAGATTATTAACAGATTTTTTTCAGTTTTTGGCCCATAACTCAGATGTTTATGACCAATTTGGTTGATAAATATATATATATATATATATATATATATATATATATATATATATAACGGACATCGTCATTTCATTTACAGAAAATATTAACTTTTTGCTCTCCGAAGAAAATTTTGAAAATTACAAACGGAATGACAAACTTTTATATACCCTTTACACCTGTAGTGTATATATTTTAATAATATATACACTACAGGTGTAAATATATATTTTAATAATAACTATTATCAAGCAACGTAAGAAATATTTTTGAAAAGTAAAAGTTATTGAGCATAAAAAGTATTTCTTATTCTTTACTCATTTTTTTTTTAATTTGAAAAAATTTTAATAATTATTTTTGGTCTCTGTTTTAAATAATTATGACCATAATGTTTATGTTTATGCATGTTATCATATGTAATATGTTGCTCTTATTTTATGGTTCACATATCTAAATAGCTTATAATAAAATTTTTAATCATATAAGTGATTACAATAAACAAATGAATAATGGCGGCAAATAAAGTTTCAAAAATAGACGATAGAATAAAATGTAACCATAATATGGTTGCGGAAATCATAAACATGTTTATTTTTATCTGCAGGTTTTTTCTCTGCGTGTATGGTCTAAATTCAAAACTCACCATGTGAAATTTAAAAATGCAGATTTATTTCCATTTACTTTTTTTTTTTTTTTTGTATTTAATAAAAATTTTCTTTAAAACTGTTTTTACTTATTAACACTTAAAGAAGTAAATAAAAACTCAAATATACAATTCTAATTTAGAAAATACATTTTAAAAGCCGCACAAACAAAACACACTGTCAGTGACAGTCTGTCACTTGCTAGTATAATAAAATAATCAAGTAATAAATCAATTACAAATAGTGTTGTATTAATAATAACAAGTGAAAATATTATATTCGGCTTGGCCGAATCTAAATACCCACCATCCGTAACTTCTTAATATTTCATTTTATATGGGTGGTGAGCTTTTTCCGAGTTTACGTTGGTCCTTGAACTTTTTGTACAAAATTTCGCTGATGTATATACTTTTTTATAGAATTGACGGAAAACTATAAGCTGGAGTTACGACGGGCAGCCTGTATTTCTAGAATTTGGTAAATACCAAACACACCTTATATAGGACAAATATTTGAGCCAAATTTCGTCCCCCTAGGATGTCCGCCACGAGCTCTATCCTGCTTTTCATGAGGTCCCAGAATATATATACTTTAT
Source organism: Protocalliphora azurea (assembly GCA_932274085.1). Taxonomy (NCBI): domain Eukaryota; kingdom Metazoa; phylum Arthropoda; class Insecta; order Diptera; family Calliphoridae; genus Protocalliphora; species Protocalliphora azurea. Next base: position 83,348,990 of record OW026520.1, read on the forward strand.
GGAATGGTTATTTCGACATGTTACACACGGAATGACAAACCTAATATACTCCCAACATTTTTGATGGTGGGATAAAAGCCACCTATAAATGCAACTGAATATACTATTGAACACTATTAACAAATAGATTTAATAATGTCTTTAAGGGCACATTTGATAGCTCAAAAACTAGATCGACAACAAGACAATCTAATTTAATTAAAGAAGTTGATGATTTAGAAAAATGTAGAAATGGTTGACTAGTATTGTTTATCAAGCTATTTAGCGAATAAACTTCAAATAAAAAAATAACGTTTTAAGTAAACAAGTGTAAACATTATGTTCGGCTTGGCCGAATCTGTATACCCACCATCTGCAACTTTTTAAAATTTCATCTCATATAGGAGGTGAGCGGAAAACTGGGCGGAAAACACACATTTTTTATTTCCAAGTTTACGTTGGTCCTTGAACTATTTGTATAAAATTTCATTGATATTTCACCTTATATGGGAGGTGGGCGGATCTCGCCTATTTTTGTTATGACTTTATATCGGCCCTCGAAATATCTGTATAAAATTTCTTTTTCGTTCATGATTTTGTTTAAGAGATATCAGCCGAATAATATAAACTGAAGTTACAACGGACACCCTATGTTTCTAGTATTTGCCCCATAACTTTTTTGTTTATCAACCGATTTTTCAAACTTTTACCTTATATGTGAAGTTGTGAAGTGTTTCAGAGTTTACATTGCTCCTTGAACTATTTCTACAGAAAATTTCATTGATGTTTCACTTTATATGAAAGGTGAACGGTAAAGTAGGCGGATCACGCACATTTTTGGTTTCCGACTTTATATCGACCTTCGAACTACCTATACAACATTTCGTTGTCGTACATGTTTTTGTTTAAGAGATATCAGCCGAAAATTATGAACTGAAGTTACAACGGACAACCTGTGTTACTAGTATTTGGTCCATAACTTTTTTAATTATTAACCGATTAATGCCCATTTTCAATACCAAACAAATATTTGAAATAAATTTCGTCCCACTATACTGCTTTCAACAGACGGACGGACGAACATAACTAGATCGACTCAGAATCTTACCAGGACCCATATTATATATACTTTATGGGGTCTTAAATTATCTTTTTGATATGTTACACATGGAATGACAAACCCATCTTTTTGATAGTGGGTATAAAAAACAAACATTAAATAAACAATGGAACAGAAAGAAAAAAATACTAACGATTATAATTTCAAAAAAAAAACAGACCCTCCAATTAAAAATACAAAAAAGTCGTAAAAAATTATTTGCAAATATCACATTTTCTTCAAAATACCAACAATAATATAAACAACTATTGAATGATCAGTCAATATATTTTCAACGAAGTTGATAAAGTACATACTTAGTTACGTATGAAAATATTTAATAAACATACAGTTGTTTGTGCTGTTTCTGTACATTTGGTTTTAAATATAAAAATAGATCACAGTGATTTGATAATGATTATTTGAGAAAAATATTTTGTTGATTACTTTTAAAATTTTTATAGCTGCACTGTGAAAAAAGTGTACATACTTTTTGTGATTGAAGAAAGAACAAGAAATTGAATAAGAATAAATAAGAAGAATAACTTTAATACTCTGGAGATCAATTTGAATTGAATTTCTAAATACTTGAGATTGATTGGCTTAACAATATTATAACCATAAACATATAATGCCATGCAAATGAGCTATTTGTTTAAAATATACCAATTTGTAGCAATTTTTTGTAACCGTTCCTTAAATTGTTCTTAATTCTTATATAATTTAAAACATTTCGTGCAGAAAAGTTTCCTATATTTCTTCATCAATAAACGTTTTTATTCCTTTTTGATGCCTTGCAATAAGACTAATGTTACCACTGTATCTATCAGCTAAATACATACTTATGAATCAATGAACGACCTGATGTTGGTGATAACGATGACGATTAGTTTTAGAAGCAAATTAGACACACATTAAGAAATAATATAGACACAATTTTTATTTTATTTCAATTGTATTCAGTCTTAAAGCGCGTTTATTAACGTAAAGACACAAAAATCGACGAAACGAAAAAAAAGTCGAATGAATGACTAAACGGAGGAGAAAACTCGAAGGTGTTGAAAATGAGTTGAAGGGAGAGAGATACAGCCCACATAAAATAACTCAATGCGAACTAAAGAAGACATCATTCGAAAGACAAACACAGCAAAACAGAGTCGAAAAACGTAGAAAAAAAAGCACAAATACTAGGTTCGTTTTTAATTGAAAAGACACAAAGAAATTAATGAACATTTTAGCCAAACATTTGAGTGTTTAAAGATTGTTCAATAATGTTACCATCGAATCCAATGTCCACATCTTTAACAATTCAAACCATCAGGGTACAACCAACAACTGATGCAACTACAGCAGCAGAAGCCACACCATCAGTTGCTACGACATCACCAGCCACAACTGTAAAAACAGAAGAGCTCTCAGGTGTTTGGTGTCCTTTATTGATGACATTGGCTAATAATATCTTTTGTTCTAGTATGAATTTTGCATTTAATGGAAACTCAAGAGTTTTATACAAACCACAGATTCAATACTATGCTCCAAACAACATCAACAACAAAAACAATTGCTACACAACTGAGCCAACAATATACCAACAGCAACAACAACATCAACAAAAACACCTTCATCATTATCATCCAAACTACTGTTTTTGCTATTATGGCCGCTGTCGTTGCTATCGCCAAATAACAAGTAGACTGTGTGACACAATAAATCCCCAAATAACAAAGACTATTAAGGATACTACCAATAATTTGAAAGTGTATTGTGAAATAGATACGATGAGTACAATGATTACAAATGAAAATTTTTTTGCATACATTTTACAAAATCCTTTGCCGTCCATTATTTTTAAATTAAACCCAAACTCATTACTACTTTTAAAAATTTCCCATGAATCTCTACTCTGTATTTCTCCAAAGGAAGAAGGTTGCTTAAAAACTGACCTTGAAAATTTTGGTGGCATAATGCGCAGTGGTTATATTTTTACGAGTACAGTGGAAAATCTTTATAAATGTTTAATTGAAGTGACTGGAAATAATAAAATACAAGATAAAACATCATTTGTTCAATATGACGCCATTATAAAGATAGAAAATAAATTGGAAAATATTAATGCTTCACTGTTCAAATGTAAGTGATTCCACAAGCTCAATCGAAATTCGTTTATTGTACTAATTAAATAAGATAATGTTTTCAATCGTGAGAAAACAAACAAAATTGTGATGGAGAGCTGTTCGAGTACCCCACACAATAATATCATTTTCAAAAAAGTGAAAGCCTGACCTAATTTACTAAAAACGTCCCCACATAATATTTCCTTTCGAATAGAAATGTTTATCTCTTATATTCACACATTTATTTATGAATTAAAATTTTTTACAAGAGTTGGAATATATTAACTATCAAGCGATAGCTTGTATCAATAAATATTTTAAAGATCTCTTTTGTATAAAAGGGTATATTTTTAATCATTATAGTTTAGTCCGCAAAGCTTAAATTAAATAATTAATAGAAATATTTTTAATATATCATATGGACTGTCTTTTCCTAACCATAATTTATACTAGTGAATTGTAAATCGATTTCGATTATGGTCGAAAATCGATTTTCTTTGACAAAAAAAAACGATTATTTTGTAATCGATTCTTACTAGTCAACTTTATCGACTTTTAGGCTTCGACTAATCGAAAGATCAACCCTGCACAGTAAATTACTTTTTTGCAAAAATAAATTGCAAGAAAATTTTAAACTTTCTAAAAATTAAATGTTGGGAAAATTTTTTTAAAAGAAAAAAAATCATTAAAAATACAATTCAAGAAATAATTTTTAATTATAATGGAAGATCTTTGAGTACTAATTATATAAAATCTACATTCCTTCCTGCAGTGCCGGACGTTCACATAAAGAATGTTCCTAATTCTCAATAAAAACAAGTCATCTTTACTCAAGCCCATGTTTGATAATTCAACCAAAGGAATATGACCAATTTCTTTAGCATTCATTCACCATTTCGATCCCACATATACCTAGTTACCAAGACTAGTCTGAGAAGTATAAATAGTGATTGAGTGCCGTCTAGTAGACATTACGACTTCAGAATTTACGAATTCCGAGTTTTAAATCAGGGCATTACCATTCAAGTTAAAGATGATAGTCTATATATTCTGAAACAAGTGCTCCGTCTTGCAGAAAATATTCTAGACTCGGTTCCAGTGTCAGTTTTGCTAACATTTGTTGACTTTTCTATGTTTTTTTCTTTAAGTCAGCAATTATTCCACCGAAGGTGGATGGGATTTTCGAATTGCAAACAACAAATTTTTTGACCCCTACATTAAAGTATATCATTCTATTCAAAATCACTTTCTGACTTGATTTAATAATGTCCGTCCTTCTGGTCGGCTGGCTGTCTGTCCATGTAAACCTTATGAACAAAGTACAGCTCGTAATTTTAAACACATCTTGATGGAAATTGACACAAAAAATTTTGGCACAAAGACGAAGCGAATTGAAGTTGGATATGATATGGTAGGTCATATGATGATATGGTTTTCCAGGGGTAGGTATTTAATGCCCATAAATTTCTTAAATATAACAACATTTTAATGAAATTAAGCAAATAGGTTTTATATAATTGTAAGTATTTGTGCCAAATCTCATGAGAACTGGCCCATAATAGAACATATTTCCCATATAAACCCATTTTCCGAAAATAACTTTAATGAGCATAGATCCCTTATAAAGCTCACGTGCTAATTAGCTATTGTCAATTATGGAACGATTCTTACAAACATAATTTATCTGATTTCTGTCTACAAAAAAATTCTTGTATTAGATTGAATAAAACCTTCGTTTAAATGATTCTTAAGTGAAATTTCTTAAGATTATGGACACATACATTACACTGCATACAAAAGTAGACAAAAAGATTCCTAAGAAATCTATATTACTTTTAAGATGATTTCTGATTATTTTAAAATAAGCTTAATGCATAAAAGAGTATTTTATAATTTAATTTCTTTTTTTTTTTATAAAAAGGTAAAACATTGCAAAATTTTTACATTTTGATTTACTTATTCCCTCAAAAATCATTAAAAATATTTCGATAAGCAATTAAAATTAAAGCTGATAATTTTTAGTAAAAATTTAAAATAAGAACTGGTTCCTATGCATTCGTTCAAGAACTAATTGTGGAACTAGTATAGTTTTTTCTAGAAATATTTTATATTCATTTAATATTTTTTTAAATATTTTTAATTAAAAAAATATGATATTCTATTCAATTATATGTTATTTCTGTTTAAAAACATTTAAAAGTGTTGAATTTATTCAAACTTCTATTTATATAAAATTTTCCGAATTTGGACCTTTATTATAACACAAGTCGCCAAAATTGAAAACTTTTTCTGCGGCAGGAGATTTCTTAGCCAATTTGGATACACGAATTGTCTGATTTGATATTTTATTTAACCAAATCAGACAATTCTTTCTCGAGATATGTTGCAAAATCTGTATATTTATATATTACGGTTTATCTCGACAAAACAAAGCGATTTGTAGAATTAGGACGTGTATATAAATTGACTGAAAAATACCTTGCCGCAGAATCAGTGTTGCTCTGTGGAATTGTATTTGATAACGGTAAAATTTAATAGTATTCTATAAAGCTTGTTTGAACTTTATATAAATTTTAGATGCAGAACGGTATAGATATCGTTTTTTGCTATAAGATTCAGAAATAATACATCCGTGGTTTAAATTCTTAAACAGATTTGGATGGAAATTTTAATTAATGATATTTGAAGATGAAAGTTTTATCTACGTATATTTGGAGATGTACCCGTCATATAAGAAAGCATTATCATAAATTTGTCTTTGCGCCGAACGGACGTAATTATATTGTTATGAAGGTTTATAGTGGCAGAAAAAATATACGTGTCTCCATATTATGACCGTAATTACTCAGTTAAATTTAAACTTTATTATTCAATTGGTTTTTGGCTTATTAATAAAAATGTTATCGTATATAATAATTTTTCATAGTAAAAATTTTCAGTTTTTATTTGAAAAAAAAAAAATACAAAAAATAATAAAATTAATTTTCATTCAAATGTATTACACTTCAGAACATTTTTATTAATATCTCAGGAAACAATTAAGGCTCCAGAAAAAGAAATATTGAAGCCTAGATGATATAATATCAAAGAAAATAGTATTTATTTTTAGTCATTACAAAACAATATGATGATGTCATTATGTCTGCCCGAAAGTCTTTCTGCAAAAGTTTACTTTTGACCCGATGAGTCAAATTAAATAAACTATCCCTATTGATACTTTAAGCCAAGGGCTATAAATTCCCGACATTAAATTCTCAAAAGTTTTATAACATTTCAAAATAATTTTATATTTTTTAATATAACATATTAACAAACAACCAGCGAATGAATTTAGATCATATTGAACAATATGAAAGACAATATGTATATAGGTGTAAAAAATAAGATATAAGTGTCAAATTAAAATTGATAAATTTAAAAAAAAAAATGTGAAAAGTATCTTTGTACAGTCAATCGCATAAATATGTATACGACAAAAAATTTCCTTTTATGACCTCTTATATAAAAGCACCATTGAAATTTACATCGCAAAAGTATGTATACGAGGCATGGGAGACATTGTTTTAGTTGGTATAATTAACTATTGTGCAAAAGAATATAATGGATCCAAATTAAAATTAATTAAAAGACAAGATGTCAGATTATTGTTGTTACTAAATATTCAGAGATTTTAAATTTTTTTATTTATTTTTATTTAGAGAAATTGGGGTTTTCGGTACCTTACGGCAATTTCATTCATATCTGGTAGTATTGCGGAAATAAAAAGCGAATAATTCTGGGAAAAATGTTGATAGTTTAAAGAATTTCAATTGTTTTCAAATTTTATGAACTTCTTACCTGATAAAATATTCATGGCTAAATATGGAATATCGGCAGTGTATTCAAATTATGGAACATTTTACAATTTATGGATAAATTTTACATTTTTTCTACACTTTTATATAAATGTTTAATATACCTTAAAAATTCCCTTCAAACTCCTTTTATAATTTTGAAAATTACTAGAAAATCTTTAGAATTTATCAAGTTTTTGATGTATACAAACATACAAGTTTTAATACTTTAAATGGCTCAAAAAGGTAGTCATCTTTGGACATATTAAAAAATCGAATAATATAATTGTATAGTGAGAACTACTCCCAAAAATAAATTAGATATATAGTCCATAAAAGTAAATCTACCATGCAAAACCGATAGAAAGACACAGAGCCAGAGGTACAACGGATACTACTAAATACTCGAACAGCTTTTAGGGTATTTTTCTAGTATATTTTCATATTTTTAAAAGAAGTTTGGCAGAAATTTGGAAGGTATATTAAAAATTTATATAAAAGTGTACAAAAAATGCAAAATTTATGCATAAATCGTAAAATGTTTCATCAATAATTTGAATACACTGCAGATATTCCACATTTAGCTATGACAAACAACATTTTATCAGGTAAGGAGTTCATAAAATATAAAACCAATTTAGATGCCTAAAATTACCAAAATTTTTCCCAGAATTATTCGTTTTTTATCTCCGCAAGACTGCCAGATATGAATGAAACCCAAATTTCTACAAATAAAAATAAATCCAAAATTTAAAAATCGCTGGATATTTAATAATAACTAAATAATCTGACTTGTTGTATTTTAATTAATTTTAATTCTAACAAGGTCTCTAATGTCTCGCATACATTCTTTTGCAAATTTGTAAATTTCAATGGTACTTTTATATAAGAGGTCATAAAAGCTTACATAATAGGAATATTCAAGATTTTTTTCTGAGTGTAGGGACCAAAATTTTTACAAATATTTAAAAAAAAAATTTTAAAATACATACGGGTCGTATAGATATTTATGCGATGGATTGTACATTTTAGCTTATTTTTTACCTTTTCAATGTTCTCAACAAGACCCACTCTTTGGATTTAATATTGTATTCTGGAGAAATGTGTATCAATTATGTGCGTTTTTCGATAGAAATGAAAAACTTCGACAAAACGCATGGCACATGTTTTGATAAAAATAAAGCAACTAATAGTCCAACAAACATCCCATGCAACAGGTTTCTTATGTACCACTCACACTTTATATATACAGACATAAATGAATACAGACAATTTCATTATAATATTTCAAATATTTTCTTTTTAAAATACAACAAAATAGATTATTGAGAAAAGTTTTAGAGTTTTTCGGTTAAATCAAGAAATGTATAGCTTTTCTATTTTCATTTTAAATTATTCATTGGTATATTTATATACTACTATCAACTTTAACATCATTCTAAAAATATATTCATCTTTGAATTTTTTCTTCAAAATTAAAAACAAAAAAATCATATAGTTTTCATTTAGTTTTGAACGGATCTCCGTGTTTTTGATTTCACTTAGTTGACAAAGAAAGTTTCACAGATTCACAAAGTGTTTTTCGTCAATAATTGACGACATTAATTGAATTTTTTAATTTACTTTACGATTCTTTTAAATTAAGTACGTTTCTTTGCTAGTCGTTTTTAATTCATAGACGAAACGAATTTACAATTTTAGTATTTAGTATATAATTAAATTCTTTTTTATTTATCCATTTTCGCTTTTCCATTTCCAGGTCAAATGTTGATGAAATGGTTCGTATCATCACTACAAAACAATTGCAATCACTTGAGTGAACAGGATATTAGTATGTTGACACTTCAATACTGTAACAATTTAATCCATGTGGGTGTTTTGAAGCAAATTTCGGAAAAAAATGATTTGGAAACATTTAAGGTAAGTACTTAGTAGGGTTTAGGGTTTCCCATGAAATTTCTTTTTTAATATTTAAAAACTTAAATTATAAGAAAAAAGCACCCATTTCTTACAAAGAACATTAAACAACATTACAAATATATATTATATATATATATATATATATATATATATATATATATATATATATATATATAAATAAATATTAAAAAATATTAAAGTAAGATACATCTTACAAGATTTAAACAATTTTAAATATTTCATATAAATAATATAAGTACTTATTGTAAGTTATATTAAAAACTGTATATCTCAGATTTTTGGATTAATTAGCTTTTCATGCCAAGAATTAAAAAAACAATAATAATAAACCCTAATCTATGCTACTATATTTAGTTTTTCTTATCGTTTTATTTCCATTTTATCTTCATCTTACATTAGTAACTAATTATTTCTAATTTAGAGACGTAAAACACAATTCTGGAAAATATTTAAAATTAGCTCTATTAATCGTTTCAAAATCCTCAATTAAGTTTTGAGACTTTAACATTTATATATATATTTCTTTACAATTTCATTGCTTGTATGAGAGATGTGTGTCAAAAAAACTGAAACATATTCAGTGCAAAAACTCTCAACTTAATAATTTTTTTATAATAGTGAATATTTTTGAAGCGTAACTTATTTAATATTCATTTCCACAAACCAATAATACAATTAAAAAATCAAAAATTGAACTTGCCAAAAGTAGAATTGTTTCGAAATTTCATTAAATTCTTAAGACATTCTATAACGAGAAGTATTAGCATTTTTTAAAAATAAAATATTTCCTATTTTGTCAGTATGTCAAAAGATTCGATAGGGAATGCTTCAAATGGTAATACAATGATTTTATATTTAATTTAGTTTTTATTTCTTTTTCTTTTAGCAAACTTTTGTATAATCTTATTTTTGATAATGTAGAAAAAATATCTTATGAAAATCAAATATTTTAAATGAATAATTTAAAATATCACTTTTGGATCGAATTTTTGACAAATCTTAATATTCTGTATTACCATCTAAAATGCCTTTAGTAAGTAGTGTGAGTACAATAATATAAATTTTTGATTGAGTTATAAAAACAGTAATATTTTTGCTATAGGATATTAAAACTACATATTAAATTAATATTAAATTTCGCGTTTTCCTGGGAAAATTAAAAAAACGCAAAAATTCCCTCTGTGCCTACCACTCCTATTTTCATCTCAATTGTTGAAGTTGATGAGAAAGTTAGTGCTACAAAATTTTAGGACTTTCGTTGTCTTTAGATATGCGAAATTTATTATTTTATTTGCATGGGGGTACCATATACTCTGCTCCGACACCATAATAAAGTGAATTATGTTGCTTTTTAAATTACAAACTAGTTTTAAATGTTTAAAGTCAAACATTAAGTGGTAATTAAATGTATTTTTTACAAATCTTAATATTCTGGAAAACCATCTATGTAGTTATATTATTTATACATATTGAATATTTAAAGAGGCAAAACCCTCTCTCTTTAAAATTATATGTATTATTTAGTCGTTAAAATTTTTATATACTTGAAAAATATGCGAAATATATGGTTTTTTTTTTGCTCTCCTGAAAACTTCTGTTTTTCGAGATAGAGGGTTTTGAATACAGACCCTCGAAAAGTACCTAAACTTAATACAAATTGTAATAAAAAATGAAAAACATATACATGATAACAGACATACAATAGACGTAATAGATATTTTTACATTAAATGTTAATGGTTTAAGCTTATAAATAACAAATATAATAAAAGTAAAAGGACCTGGACAATATATTCTTGTGCTAAATGTCCTTGAAACATAATAAAAAAAGTTATAAATATATACATTATAAATTCAAACAAATTATGATTCTTGAAGATAAAAAGGAAAATAAATATGTCAATTACAGTGATTTAAATTTTTTGTTAAGCGGCAAAATATGAATTCTTAATTAAATTGTTGAGTGAGGTACATATCTATTAGTTATTAAAATAACAACAATTTAAAACATATAATTCTAAAATATAGATTTTGGTAATAATTTACAATTTCTTTTACCTAAAGTTTTTATCTCTGTATTTTGAATGACATTCAATTAAATAATGTTTAAACTCCAGCATGATCTTTTTTTAATGATAATTATTTACTACTTTTGAAGTTGTTCCATTAAATTAATCTTTATTTATTCACTTTCATAAAAATATTAATTTAAATACTTTTAAAGTGGTAATATTATGGTTTTCTTAGAATTACTTAACATTTTTTTCTAAAGAAATGTAGGCAAAACCACAAAAATTTTTAAATCAATGAAACCAAGTTAATGTTACAATAATTTCGTACATGATTTTGTTTTTGGCAAAATGGCAAATAACACCCCAGCAAAAACTTTTTGTTCTCGGTAATGGCAATTACTTATTAAAGTGGTTTCTTGGTAATGAGGCGTCATTATTATTATATTTATTGCAACCACGTCGATCAATTGGCTAGAGCGCTGGATTAACAAACACAAGGTTGTTGGTTCAACTCCATTCGGATGCTTTTAATTTTGTTTTTATCAAAATGTCGAAAAAGATATTTTATACTAAAAAAGTTTTTGTCACTTAGAAAATTATGTGCGAAATGGTGCACTGAGTAAGACGTTAGTCATTAAAAACAAATGGTTATTTTGTGCTAAAGTTCAAATCTCGCTGACAGCAAAACTTTTTTGTTTTTTATTTTTATTTTCGTTTAGGTATATATTTTTGACTCTAAGAGTCTAAAAGAAATACATGAGTTTGTGGACAACTCCAGCAAAAATATCTGCTTATTCAGGCAAAAAAATAAGTAGTTTGCTTTTATTTCCAATTATACCTGCTAGCATAACAGGAAAGCAAAGTTTTTGCTGGGACAAGTTTACAAATTCGGGTCAACTTTTAGTCGTTTCTCGAGATGGGTTCTAATTTTCAAGTTCTCGCTTATTGGAGCAATGTTCTGGCTTAACGAATTTTAGACGTTGACGTTCATAGTGATTTTGTTTTTTTTTTTTTTCATTTTCTTGTTGCAAAAATCAAAACTTTTGAATCAATGCAGATATTTCCAAAATTAGAAATTAATTTTGAAAAAAATACTTTAGGCTTTACAATAAGTATTCATAACCGGTTCTAGACCCACAGACCGCTCTAAATTTTTGTGCCAATGTTCAATATTTTTTTGAGTATAAATTTTGCAAGTTTTATTTCTAATTTGGACACATACTAATGTATGTGCTACACAGAGGTTTTCAGTTAAATTCAAAATGTTTGTACAATATTTTTAAGTATCGGAGATCTATTAAACCCTGATTTGTCTTTAATGTCTTTTTTTAATGCCTTTAAATGCGTTGGTTTAGTTTAGGTTTATTTTCAAAACTACACTAATTGAATTTTGGGAACGTATAACCCATATACTACAAGTATATTAACTACTTAATAATCTATACCATCATACAATTTTAGTTAGTTCTGGCTATATTAACTGGTACAAATTGATAGTGATATCTCTAAATTGCGTAATTTAAAAATTATCCATAACATAGCAGCAAATAACCAACAAAAAGGATACTAGCTTTTTAAATAATTAAAAAAAATATGTTCAAATATGTCTTGAGGCTTGAATTGCTCTAAATAACACAAAAACTTGGCCTATCAAGCTCAGAATATAATTTATTGATCAATTATGTTTAGAAGGCATTCAGATTATCATTTATAATCATACAAATGTATACAGTTTTTAAGACAATTTTTTTTTTGTGTTGTAGCGATCTCGTGGTAATGTTTCAGTTCAATTTTTTGCAAAAATATATCGCATCTCTTAATTTCCTAACAATATCGATGGAAAAAGTATAAGAAATTCTACACAAATTCTATAAAGTTGTATAATTAATTAGTCAAATATGCAATTAGTTGGCACGAACTACTTTTTTCCAATTAATAGTCAAAGTTATTGCAAATTTAAAATATATAATTCTTTCTTCCAAATGTATACGTAAGAATTATAATTGGCTCCATTTTAAATTAAACCAAAAATTTGAAAATTGTCAATTGAAAATAAGTAAATTTGAGCCAAAGTTTTTTTTTAAATCGGACAAATAGGTTCAAAAATTTATGGATTTATATTTCATGTATTTAAAAAAGAAATGCTAAACAAGTTAATTTTGAACTACGATAAAAGCTAAACTACAACAAATTTGAAAATTTTGAAGAATTTAAATCTTTTATTGGGAGTGTATATACTAATTTTTATCATAATCAGAGATAATGAGGTCAAAAATTGCGTTTTTTTTTTTCTTCGAAGATTTTTGTTTTCTCCTAAAAGTAATGTAAACGAACGAAATTCTTTACCCTCAATTTGTACTGGTTCTAAGATTAATTGGATGTAATAAAAAAATTTGTTGATTGCAAAAGTTAATCTGAAATAGTGTGCATTAAGTTCTTACTCCGGCAACTTCAGTATCGTAGATTTATTAAACTCTCAGATGCAAACCTAATACTACTCCTGTAGCCAATGCAAAAAAATTATGCACACAAAACCTCGAACTATCAAATATTTGAAGCAATCACATAGAAACTCAATGCCACAAGTTACTTCCGTCAAGCTAATTTGTAATACTTGACCTAAACCCAGTCTAACCTATATCTCTAGATATTAAATAATTTCAGACCATATTTAACTTCAATAGTCCATTCTATATTCTTCATAAATCACAAACAAACAAAAAAACATATATAAAACAGGATGTGTGTATGTATGTAACGTATGGAATCTTCAGAATATTCAGGCGGGTGACACTGTGAAGTCTGATTCTTGATTTTCGGTCTGCGGGCGGAGGGGCGTGGAAAAATCCAATTTTCATATTGCACCACCAATGACATACATATATTTATTTATTTATTTTTGCTTTTTTTATTTTATTTTTTATTTTTTTTCGAAAGCCGTTATCATGTTTTTCAAAACGAGATATCAAACTCTTAAATCGGTTATGTAGTTCCGAAGATATTTACAAAAAACCTATGTTAATAATGATCCAATATCAAAATTTTAAAACTTTCGAACTTTTAATACGGTTTTCGGTTTATTTACAAAATATTTACATCATTTAAATCTTGTGGTAATACAACACTAATGTTTGCTTAGGGCCAGCAATGCGGACCGGGTCAGCTAGTTGTAAAATAATAATAAACATCGTTGCAAAAGATTAAACAATTGGAATGAAACGAAATATAAAAGGGAATATTGTAAGAATTTATAGAAATATCGATCGATAACTTTCAAAATGAAAACAAGAAATTTTTCAAAGTAAAATAATAAAGAAAACAAATTAAAGCAAAGTAAAATAATATAAACTAGAATAAGAAATCAAAACAAAACTTACATTTTGGTGTTGTTGTATCATCACGTTGAAGGCCTTCACCGCATATTGAGAGTTTTGCTGTATTTTGATTTGATCATATTCTAAGTAACATAATTAGTAATGTCATTTATAATTTATTTTTAGTTGTTACTTTTATTAGATTTGTTTTTAATTTATTTTCCTTTCTTGTTAGGTTTATGATTATATCATTCCTAGTATTTAAAATTGTACAGATTTTCAATTATACGTACATTTGTATTATTAACATGAAAATATAGAATATATGTATATAGAAAATAAATTGTAATTGTTATACTAAAATTAGTGTTGTACATACATATGTATACTTAAAATATTTTATTAAGTAATTATTAGAATAAAGCATAAAAATATTAATTTTGGGTTTTAATTAGTTAACTTTGAGATAGAAAGCTTAACGAAAGTTGTTATTTTATAATAAAGGTTATTCCTTTATTTTTCTTTTAGTACGTAAAAATTCTTCCTTAATCATAAAGTCAGCAAGTCAAGGGAAACTCTTTAGTGTCACGCAACTATAATACTTTTACAGATCCGTGCCGATTAAAAAAAAATATATAGGGTTTACTCCCATACGTGTTTCCCAACAAGAAAAGGTTAATTCAAATTCACACCTGTTGAACAGATGTTAAATTCTGCTGCCACCAGAATTTCTCTTAATAATAATTACAACACATTATATATATCTATAAAAATTTCGATCCGATTGATTTAAATTCTCACCTTATTACCTATTACAATAACTACAGGTGGAAGGTGTTAACCAGAACAGATAAAATTGTGCGGGTTTTTCAGAATAACCACTGTTTAGTCAGCTCGCAAAGAACCGGGTTAATATAATGTCAGCTGAACGAAGATATAACTGGTAATTATGACAATACACTGACGACCTACATTTAACATTATTTATCATACCATAGATGTAGAATTCATATTAGTGTTACGTTCCTAATATCATAGGTATAAATATTATAACAATGATTTTATATATATATATATATATATATATATATATATATATATATATATATATATATATATAAAAGGAACAGAACAACAATTGAGAAATTAATGTATTTTCTTTATATTTTCTTTTACCCTATGGCCGACAAAAACTTTTGGAGTTATATTTATATGAATGAACTGGGCATAGAAAAACAATGTTACGATATGTTTCGCTTCTTGATCGAAAGTTATGCGATGGTAAATTTTGAAACCAATATTTTAGCAAATTTCCTTTCTTGATAGTTTTTTTGCTAGAGTAAGTCCCTCCAAGAAGATTTAATTTTATGATAAATATTTATAATTGAGATAATTTAGTATCATTTGTGATATATCCTCTTAATGTGCCCTAACAGAACTTGGTCGATTAAAAAAAATATAGTTTTTAGCCAACAACATCCTCAGGACTACTTTCAAAAAATCGGTTTCTTGCATGAATGTTTTTTTGTGGTATTGTAGAGGCGCCCATCAAAATATTTTATTTCATAAGTTTTCAAAATCACTTGAAAATGTAGCAAAATTTTTAGATTTTGCTTCAGCATTTTTGATTTTCAAAAGATGTTTTAGAAGTATATAAAACACATTGAGATACTTGCTGCAGTAAAAAAATTACGAAATTTTTAAATTTTGTGAACAATAATTAAGACGTTATGAAATCTTCTTTAAAATAAATTACTTAGTGATTTAAACAGTTTGTGGTTATTCTTAAATGACTTAGCTAGTAATGACAATGTTGTGCGCTTTTTTACATGTGGTGATAGACACTCACATGATTTAATAATGTGTACAATTATATTTTAAATAAGAGAAATATGAAATTTTGAGAATTTTTTAAAATTTTAAACTTTAAACAGCAATAACTTTTAGGCCTCCTCGCGAAAGTGAGTAAGAAATGAAATATTATTCCTTTTTTTGGCTGAGTCAATGTCAATTTCATTTACATGAAGCTTCATAAGGACATTTATCTGATTACTGGTTCAGCAGTCTTTACTAACAAAATACATATTAAAAACAGTTTAATAACTATTAAACTGTTTTTGTTTTCTACTAGCAATGCCTTGTTTATTTTCTCCCAATTTTCAATTAATGATAAACAAAATATTGAAAATGTATTCGGCAGTTTAAAAATATATTTTAGTTTTACTTTCATTTCAAGCTTTTCACAGAAAAAAAAAACATTTTTGTTACATAATTTTACCAATGCTTTAAGAATTAAACAGCTCATGAAGGCGAAGGAAGATTAATAGTCGAATAATAGAATTGTTTTAATTTTATATACGTCACTAATTTCCTATTTTTTCTTTTTTAATTTTTTTGGATTATTTTGAAAACCCTTTCCTAGAAGGCCGACTGTACCACCGGATGTGACTAATAAAAATACATTTTTCAGAAAAACTCGTAATGTGCACCATCATGAACACAAAGTGCATATTTTAATAAAGTCCATTATGCATCATCACATCATATTTTTTAGCATATGCATTTTTATTAGATCCAACATAACTTTTTCCGCTTTAACGGGAATTACAAGTCTGTTTGGTCTTACTCTAAGTTAACCAAAAGAAATTAAACTTTTTTTGCATAAATCTTCTATTGGTCAAATTTATCTGAGTCTGCGTAAAAGATATTTCCGAGAGCTATAAATCCATTTTTCTATAAGTCGTTATAAAATATTTGTCCAAAACGGCAAAACTATGTAAAAACTGCAAAAAAGGTTAATATTTTACTCAAAATTTGTTTTATCAAACAAAATTGTTATAACGAATAAAAATTTTTCAAAATTTCTTGTTAACCTTCAATAAAACCTTTTATAAATTATTCAAAACTATTATGAATAAGACTACAAATTTATAATACATACATACATACAAACATACATACATAACATACATACAAACAAACATACATACATATAATACATACATACATTGTATAGTAATATTTAAACAAAAATTGTTAAGTAAATATGAATAGATATTAAGTGTCATCTATAAACATAACAAAATACTAAAAATATACCTTAATACTGTTCTATTCTATGTAACTTTATGTATACAAATAATTTTCAAGACATTTCAGATAATGTTATTTGCATCTATAACTTTTATTGTTGTTAAATGAGCCATAGTGAAGTACTAGAGTGACAAACACTAATAACAATAAGTTATAAGTAAATGTTTGATGAATTTTGTATAATTTTATACATAAATATTATAGTTATACATTATGTATTTATATTTACCATTAGCAATATTTAAGCAATATATGTATGTATGTATGTAACATAGATTGTTATCATTTAACATTTTCAGAAAACAGATTTGTGTGTGTTTAAATGCAAGGATATTAATACGTAAACTTATATATATAAATATTTATATATATATATATATATATATATATATATATATATATATATATATATATATATATACATATATACATACATACATACATTTATATGCCTACTCCAAAAAAATTAATTAAGTAAATATTTAATTAAATTTATTTATACAAGTGTTGATTATTTAATTTTAACTTTCATATAATATTTATATCGTCTATTAATATTTACTAACAAATTTTTTATTTAATAGAAATTTTTATATAAATATTTTCAAAACGTTAAATTCTTTTTCTCATTTGCGGTTTATTGTATCCGCAATTATGTCGTTGACATAGTATTCATTTTACTCGACTTTTTCATTGTTCGATTAATCAAATAACTTGAAAATGCTGTTTTTAAATTAATCGAATAATCGAGTAAACTTTTTAAATTAGTCGAGTTATTCGAGTAAATTATACTTTTTAATATTGATCGTTTTTTAATGTTTATTAAAAATTAAAACAAGCATTCAATGTTGTTTTACTGTTTTATTAAAAAAGGAAGCAACAAAAATGTTAACAATTAACTTCAATAAAACACAAAAATAGTTTAAAACATCAAAAATATGTCTACATTAATTGAGATCACTTAATTTACAAGAAAGGCCTAAATTGCCCTTTAAAAATTATTTTTCAAAAATAATATATAATTAAAATTTGAGTCTATTTTTCTCTTTTGTTTTTATAAATCTATTGTTTCTCTATATTAAATAAATTCTTTAATAGTTAAATAAATAGGGCTAAGAATATCAACTAAACTTGAAAATGTTCGGATATCATCCGTAAAACAGGTAGATTAAAATCCAATAGGGCACATTTATTTTGAAATTTTAAAAACAAAATCTGCATTTTTTTTAAATAAAGAAGTTCAGCGATTTTAACACAAAAGTATAAAAGTTTACTACTTCTCCTTCCCTTTAAATATCACAAGTTTCATCCAAGCCATCATATCCTCTAAACCAGGCAGTGACTCTATTGGTACTCGTATATCAACGTCATACTTGCACATATCGGCTGCACTGTATGTACTTAAAACCAAATTAAAATCTATGAAACAATTGTCTATTAAATACAAAGAACAATTTGTAAAAAAGACTTCCTTTTTAATTTCCTTTTTCAATCGATTTCGAAAGAAATAGGCAATATAAAAATGTAAGCATTAAATTTTATGTGAAAATCAAAAAGAGAAATTGCAAGAAAAAAATATATTCATACATATTTGTAATTTGTTAACACCTTAGAAAAGATTGGTAGGTGTGCTTATTTAGTTAAGTTTTTTGTATAACATTTTATTCATATCAGACTGGGTGACAGACAGCATCATTCTACATATTTTTGACACATTATTGTTTCAGATTCAGTTTGTTTCTCAGCTTAACTCTACTTATAAAATTAACGTGAAATTTAAATTGAGTGCAACACAAAATAACTCTTTCATATTGAATGTTTGCCATCATTACTTTATAAAGAAATGAATAGTGGAGCCTTTTAAGACTTCCTAATTCCCTACTGTAAACATCATGTACTCTTTCTAATTATATGCAAAAAAGATTTGACTTATTGAATAATTTCCTATTGCTATAGTTTTAAATTATAATACTTTCATGATAAAATTAAATTTTTTCCTTCTTGGTACTTGTAGACTATTTAGTAATATGTTAATAAAATCCAACCTTGATAACCTTAAATTTGTTGTTAAATTAGTTAGTGAATTGATAAATTAAAATTATCTAATGCGATTATAATGCATTAATTAAAATTTGCAATGCATCCCTATTCAGCACTTGTACATTAGGGGTAAAACTCTTTTTGAGAACACATTTACAGGTTATGGACAATACTGAGTGATATCTAAAATAATTTTTTCTAAGTAAGTAATTTTAGTGACATTGACCTTTATATATTTTGTGTAATAATGAAAACATATTTTAGTTAGTAGGTTAATATTACCTCTCAAAATAGTAAGCCATATTTACCATAAAATAATATAAGAAGTTAAAAATGTGTAATTTTAAGAATTCATCGCAATTGGTGCGGAAATTTTTTTTATCGATCGCGAAAATGTAATATCGCGTTTCTTAATATTTTCCCATGGCTCACTTAGTTATGTCATGTAAATTTTGATATTCGCAAAAATTATATATATATATATATATATATATATATATATATTATAATATAACCCATATAAAGAATGGTTATGAAAAATTTTTACATTTTAGAAATTTTATATTTTTTAACTGGGTTCAACCTTTATTATTTTTTTATAACACACTTATTGATTGTTTTTAATCTAAACCACTTTACCACTTTTAGTCAGAATATCTTTCTCTGTTATATCATTTACCGAAATTATTATTGATAACTAACTTTTTTCGACTGCATCAAGGGTTCAAAAAAATTTACCCAAAATTAATTTTGTATTATTTTATTTTTTTTTTTTTTTTTTAATTTTGTATTATTATCTCGAATCTAAAAAGTAAATGTACATAGACCATTATCATTATCCTTAATAATAATGTGAACTCACAATACTTGAAAATAACATAGAGCAAAATTTTAGAACCATAGGTTTCATTTTATAATCATGATTGTTGTTCATGGTTCAAAAATGTAGAAAAAGGGCTTAAAATTACATTTTTTCTTCGCGCGTTTATACTTTTTGATCTCATTCGATATTATATAAACTAATCGGACTTTGTACATAAATTCTACTCCTTCTTTGTTGTTGTGTAGTCTTTCAACAGTTAAATACAGAATAGTCATATTTTGATGACAAAATTATTTAATTTTATGGTTTTTTGGGCAGGGGAAATCAAGCTCTGTTGTAATTATGCGTATTTTGCTCTAAGTCTTGTTCATGTGCCCTAAATGGACAACGCAGTATATAGTCTCAAAGTTTGGAAAACAAGAGCAAACATGGATTATTGTGCGAACTTTTTTTTGTTATTTTACACAATAAAATTGATATAAAAAATAAAAAAAATGTATATGGACATTTTGAAAATTACGCAAAAATTCTACTTTTTGTTTTTGTATTTCGTATATACAAAAATAAGCACGGCGATAAATATAATTAATCGGGACCATAAATTTAAATTAATCAAATATCGTTGATAATTGAAAATGGGATACTTTTGTCAAAACATATTTTGCTAAAGCGCGAAATTTATCATAATATGCATAATTTTTAGATTTTTGGCGCATCAAAAAATTTCGAAAGACAAAAATTTTATGGACCAAAAAAAACTTACTTGAGTTAAAATTAAAAAAAAAAACAATTTTTAGTATAAAGACAATTTTTTAGATTTTACCAGTAAACCCTAAAATATACTACACCAATACCATCAAACATGGAAAATATTATAAATTTTATTTGAATAAAATATAAAATTGTAGTTTATAAAAAAATTTTCTTAACTTAAAACCGTTATAACTTTCGCGCCCCCTTCACGAAATGATTAACGAAAACTGATTCTACATGAATTCTACATAATGTGTCATTAAAAAAAATAAAAACTTAAGGCCTAAATCAAAAATGTTTGATAATAGCCCATATATATTCTCAAAACTTTACAGAATCATAAAATATTTTGATTTACAATATAATATACAGAGAGTTTAATATTGCAATTGAAAATGTAAAAATGTTTTCGTGACCATGCTTTAGGCATTGTCCTTTTGAATACAAGTAAATTTTGAACAGACCATTAGTCAGAGAAGTTAGTGCAGAGTAAACTTGAATATAAACTTGTCAATCTACAATAAATGTACACTTATTTTTATTACTGAAAAAAAAAAGAAATTGAATTTTCCTCTATACACTTGCTGTGCAACGAATTGTCGGCGTCGACATTTAATTGCATCAAAACCTTAAATAGAACATAGATAGACCTTTATTGCGTATATTCGTAATATAAAAAAATGTTTTGTAAAAACGGAAATTATCCAATAACCAGTCAAAGGATGCGGACAAAACGGAAATGAAATGTATGGAACTTTTTCTTTTTAAGATGAAAACAATGTTATTGGCCAAGACACTATAATGTAGTGTTATTTATTTTTATTTTATACATACAAGACAAATTGCTATTGTTTTAAATTCATGTAAAAATCTTATGACTTTTAAAATAACTACCATTATATATTATATTAAAAAAACAATTCAGTTTATTACAACCAACTTACAGTACTCCTAATGAATCATTATTTTTTAGTAAACATAAAAATAAAAATCCCAATTATATTTACTTTGATTTTTTTTTTTAATT
This sequence comes from Protocalliphora azurea, assembly GCA_932274085.1. Lineage (NCBI taxonomy): Eukaryota > Metazoa > Arthropoda > Insecta > Diptera > Calliphoridae > Protocalliphora > Protocalliphora azurea. Next base: position 83,371,017 of record OW026520.1, read on the forward strand.
CCTATATTTAACCACAAAAACCAATTTATTTAGTAAATACAAATTGCAGCAATTTTTTTTCCATAAATATTTCTCAATCTTACAATTTTTCTTATTTAATTGACTGCATGTCCGTCCGCCTATTGGTATAATTTAAATGGCTAAAGTTAAATCTTTGTTTAAACTGGTCAAAAACTATAAGAAAAAGGAAAACTATTTTATAAAATAATAATAAAAGAAAGAAACAAAAAATAAATATTTATTTAGGAAAATATGTACAATATGAAAATTATGACAAATGTTTATAGTTATTTCTTAAGAAAAAATAAATAAATAAAGAAAAATTTTATAAAATGTGTTTTTATTAGGAATGAAACATTTTATTAAGAATGAATCATTTACATATATTTTTTAAAATCTTAAGAATTATCTTTATTTTAAAAATTCATAACGTCGGTGTGCTGACAAAGAATACTATCCATAATTTTTCGATTTTTTATCATATCTTATAGCGTTATTAGTAGAGGACGGATTTTATGCCTTTAAGTTTTAAAAATATTCGCCTAAAAAATGCATTTAAAAATATAAAATATACCCTAATAATATTTATTAAATTAAAATCGGTTCATGGTAAACTATGCAATATAATATATTTTTCTTCATTGTTTAAATTTTCTTTTGAATTTAATTTTTTAAAACTTATATTCGAGACACTGAGTTTGACACAAATTTATTAAGATAAGCTTTTATTTATTTAAACAAGTTGTCAAATGTAACCGTTTGGATTAAAAAAAAATTTATATATCATTAATTCCAGGAGAAAAAATGGAAAAATATTTTTGACTTGGTGTTCTACGATTTTCTTGAAACTAAGCAGACATTTACGCTAGGGAATAGAATTCATATATGCATTTAGGTTATGTTAGGTTAGGTTAGAAAGGGTGGTGTATTCACGCCTACACCCAGAGGCCGAACGGCCCATTGTGATCCCTTTATGAAAGAAAGAGAGAGAAAAGTGGAACCTACACCCAATAAATCAGTTATGATTGTTCCTAAGCCATTTTATTCCCATTACAAACCCTATGAGTTTGACAAGTCCTTTGCCATTAACCTCACCTAGTTCATGTAGTGTATGGCTTCCAAACCACTTCAACCTATTACGCTGAAGCCCTAAACAGTGACAGAGTATGTGCTCCACTGTCTCTAGCTCCTCAACATCATCGCACGTTCTACAAAAGTCTGATGTGCCAATGTCCCACTTACTCATCAAATTCCCTATTGAGAAGTGACCCGTAACCATACCTACTATGACTCTAAGTACCGCCACTCATACCTAGAAGATGCTTGGAATCCGCCAGTTTTAAGCTAGGCCATAATGCCCTAGAAACTCTGCAGTCCGATCTGTCACTCCAGGCTCGATTCGTGTTGTCCAGAGTCCACTCCCTTATGGCCCTAAAGAAGGACCCAATCGGAATATTAACAGATGACTCTATGAAAGACCTATCTAGCTCCGAGCCACTGCGAGCTAGCTCATCGGCTATTTCGTTGCCAAGAATGTCACAATGACCAGGAACCCAACAGAGTCTCATCATATAGGAATCCATTAACCTTCTCAATTCCCTTCTGCACTCAAGTAACAATCTGGACCTAACAAAATGACTTGTCAGAGCCAATAACGCTGCCTGACTATCAACATAGATAGTAATCTCAGACCCTCGTTCAACATTCCCCTCAATCAAGCCGAGAGCCTTATAAATGCCAAGAATCTCCGCTTGAAAGACACTACAACTGTCAGACAATTTGTAGGATCGTCTGATATCAGTTCCCATAAAGTATACACCTGCACCAGTGCCAACTTTCATTTTCGAAACCACCAGACTGTACAGCCATAAGTAAGAATCGGTCTTACAACCGAAGTGTAAATCCAGTATATAACTTGCGGCCTAAGGCCCCAATTCTTACCTATAGAGTTCCTGCAGGTGTAATAGGCATTGAGTCCCTTCTTGACCCTCTCCTGGGTGTTTCTCCTCCAAGACAATTTACTGTCCAAGTACACACCCAGGTATTTGGCCTCACTTGACAATGCAAGCTCAATCCCGTTCAATACTGGCAAGCTAAAATGCTCGACCTTATATTTCCTAGTGAACAAAACTAGTTCCGTTTTCTCAGGGTTTACCCCTAATCCCTTACTGTTGGCCCAAAGGGACAGATCACGTAAACCTGTCTGCATGACCTCACTGATCGTAGATAAAAACTTACCAGAGACCAGTAAAACAACGTCATTGGCGTAGGCCACAATCTTCCTTCCCTTAGCATCAAACTGTCTTAAAATGACGTTCACGGCCAAGAGCCACAGTAATGGAGAAAGGACCCTCATACAAGTGTCTCCCATGTTTGAGTTGATAACCCTGCTGCTAAGCATCAGAATTATCCACTCAACAAGGAGCTTGCTTATATTCAGCGAAACAAGTGATTCCTCAATAGCCTCTATCGTGATATTATTGAAGGCCCCCTCTATATCGATAAAAGCTGCCATGGTATATTCCCTCTGCAGCAGACTCCGCTCAATGTAACTCACAACGTCATGCAGAGCACTCTCAACGGACTTACCTTTAAGATAAGCATGTTGAGACTCGCTAATGACCTGAGTTCCTATGCTAGTCCTAAGATAAAAATCGATCAGTCTTTCTATTGTCTTCAATAGAAAAGACGATAGGCTGATCGGTCTGTAATCCTTGGGCTTCGAGTGAGTCGTCTTACCCGCTTTGGATATGAAAATGACCCTTACCTCTCTCCACCCTCTGGGAATGTACTTCATTCTAAGACATTCCCTAAAAACCTCCGTCAGTAGAGAGATGGCTCTTTCATCGACATTCTGTAGCATGGCCGGAAATATTCCATCCGGGCCCGGAGATTTGTTGATGTCCCTGCTTCCCCATTGATAGTGGTGAGCGTTCTCATCACATCCCAAGACCATGTACGCGCCTCTCCTCCTAGCGTGCTCCGCCAGCTGCTGCAGAGCGATACCTGGTGGATCGGCTGCCTCGTACGGCATGTACACAGCCGCCATTATAAGCCCGCTACCTCCTGCGGCTTCCTGTTGGACGACTGTAAAGTCCCCACTGCTAAAGGAATGAAAAAAATTAATATTTAGATTATTCCTAGCCAGTATACATGTCCGTACCTTTTCCGTTGTGGATGGTATGAACAGGTTGTACCCCGTGACCCTCAGACCACATACCCTGGTGTTGTTAATCCAGGGTTCCTGTATGAGGGCCACGTCCACGTTGGAGTCAATGAGGAGTCTTGTCAGTTCGGTTGAGGTTGCCTCACAGTGATGCAAGTTAATTTGCACCACTGACAGCCTCTTTGGGTTTATCAGATTTGTTGTACCTAAACCTGATCACCCCAAATCCGAAATTGACAACTCCCCCCAGTGACTCCAGCTTCTTCAGAGACTCCTGATCCACTGCGAATCTGAAGTCTCTGCCTTGGTTCTCCTTACAGGTCATGGTGTTCACCAACTTCCATTGACCTGTAAGAAGACCCTTATTCTGATTTTCCAATACTGTTAGAATGGTTCCAACATCTAAAATGGGTGGAGGGAACCATGCTGTCACTATTGGACGCAGGGGCAGCTCAGATGCGAGTATCACCTCAAGCTTCGCTTCTGGATAGAGAGTGTCGCATCTAGCAACTGCGTTCCTGAGAAATTCAAATGATTTCTCATTCCCGCAGTTAATAGTCTTGACGCCCTTTATCCAGTCTGCGCCTTTGAAGGATACCTCATCCGGCCTTCCTTTAACAAGGGCGATTTCCTCAATGAGCTTGTGTTCAATTTGTCGCCATTGCTCAACGCTGATCCTCCCATCTGGATCAACCCTGTCAATGACAGCAGCTTGAATACAGTTCTGCAACACTGATTCCTTCGCTCTTTTCGATGTTGAGGGTTGTTCACCTCCTGATACAGCTCTCTTAATGACCTCCTTATGGTGGCCCTTACTATAGCTATTTGGCGTGTGAACAACCTTCTTGGCCATCGAAGGTTGTTGGTCATCCCCAGACCTGCCCTCTTAACAACCCCCTTATGAGGGCCTTTAAGAGAGCCGGATGGGTTTTGACCAGCGTTCTTCGATGTAGAGGGCTTCCCTATCGAAGCTCGTACAGCTCCACTACTGGAGCTGACAGGCTTCGAAAGTGAAGTCCTCTTACTAGTTGATGGCTGATCATCTCCAGGCCAAGCATCTCTGACAACTTTTAGTTGGTTGCCAGGTTTGCTGGATAGTGTATGATCAACCATTTCAATGGTAGTTGTTGGCTTACCAGACGTTACTTGCTGTTTCTCTAGGACTGCAGGTTTGCCCGGGTTGCCACTACCAGAATAATTCGCTCCGGTAGGGATTAATGAAGAGGTTGGCTTTTCTCCTGTGCTCTCACGAGACACTTCTGGAGTGTTGCCAGCATCCACATGCAATCCTTCAGGATAAGACATTCCCAAAGAGGCACAGACAGGACCGTAGATTCGTTCGAATCTTTTAGCGTTCCTCCTGTGCTTCCTGGTAATGTACTTATCCTTACCTGTAAGTGGCAAAGGGCCTCTCTTGGCTATCTTGTGCAGATAGCCAAGAGAGGCTCTTGCGCCACTACGAGCATTCTCCTCTTTAGTTCGGCTTATATCGTCGGTTGTCGCATTAAGCATTACCGCGTCTTGCCGAACTAAACCACTGCCAGACGAATGACCCTCTGAGTTCGTCGAGCCATCCCCCCGCTCAGACCCCGCCTCAACACTCGAGTTCTTCTCCAGACTCTGAGCGCGAACTGAGATCACAGTGATCTCATGTTCATCTTCAGAGCCGAGAGTAAGATTCTCAAGTTTCTCAGTGGCGCTGGTCCCAGTGAAGGAATCCCTCGAGATACCCAGAATCTCATCCGTCTCTGATAGCTGGCCCAACAGTTGACTTTCCTGAAGAAGAATGTCACGTTAGACCCCTATCATCACCTCATCGTCGTCTGTATTCACGTCCGTTTCAGTCCTGTCGCCCTGCGACTGTCCGTTAACCTGTGTCCGATTTTTAAAGTTTTTAAAATTGTCTATCTTGTCCCACGAGTATGCCAGTAAAGGGAAAGGACCATCTCGCGCAGTGACGGCGTGCGCGGACTAGGCTAGAATTACAACCAACCCGTGCCATGGGCATTGGAGGGGAGCTGTTAGCTGTTAGTTTGTTTAGGCACCAACTAACCATTCAGGTCCTCAGCACTACTGCCTACCACCTTGGCCTTAAAGTGCACTACATACATGGTCCGCGAGAGGCTGTAAAAGCCCTAAGATCGGAGATAATACACATGATATATACCTCCATGCGATGGGCCAGAATGCACCATTCAGTAGAGTGTGTATATCATGTGCCTTACAACCAATCCCCCCGATCTGCCACCTGGGGACGCGTCCGATAGGAGTAAATGTAGCAAAGACTCCAACGGATCATATATGCATTTTTATTTTTATAAATTTCGAAAAAAAAAAAAGAAAAAGTTCAAAGATATCAAACTTTAAATATTCATAATTTTTTAAGTTGCAATACTTTTTTATTGAAATAAAAACAAGCAAGAAAATGATTATATCCTCTATAAAACTATTAATTAAAAAGCAATATTACTTAAAAGAATGCATTTAAAATTCAACTACATTTTTCAGATGTATTTACGAAAACGTTCTCCCCCTTCGATTTTCAATTTTCATCTTAAAAAATGATATTTATATGTTCAATAATTCAATTTAGGTTTTTCTGACGAAAATCTTTACTATTATTAAAAACTTTTAGTAATAAATATCATCACTTTTCCCCATTCAAAATAGTTTTCTTCTTAACATTTAAATTTATGCACGTTTACGCAAAGAGTGTGCAAATTTAAATATATAAAAATCTCTATATATAGATGTCCGATTTTATCAATTTAAAAAATATTTAAACTGTGCTTTAACACATTAGTAAAAAATTCAAAATTAATTAGAAATTGCATTAGATGCATTAACATGAAAATATTTTCAAGTGCACTTCTTTCTAAAGAAAATATGGTATACAAATTTTACAATTTTTCTAATCACTTATATATATTTTTGTTTCGACACACATTTCCTCCATTTTTTAGAAATAATGCAAAAAATAACCTATAAAAAATTTTATATTTTGTCATAACGTAAATGAGTTTTTGTATGGGAACAAATTGCTGAGATTTTTTATAAAAAATTATTAAAAATACAAAAACTTTCTGTCACATAAAAACATACTAAATTATACAGTTAATTTGTCAATTTTTAAGTAATTTAAAAATAAAAAATAAAAATCGAAGGGGGAAAACCCTTTCAAATATTCATATTGCATAAAAAATCTAAACCCTCTCCCTCTATATTTTAATATTTTTTGATGTTAATACTCGTTAAACATTTTTATAGTTTTGGCGCCGTTGTCATTTAACTCATTAACAGCTTTTTCGAAATCATCAAAACATGGTTCGTAATATTTTACATCACCAAGCCAAGATCTTCATCTCATAATAACAATGGACAAAAAATTGTAATGGTTTTTGCTGATTTACCAAATATGGAACCGCATCTGATAAATATAAGATAATTTTATTTTTATAAAATTCCGCTTGAACAATTTAACCGATTTATGAAATATATGAGTACTTGTTTCAAGGTATACACATTCATATTGTACAATAACTATTAATCAAAAACTATTGTTTTCTCGCATCAACGTTATGATCAAACACTCGAACAATTGTATTTACAATATTTGTTTTTTTAAAAACCATTTTATTTCTTTATGCTTTCACATGTGTAGGCCTTAAATAAAATCGGATTAAATGAATTTTTAACATATCATTTAGTTATAAGTGAACAGGACATAAACATAAAATTTGGAAAATAATATATTTATTTTATTTGTACTTTTTACACATTTTTTTAACAAGGATAAGTTAATTAAACTACATACTTTTGAGTTGAAGAAATTATGGATTTTCTTAGAAATAATTACCTTTTTTTTGAAAATAATTACAAATAATTTTCAAAAAGTGCAAAATTTACACTTAATTTTACTGAAGTTGTGAAAATATTAATTAACTAGAGGTATTTCCACATTTTTATAATGAGTATATAAAATTAATTGAAATTAGACACGTTAAATCAAAAATAGTATTTTTTTTTTCTTTCTTTTTTTGGTACGAAATATTCTGTCATTTTAATTGTGTAATATTTTATAAAATATTTGAAAAAATAGCAAGAGATAAAAACAAATTATCTTTCAGTAACAAATAAAAAATATGGACATGAATCACAACAAAATAATGAAAAGTGGTAAGAAACTTTTAAAATTAAGTTCTTTCTATTTATTATAACCTTAACCACAGGTGTAAGTTTGTCATTCCGTTTGTAATTTCTACAATATTCATCTAAGACCCCAAAAAGTTTATACATTCTGGATCCTTATTGAACATATATATATGTTTTATACATCGAGAATTTTCCTTAGAATAACACTAATAAAATAGCAAAATAGATCTATAAATATCCGTTTTTGCACAGAAAATTTGGAATATTTTTTGTAAGGTTTTTGTCAAAGAAATGAAAAAAATCGGTTCATTAGTAACCGGGATATTGGTTAAATACGAATTTTTAGACTTTATGAAGCTCCGATATAAGTTACAGACAAATCTGTTACAAATATTTTTTTGAATTTTTGATTAGTTAAATTAATAAAATCGCTTCGTAAACAACTAAGTTATAGCGAAAAAATTGAAAAAAAAAAAAATATTAATAATATACAAACACAAATATTTATATTAACAGTGTTACAAAGTGGTTAAAAAATGGGTTTTCTTTGGAAATAATTCTGTAACTTACGTTCCTTTAAAGATATCTGAATAAAATTTAACATGGCAAGAGCTAAGGTGTTTGTTGTTTAGTCGATCACAGTGCCCTTGCGGATCAGGTGGGTAGCATGTGGACCTCCAAAATTGGTCATCTCAATGCTTCTACGTCCAACTAAAAAATGTCCAAACATACATAATAAATGATTGTGTGTATGTATATATAATCCACAACTACTGCTTGCTTATACAAAAAAACAACACTGAAAGTCATTGCATTGCTTTTCATATATGTTTGTATGTGTATATTTCTAATATTTTTTTCAGATTTTTGCTTATAATTCGGTTGTTTATGTATCGATATGGTTAATTCAAAAACCTGAAATTTTAGAAAAATTACTTACAACAGATTTGTACAAAAACGAATTTTGAAGCTTATAAAGTCCAAAAATGCGTTTTGACCAATGAACTGATGAACTGATTTTTCCGCAAAGTCGAAAACAAATACGCTTTAAGAGGGCTTATCGGTTTTTGGCGATATCTCAATCATGAATAGACCGATTTTGTTGATTTTCACCAGTATAATTCTAAGGAACATTCCGACTTCCCTATCAATAAGGATCCAGAAAATATATACTTTTTGGGATCTTAGATGAATATTGTAGAAATTACAAACGGAATGACAAACTTATATATACCCTCTACACCGGTGGTGAAAGGTATAAAAAACGAGGCCAAAAATAAGGAAAAAATTTATTTCGACCTAAATAACTCTTAAACGAAAATAGATAACCTTCACGTGCATAGTGGGGCAGAATCGAAATTTTTTGGAAATAAATCTGTAACTTCTGATCGGCCGGTTGGATTTTCATGAAATTTGGTACAGGCGTAGCAGAGGAGTGTACATTGTTATGTTTGGAAGGGGGGCACAACAATCCCCCCAGGGGCGGAGCTAAGGGGGCTCAAAGTTAGGTACCTCTGATATAAAAAATTTTTAATCGCTTGCAAAATTTTTGTTTCTCGTCCGATTTCAAATATTTTTATATATTGTTGTAGGCCCTGATAAGAAATATAGAAACATGCTTACATGTCCTATTTATCTCTTACAGTTTTCGAGTTATTTGCATTTGAATAAGCACCATAATTTTGCATGTTCTTGGTCCAGTTTTTTTCATATATATCCTAGTATTTCCGACCGATTTTATTAGTTTTTTTCTTAACTAGTTAAAGAACAAAATTATCTATTGAACAAAAAATTGAAGTCGATCTTTTTACCGAGTCCAAAAATAAACGATTTTGAATTTTAAAATTGCAAAAAAGACGACTTTTTGTGTTTTTTTAGACGAAAAAGTATCTACACTCCTTTTTATCTAAAATAAAATTTTCTTTAGCAACATATAATAATTTTGCTTCACAGAGATGACTTTAAGATAAAAAACAAACCCAATAACTCAATTGGTGATGGTACATACCCTCCCGAATTCGACCCATTTTATATGAAAGTTTTGATTTTAGACCATATTTTCTCAAATCCCAAAGCACGAATCGACAAGCGGAATATATTTTAAGAATCTTCAATATGTTGTTAAAAGCTTTAAATCAAAATCTGCGCGACTTCGGAAAAATGTGGATTCTATAGCCAAAAATGTAAAAAATCAAATTTTTGAGAATTTTGATTAGTTTATTTGGGAATTCAGGAAAACCCTACCCCTGATTGAAATTTGGTTAACGCGATTTTATTTATATTAATAAGATCCACATTTCCTACAAATTTCATTAAGATATCTTTATAAACAAATATGTTACTACAATTAAAAAATTTGTATTTTCTCCAAAAACTTGCTTATCCTTTAGCATATCATTTAGCATATATAATTTCCGATCTTATCAGGGCCTACAACAATATATAAAAAAATTTGAAATCGGACGAGAAACAAAAATTTTGCAAGCGAATAAAAATTTGTTATATCAGAGGCACCTAACTTTGAGCCATCTTAGCTCTGCCCCTGGGGGTATTTTTGTGCCCCCCTTCCAAACATAACAATGTACACTCCTCTGCGACGCCTATACCAAATTTCATAAAAATCCATCAGGCCGATCAGAAGTTACAGATTTATTTCCAAAAAATTTCGATTCTGCCCCACTGTGACACGTAGGCGTATTTTTTGTGGAGATTTACAGGGGCTATCTATGTTTAAAATTTCTTTACAAAAAAAATTATAAATGAAATTTTGAAAATTTTAAAAAATTACATACTTTGGAGGTCCATCCACAACCCCCCAGACCCGTTAGGACACTGTGATCCTCCAAATCAACTCGAAAACACCTCAGCTCTGGTCATGTCAAATTTTATTCAGATATCTTTAACGAATCACATGTTACAAATTATTTCCAAAAAATCGATTTGGAACCACTATGTGTTGTTGTTTTCAGTATACCCAGTAATAAAAGAAAACAGTGAAAAATATTGCATTATTTTATTTTATTTTATTTTTCTTTTATTTTTTTATTTTTTTTTTTTTTTTTGTAAGCACTTGCTCTTTTTTTTTCTGGGTAAACAAGCATTGCAATGAATATAAGCATAGATTAATAACTGGATGATTTATGTGAGAAAAACAACCTAATTCAATTGTTAAGAATCTAATTTATGCACCAACAAAATACATTTAGTCACATATATTTTGTTTTTGTGTTCAAATTTCAAATTTATTATAATAAAATGAGAGAAAATGAGAGAATTGTAATTAGGAAATATATTTTACAAGATTAGGTGTAAAATTTAAGTTCAATACCATAAATCGATTGAAAGATAAAGTTATTTAACACCTAATTTTTTATTTTTAAATTATATTATTTTTGGGATTTAAAAAATAAATATGAAATTAATTTTTTTAAATAAAAGTAGTACTAGTTGCACAATTTTTTTAAAATTGAAACGTTAATCTATTGGACTTTAATTTTGTATGTAGATACTGAAGCACAAAATTTGCAACAATTCAAATTTATTTTCCAATAAAAATTATTATATTGAAAAAATATTTGATTATTATAAAAATTTATTCCGTTTAATATTGCATATACATATTAATAATGTAAACATAATACATTTAAAATTCGTCGAAACATTCGTCGTTTAAAATATTTGCTACTTCCTAATTTTCCTCACTTGTGACGAGCTTCAATATGCAACATGAACCTTCTCTAATGTATAAAATACTACCTAAATTTCTGTTCTCAACTTGTTACGCCATTTGTTTTTAACAAGACCCATGGAGCTAAATAAAAGCCCCATTTCAACATTAGAGAAGGGTAAAACTAATAAAGATATTATAAATTTAGATAATTGTTCCAATGGGTCTTCATCACCGAATTTTTGAAATTATAAACTTGTGTCCAAAATGATATTGTAATCATGTTGCTGTCCCAATGACGTTGGTTTTCCCATTGTATTTGTACATATTATTAATTCAGTATCTTTATTATTTATTTTGATTTCTCTTAAAAGTGAAATTGTAGTAGTTTTAATCTCTTTTAAAGTGTTTTCAATAGAAAATATACTTATTTTTTTTTTTAACATCTATATTTTTTGGTAATCGATTTACTATTTCTGCAATTATTATTATTTTTATTCATACACTGTCTGACAAAATAAAGTGCGGTTTCATACAATTTCAATTACTTCATAATAATTTTCTTCTACATTAATTTTGGAATACTTTTTGGTGCCCAGGTATTTCCAGTTTTATATTCTTTAATTTAATAAACAAAATTAGTTTTTGCATTATTTGCGATTCATGTTGGGGTTAAAGAGTTGTGTTGGTCGTGGAATTTGTGCGACAATAAAGTGACACTTTGCTAAATTTTTTAATTAGGCTTCCAAAACGGAAGTCAGATGCTTAAAAAGTGCTCAATTTTCTTCCGTTTTGTAATAACAAATTGGAAAATGGGAAGCCTAATTAAAAAATTTAGTTTAGTGTCACTTTATTTTGTCACATGAATTCCACGACCAACACAACACTTTTACCCCATACAGGAAATGCAAATTACAATTTGCCAATCCATTCTGCTAAATCTAGTATAAAAAACGCTAAAATGACAGCACTGTTAATTGAAAAAAATGGAAGCCTAATTTAAAAAATTTAGCAAAGTGTCACTTTATTTTGTCATACAAAATCCACGACCAACACAACATTTTTGCGCCAAACATGAAATGCAAATAATTCAAAAACTTCTTTGTTTATTAAATTAAACAATATACTACGACAAATGCCTGTACACCAAAAAGGTAGTCCATAATGCACCTAGAAAACAATTATTTTGAAGTTAATAGCAATTATAGGAAACCGCATTTTATTTTGACCGATAGTGTACATTATCTCTATTGAGGTTTATAAAGCAAACAATAAAATGGCAACGCTGCTGCTTTGTTTGTATCTAATAAAGCCCTGCGTAAGAGAGATGATTTGAAAAGCAAATTAATTTGCTTTTTAAGTGTGTTGTTCATAGCCAACATGTACAATAACAACAGTGACTACTGTTTGTACTGTTCGTTGACCGAAGCAAAGCAAATGTGTGTAAGAGCGATTGCAAATACAGGCTTTCAAGGCATTTGTCGCAAACAAGTGATGCAAGTGGTGTGGCAAAAAAAAGCAAATCATACAAGACATTGAGAAAGTATTAGTATATTTTCATCCTACCACAATTTTAGAAAGAATCTACCACAATCGATAGAAATCTACCAGAACTTAATTTTGAAGGAAAAATTGTAGGAAAACCACTCCAATAATTGACAAGTTAAAAATATTAAAGAAAATAAGTCAGATACAATGCTGCTTATATAGCATTTATCTATTAACACGTTTATAAATGGACATATTTTATCATTTATAAATCAGCAAATATATAAGTTCGTTAAACTTGGGATCATATTGGCAAATATTAAAAAAAAAAAAAACTATTTTGGGAAACATTTTCTGTCCAAATTAAATATTCTCATTTTGAGTCAAATTTAGAATTATTTGATTAAGAAATATAATTTAATATTTCAGTAATTGGTTTCAATAAAAAAGTTATTTTGTACTTATAATAATGTTTGAAATATCAATGTGAATATATTTATTCTAAAATCTACTTTAGTTTAAAACCTGTAAAACATTTATTTTTTTTTTTTAATAAAAGTATGCTAAATGTACCCCTTCTGATTTTAACACATTATTATTATTATATTATATTATATCATATTATTTATTAAGGCTAATATTCATAATAAAGGAATAAAAGTATAAAAAATAGCACTTAACTTTTTTTGGATACATTTTTCGACCGATTTGTGGCTCGCATGTCATTTACTATATAAAAACAAAATATAAAATACAGTTCCTTTTTCTTTTTTCTGTACATATAAAAAAAATCAAGCACTTTGTTTAAATCTACCAAAATTCGATTCAGCCTACATTTCTACAAAAGGAAAAAGATCCTACCGAATTTGGTAGGATTTTAGGTTAGGCTTAATCCTCCCCAGACCGGCATTCCTACGCCAATAGTTGGTAAAATGCTAAATTGCGTTTGCTGGCATTGTTTGAGAATAACTGTTAAATGAAAGTTAAAATAAATAATTTTTGGAACACCTGTTACGAGCGTTTTATCTCAAGTAAAAAATAAATTAAATATGCAGAAATATGCGCTAACAAATCGATATCATTTTTCAGTAAAACCTGTGAACGGATAGATAACTACATTAGGTGGTTTTAAAATGTTCAGGGAAAAACATGCATTTGCATGAAAATCCGCCCCCTAGTTATTAGTCATACATCCACCCACCCGCGTTTCAATTTTCGATTTTAATTTCAAATATCTGGTTGCGAAGTTATCAAAAAGAATTACACAAAGGACTTTTATTAAGAACAAAAAAACAAAACTCTTAAAAAATTAAAAGTTTCCTATACAAAAAATTTGTAAATATCTTTCACCATTCGCGGATGTGAAAAGATATCGATTTTTTTTCAAAATATAAAATTATTAAATGCCTTAGTGAAAAATAAAAAAATGTTGCGAATTGACAAAATAACTTTTTTTCGTTTTTTTTTTTTTTTTTTTTTTTTTTTTGTTCTCCTGAAAATTATTCAAAAAACACAAGTCTTTTCGTCTGACGAACGTCGATGTGCTGACGAACCTTTTATTAAAGGTTTTTAAATTATTTACTTATTAAACTTTTGTCTGTCTATCAGTCCCACTGTACTCATTTATTAATGGCTTAATTGTTTGTGCATTGCCATAAATTTTAGCACAAAATTTAGAATTTTTTTTTAAGTCTACTATATATTTTGTATAAAAACAGCTCAATTTCAGTTGGAAATTTTAAATATTTCTTTTAACCCCTAGTCTACACGTAGACATTTTTATGTTGGAAATTGTCAAATTCTATCTCTCTTAAAAATATTACGTATGCTTAAACACAAAGTTGAACAATAATGTTTAACATAAACTGTCAAATTATTGTTCTTTTTTAATATTTAAAAAGTCAACTAAAAGCGGAAAAAATGAAAATTTTCGGTAAAAAAAAAACAAATTAAAATTCTCATTACCACATATTATTAACAATATATATGTACATACACCATGTAATCAATCAATCACTTTTGTTAGTGTAATCCTGGATTAACCTTTAACAGCTCGTAACTGTGTAAAAGAGATTTGTTCATGTTTCGTTGGTGAAACTTTGTTTTTATGCTTTTTCTTTGCTCCATATAAAAGATAAAAATCTAAACTTTTAGTGACACAAATTACGCTATTTTCTAATAAAATGCACTCGTTCTCCCTCTCCCACAAACTCAGTCACTAGATTTACCAAAGCAGATTAATAATGTAACGACATTAAAACAGCTGATAATTTTTTCTTACTGGCAGCAATACGGCGACTTGTCCTCTAGAATCTGTAGTGCCAAATTGTTGTTTATGTTTCTAATCTTTGTTTATTTTTGTGTTATTACGTTTTATTCCTTTTTTTACCACGTTAAATGACAAATGTGTTTTTGTTTTCTGTAAACAAAAATGTGAAATGTCAAAATTAAAGTTTTCATAATTGAAGTCAATGAAAAAATAAAATAAAAGTTTTTTTTTTTTGGTATTGCAGTTGTTGTAGAGTTGTCGTTACCTTATATATTGTACCATGAGCGATACCATAAACCCAAACGTATTGATATTTGTAAAGTTTACCTTTGTTTTGTAGCTATATTTATTTCTCGAAGCAATCGTTTTGTGCTGCTATGTGCTCAATAAACTCTAATCCGTATTGATCCACTAAAAGGAAAAACTCTTTTTAAAGACTCATCGAGAACAATGCAAAAATATCGAAAGTTTTTTCATTAAAACATTTCAAGTGGATTAAAGAGGACTATTAAATAAGAGAAGTGGATGAGTCAATGAATGTGAGCGTGCCTGTGTATTCTCTTCTTACGTATGTTCTGTGTATCCTGGTACCCTGCAGTTAAGACTAGCTATCTACCTTTGAGTTCAATAGTTATATGAAGAGTAGTGTACTAACTAAGGACACACTAACACATGATTTATTATTCTAACCAAGACATTTTTGGAGGTTTTCAAATGATACGTTATATACATATTACTTTTGTAGTTTTTAAGACTACTTGTACTATTGAAATACTAAGCAAATTGTAGTGCAAATTTTTTTTTGTTTTTAGAGTAGATATATGGGTGGTATTGGTATTTCTTAATGGCTTCCGAAATTGTCAACATAGAACTTCAGGGTATATATGAAGGTATGTACATACAAATGTATTTATATGTGTGTGCAGATTGGTGTGTGAATGTCCTTATGTCAACTTTATTTAAGACAAAAAAAAAAAATAATAAGAAATAAACGGCAAAAGTTTATCTTGTTTTGACTTTTTTACTGTAGTGGATTTGCTTAAGTGACAAGTGCATTTTGTGGTATGTTAAATTGAACGTTAGGGAAAGAATTAAAAACAAGTTGAACTGGAAAAAAGGCAATTTCAAAAAAGAAATACATACTTAAACAAAAATAATTGTGTGAGTAAATATTTAGAAATGAAACATTTTTATTTAATTTTTTTAAAAGCTGTAAAGGAAATAACCGGAATTTGGATCAGAAAAATTGTTTTAACTTTGATGATCCTGCAGATATATTGGCGTATAGACCCAGCAAAAAAACAATCAAGTGCTTCCAAAAATGAACATTTTCACCACTTCAAAAGTAGAATTAACAGCATATTTTGTGCTGTTTTAGAAGTTAATAGAAATTACTTTACCAGGAAAAAAAGGTTAATAATTTCTAAATAAATACAAATTTCACAAATTTAAAGGTATTATTATCTTATAATAGGATTAAAACAGAATTTGTATAAAAAAAATTATAAACATAGTTTTAAGAGAGGTACTTCAAAAGCAATGAGTAAGAAGCATAAAAAATCGAATATCCTACCAATAACAACCATGGGTTAAAGAACTTCTGCAGCTCCTTTTCAGCACTAAGTACTTCCTTCCAAATACAACACAATGTTAAAATCATAACTTTTTCAGATCTTTTTCAGGTATATATGTATATATATATATATATATATATATATATATAAGTAATCAAATTTTAAATCTAAATCTTAATATTTACTTGGTCCAACCACTGTCGAACAAAAAATTTTTTTAATTCATATTATTTAGCTTCGGCTCAGGTCTGTTTTGCTCCTTCTTCTCAATCGGAGTTACCCATTACTTCTTAATATGTTTCGTGCTAGTGGGTTAGAGTGTATTTCCAGCTTTTTAAATATGATTCTATGTCTTCTTTTACTACAGTTTTTACCAAAAGAATGTTTAGATACTTATGTATGTTACTATTTCTTACATACCAGGGTGCTGAGGTTATAATTCGTAATTTTTGTGTTGGCGCCTTTGTATTTTTTCAACATTTGATGCTGAGACCGTACCTCATAACTGAACCCCATAACTCCATATTGATTTTAAAATTTAGTTATAAAGAAGTAGTCTACAATCTAGACTTAACATACAGTTTCTACCAATAAGCCAGTTTATTTTGAGTGCTTTCAATTTCATTTGGTTCAACTTTGCATCTATATGAAATTTTCAAGTAAGGCATCGATTAAGGTAAACAGCGAGATATTTAAAATCCGATTGCTGGGGTATTTCATGGTTATATTTAAGTGGGCAAGATTCTCTATGCAACGTAAATATTATCTATATGCATTTTTGTTCGTTTACTTTTATTTTCCATTTCCTTAACCATCTTTCTATAACAAATATATGTTCCTGCAAGATTATTAAAAATTATCTTGCATAGTGTCTATACTAGAGAAATTTTATCAAGACAAACGTCAAAATCAGTGTGAATCTATACAAGGTAACCTTATTTAAACATCTGATTACCATTTTTAGATGTTACATCTGTCAAACTGCCTATATAAAAACTTTAATGCATTCGTCTTATTGTTTTTTTTTTTCTTTTTTTTTTGTGTGTAACTGTTACCATAATTTTGACGCTTGTCTTGGTAAATAAGAATTTTAAAACAATTGATGAGTGGCAACAAAAACAGATAAAGTGATCTTTTGGGAAACCCATTCTGACCGAAAGTAGAATTTCTTATTTTATATTTTAATTCTTCAGAAGAAGTAATACGAAGGAACTTTTCGGAACGAAACCACTATCAGTTTTCAAACTGGAATTGCTTTTTGATTGTATTTTTTATATTTCTCAACATTTCTCTTAAATTTGAAGGGAATCTGAAGAAACAAGAAAAAAATCGATCGAAATTTAGCGGAATGGAACTAATGTTTTGAAGTGCAATTAGACAAAGGAATATGTACTTTCTGTGCCGCAACACCAACCGACTATTGCAAAATAAATGGCAACAAGTATGAATCTTTAAAAGCTTAACAAATTTAACTATTTAAAAAAATAAAAAAATGCAAATTGTGTTTACACTGACATATTTTATAAATTTTATCCTGAATAGTTTCTAATTGCTTACAGGTATTAAAATAATTTTTGCACATATTATAAATTATTTAATGAAGAATTGTTAAATGTTTTTTTTTTTTTTTTTTTTTTTTTGTTAAACCTTTGAAAACATATTAAACCACCTAATTTAATTCGCAGAAGTACCGAAATTATTCGTAATAACTGTTCGAATAATTCGAACAAACATTATTCAAATAAATACCATAATATTTACATATATTTTCTTATATTTCTTTCCTTTTGTAAAATGTATGTATTTTGTATTAATAAAACGTATACATATGTATTAATATTACAATATTACAATAATATTATACAAGCTAAATAAACAGTACAATTCTCTCGTTTTATTATAATAAATTTTAAATTAAATTTTAGCAAAGAAAAAAAATGTGAAACGTGGATAAAAGTTTGTATTTAGCAGATTTTTACATATTATTTTTGGAAATTTAGCGGAAGACATCGGGAATTTTCTGGTAACACTGCATTTATGTTTAGTTTTTTTAAGTTTTTTAACTTGGGGCCATAATTTGGGCTCTAAAATTTTTTGATAATATCCACTAGATTTCTTACCAGATTTTAAATAATATTGCTGGAAGAATCATATAAATATATTTATCAAATAAAAAGTTATATCAATCTGAAGCTGATACTTTTAAAAAATTTCATATTTTTGAAGTTATTTTCCAAAAAGTTGGTAGTAATATTCTTCATCTTTTAAAATATTTGTTTTTTTTTTTTATTCCGGAATATGGAATTTTTGTAATAGTTTCAAAAGAAATCTTAAATTAAAACACACACACACACATATATATATATATATATATATATTGCCTGAAGACCGTATTTAATATATTTTCACTAAATATTATTCTCTATGTTCTAACGTTTCCTATGATACTTAATAATACTTTTGTTCAAAACTAACAAAGACTTTTTCATTTTAGGTAATTTTTAGTACTTTCCCCATAAATTTTATGAAAAATGTAAACACAGCACGAGCAGAAATGCAATGTTAACCTCTTCTGTTACCTTTACAGTGTACTTGTACTTGTAACATGTCTGCATTTTTCCTGCAAAATTTTAAAAAATTGCCAAAACTTGTAAGTATTTGGTATCTATGAACTCGTAGAGATTTACAAGTAATAAAATAAATTAAATGCGATGAGATTTTTCTATACCAGAACTCGAACAACTTTAAATATTGATTTTAAGTATATTTTTGAGAACTTTTTTCATTAAAACCATCACCCAGTTGTAAAAGGCGTAACTTAGAAAATGTGTTTTGTGTGTTTAAGCAACATATGGGGGTATATAGCCAATATATTTTTTAGTTGTTCCTGGCTTTAACATTTGAGAATCTTACAAAAATAAATAAATAAAAAATATTTTCAAAATTGACAAAGTTTGGATAGGGAAACCGTTGCCCAAAGCGCCTTCAATTTTGCTTTTCACACATTTACGTTAAGATTTCTTTTGAAACCATAACAAAAATTCTATATTCCGGAACAAAAAAATATTTTAGAAGTTGACGAATATTACCATATTTTTGGAAAATAACCCTAAAAATATGAATATTTTTTAATGTTTCAACTTCAGATTGATATAACTTTTTATTGGATAGATATATTTATATGATTCTTGCAGCAATATTATTATGAATTTTTTAAGAAATCTATTGGATATTATCAAAAAAATTTTAGAACCCAAGCTAAAAAACTTAAAAAAAAAACTAGGCCCAAAAGGAGAGTAAAATTTAAATATCTCTTAAACTTAAAGAGATTTATAAGGACTACCTATATGTAATTTTTTTTAAATTTAAGTTATAAATTAATTTTTGGCGAAATAAAGAAAATACATTCCCGAGGAGACCAACTTTGAAGGTCTACATTCTACTCCCGCGACCCGCTGAGGACCTGTGCTCCACCAAATCAATTCGCTCAACCAGCTCTAACTATGTGAAATTTTGTTTAGATATCTCAAACGGTTCACAAGTTACAGAATTATTTCCAAAAAAATCGTTTTGGGACCACTGTGGGAAATATTTAGCTCGATCCAAATAAGATTTGCCCAATTAAATTTATATATATATGTGAAGTTGTAGCTATCGTTGCAAGGTAATAAGGATACAGCGTGTAATTTTAATACTAACTTCATGTGTTCTTAATTTCTTTATATAGAAAGATTACTGACTGTAAAGTGATAAAACCGTTACAAATCCCACAAACTACAGGGTAGATACATCTTATGAGCGTGCGTGTGAATGTGTTTGTAGACGTTTGTGAATGATACTTAAATTAGCGTTTATGATGACTTGACAAATTTCCCTTTACAACCAACAACAACAACAAAACCAACAAATAAATACATACAAACAAAAAAAATTAAATTAATTTTTTTTCCTGCTTCGTTACCCAACATTTTCAGGTGGCTGTCCCGAACTAGTTACTTGACTGACTACATTAGGGCAACACTAGTTATTTTATTAATTACGTGACTAGTCACTTTAACATGGTGTCACATTTTTGTACACACAATAACATCCATGGCTACGAACTGGAACTTTTGTGTACACACAAAAAATTTCATTGGTTACATTGAGATAGCAAGAATATTTTTATCTTCTTTTTTTCGACACCTCCACGCTTACAAAGCGTCAGTAAAATCGACACCGAAAAAACTGCTGCGTGTTGTTATTTTGATATTAGTATTTTGAAAAGTGTGGAAAATAAGGAAGAATTTAAATCGCATTGCAAAACTGATTTTATTTGATTTTCTAATTAGCTGAAAATTTTATGTGCCGTTTTTGCAGACTCTGGAAGTGGTTTTGGGTTTCCTCCGCTAGCTTAAAAATATTTTGTAAAAATACAGTTAGTCGTTAGTCGGCTCACATAGTGAGATGAAACCAATACAATAAATCGACTCACATAGTGAGATGAAACCATAGCTCTAGAATTAAATAAAAGATTAATAAATAAATAAAATAAAATGTAAAAATAAAATAAGTCGGCTCACATAGTGAGATGAAACTTTAGCTCTAGAAATAAATAAAAGATTACTAAATAGAACAAAATAAATAAAATATAAAATAAAATAAATTAAGTGTTAAAATTATTTAAATTAATTGGCGCCCAACACCCAGTCACTATATAGTGAAAAATAGAAAAAAGCACAATATAAGTTGTGTTCATTTACTAAAAACTATTGATAATTATTTAAAATTCATGATAATTAACAATTTAAAATACCTATAAAAGAATTAAAAAATATAAACTTAAAATTTAAATTTAATAAAGCAATAAAGTTCTACATATTAGAAAAACCAAATTAGAGTTTAAAATTTATGAAAATAAAATATAGTTCGACTTATGTATTATACAATTTCAAATAAAAAACGTTTAAAAAGTTTCGATAAAATAAAAACTGAAAACTTATATTAATATTAAAGGAAAAATATAAGATTAATAAATTGTAATAATAAAAATTATAAAAATAAAAATCAATAAAGTGGTTGTGAAGTCGAAAAATCATTAAGAGAAAGCTTTTGAATCTAAGTGAAAAAAACCAAAAATTTTCACAAATATAAATAATAAAGGTGATATTTGTTAGAAACAATAAAAAAAATTAAGACGAAAACTAAGCTGAAAAAGTGGAAAGAAGACAAAAGGGAAAGTGCCTAAAACAACTATTATCAACAACTATCATCAGAGTGCTGCAGCTAACAACAACATGAAGACCTATTTGTTATTGTTTGGGGTCTTAAAAGATACATGAAGACATAATGCATTCCGCTTAAAAATCTTCCTAAACTGTAAGTGATGTTCAAACAACCACTTTATCACCGGCAAAAAATGAAACCACAACAACATCATCAACAGCACCTTCAGAAACAACTACTACTGTAAAGCCAGATACAACATCTTCGATTACTGAGCCAACAACATCTACTACAAAGGCTCCAGATACCACTTCAACTACTACTAAAGCACCAGATACAACCACAAAAGATCCAGATACAACCACTAAAGCTCCAGACAACACCACCTCCACCACTACTATCTAAGACAAAAACAGTTGCTCTTGATACTAAAACAGTGGCTCCTAATAGCACTGCAACTACAGTAGCTCCAGATACTGCAACAGTAGCTCCTAATACTACAACTGTTGCTCCAATACCTACACCAACCCCAAAACCTGGCCCAGTGAATATTTTGATGGACCTTCGTTCATTACAGGTATTGTTTTAATTTAGGATTTATTGGCTATGGGTTAGGTAGCCTACAAATTTTACAAGGCTCGCAATGAGCGCAACTATCATACCCTTTGCGGCTTCCACAGCAGCAGCTACTGCTTCTAATGCAGCTGCCACTGATGCAGAGCGTGTACGATTTGTGCAACCAGCAATACCTTTACGTTCACCACCTTCTCCGCTCCCACCACCTCCAAACCAACCGCAACAGCATAAAATAACACTTTTTCCCAAAAGCAACAGAAATAAATATTCCTTTAAAATCCTTTCAACTCTCATATCTTCTTATTAATAATCTTAAAAAACATCTAAAGAGAGAAGTATTTTACTTCATACAATAGAATTATCTAAGACTTTTTCATACATACGAATGCATTACGTTAAAAAATTGTAAGAGGAAATCCATAACTTGATTTTGTGAATTGTTGAGCCATAAGAAAGCAGCTTATTGAACAATAACCCAGCCGCTTGCGGCACAAATTCCGCACAATATGCAACCCTTTATGGAAATTGACGATGGAATCGTCATCATAAACAACCAGCCCTCCAGAGTTGTTTCCGAAAATTTAACAAAACAATATAATAAGTCGGCTCAAATATTGAGATGAAGCCTTAGCACTAGAATTAAATAAATAGAACTAAATAAATAAAATAAAATATAAAATAAAATAAAATAAATTAAGTTTTAGGTTTATTTAAAATAATTTATACACCATTGATTAAAAAATCTTAAAATTAGTGACTGACTTTTGTAATCATAATTAAACTAAGATTAAACTAAATTAATACAAGTCAAACTTTATTCAAAAGTTTGGTATCTGATATTTTGAAAAGAAAAAACAATATTCCAAAGAATCTGCTGTACGAACGAAAATGTGAAACGCTTTAGTTGAACTTATTTTCAAAAAATGCTAAATTTCCAGCAATTAACATAAACATCAACATGAAAACTTTTCTCATCGGTGAAGAAGATTAATGATAAAAAGATCTAACACAAAAAATTAGAATGACTTGCTATTGAATTTATATTATATTCAAGATTTTTAAATTTAGCTCTAAAACAATACTAGTCCTAAATAAAATTTTGATCGAAAATTATAATTTGATTGATGTAGGAAATGGTGTTGCTATTATTTCAATATCAAGTTTGAAATATTAATATTGTTTAAATTGAAAACTGTACTTATGTACGTACTTTCTGAATACTAATTATAAGTTGAAGCTTTTAACAAACATAAATACGCGAATTAAAATTAATTAGACTATTGTTAAGTACTTTTTAAACATTTTGATTTGCATGAAGTAAAGAAACATTTGTTCCACTGGCTTTAGGGTTAACACCTTCATTGCATTTCTCCCTGCAGCTAATTAAATAGATTTTTAGAGCTATTAATATTATCGATAGAGTTTTTTGCGTATCCATATAAAATTATTCCCAAACTTTTTAAACTTTTTGAATCTACCATATAATTTAAAAATTAATCTTCAGCGATTGAAACTCATAAGTGAAATGTTGAAAAATTAGTTTCTAGTCATTTTTGGTTTTTAAAGAAATGTTCATTTGAATGCACTAAAAAGCAATCTCCTGGGAAAATATTTTAAAATATTTTTTCCAAGCTAAAAATAATTTTTTGGGACCTATTTCGAGACCCATGATTTTCAATCGATTGTAGGTAACTCAAAACGAATTTTTTAATTTTTCTATTGTTTTTCCTATATTCAATTCATCATCTGAAGTAGGATGAGTAGTCATCCTACTTCAGAATTGCAATATAGCATTTTCTCGAGATACCCTAAAGAACATTCATGTTATGGGACGTGTAATATTTACACGAAAACTTTTGGTATAACCCTGTTAAACATATTCGAAAAATAGTATTAAAAAAATTAACCAAACTTTAAATAAAAACAGATTTAAGCAAAAAAAAATATATTTACTTACTTTTTCGAACAACAAATAATACTTTAAGATTGTAGATAATTAAGTTTAACATACCACTATCTTAAATGTTATTAATTAGAAAATAGTTTGTATGCATAAGTTAATATATTCCAAAAATGTTTACTTTACGAGTGAAGACTGTTTGCTTATTTGAACGCTAAACTACTAAAGGAAGAACGTCACAAAATAAATTTAAAATTTAAATAAGTTAATTTAAATGATTTGACTTAAATTGTTGTCTTCTTTACAGCCATTTCAAATGTACCAATGGACACATACTGAAGCACCCACAACTTCACAACCTCACACACCGGGAAAATTAGATAAAGTTACCTCATGGCCGTACTGTAGTACTCCCACTTCGGCAGTATCGCGCATACCAAAAGCCATTCAAGTGGACACACCACAGCCGGAAAGAGACAATGGTTTCATGCTGATGCTAAGAAAAAGGCTTTTAACATGTTCCACCATAGCAGAGGTTCATGTTGTGGTCAATGACATGTTGTCGGTGGGAGAACCATTAAGACGACCATCAAAACGTTGTGTGCTATTAACAGATTTATTAAATGCCAGTGAAGCGACAGTATATCAATATGACAAAAATAACACAGATACCAGTTCCGGATGCGAGAGTGGAGTTCAGGAGGCTGGAGTACAAACCGAAGAAGTATTCCAGGCGATTACGGAATTTATATGCAGGAAATGTAAAGATAATAAGGAGTATTCGGAACGTGATAAGATATTGAGGTGTGACAAAGAAATTCAAGTTTCTTTAAATGATGAAAGTAGTAAAAATATCTTAAGTGATTTGGAGCCAGAAATACCATCACCTCCACCAATAGAAGGTTTAGTAGCTCCACCACCTCCTCCACCACCTCCTTATGTGGTTCCACCTCCTCCGCCGCCACCACCACCAACAATCGCAACAGTAAATTTACCTCCACCACCACCACCTCCTCCTCCTTGTATTGCTGGACCACCACCTCCACCGCCGCCTGGATCCTCCTTAACATCTACATCATTTATGCTCAATACGTCAACAGTTCCTCCTCCACCGCCGCCTGGTGCAGCTAAAATACCTTCGACATCGACGCCAGCTCCTCTACCAAACCCAGCAGAAGGAGGTTGGTTTAATCAAGCAAATAGTAAGTATATCTCCCTAAGATCCCTAGCTAAACTATCAGTAATTGTTCCAACTGCCCCCAATTTAGCGCTACGCAAAACTGCGGTTAATCCGCCAAAACCCATGAAGCCTCTCTACTGGACACGTATAGTAACTCAACCTCCACCACCAAAGCCCATTCCTCCAATAGCTCCTATCACTGGTGACAGCACTGACTCTTCAACTCCCAACACATCTCCAGATGAGCCAATTGCTGCTGAAACGTCTTCAGCTCCTAAGGAGATTTGGCAAGAAATCGATGAAACAAATCTCGATAATATTGATGAGTTTACCGAACTATTCTCACGGGAGGCGGTTGTACCCAAAGTAATACCCAAAATTAAGACCGAGGTGCGTGTGAGACCAATCAAAGTACTCGATAGCAAAAGATCTCAAAATGTGGGTATTCTTCTGCGAAGTTCTCATGTAGACTTTTGTGAAATAGAGCACGCTATATATCATGTTGACACTTCTGTAGTAAGTCTGGAAACTCTACAGCAAATCAATAAAAATAAGGCCACCAATGATGAGCTGGAACTCATTAAGGAACAAGGAGACATTCCTCTTGACGAACCCGAACAGTTCCTACTAAAAATCTCGCAAATATCTATGTTTACCGAACGCATATCGTGTATGGTATTCATGGCCGAATTCGAAGAAACTGCCACTATTATAGAACGTAAATTGGAAGTTGTCATGCAACTATCTCAATTTCTGATGGAAAGTGAAGAGCTCAAATTAATATTTGCTATAATTCTAACTTTGGGAAATTATATGAATGGAGGTAATCGTCAAAGAGGTCAAGCTGATGGTTTTACTTTGGAAATCTTAAGCAAACTAAAGGATGTTAAATCCAAGGACTCACAAACTACTCTACTACATTTCATAGTACGAACATACATAGGTAGGAAACGAAAGGAAGGAGTACAGTTATTGGAAATACCTTTACCAATACCGGAACCGTCTGATGTAGAGAGAGCAACTCAAGTTGACTTTGATGAGGTGAAAGGTCAAATTGCAGAACTAAATAACCAATTAAACGGTTAGCTTATCACACAATTTTATTTTTAATATTTATATTTACATTGTGAATTTAATTTGTTTAGCTAAAAAACGAACTACTGACAAAGTCATTATACATTCGACTGCCCAAAATATGGAACCGTTTAAATCCAAAATGGAAGAGTTTTTAAAATATGCTTCCAAAGAAATTGACAAACTCTTTAAGGAACTTAATGATTGCCGTGAAGTTTTTATAGAGACTATGAAATTTTATCACTATGCCCCTAAATCCGGTACTTTGGAACAATGTACACCCAATAAATTCTTTGAACAATGGACCAATTTTACAAATGATTTTAAAGATATTATGAAAAAAGAAATTGCTATATTATGGAATGAGTTGTAAGTACTACTTAAATGTTGCATTTAATATTTTATTTAAAACTTTATTCAAAATTTTTTATAGGTTGAAAAAATCAAAAGATGTACAAACGCGCAAAACTGTTAAAACTACAAAAGTGAAACCGGGTGGCCTAAAAGAACGTATTATGCGTCTTAACAAAAAATAAAATCGTTGTTAATTATTTCTTCACATTGATTATTTTATCAAAATTATTTATTAATTAATTGCCTTAGATAAACAAAGGAAAGACAGAAGAAGCACATTTTACTTGTCCTCCTCATAACTTTTCTGTCAATGAATGATGGATGATGCTCGGAGTAGAGATCAATTAAACTGCGTTATTAATATTTAAGTTAAATAATTTTCGATATTTTTTCTATGAAATCACTCCAAAATAAAATGTTCTATTTTTTTGTATTTGTTTTATTAAGAGCATTTAATGGTTGTTATATTCCTCTACATTCTTATATGAAAATTTCGCTGAAATAAAATAATAATTAAAAGACAAGGTATTTTTAAATTATTATTAAGGTAAATAATATAAATTCAAGTATTTCTTAAATAAAATAACATACATAAACCGATGAACAGATTTAATGGGAAAGTATAAATATGTATGTACGTAAGAGTGGCCCAACATAATAAATCAAATTAAAATTTACTTAATTTTCAAATATCGTTTCTCTAAAACTGGATCATAGTCCTTTTTCGGGCTTTCTGAATTTTCCCATATTTTTTCCAAAGAAATAACGTAATAATATACATTTAACGATGTAACTAAAATTTAGGACTATATCCAAATATGTACGAAATTTCGAATTTCTTTACAAAAAAATTACATACAGTGGTTTTTCGGTTTAACGAATACTCAGTTTAGCGAATGAGCTATTTAACGTACGTCTAAATTTTCGCAATTGAGTACCTTAATTACGAATAATTTATTAAATATTTTAGTTCTCGATATAATGAATTTTTGCAAAAATGTATATTAAAATCCATAGAAATAAGAGAAAATAAATGCACATTTGTCATCATATTGACAGAGTACTACTCCACCCACTTGTTATACAAAGGAAGAATAAGAGATTTCAGTTTGGAAAAGATTTTTTCATTCAAAAACTAATTTCTAATAAAAAATAAGCTAATGAAAGCAAAGCCAAAATACGTTAAAAAACAGTTATTATATTCTTTTTTGTTTAATACTTTAGTTTACGTTTTGAGCAAAGTCGCTTTACCTTATGTGATGCGTTTATGCCATACCATCGCTTAAAGTATCCATTCGATTTAGAACTACTTATTGAGTTGATTTATTTAACAATTTGTATACAAAACAAAATTTGTGCTTTTATAACAGCAATTTTTAATTTTAAATCCGTTTGGCGACATGTCGAATTTTTATAAAGAGGTGGCGATTTATTTGGCTAATTTTAAAAAAAATTAATAAAATAGGTATTTTTGGAGAATTATGATTACGTATTCTTAGTAGCTTAGTTGGTTGGTTTACGTGGTAGTCCATAACCTTACGGGCAATCAATTAGACTCGTTAAAATCCTTTTTGATGAGACCACACTACTCGCCAGTTGTAATGAGATAGAAGTGTAGGGAAGAACAATAAGAACATAAATTAATTAGATGCAGCCTGTAACATTGAGATATTTAATAATGTCACTGAGTCTAGTGTCAGATATCTGACAGAGGTAACAATTACTTTCCCAAAAATTTATGTCTGATTGCGTTCAAGGTTGGGCATTCACATAGAAGATGATATACTGTCTACTCCTTCCCGCGATTGCCACAACTACAACAATATTCATTGTAAGGGAGACCAAGTCTGCTTGCATGTTTTCCGATCGTCCATTGACCTGTAAACAATGCTATTAGTCTCGAGATGTTCTTACGTTTGTAGCTAATGAGTTGCATTGAGCGTTTTTCGTTGTAGGTAGGCCACGTTTCTTTCGCGACTCTACATTTGTCAAGATTTCGCCATCTATTTTTCGCCTTTAATAGAAAGTGTTTTTGGATTCTACTTTTGACTGTTTCTAACGGGATTGCGACAGAAACCGATAAGGAGGCATTCATAGCAGAACCTGCCCGTGCTAATTCGTCTGCCTGTTCATTATCATAGTAATCCCTATGCGCAGGAACCCAGACTATAGTAATGTTATACAGACGACTTAGTCCTAGCAGTTCCACCAGAGCCGACACCGCAGTTCATCTTTGAGCCGTCAGTGTATATCCTAGTTCCATATTGTTAAAGAAGATTTCCCCTTCTCCATTCACTCCTGGTGGAGAATAGGACTTTAATAGTATTTCCGAAGTCCATCTGGGGAATCATATAGTCGGTAAATTGATTGAATTGCGGGGGTATTAAACTTAATATCCTCGCGTGCCCATACGTTCTTGAACTCCAGCTTTCCATTGCAGATAATCTTATCGCACTATTGACTGAAGATTCAATAATGTGTAGGCCTATAGGTGTTAGGTGCAATATAGTGTTCAGAGCTTCTGATGAACTAGTAATGCAAATGCAAAGCAGTCCACCACACAAGAGATCCATATACAAGAATGGGCCATAATATTGCAGTGTATAGCCATTTTGTAAATTTTGGACTCAAACCCCATTTCATACTGAACATCTTTCTACAGGTGTAGTATGCTAACGTAGCCTTACTAACCCTATGTTGAATGTTTAGCTTCCATGAAAGCGTGGAGTCCAAAATAATGCCCAAGTACTTTGCATTGTCCGACAAGGTGAGTTCGTGGTAGTCTGAAGCTCGTAATCTTGGTCTTTATGGTGAAAAGTACCAGCTGTGGCTTGCCCGGATTCACTCCTAGTGCACATTCTTTGGCCCAGTCGCTGAGTGTAGTCAGAGCAGTTGACATGATATCGCTTATCACGATCAGAAACAGTCTTGATACTAGTATTACCACATCGTCCGCATAAGCCACCACTTTCACTCCCTTGTCTTCCAATTCACACAGGATGGTATTAATGATAATAAGCCACAACAGCGGAGAAATCACACCTCCTTGTGGAGTTCCATGCATAACTTGTTTGGTCTTAATACTGTTGCCTAAATTCGCAATGACGATTCTTGTCTCTAGAATTGACACCAGCCAGTTGGTGATATAATCCTCAACTCCTAGTTCGTGCAGAGCTTTCTGTATAGTCATAGTCGTGACATTGTTAAAGGCGCCTTCTATGTCCAGAAAGGCAGCCATAGCATATTGCTTAAATTCAATGGATCGCTCGATGACCTCATGAAGAGCCGTCTCCGTGGAGCGATCTTTAATGTAGGCATGTTAACTTCCTGAGAGTCGAGTTGTACCCTCTAGACGCTACCTTATATGTAAATCAATGAGTCTCTCCAGGGTTTTCAGCTGAAAAGACAAGAGACTAATCAGACGGATGTCCTTTGCATTCTCATGACTTCTTTTTCCGGTTTTTGGAATGAACACTACCTTCACTCTCTTCCAGTTCCGGGGAACATAGTTGAGGGTTAGGCAGAGTTTAAAGATTCTATGTAACCAGGGTATGATGTACACCTTTGCACTTTGTAGCATCCGTGGTAAAATACCATCAGGCCCTGCAGATTTGTACGGAGAGAAGCTATCCATTGCCCATGAAATTTTCTCCACGGATACCATGACATCCTCGATTCCTTGCGAGGATTTAGTATGCTTCATGTCCCGGTCTGTAACATCTTTATAGCCAGGAAAATGAGTATTAAGTAAAAAGTCCAAAGATTCCGCCGACGATTCTGACCATGAGCCATCCATCCTTTTAATATAGGATGGATTATTGTGACCATCTGCCAAAACCTTACTGAGTCTTGCAGATTCCTTAGTATTGTCGATAGATTCGCAGAAGTCTTTCCATGAATCTCTTTTTGCGATCTTTATTGCTTTCTTATATTCTCTACGCTTATCGTGATACAACTGCCACGATTATGTCCTGTAGCTAATATCGGAAGCATTGCGTGCCTCCTTGCGTAGCTTCGAGAGTTCCTTGTTCCACCAGGGGGGGGGGAAAGTCTTTTTAGCTTTCATCATTGGACAGGATATATTAAAAGCTTTAACAATTTCCTTGCTTAATGTGCTCTCAATTTGATCAAGACCCTCAGTCGTTGCTTCGACTGGAGATATTCTTTTCAGTTTGTGCATGAGAATCCCATTGAACTGAGTCCAGTTTGTTCGTCTTAGGTTTCTGAAAGTTGACGCTGTTTCATTGCAGACGAGTCCAATGTCGAAAAGTATCCAGCAATGATCCGAAAAAGATTTCTCTTTGGATACTCTCCACCTATCAACTGATAAATTAGATCTGTCTTTCGTAAATGTAATGTCTAGCACCTCTTCCCATCCAATACGGTTCACCGAGCTCGGAAAAACGAATGTGGGGTCGTTGCCGGAGTTACATATGGTCAAGTGATTTGTATTAATGAAATCAAATAGACACTCATCTCTCTCATTGATTCCAGTGCTACCCCATAATGTATGCCTTGAGTTTGCATCACAGCCAAGGATAACGTCGTCTTGAGCCTCTATAGAGGCTAGAAACGCCTTCACTTCGTCTGGCGGAGCTGGATTGTCGTGTGCCATATAGCTGGAGGCGATCAGGAAACTCTTGTTTCGCACTAATTCGACCCTTGCGACTGTTAGGTATGCTGAGCTATACTGTGAGCAGAGAAATATATTTATATGTTTTTTAGCAATAAGACAAGATCTTGGCTTACCTTTATCTTTTACATATAAAACAGTGGAATCGCTTTTTTTGTTATTTTATAATCAACAAAGGATATTTTAAAAGATTAAGCAAATCTTATTAAAATTTTTTTAGGAAAAACATACTTTTCTTACAATTTAAATTTATTTTAGGAAAAACTCCATTAAACATACAAGTATTTGCATATTTAAAAAAAGTCCAAACTTTGCTTGCAAAAATGTCTTCACATTGTTTGCATAGATGGTAATCTAAATATAATTTAATTATAAAAATTATTATTAATTTTTTTTTTCTTCTTTTAAAGGTATCGGAATTCACTACAAATTTCTAATAAAGATTTTTCATATTCGTAGTTCTTTACATAGTGTCTACATTAGAGATTTTTTATCAGGACAAACGTCAAACTTAACGCGAATTTGTGGAAGGTGGTAACAGTTGCACGAAAACAAAAATATGTTTTTTATATATGCAGTTTGACAACTGTAACAACCAAAATAATAATCAACTGTTTAACTAAGGTTACCTTGTATATATTCGCACTGATTTTGGCGTTTGTTTTGATAAAAATTTGCCTTATGTTGACACTAGGTTAAGTACAAAATTCATTTTTATGTGAATTGTTTCTTTTGTATGTGAAATAAAAATAATTATGAAATGTTAAAAAAAAAAACATTAATTTTAATTATAAATACAAAAATAGTAGAAATGCAAATCTTCGAGAAGACACTTCTGTAAGCATCGTCCGCGTGTCGTCCAGAATCTTTTTCGATACTTCTAGAAGTGTCCTCTTCTAGATTTCTAGAAGACTCTTCCACGAAGAACAGTTCTTTCCGACGGAAGATGATTTTAATGATACTTTGGCAATAGTTTTTGTGATGAATTTCAACTTCTGGAAGACTCTTTTTAGTGACTTCCGTAATAGAAAATGTTTGCAGGTTTACATTTAGGTTTATGAACACTCATAAAACGTTTACGATGGAGTAATGGAGCCTTAAATATATTTATGTATATATTTTTATATATACTTATGTATATACAAGCAAAAAGAATGCACTGCTTACATAGGGAGATCGAATCGGTTTTATTCGACGGATTTTAACCGGCTTTTTTAAAAATTGTCGATCGTTTTTTTAAATGCTAGCTTTTCGAATATCGAATAAACCGTTTTTTTTTTTTTTTTTTTTTTTTTTTTTGTTCGGCTATTATCTTCAGAAATTTCGCCTAAAAAGCAATTTATTTCAACAATTTTCTTTAAGTTTTAATTGCAATATCACAATTTATAATAAGACATCGGTAGAATTGCCAATAGATTTTCATATTGATTCCACAATATGAACAGAAAATCTAAAACGTCTAACAAACATTTCATATATTAAAAGTAGAAAATGTTACAGGCAAGTAAGATAAAAAAAAAAAACATCCCATGATTTAAATAATGGGGGCTATTTGCAAAACAAATTGTTAAATTAACTATTTGAATGGTCAAACAGAAATATATCTTAATAAAATTCAAAAATTATTACATTATTTTTACATATATAAAAGATAACAACCAAAATATTTATTTGTGCCAAATTTCATTAATTCCTTCCAAATTGAGAACTGTACTTTGTCCGCACATCGTTAAATCAACTAAGGATGTGATTCTAAGTAGAAAGAGATACTTTTAAGTGTAAGTGCGAAGATTTATTTCTTTTCGCTACAAATATCAGCACAAATGCATAATAACTGAACTAAAGTGGTGCATGATATAAAAACTTATTTTGGACGTTAACATTTGATTCTACCAATTAAACATCTAACTGCATTGCACATTACACGTTTAAATATTAAAAGAAAATCATGATTTATTTACCTCATTACTAATTCATTTTTGCTGTTTAGTAAATTTGAAATATTGGTTTTGTTTAACATTTTAATCAAATTCTTCCACAAGTTGTCCTTTTCTATTTCAAAATTTTAAGAAAAAAAACGGTTAACCGGTATTTTCAAATACAAATAAATATTTTTCTAAAATTTTGGTTTTTTGAATTAACCATATCGGTCCATAAACAACCGAGTTGTAGGCAAAAATCTGAAAAAAATTATTAAAAATGTACACACACAAACATATATTAAAACATTGCAATGACTTTTAACATACAATCATTTTTTATGTATTGTAATGACTCAGTGTTGTTGTTGTTGTTATATCTACGTACATACATATTTATATAAATTTAGTGTTGCCAGTTTAGTCTTTGTTAAGCTAAGTCTAGCCTTTTTATTTTGCTTTTAGTCTCAAAATTTTCATTTTAGCTTCTGGCTTTTTTATAGCCTTTTTTGATTTTTAAAATTGCTTTAAAAAGGCTAACATGTTAAAATTTCAACCATGAAAAAAAATAATTTCTTGTTTTATATTACTAATTTTATATTTAAAGAATCCTCCATTTAAATATTTCAGTGTATTTATTCTCACAAAAAATTTAGATTTTTATATTTAACTTAAATTTTCGCTTGCTTTGCTTCATTCACCAAATCGAAAATAACAACTAATGTTATGGACTTACTTTATGGATTATTATACAACACTTTATTTATGAATATAGAATTTATTTATGAATATAATTTAAAAAATCTTAAAAAAGCGAAAATCACCCAAAAATTTGAAATAATAGTTCAAAAATTACAAAAAATCACTTCAAAACATTGGGTCGTTTTACATATGAAATATGATTTTTTACTAGACCATTGTGCTGGCAGCCTTTTTATGTTTAATTTCAAAATTAATTACGAGATCTATAAAAAAAAATATCAAAAACTAATAAGAACGATAAAAATCAAATTTTTAAATGGAAAAAAAAGAAAATACTTTTTCTGGCCTTATTTTTTGGGACATTTAGCCTTTCCTGACCTTTTATAGAGTTCAAAGAAAAAAGAGGCTAATTTTTTCTCCCCTCTTGGCAAAACTGGTTTTCAGAAAGTTTTACTCTGTAAAATTAAAAAATTTTGATGTGCATAATTTCAAAATTAAAGTTCTTTATTTATGTTATAACCTAAGAGAAATTTTTATTATTTTATTTTATTTTATTTATTTATTTATTTATTTATTTACTTATTTTTTTCATTTAAAAATGTTCTTATTAATTTTATTTATATTATTTAATAAGCTTTCTTTAATATTTCATTCCTAATTCCGATATTTGGAAATATGTCTTTTCAAAATAGAATATATTTTGTGATTGAAAAACTTATGTGTGCACGAAAAAAACTAGTGCATAAAATTCTGGTTATAAAAATTATAACAATAGAACTATCTATTATGAAACAAACTTTTAAATTTAAAATAATTTCTTATTGTTTTTAATAAAACTTGTAAGCATTCCTTTTACTGATTATTCGGCAACTTTTATCCTGTAATGTGTGTACTTCTAAACTTTTAGTATCCTTTAAATACGAGTATTTTTTGAATAAGGTCCAATACATTTTAACTGATCGGAGTTTGAGGCAATTTGGTTGATGGGGCTCATTTGGTACATACACAACATCATGATTAATAATGATAAATACATATACGTAAACATACAACAAATGTTATAGAGCAAAAATTTAAACCTTTAATTTTTTTCTGAGCACAGAAAAGTTCTATTTATTTCAACTATTTAAAGAGAATTGTCCAAGTTAAATAAGCTATCTGTCATTTTTAATGCATTTAGCAAGTTGTATGAAACTTCTTATTTTTAGTCATGTAATTTTTCATTTTTGAACTTTTTTTCTGAGTAAAATTATAAAAAATGTTAAATAAAATTATGTTTAAAAAACCGAAAATAAGAAAAAAATCGAAAAAAGCGTTTGTAAAAAAAACCGGAAACCGGTTTTCGGTTTTGGATACTCTAGTGTTGTTGTTTTTTATTTTAAGTTTAATTTTGTGTCTACATTTTTGGCGTTTGGAAAAAAGTATAGATTATTTTTATACCCTCCACCACAGGTGAAAAGGGTATATATAAGCTTGTCATTCCGTCTGTACTTTCCTTATAAAACATGTCTATCCGTTTGTCGGCTGAAGTGGCGTTTATGAAGGCACCCAATGTATTAGATATATATGTACCATATATGATATGTAAGTTCAGCAAAAATGGCGGAGATATCTTATAAAAACGGTTTTTAGAGGCTTTTCGAATTTCTGAAGCCCCTATATAAGCTTGGAAATTCGATCTTTCACAGAAAATGTTTAAACATTTTCTGAATTTTTTAAGAAATGAAAAGTCGACGCATAAATATTCGAAATATTCATTCTTTTTGGAGCCCTCATATAAGCTAAGGACTTCGTTCTTATATCTTATATATCAATCACAAACATTTTTCTAAAATTTAAGTTTTTTTAATCAACCAAATCAGTTTACAAATATCGTAATTTAGTTGGCAATAGAAGCATTGCAATGACTGTCAGTGTTGTTGTAGTTTTTTATATATGCATTCAGTGATTCTATATGCAAACATCGTCATTTAAAATGCAAAAGGCAGTAACCACTAAAAAAAATCAAATGTTAACTTTTTATTGGATTATAGTAATACACTGACCCAAACTATATATCTACACAAAAAATTTCTCATTCATATCTTCAAAAATTATATCAATATCAACAAAGCCAAAAGGCCGTAATATCAACTTCATAAACGAAACAGTCGCAAAATTTGTTTCATTTAAGAAAAATTTGGTTTGGAGAGCATTTTATACTTTATCTATTTTTGCTTAAACGTTCACTTATTAAAATTACTTACTGCCTGTTTTTATAACACGAGCGCAAAAACGACTTGTCTAACTTACATTTATAACAAAAACAAAATTTCAAAATTTGTTTTTATTTTAAATGTAAGTAGACGAGTCGTTTTTGCGCTCGTGTTATAAAAACAGGCAGTTAATTTACTTAAGTGTTTAATTTTAATGCAAAATATTAAAAATTGTGGTTACGGCATTTTACATTTTCATAATGTTTTTTTGCTTCTACTTTTTGAGTTTTAGGTGATGATATATATTCAATATTATAGCTTTATTTTGTGTGGAAAAAAATTAAGATTATTTTTTAAAGTATAAATGTGAAAATAATGCATACTTTGAGTCATTATTTTTATTATTTGTGGGTAAAGTGGCGAAGGGTATAAAACAACGGTTCTCAAATGGAGGTCCGCGAACCACAAAGGAGCAATACTAGGGGCTGGCGAAGAAATCCTGAAAAATATTCTTGAACACACAATTTTTTATACCTTTCACAGGTGAAAAGGTTTAAAAAGTTTTAAAATGTAACTTATGTGTTAAATTTAATTTCGGATCATCAGATTTCAAGGCATTTTAGTTAAAATATATCGAAGTTTATCCGCTCAGAAGCCTTAAAACTATTAGAACAATTTTCATCAACATACATTTTTATCTGAAACTATCCTTTTCACTGTTTTGTCCATCAAAACAAAGAATCGATCTTTTGTGGACGCAAAGAATGCTATTAGAGATGCATTATCCGAAAAAGTCTGTTCATATTAAAGATCTCATGAAGCAAAAAAATTATCCCTATTAATATTATTTTTAAATGATTTTATCTTTACATAATATTTTATCTGATTTTTAAACTAGTCAAGGTTGTAGTGGGTCTTGCTTCCATTGCAATATCAAAAGGGGGTCGCGAAGCAAGATGTTGTGAGAACCCCTAAATCGGCACAGTCAAATACTTTGAAATCCCGGTCCGCATCGTTAATGGGGACCGGAGAATTGCGACGCAAACTGAAACGACGCAAATCGAATCACTATTTTCTATGCATTTACATTGTTTTCTTAATAATTGGTTCAAGGATAAAAATATTTGGATAGAAAATAAGTTAACCTTTAATAGAAAGGGGGCATTTTTTGCACAAAGAAGAGAATTAAAATACTTATGTAATTACTATATTGATTTTGTAATTAAAAACAGGAAATTTAATGAGAAAATCAATGAATTAATAAAATTTTCTCATACATTTAGTTAAGTTACTTTAAATTATAGAGAAAAACTATGCTGTATATAGCGATGCAAATCGAAATCATAGCGACGCAAATCGAAATCACAACAACGCAAAATGGAAAAATTTAAATTTGAAAAAGCGACACAAGTCGAAACAATTCAAATCGAGTATATAGCGCTCTAATTTGTTAGATTTCCGAATGATTGAAATTAACATTTGATACTGTTTGTAAAACGTAAAATACTATAAAAAAATATCTTAGAAAAACTTTTTTTGCCTTTCGGGAAATATTTAGACTTCTTGTTAAAAATATAATACATATAAAGCAATAAATTAATAAATTAAATTGTAGATTTAAGTATACTTAATATGATCTTAGATAATTCAAAGAAAAAACAAGATAAATAAGTTTTATATCAGAATAAATGTTATTGGAAATATGAAAAATGAAGGAAGTTTTTTTTTAATAATGGATAGAAATAGATGTCTGTAAACAAACTACAGGTCGCAATTTTGAAAATAATTTAATGAAATTTGATACACAATATACTTCTGGTCCAAGAACGAAACCTATTGAAATTGGTTATGATCGGTGCAATATTTCACCTAGCCAAGTAAGATTTGACACAAACTAGTTGTATATGACCAGAAACCGCAGTAACAAATTTTATGAGGATCAGTCCATGATTGGCCATAGGTCAATAGGTTAAGTGTAAAATAAAACATACTAATACAAAATATAACGTTGATATTAATATTTATGTGAATTTATGCACTTTAGGGTGACTCCCGAAAGTAGGGTTTATATGGGACCTATCCTTATAAAATTTACACTGTGATTTCAACTTATATAAAACTTATTTGTGTCGAATATTAACTTGATACTAACATTTGTATGGGATTCATGCAGATTAAAGTGATCTTCGGGAGATAGTTTTATATGGGAGCTATGGTCAGTTATGAACCGATATTTCATCTTTCTTTCATTAAAATATTGCTATATTTATGATCGTAAAACCCATGTGTCGGGAGGACATATGGGAGCTAGGTGAAATAATGGGCCGAACATAAATATTTATTTGCACAAAATTTCATCAATATATCTTTAGAATTGCGACCTTTATTTTATTCATAGGGTTTACATGGACATCCAGACAGCCAGTCAGATGGATATTGTTAAATCAATTCAGTAAATGATTCTAAGTCGATTGGTATACTTAAAGGTCTGTGACCAATATTTTTGTGGGCTACAAACATCATTAGATAGATAGATGGAGAAGGTTGACGTGGTACCAAATGTACCACATCTCCACCCAGAGACCGATCTCGGTCCATAGAATATAGAATAGAGAAAATAAGAATAAGAAGAGAAAAAGGAAAGAATATCAAGAAATTATAGAAGAGGATTAGCAATGTTGATAATCCCCCTAGGGATGTACCCTAACTTTCCCTTAGATAGTCTATTCCCTTGACGAAGCCTATGACGTCTACAAGCTCCACGCCCCGAGCATCACTTAGCCCGACGAGAAATTGACTGCCCAGTCATTTCATCCTACGATGCTGCAATTGTGGACAGTGGCACATAATGTGCTCA
Organism: Protocalliphora azurea; assembly: GCA_932274085.1. Classification (NCBI taxonomy): domain Eukaryota; kingdom Metazoa; phylum Arthropoda; class Insecta; order Diptera; family Calliphoridae; genus Protocalliphora; species Protocalliphora azurea. The sequence continues at coordinate 83,409,928 of OW026520.1, forward strand.
ATAGACTCGGTCTCGTCGACGTCCCCACACATTCTACAAAATCTAGACCTCATCTTCCTTATCAGACAGAACCCGTTATTGCCCCTATCATGATCCTTAAGCTCCTCCTACTCAAGCCCAGAAGAGTGCCTGTGCCTGTCCTGTCGAGCGCCGGCCATACCGCCCTCGACATCTTACAGTCCACTCTACTCTCCCAAGCCGAATTGGTTCTGACCAAGATTCAATCATTGATCTTCCAAAAGAAGAAACTCAGCGGGGGTTTCACCGTGGTTTCCCTCTCCGTGACATCTTTTTCTTCGCCTTGCCTTGCCAGTTCTTCGGCCAGTTCATTACTAGATACATTACAATGGCCAGGTACCCAGCAGAGTCTCACCATGTAGTGTTTCATCAGCTCTCTTAGTGACTTCTTACAGTCAGCAATTAGCCAGGATTTCACCAGATGTGCCCCCAAGGCCTTCAGAGCCGAGAATATCAGCCTGAAAAACGCTGTACTCATCAAGGAGTCTAAAAGAGCCCTTTAGATCCGTGTCCATAATATAGACTCCCACACCAGTACCTATGTCCATCTTTGATCCGTCTGTGAATACCGCACAACCTTCGTACAGTCTCTCTGTGCCAGACCAGACCTCCCTATTAGATATCACCACGACAGAATTTACCCCAAAGTTACAGCGGCCATGTAATCTAATGCTCTCGTGGAGTTCAGATTAACCTCACCATAACTGATTTCGTATATAACCCGGGCGTGACCTGCTCTCGATGAACCTAATAGTCCTAATTCCTTAAGTCTCAGCAGACTCCTTGCTGCCATGCCCTTCACAAACTCCTCAATGGGTAAGAGATGAAGTATGACGTCCAGAGCCGCTAGTGGTGTACTTATCATTGCACCTGTAATGCCAATTGAAGCACACCTCTGTGCCTTCGACAAAAGGTTCCTATTACCCTTTCCAGTGCCTGCCACCAAACAGAACAACCATAAGCAAGAATTGGTCTCACCACCGAGGTGTAGATCCAATTTACAACCTTTGGTTTGAGTCCCCAATTCCTACCTATGGAGTTTCCAAAGGCATTAAGACCACGTTTGAGTCTCTCCTGAAAATTCCTCTTCCAGGTCAGCTTACTATCGAAAAATGCCCCAAGATATTTCGCTGAGTCGGAAAGTCTCAGTTCCGTTCCACATAGTACCGGTAATCTAAAATTCTCTACCTTGTACCTTCTAGTAAACAGAACTAAATCTGTCTTTTCTGGATTCACTCCCAACCCTTTATCAGCGGCCCAAGAGCACAGCTAACCCAGCGCGGACTGCATGATCTCACTGATTGTGGGAAGAAATTTTCCTTTTACCAATATGACCACATCATCAGCATATGCCACGATTTTCCGTCCCCTGCTGTCAAATTGATGCAGAATCACGTCGACTGCCGATATCCACAACAGGGATGAGAGCACTCCATCTTTCGGTGTCCCCCTAGTCACCAATTTCCTTAAACGTACTCCACCCAAGCTCGAGTTGATAATGCTGTTGCTCATTCCCTGTATCGAAGTCCTTGTTCTATATAGCCCACCACATCATTCAGCGCACTCTCAACAGATTTACCCTTCAGGTAAGCATGTTGAGCACTACTCATGCTGTTGGTGCCAATAGATGATCTTAGATATAGATCTATCAATGTTTCTAATGTCTACAAATGAAAAGACGATAGGCCGATAGGTCTATAATCCTCGGGTTTCGAGTGACATGTCCTACCACCTTTAGGTATGAATATAGCCTATATAGCAGACACCCCTTAAAAATATCCACTAGTAGTAGACGAACCACCAACGGTGCATTCTGTAACATGGCCGGAAAAATACCGTCCGAGTGACTTGTAAGGCTCGAATGAATTCATCGCCCATGTTACTTTCTCAACCGTAATCAGGTCTCTCACTACCGTTTGAACTATCCCGATGGCGGACTCTGTGAAGAAGTGCTCTTCCCCACCTGATCCTTCTATCAATGGATCCTTACAACCCGTAAAATGGGTTTCCAAAAGTATGCGTTTACAGAAAGGTAAGCATAAGAACTTTTTTTATTCCCTTGTTTTTGCATCATCTTATAGAGCAACGGTTCCCAAATGTTAGTCCACTTCCCCTTAGATCTTATAAATCTTAGAAGATTTATAATATAAATTTTAGTATTTCTTGTACTTTTAAAATATTAAACATCATAACCCTTATTACGAGTGTCATTTTTTGATACAATGCAAAATTTTCGACAACGACAATTTTTGTAAAAGAATAAAAATCACAATACGATTCATAGTTGTAATAATTTTCCACAATTAAAAACAACTCTATTATGAAAACCGTAATTTTAAAATCTTTTTTTAATACGATTTCTTAAAGATATATGTACATTGTATAAAAAAAATAATAATTAAAATCTTAGTTTGACATTATTTTCATCTTCAGATATGTGAGTTAGTTATTATACGAAGACGATTAAGGCAGCAGGAAAAATTACTATTTCTTAAATTCCGTTTTCTTAAAGTTTTGTTAGCTACTTTATATTATTGATATGTTTGGGAAAAATTTTCACCAAAGTTGAAAAACTATACAAGGAATATTTCTGTATCAAATATCACGAAACTTGCATCATTGTTGTTAAAACTAAAAATGCTACAAATCCTAATTTTACCAAAAATGCACCGATCTTGCATCTCTGCCTCAAGATAAAAACATCGTGTTAATTTTTGTTACAAAATGTTAATTGAATTTTTAAAATAAAAAGTGTAGAATACTTCTCAATTTTGTTTAATTTTCTTTTGTTTGTCAATGTTTGCTCAAAAGAGAAGAAAGCATTGAGACAATAGCCCTAAATTCAAGGTGTCAAAGACTTTAGACGAATCCAGCACAAGTGCCAACAAATTTCAGCTACTATCTGAAGAAGAAGCAGTTTATTTGAAAGAAAGGTTTCCTCCTATAATTTTGGATTCTACACACAGTTTTTCAACTAAGATTTTGATTAATTTGCGACAAGAATACACATACACGAATCCAATGGACTTTGAGTGTTCTTAAGGCCAAAAAATTCCAATTGAAGGACGCAAAAAATTTTAGATTGGCTTTATTTGGCCTTCCAAAACTGAATTCAAACACAACGGCGAAGAACTTATCAGCTCGCACAATATAAACCTGTAAGCGTAAAGGAGTTAGAGTATCGAGTTTGATAGTGAACATGTTTCAGAAAGAGAGTTTATGAAAATTAAAATACAACAAATATCCCACACAATTGCTATGTATGGACATGGAGCGGCGCAGAATCATCTATCAGTTGTAGCACATCATATCAGTGTCTACATTAGACAATTTTTTATCAAAACAAACATCAAACTTAACGCGAATTTATGGAAGGTGGCAACAGTTGCACAAAAACAACAATATGGCGTATTCATTATTATTTTTTATACATGCAGTTTGGCAACTGTAACAACCAAAATAATAATTAGCTCTTTAACTAAGGTTACCTTATTTATATTCGCACTGATTTTGACATTTGTTTTGATAAAAATTTTCCTAATGTAGACATAGGTATAGCCATGAGAAGCAAATTCTTGCCGCGGAAATTCGTGAAACCGTAGCTCTGCTAAAAATGACGTTCATAAGGAAAATTACGAAAATTTTCTAAAAAATTTGCTAAAAATTTAACCAAAATCGACGGCTATATTTAAATCATGTTAGGCCGAAATTTTCACGGCGACGGCGGTTAAAACTAATCGGCGGCTCAACTCAGTAAAGATGGTTGGTGCAAGTCTCTGCCTGGTTCTTACCTCAGGTCTACAACTGAGATTAACGCTGATATAATATGTGAGATAACGCCGGCAGAGGAGAGTAAACATTTTGTTTATATTATGTTAAATCTTAAATAAGGGGTACACGTATTCTAATAAATCCTATAAGATATTATTATTTTCAATCAGTTACAGAGTAAACATGTCCTTTTTATTTAAGCAATTCGCACTTTTTTAACACAATTTTTATAAAAATGATTTTTAACATTTAAAACACACTAAAAGGAAACAATTTTACAAAATAACATTGTTTTTCAGTAATTTCCAAAATACACATGCACACACACAAGCAAACTTTCGTGTATGTGTAATTTTTTGACAGTTCATCTTATAAGATGGTTGTGTAGAGAAATCTCATCACAACAGTCTCATAATACATCTTATAATACTAATATTTGAATCTACACGTGAAATAATTCTCTCAGAGAGCGAATTTGACACTCTCTGACACAAAAATCTTACATATTATGTTACGTCTAGACGGGCTATTACTATTGTTGATTGAAATAGTACAAAAATCAATTACTCATACTATTTTTCAGTGGTGCCAAGTTTTTATCAATTTATTTTAAAAATCGCTTAAATTACACTTCAATGAATAAAATATCGCCAAATTACCATCATCATTACACACTGTCCATTTTAACCAAAAAAAACAGAATAGTACACATTTGTGGCTAAGAAGTAGCTGCTCCAGGAATTTTCACTCCCAGGTTTAAATGCATTTAAAATTTAAAGAGATTTTAAAATATTTTGAAGTGAAAAGGAAACAGCTAAATTCTTGAATATAAACAAAGGTATTTGCTTTTATGTTTTATAAATTAAAAGAAGCTTTACATTATCTTATTTGTTTCCAGCTAAAAAACAATGTCCCGTGTAACACGCCGAAAACATGTACTCAAAGAAATGATGGAAGATGACTATGAATTACCCAAGGAAAATCAACAGATCGTAAGGGTAGTTTGTAGCCGTGGCAATAACCTGCATGAGGTGGAAACCGCCCAAGGAAATGATGAGCGTTTTCTAGGTAAGTTCCTTCCATAAATCTCTTATTTTAGGTTGACCGTTTAATTGAGAATATTAAATTTTGCAGTGACCATGCCCACTAAATTTCGCAAAAATGTTTGGGTCAAGCGCGGCGACTATATTTTAGTGGAGCCCATTGAAGAGGGTGACAAAGTAAAAGCGGAAATTTGTAAAATTCTTACACCTGAACATATTAAGGAGTATACAAAGGCTAACATTTGGCCGGAACGTTTCGCAAAGAAAAATAATCAAAATATTGAAAATGATGTTCAAAACAATAAATATATTGATAGTGACAGTGACGATAATGATTTGGAACCAAATATGAACAGGCCTATGGCAACAAGAAATCTTGGGGAAGATAGTGATGAAGATGATGGCGATGATGAATCTAGTTCAGAAGTAGAGTAGTTATGTTATTATTATTACATTTTTTTTTTTTTACTTCATTGAAAGCTTTGTAAAATAATTACATTGTTATGAGGATTTACTTAAAAGTATAACAACAATTATCATCTAAATAATTAAATAAGGAAACTACTAATATCACAGTATTACGGAAAAGCTGTCAAAAAACCTCGTACATGCTCAACATAGTGTCTGCATTAGAAAATTTTTTATCAAGACAAACGTCAAACCTAACGCGAATTTATGGAAGGTGGCAACAGTTGCACAAGAACAACGATATGGCGTATTCCTTATTGTTTTTTATATATGCAGTTTGACAACTGTAAAAACCAAAATAATCTGCTGTTTAACTAAGGTTACCTTGTATATATTCGCACTGATTTTGACGTTTTTTTTTTTTTTTTTATATAAAAATTTGCCTAATGCAGACACTAGGTAAACGTTATAAAAAATTTTATAAACAATCATTAATTATTACTCTTTACGTTAAAAAGAGTATTAGTGATTGTTTCGCAAATTTCTTATTATTTCATATGTAGACGTTTTGCATTTTTCATTAAATGAGATTGTTAGTTCCCTTACAAACGAATTAAACGTTTTATGGTTAGAGTTTCTATAAACGTATTAAAGAAACCATGATATATATAAAGTGATTTAAATCCAATTTTTAAAAGAATTAATTTATTATACTATTTCACTAATGAATAACTAGTACAAAAAAGACAATCATTCATAAGATGCTGTTCAACAATTTGGATCATTTCATTTCAGCAGCATTTTTATTCGTGTTTAAATTAATGTAAAGGCAATTTTCTCCTTCCTCCTTTAATGAAAATGAGCAATATGAGTATCATTGGAAAGGTCTTGTGAAAGCCTTTCGACTGATATAGAAAAGGGTGAGACAATATATTTTATTTTGACTTTTTATAAAAATGTATCGATATAACGGTACTCTCGTATACATCAATTCATTTAGAGAATATTTCAAGCTTTCATATGATCCCCATATCACACTCCTAGGCCATTAAATGACAAAAATATGACACTTTAAAAATAAATATTTAGAAAAATTACCCGATTTTAACCAGTAATTTATATTTATAATTCAAAAAAAAAAAAATGTAAATTAAATAATATTTAGTAAGTATTTATTTATTTTTGAGATTTAAAGACCTTTCCAATTATATCCGTATTATATATATGACTATAGGCTTTTTCAAACCTTTCCAATGATATCCATATTACAAATATAGTTATAAATTATGATTAACAAATATATTAACAGTAAAAATCGATTCACTTTTCTAAATATTAATTTTTAAAGTGCTATATTTTTGTTATTTAATGGGCTAGTAGTGTAATATGGGAATCATATGAAAGATTAAAATGTTCTCTAAAAGATTTGATGTATAGGAAAGTACCGTTATATCGATATATTTTTGAGGTAACGGTACTTTTGTAAAAAGTCAAAATAAAAAGTAATAAAATATCATATTGTCTTACCATGGATTAATGATTTGCCAAATTTTCTCAAGACCTTTCGATTGATACCTTTATTGTTCATTTTCATTAAATAGGAAGGAGAAAATTGCACTCTTACATCATAACTGAAAGTACCTATAACTCGAAAACTAAAATAGCGGAGAAAAATTTTTATGTAACTTTTTTTCCGAAAAATTGTTAAAACATCAACAGTTCTAGTAATCTTGATTTGTTCCACAAACAGCAAAAATGGGAAACTATATTATTTCCTTTTTTTTTTTTTTTTTTGTAGAAGAAAGGTAATAGCAAAATTGTATCAAGGGTTAAATTAGAACTTAACTTCCTGCCTACTCAGGAACCCTTAAAGCTGGTAGCAAAAGATTGATTCTAGGCGTTGACTATTTGAAATTTAATATTAAATAAGGGGTACATGCATTCTAATAAATCTTATAAGATATCATTATTTTCAGTCAGTCACAGAGTAAACATGCGCTTTTTATTTGCGATATTCGCAGTTTTTAGCATAATAAAAAAAAAAAATATTTTTTAAAATGTAAAGCAATCATTAAAAGGAAATAATTTTTCAAAAAAAAAAATAACCTTGTTTTTTTTAGTAATTTCCAAAATACATATGCACACACACAAACTAAGTTTCGTATATGTGTATTTGTTGACAGTTCATCTTATAAGATAGTTGTGTAGAGAAATCTCATCACAATAGTCTCATAATACTTCTTGTAATACTAATATTTGAATCTACACTTGAGATAATTCTCTCAGAGAGCGAATTTGACACTCTCTGATAGAAAAGTCTTACATATTCTGTTACGTTTAGATGGGCTGTTAAGCGATTATATCGATGACGCGGTAGATGTTTATCCAGCCAGAGCTACTTTGCTTTGTGACGTTTGTTTTTATAAAAAATTGTTTAATATAAACACTATGATAACGAGATTTGCGGCGTAACTCTACGTCTATACGAGCCTTTCTCTTGTTCGCATAAGAACAAAACGTCGACAGAGCAACGCTCAGTTTTTTTGTTCATTTTATTTTGAGTGGGCAAAGCATTTGTCGAACAAATCATAATTTTTTGTTCGACATTAACCCCAGGTCTACAACTGAGATTAATGCTGATATAATATGTGAGATAACGCCGGCAGAGGAGAGTAAGCATTTTGTTTATATTATGTTAAATCTTAAATAAGGGGTACACGTATTCTAATAAATCCTATAAGAAATCATTATTTTTAATCAGTAGCAGAGTAAACATGTCCTTTTTATTTAGGCAATTCGCACTTTTTAGCACAATTTTTATAAAAATGTTTTTTAACATGTAAAATAAACATTAAAAGGAAACAATTTTACAAAAAAAAACATTGTTTTTAAGTAATTTCCAAAATACACATGCACACACACAAACAAAATTTCGCATATGTGTATTTTTTTTTTTTTTTTGACAATCCATCTTATAAGATGGTTGTATGGAGAAATCCCATCACAACAGTATCATAATACATCTTATAATACTAATATTTGAATCTACACGTGAAATAATTCTCTCAGAGAGTGAATTTGACACTCTCTGATACAAAAATCTTACATATTATGTTACGTCTAGACGGGCTGTAAGGGGTACACGTATTCTAATAAATCCTATAAGATATTATTATTTTCAATCAGTTACAGAGTAAACATGTCCTTTTTATTTAAGCAATTCGCACTTTTTTAACACAATTTTTATAAGAATGATTTTTAACATGTAAAACAAACACTAAAACTAAACAATTTTGCAAAATAATATTGTTTTTCAATAATTTCCAAAATACACATGCACACACACAAGCAAACTTTCGTGTATGTGTATTTTTTTGACAGTTCATCTTATAAGATGGTTGTGTAGAGAAATCTCATCACAACAGTCTCATAATACATCTTATAATACTAATATTTGAATCTACACGTGAAATAATTCTCTCAGAGAGCGAATTTGACACTCTCTGACACAAAAATCTTACATATTATGTTACGTCTAGACGGGCTGTAAGTCGCTTCGATACTTTTACATGCAGCGGCCTCTTCTTCCGCTTAAAAATGACGTTTGATGGCAGACATGGTCGAACAACGAAGTGCGAACAAGAATGAACAAGCTATCCAAATGCATGTGCGCACAAAATTTTATTCAATGAGCGAATAAGAGCTAAACATTATTGGTAGAACCATAGCAAATATAAAAAATATTTTGCTTTTTATTTAAAGCTGGAGTTTTATTCATATTTATTGCAGGTTGAAATTAAAATGGAATTTTTATTTTTGTAAATTCTACGTGTTTTTCTTTGAAATATGTATATTTAACTTACAGCTACACAGGGAATAAAAAGGGAGAAAGGTGAACAAAAGGAAATATATTTCCAGTTACGAAGAAACTAAAGACAAAATTTTGTTTTGTAATAGTTTCGTTGTTCTTATTACATTTTTTATGAATGGATATTGTGATTTTATTCAATATTATCAATAATTTTTAACACAAATCCAAAAAATAAAAAATTTACTAGCTTTTGATATCATTTTTGTTGATTTTTATTATGTGTATTTCAAAAAATACAAATAAATGGACTTAAAATGGAGATAGAATAAGATATAGAAATGCTTTAAAAGTGGTGGCATTATATTTTAATATTTTTTATATTTTGTTTAATAAACTGGTGGTCAGTTTGTTCTTTTTTCAGGTTGATTCGTTTTTTTTTTTTTTTTTTTTTTTTTGTTTTTTGTTAATGCAAAAGCTACAAGATAGATAATAATCAATATTAATGTATAATGTAAAAATATTTTAGATCCTTTTTCTCTTATTAAACCTTGCGAAAAATATTCATTATTCACATTCACTCATATTAAAATAGAAACGACTACGAGCCTGAGAAATAGTGAGAGTTTGTTTTGGTGAGTGTGAGTGATTTGGATAAGAACTATATTAAAATTTAAACATAAAAATAATAAAAAATTAATGGCACTGTTCTACTATCGATGTTTTGCAAAAACAAAAATAATCATATGTATGTGCTGATTTTATTATTAATTTTAAAATTGTTTTGTTCTATGATTTATATGTATGTGTTTAATAATTTTAAACTTCAATCAATGTGAAAAATTATTTTAATAAAATACAAATATCTATCACTTTTGTTTTTCTTTCTTTACTTTGCAAAATTTAATTAGCCACTAATTGTTGTGGTCAAATTTAAATTGTGTTTCTCATCCTCGTCTTGTTTTTCAACAATTGATACGGAATCATTGGAACTGCGCAGGTCGTCAGTACTTGCGATACCGCTTTCTTCTAAAGAAGCTTTTTTGTTGGTTGGTGTTTCACTGGTGTTTTCGGTTCCAGTAGCGGTGGTAGCAATATTGTTTGCTAAGCTACTGCTATTGCAACTATTTGGTGTATTAGGTTTTTGTGATTCTATTAAAGGCAGCGTAGAAGGTCGTATTTTTATAAAAGGGAAATTTGTTTGACTCTCCAACTGGGGCGTATGTACGGCTACGATTTCTGTTTGAGTAGCTGCCGAGTCCCGTTTTTCTATAATACTAGAGATGCCAGTGGTGGTAGTGGAGTTAGTGCCGGTTTGAGTGCCGTTATGGGTTGTAGCCGATAAAGCTTCAGCTACTCCTGCGGTTAAAAGGCGTTTGACATTTTCTTGTGGTAAATTGCAAAACAATGTAAGACAATTCAAAATATCTCTCATAGAGCCTTGTAATTGTTGAACCTAAAGAATTTAAATCACAATAATTATTTCAAAATATGTAATTCATAATTAGTTAGTAACTATTTTTCTTCTGAAATTTATATACATTTTCAGTATAAAATTAAGTGGGTATAAATTTCATAAGTAGTTATAGCTATAGCTGCTTAAATAATAGGTAGGGATACGAAATGTTACCTACTCTAAGAAATGTATGGTTTGTGAATTTAATAACTAATATACAATTACCAGATTTTCAATTCTAAAATTTTATAAATTAAGGCCCGGTTTTATACTGTTCCTTTAGTGTATACTAAAGTCCAAACAAACAAAATATATAACCACAAAGAAAATACAAATTTAGAGCGAATTTTGAAATCTTTTTAAAATTTAAAATAATTTTATTAGATTTTGTATTTTTATTTATTTTTGTATGTTTTCAATAAATATTTTTTAAGACGTCAAACAATTTTCATACTTAGGAAAAACTTAAGGGATGAACTAAGAATACTTAACTGCCTGTTTTAATAACACGAGCGCAAAAACGACTCGTCTAACACATTTAAAATAAAAACAAATTTTGAAATTTTGTTTTTGTTTTAAATGTAAGTTAGTTTTTAATCATAAGTGAGCAGTATAATACCGGTCCTAAAAAACTAAAAATTGTTCCAAATTCTAATAAAATTTTGTGTTGGCAATATAACTTCAATTTTATTTGAAATGGTAACAAAAAATTATGTGTCTAAGCAAATATTACGTTACGTTTTATGCGAAGTATTGATAGACATAGATATAAATTTCGAAAAAAAAAACATAGCTATCGAATATTTACCTGATTTGTTAACATTGTGCAGGTTTTAGCTAAATCATTAACCACTGTTGTTGAACTGTTATCCAAACTTAAAGTATTTTGATTCTGCTGATTACCTATCGATGTCGTTGAACTGGCATTTTCCATACTTTGACTATCGATTGTTGTATTCTGCATGGATGACACTTTTTTCCATAATGCATTAATTGCTTGCATTTGCAATTGTTGGATTTTACGCTCATTTTCTAACTGAGCCTTTGTCATCTCCATGTCTTTTGTCAATTTACTAAAAGCAAAATGCAAATAAAAAATTTAAAACTTTATTTCGCTATATTATCCTATGTTCTCAAGAATAATAGTTCGATGTTGCAAATTATGGCCTGATTTTGTAAAGCGAAACGAAAATTCGTTAAAATTTATTTGTTGTTTTCAATACAAATTGAATTAATTTTTTTCTTTTTGACTGATAATAATACTCAAATAAATAACTGAAAAAAAAGGTTTAAATAATTTCGACTTAAATGTGAGTAGAGAAAACCAATTACATATACATATCTATTTGTAGATTAAGGCGACTTACTGAAAAGAGTTATTCTGTTATCCCTTGAATTTAACTTGGTATGTTCTATGAAGTTTTCTAAAATATTTCGGTTTTACTGCTAGCCATTTGTGAGTACATAAAACATATTTAAGAGTGACCTCAATATTTTTATATTCAACAAAACCATATTTTCAAGGGTTTCGAATATAAGTAAGCTGGTGTCTGTTTAATTTTTATTTCAATCTTATTTAAAATTTTACATAAGCATAGTCAATATGTGTATTAAAATTCTTCTTTTGACAAGAACTACCCGTTTGAATCAAAATATTTACGAAAATTACAAAAATATTAATTTAAAAGGGAAATTTTTGGAAATTAAATTAAACATACCAAGGTTAATTTTCGGGGAGAGTAAAAGAAACATTTTTTCCTCCGTATGGAGTAGAGTTTTTCAGAATTTCGAAAAATTTTCAGTCCCGTAAAACCCGTAAATTACCGATATTTCTTGTATATGCAAAATTTTTATATTTTCTAACTTGGTTTTTATTTATTTTATTTGATTTTGTTACGACTTTAAATATCTTTAGAGAAATATCTAAACATATTTAATAGTTTCTGAGTCCTTAATGCATTTTTGTATAATATATGAAAAATAAAATAATTCTATTTATGATTCTGCATTGTGGTCAAAAATAACATGTTGCAAAAGTATCTTTAAGAAGTAAAATCCATTTGAAAAGTATATTTATTAAACTATTTGAAGATGAAATTTGCATGTATGTGAAAATTGTAGGAGAAATATCCTTAAAGTGTTTGGAATCTCCATACAACAACATAATTTTTAAATCACAAATAAAACGTGAGCTTAAAAGTATTCAAACTTTAACTGTGTAGAATTTTTTATGAGATAAATTACAAAAAATTAACCTATAAGACCAAGCAATTTATAGATTTCAATTTCACCGGGCCCAGATGACATTTTTTCGGCCATGTTACAGAATGTCAATGATGGAGTCATCTCACTACTCGTGAAGATATTTAAAGGATGTCTTAAAGTGAGATATATTCCCATGAGGTGGAGAGTAATGTAAGTGTCATTTTCATTCCCAAAGCGGGTAGAACGACTCATTCGAAGCCCAAGGAGTATAGACCGATCAGCCATATTCTTCTCTACTCAAGACTGATCGATCTGTATCTGAGGAGGGGTATAGAAACTCAGGGCATCAGCGACGCTCAACACTCTTATCTTAAGGGTAAGTCTGTTGAGTGTGCTCTGCACGATGTGATGAGTTTTATTGAACGGGGTCTGCTGCATAAGGCAGCGTTCCTCAATATAAAAGGGGCCTTTAACAACATTAGGATAGAGGCGATTAAGGAATCACTCTCTTCGTTAGGTATTGGACTATTCCTAATCGAGTGGATCACCCTGATGCTAAGCTGTGCGGGTCTTATTTAGACTGAAGGAATTGGGATTAATAGGGAGCTTCACAGCGGGGCATGTTAGCATGCTTAATGAAGTCAAGTTGAATAGTCAAACATTATCCTCGGCGCCCAAACGGATTATGTGAGTACTATAATTGACTTCGGGGCTGCTCTCGTTATTGAAATCCATAGTAGGGGCCTCTTGATTGGAGCGGAGAAGCTCAATGGAGGGTGTGCTATCTTCACGGATGACTCGAAAATGGAAGTTGGCACAGGGGCGGGTGTTTACTTCAGGGGAAGAGATATCAGACGATCCTTTAGATTGTCTGATAATTGCAGCGTTTTGCAGGCAGAAATTCTAGGCATTTACAAGGCCCTAGGATTACTGGAGGAGAATGTTGAGAGGGACACTGAGGTAACTATCTATGTGGATAGTCAGGCAGCACTAATGGCAATGACAAGTTACTGTGTCAGGTCCAGTTTAGTGCTGGAGTGTAGGAAGGAATATAGAAGGCAAATGGATGCCTACAGAATAAGACTTTGTTGGGTTCCTGGTCAATGCGATATTCTCAGCAATGAAATAGCCGATGAGCTAGATCGTAAGGGCTCGGAGTTGGATAGGACTTTTGTGGAGGTATCAGTTAGGATTTCGATTGGGTTATATTTCATGGCCATAAGGAAATGGACTCTAGGTAGAAGGAATCATGCTTGGAGGAGTAGAATGGACTGCAGGGTATCTAGATTATGACCTAGATTGAAACCAGCAGATTCGAAGCATCTTCTGAGTATTAGTCGTGGGAATCTAAGGATCATTGTTGGCATGATTACTGATCACCTCACAATAGGGAATATGATCTGTAATTGGGACACTGGCGCGTCAGATTTTTGCAGGTTGTGTGATGATGTGGTGGAGCTAGAGACAGTGGAGCACATACTCTGTCATTGTGTAGGGTTTCAGCGAAGTAGACTTAGGTGATTTGGGAGCCATATTCTGCACGAACTAGAAGAGGTTGCGGTTGGAGAACTCGGCAACCTTATAGGGTTCTTAATTGAAATAAAGTGGCTTAGAGGTAGTCAGAGTTGATGTGATGGGTCTTAGGTTCCACACTTTTCTTTTTTTATATTTACCTATCTTTTTTCCAATCTTTTGCTTTATTCTTTATTGCTTTATTCTACTAGGATTTTTTCCTTTCTTCATCTATCAGCTTTCTCTGTTATTTATAAAGGGATCACAATGGACCGAATGGTCTCTGGGTGGAGGCGTGAAGACGCCGCCCTTTTTAACCTAACCTAACCTAGATTTCAATTGCCCAAGAACTGTATAAATAAATTTTTGACCTCAAATTTTCCTTAGCTATAGATTAAAAGTGTAGCATAAAAATAGAAATAACTTAATTATATTTTTGTATGAGAAAAGCTATTATTCATTAAAATGGTTTATAAGCCTGGAAAGAATTCAGAAGTCTGTAATATTCTTTGGGGCTCTCTTAACAGGCTTAAGTTAGGTATAGCGTCTTCATTCACTCCTCCACTGAGAGACCGGTCGGTTCATTGTGAGTCCCTTGAGTGTGAGAAGCTAAAGAAAAATAGAGGAAAGAAATAGATGAATATATTGGAACATTATGGAAAATACAACCTAACAATCAAGAATGATTGCCCCTAAGCCACCTTATCCCCATTACGAACCCTATCAGATTGCTAAGCCCTTTGCCGGTTACCTCCTCTAGTACGTGCAGTGTGTGGCCCTCAAACCACCTCAGCCTTCTGCGTTGAAGACCCACACAATGACAGAGTATATGTCCCACAGGCTCTAGCTCCTCTACATCATCGCACACCCTACAGAAATCTGACGAATCTGACTTGCTCATGTCCCATTTACTCTTCATATTTCCTATTAAGGAGTGACATGCCTATACCACCTGGCAAACTTACTCAGCTCTTAACTCACACCATATTCCCATCTTGGTTACTGTAGAGAAGCCAAGCGACTTCATGGATAAGATAAGTGCACGTTTGTGAACCACAACAAAGCCGACTGGTATGGCTTCACAAATGCAATTGAAGAATCTCTTCGCAACTTAAAATCTATTCTTTCGGCGGCAAGGCGATTAATCCCAGCAGGTAGAATTGTTAATGTCAGAAATTATCCATCTCAAACTGCACGTTTGGCTCAACATCGCGATCTGTGTGCTACCAACCCAGCTGATGAGCGCATTGATGAATTAACGACAGAGATCTCATTAATGAACACCGTCGTAGTAAATTGTTGGACCACCTCAACCATTGCTCAATTGACTCTAAAAAGCTCTGGTCGACATAAAAAAGTATATCTGGTAATAAACAAAATAAAAACCTCGTAGCTATCGCGTCATTAACACCGAACATTTAGATACCAAGAAATGCGCAACTCAATTTTGCAGACAATTTATTGAACATCTCGTCTTGCAGAACCGAACCAAAAGAGACTTAATTAGGAGAACCAAGAATCTCAAGCGTGACTCTGAGCCCATCTCCTTAGAGAGCATATAAAGCTCTCTAAACTCCGGGTAACACTCTATGCTAATGCTCAAAAAACTTGGTCCAGTAGCATTAGAATATCCATTCACCAATTGATGAATCCAGATACTTAGAAAATTGTTAGGGTAATTCCAATTCTAAAAATTGATAAACCCGCTACTGGCCTTAATCAGCAAAAACCGTGTCAATGCACAATAGACGCTGTTTTGGACTTATCTAAAGCCTTTTACGGTTGATCACTCAATGCTGATAATGACATCTTGAACTTTACACTTTCCAACAACATCAAACACTGGATTGCCAACTACTTCTCTGGTAGACTAGTGTTCAGAGGCGAAAAATCGAGATATCGCAAGATAAAAATGCGCGAGCAACAAGGAGGAGTACTTTCACCAATTCTTTTCAACATTTAAATTGCTAAGCTTCCTGCCCCACCTCAAGATGTATCAATGGTGTCGTATGCTGATGATTGCACAGTAATTTCATCTGGTGTAAACATAGACGACATAAGTGCCAAAATTTACCAAATCATGACCGCCATTTCAGGTTTTCTGCAGGAACGCTATCTCAGGTTACCTACTTCTTAATCGACGGTGTACCTTTTCACCTCTTGCCCAAAGAAGTAAGGAGGACTTTCACCATCTCAATCGAATGCAAAGATCCTGGGGGTAGTCTTCGACAGCTTCCTTCATTTTCCTCACCTGCCACCTACATCAACCAAAAGGTGAGAAACAGAAATAAGGTTCTAAAATCACTCGCTGTCACCTCTTAGGGTATGAATAAGGAAACACTTGTAGCACCATATAAGACGATTTGTCGCTCCCTCCTTAATTATGCAGCCCCAGTATGGACTTTATTCTTCTCCGAATTGCAACCGGATGTGTCAAAATGACGAACGTGGATCACTCGCATGAGGAGACCAGGACGCCATCAGTCAGGCTCATAATGTGTTACTGACCAGACTGTTCCTGATGACATATCACCAGCAGTCAACCCAATCATCAAATTTTGATGCAGGATCCACTTCCTACACATCCGGACGGACTTCCGTCGCTATCGCGAGAATATTCAGAATTTTATCAAACCCGACCTCGACAAAGACAATCGTCTTTGGCGAATGCGCGGAAAGAATTGCATCAACGGTCTCAGTAGCCATTAATGGCTTTAGAACATAGTCCTGGACAGAATCCTGAATAAACAACCACCTGCAATTGCGGATAATGAGAGGCAACTTCCCAGACAAACAAGATCACTACTAGCACACTTAAGAGCTGGTTGGAGCAGTATTCTTAACTGCTATTGCGTACACATTGTTCCCGGCACTTTAAATCGCTGTCCTGCCTGCCTATAAAGCCCTCATGGCACAGTGCATTTATTTAACTGTTCTAATAGGCCAACCGATCTGCTCCCCATTGACCTATAGTTAAGACCAATCGAGGTGGTAAATTTTCTTCAGCTTCCAACTCAATTTAAATAAACAAAATTTTAAATCTATATTTTCAGGGAGAAACTTTCGATCCCAGCAGAGCTGTTACAACAACTTCAGTGAAATTATGGAGAAAGAGAGCCAATATTTTTTAATCAATTTACTTACTCTATATATTCATGTGTTCTCTTCTTTAACAATTTCTCTGCAATGTCTTTCGTTTTCTTGCGAGTTCTATAACCGCGCCATATTTTTTGTATAACTACCGCCGAGTTTTCAGTGTCTGGACTAAGATTATGACTAGTATTTTCCATATTTTGTTTAAGTTGTTGGCATCTGCAATTCCATATGAAAATCGTTAATGTTCTAAGTAAACTAATTGCTAGGGAAACCATAAATATGCTCTAAAATTGTTTTATACGTATTAAATATGCAATAAAAAACGTAAAATATGATATAAAAACGCGAACTTAAAAAACAAAATATGTTTTGTATTTTTTTTTTAACAAAAATATGCTGTTCATCGTAGGATGAAGTGGCTGGGTAGCAAGTTCCTCGGCGGGCTGAGTGACGTTCGGGACGCAGATCTTGTTGACGTCATAGGCTTCGTCATGGGAATCGGCTGCTTAAGGGAGAATCAGGGGTGTAACTCTAGGGGGATTGGTAACATTGCTGGTCCCCCTATATGATTCGTCACATTTCTTTATCCTTTTTATCTTTAACTCTACTTTTTCTGTACTCTCTGTATTTTCTATTTTCTGTATTCTATACTCTTTATTTCAAAGCTATTCTATTGAAGGGACTCACAATGGACCGGGATCGGTCTCTGGGTGGAGATGTGGTACTATCTGGTATCACATCTACCTTCTCTATCTATCTATCTATCTATGCTGTTCATTAAAATAAATTGTTTTATTAATATTTTAATATTATAAGGCAAAACAGAAATTTATCAACTGTACCAAATTTTTTTTTCTAATTGGACATTATTATTAGTTCAGAAATCATAATCATAATCTTTAACTATATATATATATATATATATATATATATATATATATATATATATATATATATATATATATATATATATATATTGCTATGCATTGGCATTCCAATCCAAAGGAAAATCGATATTCTCCTTTTAAATGAGACTTATTTGAAACCGTACCACAAATTTCAACTTGGTGGTTATAAAATTTATAGAGATCGATCGGGAGAGTTCTAATTGCAATTAAAACATGTACTGCTGAAAATCGATATTCTCCTTTTAAATGAGACTTATTTGAAACCGTACCACAAATTTCAACTTGGTGGTTATAAAATTTATAGAGATCGATCTACTCATGGCGGGAGAGTTCAAATTTCAATTAAAACAAGTACTTCATTTCAGTACAAATTATGATTAATATAAGGCCAGTTATATTCACTTCAGCGTATATACTACCAATTTTAAAGCTGATTTGGATAAATTAACTTCATTTTCAAAAGACTATTTTATTTTCGGTGATCTGAATGTCCAACGTACACATTGGAATTGTATGTCAAATAATTCTACTGGTAATGATCTCTACAGCCACTGTCTTCAATCCACCTACTACACTTATTTCCGAATACCCTAGCTTTGAACAAAATATCAACCCCGTTTAACCGTCTACAGTAGACATTCTTTTAACTAACTCGTGTCTCCATTTTTCAAACCTTGAGACACATCCAAATGTTTTACAGTCGGACTATGTACCTATATCTATTCAGTTTCCGTGTATCATCGCACAGACTGGTCAGCAATCAGAAACTGGGTGGACAATGAAATTAGGTGTCAGAACATTGACCAACCTGTTACTAATTCAGGTAATCTAGATTTCTATTTTATATTTTAATAAAACTCTGATATTAGTAAAATGTTAATTAGTCAAGCAAATAAATATAAACGTAAATTTCAAAGATGTAGCGATTGAAAAAAAATTTTAAGCTAATAAATTAACTTATTAATTTCCACCTTAATAAAGACCGAAATGAATCCTGGTCAACATTTATTTTTTAAATTTGCCCCCGGGCTCTAAAAAAGTAAAATAAGTAATAAAATAAGTAAAATAAGCCCTTAAAGGAAACAAAATGTCTTTTACTGATCTTCATGTGAACGGTGAAGTTTTAAAAACTGGCAATGAAAAGGCTAATTCAATAGCAGTCGTATTTGGTAATTCACACACCATTACTTTAAACAATTGTTCACCTATGGACACAGCTGTCTTAACGATACAATTATTGACAGATCTAACGTAGAGCTTGCCAATTTAGATGAAGTTAAATTGTTTGTACTTTTATTGAAAAATAATAAAGCCCCCGGTTTAGATGGCATAAATAGCATTATCCTTAAAAAGATGTCCGATTGCTTTTTTGAAACTCTATATAAGCTTTTCAACTCTTGCTTAATAGAAGGCTATTTTCCAACTATTTTTAAGAAGGTTATCCCAATTCCTAAGCCAGGAAAGAATTCTAAATTACCGTCTAGCTATAGACTCTGCTGGGTACCGGGTCATTGCGAGATAAATGGTAATGAGGTAGCTGACGAATTAGCTAGGAACGGCTCAGCTTTGGATAGCACTGCAAGTGAAAGCGGTGTGAGACCACCTCTAGGCTTTTACTTCAGGCTAATTAGGGAGTGGATTCGGGATAGAACCAATCATGCATGGAAAAGTAGAACGGACTGCAGATTATCAAGGGTCCTATGGCCCAAACTTGATAGAGCAGATACAAATCTACTTTTGAGCATGAAAAGCGAAAACCTGAAGACTATGATAGGTATTCTGACAGGTCATTGTCCAATAGGGGGAATGATAGGGTATTGGGATAGAGGTTCCTCCGGTCTTTGCAGAATGTGCGAAGATAATGAGGAGCTAGAGACGGTGGAACATATCACATGTCACTGTCCATGTCTACAACTAAGTAGGCAGAAATGCTTAGGCAGTCGATTCCTTGACGAATTGGACAGTATATCGAGAATAGATCTCGATAGACTAATAGGATTCGTCATGGGAATAGGCTGGCTTAGAGGGGGTCGTTGGCTTAGAGCGAGTGATTTGGGGCGGTAGTACTTTTCCTTTCCTGATTCTTTCTATTCTTTTCTATACTTTTCTTGGTCTCAGCTTTTTTCTCTATCATTTTCCTTCCTGCTCTTTTCTATATCTCGTCTGTAGTTTCTTTCTATATACTTTACGAAGGGACTCACAATGGACCTTTTGGTCTCCGAGTGGATGCACAAGCACTCTTCTGAGTGCTGGGCAACCCTTCCCTACCTACCTATTGACCAATCAGCATCCTAAGCCTTTTTAAACCAAAATAATATTATTAACCCTCAAAAGTTTAGATTCCGCAAGTAGCACACTACAGTACATCAATTAAAAAGAGTCGTTATTTTATTGAATCAAACAAAAGAAATCGTAAGAGCATTGGAGTTATTTTTTTTTCGACATTGAAAAAGCCTTTGATTCAATATGGCACAAAGGCCTGGTTTTTAAACTAAATTTCTTCAATTATCCAACGTACTTGCAAAAGATAATAAAGAGTTTTTTTAGATCAGCGCTCATTTGCTGTATCTATAGATAACACACTATCTAGAGATAGATAACACAAACTATTATATTTCCATATAATATATCACAGAAACGCATTTCTACAAAACATTTATATTCTAGGGGACTTTTTATTCCTCTGCAGGATAGTATCAAATTATTATTATCTTAGATAAAAAAACTATCATTTAATAAAAAAATCTGAAAATAATTCATAACCTATACCCTAGATATTCTACTGATCTACTGTATAAAAACTTTAACCATAAAATATTTAATTCATTTGCAAGTGAACTGACTGTTTTTTTTAAAGAAAAATGCATAACGTCTACATATGAAATAATAAGAAATTTGCTAAACAATCACTAAGACTCTTTTTTACTTAAAGAGTAATAATTGATGGTTGTTTTTAAAATTTCTTATAACTTTTAAGTATGTACAAGGATATTAGTAGTTTCTTATTTAATTATTTAGATGTTAGTTATTATACTTTTAAGTAAATCCTCATAACAATGTAATTAATTAACTATTTTATAAAGGTTTCAATAAACTCAAAGTAAATATATATATATATATATATATATATATATATATATATATCGCTTTTACAACATTAATAACTGATGCTATTCGGGCAAGTTTAAAAGCTAATATGCACTCTATATTATATTATAATATATTATTAAAAATTTCTTAAATAAGTTCAATTAATCTATTTCTAAATCTTCAATCTTGTTGCTATAAGTCAAGCTAAAAAGTGCTAAAATAGTATCCTTTAAAGTTATTTACAAAAATTGTTGAATTTCTTATTTCTTTTTTTAAATTCAAATTTGAAAAAAATCCCATGAGGTATAAAAAATATCCTCAAATGTCAAAATAAGCTCTAAAAGCATTAAATGGGTAAAATATGTTTCAAAATAACAAAATATGTTATAAATATGCACCAGGAATCACTAAATGCGAAAACGTGATGTTAAGAGTAAAATATGCACTTAAAAATCAATGCCAAAATGCTTAATTTATTCTGGAACGGATAAATATTTTATCGATGACTTTATTCAACGTCCAGGAAAAAACATACAATTGCATATTTGTGGTTTCCCTGCTAATAATCAAGATATCTAATTACCTTTGAGCAGCCTTGTTACGAATCGTTTTCAGTTTGTCAACATTTATATTATCGCTATCATCATCTGAACTGCCGCCACCTGAACAATCATCCGGTGCAGCCACGTGGATTGAATTGCTAATAAAATGTCTAGATTTAATTTGATGATCCATGTGTGCAGCATGATGTTGCTGTTGATTATTCCCTATAGTTTTTGAGTTTGCCTGCTGTGCAGTGTTCGTGGTGCTGGAATTTGAATTCGTTTTTCTGGGACTCATTGTTGGACTCCGTTCCGCGCTATTACGTTTTAAATGGGGACTACGCATTTTTGGAGAATTTAAGCGATTATCTGTCAAAGAAGGTGAACAATTTTCAAAGTATAATTCAAAAGAGAAAAACATTTTTACAAATTTGTTTGACTTTTAATTTACTGTGGTACCTTTGTTTTTATTAATTTTTGTCTGTTGTATTTGAGTATTTATTGCAGATACCGTAACTCTTTGAGCCACAGAGGCTGGGCAAACATCTGGACTCATTAGTGTTTCTGGTACTGGGACCATTTTTGAGGCAGCATTAAGAGGTCCTCCTATAAAAGATGCAATATTATTATGTGTGTGGAAAATAACTTGTTTTTGCAAAAGTTAAATTAATTTACCATTATAGGGATTTGGCGTTATAGTGCGAGGTGTTGAATCTTGCGAGTTATTAATTTTAGAATTTGAACTGTTGACATTGGAACCATCTAGACTCTGCGACATTAAAGTATCACAATTTTTAATATTCTCTATTAATGAAGTAGTCATCTGTACTAAATGATTCGCGTTGGCAACTAAATTATAAAGACTTATTAAAAACACAAAAAGAAATCTGGTAGAATTCCCTCATAAATACCTTGTTCATTTGTGGTATTTCCATGATAACTGTTTACCATAGAATCTGGTGAACCTTGACGACCACTCAAACGTGAAACTATTATAGACACAATTATTCATAATACAAATAAAACAAATGCACTATACTTACACCTTGGAGATTGTATACGACTTGCTGGTTTTTTACGACCCGAAGATGGTGAATTATTAACAGATGCATTTGAGTTTTCAGAAATTTCCTCTTGTAACTGGCGCTGATGATGTTGGGCTTTACTTAATATTAAACGTAATTTCCGTTCATTCTCATTTTCCAATGCCTTTCCAATGAGCGGACATACTGAACTCAAGTACTTTGCTAAGGCGGCTTGTTCCCCCAAACGAAAACTACGACCACGACCCTGACTATATAACCATTCCGCTTTAAGGCTAAAAAAGTTATATTTTTAGTTTCAAGAAATTTTGATATTGAGACAATAGAATACAAACCTTTCAATTGGGTCCACAACGAAGCCATCGATAATTTTTAAACTCAAGCACCAGTTCAAAACAAATGGCCGATGATCAAAACCACTATAATTAAAATAATATTAAAAATATTTATTGATATAAAAGTATAAATCCCGTGACTACATACTCTGGTCCAGACGTCATTGAAACACATGGATTTTCGTTAATCGTTAAACTGTTTAAATTAATTAAATTTGTTAATGAACATATTTCATTAAGATCACTTATATTGTTTTTAGCCAAAGTAAGGGCTTCCAATGATGTCGGTAAATATTTGTCACATTGTCTTAAATGTGTTAAGCGATTGCCATGCAAATACAACTCCTGAAACCAAAGAAAAACTAGTTTATATAGTAAATACTTTTAAGAAAATTCAATATTTTTATGATTTCATATTTATATTGGCTCTATATTCCATAGTACTTTTTATATTATATGAACAGTTTTAATCAGGAATAGATTAACCATCCCACATAATTTATAATTTTATATATATACAATTTATAACAAATGAGATAGAAAAGGCTTGATGTACCAACTAAATCATGCACTTAATTTTCCACAAAGCAAATATAAAATCCCCTGGTGTTTCTAGTAACGTAATCCTGATAATAGATTATTAGAAATAGAGCATACCTTAAGACTTTTCAAAAATGAAATATCCGATATACTGCCAATACTATTTTCGGCCAAATTTAAAAATTCTAATTTAACATTTGTGTTCAAATGCTCAATGGTTTTTATATTGTTGCCTTCCAAATTTAGATAACGTAAATGAACACACTCCTTGAGACCTTCAATCGACAGTATGCCATTAAAGGAAAGATTTAAATCTCGTAAACAATGTAGACGGCAAACGCCATACATGCGTAATAATTGATTTTTACTTAAAGACAACTGTAAAGAAACCAAAGAAAAAAAATTGCAGATTTATTAAATATGTATGTATGAATGTATGTATTTATGTATGTACGGATGGATGTATGTATGGATGGATGTATGTATGAATGGATGTATGTAAATAAGTATGTACATAAAAGTTCTGTTCCAGTACTAGACAGGTTTGCAGATATGTCAGAATTTATAGAAACTATTTTCCAAAGTCGAAATTACTTAATATATTTTGTTGGTTTTCTGATCATTTCACATTAATTCTAATAAAAAAATTTTAAATCTGACTACAAGTAATTATTTAGGGTTCATTTACCTTTTCAATTTTAAGGTATGAATCGATATTATCAATTTTTTGCAATTCATTTTCATCCAAAAGTAAAGTACGAACATTTTGCGCGTCTTCTTGTTTTGGCACCTTTTTCAATTGCTTGCGACACATGTCCAATATAACCTTTTCATTCTCCTCTTCACCTAAACCAACAAAAAACAAAAAGAAATGCAAATTCATAAATCAAAGTTGATTGGCGACATAGTAAAAAAAATAGCGTTTGTTGTGGTTTATTGTTTCTTTAATTATATTCAAGAAGATGTATGTATGATAGCTATAAGATGTTAAGTGAGGGTTTGTAAGTGACGTCATTTTCTTGTCATTTAATAAATTATGCATACAACTAAATGGCATTCGAAATCCTAGACATAGGGGTTGCACGTTTCAAATGAATTATATTCGTTCTGCCACAACTCGAAATGCTTAGCAGTTAAGTATAGGAATTCAAGTAACATGCACCAGTTCACACAAACATACACTAACTTCTTACAACCTCTGATCATGTTGAAATCCAATTAGAATAATTTAAATAAACCAGTTAAACCAAAGTATTTTGAATTTGGCACTAAGAAAAAAAAAAAAAAATAACGTACTCATTTTTATTAAGTAAATATGCCAGCAAAATAATTTTTTGACTTCCTTAAGTGTTGCTGTTTGGTAGCGTTATGGAAAAATCAATTTTCGTCCTTTTTTGGGGAGTTTTTTTCTATTTTACTGCAGACAGTAGTTTTTTTAAATTGTCTATTCTCTCCTTTCTTTTATATTGCAGTTTTCATACATTTTACATCATTTTGTAATAAATTTTCAACTTTAAACTTATCATTTGAAATTTTTTAATAACAACACAAAATTAAATATTATTTTTAATATAAAATGTTTGAATTTAGTATTTTTCAATATGCTGAATGAAGCAGGATTTTTTGTTGTTAGAATTGATTTTTTTGAACCAAGTGACAGCAATTTAAAATTGGGGGATGCCATATTGAAGAAAAAATCGTTGTTTCTATATAATTGCTAAATGCTATGAAATTTATTCTAACGTAGTGTCTACACTAAACAATTTTTTAACAAAACAACAAAATCAGTGCGAACTTATGCTAGGTAACCTCAGTTAAACAGCAGATTATTATTTTTGGTTATTAAAGCTAGCAAACTGCATATATAAAAAACATTAATGAATTCGTTTTATTATTTTTGTGCGATTGTTTCTATATTGCATAATTTCACGGAGTAAACATTTAAGAAATTCTTTAGCACAATGTTTATAAAAATGTTTTAAAATGTAAAACAAACATTAAAAGGAAACACTTTTACAAAAACATTGTTTTTCAGTAATTTCCAAAATACACATGCACACACACAAACAAACTTTCGTATATGTGTATTTTCTGACAGTTCATCTTATAAGATAGTTACCTAGTGTCTACATTAGGCAAATTTTTATCAAAACAAGCGTCAAAATTAATGCAAATATATACAAGGTAATCTTAGTTAAACAGCTGATTATTATTTTGGTTGTTACAGTTGTCAAACTGCATATATAAAAAACAATAATGAATACACCATATTGTATAAACATACACCATATTGCATAAACAAAAAAACAATTATGAATACGCCATATTGTTGTTTTTTGCAACTGTTGCCACCTTCCACAAATTCGCGTTAAGTTTGACGTTTGTTTTGATAAAAAAATCTCTATCTCTAGTGTCTACATTAGAGATTTTTTTATCATGACAAACGTCAAATTTAATGCGAATTTGTGTGAGGTGGGTGGCTACAGTTGCAAAAAACAACAATATAGCGTATTCATAATTGTTTTTTTGTTTATGCAGTTTGACAACTGTAACAACCAAAATAATAATCAGCTGTTTAACTAAGGTTACCTTGTATATATTCGCATTGATTTTGACGTTTGTTTTGATAAAAATTTGCCTAATGTAGACACTATGTAAGATTTAACATAATATGAACAAAATGGTTACTCTCCTCTGCCGGCAGATTAAAGCAACTGTGCCTGGGGTTATAGCAACTATGTAGTTTTGTTTTTAAACATATGTTTCATTTTACAAAATTTGGCGCATTCGATTTGTTTATTTCACCACTTCCATAACTGAAGAAGCCCACGAAAAATTTAAATTATTGTTAATAATGACTGGAACATTCGAACCACGTTCCCTTGTAAATGGCACCATGTTAAGAACTCATTTGGGTCAAAATGTAAGCATTATGTTATGTGTAGAAGATGAGGCTGGCACGAACTTAATAGGTACATCAACGGATGATCAAAAAATTACAGTCAGTTTGTTCGATTCAGTGGGTGCTGCAAAGGGTGATTGGATAGAAGTGATAGGAAAGGTTGCGGGTCCCACAGCAATAAGGGCTAGTGAGGTTTGTAATTTGTATACAGAAATTGTTAAAACTATTTTAATAAAAATATGTATTTTAGGCAATTTTATTTGGTGGAGAAAATGTGGATTTCGATAAAGAAGGCTACAACATGATGGTGTTATTTATGAACAATTGTAAAGAAATTTATCATCATGGTTAATTGTAAAAATAAATTTAATTATAAGTGCTTTGTTTTTATTTACATATATGAATTTCAAAATTTGCATGCATCTACCAAAATGATTGGTCATGTAGTCAATGAGGTAACGAACTAATTAATAAGTTTGGGGTATTATTTATGCGTTTGTGCTGATATTTGCGACGCAAACAAAATCCAATGCCCACCGTAAAGTTGTATGTAATGTAATTCTTTCGAATAATTGAATAATTTAAAATAATTGACTTATTTTACAATTTTCCTTGAAATTTAAATATTTTCAGATATGTGATATATCGTTAAAAAACACATTTTATGTTTTATGTCCTTAAAATAACAAACTGAACAAATTTTACACTATACACAGTTTTTAGCATTTTTTGTTTTATTTCTTTAGTTGTAAAATAAATTTCAGAACTTTGAATAATTTTATCAAAATTTTAAATAATCAGAATTTTGATTAATTGGAATTGTTGATTAATCGATTAACTGATTTATCTGTATACAGATTAATCAAAATTTTGAATAACCGATTAATCTGAATTATTAGTAAGCGAAAATCGATTATTAACTTTTCATACCAATCACAAAAGATTATTTGTGACATTAAAAGAATTGCAGATTTTATAAATTTAAACACATAAAAGCTATATAGTACTATTTATTTTATTTAAAAACTATGATTTTTAAAGTTTATTTCTAATTTAAGTATAAAAAATTCATAACCAAAAATTCAGTTAAATACGAATACTGCAATTCCAAAACGAGTTGAATTCATGCATTTAACGTTGTTAAGTTCACAAATGATATTTGTTTTTATTATTATTGACTATTGAAACCTTTATAAAGTAATTACATTGTTATGAGAATTTACTTAAAAGTATTACAACAATTAAAATCTAAATAATTAAATAAGCAAACTACTAATATCACAGTGTTAAGGAAAAGTTGTCAAAAAAAACCTTGTACATACTTAAACGTTATAAGAAATTTTAAAAACAACCATCAATTATAACTCTTTAAATAAAAAAGTCTTAGTGATTGTTTAGCAAATTTCTTATTATTTCATATGTAGACGTTCTGCATTTTTCATTAAGTGACAGAGTCAGTTCCCTTGCAAATGAATTAAACATTTTATGCTTAAAGTTTCTATGGAGTAGATCAGTAGAATATCTGGGGTGTAGGTTATGAATTATATTCAGGTTTTTATTTTATATTATCTGTAATTTTCTTGTGTAAGTTTTAGCAGCTTTATTAAACCAGACTCGGCATCCGTAGGTCATAATTGGCCGAATACACATTTTGTAAATAAGGATCTTGTTTTTTTAAAATTAAGTTTAGTTAAGTACGGGGTAAAGTGCTCGGCCGCATTTGATTGCTTTATCACAAATATACTGTATGTGTTGTTTAAATGATAGCTTTTTATCTAAGATAATACCTAGATATTTCATACTATCCTGCAGAGGAATAAAAACCCCTATAATATAAATGTTTTGTAGGAATACGTTTCTGTGATCTATTATATGGAAATATAATAGCTTGTGTTTTACTAACATTAACTTTTATCTTCCATTTATCAAAGTATTTATTGGTAGATTTTAAACTATCTTCCATTTTTTTGATTATTGCGTTTGACACCTTACCGCAGCGAATAGTAAAATCAGAAATATATATTGAATAAAGAGTAGGTGATAAACCTATCCTTGCGGTAGACCCGCAGGGATTTGTCTATCACTAGATAGCGTGTTATCTATAGATACAGCAAATGAGCGCTGATCTAAAAAAAACTCTTTATTATCTTTTGCAAGTACGTTGGATAATTGAAGGAATTTAGTTTAAAAACCAGGCCTTCATGCCATATTGAATCGAAGGCTTTTTCAATGTCAAGAAAAATAACTGCAGTGCTCTTACGATTTCTTTTGTTTGATTCAATAAAATTAACAACTCTTTTTAGTTGATGTACTGTAGAGTGTTCCTTGCGGAATCCAAACTGTTGAGGGTTAATAATATTATTTTGGTTGGAAAAATCTAAAATTCTCTTATTAATTATTTTTTCAATGCTGATTGGTCTATAGCTAGACGGTAATTTAGGATCCTTTCCTGACTTAGGAATTGGGATAACTTTTGCCTTCTTAAAAATAGTTGGAAAATAACCTTCTATTAAACAAGAGTTGAAAAGTTTACATAGAGTCAAAAAAGTAATCGGGCATCTTTTTAAGGATAATGCTATTAATGTCATCTAAACCGGGGGCTTTATTATTTTTCAATAAAAGTACAAACGATTTAACTTCATCTAAATTTGGTAAGCTCTACGTTAGATCTGTCAAGAAGTGTATCGTTAAGATCATGAATGAATCTTGAGACAGCTGTGTCCATAGGTGAATAATTATTTATGAATTAGCCTTTGAATTTTTGAAAATTGAAACATTTGTATTTATTTCTCTGACTAATTTCTCATAGCCACGAATTTTTATGACCGACAGGTATTTTATTGAACGCTTCTTTAACTATAAATATTAATTTTTTAAAATAAAAATCTAAATTACCTGAATTAGTAACGGGTTGGTCAATGTTCTGACACCAAATTTCATTTTCCACCCAATTTCTGATTGCTGACCAGTCTGCACGATAATACAAGGGAACTGAATATGTCATGTTTTGAACTTCTCCAGAAATAACGCAAGATATAGGTACATGGTCCGACTGTTAAATATTTTGATGTGTCTCAAGGTTTGAAAAATGGAGACACGAGTTAAATAAAAGAATGCCTAATGTGGACGGCTGAACGGGGTTGATATTTTGTCCAAAGCGAATATGTCCATTTGGGTAATAAATGTAGTAGCTGGATTGAAGACAGTGGCTGTAGAGATCATTACCAGCCGAATTATTTGACATACAATTCCAATATGTATGTTGGGCATTCAGATCACCGAAAATAAAATGAAGTTAATTTAACCAAATCATCTTTAAAATTGGTAATGTGAACTGGATTAAATGCTGAAGTGAACATAACTGGCCTTCTATTAATCATAACTTGTACTGAAATACTTTCAGCAGTACTTGTTTTTATTTTTGGTAGCAACGTATGCTTAATGTTACCTTGAATTGCAATTAGAACTCCTCCGTCATGAGTAGATCGATCCTCTCTGTAAATTTTTCATTTAAAAGAAGAGTATCGATTTTCCTATTGTGTAAAAAGTATTCGAGCTGCGCATCTGCTGACTCAGGTGTTATGTCTTGGGAATTCCAATGCATAACATGAGCATTATGTCTACCCGTTGAATTATATGGCATGTTAAACATCATACCCAAAACTCGTAGCTTGTCGTACTTATTTTGACATCTTTGCAAAGCGTCGACAGCTTCAAAAAATATTTCCAGAAGTCTTTCATTGGAAATGTCATCATTATTATTGTTGTCATAGTTTTTGCCTTTAGCTACCTCAGAATACAAATTACCAAAATCGCGGGAATTGCGTGTATTATTATGGGGTTCTTACCTTGGCAATTGAGAAAAATCATGATCGTCTTCTTTAAAATATGATACGTTAGTTCTTCTGCTGGTCGCCCTAGATTTAGATGTTACTCGATGACGGATTTCTTGACGACTTGGGCACTTTGGGTCATCATGGTTTCCGGCGCAGGCTGAACACACTACGATACGGTTACAATTTTTAGCACCATGTCCATAGCGCACTTGGAGCATTGTGTGCGACCTTTATTGCTCTTTAGAGGTTTTCTCCAATACACGGATATATTACAAAAATATCTTATTTTCATAACCTCTCTTTTTGAAACATGTTGACGATCAAACTCAATGAGATAGAGTGCATCATCTACACAGGAACTTTTTGTTGCTAGCTCCTTAATGCTTACCGGGTTTATGTTGAGCGAACTAAGAAATTCTTCTCTTCAGATTTTTTCATAAAAAAATATTTTTATTTATATTCTATTTTATTTTATTTTTTTGTGTGTTTATTTTAAAATTAATTTTAGTCATAGCATTTCATAATTTGTTATTTGTGGTATAATACCTATTTGTCCCACAATAGCTGCTAATGCACTGTGTAATAAACATATTTGTATTCAATATTAATCAAAAATATTTAAAGTAAAAAGGGTAGAAATTTCTTAACGTTGTTTTTGAATTATACAATATCATTTACAATATTTTTTGTAATAAACTTTATACTGATTTTTAAATCAATGAAATCCGACGTATAGTTAAAGAGTTCTGAACACTTAATGTTACATATTACTGAATTAGAAAAAAATTAAAATATTAAATTATGAAAAAATTTAATTTTTGTATGAAATAAACTTTTGTTCATTTTCCTAAAAAAATATTAAAAATAGTAGATCACCTTGTCCTAGAACAATTATTTTTGCATTTTGTAGTAAAGTTGTTGCTTTTAATATTAAAAGAAAATTAACATCGAAGGGGTAGAAATTTGTCAAAAATGCATTTTAAAACTGCAGTTGCATTACGAGTGCATTTTTAAATAAACAATTTACTTTTGCATTATTGCCTTTAAAAAGGTTTCAGTTAGATTTCATTAGAGCCTTGAATCATTAAAATCCATCTACATCGTAAAGATATATTAACATTTAAAGTGGCCCTTATCCAGGAACCCTAGATTTACAACACCAGGGTTCATACCGTCCACAATGGAGAAGGTACGGACATGTATATTAGCTAGGAGTGATTTAAATATTAATCTACTTCGTTCTTTTAGCAACGGGGACCTTACGGCTGTCCAATGAGAAGTCACTGGAGGCAGTAGGCTTATATTGGCATCCGCGTACATGCCATACCAGGCGGCCGATCCACCGCGTATCGCTCTGCAGCATTTGGCGGAGCACAGCAGAAAGAGAGGAGCGTACGTGGGTCTGGGACGTGATGCGAATGCTCACCACTAACAAATGGTGAAGCAGGGACATCAACAAGAGGGGTAAGTTAGTATTTGAATTTACAACTAGTTGTAATCTTCATATATGCAATAATATAATAATCCTACATTCAGAATGAAAGATAGGAAAACAGTTATAGATGTAACGAATTTGTCAAGGGGTTTCAATTTGTCAAGGACTGGAGGGTGGCTATAGATTATTCCTTTTCAGACCATAGCATGATATCCTTCAGTCTTGACTTTGTGAAACCGAAGGGAAGTCCCTATAGAAACTCCAGAAGGACGGATTGGAAGTCCTTCGGTGAATACTGAGGACTGGAGAAATTTAGCTGAGGGTATCGAGGAAGTTGTGAATAATTTCAAGGATGTAATTAAGCTCAGTTGCCCAGTGATTTATCCTGGCAAACGGAGGCAGCCGAAATGGTGGACCAGGGAACTTAGGGTCCATCGGTCTACAGTTAGAAGGCTGTTTAATAGAGCCAAGCTAATGAGGAGTCAGGATGATAGGGACTGCTATAGGGAAAGCTTCGTTAAGTATAAGGACATAAGACGGGCGAAACGCACATCTTGGATGAATTTCTGTGAATCCGTGGACACCGTTAACGAGTTGTTTAGATTTAGACGGGTATTATCCAAGGATCCTGTGGCTCCCGGATATATATAACGTGCGGACAACTCGTGGACTGAATATGGCTCGGAGTCCCTCAGCTTACTGATGGAGACTCCCTTCCATGGGCTCTGTTAACGAGTTGTCTAGATTTAGACGGGTATTATGCAAGGATCCTCTGGCTCCTGTATATATACAACGTGCGGACAACTCGTGGACGGAGCAGAAGAGGTTGAGAGAGGTCTGTTGCATAAGGAATACACGTAGAAGAGGCTTTTAACAACATTAGGATAGATGCGATGAGGAATCACTCGCTTTATTATTAGTGTATTCCTAATTGAGTGGATCATACTGATGCTACGCAGCAGGGTTATCAACTCGGGCATAGGAGACACTTGCATAATTAAGCTTGTGACAAGGGGCACATCGCAAGGAGGGATCTTTCTCCATTATTGTGGCTTTTGGCAATGAACGTCATATTGAGACATTTCGATGCCTACCCTGACTATGTGGTCTTGGGTAAATTTCTACCCACGATCAGTGAATTCATACAATCTGGCCTGCGAGAACTTTCCCAATTGGCGAGCAGTAATGGGTTGGGGGTCAACCCTGAAAAGACTGAACTAGTTCTGTTTAACAGGAGATATAAGGTTGAAACATTTAGTTTACCAGCATTGAATGGAACAGAACTCAGATTGTCAAGGGAGGGCAAGTACCTGGGCAAATTGTCTTGGAGGAACAATACTCAGGAAAGGGTCAGGAAGGGGCTTAATGCCTACTACGCATGCAGAAACTCTATAGATAAGAATTAGGGTCTAAAACTTTTTTTTTTTTTTATTATTATTGAATCTTTCTTTTTGAAATTTACAATATGTATTCAAATCTTAATTCTACTTATTGTTTATTAGTTGTTACCAATGTAACCACTAACTGCTGTATTCAAATTTTAAAAATGTCTTCTAGTTAGGCTCAAAGTATCGGTTCTTTTTAGCCTCTGGTGACCTTCGAACTGAAGCAGACCCCGAGCGAGGTAGTTAGGGTGGGCCATTAGTTTATCGATGTAGCTAATTGAATATTTTTTAATTTCCTCCTGGTTAGTGGGGACGTTGAGATCTCTATGGATAATATCATTACGTATATACCATGGGGCGCAGACAATTTGTCGTAATATTCTAGACTGTCTTCTTTGAAGCTTTTGGATATTAAATGCACATGCAGTACCCCATAATTGGATGCCATATGTCCATATTGGTTTTATGATGGACTTGTATAAGAGAATTTTGTTGTCTAAAGACAAGTTTGAGTTTCGGCCGAGAAGCCAATATAGTTGGGTTGCTTTAAGTTTCATAGCCGTTATTTTCGCTTCAATATGACGAGACCAGGTCAAGCGTCTATCTATATGAATTCCCAAGTACTTAACATGGTTTTCTACCGGAACAGTGATGTTATTTATTTTTACAGCTGGGCACGTTTGTGTTCTGAGCGTGAAAGTTAAGTGAGCACATTTAGCCGGGTTAACCTTTATTCTCCATTTTTCTAGCCAGGCCTCTAGTTCATTGATGTGGGACTGCAGATTTTGCGATGCGACTTTTGGGTCATGGTTAACGCTAATAAATGCTGTGTCGTCTGCAAATGTAGAGGTATGCGTGTTCAAGTTTGTTGGCATATCCGCTGTGTATATTATATATAGAAGCGGTCCTAATATGCTGCCTTGGGGGACACCAGCAGTAATTTTCTTGAGGGGGGAGTATTTATCTTGAGACCTTACCATGAATGTTCTGCCTGTTACATAGCTCTCCAGAAGCTTGTGAGTGTTTTGAGGAAGCATTCGTGTTATTTTGATGAGTAGCCCATCATGCCAAACTTTATCAAATGCTTGGGAAATGTCTATAAACAGGGCTGAGCAGTATTGCTTTTTCTCAAACGCCGATCTAATTAGGGTGACAATTCTATGCATTTGTTCTATTGTACCATGTTTCGCTCTGAATCCAAACTGGTGATCCGGGATGATGTCGTGTTCATTTAGATGAGGGGTTATACTTAAAACAAATATTTTTTCGAAAAGCTTCGATAGGAGTGATAATAAGCTTATCGGTCTGTACGACGCAATCTGGCTAACATCTTTTCCTGTCTTGGGAATCATAATAATTATAGACCTCTTCCATGAGGATGGGAAGTATCCGACTCTTAATATGGCGTTAAAAATGAGCAGCAAGATTCTAGAAGCAGATGATGGTAAGTTTCTTATCATTGACCCTGTGATGCGATCAGATCCCGGAGATTTTCTAATATTCACTTTTTCTATTGCAGATTTTACTTGATTTATATTAAATTTTATTGGACGGTTTACCTTATCAGGAATGATTGGACGACAGGAACGTGTATGTGCATCATGTGGCGTGAAAACTTTTTCAAGGTGGCCCGCGAAAGCGTTTAATTTTTCATTTATGTTTTTGGCCCAAGTGCGGTTTTCCAGTCTTAATGGAGATTCTTGGGTTATAGGGCATTTCATATGCCGTACAGCCTTCCATAAGCTGTAATTGGAGTTTTTTGTGGCATCTAGGCTGTTTAGGTAGCCTTCTATTGCAGACTCGTGGTTCTGTCTCAATTTGTTGCGAAGAGTTGTCAGGCATAATTGTAGTTGGGCCTTAGTGGTTGGGGAACGACTGTTTTGCCATTGTCTTCTTAACTTCCTTTTTTCTCTGATAAGGGTCTCTATATCCGTCGATGTATTGTAAGGAGCACGTTTAATTGTCCGCGTGATTGGGGTTGCATTTCTTGCTGCAGAATCCAAGACTTCTGTAAATCGGTCGACAGCTATTTGGATTTCAGATGAATTTTTTAGGGGAATGCACTGTGATAGGTGAGAACTCACATACATTTTATACTTTAACCAATTTGTGTTTCTGTTTGGATAGGAAATAAAGTTTGCAGCTGCGGCGTCAGAGTTGTCTCTTAAAATGAGGATTGAAGGTGAATGATCAGACGATAGATCATAAGAGGAACTAACTAGTACCTGATAACGTTTGATGTTTTTAATTACAGCAAAGTCAATAAGGTCTGGTAGCATGTTGAAGTCAGTTGGCCAATAGGTAGGCTCACCACTCGATACGACATATTTGCAGTTACGGTATTGTATAGCTGATTACCTCTAGGATTAATAAGTCTGGAGCCCCAATATGTATGTTTAGCGTTGTAATCGCCGGCAGCAATGAATTTCTGGCCCAATGTGGAGAAGAAGTTGAGAAATGTTTCGTGTACAATTTTGTGCCTCGGGGGACAATAAACGGCTGACAAAGTAAGTTTGAAATCAGTAAGATTTATAGATGTGGCCTCGATACAATCTTCTTCGAACTCTGGCAATGGTAAGTGTCTGATGTGTTTGTGCACAATTATGGCTGTGCCACCACAAGCCCGTCCGCTGGGATATTTTGTATCATACGTAAGGTATCCATTTACCCTAAAGCAGTTTTTATGAGTAAAGTGTGTTTCAGAGACAAGAAGTACGTCGATTTCATGCCTATTGAGAAAGTTTGCAACTTCGTGTTTATGTTGGGATAACCCGTTGGCATTCCAAAAACATATTTTTAACTGGTTCA
This sequence comes from Protocalliphora azurea, assembly GCA_932274085.1. Taxonomy (NCBI): domain Eukaryota; kingdom Metazoa; phylum Arthropoda; class Insecta; order Diptera; family Calliphoridae; genus Protocalliphora; species Protocalliphora azurea. The sequence goes on from OW026520.1 coordinate 83,446,069, forward strand.
TTTGTTGTTGAGTAGAACTTGTAGAAGCATATTCTGGTTTCGCATCATTTCCTGAAACATGTTCTGCATAGAGGCCATGAAGTTATTCATAGTTTGAATTAAATATTCAATTGAGCCAGAAGGCATTTGTAGACTTTCCCTAGGAACATTAGCGTATGGAGGCTGCCCTGCGTTGGAAGTACTCGGGGGATTTTTCGCATTAGGGTTTCCTTTTAAGAAACTGATAATTTTATTTTGGATATATACATCGGTTGTGAGACCTATACTCACTTATTGATGTTCGGTGTGGAGGGAGGCATTGAGAATAGGAACGTATAGGAACCTTCTACCTATAGTTCAGAGATGTGACGTGAGAAGTACACCTTAGGCAGCACGGGACATCATTCTCCACCTTCTTCTAATTGAGGAGTTTGTGAGAGAAATGGCTGTAAGAAGCTTATTTAGACCTAAGGAATTGGGATTAGCATACTTAATGAAGTCAAATTTGATAGTCGAAGATTCTCCTTGGCCGCCCAAACGGATTATGTCGGTACAATAATTGACTTCGGGGCTACTATCTGGACTGGAGCGGAGAAGCTCCATGGAAGGTGTGCTTATCTTCATAGATGGCTCGAAGATGGAAGTAGGCACAGGGGCGGGAGTCTACTTCATGGGAAGCGTTTTTCAGGCAGATATTCTAGGCATTTACAAAGCCCTAGGATTACTGGAGGAGAATATTGAGAGGGACACTGAGGTAACTATCTATGTGGGTAGTCAGTTTTAGATTAGTGCTTGAGTGTAGGAAGAAACTTAGAGCTCTAATGGAGAATAAGACTCTGTTGGGTTCCTGGTTCTATTGGGTAGCCGTTAAGCTAGCTCGTAAGGGCTCGTAGCTGGAAAGGTCTTTTGTGAAGGTATAAGTTAAGATTCCAATTGGGTCATATTTCATGGCCATAAGGGAATGGACTTTAAAAAGAACAAATCATACTTGAAGGAGTAGAATGAATATTGGTCACCTCGCAATAGGGAATATGACCAGTAAGTGGAATACTGGCACGTCAGACTTTTGTAGGACGTGCGATGATGTGGAGGAGCTAGTGGAACTCATACTTTGCACATTGTGTAGGGCTTCAGCGTAGTAGACTGAAGTAGTTTGGAAGCCATATTCTACACTAACTAGAGGAGGTTACGGGTAAAGGACTCAGTATATAATTTATCTTTTTTTAATACTTAGCTTAGCGTATTAACGTTCGTCATCAATAGAAATATTATCGTCATGGTTGCACTCATAATTTGTTCAGGATAGTGTAAGAATTTGGTTCAAAAGAAAGAATTTTTTGTTAAAGTTTTTTGTTTTTTTATTTTCAAATATTCTTGGAAGTTGGAAGGACATAAGCAAAATAGAATAAAAATTTCTGGTATTTTTTTAATAAATGGCTACTAAAAGAGAAAGTTAAACTACTTTCTTTCTTTATATCATGCTTAAAAGTATTACAACAATTAACATCTAAATAATTAAATAAAGAGACTACTAATATCACAAAATTAAGGAAAAATTGTCTAAAAGACCTTGTGCGTATTTTAAAATTTATAAGAAATTTTAAAAACAACTACCAAGGTTTACTCTTTAAGTACAAAAGAGACTTACAGATTATAAAGCAAATTTCTTATTATTTCACATATAGACGTTCTGCATTTTTAATTTAATGACGGAGTCAGTTCCCTTTCAAATGCATTAAACATTATATGGTTAAAGTTTCTATGCAGTAGATCAGACGAATTTCTGGGGTGTACATAGGTAATTATTTTTAGATTTTTATTTTGTATTATCTGCAATTTTCTTGTGTAAGTTTTAGCAACTTTAAAAACCAGACTTGGCATCTATAGATCAAAATTGGCCTTATACACATTTTGTAAATAAGCATCTTGTTTTTTAAATTAAGTTTAGATCTTAATCTAAAAAGCATTTAATTGCTTTACTACAAATATATTAGAGGTATTTACCTCAAAATTGCAATTTTCCTAGACCCTTGCAAAGTAGTAAAGTTGCATCGATTTCTATGGACACAATAACAACCACATAGAATATTATTTTGTACAACTGTTGGCCTGTTCTTCGCTTGCCATAATATTTTTGACTTAAATAAAAATTCATACACAAACACTCTAAATCAAAAAATAAAATTTTTAAATAAACAAATTTAAGAACGAATATACATTTAATTCATAATTTTTAATTTTTTGTTTTAAAATTGTTTGTCAATTTTTAAAAATTATTTTTTCAACAAATTTCTATGTATTAAAAGTACCAAAGATTTCTTTCCTGTATGAAAATTTAGTATGTTTTTTGTGTGTTAAATAATTAAAAAATTCGAATCGAGATGTTTTTTGGCTTTGGAACATATTAAAAAACAAATCAATTTGTTTGTATTTTTTGAGAAAACGACTCGTTTTCAAAAAACCTCTATATGTGAATATAGCATAATTTTTTCAGAAGTGGTTGGTCGCGTCAAGTTGAAACAATACAAAATTCATGGGGTTCAAAATTTTGCGGTGAATATCTTTACTGTATGTGTTGTTTCTATGAACAATAACTTTAATCTCCCATTTATTAAAATATTTGTGGGTAAACTTTAAACTATCTTCCATTTTTTTATTATTGCGTTAGACACCTTACCGCCAGGGTTGTCAGATTTTTTTCCGTTAGTTAAAAAATTGCCAAATTAAAATTTTATTTGATTTTTTTAAAGTAATACTAAAAAATTAACTAAAATTTTAAGTGTCGTACAATTTTTAGTACTTAAAATTGTGTATAATTCGTAAATGTAAATTCAGCTTTAACAAAGTCAATGATTATTGCAATAGCTAATAATCATTGACTTTGTTAAAGCTGTTTGCTAGTTTGCAAATTTTAATAAACTGGGCACCTTACTCGTAAAGCTAATTCAAGTACGCTGAATTCAATGGTGACAGCCGCTTTTTGAAGTTAGTGCTCGTATTCGCGATATTTTGGTTTAAACTTAATTATAAAGGTAGAGAATTCATTGACAATTAAAAATAAAAGAGACATTATTTATGTATATTAAACAATAAATCGATTGAATATTTATTTCAATTATAAATGAAATCAGTTTTAGCCCGATTTTAAATGTTTTTATATTTTTGTTTGAAATGTTGCTCATTGGTAACACTAATTAGCTTGCTTACAGAATTATAGTAATATTTTTTACCAGTTGTATGAAATATTTGATTTAAAATGCATTTTAAATTTAGAAGTTGTACGGTGGTAAGTTATTAAATGTAAGTTAAAAACTTATTTTTTTGTAAACCCTTTTTAGCATTTCAAAATGAAATATCTCAAAAAACGAGCGCTTTTAGTTTAACCAATGGGTTCCCACATTGTTAAAAAAGTTAGTCTTATTTTCGAGCAGAGTGTAATTAAATAATAATAAAAAATACAACTTTTCAGACAGATAGCTCCTATTTAGGTTATCAACTTCTAAAAATTGTTGGACTTTATTATTAAACTTATAAATTGTTTCAAAGAATTAATTTATTCATGAACGTTTATTTCATTGTGACCGAAATCATTAATATCCTTAATATATTTGAAAGATGATGGAAAACATATTATCAAGTATGTAATACATAGGTTAGGTTAGGTTAAAAAGGGCGGTGTATTCACCCCTCCACCCAGAGACCATCCGGTCCATTGTGATCCCTTTATATAACAGAGAAAGTTAATAAAACGAAGAAAAAGAAGATCCCTAGTAGAATAAGGCACAAGAGTAGAAATAAAGTAGAAAGAAAAGAAATATAAGAAAAGAAAGGTGTGGAGCCCAAGACCCATCAATCAACCCCGACTACCCCTAAGCCACTTTATCCCCATTACGAACCCTATAAGGTTGTCGAGTTTACTACCCGCTACCTCCTCCAGTTCGTGTAGAATATAATTTCCAAACCACTTCAGTCTACTATGCTGAAGCCCTACGCAATGACAGAGTATGCAGCATGATGTCCGTTTCGCCCGTCTTATGTCCGTCCTATACTTAGTGGGGCTGTCCCAAACAGTGTGACTCCTCGTCAGCTTGGCTCTATTAAACAGCCTTCTAACTGTAGACCGTTGGACCCAAAGTTCCCTGGTTCACCATTTCGGTTACCTTCGTTTGCCAGGATAAATCACCGGGCAAATGAGCTCAAAGCAACTCTTAATTACCTCCGTGAAATTATTCACGACTTCCTCGATACCCTCAGTTGAATTCCTCCAGCCCTCAGTATTCCTCAAATCCCTATCAATTAACTTACCGAAGGACTTAAAGTCCGTCCTTCTGGAGTTCCTATAAGGTTTTAATGTCGGTCTCACAAAGTCAAAACTGAACGATATCATGCTATGTCCTTGACAAATTCACCCCCTTAGTTCGCTAGCGTTATATCTATAACTATATCTAACTATGTGTTCTGAATGTAGGATCATTACAATTATTACAGATATGAAGATCACAACTAGTTATAAAATCAAACACTAACTCACCCCTCTTGTTGATGTCCCTGCTTCCCCATTGATTGTGGTGAGCATTCGCATCACATCACAGAATCATGTACATTCCTCTTCTCCTGCTCTGCTCCGCCAAATGCTATAGAGCGATGTCCGGTGGATAGGCCGCCTCATATGGCATGTACACGGATGCCAGTACAAGCCTAGTGCCTCCAATGACCTCCTACTAGACAGCTGTAAGGCCTCCGTTGCTAAAAGGACGAAGAAGATTAATATTCAAATCATTCCTAGCCAATATACATGTCCGTACCTTCTCCAATGTGGATGGTATGAGCAAGTTATATCCAGTAGTCCTTAAACCGCAAACCCTGGTGTTCCTAATCCAGGGCTCCTGTATATGGGCCACGTCCACTTTGGATTCAATGAGGAGTCTTGTCAATTTGGTTGAGGCTGCTTCACAGTGATGCAAATTAATTTTCACCACTGACAGCATCTTTGGGTTATTTGGCATACCTAAATCTGATTAACCCAAAACCAAAATTGACAACTCCTCCCAGCGACTCCAGCTTCTTCAGAGACTCCTAATCCACTGCGAATCTAAAGTCTCTGCCTTGATTCTTTTTACAGGTCATGGAGTTCATAATCTTCCATTAACCTGTAACAAGAGCTACATTTTGATTTTCCAATACTGTCAGAATGGTTTCAACCTATGGAATGTGTGGAGGAAACCATGCGGTTACTATTGGACGCAGGGCAACTCAGATGCCAGTATCACCTCAAGATTTCTTATTAACGCAGTTGATATTTTTAACTCCCTTCATCTAGCACGCGCCTTTGAAGGATAACTCGTCCGGCCTTCCTCTTACTAGGGCGATCTCTTCAATGAGTTTGTGTTCAATCCGTCGCCATAGCTCAACGCTGATCCTCCATCTGGATCAACTTTGTCAATGACAGCAGCTTGAATACAGTTCTGCAACAGTGATTCCTTCGCCTTCTTCGATGTTGAGGGCTGTTCCTGACTCCGCACTTTTAACAACCTCCTTGTGGGGGCCCTTAGCAGAGCTGGAAAGTGTGCGAGTCATCTTGGACATCGAAATTTGCTGGACATCCCCAGACCTGGCCCTTTTAATGACCCCCTTTTGTGGACCCTTAGAAGAACCGTATGGTTTTGATCAATAGCGCTCGAAGTAGAAGGCCGTATGCCAGAGATTTTTGCAACCCCACCAGTGGTGTCCTTATGGTTTCCACTGGTAGAGCTGGTCGGCCTCTGACCACTGCCTTTTTATTTGTCGATGGCTGATCATATCCAGATCTAGCATCCTTACAATCTTATGCGAATTGCCAGCCTTATCTCCGGTAGTCTTTAGTTTGCCACTTTTTAACTGCTGTTCCAAAAGGGTTGCAGGTTCGGCTGGTTCACCACTACCCTTATTTTCCGCTCCGGCACGTATCGTTCCTCCTGTGCTCTCAAGAGACACCTCTGGAGTGCTGCCTACATTCTCACTCAATCCTTCAGGATAAGACATTCCCAGAGAGTCACAGACAGGCCCGTAGATCCGTTCGAATCTCTTAACGTTCCTCCTGTGCTTTCTGAAAAGGTACCCATCATTGCCTGCAAGTAGCAATGAGTCCCTCTTAGCTATCTTATGCAGATAGATAACAGAAGCTCTTGCGTCACTCCGAGCCTTTTCTTCTTTAGTTCGGCATGTGACATCGGTCATCGTATCTTGCACTACCATGTCTTGTCGAACTAAATTGGCGCTAGACGTAAGACATCCTGAGCTAGTCGAAACATCCCCCCGCTCCGACTTCGTCTCGACGCTCCGGTTCCTCTCTTTACTCTGAGCGCGAGTTGAGATTACAGTGATCTCATGACAGTAGGCCCAACAACTGATTTTCCTGTGCTAGAATGTCTCGTTGAACCTATCATCAATAAATCGTCGTCCGCGTTGTCCGTGTCTGTTCTGTCGCCCTGCGACCGTTCGCCTTCTGTCCTAATGGAATAATTAATTGAAAAATCTATTTTCGTCCCACGAGTATGCCAATAAAAAGGAGGATCATCTCGCGCAATGACGGCGTGCGTGGACTAGGCTGAAGCTTACAACTAATCCTTGCCATAGGCGTTGGAGGGGAGCTGTTAGCTAAACATTCAAGTCCTCGGCACTGCTACCAACCACCATGACTTTGAAGTGCTCTGCATTTATTTGGTCCGCGAGGGGAACTCTAGGACCAGATATAATACACACGATCTGAACACTTAAATTATGAGCCTGTATGCACCATATACCAAAATGAACAGGTCATGTGCCCTATAACCAATCCCCTCTATCCGCCACCTGGCGACACATCCGATAGGAGTAAATGCAACAAAAGACTCCACAGGGATTTAATACATAAGTATTCTAAAATATATTTTTTGGCGATAAAATTTCGTAAACTAAGTTGAAGCTATATACAAATTAAGGCTTTTCACTTTGCTAGATAGGCCAACACTAAAAATAATGTGATTTATAGTTAGAAAATTTATTAGTTTTTCTCTACAATTGCCTATTTAATAAAATTTTAAAAATTAGTCAGACAAATCGCCACCATGTTATATATCGCCAAAAAATTCGCCATGTCGCCAAACGGAAAATTCAATCGTCAAAAGCAATAAAAAATCGCCACATCTGACAACACTACTTACCGCAACAAACGAACGCACTATCGTGTGCGTAAAAAGCTACTTCTTGATTACTGCAAACAGTAATATAAGAAATACATATTGACTAAAGAGTTGGCGATAATACCGACCCTAGCGGCAGTCACGCAGGTATTTGTTTATCAGTAGATAGTATGTTATCGATAACAAACTTTATTAACTTTTGCAGATACGTTGGATAATTGAAGGTGTTAAGTTACTTTTTCGATGTCAAGAAAGATAATGCCAGTACTCCTATGATTTCTTATGTTTTTTTAATCAATGAAATAATGAAGTTTAAAATTCTCTTATTTATTACTTTCTCAAATACTTTATCCTGGCCTTCTTAAAATTCGTTGGAAAATATCTTTCTATTAAACAAGAGTTGAAAAGTTGACTTAAAGTTATATAAACCGTGAGCTTTATTATTTTTTAATAGAAATACAAACGATTTAACTTGAGCTAAATTGGTAAGCGCCACTTTAGATCGGTCAAGAATTGTATCGTTAAAATCATAAATAAATCTTGAGACAGCTGTGTCCATGGGTGAATAATTATTTAAAGTAATGGTGTGTGAGTTACCAAATACGTCTGCTATTGAATTTGCCTTTTCAGAGCCAGCTTTTAAATGTAACCCATTTACATGAAGATAAGTAAATGACTTAAAATAAAAATCTAGAGTGTCTGAATTAGAAACAAGTTGGTAAATGTTATGACTCCTAAGAAATAACACAAGTTATAGTTATATGGTCCGATTGTAAAACATTTGGATGTGTCTCAAAGTTTGAAAAAAGGAGACATGAGTTTGTTAAAAGAATATTTATTGTAGACGGATGCACAGGATTGATATTTTGTCCAAAGCGAGTATAATCATTTGGGTAATATATCTAGTAGCTGGATTGAAGGCAGTGGCTGTAGAGCTCCTTACCGGTCGAATTACTTGACAAACAAACCCAATGTGTATGTTGGGCATTTAGATCACCGAAGATAAAAAAATCGAAAATTAAGTTATTTTTTTTTTTTATTCAAATCAGCCTTGAAATTGGAAGTGTAAACTGGATTATAAGCTTAAGTAAATATAACTGGTCTTCTATTAATCATAATTTGTATTGAAATTCTCTCTGTAGAACTCGTTCTGATCTTTGGTAAAAACATATACTTAATATTACCCTTTATTGCAATTAGAACTCCTCCGCCATGCGTAGATGGATCCTCTCTATAAATCTTATACCCACCAAATTTAAATTTGTGGTACGGTTTAGAAAAATCTAATTTAAAAAGAGAATAACGATTTTTTTTGTGCAAAACATATTCCAGCTGAGCAGATGCTGACTCAGTTGTTATGCCTTGGGCATTACAGTGCGCAACATGAACATTGTGAATATAATTAGAATTATATGGCATGTTGAAGCATCGTTCCCAAAACTCGTAGCTGTCGTACTTATTCTGACATCTTTGCAAAGCATCGATAGCATCAAAAAATATTTCCATGTCTTTCATTTGAAATTTCATCGTTATTATAACTTTCGTAGCTTTTTTTTAGCTACCTCACAATACATATTATCATGAGAGTGGAATTACGTGTCCTGTCTTGGACATAGGAACAAAGGAAAATCATTTTCGTCTTGGTTAAAATATGAAACATAAGTTCTTCTACTGATCGCTCCATATCTAGATGTTATTCGATGTACAGTGTGCGATTCAAAAAATGAAATCGAAATAATTATGGAATTTCGGAACGGCTGTTCCGAATTCAATAAAGTTTCACATTATTGATCGTAGAGGTGTAAGCGGGTTTAAGTTTTGAGCTTGGACCATATAGACCTACAGGGGACCAAAGATGTCCACTGGGTCCCAAAGTTGGACACCTAGGGTATACAATTTTTAAAACGATCCTGATTCCTTATATCTGAACCGTTTTGAAAGATTTTTATATAAGATTCTACTGGTCGATATAAAAAACATCGTCGTATGTATATATTTTTTTTTAATTTGAGAGATATTAGGATTCAAAGATTAAAACTTTTGCTTTTTAGCTGGCCTCGGTGAAGTCTTCGCTACAGCGAGTCAAAATTTCATCCAATTTTTTTGAAATTTATTTCATTAACAAGTAGCAAAATTGTCAAAAGAAAGAATTTTGAAAAAATACTAACCGAGCCAAAAGTAAAAGGCATTTAAATTTTTAAAAAAAAGTTGTTACTCCCGTTTTTTTTTTTTTGCCAAGAAAGTGGTCACATTCTTTTTCTGTTATATAAAAGTTTTCTTAAGTAACATATATAATATTTCCACATATTTTTCTAAAATATAACTAACAAAATATTTTGAAGGAAAAAAATAAAATTTAAATTGATTTTTTTCGAGAACTAGGGTTTCCCAAAATTGACCTATTTTTCTAACAAATTCCAATTTTTGGACCTAATTTCTCAAATCCCAAAGGTGGAAAAAATTATACTTTTTATATAGTCTAATTTTTTTTTGTAGTAGAAATTTCTGCTCCTCGATATCAGTTGAGAATAATTGAAAAAAAGTAATAAATCACATTTTTGGAAATTTTTGAAAGTTTTTTGAGAATTGCTGCAAATGAAAAATGTCTTCAAATTCTTTCGTTAAAAAAAAAAAAAAAAAAAAAAAATGTTATATATATATATTTGAAAAGAAGACAAAATTTCCTAAGCAATGATATATAACTTGAATTTATTATCTCTCTGACGAATCTAAATAAAGGATATGAATTTAGCAATATGTTGAAAGAAAGAAAATTTTGAGGTTTATTAAAATATTTCTTGTCTACATCTTGTCGATGTAGACTTTTTATACATCAATGTTTACGAAATTTTGTTTGCTTTTCAAATATGTATAAACATTTTTATAATAGCAAGATTTGTTAAGACTTTTCGCAAAAAGATGCGGAAGAGGTATTAAGTTGGGATTTCGTGCATATTATTCATGTTTAATTATGCATTAAAATTTTTGTTAATGAATATTTTTAAATGAAATTGTACATCTGAGATGCTAATTTCAAAAGTTATTCACATTTTTAGATTTATCAACAGAAATCCCGCAATTTTAAAAAAACTAAAAATTTTCCAAAAATGGGATTTTTACTTTTTTTGCTATATCTTTTCTACCAATACCGGGGAGCAAAAATTTCTATTTTAAGAAAATTAAAAACACATTAGACTATATAAAAAGTATAACTTTTTTATTCCAGTTTTGAAATTTGAGAAATTAGGGCAAAAATTCGAAATTTGTTGGAAAAATAGTGCAAATTTGGAAATCCGTGATTCTTGCGAAAATAAATTTTTAGAAATCTTTTTCCTTTAAAATATTAGTTATCTTGCAGAAAAATATAAATATTATATATGTTACTTAAGAAAATTTTTATATAACAGGAAAAGAATGCGACCACTTTTTTTTGGCAAAAGAGGGAAAAAAATCTACTTTTTTTCAAAGTTCAATTTAAATGCCTATAACTTTTGACTCCGTAAATACTTTTTCAAAATTCTTTCTTTACACAATTTAGTATTTGTTGTTAATGAAATAAATTTCCAAAATATCGGGTGAAATTTGGACTCGCTGTAGGAAAAAACTTCACCAAAGCAGGCTGAAAGGTAAAAATTTTAATCTTTGAAGCTTAATATCTCTTGAACAAAAAGATATAAGAATGCATACGACGATGTTTTTTGTAGATCTCGACCAGCAGAATGCTCCTATCGGTTCAGATATACGGAATCAGGATCGTTTATAAAAAATTTTATACCCGAGGTTAAGAACTTTGGGACCCTGTGGACTCGCCCCCTGTAGATCCAAGCTCAAAACTTAAACTCGCTAGACCCTCTACTATCACTATGTGAAATTTCATTGAAATCGGAATAGCCGTTTCGAAATTCCATAATTATTTCCATTTCATTTTTTTAATCGCACACTGTGCGATGTCGGATTTCTAAATATTCTTGACGACTTGAGTACTTTGAGTCATCAACTCTATGCTTAACGTTCTTTTTTATCCAGTTGTAATACTTGTAAATTATACTACCACCACCATTACCTTTGTTAAGAGAACAGACGTCATAATCATGATTTCCAGCGCAGGCTGAACACACTACGCTACGATTACAATTTCTAGCACCATGTCGCTACATAACACACTTGGTGCATTGTGTGGGAGCTTTGTTTCCCTTTAGAGGTTTTCTCCAATACACAGAGATATTACAAAAATTTATAATTTTCATAACCTCTATTTTTGAAATATGTCGACGGTCAAATTCGACCAGATAGAGCGCGTCATCTGCACAAAATTTTTTTTGTTTCTATCTCCTTAATGCTTACAAGTTTTACATTATGTGAGCTGACAAATTCTTCGCTGATTGTCTTTATATCCATATAAAATTTTTTTAGCGTCCTTCAACTCATGAGTATAAAACTGGAATTTTTTGTCTGTATAGCGATAGAGAGCTAGATAAAATTTTCGTTCCAATAGTCATTCGTTTATATTGTTACGTTTTTACCTTTTAAAAACGGTTGTTTATTTCCTTTAAACAAACTTGTACTTTGATTGCAAATAACAGCAGTTTATTAGTTTAAAAATTGTAACGACTATTTATTTATTTAAAAATGTACAGCAATAACAGTTTAAATAATCACTTGCGTTCTAATATAAACATACACTTAAATTACACACTTTAAACAACACACTTTAATAATGTACAAAATTATACAGCCAAGGCAGTTAATTTGTCTTTACTTAACGACGCTTCCAATTAGACTGACTCAATGGTGTTCTCACGGCCAATTTATATACACTGTATTACCTACTAGATGTTTCTTGAAAGCTCTATTTCTTTCTACAATGTTCTTAACGGACAAACTAGAGCTTTTGATGTTAATGTTAGCAGCTTAAACATTTAGTGGATGGAACATGTGCTGGGTACTTCTAAAATTTTTGGCACCTTGAATTTATGGCAATTGACCCAATGCTTTCTTCTCTTTTTAACAAACATTGTCAAACAAAAGAAAATAAAACAACAATAGTAGTTTTTTATACTTTTTATTTAAAAAATTTAGGGTGCCCCGATGGCCTAGTTGGTAGTGAGCTAGTCTGTCAGTCTGGGGTTGTGGGTTCGATTCTGGTCTGTTTCGCTACAACGTTACTCCGCTCTGTTAGAATTAGAATATAATTTTAATAAACTCTTTCCACCAAAAATTAACACGCTGTTTTTATCTTGAGATGCCAGATATATATATATATATATATATATATGTATGTATGTATATATATATATATATATATATATATATATATATATATATATATATATATATATATATATAAATAATTGTTAATTAATAACATTTTAGCTAAAGTACTGTTTTTTATTTTATGTGGGCAATCATTTTCAGTTTTTCTTTAATTTTTTTGTTAGTGTTCGAATTTTTGTTGTAATATATTATTCGTTAACTTTTTAATTTTTATTTTTATGATTTTTTAATTAAAAAACTGATTTACTGGAAATAAATTTCACTTTAGTTCAGATGAGAGTAATCATCATCGAAGGGTAGTCATCTTATCTTATCTTATCTCATATTTGGATTCAAGCACTTAAATGTGCACGTTCGAAAATCTAGCAAGCCACACATTGGGCGGCTTGAAGGTCTTTCTGCTCCCCGAGAGACGGAAGTTTTCCACAATTCCTGGTAGTGGCAAAAAATGACCCGTCCCTCAAAATGATAACGTTGGCACGTTCCAGGGTCATTTAAAACTGCAAGCTGTATGAATGAGTGCTCTGCGAGCCTTCTCAAGCTAGCTGCTGAAACACTTGGGGAAGTGTGGCCGGGTCTTTGTCGATGAATGATCCAGGGACTCAACATAAATGGGAAGCTTTTGTACTCATCGAACACAGGCAACGCTATCAGAGCATGTATATTGGCGAAAGACGAATGATTACAGCGATGAAGATACAATAGCGGCTGCATGGCAAACCCACAACATCATCTTTTGGCTCCTATAATGATATATGGAGCATGACCACGGTGATAACAGTCTGGGATGCAAATAAACGTCGCGTGTCATGCGTATTACCTTATCTGTGGAGCTTAGATATAAATACTAGAGGTAAGTCTATCGTTTTTGCTGGTAAAAACCCTGGAGACAATCATAGACATTCTATTAAAACTATTGTGAACAAAACTATCCTATTACCCTCTCAACCAAAGGCGGCTTTGCATACACTCATGGAATTCATAGAACACTTTCTCGAGTTCAAAAATTATGCGATGGTAGTTTTTCTAGGTATAGAAGGTGCTTTTAATACCGTAAAACCGAATTCTATTATTTCTGTTTTAATAGAACTTTGGACTAAGGGAGGATATTGTTGGTTGGATCTGAAAATGCTAAGTACATGGAGCGAGAGAAATGATCTAGGAGTTAATTCGATTAATACTGAACTTGTGCTTTTTTTCTGGGAGATATAAAATTCCCTCTTTTTCCCTTTCAAAATTGAAAGGCGTCTCATTCTAGATAAAAAGCTGTCTTGAAATCACAGCTAAAGGCCTCTAAGGTCTTAATGACTGAACTGGCTATCAGTGAATTTGATGGTAGAACAAATACTGCGATTAGGTTGAACGCAACTGTATCTTAGGGATCATAGGAGATCTTCCGGACCATATAGATTATTGTATTCCCACTCCCTATTTTAACGTAAATTTCAGGGTTGTTTTTCAGGGATATACTGATACCATTTTGGATCCCAATTGTCTACGTGTCTCTACTGTCGGTTCCATAAAGGGGAACCGAGTAGAAGGTGGATTATTTATAATGGAAACAGGTACGAAAGGATCTTTTAGACTCCTAGATGGTTGTAGCATTTTTTAGGCCATTAAGTGGGCGATGAACCGGCTGAGGTATCTGGTAGGAATATTCGTATTATTACCTGCTAAATCCCTAATAGGTGTTTACTCTACGTCAACACCATAAATGCCGGGCATCCTTGAACGGGATGGCGAGACATTCGACTGCCACACTTCTTTGGGTGAATGGACACAGGAATCTTCGAGGCAATGATAATTGCAGATGAATCGGCAGTAAGAGGGACGATGCTGAATGACATTCACATAGATCATCTATGTGTAAGCTGCATGTGAAACAGGTATTTCTAAAAAGGACTCAGGTAATATACTCGCAAGAGAACTCGTGCTTAGTGGCTAGGAATGGACCTATTGTACTCCTTATGAATAATCTTTCAGAAGAAAAATATATATTTTTTTTCGAAAGTCATTTAAAGGATACCATATAGATTTACTTTGCAGTAAGAATAGGTATTTTATCTCATCCACTCAGAAAAATACTTCTATTTTTCTTTCGAAACCATGATCCATTTATCCAATAATTGAGGTTAGAGCGAATATCTTGGTAAATTATCCAGACAGCTTAAAGATCCTCGGTATATTTTTAAACAGTATTAACTTCTAAGTTATATTTATGCTTTCTACTTGTAAATTTTTTTTCCACTTTCATTATTGGAATAATTGTAGACATAACACACATCTCCAATTTAAAAATGATACGTGATTTTTATTTTTTTATTTATTTATTTATTTTAATTCACAGTAATATAAAAAGACTTCTTAGGCTAATAAATATATATTACAAAGATTTATTTCTGAATACTGATATATTAAATATTAAATAAAAACTATAAAAATTAATTACACTCATATCCAATACTCCAACTCAAATGGCTCCCCAGTCAGAATATATAATAATATACCGAAAAACAGCATAATGTTACATAGTCCCATAAGTAGTATGAACATCAAAAAGAAAGTTACACAATAGTGAACCACTTACCACAATAATAAAAATAAGCTATAGAGTTGCAAAATATCTCATTAGTTTTAAACGAAATGCATTATTCGATTGAGAAAATAAACGAAGCTCAATTGGTAAAAAATTCCAACAACGTGCAATCCTAACGATAAATGATCGCTCAAAAACAGAGGCTCTAATTCAAGGAATAATTATTTGCGGATTCCTAGAAGAATGTGAAAAGGTGAACTCTGACCGAAGCTGTAATGGACACCCAATTTTAATAACTTTAAAAAGCATCATCATATCATGATATGAAATAAAATTCTTAAACAACCCAAAAATTGTTTAATATATTCTGAGATATGCGTTCGACGAGAAACATTATATACATAACAATCAATCATATTCATAATACGATTGAGCCTTGTAATGTTATAAGACGTAGTCACGGATTTTACTTCCAGATCATACAACACATGTGTCATCAAAAGCGCATGGGCAACTAATATCTCGACCGGCAAGGTGAATAAACGGCAAGAGAATAAAGTCTCGGTAAAATACCAGCAATTTTAAAACTAATTCGGTCAATATGGAAATCAAATAACAAGCGCCTGTCAAGATATACACCTAAACATTCCAATTTATCTACAAAAATTTAACAGAAGAGGCATCAATAATAATTCTCAAAGTCAAATCAACATTATCAAATACAATTGCCTTCGTTTCGTTTATTAACTGTCCAACGATTATCAAAAGACCATTGTAAGAAACGAGCTATAGAATATTCAATATTAGATTGCATTACATCACCATTATCAGAAGCTGTTCGAAATAATAGCATGACATCATCTGCAAATAAATAGGATTTATAAAAATTCGTATCAACAAGGTTTGGAAGATTATTTGTGTATAAAATAAACAAAAGTGGGACTAATACCGAACCCTGAGGAACACCCAATTTAAGAGGTAGAATATTGGAATATATATCCACAAATTAAGTAAGAGAAACTTGCCAATTAAGATACAGAATACAGAATTAAATCTAAGGAAAACATTATGGCAAGATTTCCATTATTCAAACTACTACGAACATCATCAGTTAAATTAAGCAATAATGAAGAGCTACAATGAATACATCGAAATAAGTACTGCGAAGAAGAGATACGGTTTTGAACAAAAGTAAGTATTCTTCATTATATGTTCAAAGACCTTCGATAAAGATGGAAGAATAGATATTGGTCTTAAATCCTGAAGGCCGTGGATAAATCTTGACTTCGAAATTGAAGCCACGCGAGCAGTTTTCCATATCGAAGGGAAAGTGATGTGCAAGAAATGCGAGATATGAGGATATATAGTTGTAATAAATCGTGCAGGAATGAAATCAGTTCCAACACATTTCGACCTTATTTTACAAATTCGCTTACACAACTGAAAGAAAAGGACTCATCAGCATAATTAAAAGAGTCAAAGTCAATAACATCATTATTAAAATCATTAATATTAACAAAATAGCTAATAACCTCGTTAACATCACAATCTGAAGTGAATTCACCATCATTGGTCACTCCACTACCCTTCAAAACCCTCTAAAAGCCTGACATTTTCAATCCAGAAAATAATTTCGAATAAAACCTCTTCCTAACTCTACGAATTACATATTTTGTCCTATTCCTGTACCTGAAATAAATACGCCAACTTTCAGATGAACCACTTGATCGAAAAACAGAATACGCCAAATCCCTCAGAGATGTAGCTAATACAATCTCATTTGATTTCATCCAAGAGGAGTTGTCGCTTAACTACTGGAACACAGTCATAAAGTGAGAGAATTAATGAATTAATAAGTGAGGTCTGAATTTCAACATTACCAGAACTATAAAAATAATCAGAGTCAAAAGTAGATATGGAAGAAAATATTCCTTCCCAATTAGTTCTGCTATATCCGTATAGTCAAAATATTTATATGAACATCTTATAACAATTTGAAAAGCTGCCAATTTGAGCTCATGGTGAAAAGTTGCAGGGCACTGTACTTGACCAGAATATATCATAAAAGAGGAATCACTTACTAACCAAATATCCGGTAAAGAAACAGAACAGTGATACATATCAAGATAAGTGGGTTTGCAATTAAACGAGACAAACAAATTGCACATAGAGCGCATCCTGCTTGCTTTTGTAATATCAAACATGTTACAATTGAAGTTTTCTGCTATAACAATATCTTTATATTTGGAAAATAACTCAAAATGAGAGAATTCAAACAACTCCAAGTTCCCATGAGGCAAATACACAACTCCAAATAAAATTTTACTATCACCAAGTTGAAGCTAAAAAAAGATCGACTCACATCCAGGGAGGGATACCTTTATGACAACCTTAAACTTAATAAAATCATAAATGAAAATAGCAACTCCCCCACCTCTTGCAAATAAACGGTCATTTCTAATAAGTTTGTATCCTGAGATGCCAAGAGACTTAGAACTAATATGCGGTGTAAGCCATGTCTCAAAAATCCCAACTAAGTTAAACGCTCCATCAATAACCGGCCTTATTATGAGTGCGTTGTCGTGACGTTAAAAAGACCTTTTTTAAATCGGTATTATGAATGTCGAAAAATGACAAAAATACAACACTGTTGCCAATTCTATTACTAATTTCGGTACCATGAGTCAAAGTCAAAGTTTTTGTTAACGACAGTACGAAAAAATAATCAAAAAAAAAAAAAAAAAATTATCAAAATGGATATAACTAAAAAGTAAATATTATAACACTTAAAAACTATTTAATAATGATAAACTTAACTTTTTTAATTACGATTTAATCAATTTTAGAGCTAAAATCACAAACATCAAGCTATTTAGTCGAATGGCGTCACCGTTGGAGCAAAATCCATGCTTGGCCAAAGGATTTAGTAGTGGCATAAATAAAATAAACGTTAAGGAGGAGTGGAACAAAATTGGTGAAGAACTTAACATTTTAGGATCGCCAACTCGTAATGGGGAAGGATGGATGATGGTTTGGGCAGACTATAAATTTAAAATAAAAAAAAGTTAGTTCACAATAAAGACGAATGTCGTGCTACCGGGTGGTTCCTTTAAACAGTACGTGTTATCTCCAACAGAAGAAGCTACCTCAAACTTGTTACAAATGAATTCAATTGTGAACCCAGGTGGTGTTGTGTTTGGTATCCAATGCTGTAATCAACATGAAAATGGTAACAATGAGGAAGATATAACAATGAGTAATAATTTAGAAAGCGAAGATCCAGTCTGCTCAAATCAATCTACAAACAAGCACTGGAACAGAACAATTGTTTAAAAATAAAAATAAAAATCTTAAGATATTTTTTCTTTTCATAAAGGGTGGTCCGAAGCACTTCTTGTCATTTTTGAAACGCTATAAAATAACTAGTTTTTGCACTATGGAAAATTAATGATACCCAATTAAAGGTGATTATCTATATATTTGACCCAAATAAAAATTAATGTTAAGTATTTATCCACTTTGGAATAATTTGCGATTTAGTTCCATAACCTCACTTTTTAATTTATACATACACTAATCTATGCACTACACAGAGGTTTTCAGTTAAATTCAAAATGTTTGTACAATAATTTTAAGTCTCGTAGATCTACTGAACCCTGATTTATTTAGAGCATAAAATGTCTTTAAATGGTTTAGTTATAGCGAAAATATATTTCAACATCTTTAATATCAAAATTACACTAATTGAAATTTGGGAACGTAGCCAAATAAATGAAGTACTTGACAATATTTACCATGACACAATTTTGTTAGTTCTTGCTATATTACAAATTGAGAGTGATATCTCGAAATAACATCACTTAGAAATTATCCGTAACATACCAGCAAATAACCAACCGAAAAGATACTAGCTTTTTAAGAAATTAAAAATAATGGTGCATAAATAAATCTCGAGACTTGTGTCGCTCTAAATGACACAACAACTTGGATTAATATGCTCAGAATAATTTCAGTGCATCAGATTTTACAATACATTTAATTCATTACTCAATTATATTCAATATTTAGAAGGTATTCAGATGATCATTTATTCTTATACAAATGTATATAGTTTTTAAGATAATTTACTCTTATTTGTATTATAGTGATCTCGTGATTATATTTCGGTACAAATTTGTCCAAAAATATTTCGCAACTCTTAATTTCCAAACAATATCGGTGAGAAAATATAAGAAATTCTACATAAATAATCTATAAACTTGTAGAATCAATTAGTCAACTATACAATTAATTAGAACTAATTATTTTTTCCATTTAATAGTCAAATTTATTGCAAATTTAAGATATGTAATTCTTTCTTCCAAATTTATACGTAAGAATTGTAATTGGCTCCATTTTAAATTAAACAATAATTTTTACTCAAAATGTCCTTTCACTTTTTGTAATAACTTAGAAAATACGACTCCGGCTTGTTAAATATTTTACACACATATTATATAGGCTTATATTAGTTAGGTGGTGAAAGAATTATGAAAATATATCAATTAGTTTCTGAGTTAATGCATTTTTACAAATGATAAAGGGACACTTCGGGCTAACCTTTAAAACTCATCGTTTGATTTTTATTTTTCATTTATGTTTTGAAACTCAAAAACTGATATTTTTTTGATTTTTATTAAAAAAAAAAAATAATAGTAATTTTTATTTTTGTATGAAAAAGTAAAAACCAAACCTAATTTTTATTTTTCAAACAATAAAATAAAAATCAAAAATATCAATTAAAATTCGATTTCTTTTTTAAACTTATAACCAGAGATCAAAAATAACTATTAAATTTTTTTCAAATTGAAAAAGTTGTCAAATTCTTACAAGAAAGTTGCAAGAATAGAATCTAACGTTGTTAAAAAAAAAGTATATTTGAATAATATCAATTGTTACCAAAACGGAGCTCACAATCTTAAAAAACGTTCTCGAATTGTATACTTTTAAGAATGTGGGAATATTGTAAAAAATCAAATCATTCTAATAAATCGATATATATGTACATGTTTAAATTATAACTTAATTATTTATTTTTTTTATTTATAATGCAATGCAAAACAATTTTCTCTATTAATAGCTGTTATATGTTCAAAAAATAAAATTTACATGTTACGTAAACAATTATATTTCAACAATAACTGTTATCAAGCAACGTGAACAGAAAACATTTTTGCTTTGAAATAACTATTATTAGGCAACGTAAAAAAAATCAAAAATTATAATTATAATCCAGGAAAATTTTCGGAACACATTCTAAAATCATTAGTTGTAGAACTATTCTAATCAGAACCACTTCATATTTTTTAATAACATCCTCAGAACTAGTGGTGTTGCAACCAATTCTGGCGCTCATGGAGTAGAATCTTAATTCTAAATTGGTTTTAAGGAATGTTTTTGACAACTAGTTTAAAAAAGTTGAATAAAAAATTGCCAAAATCCCAAAAAATTTAAAGAAAACCAAGACAAGAAAAACAAAATTAAATTGATTTAAAAGGTGGCCTTTAGAAAATGGCTCATTAGAATAAAAAATAAAAAACAGGCTCTGAAACCGTCCCCAACGCTTCTGTGGAACGAGTTCTGAATGTAACAATTTCAAACAATCATTTATTAAAGAACTAGTTCTAGAACATTTCCATAGAATGAGCACTGGCTTGGTAACACTTCTACAGAAAATTTTGTTAAATCTTTGATTTAGTTTTGTTAGATTTGATTTCAAATGGTAAATGAAAATAGTTATACATGAAATTATTAACAACAAATGTGCTAAAATGGCAAAAATCCAAGGAAAATCGGTTAAAAAAATAATTTTTAGAAATTTGCATAATTTTGCTCGCATTCTGCAACACATCATTTTGATAGAAAGCGCTTCTGTTCGGTTCTCAAAATGTAGCTAAAAATCATTAAAAACTTACAATATTCTAAACAAAATTTTTAAAAGCTTTTTTTGCCAATTGAAAATATAAATGAAAATTTAAATAATTTGTTCAGTTTTCTTGACATATGATTCATTTGAAAAAAATATAAAAAAGTTTTAATGTTTAAGAAATTATGCTTAAATATTATGAACTGAAATCAATGAAAGTAAATTTTTATATTTACGTACAAACATTTTTCTGTGAAGACGTAAAATTTGTTTTAATTTTTTTTAACAATTATGACAACGTTTTTATATAAATCTTATAACAGTTATGTCTCTGCTTATAACACTTATGGTCTCTGATTTGGAGATGTTGAAAGTATACATGATAAATAACCAGCGAAAACTCATTTAAATCTAAAATATTCGAACAAAATGAAAGAACAATGTTGTTAAGATATCAGAAATTGTTTAAATGTGTAAAACATCATCAATGGTTTATTCCTCAGTAAAAATCCAAAGAAAAAATAGAGCAAAAAACGTTATACGTTACTATACCTCAAAAATAAACCGACGATTTTCAAGTTGTCTGGATATTTATGAACAATTTTGGGAAGGTTAACTAATGACTAATAACTTAAAACGGAAAATAATGGGAACAATAAAAATCACAAATGTTCATTTTTTTATATAAGATTATTCATAAGGAGTGCAATAGGTTCATTCCCGACATCTGCGCAGCTTTTGTTATTACAACGTTAAAAGGTTGCTCAGAAAAAATTGTTAAAATAGATTTATAATTAAATATTAATAATCTATATATATATAAAACAGGATGTGTGTATGTTTGTAACGTATGGACTCCAAAACGGCTAGGCCGATTTTGATGAAATTTACAGGGAATCTTCAGAATATTCAGGCGGGTGACACTGTGAAGTCTGATTTTTGATTTTCGGTCTGCGGGCGGAGGGGAATGGCAAAATTCAATTTTCATATTGCACCACCAATGACATATACATATATTTATATTTTTTGCTTTTTTTATTTTATTTTATTTTTTTTTTTGAAAGCCGTTGTCATGTTTTTCAAAACGATATATCAAACTCTCAAATGGGTTATGTAGTTCCGAAGATATTTACAAAAAACCTATGTTAATAATGATCCAATATCAAAATTTTAAAACTTTCGAAATGTTGCATTCAAAAATCCGAGTTTTCGGTTTATTTACAAAGTATTTACATCATTTAAATCGTGTGGTAATACAACACTAATGTTTGCTTAGGGCCAGCAACGCGGACCGGGTCAGCTAGTTTAATATAAAAATGTAATAAATAAAATTTTCTCAAGTGACTTAATTATTTGTTCACTAAATAAATAATCATTAGTAATCATTATTTAATATATTTTTTGGTCTAAATTAGTAAAACGGATTATAATTCAAACAAATAATAAAAAAAGTTTTTTTCACAACCTTCGTTATTACTAAATTTTAAGCTGCAGTCAAAAATGCATGAGTGACTAAATTGTGTGCCCACTATTGTACATTTTAGATCAAATATGCATAATTTACAGCAATCGGTGTATTTTTGCGATTGTTAGCATTGAAGATATAGCTCATGATAATTTTACATTCTAGAATATGTTTTCATTTGAAAAAATCCACACCTATTTCATTGTCCATGTGTGCGTATTATAATATGGGGTCCCACTACAATGTATGTATGTATGTATGTATGTTTGTATATATTTATGTGGTCCACAAGTGGGGACTTTGTGGTACTTTTTCGTTCTTCTAATAGTACTTCTTGAATTTTCTGTAATATTCAGCCTAGAAAATAAAATTAAAAATGTATGGTCCTAAGTGATGAGAATCCTTAATAGGGTTTTTGTGATACTTTTTCGTTATTCTAATATTACTCTTTATTTATTTATTTATTTTTTGTAATATTTAACCTAAATTAAATATATGTGGTTCTATGTGGGTTACAGTATTCTCTACTAAAAAATAATAGTAGAAATAATTTGGTATTTTTGAACCTTCGAACGTTAAAAATGTTAAAAATTTTTACTTAATAGTACCCTAAGGATCTTCTAAATCAAAAATATAGAAATAAATTTAAAATAGTCTCTTTCTTTATTAGAACTATATCTTTGGTACTTTTTGAAAATCCTATTATTATTTTTTACTTTTTGATACATTTTTAACTAAAATATTTAAAAAGTTTATTGCTGTTAATGCCGACAGAATACCCCAACAATTTTGGGGAATAAAAGCGTCTAAAAAAGTTACTTCATACATATCCTAAACTGTGAATTTTTTTTAATTTTAAGGATTTTAAAGATTCCACTTTTTTAATTATACTTTTATGGTGCCCTGTGTTATTTAATGATAAATTCATAAAAGGGTGACGATATTCCACTCCTTTGGTATTACGTGTTTTTTTTTAATGAAAAAGCTACCAAGTTTATATCCTTTCTATGTAGGAGTACCGTGATTTTAAAACGGTCTGGAGTTTGAAATCGAACTGTTTTTAGAACAAGACTGATAATTTAATATTTTATTAGAGATTGAATTGTAAATCGGCGAAAATGGTATCTTACAATTTTTATAAAAAATATATTAATTTCTATAAAAATATAATTTACTATAATTTTGGATTAATTTTAAACTGCACTCTTTCAAAATACTTGAACATGATTTCAATGTGTTTTCGATATTAGTCCTTTTGTTTAAATATTGTGGCCTTGTATAGTTCATTTACTTTGTATGGCAATCGTTCCAAATCTTCCATAAGAGACATTTCCTCCTTGAGATTATTCATATACATACGTTGTAATTTACGAACCATGGGATAAATAACTTTTGAATTGACCACGTCATCTACGGATATGGTCAATCTGTCACTATTTCGACATTCCATTAAATCACCTTTGCCAATTTCGGTCATGACATCTTTTTGTGATTGCACTGAGTGTAGGCGTTCAGTGCAACGTTTACATTGACTTAGTGTTATCGGATTCTGGATTGAAGGTTGTTCTTGCAATCCACATGCAGCATAATTATCCATCGTTGCATCTGTTTTATCCAATTGCTTAAGACTCTCATCAATTACTTCGTGAAGTTTACATTGTGACGTAACTATTTTACGTAACTCTTGAGAACTTTTACGACTTACTACCGTTTTAGATGACTTTTGACTTTTGGCACTATCTTCGGAACTATTGCCAAGACCACCCAAATTTGAATCGTTTTCGTAAAGATAACGATGATCACCAATACAGTTATTTACAACCGATGTTGTTTGGTATTTTCGGGAAGAATTCGAACTTAACATTGGAGCTGATGGTTTGATATTAGTTTGCAGCTGTTTTAAATTATATTCATTGTCAATCAGGTTTCGATGTCTATAGGAATCGCTACCATAATGTGTGGCACCACATGTAGGATAATGTAACATTCGATCAGCGTCACCACCACTGCTTTGGGCTTGATTTAAATATCGTTGTTTAGTGTTAATATTTGTTTCGAATTCTGAGATATTTTGTTGAGGTTTGGAATGCTCTTTAAAATTTTGAGCAGGTGGTTCTGTTAAATAACTTCGTTGAGTTTTTTGCTAAAATAAAATGTTTTACTTGCTTAATTCCTACTTTAGAAATATTTTTATAAATCGAAGAATTACTTGTAATTTTGGATTTTTTACTCGACCCATGAAATGGTTAACAAACTCTTGGCGGAACGAAGTTTGATCCATTGTGCAATTGGTTATGAAAAACGGAATACTTAATTTTTATGAAAATATATTTTTTAATGATTTTTTTAAGGACTATAAAGATTTTATTAAACTTTTTAGTTTTATTAAAATATTTTATTTTTATTTTTATTTATGTATTAAAAAAAAATATAATTGAAGTATTTAAATGATTTGTATATCAAAGGTATTGTGAATTGTTTTGAAAATTTTCAAGATAACAATACTTTTAACACTCTGGTGCAACGGTTTTCAAATGGGGGTCACGATTCAAAGGGGTCAGCACAAAAATTTTATGGGGAAGAAAATTCCTCCCCAATTGTTTTTTTGATTTAAGAAAATTAAAAACGTAGAACAAATTTACAAATAGAAAGGTATAAAATATAAATTATTTTGCAAAAAAAAAAAAAAAAAAAAAAAATAGTTTATCGAAAACAGAAAAAGCAGAATGAATTTTTCAACAATATAATGGAGCTAAAATCATTTTCAGGGAAATCGTAACCACGTAGCTAAGACTAACTATTTTCAGCCAACTTCGTTAGCTGCTCGAGTCGACTGTCACGTTGCACCAATATGCGCGATTATTACTGTCTGTTTTTATTACACGAGCGCAAAAACGACTCGTCTAACTTACATTTAAAACAAAAACAAATTTTGAAATTTTGTTTTTGTTTTAAATTTTGAAATTTTGTTTTTGTTTTAAATGTAAGTTAGACGAGTCGTTTTCGCGCTCGTGTTATAAAAACAGGCAGTTAATTTAATTCGTAATTGGAGCGTATGCGCGTGTAAAGTAAAATTAATAAAAAGTTTATGCTGCAAAATTAACTTTATCGGCAGAGTCGCCACTGTTGTTGTTATATTTAATTTGGATTTATTTTTACAAAATAAAAATATTGATAGGTTTTCTTTAAATTTATTAGCATTAATTCCATTAATTTGAATGTTTCAATTGCACTGTTAATCAAGATTTGAGTTAAACAGTATTTTCAAGATTGAATTGAATTACTTTTTCGACTTGAACTACACTTTGATTCAAGGATTGAATTTAACTGTCTTAACAGTATGTTATGTTCGACACGAATTCAAGTTTCCTTTTCACTGGAGTATGTTTTTGAAACAAAGTGTGATACAAGTGTATATCAACACTTGAAATTTGAAATTATGATTGGAATTGATTTTTTTTACACTTGAATTTCAGGAAAAATGCTTATTGGGATAATTAAAATTTCATCCTTCGAAATTATTGAACTGTTGCACTTTTATACTAATGAAAATTAGTATTTAAGGGTGTATGTCTATTTAGACAATCTAAATTCGAAATATATGTGTTTAGAGTCAAATTAATTCAAGTTGTCGTAATAGTAACTCATTTACATTAAACAGTATTCGTTAAAATAATAATTAACCTGCCTCCAAAAGTAAAGGTACTAGTTTGATTTTAGTCAAAATATGTGGTATGTTACAAGCGTTATTCGTTGCCAAATTAACTCTCATTGAGTTTAAATATGTCATTATGTATGACATTTTTCGCTTTCCTAAAATTTGGTTTCCTGATGAGCTGGCTTAAGCAAAATGCGGAAAGCGCATCGGAACTAGCTTATCCACATAACAATAACTTTCAATTTTATTCGACCTTAATTTTTTAATTAAGTCCTAGTAATAATATGGCGTAGAAAAAAAATTAATGAAAAATAATATTATTCACAACTTCTTTTATTAAAAAATATGTTGGTTTATATACAAATTAAAACTAATTTCCTAACTAATTTTTTGGGCATTTTTTTTTACTATTAGGTCATAAATTGTAAGTGTGTGCATATATACAGTCAACACAAAGAAAGTTCAATTATGTTCCAACATATACATTAAGAAAGTTTTTTGTTTTATGGAAATCGCGATTTTTATTAATTCAGTTGTCTCAGTAAATTGTGAACAAAATCAAAAGTTGTGCACCGATTGCAGTGAAATAAAGCTCATTTCATTCGAAATATGTTAAACTAAATGTTTTAGACCAAAACTGTGATTTTTATCTCATTTTTAATTTTTATGAATTTTTGAAGAAAAGATTTTTTTAAATTGTAATTTTGTTTTCAAAACTTCAACGATATCTCTGAAACTATTGAGCGAATTTAAAAACAATGGTAGCACGGGTTAAAGATAATATTGTTACCGAATTTCGGATTTTTTTTAACTGAGTATGGTGAACCGTTGTCAAGTTATTCTAATATATGTAGTGAAAGTGCCTTAATTTTGGACATAAAAATGGAGACTATATTTGAAATCAGCGACCTCAAATTAGTAAAAATTTTCAATAAAGTTCCAGGCCGTACAAAAAAGTTCAAATTTGTTCCCTTGTGTTAAATAACAAGTAAAATTTAAAAAATAATACTCTTCAAACTTTCTAAAATTAATGTCTTCTTAAAAGAAGAAGATATTAGTTTATAAAAAAGTTAAAATTATGCCAAATTTAAGAAAATAAAATAAGTCCTTAAAAATGAAACAATTTCTTAATTCTTTGAAAAATTAAATAAATCCCAAAATAAATTTTGGTAGGGACTTGCTTCATTACTCCTTTTTTAAAAAATGAAATAATTTCATAAGAAAATGAAAGTATTTCCTAAAAAATGCAATAATTAAAAACAATTTTAAGAGTTATTGTATGTGAAGCAACTTCTAAAATGTATGGGATTTTTTGGGACTTATTTCATTTTAATTTTTGGAAGTCTTCTTTTCTTTGTAAACTATTTCATAGAGCTAGTTTGAACTAACTTTTTTTCTATAAGTTTAAATTCTTTTTTTTTTCGTGTTTTTATAAAATTTTAACATACATTTTTAGTACATAAACTTCAAATGATCATAAAGGGATCGAAAGCAAACTAAATTCTAAAAGGGCCATTAGAATTTGAAATAAATCTGACATGTATGACAAAAGTTTGATTTGTTATTTAGTTTGACGACAAATCGTATGATTTCAAAATCAAAATCATAAATTTTGAATGTATTTTTTTCTGTAACTAATAAACCATATAACGATATGATAGTAAAAATGTCTTTATCTTATTTAGTAGTTCATGCATACGAAAAGTTGGAATTTCTTCATTGCAATTCATTTATTTTCGATGAAGCAGTACTCTAGGGAGGACCCCTAGTTATGCAATTCTCTGTGTTGGTACTTGAAAAATAGGTTATTGGAGGGAGGATAGAGCGAATAGTGTTTGTGGGCAATAGGGTTGAATTTACCTAAATTGTAAATTTAAAAGAAATATTTGTTCAGACTTATTTGTTGTAATTTACTAAATGCAATTAGGAATAAAAAATGATTCTTGGCAATCTTTATCTATTGGTGATCTTATTATAATGGTACTATTTAATAAATATTGCAACACTTATGACTGAATGATTATAATAATTTATTAGTAAAAATTTATATGAGATTAATAATGGATTTTAAATTAAGTATAGGTACATATAAGCAAAATTAAAAAGTCATAATGTAACAGTCTCCATATAATTTTCAAACGAGCGTGTTATAATTGAATGATTTTTACCAAGTTGAGTGTCTGCCATTACGGCTAAACGGTATTTATCACCAAAACGATGTATATTTAGAGATAGGCCTGAAATTAAGAAATAAATTATATATAAAATTTCATTAATAGACTTAAGTTTAAAAGAGAAATGTACATATAGTCGTGAAATGCAAATGACCCTAACAAACATTTATTGAAAATACGATGAAAAAGAACTGAATAAATTAAATATGTATGTACAGTTGTGAACAGAAAAAATGCAACGCTATGCTATATTATTTTTTATCGTATTTATTGGACTATAACGTTATTTAATTAGCAAATTCTATTACGATTTTATTCTTTGTGGTCTTAGCCAACCATTTAAGTCATTTTGTTGCAAATTGTTAAACATTGGAATAGTTATTAAAATTTTTGTTAAAAAAAGTTGTAAATTAATGCGAGCAAACAAAAAAATGCAACTCTTAAAATATCAACGTAATTTTTGATTGCATTAGTATACATTACTATCAATATACATAAATGTAAGGTCTTTTACTATAAAGGATATTAATACCCTGCAAGCATTTAGTGAAGCCTTTTTCGAAATAGCTCACTTCTTCGCCACTCTTAGAAGTGCAATAGAAGATTTCTCTCAATTTTCCAACAACAAAATATATTAGTATACCAATTGAATCTTCTAAACGTAACTTCTTTAATCACTATTAGAAGTTGTTCGGATAACAGTTACAGTTATCCAAAAACGAAAAGACTATTTTTCAACACCTTTGCTAGCATTTGGAAGATTGCCTTTTATTAATCCACATAATCTGTCGAATTTGGCACTTTAAGATGATTAGTAGTAGTAGAATGTGCAAAACTTTACAAAAACAACACACAATAGGTTCGAAATTTTATCATAAAATCATGATTTTGGCGATTGTTTACATTTCATAATGTGGAAAAGAACAAGCAGAAACAATATAATTTTGCTTAGTAAAAATATAAGTTTTGAAGTGATTAGAGTGAAAAAATATTGATATTAACTAAAATTATTTATGTAAGCTGATAGTGAAACAAAAAATTCGTAAGTTTTACTTATAAAAGGAACTAAGAAAATAAGGTAAGCGTTTATCATAATTTAAAAGAAATTATCAATATTTCAACTAGTTCTGGGCAAGCGAATACATTTAGGAAAACATTTTCATTTTCTATATAATTAAAATATGTTAATAACAATTTGAGGGCCAGAACATGGACAGAAAATTTTGTTTTATATAAAATTCTTAATAACCTAAACAACATTTTTTAAAAGTGCGGGAGTTTGACTTATATATGACATGCCTGCAGCACAAGTCGCTAATTTTCAGAATAATTTTCTATAGAACAAAAAATTAAAAATATATTAAAAATTCGATTTTACAAGTCTATTCTGTGAAAGATTAAAATTTGTAGATACAGCAATCACAATTTTGGGATTGCGTCGTTTTAGAGTATCCGAAAAATATTTTAGCAGAGCTGAATTTTTGCATTTTAAATTTGAAAAGGAATTTATAATTTTCAAAATTTTATTTATAATTTTCAAAATTTTAAATCAAATTTTTTTAAAAGTTTGAAAAAAATTCAAACGTCGTTGTTGTTATTAAATATTTTGAAGAAATTGAGTAGATTGTGGTAATTTCTGATTAAGTAGCTGTATTTATTTCTGAGTTTCAAAAATCTTAAATATTGGCAAAAATTATTGAAAAAACTCAAAAGGAACTATCGCTTAGTGGCACAGTTCTTCCCGAACGGTGTTACTAAGTAGATCAGAAATCGATAGTAAAAGCGACGCATATCAACTACCCGGTGTGTCGATATAGTTACGCTTTCGATAGAAAATGTTTTCAGGGTAACATTAAAAAAAACACTCATTCTCCATTTTTTTTTTTTTTTTTAAGAATTTAGGAACATTTGAGAATAATATTATGTTGATGGCACTGAAATAATATTGATATAGAGGTCTAATGCTCGTATGAGGATTCTTAAAAATTATCTTAGAGGCACAAAATTGAAACCACCATATCTGAAAAAATTGATACAACTTCTCTTGTCACCAATTGTTGATTTAATTATGTTAATATAGTAACGGGAAACCTTTCTAATATAGCACATATTTTACTTTTGGAGGCAGGTCATATATTATTGTAACGAGTACTGTTTAATGGAAATGAGATTCTATTACAATTTCAATTAATTTGACTCTAAATATATATATTTCGAATTTAGACTGTTTAGAAAGTTATATTTCTTAAATATTAATTTTCAATAATAGAAAAGAGCAACAGTCCAATAATCACGAAGTATAAAATTTTAATTATTTAACATTGAACAGTGTTAAAATAGGAAATAACTCTTAATTGTCTTTCTCAATGTTAGAATTTATTCCGGATCTAAAATTAAGATATATTTGAACATTATTGCGTTATATGGCATTAAATAATGTCGTATCATTGCGAAAAAATTCTACTCGTATTATTTGTTGATTTGGTCGAAAGCCCTTATACAATTATAAATTATCAAGTTAAGCCAATCTCATGAATATTTGATAGTTTTTTCGTAGAGAATTTTTGTAAGATTTCAAATTAATCAAAAAAATAATAGTTCCAAAAATGTCAATATTTATGGAAAATTTTTGAAAATAGTTTAGAAAAATAGAAAAATTTAATAGAAAGTGGAATTATTTGCTAATATTTATATTATCTGTAGATTTCATGAATTTTAGTCTATATATACGAATAGAAAATCATGGTATTTAATAATTCTATAGTTTTCAACCTTTTCCAATAACGATTTTTATCACAATTTAATAAATCATCTTAATTTTTTTAGAGTTGCACTTTTCTTGCTCGTTCAAATTTACGACTGCTTTTACTAAACGTTTAATAATTTTCCTTACATACAAAAATATTGGACAAAATTATATACAAGAGGAGCCTATGGCCACAAATAATAAAATCACAAAAGTACTGTCTCGCTATAAGCAAAATATATGTGAACAAATATCACATCACATAGCGTTGCATTTTTATGCTCGCAACTGTATATAACAGGTACTCTGACAAATTTTAAAATGTTGCATGAGAAATTTGTTGTTGAACACTATGAACATATGGTTACTGCGCTGTTCTTAAATTTGTATTAATCGAAAATTTACTTTCTAAAATGTTTTCAAATATCTATATTAGTTCTAAATGTATCAAAAGGATAAATATCCACTTTTATATGGAATTTATAAAAAGCAGAGAACTTTTCATCAGCGCACAAACGGTATACGTGCATTATGGTAGCCTTAATTGTGTGAAAGGAAAATCATTCTGGCATAATTCTCTCGTGTGCAAGATCGTAGAATTTTTATTTATATTTTCCAGGGAAAACCGCCTATTTTAGGTTCTTTCCTTGTGTAATATGACAAGAATAGATGAACGTTAACATTTTACCTCAGGAGTTGGAGATTATTTAATTTATAAGAATTTGAAGAACAATAGTTGTAGAAGGATAGAAAATACAAATTTAAAATATATTTTGTGTGAGGTTATGAAATGAGGGTACTATTTAAAAAATGGCGCCTATAAAATGGGGACACATCTGACATTGTTAATTATCTTGAAAACGAAGTAATAATTTTTGTGACACTAATTGATTTGCTTTTGATTTAAAGATTTTGTTCCGTGTTATGAACTTGATAGCAATGAACAAGAACTGACAACAGGTGTTTTAATAAATTCATTTAAAGTACTTAATACCACTCCTAGGAGCCATTCACAACACTGCTCGTAGGACGGATCTTGTACATTAGACTGCCCAAAAAAATTCAACATTCGAACTTCGATCGTAACTCTCCTCAGATTGTTTGATAATATAATTTTGAGTTATATTTTCGTTAAAATCCATAAAATTCATATCTAAGGTTCGCGAAATTGTAAGAGATATCGACATAATTCTTTCAAGCTTTGACTTTCTGTGGCGTTGTCTATAAAACATAATAGTTTTATTATAACATTTTTGAACTTTGTTTGACAATTAAAAAAAATAAAAATTGGATTTTTGAAACAGTCATAATAAAAATCAATGTTATTTAATAAAGCATGAGAAGGGGATTATATTTAAATTTGACTAAAAATGGCATTTTATTTCAACATTAAAAAAACAAGTGTTCGAAAACATGTTGTTGATCGATGGAATTTCTAATAACTTTAGTATTTTCTAACTTTCATCTTGTTTGATAGATAATTATGTTTAGATTACGATTCTTTTACATTAAATTGCAGAAAAGAGTTGATAATAGAAAAATTTTTTAAAAAACTGTGAAAAAGTAAAAATTTGCCCATATAAATGCACCCTACAAACTTCAGGATTCGTGCGGCTCGTATTGGTGACATCCGATCACTCTAATATTTTGCACACTATGTTTCTTCATCATGTAGAACAATTCTAGTTGGGTTAGGGTTGAAATTCGAAAGTTGTTTTTTTTTTGAAGCAGTCTACTGTACATGCAAACTTTCTTATGTTTAAATAAGTATTACATAAGATAAGAAGTACTTAAATTAAAGCAAACTTAAATGAAAAAGTGGCGAATGTTCTCCCTTCTACTCTGCACGGTTTTTAACAGAAATTTAGAAAATACTAGTAGAATGAATTCATCGTGAGATATAATTTCATCACAAAATTACTCTTTTAGGTCAATTATGCAAAACAGGCTCCAAAATGTATATACAGTACGATTACATAACATCCTAAGATCAAAGAAATATTGATATTTTACAGGAACAAAATTATAATGATTTAAATAACGTTTGAATTGAATATATTTCAGCTTTAGTAAAAATATTTCAAAAATAAAAAAATATTTTTTGAAAAAGCATTTTATTTCAATTGCATTTTTAAACACTTTTTTCGTTGAATATGCCATTTAAAATTTTTAACTTTTTACCATAATAACAATATATGGAGTCTTTATAGAAAAATAAAATTCCAAAATTTTTGAGACGCATATATTCATTATATGCAATACCGTTTTTTATTTCAAAAACCTATACAAAACCTATTTTTAAATGTGTTGGGTTATTTTTTAAAAATTTATTAAAATAAGTAAACCTTTATGTACTAGACTAATTATAGAAAAATTAAAATTTAATGAATTCATAATTGTAAAAAATTAATCTATAAATTGCATTCGTATTTTGCAAATAATTTTGCACAAAAAGGATAATTTTTAACTGCTAACTGAATGACTTAGAAAGAAGATAATACCTTTTATATGCTTTTCAAATTACAAAAATCCGTCAATAATTTAAAAAAAAAAGTGGCGTTCAAGAGACAAAAATAGTTGTTTATACTGAGAATAAAAAAATCTCTAGTTACCTAACGATAGTAAGAAAAACTTTTATACCAACCAACTTAAAAGTAGCAAAGGGTTGGTTGCGGTTATTAAAGGTATAGGGTAAAGAGTCGAACCAATATAAATCAAGGTGGCCCTGGAAGAATTGGGCTATCAAGTAATAATTGTTGTCAATATTTTTAATAAAGTTAGGGTGCCCGAGCCAATGTTTGGAGTTAAGCTGGAACCGGACGAAAATAAATTAAAGAGAAACGAAACACATCCTATATACTCTTTGCGATACTTGATGAATCGTAGAGCCACTATAGAAGAACTTCTTAAAAGAAATCGTCCTATCTAATGTGGTAATTGCCATGAGTTAGGACACACTAAAAATTATTGTATTTTTCGTACAGTATGTGTTGCATGCGGAGAGCTTCTTGCTTCTTCACAATGAGATATTTTAAAGAAGGATCTCAAAGGAAAATGTGATAACTGCGGTGGGAATCATTTGGTTAATCACCGCGATTGCCCAGTTTTCATGGAATCATTAAAGAGATTAAGAGAAAGGCAAAATCAAATGAGAAGAGGTATTGTTGAAGGTAAGGCTCATGGCGGTACCGCTATATTAATTAGAAACCAATTACGGCACTACTCCCTAGACAATTTCTCAAAAAACATCCATTCATCTCGAATATTTTTCTGGTAATTTAACCCCGAGCTAAATTTATTGCCCACCGCGATTTTCAATGACCAAAGAAAACTTTGGGGATTTCTTTATTTCTCTAGCAGATCGTTTCCTGGCATGTGGCGACTATAACGCCAAATATACCAGAGGTATACATCTATATAAGATTCTAGTTGATCGCTTCGATTTTATATTCCCTGGACAACCAACATACTAGCCGGCTGATTCCAGAAAAGTTTCTGAAATTCGATAACTACAGAAATTTCATATGATTTATCTTTTGATCACCAAAATTTCCTAATAACGCTTACTATATAAGAAATTGGTTGAAATATAAAAAATATATTAGTAGTCAGATTCATATTTTGAGTGTAAGGAAGATATAAAAAACTACGTCAATGACTTTACGCCATTAATTGCTTCAGCTCTTGAGTCAATTTTCTAAGAAATGCTATTCATATATATCAAATTCTGATATCGAAATTGAATTCTGATATTGAAAAAAGAAAACAACGTAGACAATGGCAACAAATCAGATCACCTGCTGCAAAGCTCAGACTGTCCATGGCAAGTAAGAAACTAAAAAGTGCTCTTAAAGTAGCAAGTAGAAGATAATAAACGTACTAGTTTTTCTCTATGGATGGCAGCAAAAGATATTAAGCCACCGGTAGAGGCTCAAAGTCCTTTAAGGAAAGCTGACGGTACCTGGACCGGTAGTGCAGAATTTATATGCAAGTTATTTGAGCACAGTCTTTCAATCAAATGCCCAAACAAATGATTGTGCATTGGGAGCGACATCTGACTATATACTGAATGATGATGACATAATTGTTGTTAGCCCAGAAACATCAAAGAAAATATAGATGTAAGAAAATCTCCTGGATAGGATTCAATAACACCATCCATGATTAAAAATCTACCGAATGTGGCAATAATCGTGCTGCCCTTCCAAAAATTTGGAAAACTTCTCAGATTAAAATGATACCAAATCCCGGAAAAGATTTGACTACATCGTCTTCCTATAGACCTATTAGCCAACTTTCTTGTTTGTCGAAGTTTTTCGAGAAAGTATTCCAAAAGAAAATTATGCCGTTCTTGAACGATAGAAATATCATTTCAGTTCACCAGTTTGGTTTCCGTGAAAAACACAGAATTATTGAACAGGTAAATAGTCTAACTGGAGGGATGAGGAAATCTTTTGAATTAAAGAACTAGACAACTAGATATTTATTTTTGACGTGTAGTACATAAGAATTGAAGATATCCGTAGAGACTTAGAGGTGCCGTTAGTTAAAGGCGTGTTCAGAAAATTGAGGGAAAAATACTTCCTTAAACTACAGAGTCATTCCCAACCCCCTAGCAAGACTTCTTGCTGAAGTACAAACGGACTCAAGGCTTCGTAGAGCCGAGCTACCACCCCGCTGATGTGGGGCTCATTTAACTATTTAGGATTTCGTTAGAGAGAAACTAGTTTTACTTTTAGTTTTAAAATTTTAATAGTTATGGATTAAAACTTGCAATTCTGACAAGTTCTGGAACAGACCTAATACTTAAATTATATGTGCT
Organism: Protocalliphora azurea; assembly: GCA_932274085.1. Classification (NCBI taxonomy): domain Eukaryota; kingdom Metazoa; phylum Arthropoda; class Insecta; order Diptera; family Calliphoridae; genus Protocalliphora; species Protocalliphora azurea. The sequence continues at coordinate 83,481,788 of OW026520.1, forward strand.
GAATTCAGAAAAGAACAATTAAACTTAGATTTTTTATTTAGGAATTTAGAAAGGAACAATTGAGAAGGAGAAAAAAGAAATAAAATTTAGAACATAAAACATGAATGAAATAATGTACAAGTAAGCTTATTTATATGACATTTAAGCAAATAAAATTTGTCGATTTCAGCAGATCCATCCGGATTACGATGTTTTTAATTCTTTTATATATATATATATATATATATATATATATATTTATATATATATAATAAAAATCATTCCTTACACAAATTTCATTCTATATTTCTGTGGCAAAAAGGAAGAACAACATAAATGATTTTTATTGATTTTTCAGGAGACCGTTTTTTATTTTTTATTTGAAATTAAAGGTAAATATATGTGCAATCGTACGAAAATTATTTGGTATGTATACTTATCAAATCGAAAGATATAACCAAAAAGTAATAGTGTTGTTTTCCCCTTTATAAAATTAATATTTTGTTGAAATAATATCTCAAGTTATTTTTTAATGGAATTTTGTAATATGCTGAATTATGTACTTATTCCGTTTTCAAAATACTATGAAAACAAAAATGATGTCTTAAAAAACTATATATTTCAAATATGTATATTAAATTCAATCATGATTTTTATGTTAATTTATACAAATTTTACATTTTGGAAAAATGTATAAAATGGAAAACGACATAACTTAAGTTATGTAGTTTTTCCTTTTGGCCACAGATTTTATTTCAGTTTATGTTCTGAATTTCATTTGGTATTTTCTTAATTTTAATTGTATTTTTTAAATTTTAAATAGAAAATCTTCCTTTAAATTGTTCTTTTTAAAATTCTCAATGGAAAACTTAATTTTCAATTGATTTTTCCTCAATCCTATGTAAAGAATTTCATTTTGAATTGATCTTTTCTCAAATTTTTATGAACAGTTACTTTAAATTTCTGAAAATAAAAGGTGAATATTATTTTGATTTGTTCTTTTACAAATTCTAATTGAAAAATCATAATTTAAAACGATATTTTTAAAATTTAAATTGGAAAATCTTAATTTTAATAGTTTTTTTTTTAAATTAAACATTTAAAATTGCATAATTTCATATGGAAAGTTCTCATTTTAACTTAAAAATATTATATGTAGAATAATGTGGTGTCAAAATATCATACATTGCACATACATTGCACATACAATTTTATATAAACGTAGCATAGGAGTGTACACTTTTAAGTTTGGAAGGGAAGAAGCAGACCTGTGGGGCTCAAAATAAGGTAACTCTGGCATAGCAAACTTTTAGTTTCTTACACGATTTCAAAGATTTGTATATCTTAGAGTTTTTGATAAAACCTACGAAAAACATGCTTGTACATGCTACTTATCTCTTATAGAGTTATTCTTATTTGAAATTTCAACTATTCCAGTTTTAAGATTTTGGTAAAATAAATCTCATAATTCCCAAAAATCGGCGAAGAATTCAAAAATGGGATTTTTTAGAATTTTGCCCATAAAGTTCACATTCGTTGCATGTCTAGAAAATGACATTGTAAAACTCTTTAGAACACATCAGAGTTTCAGAAACCATATTCTGTTTATAGATTAATGCTTTAGGGATTTTAGAACATGTAGACTAAAGTCAAAATTTTGATACAAAATAATGATTAGCCCAATGTTTTCTATTTTGAAATTATTCCTGTGAAGATACCTTTCAAAAAAGTATAACACTATTTATGTTCTAAAGGAAAATTTTATTTTAGAGAAAATAGAGTATAGACACTTTTTCAGTAAAAAAATCATAATTTTTGCAATTTTCAAATTCAAAATCGGTTAACAATTTCTATGTTAGAGGTAGCCTATTTTGAGCCACCCATAGCTTTGCTCCTGAGGGGTCTGCTGGGCTCATCTTCCAAACTTAAAATTTTACACTCCTCTGCTACGCCTATGTGAAATTATATGTAATTAGAAGCTACACATTTATTTCTAAAAATTTGCAATTCTACCCCACTGTGCATTAGAACAGCACAAATTTGCTTAATACTTACAAGTTTTTGATTGTGGTGGACGGAAAAGTAAAACATCTTGAACAGTTTGACCCCACAATGTCTGAAATTCTGAATTTTCACTATGTATTTCTGTAATGGTAACTGGAAAATTCGACGAAAAATAATTAATGCATATTTTGGTCAACACACTGGGGAAGATGGACGTCAACATGTCATATTTAGTTTGACCCACTGATGCTAAATAGATCATAATTTGTTTACGCCGTATCTGTTCGACGATAGAGTGAATTTGTTTTGCATGTTCGCGATCGGGTACTTTCAACGGCAACTGTAGAAAGACTACACCTCCGACAAAATCGGTCTTGTCACCCAAATTATCAATCAAATATCCCTTTCCCATTGTACGACAAGTGGTGTTGATAATTTTTGGAACTGGTACTTCTTGAGCATATAATTCGAAGTAATCGTAAATTGCCGCCGATAAACAGGACAGTATATAATCAGATTCACGAATTTCATCGCTAAATGTTAAACGTTTTTTCAACTGTTTGCCATCTATAGATTTTGTAAAAGATACGATTTTCCGTCCTGAATAGGACATTTTGTGTAACTTATTCTCCTCTTTTGATGGATATTGAAATAGTTCTTCAAAAATATTAACGGGTGCTTTGAATATTTCGTAACAGATTTTAAAGAATTCTACTTGGGCATAAATTAACAATGGAACATAAACGGATAAACGACTGCAGTAGGTTGTGATGAGTGTAGTTTCACTTCTAAATATTAAATCTCGCAAAGCTAACAGTTCAAGATATAGGTAATAAGGTAAAAACATCAAACTATGAACGTTCGCTTGCCAAAAAAGTTTCGCCCATGTTTTTGTTAAATTTGATAGTTGCAGAGAGGTACGAACTGCATCATTGGCGACTTTCCATGACAAGTGCCATTTGTCGACTTCTTTTGTCAATAACTTAGTTATAGTTTTATAACTTCCTTCTACCTCTTGATGTTTGCGCAAAAATTTCTTTTTCTGTTTCAATTTAATAATTTTCTTATAATTTATGGCCACGTTTACAACTATAATTAGCAAAACTGAAAGTAACTGCGAAAGATGTGTAATTTTTAAGCCAACAGTTCCATCGGGAGTTTCCAATGATTCAAATTCGTAAATAAACTTGTTCCATTGGTTGATGATAAGCATACTGATATGTTTCAATAGATTTTCTATGTGTTGGGGTTTTCGTATAAAGGATGATATTTCATTTAATTTCGAATTTCGTCTGGTAATACTACCTATTTCCACCATCGGCTTATTCGTATCATCCTTTAACATTAACATTTCGCTAATGTGAAGATCATCCTCATCGGCTATTATTATATGATGTATTTTCAAGAGTATATAATAATGCTCATCCTGAAATTTTGTTTCGTTAGATATTGTTTATTATTTTTTATTTTTATGAATTCTCACCTGATCTTTTTCTGCTGCAACATTTCCATCTTGGCTTAGAGACGACTTTGTAGACGATGGTATCACAATAACTTGCCATTGTGGTAAATCCGACGGTATATACTTAGTGATTAAATCACTTACAAAGTCTTGAATGTTGGCATCATTTACAGCGTACCCCCGATGTGGTGAAGTATTAAGTAAAATATGGTTGTTGAGATTAAATGAACTACAATTATGAGTTATTTAAACACATATTTTTTAAATATTCCTTTAGTGTATCATACCTGGTATCCTTTACCCAACCATAATGACCCCAACAATTAACCAATTGTTGTCTTAGCTTGCGAAATTTTAATTGTCCTGTTTTTTCTCGTGCGTTCGTTAAATGCTCGTCGTAATATCGTTTAATTTGATCGAAATCGCATTGTCCCTTTACTTGGATAAGAAAATTAAAAATTCCAGCATTTCGGCGAGTATCAATGAGAGAACGAATCTTTTTCGTCTTGGAGATTGATATTTGAGGATATTTAATTGAAAGTACATAATTTACTAATTCGTTGCTATAGTGAACGACTAGAATTAAAAAGTTTATTTTTAGTAGGTAATATTTAAAATATTTTTATAAGCTACGTTAAATTCGAGCTAAACCAATGGCAAACTCAAATGGAGGTTTATATATTTTGTGAACTTAATTATAAAGTTGTTTAGAGTTTATTGGAATCGGAATGCATATACTTATTTTACTCGAAGGTCAAAAATACATATGTACATATTTTAATTTTCCATATATTTTTATTTTCATATATGCATATGTATAAGATAAGGCGGATAGATCTGGGGGATTGTTTGTCGCCAGTCTTAGTTAGCGAATCTCTAACTATAACAGTGAAAGTTTAAAGTCTTTGTTGGGAATAATTTTCTTATTAATCGTAAGGTAGGTCTAGAGAGAGTAGTAGCCTCCATATCATAGATGAGGGTTACTATAGTAAATATAATGGCATCAAAAACTTAATTTAATGAAAATCTAAGATAGATGTTTTTCAATATAGTCCTTTGATAATCAACGGTTTTAAAATCGTTGATATATTACTGATGGAAATGGTTTATTTTCATAACACTATTCATATCGATGGCTTAATATGTACATATCGTCACCTAAAATGCAAAAGACCGTAACAACACTTTTTAATTTCTTACAGCAGAAGCAAAAAACACTATGAAAATGCAATTTTTTGCTTTAAAATTATGCAAATAAGTAAATTTTTTTAATCGTTCACATAAAAAGAATATATGTAGATAAAATATATTATACTTTTCAAACTAAATTTTTCTGAAACATAATTAATTTTACGGTACTTTAGTTTATGAAATTGATGTTACGGTTTTTTGACTTTTGTTAATATTAAAGTAATTTTTTTTAAAATATTAACATAATTTTTTGCGTAGATGTATTTTGGATCAGTACATCATATTCCAATAAAAAACCAACATTCGTTTTCAAAAAAAAAAAAATATTTAGGATTTTTCTTAAAACGACGGAGGTGGTACTAAAAAAAAACTACCAGGAAAATAAATTTCAAAAAGAATTTAAATACGTCTTCTCTTTATTAAACCACAAATATTAAAAGGCCATAGAAGGTGAAAACCATGTATAAAAATATTCTAAGAACCAGAATTCTCAAATGCCTCTGGGCGATGAAGACAAATGTGTTTCGTCTTGGGAAACACTAATTAAAATGATACATTTAAAGACCTTAATAGAGAAAAAAATAGATTTATTTCATTTTGCGTTCCAACATACATTTTAGGTTTGACCATAGACAACAAGTGACAAAGTTATCAGAACAAAACCTAAATAAATATGAATTTTATTAAAGTCTTATCAAAAATATTAAATTCTTATGACTAACAAGCGATCAAAGATCAAATCTATTTCTCATAATTGCTCATCGCCGACAATAAAATAAGGTAAACTTTTTTACTTAATAAAATTATCTATTTTTTAATCTTGAAATATTAATCAAATATTTTTCATGGGTCTTCTGTGTGCGCGATATGAACTTTGATTTGAATTGAAAGTTTTTTAAACATAAGATTATACGTAAAGACCCAAATCTTATCAGCATTTACACCTACTAATCCACATTAATTAAATGTGAGAAATGCATTTTCGCATAACAAAGAGTCGTATTGATTTTACGATCTTTTGTAAATTATAATAACAACCGATCAACCCATAAAGATTATAAGAGACTATTATATGTTTGTATTCCATACAGCAGGCAGTGATTCAATATATGATCGTACGAAAACAACATTTAAAAAAAAATCTTTGATTTAATATTTCTTTCTACTTTTTCTTTTATTTATAAAAAAAAGAAAATTTTACTCAATAATATTTGATCATTTAAATTATGTACGTATATTAATTATTCCTTGTTTAATATATTTTATTACTTACTTAGGAATGTTAACAAGAGTACGGGTATTAAAAGACAAGCCACCAAAAAACATATTAATGTCTTCAGAAAATATTTAATTTCATTCAGTATTCTATAAGAAAATAATTAAAAATTTTATTTATTCAATAATTTGCAATAATCGCAATAAATTATGAATGAATATTAATTACTTTCCCATATTCTCATATCAAATCGTATAAATATAAAATAAATAAACTTTAAAAATTTGTTTTCAAATAATAGCGTCTGTTATTCTCGGAATGTATTTATGAACTAAACTAAATGACATTGATTTCGTTTAAAAACACAGTTTTTTACTATGAGCAAATAAACAATCTTGATCGTGAGTATTTGTTATTTATTTGGACACGATTATTGCTGCCGGAGTGAGTATAAAAATAGTAAGAGTAGTAAGGTTATTTTCATATCGGACTCAGTTGTATTTTTGGTATGCAATTTATGTAGAGAGTAGGTAGTATTTATCTAAATATTATTGATTTCATTATTTTATTGGAACAAAATCTAATTTATTATTTTATATTACCTAGAAATAACGATTTTTTTAGGTGGCTTTTATTAAAACAAACTCACGAAGAAAATTTATAAAATTGTAAAAATTATTTGAGTCGTTGATCAATACTTGTCAATTATATTTTAAAATTGCACCGTTCTTTGCGATGCGTATGTACATATGAATGATAGGTCATGTTTTCAATATTTATTTTCGGAATTTGTTATCCATCTCTTTTAAAGGATTTTAAAAAATCATCAATATTTTATGTAACAATACGAGTATGAGTATTATGTTATTGCAAGCAAAATATATATGATACAATCATTTGTATGATAAAATTCAATTCTATATGTGGTGGATTATTGTAACCATAATAATGTTATTAAAATATTGAAAGCAAATAAAATATTGAAGGAATTTAAAAAAGAAAATTAAATTTTTCCACAATTTTTTAAGTTTTACAGAAATTGATTATTAATTAGAAGGATGTAATAATTTATAAAGATGTTTTTATTTTAAACGTAATAAGATATATTTTTTTTTCAAATTGGGTAAAAACTGTAAAAATTATTCGATTTTGTCTAGAATAGTTAAATTTAATTATTTATTCATAGTAATTGTTTTACAATATGTAGTGCCTCTGAGTCTTGAAGACATTATTGAGGCGAGTTGGCAAATAAAAAAATTTGTATAAACTTAAGTATATTAAAAAAAAAAAAAAAATGAAATTTACAAATAAAAAAAGTAAAATAGGAAATTTTCGAATAAAACAAAACTTTAAGATATATTTGAGATTAACTAATGATTACAATAGAAGCATTTCTAAATTTTTAATATTTGTTTTGAAAATGGAAATTCGAACAATATTTTTTGTATTTTAAGGAAGGTTATTAAACTCCAAACTACCAATGTATTCTACTAGCTATTTTGTTTTTTCCAATCGACATCGTGCTACTCTTAAATTCATATTGTATTCCTTGTGTTGAAAGCTGTTTGATTTCTCAAAAAAGTTATTGGATGATGTCCAATGTTATTCCAAGATTTAAAAACATACAGTAAACGTTGCATTTTATATAAGCCGTGTACAGAAGGGTGGTTAAAGCTATTTCCTTATACAAAGATGTTGCTGAATACATCAGAGGCAAATTAAAAACTGTTTTTAATGCTCTATTCTGAGCTCTATGTAGAGATTTTTTTTATAACCATATATAATAGGCAAATAGTTTAAATGACTGTGTATTAAAGCCTGATATATAACAAATTTGTTTTTGTGTTCAGGAGATAATTTCTTAAGTTTTAAACTGAAATTCAAAGTCTGAAATACAAAATTACGAATAACTTTTCGTGTAAATATTCAGAATTTGCACAAAATTAATTTGGTATATTTTGTAAATTGATCTGTATAACCACTTACGAAAAATAATGAAAAAAAAATTTAATATTTTTTGTTAAAGAAATCTCAAGTTACACATTTTTGCCATAAATGTATTTTAAAATTTCTGTTGTATGTGTTGAATTATGTAAATTTTCGTTTTCAATTTCTTTTTTTTTTATTTGTCATGTTTCGAAATATGTTTTTATTCCATTTCTTAGATACAAAGAAAAACAAAACATATCTACAACAAAGATGTTAATATATCGAGGACCTATATTCAAAACCCTCTATCTCTGGATTTTACGAAACTGCATTTTTGATGGCATTATGTTTCCTGTAGTAACCCTCATCTCTAATACAAATTTCAAATGAAAATTCCTAGTTTTTTCTCTACCTTGCAAAATAAATACTTTATTTTTATTTTTTAGTGCAAAACTCTTTATCTCTCTAAGTAATAATTTTGTAGTTTGACAATTTAAATATAGATAGATAGATAGATAGATAGATAGATAGATAGATACAGAAGGTTGACGTGATACCCTTTGACCAGATCTCCACTCAGAGACCGATCCCGGTCCATTGTGAGTCCCTTCATTTGAAAACACTACAAAATAGAAAGAGTAGGAAGAAGAAAAAAAGCTAAGAATAACAAGGATCAAGAAGAGGATTAGTAATGTTACTCCTTGGGGATGTACCCCTAACTCTCCCTTAGACAGTCTATTCTCATGACGTCACGTAGCCCGTCGAGGAATTGACTGCCCAGCCATTTCATCCTACGATGTTGCAATCGTGGACAGTAGCACATAATGTGCTCAATAGACTCGGTCTCGTCGGAACACTACATCTCAGTGACTTCTTACAGTCAGCAACTAGCTTGGATTTTACCAAATGTGCCCCCAAGGACTTCAGATCCGCCTGACTGTCCACATAGAGAGTGACTTCAGTACCACTCACAACGTTCCTCCTGATTAATTCTGCGGCTTGTGGTGTAGCTCTCATTGCACCTGTAATGCCAACTGAAGCACACCTCTGTGCCTTCGACAAAAGGTTCCTATTACTCTTTCGTTCCAGTGCCTGCCACCAAATAGAACAACCATAAATAAGAATTGGTCTCACCACCGAGGTGTAGATCCAATTTACAACCTTTGGTTTGAGTCTCCAATTCCCACTTATGGAGTTTCTACAGGAGTAGGCATTAAGGCCACGTTTGAGTCTCTCGTGAACATTCCTCTTCCAGGTCAGATTACTATCGAGAAATACTCTAAAATATTTCGCTGAGTCGGAAAGTCTCCGTTCCGTTCCACACAGTACCGGTAATCTGAAATTCTCTACCTTATACTTTCTAGTAAACAGAACCAACTCTGTCTTTTCTGGATTCACTCCCAACCCTTTATCAATGCTCCAAGAGGACAGCTCACCCAGCACGGACTGCATGATCTCACTGATTGTGGGAAGAAATTTCAATACCCACAACAGGGGTGAGAGCACTCCCCCTTGCGGTGTCCCCCTAATCACCAGATTCCTTAAACATACTCTACCCAAGCTCGAGTTGATAGTTCTGTTGCTCAGCATGAGGATTATGTACTTTAAGATCCACCAGTGCCTGCGTAATAGCGTCAATCTTGATATTATTGAACGCTCCCTCAATATACAAGAACGCGGCCATGGTAAATTCCCTGTACCGAAGTCCTTGTTCTATACAGCAAACCACCTCATTTAGCGTACTCTCAACAGATTTACCTTTCTGGTAAGCATGTTGAGCAGTACTTATGCTGCTGGTGCCAATAAATGATCTCAGATATAGATCTATTAGTCTTTCTAATGTTTTTAATAGGAAAGACGATAGGCTGATAGGTCTATAATCCTTGGGTTTCGAGTGAAATGTCCTACCACCCTTAGGTATGAATATGACTCTTACCTCTCTACACCCTCTCGGTATGTGTCTATGTAACAGACACCCCTTAAAAATATCCACTAGTAGTAGACGAACCGCCAACGGTGCTTTCTGTAACATAGCCGGAAGGGCTCGAATGAATTTAACGCCCATGTTACTTTATATATATATAATTATATATATAATTATATATATATATATATATATATATATATATATATATATATGTAGTCCCTAGTGCTGACATACATATATATCTTTAGTGTTTAGTAAATTAATTTAAAGCAAGTCTGTCATTAAACAGTGCTGCCAAAGTCATTCAGGAAAGAAAGTCAAATGGAGTCATGCCAAGCCTTAACACACAATTATGAAATTGTCGTTATGATTCATTTTCTAGTTTAAAATATTATTAAAAGTAATTAGATTTTATTAAAATTCCAGTAGTTTCAATAAATTTGAGTGCTTTTAAAATTTCCAGGATACGAAAAATGGCAAATTTCCCGGTAATTTCGGTACGAGAAATCCTGGGATGCAATCTCTAGAGCTAACACTTCCCCTATTTTCATTCCAGTTATAAATCATTATAAGTAAATTACTCCCAAACAATTTTAAAACTTTTTCTCTAATAGTTCTTCATTTAAGCGCTAAATAATTTTTACTTTGTATCGGGTATATTGCGCCTACCCCTTCTATTTTCATCACAATAATGGAAGTTGATGAAAAAGTTTCTGGAACAAAATTTTAAAACTTTCGTCGTAATAGTTCTTCAGATATGCGATAATTATTATTAATTATTTTTTTCTTTGTATGGGGAGTCCAATTTTCCCTGCTCCGACCCCAAAATAAAATATTCAATTTTGTTGCTTTTCAAATTACTAACTGGTTTTAAAATTTTTAAAATCATACATTAAATGGATATTAAATGTATTATTTACAATGCAAAACCTTCTGTATAGTTTTTTTTAAAAGTGTAAAACCCTCTAACTCTCTTTAAAATTACAAATATTGAAAAATAAGCGAAATCAACAGTTTTTTTGCTTTTCTAAAAAATTTTATTTTTCGAAATAGATGGTTTCGAATATAGGTCCTCAATATAATATTTTCCCATTTCAAGAAAACAAAAAAATAAAAAATAAATGAATTATGCTGTTATGCATACTATCTTCTAAAGTAATGGACAGATTTTTCGAAAAAATTTACAAAATTTGTGATGAAATAAAAGAATTGAAGCATGGACGTGTATCAGGTCGTATAAACCATAAAGAAAATTTTACAGCAGACGATAAAATCTTCATAAAATCAAATAGCTCGTCGTACCTTTTTCGATATTTGGCAAGATTTATTAATAATCTATCTGTATGCAAAGTGTCCATAAAAAATTCGAATTAGAACATGCCAAATTATGCGGATGAAAATAGCTTAAAATGGAATAAGGGCTTATATCCATATATTTTTATAGAACTATAGTAGTAACAAATGTTTATAAATGCTTTATATTATTCACGATTTCATTAAAATTCGGATCAAGTGAGCAGTATATATACATAAATCAGTGGTAAATCATGAAGATCTGTAGAAAAATGACCATGGCTTCCATATAAGCCCATTTTCCGTGAATCAATTTAAAGTGCATAAGTCCCATATAAATGTTAGCATAAGAATAATATTTGAAGCGAATAAGTTTTATATGTGTAGAAAACCTACTGCAAAATTTTATCACATTCGGTTCATAATTGTTACATCATCAAATCTTATAACAACCGGTCGACAATTGACCATAGGCCCCATGATTGATCCCCTCCAAAAACATTAAAAATGAAAGGTTTAGGGTATAAAATTATCGGACTGGATCGACTACATGTTGTTTACTTGTTTTTTAATAAATTTGCTGAAATTAATAACAAAATCACATTAAAAGATTATCCTATATTATTTAAATGATTTTACTTGTTCTTAGTTTGATGCTTTAAAAATCTCTAGATAATAGAAATTTTTGCAATATGAGTAAATATTTCATAAATTTGAAATGTCTCCTTTCTATTCTGAAGTTTATGTGTTATTCTAATAATGGATTGTACTCCATTTATTCAAAAAGACATAAAAATCCAATTAAAAATAATTTTGAAAAAAAAAAAATAAAAATTCCATAGAATCGTGCTTTTCTAAGTAATTTTTTTCGGTGAAATTGACGGATTTTTAAAGTCATTTTTGTATAAATACATCTAAATTGTTTACTAAAGCAATATTATGCAAAAAGAAAAAAAAAAATAGTTTTATACGCCCATATACGCGTCTATGTTTCAATTTTAAAAATTAAACAAATGAAAAACAACATAACTGAATTATATATTTAGTTTTACCTTTTAACCACAGAATTTATTGATAAATTTTAGAAAATGTTTAAAATGTTTAAGCGATTTTAAGCGATTTTAAAGAGGGATATCTCATTTCATTCTAAACAAAATATTATTTTGTTAGGTATGGATGGTCATGGATAATTTGATCTTAATTTTATATTAAAGGGAAATGATATAGACATTTGAGTTTGAAAGAATTAATTCTTTTTTTTTAGGTCTCCTCAGACATAGTTAATTGAAAATGATTGAAGTAAATTTGTTAATATTGTAACAACAAAATATTTTGATTTATTGATGCTTAATAATTTGTGAAATTTATTTTATATATTGTGGCAACACTAGTGTAATTTTCTTACTTTGCTCTGTCATTTGGTAATGAGTGGCATGTTGGTTTGTTCTTGTCTCCAGATATACAGATCCGTGTTCACACGCAAAAAATCATGCTTAAAACAATAAATACCATAAGAAAAATAATAAAGCTATAAAAAAGTTCGGGAAGACATAAAAAAAGCAATATTATATTTTTTCTTAAATGTGATAAAAATTACACTATGCGACAGTCAAAATCGGGATGGGATGAAACCAACGGGAAATGTTATATCGGTAAAAAAGAAGTTATACGTGTCCCGGCGTTTCGCTGGGTCACGTCTACGAATCGAGATATAACGATTTGAAGTTAGTAACTATCATATAGGGGAAATTGTGACCTTTGGTGGTCTTTTTTTGACATAACTCGAGAACCACCAGTCCGATTTTGCTGAAACAAATTTAAAAAAATTAGGAATTACAATTCCTTTAATCTGTTCATACAACGTTTCGCTACATACGCAACAGTTTCGTAGTTATAAATAAATGTATGAAAAAAAAAACTATTTATTGCCTAAAAAATTGAATTTTTTTATTTTTAATTCATAAAAAATCCAAAACGGTAAAAAAAGTGTCAAGTCCTATTACTTTCTCGTAAAGTCACATAACCTTTAAACAAAATTAGACATAGATCATAAAAATCGATGGACGCGTTTCGCTTTTATTCACAATTAAGTGAAGGTATGAATTTCAAAAATTTGCTCGAGATATGCTTATTTTGAATAATTTTTAGCAAACTTTTTATAATTATTCTTATGATTTCATATTATTAATCATGAAGATAGAATTGAGAAGTTTTTTAAATGAACTTAAGAATTGTTCTTCTTCATATGAATAAAATAAACTTTTGTAATGTTTAGGAACCTATATGTACCTATATTTAATATTTTCATAAGAAGATTTTTAATTTATATTTCAAATAAACTTTTATAATTTTTGGTTAATCGGCAACACTTAAATTTTCGAGCGATTGTTGTATCCAATAACAATATCAAAATGCTCTAATGATTCAAAATTGCACGCTACACCCTGCATTTAGTGCCAATATCTATATAATAAGTAAAAGAAATCAATACACCAAGTACAGATTTTGATCCATCTACGCTAAAATAGAAAGCATATGTGCGAAATTTTATTGATTTATAAAAAGTAGAAATCCTACTCTACAAAATATTAAAAACCGTTGCTTACAGACTAAGTCCATATATTAAGACGAGGTCATTTAAAAAAATCACGTATAAATTCTTAATTTGAGTGCTTATGACATCGCAACGGGTCATAGTAGACTAAAAACTTTTATGTCAAAAATTTGGCTTTTTTTTCTGAATAAAAAAGCTTATATAGCTTTTTTCATAAAATGTAAAATTAAAGAGTTATAGCGCAATAAATATTTTACTTACTTTTAAGACCTTTTTTTAGAGCAAAAGTCAAAGTCGACTGGCCGGTTTGCGATCGATCGACCCAATTTTTGCACACATATTATTTTTTTATCCCCATCTACCAGAAACTGTCATTTCATGGGTGATCCAATAAGTCATCACTATATTAATGGGAAGCTCAAATAAAATTCATTGTGTTTATTTATATTCAATTACAAATTATGAAAAAATAAATAAATAAATAAATAAATAAATAAAAAAATAATCTATATGGAAATATTACATTCGGAAGAAAAATTAAAATCAACTAAAATTTCATATTTTCTCAAAATTCAATTATTTATATATAATGAAAAAATTATAAAATAAATCGATCTTTCATTGAATTCATAATATATAAAATAAATTTCACAAATTTATGAAATTATTTAGCATCAATAAATCAAAATATTTTGCTATTAGAATAATAACAAATTTACTTTGAACATTTTTAATTAACTATTTATTTGCATACTTAACAAAATCAGACAATGTATTTCTTCATTAAAGGCAAAAACCTTACACATTTTCCTACTTAATATTAAAACATAAAATATATATATACTCAATCGCATAAATATGTAGACGACCCGTATATATTTTTAAAAATATTTGTAAAGATGTTGGTTTTTAAATTTATAAAAATTTAAAAATATCCCCCTCAACATTTTGTTTCAAATTAAATATACCAACAACAATACTACTTAAATTTATTATTACTATGTCTACTAAAATCAAACAATACATATATTTTATTGTTTTTACTATTTTTTTAGTATTAAAAAATAAAATTTATATATATATATATATATATATATATATATATATTTAATCCTTTAATTCCCAAATACAATTGCCATTGTATCCTTTCAGTAGACATCGTTTTAACCATGCTCATGCAACTCGTTCTCAGTTTGTCGTCTCCAAGTATTTGCTAACAGGTCTAACAGATCTCCTGGATCCTTGGGGGTTATATTCAATGGACTGTCTAGTTAAATCATTCGCTGGCTCTCTCATTGTGTGTCCTAGCCAACTAAATTTACGCAATCGGATATTCATACTTAATGGAGTTTGATTGGATAAATTCCATAAGTCCAGATTTGATATCGTGGTAGGCCAGATCCTTGATTTTGGTATTATCTGAGATATTTTGCGATCTCCATAATTTATTAAGCGTGCCATACGCTGCCCCCAACTTTTTGCTCCCCAGATAGCAAAAGATTTCAACATCGTCAATGGGTTGGCCCGAAAGCTGGAAGTTCGTATTGCATGAAGAATTTATGCGCATTAATTTAGTTTTGTTGATATTAATTTTTAAGCCCGCTTTGGCCGCACGTGTAGCAGAGGCTTGAATCTTGTATTGCATGCTAGAGAAGCAGTGAGATAGAAGACAGACGTCAACCGCATAGTCAATAACATCTAAACTATCATGAAGGCCCCACGAAATACCATGACACATATGCATACAGTGGTTCATATTTATGTCGAGTACTATGGTAAACATTAGTGGAGACAAAACGCAGCCTTGACGCACACCTAAGTTTACTCTGTTTGGTTTGCTTGCTGTATAACTCCTTAATGAGATTAATTATCTTCTCGGGAACTCCTTTGCATTTTAGAGCTTCCCATTTCGATTGTGTTGTAATGCGTCAAATGCACGTTTGAAGTCAACGAACACTAAGTAAAGGGGTGAGCGCTATTCAACCAACTGTTTCACAAATACCTCCGAGCTGTTGATCTGATCAATACATGACTTGTTTGGTTTAAAGCTCGCTTGTTCTCATCTTAGCTGTGGTTCAGTAATGGATAAATGCGATTATGCAGGATGTGGGTTATGATCTTGTTTATGATATTGGAGCAATCTTGCAAGTTTCCTTTTTTTTGGAAGCTTTCTCTAAGATCATCAGGCATTTTCTCGTTTAACTAAAAATTTGATATTAAGGGTTCTAATAACGTCGCTGTTAGGGTGATGTCTATTTTCAGAATCTCGGGAGGTAATCCATCAGGGCCTACAGATTTACTGGACTTCAGACGTTTAATTGCAGCTGTTATTTCTTCGGATGGGGGTGTTGCGATGCTTATATTGTTTCGTACTTTATTTATATGATACATTGGCTCGCAATCACATATTGTTATAGATTCATTCGGATTGACTGACAACAGTTTAGTGTAATAATTCTTCCACAACTCCAACTGCTTATCTTTGGCATATATCAATTCGCCCTGATCATTCCTCAGTTGTTTAATATTATGATGATTGTGACCGGAAATCTCCTTCGTTATAAGGTACAGGACTTCGGATCGACCCGTTTCACTGGCTATTTGTGCGTCTTTGGCTAAATTATCAGCCCAATTTCGCTTATCTTCCCTTGCACTACGTTTAACTTTTCGGATCTCTTCTTGGTATTCATACATATATACATACATACAAATAACCAATTTAAATTAAAGTTGAAAATTTATTAATTTCGAATTATGTATTTAAAATTCTATAAGCAATTAAAATTATTATGTGATGATGCACATAATCTACAACTTCAACGAAATTGTATACAAAAATATTAAATGTCATTTGAAATTTTTTCGCTGACACAGCACGTGTTTTTACAACTCGTGGGAATGACATTCAGAAATTTGGCTAATAACGTAGCTTCTTCACGTGAACTGTCTACTACTTACCAGGGGTACAAAAATTCAACATAGTACTCGTATTTGTTGTGTGGAAAAAGTGGTCCAGAAGGTACATAAACATACCTATATTTTGATTATTGTTAAAAACCTTTTACAAGGTTTTTTTTTCTATATAAACATAAAACAAATCTCAAGTTTATTTTTACAAAAACAACCACATAAACATAGATGAATAAACCAAAAATAGTCCAAGTCATCAGTTTTCAATTTCATCATAATAAAAAGTACAAAACAAAAAAAGGAAAAAAATTGTTTGTATGTACTTTATCATAACTACCTACATATTATACAAAAATAAATTCATTGGTTTTCGGTTTCAAAAAATACAAAAAAAAAAAAAAAAATAATAATAATAAAATATGAAAGAAGTCATTACAAAAATAAATTCATTGGTTTTCAATTTTTATAAAAACGAACTCCTCTTCAAATTCCTATTCAAAATTCCTCTTCATTGAAAACAAAAACAATGTTTCAATTTCATAAAAACAAATTCCTCTTCAAAATTCTTCTTAAAAATTCCTCCTTATGGGAATACCATAGGGAGGAAAAAAATGGTCCAGAACCTATACAAAAATATATTACCTACCGGCAAGCACTGAAATTTTAAAAAACCAAAAAAAAAAGTGGTTTGAAAATAACAAGATTTTTCTTTCTTTTGATTCCTGTAATCGCGGATTTTAACATATACGCAAAATTCCTCTAATGTGAACTACAAGCACTTGTAGAAATAGGCCAACTTGTGTTCAATCAATGTTTCAAAAAGTTTCAAAATGTTAATTTTTTGCAGTTTCTCGATTAGAAAATTTGCGCCGTTTCGAGCATTGCAAAATAAAGAATGGAAGTTTTTTATTCTTGTAATTATGAATCGTCTGAGATACATCTCGTTAATTTGCCTTCAATAGCAGTGCTATAGGGGGTGCCAAAACTTGGTGAGAAAAAACATGAATGGCTCTAAGAGGTGCCTTTTGCGCGAGGCACACTAATGGCGTAATTTCAATAAATTAAAAAGTATCGCGTGATCAAAAAAGGTTTAAAAATTACATTTTAAAATCCTTGTGGCGCGAAAAAATATTAAGTTGCAAAAACGCTATAACTCTATAAAATCGATTAAAAATTTTGTGTACTTTATATTAGCATTTTTTACATTTTATGTGAGATTATATTTATAATATGTACATCTATTCCGTTTTAGTTAAGCGAAAAATTGGTTTCAACAAAAAAAAAAAAAAAAAAAAAAAAATGGCATAAAAAATATTCATGACCTGAGATCGGGATGTCTTTAATATTTCATAAATCGTCGAGGCACACCAATATCGCTAATTGAAATCGATAAAAATGTATACTAATCTACAGCTGTTATTATAGCTTATATCGGAATCAAATTATACTCAAAAATAATTACGCGTTTGAATTTAATGAAACTTTTAACATTTTTGGGTGTGTATTTTTGTCATTGAAAAAATTCTTTTGTAGTTAAATACGCATAAAAAATATTACTAGAAATTTTTTAAATACATCACTTATTGACTTTAAATTTTAATCTAATATTATTTGAATTATTTGATCTTATTATTTAGTTTTATTGAATGTAAATAATTTAAAATCATACTGGTAAAGCAAAAATAAATTTTGCATTTTGACAAATAAAATAAAAAATATAACTTATATAAATTTTTTCAATTGAAAATATAAGACAAATGTCAATTTTAAAGAAAATTGTATGAATTTTGGCATGAGAAACTTTTGGTATACAGTGGTACACCTCCAATTTTATGTTTCTTTAATCAGATTCTTTACTATGAAGGTAATAAATACGTGGAGTTACGAGTAAATTTTTTTATTTATTGCATATTTAAATTTCTAAGAGGTATATCGTATTCAATTTGAAGATTCTTTTAGGTCAATTTGTCAATTTCATTGGAGCGATGATAATATGAACATAAAGAAACTAAGATTTTAAGCTAAGTGAAATATTAATAACACGTAACATTCTTAACTGTAAAAAATGATTTTTTAAATTATTTTTTATTAACATTTTCGTTGATCTTATAACAAATATTGTTTGAATTTCTATTCAAAACCAAAAAATTATTTTAATTCTTTTTTATTTAAAAAAATTATTGATTTTTTACAATTTTTAAATATTTTGTTTAATAAATAGTATAATTATTTTAATAAAGAAAAAAAATTTCTATTAAACTGTTACAAATTTAAATATCAGAGTTTACAAATTTTGTGATAGGACCGATTTTATTTAAAATAATTATTAAGTTTAAGAATTTAATAATAGAATATGAAATTAAATTTTTTTCTGTGTAATTAATATATGCAATTATTTATTTTATTATTTTTATCATTTAAAGACTTTTTATGGTTAGATGTGAAAAATATAGCAGTGAATTAAACGCAATTAAAAAAAAATATATATCAAAAATACACTTTGTTTTTTGCTCTATGCACAGTATGCGACTCAAAAAATGAAATGATAATTATTTTCATTTCGGAATTTCGTAATAGCTGTTCCGATTTCAATAAAATTTTACATAGTGATAGTAGAGGTGTAGCAGAGTTTAAGTTTTGAACTTGAACCATACAGATCTACAGGGGCGGGTCCACAGGGTCCCCAATTTGGTCACCTTATATCTGAACCGATTTGAAAGATTTTTATATAGGAGAAGATTTACGAAAAACATATTCGTAGGCATATCTTATCTCTTTTAGTTTAAGAGATATTAGGCTTCAAAGATTATAATTTCCACTTTTTAGCCTGAATTGGTGAAGTTTTTTCGCTACAGCGGGTTCAAATTTCACTAGATTTTTTGGATTTTTTATTTCGTTAACAACAATAGCAAAACTGTGCAAATAAAGAATTTTGAATAAATATTTTCTGAGTCTAAAGTTATAGACACTTAAAATTGAACCTTGAAAAGAAAGAAAGATAACTAAAAGAAAAGGACCATG
Source organism: Protocalliphora azurea (assembly GCA_932274085.1). Classification (NCBI taxonomy): domain Eukaryota; kingdom Metazoa; phylum Arthropoda; class Insecta; order Diptera; family Calliphoridae; genus Protocalliphora; species Protocalliphora azurea. The sequence continues at coordinate 83,501,274 of OW026520.1, forward strand.
GTTTCCCAAATTTGACCTATTTTTCCAATAAATATCGAATTTCACCTTAATTTCTCAATTTACAAAGCTGGAATAAAAAAAGTTATACTTTTTATATAGGCTAATTTGTTTTTAATTTTTTTTGTAGTAAAAATTTTTGCTTTTTTGCATAGTTACGATAAAAAGCTATATTATATTGAAGTTGAAACTTAAAAAAATGATTTTCATTGTATTTTCTCTTTACACCATAATCCAAAATACTTAAGATTTAGATTTTATGAGAAATTTTTTGAGAGAAAAATCTTGCTAATATTTGGACAGAAATAAAATTTAAACAAGTTGAGATATTCCAATGAAATTTTTGCACAATATGAAATTAAAAAAACTCGTACCTAAATACCCAAAATCACAGTCCGGAAAACTTGTTTTTAAAATTTACTTTTTTTATTAAAATGGCCACCCCTTCGTTATCAGAGTCGTGCCTTTTAAAATATTTTTGTGTATTTAAGGAACCAAAATGAAAAACTACATAACTGAATTTTTAGAATTGTTGTTTTTCATTACATATTGTGTAAATTTTTTACAAAGATATGTCCATTACTTTACATTTGATTTTTATTCGAAATGTAAAAATTTAATATATTATCATATGCTTTTTCCATATTTCCTATATTAAAATTCATGATTGAATTTAATACACTTATTTGAAATATGTAGTTTTTTAAGACATAAATTTTATTTTCATAGTATTTTGGAAGTGGAATAAGTACATAACTCAACATATTCAAGATATATTTTAAAATTCCATTTTGAGAAAAATTTATAACTTGTGATATTATTTAAACAAAATATTAATTTTATAAAGGGAAAACCAACACCATTACTTTTTTGCCATATTTTTCGATAGTCAATATACAAATCGGTTTGAAAAATATATCAGATATACGAAATGTGGATATACATATTTACGCGGTAGAATTGTATACCTACGACCTTTAATTTCAATTTAGAACCTAAAAAATGTCTCCTGAGAAGTAATAAAAGTCAATTATGTAGTTTTACCTTTTTACCATAGATATTCAATCAAGAAATATATTTTTTAATCTCAGATTTGACATTTGATAATTTGACAAATAAATAAAAAAAAACTTGAAGATTTACGAAATTCGAATGAGATCTTAAAATATTTTGACGACCACTGGATTTTGGTATTAAGCAAACGACATATGTAAATAATAACGTTATTTATACTTCGTGGTAGTTGTTAGCAAGCGAAATGTGTTTGGAGGTGAATGGCGCTGTAGCTGGCATAAATGAAGTTTCTTTAGTTTTTTTATATTATCAATTTAAGATGTTTATTAAGATGATTCTTTAAAGAAATAATGCGAAACAAAATTTGGAAATTTGATGAGTTTTAAAAATTGCATACAATTTTTGCATTTCAAAATTTTTTAATGTCCATTTGAATCGCATGTGTCATGTTCACGCGATATTTTAGGGAATTTCTATAAAAACGGTATTTGTCAGTAGCGAAACATACATTTTACTGATATTTACGGCAATTATATGAAAGTTTGAAGTGATACTATCCCATGCCTATTTTGTTGACATCAAAGAGATATACATACCTTAAACTCTAGAAAATTACGCCGTCTTTTAATTTCTATTCTTAAATTCTTAAAATTTTCTATAAAAAAAAAACAGCGAAATAAAAAAACCGTTAATTTTTAGTTTAATTTTTTGTCACCGCATTACTTTTCACCAGATAGTAATATTGTAACTAGTTTATAAATTTACTCTTTTCTGACGATTTTTTAATTGCGAATGCAAAACTGAACTTAATTAAATAATCATCGAAAGTTTCAACTAAATTTTTTTAAATATATTTTAGCTTCGGCTGTAGTTCCGTAAAATTTTGCGTGAATTTTGGATTTCTTAGTTATGCAAAATCCATCAACAAAATCCATCAACAGTTTTCCTATTTTTCATACAACCTTTAGAAATACAAGACAAATAAAGAGTTTCAAAGACTTTCCAAATTTTTTGAAATTCTTCATATGAATTATGTAATATTAATGATGACATGATTAGTATAGGATCGGCCAAAAAATATATTTTAAGTGTTTTAATACACATGAACCACTACTTTAGAGTGGATCCTCGGAAATTTTGGAGTAATTTTTGATATTAACTTTTCTTAAATTTTGGTCATCCCAACTAAGTTGGACAACTCATTTATCTATTTCACGAAATTTTTGAAGCAATATTATATTATTTATTAATTTATCTCAATAATTTTAAGTAAAAACGTATATGCAACTTACTTATCTTAATAATTGCCATTAGGCAAAACTAAAAAGACGACGCTGAATTTAATGGTGTAACCATTTTTAAAACTGAGTGTGACATATTTCATTTTAAAGGTTAAAAAAGGAGTTAGGAAAATTAATTTTTTTTAACTTAAATTTAATAATTTAGTTCTTAAATTTAAACAAATAACTAAGATTCTATTAAGGTATATTAAGGATAATGAATTCTTATTATCAAATATATTCTAAATGCTAAATTACAAAACTTTAAGCTAACAAAAAATATTACTACAATTCCATAAGTAAAGTAACGGATGATACCAGTGAGCAACTTTACAAATAAAAATATAAATTCATTAAAATCGGGCTGAAATTAATATAATTTATTATTGGAGTATATATTCAATCGATTTAGTGTTTCATATATATAATTTTCTATGATTTGTGCTACTTCAATTTATTTATTTATTTAATAGCCAATGAAATTACAATTTCTTATAGGCTAACATACATATTATTCTTAAAGCTATTTACAATAAAATGTTTTTCATAATCAATCAATAATAAATTGTTATTATTTAACTAAGTTAAAAATACTCTTCTTAATGCAAATTGGATTTACTGAGAAGTCAATATATGGATAAAAACTGTTGAATTGATTGAATATACACTGCCTTCCACTTGAATAAGGAATCACATTTTTTAAACTTTAATTAAGTATATCTCCTAAACTAAAGTTCAGAAAAAAATAATTTTTTGCGCAACCAAATTTCAAAGTGTTGGCTTTAGTTTCCTGAAGCAATAAAAAATATACATATTTTGTTATACTAAAATTATGCATTTATTTAAAGACATGTATTTCTGTGGTACTTGAATAAGGAATATTTTAAAACTAAGCAAACTGTAATTTATTTTTAAATTTTAGGTTATAAAAATGAAAGTTATTATCTTCCAGCATTCAATTATTAATGAGTACTGCACCATTTTTAGAAATAACCTCAAAAATGCGATTTGGCATCGACTTGTATAATGATTCTAAGTAATTTAGCGAAATTGAACTCCATGCTTCCTTTATTGCATCCTTTAATATTTCTATCGTCTCAAATTGTTTTCCTTCTTCATAAACTTTTCTTGCAAGCCAACCCCAGACATTTTCCGTTGGATTCAGGTCTGGTGAATATGGGTGCCAATCCAAAAGTTGAACACCTTGTTGATTAATCCATTGTTTTACTGCTCTGGCGGTATGAATCGGAGCGTTGTCGTGTTGGTACGTTCAAGATATGGGTCCAAAGAAATCATTAAATTTTGGAAATGCTTCCTTCAGAATATTTTTGTAAGTTGTTGCAATCATACAAAAACCAATTCTATGATACCGTAATACGACCATTATTCCGCCCTCTCGGCTGTGTCTGCGGCTCAAAAATAATTCCTCCTTATTTAGGTCATGGAAGTAATAGTTATATCCGCCGGGACCATCAATATTAAACTTTTTTTCATCGGAAAATACAACTTTAAATCATTTGTCGGACCATGTCATTGTATTTTTAGCAAACTGTAGACGTTGTGATTTGCGTTTTTTATTAAGTGGTGTTTTTTTGCAGTTTTGGTGGACTATGTATGGGCACGACTTTAAAATACGGTGCACTGTTCTTAGACTGGCACTGACTCCACTTTTTTCATGTATTTTTGATACCGACATGGCAGAATTTGATGCAATTCTAAGAATTTTTCGTCTTTCTTTTGGAGTTGTTGCCATTTTCTTCCGCCCTTTCATGTCGTATGATTTGGGATTACGAATTCGATCTTACGAAGTAGGAACTCGGAGTTAATTGAACCATTTACTAAATTAATTACAAATGAAATATTCATATATTTTCTCCTACTTTCAACAGCAGGGAGATCAATAAGCTGTAGTCGACTTTCATATAATAGTAAATTAATACTAGAATTCTATAGAATTCTGAACCGATTCGATTTTCTTTATATGAACTTCATATTGAGGATCCCAGACCACAGAAGCATATTCAAGGATTGGCCTTACGAGAGATGTGAATAATTGTTTGGAAACGTAAGGATCATTAAACTCTCTTCCCCAGCGTTTGAGGAAACCTAGAACTCCATTTGCTTTATTAACGATTTGCGAAACGTGAGAATTAAAGGATAGTTTACAATCAAGCAGCACACCCAGATCAAGATATTCATGGACTAGATCAAGTTGATATTCATTTATTGTGTATCTACGGAGTACCGTACTTCTTCTGTAGAACATCTTGTGTTTACACTTTTTCCATTAGATTCATCATACACCAATCATAAAGATTATCAAGATCTGATTGGAGTAAGGAACATTGATAGGAATAGTTAAAGCTATGGAACAGCTTTACATCATCAGCATATAATAATATTCTAGAATTCTTACTGCCCGTTGATAATAATAAGGGACCGAAATGACTACCTTGCTGAACACCAGATAAAACAGGAATTGTTTTCGATGTAAGTTCTCTAAATAATACACATTGGTATCTATTTTTAAGATATGTAGAAATCCATTTGAGGAAAACAGGAGAAAATCCGAGTTTATTCAATTTGAACAATATGAGATCGTGATTTACTTTATCGAAAGCTTTACTGAAATCTGTACATATTGGGTCTGTTTGCAAACCGGAATCAAATGCAGTTATAACTGAGGTTGTGAACTGCAAAAGGTTAGTTGTAGTGGAACATCCTTTTTTAAATATATGCTGAAATGGGGAAAGATAACAAACAGCTTGATGCGAAAGGATTTCAGTAACTATCTTTTCGAAGAGTTTTGGAATAAAACTTAATTTAACAATACCTCTGTAATTGGAAATGTTGGATCTGCTTCCGGATTTAAACAAAAGATTTCCTCCAAACTTCAGAAAACAACCACTAAATATTGATATTTTGAATAAGTAGTTTATTGGAGATATAAGAGAATGCGAACATTTTATAAGAACACAGCTTGGAACACCGTCAGGTCCACATTTATCCAAAATATTTTAGATTATGTATAGCTGTTAGTACCACCGATTTATCTAATGTTGGACAATTTATTAGGGTTGCATCAGGAATTTGATATGGATAATTGAAAAGTTGATGTAATTCTTTATCAGAGTAGGCAGATGAGAAGAAAGAAGCAAACATATCGCAAATATCTGCATCATTTGAGAATTCTTTATCTCCAAATTTCATAATGGACGGATATCCAGAGATTCGACGCTTAGAATTTATGAACTGGTAAAAATATTTTGGATTATTTTTAAAGTTTCTTTTCACTTTAAAAAAATAATTATTATAACATTATGAACAACTGATCTTGATATGGAGTATCTCATATAATTAATAGATAAACCGGACTTCTTGTATTTTCTATAATATTTGTTTTCAAATTTTTCTAACCATTGAGCTGCTTTGTATTCCAAGGCTGTCCATGTGCAATTCTTTTTCTCGTCATTGTGATTGATTTCTTAAAAGTTTAAACCCTAATATCGCGAGTATGATCGCCAACTTCGAAAAACGACTACCACCATTGAATTCAACGTACTAGAATTAGTTCTACCAGTGGGTTGCCCAGTTTGTTAAGGTTTGCGACCAGTATAGTCATATTATTATATTTCTGAAAATTTCTCAACAATACAAATTATTTCGACCGGATGCTTTATACGAGTATATAAGGAAAGTCGCTTATATCTCTTCTTCTACTCGTTACATGCTCTTACATTAGATCTGTTTCTCGCTTCACTAATTTAAATTATTTTGTTATTGTTACGGTTGATTTTAACATACCATCTATATTTGGAAGCATTTGCATGACGATAAATATAATGTTGAAACTAAACTAAAAGAAGATTGGAAAGATTTCTTTAGCATTTTATGTGACATAAACCTTTTTCAAATAAATGGTATTCTAAATGGTTGTTCTAAAATACTGGATTTAATTTTTGTAAATGATAAAGAAAAATGTTATAACAAATAATCCACCCCTATTACTCTTCCAAAGGATAGACATCATCTTACTATTGAATTGACTATACTTTTACCATTAGAACGTGTTTAGCTGAAAAAGTATTTTCATTCAAATAATCTAACTATTATATGTTAAATCACCTTATTAAAAACACAAACTGACATAATAATTTATCACATGCATCAAGTTCGTCGAATTCTCTGCTACAGATATTTGATGTTCTTTGTAACAATATATTTCGAAAAATTATTTAAAACACTCTCTATGTCTAAAAATAAAAAAATAAATTTAAACGATCTAGATTTTCTTTTGACAATTTGCGATATTTTGTTTGCCATGCTGACTACATTATATAAAAAAATTATACTACACACGTTACCTAAATAAAATCAAATTTAACTTGAATCAAAATCCTAAATTATTCTTTAAATTCATCAATTAAAAAAAAAAAAAAAAAAAAGAACAACTGGTTATCCCTCTACGATAACGTATAAACAAACTGCATAAACTGATTATACAATTATAAGTAATAGATTTGCTGATTTTTTTCTCAACTACATATACTAAAAAAAGTCTAGCCTATGATGATACTATAGCTATCCATACCAGTTGGTTGAAGGTTAATCAATATCTTTAATCAATATCTTGATTTTTTGTAGAACTAAAGTTCTCTTATAATTTCGTTCCTGATAAAATTCCAAGTTGTATCCAAATAAATTGTGCTGTAACCATTCTGTTGATACTTTTATTCAATATTTCAATTAAATATGGATATATACCAAATATCTGGAAAGAATCTTATATTATTCGTTTATCAAGTCTTGCAAAATTCAATATAATTTCTAAATTAAAAAACTCTCGTACCAACATAAATTTCGGAAAGAATGTTCCAACGATTGTTGCGTTGTACTATAAATTGAGGCTTTTTTCTAAAGAAACAAACAGATGTCATATTTACTGACTTCAGTAAAATGTTTGATAAAGTAAATAAATATATATATAAGAAAAACTAAAACTGATGGGATTCACTAATTTGAGTATTAACTGGTTCTACTCATATTTATCTGACAGAACGCAAATTATTCGTTTTAGAAACATAATCTCGAAAAGAATAAAAGTATTGTGCGATGTACCACAGGGTAGTCATATTAGGCCGCCGCTGTTCTCACTATTCATTAACGACTTGTCTATCGTAATAAAGTTCTCAAAAATCTTAATGTATGCAGACGATGTTAAAGTTTTCTTAAGCTTTAATCAAATTTTAGATCGACAACTTCTTCAAAACGACATAGATTCTCTATATGAATGGTGTAATATCAACAAATTGAGAATAAATTTGAAGAAATTTAAAATAATGCGATTTGTAAGAAATAGCCCTTTAGTCGTGAATTATTTCCTTGGTTGATTACCAAGTTGAAATGGTTGAAAATTTTCTTTATTTGGGTATATTATATGACCCTAAATCAACTTCTCTTCACATATAACAACCATAATAATTAAAACCATAATAAAACAACCATAATAAATATATAAAACGTTAGGCAATGGAATTTAGTGATCCCTATATTGCGAAGATCCTATACACATCATATATATCAAACTTATTCCAATGCAATTGAATCGGTGCAAAAGCAATTCATGTCTTCAAAGACTACATTTTAACACTCTTAGCTTGCCTCCGTACTCAGCTCGTCTTGCTCTTATCAAACTTCCTACTCTGCTTTGGATTTTTAATTAATGAAATCTTATTCAATATATCTCAATGGCTGAGAAATTTTTTTAGAACTAATTCTGCTGATGCTGATCTTCTCAGGAGAATGAGCAACATATTTAGCCATTTGTATAGATTTATTGATTTCTTATTAATTTCTGATATTGTGGAAAAATCTTTAATAACTTTTTTAAACTAATTATGTAAATTTTTATATTTATTTACTTATAAATTATAGTTTGTAAAATGTCTGTAGAGATACAAAACCATAAGTAAACAAATAAATTATATTCACTATAATGACCCTCATCTATGGTATAAATTTCAAACTAAAATTCATTATTTTATAAATTTTATTAATACTTTTGTTATTCCTCTACCTCTCTGAGTAACTATTTTATTTTTTATAATACTAAACATAATATATATCATTTCTTATTAGTTTATATATGCTAAATATGAATCCGGCAAAATCTGAAACATTTAAAATCGGTTGAAAAATTCATTAGATATACTATAACAAATATTCACTTTGTATGGCGTCTACTAAACCTTTTAAACCTACCCTACATATTTTTATTTCAATTATGGAACTTGATAAGAAAAATATTCTCACAAAAGGTAACGATTTTTATCGTAACAGTTCCTTAAATATGCGGGAATTAATATTTACCTTGCATGGGAGCTATCACTCCCCTTAAACCCGCCCGCACTATTTTCATCCACAAAATATTAAGACTTTGCTCTAATAGTTCTTATGCGATAAATAATATTTGTACCATTCCCCCCGAATCCACCCTTCCTATTTTAATCTCATTGTGGAAGTTGATGAGAAAGTTATGACTGCAAATTGTTAGGACTTTCATTGTAGTAGTTCTTTAGATATGCGATAATTATAATTTTATAAATCAAAAATTATTTAATAAATCAATAGTATGAAGGTACCATTCCCCCTTTTCCGATCCCAAAAAGTAACCTATTATAAATCTGCAGCTTTTGAAACCACTAATTTGTTCAAAATCTATTAAAATTATACAATAAATGATAATAAAATGCACTTTTTACAATGCAAATATGCAAATATTTGGCATTCAGTGCAATGAAAATTTAATTTCAATAGATTGTGAACGCTTATTTCGATTACTGTAAAAATATCGTTTAGCAATTTATGTAACAGCTGACATATGTTTACAAATGTCAATTGTTTGAGCGACAGAATTGCAAGTGCAATGCACACAACAAAAAAAGCTGTTCTATATTTAGTATTGTATAAACGCAACACTATGACAATTGCAACTTTTATATTTTGTCGTTGGATTGCAATAAAAAGCAACTATATTTTGCATTTACACTTTTACAAGACAATTTGTACTTCAGTGTTTACATTATTGGATATTTACAAAATGCAAAAACCTCTATCTCTCTTCATAATTGCAAAATATTAAAAATAATTTATACGTATGCTTTAGTCGAGGTTTTAAATAAATATTGAAAAGGAAATATTTTAAAGTTTTGAGAAATAAGAGAAATAGACAGTTTTTTGTTCTCCTGAAAAGTTGTTTTGAATGTAGGGCGTCGATATGTACATTATGTATAAATTTTGAAATTTTTGCGAATGTTAAAATTAACATGGCATAGCCTTGTAGGCCATGGAAAAATATTAAGAAATGCGATATTACATTTTCGCGATTGTTAAAAAGGTTTTCGCACCAAACGTGTTGAAGTTTTCAAATTAGGCATTTTTCACACATGAACTAAACCATATACTTATGAAAGCAGATACATTTTATAATAGGACTGCTTAGTCACTTTTCAAATTTCATGTTCGAATGTTATTTTAAAAAAACTTTGAAATTTTAAAATGAATATTTTTTTATGAATTATTTTAAAATCTGTTAGTCGTTCAATAATGCCGATATGGGTCCAAAATGATAGAATACGATTTAAAAATTACAGCAATTTTTTTGTTTAACCCTTCGGGCCTTTATAATCTCTTTTAAATATTTTACTCTTAAATATTCTTCAGGTTTTCTAACAAATTATTCTGAAATTATATTAATTTTAAAAACATCATACAGGTATGTGATGGAAATCGATTCGTTTTGAAATGAAATCGAATGAGTTGTTTTTAGGTATGATAGAAAACGATAGACTTCATATTCTGTTTGTTTTGGTTCTATTGTTTCTTGTCAAATGACAACAAATTTATTTTCAAGTTTGCTTTTTATAAATAAAATTTATTTATTAATTCCAAGTTTCTTTTTTTTCCATACATAATTTTGGTACAGCAAAAGATGAAACAATTGCATCCGGCTAATGGGCTGATTTGCAAATACTATGTTGAAAAAATTGTGCAGAGGAAATTGAGGTGCAATATCGTGACTTGTTTTAATTATAGATATCTGCAAAACACAATAATTTATTTGAATGCAATCCTTTAAGAATTCTAAACACCAGCATCGATTAGAAAATTTTAAAATGCATAGCTGATCTTTAGCCGCTCTCAACAGTATATTAAATACTGGACTGAAGTAGTTTCTTAAAATTTTCTGTATAAATGGGTTTCAGTCTATTGTAAATTGCATTTCTTACACCGGCATCGTGCATTTTATGCATTGCAAAGCGTTATGCGAGTGCAGTGATTACATATTTGGTATAACGAAGCCGTATTTGATCGCATGCAAGAGTTTTCTCTTTTGCGGCAGCAAAATCCAGAAAATTTTAGGATGAGTCTAAATAGGTTTGTTAAAAAATGCCAAGTTAAATTATGTCATTTGCGATATTCAAATAAGTATAACTTTTCAGATATGAATTCATGACTAGAATTAAAGAAAAATTTTATCAAGGGTAGCTAGTGTTGCGCTTGGCTAAAATAATTGGATTGAATTACATATATATATATATATATATATATATATATATATATATATATATATATATATAAATATACGTATATAAGAGAATTGCATCCATTTAATATTTTTATTTTTTTTTATTTTATGTTCTTGTATCATTTTTATCTTTACAAATAAAGTTTTTTATTATTATATTCAAATTCTATTGTCACGACAAAAACTTGATATTTTCGTTTGTCATAATAAAATAATTCTTATAGAACGATTTTCCAAAAAAAAAACGAAAATGAAAAAATGAAAAAATTTATGTTCATCACAGCTTTGTTCGTTTTTAGTTCGAAATCATTTTTCATCACATACCTAATAATGAAATTTCTGAATCCCATATTTTGTCCCTTTAGCTTCAAAAAATGTCCTGTCAGTGTTTGTGAAAATTTTGTTTTCGATTTGAAATTTTATTTAATGATAATTGGCACAGTCGTTTTTTAGACTTAAAGATGAAGCTTATAGAAAATGGATGAAATCGGGTCCCTTACAAATATTTTCCGGAAATATGCTTAAGTGGTCAGAATTGTCTTGAATATGCAAATATTTATATAAAATTTGAGGTAAATAGGATTTTTATTGGCAGTAGACATACTATCAAATCTTAAGAGTTTGGTTGCATAGTTGAACACGGTTTCCATTTGAGGTCACTTGGAAATTTTGAATTTAAAATTTTTGTAATTTTTTGCATATAATGCATTATTTTTATTAAAAACATTATTATATTGTATCAGTACTGGCATTGTCTTCAATAAAATCGTTTTTTTTTTCATAAAAAGCAATAACATTCCATTTTTTTTGCAAAAAATTTATAATAATTTTTATAATTTTTAATGTTAAATGTTTTAGTCAACATTAATATTAAAATGCATTAAAAATAAAGTTTTCTTTATATTTGGCGGTTAAAAATGGTGATTTTTATAAATCTTCTGAATTAAACAAAAGTTGCAAAAAATGTGACCAGTACGACTATTATTAAGGAAATAATTATAGTGCCAATTTTTATTACTGGTATGAAAAATATAAATATATATTTCGAAAAAACTTTGGAAAACGATTTTTGTATATAAGGCTATTACGTGGTACCCTGTGTTTTTTTGGTAAAGAAAAATAATACCCCTAATGTACATACATTACATTACTACATTTCATGTTAATTATTCATAAAATTAAAAATAATATAAAAATTAAATATAAAAAAAAACAAGTAAGAAAGGTATAGTCGGTCAAGTCCAATCATGTGAAACCCCACGCCATTGTGTATGTCCATCAAAATTCTTGGGGGGGTCTTATATTAGACATTTGGACAATTGTAGATCGATACTTTTACTACGTGTAAAATATACGTTAATACTAACATTACATTACATTACATTACATTATATTACATTACATTAATACTAACATTTACATGAATTTATGCACTTTAGGGTGATTCCCGAAAGTGGGCTTTACCTATGGTAAATTATGGAGCGATCCTCATAAAATTTGTCACTGTGATTTCTACTTATATAAAACTTATTTCTATCGAATATAAACTTGATCCTAACATGTGTATATGATTTATGCACGTTAAAGTGATTTTCGGAAGAGGGTTTTATATGGGAGATATGGTCAATTATGGACCGATATTCATGAAATTTTGCACATATATTGATACTTATATGAAACTTCCTTATATCGAATTTCATTAAAAGATTTCTATATTTAAGGAATTTATGATCGTTAAACCCCTATTTTGGAAGGACATTTGTATGGGGGCTAGGTGAAATAATGGACCGATCATAACCAATTTCAACAAACTTCGCCTTTGTGTCATGAAAGTCACATGTGACAAATTTCATTCAATTATCTTCAAAATAGCGAGCTGTACTTTGTGCACAGGTTTACATGGACAGCCAGCCGTCCAGCCAGCCAGGCGGACGGACATCGTTAGATCGATTTAAAAAGTGATTCTGAGTCGATTGGTATACTTTAAAGTGGGGTTGGATAACTTTTTCTATGTGTTACAAACATCAGCACAAACGTATAATACCCCAACCACCTATGGTGGTGTAGGATATAAATTCAAGTAAAGAATTTAAAATTAAATAAATAGAAATACTGAACTTATCTTCGTTTAAGCTTTCAAATATATTTTAGTCTTGCAAAAAATGCACAGTGGCGCAAAATTTTTGGTGATAAATCAGTATCTCTTAAACTACTGGTTGGATCGAATTGAAATATATGGAAGAGTAGTAGAGGAAGACCTAAGCTTTCAGAAAAATCATCTTGTAATCACACTGTGATAAGATTAAATAAGCTACAGGGTGTAAAATTTGACTACTTCGAGTATGAAAAAGTTTAAAAAAATCGTAACTTCTACAAATCAAGTCCGATTTCAAAAATTTTTATATTTCTATAAAGTGCTTGCAATATAAAGAAAAATTAAGCTTAAGTTATGTTACAGTTAAAAAGATATTTACGCTTGAATTTTTTTGCTCGACTTTATTTCATTTGTTGGGAATAAGTTTTTTTACTTTTTTCTCAAAGTTTTTCTTAATAAAAAATTTTTTTTCTTTACATATTTCAAAAGACAAGGCTTCATAAATGGTTAATTAAAAAATTTTAAATTGATTTAGGTTCGAACCCTACATCCAGTATTGGTCGAAAAAGGTGAATTTTATAAAAGAGTTTCAAAATGCCACACAATTTTTTTGCTATTTTCTGACGATATTTATTCTTAAAATAGATTTAGATTAATTTGACACTAAATTGCTTCTCGCCTGGCCAAAAACGAATTCAGGAGAGCAGATTTTATGAAAAAAAAAAAATTATAAACGACTTTTTTTAATTGCATAAAAAAGCATATTACCATAATATTTTCACATTATTTCTTATGTTGTGTATAAAATAAATACCAATCTTTCATTCCTTCAAAAATCATTTAAAAACCTTTATAAACCAATTTTTTGCAATTTTTCAAAAATAAACAATATTTAATAAATTTAATCGATTATTACGAATATTATCTCGCTACACAGATAACACGCGCCACACAGTGGGGCCAAACGAAAATTTTTTGGTAATAAATCTGAATCTCCTAAACTACTGGTCGGATCAAATTGAAATGTATGGAAGAGTCGTAGAGGAGGACCTAAGCTTTCGGAAAAATCATCTTGTAGTCACCCTGTGATAACACGAGATAAGCTACAGGATGTCAAAGTTGACTACCTCGAGTATGTAAAAGTTAAAAAAAATCGTAACTTGTACAAATTAAGTCCGATTTTAAAGATATTTATATTTCTGGAAAGTGCTTGGCAAGATAAAGAAAAAATAAGCTTACTCATCTAAGTTATCTCTTACTGTTAAAACGATATTTACGCTTGAATTTTGAATTTTTGATTTTTTGGCTCGACTTTCTTTCGTTTTTCGGGAATAAGTCCGGAGATATATGAGGTAAAATTTTTTTAAAAATATTCTATAATTTGCTACATATTTCAAAATAATATGCTGAAAGAATTTTTGGATTATCTCAATTCGTCTATACGTGAAAAATATTCAAAGTCAGCACTCTGAAATTGGCATGAAAAATGGCTATTTTTTTACAAAAATATAGTACAATTCATTCACTTTTTTCTCAAAGTTTCGTTAATAAAAAAATTTTTTTCTTATTAATTTCAAAATATAAGGTTTCATAAATGGTTAATAAAGAAATTTTGAATTGATTTAAGTTTGCACCCTACATCCAGCATTGGCCGAAAATTGTCAATTTTAAAAAATAGTTTCATTTTTATCGATTAATAAAAAAAATGTCACGCGAGCTTTTTTAAATTTGGTACCCATATTTTTTATAGAAATAGATTTAGAATGATTTAACACTAAACTGCTTCCCGCCCGGCCAAAAATGAATGCAGGAGTGGAGATTTTATGTTAAAAGTCAGTTTTTTTAACGACTATTTTTAAAAGCATATTAAAAGCATATTAGCATAATATTTTTAATATTATTTCTTATGTAATGTATAAAACACAAATTAAGCTTTCATTCCTAAAAAAATCAATAAAATAGCTCCAATAACCTATTTTTGGTAATTTTTCAAAAAATATATTTTTTTTTTTTTAAATAGATGAAAATCCAAAAAAATTTAATTTTTTTAATACAACTCCACTAATTTTGCAAATACTTTAAAAATGTTAAAAGAATATAAAAATAGACTTATTTACCAATTCAACGATATATAAAATGTTGATATAGGTCATTTAATAATGGTAATATAATGGCCTCAAAATTACCAAGTCACGTCAAAAGTTGCAAAATTCACTATTTTGTTCCGTATTTCCATGTGTGTGTATACGTAACACTCAACTGCATTGCTTATTTTTGTTACGAGATAATAATATTTATTAATGAATTTATTTAAAGTGTTCATAATTTTTTTCTACTGAAAAGGTTTTTAAAATTACCTAAGTACATAAATAAGTATATTTTCCTTCGTTTTTTATTACATTTTTTTAAGTTTTTAAATAATTTACTTAGCTACATAATTAATGTATTATAACAAAAATGCTTTTTTTAAAATCGCATAGGTAAATTTTTTGACGTACCTGTTTAACACTACAGGTCATAAAAATAAACTGAATGAAATTGGGGGTTTTGAGCAAAAATTTAAATTTTTTAATTCATTTTTGCTTGTCACCATTTACCTGATATAAATATTCTTTTTCTATATATAAGTATCCTTATAAATATGCAGATTTATTAGTGAATTTGCCATTATGGAGATTACATTAAAACACTTTTCTATTTGCAAAGTAATCTGGGATAATCTATCTGATATTATAAATCGTCCAGAAAAAATAAGAAAACTCATTGATACAGTAGTATCTTTTGGTTTAACTCTTACTGCAGAAGACAGTTTAAAACTCGAAAATTTTTATAAATCATACGAAAAAAGGATGCAAGTTTCAGATTGGTCAATACCAAAGTTCAAGAAGAAAAATGAAGAGTGGTTGGAGGGAGAAATACCAATTTTCATCGGAAAGCAGAAAAAGGGTCGACCAAAAAAAAGTTACGATGAAGTTCAGCTAAGAACAAAGAGAACCAAACAGGAATCTATTCTAAATTCACATATGAATGCCGAAATAAAAGATACATTTAAAGCTTTAGTAACACGTACGCAACCAAAGGAAGTAGAAAAAGTTATAGATGTGTTACCAACAGCTTCTCCCAATCGATTACATCGGATAATCCAAAGCATAGTGACACCGAAATCAACATCGTTCTTTACCTCTGAAGATGCTTTAGCTCTAATATTAAATTTAGGATTATCAAGAAACCAATACGAGATTTTGAGGAAATCTGTTAGCGAAAAAGGATATGATATCTTTCCCAGTAGCAAATCAGTGAGAGAAGCGAAAAGTAATATTTTACAGCCTATGGAGCACCCGGTTAATGCTTCTGTTAAAAGTGCTAAAGTTAATATATTGCAATTACTTGAAAATACTGCCTCTAGAATTATATCTACCTTCAGCAATGATAACATTGAAAAATGTAAAGACTCTGAACTTATTTTAATATTCAAATGGGGCTGCGATGGAACATCAGGATTTTCGGAATACAAACAACTGGATGGAAGTAATTCTGGAAATAATTATTCCTCGCTGTTTATATCGTCTCTGGTACCACTTCGAATGCGCTTAAATAAGCCTTCCTCATCGACAAGAAATGACTCGCTTTTTGATGATATATGGATAAATTTAACTCCAGGTTCCAAATTTTTGTGCCGTCCAATCCTTTTTGATTACACAAAAGAAGCCACGGTTACAATAAACAGCATTGTCAACCAATTGGAAGAAGAAATTAAAGCATTGCCCCCAATATATGTAAAAGTATCAAACAGAACTATTAAAGTTACATTTCAACAACAATTAACGATGATTGATGGAAAAGTTGCAAACGCTATAACATGGAAATGTAATATATGTGGAAAAATAAGTTCACAATTTCAGGATAATTCTGAAGTCCTTGTTAATAAAAATTCTTTAAAATTTGGAATATCACCACTCCACGCAAGGATAAGATTTTTGGAGTTCTGCTTACATCTTGCATATGATATGAAGTACAGAAATATTCCCGGGCAGGAAAATGCTACAGTAAAAAACAATTTGGAACTTCACGAATTACGAAAAGAGGAGAAGAAAAGAATTCAATTAGAATTCAAAGAACAACTCGGATTGATAATTGATAAACCTCTACATGGCTATGGAAGCTCAAATGATGGAAATACAGCAAGACGTTTCTTTGAAAATCCGGAACTCACATCTTCAATCACAGGCATTGACTTAAATATTTTGAAGCGTTTTAAGATTATATTGGCAGCCATTAATAACAAAAAACAAATTAATGCGGACAAATTTAAAATTTTTGCTTACGAAACTAAAGAACTACTTAACATTACATACCCCTGGAAATCAATGACTCCAACAATTCACAAAGTATTGGCTCATGGTAGAGAAATAATAGAAAATAGTATTTTGCCATTGGGAGAGCTAACAGAGGAAGCACAGGAAGCCCGAAATACCCGAAAATGTTCGAAAATAGCGCAAAATATGGACTTAATGGAATATTTATTAATATCATCAGATCCAGTTATATATTCTATAAGAACACGATGGCTACCAAAAATCACTCTTGAAATAGAAAAAGAGGATTCCGAAGCTAAGGAAGTTAAAAATTTGCTAACGTTTGATGTTTCTGATTATTTTCAAGAAAATCTCTAATAATATCTTCGATAATATATTCTTAATAAAATAAATATACGGGATATATGTATAATAAGTATGTACATATGTAGAACAAATTAAATAAACATTACTCAAATAAAGAATTTACTACTTTATAATAACAAATATATACCTACATAATACATTAGAAAACTAAAATGTTACGTATACATACATATGGAAATACGGAACAAAATAGTGAATTTTGCAACTTTTGACGTGACTTGGTAGATTTGAGGCCATTATATTACTATTATTAAATGACCTATATCAACATTTTATATATAGTTGAATTGGTAAATAAGTCTATTTTTATATTCTTTTAACATTTTTAAAGTATTTGCAAAATTAGTGGAGTTGTATTAAAAAAATTAAATTTTTTTGGATTTTCAGCTATTTTTGGAAAAAAAAATTATTTTTGAAAAATTACCAAAAATAGGTTATTGGAGCTATTTTATTGATTTTTTTATTAAAATTTTATTATTTTTTTTTTGATGATATTTACATAAAATAAGAGAGAAGAAAAGTAAATTTTTATACTCTTCTCTACAGGTATAAAGGGTTTATATAAGGTTGTTATTCCCTTTGTAATTTTTACAATATTTATCTAAGACTCCAAAGAGTATATATTTTCTGAATTCTAATTGATAAGAAAGTCCATATAACGATATCCCTCTGTCTTTTGAAATAATTTTTTAGAAAGCCCTAGTTATCGGATATATGTTTTATACATCAAATTATGGGGAATATTCCTTAGAATGGCACTAGTAAAAATCAACAAAATCGGTCCATTCATGGCCAAAAAACCGAAAAAGCCTCTAAAAACGTATTTTTGTCGACTTTTCTAAGCCCCTAAATAAGTTATCGACTGCGTTTTTGTACAGTAAATTTGAAATCTATTTTTGCAGAAGAAATTATAAAAATCGGTTCGTTAGTAACTGAGATATCGGACTTTGGTCTTTGTGAAGCTTCTATATAAACTTCAGAATTAATTTTTGTACAAATTTGTTGTAAATATTTTTTTTTTAATGTCAGTTTTTTGAATTAACCATATCGGTCCATAAACAACCGAGTTATTAGGATAAATCTGAAAAAATATTAAAGATTTACTCACAGAGGCATATGTATATAAACATTGCAATGACTTTCAGTGTTGTTGCTATTAGTATAAGCAAGCAGTAGTTGTTGATTGTATATAACAGTATAATTAACTAGTAAAGAAATTAACTCTCTTTTTTACAACTACAAGTCCCCACTCCTCATATATATGTGCTGCAGTGTTGCCAGGGGTAGCATGGAAAAAGTTACGGATTTTTGTCAAAACAGTTACAATTTTTCCTAAAAAATACCATTTCCGAAATTTAAAAAAAATAAATGGCCAATACGTATTTATTTTCTATTCAAACTTTGAAAGAAAATAATACAAAAAAATTTAGTATAAATCAGTAATACTCTTACTTGTGATTAAAGTAAAACATTGGTGCATATTCCTATAAATGTACATCAATTTTTTAAATCAACTTATCAAAAATACGGCTAAAAAATAATTAAGGTGCTACATTATTTACTTCACTTAAAAAATTAATAACAAAGAACCTAAAATGTACATTACATTTTTTCGTCATTGCAATTTTAGTAGTTTAATGCCTTTTTTATGGCATTTTCATATATACGCATTTAAACTAGTGAACCAATTTAGAATTATTAATAATGTGTTGATGAACCTTTTTTTTTGATAACTTCAAAAATTCGGTCTGGTATTGATTCGACTAATTTTTGAAGAAAATCACTGTCAATTTTTTCCCATGCTTGCTTAATTTTTATTTTTAACTCCGTTATTGTCATTATGGTTTCATTTTGTGCATTTCTTGCGTAAACTTTACATTCCATTTATCCCACAGATTCTCCATTGGATTTAAATCCGGACTGCAAGCCGGCCAGTCCAATAGTGAATAATGTGCTCATTAAACCACGATTTAGATTGGTTCAAAACATGAATTGCAGCGTTATCCTGTTGGAATATGCAATCTTCATCAATAAATTTTTTTATCAATAAATAAGAAAAGAGCATCTTTCAACAGTTGATTATAAATTGCACTGTTCATTTTAGCTGGAACGAAACATATTTTTGATTTTCTTGCTGCAGAAAAGACTGCCGAAACCATAACACTTCCTCCACCGAAATTATGTTTCGACATACTAATTTCGTTCGACCTCAATATGAATCGGAGCCGTCCAAATTGAATTTCTTTTCATTAGGAAAGATTATTTTATTCCACTCATCTGTCCACTTTATGTATTTGAGCACAAATTTTAAACCATTTTGGTTTCTTCCACTTTATGTTACCATCTGTTCGCAAAATATGTGCAACATGTTTGGAAGTGACAGGAAGGTGAAGTTATTTTTTTATTTGTGTAACATTTTATTTACTGAGGTTGGTTTCTTCTTTTATTTTATTAATTTGCTTTTTTGTTAAGTTTTGATTACCTTTTGTTGGTCTCCGCACTCGGTATTTCTGCCCTTTCTTAAGAAAGCCTCGAATAACTCCTTTCGAACTGTTAATTTCTCTGTCCAATTTCTCTGTTAGAACAGCAATTATCACGAAAAAATTGAATTTGAAGCCGGAGAAATTTCAAAATTAAAACAAAAGATATTTCCAGTAAACAGAGGTATTGTCATTAGAAACTTACCTTAAGTGAAACGAACAACTAAAACTGTTAACATTTTTTTTTTTTTTTTTGCAATAACTTTTAGATAATTTTAGAATATTTCACTGAAATGATCACCAATAAGTTCTGATTGTTAAATTAAAGAAAGCAACAAAAGCATGAAACAAATATTTCTTACATGAAAGAGTATCGTTACATCGCGAGTTATTGTAACAACACAATATTATTTTCGGTTAATAGAAAAGAATATACTTTAAAGAAAAACAGAAATTTTAAATGCGTTTATAGGAATATGCAACAGTGTGTAAACATTTTTGCCGCCCGCACCTCTAAAGTTTTAATACATTATTCTAAATAAATTTATTATTACACACGCGATTTAAATCATGTTTAAAAGTACGTAAAAATACTTTTCTAATGGTACATAACTTGACCGTATTCAATAAATCTTAAGAGGAAAATTTGCATTTTTATTGATATTACGGGTAATTATAAAATTGTTTGATTTCATCATATATAGAAAGGAAAGTCCTTGAGCCCATCCGAAGGCCGGCAACACACACGAACTTTTATTAAGGTTTAAAAAAATATTTTAATTTCAACAGAGCTAATAATGTTATTTTGTTTCAAAAATTGCATTAGAAAGTCCATATTTTTATATTGCATTTATACAACAAAGTCACTATTTACTTAAGTGTTATAATTCATCTGAATATTTTTTATAAAACAAAAACTTCACAAAATTTTTAATTAGTATAAATTTAGTTCTTAACCAAGTCAAGAACACAATATTTAAATCATCTGCACTGATTATAATATTATTTTTAATGAATACATAGTTAAAGTTTTTGTGTAATTTTTTAGACCGAAAATGTATAAAAAAAAAAGAAATAATTTCATCTGCTGCGAAATTCAGAATATTATCACGAGCAAGAAAAGAACTTCTTTAAAATTTTATTCACTTTAACAGAAGAGATGTGCTAGGAGGTAAATTTTGAGAAAGTTCCAAATGTTGGTAATTATTTGTATGATCTATGTATATCAATAATATAATTTTTATAAATAGTACTTACTTTTATTCAAGTTATTAATAGTTACAAAAATGCAGTTAAAAAAAATTATACATGTTACATAGAGCGTTGAAGTTACAAAAAATGTAACAAATATAACCAAACGGCAACACTTATGTGATGTGTGAATTGCAGTAATGCCAAAAAAAATAAATAAATAAAATTAAAGAAATTCTAATAGGGCTAGCGGGGAGACTGTTACCCCAAACGCCTTCGGATTGGCTTTCTTTGCATTTATGTTAAGCATTCTTTTAAAAACATAAAAAAATATATGTTCCAGGGAAAAATACTGAATTTTAAAAAATCACAAAAAATCACAATTTTTTTAAATTTTCTACATCAAAATAATATAATTTTTTATCGGAACCATATAAATAAATATTAAATTATTTAGAATTTTGTACAGAATCCAGAAAAAATTTTGGACTCAAATTGAGTCTGCCAAGTTAAAAATACTAAAAAAATTCTCTTAAAGTAAAAGAGATATCCCACATATGTAGGACTATCTATGTGTAATTTTTTTAATCAAATCATAAATGAAATTTTGGAGATTTTTTAAAAAATTTTATTACGAGATGTCCAACTTTGGAGGTCCATCCCCTGTCCTGGTTCTAAAGTTGCAGAATTAATAAAAAAAGAACGTTTTGGGACCACTGTGCAACGATTAAAATTCAACCGCACAGTATATTTCTCCCAAAGTTTTTTTTTAGTTTTTTTTTTTTTTTTTTTTTTTTTTTTTTTTTGTAAATAGGTTGCTAAGGATTCTTAACACAAGTCAACAAAGTGGTAGAGAAATTTGTATCGGAAATAATTTTATGTAACTTATATCCTCAAAAGAGAAAATCCTCATTATGAAATGTTTTTGAGCCACAAATTTGTTTTTATTTTTTTATTTAATTTTTTTACATTTATCTACTTTTCAAAACTTTTTACAAATTGAGAGAGTAAATTTGTTAATATTTTCATTTGTCTAAACTTATCTAAAAGTTAATCGAACACAGAAAGTGTATAGAGTTAAATAAAAATTTTCCATGACGTTACTGTTTTACGGGGCTTAAAAACTATTATGTTATTTAGGCTTCTTTTCCTATATCATTTATATTTGGTTGTTTTACAGATTACAATATGCTCTGAGAAAGTGAAATATTTTGTATTTATAACACTACCCTGGACGTGGGGTCTCAAAAATTTAAACAAACAATTCTCAACGAACTTGATTATAGCTTTTAATAAGAATTATAAAGCTATTATACTATTATAAAGCTCATTCTTATCCCTCATTTATAAATTAAAAAAAAAAAAAAATAAATAATATTGTCCACACAATTTTTACACTGTAATTCTAATTGTTTTGTAATTTTCGTGATCTACGATCATACATTGATCATACGAGTCATAAAGCAGCTCTGGGTTGGGAACAACTCTCGCGTCGTTGTAATTATATCGTAAGTACAGACAGGTGGGTTTTTGTTGTTAGGCCTTCGAGAATTTTGCGTCTTATTCTCACATTGGCTAAGTGTGTACCTGTCGCCTGACTTTACCACATAACAGTTTTTCGAGACTTTTACATTTATCGATTTTAATATTACTTTTACTAGGATTATTGGTGGAATACCATATAAAATTCAAAGGATTGATATTGTTGGGAACCATAAAATTTATTGAGCTGAATTCGGAAACACTATCTTTCTATACGAAGGTATAGTCTTTTTCTGAAATGGACACCCTGGCAATATGTTAGCAGATAGCTACGCCATTTAAAGTTTTAAAACCGCCACTCAAAAAAAAAAAAAAAAAAAACATTCAGCATACATTCATGCTCTCTTTGTCATGGTAGTGGCACGTTGAACGTGATTTTTTTTAATTTTTCAAAACTTCTAGTGAGTAAATGACTTGCCTCATAGTTGGTACTATATTTTAGTAGCACTATTTCTTCTCTACAATATGTAATTGACATAATTGTTCTAGTTCTTATCTAAATAGTTATATAAATAGTTATATAAATTTGAAACGAGATATTTTTCAGTGATTGTAATGAGTGACTTTTTCTAGTAATTGGAATGAATATTCCTCCAAAAAAGCATTCGCAATGCATTTTCTATTATATTTTTTATTCATAACTTTTTTTAATGCTGACCTGTAATGTTACTGAAATATTTGAATGGGTTTATTTTACAAAACGTCAATTAATGGAACAATTCCATGGTCCGAAAAAAGTGAACTTTGAACTGCCACAAAAATTAAATTGTGGTTTAAAAAAATATTTTAAGGTGACAAAATGTAAAAATATATAATATTTTTATGGATTTTAATTAATAATAAATAAAAAATGCTTTTGCTATGTATATTGATACCGATATAATTTAAAATAACGTTACCGAAATAAAAATAAATTTAATACCGGTACCGTTATTCGCTTCGGTTTCCAACCTTAGTAAAATGAACACAAATATGGTCGTTTTTGTGTGTTTTTCCATAAACATGTATAAGCTCTTATTTGACAATATACCGACGAAGTACGTTTCTACGACCATATTGTTGAGATCAAATTAAAAATTCGGATATCTCATTTCTAGGAAGTGTTAATTTCCTGAGTGAAGTATAAATATTTAAAAATAGTGAGGATCGAGATGAAATTAAAAAATAATCGTAATAAATATCCAACAAACTACTCGTATGCTAAGAACATCACATGTATATGTTCTACTAATAAATATCTATTTAAATTTGATGTAAAGTAAATCATGAATTCCATGAGAAATTAACGTAAAAATACATTTTTTTGATCTTGGGTCTTTTGATTTTTTTCTAATTAATAAGCAGGTACTTAAGCCATTTAATAGTTGGACACCTCCATTTTTATTTTTCTAAATCACGAAATTTTTTTTTTTTTTTTATGGAAAATATACAAAGCATCTGGTTTAAAATACATATTCATAACCTTTTAAGTTGCAATACAATTTCAATGAAATAAAAAGCATTAAAATTAATTAATTTAAAAAAAGTGCGTTTATAATGCAAGTGCATTTTTTGATGCATTTTTAAAAGTATTTCCTTTCCGGTCAAAAACATAGACATAATATGTCGATATGGTTTATAAATTATGTAAGTGCTAAATATGAACCAAATCTGAAGAACTTTGGCCATTTAATATAGGATTTGGTTTTTTTTTTTTTATTATATATATGGAGATTTCTTCAATTTCGTTTACTTTTGGGTTTCAAAAGAAATTTCATATTTGTTGAATGGCACATCAACGCTATTTTTGTACCAATATTAAGTGTATTGAATGAAACACAAATCTGTTCGCATGAACGGATTCAGTTTAATACAAAAAGGTAAAAAATTGCCAAAATTCTATTTTCAACAATATGTATATAAAAAATTATCACATCTGTAATAATATGAAATATTATTACATTTCATTAAAAAAAAAAATTTAATCAAAAAAATGTGCATAGATTTTTTTTTTAATTTTACATCATTTGCTAATATATTTTTAGTATTTGACAACCAAAAATTTTTCAAATTTCATTTTAAGTCCGATATCAAAAATAAATGCACATATATAACCTACATAAAGTTATACAAAATACAAATTAAAGGAATATCGATACGTTTTATAATAGTGAATATAATCTACATTTAGAATATAATCTACATTTAGAATATCAAATAAAAAACAAATCTAGCCACTAAAACATTTTTAAATGATGTTAGTAAATAAAAAGTTGCAATACTAATTATTAACTAAAAAAGGAATTTTTTCAATGACAAAAATACACAAGCAAAAATGTTAAAAGTTGCATTAAATTCAAACACGTAATTATTTTTGAGTACTACTTGATTCCGATATAAGCTGTAATAACAGCTGTAGATTGGTATACATTTTCACCGATTTCAATTAGCGCCTTGTGTGCGCCTCGACTTATGAAATATCGATTTATGAAATATTAAAGACACCGCGATCTCATGTTATAAACTCTTTTTATGCATTTGTTTCTTATTTATTTTTTTTTGTACAAAATAGATATACTTATTATAAATATAATTTCACATAAAATATAAAAAGAATGCTAATATAAAGTATGCTAAATTTTAGATCAATTTTAAAGAGTTATAACATTTTAATGTTTTATCGCGCCACAAAGATTATAAAAAAATATGGAAATGTTTTTGATTCCGCCATACTTTAGCTTCAATGAAATTACGCTATGAGTGTTATTCGCGAAAAAGGCATCTCTTAGAGCCCTTCACGTTTTTTCTCCTCAAGTTTGGGCACCCCCTACAGCACTGCTATTGAGGGCACATTAACGAGATATATCTCAGACGATTCATAATTACAAGAGCAATAAAACTCTATTCTTTATATTGCAATTCTCGAAACGGCACAGATTTTATAGTCGAGAAACTGCAAAAAATTAAAATTTTCAAAATTTTGGTTTCACCACTTGTCCACGATATAATTAAACACTGGTCAATGATACATTGATTGAACTCAGGTCGGCCTATTTCTACAAGTGTTTGTCGTTTACATTAGAAGAATTAATCAAAATAAAGAAAAAAATTTATTTTCAAACTCTTTTTTGGATTTTTTAAATTTGAATGTTTGTCACACTTCAGGATTTGAATTTTTGTTGCTTTATTTTTACAAGTGTTGTTAACATAATTGCACCAAAAGTTATTTTAAAAATCAGACTAAAAAGACATTTCAGGTTTAAGGTCGGTTTAGTAAAGGTAAATTTAAAAAGAGAATTCCCCATATTTATTTAAATATTTCCATACTTATATTTTATGTGTGTAGGTATGCTTAATATATCACGTATTAGCAACACAACTGTTTGCATGTTATGGATGAGCATGTATATGTATAGTATATCCCTTGAGATGTCTTTGACTGCAATACACAAAAACGTTAGATATCTATGCATGCATGCTTTTAAAAATATTCAAAGTTGCACCTGTTAAATAGTTAAAAAAATATCAGAATTGTTGCAACTACAAAAGAACACACAATTTATTACACTGTGGTAGTCTTAAATATTAACAAGCTGAGCACCCCACTGGTAAAGCTAATTCGAGTACGCTGAATTCATTGGTGGTATCCGTTTTTCGAAGTTAGCGCTCGTATTCGCGATATTTGAGTTTAAACTTTATTATGAAAGTAGCATAAGTAATAGAAAATTAAAATAAAGGGAACATTATTTATGTATATTAAACATTAAATCGATTGAATATATATATATACTCCAAAAAAATAAAAAATAATAATTTATATTTAAAACACAAACTTACTAATATACAATTTATTCCTTAAAGTATTTATTAAGAAAATCGTATTCAAAAAATTATTTTCAGTGTACATTAACTAATAAACTATTTTTATACCCTACACCATCAAAGATGGTTGCGGTATTATTCGTTTGTGCTGATGTTTGTAACGTTATCCAACACCCACCTTAAGGTATACCAATCGACTCACAATCACTTTTTAAATTGATCTAACGATGTCCATATAAACCTTGTGCACAAAGTACGGGTCGCAATTTTAAAGATAATTCAAAGATAATCGGTCCGTTATTTCACCTAGACACATACAAATGTCCCCCCGGAAAAGAGTTTAAACACTAAAAAATGGTTTAAAAGTAAAAGGTGCAATATAAGTCCCCTTCCCGAATTTTTATGCTTGTACACAACGTTGTAGGGTATCACCTATCTATATCTTTCTTTCTCGTTTGTTTATGTTTGCAAACCTTCTCAGTTTCTCTCTCATTTATATTGTTAGTGTTGTGAATAGTTAGAATAAATTATACGTTAACTTTTTTATTCAATTATTATTTTTTATGTTCTAGTACGTTTTTAGTAATAAATAGGTTTTTTATTTTGAAAAAAGTCATTATTTTGCTTATGTAAATATAATCTGGTTTTGTTTACATTATTTTTGTTGAAATTTTGTTAAAATTTAACTTTCTTAATATTTTTTTCTCTTAAAATCTGTAGTTTTTTAATCCGGAGTTGATACATTATATTAATGACACTTTAATCTAAGACTTGGACATATTAATTCACTATTTGAAATTACGTGGAAATAGCAAACAACGAAAAAGTCTAACATATGTGATTGACATGAGGGCAGTCGGAATGTTTTTATCAAAAATTTACGCCTGATTACAAAAAAAAAAAAAAAAAAAAAATTCTTGAAATATGTATGTAACGGACATAATCTTAAAGTAGCTTTAAAATAGGGACGAACATACTTTAAAATATTTAAAGTTTACAGTGATTTACTAAAGGTACATTAAGCGAGTCATCGTTTTTAAATACAACTTTAAGAAATTTTGCTTAACATTGTTTAGTAAAGCGGTATTAAATTTTTTTAAATACGGCTGTAATTCTTTATTTTATTGAAATTTAAGAACTAAATTATTAAATTTATACAAAAAATATTAATTTTCCTAACACCTTTTTTAGCCCTTCAAAAACTAGCGCTAAGTTTTCAAAATGGACATTTTCGAGCACAGTGTTATTAGAAGAAAATTAACGCACTAGTTAATTTAAATCTTTGGTTATACACACATGCAGGCGGGAATCCAGGGAGGGGGTAGTTGGAAATGAAATTTAACTTTTGTCCTTGACAGAATATTATACCGTTAATATTAAAAATTATGATTTTTTGTTACCAAATTAGAAAGAAAGCTTCTAAATTACTTATTTAGATCTATTTAAGGCTTTTAGGTAGAATTTATATTGTAGGGTGTACTTGATTATTTTAAAACTTCCATATTATATTGCCAAGGCCAAATTCCCATCAGACTTGATGAACGATTCAAGTCATTTTCTTTCCATTTTTTACTCAGATTAGGATCCCAAAATTTGTAATAAATCCTAGCACAAAAACTTCACATTTTCTCTTCATTAAAATGTTTCAGACATAACCAACCCGACCAAAGGCAGCCACAAACTACAATTTATTACCATAACGCTTTTTGTTCATATAATATAACGATTTCTTCCTTTTAATCATCTTTAAACTAATTTTACACCTTTTTTTCATTAGACAGATTCTAGCTTTTACAATAAAATTACAATTTTATAGTTTTTTTTATATATTATATTGTACGTATCATAATTTATCGGTTTGAAAAAAAAATTGTTTCCTCTTATTTGGAACATTTTGCATTATCCGAAAAAGTTCGGGAGTTCCAAAAATTGTACAGGAATTTATTAAAATTACTGTATTACAATATAGTGACCCTTATATACCACTTTTATGGAAGTTTTAGCTTTATAACGATCAAAAGCATTCAAGAAGACTCTCCGGTCTTGAGATACAATCTTAAAGTTTCTGAATAAATAAGTTATTTCTATGATTAAAATTCTGTTTAAAATTGCTAAATAAGATTAAAACAATTATTGCAGAAGTATTCCAACTCAATTATTAAGAAAAAGATTAATTAATTTTTACTGTATCCTAATGAAGACATTATCCTAGCAAAGACTTTTGGGGTGTATGTCCTCGCTATAGGAATATTAATAAATATAATAAAACATAAATATAAGTTTAAAAAATTTTAAAACATAAAATTTAAAAATTTTTTCATTTGAAGAAATTCACACCTATTTCATTGTCCATGCGTATTTTAGAAATTTATTGTAATACAAATTTTGTTACATCCATGTGGGAAAAAAGTACCAAAAGGGGTAAAAGTGGAAAAATAAATTTTCTTGAAACACTTTGAACTTCAATTAACAATGATTGATGGAAAGCCATGCAATATCATTAGGAATACTGATTCAGCCTGAACATGACCTTTATGTGGATTGAAAAAAATCACAATCACAGTTACCTACCAAGTAGTTTTGAGCCAATTATGAAAATATAATATATAGTTTTTCTTTTCTTAGAAATTTTGGTCCAAAATAACCATTTTTAACACATTATGGCAACAACATTACAACAGTTTTTCAAAAGTCTAAAAACAAATCATACTTAATATCTTTTTGTGAATAAAATACTGAAGAAATATGAGCTGTAATTGCTGTAATTTAGGTCCATTTTAATCATTTTCACCATAATACGCCTAAAAATGTTTCTGAAAGAACAAAATTTCTTTCACCAAAAATGTATTTATATTTTACTGTATCATTCTTAAAACAACGAAAATTTTAAACCTATTTCGTGAAAAAAGTTCAAAACTTTTTGTGGGCAAATATTACCATACTGAAAATTGAAGATGAATTAAAATTGTTCAATCAATACGCATCGTTTGGGAAATATTCTTACATCGAAGTCTCCAAAAAGTACACGCAAAACATATTTAATAAGTAACAGTCATCGTTTTCATAAACGATGTATAAAATTATCAACTTTTGAAGAAATTTTACCTTGTAAACGCGATTTATATAAATTTCATTAGTATACAAACTCCAAATCAAAACTATTTTTATTTACGCTAAAAAAAATATTAGTAAGAATTAGGGATGTGCGATTTATCGGTTATTTAACATTTTGATTAATCTGTATAAAGATTAATCAGGTAATCGATTAATTGACAATTCTAATTAATAAAAAATTCTGATTAATTATTTTAAATTTTGATTAACCAAATTTGAATAATTTTATTCAAAGTCCTTAAATTTATTTAATATTTAAATAAAGGAAAAAAATCTAAAAACAATGCATATAGTGTAAAATTTATGTAGTTTGGTGTTTTAAGTACTCATTTAAGTATTCATATTTTCTAACGATGGTACATCAAATAATTTTTTAAATTATTTAAATTATAAAGAAAATTAAAAAAAGTTAAATAAATTTAAAATTATTCATTTAATCATATTTTAATTATTAATTATAATTTTGCATAATTGACATCAGAATATGATTATTCAAATTGTTGAATTAATTGAATAATTGATGAATTTGAAATCTAATTATTCTAATACTCGATTATTGGATTAATCGCACATCCCTAGTAAGAATGTTATAAAAGACGTTATTAAGAAAATCAATTAAGAAATGGTTAGAGTTAAAAAAGCGCAATTTTTATTAATAAAAATCGGGAAAAATATTTTAATCGGGATCGAAGTTTAAAAGGCGGGATTTTTGGTCACGTTATATATGTACCAAATGAGCCTCGTCAACCAAATTTCCTCAAACTTTGATCACTTAAAATGTATTGGGTTTTATTCAGCAAATATTTGAAGGATACTTAAAGCTTAGAAGTACACACATTACAGCAAAAGAGTTGCCGAATACACAGTAAAAGTTTTGCAGAAAAAGAAATTATTTAAAATTTAAAACTTTCTTTTATAAAAAAACATACCGATTGACATAATTTTTAATAAGAAATTATTTAAAATTTAAAACTTTCTTTTATAAAAAACATACCGATTGACATAATTTTTATAACCAGAATTTGTGCACTATTTTTTTTTTTTTTTTTTTTGTGCTCACTTATAAGTATTTCAATCAAAAAATATATTTTATTTTGGAAAGACATATTTTCAAATACCAAAATTAGAAATTAAATATTAAGGGAAGTTTATTAAATAAGATAAATCAAATAAATAAGAACAATTTCAGATTAAAAAAAATATACAATTTCTCTAAAATTATAACGTGTATAGAAAACTTTAATTTTGAAATTATGCTCATAAAAATTTATCATTTTTGCGGAGTAATACCTGTATGCGCGTATAAATTTAGACTTTTGTTTAAAAAGATTACAAAAAAAAAATATATAATAATATTTTCTTGTTAAAAAATGTAAATGACTGAAACCCGGTTAACCGGTTTTTTCAAGAGCCCAAAACCGAACAACCGGTTTTTTCTAAAATAAGATTTTTAAGCTATACCGAAAACCGGTTTTCTAAAAAAGTCGTTTTTTTTAGATATTCTATGTGTTACCTATACGTAAATCTTTGAAATCGGACTTGATTTGAAGAAGTTTAAATTTTTTGAAATTTTACATAATCGAGGTGCTCAACTTTGACACCCTGTAGCTTATCTCGAATGATCTCAGGGTGACTACAAGATAATTTTTCTGAAAGCTTAAGTCCACCTACAAGTTTTTCATACATTTGAATTCGATGTGACCATTTTAGGAGATGCAGATTTAATACCAAAAATTTTTCGATCGACCTTACTACGCGTTAGTCTTTAAAAACAGGGGATAAATATCTCACTGACGGCAAAATATTTTCCTTGTTGTTTTTGTTTTTATTTTTGTTTAACATCGCCAACGATCTATTACTTTCGGGACAATGCGAAGTTTATAATTTTCTCTAATGTTACTTGCTAACTTACTAGGAAAGCAATTTTTTTTTCATGACTGCTTAATATTTCGAGTTTTTCAGATCATACATTTTAATAAAATTAATTATATTTTAAATTCTTAAGAGTATAAAAGTAAAATAAAAACGCATCTTACTTACATCACTTAAACCCATTCAAATATTTATATTTAAAGAAGTATTATTTAATGTTTTTATTTGTATTTAGTTCAGAAAAGATAATATAAAAGCCTATTATTAGAAGTGTTGTATTGGCTAAATAAACATATTTTTTTAGTGACGATCCACTTAAATTTTTATGAATTGAAATCGTGAATATAATCGCAAATTTTTAAAAAATAAACGATATTTTTACAGAAGATAAAGCTTCATATAATTCATATTTCTACATTAATAACACAAAACACAAAAATCTCGTTTTTTGTTTTTGTAAGTTATGACATTTTTGAAGTAAATGAGCGATATGTATTACATTATTTGGAATATTTTAGCACGAGTTAAACAAATATCAATTATCCAGGATCCTGGAAATTTGTTCGTAAGTCAATAAACATTTGAATCCATTAAAATAATTTTTGAAATCCAAAAATTGTTCAAAATTTAATGCTGGAAATTATTAAATTTCATTCACTTATTAATTATATTGATGTCGTAACCATAATTGATCAGATTTTAGCAAATAAATACTAGACTTATAATTTTTAATTTTGCTCAAAATTAATTAATAGATTAAAGATGAGCATTAATGGTGAATTTGTCTCTTAGTCTTTTAAATATTTTTAGCGCAAAGAGAATTTATTACAACATGCGCATGTTTGTTAGTTGTGCCTCCCATGAAAATTCTCTTCCCCACAAAAACTCTTGCTCTCGGCACATATTCTATTGAGCTTCGTGGGACATTAAGCTTTCTTTTTTGTTACACTTTATTACTGATGGAATAGAATTAAGTGTACAACAGACATCCTGATGAGTATTGTGGCTGCTGTTCGTGCGTTGTGGTCGTTTGACGATTTTGGTGTGCTGCGGTAAATATTTGATACTACTACCACATACTACAACTATTACTACTACTACTGCTGCTGCTGGTGCTGTTGTGGAAAAAGTGTTGCTAGCTCATTAAAGTAATGATTTTTCTACATTATAATAAAAAAAAAAATAATAATAATAAAATAAAAGAATAAATTCAAATGAAAAAATTTTACAATAAAATGTGTTCAAAATAAAACATACCAAAAAATATATACATATTATAATTAATGTGAAAAATATAAGTCTTTATAAAAAAATAAAAGAAATTAAGAGAAAATTCCATTTTCCGTTTAAACGTCTTTGAAAAAAGTGAAAAAAGAAGAAGAAAATTATTCAGTCCTTGTACTCGTTCTTTACTACAACTAAAAGCTTGTAGGAGTTCAATATTGTATAATATGTACAATGTACGAATGTACTAATAACATACACAGTAGCAAAAAAAAGTATATGTATATAAAATATCTTCTTTTATTTATTATTTTTTTAATTTTAAATGAAATCCAATTAAAAAAAATAATAATAAATTAGTAAAAATGACACGGCAGTGCAAAATAAAAAATTAATTGAAGTTTATATAAAACGAAATATATTCTGTCTTTAAAATTATTGTTAAAATATAAATTTCGGCTAATGAAAAATCAACACCAACAACAACACTCTAATTAGAAAGTGTATGTTCATTTAATTAATGCATATATAATTAACCTTTTTATATACACAATGCATTATTATTAATATTGTTGCTGTATTAGATTGAAATCATTTTTGTGTAAGTGCAAAAGGAAATAACTACCACAACAAATATAACAACTGCATATAAATAGGAAGTACTATTTCATATAGTATTTTCATTAATTAAATAAATTGTGTATTAAATAGCAACCAACAGAATAAAAGTGAAAGCTAAGTTAAAAGAAAAATTCAAAAGAATAATATGTAACTATAAATAAAAAAAGTAAAAAATAAAATATCAATTATGTTCTAAATGTGCAATTTGTTCATTAGTGTGTGTAACATTTTATGAGTGTGTGAGTGTGGCAGTATTTAAAAATAGAAAAGTGATATATTTTATTGTCGCTCCTAAAAATCTGCTACAAAATATTCATACAGACAAGCGAACATGTGTATACTTATGTGAAATAAAAAAAAAGAAAAAAAGAAAAAATAATTTGAAACATACATACACACACACATGCAAGCATACTTATACATACTCTTGCTCTTACCGACGAAAAGCCCAAAAAAAGGGAAGAAAGTACAAATACACCACATTTCGTTTAGTACTTTTTAGTTGGCATTGTTGTACACACTCGCACTAAAGTGTAAAACAAATTGGACAAGTAGTCCAATAGACGTTTTGGCAGACAGTCAAGCCTACTAGCCAGCCAGGCCACCAAGTCACATTGACTGTCATACACATGCTTACATCTATACAAAAAACAAAAGCATAAAAATATGTTTGTATACATATCATATGTATGTTTGTGTATGTATACATATTTAATACATATTTAAAAATAAACAAGGAAGTAGAAGAAGAATGTGTATGCACATATATATGAACATTAGACTGGCCCGTATGAAAAAGAAAGAAGTTGATTGATTTAAGCTTTTCTAGAATTATTCTGTTTTACAGAAGAACACGCTAATATAGTTTATGCTAAGGTGAGGGTATATAAAATTCTGCACATCACCCTAAATTCTTTCTTTCATAGTATAGTTTCAGTCGCCGATAAAGAAAATATATAAAAAAATAAAAGAAGTTATATAATAAAGTCGAATAAGTAATACAATTATGAACTAATTAGAAAAAATAATGTTAATTTTGTAATAATGCCTTTAAAAATTAGTATATAAAATAAATAGTCATTGGTTGCGCGCAAAAATGATTTTCGGAGGGGTCTTATGTGAGACCTGTGGTTAATTGTGGATCGATTTATGTAATAAGTGTGATTTATATGTCTAAACAACATTCGCATGCATAATATTGTGTTTATATTAACATTTATATGGGATTAAAATACTTTCACGTAATAATGATCAGTTTCAATAGGGTTCGTCTAATCAAGATCTACAAGAATGCTCTCAACATAGATCACATTTTTTTTATTGTTATACAACAATTACTACGACAACTTCAACGCAAAAATTAAATTTCAGTTTGATGCTGTCTCGTATTAATTTTTTTATATTCCGCTGGGAAGTTCAATTTGGTCGAATTCTGAAAAATTATTTGCCCAAAGAATTAAGTATGAAAATGTTTGCAAAAACTGAAAAAAGCAAGCAAGAAAGATATAGTTGGCCAAGCCCGCCCATATTATATATATGCACTTTAGGGTGGTTCCCGGATCTTCGTAAAACTTGGCACTGTGATTTCTATTAATATAAAACTTATACGTTTCAAACATTTACTTGATACTAACATTTCTATGGAATTTATTAATTTAATATTCTGAAGAGGGAAGCTATGTTCAATTATGAAATATGTGCCATATTTTTATAGATTTATGCTTGTACTAAACTTATATGTGACAAATTTCATAGAAATATTACTATATTTAATCTTAGGCGAGTGGATCAGATGCAATTTTTTTCTATAACCATTAGACTCCAGAAATTATTTGGCATCTTCAAACTTTTAATGAAGATTATTTTGTCGAAATTTTAGAAAAAAATTCGGTTTCTTCCCTAAGTAACTGGGAAACAGGTACAATTGCACCTTGTGTACTTCGAATAGGGAGAAAATTCGAAAATAAAATTAATTTTACTACAGCTATTTTATAGAAGCTCTATTAATTACTTGCCCTTGTATATGAATGAATAAAAAAATTGAAAAGGTATTTTGATTGAGTTTCTTTGCATGAAACAGATCTGGGTCATACTATGCACTTAATGTTCATCTTAGACAGTTTACATGCAAAACATACTCGTCTTTCTGATCTTATGTCATTAGTTTTTTGATATTGGCAAATATAATAGATTCCAACGATATTTGAAATTCTACTCCAGTCATAAGTTCCAATAGGACTAGGTTCTTGCTCTGCAACCATACGTCGCAAAAGTGCTATTTGCGCTGCATTTCAAAAAACTTGTTGGTAAAAATGATTTTATTCCAAATGATGGTGTAATGATTTATTTTTTTATTATTATTTTTCCTTAAATTGAACCTTTGATGGTGATGTCTACAAATTCTATGTGGTGAAGAGGCGACAATATTACAAAATAATGCAAGATGCTTGCACGTTTTTGCTATTTAGATGCAATTTTACATAACATCTTGTCCATCACATTGACTCCAATTTGAGTTATATTACATTCCATTAGCAAAAATTTCGCGGATTTTGTTTTTTAAAATTTTTCACGTATAATGCATAGTTGATAAAAATATAATTGACTTAGAGAATTTAATTTATCATTAATTTTCCGTTTTCTCATATTTTTTAGACAAAATAATACATTGACTGCAATTTTAACGCAAAATTGTCAGTTTTAGGAAAATCTAAAAAATTATTCATTTGTATAATATAAACTGAATAAAAAGTTTTGTTTAGCGAATAACCAACTCTTTAAGACATGTATTATTAGCCAGTCTACTTAGTTTTTTATGAAAAAAAATTATTTAAAATTGAAATTATATGAAGATACAATTGTACTTATTAACTCTTAACATTGTGAAATTCCTCCGATAGACTAGAGTTAAGGCAATTATGATC
This sequence comes from Protocalliphora azurea, assembly GCA_932274085.1. NCBI lineage: Eukaryota > Metazoa > Arthropoda > Insecta > Diptera > Calliphoridae > Protocalliphora > Protocalliphora azurea. Next base: position 83,537,698 of record OW026520.1, read on the forward strand.
GTTAAACCCATTTTCCATTTGTATGGGGGCTAGGTGAAATAATGGACCGATCGTAACCAATTTCAATAGGCTTCATCCTTGGACCATAAAAGACATATGTGTTAAATTTCATTAAATTATTTTAAAAAATCGATTCAGAAAACCGATTAGTATACTTTAAGGTGGGTCTTAGACCAATATTTTTGGGTGCAATAAACATCAGTACAAACGCATTTCGAAAATTTATGAAATTACTGTTCAATATCCTTTAATTATTTATGCATTTATTTATTTTTATTTTATTTTTTTGCAAAACATAGTTTTACAATAAATGAAATAGCACTAAAAATAAACATCTTGAAGCTGTCTAATGATCTTAATTACGTATGTATATTTAACTGTGTTGTGTGTGTATAAGTTTTTTAGTGTGACATGGCATGGAATATGAATGAAAAGGCATAAATCGTTGCTTTCTTCGTATTTATACTACCCCCTTCATTCCCCACAACAACATAAATGTACCAAAAACATTCTCAATCACCCGCTCATTTTGCATTGGCCTGTACGTTTCTTTACTGGTTTGTCTTTTGGCTCAGAGCTGCCAGATACTTTTTTTTGGCCAACCCCAATTAAAATTATTCAATATGTTGGATTAAATTCTTACCAACAGATTTTATTTGTTAAAAATGAAAAATTCTTTAAAAATATATTAGGCTCTCTTTGTGGGGAGTATATTCAATTAGGAGCAGTTTTATGAGAATTTCTAGGACGATTTTCTTTTTTTACAAAAATAAGTAAGGAAACATTTATATATAATACGTTTTACAAATGAAGCATCATATTAACAAAAAAAAAAAAAAAAAAGAAAAATTGTTGAGCCTGTCACCCGCTAGAATGAAAGAATAGTTAATGAGGTTTCAAAAAATGCAAATCGCTAAAATATTTTAGATATCCCCAAAAAATTCCCCAATCTCCAAACCAAAATTTTGATCCTTTTCTGTAAAATTCCCCAAATCTGGCAGCACTGTTCTGGCTTATTTTTTTACATTTTGGTCATCACAATCGACAATAATACCAACTAAAAACTATGAAGAGAAGGTGTTTGTAAAATCTGTCAAAAAACAACAATTGTGTTTCTAATAGTAGTAGTATTCGTCAGTCAGAGATGTTGTTTAGGACAACAAAAAGGTCGAAGACGATGATGATAATGATGATGATGATGAATATGATGGTGTTGGTTGGTTGATGGTAAAGACTTTTGCTGCAATAATAAACTGTAGAAAATGTTAATAGAGCGCTATACATTAGAAGCTCTATAAATACCCATACAATACATTTTACCTTCCTTATCTTCTTATTTCTCTTCTTTTTTATTTTCTTTATTGCTGTTTGTTTTGAGGGCATTTTTATTCCTCTTCGTGATGTCTATATGAATGTACATAACAATGTAAATACAAAGCCATACATTAATGCACAAATGTGTATATGTATGTGTATATGTATGTATGTATATATGTATGTGTGTGTGTTTGTGTTGCGAATGGTGCCATTAAATATTACACACGTGTGTTTTATATGCAATTTCAAATTCATTTGAAAACAGATTAAACAAAAAAATCCCGTCAACTAAAAAACAACAACAACAACACTTATAAAACATATTTTTATTTGCAAAGTTCTAACAATTCATTTTTGCTGCTACACATAATAAAAAACGTTAAAAAAAGAAGAAATAAAAGAAAAAAAGAAATAATAAAACAGATATTCGTGAAAACGTGCTCCAGTTTTGTAAAGAATACAACACCAAACAAAAACTCTTTTCGTTTTTTTGAAGAAAATCACAAAGGAATAATAAAAGAAAAGGAAATAAAAGAAAGAAATAAAAAAGAACAAGCAAAAAAAGTGGAAGAAGATTATTAAAAAGGTGGGTCAAGTGTAAATTTTTGATAGACACTAAAACCAAATATACATGATGTTAAAATAGAAATAACAAATACTCAAAAACACATGCTACTTCAAATCCTATTTAATAATATAAATTACCATGAAAATATTTAATTCTTTAACAAATGTCTAACCACATGAACTTTTTAACGTACATACATACATACATAAATACATACACACATACCTATGTACATAAATACACAAAAGTATGGGAATATCCTTCTTGGAAAAAATTTTGTTTCCTTTTTCATCATATACGACATACAATGAGTAAATAGAATAAAATATATACATACTTGTCCTACAATAAAATTACAAAATAAGCATTATCGCGCTCATCATCTTCATATGCATTGAAGCCCATATAAATTATTTATATTGCATTGGACTGTCAACGTTTCGGAAGTCATCTAGTGGTTAGGAAATTAAATTTTAGCTTTTAAAGGAAATATTCATATAAATTTATAACAGTTATATACATATACATATGTATTTGTGCAGTTTTATTAAATTACATATAAATAACTACAAGCATACATGTGTATGTATTTTAATGTTTGATAAAAAAAAATTGTCTTTCTTGAATTTAGTTATTTTTAAATAAAATTTAATTGAAGATTTCTCCTAAAAAAATTGCGATATTTTCTGAAAAATTTCTTTTAAAAATTAAAAAGTTGAATACCGTTCCACATATAAAATTGTGATCGTATCCTCTATAGCTTCCTGGAATCGGAGCAAGGGCACTTGTACCTGTCATATATTCCTTTTTTTTAAACTATTATAAATCTGCCCAAATTAATTTGCTATTTAAATTATTTTTCCTATTAGTGCCTTTTAGTAGCGTGAATATTCATGCCAAATTTCGTTAAAATTCACTTAGTAAGTCAAAAGTTATAAAAATAAGAAATTGTTTAAGCAGAGTTAGTTATTGGGACCCATATTACTTACTCACATTACTCACATTGCAACATTGAATATTAAGCACATAAACCTATTAATTTTTTTTTTTTTTTTTTTGTAAAAAGCTAGAATAAATAAAATTAAGAAAAGGAAATTAACACGTTTTCCTATTTTTATTTTCTGAAAATTTGCCTATTTTAAATATTTATTCCTTTCATGACCAATGTACAGTGGGGCATAATGAAAAGTTTTTGGAAATAAATATGTAACTTCTAATATGCTGGTTGAATTTACATAAAATTTCACGTAGGCGTAGCAGAGGAGTGTATAATTTAATAAGTTTGGAAGAGGGACCCACATAGCTCTGAGGAGCGGAGCTATGGGGGCTCAAATTTGAGTACCTCGGACATAGAAAAATTTTAAACGGTTTTCAATTTTTCGTTTCTTACCTAATTTTAAGTATTTTTTATCTTATTAAAACCCTTATATTTACTTATCTGTTATAGTTTTCGAGTTATTTGCATTTGGAATTTTAACTGCCTCAATTTTACAAGTTCTTGGTTCAATTTTTTTCATATATATCCCAGCATTTTCGACCTATTTTATTAGTTTGTTTCTTAACTAATTAAAGAACAAAATTGTCTATTGAATAAAGAAATTTTTATCAATATCTTTACCGAGTTCAAAAATAAATGAATTTGAGTATTGAAAAAATTACGATTTTTTGTGTTCTTTTAACCGAAAAAGTCTCTACACTTTTTTTCTCTAGAATGTAATTTTCTATTACAACGCATACTTTTTTAAAACGCATACTGATTTTAAAATAGAAAATAACCCCAATGACCCAAGAGGCAAGTTCACACCCTCCTAAATTTGACCTATTTTATATAAAAGTTTTAACTTTCTTCTATATTTTTTAAAATATATAAAAGATCTTGCTATTTAAACAATAAATATATAAATAAGATCATATTAAATTGCACCAAATGAATCATGGTAGTACCACGGTACCAACAGATATAAAAATGTATCAAAAAAAAAGTACAATTGTATCATGTTTGCTATACGTTTTTCCAACTAAAACGCGTCCAAACATACATACAAAAGTCAAAAGTGATTGTGTGAATGTAAAAACAACAACTATAACTTGCTTATACAAAAAGCAACAATAAAATTTAAGAAATATTTACAACAGATTTGTAGAAAACCAAATTCCGAAGCTTTTATAGAAGCTTCACAAAGTCCAATAATGCGTTTTGATTGATATTTCAGTTATTATTGAACCGATTAATTTTATTTCTTCCACAAAAACATTTCAAAAGAAGATTCCGAATTTTCTGTGCAAAATCAAAGGCGTTAGTTTATATAGGAGCTTAGAAAAGTCGAAAACAAATACGGTATCTCGACTATTAATGGACCGATTTTGCTGATATTTATTAGCGCAATTCTAAGGAATATTCCCTATCTAGGGTTTTCTAAAGACTGATTTCAACAGACAGACGGACATCGTTATATAGACTTTCCTATCAATAAGGATCCAGAATATATACAGTTTTTAGGGTCTTAGATGAATATTGTAGATATTACAAACGGAATGACACTTTTACACTTGTAGTGAAGGATACAATAAAAGTCCGAATAAAAATTATAACTTTGCATGTTTTGTAATGGACTTTTGAAGACTTTTCGAAGTTTCCTGGATAGAAATTTTATATTGATCTAACAATAGTATCTTCAAAGTGACTGTATTCATCCTTGAGAAGATTATTATTTCTAATTTATATGCATAAATTTTAATTACTATTCTTAAACGATTCTTAAAAATCATAAGGACTTTGAAACCAATTGATTTATTAATAGAATTTGACTAAGAGTGCAGAATTTAATAATTGTACTCAGGGTTGTCATTTTTTTTTTGAGTCTCTGTCGCCAAGTAGTTAGTCAGAAATCGTCAAAGATTTAATTTTATTTGGTTAAAAAGAAATAATACTAATAATGAAAAATTAATAAAAGTATTTAAAGTGTCGAACAATTTTTAGTGCTTCAAATTTTATATAATTTATAGAAAATAATACCATGGTGCTACAGTGAAAAAACACTTGGAATTTAACATAGTGTAGTTTGTAGATATGGGTAAGTAGATTATAATACCATTTTTAAAATTTTCGATATACCTCCAAAATTGGGAGTTATATAAAAAAAAAAAACGATTTTTCGGACTTTGCGGCATTAAAAATGTTTATCTCGAACACATTTTAACCAATTTAAGTTCTTTTTAACGGCATTGGAATGAAATGACCTTAATGTTTCTAAAAAGTATATACACATTTATACTCATAGCAAAACTGTGTAAGATATTAAAGACAAAAATTAATTTTTTTATTTTTTATTCGTATTTTTTTTAACTCTACAGCCATAAAGTGTGGGTTCAATTTTATTTGAAAATACATTTTTTTCGTATTTTCTTCCAAATAAAACATTTTATTCGGAATAAAATAAACTATCGTTTAATAAAATCGGATGAGATATGATCATAAAATAACAGATTTTTATGAGTATTGCAACCACTGTTGAGGATTTATCGTAATTTTGACGATTTTTGGTCCTAATAGTGGCCTATTGACGATTTGCGATTTTGGTCCCAAATTTGACGATTTTTTCTAAAAGGACATTCAGAACTATTTTCACCATTTTTTATATATTTTTCTTTTAACGTTAGTTGGTTCTAAAATATTAACAATGAAAATAATTGTAGAAAAGCTTTATGGGAACCAACAAAATAATATATCCGATTCAATTGTATATGTTTTTATTATGAAATGGCGAATAAACACATTTTGCAATTTTTATAAAATCTTTAAATTCATAATCAAGGCATTAAAAATGCTTAAATAGTAGTCCTAAGTAGGGTATGGTAAATCGATTTCGATTTTAAATGAAAATCGATTTTGTGCCAAATAAAATCGGGTGTTTGCAATCGATTTTATGTTAACGATTTTCTACTAATATTGATTAACGAAATATCTGAATAATTTTGACAATTTATAATTTTCGTTGGCAGAATGAAAAAAATGTATTAGTGTTTTGTGGAAGCATCTGGCAAAATGCTATAAAATTGAGATGCTTCTCCAAGGGTTTGGTTAGATTCTGCTAATTAATTTATGCCTAAATTTTTAATGTAATTTTTATGAATTTTGGCACAATATGAATTATCTGAATTACCTTAGATTTGTTCACCATAATAATTTTAACCGAAAGATAAATATTTGTATCAAAAAAAAAAAAAAGTAAGCAATTTGGTAAAAAGAGAAAATTTTGCCAGAGTAGCTGAATTCTGTTTTAATTCAGAATAATAACCCTTGCATAAATTTGAAATAAAATAAAAAGAATTAAATTGTAAATATTCACTCAAGAGCATTCAAGAGATATTAGTCTTTGCAATCCGATAAATAGTATTTTATGTACTATTTGTGATTTTAAATGTGTCAGAGAACTCAAAACGTTCCATAATTTTAAGTAAATTGTTTGAGAATAAGTTAAAGTAGAAATCAACTCTAAAATAAAATCGATTTTATGGTCCGATTAATTAATTTTCAAAATTGAAATGAAAAAAGTTAATCGTAAAATTGAAAATCGATTTTTAGCTTTGCTTACCATTCCCTAGTACTGAGTATCCAAAGACATTTTTAATTAATTTATTCATAAAAGGGCCTATTTGCATTTTGCTATAACTTTTCAATAGACAAGGTAAATAACATATTTTTGTTTGAAAGTCATACAAGATTACTTAATAGGTACTACTTTATTTTCTTAATAGGCCGACAATATGAAATTAATGTAGTTTTTATTAATTTATTTTCAATTTGAATTTTATTTTTTCATCAGAAAAAGCATAGAAAATGTTCATTAACACATAAAAATTTTTTTACGATATCAAATAGTCCATTTGACGATTTTGATGATCTGTTCCCCAAAATATAACGATTTTTCGCCAAATTTATCTGGCAACTATAATTGCAACTTCTACAATTCTAATCCACTTTTATCAAGTGATGGCTCATTTTTTTTTCTTAAGAAAATATAGTATAAGGAAAAAATATGAAAAAATATGCTTTCCAATAAATTTTTAAAAATTAGCCAAATAAATAGCCAACTTGTTTATAAACCGCCAAAAAATTCGCTATGTCGCCAAACTTAAAATTCAGTCGCCAAAAGCAGACAGCCTGATTGTACTGACTGTACTAAATCAATCACTGGAGTGCTGCTGTACTTTTGAAGAGCGAATTGTACTGAAAAAAGTACAATTGTACTGCATTTATCATCCCTGTCACAAAAGGAATGTTGTAAAAATTTCATATATTTATGGGTTTAATATTGAATTTAAACGTAATTAAGCGAATGCGTAATATTAATCAATTATGATAAGTATACGCCCTCTAACGAAATCTGCGAGTTTTTACTGAAATAATAATAATAATAATAATAATAATAATAATAATAATAATCATAATCATAATAATAAGGGTCCTCATGATAACACGCAAAACCTTCGCAAACTGTGCAATGTGTGCAAGTTTGCACACTGGCAAGTGAACTGTCAAAAATTATATAGAAAATCATTTGCACAATAATTTGAAGTTTGCGATACTATTTTGTCCCGCAAACTTGCGCTGTTTAGTTGTTCAATTATAAATCAGTTGTCCTCTGTTTATATTTAAAAGTTATTAATAACTACGGTGTAAAATAGTTACGATAATTATAATGAAATCATTGCATGTATCATTTATTTCAACAAAATTTTTCAATTATTTACTTAATATTGCATAACATTTAAAAAGGGGATTCATGAAACATGTCGCGGAAATTTACTCAATTGCACAAATGGGAAACTTCAACGTTTAAATGAGTACCCTTAACAACTTTTGATTTATTAAGCCCAAATATCATAAGCCTAGGATAACTTTTCCTTGATGTGATTTGTACATATATTTGTGAAAAATAAAAAATAAACAAAAGTTTGTTTAGAGTTTTAAATATTTTTAGTAATTTTTTTCTACGCGCTATTATTCCCAATACTTAATTAAAAAATTAAAATGGAATAAAATAGCAATTTCTTGTTATAGGCATAAGCTAGTTCATCAGGAAACCTTTCTCAAATTTTAAGAAAGCGATATATATATATATATATATATATATATATATATATATATATATATATATATATATATATATATAACGCGCAGAAAAAATCATCCAACATCCACCTTAAAGTATAACTATCGACTCAGAATCACTTTTTAAAACGATCTGACGATGTTCGTCTGTCCGTCTGACTGGCTGTCCATGTAAACCTTGTATACAAAGTATGGGTTGCAATTTTAAAGATAATTCAATGAAATTTGGCACGTGGGACTTTTATGATACAAGAACGAAAATGGTTGAGATCGATCCATTATTTTACCTAGCCCCCATACAGATGTTCCCGAAATAGCGTTTAAACACTCAAAAATGGCTTAAAAATAATAATATTTTAATGAAGTTCGGTGCAAAGAAGTTCTGTACAAGTACCAATTTTTGTACCAAACCAGATCGATCTATAATTGAATCTCTAGGAATTGCCCTAAAGTATTATGGAGAGAAGCTAGTTTGGTTGCGCATTTCACTAGTTGTTTAAGAAAGTTCATCATAAAACCTTTCTCAAATTTTAAGAAAGCTAAATATATATATATATATATATATATATATATATATATATATAAGATAAGAAAATAAAAATTTTTTGTAAATAATTGAAAAATTTTGTTAAAATTAAATTGATTTTATTATAGCCAAGTGCAACAAGAAAAAATTGCCTCAATAATTCCAATGCAAAATTAAAGCATAATAGTAGTCTAACAAAAGCCTCAAAGGATTTTTCCAAGTTAGTTCGAATTATTTTATAACCTCTTCAAATTCAAATTTTTCGAAACCCTTTCTACAATACAATTGTAAATAAAAAATATTAAAATTATTTAATCCAAATGTAATCATACGTTTTTATTATTTTACAGAATACCTCCTTTTTTTGCTAGATGTCACACCTTTTTACGCCCATTTTTATCATAATTTTACTGTTTACTTTATTTGACTTGACCTTACTACTGAACCAATCAAAATGAAACATGGCACATATGTATATCCTCGAAAGAGTGCTGACTGGATATCGCTCCCACTTTTTTTAAAAAGGGTAAAAAATATCACAGTATGATAAAAGTGGGCGTGGTACCCCTACAGATTTAATTTAAATTTTTTATTTTCCTTTTACTTATAAAATTTGATATGAGTTGTCTAAGTTACATCAAGAAAGTATCAAAATTGATTTTTATAGCAAATGGGCTAAAAACTTAACTTATTTTTTTAGTTCATAGCTTTGTCCACAAAACTAAATTTAATTTGAACTTTCAAAAAAAAAGAATTGTTTACAAGGTGTGGGCGTGGTATTTTCATTAATATTATATCCTACATTAACTTTCGAAGAATGCACGATATATGTAAATATACTAAAGATTACTTAAATCTCATATATTGCAAACCATATTATTATAAAAAATGGGCGAACCATATTATTATGAAAAAAGGGTGTGATACTATATAAAAATCTTATATAATATTTAAGGGAGGCTTTACATTACATAAAACAATAATTACACATAAATGTATTGAAAATTACTAAAAATTTTTTCTTTTATTTTCGCACATAATGTAAAGTGTTTCAAAATATCCGAAGTTTAAGAGCCCATAAAATCGATATTCGAACTAACTTTGCAAAATCCTTTGAAGATTTTATTAATCCAATGGTACGCTTTCATTTCGCATTGGAATTATTGAAGCAATGTTCAATGACCAAAAATTTGTTGCATAGTGTAAATAACGTAATTATATTTTTTTTACATTGCAGTTATGAATAATTTTTCAATATAAACAAAAGGCAACTGATTTATTTATAAATGCATAATGAAACAGTACAAGTTTGCGACACTAAATAGTCGTGCAAGCTTATAAGTGTTGTGCAAATGATTTTTCATAAAATTTTTGACAGTTCATTTGTAAGAGTGCAAAATTTCACATATTGCACATTTTGCGAGGGTTGTGCGCGTTTTTATGATTTCCCCTACTATCTATTTTTTACAATAAAAAATTAAATGGAAATTAATAGACAAACATAATTCTGAGAAATATGGATCATCCTTTTCTAATACGAGCTAAAGGTTGTCAATTTTAAGAGCTACTAATTAAATTATTCGCTTAAGATATCGAAATGACTTTTGAAACATGGAAAGAAAAACTACATTAAAAATAAAATTAAAAAAAAAGAAAAAAAAATATAAAAATATTATTGTAAAAAAATTATTATTTTTATAAAATATACTCTGCTGTTTACATTTTTGACCGGGCTCGAACCAGTTTAGTAATAAATCGTTCTATATATGTATACTATATGTAGTTATTCTAACTATTTTTAAATTTGAAAAATCTCGTGTATTTTTTTGTTTTATCCCTATGAACTCAAAATTTCTTTTATAAATTAATCATTTTCGAACAATGCTGTATGTAGGGTGTAAATCAAAATAGAATATTTTTTAATAATAAAATTTAGAGAAAAAAGTAAGAAAAATAGTCTACATTCTTGTAAAAAAGGAGCACATACTCATTTCAAAATGTTGACTTTGTTTTGCAAGGTAATTCTCTTTTAAACAAAAATGTCATGAATATAGAGGGTTTAACGTTTAACGTTTAACGTGTAACGTGTAGTTACAATTATTACACTACCAACATATTAACATATATTATAACTATTATAGCAGTTACAATATAACAAGGGAACTTTATAATTCTCATTTATACTTTGTTCACCAGACACGATCGAAATTCTTTCTTCCGAACCGTAACCTAACCCGTAGTTAGCCGACCGAGAGCCGGAAAATTTATCTCGTTGGATTGTTGTAATATAGTCGTATTTAACCGATTGAAATTCGAAGAATTTAGCTCGTCGGAATGTATTTGGAGGCCGAACCTTGTAGTTAGCCGACCGAGAGCCTAAGAATTTATCTCGTCGGATTGTATTTAGTATATAAAGTAGCTCACACGACCGCAGCTAGCTGATTGAGAGTCGAAAAATTTATACCATCGGATTGTATCTTGTGAACGAAACCTTGTAGTTAGCTGACCGAAAGTTGAAGAATGGTTCACACGATCCTAGTTAGGCGATTGAGAGCTGAAGCATTTATCTAATCGGATTATATTTTGCTGTCAGAAACGTATAGTTAGCAGAAGGAGAGCCGAAACATTTATCTCGCCGGGTTTTATGTAGTATTCAGCTTTCATTTTCCATTAAATTCTAGTTATCCGACTGAAAGCCGAAGAATTTATCTCAGCGTATTGAATCCCTATACTTAGTTTTAGCAAAAACATTTGAAAACTCTGTTAGTCTTATAATCGTAGACACCCGGCCGATAGAAGTAGAATTTGTTTTGTCGTATTTTTGTTAGCTGAGAATTAACATAAGTACCGATCGACCTGTTCGCGTGCAAATTATCCTTTTGGCATCCATACGGCTTCCGTTAGCAATGTACAATTTGCTTAAAGTTTTAACTGCTGAAATTCTAGTCCCAGTGTACACAGGTCAAAAATATAATTATAAGGGCTATACAATTTCCAAATTTACATGTAATTTAATACTAATCCCGCTTATCTGTAGGATTTGAAAAATATGTATATTGAAGAACAATTATGATCAAATGACTTTTGAATTTATGTCAGAAAATATGAATTTTTGCCCAGTGTGCAGTGTTATAATATTCAGATCCACACACTTTAAAATTCAAAAATGGTAAATGTTGTAATTTTACGTTGAAAAATATGAAGACATATTGTAAATTTATATTTCCAACAAAACCCAGCAAAAAAAAAAAAATAGCGATTAAAAAGATGTAATAAAATCACCACAACTAGTAACCTGCTTCACTTCAAATTCGGGTGAAAAACCTATAACTTTAACATTAACATTAGTAAAATGTTGTTCATTTTTGACAACTTTTGATCTGATCTAATATTTGTTTAGATAAAAACGCGACAATTGAATCTTTTTTTTTTTAGTTGTTTTCATAACTCATTGAATGTTTTAAATCTACTCGTATGATGTGAAAAAATCAATCAGTAGTTCTACAAAATTGTGAAATATTTGATTTGAGAAATAACATTAATGTAGGGATTAAAAACACTTTTGCATAGCTATCATAAAATGCTGTAGTATATCATAATGAAAATTATAAAAATGCAAATTTTTCAATTTAATGTTTATTTTAAATAATATTAAATATAAACCTTTGGTAAAAAAAATCATTTCTCAAAAAAATATATGTATGTTAATATTATTACTAGCACATTTTAGATTACTTTCTGAAGTATAAAAACAATAAACATTTTTATATTGTTTTCTTAAGTATAAAAATTAACAAAAAATAAGTACATAAATAAAAAAGAAACATAATAAATACATTTCATGTAATTACAAGTACTCTAGACTTATATATATAAAAAATGGATGGGTAATTATTAGATAATAACATGTTAACTTGTTTCTGAAGTAAATCTTGTGTATCATTATTTTTAGGAGCATTACTTTTATTTTACATATCGTTTTCCATGGAGGTTAGGTTTTCAAATGTACTGGAGTTTTCCTACGCTGCAATTGAATTCATTCTTTTTTATTTTAAGTGTATATTTTTGGCCAACTTTATAGTATCTCTTAAATCAGATTTAAACAACTATTCTGTGCAATTTTCGTCATAAGTACCATCTGGAAAAATTAAATAAAGTTTAATATATTATTTGTTATATTATTATTTATATAAAAATAAGTATGTTAAAAGAACATACGAAATAAAACATTAAATAGTTTTGGGCAATTAAAAAAATCGTTTCTTATTGTGGCTTTCATATCTTTAAGCTTCTGCCATTTCAACGTCATCCAAATCTAATTGTAAACATACCGGTTCATCCGGAATTTGCTGGGAAGTTTTGTTTAAAAGGTTAGTAGGTCTAGCTTTTTCTTTACTTACTAACCTTTTAAATGATCTTTTAGAGTTCATTTTACTTACAAGAAAACTAAATTAATTGAATATTTAATTTATATTTATTTTATTTATACACGTCCACTTGTACTTTTGGGTACTTTTTAATTATTGCTAGTTATAGCTTTTTATTCAGTTACTCTATTCTTGTTTTAAGGGCTCAGAGTAAGTACTTGAATATTTAAAAATTCCATATTTAAATAAATATGTTTTTTTTTTAAACATTGTTATAAAGACAAACACATACTTTTTTTTGTCAAGTTGTAAATTTAATATATATATATATATATATATACATATTTTTTTTTTTTTTTTGGAAAAATAATTCATATTTAAATAGCATTAAACTCATGTAATAAAACTTATGTATGTAATAACACTAATAATGGCCGCATAAAACAAAAGTAAATAAACTCCTACAAACTTTACGTTGTTTTGATATATTCATATATTCATCCATATATACATACATAGCTTGCCAACATTTTCTGCCGAAATTTTAACTAAAGCGACACTTCATGTATTTAATAATAGTCGAATATGATATAATTTTCTTATCGAAGAAGAGTCACCGTTCGGGAAGAAATGTGCCGCAGTCCTAATACTTTTTAGATGACACTATTTAGTGGATTCTTTGGTTGCCGAAATACTATCATTTAGAAGTGTAAAAAAAGTACATCAAGTAACTATCGAAATATAATCATGGCTTTTGTATTGAAAAAACATGTTTTTGATGAAGTTGTAATATTTGTAGTAAATAAATTATTTAAACGCTCTGTAATAATTTACTATAATTTTAAACTAAATTATTAACTCACTATAACTTAAAATTAAATATAAAATATTTAGAAATAAAAATCACTAATTAAAAATTAGAAATTATTTATATTAACACATTTTTTATTCAACACTGTACACAACAACATTGATCATTTTAAAAGTTACACATTTACTGAGCAAAATTATGTCGTGCTTGTTCTTTTTCTTTGCTTTGGAATGTAAACATTCGCCCAAGTCAAGCTTTTTAGATCATAATTTGATACTAATGTGTTTTGTTATTGCAAATACACTTTTTATTGGAAGGATGAAAAAAACTCTCTTCTAAATGCTGGCAGGGTACATACATACATACACATACATTCATATGCATGTAAATACAATATTTTTCATATATAAAAATAAAAGATTTGTGTAAAAATTGTATATCTATTTCAATAATTAATATTTAAGAATTAAATGAAAATTGTCCATACTGCTTTCCACAGCAAGTTGGAAAACATTGTGTTCCAACTATTCGTATCTTTTTTAATTCAAAAAAACACTTTTTATAGCTTATTACAAATTACAATGTAATGTAAAAATCTCAAATGAAATTGCATAAAGGAATTACTTTTAAACGAGATGCTTATTAATGATGTTAAAAAGAATTGCAATATGAGCTGGAAATAGGCATTAGCATATTTTGATGTAATTTAGATGTAGTTTGCAAAGAACAGTGTTGCCAGTTTAGCCTTTTTAAGTCTAAATCTTGCTTTTTATACCCTACACCACCATAGATGGTTGGGGTATTATGCGTTTGTGCGAATGTTTGCAACGCACTGAAAAGATCATCCATATAAACCTTGTGCACAAAGTACAGGTTGTAATTTTGAAGATAATTGAATGAAATTTGGCACGTGAGACTTTTATGATACAAGTACGAAGTCCACCTAGGCCCTATACAAATGTTCCCCCGAAATAGAGTTTAAACACTCAAAAATGGCTTAAAAATAATAATATTTTAATGAAGTTCGGTGCAAAGAAGTTCTGTACAAGTATCAAATTTTGCACGATATATAAGAGATCATAGCTTTCATATAAACCCACTTTCAGGAATCGTCCTAAAGTGCATAAAATCATCTAGATGTTAGTATCAACGCATTATTTGTATATTTTATTTTACATTTAGTAAAATTGGCCATAGGTGTAAAATTAGCCACAGGTGTAATATGCAATTTTTATTATCGTACACAATGGTGTAGGGTATCATATAGTCGGTCTTTAAGACCTAATGCTGTTAGTTTATTCCCATTCACTTATCCACACACACACATACAAGATATTAATATAAAAAGTTTTCAACTTCTAAAAACATTTCCTTTTTCTACTACTATTCTTAATATTTATTTATTTACTACCAATTCTTTTTATGATGAAAAACGTGATTTCTTTAGTAACGTAATATTTTGTGTAGGTACTTATTTATGTATATATATATTTATGTATATAGTGCAAACATTTGTGTATATGCATATACTTGCTATAGCACAAATCCATACTTATAGGTACAAGCATAAGTTTACTTTTTAAAAAAGAATATTAAAATGAAAGAGGAAATATCTAATAAACCATTTTTGTTTTGTGTGTGCTCAAATAAAAAGTAAAAACATGATGCCAGATTATAAAATGAAACTTATGTTTTCCCAATGCACTGTAGGGCAAAATTAAAAATTTTTGGAAATAAATCTGTAACTTCAATTCGGCTGGTCGGTTTTACACTCCTCAAGAGCGGAGCTATTGGGTATCTCCTACATTTCTAACTACTTACCAAATGTTTGTCTCTTATCTTATTTCTAATATTTTTCATCTTCTTAAAGCTCTCGGTAAGACCTATATAATTATATATTTTTAGTTTTAATATTATATGCATTTAAAATTTCAACTATTTTGAAAATTTCAACTATTTTGGAAAATCTTGGTCTTGTTTTTATATATACAGCCTAATATTTTCATCCGACTTTTTCCAGTCAGCTAAAGTACAAAATTATCTGTCGAATAAAATAAATTTGAAGTCGATATCATTTCCGGGTACAAAAATAAACGATTTTGAAGTTGAAAATCACAACAATTTTGATTTTTTGTGTTCTTTTAGCTGAAAAACTTTTCAAATTTTCCATACAAAATAGGTCAAATTCAGAAAGGTTTTAATTCTAAAGTTATCTCCGTAAGGATACCTGCCATTAAAGTATAAAATTATTATAGGTTCTTAAAGAAAATTATATTTTAGAGAAAAAGGATTGTAAAAAAACACGCACACACACTGTCATTATTTTTGTACCCGGAAAAGATAATTTTGTTTTTAACTAACTGAAAATTTTCAAAATCGCATCAAAATATTGGGCTATATATTTAAAAAACTAGACCAAGATTTTGCAAAACTAAGATAGTTGAAATTTCAAATGCAAATAACTTGAAAACTATAAGAGATAAATAGCACATAGACCTTGCCGAGGTTTTATATTTATTATGAATAAAATATCTTGTCAGAAAAAAGTTTATTCGACAATTAATATCTATGATATGGAATTCACGATCAGAATCTAGAAAGTCCAGCATTATGTACTTTTTACCACCCTTATATAGCATTCATATTTTTGAAAAAAAAAATTAATTTAAATAATTTTCGTCCCCTCTTTTGCCTTTGCATATTTTTAGATTTTTACTTCGTGGCTCTTCGGGTCAGCTTTTTTTAACTTTTCTGATAAAAGATTCAGAGAAATTTAAAGAATGTGTCACATTCCATCCAGAATATAGACATTTTAAAAAATTTATATTATTTTATCTGTGATCCTACAGTCTGTAAATCAACTTTATCTCCTGTTCTCAGGATTATTTTCACTAATTGCAAACTCTTTGTATTTTTTATGATACAACTGTATTTCCCGATGTTCGCATTTTTTCGATAATAAATATGAATTGTTAGTTTGAACGTATTTTGTTCAAATTTTCATTTTAAGAAGATTTAAGTATGTTATTACAATGTAAACAAGTTAACGGTACTATTTTTTCACTTATAATAAAAGCTTTAAATCCTTAAAGTGTGCAGCTATTTTTCAGCACAAAGTACTTCCTTCCAACGACAACACTATGTTAAAATCATTACTTTTTCAGTAGTTTTTCAATTAATTTTATTCTTTTTTTTTTTGCTGGAACTACAAATATTTTAATAGTTATTATACAATTAGCGTTACGTGTAAATTAATGTGAAACAATGTGAAACAAGATTGATTTATTAAAAATAATAAATATATTTCTTTAGTTTTAAATATACCGAAACAAATTGGCATCTGGAAAAGTATTAAAACTCAAAGAACTTCATTATTTTCAGTTGCCCTATTTAAATTCAGTTTTTAAATTTCGTTGATTTACAAATTAATTATGTTAAAATATGT
This sequence comes from Protocalliphora azurea, assembly GCA_932274085.1. Classification (NCBI taxonomy): domain Eukaryota; kingdom Metazoa; phylum Arthropoda; class Insecta; order Diptera; family Calliphoridae; genus Protocalliphora; species Protocalliphora azurea. Next base: position 83,554,847 of record OW026520.1, read on the forward strand.
ACAAAATCTGGCAGCATATTATTTACAAAATTGTAAAAAAATTTAAGCATTACTATTTTTAACGCCAATCTCTCTTTTTACCTTTTTCTCTCAATGACTCTGATTCCCAAGTGCTCTCTTTTTTTCTTCTTCATAAAAATAGATGTGGTGAAAAGCTTTATATGAAGAGAACTTTTTTTCATAAATTATGAGAAAATATTAGTACCTTTTTGTGTTCTCAATCTGTACACTCTCTCTGTAGTATTTTTGCTTGCTCCCGGAAACGGATAACACTTACACACATTGATGGCGTAGACATTATATATATATTTTTCTTTCTGTTTATTTTTAGTTTTTCTTATTTAATTCTTCCTAAAGGCCAAACACATGGTTGTCTAAACCAATCTACTCGTACAAGTACGAAACACCTTTATACTTTTATTGTTTTGTATACACACTTACACATACTAATTTGTTATTTTCTTCATAATTTGGATGAGCTTTGTTTTTCGTAGTAATGTTTAATTATTTTACTCTTTTGCATGGATAAGTGCTAGTGTGTATGTGTATGTAAGTATTTAACTTATGTACTCATATTAACAGTTAATTGTTGTAGTCGGAATGTCTTTGAGAGTTTTACTCACCTACCTCATATTTATATTATTGACATAAGGGACTAGATGAATGAAATATAAGTAAAAGATGAATACATTTTATTGTTATAGGTTTCATACAAATAATGTTTATAATGTCTTTTAATAACTTGAAGGGCTTCAAAAAATCTTACTTGTAAGACTTCCGTAAAAAATCGTTTATAAACTAAACTATAAATAAAAATTAATTAATTTCATATCACTTTCAAAATGTTTTACACCAATGTGTGATTTTTGGAAGGATGAATATTAAGTCGACGCAAAATAGTTGTATATAATAATAAATTTCTCGAGGATCAATACATAATTGATCATTGCGCCCATAACGAAGCGCATTTTGTAATATTCTCAATTGTCCGAAGAATATCATTTGATCTATTAAAATAGGCTGTTTCGTGTTGGGTAACATACGGAAGTTTTTGTCAGTAACTTTATTTATTGTTTTATTTATTGTTTTTTATTACTTACTTAGCAGTATAAAAACATAATATTAATTAAAGAACTGATGCACTTTAATCCTACATTAATACAAATCACACATGTAAAACTTAAGTTTAAAAGATTTCTTATTTTATTTATTTATTTTTAAAATTTTTTTTCTTAGCTAAAAAGTTTAATAACGAATTAGTCTTTTACATTGAGTATGTTCGCATGTGTTTACTAGTAAAGAGAACAAGGTCATTGTAGAGATATATTTGTACATAAATATACTAAATAATACAATAATTCTAAATACATGTGTATGTACATGTATGTAGATTATGTATATATAGTCAATATAATATACAATATACATGTCTGCGGACATTTTCTTTGGTTGTTGCCCTATTGCACGCGATGAAAACATATAAATACATGCATTCATTCATGTGTTTGTAATGAATAAAATAATGTTCACAGAAAATGTAACTTTTTATATAAAACGCGCATTTCAAAAAAAAAAAATAAAATAAAATAAAATAAATATTTGGTCACTTGTTATGCATGTTTGTATCTGTCTATTCATGGTAAGGATATTGTTTTTATACCTTTTACAATTATAATTATGTGACTACTTTCATCTTGGTATTATACTAATACAGTGGACAAAAAAATTATTCGACAAGAGAGATGCTAATTTAATTTTTAAAAAATAATAAAATTTTCTCAGAATTTTTAAATGAAAAAAATGGTTTAAAGTTTATTAGAGCATAAGGAATTCAATTCTGCGTAAATTTTAAAGTTAATACAAATAAAAGTTATTTTAAAACGCCATTTATATAATTTTAAATAAAAATATTCGACATCACACTTTATTCTTCGAAAAATCACAAAAATTAATTTTTTTAAGAACATATAGCTTTTTATTTATACTTTATAACCTCTTTTAAGCGTTTTGATATAGATTTAGCAAGGATTTTGTTTTATTCACGATGAATTTTGTTTCATTGCACTTACAATATCAATTTAATACCATTTCTATTCGTGAAATTCAGACATTTACATTTTTTTAATAAAAACTCCACAAATGTTCATTTAGATTGATATCTGGTGATTATAATGTATTTTTATTGTTTTCATGCAATTATAGAGAAAGCTAAATCTTATATTTTTGGCAGAATGCTTTGGGTTATTATCCTGGTAAACATAAATCGGTCGAAAATTTCTAATTTCTCAGCACTTTTTAAAATATCTATATAATACCAATCATCCATTGTTTCATCTACAAATAGTAAAATACCTACTTAGGATCCTGTCAATTACCCCCTAACCATAACACGTTAAACACCATATTTTACTGTAGCTACCTAATTTCTCTCTTCTAGCTTGGTAATGACTTTCGATAGACTGGGACATTTATATTGTATACAAAGTGATTTTGCTTGATCCTAATTGCAAAAATTCCATCCTTCATCAATTTTATATGCTTTTTGAGATTTTGTGGTTTCTTTATACTAGACCTGGCGCTAAAAATATGTATGTTTTAATATCTCTGAATTTCTATAATTCGCGTTTCCCAAGTATTTTTCGGTATCTTTGGCCATATTCGATGCATTTAGTTTGTGATTTTGTTTCACTTTACGTAAAATTTTACGCTCAATCAGCTTTTATAAAATTTAATGACCTGCTGATTCAGATTTATTTTCCAGTGAATTTTCATTTTTTCCATTTTATGTAATATATTTGGACGTTTTTATTAGCTTTTACGACTTTTTACAATTTAATTTTCCGATTTTCCTTACTAAAAATGATTAATTATATTTTGGCATCAATTGAAGTTTATTTATCTTTACATTCTTTATTTTCATAAAATCTCAATAAAATGATGTAAAATTATTTAAAATATATGTAATTGTCGTCATTAAAGTTCTGTGCCTTTGGTAGAAAATATTATTAAAACTAGAAGGAAATACATATTTCAAATAAATATTTGTGATTTTATTCGAAATAATTCAATAAGTATATAAATTATAACGAAATTGTAAGAAATGAAGTGGTATGACGAATACTTATTTTGGCCACTGTATTTATTAATTTAATTGGTATAGAGTAAAATTATACAAAAATATATCATATCTCTGTTCTGATTAAAACACCTACGTGGAGTTTTTTTATTGTTGAAAATAAAAGCTCTACTGGTCATACATTTAATCGCAAAAGAATTTAGCGATATCTTTCAATTGGTTAAGAGAATTTAGCAAAAGTATCTATGTGATCCTAAGTAGAAAATGCTCAAACAAATACACTCAGGCCTCGATTTGAGTAGTTTCGATTTGCGTCGCTTTTTGAAATTTCAATATTTCAATTTGCGTCGTTATGATTTCGACTTGCGTCGCTATATAAAGAGTTTCATAATTGTTAATAACAGGTATAAAAGTATTGAAGAAAATTTTAGTGGAAAAAAATCTATTAAATTTTCTGTGTTAAGTTAAAAAATTAAAATAGAATTTATACACTTAAATATTTTAATTTCACCTCTTTTTACAAAAAATACTCCTTTTTTATTAAAAATTTACTTCTTTTCTGTTCAAATATTTTTATTCTGGAACCAATTATTAAGAAAATAGTGTAAATACATAGAAAATAGTGATTGTGTTTGCGTTGCAAATCTCCGGCACTCAATATCGACGCAGACCGGGGACTCAGTGTATCTATGTATACATTCGTTTATAAAGGCTCTATTACTCTACTCTATTACTCTGTCACGTTTTACTTATGAAAGTACTCACAATCGTAAATGTAATATAGTAACCATGGCATAATTATGTTTAAGGTAGTGTTAAATAAACAGCTGATTATTATTGTTATTTTTTTTGCTGGTTAAAACTGTCAAACTCTATGTAAGAAAAAAAACTAAATTTCTCTCTCTTAACAGTTGCTAATAATGTCAAACTCCATATACAAAAAATGTTAGCAAAAAATCCTCTCCGAACTGTTGTTTAATATGCCTTGGTAGTAACCAAATCAATTTAGTTGCTCTAAGATTTTACGTGACAGCTGTAACAGTTGACAGATTTTTATTTAAATACACTAAATCCCCCTAAAAAATAGCTGTAAAAAGTTTATTAATTGAACAATTTATTTTGCAGTTTTTTTCACTAAAATAAAATGATTTAAATAAAACGTAGAGAAGCAATAATTTAAAATTAAAAATTGTTGCTATAAAAGAACAAATTTTGTTTTGTACCCAAGACGCAAAAATAAAAACCTATATATCTAGTGATTTTTAAATTATAAGAGATTTATTCTAAATATATGCAATTGACATCACTGATGTTGATATGTACAAAACAGCAAAGTACTAGAAACATTTAACTTTTTTGAGCGAAAAATTTTCGATTCTTTTGCCTGCAAAATAGATAAGAATTTTATAATTGTGTTCCTTTAGTGTGTAAAATATTGAAAAGTTGTATTGTAGTAAGTCCTCTAGTAGAAAACAATCTAATGGGGAAAAAAGTTTTAAAATATTTTTTCCCTAACAAGCTGAAAATTACAAAATTATTTAGTCACAATTTCGGGAAAAAACTCGAAACTTTTTTGGCCGAAATGTACCAGACTTGAGATTTTTAATCGCTGGTAAGGAACTGAAAATGGATTTTAAAATTTTTTTAAATATTTTTCCGTATTAAGCTCATCGTTTGAGGGATCCTCCTACTAGAGGTCTACATCAATTGATTTGTAATTCATTTCAACTCATTCCCTATATTTAGATGTGTTGACTGTTATTGCCTTTTAAGCTTAAAATCAATTCTCTGTGTGTGCGTACGTATTGAAACGAAAAGGGAGACAAAACAAAAAGAAACAAAATCAACTGTGCAGGGAATCATAAAAACATTTTAGCAACGAAACATTTTGAACAGAATTGAATTATATGTAGAAAGACAACAAATGCAATATTGTTTTTTTTTCCTTTTTTTTTTTTTTTTGGTACAAAATTTGGAATAAAAGAAAAAGAAAATTTTGAAAATGTACATAATAACACCAATAAAACCCAAAATTTATTATTTCATTTATTTTAATTTTCTTTTTAATTTATGTATGTTACTTTTTTGATTTAGTTTACTTATTTTATAATATATATTATTATATATTTTTACTTATATTTTTTTTATGTGACTGAATGATTCAACGATAAAAATGAATATTTATGAAATTTGGACTAAGACAAGATTCCTGGTTCTTTTTTCATTATATATTATTATTTATTGCTTGATATATGAATATTATTACGGCATTTCACTACAAGTTTTACGCTTATTATAATATAATTTTTATTACGTACATGTAAAGGGGATAAGCGTACCAGAAATGGGTAAAAACTACAAATTACACTTTGTTTAAACCTATTGAGCTAATTTTGATAAAACTTTAAGAACTAATTCAATTATTTGTAATTCTGTATTTATAGGAAACATGCATTTTATTCTTCATTTGTTTTAAGATTTGAAATGAAACTTATACCAACTACTAACATTGTAATTATCGAATACCAAGGCAATAACAAAAATCACATCAATTAAAATAAATGAAAGACCTAATTGTTTTTAAATTCAAAAAGAGTTTTTTTTTTCTTTTACAACGTATTTCATTACTGTTTATTTATTTTTTTCCTGCAAAACATTATAACAAAAATCACAGCCAACTTAGAAAAATTCACGATCTGATTTTTTTTCAAATTCGAAATGTGTTTTTTTATGTATTCTATTGCTCATTATTATTTGATTTGCATGAATAAAAAGTTTTGCTTTAATTTTCTCAGAGACAAAAAGTACCATTGGAAGAACGAAAAAGTATCACAAGATCACCCTTTTGAATTCTTACCCATATAGGAAAATGTATCTTTAATTTTATTTTTCTAGGTTCAATATAAATATCAAAAAGTATCATTAGAAGAAAGTATGTGAAAATATCACAAAGTACCTCCTTACGCATCGAAATTTAATTTCATGTTTGTAGGTGAATTGTTAAAAAATCAAAAAGTATCATTAGAAAACAAAAAAGTACCACAAAGACCTATTTGTTAATTTATATCCATATAGACCTATTTATCTTTAGTACGCAAAACTACCACAAATTCCCGTCACGAAGGATTACATATACATATGTACTTCCATAAGTTCATGTTTCTAGATTTAATATAATATAAAATTCATTATTGACTTTGAATAAATTGTAATTTACCCCCGTTGGATGTAACAAAAATTGTATTCCAAGGAATTTCTAAATTTTCAAATGTGTATATCAATAAGGACAAAAGAAGAAATATGAAAAAAGTACCAAAAATAGGTAAGATTTTTAACCCTTAAAAGTTCGAATTTTTACAAAGTACCAAGTTTGTATTTGTCATTTTTCGTTAAGTTACGAATACGATATAAATTTATATATTTTTTGGTTATGGTGCAAAAAGTACGAAAACACAGATTTTGCCCGTTTTCTCCTAAAAAGGCCGATTTTAAAAACGTATCAGAGAACTCTCGCCTTATTTTTTAAATGAATAATGTGAGGTATTAAATTTTATTGTACCTATATTGGTTTAGGAGATATAAAAATACCGATTTTACACGTTTTACCTCCTAAACAATCTAATATCCAAATCTATGGTCCAAATTGCCTCTTTCTACCTTCAGCCGTTTGAGATGATGTCATGTACATATGCAGAAAACTTATTTTTGTCACTTTTATGCGCGCACACTTCCGCAACATACGTGTCATTTTGGGCGACGTGAATTCGTTTTTTGAAAGTTTATCGAAAAAAATTAAAATTTGTCCTTACAATTACTTAAAAATTAACGCATGTTTTATTTCTTCATAAAAAATAAAACTAGCAAAATAATAATTATTTTTTGAGTAATAAAATAAAGTAAAAAAATAATCCTAATTTTTAAGCGAAAAAAATATAATAAAACGTAAAAATAATCTGTTGTTTACGTTCCCTGCATTTTTCATATCACTTGCTAGGGAATGACAGTAAATCACAATTTTCATGTGATGTTTTTTTAACATTATTACTATTGTTAAAATCTCTCATAATTAAAAATTTCTCAAAGAGAACACGACATATTTTGTTTCTGTTTCATCGTTCCAATACAACTAATTTTTTTTCACACAGTTTGCTTTGCTTTGTATTGTTTTGTTTTTTATTTTAGTAGAAATGTGAGAGCATGTATTACAAACATTACTGTGAATTGAAAAACAAACAAATCAAATGTCTACTTCCTACATCGAAATTTCAAAAACGCGTTTCCACGGGACACTCTAATAAAAATACATACTTAGGTACCTACTAATATCAAAATATTCAAAAATAAGACAGTATGACAGTAAAAATATACTTTTGATATGACCTAGTGTACGTTGTAGACCACATTGAGTAGATAATTATGTCATTCTTTAAATTTTCGATACACCCTAAAAATCTGAAGTTATCAATAAAAAGTGATTTTTACGCCTCGATGGAATAAATTTTATGAAATTTTAAAAAATTATTTTTTTTATCAACTTCTAATTTTTTAACGGTTTTGAATAGAAGAGAAACCAAGCTTATTAAAAATATATACACATTTGTTTACATTATATGAACTTCGCTGAAATATTGTAAAAAATATCTGCAATTTTCATGTTTTAATTTTTTCTTTCAACTCACAGTATTTTTTTCAATTATTTTATATAAACCCTATTTTTTGTCAATTTATCTTGAATCTGAAATCTGAAAGATCTCACTTGTTCAAATCAATTCTGAATTCACGAAATTACCCTGTTCACAGGAAATATTATAAAAAAATAACAAAATAGTTCTAAAGTTATTTTAAAATCTATTGCCTTATAAATGCCTAAGGTTTTTATAGATAGGGTTTCATATGAAATAATAGAAAAAAAAAAAAATGTCGCGGATGTTGAAAAAAATTTAATAAAAATTATAATCTCAATTTTCATATTTAAAAACTTGAATTATAAAAAAGCACTGATTTCTTATAAAGAATAATAAGCAAAATTATAAATCATAATTATTTAACAAAAAATAAAATAATATTAAAGTATGATGCATCTTTCAAGATTTAAACAATTTTAAATATTTCATACAAATAAAATAAGAACGTATTGTAAACATTTCTCAGATTTTTAGGTTTATTAGTTTTGCCAAAAATTAAAAAAAAAAATTAAATAAATCCTAAGTTTAAATACAAATATCTATTCTTACCGTTTTATTTCTATTTTATCTGCATCTTACATTATTAATTAATTCTTTCTAATTTAGAGATGTAAAACAAAGTTCTGGAAAATATTTGAAAATGGTTCTATTAATCATTTTAAAATCCTCAGTTAAGTTTTGAGGCTTTAATATTTAAATATATATTTTTTTTTACAGTTTCATTGCTTGTATAAGACATGTGTCTCAAAAGAACTGAAACATCTTGTGTTTTTAGTGAAAAAACTTTCAACTTAATAACTTTTTTATAATAGTGAATATTTTCGAAGCGTAACTTATGTAATATTCATTTACACGAACCAATAATACAATTAAAAAATCAAAAGCAAAAATTATTTTGAAATTTCATTTAGTTCTTAAGACATTTTATAACGAGAAGTATTAACATTTTTGAAAAATGAAATATTTCCTATTTTGTCAGTATGTCAAAAGATTCGATAAGGAATATTTCAGATGTTAATACAACGATTTTATATTTAATTTTTATTTTTCTTTCAATATTTTTTCTTTTTAATTCTTTTTAGAAAACCTTTGAATAATCTTATTTTTATTTTTTTTTTCATTTTTAAGAAAAGCAAATGTTTTTTTAATAATTTAAAATATCACTTTTAAGCGTGTGCCAAACGTTAGCAAAGTTCCGTGAAAAATTTCAATGTTCCTATGTTGAACAAATTTTTCCAATGTAAAATTTTGAAATATTTCTTTAATAAAACTTCACAAATTTGGAGATTTAATATTTTTTTTTTTATAATTATCTGTTTATATGAAAAAAAATGACACTTTTGTAAAATAAACATTAAATTGCGCCAACGATTTCAAAATATTTTATTGTTTATTTTATAATTGTCAAAATCTTGCATTCATCTGTCAATAATTTATGTAGCCTTATTGGCTAATGAAATTTTATTCACCTCAAAACTGTCAAAAATTTACTTTCCTACTTACTTTGCTACCGTTTGGCACACACTCTTTGTATTTTTGACAAATCTTAATTGATTGCAAACAATTGAGTAGTTCTTTTATTTCATTTTATTTCATTAAAAAAATCACTTATAAAAATACTTATTCATATATAAGAAACATGTGGAATAATAATTTATGCGCGAAGTTAGGCGCAAAAGCATTATATTTTAATGCTGCCATCTTTTTGGTATATTGGCGATTTTCATACACAATAATTCTTCCTAGGCGTACACGTTTATCAAGGAGAATACCGCAAACGCTTCTTACGTGTTCTGCTGGATTTTCTCTGTAGTTGAGGCGTAGCTATTGTCCTGGTTCTTCCTGGAGCATCCGGTGATGGTTGTGTTTGAGTATTATGTGTCCTTGGTGTTGTACGAATATTTGATGGTGCAGTGGGAGTTTCCTCATGGGATGGTGAAAATATTGCATGAACAGCGATGAGCTGGGGCTTCCTGGAATCGACTGCAGATTATTGCTCCTTATCTCATGATCTCGAGGCGAATGGGTATGTGGAATTGGTTCACTTTCTTCCGCTTCTATATTTGTATTATTGTCTTGCTTTCATAGATTGGTCTCCATATATTCGAACCTCTTTCCGAGTCCTTTCACGTCCCCTCTGCGTCCGGTTCTTCAATTGGTCAATGTGCCTTTTAAATATTTTACCTTGAAACTTAATTTCATAATGTAAGTCTCCTAATTTCCTACTTACTACTTCACTCAGCCACTTGTCCATTTTGTCATTGTTTATAAGAAACCAAATTAAATGAATTTTTTAGAAATTGTTTCTCAGTTATTTCTTGTGACGTATTTTGTGGAAATAACAGATCAAGACGTGAACGGGGGACCGTCCCAAATAGAGTTGGGCAGGTGGTTTCCCTGTTGTTGAATGTGAAGCATATATATATTGGCGAAGAAATTCATTTAGGTTTTCTTTTAGTGATGATTTTATTGTCTCCATGGACTTAAAAGCATTTTTTACAGTTTGTACAGATCGCTCCGCTTGACCGTTTGTTGCCGGATGGTAGTGTGCCGTTAGTTTGTTGGTTTAACTTTTAACCATTTACTGTATGAATCGGAGATTACTAAAGAATTATTCCTGCTACTGAGCCCGCGAAATCAATGTAGATCCTCTACCATGGCCCTTTTGGATACTGCTAATGGTGGTCCCTGCGTATAGGAGGGTTATTCGAATGTTTTGCACATTTTTCACATGTGAGAGCCATGTTCTCTTTGTCGACATTTAGGCTTGGCCAGTATACAAAAGATCGAGATAGACCTTTCATTTTTACAATACCTAAGTGACCTGCCTGTAAATCTTTGAGAATTCTGTGTCGAAGTATTCTTGAATAACAGCACGATATTCGAATAACAATCATCCATTCATAAACTTGTAGTTTGAATTTGGTGCTTTATATCCAAGTTTTTGTAGGTTTTTTCCTACCTCTAAATGTTTAACAATGGGTCTCAGATGACTGTCGATCAAAGTTTCTTTGATCTAACCGGAAACTGTTGTATTTGGTTAACTATAAATGTGTCGAATTCGTTGTGAATCCAAAATTCTCTATCACTGGAAAAATTAAGTTGATTAATGACGCTTTTGTTTATGGCTCGAGAGCAGAAATCAGCATTAGCGTTTGCTTTTATTGGTTTAAAAATGACATCGAAATCGAAATTCGCTAAGAAACTTGTGTAGTTTGCCATACGACTGATACACAATATTGGTAAAGACTTGTGTGGGTGGAGAATTTATGCCAACGGTTTATGGTCAGTTATTAGAGTCCAATGACGGGCATATAAATATAAAAAGAATTTCTGAACTGCTCATACTATTGCCAAATCCATCAATATTTGTAATTTTTCAACTGATGAGGGTTTAGGTGCTTCTTTTACAGCTTCAATATGAGAATCCGATCTGTGTATCCCGTTGGAATAATAAAATTAATAAGATTAACGTGTTGTTATTAAGAATGCTGCTACCAGTCCAGAAAATACATTTCATTTTGTATGCTGTTACAATGTATTCTTCAATAATATTTACATCAAAAATTTAACTTAGGTTAGGTTCTTAGGGCAGCTGTCTAGTCAATAAGAGGCAGCTCACTTGGCTATAATTTGTTCCCGTTGTGAAACTATGTGGATCATGTGTTACTAACTCACATATCCATAATAGCGTTCAAAATGAACTAACCCGACGCATGTATAAAAAGAATTGATCCACCTGAAATCAATATCAGAGAGATCTGATAATACATGCACAAACGGATTTCCAAAATTAGCAATCCTGATCTCAGTAAGAGTAGGACAGTGACATAAAAAATGATCCATCCTTTCTTCCCCTTCCAAGCGGTAGCGGTACTCCAACCAGTTGGTCCATAACTTCACTTCGAAGAAGGGATCCATATATGCTTGAATGACCCCTAACCATCTTATTCAGGCATTCATGTACCAATCTGGATGTCGAAAAGAAACCCGAGATCGATTTGATCGCGGCTTGACTGTTCATACAGATTCTTGAAGAATGCTGAAGTGATCTGGCAATTTAAAGGAAATATTTTTCCTATAAACAGGAATATAAACACCTCCTCAACAGACATTGTTTCCGAAGTTTGATCATCATCGATCTGAAGCGGTTTGTCACTGTCATTCCCTCGGTAGACCTATAGGAAGATCGACTCAATACCATAGTAGATCTTTCCACTTTTCTCACGAAGGGGTGGCAATGACTCCTTGTTCATCACGATCACAATCTTCCTGCATGCTCCGTCGGATTCGGAAACTCTGGTCATCTTCCAGTCGCCTGTAGGGATCTCAGGGTTTCCTACCCAAATGAGTTCCATAATCTCCTCTTGTTGGGATGGTATTTCCGGTACTCGGGCCATGGCCCTAGGCCAACGTGGGACCTCTTCAATGGAAACCACGTCCAGTCTGGCACCTTCCCATTCGCCATCCAAAAGAGCGATCGCCTTCTTCTGTAGCAGTGCTGATCGCTCGTTTGACTCTGTTACGGTACCATCCCGCATCATTACACTGGGGGGACAGTACGGGGTTCTCTTTCATAACTTTCCAGAAGGCTCCCATCAGCTTCTTGCGCACTATATTCCAGTTTGTGTGGGATATAGCACAATCTGGATCGCTCCTGTCGCTGACAGCTCATATAAGATGGCCTTTGACAATTTCACTATACGACGTGTTCATCGGGTTATAGGGCTTTACAATTTAATTTGACTCTGAATAAAATTTCACAAAATTATCAATTTTCAAACATTGTAATTTTTAAATAAAATCTTATTAAAAGATTCTTTTGGAGACTTTTTGTTGGTGATTCAAAACATCATATTTTGAAGGAAAAATTATCAAATCATATTTTAGTTAAAAATCATTAAAAATATTATAAAATCATCGCTCCAGCAACGCTGCATACATGTGCTGTGTAAATTCAACAAACTTGTGAGAGATTTAAACAAAACAAAAAATTATCAAAATTATCCTTCCAAATAATATGCGTAGTACATTTTTTTTAACACATAACATTTAGATATTTTTTTTTAACACTTTCATTACATTTTACTTTCTGAAACGTATCTATTTCTTACAAACCAAAAAAATAGTTTTTTAATATTTTGGACATTTTTTTTTTTTTGGTTGCTGAATTTTAAACTAAACGAAAAGAGTTGCAATTTTTTCTATTAAAAATGTGGCAGATTTTAAAATAAATTATATTTTTGATGATATTTAGCAACAAATGTCATTATAAAGGGTGGTACGTGGAAGTGCTTTTTGACATTTTCAAAATGCAGTAACTTAAAAGCTAACAAATATATTTTCGTAATTCTTTCACAGCTTAACTGATATAAGTCCAAGTAACATGAATGTAAAATATTATTTTGTACGGAGTCGTATTTATTAAGTTATAACAAATATAGGAAGAAGGGAAGAAAAAATATGTTGACCGTTTCGGATAAAAATTATGGTTTAATTTAAAATGGAACCAATAATAATTCTTAGGTGTACATTTGCCAGAAAGAATTATATATTTTAAATTTGACTATTAAATGGAAGACATCAGTTAGTTCTAACTAATTGTATATTTGACTAATTGATTACACAATTTTATAGACTTTATGTAGAATTTCTTATATTTTTTCATCGATATTGTTAGGAAATTAAGAAATGCGATATATTTTTGCACAAAATTTAACTAAAACATAATCACGAGATAATTATAATACAAATAAGAGTAAATTACGAATGCCTTCTAAATATTGAACATAATTGATCAATGAATTATAAAGTATTTGAAATCTTGCTTCATAGAAGTTATTCTAGCATAAGAGCCCGTCTTTGTTTTATTTAGAACAATTCAAATCTCAAGTTATATTTGGACATCATTTTTTTAATTACTTAAAAAGCTAGTATATAGTAAATTTCTAAATGACGCAATTTAGAAATTTCACCTTCAATTTATAGCAATTAATATAGCCAGAACTAACTAAAATTATATAATGTTATAGCTTGTTCAATACTTCATTTATTTGGCCATTTCTGGCGATCCGCCATTATAGTATTCGGTTATACGTTCCCAATTTCTATTAGTGTAATTTTAATACTAAATATGTTGAAATATATTTTCGCTCCAAATAAATCTGGGTTTAGTAGATCTCCGATACTTAAAAATATTGTACAAACATAATTCAAAATGTTAAAAACCTCTGTGTAGCACATACATATAAATAAAATTTTACTAACACATTCTTAGCGTTACGTACTTTTGATAGTTGCATTATGTACCAAATGAGAGACTTTCTTTACTAATTCCTTATACTTTGATGTAGAATTTAAATAAAAAAAATCAAATGCACAAATCGTATTCCCAATGGTGTGAACAAAATAATGAAGTAGGTACCTCTAATGCGAAACAAGTTTTGTGAAATTTTAAAACACAAAAAACACGCAAAACAAATGTAATATATGTATGTAGGCATGTATATATATAAATATATAATATATAATACATAAATATATATATATATATATATATATATATGTATATATGTATGTATGTATAAGTAGCAATTTATAAAGATTAATAGATTAAACACGACTAAAACAATAAGTGTTATCGAATTATTTCTTAAGATGAAAATTATTTTCTACTCTAATGTACGATTTTTTTTTTCTATATAAGTACTTATGATGATATTTTCTTTTAAATGATCACGTATAATGTCAAAGGATATTTTTATATAATAATATGTATGTGTGTGTGTATATACATTTATTACAATAATTTGCTACCTAATGGGTGTTATATAAAGTTTTTGCAAATGTTTAAGGAAAACATTTTTAAGTCTCTTCAAAAGTTTTTGGATGCATTGAATTAAATCAAAGTGGAAATTGTATGGTTGGCATAAGTGAAAAAGAGTTTTATGTACATACTTCAATGGATGTTTACTTACATATTTAGATTTAGCATTTTTTGCTTTATATTAGTTAAAATAACGTTGATATTAGTTAAAATAAATCTTATTAGAATTTGCGGGTCATACGCTGGGGGTGAATTATTCCAATAGAAATTATACCATTTAGTTAGTATAGATAACTTGCAAAGGATTTGATGCTGTGTGGCAAACTTTTTATTTTGTGACCCACTAAAGTTGACATGTTTTCTGCCAAAGTAGTTTCAAACAAATCAAAAAAAAAAAAAAAAACAGTTTCGAGCTATTTATTTTTTATGAAATATTACATTAGATAATAAAAGATAAACTAACTAAAGGTTTATCGTTTATTATAATGGGTCCGACTTAATGGGTCAGATTATAAAATCAAAATCGTGCTAAATCTAAATAAATAATTCAGAAATTTTATCTTTAAATTAAACATTTTTCTTTTTATTATTTTTAATAATGTTTTTCCGTTTCCTCCTAACATTCTAATACATCTTCAATATAAATACAGTCTTTTGTAGCAGAAAAAACGGTAACCAAACAAAGAGAAAGATTTGTCATTGATATTTAATATAGAGCACGTTCTAGGAAGTCAAATTCAAAGCATAAGTGTGACTGTTATTAAATGTTTTATTTAGTGTGAGTACACAGAGAAAACAGTTTCATTATGACAATCGAACTTTTAGATAACCGAATTCGGTAGTTTACAATAACTATATTATACGAGTAATACGATTGCAGTTACTGAGCATATATGGAGACTCAACTGTTAAAAAAGAAAAAAAAATTCGGTGAAAAGTATTCTTAGCATCTGTGACTATTGTGAATTAAAAATATCTTGATATTTCATTTATAAGTTTGTTTTATTTAAATACAAAATAAAAAATATACATACACGAAATGCAGAAACATTTTGATGCATCAATTATATATGTATGTTGTGCACATATTTGCATCGTTATTCCAAATTAATATAGATAATCTCTGGCCCCCAACAATTTGTTCCCATTTATGGTTCTTCTGGCTACATACATACATTGCTTTAGTTGGAAAAGCTCCAATGCGCATAAAAAAAGTTATCAGCTAAGAATTCGTAAATAACCATTTGGCACATATAACCAGTTAAATTACTTATCTGTAATACCAACTGGGATCTAAAGGGATAGAATCTTCCGAGTGTCATAGAAAATAATGTAACTGAAAAGAATACAATTTCTTTAAGATAAAATGGTAAATTTTTTAATACATTAATACAATACCTACCGGCTAAATGAAAATTGAATTTGTTCTTCCTTTTCCAAAGATCACATCGATAGCCATAGTGTCACCATATTTGCTATGGAATAATTTTATTTCAGCAAACTTTCCCACACCCAAAGCTCTTTTTTATGGTTACACTTTATATTTAGACCTTTAAAATTTCACAATGATCTTAAGCTGGATATTTTATATGAGTAATAAATATTTTCGTATTTTCTTTAGAACATTTTCCGTAATTTTTTATGCTCAAACTTCTTTGTGATTTTAATATAATATTTACTAAAAATTTCATAAAAGAGAACACCGAATTAGGTTATCATTTCATGTACCCGAATTTCTTATCACTGAATTTAAAATCCCAACCAATATTTATCTTTGAAATATTGTGAAATAAATTTAAATTCGGTAGTCATTAGTTACTATTGTTATAACTCAAGAACGACTAGACCGATTTTGATGATTCTCACCAATTCGGACCGGTCACCGGCCAGAAAAGGATAATACGAAAAAAAATTCGCGAAAAATCCGCGATAAAAAAAAAACTCTTTTTTGTCATAATTTCTTTGCCTTAATAATCATTAAAAATATTTTTTTTAATACAAATTATAACAATTACTGTTTCTGTTTCTATCGAAACGCTTACTTTTTTGTGCAATTTGTTTTCTGGTGGTGGTGTAGAATTCTATTTCCAAACGGTAAGTTCCAAGTAAAGCTCATCATTTAGTGAGGTTGTGATATTTAAAACCATTTGTTGTATTTTTGGCATTCGTTATTAAGTGTTATTCACAATGCCGCGACCCCGGAGATCTAATATTTCGCGTCGAACACGTAATGCAAGTACTTATCGTAATATCGTCAATCAATTGAATATATATGAACGAGAAATCGCACGAGAACAACCCCGTATTAGTTTGGCCCGACTTCGTACATCACAAACGCAGGAAGAAAGGCAGGCGAGAAATGAAACGGCTCGGTTAGCAATGAGAAATCGTCGAGCAAATGTAGCAATTCAACAACTTTAAAATTTTTAATCAACGCATAAGAAGAATTGCTTCAAGTTCTGATTTGAATCAAGCAGCGTTCCATTACAACTGCAATTTCGACTACAGCTCTCATCATTCCGTTCAAAAAAAAGACATTGTCTATCCGCTAACCTTAAGATGAAGTAATAAATAAATATAAATTCAAATTTGCCTTAAATACATGCGTATATTTTTTGATTGAGCCCACATCTACATCATATTTAAATTCTTCTGTAAAAAACACTTTATAATAGGTATTCCTTAGATTTTTATTTAAAGGTCGTAAATTTCGTTAAAATATCAATTTAAATCGTTCAGTAATACAACACTAATGTTTGCTTAGGGCCAGCAACGCGGCTCGGGTCAGCTAGTATTTAATAAAACAAATTTGAAAAAGAAGCAATTGGTTGAGTTAACCAAATTTACTGTTGTATGAATCATAATTCCATCATTGTTTTGTTTTATATATTACAATTATAGGAAATTTATTGGAATTCAAAATATTTTAAAATTACAATAAAAAATCTAATATTCATATTAAATTTTTATTACTTCTACCGTTTTCCAAAAAATCTTTTTTCTGTGTGTATTAGCAGCAACAAAATCCTTAAATACTTAATTTCAGTAATGAACAATTTTACATTTGGTTTCAAAAATTGCTTATACATCTATTGACTGACTAACTGACTTATTCATCATCGCACAGCCTAAACGCTGATGATCGCAGTTTGGTCTCCCGCCAAATAGATCCACTAAGACGAATTTTTAGGGGGCAAAAAATGGTAAAATCGGCCACTTCCTAAACTAATATAGATATAACAAGTTAAAGTACTATATTCGGCTGTGCCGAATCTTATATTCCCTTAACCCTTGTTGAGATGTGTTATATGAAAATGAAATACGATATATTTGATGTAATTACAAATATGTTTGCCTATATCTATGTAAACACTAAAGACTTTAAATAATTTGTATTTTCACAAATAAATAGAATCAGAATTTTAAAGTTGAAATAGAATGAGAATTTTATAAATCCTTACATTCTTATATATATGAGATGTAAGTTTGTTTGTTTATTTTTTTCTCTGTTTGTGTATCGACTAAATCAATTTTCACGAAAAAAAGGCTTTGTTAGATTACGATTACACATTACACCCACATTTTACGCCTACTTTAAAAATAAATCTACTTTCTCAAATATAGGGAAATATAATATAGTAGCTCCCATGTAAAGTAAATATTAGTATCGCATCAAATAAGGTAGTGAAGCGTACCGGTAAAAGCTAGTAGATAACAAATTTAATACTTTAAGAAGATATAATCACTTCGGTGCAGAATAAATATTTTATAAATGTAAGACAATATTAAATTAAAAAAGGGTATGGGTGGAAAATTTATGTACCGACTGATTTATAAAACCGAAACTCGAAAAAAATGTTTGTGTTAGATTTATGCACGAATGAGGACCATAGCTTATATAGAAGCTTCAATAAATCTAGCAACGCGTTTTGCCCCATAACTCCGTTAATACTGGATCTACTTAGTTTATTTTTTCAATACAAAAATTCTTAAAAAAAATTCAGATTTTTTCGAAGTTTCTCGCTTACATAGGCGGTTCAAAAAGTTGAAAAAACCAAATATGCCTTAGATTATTCTTGTTATTTTTCAGTACCCATGAAAACAACAACTATAAGGGAATCAGATATTAAATAAACAACAAAACAGATTTGCCAATAACTCGGTTGTTTATGATTCAAAAACCGAAATTCAAGTAACTAATGCACCGAATAAGTTAATTTCTTTAGCGGAAAAAATCAGAAAAAATTTTCCAACTTCGTTTTACAAAAACGAAGTTCCTGGCTTACATAGGGGCTTCAGAAAATCTTATAAATATCTTTTTTCCGAGTTTCAATAGAAAAGTTTTTTCGGAGTTACAGTAAAAAAAAATCTATTTCAACAGACGGACATCACATCACTTCTTATAAGGATCCAGAAAATATAAACTTTTTGCTCTCCGATGAAATTTGTGGAAATTACAAACGGATTTACAAACTTATATATAGCCTTTACATCTGTGGTGAAGGGTATAAAAAAAATTAAATACCTATTCTTATTCATTAAAAAAATTAAAAATTATATCTTGATACTTTTTTGGCACCCTATGTATCTTTTAAACCAGTAAACATACAAATAAAATTTACATCGTATTCATAAACTTTAAAAAAAATTACAAATACATGTTTCGTACTTTTTGGAAGTTCGAACGTTTAAGTGGTAAAAATCGTACTAATTTTCGGTACTTTTTCATAAAACATTAATTTCTTTTTACTTATATGAAAATATGAATATTTTAATATGGGATCCCACTGCAATTTAGATACTCCTTGGAATACAATTTTTGTTACATCCATTGGAGAAAAAAGTACCAAAAAGGGGAAAATGCATTTTATTCAAACTCAATGATGAATTTTTTTATAATATTAAAGCTAGAAACATGAATTTAAATATATGTAGTCATAAGTGGGTAAGAATTCGCAAGAGACGACTTTGTGGTACTTTTTTATTCCTTTAATGGCAATTTTTGTATTTTCTACAATATTGCATGTGAATAAAATCCTAAATGAAGGATTTTTTGGTACATTTTCGTTCTTATTTGGTACTTTTTGAACTTTCTTTTATATTAAACCTAGAAACATGAACTTTAATATGTGTATGTGGTCCTAAATAAATGAGAATCCACGTGTGGGGACTTTGTGGTACTCTTTCGTTCTTCTAATAATACTTCTTGATTTTTTGGTAATATTGAGCCTAGAAACGTGAAATTAAAGATACATGTTACTATGTGGGCAAGAAATCAAAATGGAGTACCTTTTTGTTTTTCTAATATTACTTTTTGAATTTTTTTATAATAATTAACCTAGAAACATGAAATTAAAGATATATGTTTCTATGTGGATGAAAATCCACAAGCCTTATTAGTTAAATTCTTATTTACTAAAAAATAATGGAAACAATTTGAAATCTTCTGAACAAAAAGACAATTAAAAATTCATTTATTTTATATTTATCTAAAAAGTACATTCAAAATACCGTATAAACAAAAAACAAAAAATACAAAAAATCTTATTTTGATGATTCAAAATAATAGACTTATTTGTGAGTTCCTACAAAAAATAAGTTTTTTTTTTTCAAAATAGGTAAAAACTAACTAAAAAAAAATATTTTAATTTATAAATAATATTAATTTTGTGAAAATTTAGTAGACAGAGTGTCCACCGTTGTTACTTAAAACGGCCCGAACTTTTTTTTGGCATTTCTAAACCTGATTATTGTTGCGAAATATCTTTCCATCTAAGCTTCTCTTCAGGTCCATCCACAGATTTTCCATTGGATTAGGAGACTGGGAAGGCCACTCCATTACGGTTACCTCGTTATCACTAAGCCACGATTTACCTAATCTTGACTAGTGCTCAGGATTGTTGTCCTATTGGAAGGCCCATTCAGTAAATCAACACCATGCAATGAAAAGGCACCTCGTCGCTCATGTAAAAAGTTGGCTACTCAAAGAAGCTCGATGTTGGGTGCCACATGAATTATCGCAAAGAAATTTTATTGACCAAATTACCATCAGTGAAACGCTGCTAAAATGCAACGAAATCGAACCAACCCTCCACAAACAACTTCAAAGCCTAGTTTAACAGTAAACAAGGTTTTACAAGGCGTTTACCGGGATTGGAAGGAATCCGTTATGAGCTGCTAAAAAGTAGCGAAATGATCAATTCAGAAATCTACTGTTCACAACTCGGCCGTTTAAATGAGGCAATCAAGAAGAAGAGCGACCAGAATTAGGCAACAGAAAAAGTGTTGTTTTCCATTATGACAATGCCAGAGCACACACATTTTTGATCAACCGCCAAAAATTCACTGCACTTAGCAAGGAAGTTTTGATACCCCCACCGTATAGCCCGGGCCCTTGCACAGTATGCCGCTGGAAATCACTCAGCCAAATTTTTCGCCGGTAAACTATAATATTTAATGAATATGTACTTTATTAAAATTTATTTTCAATAGAGATAATTTTAGTTAAAAAATTTTCCAAAAAAACTGCGGATACCGTCGTGTTTCGCTGTTTTTCTTATGTAGCGATCGTTAAGCTCCATTTCTTTGGGTCGCCGAACATATCTACGACTATCAGAACCAAACAAATTGATTTTGGTCTCATTGCTCTACAACACGTTATTGTAGTCATCAACTATTCAATCTTTGTATTTTGTGGCGAACTTTTTGTGAGCGACGAAATCTACCGTTTTATCTGTTCACGTAAATTTTTTTGTAATTTGGTGTTCTTCAGGAGTACAATGAATATTACGACCCAAAAGGCAATGTTGATATTTCTGTTCGTTTAAAAAAATATTTAACTTACCTTGTATTTAAATAATTTTAAAACATATAATTTTAAAGCTCATTTAAATTTAAGAAACTTGGAATTTAATTAAAAAAATTTATTTGCAGAATTTATATTACAACTTTATATATTATATTTACGAATGCAATTAAACGCAATGTGAAATTTTTAAAAATTACAAACAAAAATAAAAATAACGGTATCAAAAATTCCTAAGAGAATTGTTTTTTTTAAGAGAGTTATATCAAAATTAATATTTTCTCTTCGTAACAGCCTATTATATTGCACAGTGCAGTATATAAAACATGACGATGGTACTTCTTGAAAATTCTAACATTTATTTTACTTTTTGGTCCTTTTTTAACTAAATTTTATTGTTGTTAATCCAACACAATGTACTATAGAAATGATATTGTAGATATCTCTCCTCCAACATTTTTAGATATTTGGAGTCTTGCGGGGTAAAATCGTCTATAAAATCGTCTATAAAATCGTCTTATATTGTGAAATGTAAGAACAAAATTTAATTTTTTTTAACAAAAATTAGATTACAATTTTATGAAATCCCATTTTTAATTGGGTGGTATAAATACTTTGGTAGTATTTTTGATACCCTGTGTTTTTTAATGATGAACTCATAAAGGGTTACGAAGTGGTACGATATTCCATTCCTTGGATGTTATTTAAATAGAAACCTGGAGGTATTAGAAGGTGCAATCGAGATGAATGTATGTTATTATATTGTAACCGTTCGTATAGAAATTAGAAGTCATAGTTTAATTTTTCGGGTTTTTTATCACATTTTGTTTTTTTAAATTAAAAAGAAAAACTACCAACTTTATACATGGTATATATAGGAGTCCCGCAAGTTTGCTAATGCAGTGGTGGGTTAAATGTTACAACTTTTATAAACAAAAGTAATACATACTAAGATTTTACTAAATTACTATAGTTATTAATTTTATTGAAACTATTGGTGTTCTTAATATCCTTAAAAAAAGAAACAATTTATCAAGTATTCTCCATAGAACTTCAAAATATTTTGTTCCAGTGCTGTATACATACAATTTGCAATATCGCAAACAAAAAAATAAAAAAAGTTATTAAATTGTGTGCATTGCTGTACTGAGAAAAGGGCTTTGCGAAACTTTGCATATTTTATTTGCAATTGTGTTTCTTTGATTGTTTAGATACACATGCATACAAGCGTTCATATACATACATACCTTGCCAACATTTTCTATCTAAATTTAAACTAAATGATAAATTCATTTAGTTAGCAAGTAAAAAAGATATAGTCGATGAAGCCCGACCATATGATACCCTACACCATTGGGCATGTGCATACAAATTCGTGGAGGGGTCCCATATTAGACATGTGTACAATTGTGGACCGATACATTTACTAAGTGTAAAATAAAATATACAAACGTAGAATATTACGCTATGTTAGTAACATTTATATGAATTTATGCACTTTAGGGTAATTCCCGAAAGTGGGCTTATATGGGCTTATATGGTAAATTATGGACCGATTTTCATGAAATTTGGCACAAAGACTGATACTTTTACAAAACTTCTTTACACCGAATTTCATTAAAAGATTGCTATATTTAAGACAATTGTATGGGGGCCAAGTGAAATAATGGACCGATCATAACCAATTTCAATAGGCTTCGTCTTTATGTTTTGAAAGTCCTACGTGTCAAATTTCATTGAATTATCTTCAAAATTGCGATTTTTACTTTGTGCACAAGGTTTACATGGACTTCCAGCCAGCCAGATGGACGGACATCGTTAGATCGACTCAAAAAGTGATTCTGACTCGATTGGTATATTTTAAGGTGGTCTTGGATGATTTATCCTGTGCGTTATAAACATCAGCACAAACGCATAATACCCCACACCATCATAGGTATAATAACAGTCAAATATGATACAATTTTCTTATCGGAAAAAAGTCACCGTTCATTTACCGTTTTATTATTAAATTCTATCACTATTAAACTAAATGTGAAATGTTTTATAAAATTTACGAATTAAAAGTTAACTGATTTTTATTTTTATTTTTAATTTGTAAATTTTATAAAATATTTCATATTTAGTTTAACAGTGATAACGATTTTAATAAAAAAACATTAACGTACAAATAAATATAAGGTAAATATTAAGATGTTATAATTAAAAATAATATAAGTATTCCAACTGTAAAACTAAATTTGCTTTTTCGTAATACATTTTTAGTATACAAAAGGGATTATTTTCCGAGACTTTCTTGATTTCATTTTCTACATTTCTAAATAATACTTAAACAAGTTGGCAGTACCAAAGCAGAGTTTGCGGACTATAATTAGACTATAATTAGACCCCAACAGAATACATATTTTCTGTGCTGCTACATACTTCATCAGCATTCGTGGTGTCCTATCAATTTTAGTTTCCCTGAAACCTAAATATGTCGTCCGCCTTGCACTGGGTGCTATTTTGAGGGACTCAGTTAGCAGCACCAGGCGTTTGAGGCAAGTAAAAGAGAGATTGAACCTATCGTCGTAAACGCTGTTATAGATATGGTTCCAGTAATGTCGTAAGCCGTTCCAGTAATGTCGTAACTGAGGCACGTTTCTTCTGGAACGGTAACTCTTTTCCAATAGGAAAATGATATCATATTTGACTGTTATTAACTGCATTAATTTTCGCTTTAGTTTAAATTTCCATAGAAATTGTTGGCTGGGTACTTATGAGTATATGTATTGTTAGCAGCAAATACTAGTGTCCCAAATTTTATTCCACGTGTAAATTGTTTTCCACCACAAAACTAGAGCAAGGACATTCAACTTTTTAAGCAAAATTTTAATACATAACTGCATGCAGTAAAATGGGTATTATGTATATGAGTTTACCCAACAAAGTTTAACACAAAATCATTTAATTTTTAATCGCTCGCAGCATTTTAGTTCTAATAATTGTTTAATAGTTTGTAGCCAAAAATAATTATTTATATTGCCGCAAAAGAACAATATGTTAATGGCCTTGACATTATCGTTTAGAGATACATTTGATAATTGTTTAACAATGTTACTGGGAGACGTATGTTGGTTGCATTTCTACAAATAACTTAACATATAAATACTCGTATTTATGTTTGTGTTCTATTGTTGTTTTGTGTATTTGCAAATGTGTTAGAATAATTCAACAACAGATATTTTAACAAAATAAACAGTGACACATTTACATTTTATAACGCCTCATGTTTTTATGCTAATTAAAAACTAAATTATCTAAGAGACATTGTCCTGTGATTATAAACACAGGACCTATAAGTATGTATTCACATTTAAAACTAAATTTCTAACACATACAACATTGCACAGTGGGGCAGAATCGAAATTTTTTGGAAATAAATCTGTAACTTCTGATCGGCCGGTTGGATTTTCATGAAATTCGGTATGGGCTTAGCAGAGGAGTGTACAATATTATGCTTGGAGGGGGGCACAACAATCCTTTCAAGGGCGGAACTAAGGGGGCTCAAAGTTAGGTACCTCTGACATAAAAAATTTTTAATCGCTTGCAAAATTTTTGTTTCTCGTCCGATTTCAAATATTTTTATATATTTGCTTACATGTCCTATTTATCTCTTATAGTTTTCGAGTTATTTGCGTTCGAATTTTTAAACAACATAATTTTGCATATTCTTGGTCCAGTTTTTTTCATATATATTCTAGTATTTCCGACCGATTTTATTAGTTTTTTTCTTAACTAGTTAAAGAACAAAATTATCTATTAAATAAAAAAATTTAAGTCGATATCTTTACCAAGTCCAAAAACAAACGATTTTGAATTTGAAAATTCCAAAAAAGACGACTTTTTGTATTTTTTTAGCCGAAAAAGTATATACACTCTTTTTTATCTAAAATAAAATTTTCTTTAGCAACATATAATAATTTTCCACTTTTCTGAAAGGCAACTTCACAGAGATGACTTTAAGATAAAAAACAAGCCCAATAACTCAATTGGTCTTGGTACACACCCTCCCGAATTCGACCCATTTTATATGAAAGTTTTGATTTTAGACCATTTTTTCTCAAATCTGAAAGCACGAATCGACAAGCGGAATATATTTTAAGAATCCTCAATATGTTGTTAAAAGTTTTAAATCAAAATCTACGGGCCTTCGGAAAAATATGGATTATATAGCCATAAATGTAAAAAATCCCATTTTTGGGAATTTTGATTAGTTTATCTGGGAATTCAGGAAAAACCTACCCCTGATTGAAGTTTGGTTAACGCGGTTTTATTTACATTAATAAGA
The DNA here is from genome assembly GCA_932274085.1 of Protocalliphora azurea. Taxonomy (NCBI): domain Eukaryota; kingdom Metazoa; phylum Arthropoda; class Insecta; order Diptera; family Calliphoridae; genus Protocalliphora; species Protocalliphora azurea. The sequence goes on from OW026520.1 coordinate 83,580,569, forward strand.
TCCACATTTCTTGCAAATTTTATTTAGATATCTTTATAAACAAATATATTATTACAATTAAAAAATTTGTATTTTCTCCAAAAACCCCAAATTGGGCCTTTTGTTTGGTTTATTTCTAAATAGCGAAAGAAATTTTAAAAATATGTATTCCAAGTTAAGCTTATCCTTTAGCATATATAATTTTCGATCTTTTGCAAGAAGATTCAAGTCAATATCATGCCTCATTTCAAAAATATGCGCCTTTAAACTTTTATATTTCCAATTTATTGTATATATGACTATACTTTTACAAACTTGCAACTTTTGCCTTTAGCTTTGCGTGAATAATTACTTAGACAATTATGAATATTTCTGAATACTTTTACTAATATCTATACACAAAATATTTTTATAAAAATAATTAATAAATATTTTTTATTTTTAATAGGGTTGCCACATTTCCCAAATTTAAGTAAATCTTTATCCTTTTCTAAGCATTCATATATTTCCATTAATGAATTTAAAATAACAACACAAACAAAAAATGTCTATTTTAAATTAATCAATAAGTATTTCATTAGTTTACATTTATGGTGATTACCTAATAAAATAAATACATTTGTTAAATTTATCTATTGTTGATGGTTAAAAATTTATATATTTATGATCTAGTGGCAATGTACAGGTATACTTTCCGGTGATACCTAGATGCAGCATTTATCTATTACTGACGGTTCAAAATCTATATTTTTATGAGCTAGTGACAATAATATATAATATCAATGAATTCGGTATAGGTACTCTTCGAAATTGACTCTTTCAGATATTTTACCTAATGAAATACTTGTAAATATATATACCTGTGCGATATATCTAATAGATATATATAAATGCGCAGCTAATTCTTATCAACATCATAACGAAGTTGATTACCATGGTGATTACATTGAAACATGAACAATTGTGTTGTGTTCTGTGGAGTTTATCTAAAAATAATCTTAATCGTTTAGAAGCTATAGTGGAATTCATAAAAACTACATATCATGCAAAAGTCGACGTCACTGGTAAATCTCAGATAGAGAGCTTTTTAAAATTGTATGACGTAAAAATGAAGTCCTTGAATCAGCGTTCTAACAGATTAAAAATTAAACATTCCGATTGGATGGATACTGATATAGAAATATCGGCGTGTAAAATATCAACTGGAGCACCCTGCAAGACATATGATAATTTAAGTACAAGATCTAAGAAGAAAGACTGGCCCATAAGGATTTAGTTGAATATATTAAAGATGAAATTAATGATTTACAACCTCTTTCAATAACCATAAACCAATACACATTCGACATATCCTTTCAATTTAGTCTAACAATGATTGATGGAAAGGTTAGTAATGCCATTACGGAAACATCTTCTTTTTGGAAATGCTCACTATGTGAAGAGACGAAATCACAATTTTTGGATATTGGTAAAGCAAGGAGTATTAATGAAGAATTTCTGTCTTTCGAAATATCTCCACTTCAGCCCAGAATACGGTTCATGAAGCACTTTCTGCACATAGCATATGATTTAAAGCATAGAAGTGAGCCAGAAAATTTAGCAAAACCTACCAGAAACAACGAGGATTTAAAAACACTCAGAATATCTGAGAAAAGTAGAATCCAGGATGAATTCAGAGAAGAGACGGGATTAAATATCGACAAACCTCTGCCGACTGGTGGTAGTACAAATGATGGAAACACAGCAAGAAGGTTTTTCGGAAATTTCGAAATTACATCAAAAATAACTGGTATTAATAAAAGTTACTTGAAAGGACTAACATACTATTAATGGCAATTAATAGTAAGCACAAAATTAAATCTGCTCGATTTGGAGAATATGCAACAGAAATATCTAAACTACTTGTTTCTCTATATCCATGGAAAGAAATGACACCAACAGTACATAAAATATTGTGCCATGGCGAAATTATAATTGAACGAAATATTCTTCCACTTGGAAAGCTTCCAGAAGAGGCTCAAGAAGCAAAAAACAAAGATTTTCAATTATTCAGCTCCAGGAAATGCTCCAGAACGTCACAAAACGAGGATATTTTTAATAGCCTATTGTTATCATCAGACCATGCACTGTCATCAATGAGAAAACGTTGGATTTATTATGAGCCTTTATCAACACAAAATACTGAAGACTTGAAGGACCTTTATTATCTTTTAGATATGTATACAGATACAACAGATTATTTTAAGTTTAAAATATTAGAAAAATTGTCTACATAAATTTAATGTAAATAAGAAATAAAAAATCGTATTAGAAATAGAATATTTATTAAGGAAGATGATAAGTACCAAAAATAATAATATTGATTAAGTTAAAATAGACATTTTTTGTTTGTTCTGTTATTTTAAATTCATTAATAGAAATATATGAATACTTAGAAAAGGATAAAGATTTACTTAAATTTGGGAAATGTGACAACAATATTTTGTGTATAGATATTATTAAAAGTATACAGAAATATTCATAATTTTCTAAGTAATTATTCACGCAAAACTAAAGGCAAAAATTGCAAGTTTGTAAAAATATAGTCATATATACAATAAATTGGAAATATAAAAGTTTAAAGGCGCATATTTTTGAAATGAGGCATGATATTGACTTGAATCTTTTTGCAAAAGATCGAAAATTATATATGCTAAAGGATAAGCTTAACTTGGAATACATATTTTAAAAATTTCTTTTGCTATTTAGAAATAAACCAAACAAAAAGCCCAATTTGGGGTTTTTGGAGAAAATACAAATTTTTTAATTGTAATAATATATTTGTTTATAAAGATATCTTAATAAAATTTGCAAGAAATGTGGATCTTATTAATGTAAATAAAACCGCGTTAACCAAACTTCAATCAGGGGTAGGGTTTTCCTGAATTCCCAGATAAACTAATCAAAATTCCCAAAAATGGGATTTTTTACATTTATGGCTATATAATCCACATTTTTCCGAAGGCCCGTAGATTTTGATTTAAAACTTTTAACAACATATTGAGGATTCTTAAAATATATTCCGCTTGTCGATTCGTGCTTTAGGATTTGAGAAAAAATGGTCTAAAGTCAAAACTTTCATATAAAATGGGTCGAATTCAGGAGGGTGTGTACCATGACCAATTGAGTTATTGGGCTTGTTTTTTATCTTAAAGTCATCTCTGTGAAGTTGCCTTTCAGGAAATTGTAAAATTATTATATGTTGCTAAAGAAAATTTTATTTTAGATAAAAAAGAGTGTAGATACTTTTTCGGCTAAAAAAACACAAAAAGTCGTCTTTTTGGAATTTTCAAATTCAAAATCGTTTTAACTGGAACATACAAAATTATGGTGCTTAAAAATTCAAACGCAAATAACTTGAAAACTATAAGAGATAAATAGGACATGTAAGCATGTTTTTTATAGGTCTTATCAGGGACTACAACAATATATAAAAATATTTGAAATCGGACGAGAAACAAAAATTTGCAAGCGGTTAAAAATTTTTTCTGTCAGAGGTTCCTAACTTTGAGCCCCCTTAGCAACTGAGGAGTTTGTTGTGCCCCCCTTCTTAAACTTGACATTGTACACTCCTTCGCTACGGCTATACCAAATTTCATGGAAATCCAACCAGCCGATCAGAAGTTACAGATTTATTTCCAAAAAATTTCGATTCTGCCCCACTGTGCATTGTAAGAATTGATCCTTTAGCAAGATGTAATTTAATTTAAAGTAAATATCAGAATAAACCAAGTATAGGCATCTGCGATTTCTGCGATTATAGTATTTAGAAAACAATTGTATAAAAAGTGTTTGAGTTATAATTTATTTATTTATATATTTATTGAGTTTATATTGTAATTACTGCTATTATTTTAATATAAAATTCTGTCAACAACATTTCAAACTGGAGAGCTTCATATTGTATCTACTTTTTAAGAAAAATTGGAGAGAATCGATAATTTTATTTTTTATTATATCGATAAATTTTTATTGGTTTTGATGAACATGAAATAATAGGTTCGCTTCCGTACCTTTTGGGTAAAGTGCGGTAAAATGAGAAAAACCTAATTTTTCTCCTACAAAAATATAACAACGTACAAAAGTACAGGAACACAAACATTCAAATTGTTTACCCAGAAATAAAACATCAAACTGTTTTAAAAATTCGTATGTGAACGTAGTTTTACATTTTAGCATATTTGAAATTTATTATTTTTATTTTATTTTATTTTTGTTTGATGAAACTTTCCTGTTAGTAACAAAAGTAAATAATTTTTTATTCATTTTATTTCAAATTTTTTATTGTACATTTTTATTTTTTAATTATTTGACAATTTACATAATCTACCCGAAGAAATATTCTGGGCTGTTTCGTGCGAGAAGAAGAAGAACATCATTCCCTTAAAATAGCTCTCATTTACCCAATTTTTGAGTACGGGAACACTTTTCGATAACATTGGGATCCGGCGTACTCCCAATTTAGAGTATGGCAACAAAGCTAATATTGAAATGTAAGTCATAAATTTAATTTACACAAATTATTGTAAAATCCTTTTTACGGAAAAATACTCGATTTTTTGATATATTTGGGAGATTCTTTACATTTTTGGTAATTTATTTAAATTAGAATTATAAAACCAAGTTACGAACATCAAACATTACCTACCCACACAAAATTTTATTTATCGGGAGCATCTCGTTTCAGAATTATTTACATATAAAAGACTTTGGAAAATTTTCATAGAAACTCACCGGGATTTTAAAAATGTTATTGAGTAGCTACATCAAATCGGTATTATGTTCGATGTTTGTCCATTTCTAATATTTAGGCTGCATTGTTTAATTTTTATCCCCGGCAATAAAATGATTAGCCAACAAATGATATTGTTAGCTTTTTGATGTTGTATTCTTTTACACTACATATATATTAAAAAGTACAAAATGTCCGGGAATATTAAAAAAAATTAATGACTATTTTAAAAGCGAATTTAATGAAACCCTGACCCCTGATTAGTCTTCAGTTCTCTACCAGCGATTGAAAATCACGGGTCTAATACATTTGGACAAAAAAGAGTTTTTTTTTGATATAGTTTTTAAAAATTATCGTAACTTTGAGCTTGTTATAAAAAGATATTCATATATTTGTTCAACATAAGCTTTGTCCCTAACCTCGAGTCTATACAAAAGAAATTGTTATCAAGAAAAACGCCAAAAATTTGTCTGAACTACAGATAATTTTTTATCTCTATCAATTATAGGGGAAAACGTATATCATAATAAACCATGTAAAAAGTCAAAATGACGTCTTTTACTAAGAAAAGTCAAGACAAATTTGCCAGAGCTCGAGCTCACTAATAATTTTGTTTTAACGCTGCAATAATACTGATAAATTCAGTCTATAATAAAAAAAAATTTATCTTGATAAAAATTTGACGTTTGTCTTGATAAAAATTTGTCTAATATAGACTCGACATAAAAGAACTTTTTTTAATGGTTAAGCATTTTATATTAAAAAATAAATAAAAACCAAAAATGGGCATTGCCCGCCCACTTTACCTCCCATATAAGGTGAAACATCAACGGAATTTTGTACAAATAAACTGGGAAACAAAAAAAGGACGTGGTCCGCTCACTTTACCGCCCAACTCCCATATAAGGTGAAATTTTAAAATATTGTTGACGAATGTAAACTCGAAAAAAAATGGACGTGGTCAGCCCACTTTACCGCTCAACTCCTATATAAATTTTAAAATATAGTTCCTTTTGGGTATATAGATATAGAATATAACATTCTCAATTTACTTATGATTTTCGTCAACTCTGACTCAATATACAAATGAAAAATTCAAGAATTTTCATTTTTTAATTCTTTGTATGAAATTCTATTCTGCACAGAAAAAAGTTTGTGCATAAATATAAGAATTTACTTTCATTGATTTTAGTTCATAATATTTAAGAATAATGTCTTAAATATTAACACCTTTTTACATTTTTTGAAATGAATCAAAAGTCAAGAAGACTTCAAATAAATTGTTTAAATTTTCATTTATATTTTCAATTTGTAAAAAAATGTTTGAAATTTTCTTCGGAAAATTTTAGGTTTCTAATGATTTTTAGCTACATTATAGGAACAAAAGAGAAGCGATTTTTATCAAAATGATGTACTGCGGAATGCGAGCGAAATTATGCAAATTTCTAAACATTATTTTTTTTACAGATTTTCCTTGGAATTTTGGCATTTTAAGGCGTTTGTTGTTATTATTTTCATGTATAACTATTTTCATTTACCATTTGCAATCAAATTTAATAAAAATAAAACAAAGATTTAACAAAGTTTTTGCAAAATTGCTAAAATTTTCATTATAAATAATTTAATAATATCTATGAATAAAATTTAATTTTTTATGAAAAACGTTTGGGAAAAAGTCATGTTCGATTCATAATATTCATGAAAAAAAATTTATGTGTATAAACAGTCCTTGTTTTTCACACATCTCACTGATAAGATTTGTGTTATCAAGCGGGTCCCTTTAAAGATAAGACAATATTCATAGCGTGACGTACGCATACCACCTATAGTATTTTAAGGTTAGTGAAAGTAGTACTTAAGAACGACTTTGAAAAAATAAAGATTAGTTGTAAAAAAAAATTTGCAACTCAAACAACAATGTTGTTTAAAAAATAAAATAAAAGAAGAAAAAGAAAACTATACAATCATAACTAAATAAAGAAAATATTTAATTCCAAAATGACTTTTTGAAAAAAAAATGCATTATTTTGAATTAACAGTGGAAGCGCTATTTTGCAATCCTAATTACTCTATTTGCATTTTTAATATGTATGCAGATAATTTAATAACGATAGCTTACAATAATATTGCAATTTACATGCATATTTATTATTTCCGTATATAAATATTAGACTGATACAGTTCTATAACTTTAGTCTCAGTTGTAATTCCATTTTCGTATTTTCTGTTAAAACTATTGAACTAATAAAACAAAATCTATTCAAATAATTTTTAAAGTTTTGGTAAATATACGAATATAAATCCAAATCTTACATATACACATACACAGTATAATTATGTATACCCTAGTACAGATTTATGCATTTTATATTAGAAACCATAAGTTTCTTGTGCTCATGCATCCCCAGCGGTAAAAATGTCAAGGCCTCTATCATGCAGGCCTTCTAGAAGATCTATTTACACCTTCTTTAAGATGCAGTTGCTCATGCTAACCAGCCTTGCCTTCTAAAATATCCATACCACTTATGACTTCCCTTCTCTTTAGAAGTAGAGTAAGAAGCTGTATTTGTTTTAATATATTTCGTTTTAAGCAACAACAATTCTATGTATAAAAAATACATCATCATAATTCCCTTCTCTTTTTTTGCTTTAAGAAAAAATAAAACCAATCGGAAACCATTCAAAAAATAATATCAAAATTCAAAGTAGAAATTCCAAAACAATAAGAATTCATTTAGTTTTGTTTAATGCTTTGTTTCAGTAGGTTGTGTTTTTCTAAGTTAATTTTATTATTTATTTATAGTTTTTATGATAGGTATTTTATTAAAAATTAAAATTAAATAAATTAAGAAAAATTTAAATTGTGTTCAGAAGATTTAAACAATAAAAAACAACAATTTCTATGAAAATGCACATTTTTTGATAAATTCTCTTATATAGACTAAAGATGTTTTGGTAAAAGTTCAGATATGTTTTTAATACTGATTTTTTTTTTAAGTTTTAAAAAAAGTTATTTTATATAAATAGGAAAATATTTTATTAAATAGTGTAGAAGGATTGCTGACAGCTTTTCTTCAGAAGGTCTGTTGGTAGTACTTTTTCAGAAGGCCTGCTGGCAGTTTTTATTCAAAAGGTCTTTAAGAAGGGCCACATTGGGTCGCGGATATCTAAGGACTTGCTCTCAATGACATCGCGTGTAAAAAATACATGAACATGGAATGCAGGGAGAAGTTATTTAGGCTGTAAAAAAGGCCTTCTAGAAGGACTCTTTACCCCTTCTTTTTATCTCTGGATCATTGTTGAATAAATATCCCTACAAGCAAAATAATACGAAAGTGATTTGAATTCGTATTGCTTAGAAGAAAAATTTTATTGCCGCAATAATCATATTCGTATTGCGGAAGATTCCCCCCTTGGGAGAGATTGTGCGTCACAGGCAATATTGCTAAATAATCATCTAGGTGAAAAAAGAAGATACCGCAAGATAATCTTCTGTAAGATGTAATAAATATATACCAAAATTATCACTAAACCAATCTAGAAATAATATAATAAAGAAAACTTTTACATCTTGTAGAGCATGCAATCACAAAAGCTTAACATTATAAAGAACGAAATCTAAAACGCTCACATAAAATATCCATTTTATTGCTAAAGACAAACAAATTTCTTCAATATTTTTTCATTTTTGAAAAATTTTTTCGACTGAAAACTGAAACAACTGAAAAAATTGTGACTGAAAAACAAAAGTATTGCATTAATTTCTTCCAGCTGTTCTCAATGGGATATTATCAATTTATTGTGGAGGTGATAACCACCTTACTGAGAAAAAGGCGATATTTTGAGGATAAAAATAATTAAAAAAAAAAATAATTTTATATATTTTTTGTTGTTTATCGCCTAATTTTCTTTAAAATGATAAAAATACAATATTAGAAAAATAATAAAAAGACATTATTCAAAATGTTTGTAGGGATGTTTTGTATTCGTTTAAATGTATTTGCGTTAGTTTATGTTTGTCAGTACAGAATAAGAGAACATGTACAATGTGTCATTACCAAATTTTTCATACATTAATGTATGTGTGTTAAAAGCAAAAAGATATGTGTGCATGAAAAATACATACATATATGTATTGTTTATGACATTTTAACTAAAAAATTATTTCAACTATTACAACGATAAACATGGACTTTTAGAAAATTACTTTAAAATAAAAATAATTCCAAAAATATAAAGAGTACTAAACAAACACATTATTTGCATATGAATATATGGTGAGCAATCTGAACACGGTATTAATTTTTTTATTTTCATCCTCTTCTTGTACAACTATATTGAGTGCCTTACTCTTTAGATATTTTCGATCAAATGTTAGATTTTAGAAATAGAATGTATGTATTTGTGGACTTTCGACAAAACAACTTAAATCGAGATAAGACAAAATTTACCTGTTTTTTTTTTTTTTTTTTTTTTTTTGTAATCCAGTCATTAAAATCTTTCTAACAAAAAATTATAATGTTCGCAACACTTTCAAAATTTATATATAGAAAAATTAAACTTTTAAATTTTTTTAAAGAATTCAATTTATTAGTCAATTTTGATATTTTAAAATTCATTTTTGATGTTTGGTAAATTTTTCATTATTTTCCAAAATTGTAGAAAGACCAAGAGCAAGACTTTAGCAAATATCTTTAATTAATATAACGTATGATTTATATTTTTTAACTAAGTATACACTAGGATGTATGAAAGAGTATTTATAAATGTGTCTGCATTAGTGATATCATATTGTCTATTTACAAAAGGCATTTATGGCGTTCTTTTTAGTGAATGCACTTTTTAAAATGTGTTTTCCTTTCTAAATCCGTATATTATATATACGTAAATAATATGGGTTAGTACACAACTATTAGCACATAAGCCTGCCAATGCCATGAAAAATATAGTAATAATAAAAATCAAATCAGAAAAACTTAAAAAAAATATATTAACAACATTTCGACGTTTTAGTCTCCCTAATCGAAGTTAAAAGATTTGAAGAGCAATAGCAAATTCAAACTTCTTAAAACCCAAATCGACTTTAAAAAATATTACATAAAATAAAAAAATAAATCCGCGTATCTCCGCTTCCTGATAGAAATTTCAAAATCAGAATTTGTACAACGAATAGTTTTATACGTAAGCCCAATATTAATTTTCCACGTTGTCTGTTAGCTTCAGAAAGCTCTGCAAAGAAAAAACATGCTTAAGAAATTCCTTTTTTTACCTGATATATTTGACGATTTTATTAACTTACAAGGTCTTGAGTACGACTTTTTTTATATTTCACGCAGGATCGCGATAAAAGCATTTTGTCCAAATTTCATAATCTATTATGTATTCCAACAACAACGTATTATTTTATTTGTGTGTCGGCTATTGTTTAATCGATATCGTAAAGTTTTCTAGAAAAGTGATTAAATTTGACAATAAAATAAATAAAATAAAATAAAAACTAAAAACGCGTCCGCTAAAAAAATAGTTTTTTGCGGTTCTAACGTTATTACAGCAAATGAGCGATGTGTAAATGTTTACTTTTTTTTAATAATTTTTTTAAAATGTAACCCAAAAAATTGTGCATAGTAGACGTATGCGTCCCAAAAATTCCAAATATGTTAAAAATCTAAAACTTTTAAATAGCATATTTAACGAAAAATTCATTTAAAAGATGCAGTTGCGTTAAACAGATTTTTTTATTTTTTTTTTTTTTTTTATTTATAAAATATTCGTATTGAATAACAATTTAAAGGCCGTTTATATCATTGAATTCCACAAAGCCTTCCCAGAAATGTTGTTGTTTTTAGAAAGTAAAAAAGCGAAATAAAATTGAGTTTTCGAAATTTCACGAATCTGAAATTGATATAGATATCCGTGGACCATTCGCGGAATAATATAAACTTTAATTTTGTTTTTGTTTTGCGTAAATCAATATTCCTACTGCGTCTTTAAATAGTTTTTTGTCCACTTTCATTCTTGTTGTTGTGGCAAAAAGTACTTTTTTAAAGTTCAGGAAGATTGCAAAAAGGCCTTCAACATGTTTTAACCAAAACATTTTATTATAATATGTATTCGAACAAAAATTAAAAGCATCTACCAAGAAAAAAAATTAACATTATGAAAACTTCAATGCATAAACAATTGTGTTATTTTTAATGTTTATTTTCTGTAATTATGTCTAGGGATCCTATTTTAGAAAAAAATCCCAAGTAATTTCGGGAAATTTATATCGCGAATTTTAGTTTTAGTTTTTCAAAAGATTTTTTTATTGAAAAATAATTTATATAACGTTCTATTACCATCTTACGATAATAATTTTATTAAATAAAGGAATAGCTTCAAAAAGTCACATTAAATTCTAAATTACAGAAAATAGAAAAACTATTTAAAATAAATATTTATAAGATGACCAGTTCACTATAAGACTAACAAAGACAATATTAAAATTTAATATTTAGTTTTAGCTCACTTAGCTTCAATTATCCTGCTAAATTCCCGGAGCCACGAAATTTTATATTATTTCGCGGGAACGGAAAAAGTCCGACAAATTAGGAATCCTATTTGTATCAGACACAGACACTCAAATGAAAAAAAATCAATTGGAGAATAACTATTAAAATAAGAACAAAATCGATAAATTGTTAAAATGTAAGTATATATGTACGTATGACAAAACAATCAAAACTTGGTATAAAATTAGTTCTACCTGGCTTAAAACCATATTCTTTTTATAATAGATTTAAATACCAATTAGTGTTGCTAGGAGCGTCATAAAAAAGGTTTAAATTGAACTTTAAAAAAGGACAAAAAAGATTAAATGCCCAAAAAAGTAAGACTAGAAGAAAGTTTGTTTTTTTTTCGTTCTCTTTAGATTTTGATGTCTTTTAAAGATATTGTAATAAAGTTATAAATGAATCATAGTACACTGAAAGCAAAAGAACATAATGGAAAATCGCCCAAAATGTTACCAAATGTTTTGAAGTAATTTTTCCTATTTTTTTTTTTTTTTTGTGATATAATTCGTTTTTGATTAAGCATTTCCAAATTTTTGGGTCATTTTCGTTTTTATATATTTTAACTTTTACTAGCATTTAGAATTTTCTAAAATAAATTCATAAATAGTTTCCGTAGTTAGTGAAGTATATTAAAAAATAATATTTAATCGATTTAGTAAGTCCATAAAATTAGTTTTGTTATTTTCGATTTGAGGAACAAAGCCCCGTAGGCAAACATTTAAATATGAAAAAAATTTGAATTTTTGTACGAATAAATACAAAAAAATACTTAAATGGATGATTCTGTTAAAATAAAATTAGTAATAACAGAAAACATTATTTCCTTCATTGTAAAAATACTAATATTTTAGACTTTCTAAGGCTATTTTAAGAATCAAAAAAGTTTAGAAAAAAGCTAGAAGCTAAAATAAAAAATTTTGAGGCTAAAAATGAAATAAAGAGGCTAAATTTAGCCTTAAAAAACTAAACTGGCAACACTGATAGCTATCTTAAATTTGGACTTAAAATTTTCTAATAGCTTTTTCTTTTTGAGAAGCAGTAAAAATATATTAAACATTTCTCACAAACGAAGAACTGAACTAAAAAAATTCACATGTGCATTAAAGTGCCCTACGAAAAAAAAGTTGCAAATGAAGATTAGTATGTTCTTGTATGATTCTCAAAATATTACATCTGAATGTTTTCATTTACGTGAGCTGGAATATTTTTAAAACACCTCCAAAAATACGAATTTCTTTCAATATCATTATCAAAATTTTCGTTAGGAAAAAATAACTTCAAAATATTATAGATAAATATTAACACTTGTAGCAACCCGCCTTTATTATTTATATTATCATTTTTATTATTTAAGTTTAACGATCATTTTCAAACCATACAACTCTGTCATACATATTATACTTGAATTTAACGTTTATTTAGAATACAACCCTTTGTCTTTTATCATATTACATTTGAATGAAACCCTGTGTATTTTGAACTTAACTGATATTGTTTAAAATTAACGTATGTACTATTTTTTTATCTTGTTACATTACTTATTTTTGCAACTCAGGATATGTAAACATGTAGAATTGCTATAAAAGCAGCATCATTTGTATGGGAAAATTCAATTAGCATTCTACCGTCTACTAGTTAAGGTCATTCTCCAGGCTTTTTTAAGTACAGGACGTGAACTTACTAAAAACAAAAGAAAACGCTAATAAAGTTATTTTTTTTTTTAAATCACTCGGTGTTTGTTTTTTTTTATGGAAAAATCTAAATACAATCTTCGAAATAAGATTGTTTCACACTTGTAATATGCATTTAAATAACTCTAATTTCTTCTTACTTAAGTAAAAGGAAAAGGCGATTTTGCTATGTTTAATTTGGGCGATTTTGTCCATCTCCTTTCATTCGCGAAATATCAAGACTTTATCAAAATTTTTTGTCATTATTATACTCACCATCAAAAATGATGTCATTCTATGTGTAACGAAATAATCATCTAAATACCCCATAAAGTTTATATATATATATATATGTATATATAATGATGTCCGTTCATCTGTTGGTCTGTCTGTTGAAATCAGGGTAGGGCTTGGGGCGGAATTTGGAATTCGGTTTATAAAGAAATGAAATATACACCGAATACTAGAAAAACGGGATGTCCGTCGTAACTTCAGTTTATACTTTTCGGCCGATATCTTTTACAAAAGGCACAAATAGTTTAAGGAACATTTTTCAACATATGTTGGATATTAAGGTGCCATTGGTAAGGCCTATTCTGATTCTATTGTAAATTACAGATAATTAATCCTCTAAGAGCGAAAGGGTCAATTTTATACATTTGGTTCCCAACAGATTAAATCTGTATTTTTTGCAAATAATTGTATGGAAACATTTACCATACTTAAGTATCAATGAATTTATGAAAAATATAATAAATTCTTTTAAAACCGCAGCAATAATCGAATAAAATAAAGTCTTTGATGTTTAGTCGCTATTTTACACGAATTTACAGTTTTTGATAAATTTATGCTTCTTATGACATTTATTTTCTTAACTAACCATTTATTTACTATAAAAATTAACTTAACCTATTATGGTCCGTTGATCTCAAAATATTACTTTTGTTACTAATGAATACATATATCAATAATACTGAATAAGACCATTCCAATGATGCTCTAAAATCTAAATTACAATGTAAAATGTCCGAAACTTTGATAAAATAGTATTTAAAAATATTCAGATAAAATATTATTTTACATTTGCAATAGTTTTTGTCTTCATATAAATCGATGCACTTTAATGTATATGACAACCATGGATATAATTTAAAAATGAATATACCGAAAATTGGTACTTTTACTAATAAATTTACCAAAAAATTAGTAATCTTATGTTTTTGCTTTTATGATGAACACGAAATATTTAGTATTAAAATAAATTTAATTGACATATGTTTTCTTAATAACTTTTATTACAAGTTAATAAACTCTTTGATAATTTTGCGATTTTCTTCATTTTGTTTAGGTAATTCTTTTCAATTGTACGTATAAAACTAAGTTACAGATATCCAACATTATCTACCTATACATTGTTTCATTCATTGGTAGCATCTTGTTTCAAAATTTATTAAATATAATAGTGTAAATATATTCTCGTAAAAACTCACCAACAGCTGCAGCAGCTGTATACATAATTATATATAATTATATATATATATATATATATATATATATATATATATATATTTATATATTTTGTTAAACTAGTGATTGCTATGAAAAGTTATTAATCGATTTTCTATTTTTCGATCAACCATTTTTATGGTCGAATCATCGAACCCCACAATCGATTTTTTAATCGATTGTTATTTGTGAAATTAATATAAAAAATAATTACTAAAATTAAATTATATTATTTACATATTCATATTTATCAATATATTTAACAACTAAACCATAGCGTATGTACATTTTGACCGTGAACACAATAGTCGTACGGCTGTTCGAAGAAGATCAAAAGATAATAAAAATAATAGATCCATTTATTGTTAACCTACTTCCGTATATCATTCTAACAACGTCATTAAATGCAATGATATAAAATATTATATATAAATCTAACTCTGGAACCAAGTCCGGAATATTTTCTACTAGATAGGGCACTTGTTTCGGGAGAAATAGACTATCGATTTTTATTTGAACGGTCATGCGACAATTAAGTTGCAGAATTTGTATATAGTGAAGTCGTAATGTCTACGCCACTGCACTCAATCTCTATCCACACTTCTAAGATTAGTCTGGGTAACAAGGTATTCGTGGAATCGAAATGGCGAATGAGTGCGGAAGTAATTGATCGCCTACGGATATAACAGAAACACAGACGGCTTGGGAAAGGAGAATTCTTTATGTGACTGTCCGTTACTGCAGGAACGTGTATGCTCAAGTATTTTGGCGACTGTTCTCTTATGAATGTGGATTTTATATAACTCGTAATCAAAGTATTTTTTTTAATTTTTTCTTAAATTATATTTTTATTTATTTTTTATTTTTTTATTTTATTTTTTAGAAGATTAAAAATTTTTCTTTGCAAATTTTGTAATTTATTGGTACAAAAAACTATTTCACTGTGCAGAATTGGTTTTTTTTTTTTTTTTTTTGATTAATAGAAGGCTAAAAGTCGATTTCAGTATAAAATTAGCTGGTAAGAATCAACCACAAAATAATCATTTTTGGACAACGAGAATCGATTTTCGACCATAATCGAAATCGATTTACCAATCAGTATGTTAAATCTTTAATCTATAATTGTTAGATGATGAATTCGAATTGTAAGACATAATATTTAAAAATTGGATATTGCACAATATTCTTTTTTTTTAATTACTAAAGAATTTCAAAATCCTCAATCTTCAAAATGTTTGTAATCTTAAATTGCCTTGATGTCTCTGTTTTGAGGTACCAAAGTAGAGTTTATGTACTATAATTAGACACAAACAGAATGCAATATAAATTTGATATATATACCGCTACACCCATACACAGTCCTTAAATTTCACTATGAAAATTATAAAAAACAAAATTCTATAAAACTCATTCATTAATTAAATAATTATTTACTTTTAATCAAAAATACCAATTAAATTAAATTTTCTTTTTTTATTTTATACTATTTATTATTTATATATTTTATACTATAACAATAATTTTTAAATAAAGTAAGTAAGTAAATTAAATTTGTATGTATGAAATGAAAAAAGGAAATGTGTTATTTGTCATTATTATTTTTTATGTTTTTCATAATATTAAATCTTTTGAACATAATTTCGTCCCTAATTAGATTTGTAGATTTCCAAATTTAGCCCTTCAAGCAATTTTTGTGCCCACCCCTGGTATATAGTATAAATAATTAAGATCCACTGCATTGCTAAAATCTGAGACCATTTTAAAGTATATCACCACAAAAGCATTTCATGCCATTCAAGTATTTGTAGTGAAATATCCACATTGGAATGTGAAAATTGTATGTAGAAAAAGTTGTTTTTGGTTTACATTGGTTACAGAATGAAATGCATTGCAAGTGTTACAATTTTGTTTATAATTTTAATCGTAAGACAAGCACTTTAACTAAAACAAACACATATAAACATTCTCCTGAACAAAAGTTTATAACTACAACCAAGAATTTTTTATTTGGCCATTTAGTACTTGAGCACTGCCTTTAAAGTTCGATAAGCTTGAATCAAATAATATCATAAACTTGAGCAAAATCATAGTGCTTTGATTAAACCCAGCAAACATTTGTTTTCTGAAAATCAAGTTGAAACAAAATACAAATTCAACATGGAATCCATACTTGTTTTATTATCTCTTATCCTTTTAACAATTTTCGGGTACAAGGCTTATGTGTAACATCAAAACACTTTTTACTTTAAATTGTGCTAGCCATAGACAAATGTCTATATATACTTTTGCAATATTATTTAAACCTGGTTGTAATGAATTTCTAAAATAAAATCACATTTATCTATTTACATAGTATCTGAAATATTGACTTATGAAATGGAACGAAAAGATTACCAACTATGGAATGTGCACATACAAATAACTATGTACATACTCTCATATTCACATTTTTGTAATGTCGTTACATAAAGTGCGACGAGTGTATGAAGTCAAACATTGAAAGTACACAGAGCAAACTTTGTACGAATATTTGTACTATGTATGATTTATTATTGTTGCATAAATCGATTTGAGGGTTATTAGACTGAAATATTTTATTCGACTTCTTTTTACCAAAAAAAACACACATGCGAATGTACTAAACTTAGGGTGATACAATTTTATGAATTTAGTTTAAACAAACAAATAAATAGTAAATGTTTGTTTTTTTTTTTTTTTTTTTTTTTTTTTTTGTATTTTATTTTGATAGTATAAATATAATTGCATAACAAATTATGTAAATATATAATATACTTTTTATATACATATACATAAAAATAATAGGGGAAAAATTTTTTTTCCGTATCGAAAGCAATATCTAAAAATGTTCAGAAATTTTTTATTTGAACATTTTTTATTTTTAACATTTTTAACAACATTGAAATAAAATGTTTTTTAAAAACTATGATTGTAATAAAAATTGTATAGCTTTTAATATTTTATGTAATAATAAAAACATTTTTTAATTAGTTGGTTAATAATTAATAATTAGTAAAACTGTTCTAACAATCACGAAAATGCAATATATATATTCTTATATTCTATATATTCTTAATATTTTTACATGACCATGTAAATTTCGATATTCGCAAAATTGCCTTATTTTTCTTTCATACAAATAAGGCTACGCTAATATGCATATATATATATATATATATATATATATATATATATATATATATATATATATGAATATTAGCATATCATGAAAGATATCATTTTTATAACATGCACCGTTTGAACTTTTTTAAAGTGTGCGTTCGAATAAAATATAGCACAAAATTTTCGTAACAACTCTTATTGCCGTTAATTTTAAGAATCTTTCTTGATTACAATATCTTATAGAGACATGTCAGATTTAATAGCAGACTAAAGTCTTGAGTCTTTGACTGAATATGGCAGACATACAGATGGCAATCAAAGAAAAATGTACAAAAAAAATTTGAATATTGCTTAAAAATTTTTTTTAAACTTACTAAACAATGTTGATTGATTAAATTTAGACATAAGCATTACATTTCAGGGTAATAAAAAATTTTAATAAGTACGTAAACAATGAGATGAAAGTTCCTCTTAAGAGTATACCAAATATGTTCAGCCGCGTAATGGCACGTTGTTTTTATTTCATCAAAATCAAATATGAGCCTTGTTATGCCTAAGCTTTAGTCAATCAAAGCAAAAACAATTAAATAAATTAAATAAGAAAGCTGAGAAGAACTCTGAGGCAAAGAATGATCAAAGGTCCACAATAATAAAAAATTAAAATATTTTCAATGTTTTGTATTAGTCTGGGAAACATACCTTATTATTGACTTTTCGCATGTTCCAAGATATTGCTTTTAGTATCGAACTAAAAGCAATAAAAATTTACAAAACAATTTGTCGTATGACAAGTTTACTCAAAATGCGACAGGATATGTGACTGCTCTGCTTCTTTAGTCTGAATAAACTCGAATAATCATAACAAAGAGTCTCATAAAAAGACATTGACGACACTCGTGAACAGTGGAACAGTGTTTTTAATATTTTCAAATTTAGCATTTTGTCGTTACAGTAGAAGCACCCAGAATTGGGAATGTTATATTAGTCCCACAGATTATTAATTATTTAAACTACCCAGAGTTTTGGCAATTGTAAAGAAATTGGATCCAAGTTAAAAGTGAATTTAAGAAGGCCCCAGCAGTGCTCAATTATGATTATTAATTTTAAATTCTTATATATAAAATTGTTTTCAGAAGTCATACGAAAAAAAATAGTCTAGTTAGCAATTCATTTTTATATAAAATGATATATCAGAAAAATCTGTAGAAGAAATGCTTCTTCTGGTCATCTTTTATTAAAAAAAAAAAACATGTTATATGTTATTTGAGCACACACCTTATTGAATTTTGGTATGATGGTGTTAGGTTTAAATTTACAGCATTAGCTAAATTCTTTATTCTCTTTTTCAATTTTTATTTCCTGAAACGTACACTTTCAAATAGAAATCTAAATTTAATGGAATGTTCTTTCTGAAATGAAAATACATATCTAATTTAAAACCACACATAAATATTTAATTCCTTATTCATAATCAAATTTTAAATTTATAAAAATCTAATAAGACAAATTTTGTACGGAAAATTTATTTTATTAATCATACTTTGCTACAGAATGACCTTTTTTATTTTCTCTCGAAAATGAGAACGTCACACTACAATTTTAAAGATTTTCGAAACACCCTCTAAATTTGAGGTTAGTTCCTGCATTAAAGATATCGTAGCTCCCTAAATTTTAATTTAATTTTAGATTTTCAAATTGATTTAGAAAACCATAGACTGGATTTTTATACATACTAAAAGAAAAACAACTTCTTATTCTTGTTTCAATCGAAAAACAAAACTAATGTTTAAAAAAAGTAAAATTAAACAACAAAACGGTTCAATCACGGAATTCGATGTAGGGAAGCGAATTTTTTAATATACATAGCTTCGTTTTTGTTAAATGCTTTCTTTAAATGTTAAATGTTTGCATATATCTCTCTTATTATACATCGTACATAAATTGATGCCATTACAACATTTATAAAGTAATAAATTTCCACAATTTTGCTGAAGTACATTTTTATGTACCATCATTAGTTTTGGAGTTACAGCACATTTTATGTTCGATTTAATAAGGATAATTATACCAGGCATCTTCTAAATATATGTATTTATCTTCTATTATACTAATTGTCAAAAAAATCTGTTAGGGTGTCCACAAGTGTAAATTTTTCAATGAGGCAAAAAGTCTTCGGGTACATGATTAAGAAAGTAGGATAATAAATAATTCTTATTAAAATTCGACCATATTTCAAACTAACACCCATATAAGTTGTATAACGAAAGCACAGAAAAATTACGGTTATTGTCGACCACTTATTTAATTTTAAAGAAAAAAAAATATTTGAATTAACAGATTTTTTTCTTCAAAACTATATAATTTTTCTTCAAATCAAAAAATTTTCTTCAAATCAATTAAAAAAAATTTTGTTAAAAATATTTTTTTGTAAAAGATGTTGATTTAAATAAAATTTCGTTAAAAAAATAACGATATTTTTTGTTATTTTTAAATAAAAGAAAATTTAGTTAAATTGGCAGTAACTCTTCGTAAGTAAAAAAGTCTTTATTAAGAAAATTGTATTCAAAAAGCTATTTGCAGCCTACTTTAACTAATAAACTCTTTTTTGTTTATATAGGCAACCCTTCTCAGTTACTCTTTCATTTATATTGTCAGTGTTGTGAATAGTTAGAATAAATTATTCGTTAACTGTTTTATTTCATTATTATTTTTGATGTTCTAGTACTTTTTTGATAATAAATAAGGTTTTTATTTTGGAAAAAAATCATTATTTGGCTTATGTAAATATAATTATGTATAATACTTTTATTTAATTATTATTGGTTGTAATTATAAGTAATAAGCTTTTTTGAATACGTCTGTTAGTTTTTACGAGACATTGTTAAATATATTTGATAAAATGTATTAATACATTAATTTAGTAGAATTAAATTAAATAGAGTTGTTAAATTTATAGGTCGATAATGTATGGCAACCGGACTTTAGTTGTATTGCCTACTGACAACATAACCTGCAAGTAAATTTATATTATGAATAGCAACTCCATTTCAGTTTTCAAAAAGTTATCGAAAACATTATTTTGAAAGTTCCGCAACTGAAATAAATTTAAATAAAGAAATAATGTACAAAAAGAGAAAAATTAAAGTGAATTTGTGTGTTTTCAGTTCGACGCTCTCTTCTAATGAACCTAATATGAACTCACCAAATACACTGCGTTAGTATGGATTTTCCTTGATGGAGGAAGCTATCATAATGGATCCTCTCAAAAAACAACATCGCTGTGATACTGAATCTGAATTTTAGACATCGCTTTTTGATGCCCCTTGGATCAATGTTCGTTTTGCATCTAATTATCTAGCTTTTGAATGAATCTAAGTGTTTTTAGAACTGGAATTGATACTTGATCCGCTAATTCCAACAAAAAAATATTTAGTTTTCAATTTTTGTTTTAAAAAATTTTCAGCAACCAGAAACTTGATGTGTGGAAACTGAAGTTGAGAGCTTTCAGTTGCCAATTGCCATCTGTAATATAATTTCGTCAACTGGCAATACAACTTCAGTTGGTTTCCATATATAATCGACCTATTAATAGGAATTCTTCAATATGAATACATTTATTTATTTTGTGCTTAAAAAATCAGTATTCAAAACTACTCGAATAATAAATTAATTGTGAAAATATGTGTGATTTTTTGTTGTATTAACAACAAACGACATGCAGAAAATGCTAATTTATGTGCAAATACCTAGATGACATAAACTGCAATCAGAGAACAGAAGAAAATATTAGATGTATAAATATATGTTTACCAGATAGCTCTATATTCTATGTATCTGGTTCTAAACCGTATTACTTGACATGTAAACATATAATATACTCTACATACCTTTAGAATATATTTAGAAAATATAAAAAAAATAGTTATTAACATTTCTAAAGGAACACTTCCCTACCCAAGTGCCTAAGCAAACACCTACGACAGATATAGTACCGATATTTTATAATCTGTCCCTAAAATTACATATGATGATTTTGTTATCTTTCCCTTTATAAAAAAAGTTTAGTGTTTTATTTTTAAACAATTTCACTTAGATGAATGAGATTTATTAAAGAAAGTAAATTAAAAGAAATAAACAAAATGATATATAAGGTTTTATATAAACATATGATCATTACTATATAAATGTTTAGAGCGGACTAAATTTACATAATAATAAGTAATTACTTGTCTCATATTCATGAAAAGTTGGAACAAATGAAAAACAAAGCAAATTAATGTAATAATAATAATAATAATAATAATAATAATAATAATAATATAAAAAATAAAGATACGAGAACACACTCGAAATAAATTGTTAGTAAAATTTAATTTTGTAATGAAGAAAATTTTATAGAAAATCCACGGTTTTAGTGTTGATTTTTTCAATTGTTTGATATTTTAGTTAAATGCGAGGTTGGAAACTGATACCGTTATAAATACCGATACCGATTAAATACCGTTTAAAATCAGTCACCGTAACCGATACCGTTACCTAAATTATTATTTTCTAAAAATACCGGTATTCAAATACCGTTTCCCTCAATACCGGTATATACCGGTATTTTAGTTTCGGTATTTTAAAATATACTATTTTCTATATAATACGTTTTGTAACATTATTTCTCATATAATTTACTTGCTTTAAGAAAGATGAAATTAATTTTAATATTAAGAGATTATTTAATGTAATATTTTTGGAATCTTGATTTTAAAGTCCTTTTCTTATTTGTGACTTTGTTCCAATAGAATTCCGTATCTGTATTGATCATCTTAATACAGGAAGAATATTAAAAAAATATATCTTCAGTTCTTTACTTTATTTCTTCTAAATTATGTTGGTTTTTTTTGTATATAGATTTCTAAAAATTCTTAACACAAGTCGATTCTGGAATGTTTTTGGGTTACAATTTATTAATTTATTCATTTTTTGCGTTCCCAAGCATTTGAGAACTTTTCACGATTTAGGAGCGTAAATTTGTAAATACTCTCGAGTATATAGAGAAATAAAAATTTTCCATGACGTCTCCGTTTTTTGAGACAACGACCCTTAATTTTGATCTTTTTTTAACAACTTTTAAGCATAAATTTTAACTACTTATATTGGGCTTAAAAACTATTACATTATTCTGGCTTCTTTTCCTATATCGTTTACATTTGGTTCTTTTCTTAGTATTCTCTAAGAGAATGAAACGTTTTGTTCGGAAAGTTATAGCCAAGACAATCTTTAACAATATAAAAGCTGCATTTACATATCCTTTAAATGTAGGCCGTAATTTTCTGTAATTTTCCCTGGACGTGGGGTCTTAAAAAGGCACCTGTAGAATCCAACATTGGCATAATTATGTATGCCGAAAAATAAAAATAAATAAAAATATATTATATAATTCCATGCAAATTTTCGGTTTTTCTCGCGGACCCCGTGAAAAGTTATGAAGCATTTTCCTAAAAACCCATCTCCGTATTTGGTGATCGTATCAAGGATCCAGCAAGCAAACTTTTATTATAAAATATGAAACAAATGGAAATCATATCTGAAAGTAATATAAATATTATTAATTATTAAAGAACAGAATTTCTAATTTTTAAATATTTTTTTAATCAAATATTTGATGGTCGTTCATTTGGTTTATTTTACCCTATTGATAGCATACTAGTGCCATCGTCATATAATTATTTATAAACAAAACCTTTGCTACGTAAGTTTTCTAGATGTTTAAACTAAGTTTAATTAAAATATTCCTTTTTATAATGTTTCATACTAATTATTTAGATATATTTAATTTATTTTTTACTTTTTATAAGAACTGAAGTTTTTGTTATGCATATAATAATTTAAATATACTTATTTCTTTTACAAAAAGAATTTCTTATTACTTTATATAAACCTATTAAAATCACTTCTTTATTTCTAATATTAAATATATTTTTTTATACAATAAATATTATTAAAAATTTTAATATTTCTTATTTGTTTTACTTTAATGATAGCAAATAGCCATTCGTATATTTATGTATTAATCACAAAACAATTTATACAACAATATATATAATGAAATTGAATAAATTGTTTATTTAATTCAACTAAAATTTAGTAGAATTAAATAAAATATTGTAGTTACATTGAATAAAAATTCTTCAATATGAAGAGAAAATTTAATTAATTTGAATAATATTTTATTCAACTTGATTAAAAATTTGTCAAACTAACTACCTTTTAATTTGAATTTGAATTGACTAATGATTTTGTTGGTCAATATTTAACATAATTTTCTTCAATTCTATACCCCTCTTTACGGTATTTACTACAACTTTTTGGATGAGTGTAGGGACAGTCCTCTTACTAGCTGTCTTATTGTAATTTTAGCCTGTAACGTCATTGAAAAATTTACACTATCAGACATTCTAACATGGACCAGGAAGAGATTTCTCAGCAATATGTGCAACAAAAGATATGTATTCCAGAAAATGGCTGGTATAATTATAATGTTAATTGTTAATGTTAATTGAAGCTCCAAATGTTAATATTTAATTTGTTTATTATAATGTTACAGGTGTTACAAGAGAAAATACTAATTACATTCCATTAACCACATTTATTACTTATAAGAATATTTGTTTAAACTTATAGAATTAATTTCATTTTAACCCTTAACTATATTTATATTTAAAATTATACTTTATGAATATTAATGAGTTAACAATTTTTTCTTAAATGTTCATTCAAATATTAGTACTTAGTTCATATAATTTTTTAAATAAAATGTTATTTTCAAAACCGATTTATTCGACATTCGAAAAATGGCCATTAAAAAAAACCGACAGTACACAAACCGAAAAAATCGGTTTTAAAACCGGTAGGAAAACCACTTCGATCACCCTAATATTAATATCTTTTGTATATATTCGAAATAACACTGTGCGACAAATGGTAGGGGTCAGTGATCGGGAAGGGTTCAAACTACCGGGGAAAATTATATCGGTAAAAAAGAAGTTATACGTGTCCCGTGTCACTGGGTCACGTCTAGGAATCGAGATATATCGATTTGAAGTTAGTAACTATCATAGGGGAAATTGTGACCTTTGGTGGTCTTTTTTTGACATAACTCGAGAACCACCAGTCCGATTTTGCTGAAACAAATTTAAAAAAAAATTAGGAATTATAATTCCTTTAATCTGTTCATACAACGTTTCGCTACATAAGCAACAGTTTCACAGTTATAAATAAATGTATGAAGAAAAAACTATTTTTTGCCTAAAAAATTGAATTTTTTTATTTTTAATTCATAAAAAATCCAAAACGGTAAAAAAAGTGTCAAGTCCTATTACTTTCACGTAAAGTCACATAACCTTTAAACAAAATGAGACATAGATCATGAAAATCGATGTACGCGTTTCGCTTTTATTCACAATTAAGTGAAGGTATCTCATTTTGACAAGAATATTGATTTTATGTTTCAATGAATTTGGATAATATTTATTATACATTATTTATTATAATTATTAGCACGTAAAATTAAAAATTATTACAGGTAATTATTAGGTTATTACATAGATATATAGGTTATAAAAATCGATGAACGCAAAACTTATTTTCGTTTGTTTGCTCCCTTTACTTTCTTGCGTGGTGGTTCGCCCACTTGTTCAGAGTCTGTATCGGATGAGGATCTGTCTTCATCTGGAAAAAATCAATTGTTTTTAATCATTCAGTTAACTTCATTTTTGTGACTTACCCTCGGAGGAAACTCCCATTGTATATTCTTCTTCTTCATCTTTATTGTCGTCTTCGATATCCGGTGACTTTGACATTAGGCTCCAAATTGTTGCCTTCTTTCAAAAGCTGGGCAAGTTTTTCTGCTTCACGTTGAGAAAGGTTTAATTCTGCAATAATCTTGTCCATTCTTGCTTGTGATATTGGAATTATTTTGTTCGATGGGCCGGCTTCTGGTGTTGGTTTATAGGTGAAATCCGATTGATCCATTGTTTCAATAGAAAAAGAAGTTTCTCTGTCAGGACTTGAAAGCGGTGGAATTGGTATTTCATCCGAATGCGGTAGAGGTATTTGTGCACTTTTAACAGATATGTAAACTCTTCGTTTAAGGCCTTTACGATTTACTCCACATATTCTGTTTGCGCAAGCGTAACAGTTGTCGGAATTGTGCTCTCCTGGATCAGTCCAAATCATTGGTACACTAAAACGAAGTGAACTGCGTTTCCCTTGGATCCACATGTTAAGACCATTGTAGCACGTTTTACAAATTTTGTCTGGGACCCACGAAACGCCGCGAATTATTTCGCAATCAAAATAAAGTTTAAAAGCGCGCTCCACTTGCTCAGTGAGTAATGCAACATTTATTAAAAAAGCTTTTTTGCCACAAACGTAACAAAATAAATTGATATTTTCTGGACAATTTGGACTCATTTTATTACTTTTTCGTCACTTTAAAAAAACCGTACTTTACGTGTTCAGAGACACTTGTTGAATGACAAAAATCGATCAGTGAACGCCTATAAATACTACGTAAGTTTCAATATTTTACTGAGAGGTACTTATGAATTCGCGCATCTTTTAAGGGTGGCTATAAACCTGATTCGTGTGCGTTTTAAATTTTTCGAAACGTTCTAAAACATGACCACTCATAAATGTGGGTGCAATTTGTGTAAAAAAATCATGCAGGTAGCTAACGGAAAAAACCCAAATAATTTAAAAAGTGCACTTTCCTTTTTTCCTTTTAATTGTTCACGCGCATTTATGACCATAAAAATCAAATAACCTTTTGTTTATTACTTTTTTTTTAATTCTGACAATCATAAAAAAAAGTCATCAATGTTTTTTCCAAGGAATTTTGAGTATATCTTGAGCAAATTTTTGAAATTCATACCTTCACTTAATTGTGAATAAAAGCGAAACGCGTACATCGATTTTCATGATCTATGTCTCATTTTGTTTAAAGGTTATGTGACTTTACGTGAAAGTAATAGGACTTGACACGTTTTTTTACCGTTTTGGATTTTTTATGAATTAAAAATAAAAAAATTCAATTTTTTAGGCAAAAAATAGTTTTTTTTTTAATACATTTATTTATAACTGTGAAACTATTGCTTATGTAGCGAAACGTTGTATGAACAGATTAAAGGAATTGTAATTCCTAATTTTTTTAAATTTGTTTCAGCAAAATCGGACTGGTGGTTCTCGAGTTATGTCAAAAAAAAGACCACCAAAGGTCACAATTTCCCCTATATGATAGTTACTAACTTCAAATCGATATATATCGATTCCTAGACGTGACCCAGCGAAACGCCGAGACACGTATAACTTCTTTTTTACCGATATAATATTTCCCGTTGGTTTCATTTCATACCGATTTTGACTGTCGCATAGTGTAATTGATTACTTAACTAAAATTTTTTAATTTCTTCGCAAATTCATTCCCAAAATTTTTTTTCACCTTGTATTTTCACTAAAAAATTTTTTTGTTGAATTTTTGTAATTTCTAATTTCTTCATAAATATTATCGATATATAATCGCCTACTGGGTACTTGCTACCACCACTTTCTTTGTTGTTCTTAATTTAAAACGCCTTTTTCATCACAAAATTTATTGTTTATTACAGGAATAAATATACAAATTGTTTTCTTAATCCTTTTAACATTTCAGCTCTGTAAAGAAGCAAATAAAAATTTAATCAATTGTACATAAGAGTCAATGATTAAACTCACATGTCACATGTGAGTTAATTGCCTAAAAATATGCAATACAATAAAATTTCAATGTGTTGAATATTTTGTTATTGTTTTTATTATACATATTTTGTTTTTTATTTACATTGTTTTGTTCTCTAGCACGAGTAAGTATGCCTGAGTATTTCTTGTTCGCAACTAAACTAAAATTCCGCATGACAATAATAAAAATAATATTTTTACCACATTATGAAGTCAGTTCATGAGTGTACGTAGTCACACACACACCTAAAATTTTTTTATTGAAATATGTGTGTCTTTTTAAACGTTTGTCGAACTATTAGTTGTTCTTGTTGTTGTTAGCATACATATATGTATTTGTTACAATTATTATTAGTCGTAGTGTATAAAATAACGAACTAAACTAAGAATAGGTTTCATTTCCGTTTTACAAATTTAAATTATAATATGAACACGCGACATAACGGAAGCGCATTCATGCATTTTATATCATTCAACGTAAAAAACAACAATCATACTCGAACGATTTAGAGAGAGTGTTTTTCTTTTTTTACATGCATAATATATACGTGTATATATTTACACGATTTTAATGAACTGAACACCACATTTCTTAAGCTATATACATATGTTTTGTTTTATTTAAGGAGCGTAAGCTATATTAACTTAAGAAATCTTTAGCACTTATTTGGAATTTATGTTATGAAAACATTAGGGAAATTAAACTTTAGCTATAAATGCTTGCTTATCTTTCGGATATATTTGACACAAACATTTCATATAAAAATATTTGATTTTATAAATTTAATTTAAAAATTATGTGCACGCCTCTGTCTACAAACAAATCCAAAGTTTTAGAATGCCAATTTTATGTCTCATTATTTTAAGTGAACACGATTATTGCGAATAAGTTAATTATTACTTTTTTATTTGTTTTCTTCATCTTTTTTTTAGATTCAATTATTGAAACGATAACAGCAAATGCAATAAGAATTGTAACAACAACAAAAACACCTAAACTAAACAATCTTTAAACTTCCTTAAAACGTACAACAATAACAGCAACAAAATATAATAAAAAGTTATATGAAACACAATCCATCCATCTAAAAAAGAGAATAAGGACAAAAACGTAACTAAAACAAACACACAAAAAGGATTGAGTGATAGAAAAAAGTGAGAGGGGAAGAGAAACATAAGCCAATAAGAGATTGATTTATTAGCGGCTGCTGTTCAATTGCGTGATTGTGTTTTGTTGGTAGTTGTAGGCCAAAAACATTTTCAAATATTAAACATTTCTTCGCACAAGATCCGGTGATGTGGGACAACCCCCGCAGCGGGAAATGCAACAACCCCAACGTTACATACCGTCTGTATCTGATCTATATGGAACGGACGAGATAGAACTTCTACTGGACGAAATACGTGAACTAGAGCCGGTCTGCTGTCAGCTGGACGATGAACAGGATTTTGAAATAGCTGGCAGCAGAGCCGGCGAGCTATCATTATCCTTAGAATCGCCGCTGGGTACGTGCACATCGTGGGACTCCCACGCAAATTATAAGCAGCGTACCACCCAAACGCCACTGCCATGGGGTGTTGCCCTACACTGTGATCCGCAACATTTAAAAACGCCTACAGGGATTGTGCGAATACTTTTGGTGGTAAATTAAGATTAATAGTGCTTGTTTTAAAGATAATGAAATCAATTACTTTTTAATTTAATTTTTTTTTTGTTTTAGTTGTCCTCAGCCGCTTGTCTTGCCTGCGAATGTTCGGCGGGTACTGTACAAGTCGGTCTCTTTTTACTGCCACTCATCGGACGCCTCAGATTGATGGTGTTTTGTGCATTATTCTCCCTATTAATCACATGTCTCATGATATTTCTGGACGTTTCCCATATAGCTCTAATGTTTCCCTTCAATTGGACAAAAGTTGTAAGTAGTAATTAAGTACTAAATTTTTATTGAATTGATAATTAATTTAAAATTATTTTTCTAACAAAATAAAAAAAAGAAAAATCATAAATCGGCCAAAATAGGTATGTGCTATTAATCGGTTATTCGAACTTTCTGATTATTCTGTACCGATTAATCAAGTGATCGATTATTCAACAATTCTGATAAATCTAAATTGTAATTAATCAATTATTTTTAATTTTGATTAACTAAGTTTGAATAATTTTATCCAAAGTTCTCAAATTTATATTACAATTAAAATTCAAATTATTCAAAATTCTGATTATTCAAATTTCTTATTAATTTATTATCAAATCAAATTCAGAATTAATCGATTATTCTTAAATATAATAAACTAAATTGTTGAATCAATCTAATGACAATCTGCTGCACAATTACACTATTTATTTTCAATCGAAAAACGATTTAATGTGGTCTGTAAATCATTTAATTACATCACATAATAATTTTCAAAAATTTGAACTTTAAATATTAATATCTCTTTACGATATATATGGATTTTAATGATTCAAGCCTCTAATGAAGGCCAACCGAGACCTTTTAAAGGCAATAATTAAAAGGTGAATTGTTTATTTAAAAATGCACTTGTAATGCAATTGCAGTTTTACGATGCATTTTTGAAAAATTTCTACCCCTTCGATTTTAATTTTCTTTTAATATATTTAAAAACAATATCTTTACTGCAAAATACAATGATAATTCTTCTGGGACAAGCTGATCTTATATTTTTTTAGAAAAAAGTCCATCACATTATCAATACAAAATTTTAGTTTTTTCATAACATTTGTGTTTTTTAATTTTTTTTTTATTTTCATTCAGTAATATGTAACTTTAAGTATTCATAATTCATTAACCATAAGTCAGATCTTATTGATTTAAAAACCAGCATGAAGTTTATTACAATAAATATTGTAAATAATACTGTAAAATTAAAAGATAATGTTTTTGCTAAAGACGCTCTCACAACATAAATGCTAGTTATTTTATTAGCTAGTCGAGTAGCTAATAAAGTAACTAGTGATGCCTTAATGTAGTCAATCAAATAACTAATTCGCAATAGCCACCAGAAGCTGCTGGGTTTTAAAACAAGTATTTCATTTGCTGTGTACTTTTTGAAATGTACTTCAGAAATTTCTATTTAAAATTGGAAATTTCGAAAAGCAGATTGGAAAATGTTGAAATACAAATAGAAACTTCTTAAATACAATTTGAAAAGTTCTGAAATATAAATGGAAATTTCTAAACTACAATTAGAATTTTCTGAACTAAAAATAGAAAATTCAGAAAATTTCTGAAATATAATTAGAAACTTCTGAAGTATAATTAGAAAATTCTGAAATAAAATTAGTATTTTCTAAAATATAAATGGAAATTTCTGAAATATAAATCGAAATTTCTGAAACATGATTAGAAATTTCTGAAATATACAGAAATAATAATAGAAATAAGGAAATTGTATCTTGTTACTTTTGGATGGTATAGTTAAGTTCACCCCTTATAAACTATAGTCCACAGTGGGGCAGAATCGAAATTTTTTGGAAATAAATCTGTAACTTTTGATTCGCCGGTTGGATTTTCATCAAATTTGATGTAGGCGTAGCAGAGGAGTGCGCAATATTAAGTTTGGAAGTGGGCACAACAATCCCTCCAGGGGCGGAGCTAAGGAGACTCAAAATTAGGTACCTCTGACATAAAAAATTTTTAATCGCTTGCAAAATTTTTGTTTCTCGTCCGATTTCAAATATTTTTATATATTGTTGTAGGCCCTGACAATAAACATACTTACCTTATAAAAAACATGCTTACTTGTCCTATTTATCTCTTATAGTTTTCGAGTTATTTCTTGGTCCAATTTTTTTCATATATATAATAGTATTTCTGACCGATTTTATTAGTTTTTTTCTTAACTAGTTAAAGAACAAAATTATCTATTGAATACAAAAAATCTGAAGTCGATATCTTTACCGAGTCCAAAAATAAACGATTTTGAATTTGAAAATAGCAAAAAAGACGACTTTTTGTGTTTTTTAACCGAAAAAGTATCTACACTCTTTTTTATCTAAAATAAAATTTTTTTTAGCAACATATAATAATTTTGCAATTTCCTGAAAGGTAACTTCACAGAGATGACTTTAAAATAAAAAACAAGCCCAATAACTCAATTGGTCATGGTACATACCCTCCCGAATTCGACCCATTTTATATGAAAGTTTTGATTTTAGACCATATTTTCTCAAATCCCAAAGTACGAATCGACAAGCGGAATATATTTTAAGAATCTTCAATATGTTGTTAAAAGTTTTAAATCAAAGTCTACGGGACTTCGGAAAAATGTGGATTCTATTGCCAAAAATGTAAAATATCCCATTTTTTTAATTTTGATTAGTTTATTTGGGAACTCAGGAAAATCCTACCCCTGATTGAAATTTGGTTAACGCTCTTTTATTTATATTAATAAGATCCATATTTCCTGCAAATTTCATTAAGATATCTTTATAAACAAATATGTTATTACAATTAAAAATTTGTATTTTCTCCAAAAACCCCAAATTGGGCCTATTGTTTGGTTTATTTCTAAATAGCGAAAGAAATTTTAAAAATATGTATTCCAAGTTAAGCTTATCCTTTAGCATATATAATTTTCGATCTTTTGCAAGAAGATTCAAGTCAATATCATGCCTCATTTCAAAAATATGCGCCTTTAAACTTTTATATTTCCAATTTATTGTATATATGACTATATTTTTACAAACTTGCAACTTTTGCCTTTAGCTTTGCTTGAATAATTACTTAGACAATTATGAATATTTCTGTATACTTTTACTAATATCTATACACAAAATATTTTTATAAAAATAATTAATAAATATTTTTTATTTTTAATAGGTTTGCTACATTTCCCAAATTTAAGTAAATCTTTATCCTTTTCTAAGTATTCATATATTTCTATTAATGAATTTAAAATAACAAAACAAACAAAAAATGTCTATTTTAACTTAATCAATATTATTATTTTTGGTATTTATCATCTTCCTTATCTTATTACTTATTTTCATTAAATAAATGTAGACAATTTTTCTAATATTTTAAACTTACACTACTTATTTTCTATAAAATAATCTGTTGTATCTGTATACATATCTAAAAGATAATAAGGGTGTTCCGAGTCTGCAGTATCCAACGTTTTCTCATTGATGATATTACAGGGTCTGATGATAACAATAGGCTATTAAAAAATATCCTCGTTTTGTGACGTTCTGGAGCATTTCCTGGAGCTGAATAATTGAACGTGCTTAAAATCTCTGTTTCTTGCTTCTTGAGCCTCTTCTGTAAGCTCTCCATGTGGAATAATATTTCGTTCAATTATAATTTCACCATGGCACAATACTTTATGTACTGTTGGTGTCATTTCTTTCTATGGATATAGAGAAACAAGTAGTTTAGATATTTCTGTTGCATATTCTCCAAATCGAGCAGAGTTAATTTTGTGCTTACTATTAATTGCCATTAATAGTATATTAGTCCTTTGAAAGAGATTGTAAATCATTTATTTCATCTTTAATATATTCCACTAAATCATTTGTTGTTCTCTTCGACTCCCTTGTATATACAATAGGCCCAATTTGGGGTTTTTGGAGAAAAAACAAATTTTTTAATTGTAATAACATATTTGTTTATAAAGACATCTTAATGAAATATGCAGGAAATGTGGATCTTATTAATATAAATAAAAGAGCGTTAACCAAATTTCTTTCAGGGGTAGTATTTTCCTAAATTCCCAAATAAACTAATCAAAATTCCCAAAAATGGGATATTTTACATTTTTGGCAATAGAATCCACATTTTTCCGAAGTCCCGTAGACTTTGATTTAAAACTTTTAACAACATATTGAAGATTCTTAAAATATATTCCGCTTGTCGATTCGTACTTTGGGATTTGAGAAAATATGGTCTAAAATCAAAACTTTCATATAAAATGGGTCGAATTCGGGAGGGTATGTACCATGACCAATTGAGTTATTGGGCTTGTTTTTTATCTTAAAGTCATCTCTGTGAAGTTACCTTTCAGGAAATTGTAAAATTATTATATGTTGCTAAAGAAAATTTTATTTTAGATAAAAAAGAGTGTAGATACTTTTTCGGTTAAAAAACACAAAAAGTCGTCTTTTTTGCTATTTTCAAATTCAAAATCGTTTGTTTTTGGACTCGGTAAATATATCGACTTCAGATTTTTTGTATTCAATAGATAATTTTGTTCTTTAACTAGTTAAGAAAAAAACTAATAAAATCGGTCAGAAATACTATTGTATATATGAAAAAAACTGGACCAAGAATATGCAAAATTATGGTGCTTTAAAAATTCTAACACAAATAACTCAAAAACTATAAGAAATAAATAGAACATGTAAGCATGTTTTTTATAGGTCTTATCAGAGCCTAAAACAGTGTATAAAAATATTTGAAATCGGACGAGAAACAAAAATTTTTCAAGCGATTAAATATTTTTTATGTCAGAGGTACCTAATTTTGAGTCCCCTTAGCTCCGCCCCTGGGCGGATTGTTGTGCCCACCTTCCAAACTTAACATTGCGCACTCCTCTGCTACGCCTATACCAAATTTGATGAAAATCCAACCAGCCGATCAGAAGTTACAGATTTCGATTCTTCCTTTTATAGAAAACATATATCAAACTTAAAAGTTGTGGAAAAATTTTATTTATTTTAAGTTTTTTAAAAAATGTTCCGTTAATATTTGACCAAAACATACAAAAATGAATACGGTTGAAAAAGCTAATTCTTCTACTTCCAAAAGAAGCTTAAAAAGAAAAAAGAAAAAAATGTATAAAAGAATAACAGAATTAGAGAAGCATTTATACAGCATCTACCCAAAAATTCAAAATTTTAATAGTGTATTGGAAATTTTTAAATCTATTGATTTTTCACTGTTGCAGCATATAATTGATTAATCGGAAATTTGATTATTTATGATGTTCGTTTATTCGATTAATCACACATTCCTAGTTTAAATAATTATATATTTCTTAAGAACACTTTATTAAGAGATGTCACTTATCAAACGAGTTGTATATAGTTTTTAATGAAGAAAATTTTTAATGAGGGAAAACTCTATTAAACTCTTTAAAAAAAAGTAAATTAGATACATTTCATGATTGATATATTTAAAACTGTTTGAAACATTTAATCCTACAATCACTTTTAAATATGTGTATGTATTACTGCTATAACTTCTTTATCTACAACAATTCAATGTTATCAGATTTTTATTTACCCATTTAACGGACCATGATATCCGAACATTAACAAGTTTAGGTGATACTCTTATCCATATTGATTTAACTATCAAAGAATTAAGTAAATATAGGGAAACAAAAGAGCAACAAACGAAATTTAAGGGTTAAGTTATTCGAATTTCTCTGGAGTAATTAAAACGCTTTAATCGACTGTCTGATTAATTAAAAAAAAGCATTATCAAGTAATTTGGTTCGTCGAATAATGAAAAAAGTGTGCATAATGAATACTTTAGTCCTTTACTTTACACAATATGAAGAGTACTTAATTATACAAAATTATTTATTATTTATTAAAATATTTTTTGCGTGATTTAACAAAATCTAATTAGTTTAAAAATGTGTTTTCGTAAAAGGAACTATGTTGGCGCACTTGGTACTAGGGCCAAAATTTTGTTACAGCTCTAATAATAAAAAAAGATAAAAATCTAAATAAATTATATTTTTAGAATACATGGATGTACCTGAGTATTGGTTTAATATTGATTTTGAGCTCTACACTTATTATGCACATGGTTCTCTTTGCCGAAGAGTACACCTGGGTGCCAAAATACACAAAGGACACCTTGTTTGCATCAGCGGTAAACTAGAGTTTAACAATATTTTATATTAAATACAATAATTAATTCGAGATTTATTTAATTTTACAGATAATTGGTTACATTTGTGCTGTAGAATCTATTATATTGTCAGGTATTGCCTCATGGCCATGGTCACAATATCGTCATGTACCAGATGACGGTAGCGACATGTATATTGAGGATCGCGAAATGACACCCATGAGTCCAATCGATAGTACTGATGTGCCGAATAATCACCATCAATTTCCACAACAGCGACCGCAAAATCACAATAATTGTAATAATAGCGTAACAACGCACAGTGAAACAAATCACCACAATCAACAAAATCGTACAATATCATCACCAACGTCCTATAATAATCAAAAGCCTTATATACCTGGTACGTATTATGAATATACGCATGGATATTTTCGAAATTGGAAATATTTGCGGAATTAGGACTCAAAATTAACAATTTTGACCGCAGTCATATCTAAATAGTTTTGATGTAATTTAAGAAGTACGATTCTAAAAAAATACTGTAACGCTTTTAAATAGATTTTTTTATACACTTCACCACAGTTGTAAAGGGTATATATAAGTCATTTCATTTGTAATTTCTGCAATATTACCCTAAAAGTATATATTTTCCGGATCCTTATTGATAGCGAGGTCTATATAACGCCGTCCATATATATATATATATATATATATATATAGCAAAATTGGTCTATAAGCATTTAAAATCGTTTTCGTTTTCGACGTTTCTAAACCCTTATATACACTAGCGACTTCGTTTTTGCACAGAAAATTCGGAATCTTTTCTTTTAATGTTCTTTCGGAAGAAATGAACAAACTCGGTTCATTAGTGAAGCTTCTATATAAGATTCAGAATTAGTTTTTGTACAAATCTATCTAAATATTTTTTTGAATTTTCAATTTTTTGAATTAATCACATCGGTCCATGAACAACCGAGTTATAGGCAAAAATCTGAAAAAATGATTAAAACTATATAAACACCAACATATAAAAAGCAATGCAATGACTTTCAGTGTTGTTTTTTGTATAAGAAAGTCTAAGTTATTATTTTTTTATGTATGTCTGGACTTTTTTTAATTGGAAATAGAAGCATTGCAATGATTCAGCGTTGTTGTTTTTTGTATAAGCATGTATCTACATTAAGGATGTCAATTTCACAGCATAATTGTGCTGGCAGAGTTCACACATATTCTTACGCTCTTTCACTTAGTAGTTGCTGATAGTGCAAAGAGTACAAAATGCACTAGAAAAAAATTTATGGAAATGAATTTTTTTGGTAATTAATAACCATCAATTTCTTTAAATTAATGTCTTAAGATAAAGTTGGAGGAATGTAAATTATACTTTGTATGGCAATATTAATAAATTTAAGCGTAAGGAAAGCAAAAACGCGTAAAAAAATGTTTTATATAATAAAGCACGATATGTTACTGACATCTTTTTTTACTAAACCCAGTTTTTCTTTAAGCGTATTTGTTCACGTACACTAACACAACTACATTTTTAGTCATTGACTTCCCTGATCTACATATAATCATATGTATATAAATTGGGGATGTCAATGACTAAAAATGTTGTTGTATTAGTAAAAATATGCACTGAAAGAAAATTTGGCTTTAGTAAATGAAAAACGTCAATTACCGTAGTGTTTTGTTATTATATTAAACATATATTTTTAATGCAGTTTTGCTTTGTTACACTTAAATTTATTAATATTTCCCTAAAAAATGTAATTTCCATTCCTCAAACTTTATTTGAAAACATTAATAAAAATTAATAAACAAAATATAATAGAAATTGATTGTTATTAATTAATTAACAAAATGAAAGGCATGAGAATATGCAGGGCTGCTAGATTTGGGGTTTTGACCCCAAATTTGGGAAATTTGTTGGGGATATTGAAAACATTTTTGGGACTTTTCGGAAAAATGTTGTTATAATTGCATCTTTTGTTAATAAAAATAATAAAAATGGAATTTTGGACAAAAGTATATAATTTAAAATTTAACTTATATGCCATTGTAAAGAAATTTAAGCAGTATTTAATATGCTTACAGTAAGTGTCAAAGAGCGATTTAAATGTAATAAACAATTTGGGAATATATTACTCACAATATCAGAAAGTTGATTGCGAATTTTCACTCTTTGAGAAAAGGAACAAATCATGTCATTTTTCAATTTCTTTAGTTTTCTTATTTTCCAATGTTCTTTTCGAATTTGAGTTTTTTGGTATATAATGTTTTAATTCTAAAATATATGACATATAAGTGTTTCCTTACTAATTTTGTTAAAATTTTTAATTTTTACACATCCAGTGTAATCAATATGTAGTAAAACAAATATTTTGCACAAAAATCTCTTGGATATTTCGTTGGTTATTAATGTGTTAATATTAATAAAATCTATTGCCAAGAAATTAATCACACATGTTAAATAATTTTAATTCTAAAGTTATGTATAGTAATAATTTTTTTGATTTACAAGATGGTGAATCTGAAGTTTAATATATAATGTATTTTTTCCAACACATAAGTAGTTATGTAAAAATATTCATCCAAGAATTATATCTATAAGAAGAAAATACTTATTAGGTAGGGATTTTTTGGGGACATATTTTTTGGAGTTGGCCAAAAAAAGTATCTGGCAGCCCTGTAAATTTAGCCAGCACAACTGCGCTATGGAATTGATATCCCTAGTATAAATTTAGTAGTTATCACCAGCTATCAGCGGCGTTACCATAAACCTTGACTAAAAAATCATTTGAGCAATGAAAAATCATAATTTTGCTGTAAAAATCATAAAAGTTATAACTTTTTATATCTGTATGATTATTCTGTATATGGATTTAAAGTATAAATTGTCGAACTTCGAGGTATTTTTTTTGTGGATTAAAATTACAAAAAAAAAAAAACATTTTCTCTATCAAGGAGTCTTTCAACATTCAAACTGAATTATCGATTTTCAGCAATAATCTTTTCGAAAGTCTACATTTCATTGTTTTGAAAGACCCACAAAATTATAAAGTAAACAATAAAAATAATGTGTGAGATCATATCCTTTGTATTGCAGATTATGATCATACAAATTTGAAACCTTAATACGTGCCCTTGTATGGGCATTAAATAAGTTTTCATCGAAAATTTATTAGCCTAGCAAAATTCAGTCATGTATCGGAACCAAGTTTCGCTACCGTTACCTCTAAAATATTCTTACCGCTAAAAACAAAATTCCCATTCATTTTGACTACCGTCAGCCCTAAAACACCGTTACCGAAATAATTAGAAATACCGTTACAGCAACAATACTATTACCAAAATAGCTCAAAAAACCGATACCGAAATAACACAAAATTCCAAAATGCTAAACCGAAATAAAACATATCGTTACCGCTAAAATACCATTAGCATTATTACAAGGTTTGAGAGAAAATTATTATTTTGAATAAAATTAAAATAAAACTTATAAGAATGTTATGGTTATCCCAGCCGACTTTTAAATACTTGGCTCCACTTTATATTTCATGATTGCGAATCGATATCTGCGAAATTTCTGAAACAGCCGTTACCGAAGTAGCCAAAATACCGAAAAATACTGTTACCGAAAATACCATTACAGCTAAAAAAAAACCCTTACCAAAATAATACCATTACCGTTACCTTTTTAAATCAATTGCCAACCATGGCCAGAACTTACGACAGTATTACTGCTATTATCGCGTTATCTTCATTGGACAAATACATAAATATTTGACCTAGTGGTGAACCGTTTAATACTCTATTTGGAATACCAAAGGAAGTTAAATGAAACAAACAGTAGAAAAATATATACTCTTACAGGCTTATCGGAAGTATTTTTTCGTGTAGTTCTGTCATATAAATTTGAATCTTAATTATTAAACTTTCAATAAAATAAGTATAGTATATATTTTAAAATTAGTTGTACGGATTTTTATAAATATATTCTAACAAATCATCGTGAGTCTTTAAAAACCGTTAATTAAATAATTAATTAAATAAAAATCATATTTTATAAGAAAAAATCGTCATAAATATTATAAAATCATTATTCAGTCAATGCTGACAATCAGTGTTGTTGTTCTTTTTTTTAAGGAAACAACCACAATGTAATTATAAAGTGACCGCACATCTACAAAAATAACAATTGCCTGTATTTTGTTAGTGCAATATGTACCACTGCACATAATGTCAAAATTCTATGAACAAAAACTGGGGAAATGAAGAAGAAAAGCAAATAAACGCGGCAAACTTTAAATCAGCTGGGCTTACGAGGTCACTTTCTTATTACACTATGGAAGCAAAGTTTGCTATTATTACGTTTATAAGTGCAATTATTGCAAATAAAAACAACTTGCAAATAAAAAATTCACTGTTTACACACAAATTACCTTGTTTTTCGTGTCGGATGGGAAAAATACAACTATTATCATCGAAATTTCTATGAACGTAAAAGGAAGTTGCAACGCTTTTTTACGCTTTTTTTGCGATTAGTTTCACTAATCACGATTATTTTTCGCTATATTTTTAATTGCGAGTAAGAAGTGTGTATAAACGTACACTGCCTGCCACTTGAATAAGGAATCAAATTTTTTTAAATCGAATTAATTATATCACCTAAACTAAAGTTAAGAAAAAAATAATTTTTTGCACAACCAAATTTCAAAGTGTTGGCTTTAGTTTCCTGAAGAAATAAAAAATATACATATTTTGTTATACTAAAATTATGAATTTATTTAAAGACATGTATTTCTATGGTACTTTTTCGTGTGTCACTTGAATAAGGAATATTTTAAAACTAAACAAACTGTAATTTATTTTTAAATTTTAGGTTATAAAAATGAAAGTTATTATCTTCTAGCATTCAATTAGTAATGAGTACTGCCACCATTTTTAGAAATAACCTCAAAATCGACTTGTATAATGACTCTAAGTAATTTAACGAAATTGAACTCCATGCTTCCGTTATTGCATCCTTTAAGGATTCTATCTTCCCAAATTTGTCCTCCTTCATAAACTTTTCTTGCAAGCCAACCCCAGACATTTTCCATTGGATTCAGGTCTGATGAATATGGGGGCCAATCCAAAAGTTGAACACCTTGTTGATTAATCCATTGTTTTACTGCTCTGGCGGTATGAATCGGAGCGTTGTCGTGTTGGTACGTCTAAGGTATGGATTCAAAGAAATCATTAAATTTTGGAAATGCTTCCTCCAGAATGTTTTTGTAAGTCGTTGCGGTCATTTTGTTGGATACAAAAACCAATTCTATGGTACCATAATACGAAATGGCACCCCATACCATTATTCCGCCCTCTCGGCTGAGTCTGAGGCTCAAAAATAATTCCTCCTTATTTAGGTCATGGAAGTAATACTTATACCCGTCGGGACCATCAATATTAAAATTTTTTTCATCGGAAAATACAACTTTAAACCATTTGTCGGACCATGTCATTGTATTTTTGGCAAACTGTAGACGTTGTGATTTGCGCTTTTCATTAAGTGGTGGTTTTTTTGCAGTTTTCGTCGGACTATGTATGGGCATGACTTTAATATACAGTGCCCTGTTCTTAGACTGGCACTGACTCCACTTTTTTCACGTATTTTTGATACCGACATGGCAGAATTTGATGCAATTCTATGAATTTTTCGTCTTTTTTTTGGAGTTGTTGCCATTTTCTTCCGCCCTTTCATGTTTTTTCAATATCTTTCCACGTTATTTAAATAATTATACACAACTGTCTTTCCTTTATTGATGTTTTTGGCTATTTGGACCGGATTCTGACCCTGAGATTTCAAAATCAGAATTTTTTCTTTTTCCGAGTTATTAAGAGCCTTACCACGTCCCATTTTGAATAAAAACTATTTAAAAACTATCAAATTAAAAACTCTCTAGCCGCTTATATTGAAAGAAGTTCAAATCATAGCCTTCCTGATTAATATTATAAGAATTCCTTATTCAAGTGACACACGAAATAATACCACAGAAATACATGTCTTTAAGTAAATGTATAATTTTAGTATAACAAAATATGTATATTTTTTATTTCTTCGGGAAACTAAACAACAACACTTTGAAATTTGGTTGCGCAAAAAATTATTTTTTTCTGAACTTTAGTTTAGGAGATATACTTAATTAAAGTTAAAAAATGTGATTCCTTATTCAAGTGGCAGGCAGTGTAGTATATGATAAAATAATTTTGTGTTTATATTTTTGTAGTTTGGAAAAAATGTAGATTTTTTTAGGTATAAATGTGAAAATATGAAAGCATACTTTAAGGCACAAATTTTATTATTTGTTGGTAAGGTGGTGAAGGGTATAAAAATTCCGCACAGCCGAATATAGCGCTCTAACTTATTTTTTCTTTTTCAAATTATGACTGATGATTATAAGAGTAACAAGAGACGAAACTAATTGCCAAAAATCTAAGTCGGTTGTCGAAAACCTATCTGATGCAACAGCAAAATATATGTAAATAGAAAAAATAAATTTAAAAAAAACAAAGTTTTTTTTCAATTGTCAACCTAATGTTTCGACTCCATGTGTATACTCTTGGCTTATACTAACTCATATATAATTTTATTAAAATTTTCAAATTTATTTTCAGCCAAAAGACCCAATGAATTAAATAATCAAAGACCAACACTGGGTCATACTCAAACAACCCGTAAACCGAATCAACGTTATCGTGAGGGTTATCACTATCAACCTGTTGCGTCTACGTCCCGCCAGAGTCCCACATTCGTCTTAGGCGATGATATTGGGGCCGGTCCATCCACATCCCGATCCAATGATAATTCTAGTGCGTGATAGTTTTTATTCCTCATTACAATATTAATTAATATTTAATACAAAAAAATTACATACATTTTTAAAAAGACAAACAATTAATTGCATTGAACAAATCTTTGGAAGAAAAAAAATTAATAAAGAAAAGCAACACATTTTTTTAAAAATCATAATGAAAATAATAATAAAAAAACTTAGTAATGAAATTAAAAAATTGGAAATTTAATTGTAATAAAATTAGTTAAAAATAATAATGAAAAACAATAAAAGTAATTGGAAATTTAAAAAAATTTAAATTGTATTAAGAATTAAATGAATAAAACAATAATACCGTTAAATTTGTATCTGTGTAAAATTAAATTAAATCAATAAAAGAAAAAACATTAAAGAATAAAACTGGAAATTCAAGAATTTAAAAAATAAATAAAAAATCACAACCATTAAATTAAAAACAAAAATCCAAACATATTTAGAACAAACGAGCAAAAACTATAGATTAAAGCAAGAAATAAGAACAAATAAACTACTAAATAATTTAAAATAAAAATATGAAAAAAACAGTACTGAAAACCAATTTTGAATGGTAAATAATGCAAAACTAAACAATTATACATACTTTCAACACAAAAACTTTACATTTACCCAGACATTTCAACTAAATAATTTACGTGATTTTTAATTACTTTCGAAAATCATTATTAGAAATTAATAAAAAATAAATATTGCATTTGTAAAAAAAAATATATATATATAAAATCAATCGATTAAAAATCATCATAAAATGAATTCAATAAAAATCACAAAAATATTGTAACGGTTAAATTTTGAATTTGTAAAATTAAACTATAAGGAAACTGTTATTTTTTAACGGATATTTTGCAATAACAGTATAGAGAAAATCATAAGTATTTGTTATCTCAAAACTGAATATCCAACTAAAAATTA
This sequence comes from Protocalliphora azurea, assembly GCA_932274085.1. Classification (NCBI taxonomy): domain Eukaryota; kingdom Metazoa; phylum Arthropoda; class Insecta; order Diptera; family Calliphoridae; genus Protocalliphora; species Protocalliphora azurea. The sequence continues at coordinate 83,623,571 of OW026520.1, forward strand.
CTTCCCCTAAAAAACATTCATTTATTTACACACACACACACACCTACACACATACATAAACACCCATTTGCATATACATAAATAACTCAATAAGAGGTATATACGACACCTATATACATTTCTTTTTTAAGCATTTTCTTTTTTGGAATAACTGTATTGTTGTATACCAAGTGTATCCACATCCTATCCAGCCATAGTAAAACTAGTCTAATAAAACAAACAAAAAACATTTGAAACTTTGTCAAAGAGAAAGAAAAACGAATGAAATCAATTAATTAAACTGCAGTCAAAAACAATGAAATAAATGAGAATATAAAAAATATAAATAAATAAATAAATAATTAAATGAAAAATGTTATTATGTATGTAATTGTGCCCCCATTATTTGAATAATAAAAAAAACTAACAGAAAGAAAATCATTAATGAACATGATCTTACATAGAAAATATTAAAAGAAAATCAACAATAAAATATAAAGAAAACAAAAAGCCGTGTAACACTTGTAATCGAAAAATAATAACAAAAGAAACATATTTTATTTTTTGTTTTTTGGTAAACAAGAGATTAAATAAAAGAAGAAAAAACAAATATATATATATATATATTAAAAAGAAATAATAAATGAAAACAAAAACTAATTAATTAAGCATGAGAAGAAAATGAAAATCATCTTGTTATAAACGTAGTTTTGCTTATTTTTTAATAAAGAAATAACAAAAAAAAATATATAAATGAAAAATTGTATCAATAAATTAAAGATTTTTTTATTTAACTGTAAAGCAATAAGTTTCGCTAAAATTTTAATTTCAAGAAGCTGGCTTGCATACTCTGTTGCATTTTCTTACAATCTGTATGGACAAGAGGAAATAAGGTATATCCAACTCACGAAAGGATGATGCCAGGACGAACATTTTATGAAACAGTATCTTAAAATGAAATAAATTTTCATTTGAGTTGGGAACTTCTAATTTTAGGGCCACCCTAAACATTAAAGTGCCTTAAATAAAAGATGGATATGTTTTAAGCTAATTCCCAAAATATTTCGGTTTAATTATTTCGTTCACGTGAGCTGAACCATTTTGAATACACCTCCAAAAATATAGTTTTCGATCAACAGTGTACATGATACATAACATTTTGAAAAAAAAAAAAATACAGCATATGATAGACAAATGACATTTAATACATAATGAGTAAAAAATAAATTAGTTTTCATTCTCACAAAATTAAAATTTGAGTAAAATTTTCTATGATTTTTTTCTTAAATACTATTTTATTAAAGTTTGAATTTCCACCGTAATTTATATTTTAGGACATCATTGGTAATGTCTCATTCAATACTATTGATATATGTATACATTTAACCCTATACATATAACATTTTGAAATTTCTGGTCCATAATTAGTTAAGTTAATTTTTAGGACAAATAAATGCTTAGTTAAGAAAATAAATCTCACCAATCTCGTGTAAAATAATGACTAAATTTCAAAAATTTCTTTAATTCTATTATCATCGCGTTTTTAAAGAAACTAATTATATTTTTCATAAATTCATCTATATTTATGTATAATAAATGCTTCTATGCGACTTATTTGCAAAAATTGCTAATTTAACCTTTTGGGAACTAAATGCATATAATTGACCCTCTTGCTGTTAAAGGGTTAATTGCGTGCAATCTTCAGTAATATCAGGATAGACCATTCAAATGGTATGGTATGACAAAAAACGTTAGTAAAATCTTAATATTCCACTACTGAAAAAGACATAACAATTATTTAAACGAATATTCCAGGCCTTTGTATGCCTCTATTACAATTTGAAGTTAATTTTCTTTTAACAAAAATTTTGATAATGATATTAAAAGAAATACATATTTTTATATGTAATATTTTGGGAATCATGTAAGAATAGATTAATCTTCATTTCTAGAGGGGAACATTTGCAACTTTTTTTTCGTGAGGATCTTTAATGTATATACATATGTATATAAAAGACTAACGTTACTGGCTGATAGACTGATTCATCATCGCACAAACGTCTGAAGCTAGAAAAATGAAATTTAGTCTGTAGTTTGGTCTCCCGCAAAAAAGTAGCCATTAAGACAGCTTTTTTTTGTTAACCTTATATCTACGAACCTAATATAGATACAAAAAATTAAAAATTAATAAAATATTTTAAATTTAAACATTTCATTTAAAAAATAAGCCTGGTACTTTTTTGAAATTCAGCCTTTTAGGGAGAAAACAGTTAAAAAGTGTATTTTGGTACTTTTTTGCACCCTATGTATCTTTTAAACCAGTAAACGTACAAATAAAATTTACATTATATTCATAAGATCGAAAAATGACAAATATAAATTTGGTACTCTTTGGTAATTCTAAAGTTTAAGAGTAAAATGCGTACCTGCTTTAGTATTTTTTTCATTAAACATTTTTTTCTATTTATTGACATATGAATAATTTTGAAATTCATTGGAATACAATTTACAATATTATTTACATGAAATTTACATTCAGGGTGCTAAAAAAAAGTACCAACAAGGAGATAAAGATGAGAAATTTCATTTTATTTATACTCATTGAGCCAATTTTGATAATAATTTGAAGATTGGTTTATTAAGAACTCGGCTACGAAGACGTAGATACGATCAAATTCAAGTTTGTTACTTTTTTTAAACATAAGTTTTCTTAAGTAATTGAAGGCAGATTTGTATCGTATATGACATGTAAATTTAAACACATTGAACACATTGGAAATTCAATTTTATCGAATCTGTTCTAGGGCGGAAGATTAAACTTGATAATTTTTTGCTTATAATGATACATTTGTAATGTTTTCAATAAATAAACTTACTGGCATAAAAGTTAGCTAATATGGTTCTAAGTGAATAGGATTATATATATATATATATATATATATATATATATATATATATACATTCTTATAAGAAACGAAGTAGAAATAAGGATGTTCGTCTGTCCGTCCGTGTGTCGGTTGTTATTTCGTTAATGAAGCCACTCGATATATATTGGTTCAAAAATTGCGAAGATATTTCTAAAAAACCGGTTTTTTAAAGCAGTTTTCGATTTTCTGAAGCACCTATATAGGCTAAAGACAATAGTTTTGAACAGAAAATTTTGATTTTTTTTTTTTTTAATTTTTGTGCTGAAGAAATGAAGTCAATTGGGCCATTAGTAACGGAGATATCTGTCAAAACGCATTTTGGCTTATATAAGCTACTGACTTGGTTCTTATAAAGATCAGTCACAAATATCAAAAATTTCGGTTTTTTGAATCAATCAAATAAAGTCCGCAGTTCTTATAGGTGTTGTTTTTATGGGTACTAAAAAGCAACGACAGCAATAAACTAAATCTTATTTGGTTTTTTCAACTTTTTGCAGCACATATATAAGCTAGGAACTTCATTCTTTTACAGAAAATTTGGATTTTTTTCAGAAAAAATTAACTAAGCCGATCCAATATTTATCTATTTATTTAATAGCCAATGAAATTACACTTTCTTACAGGCTAGTATATATATTATTCTTAAATCTATTTGCAAGAAAATGTTTTTCATAATCATTCAATAATAAAGTCTTATTATTTAGCTAAGTTAAAAATACTGCTCTTAATACGGATTGGATTTACTGAGAAATCAATATATGGATAAAAACTTTTGAATTGATCTCATATACGTCTCATGGGATCAAAGTTGGCATAATTAACATAAATATCAGCCGAAACGCGTTATTACACTCTGTGAAGCTCTTATATAAGGTATGAACTTCTTTTTTTGGGTTCCGAATTTTTAAATCAATCAAATTGGCCCCCGGCGACGGCACGCCGTCGGCTTTAAGCCAATCGGCTAGTATCTATATTATATGTATGCATATAAATATATTTATGTGTTGTTTAATCGTGAAGAGAAGCTATTAGTGTTTAGTGCTTGCTGCGATGCACAGTGATTCCAAAACGCTTTTCTGGAAACAATTCTGTAACTTTGGAGGTCCACCCACTACCCCGTTTGGAACCGTTGTGTGATGATTCTATTTTATATTTATATTTTTGTAGTTTGGAAAAAATTAATGCATACTTTAAGGTATTAGATATTTTATTTGTTGGTAAAATGGTGAAAGGTTAAGAGATAGCGCTATAACTTGTTTTAATTAATATTATCTTCATTTGGTATTGTTTATTTTTTTCATTAAATTAGAAATATATAACACTTTGATATAACATCTCAACACGGGGGAAGAGTATATAAGATTCGGCACAGCCGAATATTACACTGTAACTTGTTTTATATATTTTTGAGTTACAATCCACAAAATTGAAATTTTCTGGTACAAAAAGTCCCTTTAATGGTACTTAGTTAATATACAGTTCTCATTTGCGATAAAATTTACTTGTAAATAAGCAGAATGTAAAGAAAAAAATTAATTTCTATTATAAATAATTTTGTTATTATTATTATTTTTTTCCACAAAATTGTTCAATACTTGTCAGATTTTGAAAACACTTTTATTTGCTACGTATAAACTAAATATGTATTTCGTATACTATGAACTTAAAAATATGAAATTAAACTTACGCCACACAGTGATTCGTTTCATAGGTAAAAATAATAAAAAATTCAGAATGGATTGAAACTCAGTTTGTTAAATGCTGAAAACATATCCATTGAAAGAAACAAGTCAATAATTGTAATAATAACTTTGAGCTATTATAGAGGCCATCACAGGGAGCTAAAATCATTATATCTTTGCAAAAACTGCTTTGGATGAGAAATTTCAAAAATTCAAGCGTTGAAAAATTTTCCTGGAATCCAACTTGAATTTAAATGTAAAAATAATTTTGACATGAAATATGATTGAAAAAAACTGAAACTCTCAAGTAAAATAAACAGCGTTTGCAAAACTAGACTCCAAGTAGTCATAGCAGCAAAAAATTACTAAAATTGTATTTTAAGAAATCTTTAAACTTGTAGTCGTTCATTTGCTTAACTTTTTTGTAGCAATATTTTTAGTTGTAGTCAAAAACTACAATTTTGAAAGTAGTGTAGTTTTTATAATTTTTTTACTGATGCTATCTTCACTTATAAGTAATAACATTTTTACCTATATTCATAAAAGAAAACTGCTACCTCTTTTGCTAAGTTGTAAAGGCAGTAAATAGAGTAGCAATAGAAAGCAGAGGGAGCAGCATAGGTAGCAACCGAGGTAGCAATTGAAGTAGTTTAATAAAAAACTAAGCAGTTTAAAAATATCAACGCAGAATATAAAACTCAAAGTAATGATAAATATAGTTTCTCATTCATTTACTATTTTTAACATAATAACATCTTTTATTTAAAATTTAATTAATATTTATCAATATCATGTGTTAAAATTTTTAAATAAAATTCCATAAAATTAATTTTGAAATATATCTTAAAATTAAAGAATTATTCGCCTTTTTATTTTTTATTATGTATGTATGTATGTATGTATGTACAAGGACTCAGAATATATATACTTTATGGGATCTCAGATGACATATTATATACGGAATGACAAACCCAATATACCATTCCCCCCCTCATTTTTTGATGTAATATGTAACACAACACAGTTAAAAGCGAATAGTTTTAATTTTAAGTCTTATTACAACAACGTATTGTGCTCATTTTATTTATATCCATTTTCTAATTTTTCTGTATTAATTGCTGCTTCAAAAACTATTTTTCCTGCTACCTATTAACTACCTCCTCTGCTAGTTTATTACACAGTGAAGATAGCAGTAAAAAATAAAAAATAAAGGAGGTAGTTATAAAAATTTAACAACAAATGGAGTGGTAGTCAAATATTTTATTTTTAAAACTACTACTACATTTGAACTACATGTTTTATAGCTTACGCTCCATTTAAAGTTATATTTTTTCCGAGTAGCAGTATTTATAAAACTACTGGAGAACTGAAGAACGCTATTGAATTAAAGTATAACATAGTTTTAATTCAATGATTAGCACTAGATTCAAGGCTTGAAACATAGAAATCAACTGGAATACCAATTCTTTTAGTTCGCTCAGCAAAATATGATTACTCTCCTCACACATATAAATTAGTTCTGTAGAAAATCCTACTAACACATACAAAGAGTTATGTAGGTTTTTTTTGACAGCTGGGTCTGGTTTTTTATGAGAGATTTGGTCTTCTAATTGACTTTTTTATGGCTTAAAATATATTTGGTTTCAACTTTAATGACAGCAAAAATACTTATTGGGTGATAATCAAAAAAGAAAAGCTGCCAGTTTTTTGTTAAACTCGTGAAAAACGCTATTTTGCAGAGGAGATGTTTCCTAGAAAATTAATAAAAATTTTCCAAAAAAGGAAAACTTTGCACTTCATTACTCTACCGTAAATGTAAACGGAAAGTAAATGGATAGTTAAGGCATCAGTAGTCTATGTGTAAGGTATGCTGAAATTTTCTTTTTCCCTTTTTCTTTTTTTTTTTTTTTTTGATTTTTTTAATATTCCAATAGAATTGTTATTAATTTATTTGCTTTTAAAATTTTTAATTGTCACATAAAAACGTAACAGATTCTATTTAAAGAAAATACAACGTAACGATACTTTACACAAAAACAAATCAATTTTATTATTTTTAATAAATTAAAAAATTAAAGTCAACACAAAACTTTAAAAACAATTTTTTAAACTTTGTTTTTGTTTTAATAGAAAATTTTACTTCTTCGACGCATTTTCAAGAATAGACACCATAGTGCTTTCAAAATTCTAGTTCTTGAGGCACTAGTTTTTATAAAATTTACTACGTTTATAGTAATTTGAAGAGCAATTTTAAATATATCAAGTTAGGATTTCGCAGCAAGTACTTATCGATGGATTACACAGTTAGATCCAATAATATTTTCTTTATTTTCCTTCGTCAACTTAAAAAAAACTGATTGCGAAGCTATTACTTCACTTTCTGCAATAAATCTGCAATAAAATTAAAGGTTGGCTTAAATCAGAAACATCAGTCATTTCATCACTATGTAAGCTATGTAAGAATTTCTTGTGTATCCAAAATGTTTATATTTTCTGTTTTAGTATATAATGTGTTTTTACATTTATTTTTATAAATTTTATTTGACTTTGTTACGAATTTAAATATCTTTAAGAAAATATCTAAATATATTTGATAGTTTCTGCATTATGGTCAAAAATAATAGTTTGCGATAGCACTAGTAAGAAGTAAAATCCGATATTTGAGAATTATATATATTAAACGATTTGAAGATGTAATCTGCATGCATGTGAAAATTGTACGAGAAATCCCCTTAAAATGTCTGGAATCTTCAAACAACAACATACATTTTTAAAGCACCAATGAAAATGTGGACTTAAAAGTATCCAAATTTTTAATTATATATGGATAAATTACAAAAAGTTCACTTATTATAACACCATGCAATTTAAAGGATACAATTGTCCAAGAACTGAAGGTTTTCCTTAGCTATAAATTAATAGTGTAGCCTAAAAATAGAAGGAACTTAATTAAATTTTTGTATGAGAAAAACCATTATTCATAGAAATGGGTTATAAATTTTAGAAAGAATAGGGCTTCAGAAATCTGTCAATTACGGATCGATTTTCATGAAATTTGGCACAAAGATAGAAACTTATACAAAACTTTCTTACACCGAATTTCATTAAACCCCTATTCCGAGAGCACATTTGTATGGGGGCTTAGTGAAATAATGGACCGATCATCACCCATTTCAATAACCTTCGTCCTTGTGCCATAAAACTCCTACGTGGGGTAGAATCGAAATTTTTTGGAAATAAATCTGTAACTTCTGATCGGCCGGTTGGATTTTCATGAAATTTGGTATCAGTGTAGCAGAGGAGCGTACAATGTTAAGAAGAGGGCACAACAAACCCCTCAGAGGCGAAGCTAAAGGGGCTCAAAGTTAGGTACCTCTGACATAAAAAATTTTTAATCGCTTGCCAAATTTTTGTTTCTCGTTCAATTTCAAATATTTTTACACATTGTTGTAGGCCCTGATGAGACCTATGCTTGCATGTCCTATTTATCTCTTATAGTTTTCGAGTTATTCGAGTTTGAATTTTTAAGCACCATAATTTTTCATGTTCTTGGTCCAGTTTTTTTCATATATATCCTAGTATTTCCGACCGATTTTATTAGTTTTTTTTTCTTAACCAGAACAAAATTATCTATTGAATAAAAAAATTTTGAAGTCGATATCCTTACCGAGTCCAAAAGTAAACGATTTTGAATTTGAAAAAAAGACGACTTTTTGCGTTTTTTTTTTGCCGAAAAAGTATCTACACTCTTTTTTATATAAAATAAAATTTTCTTTAGCAACATATAATAATTTTACACTTTTCTGAAAGGTAACTTCACAGAGATAACATTAAGATAAAAAACAAGCCCAATAACTCAATTGGTCATGGTACATACCCTCCCGAATTCGACCCATTTTATATGAAAGTTTTGATTTTAGACCATATTTTCTCAAATCCCAAAGCACGAATCGACAAGCGGAATATATTTTAAGAATCTTCAATATGTTGTTAAAAGTTTTAAATCAAAATCTACGGGACTTCGGAAAAATGTGGATTTTTGGGAATTTTGATTAGTTTATTTGGAAATTTAGGAAAATCCTACCCCTGATTGAAATTTGGTTAACGCGCTTTTATTTATATTAATAAGATCCACATTTCCTGCAAATTTCATTAAGATGTCTTTATAAACAAATATGTTATTACAATTAAAAAATTTGTATTTTCTCCAAAAACCCCAAATTGGGCCTATTGTTTGGTTTATTTCTAAATAGCGAAATAAATTTTAAAAATATGTATTCCAAATTAAGCTTATCCTTTAGCATATATATTTTCCGATCTTTTGCAAAAAATTTATATATTTATGATCTAGTTCATAATTATTATCATTAGTCTTCCGGATATATAAATCCATCAATAAAACATAGCTACAAAATAGTTTATCCAAAACTTTGTAAAATTACTATAAAACTGCATAAAAGGATGATATTTTCCTCAAAATTTGTATCATCAATGTGTTAAAGAAGGTTCTCACAAACGATAAAATTTCTAAATTTTACACAGTTTTAATAATTGCTTATAAAAGAAAAAAGTTGTTATAAAACAAAAAAGTTGTTACGAATAACAATTTTTCAAAATTTCTTATTGGCCTTTAATAAAACCTTTTATAAGTTGTTCAAAACTATTATGAATAATGCTGTAAATGTTTTAGTTCATCTCAACAAGCAAAAATCTTTATTTTTCTATGGCTAAAATGAGCGATCAATTCATTGAGCTAATAAACCCTTTTTAAACTTTTTTATGAAAAAAATAAAGCTTTTTGAATGTGAAAAACATTTGAATATTGTCTCAATATTAATGGAAAAAATATATAAACAACCTAACATTATACTGTATATTCACATGAAAAATTTATAAAAGGCTAACATTATAATGTTATAGAAACTTTTTTTAAATTTTCATGTTTATTTCATAACACATATTTTGTAGCTTCGAATAGTACAATTTGAGAAATATGCTATTTATTAAAGGAAATTTTCTAAAACTTTTCTTAGATGTTCATTGGGTTAAGTTAGGTTAGGTTAAAAACGGCGTCTTCATGCCTCCACCCAGAGACCATTCGGTCCGTTGTGATCCCTTTATAAATAACAGAGAAAGCTGATAGAAGAAGAAAGAGTAAAATGTAGTAGAATATAGAAAAAGATTAAAAAGAAAGATAGCTAAATATAAGAAAAATAAGAAAATTGTGGAACCTGAGACACATCAAATCAACCCTGACTACCTCTAAACCACTTTATTCCCATTACGAAATTATAAGGTTGCAGAGTTCTTCACCCGCAACCTCCTCTAGATCGTGCAGAATATGGCTCCCAAACCACCTCAATCTACTTCGTTAAAGCCCTACACAGTGACAGAGTATATGCTTCACTGTCTCTAGCTCACGCGCCAGTGTCCCCACTCAGTCACTTACTGGTCATATTCCCTATTGGAAGGTGACCAGTAATCATGCCAACAACGATCCTTAGATTCACACGACTCATGGTCAGTAGATATTCGAATATGATGGTTTAAGATTAGGCCATGACGCTCTAGATACCCTGCAGTCCGATCTACTCCCCCAAGCGTCATTCTTTCTACCTATAGTCCATTCCCTTATGGCCATGAAATATGACCCAATCGGAATCCTAACCGATACCTCCACAAAAGAAATATCCAACTCCGAGCCCTTACGATCTAGCTCATCGGCTATTTCATTGCCGAGAATATCGCAGTGACCAGGAACCCAAAAAAGTCTTATTCTGTAGGCATCCATTAGCCTCCTAAATTCCTTTCTTCACTCCAGCACTAACCTGAATCTGACACAGTAACTTGTCATTGCCATCTGTGCTGCCTGACTATCCACATAGATAGTTACCTCAGTGTCCCTCTCAACATTCACCTCCAGTAATCCTAGGGCCTTGTAAATGCCAACGTCAATTATAGTACCTACATAATCCATTTGGGCGGCCGAGGATAATGTTTGACCATTCAACTTGACTTCATTAAGTGTGCTAGCATGCCCCGCTGTGAAGCTCCCTATTAATCTCAATTCCTTCAGTCTAAATAAGCCCCGCACAGCCATACCTCTCACGAACTCCTCATTTGGAAGAAGGTGGAGAATGATGTCCAGTGCTGCCTGAGGTGTACTTCCCGCAGCACCCGTAATGCCAATTGAAGCACGTCTCTGAACTTTAGAGACGTGCTATACGTCCCCACCATACCGAATAACCATAAGTGAGTATAGGTCTCACAACCGATGTGTATATTAAATATACAATTATCGGTTTTAGACCCCATTTCTTCCCTATAGAGTGCATGCGTAGTAGGCATTAAGCCCCTTCCCCTTCCTTTTCTGAGTATTTCTCCTCCAAGACAATTTGCTATCCAAGTAAACGTCCAGGTACTTCGCCTCCCTCGACAATCTGAGTTCCGTCCCATTCAGAACTAGTAGACTAAATGTCTCAACCTTATATCTCCTGATAAACGGAACTAGTTCAGTCTTTTCAGGGTTGACTCCTAATCCATTACTATTTGCCCATTGGGAAAGTTCTTGCAGCCCAGATTGCATGACCTCGCTGATCGTGGGTAGAAATTTACCCGATACCAACAATACTACATCGTCAGCGTAGGCTACGATTTTCCTTCTCATGGCATCGAACTGTATCAATATGACGTTCATTACCAAAAGCCACAATAATGGCGAAAGAACCTCCCCTTGCGGTGTGTCCCTTGTCACAAGCTTTTATATGCAAGTGTCTCCTATCCTCGAGTTGATCCACTCCAATACCTAACGAAGCGAGTTATTTCTTAATCGCCTCTATCCTGATGTTGTTAAAGGCCCCTTCTATATCGAGGAACGCTGCCAAGGTGTATTCCTTATGCAGCAGACCACGTTCAATAAAACTCATCACATCATGCAGAGCAGTCTCAACAGACCTACCCTTAAGATAGGCGTGTTGAGCGTCGCTGATGCCATGAGTTCCCATACTCCTCCTCAGATAAAGATCGATCAGTCTTTCTATTGTATTGAGTAGAAAAGACGATAGGCTGATCGATCTATAGTACTTGGACTTTGAGTGAGTCGTCCTATGCAAACAGCCGTCCAGCCAGTCAGACGGACGGATATCGTTAGATCGTCTCAGAAAGTAATTCTGAGTCGATTGGTATACTTTAAGGTGGGTGTTGGATGATTTTTTCTGTGCATTACAAACATCAGCATAATACAAACGCATAATACCCCAACCACTTATTGTGGTGTGGGGTTTATAAATGTGCACCGTGAAAACCCTTTTATATTATTATATTTTTACACAATAAACTTTTTTTAAGTTTTATGTGAAATCGAATAGATTCGACGCCAATTTACTATTTAAATTAAACATAAAACAGCTAAGCACAAGATAAAATGCTTTATGTAGGCTATAGCTGTTACTTGTGAATAAAATAAATAATGAAAATACTTTTTATTGTATTTCCATTTTTTTATTTCTAATTTAAAATATAAATATAAATTGAAAAATAATTTATTCATTTTTAAATAAATAAAATAATAAATAAAAACATTAAGGATTTCTGTTTATACTAAATCAAATGAATTTTTATTTAATTTTGTATCTGATTGAACAAAAGAAATTAAAAAGTAAAATATTTTATTTAACCAAAAGTAAAACATATATTTTTGCAAGAAGATAAATGTTTTTATATTTGAATACGAAAAAGTTCAACAAATTTTTTATTTGAAAACAATATCTTCAAATAGAAAAAATTCAAATAAATATTTTGATATTTTTATTCCAAATATTTTTTTACTCTAAGTCAGATGTTTTACTCATAGTCAGAATTTTTAAGAAAGTTGATTTCTTTTTTTTCTGTAGAAAAATTCGATTATTTTAAAAAATTTGATTTTCTTTAAAAAATTTCGACTTTTAATGAAAAATTACGATTTTTATATAATTTTTACTTTAAAAAAAAATTATATTCAAATCAAAATATCAAAAATAATAATTTAAAGTTGAGCGGAAAAATAAAAATAAAAAATAACCATTTAAATTGACTTTTTTAATTAAAAAAATCATTCCGGATTTCAATAAACTTGTTCTGAGGATTACATTTCTGTATTTAATACTTTTGTCCGGTCGTTCCTTGTATCTGATTTTTTTTTTTTCAAGAATAAAGATTATTTCCTATCCATGATTTTTTAATTTTTTATTTCGATCAAAAACAAAATGATTAAATTATTGATCAAAAAAAAAAATAATAATAATAATAAATAATAATAACAAAAATAAATAATAATAAAAAATATGAATTTGTATTATTTTTTAAACATCATTGTGTTTTTCAATTGAAATAAAAATAAAGTTTGTTTTTTTAGTATTAAAATACGGTTCTGGGTATATACCAGGTAAACCGATAACATAGCTCTCGTGAACCGCCCAAAATATAGTTTGGTATCGTTAGAAAGATCTTTAGGATGCGCATTTATTGAGAGAACTAAATTTGAGATCTAGAAATAAAATTTAAGGTCCAAATATGTACGAAATTTTGCAATGGATATTTGAACTATTCGCACATAAATATTTTAAAAAATAAGACCAAAATAATACAATATAATCATATAGTTATACCGAAATGGTTTTATTGATAGTTTTTTAAATACGATAAAATTCAAATTTTTGAGTTTTATATTTTGTTTGTCTAATTTTTGATTTCGTTTTGCAAAAATAACACTATTTTTAAGCTATTTCTTGACTTTTATTTGCAATGGGCGAAAATAAATGATAAATAGCATATTTTTTGATTTTATAAATTACACATATATAAATCTGTAGCAGAAAAGAATTGTATGGGTATGTCAGATTGAATTTTAATATTGCCCGATTGCCTATGTGAAGTGCACACTACAAAAAACTTTTTGCACGTGTGTTTTTTTATAAAAAAATGTTAACAAATAATGAAAAAAATTTAAGCCATTTTATTAAAAAAAAATAACTTCGAAAAACTGCTCTCGGTTACCCCAGGTCTACAACTGATATTAACGCTGATATAATATATGATATAACGCCGGCAGAGGAGAGCAACAATTTTCTTTATATTATGTTAAATCTTAAATAAGGGGTACACATATGTTAGGGAATATGAAAAAAAAGCACTCGGAAAATGACAGAAATCGAAATAGAGAATTGGGGCATAAGTTTTCCAAATTTTGAAGATTATAATTTGTAGTCCAAAATATAGAGCCTGACATAACTTGTTGCTTTTAAATCACGCTTGTATTGTTTAATCCTCTGAGACTTTTTATTCAACAGTAATCCATTTTTTTTTTTATTTTGTATTTTGTTTTTATTGACCTTGAAAATAACGTATTGATATATTTTATCAATTTTGTTTTAATTCTTTTTGGCTAAAGTTAACTTTGTGATGTTATATTAGGATCCTCCCCAAAATATTAATAAAATATAAAAATGGTTTTGAATACATTAAAAATAACCTAAACTTGTTTGATTTATACGTTAAAATTGGAGAAAGTTTGCTTTATAATCGATGTACATTAATTCTCCAGTTGTTTTTTAGTAGTGAGGTTTTAATAATGTTCAGTTTTTTCAATACTTTTGCACTCAAACAATTTTAATTGTTGAAGACAGTTTAAAATATTTACGAATTGTTAAATTTGAAATAAAAGCAAAAATTGACAAAAAGTAAAAAAGAACAAAAAGAGCTAAAAAAAATTAAAAGTTAAAAATTGTTAAAATATATTTTTCGCGTTTTGAACTACTAAAATCTAGTCCGAAAAGGACTAAGTTGTCGCCACTACAACTAAGCATCAGCATACATATATTTATATTTTTTTGTATGCATATACAAACTGACTGCATATATAAAAAATAACAACACACTAATAATCATTACATTGTGTCTATATTAGAAAATTTTTTATCAAAACAACAATTGCACAAAAACAACCATAAGGTGAATTCAGTAATGTTTTTATATATGCAGTTTGAGAGCTGTAACAACCTAACATAATAATCAGCGGTTTAACTGAAGTGCCTTATGACGTTTGTCTTGAAAAAAATTTTCTAATATAGACACCTCGTTATAAATTGCTGTTTTCAGCTAATCTTCTTGCTTATGCAAAAAACAACGCACTAATTGTCATTGCAATGCTTAATATAGACGTTTTGTGTGTGTATATTATTAGCAGATATTTTAAGGTTTTGGTCCATAACTCTGTTCTTTATAAATCAATTTGGTCTGTAGCTTAAACAAGGTCTTAAAAAGTCAAAAATGCGTTCTGTCCGATATATCGGTTATTACTGGACCGATTAGTTAATTTCTTCAGTATAAAAATTCAGAAAAAAAATTCTGAATCTTTGAAAAAAAAAAACTTAGTCCTATCTTATATAGAGGCTTCACAAAAACGAAACCCGGTGAAAAAACCCATTTTTTGACATATATCGACCATTTATGAACCGATCTTATAATACATTGCAGTTACCGGTGGGCTTCACAAACGTTATTTCAACCGACAAACGGACGGACATCGTTCTATCAACATCATTTCTTCTAGGATCCACAAAATAAAAACAAACGGAATGACAAACTAATATATATTCTTTACACCTGTGGTGAAGGGTATAACAAATAAAATAAATAAAAAAAGAACTATATTTTTCGATGAGCGTGGAAATAAAAATTAGATTTCAAAAGAGGAAAGCCCCAGGGATATATGATACCCCACAACTGTACAGTCCTAGGAATCGAGAAACGTGATTGTCATAACCTAAGATCTGTTTTTTTGGCATAAATCAAGATTACCAGCACACTTGATTTTTAAATAATTTTGATAATGATTCAGTAGCATTTTTATTTGTGATTAAAGCAATGTAAAAATTTGTGCCCGCTCTCTCTTAGTTTACGAGTTATGGGTACTTGAAGTTATAATATAAAAATGCAATTTTCTCGTTCCTCCTGTAATGAATATGAACAATATGGGTATCATAGGAAAGGTCTTGAATAATCCTTTCTATTGATATATAAAATGTGCCAAATCATTAACCCATAGTGAGACAATATGATATTTTATTACTTTTTATTTTGACTTTTTTTACAAAAGTACCGTTATCTCAAAAATATATCGATATAATGGTACTCTCCTTTACATCAAATTATTTAGAGAACATTTCAAGCTTTCATATGATTCCCGTGTCACACCCCTAGCCCATTAAATAACAAAAATATAGCACTTTAAAAATTAATATTTAGAAAAATTAATCGATTTTTACTAGTAATATATTTGTTAATATCATAATTTAAAAATATATAATAAGTGTTATTTCATTTTTACAATTTTGTGAAAAATTAAAAATTATTTAAAAAGAATACCGGTAGGTAGGTAGGGAAGGGTTGCCCAGCACTCATAAGAGTGCTTGTACATCCACTCGGAGACCTAACGGTCCATTGTAAGTCCCTTCATAAAGAATATAGAAAGAAACCAGAAAGAAACTACAGATAAGGTATAGAAAAGAGCAGGAAGGAAAATGATAGAGAAAAAAAGCTGAGACCAAGAAAAGTATAGAAGAGAATAGAAAGAATCACAAAAGGAAAAGTACTACCGCCCCAGGTCGCTCGCTCCACGCCAACGACTCCCTCTTAGCCAGCCTATTCCCATGACGAATCCTATCAGTCTATCGAGCTCTATTGTCGATATACTGTCCAATTCGTCAAGGAATCTACTGCTTAACCATTTCTGCCTACTTAGTTGTAGACATGGACAGTGACATATGATATGTTCCACCGTCTCTAGCACCTCATTATCTTCGCACATTCTGCAAAGACTGGAGGAACCTCTATCCCAATACCCTATCATTCCCCCTATGGGACTATGACCTGTCAGAATACCTATCATAGTCTTCAGGTTTTCTCTTTTCATGCCCAAAAGTAGATTTGCATCTGCTCTATTAAGTTTGGGCCATAGGACCCTTGATAATCTGCAGTCCGTTCTACTTTCCCATGCATGATTGGTTCTATTCTGAATCCACTCCCTAATTAACCTGAAGTAAAAGCCTAGAGATGGTCTCACACCGCTTTCACTTACAGTCCTATCCAAAGCTGAGCCGTTCCTAGCTAATTCGTCAGCTACCTCATTGCCATTTATCCCGCAATGACCCGGTACCCAGTAGAGTCTGATATGGTAATCTCTCATCAATCTCCTAAGAGCCCTCTTACAGTCGCTAACTAGCCTAGACTTGACAAAGTGTCCTTTCAAGGCTTTCAGCGCTGCCTGGCTATCCACATACAGAGTTACCTCTGTATTCACCTCTATGTTCCCTGCAATCAATTCTGTGGCCCTAAGAATACCTAGAATTTCCGCCTGGAACACGCTACAACTATCCGATAGTCTATACGTCTTCCTGATGTTTCCCTCAACTAGATACACACCTGCACCAGTGCCTGTATCCATTTTGGAACCATCCGTGAATACCGATACACCACCGAATAGTTTCTCCCTATCTGACCATTGGTTCCTACTCGGAATAATCAGTATAGGATTTTCCCCGAAATCAACCTCCGTGCACATATAGTCCGTGGATCCAGAGTTAACCAGGGTATGTCCACCGAGATTAACCTCGTTTAAAAGTTTGGAATGTCCTATTCTGATTGAACCTGTGAGTCCTAGTTCACTAAGTCTAAGCAGGCTCCTTGCAGCCATTCCCATCACGAACTCCTCAATGGGTAGGAGATGCAGAATGACGTCAAGTGCCGCCTGAGGTGTGCTTCTTACGGCACCTGTTATGCCAATGGAAGCACATCTTTGGGCTTTAGACAGAAGACTTCTACGACTTCCTATTCTCATTGTCTCCCACCATACAAGACATCCATACGTCAGAATTGGCCTCACCACCGAGGTGTAAATCCAATTTACTACCATCGGTTTGAGTCCCCAACTCTTACCTATGGAGTTTCTGCATATGTTGAGACCTCTCTTAAGCCTCTCCTGAGTGTTGCTCTTCGAAGATAATTTACTATCAAGGAACACACCAAGATATTTTGCCTCCTTTGCCAGTCTTAGTTCTGTCCCCCCTAGTACCGGTAGCCTAAACTGCTCAATCCTGTACCTTCTGGTGAAAAGAACTAGCTCTGTTTTCTCCGGGTTGACCCCTAAACCCTTACTAGTTGCCCATGAGGACAGTTCGTTAAGTTCATACTGCATGACGTCGCTGATCGTGGAAAGAAATTTACCCGTGATCAGTATAACCACGTTGTCTTAAAATGACATTGACGGCTAAGAGCCATAGCAAGGGTGAAAGAACTCCTCCTTGCGGAGTTCCTCTAGTCACTATCTTCCTTATGCATGCATCTACCAAGTTCGAATTAATTATTCGGCTATTCAGCATCAAAATAATCCATTCGATTAGAAAGTTTTGAAGGCAGAGTGATTCTAGTTATTCTCTAATAGCCTCAATTTTAATGTTATTAAAAACTCCTTCTATATCAACGAACGTTGCCAAGGTATACTCCCTATACTGTAGGCCGCGTTCAATGTAACTCACCACATCATGCAGCTCACTTTCAACAGATTTACCCTTTAGATAAGCATGCTGAGCCCCATTGATGATATGATTGTCAATTGTCGTCCTCAGATAAAGATCGAACAATCTCTCTAATGTCTTCAAAAGAAAAGAGGATAGGATGATCGGTTTGAAATCTTTAGGTTTCGAGTGGCTAGCCTTGCCTGCTTTAGGTATGAAAATTACCTTAACCTCTCTCCACCTCCTTGGAATATATCTCCTAATAAGACATACACTAAAAAATGTAGACTCTAGGTTACTGAGTTTTTCAAAAAACAAATAAAAAACTAATTTGTGTGTCAACAGAGAAAAATATATAAATATGTTCAGAAAAGTTACTGGAACTGCATTGGAATAAATATGATTTTATTTATTTCTTTTACAAAGCAAAAAATATGGCAGTTCTTAATGCATAAACCTTTCGGTAAAAGTTAAAGCTTATCCCTACCTTTATCTTATCGGCCAAATTTGGCTTAAATTATACTTCTAATAACCAAAAATAGTTTATGTGTCCCATAATATTCTAACTTTAGTTATTGGAAAGTTATAATAACGACACTAAATGAATCAACCAATACTTCAATTCTTTTTTAAAATTGTCTCAATGTGTTTGTACAAAAAGTAATTTCCCGTTTTTACTCTCTTTTGGTACTTTTCCCTCACATGAATGTATCAAAAATTGTATTCCAATGAATTTCAAAATTGTAGTGGAGTCCAATAATAAAATATTCATATGCATATGCTAGTAAATAGATTATACGATTTTTGTCCCTTAAGCGTTCGAATTTCGAAAAATTACTAAATTTGTGTTTGTCATTTTTCGATAAGTTGGGAATGGTATCAAAAAAGTACCAAAATCTGTTTTTACCCGTTTTCTCCCTAAAAGCGCCATTTTTTTCTCTATATTAGTTTATCAGATATAAGGTTACCGATTTTACCCTTTTTACCCCCTAAACATTAGAATTTCGTAATAGATCTATTTGGTGAGAGGCCAACCTGCGGTCCAAATTTCATCGCTCTAGCTTTAAACGTTTGGTCTGTGTCAGTAACATTACTCTATATGTATGTACATACATGGATAATAAAATAGGTGTTAATTTCTTCAAATGGAAAAATTTTTAAATTTTAAACATTTTTTTTTTTTTCAACTTGTATTTATGTTTTGTTTATTAAATACAACTATCTAAGGAATAAAAAAGATGATTTTGGAACTTAGCCACATTGGAGTTTGAAGATCAGAAGAGTTTTTTTAAGAAATCCCATATTTTTCTGTGGATAATAAAATAGATGTGTTTGCAAAAATTGTAAAATTACAAAATAATTTCCCATTTTTCAAATTAAATATTAATAAAATGTCAATAATAGCATGAGAAGACATAAATACTTTTTATGAGTTTCCTTTATTATCCTTTATATAACGAAGACATACACCCAAAAGTCCTTGCTGGGATATTATATCGTTATTATTAAAAATTATTTATTTTTTCTTTAGTATGAATAGTTCTGAAATTATTGTTTTCAGTTTACTTAATAATGTTAACTAGAATTTTCATCATAGGAATAACTTATTTATTCAGAAACATTCAGACTTAAAACCAACTCACCCAACTTACTTCATGAACGCTTTGGTCGTTTTAAAACTAAAACATCACAAAACTATATTGCACAATTTTTTAAGTCCGTAACTTTTTCGGATAATACAAGATATTCCAAATAAGAGGAAACAACTTATTCATACCCATAAATTATAATGGATCAATATAATATATTAAAACTGTAAAAATATTATTTTATTGTAAAGGCAAGAATCTATCTAATAAAAAAAGATGTAAAAAGTGATTGAATGGAAGAAATCCTCTATTATATGAACAAAAGGCGCTATGGTAATAAATCGTAGTACGTAAGTGGTAACTGTTATGTCTGATTTATTTTATTGAAAAAAATGTGAAGTGTTTGTGCTAGGATTTATTTGAAATAATTGTGGGACCACTCTTATAGATAATTTGGAAGGATAACGACTCATCAAGTCTGATGGGAATGTGGCCCTGGGGATATATAAATGGAAGTTTTAAAATAATCAAGTACATCCTATAATATAAATTCTACTAAATTCTTTTAAAATCCTTAAATATATCTAAATAACTTAAGAAGAATTCTCGTTCCTTTGGTAAGGAAAAAATCATAATTTTTAATAATAACGGTATAATATACTAACAAGGACTTTTAGGGTGTTTGTCTGGCTATGCTAAGAATAATCAAAGAAATGTAGAAAAATAATTATGTCATTTCATGCTATTTTGCATTTTATTAATATTTAGTTTCAAAAATAGAAATTTATTTTGTAATTTAAAATTTTTCCAAACATATCTATTTTATTGTCCACAGAAATACATGAGTTTTCTTTATAAAAACTTCTTCCGGTCTCCAAACTCCTATGTAGGTAAATTTCTAAAGTACTTTTTTTATTCCTTAGATAGTTGTATTTAATAAATAAAACATAAATATAAGTATAAACAATTAAAAACATAAAATTTTTATTTTTTTTTATTTGAACAAATTCACATCTATTTTATTGTTCACATATGTATATGTTCATCAGAGGGAGTTGAGAGTTTAGTGGAGGACTTCACAGGGAAAGTTAGGAGAAGTTATGAACTAACTTGTCCGGTAATATTTCCGGGAAAGAGAGAACAGCCTAAATGGTGGACCAAGGAACTTAGGAACCAAAGGTCAACCGTCAGGAAGCTGTTCAATAGGGCGAAACTGACACGCAAGTGTGAGGATTGGAACAGCTACAGGGAAAGTTTTAATAGGTATAAGACGGACATTAAGAGGGCAAAAAGGGACTCATGGAGGAATTACTGTGAGTCCATTGACTCCGTTAATGAGTTATCCAGATTCAGGCTAATTTTATCCAAGGATCCTAGTGCTCCTGGATATATTCAGCGTGCGGATAACTCATGGACGGAGTCTTGCTCTGAGTCCCTGAGTTTACTTATGGAAACTCATTTTCCAGGCTGTAGGAACAGTGACACGGCACTAAAACTTCTCACTAAGCTTTTTAGTGTGTGTCTTATTAGGAGATATATTCCAAGGAGGTGGAGAGAGGTTAGGGTAATTTTCATACCTAAGGCGGGTAAGGCTAGCCACTCGAAACCTAAGGATTTTAGACCGATCAGCCTATCGTCTTTTCTTTTGAAGACATTGGAGAGATTGATCGATCTTTATCTGAGGACGACAATTGACAACCATATCATTAGTGGGGCTCAATACGCTTATCTAAGGGGTAAATCTGTTGAGAGTGCGCTACATGATGTGGTGAGTTACATTGAACGCGGCCTGCAGTATAGGGAGTATACATTGGCAGCGTTCCTTGATATAGAAGGAGCTTTCAATAACATTAGGATTGAGGCTATTAGGGAATCACTAGAATCATTAGGCATTCAAAGCTTCCTAATCGAATGGATTATTTTGATGCTGAATAGCCGAATAATTAATTCGAACTTGGGAGATGCATGCATAAGGAAGATAGTGACTAGAGGAACTCCGCAAGGAGGAGTTCCCTCGCCCTTGCTATGGCTCTTAGCCGTCAATGTCATTCTACGACAATTTGACGCAAGAGGGCGGAAAATCGTTGCCTATGCTGATGACGTGGTTATACTGATCACGGGTAAATTTCTTTCCACGATCAGCGACGTCATGCAGTATGAACTTAACGAACTGTCCTCATGGGCCACTAGTAAGGGTTTAGGGGTCAACCCGGGGAAAACAGAGCTAGTTCTTTTCACCAGAAGGTACATGATTGAGCAATTTAGGCTACCGGTACTAGGGGGGACTGAACTGAGACTGGCAAAGGAGGCAAAATATCTTGGTGTGTTCCTTGATAGTAAATTATCTTGGAAGAAGAACACTCAGGAGAGGCTTAAGAGAGGTCTCAACGCCTATTACACATGCAGTAACCCCATAGGTAAGAGTTGGGGACTCAAACCGATGGTAGTAAATTGGATTTACACCTCGGTGGTGAGGCCAATTCTGACGTATGGATGTCTTGTCTGGTGGGAGGCAATGAGAATAGGAAGTCGTAGGAATCTTTTGTCTAAAGCCCAGAGATGTGCTTCGATTGGCATAACAGGTGCCGTAAGAAGCACACCTCAGGCGGAACTTGACGTCATTCTGCATCTCCTACCCATTGAGGAGTTTGTGATGGGAATGGCTGCAAGGAGCCTGCTTAGACTTAGTGAACTAGGACTTACAGGATCAATCAGAATAGGACAGTCCAAACTTTTAAACGAGGTCAATCTCGGTGGACATACCCTGGTTCCTTCTGGATCCACGGATTATATGTGTACGGAGGTCGATTTCGGGGAAAATTATATACTGATTATTCCGAGTAGGAACCAATGGTCAGATAGGGAGAAACTATTCAGTGGAGTATCGGTGTTCACTGATGGATCCAAAATGGATACAGGCACTGGTGCAGGTGTGTATCTAGTTGAGGTAAACATCAGAAGGACGTATAGACTCCCGGATAGTTGTAGTGTGTTCCAGGCGGAAATTCTAGGTATTCTTAGGGCCACAGAATTGATTGCAGGGAACATTGAAGTGAATACAGAGGTAACTCTGTATGTGGATAGCCAGGCGGCGCTGAAGGCCTTGAAAGGACATTTTGTCAAGTCTAGGCTAGTTAGCGACTGTAAGAGGGCTCTTAGGAGATTGATGAAGGATTATCATATCAGACTCTGCTGGGTACCGGGTCATTGCGAGATAAATGGCAATGAGGTAGCTGACGAATTGACTAGGAACGGCTCAGCTTTGAATAGGACTGCAAGTGAAAGCGGTGTGAGACCACCTCTGGGCTTTTACTTCAGGTTAGTTAGGGAGTGGATTCAGGATAGAACCAATCATGCATGGAATTGTAGAACGGACTGCAGATTATCAAGGGTCCTATGGCCCAAACTTGATAAAGCAGATACAAATCTACTTTTAAGCATGAAAAGGGGAAACCTGAAGACTATGATAGGTGTTCTGACAGGTCATTGTCCCATAGGGGGAATGATAGGGAATTGGGATAGGGGCTCCTCCGGTCTTTGCAGAATGTGCGAAGATAATGAGGAGCTGGAGACGGTGGAACATATTATATGTCACTGTCCATGTCTACAACTAAGTAGGCAGAAATGGTCCAATTCCTTGACGAATTGGACAGTATATCGAGATTAGATCTCGATAGACTGATAGGATTCGTCATGGGAATAGGCTGGCTGAGAGGGGGTCGTTGGCCTAGAGCGAGCGACATGGGGAGGTAGTACTTTTTCTTTTCAAATTCTTTCTACTCTTTTCTATACTTCTCTTGGTCTCAGCTTTTTCTCGGCTCTTTCTCCACTATTTTCCTTCTTGCTCTTTTCTATATCCTATCTGTAGTTTATTTCTATTTTCTTCACGAAGGGACTCACAATGGACCTCATGGTCTCCGAGTGGATGCACAAGAACTCTTATGAGTGCTGTGCAACCCTTCTTTACCTACCTACCTACCTATGTATATGTACACATATAGATTTATATTACTCATACGCTAACCGGGAAAAATAACAATATCGAACAATTTTTAACTTGCTTTTTGGATACTTTAGAATTTTAATTTTTTTAAACTCCCAATTTTGATCCTACATAGATTTTAATTAATATTGGTAAAATTAATATTGTACCACTATTAATTGACATTTATGGAGGTTAAAACGTTTAAACATTTTGACATCCTAAAATTACATGCAAAAGAGAAATGCTCAAATATATTTATTCTTTTTATAAAAGAAATATAAATTTATTTCAGCTTAAATACATGTAAAAATGCGCTTTAGTAAAACATTTCTAATTATTTAAAAGATGCCTTTAATTTAAACATAGAAATCATTTCAAACCCAAATCTTTTTCAATAGTATGAGAACAGACTGCCATCATTTGATCTTTAACGCGGTTAAAGTTTTCAACAGCCTTAGGTTTGGCTTCAGGCCATTTAGCCAAATCACGATAAATGGGGCGACAGAATTTCATGCGGAAGTTGGAGTTTGCAAACGCGATAATCTCGTCCAAACGGTTCATTAATTTGGCCATAATACACAAGCGCATTACACGGAAACGTACTTCAGCATTTTTAGTGTTTTTCAAATTATAAGTTGATTCCAACAATTCAATCTTTTTTTCGGACAAATCTTTGATTTCTTTACACTCAATCAATTTGCCCAAGAAATCAATTAATTGATGTGTTGAAATAGCTTGTTTAACTTCAGCATTATTAGCCAACTCTTCGACAGTTTTGGTGCTCCATAGGGATGACAATTGTTTGGAAACATTCGCCAAAGTTTCATCGAATCTTAAACGAGAAATATTGATATTTCAACAGTTCATTAAAGAAGAAAATACAAATAAAAACTTACTTAGGTATAATTGGTGGCATACCCTCACAAGTTAACCAAAGATCCCAGTCAATTTCATTTAGTTTATTCTTTTTATCAGTTTCAATGAAATAATCATACAAGGCCGATTTGAAATCATCGGTATCAACCGATTTATAAGCGTATTTCTTTAAATACGAACGCAAGAATGGCTCGAATACTTCTGGTCCACCAAACAAGTCCTCAATATAACGTAGGAAAGTAGATCCTTTAATATAAGGCACACTGGAAAAGGCATCATCTGGACCACAATTTGACAAATCTACTACAAGTTTTGTCAATTCAGGGCTATTAGCCAGTTGAGTACGAAGCTTTGGAAATAAATATTTTGTTTATGTATTATAATTGAAATATGTTTAAATAATTTCACTTACACATTCTTGCAGATCTGTCAAGTTTCGAATCATATGAAAATCACGCTCTTTTAATCCTTGCATACGTCCCACAATTTTCGTCTCTACAAAAACGGTGAAACCTTCATTCAACCAAAAGTGCTCAAAATTCTTATTGGTCACCAAATTTCCAGTCCAGCTGTGAGCAATTTCATGTGCCACTACATCAGCCAACGACTTGTCTCCAGCCAAGAGTGTTGGTGTAACAAAAGTTAAACAAGGATTCTCCATTCCGCCAAATGGGAACGAAGGTGGCATAACTAAAAGGTCATACTGTTTCCATACATATGGACCACAAATATCCGAAGCAGTTTTTAACATTTCCGATGTTTGCGAAAACTCTTCAGCACAGGCATCAATTATACCATGTTCAGCCCACACATTTGAATTGGGACCTAAAGGTTTTGATACCAATTTTCCTATGGCGATGGCCAAAAGATAAGCTGGTATTGGAACTTCCTGTTTAAATGTGGTTTTACCATCTTCTTTCTTTTCAACAAGAGCACTCATAAGAGCTGTCAATTCCTTAGGATGTTCAACAGTTGCTTCGTAGGTGAATTTAACGGCAGGAGTGTCTTGGCAGGGTAAAATTGAACGGGCATGTATAGCTTGACACTGGCTAAACATGTAAGGATGTTGCTTGCCTAAAGTTTGTTCAGGATTTAACCATTGAAGACCACTGGCATTGCTAGCAGTTTCATAATCAATACGAACAAATAAACTGAAAATGTATAAGAATTTGTATTAAAACCTACTGTACGTATCCAACATTGTATGAAAAAACCGAAGAGTATTGGATATTTAAACTACGTAAAATTATAAAAGGGGACATCATTTAGAACATTTTGGCCAAGTTTCAACTTCCTACGATGCACTATTTACTTTTTTGGGTTGTGAGTGATCAAAAATAAGTTAAAACATAAAAATCAATGTTTGAATAGTTTTAATTTTAACATTGATTTTAATGTAAAACATGCTCAATTTTCTAAATTTGTTTTTGGTTTTATTGTATATTTTTTAGTTACAAAGATATTTTGTTTTGAAATCAGCTTAATTTAATCAGAATAAAAAATAATGTTTGATAACAAAAACCAGCAAAAAATTCTACTTCTACTGGCTTATAGTTTAAGGCATTTTGCATTATTCTATATATGATTTAGCTGCAAGAAATTGCAAGACTGGATTTATTAAAAAAAATCGTATTATTTTGTATTTTATAAAACAAAAAATGAAAAGGAACCTCTTAACGTTCCATAAAAAATTACGTAAAATCAAAAATTACCAAAACACCAACATGTCCATGTGTTAAAATTGCGTCTTATGTGAATTTTCTGGTTAAACACCTCATGTTTAGAAATTTCATTTCGTTTTGAAATTTTATATTCAAAACAACAAATAAATTCAATTTTTTTTTTTTTTTGTGATTTCAATAGAAATTATCGAAACGAATTTTCGTTTTACAAAATGAGACCCTTAATTTTATTTGAGTAAAAATATGAACTATGTATGACGATTTTTTAATTAGTAAAAACCTTTTATTTATAATTCAGGAACAAATTAAGAAAATTACTAGATTTATGGGAGACATAATAGCAAACAATATTTATTTCCATCTTGTGTCATTTGGTAACTATATAATGTTTTAAATATGTCGTCGGACGTCCATCCAAAGTTTAAATATTTGACCTCAATACGCGTTCCGCTAGCATTGTCCATATTGGCGGAAGTTTTAAGTTACAGATATTGTGCTTCAATTTACTGATCCACACATTTCAAAATTCTATAGCCTTGAATACTTTTACCGAAATACGCATATTAGATAATTTTTGTTGAAATTTTATAAAAAAATATGTAGATTTGTAATGATTATTGTATTGTGTGCGATAGCTAATTTTGTGCACAATTATTCTTTTCGAACGATTTTTAACGATTAATCGAATAATTCTTCAAAACGAGTTTATGTTAAATTATTATGCCTTTTTCAAATTATAAGTGTAAAAAACTTTGTTGAAAATTTCGTTAGGATATATAAATGTGTAAACTACGTTTTAATAGATTTCGGGTTAAAGCCTTTCACGGAATCTGAAGTCTCAGTATTTTTTGGAAAAAAAACGGGACACTCTGGAATATATTCAGAGTTCAACAATGATGTTCCTATTCCCATAAGGGATAGTGAACTGAGATGGGCTCTGAAGAGCTTCGCTCCATTTAAATCTCCGGGCCCTGATGGCATTATACCTTCTGACCTGCAGTATAATGCGGATTTAATAGTCCCCTGGCTAACTCGGATTTATTCAGCATGCTTGTCATGTCCGTACATCCCTGAGTCATGGACTAGATATACAGTAGTCGTTATCCCTAAAGGTGGTAAAACCTCACGCACAAAACCGAATTGAAGACACTGGAAAGGTTAATCGACCAACACCTGCGTAGAACTATCAACCCTTGTCTATTATCAGCGTCTCAACAGGCCTATATGAAGGGCAAATTTGTTAAGACTGCATTACATTTGTACGTAGGGTATATTGAAAAAGCTATCGAATATAAGGAGTACGCATTAGTGGCCTTCCTTGATATAGAAGGGGCCGTTAATAATGTGACTCCGGAGGCAATAAAATTGTACCTGGAAAGACTTCATCAGTCGATCATTAGCCTCATATGGAGACTTCTAACCAATAGGGTTATAATATCCAGAATGGGTGCGTCCACCATCTACAGGGTAGCAAACAGGCGTACTCCGCAAGGAGAAGTTTTATCTCCACTCCTCTGGAATATCACCGTTAATTCATTGCTCAGGGAGCTTGATTCGCTGAAGTTTAAAACTGTTGCTTATGCGGACGATGTTGCGGTAGCTGTATCTGGGAAATATCTGGATACTATGTCTCACCGCCTGCAAACTGCTATGGGTCTAATTAATGCATGGAGTACAGTCAGTGGCCTTAGCGTGAATCCAGGAAAAATGGAACTTGTCCTCTTTTCTAAAAGATACAAGATTCCATCTTTCCCACTACTACGCCTAAACGATGTTGAATTAAAGGTGTCAAATAGTGCGAAGTACCTAGGGATTATACTGGACTCCAAACAATCCTGGCTCCAAAATACACGGGCAAGAGCCTCAAAGGCAGGAATTGCCCTATATATGTGTAGGAAGGCCTTCGGTAAGTCCTGGGGAATAAATCCCAGGAATACGAAATGGCTCTTCGATACGGTGATTAAGCCCATACTTATGTATGGAGCGATAGTATGGTGAAAGGCTACGGAGAAATCCGCCTACATCGGAATCTTTGATTGGATTCTGCGTAGTTCAGCGCTACACATAACAGGAGTGCTTCGTACAACTCCATCGAAAGCCTTATTTGTTCTAATAAACTGGCTACCGGTAGTTCTTATGGCCAAACATATCGCCATTTTGACAGCGACAAGGCTCGAGACTATAGGTGTATGGAACGATAGTAGTTTTGGCCATGCGACCATTCTGGGTTTCCTTAATAGCATTCCTAGCAATATCGATTATTGTATCCCCATACCCTTTCCTGGCAGAGACTTCTCAGTATCAATCTCAACTACCCAAGAATTAAGAGCTGGTTCAGTTAAGGTTTATACTGATGGGTCCAAATCTACTGATGTGGTTGGGGAGAGGAGTGTCTATATTCCCGTCTCTGAATAAGATGGCGAGACATTCTAACCTGGAGCTGCTCTGGATTAGGGGTCATTCAAGAACCCCGGGTAATTTTATTACGGATACACTAGCCAAAGATGGATCCCTTCTTCGAGGTGAAGATATGGACCAACTAGTTGGAGTACCGCTTTCGGCCTGCAGATCAATAATTCTGCGAAACTTATCGCGGATTGTACAAGATAGGTGGACAAATGAATCCACATGTTCAACCTCGTGGCAATTATGGCCCCATTATGATGAATGTCGATCTAACTTCATCATGGGACTATCGATGCATCGGCTGAGAACTCTGGTAGCCGTGATCATAGGGCACTGGATTGCTGGTAGCATGCTAGAAGACTAGGGCTCCCTTTTAACGACTTTTGTAGAAGTTGTCGGGATGAGGAAGAGGAAGACACGGTGGAGCATCTTTTATGTCACTGTCCCACTCTTGCCGGGATTAGGACTTCCAATTTTGGAAGTCCGTTTATGCATCTCTCTGATATCGATGTTAGATGGATCAGCTCTTTCATACATGCGTCGGGTTGGTTCGCTTCGAACGTTAGAATGGACATATGAGGTAGAAATACATGATCCGTCAGGGTTTCACAAAGGGACCAAATTGGACCCAAGTGTGCTGTCTCTGGACAGTTGCCCTAATAACCTAACCCAACCTAACCTAGAAGTTAACCCAGTGAAAAAGAGAACTGCGATCAAGTTTTCGATATCCCAAGTATCACCTCCCTCCGCGAACTTGCCTTCAAGTTCTAGGTCTGCGCCTCCAGCCCAAAAGGCCACATGACATTGCTTCGGTTCCGGAAGCAATGTCATGTAAGGAGGAGCTTGCACTTGTCCAAGAACACTGGATCGCAAATAAAAGAGTTTGCGGACTTCGTGCGAATAACTACATGCTGCTACACGCTGTAAGGTCAGGTAGGATACGATCATACCAAGGCGGCAAATGACAAGAACATACCGCTCGTGATAGGAGCTGACGCCAACGCCTACCATATCGTTTGGGGAAGCTCGGATACCAATACAAGGGGTGAGCCTCTTTTCGATTTTATCTTACTCAGTAAATGGAGTACAAGTAGTGGCTTTAGCGCAAATCCAGGAATGACGGAACTAGTTCTCTTTTCAAGAAGATACAAAGTACCATATTTCCCACTCCCTTTCTTAAATGGAGTTGAATTAAAGGTGTCAGACAGTGCGAAGTATCTGGATATAATACTGGACTCCAAACTGCCCTGGCACCCAGGCTAGAGTGTCAAAGGCAAACATTGCCCTTTATATGTGTAGGAAGGCCATAGGGAAATCTTGGGGATTAAATCATATACGGAAAGTTTCATTAAGTATTAGAGGGACATAAGACGGGCGAAACGGACATCATGAATAAATTTATGTGAATCCGTGGACTCTGTTAACGAGTTGTCAAGGACCCTGTGGCACATGAATATATACAACGTGCGGACAACTCGTGGACGGAGTCTGGCTCGGAGTCCCTCAGCTTACTGATGGATACTCACTTCCCTGGCTGTAAAGATATAGAATCTGATGGGAGGACAGGTAGTGTCAGTGATAACCTACAGTCCGAACCAGAAGAGGGTGATATCGATGCGATAGAGGAGATGATCACTGGAGACAAGGTAAGATGACCAGCCCATTATTGTGGCTTTTGGCAATGAACGTCATACTAAGACAGTTCGATGCCATGGGAAGGAAGATAGTAGCCTACGCTGACGATGTGGTAATGCTAGTCTCGGATAAATTTCTACCCACGATCAGCAAGGTCATGCAATCTGGGCTGCGATAACTTTCCCATTGGGCAAACAGTAATAGATTTGGGGGTTCAACCCTTATAAGACTGAACTAGTTCTACTTACCAGATGATATAAGGTTAAGACATTTAGTCTACCAGTATTGAATGGGACAGAACTCATATTGTCAAGGGAGGCAGCAAATTGTCTTAGAGGAGAAATACTCAGGAAAGGGACAGGAAGGGGCTTAATGCCTACTACGCATGCCGGAACGCTATAGGAAAGAAATGGGGTCTAAAACCGATAATTGTATATTGGATATACACATCGGTTGTGAGACCTATACTCGCTTATAGATGTTCGGTATGGTGGAAGGCGCTGAGAAAAGGAACGTATATGAACCTTCTTTCTAAAGTTCAGGGATGTGCTTCAATTGGCATTACGGGTGCCGTGAGAAGTACACCTCAGGCAGCACTGGACATCATTCTCCACTTTCTTCGTGAGAGGAATGGCTGTGCAGAGCTTATTTGGACTGAAGGAATTGGGATTAATAGAAGTTTCACAGCGGGACATGCTAGTATACTTAAAGAAGTTGAACATTATCCTTGGCCGCCAAAGCGGGTGTGCTATCTTCACAGATGGCTCGAAGATGGAAGTAGGCACAGGCGGATGGCTACTTCATGGGAACGGATATCAATCGGTCGTTTAAATTGTCTGATAGTTGCAACGTTTTCAGACAGAAATTCTAGGCATTTACAAGGCCCTGGGATTACTATAGGAGAATGTTGGAAGGGATACTGAGGTCAATATCTATGTGGATAGTCATACTTGTCATTGCGTTAGGTCCAGATTAGTGCTTGAGTGCAGAAAGGAATTGAGAAGGCTAATGGATGCCTACAGCATAAGACTCTGTTGGGTTCCTGGTCACTACTATATTCTCGGCAATGAAATAGCCAATGAGCTAGCTCGAAAGGGCTCGGAGTCGGACAGGTCTTTTCTGGAGGTATCGGTTAAGTTTCCAATTGGGTCATTCATAATCATGCTTGGAGGGGTATAATGAACTGCAAGGTATCTAAAGAGTGATGGCCTAGTCTTAAACCAGCAGATTCGAAGCATCTTCTGGGCATGATCACCTCGCAATAGGGAATATGACCAGTAAGTGGGACACTTTCACGTCAGACTTTTGTAGGATTTGCGATGATGTGGAGGGCTACTGTGTCATTGTGTAGGGCTTCAGCGTAGTAGACTGAACTGGTTTGGAAGCCATATTCTACACGAAATAGAAGAGGTTACGGTAACGTTATAAAAGAATTCGTAATGGGGATAAAATGACTTAGAGGTAATCAGGGTTCATTGATGGGTCTTAGGTTCTACACTTTTCTTTTGTTTCGTTATCTTTCTTTCTATTATAGTTATTTTACTACAGTCTTTCTATTTCTTCTTCTATTAGAAATACCACAGC
This sequence comes from Protocalliphora azurea, assembly GCA_932274085.1. NCBI lineage: Eukaryota > Metazoa > Arthropoda > Insecta > Diptera > Calliphoridae > Protocalliphora > Protocalliphora azurea. The sequence continues at coordinate 83,655,466 of OW026520.1, forward strand.
TTTTCTCTGGTATTTATAAAGGGATCACAACCTAACCTAAATCCTAAGAACTCTATACTTATGTATGGAGCGATAGTATAGTGGAAAGCGATGAAAAGATCCACTTTTTGCGGAATCTTCGAGGAGACTCTGCGCAGCTCAGAGTTACTAATTGCAGGTGAATCTGGCTGGACGGCCGGCTGGCTGTCCATGTAAACTTTGTGCACAAAGTACAGATCGCAATTTTGAAGATAATTCAATGAAATTCACAAGGACGAGGCCTATTGAAATTGGTTATGATCGCTCCATTATTTCACCTAGCCCCCATATAAATGTACTCCTGGAATAGTGGTTTAAAAATCTTTAATGCCTTAAATATAGCAATATTTTAATGAAATTCTATATAAGAAAGTTTTGTATAAGTATCAATCTTTGTGCCAAATTTCATAAAGATCGCTCCATAATTTACCATAGCTCCCATATAAACCCACTTTCAGGAATCACCCTAAAATGCATAAATTCATATAAATATTAGTATTAACATAATATTCTGTATTCGCATAATATATTTTACACTTAGTAAAAGTATCGGTCCATAATGGTCCACATGTCTAACATCAGACCCCTCCATGAATTTTTATGGACATACACATTGGTGTGAGGTATCATATGGTAGGTATTGACCGACTATATCTTTCTTACTTGTTTTAGATATTTTTTGTCCTATGTTAATGAATTGTTATTTTTAGGTTTGTTTTATGTTAATAAAACCAAAAATTGATTTAAAAAAATACTAGTTTTTGCATTTTTTTTTTTTTTTTTTTTATTTTCGAACAATATATTTTATTTTTTATTCATTCGATTAATCGAATAAAATTTGAATTTTCTTCAATGTGGAAAATTTGACAACCCTAGCACATACACAAAACGATAACGAAAAATAAATATACCTATGTTTCCCGTTTATGTGAAAAAAGGACATTTTATTTAAAATTTGTTAATATTTATTGATAATTTTTTATATGAGTTGTTTTTATTGAAATTATTTTTTTTTTTCCTTGCTATTAACTAAGTATTTTTAAAAATTTACAAAATATGGGTATATTTATTTTTCTTTAGCTATCGTTTGATATAATTAATATTGGTGGAAAAAAATACGATTTTTTCTGAGATCATTAACATAAATGACTATGTAGCATTCTGTTCCAAGTTCAAATTTGTCCAAGATGTTCCAAATTATATCCCCTTTCATAATTTTAAGTACGTTTAAATATAGCTCACAAAAAAGATTTTTAGACTACCCTAACGTACAGTTAAAAATTTCATTATGGTCTTTCAATATTTTTAATTGCAAAAAATTGCTTATCACTTATGTGCCCGTCCCAAAAAGTTTGAACTATTTATATAAATACGCTAAAAATGTTAAGTTGACATATTCAAATACAATCTTGGCATATCGTGAATTATTTGATTTTTCTTGTGGCCACAGAATTTTCACTGATAGTAATAAAATTTATAATTTAAAAAGCTGTCGGGGATTGTAAATAATCATTTATACGTATGACTTTTTTAAGATAAAAATCTAATAAATATTAATATATATATATATATAAGAATAATAGTTTTTTATATTATCTACATCTTAATAATCAGTTAATTGTTATCAGAACGAAAAATACAAAACATATATATATGTATACTTACTCTCCAGTGGCAGTACCCTGTGGCAATTCTAAAGTAAGCTTAGCACCAATATCATCAACTGAATCACTAACAAAGTAGTTCAATGGAATGGAAGAATTTCCAGAGATAATTTCAGCCTTCAAAACATTGACATCGCGAACATCCAACAACTTAAAAAAGAACAATGACAAAATTCATATAATATCTAGTCAAAAACACTTCAACTTAAATGCTTACAATTGCTTGTAAATCCTTTTCCAAAACATTGAAACGATGAGTAACTGTTCCCTTCAACTTGGTATTACCAAAATCGACCTTCCAGCTCAAAACACTGTGTTTGGTGGTAATCAATTCTGGTTGAGAGAATGAACTGGGATCTATTTTACCTAGGCGACCCATTTTACGTTGATTTTGCACAGAATACAATGGAACGGTTTGTTGCAACTTTCTGGTATAAGTTGTAGCTAATAAGTCTGGTGATGTCGAGAGTTGTTGAGTACTCAGAGTACGTGTTAAAACTAAAGAAAAAAGTTAAAAAACAAACAAAAAAATTAACTACTTATAAAACACGATTTCTTTTATTAATATGGGATTATTTATGCTTGTAGAGAAGTTAAATTAATCTTATCGCACCAATATACTATTTTTTTTTTTTTTTTTTTTTTTCATTTAAAGCACAAATGTAGGAATGTGGTAAATCAAAACATTTATATTAAAATTTCATTAATTTTGTGATAATTAATTGCGGTTGGTAGCAACAAGTATTTTACTACTGTAATTTTTTGGACACTAATTATTATACAATTATTTTTGTTGTTAAACAAATTGTTGATTATTTAATGTAATATTCTTAACAACGCAATTACTTGTGATATATGTTAAGTGGGCGTTATTCGTCACTTTTAATTTTGTTAAACAAATTTATTAGCTTTCTTACCTAGTGTCTACATTAGGCAAATTTATATCAAAACAAACGTCAAAATCAGTGCGAATATATATAAGGTAACCTTAGTTAAACAGTTGATTATTATTTTGGTTGTTACAGTTGTCAAACGGCATATATAAAAAACAATAATGAATACGCCATATTGTTGTTTTTGTGCAACTGTTGCCACCTTCCACAAATTCGCGTTAAGTTTGACGTTTGTCTTGATAAAAAAATCTCTAATGTAGACACTATGTTACCGGTAAATAAATTAATTGTCTATTATGTCGAGTCTATACTAGAGGAAAATCTCTCGTGTAGACCCTACGCTACTTAACGTCATGTCTATTCTAAAGAAACTTTTATCAAGACAAACGTCAAATTAACGTCAAAAAATTATGCCAAAAAGGTGCGAATTTGATATATATGAAATGGACATGTTAATTCTATGACTGAATGAAGGTAATGATATTTTATAGGATTTATTAAAATACGTATACCCCTTATTTAAGATTTAACATAATATTAACAAAATGTTTGTTGTCTTCTGCCGGCGTTTTCTCATATATATTAGAGAAATTTTTATCAAGACAAACGACAAAATTTTATAGGTTAAAATTTACCTATTGTATACAGAATTTGTCAGTATTAGAGATTTTTTTTATCAAGACAAACGTCAAACTTAACACGAATTTGTGGAAGCTGGCAACAGTTGCACAAAAACAACAATACAGCGTATTCATTATTGTTTTTTATATATGCAGTTTGACAACTGTAACAACCAAAATAATAATCAACTGTTTAACTAAGGTTACCTTGTATATATTTGCACTGATTTTGACGTTTACTTTGATATAAATTTGCCTAATGTAGACACTAGGAAAGGCGAATTCATAAATGTTTTTTATATATACTGTTTGACAGCTGTAACAACAAAAAATAATCAGCTGTTTAACTGAGATTACCTTGTATAGATTCGCACTGATTGTCTAGTATAAACAGTACGTAATGAAATCAACAAATATAATGACATCAACAATATAATCAAGTTATTAATTATAAATGGCAATACTATCTCTTTGCTTATATTACCAGATTGATAAATATCCACGTAATCGGGCAACCTCCTTGAAAGCAAAATTGTTAGATTTGAGAAAATAGTAATAAATATATAAAAATCATCCTCAAGTTTTTATGCAAACTTCAATAATAATAATTACAAGCGTGAGTTTCCCCTACGGATATGTTTTTACAATTACGTACCTAAAAATATTGGCTATAATGTATAAACACAACAACCCCGGTCCGAAAATTTCGGTTGCCACTTCCACAAATTCGCGTTAAGTTTGACGTTTGTCTTTATAAAAAATTGTGTAATGTAGACACTATGTTATTATGGAAAGTAGTAAAAAACAAGTATGTAGTTTTTCTTTTTTCCACAAAATTCTGTATGAAGGAAGCAAACTGGCAACTCTAATAAAAATTTGCACGTTTATTACCTAGTGTCTACATTAGGCAAATTTATATCAAAACAAACGTCAAAACCAGTGCGAATATATACAAGGTATCCTTAATTAAACAGCTGATTATTATTTTGGTTTTTACAGTTGTCAAACTGCATATATTAAAAACAATAATGAATACAGCATATTGTTGTTTTTGTGCAACTGTTGCCAGCTTCCACAAATTCGTGTTAAGTTTGACGTTTGCCTCGATAAAAAAATCTCTAATGTAGACACTATGTAAATGTAAACAAATAATTAACAAAATTTAGTACATATTATTAAAAAAATAAAAATTACATTTCAATAAAGGGCAGTCCCACGAACCAAAAAATGTGACTGTCACTTCCGATAAAAACAGATGTTAGAAGACATCCCACAAATAACTTTAAAATACAGGCAGTCCTAGGAATCGAGGAATGTGATTATCAAAAAAAAAAAAAAAAAAAAAAAAAAAGAACGGAACAAATCAAGATTACCGGCACTGTTGATTTTTAACAAATTTTCTTTTCGGCGAAAGCACTATTTTTGGTTAAAAAAGTTACATAAAAATTTTCTTCGCTCTCTGTTAGTTTTTTGAGTTATAGGTACTTTAAGTTATGATGTAAGAATGCAATTTTCTCCTTCCTCCTTGAATGAAAATGAACAATATGGGTACCTTTGGAAAGGCCTTTCGATTGATGTATAAAATATGCCAAATCATTAACCCGTGGTGAGACAATATTATATTTTATTATTTTTTATTTTGACTTTTTTACAAAAGTACCGTTATCACAAAAATATATCGATATAACGGTACCCTCCTTTACATCAAATTATTTAGAGAACATTTCAAGCTTTCATATGATTCCCGTGTCACACCCCTAGCCCATTAAATAACAAAAATATAGCACTTTAAAAATTAATATTCAGAGAAATGAATTGATTTTTACTTATATTTGTTAATATTATAATTTATGACTATATATATAATATGGATATCATTAGAAAGGTCTTGAAAAAGCATATAGTCATATATATAATAAGGATATAATTAGAAAGCTCTCTAAATCTCAAAAATAAAAAAAATACTTAGTAAATATTAATTAATTTGCATTTTTATTTGAATTATAGATAAAAAAATTAAAACAAAATTTTAAAAAAATGTTTGGAACAAATCAAGGTTACCAGCACAGTTGGAATTAAAATATAATTTTTTACTGTAAATAAAGGTTTTTCTGTGTAGACGGCCTTCGGCCGGGCTAAAGGACTTTCTCCTCTATGTATGTCGATCACTGGCTTCGCTGAATAAACTTTTTTTGGAAACCAAAAAATTTTTGTAAGTACCGGTATTCTTACAAAAATTTTTTGATTTTTTGTAAGTACCGGTATTCTTGCTGATATTAACGAAAGAGGTGAGACAGTTTTCAATTTCATAACTACTAACAATCTTTTTATCTGTAACTTGGGTAATGTGCCCACATTCAGAACTAAAGATAGAGAGGCAGTTATAGATATAACACTGACGAACTTTAGGGGCGAATACATTACGAACTGGAGGGTAGACAGTGAATGTTCCTTTCGGGATCATAACAGGATATCCTTTAGTTTAAATTTCGCGAGGCCGAAGGGAGAACCATATAGGAACTCCAGGAGAACCGATTGGAACTCCTTTAGGGCCATTAAGGATAGGGAACTAAACGCCGCTCCGGGATGGCAATTGTTGAGTTGAGAGTTTAGTGGAGGACTTCACGGGGAAAGTTAGGAAAAGTTATGAACTAACTTGTCCGGTAATATTTCCGGGAAAGAGGAAACAGCCTAAATGGTGGACCAAGGAACTTAGGAACCAAAGGTCAACCGTCAGGAAGTTGTTCAATAGGGCGAAACTGACACGCAAGTGTGAGGATTGGAGCAGCTACAGGGAAAGTTTTAATAGGTATAAGGCAGACATTAAGAGGGCAAAAAGGGACTCATGGGGGAACTACTGTGAGTCCATCGACTCTGTTAATGAGTTATCCAGATTCAGGCGAATCTTATCCAAGGATCCTAGTGCTCCTGGATATATTCAGCGTGCGGATAACTCATGGACGGAGTCTTGCTCTGAGTCTCTGAGTATACTTATGAAAACTCATTTTCCGGGCTGTAGGAACTTAGAGGCAGATGCACAGGCAGGACGAATCTTGGGATTCTCAGAATGTGTATCTGATAGGGAACTTAGTGAAGTAGTCGGTGACATAGTCCAGGGGGATAAGGTAGCATGGGCGGTGAACACCTTTGAACCTTACAAGTCACCGGGTCCAGACGGTGTTTTTCCAGCCATGCTGCAGAACATCAGTGACACGGCACTAAAACTTCTCACTGAGCTTTTTAGTGTGTGTCTTATTAGGAGATATATTCCAAGGAGGTGGAGAGAGGTTAGGGTAATTTTCATACCTAAGGCGGGTAAGGCTAGCCACTCGAAACCTAAGGATTTTAGACCGATCAGCCTATCGTCTTTTCTTTTGAAGACATTGGAGAGATTGATCGATCTTTATCTGAGGACGACAATTGACAACCATATCATTAGTGGGGCTCAACACGCTTATCTAAGGGGTAAATCTGTTGAGAGTGCGCTACATGATGTGGTGAGTTACATTGAACGCGGCCTGCAGTATAGGGAGTATACTTTGGCAGCGTTCCTTGATATAGAAGGAGCTTTCAATAACATTAAGATTGAGGCTATTAGAGAATCACTAGAATCATTATGCATTCAAAACTTCCTAATCGAATGGATTATTTTGATGCTGAATAGCCGAATAATTAATTCGAACTTGGGAGATGCATGCATAAGGAAGATAGTGACTAGAGGAACTCCGCAAGGAGGAGTTCTCTCGCCCTTGCTATGGCTCTTAGCCGTCAATGTCATTCTAAGACAATTTGACGCAAGAAGACGGAAAATCGTTGCCTATGCTGATGACGTGGTTATACTGATCACGGGTAAATTTCTTTCCACGATAAGCGACGTCATGCAGTATGAACTTAACGAACTGTCCTCATGGGCCACTAGTAAGGGTTTAGGGGTCAACCCGGAGAAAACAGAGTTAGTTCTTTTCACCAGAAGGTACAGGATTGAGCAGTTTAGGCTACCGGTACTAGGGGGGACAGAACTAAGACTGGCAAAGGAGGCAAAATATCTTGGTGTGTTCCTTGATAGTAAATTATCTTGGAAGAGGAACACTCAGGAGAGGCTTAAGAGAGGTCTCAACGCCTATTACACATGCAGGAACCCCATAGGTAAGAGTTGAGGACTCAAACCGATGGTAGTAAATTGGATTTACACCTCTGTGGTGAGGCCAATTCTGACGTATGGATGTCTTGTCTGGTGGGAGGCAATGAGAATAGGAAGTCGTAGGAATCTTTTGTCTAAAGCCCAGAGATGTGCTTCGATTGGCATAACAGGTGCCGTAAGAAGCACACCTCAGGCGGAACTTGACGTCATTCTGCATCTCCTACCCATTGAGGAGTTTGTGATGGGAATGGCTGCAAGGAGCCTGCTTAGACTTAGTGAACTAGGACTTACAGGATCAATCAGAATAGGACAGTCCAAACTTTTAAACGAGGTCAATCTCGGTGGACATACCCTGGTTCCTTCTGGATCCACGGATTATATGTGTACGGAGGTCGATTTCGGGGAAAATTATATACTGATTATTCCGAGTAGGAACCAATGGTCAGATAGGGAGAAACTATTCAGTGGAGTATCGGTGTTCACTGATGGATCCAAAATGGATACAGGCACTGGTGCAGGTGTGTATCTAGTTGAGGTAAACATCAGAAGGACGTATAGACTCCCGGATAGTTGTAGTGTGTTCCAGGCGGAAATTCTAGGTATTCTTAGGGCCACAGAATTGATTGCAGGGAACATTGAAGTGAATACAGAGGTAACTCTGTATGTGGATAGCCAGGCGGCGCTGAAGGCCTTGAAAGGACATTTTGTCAAGTCTAGGCTAGTTAGCGACTGTAAGAGGGCTCTTAGGAGATTGATGAAGGATTATCATATCAGACTCTGCTGGGTACCGGGTCATTGCGAGATAAATGGCAATGAGGTAGCTGACGAATTGACTAGGAACGGCTCAGCTTTGAATAGGACTGCAAGTGAAAGCGGTGTGAGACCACCTCTGGGCTTTTACTTCAGGTTAGTTAGGGAGTGGATTCAGGATAGAACCAATCATGCATGGAATTGTAGAACGGACTGCAGATTATCAAGGGTCCTATGGCCCAAACTTGATAAAGCAGATACAAATCTACTTTTAAGCATGAAAAGGGGAAACCTGAAGACTATGATAGGTGTTCTGACAGGTCATTGTCCCATAGGGGGAATGATAGGGAATTGGGATAGGGGCTCCTCCGGTCTTTGCAGAATGTGCGAAGATAATGAGGAGCTGGAGACGGTGGAACATATTATATGTCACTGTCCATGTCTACAACTAAGTAGGCAGAAATGGTTAGGCAGTCGATTCCTTGACGAATTGGACAGTATATCGACAATAGAGCTCGATAGACTAATAGGATTCGTCATGGGAATAGGCTGGCTAAGAGAGAGTCCTTGGCGTGGAGCGAACGATTTAGGGCGGTAGTACTTTTCCTTTTCTGATTCTTTCTATTCTCTTCTATACTTTTCTTGGTCTCAGCTTTTTTCTCTATCATTTTCCTTCCTGCTCTTTTCTATACGTTATCTGTAGTTTTTTTCTGGTTTCTTTCTATATTCTTTATGAAGGGACTCACAATGGACCGTTAGGTCTCCGAGTGGATGTACAAGCACTCTTATGAGTGCTGGGCAACCCTTCCCTACCTACCTACCGGTATTCTTTTGAAATAATTTTTAATTTTTCACAAAATTGTAAAAATGAAATAACACTTATTATATATTTTTAAATTATGATATTAACAAATATATTACTAGTAAAAATCGATTAATTTTTCTAAATATTAATTTTTAAAGTGATATATGTTTGTTATTTAATGGGCTAGGGGTGTGACACGGGAATCATATGAAAGCTTGAAATGTTCTCTAATAATTTGATGTAAAGGAGAGTACCATTATATCGATATATTTTTGAGATAACGGTACTTTTGTAAAAAAAGTCAAAAAAAAAAAAAGTAATAAAATATCATATTGTCTCACCATGGGTTAATGATTTAGCACATTTTATATATCAATCGAAAGGATTATTCAAGACCTTTCCTATGATACCCATATTGCTCATATTCATTACAGGAGGAAGGAGAAAATTGCATTTTTATATTATAACTTCAAGTACCCATAACTCGTAAACTAACAGAGAGCGGGCAAAATTTTGTACATTGCTTTAATCACAAATAAAAATGCTACTGAATCATTATCAAAATTATTTAAAAATCAAGTGTGCTGGTAATCTTGATTTATGCCAAAAAAACAGATCTTAGGGTATGACAATCACGTTTCTCGATTCCTAGGACTGTACAGTTGTGAGGTATCATATATCCCTGGGGCTTTCCTCTTTTGAAATCTAATTTTTATTTCCACGCTCATCGAAAAATATAGTTCTTTTTTTATTTATTTTATTTGTTATACCCTTCACCACAGGTGTAAAGAATATATATTAGTTTGTCATTCCGTTTGTTTTTATTTTGTGGATCCTAGAAGAAATGATGTTGATAGAACGATGTCCGTCCGTTTGTCGGTTGAAATAACGTTTGTGAAGCCCACCGGTAACTGCAATGTATTATAAGATCGGTTCATAAATGGTCGATATATGTCAAAAAATGGGTTTTTTCACCGGGTTTCGTTTTTGTGAAGCCTCTATATAAGATAGGACTAAGTTTTTTTTTTTCAAAGATTCAGAATTTTTTTTCTGAATTTTTATACTGAAGAAATTAACTAATCGGTCCAGTAATAACCGATATATCGGACAGAACGCATTTTTGACTTTTTAAGACCTTGTTTAAGCTACAGACCAAATTGATTTATAAAGAACAGAGTTATGGACCAAAACCTTAAAATATCTGCTAATAATATACACACACAAAACGTCTATATTAAGCATTGCAATGACAATTAGTGCGTTGTTTTTTGCATAAGCAAGAAGATTAGCTGAAAACAGCAATTTATAACGAGGTGTCTATATTAGAAAATTTTTTTCAAGACAAACGTCATAAGGCACTTCAGTTAAACCGCTGATTATTATGTTAGGTTGTTACAGCTCTCAAACTGCATATATAAAAACATTACTGAATTCACCTTATGGTTGTTTTTGTGCAATTGTTGTTTTGATAAAAAATTTTCTAATATAGACACAATGTAATGATTATTAGTGTGTTGTTATTTTTTATATATGCAGTCAGTTTGTATATGCATACAAAAAAATATAAATATATGTATGCTGATGCTTAGTTGTAGTGGCGACAACTTAGTCCTTTTCGGACTAGATTTTAGTAGTTCAAAACGCGAAAAATATATTTTAACAATTTTTAACTTTTAATTTTTTTTAGCTCTTTTTGTTCTTTTTTACTTTTTGTCAATTTTTGCTTTTATTTCAAATTTAACAATTCGTAAATATTTTAAACTGTCTTCAACAATTAAAATTGTTTGAGTGCAAAAGTATTGAAAAAACTGAACATTATTAAAACCTCACTACTAAAAAACAACTGGAGAATTAATGTACATCGATTATAAAGCAAACTTTCTCCAATTTTAACGTATAAATCAAACAAGTTTAGGTTATTTTTAATGTATTCAAAACCATTTTTATATTTTATTAATATTTTGGGGAGGATCCTAATATAACATCACAAAGTTAACTTTAGCCAAAAAGAATTAAAACAAAATTAATAAAATATATCAATACGTTATTTTCAAGGTCAATAAAAACAAAATACAAAATAAAAAAAAAAATGGATTACTGTTGAATAAAAAGTCTCAGAGGATTAAACAATACAAGCGTGATTTAAAAGCAACAAGTTATGTCAGGCTCTATATTTTGGACTACAAATTATAATCTTCAAAATTTGGAAAACTTATGCCCCAATTCTCTATTTCGATTTCTGTCATTTTCCGAGTGCTTTTTTTTCATATTCCCTAACATATGTGTACCCCTTATTTAAGATTTAACATAATTTTAAAAAAATTGTTGCTCTCCTCTGCCGGCGTTATCTCATATATTATATCAGCGTTAATATCAGTTGTAGACCTGGGGTAACCGAGAGCAGTTTTTCGAAGTTATTTTTTTTTTTTTTTTAATAAAATGGCTTAAATTTTTTTCATTATTTGTTAACATTTTTTTATAAAAAAACATACACGTGCAAAAAGTTTTTTGTAGTGTGCACTTCACATAGGCAATCGGGCAATATTAAAATTCAATCTGACATACCCATACAATTCTTTTCTGCTACAGATTTATATATGTGTAATTTATAAAATCAAAAAATATGCTATTTATCATTTATTTTCGCCCATTGCAAATAAAAGTCAAGAAATAGCTTAAAAATAGTGTTATTTTTGCAAAACGAAATCAAAAATTAGACAAACAAAATATAAAACTCAAAAATTTGAATTTTATCGTATTTAAAAAACTATCAATAAAACCATTTCGGTATAACTATATGATTATATTGTATTATTTTGGTCTTATTTTTCAAAATATTTATGTGCGAATAGTTCAAATATCCATTGCAAAATTTCGTACATATTTGGACCTTAAATTTTATTTCTAGATCTCAAATTTTAGTTCTCTCAATAAATGCGCATCCTAAAGATCTTTCTCACGATACCAAACTATACATTAGGGCGGTTCACGAGAGCATGTTATCGGTTTACCTGGTATATAACCCAGAACCGTATTTTAATACTAAAAAACAAACTTTATTTTTATTTCAATTGAAAAACAAACAATGATGTTTAAAAAATAATACAAATTCATATTTTTATTATTATTTATTTTTGTTATTATTATTTATTATTTTTTTGTTTGATCAATAATTTAATCATTTTGTTTTTGATCGAAATAAAAAATTAAAAAATCATGGATAGGAAATAATATTTATTCTTGAAAAAAGAATCAGATACAAGGAACGACCGGACAAAAGTATTAAATACAGAAATGTAATCCTCAGAACAAGTTTATTGAAATCCGGAATGATTTTTTTAATTAAAAAAGTCAATTTAAATGGTTATTTTTGATTTTTATTTTTCCGCTCAACTTTAAATTGTTATTTTTGATATTTTGATTTGAATATAATTTTTTTTTAAGTAAAAATTATATAAAAATCGTAATTTTTCATTAAAAGTCGAAATTTTTTACAAAAAATAAAATTTTTTAAAATAATCGAATTTTTTTACAGAAAAAAAAGAAATCAACTTTCTTAAAAATTCTGACTATGAGTAAAACATCTGACTTTTAGTAAAAAATTTGATTTTTAATAAAAATTTAGATTTTATTAACAATTTTGATTCAAAGCTTTTGTGGCTGAATATTTGGAATAAAAATATCAAAATATTTATTTGAATTTTTTCTATTTGAAGATATTGTTTTCAAATAAAAAACTTGTTGAACTTTTTCGTATTCAAATATAAAAACATTTATCTTCTTGCAAAAATATATGTTTTACTTTTGGTTAAATAAAATATTTTACTTTTTAATTTCTTTTGTTCAATCAGATACAAAATTAAATAAAAATTCATTTGATTTAGTATAAACAGAAATCCTTAATGTTTTTATTTATTATTTTATTTATTTAAAAATGAATAAATTATTTTTCAATTTATATTTATATTTTAAATTAGAAATAAAAAATGGAAATACAATAAAAAGTATTTTCATTATTTATTTTATTCACAAGTAACAGCTATAGCCTACATAAAGCATTTTATCTTGTGCTTAGCTGTTTTATGTTTAATTTAAATAGTAAATTGGCGTCGAATCTATTCGATTTCACATAAAACTTAAAGAAAGTTTATTGTGTAAAAATATAATAATATAAAAGGGTTTTCACGGTGCACATTTATAAACCCCACACCACAATAAGTGGTTGGGGTATTATGCGTTTGTGCTGATGTTTGTAATGCACAGAAAAAATCATCCAACACCCACCTTAAAGTATACCAATCGACTCAGAATTACTTTCTGAGACGATCTAACGATATCCGTCCGTCTGGCTGGGTGGACGGCTGTTTGGATGGCTGTCCAAGTAAACCTTGTGCACAAAGTACAGAAAGTAATTCAATGAAATTTGGCATGTAGGACTTTCATGATACAAGGACGAAGCCTATTGAAATTGGTTATGATAGGACCATTATTTCAAGTAGTCCCCATACATACGTCCTACCGGAATAGGGGTTTAACGATCATAAATGCCTTAAATATAGCAATATTTTAATGGAATTTGGTCTAAGGAAATTTTGTATAAGTGTCAATCTTTGTGGCAAATTTCATGAATATCGGTCCATAATTGACCATAGTTCTCATATAAAACCCTCTTCCAAAAAACACTTTAATGTGCATAAATCCCATATACATGCTAGTATCAAGTTTATATTCGACATAAATAAGTTTTATATAAGTAGAAACCACAGTGACAAATTTTATGAGGATCGCTCCATAATTTACCATAGCTCCCATATAAGCCCACTTTCAGGAATCACCCTAAAGTGCATAAATTCACAGAAATGTTAGTATTAACGTAATATTCTGTATTCGTATATTTTATTTTACACTTAGTATAAGTATCGGTCCACAATTGTCCACATGTCTAATATAAGACCCATCCACGAATTTTGATGGACATGCACAATGGTGTGGGGTATCATACTTGTTAATTTTATAACCACATAACCCGATAACCAAGTAACCGTAAAAAACCTATTGTTCCTTTGGTAAAAATAAAAAATCCAAGAAACCCTTTTATAATGCTATGACGAAATGTATTTTGTTTGCTGAAAAAATAAAAATAAAGTTATGCATTTCTAAGAAAATATATGTATATTTAAATATAAATACTAAATTACAAACAGTAAGGGAAATTTAATTTTCAGCGCAATTGCTCACTAGTCCAACATTTTAGACAATCTTTTGAAACTTTCCAAGTATAGTCAAAACTTAATAATCCTGATTATTAATATTTCTGGATTATAATTGTTTATTTTTATCATAAGAGTATTACTCTTATGATAAAAAATATTTAATATCTGAAAAATTCACATTTTTTATGAACTATCATTCCGTATTTTAAGTTTTTACAGAAGAAAAAAAAATATTGAAGCAATACTTAACTGAAATCGATTTTCCGATTTTTATTTTGTATTATCTGTAATTTTCTTGTGCAAGTTTTAGCAGCATTATTAAACCAGATTTGGCATGCGTAGGTCAAAATTGGTCGAATAAACTATTTTTTAAACTATCTTCCATTTTTTTGATTATTGCATCTGACACCCTACCGTAGCAAATAAAAGCACTGTCATCAGCGTAAAAAGCTGCTTCCTGATTCTTGCGAACAGTAAAATCGGAAATATATATTTAATAAAGAGTAGATGATAATGCCGATCCTTGCGCCAGATCCGCGGGGGTTTGTCTATCACTAGATAGCGTATTATTTATAGATACAATTGGGCGTTGATATAAAAAACTCTTTATTATCTTTTGCAGGTATGTACAATCTTCTGCTTATAAAATTATATACTATGGGTTTTAACTTTATATAAGCTGGCTGAAGTCGTATTTTCAATGCAGAACACAATCTGTTTTGTTCAATAAAGCAATCTCGAGAAAATTTTTAGTAAAACCTGGTGTACCACAAGGAAGTCACCTTGGCCCTATTTTATTCTTACTCTTTATTAATGATTTGCCTGAAGTAATCAAACATTCCAACATTCTGATGTTTGCAGATGATACGAAAATCAATCATTCTTTGAAACATATTTATCTCCAGAACGATTTGAATAATTTTTATGATTGGTGTAATAATAAATTTATGGGACTGAACTTAAAAAAATGCAAACATATGCACTTCTCCAGAAGATGTGATACTATTGATTGTTTAATGGAAACAAATTGGAAATTAGTGAATAATATAGTGGACCTTGGAATATTGTTAGATATAGAATTTGACTTCGTTCAACATATAACAATGTATATATGTTGGGCAAAAGAGTTCAAAAACCCATTCATCACTAAACATTTATTTACTACATTATTCAGACCGATTTTCAAATATGGTTCAGTTATTTGGAATCCATTATATAAAGTCCAAATTGATCGTATTGAATCAGTTCAGAAACAATTTGTACTCTTTTGATTAAGAAAAGTATATCGAGATTATACTTCACTGCCATCAT
This sequence comes from Protocalliphora azurea, assembly GCA_932274085.1. Lineage (NCBI taxonomy): Eukaryota > Metazoa > Arthropoda > Insecta > Diptera > Calliphoridae > Protocalliphora > Protocalliphora azurea. The sequence continues at coordinate 83,670,881 of OW026520.1, forward strand.
ATTCATCCAGACTTGCTATGATTAATTTGCCAACATTAAAAAGTTGCCGCATTATGCTCAATGTCTCATTTTTGCTGAACCTGATAAATGAAGATATCTGTTCCGAGTTTCTGTTAAGCAATTTGTCTTTAAATGATGCAAAACGTCATCTACGCTCCTATAACCCAATAGCTATAAAAACGTTTTGAACTATAACTTTGCCAACGCTGACCTATTTACAAAATTATGCAGCTGCTTTAACGATGTGTATAAATTTATTGACTTCTCGCTTGAAGTCATCATAAATTGCAACATAATCTCACATGTAAATAATTAATGTACTATATTTTGCAAATTTTAATTTAAGTGTAACCTATCTTTAATTTTGATGTAAGGATTTAATCCATAGACTTAATAAATAAGTAAATAAATAACCAAAAGAAAAAAAAAAGTCCGCAGCTTGCTAGAAATTCTTTGGATTTCGCATCTATTGCACTGAATTTTGTAAAATTTTTATTGAACTCGAGCTTATATAATTAGAAAGAAAAAAGTTTTCATTGAAGAATATTAATGTATAGTACCGAAATCTTTAATACTATAGAAACAAAATATACTACATAGAAAAGATATTAAAAAAATGTCAATTAAATTATTAATCAGAAATTCAAAATGCTTTTAATTATTTTCTAATTATATCAACAAATTGTGTTCTCAAAAATATTTTATGCATATTAACTAGAAATTGAACGATTAAATATACAATTTTGTTTATAAGTTGAATTTCAATTAAGAAAATAATTAAAAACGTAGTATTCGTAAAATTTAAATTGGATTTTAGTTTTTCCTGTGTATGCTTGATTAAACAAGTGGTTTTATAGTAAAGAAAAAAAAATCATGATCATTCGTTTTAAAAAACACATTAACACATTTATTTGTGTTTAACGTAAAATATAATCTTTTGGATAATTCATTATTGAAGGGAAGTTTTCTAAAGTTTCCTTATCAATATGATCCAAACGTTGTGGGACTTCACGCGGTGTCCTAATTTGATTTGTTACATTTGCCAAAATCTCCTCTGGAACTTTATCGTCGGCAAATAGATGAAGTCTTTGCATTGTGTGGCGACGTTGAAGATTGCCTTTCATTGAATTGTATACTGCTTTCTGCATGACCATAGTGGGATCTTTCTCATGTAATTGCCAAGCAAGAGTCCAACTGGCACCGCCTGGATAGCCAGTATGATGGAAATACACACGTTTCACCCATTCGTCTCCAGGTAAAGCAATTTCTTTCGTGTTTATAACAACAACATGATCTCCGCAATCATCTGCAAAATTAAAAGAGAAAATATTAAAGAAATTAAAAGGAAGCTATTTGTATTTACCAACCATCACGTAAATTTATTATTTTTTAAATTCATTGGATCACTACTATAGATATCATAGTATCTTTCTTTACAAAATTGTATTTCAATATACTTTATTTGAAACAAAAACTTACTCATTGGATGGTAGATGGGTTTATGGAGACCTTGTAAATGTCTGGATATCAATTTGGCCGAATCGAATGGATTTTGCCAAGTGCAATCGTAAATGTGCCATGTTCTGGCGAATGTAGCCCATTGCTATAATAAAAGTGAAACGAAATGTTTATTAATAATTTATGTGAATATTATATTTCACTATTTCTTTTACCTGTACGCGCTTTGCAATGGACATTTTATTATCGGTTTAATTGATGTATTTTACGAAAATATATTATTAAATAACAACTTTTTCTATTTCACACTCTTTTATTTACCATATTTACTGAATATGACAGTCGTCAAGAGTGCTGCCAAGTTTTAAGTATTAATGTAATAAAATTATGTAGCTTTTTAAGGCATATTTACCTGATCGTAACGTAAGACTACGTGATGGAAGGAAACAATTTAATTTATATATATATATATATATATATATATATATATATGTTTGTTTAAATAATATGTATTAAAATTATCGAAAAATGTGTATATCTGAGCTTATTTAAATATCCCATAAATTCTAAAAACTTAAATGAACTTGTATTTGGCTGTATTCCTTTTTCTTTAGATTTCATGAGCAATCTGTGACTACTTGTTATTTGAAAAATTAAGAAATATAATAATTTCGATTTTTAAAACTAATGATTAGGAGACGAATTTTCTTGCAAATGCATGTTTATTCTCGAGCATTTAAAAACCTTAGGAAGTAATCAATCTTAATTAAATCTTTCTGCAAAATAGTACGATTTGTTGGTGCCTATTATGGCATTTATGAAAATTTTGCCCTATAAACGCTGAGTTAATATTTTATTTGCAAGTTAGGTTATATTGAATGGGCAGTTGTAAATGTAAAGTAGACAGCTCAGTTGGGTCCTATTGGTCCCGTTGTGTTACCCTAATGGATCATTTGAATCTGTTTTCACATGCCCGAGAATAGGATAGAATCTAACCAACCTGACGCACGAATAAAAGATCTGATCCGTCTGACATCAATTGCAGAGAGATCAGATAATCTGCACATATAAGGACTACCAAATACAGCAGTCCTTATATTCGCAAGAGCAGGACATGAAGAGAGAAAGAAAATTTTCTACTGGCTCTTCCCCCTCCTTGTTAAAGCAACTTCTACAATAGTCGTTAAAAGAGAGTTCTACTCTCCTAGCGTGTGCACCAACAATTCCAGAATGAAAATCAACCGTTTTTGATCGCACTGGTGCCATATCTGTCTCGAGATAGAACATGCGGACTCGTTTGTCCATTTTTGTTGAGCTATTCTCGACAAGTACTACAGTACCATATATCTGCAAGATATCATCAGTGTAAATCTCAATCGATTTATAGTGATATGCTGAGATTGAAACTGAGAAGCCTCTGTCCAGAAAGGGTTTGGGAATACAATAATCAATATTGTCTGGGATGTCATCCCAGATTCCCAAAATGGTCGCATGGCCTTAGCTCCTGCCATTTCATGCACCTATAGCACTGATCCTAGTCGTCGACATGATGGCGATTTTTTTTGACCATTAGATTCACTGGTATCCAGTTCATCATAACGAATAATGCCTTGGATGGTGTTGTACGAAGCGCACCTGTAATTAGTAGCGCTGAGCTGCGCAGAATTTCCTCGAATATTCCGCAAAAGGTGGATTTTTCCATCGCTTTTCACTATACTGTCGCTCCATACAAAGTATAGGCTTGATCACCATGTCGAAGAGCCTTTTTGTATTCTTAGGATTTAATTCCCAAGATTTCCCAATGGCCTTCCTACACATATAAAAGGCTATGTTTGCCTTTGACGCTCTAGCCTGAGTGTTCTGGAGCCATGACAGTTTAGAGTCCAGTATTATATCCAGATACTTCGAACTGTCTGACACCTTTAATTCTACTTGTACTCCACTTACTGAGTAGGCCTAGCGCAATTTGAAGGCGGTGAGATATGGTATCCAAATATTTTCCAGGTACGTGAATCCCTGAGCATTGTGTTGACGGCAATATTCTAAAGAAGTGAAGATAGAATTCTCCCCTGAGCAATGCCTCTATTTGCTACCCTATGGTAGCCGCACCCATAGTGAAGATTATAACTCTGTTGTTTAGAAGACTCCATATGATGCCAATAATCGACTGATATATATTCAGTTTTTCCATAGCCATTTAAACAGCATCTGGTGTCACATTATTGAAGGTTCCTTCTATAGCAAGAAAGGTCACTAATGCATATTCCTTGTGCTCGAGAGAATTTTCTACATACCCTACAAGCGAATGTAACGAGGCTCAACTGACTTGTCTTTCAGGAGGAAGGACGATAGACTAATTGGTCTGAAATACTTCGGTATCGTATGGGAAGTGTTGCCCGCTTTTGAGATAAAGACCACTTTACATCTACTCCATGAGTCAGCCGTGTATATCCGAAGCAACCACGGTACTATAATATCAGCATTATACTCTAAGTCTGCAGGTATGATGTCATCTGGGACCGGGGATTTAAACGGGACAAAGCTGTTCAGAGCCCATCTCAGATCATCTTCAGTTATTTGAATCTGGACGTCACTTAGGTCCGAAACTGTCGCAGGGTTCTCCGTTATAGGGAGGCTGCCAGGAAAATGCGCATCTATTAAGACATCTTGTTGAAGGTGAGGAAGCCAGGGTTTTTCGTAAGCGATTAGCCTCGGAATGACCTTCCACGCCACTAAGGAAATCCTTCCAAGATTTTCGTTTCACGTTCCTGATCAAGTTTTTAATTCTGTTTACTGAGGATTTGTAAACTGACCAGTTTATGAGTAATTATTTAAGACTCTCCATTCGCTGATCTTGTTCGAATGCCTAATATTTACTAGCGTAATATTTCTCTTCTATTAGAAATTACAAAGGTCGTTTAAAATATTTAAACTACTACAAAGATAAAGTCGAAAAGCGACTAACCATTTGTATTTTCCGAGCATCTTCAAGCGATGTGGTTGGCCTAGGCTTGAGCTCCTATTACGGTATGTTATTGTTATTTGCCGCCTTAGTTATTGCGCGATCTTTGGCATTTAGTGGTGGTTCGCTGCTATCATGGGCCATATAACTGGAGAAAATATAAATGGTGCCACGAGTTGTCTCCCAGGCCACTACAACCGTGTCGTCATCACTAAAATCAGTGAGAATGAAGATACTAAGTTTTCTGCTTCCTATTATGCGTTATCTACACCATTGTCATTTATGGGTGTGATTGTGACGTTGACATCATCTTGGTCCGAGTTCAAGTCAACTATTACGTCCACCCGTTCAAAAAACTCATCCACGAATTCAGAGTTTGAGTGGGTGTCTTTTTGAGTGAGAGAACTAGTAGTCTAAAAGTACTAGTACTTCCGGAATCGAAACCGTAGTATGTCTTTCCACTTTTTTCTCGAATAGACGGCAGGGTCTCCTTATTCGTAACAATGACTATCCTACTGGATGCTCCATCGGATTCGGATACTCTGGTCACCTTCCAATCATTTCTGCCGTTTAGGCCCGTCTTTCGACGAAGGAGGAGGTTTTTGCTGAAATTGGGCCCAATTTAGGGAAAAGAATTCCTCTGGGGTTAGGGACTCGGCTGGCACGCCGTCTTAAGAAGGCCTTTCTGGCGGGTGTGATGTGCCTTTGGGACGTATGTATCTTGGCCTTTTGGGCTAGAGGCGCAGATCCAAAGCTCGAAGGCAAGTTCGCAGTTCCTTTACTGGCGGGGAGGTGATACTTGGGATCTCGAAAGCTTGTTCGCAGTTCCCTTTTTCACAGAAACCACTGGGTTTACTACTGCTCAAGTTGATTTCGAGCGGACAGCTCCCGAAGCAGGGGTTTTCACAGGTTTTTTGCCGATGCGGGCCACGCCACACTCACGTGTGGAGTTGACAGATCGTGAGTTAATAACTCACGAAAACTAATCGTGATTAGTGAAACTAATTGCAAATTGTGTCGTGAGTGTGGCCAAAAGTTAAAATAGTTACATATTAAATTTTCGAAATGTGGAAATGCGATTTTATAAAAGACATTTCAGTTAAGAAAAATAAAAAAGAATTTTCTGAAAAAGTTGTTCTTTTCAGAAGCTTTGTATGTTCAAAGTTTAAATTTTTTGATTGTTATTAAATTATTGAATATAAATTTAAAAATAGGCAAATGCTAATAGATTATTAAAATTAAAAGTTGTTTATAAATTACGCTAATTCTACACAAATTATTTTTGTTACATTATAAGAATGCCATTACTATTTTTTTTATAAAATTCATAGCTCACTTTTGATTTACCGTTATTTTGAATTTAATTAATTGGAAAAGGTCTTATTACATAATAAATTCAAACTTTAATGGGCAATTAAGTAAGAGACCAAAAACAGTCTTTTTTGTACTTTAAGAGATTAATTTAATTTAAGAGATTAATTTTTATAATTTTCTGTGTCGGTACCGGATCAAAATATTAAATTTTTTCATATTTAGTGAAAGCATAGCACACATTGTGCTTCTCAGATTCAAGTAATATCATTTATAAAAGATTGTTTAAAACAAAACTAATAAAGAGATAAATTTCGTTTAACATTACTAATAGTAAAATCGGGAAAAGTGGATTTAATTGGAAAAGTTACCATTAAAGAAATGAAGAAGTTTAGAAAACGTGAGTTCGTTACCTTTATATATAAATTACCTTTATATATAAAGTACGAAAAAAGGTATTTCTAGATTTTTTTTTTCAAAAAATAGATTCTAGTTGGGAAATTTAACAATAATTTGTTGATTGCTCCAGCTTACTTAAGAAAAGGGAGGAGGGTGTATCAGCTTGTAGCATCAACAATTCCGAAACTTTTGCAAACTTATTTTGAAAGTGTATGATGCAAATGATATTCAATGTATTTGTTTAACTGTAAAACAAAACTAAAAATTAAAAATGCTGCACAAAATTATTAAATATTAAGTTTATTCTTGAGTTTAAGTTTAACGTCAAGAATATTCCCAGTGACATATTTCAATCAAGCTATATATAAAAGAAATGTGAAAGTTAAATGCAGTTGTATACGAAACATATTGATCCTATACTAAAGTCGTAAACAATATTTCCAGTGACATATTTCCTAGGTCAGTCAATTTTGTGTTCTTTTCCTAAGCTTTTTTCAGCGAGAGTTATACATCGTTGAAGAGAACAGGGTAAGATTTTTCCCACCATAGAAAAAATATTTTTTACCACAGAACTTTTATAACGTTTTACACATGCTCAATACTCTTGAAAAGCATAGGGGAGAATGGGTTAAAGTTGGATAATTTTTACCTAACTTCATCTATATCAGAGTAGATTAATCAGGTAGCGACATTTAAACAGTTACGATTTTTTTCTTTTTGGCAGCAATATGACGGCTTGTGTTCTAAATCTGTAGTGTCATATTGTTGCTTATGTTTACAATCTTTGTTTACTTTTGTGTTATTGCCTCTTATTACTTTTTTTATTGCGTGAAATGTGAAATGTGTTTTTGATTTTTGTAAAATAAAAATTGAAATGTCAAAATTCAAGGACATAAGAGATTTCAATGAAAAAAACAAAATATATGGAGTTTTTTTGTTGTTGTAGAGTTTTCGTTACCTTACTTCTTTTACCATGATTTATATTTACATATATACAGTCGAATACGGTTATAACGAACTATGGCCATGGCGAACACTTCTTCAGTCCCAATGATTTTCTATATAAATACGAGTAACTACGTTTATAACGAATACGGTTATAGCGAAAAGATTATTTCATACAAATACTAGTTTTAGATAAATAAAATTGCTCAGCAAAAAAGTGAGGAAAATGATGTAATAAAATCACCATAACTCAGGTTATTAGTTATAGTAATTTTATTAACAGCCATATTCAAAATAAAAACTTAATTTATGTATAAAACCCAAACTAGCTAATTCACAATTTTTTCATTAAAGCCTTTATTGAGAAAATCGTATTAAAAAAAAGAAAAAAAAAACTGTTTTAAGTCTACATTAATTAATAAACTGTTTCTAGTATATATAGGCAACCTTTTTCAGTTAATCTCTCATTTATATTGTTACGAAATTGTACTTGAATTCAAATGTAACTTCATTTCCGTTTATGTTAACAGTAGTTAACATATCTGTAAAAATTATTAACATAGTTGTAAACATACAACATTGAATAAAAAGCTTTCACCATTGTTTGTAAGTATGGCAACACTAAATGTTTAAGCTGCTAACATTAACATCGAAAGCTCTAGTTTGTCCGTTAAGAACATTATAGAAAGAAATAGAGCTTTCAAGAAGCATCTAGTAGGTAATAAAGTGTATATAAATTGGCCGTGAGAACACCAATGAAGCGTCGTTAAGTAAAGACATATTAAATGCCTTGGCTGTATAATCTTGTACATTATTAAAGTGTGTTGTATAAAGCGTGTAATTTAAGTGTGTGTGTGTATTAAAACACAAAGTGACTATTTAAACTGTATTGTTGTACATTTTTAAACAAAATAAAGAGTCGTTACAATTTTTAAACTACCAAACTGCTGTTATTTGCAATCAAATTACAACCGTTTTTAAAAGGCAAAAACGTATCAATTGGTGTCAGAAGTGGCAGTCATGAAGTTTGAAGAGCTGAAAGTGGAGCAACTCAAGAGAGAATTGAATAAGTTGGAGTTACTTACAGCTGGTAATAAAGCAGAATTACAAAAGAGGCTGATAGATGAATTCAAGCGGCGTAATATTGACATTGGAACTTACGAATTCGAGTATAAAGAAGAAATGGAAGTTTCTGCCCGTGCAACAATAAGCATGGATTTATCCACAATGTTTGCTGCTTTGATGGAGCAATTTAAAGAAGTTTAAGAAGAAAATAAAATAATGGAAATTAACTTTCAAGAAACTTCTAAAGTAAATAACGGCAAACTTCTTGCTGAAGTTAAAGAAACTTCTAGAGCGAAAGACGAGAAACTTCAACAAATTTCGGAAGTTATAAACAGCAGAGTGGATGGCATTGATAAAAAGGTGTCCGACTTAGAGAGCTGTCTAGATTTACTGGGGAGCCGGCTACGGTCTATGGTAAAGTAAATGTGAAATTAACCATTGCCAACGTTACATGAGTGCTCTCATGACGCCGTTACCATCATGAAGAGCGCTACCAGAGTTTTCATGATGTTATTTTACTGCCTGCGTGGTGAAGTGTACAAAAGATTCGGTACAGCCGAATATAGCGCTCCTCCTTGTTTAAAGTATAAATAATAATGCATATTCTCTTAACAAAAAGCTTACTTCCGTAAAATTAAGTTTTATTCACAGGGCAATATGAAAACCAAAGTAATGATTCGACTTTCGGATGAGTTTTTATATAATAAAAAGTGTTCACTTTATTTTTAAAATTTCATATTTCAAAAACAACTGAATTAGTTTATCGTTTTTTGATTAATTAGTTTGTTTTATCATTTTTTTCCTTCATTTAACTGAATTATCTTATAAATATTTAAATTTCCCGGGATTCTGGGAAATTTTAAAATCAATACAGATTTCTCGGGTGCGGAAAAAGATCGGGAAAAGAAAAACTCTACACAATACTTTTGCCTCAACTGCAACTGACAACTGTAGCAAAATACACGTATTTGAATGGAACGGATACAAACTTCTGCATAAAGGACTTCAAAGATGAAAAAGTTTAAGTTTGAGATACCGAAGTATGTAAATACATTTTGTCAGTTATTCTGCTTTTTTTATATTGGTTTATTTTAATCGAAAAACATAATTCAATTTTTATATTCTTATATTTTACTAGCTTTTTCCGGTGCGCTTCGCTACTTCTTTTGGCTTGATAAGTAATATTTACATAATGTGGGAAATATTACTCCCCCTATTCCAAATTTGATATTAAAGTTATTTCTGCAAATGTTTAAGACGTTCACTGAAATACTACTTTTTATCGTACTACTTTCATTTCGTCATTGCAATATGATAAGATAGTGGTTCTTACGAAGTTTGAGGGCTCTCACTATAATAGTTCCTGAGATGCACCCTAATGGGGGTATAGGGTATGAAGTCCGGGAATTCCCGGGCGGGAAATTCCGGAATGTTCCTGTGAAAATACCTCGGGAATTCCCGTAATTTTATTTTAATTTCTCGGGAAAGCGTACTTTTAAATTCTATAGCACATATTTTGCTATTTTTAACATTTTATATCAATGAAAGCTTGACGTTAATCTAAACATGGTACTTGCAAGAAGAGTTTAACACATATAATAAAACTAGAACGTTATTTGGAAGGAACGGTAATATTGCATGAATTAGGTTTTTGACTATTGAATTAGGATTTTGACTATTGAATTGGGGTTTTTTTTTCTCTCAGATATCTATGCATTTGTTTATCTATGGTTTAACGAATTTACTTACAAGTTGTTTCACATGAAATTTTAAATCACTTTATTTTTGCCATGTAAAAATTTTAGATACTTTAGTCTTATTACAGATTTCATACCTGTTTTTTTGAGAATAAATTGAGAATAAATAAATTATTTTTACATTCAATTTATATTTTTAGAAATAAAATAGTTTCAAATCATTTTGTATTCTTTTGTAATACAATTTTCAGTTATTTGTAATTAAATTACATTTGTTAACAAGTCAGATTAAAAAAAAATTCAGTAGAAGTATTCGAATATATTTTTATAAAATTTAAAACAAATTCCAAAGTCTTCAACTAATTTGAAAATAAATTTTATTTCTTTAGCTTCAATACAATTATTCTCTATTTTATTTCCTACTTTAAAAATTAAATAAAATCTGTTTTGAAATATTCATTTATTTATTTTTTTAATTCATAGAAAATTTTTGAACATTTTTATTCAACATAAATTTGTTTGAATAATTTTAAATTCGTTTTGAAAAAGAAAAATAAGTAATATTCTTTTTACTACTGCAATTATTTAATACATTTAAATAAGTTTATTTCGGTGACTATTGGTCGCGTTATTTGCTCGACTCTAGTCATTAAATGCTCCTGTACAGATTTTTTTAAACAGTCGGAGAAACCACTAGGAATATTATTTGCAGAAAAAACTTCTGGAACAATTGCTACGTTATTTTTTAACTTAAATAATTGTTTTTTTTATTCAAATCTCTTGTGGCTGAATAATTTTATTTCTTTGATTTTTTTTTTTTTTTTTAATAAAAATATTAAAATAATTTTTTGAAATTTTCTATTTGAATATATTGTTTTCAAACAAAAATCCTAAAAACTTGTAAACAGTTTTGTATTAAAAAAAAGGAAAAATACATATGAATATTATTCAAAGTTAGAATCATAGATTAATAACTAGATGTTTATGTGAGAGAAAATAAATTTATTCAATTGTCAAAAACCTAATTCATGCAACAACAAAATCATGTAGTCACATATATTTTGTTTGTGTGTTTTAAACAAATGAGTAATGAGTAAAAAAATGAGTATTTCTTTTTGTTTTCTATGGTTGGAATATTCAAAAACTAAAAAAACTTGGTTATCTTTTTGTAAAAATATATATTTCACTTTTGATTAAATAAAATATTCTATTTTTTAATTCATTTTGTTCAATTAGATACAAAATTATATAAAAATTAATTTGATTTAGTATAAATAGAAATCCTTATTGCTTTTATTTAAAAATTAATAAATTGATTAACAAATATTTTAAATTAGAAATAAAATTAAAAATATTTTCATCTTTTATTTTATTCACAAGTAACACATGGTAGATTTGTGGAAATGAATTTTAAATAAGCTGAACTTCGAAAATACTCACTATTATAAAAAAATTACTTGGTTAGGAGATTTTTCATTTTAACACAACATTTTCTTTTGAAACAGCATCTCTTATCCAAGCAATGGATCTATAAATGTTGCCAGTTTAGCGTTTTAAGGCTAAATCTAGCCTTTTTATATTGCTTTTAGCCTCTTTAATTTTTAAAATTACCTTAAAAAGGCTATAACGAAACGAAGAAAATAATTTCTTATTTGTTATTACTAATTTTATTTTTACAGAATCATCCATTTAAGCATTTTTGTGTATTTATAAAAATCGAGATTATCCAAAAATTTTCGCAATATCAGATAAAAAACTTAACTAATTTTAGGGACGTACTAAATCGATTATTTATATTTATAGAACTTCATAGAAACTATTTATTAATATAATTTAAAAACATTCTTATAAAACGGAAAAATCAATTATGAATTTGGATATACTTAATCAAAAAGGAATTGTAGTTAAAAAATTATGAAAAATCGCTTCAAAACATTGGCTCATTTTTCATATGAAATATATATATTTCACACAAATTTGTATGAGAATTTTTTGAGCAAGTTTTCATTGGGTCATTTCGCTACCAGCCGTTCTATGTTTTAATTATAGATTTATTTTATGTTATATTTATACGTATATGAGAATATTTGTGAACACTATGATTGATTCTAAAAACGAATTTCCTAATTTATGTTTAATTTAGTAACAATTAGTTAAATAAAAATAATAATAATAATAATATTAATTAGAGAAATAAAGTGAAGATAAAATGAAAGCTATTTATAATGAAATTTATCTAATAGATAAGGGTATATTTTTAAAAAGTTTTAACATCAAAAACACAATAACGTAAACATCTGATAAACAGTTTTTAACATAAATTACGAAAGGTAATAATTTTATTTGTATAAAATGTTTAATTTTTTTTTTAATCTTAAAAATAACGTTGTTCTTTTATGTTTTCATTTTTCTTTAATTCAGTAGGATTTATAATGTTTCGTTTTGTTTTATTTAATAAAAAAATAACTCTTTTTATAAGAAATCATGACTCCCCCTGCATCCATCAGAAAGAAATATCATATTTGAATTTTGGGTCACAAAATAAGTTAAATGTCTAAAATGATATGTGCAGTAGTGCAGAGATAGGCACGCTCTTCTGGGGAGGAATCTTTGGGAAGACTCCATTTAAGTCAACTTTGGACAAAAATTAATAAAACTAAAAATATGTACTTTAATCATCAGTTTTCAAAGTTCTATACAGCACCAAATTCATAAATGAACATCAGACTCAAATTAAAGAACAATACAAACATGACAAAAAAAGCAATGCGTAAGGAAATACCATATCCATTCGATTACAGTTTATGATCATACAAATTTCAACCCCTTACTTCTTACTTCTGTAGGAGCATTAAATTATTTTTCGTTGACAATTGGCGATTGGCCTATAAGACTTCGGTAATGTGACAGAACTTACGAAAGTATTATTTCCGCTCCCGCTTCATAGTAAGTAGATAAATACATACTTAATATATGCCCTAGTGAAGAACCCTATAACACTCTATTTTTAACACTGGAGAAAAGCTACATAAAACATACCATGGATGAATATAAACTTTTCCATGATTCCGTATCAATATATACAACAATATACATATGTACGTCAAATACGTACATATGTCAAAATATATAAATATATGTTTAAAAATATATTATATATTTAAAAATTTTAATCAAAAATCTTCTACGAAATCGCAATGATTCTTTAAACACTTGGCTTATGAAATTCAAATAAAAATCATATTTTGTAAAAAAAATCATCAAATCATATTTAGGTTAAAATCATCATTCTAGCAATGCTGCTCTCAGTTGTTTAGGTTTGTTAACCTTCGAATTGTGTATGTGAAAATGCCGAAAACACTCATCTCCAGAGTGCTATGGGTGCATTTTTTCTTCTAGATTTAGCAGAAAATTATTAACAAATTGCATATTTATTTTAAAAATTATTTTTAGCATAATCGACCTACTTACAGCAGTTTTTTAGTATACCTATTTTTTATTTTTTAATTTTATTATTTGGTTTCTAAATTTCAAAAGAGACAATATATGGGCCAGAATGATGATTCTATCATATTTTTGATGATTTTTTAAAGATAATTTGATTTGATGATTTTTTCCTACAAAATATGGCTTTTATTTCAATCACATAAAGATTTTTATTGTCTAGTTAAGATTTGTATCAAGATTTCAAATAAAATTAGTAAAATTATTCGTATTATTAAATTAAAATTATTAGTATTATTATTCTTTTTTGAATTGAAAGTTTGATGTCAACCATTAATTGTATATAAGTGAAGAAAAAATTCCCTTAAATTATGTATGTCTTCTTATAGAATCAAAATAAGTATAATTCATGGTTTATTACCAGGCTTAACGTAGGGTCTACATGAGAGATTTTTCTATCATAACAAACGTCAAATTCTTATCATGATAAGAATTTGTCACGTGTGGACCAAATTTTTTTATATTATTGCAGCATTATGATATAATTGTTTGAGCTCAAGCGAAGATAAATTTGTTTTGCTATCAAGCGTTATTTTGTTATTGTCTTTTTTTAACGTTCATTTTGTTTTTAAGAAGAAGAGCAGTTCTTCATGCCAATCTCAATCAAATCATTATTTGGAGTAAAAATAACACAAAATACAATATAATTAAAAAAAAAAAAGAAAAGCAAAATTTTACTATTAAATTTTGACTACATACCTCGACGAAAAAAGAAAAAAAGTGATTTATTATAATAAAATTTTATCTCTCGTGTAGACCCTACGTAAGAAATAATGACAAGAATGCCGGAGTTATAATAAAGCTTTCGTGAGTTCTGGAACAACGGAAAATGGTTCACTATAAGTAAATACAAGAACACGTATTCTCTATCTTTTTCATTGTACTTTCCGTTTGTAGACGGAAAGCAGTTACAAATGGCATTCTCTATGTCGACATAATTTTTTCGTTTGATTGCAAATAACAGCAGTTTAGTAGTTTAAAAATTGTAACGACTCTTTATTTTATTTAAAAATGTACAACAATACAGTTTAAATATTCACTTTGTGTTTTAATACACACACACACTTAAATTACACGCTTTATACAGCACACTTTAATAATGTACAAGATTATACAGCCAAGGCAGTTAATATGTCTTTACTTAACGACGCTTCCAATTAGACTGACTCATTGGTGTTCTCGCGGCCAATTTATGTACACTTTATTACCTACTAGATGTTTCTTGAAAGCTCTATTTCTTTCTACAATGTTCTTAACGGACAAACTAGAGCTTTTGATGTTAATGTTAGCAGCTTAAACATTTAGTGTTGCCATACTTAAAAACAATGGTGAAAGCTTTTTATTCAATGTTGTACGTTTAGAACTATGTTAATAATTTTTACAGATATGTTAACTGCTGTTAACATAAACGGAAATGTCTGGAAGCATTGAGAAAGATTTAAACCGACCGTTAAAACTGTTATATTTGAATTCAAGTGCAATTTCGTAACAATATGTTAAATAAAGCTGGCAGAAGAGAGTAATCATTTTGTTTATATTATGTTAAATCTTAAATAAGGGGTAAACGTATTCTAATAAATCCTATAAGATCATTATTTTCAATCCTGAAAACTGGTTAACTCTTTCTTCGTTATAACATGGAGATTTAATTTGCGTATTACAAAGTTTGGAATTTCGCAAACTTTGAAGATTTGTCCCGATGAATATTTTACTTTATCACTTAAACTACGAGTCTTCATTATTACATTGACCGGCATAACATGTACAAATGTTTTGTTTTTTATTCATTGACAACCACTTGAGGTAATTTTGGACATAGATGAGTTTTACATAAGCAAGAAGGGCAGTACCAAATTTTATTAGGATCGGTCTTAATTTGGCATATATCCCACATAAAACCTACTTTCGATATTCAAAGCAAAGTGCATAAATCCTATATAGTCATAGTTTCCATAAAATATCCTCCCCAAAAATCACTGGCAAATGATGATTTTTTGTCAAAAGTTTCTGACAACGCTGGAGACCACAATAAAAAGAATATGTGAGTAATGGTTAGAACTTAAGACACATTTCGGTATTGTATGTACACATGAAAGATATTACACAGCAAAAATTTTGTACAAGCTTTATCAGAATGAAAAATTATATTTGTTACCATATTTCCTACAGAATATTTTAAAAGAATTACAAATTTTAAACAAAGCTTTATATATAATAATCAATTGCATGTTTGAAAAAAAGTTATTGAAATTATTACACAAAATGTCGAAAACCTAAATGATTTACTACTTTCTCAGCCTTGGATATTCCTTTGAAACCCTTATTAAAGAAAAAAATAATCTTAAACTAATTTCTGAAAATGAAGAACATGTAATACATTAGCATTAGTTACAGAATTAGTAAATCGATTACCAAAAAATATATATGTTTTCTATTGAAAGCACCTTAAAAAAGATTAAACCTCCTACTATTTAATTTTTAATAGAAATCAAAGTAAATGATAAAGATATTGAACTAATAATATGTACAAATACAATGGGAAAACTAACGTAATTGGGATAAAACAATGAACACAATATCATTTTGGACATAAGTTTATAATTTAAAAAATTCGGTAGATGAAGATCTATTCGAATTTTTCGAAATTTGTAATATCTTTATTAGTTTTACTTTTTTCTAGTGTTGAAGTGGAGTTTTATGGGTCTTGTTAAAGACAAACGGCGAAATAAGTTGAGAACTGAAATTTTAAGTAGCATTTTATACATTAGAGAATGGGTAAAATTAGAAAGCTTTAACGTTGCTATTCCTTTGATATTCTAAATAATTTTGCTCGAAAGTAAAATCATCAGAAAAGTAAAATCATCACAAGTGAGGAAAATAATGAAGAAGCGAATATTTTAAACTGTTTCGAAGAATTTTAAATGTATTATGTTTATATTATTAATATGTATATCGTCGCTGCTCCGATGTAATCGGTTATGCATCATTTTAAACCTTTATTGGTATCACATGTTCCTACCAAGCCGTTTTAATGTATTTTGATTGGTTTAGAAGTTAGCAAAATCAGCTATGTGTCAGTCATATATAAAATGTTCCAGCAAAATGAGTTATGTGTATAGTTTCACATAACTGTTTTGGGGAATATTATTCACAGATTTTATAAAAGGGTTATTCCATATCAAAGCGGACAGAAAAAAGCCATTTTCGGATTTGACATTACCGATTTCAATAAAATTCAGTACAGACATTGGCTATTGGAAGTGTTTCTTAAATATAAACTTACAGACTCAGGGCCCTTTCTGGTCCAAAAATATGACGTTTTGAAAAAATGCTAAAAGTTTTACTTGTTTAACTTGTTTATTTTTATTACGGAATTGCTACACTTCATCGAATCGACGACGGTGATTTTAAAAAAGTTTTTGTACGCAATATAATTTAGAAAATTTTCCAAAATCTAACTTTCTGAATTATTTAATTTTTACATAAATGAAATAACTTTATTACCAAAAATTCAGCTTTAAAAATACTGATTTTTTACTGAAAAATACGTTGTCGATTCTACAAAGTGTAGCCTAGCAGGGTTAATTGTTAATAACTTCCAATGATATTTGTAATATTTTTATCAAAAGTTCAAAGGTCAAAGTTGAACATATAAAAATTAACCATTATATCTCAAAAAATGGTATTTTCAAATTCTTAAAATTATAATGATGAATTGATCGCTCTTTTTAGCTCAGCTGACTCAATTGAACTAGTTCGGTCTTTTAGTTCATTCGCTCAGGAGACTTTCAATGAAACAGTTCGTTATGTGAATGATTTTTAGTAAACATTTCACATAATGAGCTATTTTATAAAAGCCAACTGAGTGAATGAGCAAAAATAGCGACCTAATTCTGTTTACTGAAAATCATTCAGTTGTTTCTGTTTTTTTTACAAACGTACAAATTAAATTAATAGCCTAAAAGTAGACACAACAAAACAAAATTAATTTGTTGAATGGATCTTTTTACACATAACGTTTCAAAAGTATGAGCAGAAAAGAAAATTACTCATACGTTTTGCAATAAGAGCTCAGAATTGAGCTGAAGCGCTTTAGTTGAGTGAATCATTCAATTAAACTAGTTCGGACATGAAATACACAAGTCTATACATAGCTCTCCCCCACTCTTGCAAAACTTCTAAACTATAATTTAGTTTAGAAGTTATGGACAAAAATTTTTTTGATACTACACAAATATCAATTACCACAAGAAAAAAAAAAAAAAAGAAATAAAAAAATCCTTAAAATAAAATTGTATCTTTGTATGAAGCAAAATCAAAAATAGACGAATTACAATTCAACAGTTTATATTCTTAATAAAATACATGAATACGTAAACATTTCCATGCATTTTATGAAAATTTAAATCACTTACTTATCCAGTTTTAATTAATGTTTATTAACTTAAAAAAAAAATAATAATAATAAATTATTTAATTTTTATGCAATAATCTTTCTAATTTATGTATTAGTACCTTTAATAAAAAAAAAAATAATAGTAAAATGAAAAAAAACAAAAAATCATTTTATTGGAATAAATCGGATTAAAAAAACTGTACACTAGTCGACTTTGATTATATTATTCTTATAATATTATTAACTTATTTTTGTTTAACACTTATTAATATTAAGTACATCATTAGAGAAAATGTAACAGTTGGGAGAAAAAATTAATTAATTCTTATGAATCCATATATCCCCATTGAAAAAGTTACTTCTTTGAATCTTTATTAAATTTTCAAAGTAAAGGTTTACGAACCAAAACAGTTATGTGTAAAAAATATTCTAAATCAAAAAATAATTTTATTAAAAATGTTCCAGCAAAATGAGCTATGTGTAGTTTTTTGAAAGATTTTATTATTGCTCTCTTATATCTTATAACCCCGATTTTTGTTATATTTGCGGTAATTGTAATATGGTTCCAACTAACAGTATAAGTTTCAAAGATATTTACCACATAACTGAATTTGTTGGAACTGCGACGATATGTAATATTATAATAAGAAATTTTTTTACAATAATCAAATATTTTTTTCAATACATTAATTTTTCATTGAAAAATAACTTTGAATTGTTGAAACTTTTGTGTTTCATTATCTAGATACAAAATTCAAGTCCCATAGATTAACGTTTGAAAGTTAAAAGATTTTTTAAATAATAAAAAAAAAAATAAAATAAGTAAAAAAAGATATTATCAAAAAATAAATTTTTCACTAATGCTTCAAATTTAGTTTTTTTTATTCATTATTTTATTTTTAATAATTATTAGTAATAGTTATAGAGAAAAAGTATAACAAAGCAAAAATAAAACGAGGGAAAATAACATTTTTCTATAAAAAAAAAAAAAAAAATTCATCAATCACAAAATTCAATTACACAATTATATCGAAGTAGATCTTTTACATAAGCCTTTCGTGGCTGTCTTTCGATGTAAATTTATTTATTACCTCATTAGGGCATATTTCTTTTTCTTGATGTATATGCATCATCGCTAAACTATTCAGCCTCTCTTCAGTCATTGTTGACCTTAAATATGTTTTAATACTATGAAGTGATGAGAATGATCTTTCAGCAGTAGCGTTACTCACTGACATTGAAATAAATATCTTTAATAGAGTATGAAGGTTGGGGTAAATGTCTTTATAATATTCCAGCTTTCCTTAGGAATAGCATCGGCATTTTCGACTGTTTTGCCATGTAGCAGCTCAGATTCCAATTTTATCTTTAAAATTTCATTCACTAAATTAAAACAATGTGCGAAGTTCTTCAATAATTGATAAGAAATAGTTCTTATTTCATTATAGGAAATATTTTTTATATTTTGTGGAAGAAATTTTAGCAGGTCAAAAACATTTAAAGTGTTTTTAAGAAAACGTAATTTGAAGATCTTCCAATACCGATTCTAACAATGGAATATATGCCATAGTTGGATAAAACTATTCGCAGACTTTTAATGGGTGATTGCAGTGAAATCTAGGCAACGTAAGTGGAATTTTTAAGTCTTTGCAAATAGATTTTGTTGTTTCAAAAATAATCCTAAAATGTATTTCAGCTTCTTCCCTTTTTTCCTTTAAACTTAGCATGAGAGTTTTAATTACATTTGAGATTTTGAACAAATCCAAATCACTTTTCTGTAAAATCAAACTTAGGGATTGTGTCAAAGAAAGAATATCACAAAACATTATTAAACCACAAATCATTTCAAATGTACTTAAAGAATTTATTATTAAGAGAGTTTTTGAGGATGTGTCTCTATTCTTCCACTTTGTGATTTTTTCTAGTATCATGCCAATCCACCACCCATCTAGTTTCATAAAGTGTTGACAATTTCGATCCTAAATACTTCATAAGGACTGCGCTTCGTTTTGAATAATATTTTTTTAAAGAAAATTGTGGTCTCTTTTATAATTGAAGACATGAAGATATGGAATTGTTTAACTTGTGTGAGAAACAAGGAGATTGTTTTGCATTTTTAAATGATTTTTGTATTTCCTTAATAGCACCATTTTGCACTAACATAAGTGGACAGCCATCAGCTCCAGGAGCTACATAATTATTTAAGTCCAAGCTTAATTTTTCAATCTCTAGGATAATAATACTGCCTAGTATCTTAGCGTTAATTGAAATTTTGGTATCATCTGTAACAAACTCTGATGCTTCTTTAAAATCGTCTATGAATACAATAAAATCTTTTCTGGCAATATTTTTTTTATTTTTATTTTTTTTTTTTTTTCGAAAATAATTGAGTAGTAAAATGCGCTTGAGATATTTTGTAGAAATCTTTCTAATAACACCTCCCGATAGCATTATATTAAACAATTTTGTATAGTTTTCGATAAATAAGTGGCAATTGCAGAAGTGTTTTTTAAATGGTCTTCTAAAGTTTTATCGCCGACGTCTATATAATATAATGGTAATAAGACGTTAACGGTGTTTTTTTTTTGCTGGGGAACATTCTTGTTGACTTGATTTCTAACTTCAAGTTGATAATTTTTTTGGACTTTTAGTAACATTTTTCCATTTGCAACTGCATCTTTGTGACAATTACAGCTTACAAATGACTTAAGGAGGATATATTTTTGGTACCCTTCTTCATTCCGAACTGTATGCAAACTACAAAATTTGAAAAACAACCCCTTCTTTACAATCGAAGCACTATTCATTCCTCGAGATGTTTTGAGCAAACAAAGTGTTTTATTTCTTTACCACAAAGCTTTCTTACAGAGTGCGGATATACATAATTTTTTGAAGGAGTATAATGTTCAGTCAACAATTTTCTCTTTATTGAATTTTAAAATTTTCCACTCAGATAAAATTTACAATATTTATAATATTTCAATCCCTTTCGATGTGGATTGTAAGTCGAAAAATATAGTTTAAATATTTTCAAAAACTTTTAGACTTGTTTCTCTTATCGTTTTTTCGGCATTTGAAAATTGATATCTTCAATTTAGTTTCTTATACGACATTGCAAAGAAAAGATGTTACATTTTATAAAATATATAAAATAAAATAAAGTATTAGGAAAAATAAGAAAAAATATTTTTAGCGCAATAAAATTTGGTTAAAAAATTGCTGTAAAGTCCAAAAAATACGAAAAAAAAATTGAGTTTGCGTCCATAACATCTTAAACAATTTTGTTATGAATACAAATGTGAATATATCTTTTACAAACTAACATTATTATTATTATTATTACCTCTTTTTTCTACCAATCTGTGTTCATTAAACATTTCTTTTTATTTTGGTAAGAAAATGCTGATCTGGAATATTATAGTTATTTTTGGATGCTCCATCATGATGTGGTCGATATTAAAGATATGCGAAAAATTTAAATTATAGGCAATTTATGCCTACATCATTTATGGCTTTTAATCGATAAATGGTGGCCTGAACAAAATCTATCAATTTCTGCAGTCACTTTTATTTCCCAATAAAAGGCGATTTTAAGAAAAAATTCCAATCGTTTAATTTTTCATATGAATTCGATTTTCTAAAATTGTTTCTAATTTTTTGTGTGCAGTTAAGGGTAAATTGCTCAGTTAATATTAAAACCATGAAATTGTTTTCACCAAAAGTGTTTTAATTTAATACTTAAGTATTAAATATTACTTACCAATATTTTATTTTTTTATTTATTTACAAAAGCTCAAATTTTATTTTAATTGCATTAAAAATAGTTGCACTTTCTAAAACTTTTAACAAACACGTGTCAATTTGTATCAGCTGTTAATTTTTTTTATTAAGAATTCGAACACAAATAACAGATAAATAGTTTTTTATAAATAACTGTTTTGAAAAGTGAATATTTCTAGTTAGTATAACTTTACATCTTATTAAAACGAAATAGGATTTTAGCCATATTCAACGACATATAGTTAGAAAATACACTTATTCCAATTGGATTAAGAACAATCTTATTTGAAAAATGTATTTTTCACATACAGATGCCACCGTTGAATATAAAATATTGCAACATTACCAATAAATAAGTTAAATTATTTTTTGAGGGAATTTGAGGGGGTAATTCTCCCCAAAATGAATTTTTGAACTTAGAAATATTAAATACGAAGAAAAATTTACAATAGGAAAAAGGAAAAAAAAAATAAAAATTGTTTTGGAAAAAATTTGTTTGTCATAAATAGAAAGGAAATGAATGATGGATTTATCTCTAATATTGTCTATCCAAAAACTTGCAATAATTTTAAGTAAATTTAAAAATTGCCACTTGTTTAGTAAAAATGTAAGAAGTGCAAATTTTTAAGTATTTTTATTTCTCTTTTTTTCAAATACTACATTATTCTAATAGTAAATAATTTTGAAATTTTATTTATTTTTCCTGGGTTTCCGAAATTATAAATTTCCAAATTTCGTTAAATTAAAACTTAAATTTTACGAACCATACGATTAAAAAGTTTTCCCCAAATTTTTTCATATTTATCCTAAATATTATTAAATTATACTTAATGAAAATTTTGCATATTTTGAGATAATTTTATTTTGAAAGCTAAATAAAAATATTTATACATAAATTATCAACGATAAATGTCTAAAAATGGTAATTTTTCAAGTGAAATCTTAAGAAATACAAGTTTAAGCTTTAAACAAATTACAAACTGTTACAAATTTTGAATGTTAAAACAACAATATTCAAGTCTAAATTTAAATGTCCCTAATTTTGAAAATTTGCATATTTTGTAAAGAAAACAAGGTTTTTGGCAAGTTCCTGGATAAATTCTGTTATCGTTTTATTAATTTCTTCTTTTTAAGACTTTTTGTTTTGGAAAGTAGAAGAATTAAGCTTTTTTAGTTTTTATTTTTGATCTAAGTATGTTTCAAATAAAGCATAAAGTGATTTGCTTACAAATATACTCGTATTAAAAATAATTTTATAAAGTCTTGAAATTCTTAAATAATTGTTTGAGTATTTAAACGGTTTGAAAGATTGACGTCTCATTTCATTATAAATGAAATAGCATTTAAAACTTGATATCTTTAGTGTTATTTTAAAATAGAAAAGTAAGTTTAATTAAAAAAAATAATAATAAATTATTTCCCATTTGTAGTAAATATATGATATTTAAATAAAGTTTAAAAGCTATGTCCTTTTGCTATCTTCATTCAACTAAAATCAAAACTGATTTAAAATTTAGGTAGTTGTCATCATCACAATATTTTTTATTTGAAATATCTTAAAATTTACAGCGCATTTCGAATTTTTGAAAATTTGTTAGTTTTTTTACTTCTTTCTTTCACTTTCACAACTTTGTTGTTTTTCTTACAATTTCTTACTTTTCGTAGGTAATGAAAAGTAATTGAGCAAAGTTATTATTAATTGAAATCAAATAAAATAAAGTATTTGTTTTATTTTTGTAAAATAAAAATACGATTCATTTTATCTGATTAGTTCCAAATTTGTGCATCTGTAAGTTTTTTGTATTAAAGAATATAATTAGATCTATTTAAGTAAAAATGATATCAAAATCTACATAGTTCCATCTTTCGTGTTTTCAATGTCATTCATTATAATGAATTTTATTGAAATGCATTTATTTGCTTGAAATGCATTAGAGAATAACAATAAAATAAAATTAAATTATTAAAATCTATTCATATTCTCTGAAATTTACGAACCATAGATTCATAAAAATGTTCAAAATTTATGCAGAAGATTTTAATGGTGCATTAAAAAAAAGCAAAGAAGGAACTTTAGCTATTTCAGATCCTGAAGTGTGGATGCCACACTCCTTTTCCCGCCCTCTTTTTGCAAAAATTATGTTTTACTTAATTTTATTTATTTTTTGGCCCATTCCTTAATCGATTCACAGTAAGCTTGGAAAACATATAGCTCAGAAATAACATTGACTTATATGATCCAATTATTGGATGTCACGATTTTTTGTCACAAATTATTTTAATTAATTTTTTTGAGTTAACCGCTGAATCAATTTACATAAAATTTGCCACACATATAGCCTAAAAGAACATATAGTTAATAAGGCCTATTTTTAGGGAAAATCCAATCGTGAATACAAAAAGTGTATCTTTAATAAATTTTATCTCATATCCTTGTAGTTCCCTATTTGAAGTACTGGGCTCAAAATTTGGATTGGAAATACAACATTCGAAAAATATTTTTCATGTTACGTTATCCATGCTTACTGGAGGTTGATTTAATTAGATTGTATTCGCCAAATTTTTAATCTAATTAAGCCATTAGATGTAAATTCTAAAGAAGAAGAGTATAACTAAAATAAATCTCTTGACATGAAATTATCTAATAATATTTCATGACAGTTGAGTAGTTTAATAATAAAATAATATATATTTAGATGAAGTTTAAAGACTTTCATTGTAATAGCTCTGTAAACACTAATTTTCTTTCACATATCCGCCCTTAGAACTTAGAACGTTTGCATACAAATTCTCTCCAAAATTGCGATTGAGCTTTGATTTTTGAGATTGCGTTCCGGGATTTCCTGTCCCGGGAATTTTAAAAGCACTTCAATTTATGAAAACTTGGAATTTTAGCAAAAACTAATTAATTTTAGCATCTTTTTTTTAATAAAATTGTTGGAAACTAAATCATTATTTGGTGATAAAGAATGAGATAACTCCATCTCCATAACAATGTTTAATACTCAGTAGTTTAAAGCAACATACTCTATAATACCGTTTAAACTGACTTTTGAATCATTCCGGAGGTTTTAGGTAAAAATACTATCAGCTGATATTTTTTGAATTATTATCAGTAGACTTTACATACACAGTGAATTCTAAAAATATAAAATTCTTGAATTTAGTTTATTTTATTTTAATACTAAAAAAATTTTTACCGAGATGTATTCATAAAAAATGTACTCATTCATTTTATAATTTTGCCCAGAAAACAAAATTTTGTTTAATTCTTTTTTAATCATTTAATTTATCACTCTATACTGAATTTAATATAACCACTGAGTTGTAATTAATTGCTTTTTTTATATAACAATGTCTATATATTTTTTTGTGAACTGTTTTGAAAGTCACTGTAAGTATTAAATTAATTTTTTTAAATTTAATTTTTCTTTAAGGAAAATATAAAAATTAATAATTTTTAATCGAGTTGACTATACAATAGATCATATTTTATTTTCTCCTGTTTTAAATCCGTTAATGCATAGATTGCCATACTATATGTGTTTCAAATGTTAGATCGTTTAATGATAACTATTATTTTTAATCCGGAATACTGGGATTTCGAAAATTTTGTCCCGCTTTCCCCGGAAATCGAAGAGTCCAGGAAATTTCATTCCCTAATAACTACTGTTCGGAAATATAACAATGATAGATAAAAATCATAACATCAACTTAAATTATGTTTTATTTTCATGTTTTCGAATAACCCGGGCTACACTCGGCTAAAAATAGCTAATAGTTTATAAATAAAAGTCAAAACTAATTCGGTTCATATAATTGTTTTTTTTTTTTTTGTTTTATTTGTTGTTTAAATTTTCAAACATTTTCTATGAATATTAAAAATTAATTTGTTAATTTTCATTTTCAGAAATGAAGTTAAAAATACAGAGTTTAAGTTTTTTATTTGTTTTATTTTTTTTTTGTTTTTGTGTTTTTTTTTATTTTTTTATTTTTACATAACTATGAATATATAAACATTTGTTTTATTATTTTTTCTTGTAGTACTTATTTACTTAAATCTCTAATTAAATTACATAATGATAATAATAACTAATAATAGTAATAATAAATCAATTTGAATAACTAAAAAATTAAACTCAAAAAAAAAAAAAAAACATTATATAATTGTACATAATACTATTTTACAATTTTATTTATTTATTTTGTTTTATAATAATTACTATACGATTCATTTTTGTGTTATATTAAGTCAAGTTAGTTGTTTTTATTTTATTATTATTATTATTATTATTATTATTTTTCTTATAATTTTTATAATGATTTTTATATATTTTTTATATATACACAATTATTTTCTTACAATGAGTACGACAATATAGTACATATGCTTCTTGTATGTTTGTTATCTGTTTGGTTTGAATTTGATTTCAAAAATTTAGATTCAAAATTTTTCATTTCATTATAAAGAAAAAAAAAAAAAAAAATAGTAGATGATTTTGACTTTGGGATTTAATCAATCAATTAAATAAAAAAGCAATTAAAATGTTAAACGTAAAAACAAAATTTTTAAAATATTTACATTAAAATGTTATTTTTTTATAAATATAAATGTGTATAGTTTTAATAATAAATTTATAAATTTATTTTACTTATAAAAAAATTATTAAACTTTTTAAGTGAGTGAGCATTTTTGTAATAACTTTTAACATTTCTTTTAATATATTTTTTGTTTTTATACCAAAATAATAAATAAATATTTTTTGAAGTTTTTCAATACATTTAACAGTACTGGGGTTTTAAATTATCTCAAATCATTATCCCGTACTCTGTAAGAGTTTTTGTTTAAATTTTAAGAGAT
This sequence comes from Protocalliphora azurea, assembly GCA_932274085.1. Classification (NCBI taxonomy): domain Eukaryota; kingdom Metazoa; phylum Arthropoda; class Insecta; order Diptera; family Calliphoridae; genus Protocalliphora; species Protocalliphora azurea. The sequence continues at coordinate 83,697,259 of OW026520.1, forward strand.
TTGCATATGATAACAAAAATTTAATATTTAACAAGATTTACTTGTTAAATAGTTTAAAATTATTTATTAATTTATTAAAAAATGAATTATTTAATGAATGATTGCCAATTGTTTAAAAAAAGTACAAGTTTAAGCTTTAAACAAATTTCCTCAATTATTTAAACAAAAACTGTTACAAATTTTGAATGTTAAAACAACAATATTCAAGTCTAAATTTAAATATCCCTAATTTTTTGTTTGTTGTCTATTATTTTCTCGTTTAACTAATCAACTTTCTTAATTTCCTCTAATATTTCAAATATTAAATTTTTGGTACAATTTTTGAGGTTAGATTTCATATAGAAATTGAAAATAAATCAATTTTCAATTCTATTGAAGAGAGTGAGAGAGAGAGAGAGAGAGAGTTAGCGAACAAGTATGATTTACAAAATATATTTGTATTATTAATTGTTGGTTTTTATTGCACTGGCCCTGATTTCGACCGTCCTTACACATTCCATCGACTTCACAGCACTCCCGTTGAATGTGTCATGGTACCAAGTGGTTGATGCGATTGTTGAGATGGTGGCGATGGTGGTGTCGAACTGCCGGTAACTCTTTGTAGCATCTGCAAAAGTTGTTCCGTGGCTGATGGCATTTGTATTGATGTTGAGCTACCATAAATGTCACTATTTCTATTGCCATTTTGGATGCTGTTACTGTTATTGTTGTTGTTGTTTATAGCGGCAAACCCCAAAGAGTTTGTAGGCGGTGATGATATGGATGTGGCGGTTGATGTTGAGGCCGATAATGCTAATGATGATGCACAATTGGAGGAAGATGAGGTGGATGAAGGCGTCAACATTAGTTTGGTTTCTGTTTGTGAAGCAACAAAAGAAGCACATTAGATACTTTTGCATTCGTTTTTCTACGGACTGCCAGGCATACTGTCATCGCTCTCCAGATAGGTCACATAGGAATCTGTACTGTCCGGATGATGGTGTGAGGTAATTCCTGAGTCCATACTGCCACCGGGAGGACCATTCATCTGTTGACCAGGTGGCGGCGGGTGTGGTCCCTGTTGATGGGGCTGCAAGGGAGGCATACCATTCAAATCATAGCCATGCATCTGGAATGAAAAAGAAAATATATTTAATAGAATGTACTGCTTAAAATTGTATTGAGTTTGTTTTGCATTTTAAGATTTTCTCTAAATAAGAAATTAATGCATTAGATTTTTCTCAAATCAGTGTCACCTGAGACTTACCTGATTGACTAGTTGTTGAAATGCTGGTGTATGGGTGTTGATGGCACCATTACTATCGAGATCAGCATGGAGGGCAAAGTCAGACAAAGCTTTCCATGGCGGTTGATATGTTTGCACATCGATACCCTGCAGGTTCAGGGGAGAATCATGCCTAACCGGTGAACTGGCTATCATAGGAATGCCTTGCATAGCACCATAGCCCAGTTTACGACCCTCCTACAAAAATCAAATTAAAATAATTAACCACGTTAATATATATATATATATATATATATATATATATATATATATATATATATATATATATATATATATGTAAATGCAAATGTATAAACTTTAATTAATACAAACATGTTAATTATTTACTTCCTTTTATTTATAAAAATTGTATTTATAATTTGAAAGTTCATTTACCTTTTCCTGTTGCATTTGCAATTTCATTTGTAAAGTTTTTTTTTTATCTTTACAGCGTTTGTTTTGAAACCACACTCGTATGACGCGTGGTGAAAGACCGGTCATTTCAACCAGTTGCTCCTTCATGAGCGCATCAGGTCGCGGATTAGCATTATAGCAGGTTCTAAAATAAATCACAATTAATTTTTAGTCTTATAATTTACAATAAATTAAAGTAAAAAGATGTTCAGATACTTACCTTAATGTATGTAATTGCTTTTCGTTGAGCACCGTTCTTACTCTGGTTGGTTTACCATCCGATGGTCCGGATGGTCTTTTGTCCCTAATACTTTTATGTGAGCCCGATTCGCTGCCAGAATCTATAAAAAATCAAAAACCAAAAAAATCTACATTTTAATCATGCTGGCTTTTAATCAACTATTTAAATTGTATATCAACAACAACAGCAACAACAACAACAACAACAGCAATAACAATAGCAGCAGCATCAAAGTGAACAAAAATAGGCTTGAATGAAAAATAAAAATCAATCAAAGAATTTCTAAAATTATAATTTCTGTGTGTGTTTTGTCCCCTTTGTATGTGGTATCGACAGCAACACATGTTGATAAATTATTTCTCCTGACGCCAATATGGACACAAAAACGATTTGCAACAATTTTCCTTGCACTTTCAACAGTCAACATCAAAGTAAATTCCAACTGTCAGACAAAACAAGTGAATATGGTGTTTTTTTTTTCGATAAAAAAGATCAATTGTTTCCACTCTTTCGTTTTATGGAGAATTTTAAGGATTTTCTTATATTTAATTGTATTTGTTGTATTAATTTATTTTTATTTAATTCTGCCGTTTTATTTAAAGAGAAGTAAGTTTCCAATCGTTAAATACTAATATTTTAACAGTCTATTAATTTCCGTTAAGAAAATTTGTTAACTTGACGCTTTCCATACTCGTATTATGAAAATACATATATTGATTGTAATCTTTTTACGTTTTTTTTTTTCAAATTTTATCTAAGTTTCAAAACAAACGAAAAACATTGTTAATTAAGTCTTGTTTCACAAGCTAATTACATGCTGTTATCTAATTGCGGGCTTTTTCTTTAGTATTTTTTATCTACAGATCTTTCAATAGCGCAAAATATTAACACGTCGAAATCAAATACGAGATAAAAATAACAAAACAACAACATATTCTAAATTAGTTAACTTTGTCAAAAATCAAAATTGCCAAAGAAACCATTTGATTTGCACATAAATTCTACTTTACAAAAAAAATCTATAAAATTTGATTTTAACATTGTTTTGTCATTGGAAGGAAGTACTTAGTGCTGAAAAAGAACTGCAGAAGTTCCTTTTTTAACCCATGGTTGTTATTGATAGGATGTTTTTTTTATGATTCTTTTGATGTTAATTTTTTTTTTAAGAAAAATAATATTTAAGCATTATTAAACGAAAATTTGCGAAATTTTAATTTTCCTAGAAATTATTAACCTTTCTTCCTGCAAAATATGCATTTACTTCTACTTTTGAAGTGGTGAAAATTTTCTTTTTTTGGAACCACCTAATCGTTTTTTTTTTTTGCTGAGTTCCTAATAAATTTTTTAATTTATCATCAAAGAGTTTTATAAAATTTTTGAACACAAATAAAACTTAATAAAAAATCCTACACATCGATTTTTTCTTCGAAGTTGCGAATTGGCATAAAACGTTTTTTTTTGTACTCTTGAAAAGTAGTAAAAACAAATGAGACTTTTCGTCAGCGCCCCGACGTTGTGTTAAGTTAATCAAAATTGATTTGCAATATTTGATTTATTATAATAATTTTACGCCTTTCAAAACTTCTGAATTATAAAAACGTTCAAAACAACTTATTGTTGATTTCTATTTTTAGAGATTTTAAAATTCAATTATAAAAAAAAGAAAACATTAAAGACAAATTGCCGCCTTTTTATTATCATGACAATATTATCCCGCCATATTTAGTTAAAGTCAGTCAGTCAACAGAGTATATTTGTAGTAAATTTCAATAGTTTAACAAATAAATGCAGATTGAAAATCAAACAATATTTTATCGTGTCTAGATGGCAACGTAGAAACATGCATCAACAAATAGTGAAATACATATAACAATATATATATGTCCTAACAAATGTGTGCTTGTTTGTATGTTTTAACATCCATCTATCGTTGATTTGATCAAATGATTGATTGATTTTTCTCATCTCTCGTTGTACATATGTATGCAAGAAGATTGTTGTTATATTTGGCGTGATCTGATCAGTCAGTCAGTTCCTTTTTTTGTGACGTTGATCACGCGTCATATATTATATACTATTATTATTGTTGTTGTAAGCATATTCTTTTAAGTTGTTTTTTTTTTCTAAATTTCTTAAGAAGTTGGTATTGTTGTTGCTATTGTTAAACAATGAAGATAAACGCTTGAATGCAATATTCAAACATTTTTTGTAGGACTATGAAATATAATTATTGATCTTATGCTTATTTTTTTTTTGTGGTCTTTCGACTGTCTTTTTTCACCACCATAATCATCATTTGTTGGTAATGATGATGATGACGATGATGATGATGATAATGATCATTATTATGATTTGAATACTAAAAATGAAATGATGCTGTGCTTGAGTAGTTAGATTATTGGCAAATATTTGTTATATTTGTTTAACAGAAAAAAACTTAAATAAATATATAAAAAATATTTTTGCAAAATCACCAACATCCATCCGTTCTTTGGTGGTGTGGTTATGGAAATTTAAGTTTATTATTTTGTTTGTAACACAAATAAAAAAAAAATTAGCATAAGGAATCTTTACCAATGTTGGTAGAACTTTTTTAAATTCACGCATTTATGAAGACAAAAAGGGGAAGAAAAACATATGCAATAATGGACGGGCAATCTCGGAACGGGAATTCCACAATTTTCAGTTTCGTAATCCCGGGAAATCATGCGGGATTTTCCGGAATTTTTTCTATATATGCAAAATTTTTATATTTTCTAACTCATATATGGATATTTTAGTAGATAATTTGTTTGTACATTCATTTTTATTTATTTCATTTGGAGTTTAAATATTTTTGGGGAAATATCTAAATAGATTTAATAGTTTCTGAGTCTTTCATGTATTTTTGTGTAATTAATTGAAAATAAAATAATTCCATTTATGGAAATATCAAACAATAATTTAGTATACAGACTACTAAGTGTAAATGAATGCTTTTATCAGATAAATTGTAAAAGGTTCACTTATAAGACCTTGTAATTTAAAGGGTCCAATTATTCCAAGAACTGAATATGACGTAAATTAATTTTTTAGCTCAGGTTTTCCTTAATAGTCTGACATAAAAATAGAAGGGACTTAATTATATTTTTGTATGCAAAAAACCATTATTCATAAAAATGTATTATAAACGTGAAAAGAATAGGGATTCTGAAATCTGTAAAAATTTTTGGGACTTCCTTAACAACAAAGATTACTTCCGTAAAAATATCGTGGGTTCGTTTTACTCACAGAACAATATGAAAACCAAAGTAATGATTCGTTATATAATAAAATCTTTTCATTTAATTTTCAAAATGTAAATATTTTAAAAAGAAATATTGTAAATATTTTTAAATTTGTAATTATTTGTTTATGGTGGGAATTCCCGGGACCTCGGGAAATTGAAAAATCAATTCCGATTTTTCTGGAGCGGTAAAAGACTGGGAAAAGAAAAAAACTATATTACTAATTGAAACATCGAACGTTTCTAAGCCCATTTTTTCAAATTGAAAAACTTGAAAATTGAGTAACTTATTCCCTAAATAAATATTCAAACACATTCATACAAATATATGTATATAGAAAACCGTAGCGTATAAAAATTCGTCTAGGCTTTTATTTAATTTTTTCCCAAGTCTGCCAATATGTCTGTGATGCTCTGTTGTTAACATGATTCCATGTATGTATCTTTTCGTATCTGTCATATTTAACATTTTGCAATAAATATCTGGTTTGTCGGTACTATTTTAATTTTATTTTATTTTTTTATTTTCTGTTCTCCCCTTTTTTCTAAAATACAATATTCGTCTATAGTGATGTTTCTATTTGCAGTTGTTCTAAACACCTTCGCTGTCATTTGATTTTATAGAGTTGTTGTTGTTATTGTTATTGTTGCTATTTTGTTGATGGTGGTGATATTGTAGATACGCAAACAAATAGATTATATCGACGATATGGTGTGACATTTGTTGTGCGACATATGCAGCACAATATGTCACAGTACAACAAATAAGACAATCTATATTTGTTGCTGTTGTTATTAATATTTGTTGCTAGTTTGTATTCGTATTATTATCGATTGTTTTAACTTTTTTTTTTTTTTATCAATTTTTATGTTTAGATGTAACGACTACAAAGCTTCGGCTTGTTTTGTTTGTAATAACATTTAGTGGTTTTTTTCGATTATTTTTTCTAAGAATTTTTCGCATATGTTAAAAAAAAACTAACATTGTTTTTCATATGTTAGAGCTTAAGATAGCGATAAAAGAACGGAAATTATGGAGCATATATTTAGAATTATAGATAATTGGTATTATTAAGAATTGGTAGAGTTAACAAATTATTTTTCTACAGCATTACTGATTTTTTTTAACATATTTAGATTTTAATACCATAATAAATTATAAATTATGTCTGGTGATTTTTTTCATATATTCATTGCGCTGCTGTTGATTTAATTGATGAAATTATAATTTATATAATTTTTATTTAAGCATTAATTATAGACTCACCTGACATTGAACCCAATTCGCTGGAATGATTATTATTACTAAGACTTGAATGATTGTTATTATTACTACAACTATTATTATTGTTGCTCTCTATAGAAGATGAAGTTAAACTACTTTGGGAGGATTTTTCTAATACATCATGATCTTCTTTACAATACAAAATGCCACCATCTCTTAACGCAAATTCATCACCTATAATTTGACAATAATAATAATAATAAAAAAAAGAAAATATTTACATAAAATTATATAATTGTAACCATATTAAATTAATAATAGAAAACAATTATAGTACCTGGCAGTAATTGTCTTGCACATGCTGAACAGCGAAAACATTCTATATGGAAAATTTTCGTTTTAGCACGCATCACAAAGTCATTTTTACTAAAGGAATTACCGCATTTATCACATTTAGTACCAAATAATCTGAAAAATAAGAAAACAATAAATATTAAATAAATAAATGAATATTTTTACATAAGTAATCAAATGTAAATATACTATATACATATGTATATATGTTGTTAGTAGTACATACATATGTATGTTGTAAAACATTTCAAGTTCATTAAGATTTTTTTTCTTTTTTTTTTTAATAAATATGTACATGTGTTTATTCTATATCAATATTTAATTTTTGCAGAAGTTTGATTTATTCTTTTTTTTTTTTCATATATTCCACATTACTTCTTAAATAAACAATAATGTACAGACATAAAAACTTTTATTAGCTTATTGTTGTAGATTTTATTACTGTACACTATCAATCATAAAATAAAGTGTTAATTTATTAGTTTTATAGTTAAGATGTTAATAAATTATTTAAACATTTACATTTAAATATAAACATAGAAAATATGTATTGAAAACGCTGAAGTTTATTGCTACTTTTATGTATAAATTTTAGCAAAAAAAAAAAGAAAAAAAACATATTTATTGTACTTGTTTTTTTATTTAAACAATTTATAGTGTTTTTGTAGTTTGAAAAAGATTTTGTTAAATATCGATTTTAATTTGAGCTCGTTTAAGGAAGTTAACTAAACAGGAAGTAGATGAGTAACACATTGGCAATTTTGTAATAGATTGCTGAGTGAGAGAGTGAAAAGTGTCTAAGCTAAAATATGGATGAGCATTTCCGAAAATAAACAAAGATGCCAGATGTATTTGTATTAGTGTATTGAGGTAGTGATAAATTTAAAAAGGATTTTATTAATTTAGTTTTATGATAATATTTATATTAAATTTCATCTAAATATCATGAAATTTACTAGAATGAAAAAAATGTGTATTTTATTATGTAAAAATTTATTAAAGTTAAATTTAAAAAAAAAAAAAAATGTTGCTAATATCTTTTTCCTCATATCTAGAACACACGTGCAAATCTAAATAACAATTAAAAAATACAAAATAATTTATTTATTTAAATAATTAAAGCCTTCTTTTATATGTGTAGCATGTTAATATTTGTCCAATAAAATTTTTTTGATATTATTTTTATTTGTATTTAAAGCAAATTTGTTATTACAACGAAAACGAAACAAAGTGTTGCTTATTTAAGTAGTTACTACAACTAAACTAATTTGTTAAATAAACAAACAGCAAGTATATGAAAAAAAAAGAAAAGACAAAAAAAAGTCCCATGACTGATGGATGATACTTTTTTTTCCAGTTGGAGTTTATTTTGTGGTTTCATACAAGTGTGGGTTGTTGTTTATTTTTTTTTTTGGTGATTTTTTGCGCAAACATTAAAATGTGTAACTGAGAAAACAACAAAAACTAAATGCGTGGTCTGTTATGAAAAATGCATATGTCTAAAAATTATCATGCTCTAAACTGAAACACCATCATCGGGAAAAATATAAAATTAAAGTTTCTTAAAAATTTTAGTTTTTAGTAACTTTTTCTTTTTCAAACTTACCTAACATAATCGCGTTTGCAGTATGTCTTGCCATCACGCACAAAACACGTACAACTTTCATCTAAAAATTGCCGACATTCTTGGCATTTAAGACAGGCTGCATGCCATTCTAAATCGGGTGCTACACGCAGGATATACTGATCATGAATTTGCCCACCACAACCCACACATAATGATAGACGTTGTTTTTCTGCAAAAGACAAGAACAAAAATAGATTATATTTAGCATATCTTTCTTTAATATACTACATATAATTTTAAATATTTTAAACATTATTTTAATAAATTACAAAAAAGGTATTTTTAGAAATATATAATACTCTTCAAAAATCCTTTGGAATAGCAATATGTACCCAGTATATGTATGGACTTTTGTTTAGCAACATGTTGCTTTAATTTAGTTGTTTATTAAATTGCTATATTTTGTAATTTTCTTCTATTTAAAGTAACTTTTGATATAACGAAAAAGGTAAAAAATTCTGATTTACTTTTTTTTTTTTTTGTAAAACTTTTAACAGAAAGAAAAAAACATTCAAGAATTATGTTCCTGAACAACTTTTTAGACAACAAAGTGTAAAGAACACCATTGAAAAAGTTTTTTTTCTGGATTTGGTTGTCATTACTCTTTTTCCATATCATTTTCCTACGGTTTTAGCCAAGTACATTTTTAGGGTGATACGAAAAAAAAAAGACTGAAAAAAACCGAAAACCTGACGTAAAAAATTTGAAAACTTTTTTGTATTTTTTTTGTTTTGCCGTTCATCTATAAAAACAAACTTTGACATATTTAGTGATGTTTAAAAAACGTTTTGCTTCATAGATTTTTGTTGCTGTTGTTGTGTTCTGCACACAGTTTAAGTAATTTTTTTTGTCGATTTTTTTTCTTTTATTTTGTTCAAATCTTTAGCGCACTGGCGAGTATTTGAAATTGCAAGTGTATAAATATAAAGTAAATACACTAAAGTAGAGTATGTAGAGTTAGTATACTCATCAAACTCTTTATGTATGTACGTATCTTTAGCATCATCATAAACATTTTGGTGTAGATATCATGAATTATTTATAAAGGCGGAGCAGACAAGATTATATGTAAATACGTATGTATATACATAAATTTATACATACTTTCTGTATTGTGTATACAAAAGAAAAAGAAAAAGAAAAAGAATATTTATATACTTTTATACTTATATACTACATTTAATATAATTTTATATCTGCGCTGAAGTTGTTGTTGGTAGTCGTGGCTATTAAATGTTAAAGCTTTAAAGCCTGCCGGTTTTCTGTTCTGTTCTGTTCTGTTCTGTTCAGTTTTTCTTTTTTTGCTTTTTATCTGTTGGCCTCCATTGCTAGAGTATTCAAAAAACCTACTGTTTTTACAAAACCGGTTTTCGGTTTCGAAAAATCTCATTTGAACTCTTGAAAAAACCGGTTAACCGGTTTTTAGTCGTTTAATTTTTTTCTAACAAGAAAATATATATATAAATATATTTTTTTTTTTTGTAATTCTAAAATTATACCAATACATTTTTTAGGTTTTTTATGAAAGCTTTAAATTTTAAATAATATTTTATTTCTTATTGTGTTTCTGCAAAACTTTTACTGTGCATTCGGCAACTTTTTTGCTGTAATATTTGTTGAATAAAATTTGTAAAATTTGTTAAATATTTATTGAATAAAGCCCAACAACACCTTTTAATTGATCAGAGTTTTGGGCAATTTGGCTGATGGGGCAATATCATTATTAATTATGATAAATGTATTTCAATTTCAATGTACATATATTAGGGTTGTTAATTATTCGACATTGAAGTAGATCGAATAAAATTTCATAATTTTTTTAATTATTCGTGTGATCGAATAAAATTTGAATTTTCTTCGATTAATCGAATGAATAAAGAATAATTAATTCAAATATTTAATTACAAGTTAAAAAATGCAAAAACTAGTATTTTTTTTTATCAAATTACAGACAAATTATATAATGAAATTAAATTTCTTTTAAAAAAGTTAAGCATTTTGACTTTAAAACTATTATTGTTTATTTTTTTTAGTTAAAACAAATGTGCAGGAAAAATCCTTTCACTAATTAGTGACATGGCATTAAAAGCAAATCTAGCTTATCTGTCCTTTTTAGATTTATAAATAAAATCAATGATCATCAAATCTACTAAAATCTATTTTTTTAATTTTTGATATTATTTATTTATTGACTGATTGAGTTCAGTTAACAAACCATCGTTATACATTTCATTATCTTCGGTTATTTACACATCACTTGAATTATTAAAATAATTTTTGAAATAAATAATAAATAAAAATTAATAATAACTTTTTGTTGAATATTTAAAAAAATTAATATGCGCTGAAAAATTTCTAGAATTTAATAATAACTTTTACGTCGCCCGTTTATTTTAACTTTAAGACGTTTGATTAAATCTTTAGAAACGCTATTCTATTTTTTTTTTCTAAATAACACTGAGACTTTAGTCTTGATGAAAAGCTTTAACCCGAAATCTATTAAAACGTGGTTTACACATTTATATATTCTCACGAAATTTTAAATTACTTTCAACACGGTTCTCCAACTAAACAAAACTTTTCACACTTATAATTCCAAAAAGGCATAATAATTTAATAAGAAAGTTATTCCATTATTTGATTATAGTTAAAAATTGATGGAATAATTTTTTATTCTAAATTTAAAAAATTTTGTTCATTCGAAAAGAATAAAAAATTTGTTCCTCGAATAATCGAATAATTTCTGTTCGAAAGTCAACCCTAATGCATATATATCAAACTTTATAAAGCAAATATTTTAAGGCACACATTTTTTCGTTCAATTTATTTCAACTATTTAAAGAGAATTTTCAAAGTTAATTAAGTTATCTGTCACTTTTATTTCATTTAAAAAGTTACATAATTTTATTTTTAGTCATGTAATTTTTTTAACCGGTTAACCGGTTTTCTGTTTTGGATACTCTATCCATTGCTTTATAGTTAGTTGCAGAAGAACATGATGGCTACGTTTAATAAGATACAAGAATATAATGAACATTTATACAAGATACAGATACATACAAATGGTTAGAAGATATACAGAAGTCAAGAAGGTTTTTTCTTCATTGTTGTTATTGTTTTTGTTTACGTTTTACTTATTTATTTGTTCATAATGAAGTTTTTGTACTTGTTTTTTTTTCATTTCTCCTTTTTGTTATATTTACGCGCACGCAATCTTAAATTATTATTTTTTTTTGTGGAGTCTGTATATGGATACTTTTACACAAGAAAGCGAGTGGGGATGGTTTTTATTATCTTAAAGATACATACAAACAACTGTTGTATTTATCCTCCATTTTGACTTTTTTTCTCATGAAAAAAATATAAACTTTTTTTATGATTTTGTCATTTTTTCCGCTCATAATAAAATTTGTATACATATTTGCAAAGTAATAAATTTTATAATTAATAATCGAGTTATTAGAACATTTTAGAAAAATACTCAAGTCGAATTTCATAGATTTAAAGTAATTGTTACATTTCGGAGATAGTTGAAGATAGTTGAGACCTCTCTAAACTAAGTTCGTCATCAATGCTGACAAAGTGTTTCACGGCACAGAAAACACGTATTCTATTCTTTAGGTATTTAATATTCCATTTTTCTTGTACTTAATTATAGGAATAACAAAGATGAACGAAATTTGAATTGAATTTCAATGGAAGTTTCGTTATCTTTTATAATCCGTTATATTTGTTAAATGGTTTTAAAAATTAGGATCATTTAATCAGACTGTTCCAATATCCGGATTAAAAATATACGATTTCATCCTTTAATGCTACTGTTTCTATTGAACTTTTTAATGACACAAATTGTCCTAATTTCTGACTAAAAAAAAAGAAAAAAAAACGAAATAGGAATTCCAAAAATCTGTTGTTTTAGTTCAAAAATAAGGAGAACAAATTTTATAAGAATCGCGAAAAAGCCAAAAAAAAAAAAAAACCAAGCAAAAAATTTTAAATTTAAGCGTATATATCTTTTTAACTCTTCATGATAACTTAGTTTTGCCGAATATACTTTATTAATACTCCAATGATGGATTATTTATTATTTCGTTTAAAGCCTAAAATATTTTCCATACAAGAAATGAGGAAATAAACTGATGCAGATATGCGTCTTTTTGGAAGAACGGAAATTGACATTGAAGAAGTTGACGACGATGTATGTGCTTCTATACACAAAAAATCTTTGAACAAAAGTTACAATTGAAAAAGCAAATATAGCTTCCAAAAATATCCCTAAAGGTACGATGAAAAACTCATTAAAAAAGTTAAGTTTTTTGAAGCGAGCGGAAACAAAATATTGACATTTTATACAGTGAACTATTAACAATTCAGCCCTCATCTGACTGTTTTTTTTATATCAAAAAAACTGTTTTTTTTTCCAAGTTTTTGTTTTCTTTTTACTTATACCTATCTATATATTTTTTTATAAAACGTTTTTAAAGAATGAAATATTTATTTTTATTTTTATTTTTTATATTCATATATAAATAACTCATTTGCAGTACTTTTCAGACTTGCAAGTTTTATTAGAATTTACGGGAAATCATTCCTGTACAAAATTTAAGTTGTTTTTCAGACAATTTTTGACTAAAATCTGTAAATTTGACAAGTTTTGGAAGAGAATTTAAAAAAAATACTTTATAACTAAAAACAATACAAGAAATGCCTCTTTTCCGAAATCTACAGAATTCAAATCGCAGGTTCGGTTTAATTCTACAAGTTATTGACCTAAGTATTATTTAATTTTTTTGAAAATTGTTTAACAAAATTTTTAATAGTTAATGAAATTGGAGTTTCGAAAGAGCCTTAAAAAATTTAAATTTTTTAACCAAACATAGAAAGGGTTTTGAATTATCTTACAGAAATAAAAATTTAATTTTAAATAATCATTATAAAATTAAATATAAATACCATTTTATTTAAAAATTTCTAAGAAAATAAAATTTTTTTTTATATATTCTTTACACAAAAGGTGTCTAAATAATGCCAGTGGTCTATGTGCAAAATATTTTATAGCTAAAATTTTTCTAAAATCTGTAAAAATCAGGTCGAATACGGCACTGGTTACGATATCCGATTTCAATAATATTTCACACAATATGAACGATTCTATGGTGAGTTACGGTCAAAATTCAAATGTCGGTATATATTGGTGTAGTTTAATGGACATGTATATTATCTATTAGTTTTGAAAAATTGAGGTTATATCGGTTTGTACACAGAGTACTTCCCTCTTTAGGTCAGTATATCTCTGTGGCGCTTTAAGCTTTTAAGTTGAAACAAAAAAAAAAAAAAAAAGGCAAATTAATTAGCTTTCTATAAATGATGTTGAATTTGTCCAACAAATTCATTTTAACGCTAAGAATTAAGATAAAAAAAAATCTTGTACAGTTACTGTCGTAATATTTAAACAACTAAGTTCATGAACTTTCAATTAGATTTTTGAAATTAGGTGGTTTCTATTAATCTAAGTTAATATATCTGAAACAACATATTTAATAATAATGGTGAATAAGCAAAAATGAAAACATTTTAAAAATTACATTTTTACTGCTTCAGATATATAAATATATCTCCAAAATGAAAAACGAAAAATTTTCACAATATGAGGTTAAGGATTTTCTAATAGAAAATGCAGACCCAAATAGAAGAATAATTTTAATGATAAAAAGTAATATTATTGCTTATTAAAATGTTGAAATATTTGTTTATTTAAAATAAGTTATTTGAAATAACACTGTATTACAGTAAAAAATCACATTGAGTATGACCTTTTTGATGACAATATAATAAATCAGTCCTAAAAATTTCCAATACACACTTAAAATGTTTAGTTATTTTTAAATATATTTTTATTGCAAATATAACAAGAGAAAGTTTATTATTTTTTTTTTTTTTGAAATTGGACGAAGACTGTAGAACATATTTGATTTTATCTTTAATAATTTACTTAGGCTTTTCATACATTTTTAGTTTTTGCCCCAGAAAGTATGCTTTAAGTAAAATATAAAATAAAATACTTTGTCTTAAAATATATAATTTTTTTATTTTTTTGTAAATTTTAGAACTAATTATAAATTAAATGTATTCCGTTTTGTAGTAAACAAAATACTCTCTAATAAATTTGTAACCAATTTTACTATATTTAGGACTACTAGATTCCAAAAATGTAAGTTCTATGTCCAGATTTAACCAGGGATCAAAGATATATAATTTTGAAATATTAATTTTTCATTATGAAAATATGGACAAATACGGAATCATGTCTGCTTCTCATGTCCATTGATAGTGAAAAAATACATTTTTCAAAATTATATATCTCTGATCCCGAAAGGAAACTGGAATATACTAGTCTTTGTGGAATATACTAGTCTTAGGCTACTCTCACTCTTCTTTTACCCGATTCATGTCTGCTCCCAACTTCCATTAGGACCACTTGAAATTTTCTATTTTTGTTCAAAGAAATTTTAGGTATAAAGTGACATATTCGAAAATTTTTTTTGTATTTTAATATGTTTTATAAATATATTTGGATTTTTTATTTAAAATTTAATTTTGATGTATTTATCTTCACACTCTTTTAATTTTAAAGTTAAAATGTTTAAGGGCCATTATTATAATTTCCCTTTAAGGTATAAAATACTAGTTAAAGGTAAGCTTTATCTGCTTGGTTTTAAAGTACATTTTATAATTTTTATAATACGACGTCTAATCAAAAACTGATCAATCAATTTTGGCCAGCTAACGTATTGGCAGCATGAATAATTTGATTGTATCTGCCAGTAACGGCAATACAAACAAATAAAAGAACAATAAAATTTTAAAAATAAATGAGTTAAAAGAAATTAAAAGTCAATGAAAGAAAAAGTATAAATATAGACAGAAAAATTATTAAAAACGGAACTGGAATAAATATGTTTTTATTTATTTCTTTTATAAAAATCAGAAAATATTACAGGTCTTAATACATAAACCTTACAATAAAAATTAAAGGATAGATGTTCTGTCCTTTAGCTTATCGGTCAAAAACAGTTTATGTGTCCAATAACTTTAGTTATTGGAAAGCTATAATCATGGCGAAATGAAACAGGTGGTAGCAGTTCTACAAAAACAACAAAACGGTGAATATATGTAGTTTGACACTTCAGCGGGTAAGCAAAAATTATGCTTATATGGAGATTGAATGTTCTAAATATTAAAAAGAATAATCAGCTAATTAAGTGAGATCACCTGTTTGAATTCGCCTTGGTTATAATAAAGGGCCTAAATATCATAAACATATTTTCCAACATTCGAAATACAATGTTTTGAATTTATTTATACAAACAAATTTATATAATTAATTTTAATAAAAATGAAATTATACTAACTTAATAGCAGTAAATTTACATGCACTTTTTAGAATATAGAATATAATAACTGTATTTAGAAATATGTTAAAAAAGAAATATAAAATATGTTTTTAAAGAAAAAATAAAATTTTAAAAAGAAAAGCAAAATAATTTTAAAAATGTGTAATAAGTATTAGGTACTTATTTCGAATATATGCATATAAAAGATTTTCATATAGTTATAAACCAAATGAAAATAAAAAGTGTCATTTTGTAACAGAGTGTAATTAATTAAAACTAAATTTCTCTTATTCAATTTTATAGTCTAAAAGGATTTAATTGAAACACAGGTTGCCTTGGTCAATATAACAATATATGTTATGTATATTCCATCTAAATAATTTTCGAATCTATAACCATAATTAAAATAGTAATATCAAATCACTTTCTAAGATCACTAAGCAATTTATACTTTTTGTAAATAAATGAAAAGTTTTTCAATTTTTTAACTTAAAATTTTTTACTTTGAAATTAAATACAAAAAAAAAAAAAAAAAAAAAAAATTGTATATCAAGAAATAAAATTTTGTCGATCAAAATATATGTATGTATAACTAAGAAAATTTTCTAAACTAAATACATATATAATAAAATGTTTAGATGCATAAATTAATTTATTAGCAAACTTGAACAACAATTTGAAATTATATTTTAATGAATTTAGTGAATTAAGGGATTTAAAATATAAAATAAAAAATTAAAGTAGAATGAAGATTTTATTAAGGCTTTAAATGTACAAAAATAAAAAAATAACGATAAAATAATAAATACATCGACTTAAAATGACCTGCGCATTGCGTGCTACAACCAATTTCCTTTTGAAAGAAAAGCGGAGAGGGATAAGAGAGATTTCAGTATTGTTGTTGTTGTTGTTATTGTATTTGTCATTCTCTATTGAGTATCCGTTTTCATTTTAAGAGTGTGTGAGTATATTTGGTATTGGATACACTTTAACAGCCCCATTATAACCATAATGGGGATTTGAACTTTTTTGTGCAGTATTCGAGTATTTTTTCACTCGTTGCCTGTTGTGAATTCCGTTCAGCATTTTGTGGCAAATACTTTTTGCATTTACATATGTATGTATGCCTGTGTGTGTGTGTGTGTGTTAATGTGAAGTATTTTTGCCATTTTGTTAAATTTATAACAGTTTGTTAGTATTGGTGCGTGTGTTTGTGTACTCAAGTGTCTGTATATTGTTGCTTTCCATGTTGGCTTGTGTATGTTGCCAATTTTTTTTTATAGGGTTTCATGCCATGTTGTGGTGTTTTTGGTTAACAAACTCTGTGTACCAAAAATTCAACTGCCTGTTTTTTTTTTCTTCACAGGGATTTTTTCATTTTTTTCTGTTGGTGGCTGTTGTTTCGTTCATTTTGGAGACGCCGCCATGTGTTTTATTTGAAATTTATATAGACATATTACACACATATATACTATGCGCTACCCCACATACATCCATACATATTTAAAATACGAAAAATGTTTGATACACCATGTTGCTTTTGTGGCTTTTTCGCTTCTTTGGTTTTTTCAATTTATTTTTGGAAAAATTAAATTGTTTTATGATTAAAAACCAAAAAAAAAAAGTTAAATTAAAATTTATTTATTATATATAAATTTAAATTATTTTATTTTTGCTTCATTATTTTTTTAAAGCACTTAATATCAAGAAACAGCAGCATTGTTGGTGTTTTGTTAATGATTTTTTGACTTTTTCTGTAATCTCTATCTATGTATTTAGCTCTTGTCTATAGTTTATGTTGTTGTTATTTAGTTACAACAAGAAACAGCAACAACAATAAAAACATTAAAATGTTACAGACAAAAACCTGATTATATCTCGATGAGCTTAAATGTTTTTATCTAATTACATGAATATCGTCTTGTTTTTGCATTAATTTTATTCTTTTATTTTTGTTTTTTCTCCTCACACATTTATTCCTCTTTTCCTCCAGTCCCCTACTTTTACATTTTCTTGACTATCAAGTGGCATATATTTTGTTAAAAAAAATGTTTTTTTCTGGTGTAATTGGTTACAACTAAGGTTTACATTCATATGTTTGTGTAACTGAGTGAATATGTGTTTTTATGTAAATTTATTTTTCAGTTTACAATGATGGATGTTGTTACAGCGAGCAGAAAAAAAAAGAAACGTAACTTGGCCAAAATTTGTTTATTATCATTAGATTATGTAAATATTTGTTTTCTTAAACATTATAATTTGTTACTTTATTTAAAATATTTTATTTATTGATAAGAATGATGTTGCTAGCAACTTTTGTTTATATAAAAAGTTTAGCAACAATGATGATGAAATGAAATCTGATCTGTTTGAAAGTGGAATATTGATGGAGAGAAAGTAAAGCTTTAAGGATTTTATTAGCCAAGATGTGAAGTTTAAACAGTGAGTTTAAGTTAACTTACTCAATTGTGGAAGACTTTTTGATGCTTGTAAATAAATTTATAATTCAAAAATCTCTAAAGGATTATTGATCCAGAAAACACCATAATTTAGTAACAATTTTGAAATTCTTTTTTTTTTAACTTATTGGCGCCAAGTATCTATAAACTTGGTTGTTGTCTCAATATTTATCTAGACCATAAATAACCCAGCTGAGAAACCTAAGAAAAGAAACAAAACCGCACCTTAAAATTGATTTTATATTTCCTTTGTTTTATATAGGTATCATTTTTTGTCTGTTTTCTTCGATAATATAAAAAATATTTTACACTCTCTACAAACCTTCACACATACTTATGCAATCTATAAGTTCTTCATTCATTTTAACGATCATTGATGATTGTAGCCTAAAAAATTAAAAACCAAAATTCACACATCTTTCCTATACAACCTGCATCCGTTAAGACAAATGAAAATTCAAATAATAGTAATAAAAAAAAAAAAAAAAAAATCATTATCAGTATTGTCATCTGGGCTGTGATGACAACTTCTTAGGTTGGTCCTGATACCAACAAAATATACGCACTCATACCAAACACTAGCTACAAAAAAAAAAAAAAAAAAAAAAAACAAAAAACGAAATCGAAACCCAGACGATTTGTCTTCACGTTAAAATCAACATAACTTAAAAATAAAGAGTGAAAATGATGTTAAAAAAATAATCCAAAATTGAAGGAGTTAATAGTAGGAATATATGGCTGAAGATGATGAAGCTTATACCCTGATGATTTCCGCTGCTTGGTTAAATAAAACACGATGAGGATGATGACAATGATGGCACAAATGCAAAATTGCTTAAATTTTGTTGATTTTACCAATGAATACCACTTGTTGTATTTATACGTATTTGACTTCTTTTTATTTTTCAACTTTTTTTGTTTTTTTCTTTCTTTTTGCTTCTGCATTAAAGTTATATTATAAAATATAATGCGGATATTCAAGGTCTTGTGCAGTTTGCGATACATAACAAAAATTTATTTTGTAGGAAAATTTATATTTTAAACTATCGGCCAGATATATTGGATCATTAATAAAAGAGAAGTTAAGCTTTTCGAAAAGACCGAAATTGCCTTATCGCACTCAACTATAAACCGATGACAAATTCATCACATTTTTGGATTACAAAAGATCGGATCATTTTTTAGTTAAGAAATTTAATATTAAAATATTAAAATTTATTTTCAGATTATACAATACGATTATAATTATTATTATTATTATTATTATTATTATTCATAAAACTAATACAAATTTCTATCAATTCAGATATTTCTTATCCCCTTGAATATCCCTGATATTTTTATTTTCAATTTTCGTTTTGGCAGAAGGCTGATGTACATCATGTCATCAATGGTGTTTGAGGTTGCATACTACATAAATTGTTGCACTATAGAGTGTAGTTTGAATGTTTATCTCTGTATATGTTAGTAAGCGAATATTTTTTTATGCATCTCTGTATATAAGTAGCTTTAAAGTTAAAGCGACAATGAAAATTGCCATGACAATAATATCATGAAGAGTTACGTTTTTGTTTAATGTTGTCGTTGTTCGTCTGTCGGTCTGTTTGTATCTGGTCACCGTTTGTTTGCTTGTTTGTTTTTCTTCCTTCATCTTTTGACCAAGATTTTATTTTTTTGGTACTTGAGTATATAGATGTTTGTGTGTCTGCTGTATGTGTGTGTGTTTTAGACCGTTGTCTTGTTTTATTCAAATGTGGTCAATAAACACTTGAAAGCGGCTTCTTTGTTTTAACCAGGTTCTGTAACAAAGACGGCGAATTTCACAGGCTTGACCGCTCACAAATAAATGTAGTTATTGATTTGTTTTTCTTTTGTTTTTTAGCTCAAGCTCGGGCTCTCAAGGGTTAATTAATTAATGAGTTTTTTATTTGTTAAGGATTTCAATTTTCATATACTAACATCGTCCCAAAAATACTTATGCATAAATTAATGATATCAAAAATATTCCAAGTATTTCCGTTAGATCTTACAGAAATAATATGTTCGTTTTTATTTTTTCAAATTCCCCAAATAATAAACGATTTAAGTTGAAATAATTAAAAAAATCCTTGCCATTCAATATATACAAATACCACATACATACATATGTGTATCTGAATTTCGAAACATTTAAATTCAGAACCCAAAATGAGGAGTAAAAACTAAAAAAAACACACACACTAACTTTATATCCAGTGTTGTCATATTAGGGTATTTATCCACAAATGGGGATATTTTTTAAGGTTTAGGGATTTTTGGGGATTTTTATTTTATTTTTATAATTTTTCTTTTTAACTTAAGAGAAATAAAAAAAGAAACATAATTTTCCGCCGGATATGAAGTTTTTTGTAAGATAAACCTATATTTATTTCAATAACAGTCCAGTGAAGAATGTACTGAATGTGGTACTATAAAGTAAAAAAAAAATTAATTAAAATCTCCGCAACAAAATGATTATTGTACGGATTAACTGTGAAGCTAATGTTTAAGCAATTGATGCTATATTATTGTTTCTGCAAAAAAAAAACAAGAATTTAAAATCATTCAATAATTAGTTGTTTAAAAGTTGAAGAAAGTGTATTAAAAATAATTAAAGCAACGTAACTTAATTAATCATACTTTCATACCTTTGAAAAAGAAACAAAAACGTAATCTTCGGTCTATGAATTAACTATAAAAATAGCATGAATATTTATTAAAACTCGTATAAATGTTAAGATTTTTTCAGTTTTTTGAAAATCTTTAAGAAATTTTCTTTTTTATTATTGACTATTTAGGTAAATTTACCTGCACAAATCTGCATATCTACAAAGGAAATAGTTTCAAGTACAAATAAAAGATACTATTTTTAAAATTTAAGTGGGGATATTTGGGGATTTTTGGAGATAACAATTTGCCATTTGCGGATATAAATCGAAAAGAATCTGGGAACTCTGTTTATATCGTTTACTCATGAATAAAATACTACTGACAGTCAAAAGTGTCTCCAGTTTTATCTACAAAATTGATGAGTCTCCTCCGCCAGTCATCTGTGTGCGTATTAATATGGGCACGTGTTCAGGCGTTGTTACGAACTTTTTTGTTTCAGATCTTTTTATATGTGTGTGTTTTTATTGTTCGATTTTTATTTAAAAGATTTAATATTTTTGTTGTACGTTAATGGTGTTGGATTTTAGGATGGATGCCTTTTAGTGAACGTCATACGTTTGCCACCAGAAAAAGAATAAAAAGAAATAATAAACGGATTTCAGGTAAAAAATTCAATAACGCGCATTAATGTTGTCATCAACGGTCTTTTAATTGGGGATTTTTGACTTTATGAAACATATTCTTGGAAAATGGATGCATTTTCTCAGAAACCTTTAAAAATCTTGATTAGAATACAAAAAGAAGTGTCAAAGGGTCTACAGGGAATTCCCAAGTTTTCTGTAGTATGAAATATAAAATAATAGTTCAAAGTAGGTTTAGTTAAGCAAATATTAAATAAAGTTTCATTAAAGTTATTTATACAAACTTTTGATTTTAATACACTTTATTGCTTTTAATTTTAAGCATTGAAAGAAGAAACATTTATTAAAGCCAAAATAAATACGAAATACAAACAAATCATAAAATTTAAACCCACACAAGATTTAACCAAATAATGCAAATATTTGCAAAAATCATTTAGAAAAAAAGAAGTAAGAAAATTATATTCTGCTTGGTCGAATCTATTATACCCACCATCTTTAACTTTTTGTGCCATGATAATTTAGAATTTTACCATGTGTGGGAGATGGGCGGTAAAGTGGATGTTTTTAGTATCCGAGTTTATATCGTTCCTTGAACTATTTGTACCAAATTTTGTTGCCATATATACTTTCGTTTAAGAGATATCGGTTGAAAAATACGAACTAGAATTACGACGAACACCAATTTGTTCAAAAATTTGGTCCATAACTTTTTTGTTTATGAATCTATTTTGCCAATTTTCAATACTAAACGTTATGGAAGACAAATTTCATTCACCTATATAATCCTCTTCGAGTCATATCGTGCTTTCTACAGACAAACAGACATAGCCTAAGCATTTTAGAATTTCATGAGAACCCAGAATATATATATTTTATGGAATCTTAGAGGAATACTTCGATATGTAACAAATGGAATGACCAACTTTTTTTTTTTTTGGTGGGTATAAAAATAACAAATATTTATGGTTTACGGCAGTCAGTTGCAAAAAAACAAAAATTGAAAGAAAAAATTTTCAAATAATGTATTTAAATAATTATCTATGAACTGTCAAATAATAATGTGATGTTCAATTATACTTACATACATATAGTATGTATGTATGTATGTATGTATGTATGTATGTATATTTTCTTAATATTGATTTCTTGCCTGAGTTCTTAGTGTATTTAAAATTATGCCAAACTATGCAGTTGACCGTCAATTCTGTATAATTTTGCCATAAAAGGCGCAAAAAATATATAAATTTTATTTTTTTTTTGTGATTTTTTTGGCAATTTAAGATAACTATTTTGTTTTTACTTCGTATTAAATTTTTTATAATAACTTAATCGGGAATATTTTATTTTAAAAATATTAAAAAAAATTACTAATACTTAATTGTACTTTAGGCCCAAGTATAAACCTCCCATGGAGTTATTTACTTAACAAGTATTTTTTTTTTTTTAAGAATTAAATATAACATACTATATAGAATTTTTTACATATATTTACAAAGACTTAACCCAGTAAACAATTCATTGGCTAAATAATATATATTTCTCATTTTAAGGTTAAGTAGCAAAACTTTAATTAAAACTATTATTTAATGTTTCAAATCTATCAAAATATTATTAAACAAACTTTGTAGAGATATTTGTTTAATAAACAATTGATAAAAAAAATATTTTTTACAAATACGTTGTTTGAAATTTATAAGAACTTAAAATAATTTAAAGATTATTGGGTTTCAAAAAAAAAAAAACAACATTTATAATACTCTGCTACAAAATTACACTTTTTTATTTACTGAGCACAGAAAAAAATTTATTTCAAATTTAATTTTGAATCAATAAAATTATTAGCGAAAATTCTTTTGAAAATTTAAATCAAAACCAATATTTTTTTCTTACATATAATATTGTTGTATTAAATACGCACACATGTATGTATTCTAATATAATCTGTAAAATACAGGTACAATGTCAACCGGGGAAATGTTTGGTACATACATATATTTTTCGTTTAAAAGACAAAAGAAATAAGTCTAAACATGGATTGTGCGACAAAATTATGGTAAAAAAATATAGTAAATGATAGTTTCCTTTTCACTACATGAAACTATATTTGATATTGTTGAAATTAGAAATTGAGTAAAGAAGGATATTATTTGAAGTGTACCAATTATAAGATCGAGCAATGTTAAAGGATGTCATGGTAGTTGATGAAGGATGCTAATTACAATTTTAATTAATTAGTTTATATTTAATTGTAATTCGATTTTTTAATTGTAATTTAATTAATGTAAGTGTAATTGTACCCCCTAAGCTCTAAACAGTGTTAAGCAATATTAGCAAATTATGGTTTGTACATAATGTGAATTGTGTATGATTTATACGAAGTAATTGTATTATGTAAAATTAAACAATACACAATAAAAAAATATATTATCGGCATTGTCTTCGTGATTTGGATGTGATCATTTCACTTCAGAAAGCACTAAATCGTTATCAAAATTTAGAATTCCAACAGGATATAATATAACTTTTTAAAAACACTTATATATAGTTCCATGGTCGAATATGCATTCTAAGATGAAAAATAACTCACATTTTCTTATATATGGAATATTCATACATTATTTGTATGCCTGCTTTAAGCGATGTTTATGATATAATTTTCGGTGGCTCAAAATATTCAGACTTAAGTTCAGCGGTCATTTGTTAATTTAAAATTACAATTTTAGACACAAAATAAGTACAAAAAAGTATTTTGGACAGATCTTTAGACGTATGCATGTTTACCGATTATTTACTGAACTGTTCTATTAGAATTTGGTCACAAAAGACTTAATAATCGATTGGGAAGGATGACCGTTAAATTGCCTTCTCAGAAGTGCATGTATTGGAAAATTATAAAGAAGAAATATGGTATTATTAATTGCTTTTGAGCAATTAATAATACCATATTTAAGTTTATTTACCTATAAAGTTCTTAAAACCATAAAAAATTATATAATTTACTTTTTATTTTTATTTATATTGTCAAAATTCAAAATAAAATACTAAAATCAAATATTTTTTTTAAATTATATTTTAATTTGAACCAAAAAATTATTTGTACAAAAAAAATTTAGTCATATTTTTTTCTGTGAAAAAACGAAATGAATTTAAATTTATTTTCCTTTTCAAAATTTCGACATTAATGTAAATTTTTAAATGCTATTTTGTTTGGAATAAAATGAGACATCTTCCTTTAAATCGTTTAGAAACTCAAAAAAAAAAAGAAAATATATATATATATATATTAACCATTGTCTAAAGTTTATTAAAAAATGTTTCATATGTTTTAAGACAAAGGGCAAAAATGCAAAATGTATGAAAAGCTAAAGTAAGTTATTTCAGATGAAATGAAATAGTTTTCATAAAATTTAAAACAAAAATGTCTTTAAAAAATATTACGTCGTTATATAGACTTTTGTGTAATTTTTTATTAAAAAGTTTTATTTAATAAAACATAATTTATTTACACAAAACAAAAATGATTACTGGGTTATTTATAAAATTATATGCATACATGTATGTAGATGTAGTCATTTATAGTACATACACAGACATTTTTAAATGTTTATCAAGTCGGAAATCTATCAAAGGCCAAAACAAAAAATGTATAAAGATCGAACATGAAAAACTGAATAAATTTAAATAAAATAACAACAACAACAACAACAACCATAATGTAGTAATAATAATAAAACAAAGAACAAAATCTCACAAAAAGCAACAAAAATAAAAATACACCATATTTCTAATAGGTTAATGGTATTGTATGCATTTTATATTCTTGGAGTTTGTGGCATACAAGTGGTAAGAATATGTATAAAGAAAATTTTATATATAAATGTCTGTAAATAACAGCTTGAATGTATAGATGGATGGATCGATGTACGTATAACCATGAAATGGTTTCTAAAGTTTTAGTTAAAATTTGAATAAAAAACAAAAAGAGTAAATACAGAAGGCACACACCATCCTCATGATCAAAAGCTTTAGCAGTAAACTCATCTCATCTTGCAACATGTAATATTTGCCTCACAAAATGCACAAAACGTAAGAAAAGAAAAAAAAAAACGAAAATAACGAAAATAACAACGATCGATAAGATTACAAAACTCAAAACAAATAAACCCTAAAGAAAATTTTCAAACCTTGAGACCAACTCCCCAAATGTAACCAACAAACAACAACAACTGTGAATGTAGTAACATTATGAGATATTTGTTTTTTGAATTTGGTCTTTCCTACAAGAGCCAACTTAAGACTGATGATAATAATGATGGCCACTCAAGTCACCACAGACTGGCAAAAAAGAAAGAATATCAGAAACAAGTTTCAAACTCATGGAAGCTTCAAAATTGTGCACGTTATTTAAGTTAAAATTTACTACTGGTTATTAAGACAAAAGATATACGAATGTAAGTATTTCAATGGCTGGACATTGATTTTGTTTAACATACGAGTGAAAATGGAACTAAAGTAAAAGAAAAAAATAAAAAATAAAAATAAAATAATAAATAAAAATAAATAACTAAAAAGCCAAACTAAAAGAGTTAACAAATTTTAGCAAAATTTTAATCTTTACATAGATTTTTTATAAAGATACAAATTTATTTTATTACTATCTATGATGTTGATACTTATGGCTGTGTTACTGCTGCTGTAGCTGATGTTGTGTGAATAATATTGCTGATGATGAGGATGATGATGATGATTCATTGGCATAATAAATTGTACCAAGTGTATTTGTTTGACTAGTATGTGTGTGTGTGTGTGTATTTTTCAGTGGCTTTTATGGAATTTCACACGATCATAAAACATCTAAAGTTGTTAGAAGTTTGATTTAAAGCCGTGATATTTTATTCTCTCGACTTTATGAAAAAACAAATATGTACGTAAATATATACTAAGTAGAAACAAATATAGGCACTTTTATATATAAATATTAAGTCTTTAAGAATAACTACTAAATCAAGTGTTTATCTTCAATACAAATGTTGATTTTACTTTAAGTGTTCGTTCTATAATAATTAG
Organism: Protocalliphora azurea; assembly: GCA_932274085.1. Taxonomy (NCBI): domain Eukaryota; kingdom Metazoa; phylum Arthropoda; class Insecta; order Diptera; family Calliphoridae; genus Protocalliphora; species Protocalliphora azurea. The sequence goes on from OW026520.1 coordinate 83,723,841, forward strand.
TATGAGTCATTAGAAAAAAAAAAAAAAAAAATCATTAGTAATCGATTGTTTGCCTGACAAATCATTTGTTGCATTTTTAGATTTATTTTATTTATTTTAGTTTAAATAATGGAATTGGATAAGGTAGGATGAAAAGTGTAGACACAAATCCTAAATGAAATTTATAGTAAATGAGCTAAGGTGAAAAGTTAAATTAAAGTCGGTTTTTGATATGTTACAACTTGAGAACGAAGCCCGCAATTTTGGAGCAATAAATAAAGTATATCCTTACAAACTCAAACGTTTGAAATATGATTAAAATAATACTTGAAAAAAAATCCAATTTATTTTTTCTCAATTGATATTGTAAAATCAAGCTAATTAAAGAAAACAGTTAAAACATTTGATTTTTTATAATTATATGTAAATTTGTGATAAAACCTTTGTGTTTAAAAAAAGATTTGGAAAATTATTATTAAAGTTCTTGTCCCGTTGGCAAATTATCATTAAAAAATCAAAGTGTTTTTAATAAAAATAGTGAGAAATGAAAATAATTTGGCAATTATTAGAGATCAAATATTTCTGAAATCGGCCAACCAGATAAAAATCTGAATGGAAAAAAATCTGAAAATATGAAGCTTGAACCAAGACGGAATTGTTAAGCTTTAACATTTGGTGTATTTTTTCGAAAAAAATTGTCATTAACTTTAAAGCGAGATAAAAAAATTCTCTTTCATAACAGTTCATGTTCAATTCTGTTATGAGATCTTTTAATATTCTGCAAATTTTGTTCATAACTTTGCAACGAAATAATAAATTTCTTTTATCAATCTTATGCTCAAACAAAAGGTTTTCGCGAAGCCAGCAATGTTCGTAAGTACCCCTTGTTGGTCGCGAACCCCTATTTGAAAACCGTTTATTTAAATAGTAGAGTGATTTTAGTAATTGGATCATTTGGTTTTATGTTAAAAATCACCTGTCAAGAAAGAATGTAACAAAAATATAATAAATACAAAATTTTCTGCTAAGTTAACTATTTTTTTTTTCTTGCAGACAACTGCAAATCATTTTGCAAACATAAAAATATCCTACCCTATTCACAACTAAAAATTTAAAAATTAACTACGAAAATTTTGAAATACTACTTTATTACCATTTTTAACATTCGAGTGTAATCGTATATGTATGTTTTATTTTTATTTAAACATACACCGAAAAAAGTTCAATAAACACCGCTGCATGTTAGAATATCTGTTATGTTGCAACAAAAAGTACAAAGAAGAAAAAAAATAAGAAAAAAATTCTTACAAAAATTCCGACATGAAATGTTTGGTTTCGTAGTCTACAAAAGGTGATGGCGATGATGATGACTGAGACTACGGCGGCAACGATGGTTGTTGGTGTTCTCAACATCATGACCAGATGTGTGGACCCTCCTGTAAGCTTTAGTTATTCACAAAATACCTACAATAACTTGCCAGCACTATTCACAAACATTGTGCCACCTCTACACCATGTTACTCGTATTATTCAAAATGAATTTAGCATCATTTTTCTTGGAGCAAACAAAAACTAAACTTAACTGGACTTTCAAAAAAAAAAAAAAAAAAATTGTTTGCACTTATTTAGCAAGAGACTTTAAGTCTGCTGTTTCGATGTGAAGTCATGAGTAAGTGTATGAGTGTATGTGCCCCAAAAAAACCTGTGAAAACAAGGTGAGATATTTGCTGTTGGATACTTGGTATGAAATATTGTACCTAAATTCATTTAAATTGAACTAAATTCACCAGACCTACTCAAACACACTCTTTCATACGTATAAATCTTACATCATTTATAGCCTCCAGATATGATGTATTTAAAGTGCAACATTGCATTTGGCAGAGTGGAAAGAATTATATAATTTTTTTTCTTTTGCTTTTTATTACCTTTGGAAATTAAAGCATACTTTAAAAGAATTTAAATATACTCTAGTTTGGATTTAAGAGCTTATGAAAATGTCAATGTAATGGTATCTCCTTAAAACTAGAATACCTCTGGAAAGGCAGAATTATCCACGTACTATTTTGTTACAGCCGCCAAGAAATAAAGTATTTTTCAACTTTTGCTTTACTTCCCAGAAAAAAAGAGCACCCGAAGAAGTCAATAAAATGCTTAAGGTGTGATATGATTATCATTGGAAGATGTTCTCTCGATCCGTAATAATTATTATAAATCGACTTTATCGCATCGTAATCAGTTATTTCAAACTATTTGTATAATCTGTTAATAATATAAAAATATCATATCGTAGATTTCTATAGAAAATATATTTCTATATAAATCGTAAGACTTGGCTAATTGGACCTTAAGTGTTGTCAATATTTATTTTCTTCTTTTAAATATTTCACTTTTATGGCTAAACTTTTATGGTTTTAAAATAAACTAAGATCACAGGTGAAGAAATGTTTCATTTTGGATTATATTATTCATTAATAAAAAGTTATTTTATTTTAGTAAATATTAAAAGACTACGATTGCCTACACGCACGCATCAATAGGAAAACAATAACATCAACAGAAATGTTTATGATACTAATGAAAATTGTTGTAGTTATTGTAGGGTATATTCTTTCGCTCTTTTTTTTTTTTTTTTTTTTTTTTTCTTTGCTGTTTAGTTTGCGGCATAAAATCTTATTGAGTCCTTGACACGCAAAGCCGGTTTAAAACAAAGAAATGCAAATTTTTTACGATAGCACACCTAAACAAAGACCAAAGAAGAACAAGAAGACACTTTCCAAAAGGAGAGAAGTTAATATATGATTGTATTTTTGGTTAATTAATTTATATTATTTTATATGAACGTCAATGTTTATAAGATGTTTGGCTAGGAAACGTTACAAAAGCAAATCACAATTTCGTTGGTAATGACCATGATGATGATGATGATGATGATGATGATGGTGATGATGATGCACTTGCACCAACCAACTAACCAACCAACCACTACTTTTTATTAACAACAAAATGTTAAAGATTCTTTTGTTGTTCCTCCACCAGAAATACTTATGAAAACAAAAAAAAAAAAAAAAAACATTATCTTGCCCAGCCGTTTGCTTACTTACTCGCTCTCTGGTACGTTTGTATAATAAACGACAAATTTATATTTAATGAGCTTCCATAAAATTTGAATTTCAAGAGGAAAATACCGCATAACTTCGGTATAAATGTTAAAAGTGACATGAATTTCTGTGTCGTCTTCTTCATCTTCAAGTTGGTTTATTTTCCAGATTTGATTGTGAGTGTAAATCAGTGTTTATATTTGTTGCTTTTTTATTATTCTTCTTCATCATCATCTACTGCTGCTGCAGCTGCTGCTTGTTCTTTCCAAGATGATCATTATGAGTTTAGTGTTGCAGTTCCGTAATAATATGGTTGGCTGCTTGGTGTAGTTGGTGATGATGCACCACCGGTTGTTTAAAATAATTTTAGGTTGTGTTTTTAATTTTTTTTCCTCTTGGGTTTTTGATGTTTGTTGTCCGTGTTAAGTTTTGAATTTTAACTACGCGCGGTACGATCATGTGAAGTAGGCAACAACAAACGATGAACGTCGCACAACGTACCTCACTGGAAATGAGGCTGCAGCCACCGCGCTGATGATGATTATGATGATGACGATGATGGTCAAATAAAATCTTTGTTTTTATTGCAACTTAAGTATGTTGAAGTTTATAACATTGATAACTCTTTAGGAAATTGCCGTTGTTGGTTTACCGTAGTGTGATCAGTACGAGTGTGTTAAGACGACTTTGATGATGATCTTAAGCTACAAGAATAAAAATTATTTGCCACAAATAAAATGTTTACTATACCTAAATTGAATTTTATGTAGTTTTTTCGTTTTTCGTTGATTCTTAGTTTGTTTCAGTCAATTGTAAAACATCTTGGGTGTTCTTCTTTGATCATAGAAAAAGAAGTCGCTCTTAAAAAAAGCATCGAATTTAGAATAACAATAAATTCAAATTTCTATGATTAAAAGTTTAGTGTAAACATTTTTGTAATGTTTTGTAACAATTAGAAAAGCTGATTTGATTAAACCAATTTTGCTGATTTAATTAAGAAAAATTTTTAGATATATAAAATAAAATAAAATAAATTAAAATTTATTAATAAAAATTACAAAACATAAATATTTATCAATTAACGTAATAATCAATTATCAAATTTTTGTTAAAGTTGTAAAATATTTTAATTATTATATGTTTTTATAATTTCGACAAAAGTCAGAAAAATCTGATTTGAGACAGAGAAAAGCATAAAACAAAATATATAATTATTAAAATTAAAAATGTTATATTTATATATAACATTTTTTAAGGAAAATCCAACCAAGGAGTAAAAGAAAAATCTATTTTCTTAATAATAATAATTAAAGTTTACAATATCTTAAAAAAAAAAAAAAACTTAAAAAATAGTAAGACATTAAAAATTTATTTACTCAAAATAGTACTCGTAGTTTTCATGTTGATTCTATTGATTCTAATAAATTTATTTAATTTTAAATTAAATTCATACAAAACGTTTTCTCTTCTGCTTTATTTACTTCATCTGTCTACCTATTCTTTTATTATAATAATTTTAGCACAGAGCCGCCTCTGTAGATATCGTTTTATTCCCAATTTGTTTTGTTGGCCTGTCTTATGAGGCATGCTGGCCATTTATTTACTGCAACATTTCAATTTGTGACATAATGAGTTACATTTTTTTTTTTTTTTTTTTTTGCTACAAAATGTAAAACACTCCACAACATCACATACACATGAATACGTTTATTTATTTTTGCACTTTTTTTGCATTTTCGATTTAAGTTTAGTTTCGTTTTCGAAATCTTCTCTTTTGAAGTTCCATTTCTGTTGTATTAATTACCCACAAAATAAAATAAATAAAAGTTGAACAAAACTCATGCCAAAACCAAAACTAAAAAGAAAACCTCAGTGTCAGTTCAAATACTGTGTGTGTTTCGTTGTTCAAGATGCAACACTGTGGTTTCCTTACAGATACTTTTGTTGCTGCTGCTTCTTCTTTGTCATGATGGTTGTAATGGCTGCTTTTGTTGTTGTTTTTGTTTCTTTTGCTGTTGCTGTTATTGTTATTGCATTTGTTACATGCAAAATACAATATTTCAGGTTTGCGGTATGCGAAATATTATCTAGCTGACTTGTTTGTGTTTCATCTGGCGTATGGTCAAATTGTTAAGGCGGTTTGATCATAAATTACTTGAAAATTGGTCGGATGGATGACTGGATGGCTGACTGTCTGCCTGGTTGGTTGGTAGGTTGACTTGCATTGGATGTACGTTTATTTTGTGTGTGTTATTATTATTATTATTTTTTTTTTTTACAACAAAATGAAATAAGAAAAACCTTTTGATCATGAAATTTTTAAGTAAAAATTTGTAAAATTCTAAATGTATTTAAATCGTTATTTTTTATTTATTTTTTTTTTTTACTAAATTTATTTCAAAACTTGTTTGTGTTGTATGAAAAAAGTGAATTTAATTTCATTTATTTCTAAATTAATGAGAAATTAATTTCCTTTTTTATAAATTTTTAACATTTGTTAAGATAATTGGCATTCAATAAATTTTAATTATGAAAAAATAGTAGGCAATGCATTTAAAAAGCGTTAGTTTAAACAGCAGCCAGTTTTGTAATTATAAGAATATTCTATGTTATTAAAAAATTAAAAATAATATTTATAATGCTAAACTTCAGTCATAGAAACAAATCTATGTTTATGTCATTCGAAGCCTTCTTGAAGACATCATTTCCAATACACTCTTAATATTATGAGTTATGCTCGGATGACTTTCTAATTATATTATTGTTTTCTTTATTTTTTAATTTGAAACTGTTTTGGGAAGTACAAAAATTAGGATTTTCAATCGTATAAATTTAATTTAGCCGATGAAGTAATTTTTAGGCATTTGTTTTGTTAATATAGCAAGATTTATTTATTTAATTGGACAAGACTGTAAAATTTATTAAATTTCATCTCTAATAATTTACTTAAATCTTTAATACAATCAATATTGCACCAAAAAGTATGCTTCAAATAAAATATTAATTTAAGTGTTTTGTCTTAAAATATATGAAGAATTTAAACTTTGCAAAATATGTAATTACGTTTTGAGTTTCAAAAGATTTTAAAGATTAATATCGCGTTTTGTATATATATATATATATATATATATATATATATATATATATATATATATATATATATGGGGTATTATGCGTTTGTACTGATGTTTGTAACACATAGAAAAATTTATCCAACATCCACCTTAAAGTATACCAATCGACTCAGAATCACATTTTAAATCTGACTTGCTGGAAGTCCATGTAAACCTTGTACAGAAAGTACGGGTCGCAATTTTAAAGATAATTAAATGAAATTTAGCACATGGGACTTTTATTATATAATTGTCCCCCCGGAATACAGTTTAAATGCTCAAAAATGACTTAAAAATAAGAATATTTTAATGAAATTCGGTACAGAGAAGTTCTGTACAAGTATCAATCGGTCAAGACCGATTATATGTATATTTCTTTCTCGTTTTTTCTTTTTAATTTGAAATGGGCATTGTTTTTATTTATTTTACTTAATTATCTTTTTTTAATATCTTATTACTCAACCTGGTACACAGAGAAAAAAAATTTTTAAATATAAGATTTTTTTAAATAAATATTAAGAATCGAACATGAATTTTTCCCTAAACTTTTTTCATACAAAATAAACTTTTTTTCATAGATATTACTAAATTAAACATAATGATAATTTTAGGAATTTTGTAAAAATATTGTATTTCATTACAATGAAAATATTAACAATAAATATTTTAAAATTTTCTAAGAAAATTTCAAACATTTTCTTACAAATTAAAAATGCAAATGAAAATTGAAACATTTTTGTTTGAGCGTTCTTGATTTTAAATCATTTGAAAAATTTTAAAAGAAGTTTTCATATTTAAGTAATTATTCTTAAATATTACACGCAGGGAAAAAGCAACATATTATGATTGGGGTATATGATTACAGTTAAAAATTATAATGATTATAAATAATTATTATAATTATTATATGTTTGTCGGGTTATGAACCTATTTTATCATGTTATATTATATTTTATAATATAATATAATATTATGATTCGACTTTATTTCATAATAATCATATTTTATCCCATTATAATGCATTTTTTCATATTTGGATCTCATTTTATCATATTATTAATACGTTTTATCATAAATTTGATTACATTTTATTATTGATATATATTATGACCAAAAATTATATGTTTCAAAAAAATATCTTTATTATATATTAAAAAATTAATTTATATTAATTTATATTTTTCAGTAATTATTTACATACAAATAATTTTATATGAACTTAGTTCAGTAATTTTATATTTTCTTTTGAAATACAATAAAATTAGATTTAATGGAAACCGAAAAATAAACATCCTCATAAATATGTTATATATCATCTTAATTTCTAATATAGTATAGAATGCCACTTTCAGATTTACGTTTTTACCATTTTTATTTGCATTTATTTAGTTTTATTTAATTTTATTTAATATTCACTATTTTATCACGAATTTTTAATAATATATAAACACCAAAAAAAAAAAAAAAAAAGAAGAAAACTGATTGCAGACTACATAAAAATGTGTATCCAATAATTGTGGAGAAAAAACTATTTTTAGAAGCAAACACTCAATAGTTGTGGAAAACAAAAAGTGTTCTAAAACAAACATTATATTTTTGAGGAAAACATAACATTTCTAAAACCCAACAATTAACAATTGTACAAAACAAAATATACATAAAAATATTGGCAACACTTAATTTCTGTAAAAAAACTAAATTCTTGAATGTTTATAAATTTTGTTTATTGAAAAAAATATTCTCCAAATATAATATTTTTGTAGTAAACCATAGTAAGATTTTGATTGAAGACAGTACTATTAAGATCAATAAAACATAACTACTAGAACATTATATTATTGTAGTGACCATGTTTTTTCTCTCCGTTGTAGCTGTGTTTTGTTGCTCCCGCTGAGTTTTAACGTTGACTGTTAGTAAAAACGACATTAACACGAATTGGAAGCACTTTATATTTATTTGTAAATTGCACTACGAAATTTACAAGTTTTTCTTCTTAAAATTAAAAATTAACAAATTACCAATGAACGTTAGCAACAAAACACATCTATTATCAACTGAAATCGATGAATACAAATTTTTATATTTAGGTGCAAACTTGTTTTCTGTGTATTTGAAAAAATGTATTTCCGAAATAACATAAAAATGAAGCTATTCAGCTTATAAAAATTATACCGACAGATGGTTCCTTTTTTTATGAAAGAAAGTTTTAAATTTGAAATAATAATTTATTTTAGTTTTATTAAAATAATGTAAGCCTTTCTGCAAAACTTTTATATCTTTTAATTGATCGGAGTTTTGGGCAATTTGATTGATTTGGCTCTTGTGATACAAAGCAATATTTTAAAACACAAAATTTTTGGGCACACTGACGGTGAAATCTACGTCTGATGTTCCCTGAACTCGTTCCATGATCCAAAGTACACGAAGAATACGGTTAATCATAGTGGCGGATCTACCATATTATGGTAGACAAAATGCTTCTATGGATCCTAGATGTTGTTGGAGTGGTTTGAAATCAGACTGATTCCAAATGTTATATAAAAATAAACTATATGTTATTTTAAAGTTAATTTGTACTAAGTAAATTTTCAAATATGGGAAATTATTAGTATAATTAGTTAGGTTTAACCGAAAAATCTCATTTTAGAAAAAACCCGGTTGTCGGGTTTTGAACTCTTGAAAAAATCGGTTAACCGGTTTTCAGTCATTTAAATATTTTTACAAGAAACTATTAAGGGCTCCCATGAAAATGATAGTTTTTAAATAGTTCTTATTTAAAATGGGACGTGGTAAGGCTTTTAATAACTCTGAAAAAGAAAAAATTCTGATTTTGAAATCCGAATCCGGTCCAAATAGCCAAAAACATTAATAGAGGAAAGACAGTTCTGTATAGTTATTTAAATAACGTGGAAAGATATGGTAAAAACATGAAAGGGCGAAAGAAAATGGCAACAACTCCAAAAGAAAGACGAAAAATTCTTAAAATTGCATCAAATTCTGCTATGTCGGTATCAAAAATACGTGAAAAAAGTGGAGTCAGTGTCAGTCTAGGAACAGTTCACCGTATTTTACTGCAAAAAAAAAAAACACCACTTAGTGAAAAACGCAAATAACAACGTCTACAGATTGCCAAAAAATACAATGACATAGTCCGACAAATGGTTTAAAGTTGTATTTTCCGATGAAAAAAAGTTTAATATTGATGGTCCCGACGGGTATAACTATTACTTTCATAAGGAGGAATTATTTTTGAGCCGCAGACACAGCCGAGAGGGCGGAATAATGGTATGGGGTGCCATTTCGTATTATGGTACCATAGAATTGGTTTTTGTATCCAACAAAATGACTGCAAGACTTACAAAAACATTCTGGAGGAAGCATTTTCAAAATTTAATGATTTCTTTGGACCCATACCTTGGACGTACCAACACGTTGTGTTAATCCATTGTTTTACCGCCAGAGCAGTAAAACAATGGATTAATCAACAAGGTGTTTAACTTTTGGATTAGCCCCCATATTCATCAGACCTGAATCCAATGGAAAATATCTGGGGTTGGCTTGAAGAAGGAAAACAATTTGAGACGATAGAAACATTAAAGGATGCAATAACGGAAGCATGGAGTTCAATTTCGCTAAATTACTTAGAGTCATTATACAAGTCGATGCCAAATCGCATTTTTGAGGTTATTTCTAAAAATGGTACAGTACTCATTACTAATTGAATGCTAGAAGATAATAACTTTCATTTTTATAACCTAAAATTTAAAAATAAATTACAGTTTGCTTAGTTTTAAAATATTCCTTATTCAAGTGACACACGAAAAAGTACCACTAAAATACATGTCTTTAAATAAATTCATAATTTTAGTATAACAAATTATATATATTTTTTATTTCTTCAGGAAACTAAAGCCAACACTTTGAAATATGGTTGTGCAAAAAATTATTTTTTTCTGAACTTTAGTTTAGGAGATATACTTAATTAAAGTTAAAAAATGTGATTCATTATTCAAGTGGCAGGCAGTGTACATACACAACGTCATGGTTAATAATGATAAATATATTTCATTTTTAATTTGTACATACATATAAAACAAATGTTATAAAACAAAAATTTAAACCTTTAAATTTTTTGTGCGCACTAAATAGTTCGATCGGTTCAAATATTTAAAGAGAATTTTTCAAGTTAAATAAGCTATCTGTCATTTTTATTGCATTTAGTAAGTTATACGAAACTTCTTATTTTTAGTCAGGTAATTTTTGTTTTTTGAACTCTTTTTCTGAGTAAAATTATATAAAAAGTTAAATAAATTCTGTTAAATAACGGGTAACCGCCATTAAAACACTAGTTAAAAAAAAAAAACGAAAATTAAAAAAAACCAAAATCGATATCGTTTGTAAAAACTGGAAACCGATTTTCTGTTTTGGATACACTACCTGCAGCTTAAATTCTGTTTCTCCTTTAATAAATTAAATTTATTTTCATATACAAATTTCGGTACCTCAATTTAAGGGAATTTTAATTTATTTTAACCGTTATTGTTCATGAATGATGTTCACATTGTTGGAAAACAATTTTATATTTTGACCTACAATACTTGTTAAATTTTAATATTTGTCCGAATACTATCGATTTTTACATACTCTTTGTTTTAGACTTGATTAAAAAAAAAAAAGAAAAAAAAATAACAACAACAAAGAAACATCATTTTATTTGTATGTATGTATGTATGTATGTATGTAAAACTTATTGTTGTTTTGTTAAATTTGACACATGAATGGTTCATATGACGTAAATTTGACACATTGATGTTTTATAAGAGAACAAGGTCGACACTTTATGTGTAGGTATATTTTTTTATGAAAATAACAAAATGTGACAAGAGAGTAAAGTGTCAATTTTGTCTTTGTCCCAGTATAGGAAGAAAAAAAGTTTTTAATGTTTGATTGAATTTTTTTTTAATGTTTTAACAATTTTAAATAAGAATTAGAAATTTATACACCAGCAAAATTAAATTTTGACATTTAAATACAAAAGTACCGCTTTAAAACATCAGCTATTAAACATCATTATGAGTTTATTAATTGATATTCAATATTTTAATGATTATTTAACTAACTTATAGGTTTATGACGTTTTATTTTTAAATTGTGTTTTTTTTTTTTTAAATTATAGTATTTTTAATTAAGCTTTTTTGTTACATAAATTACATTTCTATTAAACTTATATCTGGCAACACTTTGTAAGTTATTCTTTTTATTTTGCTTTTAGCCTCAAAATTTTCGTTCTAGATTTCATTTAGCCTTTTTGATTCTTAAAATTGCCTTAAAAAGAATAAAATTTTAGTACATCGACAAAGAAGAAAATAATTTATTATTTGCTTTTACTATTTCATTTTTACAGAATCATTCATTTAAGCATTTTTGTGTATTGGTTCGCACAAAAAATCAAGATTATCTATATTTAACTAAAAAAAGCCGTTCTATGTTTTATTAATACATATATTACAATATCTTAAAAAATATCAAAAACTAATGGAAAATAATAATAATAATAATAATAAAATAAAAATTAAGTTTTTGAATAAAAAATATTAGCTCTTTTTCAGGCCATATTCTTTGGACATTTAGCATTTTCTTACCTCTTTTTAAGTTCAATTTAGCCTCTTTTTTTCCCACCTCTCGGCAACTCTCTTAACTACTGCCATTGTATTTAATTTTTATAAAATACATGGATATATGTATACATATGTTTATGTACAAGTATGTGATCCAACCGGGAAGTAAATATTTCTTTTTTTTTTTTTTTTTGTTTTTTGATAATTAAAAGTGGTTTTTTACAAAGAAAAATTAATAAAACAAAAATCCCAACAATTATTTCCCTTTAAACTCTGTTTTTAGAGTTTAAAATAAAAAAAAAAGTTAATAAAAAATAAATAAATTGTTTATTATGCGATTTATTACCCAACATTATGACTAATTAACTTGGCCCCTGCAACAATGCGCTAATAAACGCTTCAATCTGGCGGAATTTTACTAAATTTTATGACACCTTTAAACAAAAAATGTTCTCGGTTTTTTTTTTTTTAGTTGTTTTTATGACATGTTTTCAGTCCTTTGTTTGTTGACATTTAATTATTTATTTAAACGAAAATCAACAACAACAGCAACAAAATAAAAAAATAAATAAAAACAAATATTGCAACCGCAGTAATGACAATAATTTTGTTGTTGTTTTGTATTGTATATACATATATTAAAGGAAAACAAATAAATTTTAGAAAATGTTTTAATAAAACAATATTTATTGTTAAACAGCATCTTAAGCTGGAAAATATGAATTTTGAAAAAGCCGTCGGTTAGTGTCGGTAATGATGATTATTTTCTGTCTGTCATTCTGTATGTAAGACGTTGTCAATTTACTCATACAAAATCAAGCAGACAAATAAGCCAAGTTGACAATGTTGAGTAGCAAACATTAAGGGCTAAGAGTTGCTGCGTGAAAATTTCATTTAATGATGACCATTGGGACAATTGTTATGCGTGTTTGTCGGTACATCAAATAAATTCGTAATGAAAAATCAACAAGAACATCACTTTTCTTAGGGCCATAAAAAACCTGAGACACTTGAATTAAATGCCACCGCCAGACAATGCAAGCCAAACATCATCTAAATGATCTGAAAAGGTTAATGAAATCTCTACTTTATCATACAAGATGTAGAAAATAAAAAAAAAAAATCAAGAGTCATGTTCAAATGAAACTCTAAGCACACTTAAGTAACTACAAACCGATAAATGAGCGGTTTAAAGTATTTTCTATTCTTTTAAGCGGTATTTAGGAAAAATAGTTGACATAAGGCGACAAAAAGGTCACTTTGATTCATTTGTCTTTTCTTGGGTTTGTTTTATTTGGTTGTTTTTTTTTTTTTTCTTAATTTAAGCCTAAAATGGCGCTAAAGTTATTTAGATAATAATAGTTTTCTATTTATTGTTCTTATTGTTCTTTTTATTTATATATAAAAAAAATAATAACCAAAATAAATACGAGTACAAATAATAAGAAGAAAAAAGGGTTAAGATAGAAAAAAATCTCATATAGTTTTTTTTTAAGCCGCCACTTATGTATAAAGGAAAGAAAAAAACTTTTAAGTTGTTGATAAATTGAGGTATAGTAAGATCAATGTTTCTTTTAAAGAAATGGTAAACAATTCTATAAAAATTTGTATAACTCACGAAATATTCTCAGTACAAAAAACAAAACCAAGATTTAAAATTGTAAAATAAAAGTATAGCACTTGAGACAGGCGTCAAAAGTCTTCTTAATATTATTCAAAATGTCAATTTTATTTTTCCAAATTTTAGTGACCAATTAATTCTACTTTGTAAACACTTATAACAACGCACTAAAAATCTTATTGAAACCTGAGCTGCATTAAAGAAAAAGCGCAAATAAGTTAATTTTTCTATAAAATTACGAAATTGTCAACAATATTAACAGGTTGCCTGTAGTTAAATCTGTGGTAGTGATCTTGATTTAACAGCATGATCTTAGAGCTCCTGAAACCCAAAGACTTCCAACAGAGTTTTACAAAATTTCTTAAGAGTAACTTCAAGAAAAAAAAAAAGGCACACCAAAAAAACAGCGGGGAGTTTCATTCATAAAAATGTTAAATGAAATTTCTACAAATATAAAAAAAGTAACAATTACTCAACAGCGTCAATAGACTCTCTTTATTTACACGTTATGTAGACATCCTTACGTATCCTTTATTACTATTTGATTTTGTACAGACAGTGAATAGTTAGTTTTGCTGCTGCTACTAACTACTCAATACTTAATAACATACAACAACTTGATGACGACACTCACTCTGTTTAAATGTTTTTGGGTGTGTTGTCTGTCTCGACATTCACATGCGTTGTACGAGTCCTTGTTAGTTTCTTATTGTTGTAGAAGAGTCTTACTTAGTTTTTGTTACTACATAAATACTAAAACATATTTTAGTTAATATATCAATGTAAAAAATTTTAATTTTAAAGGGCGTATGAGTTTATAATTACTTTTTATGGTTTCTATTGTTTTAAAGGATATTTACTTTTTTTCCTTTTGTTGGTGTTATTGTTTGTTACCTGTTTAGCACGAGAGTTTGGCAAATATTTTGAAATGTATTAAATAAACATTAGTTGAGAAAATTGATTTATTTATAAAAATTTTACTTTTATTTTGTTTTGTATAGGAAGTATTTTGTTTTTAGAATATAAGTAATTTATTTTGATTTAAGGATTAGTTTAAATTATTATGAAACAAAATAATGAAACGAAATGTTTTAAATGGGTAATTCCAAAAAATTTCAACTCAAAATTAGGATTTTCAAAATTTTCTATGTTCGATTTTTTTTGCATTTTATCGAGTATGAATCAGTTCCATATCGTTTATCGTTTATGTTTTAAAGTAGAACACATAGGGCATTTTAATCCGATTTTAACAGAATTTGTATCAATGGAAAAGACTGATATTTCCTTTATTATAAAATCATAAAGGTTACACAATTGATGTTTACAATTAATTTGTCGTTATAGTGTAAAAATTTTAAAATGGGACCCCAATGGGATCAGAAGTTATAATAGCTTGTCTATAGCATTTAGTACAATTTTACTAATAAATTAATATATTTTTAAGAGTTCTGATACTTATATTTTAAATTTAGTATCAAAACAAATAGGAAAGTATTAAAACAAGCAGTGTTGGTCAAGATCGACTATATAATACCCTATACACTTATGTTAGGCATTAAGATGATTATTGTGAGAGAGCCTAATATGGGACCTATTTTCAATTGTGGAATGATCCTTATGAAATTTATTACAATAATTTAAGCGTATATAAAATTTATTTATGTAAAATCTTATTTCTATGTTGGCATTTATGTGATATTTATGGACATTGAAGTGTTTTTCTGGAATGTGAAATATATGGGAGACATGGTCAATTATGGACCGATCATCATGAAATTTAGTAGAGCGATCTCTACTTGTACAAAACTTAGTTGTGTTAAATTGTATCTCGATATTGATATTTATGTGAGATTTATGAAAGTTTAATTGATTTTCGGAAATGGGGATTATATGGGAACCATATTTAATTAAGGACCTATTTATTATTGTGAAATTTTCTATAATGGTTTATACTTATATACAACTTAAATATATAAAGTTTTATATTGATGTTAATATTAATGTGGGATTTATGCGCTTTTAAGTAATTCTTAGGCAGCGGAATCTACATGAAAGATATGATCAATTATGGACCTGGTTTTTTTTAAATTTGGTACAACCATCTATACTTGTACAAAACTTATGTGTGCTGAAATTACATTAATACGACATATTACAGATATTTATATTAGTTAAACCATTATTTCGAGGTAAAGAGTTGTATGGGGTATAGGTGAAATAATAGACCGTTCATGATCAATTTCAGTACATTTTGCCTTTGTAACCCTATGTATCAATTTAAGAAGTGGTTTACAGTAGTTTAAAGGTCTATTAATGTGTTCCTGAAACCTCTAAAATAATATCCAATTATTTTTTCTAATAGAAAATGTATTATATTAATTAATAAAGAAAAATTACTGTAACTTCTGGTCATATTAAGATCCCATTTTTAAATTTGTACACTATAAAGATAAAATTATTGTAAACATCATGTCAAAAAATAATAAAAATAAAAAAAACTCTTTTTCAGGATATCCAAGGAGAGGAAGATGTTTAGTTGTTATAATTTTATGATAAAGAAAAATATCAGTTTTTTCAAATGATACCAAGTTTGTTGAAATCTGATAATGTACATAAAAGTTATTCAAGCTTAAATTTTGCACATTTTTTACAAAAAAGCTAGAGGTGTCCGTCCATCTTTATAGGTTCATAGTATATGAACCGTTAACGATATGGTGCAAGTTAATACGGCGCATAGAGAGGTTGATTGTATGTGCCGAATTACATTAAATTCGGGGATGGTCAAAACCTGAGGTGGGTCGAATTTTTTTGGAATTACCCAAATACAATGCAATAAGAAATTTATTTTTCTTTTTAAATATTGAAACAGAAGATTAAAAACACTCTGCTCTAAAGTGACTCAAAGAAGGACCTAATACGCAAAGAATCTCGTAACTCTTTAAATTTTAAGCCAATTTTGGATTCTCAAATTGATTTAGAAAGAAGAGCGTTTTAACTATTTTAAAATCTTTTATATACATATGTATATTCTAAATAAGTAATGACCAGGGCAACCAAATGAACAAAGCTGTTACTTTTTTATCTATTTTAGACAATTTTAAGAATTTTGGCATTGATTTGTTACAACACATTTTTGCATATTTTAAGGTTAGCAGCATATTTTATCACATTTTCATAAAAACTCATTATTTTACAACATATTTTAGGAATTTAAATTGCATATTTTATACTTTAGAGCATAATTTTGCATATATTACACTAAAGAGGATAATTTTGCTTATTTTGCATCCAATTGGATTTTTCACATAATTTTCCATTACTGAAATTTTATTCTTACTGTCATATACGTTTTCCAAATCTGATTTCGCAATAATTTTCTTGTTATAAATAAATAGAAATTTTGTGATTTCCCGATACTTTGAATATTTATAAGTGTAAAAAGAACATGTTATTTAGTAATTACTAAATTTATTTTTAACATAATTTTAAATTTTAGCCAGGAAGAATAATATTTAATGAGCATATTTTTTAATTTTAAGGGCATATTTTCCGATTTTTTATGCGCATAAAACACATTTTTTCAGAGCACATTTTTGGCTGCCCTGGATATGGAAATAAAATTAAATAAGTTCTACACTTCTTATTCCATCTATGTACATTTATGGTTCTATAGAAAATTTTATAATAAATTGCAGTTAAACTCGAAAAACGTTGGAAAATTAAAATTTTTTTAAGTCTAGAATTAAATTTATACAGTTAAAAACCCTAATTCTTCTACTTCCCAAAACGTTTTATAAATGATTTCATTAAGACTGATTTTTGATGTTCTCAAGAAGGCCTATTGCTTACAATATGTTTTTTTTCTAGTGATTTTTCACTGCAACCAGGCGAGGATTCAGCTAAGCATTTGGGGGAGGAAAATATAATAATTTTCTTAACTGTTTCCTTAGTTTTTATGCCATAGTACAGTTTCTATATTGAAAACTTTCATTCCCTTTATTTTCCCTTCCCGTGGATCCGCGTCTGACTACAACAAAGTGTAATTATTAAAATATTATTCTGTAATATTTTAGATGTTGCTAAATTGTGTTGCATTTTCATTCTTTACAAATAACCAGTTTTTCATTACTTAATAATACATTGTTAGCAATTTATTACGTGTAACTCATATTAAAATTGTTTTTATTATTTAATCTCAATTTATTTAAAATACGTCATATTTAATTAAAAAAATTAAATAAATTTTAAACTAAACGGTAATTAATCGTTGTCTAATTAACTGTACACCATCGACGCAAAGATGCCAATGCAAATTAATACCGAACAGAGGAGCAGAGAGTTTAAAACCCAAACAGAAAATATTGTTTAGGCGAGTAATAAATTTGTTTAGAACACCAGCCAACACAGCAAAATAATTTTGGGGGTTAAAGCTATAAACAGAAAATAAAAATTTAAATAATATGCAAATTATAAAACCAAATAAAAAATGAAAAAATAAAATAAAATCAACAACATTATTGATTAGACAAAACGAAAAAAGGTATAATTTGAGGAATACATTTTTTTATGTAATCATATACCTGCTCCAGAAAATAAAAGCAAACAAACAGAAAAAAAAGTTATGTGGAATCAAGAAAAATTAATTTTAAATCAAATGCTGGCAGCTACTCGTAATTTAAAAATTGAGCTTGAAACAGGGATGATAAGTGCGATTTTCATTAATGTACTAAATTTAATAACAATTTTTACTTTTTGGGCCATAATTGTACTAAAATGCTAATAACTTCTTCTATAGAAAACTTTAAAATATGTTTTGATCTAAATACAATATCTTTTGGAAATTTCTCTCGAGTTCTTAAACAAATTTTCAAATTAATAGTTTCAAGTTGGACATGAAAAGCTTTAAAAAGAATACGTTTGACCATACTGAAAGTTTCAGACTTAACAACAGAAAAAACTCTTGTATCGTGTTCTTAAAAAATACCTAATTCAAAGCGAGTAATATTTAGATTTGTATGAGTTCGATTTAAATGAAACTTCTAAAAGTTTCACCAAAAGTTGTGAAGTAAAAATCCAATAAGAAATGAAGCTTCCTTCTGACGAAGCAAGTAAAGTAGAAATAAAGAAAAGTAAAATATCGCTTCAAAATTCCCTTATGAATGCAGAGTGTTATATTTGGCAGTTTTAGAACGACAAAAATCCAATTTTAGAGTTATTAGACTAAAATGTTATATTCTGTTAGTAGACAAGTGCTTAAACATTTCCACTAAAATTGGGTGAGTAGAATCACTGCCATACCCGTACTGAAAAAAATATTATTATTGTTATTATTATTATTATTATTATTATTATTGTATTAGTTTTTTTTTTTTTGTATGAATTTCCGATATTTTTTTATAACTTAAATTCTAATAAAAAATACTTTGAAGGTAGACGCGGCAGATTCTAATCATACAAATCTTAGTGTTATATTTGCAAAACAAATTTTTAGCCTACACCTTAAAATTTTTAAATAATTCTTATCAAATTCTTATCACTGCAAGTAAAAGCGGTGTGAGACCAACTTTAGGCTTTTACTTCAGGTTAATTAGGGAATGGATTCGGGATAGAACCAATCATGCATGGAAACGTAGAACGGACTGCAGATTATCAAGGGTCCTATGGCCCAAACTTAATAAAGCAGACACAAATCTACTTTCAAGCATGAAAAGGGAAAACCTGAAGACTATGATAGGTATTCTGACAGGTCATTGTCCCATAGGGGAAATAATAGGAAATTGGGACGGTCTTTGCAGAATGTGCGAAGATAATGAGGAGCTAGAGAAGGTGGAACATATCATATGTCACTGTCCATGTCTACAACTAAGTAGGCAGAAATGGCTAGGCAGTCGATTCCTTGACGAATTGGACAGTATATCGAGATTAGATCTCAATAGACTGATAGGATTCGTCATGGGAATAGGCTGGCTGAGAGGGGGTCGTTGGCCTAGAGCGAACGATTTAGGGCGGTAGCACTTTTCCTTTCCAGATTCTTTCTATTCTTTTCTATACTTTTCTTGGTCTCAGCTTTTCTCTATCATTTTCCTTCTTGGTCTTTTCTATGTCTCGTCTGTAGTTTCTTTCTATATTCTCTACGAAGGGACTCACAATGGACCTCTAGGTCTCCGAGTGGATGCACAAGTACTCTTTTGAGTGCTGTGCAACCCTTCTCTACCTACCTACCTATATATATATATATATATATATATATATATAAAAGTATTAGGATTTCTTTTAAATAAAAAGAAAAAAATACTTTCAAACAAATTTCGATAAAATAATTTGGATACGTTTAATATTACTGACCAAAAAAAAAATCATATCAATATCTATAATATTTACTCAGGTATATGCATTTACTTCTTCACTAAAATTTTAAATAAAATTAAAATATTTTTAAAAGTAGTAACTTTGAAAATCCATAATTCGTGCTATAGACACATTCTAATATTCCAATTTCTTTCCATAATATATGACATGGGATAAAAATTACTTGAATTATTTTCATATTTTTATCGTTCTCATTTAGATAAATGTTACACTGTGGAATGGCATGAATTTTGTATGACGTGTTTCCGGTTGGAAGCACAATTTTGACATGAAAAGCGCTCTATTCAATGTTGAAAAAGAAGCAAATGTTTTAGTTATAGTAAACACGTAGAGGCATATTATTCTAACCTTATAATGGCAAAGTTATTCGTTTACTGTAGTGCATCGTATTAAGGCTGTTTACGAAGCATGTGCTTTCTTTGCTAAATGTCACGTTAGTGCATCGAAAAACTTGAAAATTTTTTACTGATAAGTAAAAGCTTATTTACAAAGTAAAATTTTCCACTTTGAATAATGGAAGGCTAAATATAGGTCTTTGCATTTTCCTTTAACTTAATAGACGCCTATTAAAGTCATAACATTCAGGTCTGAGAATGTCTAAATTATTCTAACTTTTATGCTTAAATTTAGCTGCATTTAATAAAATTTTCATTACTATTCTAAAATGTTTATTAAACTAACAAATAATTTTATTAAGAGAGCAAAATTTTATAATTGTACTAAATTAATCTCTGAAGTGCTGCTGTACTGTACTTTTGACAATTGAATTGTACTAAAAAAAGTACAATTGTACTGAATTTATCATCCCTGGCTTGAAATGAAGCACGTTTTAACATAAACTGCTGCTTTTTGGGATTTATTTTTTTCGTAAGATAGATTTTGTTTTAGTGAGAAAATTAAAGGTGCAAAAACCTGATACAAATCTTAGAGGAATTTATTATAAGCTTAGAAATATCTTTATCTTTAACTAAACAGTCACCAAGAATGTTTATAATTTTGGATTAGACCGGATGTTGTTTAAAAAGTAAACATTCCTTTTTAAATATTTTTAAGACTGGATCATAAATTTTTTGTTTAAGAAATTGCCAAATATGTTTTAAAAGTTTAGAATTTCATATAATTTTCAATATTACTCTTATCAAGTTTATATTTGCAAAAAGGGTGGCAAATTAACGTGTCAGCAGTTGCCACATTTTAAGCTACCACATTTTAATACTCGTATTCATACTGAAGCTCCTTGTAATAATTTTAAATTCATTTTAAACCAAACCACATGAAAATATATAAAATTTTTGTAAAATAAAAGACAGCAGTAAAAACGAAAACGTTTGTACATAAATAAATCAACTCTGATATTCACCAAAACCCGCAAGCCAACAACAAAAAACCGCCAACAGCGTTTAAATGTAGAAAAAAAAAATCAGCCATAAAATCATATTAAAGAAAAAGAAAAAAATAGGAATAATTATTTTTAGAAAAAAAAAAAAAAAACAATAATAAATGAATAGGCTATTATAACACACATACAAACATATTTTAATGCATAAACGTATAAAATATTGAAGTCTATGTGTTATTTGAGTGTAATTTAACGCCATGCCACGCCCGCACATCGCGTGCAACATTTTTAAAAAGCAACAATAACAAAAGATATACTTATACTCGACTGATAAAGGCAAACTAAAGCAACAATATGAAATACACTGTGCTACAACATAAAAAAATTAAATACACTTCGAATGTTACATTGTGTAAATAATATCTTGCACAGTTTTGCTATGAATTTAAACATTTACATATCGTTGGCTTAATATAGAAATGGGTTTTGTAGATCTTATGAGCGGATTTGTGTAAACAACTGATTCATTTGAAAATTCGATGTACGCCTTTTTTATATTAAGCCATCGATATATGTTTTTAAAAAAGTGTAAGAACTTGTCTTTTGGTTAACTATCGGGTTTAAATCCGTGAAGTCCGATATTTTTTTTTAATAACTCCCAATTTTTGGCGGTATATTGAAAATTTTAAATTTGATGTAATAATCTACTCAACCATACCTACGAACTATAACTGTTTTACATTTCAAGTGTTTTTTTTTTCAGAAATGAGTAAATTTCAAATTTAAGGTCTTTTTTAAGCTTAAAAGTATTAAATTTTGGTAAGATTTTACGTCATAGATCTTTTAATACCCCGTTTAAAATAATAGCAATAAATTTTGGAAAAATAAATTACATAGAAAATATGAAAACTTTTTGATTTAAATCAAATTTCTAAGATTAGATAGTCCGACTTTGGCAAAAGTTAAAAAAATATATATATTTATTAAGTACATTTATTGTTTTTTGGTTAATAATTCTATAAAAAATATCGGGGGACCATTAATAATAGACTTTACCAAAAAAAAAAAAAAACTCTGCATAAGACACAATACTTTTAATATTTTAATTATTAATAAGCAGGGAAACCACAAATATGCAATTGCATGTTTTTTCCTGTGCATCGAATGAAACCAACTATAAAAAACAAACAAAGCATTTTGGTATCGATTTTTAAGTGCATATTTTGTCACGTTTCATCCTTAGGGGCATATTTTTGCATATGCTGATTTTTAGTTAATTTTATAGTATATTTTGACACTTTTAGAGCATATTTAACCTTTCTAGAGCACATTTGTACATTTTGAAGATTGTACACCTCATGAGAAGTTTTTCAAATTCGAATTGTAATATATAAAAAAAATAAGAGACCTAAAAATATTCAGTATTTAAAATTAATTTTAACAGATACTGCCGAAGTTTGTTAAAAATCGCTTGGGTGATTTCCTTATAGTAACAAATCATAAAAATTTTGAAACAGATAAATTGATCCTTTTAAAGCCATAAAGGAAGTATTAGCATTCATTTTTGGAAATGGAAGCTATATATGTATCTATATGTAAATTTAACTATGAATCTTTTTGATAATTTCAGAACTAATACTAATGATTAGAATGAGATGGGATAAGCAAATGGAAGATAAAAAAATAAAATAAAATAAAATTGGGAAATAAAAACTAGGCTTTTCGACACAGTTAATAGATACATTTTAGTTCTGCATTATTATCAAATATAGATAAATAAAACACTTTGTTTTAATGAAAATATTAATTTTTGTTTTGTTTTTTAAGAGCATATTTACTTTAGAGCATATTTATGGTTTTCCTGTTAATAAGCTTTGCCTCTTATTAATCCCAGCGGGAATTCAAATATGTGCTGCATTTTTAACGACTTGCCAGTTTGCAATTGATAACTTGGCGGTCTGTCATTACTTATGTATGTATGTAAAATAAGCGAGAAAAAGCCAAAAGGGATTCCCACCATTATTTAAGCTGTTATTGCCACTACTACACTAATGACACCTTAATAAGCCGCCTTAATTTTTATGCGTATAAAACGAATATATTTATGTATTTTTTAACGTATAAAAGTATAATAACACATGCAACTTTAGTAAAGATTTTAGTTAAAAAACAATACCTGTTTCTATATATATATATTTTTTTTTTGTGTGGCAAATAAAAAAAAAAAACTTCTTTAAATTTTTTTTAATGCATGCCACATGCAATTTTTCTCTTTTTGTTATATTCTAGTCAAACTGTTTTCCAATTTTTGCTTTTTTTGTCTAGTAAAGATCATAAATCATGCTTTAAGATATTTATGTCAGCACTCATGTATTCAATGTACTAGTGAATATAACATGCAACAAAACAAAACCAAATCACATTTATTTCAAAACTTACAACGGTGTCTTGCATTTTAGAGTCGAAGAGAAAATGTTAAATATGTTTTACATAAACTTGTGGTTTGATTTGCAACACAAATTTCAACAAAAATATTTTAAATAAAAAATTCCTTAATCATACCTCCTACCTCCCTCCCTCCTTCCCTCCCTCCCTGTACTAAAGTTTAATTTCTCAAGGAACTAAGTATTCGTATGTAACTAAAAAGTGTTAAAAAAGTGTAGCAAGTATGAATTTGCAACTATTGAATAAATTATTACTACTCGTACTGCATTACAAGAACTAGAATACATGATATAACGTTGTTTTGTATGTATTACTCAAGAAACAGTCAAAATAATAAAATATTTGGTTTCTTATTGAAATTTACCTAGTTTTAAATTATAAATGAATGTGTGTTTTCTTTTCTCTCTTGAAATGCCTCTATAACTTCAATTTCTTGCCTTTTCTTTTGCATGCAACACTATTGATGTTTATTTGTTGTCATGTCTTTTGTTTTTTTTTTTTTTTTTTTTTTTTTTTTTGAGACAAACATTTTTGTGGTCATGTCAGTGTAATTTAGTGTCAAAATTTAATTTATAACACATTAGATGTCACATTACTTAGTTAGAAATTTTTAGCATGTAAACCACTTGTCAGTAAAGTATTTAGTAAAGTTATAGTAACATTAGAATTCTATATATAAACTTTATATGATTTTATATTATAAATTTCTAAAAATAAAGAAAAGAATAAACATAATTAAGTTAAAATGAACTTGTTTTAATAAAAAGATCAAAACCAAATACACATATATTTTGTATTTAAATAACAGCTGATTGATTAGGAAATAAAATGTTAAAACTGACCAAATCTTTAGTAGGGGAGAATGGGGTAAAGTGTGACACATTTTTATCTAACTTCAATAAAATTCAAACTTGTAATGTTTTTAAACCTACACCGGTTCTGTTATATAGAATAGATTATTGAGTAATTTTCTGCTTTATGAAAATATCATTCAACTCTTTTTATAAATTAAACTAGTTAAGGTACATATGAAGGGGAAACTGAGGTATTGTGGCGTATGAAGAAAATTTTAATTTTTTCGTGCATTTTTAATTTTTTTGCAAAAAAATACTACTGATATATGATATTATTGCACTAAATTTCAAAATTATATTTCATCCATGAAACCTCTGATTTTATTGCTTTTCGAGCACAAGCAAATAAAATATACTTAATAAGTTCTTTTTAGTATAGGTTGGTTTTGAGAAAGATATCCAAATTAAGATATTTTTTTTTATTTGTGCCAAAAACGTAAAGATTTTATCAAAATTTCCATATATTTATTTGCAATTTTGCTGAAAATATAATAAATTATTGGTTTAATCGCCAATGATATGAAATGAAAATATTAAAAAAAAAAATCTAATAAAACAGATGAAAAATTGTGACGCTTTAGTAAAAGCAATAGAACATAGGATAATTTGAAATAACCCTATGAAATCCATAGCGATGTGACTAAAAATTGATAGAACGAACTTGTACTCATTACATTATTTTATTAAAAGAAGAAAATCTGGTTTTAAAAATCGAGGAATTAGTGGTAAAATACTCACAACGTTTAATAAAACTCATGCAAATAGTCTACGCACTTAACGTGTACAAAATTATAGAAATGTATTCCACTTATCTAATTCATTATTCCAAATACATGAAGCAATTATATATTTTTAAACAATTTGTTTAATTATTATCTATAAGTTTTGTCAATTGTTAAATGTCTCTTTTCATCATTTGTTGGAATTTTGATATTCGTGTGACCTCGTAAATACAAAAATCATTTAAACATATTTGATAAACACTAATAAATTTAAAATTTTTTCATTTCTAATACTTACCACCAACATTTCACTTTTTACCCAAAACTAGTTGATTTGAAAAAAAACACCGAAAATAATGCCAGAAGATAAAATAATATTAATATCTTTATGCAAAACTTTAGACAACAATACATTCTATATAACAGTTCCATTGGAGGGTTCAAAAGATTATAGGTCGGTATTTTTATTTACAGTAAGATTAAAGTATGCTCCACTTTACCCCAATCTCCCCTACTACTAAATAAAAACTCTATGAAATTTAAGTTAATTTGACTTTTTTTTCTCAAACAACCAGATAATAAATTTCAAAATCTACATAATTATTCAAAACAATAACAGTAAATTGTATAAAATTACTCATTTACTAATTAGAACAAATATTTAAAAATAAATCTAATTATCATTATGCAGCTAATTATGTTTTTTTTTTATTGTTAAGGTTTGCAAATAAACAATTATTAATTGGCTTTTGAATGACTACCAAAATGCCAACTGCATTCATTGCATGACTTTACAATAATAAAGTTTCTTTTTTTTTTAGCTCTCAATGGAAAAAAAAAACAATACTAAAATCATTAAAATTGTAAATAATTTATTTATTTTAATAAATAAAGTTTTGCATATCTTTGTTATTGTTTTTAACTCATGCAATTTCTAGCAGATAATTAGAAAAAAGAAATATATATGTATATGTGTATGTGTATGTATATGTATATGTGTATGTGTATGTGTATGTATATTTTACATATTTGTGATAAATTGTAAATTTAACAAATCAACCTGCATAAATTATTTAAATTATTTTCTAACGCATGTTTTCATTAATTATTTATGACATAAATAAATTTATAAATGTAAAACTTGTTTTTGTTTTATTTTATTTTTCCAATAAACTGTCAAACAAAAATATTATATTAAATGACGACTGTTTAAATAAAAATAACAACATCAACAATAATAACAAAAATTCAATGGTAATGGAAAAATAATTTTTAATTAAATTTTGTAAATATAAACAAAAATAAATTTACTTCGTTTAGAAAAATAAACTGAAAAAAAAAATATTTAAAAATTAAATTATTTGTTGATATAAATATGTTTTCATAGTGAATGTTTTGATTAGGGTGGTTCAGTTATAAAAATATAAAATACATAATTAAATAATATTTATATTTTAACTAGAAACTTAAATTTACTAAAGAAGCTGATCACTTGACCGTATGTGTGTGTATATATCAACATACATATATGTTAAATGATAAACTGAAACAATAAATTTCTCAATTTATATTTTGTTAGAGACATTGGGAAGCAACTCAAAAAATTAATTAGTTTATGTAATAGATATTCTTAAGGATATTACAAATCAGTTTTACAAATTTTCAATACATCCTGAGTTATGCTCAAAAAAGTTTTCGATTACCTTCATGTGTTAATGTATGTTTAACACCCTTAATGTTTTCTTAATTTTTTATTTTTAAACGGTTTGAGAAGTAAAAGAATGAGGTGTATCAACTGTATAAATTTCTGATATCCACAGCAAAAAAAAAAAAAAAAAACGATCAAGTGCCTCCAAAAAAGAACATTTTCACCACTTCAAAAGTGGAACTAAGTGCATATTTTAGTCGTCTTTGGAAGTTATTAATTGCTTTATTAAGGCTAAAAGAGAATTTTTATTAAAAATATTTATAAACATAGTTTTAAGAGAAGTACTTCAAAAGTAATAAATAGGAAGCATAAAAGAAGAGCATCCTTCCAATGACAACCACGGGTTGAGAAAAGAACTTCTGCAACCCTTTTTCAACACTAAGAACTTCCTTTCAGTGACAACATTATGTTAAAATCAAGACTTTTCCAGTTCTTTTTTTACTGGGTCTAGGTCAAATCGTAAAAGCGGATTTTTAAATAAAACTAACAAATTTGTTCATAGTTTATTGAGTTAAACTACGATTAATTTTATATTTTTGTATAAACTCATATACAATCGTGGCAAAAACCTATAATGACATCTTTGTTGCTAGTGTATAACAGGAATTACTTCTATCAAATAAAACAAATACTGCAAAACTTATTCGTTTTTCTTTTAAATTTTCTAATACCCGGTACGCTTCGTTTTGTACGTTGTGCAATTTGATATGATAGTAGTTCTCTCAAATTCTGAAATCTTTGAGTTTTTTAAATATGTCAAATTTAAATTTATCCGACCTCTCCTGAACCTACCCTTCCTTTTTTCTCTCACCACCTTACCGACTTTACCCCTTTTTGCCCCCTGATGGTAAAAGAGCCAAAAAGTTATTTCTTTTTTATTGGTTCAAAAGATACTTAGGATATCAGAAAAGTACCAGTATTCGTGTTTTACTCCTTAGCGTTCTAATTTTCTGAAAGTAACAAGCATCAGTTTTTTTTAACAGTAGCAACATTTATGTTTTGTCCCCTAATGTATATATATATTAGGTATATATAGCTAGATAATAACATAAATTCAAAAAGTATCACAAAGTTTCCCCTTGTGAATAAATGTATATGTGGGTATATCATTATGAGAACGGAAAAGTGCCACAAAATTAATAGTTGTGAATTCTCATGCACATAGAACCATATATTTTTCATTTCATGTGTCTAGGTTAATTATTATAAATAATCCAAAATAATACCATTGGAGGAACAAAAAAGTATCATAATCTTGTGGATTCTCATTCATTTAGAACCGTATATTTTTAATATCATTTTTCAACGTTCAATATTATGTGCAATTCAAAAGGAACCATTCGAAGAATGAAAAAGTACCACAGAGTTCTCCCTTGTAAATCTTTAACTTCATACGAAATGAACCAATACAAGAATGAAAAAGTACCAACACGTTCCTTCATATCTGCTCTCATTTACTCAAGGCCACGTAGGTTTAATTTCATGTTTTTAAGTTTATAGTATACGAAAACCAGAATGTACCATTAAAGGATTGAAAAAGTACCACTAAGACCCGTTTGTTATGAATTCTAACTCAATAATAAATATAAAAAAATGTACTTTAGATTTTCTTCTTCGGTACCATTAGAGGGAAAAAATTTACCATTATGCACCACATTCTTTGATTTTTTATTCACTTAGAACCATATTAGCTAACTTTTACACCGAACACTAGTCAAAAACCCATTTTTTTATTAGTGCCTTTTTGAGGTTATATCGAAGTCATTTTACCTCAAATTAACAATAATAATAAATTAATTAAAATTGATTTTTGAGATTTTTTCTTAAACCTCTATAATACATTATTTGACTACAGAAGACATTTTTTTGCTTTTGGCTTAATTTCAATTATTTTGTAACTTTTTAGATTTTTATTGATTAGTAAAACTACTCAGTAAGTTAGAACATAATATATTTTTCTAATTATTTGTGAAAACTAAGACATTTCTTTACAGCCCAGCAAAAACTTTGCTTTCCTGGTAAACTAGCAGGTATAATTGGAAACAAAAATAAACTACTTATTTCTTGCCTGAATAATTAGTTATTTTTGTTGGACTTGTCCACATATTCATGTAGTTATTTTTTGACTCTAGGGGTACACAAAAATATGTACCTAAACGAAAACAAAAATAAAAAAAAGACAAAAAAATTTTGCCGTCAGTGAGACTCGAACTTGGACACACACTAACCATTCGTTATTACTGACTAACGTCTTACTTAGTACACCATCTCGCACTTAGCATCCTAAGCGACAAAAACTCTATTTAGTTTAAAATATCTTTTTAGACATTTTGTTATAAAAAACTAACAGCTTCAGAATGGGGTTGAACCAACAACCTTCTGGTTGTTAATCCGGCGCTCTAGCCAACTCATCCACGTGATTGCAATATTACTGTGCTATTATACTATTGAGTACTTATTAATGTAATACAGAGTAGGCAAGAAACTACTTTAATAAGTAGTTGCCATTACCGAAAACCAAAAAGTTTTTGTTACATAAAATAGACACTTTGGCGAACACTTTCACCTTTTTACATTAGTGCAAGTTCTTGCAAGCATAACTTTTCGTCTTTCAAAATTAAAGGTTATCTGATAAATAACCCATATGACCACAAAACTCAAAAATAGCGACAGATACCTGGCAGATCTTAAATTGTTTTCTTATTTAATAATATTAAATTACGAACTTTAATGCCTTGTCTGACTGTCAACGTTGCCACAAATTAATTAATTTAAATTAATATTTTAGAATTTCTGCAAAAACAAACAAAAAAAAAAAAATGAACTTTTGGCCAGTGTGCACCGGTAAGTTTATTTATTTAAAACTTTAGAAAATGCCATTTTAAGCAAAAAAGTACCAAGTTCTATCTTACGCCCTAGAAGAGATTCGATAAACTTCAATTTTTAAAGTGCTCTCTGTGTTTAAATGTGAATGTCATAGATATTATTCTTGGGCTTAATCGTTCATTTTACTAATTGTTCTTTTTGTTCAGTTATTCATTTTTATTCCGATCTATTTGTTTTTATTATTTCGAACCGAAATAAGATGACTTTTGTTATTATTCTCATTTTTTTTTTATTCTCTGTTATTAGTAAAAAATTATAAGTGATAATTTCGAAATTTCAGTAAAACTTTATTAACATTAAATTTATTTTTGATATATTTTTGTAACTAATTACATATTCTGAATAAAAAGTATACAGTCCCAAATAGAGCAATATAATATATTAGTCATTTAAATATTAGTAAATGACTTAAGTGTACTAAATGATTGAAAAGAACAAAGTGAACAAAAAGAACAAAAAGAACAAAAAGGAACAAGAATACTGAACAACTTCACATTGTTCATATAATGGAATTGTTCAATTGAATATGTTCGTTCATGAACAACCCAACTCTAATAGATATGACTCAAACGATAAAAATCTGCATCGATTAATTAATTAAATTACTTAAAAAAATAAAATATGTTTTAAAAAAAGTACCAAATTATTTTTTCGAGCTTAGTCCTATCTACGTCTTGACACCTCAGTTCCAAATAACATCCCGTTACCTGATTTTGAGTGACTAAATGAACCAACTAATCAAAATTGTATCTATGGGATTGAATAAAATGTTATTTTCCGTTCAATGAATTCCCAAATTTTAGTGGGGTGTCATAATATAATATTCATATCTAATGTAAATAAATAGAAACAAATTTTTTATAAAAAAAAATAATATCAAAAACGCTTACGATTTTTACTCCTTAAACTTTTGAATTTCCAAAAGGTACCAGATTTATATTTGTGATTTTTCGATTAGTTACGAATATGGAATTTTATTTCTATGTTTGATAATTTAAAAGATAAATAAGATGCTAAAAAAAAGTACCGAAATATTGCCAGACACTTGTCTACTTATTTTCAAAGCGAATAAATATAGGCATTTTTTTGTACTAAACTAATATAGAGTTTAGGATATATAATGTTACCGATTTTACCCTTTTTTATCCCCTAAACATTAGAATTTTCAAAAATCCCGTCTTAGTGGATCTATATGGCGGTAGGCTAATCTATAATCCAAATCTCATCTTTCTAGAATTAGACGTTGCGATGATGAATCAGTCAATCAGTCAGACAGTCAATCACTCATTCAGTAACGTTTTATATACATATATAACTTACTAAAACTTTCTATACATTTTTTATTTTTGCCCCAAAAAGTATGCTCCATATAAAAAATAAAATAAATACTTTGTTTTAAAATATATGACCAATTTATTGACAAACTTTAGAAAATTTTTATAACTTTTTGAGTATTTTTTTTTTATATCTGTTTTTGTTCTGAACAAAATAGCATTTCAAACCATATATACAAATATGTTTAGTTTTTTTTAATTGTAAAAAAATTCCTCAGTCGAAATTTGGAAAAAAAAATTAAAAATGTTTAATAAGTCATCACCACAGTAACCAAAACAAAGTGTTTTGTGTGCATAACAATTGCTCTTAAAGTTTAAAAAATATGCTCTTAAAATATAATTTTTTTTCGCTAAATTTTAAATTGTCAACTGCTCATGCTAAAAATAACCTGATTTTTAAGATAATTCATTGTATCAGGAAATTACAAAATTCTTATCAATGTGCAGGATGCAAATTATTAGGAAATCGGATATGAAAAACGTACATATGTGACAGTAAAAAGAAAATTTCTATACCCAGCAGTTTCAGGTGGCTGTCCCGAACTTGGTACCACTAGTTACTTTATTAATTACGTGACTAGTCACTTTAACATGGGCATGTCCTAGGAGGAAGTCTATTGCTACCATCTCCACGACTACGTGGTGTCACATTTTTGCTTGCACAATCACCTGCATGGTTACGACATGGCACTTTTATGCACATGCATTCATTTTATTGGTTACAATGAGTTCGTAAAATTTTTTTTGTTGTCTTCTTTTCGACTTCCCTCAGTAAATTGTCAATCGCCACTTTCACGCTTAAAAAGGGTCGGTAAAGTTGTAGATTCCTTAACGATCGTTCACAACATGTACGAAGAAAGGTAATGACAAAAATATACACATTGGGTGTAATTAATTGCAACATATGCAAATTTATGCTCTTTAGTGCAATATAGTATAAAATATGCAAAAATATGTTAAACTGCTCAAATATGCTATAAAAAGGGATCTTCTCTATATATTACAAAATATGCAGATATATGCTGTTATGATCAAAATATGCTGTAACACAACGATGCCAAAATTCTTAAAATTGTCTGAAACGAATAAATAACCAACTGTTTGATTTAGCTCAGGAAAAAAATATGATTTTGCATATTTTTGATAGCTCTGGTCATCACATATTTACAAATAATTTAATATGGTTAGAAAACTACGTTCTTCTGTTTTTAGATCATTTTTAAAATCTAATATTAAAATTTAGGAAGATACGAGATCAGGAAGTATGCTCAAAAGGGTTTTTTTCGAAACATTTATAAATTTAAAAAAACTGTTTAATAAATATATCTACAACCCATATTAGGTCGTTCATTTTGTAGCAGAGGTGCTAAGAACGGTATTGGTGCTTTCTTTTAGATACCTTAGTGCACGGGTACCCAAATGGGGGTCCGCACTAACATTATAGGGGTCCGCGAAGAGTTATAAAATAGTGTATAAATTTATTTGTATTTTTTTTTTTTTTAATAATATGAAGGGAAATAGGAAATCGAAGGAAATCAGAGAGCAAAGTGATTCAAATGTCTAATAAAGTCACATAAAGCTTTAAAGTACGAAAAATGTACGAAATTTTTATATAATCAAGCAATAATTTAAATTTTTTAAAAGCACTTATGTAGATCTTTCCAAAAGCATAGAATTGTTATGGGCGACAAAAAGAGGAACCATTTTCACAATAAAGCCAAATAACCATAGCACCCAGGTAATGCTACATAGGTATTTAATGGGATCAGAAGTGTTTCATCTATTATCCGATGCTAAAATAGGTTGAAACGATCACGAGAGACCTGTGCTGAACACAATTGATCAGTATCAAAAGATCTTTAAAGAAAAAGGACCAGATACGAATCCATGACTTTCCATCATGATCATGCTCGGTCTAATGTTATGCGACAGTTAAAAAGGTGGTTGGGATATTTTTTTTATAAAAAACGATAGTAATTAATGAATATACCAAAGTAATTTCTTGACGATCCCGCAAACATTTTTATTATTCATTTTGCATTTGTGTTATTAAAGAGGGTCCGCGGGTAAATAAAAAATTCCTGAAAGGGTCCGCGGGGTAAGTTAATATCACTATCACTGTCACTATCAAATTATAGTTGAATAACAATCACATGAAATTATTCCACACATTCACTTCTGTGAAGGCTACACTGGGATTTATTAAGTGTTAACTTTACACTGTAAATATTTTAGGGTTTAAAAAGTAATTAAAAGGAAATAAAAATTTCAAATACGACTAAATTTAACTTTTAGTAAAAACAAAGAAAAAAAAAATTGAAAAAGCAAATATCATTTTTGTTTAAAACAAATAAAAAACTTTAGTTTTTTACTATTCAAGAAGAAGTAGAATTAAACAAAAAAAAAAAAATAAAATAAAGCAACGAAATAAATTATATATTAAATTAAACATATTCATTAGTTTCTATTTAGAAGTTCATTTATTTTGAGATGATGAGTCTTTTTTTCTTCTGTTTATTTCAGTAACAAAAAAAAAAAAAAAAAAAAAATAAAGTAAAATAAAATAAAATAAAATAAAGAACAAACGTAAAAAAGTTAAAGTTTTGTATGTCAGTAAACAGTTTTAATGTATTTTTCATGTAAATTGTTTTCGCAACAAAACGTTAAAAACGTTTACGTACTTTTTTTTGTGAACAAATGAACGATTCCATCCATGAAACAAAAGTCAACTACACATACTGACTACAGTGAGAGACAAGCAAGAGAACAATACAGTGTTGCCAGAATGATGATTTTATCATATTTTCCTTCAAAATATAATTTTTTTTTTATCACCAACAAAAAGTTTTTTTCTTTTTCATTTAAAAATTAATTAATTTAATATTGATAATTTGTGAAATTTTATTCAGATTCAAGTTCAGATTTGATGTAATTATTATTGAAGCAAAATATTAAGGCTGTGTATTTTCTGGACTAACACAGCCTTAATTAGGATTCTTAATAATAAAACGTTATCTTTATATGCCAGGACTCTGTGCCAAATTCCAATATCGACCAATATCTGCATATAATTAGGAGGTATGGAAATTATTATTTTATCATATGTTTTAATTACCCAACAAAAAAAAAATAATAAAAAACGATCAAATCATAAAAAAATTATAAACATAGTTTAAAGAGAAGTACTTCAAAAGCAATGAACAAGAAGCACAAGAGAAGAACTTCTGCAACTCTTTTTCAGCACTAAGAACTTCCATCACACATATATTTCATTTTTTTTTTTTTGGAGTTGTCTGATTTATACATTAAAAGTCAAAAACGTTTTCTTTCGTATCAAAACACAAATAATGATTTTTTTTTTGTCCAAAGATTCTGGCAACGCTGGAGCAACATATAATTTAAGAGAAACAGTCAGTCGTCCTCGAGTATGCCAAACATACAACATAATGATACTTAGGAAAAAAAAAGAAGAAGAAAGAATGGTCTTAAGGCCCAACCAGTGAACAAAAATTCATCGTATCGCAATCAGCTGTTTCAACAAAAATTCTAGGTAGCGTATCGCAGAAATCTATAGAAAATAGATTTTTACGTAGCTGCGTGAATTTTTGACAATCCTGTAGTTTATTTTCTTTGTAAAATAACCAAATATCGAGGTTGCCCAAACAATTAATGTTCAAAAACATATGATACGTTTACTTTTGTTGATTGTTTGTACAAAATGTTTCACGCTAATTTTCATAATTATACGTTATGTCACAAAGTTGACTGGTTGGGACTTTATATTCATACACAATCATATGATTATATTTTTTATAAACTGGGTTTTGACAAAAAAAAAAAAAAAAAAAAAAAAAAACAAATTTATATTTAACTAGTTGTCTGTCTGTGTCTTTGGATTTCATTTATTTGCCGGTCCAAAACATCTCTTTAACTTCTCAAGTAGTTTTTTCTTTTGCTATTTTTAACTTCACTCTTATTCTTATTATTAATTAATTAATTAAATAAAAAATGTGTTGTTTATTGCACACAAGTTTTTATGTTAAATATTTAACTTGGTCGTTGCTTGTAGTAGATAAATAAACTAAAATTTATAATTTTAATTTTTTTGGTCAGAGTAAGAGAGAGAGAGAGCAAAAGTTGTTCTTTGTATATATTTTTTTTTTTTTTTATTTGAAATTGAATTTTGAATGCCATTTTCAAATTATTTAAAATTTTATAAAATTATCAAAAAGTTTTAATTACTACAACGTTTGCTTAACAAGAAACTTAATTGAAAGTTGTAATTTAGTATTATTTTTTTGCTAATATCTTAATAAAACTTTGCTTTAATTTTGTTTTAGCCAACTTTTATTATTATTCAAACTTTAATTAAAATAGCATTTTTATTTATAACAGCACGTGTTTGATTTTGTGTTTATCTTGATTTTTATTCAAACAATAAGGGTCCTCATGAAAACGCGTAAAACCCTCGCAAACTGTGCAAATTTGCATACTCGCAAATAAACTGTGAATAATTGTATGGAAATTCATTTGCACAACACTTATAAGTTTGCTCAACTATTTAGTATCGCAAATTTATGCTGTTTAATTGTGCATTTATAAATCAGCTGTCTTTTGTTTATATTTCAAAGTTATTAATGACTGAGATGTAAAAGATTATAGTTATGTCAATTAAAATAAAATCATTGCTTGTAGTTTTGATTTCAATAAAATTTTTCTATTATTTACTATGATTTCTTATTTTCTTATCCTTAATATTGCACAACATTTGAAAAGGGGGTTCATGTAAGAAGTCGCACAAATATGCACAATTGCATAAATGAAAAACTTAAGCATTTAAATGAGTACCCTTAATATTCTTCCAGTAACATTTATTTGCTTTGAAATACTTTGTCAACTGATTTAAATTTTATGCAAATTTATTTATATGTAATACAGTAAATAAAGTTTTTATTTTTTTTTTTTATTTTTATATTTATATTTATGCATACGATAACAAATTTTAAATAGTTTATAAGTTCTAATTAAATAATGAGTATGCAATTTTTGAACTCATAAAAAAACTTAGAATATTGTTTAAAATGATGTAGATTTTATGGATTTGTAAATGTTCTTAGAAATATATTAAAAACTTAGCAAATTGTTATTATAATGTGTAATTAATTGGAGAACTATGGAGAAAAGTTTAATCTTTATATTAGTAGTAATAAAAAGGTATTTTTATTATCGATTTTATTAACAAATCATTACTTTTAATGTGTGTTTTTAATAAAAGTTTTAGCAATGAATCACAAAGAGAATGTAATAAGAAATTTGGACTTAGATAGCAATGAAATGATTTTAAATGTGTAATTTATTTTTACTTAAATATAAACATAAAACTTGATAAATTTATTAGAGTTCGATCGTTAACAAATTTTGCCATACTTCTTTTTCTTTTTTCAAAATTTCTACTTCGACGTCATTTTTTTTTTTTTAATTGCTTTTTCACTAAACATATTTTTATAATTATATAATTTTAAATTCGATTTTGTTGGGAATAAAACGAGATATCAAAATATTAAATCGGTTAAGAACTCAAAAGATTATTAAACATTTTCCAAAGTTTCTCAATAAATTTTTCATATATTTTAAGACAAATTATTTTAATTTGTTTTATTTGGAGCAAACTTTCTGAGGGAAAAATGAATAATATATGAAAAGTTTAAATAAGTCGTTAGAGATAAAATCTAATAAATTTTTGTCCAATTTAAAAAATAAAACTTTTTATATTCATAATAAAAATGTCTTAAAAATTATTTCATCATTGTATAGCTTTTATAAAAAATTCTATAATAAATCATAGTTGAGCTCGAAAAATTATGGAAAGATTTTATTTTTCTTTTTTTAATGTTGTTTAAAAAGTTACTTTAACTATTTGATCAAGACATAATTAAATTTATGTGGTTTAAAAGCTTAAGGGCCGTTATTATAACTATCCAATAACTAAAGTTATTATGTTGTCGGATACATGAACTGTTTTTGGTTGTTATAAGTACAAGTTATGCCAAAAGTGTTAGTTTTTAATAATTTTTCTGTTTATATTTACACTTGTTTCGGTATTGACTTTTAGTTTGTTTTAAATCATTTATTTTCAACCAATAAGCATTTTTACTGGAATTCAAGTGTAAGAAAAGTTGAATTCCAATACCTGAAATTTGTTCTATTACAGTTCTACTATACTTTTATTCAATAGTACACTCCAGTGAAAAGGAAACCTGAATTAAAGTCGAACATAAAAATGTTTGCGCAGTTCATTTCGTGTATTGAATCACAGTAAAATTCTATTAAAATAAATAATTGAATTTAAGCTTGTAAATATAATATAAATCAAGCCTCTGCTAATAATGCTGTTCCAGTAATCAACACAATAGAATTCAAGCTGTAATATTTTGAATTCTTATAAACCCAATTTCATAAAGTTTAATATTTACATGATACATTATAATAAAATAAAATAAATTTATTAAAACATTAAATTATATATATTGAATTTCACTCATAAGTTCCACTATATTTATGATTAATTATATATTTCTTTTGAGAATCAAAATTTTGATTGTTGTCCTCAATTGATTACTGTTGAATTGATATCTGCGTCTTAATGATACAAATCAATATTTTTTTTATCTAATTCACTTTTTCGGCTTTACAAAAAGATTTTCTCCTTTCTAATTGAGTAATTTCATTTTAAATTTAAAAATTTTGACCTCTCTGAAATTTTCTTTGTAGCAAGTATATCGATACGTCTTTTTACCAAAAAAAAATATAAAAAAGATTAAAGATGGACCTTTTTAGATACACGTCACTAAAGAAAATTCTTACAAAAAAATATTTTAATAAAAATATTTTCAAATTTTTTATATGGCATCTTAAAATAAATCCACTGCGAAAGAAATTATTTTTATATTTTTAATATAACCAAAGTTATGGCCATGTAAATAATTAGGTTAATCACCTTCAAAGTTGCCACAGTTCTTAAAATAAAAATGAGAAATATTCATTTTACATGCCTCTGTATCCAAGGGTCAACATTTTTAAAATTATAATGGAGTTACCCGATTATACAATAAAAATTTTTCATAAATATTAAACTGATAAAAAAAAAAAATAAATAAAAATTTTATTTTCTTCACAAATTTGTCTATTGAAATTTTAATTTTATAGACAAAAAAATGAATTTAAAAAAAGTTCGTAGTTGAAAATTACTTTAAAAAAGGCTTCGAATTGATGTTGAATTTAAATAAAATTTCGAGTACTTCAATTTTTTGAGTGGTTATTGTTTATTATTTATTTGTATTGCCACTACGTTAATCGGTTATTCTTTTAGCCTTGTCGTATTATCAAAATTATAAAATTTACTTTAAAACCAAATTGTAATAGAGTAATTCCATTTTAAATTTAACAATTTTGACCTCTATGAAATTTTCTCTGTAGCAAATATATCGATAAGGCTTTTTACAAATATATATATATATATATATATATATATATATAGATATATATATATATAAAAGATTAAATATGGACTTTTTCAGATACACGTCACTAAAGAAAATTCTTACAAAAAAATAGTTTAATAAAAATATTTTTATATGGCATCTTAAAATAAAAGCTTTGACAAAATGTTTTGATATCTTTAATATAACAAAAGTTATGGCCATTTAAATAAATATGTTAATCACCTTAAAAGCTATAGACTTGCCATATTTCTGAAAACCAAAAATAGTTAAATCTTACTTTATTGTTCACTTTAGTTTATCTTACTTTAACTATCCAATAACTTGTAGGAAGGCTATAATAATGATCCCTCAACAAAATAAAATGTACAGAAATCAATAAAACAATAACAGTTTGTATTGGAAATATTTAAAATTTATTTATCACAATAATGTAAAATCAAAGCAAAATATAACAAAAAATGTTTAGAATTACTAATTTAAAAAAAAAAAAAGAAAAAAGAAATTGGTTTTGAAATCTGTCCATATTATGTTTAAAAAGAATTTCCATCACTAGTCAGCATTTTCCCTAATTATATTAAAAACAAAATATATATAATTATGTATAAATTATGTTTAAAATATTTAAAAAAGGAAATTATCTTCGATTTCATAATCCGAAAAACTTTATTGTTATTAATTTTAATTCAGGTTAATTTAACTTTAAAAAAAATATTAATCAACCAAACTAATATTTATAGATTAATAACAATATTTAAGATCAACTGAATAATTACTAGACATAAAAATAAATTAAAATTGTATTATAAGTGAAAAGTTCAATGTAATAAAATTTAAATTTATCTACAAATAACAAAACGAAATGCTATAAATATTTACTATAATAAATCATCAACATTTTAATTTTTTCTTTTTTTTTAAATATTTAATACTTCTAAAATTTATAGGTAAATAATATAAACATTTAATTTTTATGAAATAAAAAATAAAAGAAATTTTTTTGCAGCAATAAATTTAAGAAAATTAAACAATTAATTATAAAAGGTTAAACAAAAAACTCGTGATTGTGATTTAGTTGTGGTTGACTGATTTGCAGATTTAACTGAAAAATTATTAAGAGAATTTTATTAAACAAAGTGAAGATTAAAGATTAAATATAATTAATATATATACATATATATATTAATATGTATATATATATATATATATATATATATATATATATATATATATATTACTTTGATGCATATTTAGATTTTTTTTTTACATTTTTGCGATATTATAGAATTTAAAAATATTTAAATTTTGTGTTTTTGTTGTTCATGTTTTTTTTTTTTTAATATTTTTCAGGTTGAATAACATTTTAATGCTTTGAGTTGAACTAATTGCTCAATGATTACAAAGTATTTAGTAAAAAAGTTTTATCAAGATTGTTTTTATTTTTAGTGGAGCTTCATCGGATGACTGACTGTTTTAAACTAAAAAATGTCAGTTAATTAAAATAATTAAATCGTTATTGAAAGTGCTATTATTTTTTAAAATTTAAAAGTCTATTATATTTACTTTTTGGAAATTGTTTAAAAAGATAGAATTAAAAGCAAACATTATTTTATTTTAGTGTTATAAATAGTAGATAAGACATCTAAGTTATAGTCACATCAGCCAAATATTTGATATAGAAATGTAGCTATTTATTACGCAAATTGTTTAATATTTGTTTTTCCGATAGTGGATAAATGTATTTAATTTTTTTCCTTCTGTAATAAAAGTTCTATTAATAAAGTTTTTGATTCTCCATAAAAAGTCTAGCTGTTGTGATTTATGTCTTGCTAATGATGTAAATATTAATATGTTAAATAAAATAGAATAGAAAGAATGAAAATTTTCATGATATTTTTAATTAATTACAATTACCTGAAACTTACAAAATCTCTTCAAATATTTTTAACATTCATTAGTTTGTCATTCTAAAATATTATAATGAACTAATAATGATCCACTTTATATTTAACTCGTAGTTTTAATTAACAGCTGTAGAGTTTAATATTTTAGTTCAAGATTAAACTCATTTAAGCAAAAGTCTAATAATTATAATCCCTCCAAAGGGTTGAGCAGAATTTTTGGATTAAGGGTTTGTGAAAAATCTGATAAACTTAAATGGATTTGAAAATAGTTAAATAATGTTGATACATTTTGTTATAACTTTAAGAAAAAGCTGTGTAAAGAAAAGATACGAAAAAAATTTTAGACATATTGCCTTGAAATGCTATCAGCATTTTTAACATAGTGTCCACATTAGAGATTTTTTTATCAAGACAAACGTCAAAGTTAACGCGAAT
The DNA here is from genome assembly GCA_932274085.1 of Protocalliphora azurea. Classification (NCBI taxonomy): domain Eukaryota; kingdom Metazoa; phylum Arthropoda; class Insecta; order Diptera; family Calliphoridae; genus Protocalliphora; species Protocalliphora azurea. The sequence goes on from OW026520.1 coordinate 83,764,768, forward strand.
TTGTGGAAGGTGGCAATTGTTGCACAAAAACAACAATATGGCGTATTCATTATTGTTTTTTATATATGCAGTTTGACAACTGTAACAACCAAAATAATAATCAACTGTTTAACTAAGATTACCTTGTACATATTCGCACTGATTTTGACGTTTTTTTTTTATATAAATTTACCTAATGTAGACACTAGGTAATGTAAGTGGATCAGATAATCTGCCTATAAATCTAAAACTCGATATATTAAATGGTGTAAAATACTTTTAAATATATGTATGTTTGTATTAAAATTTTTAAATATTTTATTTAATTAATTTAAAATGTAGAAATTTAAGAATTAATTTTTAAATTGATGTAATTGTGAATTTTGTAGCTATAATATAATTATAAAAAATTTATATATCGACATTTTTATATAAATATTGTTGTTTTAAAGTCTAAAAGTTCATAATACATAGTTTGCTATTTTTTACATATTTACTTTAAACGGTGTAAAAAATTAAATTGGATCAAAAAATTTAATTTTAAATAGTTATGCACTTGGTAGTTTATCACTAAATTATATGGATAATATTCTTTCACATGAAGCAAAATCATATGGAAATGAAACCATGTAAAATAATTTAAAAAAAAAATCAAATTTTTCTAAACTAAACTAGAAAATTGTTGTAAATCCTAGTCAAAATGAATCATAAAAACAAAAATAATAACAATTCATTTTCTACTCTTTAATATTAAAAGTTATACAAAATAAAGAGTTTGCAATTCCAAACACGACTTTGCAAAATTTATCGAAATGCCGTCGGTAATTTGTAATCGTTATTTTGTTTGAACTAAATTTTCTTTTGGTTTCAACAATGTTGCCCTTAACGATGTTTTTTTTTCTATTGGTATTTTTTTTTTTTTAACATATTTTTGTTTACTCACTTATAACATCATGTCCATGACAATCTAAATCCAGGTGATGGTTCATCACCAGCGACGGTTGTAATCCAGTTTGATTGTGATTGTGCAAGGGAAGCTGGTGAGCCAAATGGCCACCAATCTCTGCCATTACCATATATTATGTTTAAAACAGGCGCTTTGTTAAAAAAATTTTGAAAATATTTATACAATTTATGTTTCTTTTATTGTTGTTAAACCAAAAACAAAAAAAAAAAAAAAAAAAAATCTTGTAACTTTGGCAAAAATATCCGTAAATCCGTAATTTAGGGCGTTATTTGAAATTATATTGATTTTTCTTTTGAATTTCTTTTTAATATTTAATTTTTTTAATATTTTTAAATTTTGAGCAATTTGTAAAAGATTTAAATTTGTTTACTTTTTGTATGGAATTTTTATTTTTTTTTATTATTTTTTAAGGCACTAAATATTTTTTTCTTTTTTTACGATTATTAATTTTTTATTATTAAATTGTGTTTGTTTTTATTTTGTTTTATATTAATTTTTGTAGTTTTGCAAAATTATTTTTTGAAATATTTTTTTCTAGTTTAACTGTCACTTTTAATTAAAATATTTTCTTATTTATTTGAAATACGTTTGTTTGTTTTGCTTTTTTTTTCTTTGAAAATTCATTAAAAATAACAAACAAAAACAATAAAATAATAAAAAGATTTTTATCGTCGCTTGCTAGAAAATTTTGAAACGCGCGGTTACACGGTTTTATTTACGGTCTACGGACAACCAGGGTTGTATTTTTTGTATGACATTTAGAGACAATGTCTACTGTCAACAAAGTAACGTTAGCGCAGCAAAGTCTCACGTACAACTAAACCGGCCTTATGTTCTGCCCAGTGCTGCATGTTGAAAACCAGAGGTGCTGGTTTTTCCTCTTTCTCTTTGTTTCCGTCTTACGTTCATAAACCACTTTTCGATTTGTATTGTTGTTGTGTTTAATACGTTTGTGGTGATGCGAAGCAGTCAAACAACTAAGGAAATTGTATGCATAAAACCACCCTCTTTTTCGAACTTAATTCTCATGCTATCTCTCTCTATATCGTTTTATGCTTATAACAACACCCATGAGTGAAGAGTTGAAAAAGATCAATCGGAAACCAGTTTATTATTTAATATTCGAAAGGGGAAGTAAGAGTAGGGTGTTTATTTAGGGTTTATGTTCGAATTAGGTATTAACAAGCACGTGTTGTTTCGTCTCTTCAACACTATTTGTCTTTTTTACTCTTGTGGCATTTGTTCAGAATTTTATTAAGATTTTAATAAAACGCATTTTATTGTGCACTTGTTTCTGCTTGCAATTCCATGTCGTATATATTCCGTATTTTTGCTATATTTTGATTATTTCCGTTTCTATTTTTTTATTTTTTTTTTGTTTTGAAATTTTTTATAAATGGCGTCTTAACGGACCAATCGTCTCTGTTAACAGAGCATGCGCCTACTTTTATGGAGTTTTTCGAATTGTTTTGTGTTCTCTGGTTGTTATTTCTTTTGTTGAGTGTTTCTTTTACAGATCGCTTGTATGTGCCCACCTTCCAATTAGAGTTTGTCAAGAGTTTCCGTTTTATCAATTGTTGTTGCTATTGTTTTCTTAATTTTCGAATAGTTTCATTTGCTTAGAAAAAAGAAAAAATCTGTAACGATTTTAGTTTTTTTGAAATACTCTTCGAAAGTTGTTTTATTAACGCTCAGTTTAGTGGAATTTAAAGATTTTTTCTGTACATTTTTAAAAGTATTATCTTTCTTTCTACAATTGCACCATAAATGCTTTAAGTTGTTGCTATAAAGAGTTTTAAACGTTTTTGTTTTAGGAAAGAGTGTTTGATAAAGGAAACATAAAAACAACTCCCTTATGGAGTCAAAATGTTGAAATCTAAGGCAGTCTAGGGTCTTCTTTGGTTATTGTTTTCCTTTTGATGTTTTTTGTCTCTCTAACGTTTTTAGTTTCTGTTGCCGTTTATTTTCTCCATTTTGCATTTTTTTTTTTTTTTTGGTTCAAAAATATTGTTTTACAAAATGGTTGTTGCACTTATTCCTGCTCTCATCTATACAACACACTCTTACAATTCGAAAATGTTTGTATCCAAAATAAACATAAAATGCAAAAAGGAAATAAAGTAAATATAAAAAAAAAATATATATATAAAATTGTCTTGAATTTACATGTTGCCACCAAATTGTGGGTTGTTCTTTTGTTGTTGTTGATTTGTAAGCCTAAGAGTTGCTTGTTGTCATTGTTTTTCCCAACAAATGTTGCTGTTGCATTTATCGCTATATTCCTTTCCAATTGTTGTTGCTGTTGTTCTCCTTCTATACCACAAGGACTCCATTTGTACCACCTTTCACATACACATACATACATTTAAAATCTCATTACACAACTTGTTTGCTTGCTTGCAACCAGCAACAACATCACTATTCATACAAATGCAATTCTCCACATCTTTTTATAATTATTGATCTTTTGATTTTGTGCATGTTTGTTTGAATGTCTATCTGCCTGTCTGTCCGTCTTTCTGTCTGCCTACAAGACCTGCAGTAGTTGTTGTTTATTGTCGTTGCTTTTGTCGAACGTTTTTGTTTAAATTTTTAATAAATCTTTGTGTCTGTATCGGTGTGTATGTGTTTGCTTTTTATTGTTAAATGAGCTCCAATGTATTATGTTCCAATAGAATGGAGCAAAATTGTTGCCATACAAATGTAGATACATACTTACGTATACATTTCAATGGATATTGGTTTTATTTGTGTGTATATGTACGTATGTAATGACAAATGTTGTTGTGTATGTATTGTAAATTACAATAAATCATGATACAGTGTAACGAAAAGTAAACAATTACTTTTTGGCAATATAACTCTTGTGATACAATTTACATTCATATGGTGATAGCAATAAGAAGCCTTTGTAATAGTAGAATCGAGGGTTGTATAATAATTTTGCCAAAGAAAGAAACTTAATATGCAGTTGGAGAAATGGCACCCAGGTGATCTTTGATCACCATTTGTAGGATATCAAAATGTATCTGGCCCTTTTTCTTGCGAAAGAGATCTACGACTCCATTATCCTTTGAGTATACATACTTACAAATCATTATATGATTGGTTGTATGTCGTAACGTATAGATTACCTGGTTAATATCTATTTCAGGAATTTTTGTTACCCCAGGGACCCCCAGATATTATTCCCAATTTTTAAAAATTTCTGCGTTGGAAAGCTTTTCTTCAATTCGCCTTCAATTCAAATGTAAAATGACTTTTAAACTTGAAATACAATTGAGAAGATTACTGGAAACATTACAGGTTTGTTTCAGAGCTTGAGAATGGATTCAAGGTGAATATACATGCATTTGGTTTAATTTTGTATTTCATCAAATATGCTTTTATAAGTTTAATATTACAAATCTAAAGAGGCTGAACGCAATCAGACTCCGATTTCTGGGGAAAAAATTACTAGACAAAATACTTATTACCATCTCATTTAAGAAGTATAAAGCTCTCCAAAATGTTTTTATGGTTGGTTACTACATCTGATTGATATGTGTATTTTTTTTTTTTTGAGGATATTACAATAGGCATAAAGGCCTCCGAGTGCACTCGTTTATAGCAGTTCTTGGTTCTTGTAACCAAAACCTAGTAAAAACTGAAAATTACCTGTGAGAGCTAAATTTATTTTATAATATAATTAAACAAAACAATAAGGTCAAAACATTTTAAATTACACAGGTCAACACTAAAAGGATATTGTGGAAAATGTGTTGTCGTTTTCAGAAAAATTTTAATTTTATTCCATCATGTCTTAAATTTTACCCATTGAGGACCAAAGAAAATATAATTCTCCAAGGAGTATTATTGTCTTGGTAAGAGGTAGAGTAAATATGTTAATTACGTTTTGCAGAGTAATTTTAAAATTTGCATCTATTATACTCAATCTCTGCAACATTTTATGCCACCCTAATTTGAAATTTCAGCTTATATCACGCCTATTTCGGTTCACGAGTTCACATCGACTCTTGAATTAATTTCTACAAAATTTTGTTGTCGTACATTCTTTTGTTAAGTGATATCGAAACAAAAGTATGAAATGGAGTTACGGCGGACACTTTTTCCAGTATTTGGTCCATAACATTTTTGTTTATTAAGCGATTAACAATCCTTATATAAGATAAATATTTGATTTTAATTTCATCCCTCCTAGGTGTTACGTCCCGAGCTTTCAACAGACAGATGGACGGACATAGCTAAATCCACTCAGAATCTTAAGAGGACGCAAAATATGTTTATATCTTAGACGAATGTTGCGATATATTATAAACGGAATGGCATACCCAATATAGCCTCATCACCTAAGTCAAAATGAAATGAGAGGTAAAGAGAGGGTACTGAGGTATAATTTACATATTAATATAATTATGATCATAGATCACGATCATAAAAAGCAATCCAGCAGATATTTTAATGTTAATACTCGTATTTTATTACCCCCCCCCCCCCCATTATGCACAATGTCTCAACTATACGCCATTTTATTTTAGCTTAAATTCCTCATCTTTTAAACCAGAACGATTTGTTGCTTAAACATTATTCAAGATAAAGTTTTACTTACTGGAATATAAAAAGAAAAAGAAATAACAATGTGGTAGTTGTGTGGCAACTAGTTTGTCAGTTCATTGACTTCCGTTTAAGGGGGGTTTTGGTTTTCTCATTTTTAGTCAACTCCTCCAATTTTCATCTTCCCCTCTTTTTTAATGGTAATTGTTTTCAGCTAGCCATCACCATTACATGCTTCTATGATAATTTTGAATTTTATTTTCGTCCTCTTTTATTTAAGTTAATGATGATTTGTAGTCCATTTCTCGTTTCCTTTTTGCAACATTTGTTTTTGTTTCAATTTTTACCACTTTGTCTTTTCTGCGTTTTTCAAGGTCATTAAAATGTAAAAAAAAAATGATTTAAATTTCACTTTAGTCTGTGTCTCCCTATAGACCTTCATTAAATATTTGTTGCTGCTGATGTTTTCATTTTAATTGTAGTTGTTTTTGCTATTTTCATTATCCTGTAACTCTTGTTTGCATGTTTTTTTTTTACTGACTTCCTTCCGCTGTTCATTGAACTAAGTTGCCAGCCACTAACAAATCAACTCAGTCAACCAACGAACCATTAAACTGAGTGACCAACAAAAGCAGACAGGCAAACAAACGAAATGACCAAGTGACTATAATAAACGACAAATAGACAGATGAACCAACGACCAAACCTACTGTCTGATTTGACTCAACTAAATGACTGACTAAGCGACCATTTCATCCATTCAGCCGTCCATCTAGTCAACCATATTGCAAATCAGCTATTCGTGTGCTTCCTTCCAAAAACTTAATTAGGTTTCTCCATTCGTCCATTTCATTAATTGGGTTAATTGAAGTTCTGGTGGTACGTTACTGTTCTAATTTTAACTAGTAAAATAAAATATAAATTGTATGTATTAAACGAATATGTTTGTAAGAATATAAGTAAATAAATATACATATTACATTACATTACACATATTTGTACACATGAAAGTAAGTACATGCTTTAAACTTAAGTATCTGTTGAATTTTTCAATGTAAATTTACACACGTGTATATTTGTCAAACATTAAGTTGCACAACAATCTCCATCAAATAATGTACGAGTAGAAGTGAATATCGTTTTCCTTTTAATATTAGATTGCAACAGTTAGATTTTCTTTATTAAATTATTTAAAGTTCAAATGAATTTAATTTTCTTATTATTATCATTAAACTAATATTTTGATTTATGAAATATGATTGTCTTTATGAAAAACAAAATGTTTCATATCGACGGTGTGTTGACGAAAAGACCTAAGTGTGTTTTTTTTAACAACTTTTCAGGAGAGCAAATAAATTATTATTATTTTTTTTTTCAAGTTATCAAGAGGTATTGTAAAATACCTAAAATACTAATACAAATATTTGGAAACACATAGATTGGTAAGTATTAGGGTTGTCAAATTATTTGAGTTTAATTTTGATCAAATAAAATTTCATAATATGTATTACTTTTATTCGATTGATTGATTAATTTTTAAAAATTCTTCTATTATTCGAACGAATAACGAATGAATGTATTTATTCGAATAATTTAATAAACTCATTAAGAGCAGAATATTAACCCTCCATTAGGCACATATCTTTGTAGTCATAGTCAAACCACATAAGTCTGGTCAGTTGTTATATGAAAAATTCCAAAAGTTTTGTCATTTAATTTAACTACAATTTAATTAGTGCTAGGGTTTTATAGTTAGATGAAAAAGTCGACTTTCCGACTTTTTTCAATTTTTAAATGAATTTTTTCCGACTTTTTCCGACTTTACGACTATTTTCGATATGCGATATTTTTACTGGTTACATACAAAAATATTTACAAGAGTTAGATGATGTAGTTTAAATAAAAACTGCTAAGAAATTATTCCTTTTAAATAAAGTAAATTTTGTAGACTTTTTTCGTCCATTTTCGACTATTTTTGACTTTTTTCGACAATTTTCGACTTTTCGACTATCTGGCAACAAGAAAGTTGATTTCTCGACAATTTTCTAACCAAAAAGTCGATTTCGACTTTTCGACTTTTTTCAACAAAATGTGATTGTTCGATTATTCGAAAGTCGATTTCATGCACCCAAATTAGTGACATAAATGTAATATGAACATAAAAAAATATTTTTCTTGTATTAATTTTCACAAAATAATTTTTATAAAAGTTTATGGTAAACAAAATTTTTGGAAGGTTATGAAAAATTTGAAATTCATTCCGACAAACTGAGAATTAAGATCAAAAATATCATAGAAATAGAAATCAGAGACCATAAAGAAAAATCAAATTTTAATTGTTATTTTTGATTTTTATTTTAATGTTTCAAAAATAAAAAATTACTTTTAATTTTTTTTTTTTTTTAAATAAAAATCAAAAATAACGAGAAAGAAGACTATATGTTATACCCTACACCATTGTGAGCGAGCATAAAAATTCAGGAAGGGGACTTGTATAACACCTGTGGCCAATTTTACTAAATGTAAAATAAAATATACAAATACAGAACAATACGTTGATACTAACATCTAGATGATTTTATGCACTTTAGGGCGATTCCTGGAAGTGTCGAATATTAACTTGATACTAACATTCGCATGGGCTTTTTGTACGTTAAAATGACTTTCGGAAGAGGGGTTTATATGGGAGCTATGGTCAATTGTGGACCGATCTTCATTAAATTTGGTACAAAGATTGATACTTGGATAGTACTTTTTTGCACCGAATTTCATTCAAATATTCTTATTTTTTATGCATTTTGAGTGTTTAAACTCTATTCCGGGGGGACATTTGTATGGGGACCGATCACAACCAATTTCAATAGGTTTCGTCCTTGTATCATTAAAGTCCCACGTGTCAAATTTCATTGAATTATTTAAAATTGCGACCAGTACCAGTAAGAAAATATAAATATATAAATACATATCGTATGTTGAAATTAATATTAAAATGGTTACGTATGGAAATGGATATTTTATTAATATGTAGACCATTATACGATTTCTGCGATATCTTGGTAAGAATTTATTATATTTATCTAAATACATTGCATACTTAGATAAATCTAATGAATATTTTTAAGTATTTGTGTATAAATGATTTGGAAGTTAATTTGAAGCGAAAGATTTATTTTTAAATTAATAAATTATAGTTCTTACAACCATAAAATATTTTTTACATTAAGTGCTTATCCTTGATACTCGTATCTTTCCTTTTATACATGAAATAAAGGTAGAGTCATACTAGCCTTCTCACGTTTGAGCGATTTATTATTTTATTGTGCTACGATATCTTCTTTAAAAAAATTCGTGTTTTTTTTTTAATTTAACTTAATTTAATTTTAAACGAATTATATTTTCAATCAATTGATGCATTAATTAAAATAAAATAATCTATTACATTATGCTCCATTATAAGATGTTTGAGTGACTTAGTATTCAATATTTTAGTAATACAATCATCGTTCTATATTCCCAAATTTAAATAAAAACAAAAATTAAATACTTTTGTTTAAGGTAACACAAAGATCAAAATCCTATTAATAATACTTTAAATAATCTTTTTAATAAAATATTTGCTGTAATTTAATAGGTTGGCGAAAGGAATATATAGGACACAAATTACACAATTTTGATAATAATTTCCTAAATATAATTTTCCCTTGTTGTAATATGTCAACGATTTTTTTCATTTGTTTATAAAAAAAATATAGATATTTAAAAAATCTTTTATCCTTCAAAAAATGTTCTCTGATCACCTTGTTTCCTTATATCATGGTTTTACGTATATTGCCTTTTAAACTATCATTTTAGATTTATTTTACTTAGTTTCAATAAATCTTCAGATATTCTTTCTTCAAATGCTCTTCAGATGCTCTTTCTAACTGACCTTTTGCTAATTCTCTAGCTACCACTTTTTGTTACTTGGTGCAGTAAAAACATCAATAAAATTTTCTATGTGAAACATGGTCAAATGTATCATTATGCGATTCCCAATGTTAATTTGAAGACGCTCGGAAAGTCACCACTTTTCATTCTAAAGTTTAGACCTTTTAATCATCGTTAACAAATAAGTGATAACACATAAACATTTTACAATTATCAATTACAATAATGTAGATAAATACAAAAAACTTTTATTTTATGCCACAAAAAATTAAAAATCATTTTATAAAATTAATTTTTTCCTTTAAAAAAATAAAAATCACAAATCAAATAAAAAATAAAATCAGAAATAATTTTTATATCTGAGAAATAAAATACAAAATCAAAAAAAAAAAAAAGTTTATTGCACAATGGCTTAAATAGCGTTATAGCAAATGCAATGGTGTACTCAGTATATTTTTAACCAATTTCCTTCATATTGATTTTTTATATAAATAATAATTATTTTTATATTTTGGTATCTGATAGAAATAAATATAATTCCAGAAAAAAAATACATTTTTAGATTCCAAATTACTCGTATGTATTTCCAAGCTCCACAATAAATTTTATATTATTATAAATTTGCATTTAGACAAAAATTGATTATTCTTTCAAAATCGTGTATTACATTTTATTTAACGTTGCACAATGGTAATAAATCTGTTCCTCCTAAACTGCAGATTGGATCTAGTTGAGATGTGCGAGAAAGTTGTAGGGGAGGTTCAATAAATATAAAGTGACTCGATTGCAATTAGAATCAGTTCGCGTTAATCATTTTGTGCAGGAAGAGAGAAAGTTATAGCGGTTTTAAGTTGAACATATAAATACTTTAACAAATTCGAAGTTTATGCATAATTCTTATAATTCTTACGCGTAATATCTAAACCTACTGAGTTATTTAAATAAAATTTATGATATTTTTAATATTTGATGGTATTAGTGTGGTATATTATAGGGGTTTCTAGTAAGACTTAAACATTTTTTTATATTAAAAATCGCGATTTTAAAAATTTTGCGAAAAATGCGGATCGAATTTAAGTTATTTTCCCATATATTATATGAAAATATATTTTATTAGAGTTTACTATAAAGAACTGAAATTTAATATTATGACCCTTTTTTGACCCAAGCAAACTTTTTTTGGTTCATACAATTTTTATCTTTCGAATTTTTTTGTTACGCCTCTAAATTTCCGTTAAAAATTGCAAACACCACATAATAATGCCATTTATGGTCAATTTCGTACTGTCCATGTGATGTGTCTTAGCAAAAACTGTTTTGACAAAAGAGTACCGTTTTCAGCTATCAACGACATTTGACTTAAATTTAAAAAACAAAATATATGTTACTATATGTATTTTGTTGTTGTAATCCATGCTATTCCTTTAGAAGCTGTGAATGTACCCCTAGAAAAACTGATTTTTTTTCTCGTTTTCCAAACTTTGCTTCGGTTATTTAGGGCACATCAAAGATCAATCCTTATTTCAAAATGTTTACTATGTTGAGAAGACACAGAAACCCCCACCTCCCTAAAAAAAAATGTTAAAAATTTTTTTTATCAAAATTCGACTCCCTGTATTTAATTGTTCAAAGTCTGCACAATAAGAAAGAAGATGCAGAATTTATCCACAAATTTCGATATATTTTATATAAGATCGAATGAAATCAAAAAGTATAAAAGCGGGAATAAAAAGTAGTAAAAGAATGAGAAAAAGTTAAGTAACTTTAAGCCTTTTTTTTAAGCTTTTGAACTTTGAACAAAAATCATGATTACAAAATGAATTTTGCTCTTTATTGGTTTCAAGTCTTTTGAATTTAGATCTGTAATCCGTTTGTTTAAAATGTTATTACCACAAAACTTATTAAAGATTAAATTCAGTTTCAGCCAGATTAAACATTTTTGATAATGATCCACATGCGAGCTTATTAAAATTATTTTTTAGATTAGATTTGAAAAGTCTCGCGTTACTTTTTTTCATGCACAATGAATTTGGAATTCTCTGAAAAATTTCATTGTTTTCGACCAATGCATTGCAATGCTGGAAATACATATGTAATACATAACAATTTAGCCATTTTTTTAGCATTCTCACTGCTAGACAGATAGAGATTATTAAAAAATCATATTATTTTGGAATATATTGGGAATTACAGGATATTTTTTAAAAATAGTGAAATAGCGAAAAAACCAATAAAAGTATGTCTAGCCATAAAATCGAAAATTCAAAATTCTAGCGTAAAAATCAAATTAACTCTAAGAGATATCTAAACATGTCTTTTCTTTATCTCGTCGAATTCATTTTCAAAATTTAAAAATCATAGAAATCGACCGGTAGCCCATTCCGTATTACAAAAACATAATATTTCTGAAAGGCTGACTCTACAACTTTCACGTACATCTCAATTCGACGTTTATACATTTTTATTATGAATAAAATTTTATTAAAAATTAACAATTTTTTTTTTCATATTTTAAAAGAAAATTGGTGAAGAAAAAAATTTCGCGAATAATTTCCACAGTATAGAAGTGAACATATTCTATAATTCCCAATATATTCAAAAGTAATAGGTTGAACATTGTTTTCTTATATTCTCAAATCGTCAGGCAGTGAAAAATTATCAAGGTCAATACTTTAAAATTAGTATGAAAAAATAATTGTATAAAGTGTTATTCTATTACTTAGTTTTCCAATTTTTTTTATTTAATAATTTAAAATATATTTTTTTATATTTCAAAAGAAGAAATGGTTAATAAAGAAATTTCAATTTGATTGAGATTTGTACTCTACGTCCAGCATTGATTGATTGATTGTTTGGTAAATTTTTAAAAGAAATTTGAAGTTCGTTGGACTAGAAAAAAGTCATGACAGAATTTTTGAATTTAAAAAATAATTTTAATAAGGAAGTACTTTTTCATTACTTCCAAAGTTTCAGTAAGTGTATGGTTTCTTGTGTTTAAGAAGTTATATAAACATAACTGTTTTAATAAAAAAAAAATATATATTTTTTATAAAAAATATTTGGTTTGTATAAAAATTAAAAGTAATTTCCTTGAATTGATGAAAAGGAGCATAAAAACCAATTTTACATCGTGATCATAACTTCCAACTCAGTGAATTGGTAACAAAAAAGAAAACATCTTCTAATGACAACATAGGCTTGTCATTATTCAAATTCATTAGATATGATCCAAATTTGCACTACCTCTGGATCACAAGTTCAGGATCTTTTTGATTTCTTTGGATGTTTCTTTTTTCGCTTTGGTCCTATGTGTAATTTTTTTTTATTATTTTTTATTATAGAATCTTGTAACGTTCTTAGTCATACGTACAGCTACCAAAGCGGATTTCGAAGTTGCAAAGTTCTATATGTAGATTTTTTTAAATTTCTTTTTCCATTCACGAACGCCAAAAAATATCGATTTTTATCTCAATGGAAAATGCAAAAATCAAAAATTAAAAAAAGTTGCGAATTGACAAAATAAAACGGTTTTGTTTTTGTTCTCCTGAAAATTAGTAAAAAAACACTTATCGTCAGTGCACCGACGATATATACAATTGAAGTATGGACGCGTATAAGGGCGTATAATCCTACTTTTTCAAAAATTTGATTTTTTTTGCATAATATTGCTTTACTAACTAATTTACATCTATTTATACAAAAATAATTATTAAAATCTGTAAATTTTGCCTCAAAAATTACTTTAAGGAGAAATTTTTTCATACCAAATTTTATCTCATTATTTTAATAAATCATCATCATTTAAATAAAAATATAATATAAGTAATGAGACTTTGTTAATAATTTCAGCAAATTTATTCGAAAAAACAAGTTAACATGTTAGTCATACATTTTTAATATTTTCGGAATAGATCTTTCATGGGGCCTACGGTGAATTGTCGATCATTTCCTATAAATTTGATGGAGTAATTTATATTTCAATAAAGCGTGTAATATTATCCGGACATTATCATTTATTATGCGCTTGATTCTCGAATGTAGTTTTTATATGAAAGTTAGGGTCAAATATGAACTGACTGTATAAATCTTATTGACGTCAAATATTATTGTTATGCTAGTATTTATATGGGATTTTTACACAAGGTGGTCTTCGAAAAATGGACTTATATGGAAGCTATGATTAGTTTTCTATCGATCTTCGTGAAATTTGGCACACTGATTTATGTATGTATAGCTCACTTGATATGAATTTTAATGAAATCGTGCTTAATATAAAGCATATATAATCATTCATTACTATTATTGTTCTATAAAAATATATGGTTATCAGCCCTTATTCTATTTTAAGCTATTTTCAGCCGAAAAATTTTACATGTTTTGATCCGAATTTTTTTAGCGATATTTAGCGTACAGATAGATATTTAAAAAATCTTACCAAATATCGAAGAAAGGTATGAAGAGGATTAAGTTTTATGAAGTTTTTATCGTTTCTTGTAAAATTTTCTTTATGGTTTATACGCCCTTATACACGTCCATGCTTCAATTTTATTTATTTTATACAATTGACACATAATGATACAACGATACGACAGAAGTTGTAAATTGGACAATTGTATTTAAAAATATCATATTCCTAACAAAGTGGAAAATTATTTTTTTTAATAAAAAACTTTTTTTAATATCTAGCCTTTTGTCCAAAAATAAGCTTTTTATCTCAAATATTCCGCTTTTTATGAATCTTGATCTGGCAACTCTAGGATAAAGAGGCATTCTAAAATACTTTATTAAGAATACACAAGGCATGCTACTCGCATTCCAACACTATTTCTCTATTACACGGCGTTTAATTGGAGGCAAGGCCTTTCCATTCCTCTTCCAAAAAGAAGGGAGAAGGCAAGGTCTCTTAAATAAATAAATATGCTCTCTTATGTGCAATGCTAATATTAAAGAGTCTGAAATTGAAACAAGATTTAATACCGTTTTTTTTAAGGAAGATGAGGCATTCTTTGAGGAATTTTCACAGAAGGAAAATTAAAATTATTTTGGAGAGGTGTGTAGACATTCACAAAGGCCTGTAGGGATGAAAAACTAATATATTTTCCTACTGAGAACATATAGTTAGATTTAGGTTAGGTTAGATGGGTAGTTGTAAATGTAAAATAGACAACTCACTTGAGTCCTGCTGGTCCCATTGTGTTCCCTGATGGATCATGTGAATCTGTTTTTCACATGTCCGAGAATACGTTCGAATCAAACCAACCTGACGCATCTGACATCAATTGCAGAGACATCAGATAATCAATACATATATTGACTCCCAAATTCAGCAGTCCTTATATTCGCAAGAGCAGGACAGTGGCAAAGAAAATGTTCTACTCTTTTTTCCTCCTCGTTAAGGAAACTTTTAGTCGTTAAAAGGGAGTCCTAGTCTCCTAGCACCAACAATCCAGTGCTCTGTAATAATGGCTACAAGTATTCGTAGCTAACGCATTGGCAATTTCAGAATGAGACTCGACGTTTTTGAGCGTACTGGGGCCATATCTGTCTCGAGATAGAACAAGCGGGCTCGTTTTTCCATCTTTGTTGAGCTATTCTCGACAAGTACTGCAGTATCATTGATCTTCAAGATGACAGCGGCATGCCTACTAACTGGTCCGTTTCTTCACTTTAAAGAAGGGAACCAGTTCTGGCTAATTCATCTGCAATAATATTTCCCGGAGTACTTGAGTGACGCCCCACCCAGATGAGTTCTAGGTTTCAATGTCACGCCATCTTATTTAAAGATGTCCGGCATTCATGTACCATCTTGGATATCGAATAGACACCCAAAAGAGACTTAATCGCGGGTTAGCTATCGATACAAATTTGAATATCCACTCCGAATACCCTATAGTACATTAGCAAATTTATCGCTCTCCCAATGACTGAGATCTCCGTTTGAAGAGCAGTACAGGAGATATTCCTCTTATATGCGGGAATGATAACACCTCCCCTAACACCTTCAGAAGATTTGGATCCATCAATATAAACCTCAAACGATCCGGATTTTATAGTGGGATTGGCTGAAATTGAAACTGAGAAGCTTCTGTCCAGAAAGGGTTTGGGAACACAATAATCAATATTGTCAGCAAGTCATCCGAAATTTCCAAAATGGTTGCATGGTCATAGCTCCCACCGTTCGATGCACCTACGACATGAAGGCGATTTGTTCGGCCATTAGATCCACTGGCATCCAGTTCATCAGTACGAATAATGCCTTGGATGGTGTTGTACGAGCTGGGAACATATGCTTTTATAACAATGTTTAAACATTCAAACATTTGACATTAAGATCTACTATTAACATGATGTTAGTGTTAATGTTAAATGCTTCATGTAGACCGCAAACTTGGTTTTGAATGCGTTACTATTCATTAACTTCACATTCATTTGTATGTATTTTGAGTAGGTTTTTTTCCCAAGAATTCCCGCTATGAATTTCCCAGGAATTTTTCCAATTTTTCACTTCCCGATTCCCGGGATTTTTTTTGTCGGGAATCCCGGGAATTAAAAACTACCAGAAATTTGCATTTTTACCATTTTTAAAAATCAAAAATTTTATAAAAAAAAACGTTGATTAACCAAGCAAACATACGGTTAGATGATTACATTGCTTTGTGCTCAGTTTGATGTGATTACCTCTAAAGAGATTATTAAAATACCAGAAAAAATAATTG
This sequence comes from Protocalliphora azurea, assembly GCA_932274085.1. Taxonomy (NCBI): domain Eukaryota; kingdom Metazoa; phylum Arthropoda; class Insecta; order Diptera; family Calliphoridae; genus Protocalliphora; species Protocalliphora azurea. The sequence goes on from OW026520.1 coordinate 83,780,911, forward strand.
CAGAACTAAGAAATATTGAAATGACAAAACTACTTAATATTTAAAAAATTATTTATGACTGAAACCACTGCTATTAGAACACAAAACTTAGAAAACCTCGCCAATGTTAGATGAATGCACTACACAGTTTTTTAAGATCTATTTATTTTTACCTTTCACCTTCAATAATTTTTACATATTAATTTTCTGTATTTAAGACTAAAAAAAGTATTATTTTTATGTTTTGGAGAAATCGAATGGGGTCAAAATGTTTAATAGCCAATGAAATTATGAAATTACAATTTCTTACAAGCTGACATACATATTATTATTAAAGCTATTCAAAATAATATGTTTTTCATAATCATTTAATAATAAATTCTTATTATTTAACTAAAATTCTCCTTTTAATACGGATTAGATTTACTGGGAAATCAATATATGGATAAAAACTGTTGAATTGATTGCATATACGTCTCATGGAATCAAAGTTGCCATAATTGGTTAAAAGAGTACAATTTCTAGTTGGACGATTTGGGATTACGAATTCGATCTTACGAAGCAGTTACTCGGAATTAATTGAACCGTTTACTAAATTAATCACAAATGAAATACTTTCAAGAGTAGAGAGATCAATAAGTTGTAAACGACTTTCTCATCATACGAAAAATAAATTAATATTAGGATTCCATGGAAGGTTACGAAGGCAAAATAAGAGAAATTGTTTCTGGACCGATTCAATTTTCTTTATATGAACTTTGTATTGGGGATCCTAGAACACGGAAGCATATTACAGGATTGGTCTTACGACAGATATGAATAATTACTTTGAAACGTAAGGATCATTAAATTCTTTCCCCCAGTGCTTGAGGAAACCTAGGACTCCTCTTGCCTTATTAACGATTTGCGAAACGTGGGAATTAAAGGATAGTTTACTATCAAGCAACCCAGATCAAGAAATTCTTCGACTAGATCAAGTTGATATTAATTTATTGTGTATCTAAAAAGTACTGGACTTTTCCTGTAGAACATCATGTGTTTACACTTTCTTAAATTCAGATCCATTAGGTTCATCATACAACAATCGCAAAGATTGTCAAGATCTGTTTGGAGTAAGTAACACTGATAGGAATAGTTAAAGCTATGGAACAGCTATACATCATTATATTAATATTCAGGAATTCTTAATGCAAGCTGGTAAATTGTTTATAATTATTAGGAATAATAAGAACAGCAATAAATACAATTGATCGGGCCCACAAATTTAAGTCAAATGTCGTTGATAGCTGAAAACTGGACACTTTTGTCAAAACAGATTTTGCTAAGGCATATCGCATGGACAGCACCAAATTGACCATAAGTGGCATAATTAGGTGCTGTTTGTAATGCTTAACGGAAATGTAGAGGTGCATCAAAAAAATTCGAAAAGTAAAAATTTTATAGAAAAAAATAAAAAAATAAATAAATAAAATTTGAGATAAAAAAGGGTCACAATATTAAATAGCCCCCTTCCCAAAATGACTAACGCGAACTGATTGTACACTTTATATTTGTGCAAATTAATTTAAAAGTGCCACAAAAAAATAATATTTTTTAAGGCCCATAAAATAAAAAAAAAAATGTTTGTAACGGTCTATTATATTTTTTAATAAAAATGAGCTATCTGCATATTTCCATTTGATTTTAGGAGAATTGAAATGTTGAAACTCTTCACAACGTTTTTGAATGTTTTGGTCACAACAGAGTTGTTAATAAGAAATTTATTACAATTTTAATTAGTTTTTTTTAAATTATTTTTTATTATTATTTTTTTTTTTGCAAAAAATAATTTTTGCAATATTTATTTATAATTTAAATTATGAATCCATTTCCGTTCTTATTATTTTATAATTGTAATTTAATCAAGATTTAATACATTTTATCTTTTACATCTAAAATGTTCGATAAACATTTTATAATACACATTGATAATATACGAAAAAAGGACCATCTACCATAACTTCGTGAATAGGAGCTTAAAAGATTTGTTATTGTGTGAGAGGTTTAGGTATGGGGTTTTGCATATAGACCGTTTTGAATATAAGACCTCGATGTGTAAAATTTTATTTAAATAAAATTACTAAAACATTTATTGCAACAAAATATTTACACTTTCTCTCACTGTTTAAATAATTATTAACTTTTTTCTACACAGAAAAAAATCACTAATCAGCAAAATAATTCATTCAATTGAAAATTGTTTAAATTTGCACCTCTCACCAAAATGATTATATCTATTACCAATAACTGTAAAAAATTAAAAACGGAAAAATTTTTTAATTAAAAAAATTTATTAAATCAATTAAGTGAATGATTGAATGAAATAAAAATTTATATGAGAAAAAACTCTTATTTGAATTTTATTTTTACGATTTATTTTATTTTTGTTTGAATATATTAATTAAATTTTGATGTAAAATGGAACAAATGTGTTAATCCAAAAATATAAGGTAATAATTTTTTCTGTGTACATATTTTGTACAAAAAATTTTCATTAAATATTCCACACATACAAACATAACCATCAACATTTCGGACAGTTTTCTAATTAAAACAATTGAAACATTTAGCGCATAATGTAATAAGAAAGTGACTTTTCATGTACGTACTGTCTTCGTATGCAATATTTTTTGCTGCGTTTATTTGCGCTTCTTCTTCATTGTCTCACTTTTTTGTTAATAACATATTGACATTATTTAGTTTTACACTAAAAAAATACAATTAATTGTTGTTTTTGTATATGTGCGGTCACTTTATAATTACATTATATTTTAGCGAAAATAAAACAGAGAGAAAAAAAGAAAGCAAACAACATTTACAAAACAGAATGCAATATTTCAATTGATGGATTAGGAGCAGACGCTTAAGGTTGAATGCATAAATGAATGAATGGCTGACTGACTAACTGACACATTACACGGTTTCCGAATTGGCATTTTTATTGAGAACATCAAATTCAGCTAGAATTAAATATGTATATACAACAACTACATACATATATGTATACTGAAATAAACTACAACAAAGAAATGAATCTAAAATAGAATAAAGGTGATGAATATAAAATGAAAATCGATTGAAAAAAAAAATACAAAAAAAAAAAAAAAAAAAACAGCAGACAAATTAAAACCAAACGCATAACTTTGCATGACAAATGACCTGAACAGTCAGTCGGTAACACTAAATGGATGAAAGGATAAATTTGTAACGAATATAATTACAGAGAGTGAGAAAAAAAAACATGGAGGAGTACATATTTAAAGTTTGTGTTGGGAGACAGTACAATAACAATAAGAAACAGCAGCAACAATAAAACATTAAATAACAATAACAACAAATGCTCAATTGTGTTGTCATCAACAATGGCAACCGAAAACAAAATAAAAATAATATTGCGTTGTTTTTTTTTTTTTTTTTGCTCCAAAATTTATAATAAAAAAGGTAACAACAGCAATAATGACAAGAACAGCCAAACAATCCAATATTTTAACCAAACAATTCAAAATGGAAAAAAGGAAATAAACACATACATATGAATAATTGTATGAGTGCACAAAAATAAATTTAATTCGAAATCAACAGCAATGACACCATTACTACGAGAAATATCTATAAAGTTATTTAATTTGATTTTGTTTTTGTCTTTTAATTAAATCCAACATTTCTCATACTTCTCCATTCCGTTAAAGGTCATTTTTTATTCATTCATTTCTTTAAATAGAATAGAAGTGGTTAATGTTGGTTTCTAAACTCCAAAGAATTTTTTAGATTGTCCTCGTACAACATACACTGACTGACTGTTTGCAAGTAAATTACATGTAATCACACATACATACATTAGACAGCACCGAAATTTACTGACTTTTGAAATTTAAACGTAACTCCTCCTAGAATCGTTCATTGGGTTGTAAAAATATATTGTGTGAAATATGAGTGAAATCGGATATCGTTAACCCGTGACGCATCGGACCTGAAGTTTGTATGATGCGTTTATATGGGGAAAATATGGCTTTTTTGCAGTTTTAGAAAATTTTAACTATTAAATACTTTGCTTTGTAACAAAATGTTAAAAAAATTGTAATCCACCCTTAATTATCTATTAAACAAGACATAAAATGAAAAATCGATTAAAATATGTTTAAGTTATTACCAGAGTAACCAAAAATATGCAAATCATATTTTTCTGGGCTGCAAATGAACCAAACTGTTTGTTATTTATCCGTTTCAGATCATTTTATGAATGTTGGCATTGATTTGTTACAGCATAATTTTGCATATTTCGGGGCTTTGCAGCATAATTTATCATATTTTCATAAAAGGTCCTTATTTTAGAATATATACTAAAATTATACTTAAGAGTATAATTTTAGCTTTTTTAGCATCCAGTTGAATTTTTTACATAATTTGCAATTAGTGAAATTTTCTTTCTACTGTCACATAAGTCCGATTCCCTAATATTTTTCATGTAATAAATTGATATGAATTTAGTTTTGAATGTTTAAAAAAAAAAAAAGAAAATATTTTTTAGCAATTGCTAATGAGAATCAAGTAAGCATAAATATTAGCGGCGCTATGCATTACAAGCTAACATAACGCTCGCGTGTTATTCATAGCACTGTAGATAATTTAAAATTTTGTGAGAAAAAAATTTATTTAACAAAATTTTTAAAAATTGGAGTTTTGAAACATTCTTTAAAAAATCAAAATTTTTTAAATAAGCATGGAAATTTGTTTGAATTATCCTGGAGAAAAAAAAACGTATTTTTCAGTAATTATGGTTTAAATTTAATTAAAAAAGGCATTTCATTTCAATATTTCTCAAAAAATTATAAATTGGGTAGACAAGAGGTCTAAAATACATTAACACATTAATAATCTGGGGAATTCGTAATAGCTTCAACATTTTTTAACTGATTTGTTCTTTTTATATCTTGTTTGATAGATAATTATATGTATATTACGATTCTTTAACACTTAGTTACAAATAAAAGTATTTAATAGAAAAAATTTTCTAAATCATATAAACGCATCATATAAACGGGTTAACCATATCCGATTTCATTAATATTTCGCGCAATATATTTTTACAACCCAATGATCGATGCTAGGATGAGTTACGGTCAAAATTCAAAAGTCGGTAAATTTTGGCGCAGTCTAATATATGTAGATGCATATGTACATATGTAACACACGCACACATCCACCTGTTTAAATTAAACTAAAGGTAAATGTTTTCACGTAAAGTTGTGTGTATCGTTTAATGTTGCGTCTACGTTGTTGATATTGTTCTTATTATTGTTGTGAATTGTTTTGTTGCCACTTGCTATTCATTCGGTTTATTGACGAGTCCGTCTGTTTCTGTTGTTTGATGTATTACAAATTTTGTTGTTATTATACTCCTGCATTGATGTATGTATGTATATATGTATGTATGTATGTATGCATGTATGTATGTATGTATGTATACATGCATGTATGTGTTTGACTGAGCTGATACAATGGCGGACGTTTCCGTTTTACGTTCATTGCCTCTGCCACAATTTTAATTTTCCTAATGGATATCGATCCTTCCGAAAAAAACACAAACACAGCAACATAAAAAACTGAAATGAAAACAAAAAAGAAAAGAAAATAACAAAACAAAACAAACAACAACAAGAGAAAATGAAATTCAAAAGGATAATAGACTCTTTTATAGTGATTGCGACTCTATAAAAAGTCAACTTGTACACACCAGTACCCTGGTGTGTGTATTTATGTGCGAGTGTATGTTTGGACTATAAACTTTTTTGTTGTCATTTAATTTTTTTTTGTTCCTACTGATAATATTGTGTACGACTGACATATAAATACATACAGCTCGTCCTACAGTCCTACAGAACACACGTACAATTCACGTCATGCAATGTCAGACACACTTGTGACTCGTATAAACTGTAAAGGTACGTGTTGACTCTATGGAGCACAATGTATTAAAGGATGTTGGCGACAAATATTAGTTGTTAAATAAATAATAAATATGCATGAATAACGTAATGCAAAACTTATTAAGCAGCCTTAATAACTCGGATTTGCCAACATTTAATACGAGAAAATAGAGACCTATGAGAAATTAAGAAATCGCTTCTATTTAGATTAATTTTATGTTAATAAGTAAAACCGTAAAAAGTTTGTCTTGAACACCCTCTATACTAGACATAATTACTAAAGATAATCATCATCAACCTAAATGACGAAGTAAATAATGCCGCTGATGAAGGGTTAAAAGAGAATACACATATGTTCAATGAAAAAGTAGGAGTAAATATGAAGGAATACGAGAATTAATATATTTCTAGACATTTGTTTTTTCTTATTCAATTTCAGCTTTTTACGTTCTGATACATATTAAATTCGTATTAAAATATTTGAATGAATTTATTCATATACGTGTGAAATAATAATCCCTCGGACTGAAAGGAGAATAATGGTAAAATATTTATATCATTTTTAGTAAATCCAATGAGAAAGATTTTTTATTCTGACCGTTGGTTGAAGTAAAAAATTAAAAAAAAAACTGGCTAAAACTGTTAAGAGTTTGTGTAAATTATATAAAAAAAAACCTTATTAAGAATCCTAAACTGTGTGATTGGTTACCAATGTAAACAATCTGCAGCAACGAAGCCATTCGAGCAAGTGATAGCGCGTTAATATCAAAATGGGTGTTCCGATGGGATATATATAAAGAAGACCCTTTTTCTTGTAATAATAATAAAAATGTTATAATCACCAAGGTAATCAAAAATATCAAAATCATATTTTTTCCTTAGCTTTAAATGAAACTAATTGTTAATTATTTATCCATTTGAAAAAATTTTAAGAATTTTGCTATCGATTTGTTATTGCACATTTGTCAAATTTTCATAGAAAATTCTTATTTTAAAGCTTAATTTATGAATTTACATATATTAAACAAAAGAGCATGATTTTGCATATTTACACTTAAGAGAAACATTTTACATATTTTGCAACCAATAGAATTTTATACATAATTTTCCACTAGGGAAAATTTGATTTTACTGTTACATACTTTTTTCAAAGCCGATTCCTTAATAATTTTTATCTTATAAATTGAGAAAAATTTCGTAAACTATCAGCTTGAACATTTTTAAGAAAATGTCTTCTAGCAATTGCTAATAAAAATCAATTTAAAGAGCATTTTTATGCGCATAAAAAACTTTTTTTAGAGCATATTTTTGGTTGCTCATATAATGACACTTTCCTCTTTAGGTGTTTAGGGACATAAAAAAATATTGCAATTTAAAAGATTTAATTTTAATATTTTTGCAAAGAAATTTGATTTTAGCTGAAATTAGATATATGGTTCACATAGTAGGAACTAACACAATCAGCTTTAGATCTCATTAAAAAAGTCTTTTCCTTTTTCTGTCCCTTTGAAATTCATATTTAAGTTTTTGAGAGAAAATTCTATCTTTGAGGAAAAAAATGTTCTATTTTTTGGTTTTGGATTCAAGACCTAACTCATTGCCTTTTAACGCTATAAATGTTTAAAATTTTGCATGAAATCTAAAAAGCTTTAAAAGCCCTTGTTGAAGGACTAAAAGGTATAATGATACACAAATTAAAAAAATAAATAAATAAATAAATAAATAAATAATAAATAATTTTTTTTAATTTGTTAGTTGTTTCTTAATTCATTAGAATGATAATGTGTAAAAGATGTATTAATCATTAATCTTTCCTGTATCACATTTATGAATATGACCTGAAGAAATAATTTTGGGATAAAATTATGGTTGCATTTAATTGAACGCCAAAATGTGTACCATTCAACCAATTATGCGACGTGAATTGGACATAAAGATTGTGTGATTTGATGCCGTTAAATTTTTCTTGTGAGTTTCCTTATGTCGCGGGTCTATGACTTATTTTCAAAAATTTCGTAGAGTTTTTAAAACCAATTTTATAATGTCTGTCATTATCGTAGGTATGTTTCTAAATCGAATGAAAAAAATTTTATGTTTGATAATTTTAGAGCATAAATTGGATAGGAAGTATTTTTTTGATAGTAGGGTATCCAATAGATTAACCGTCATTCGGTTATCCGATTAATTTTGGTCGATTAACTGTTCGAATAATTTAAAATTGTCTCTTTCGCGTAATGAATAAACCGAATAATTTGTGTCGAATAACCGATTAATCGAAATTTAGTTTTCTGGAGTTATAAATTTACACAAATTTTTACTTTTAAGATAAATTTATGAAAACTATATATTTTTTTTCAAATGTCTGTTATATTGCAGCAAAAGTAAATAAAAATAATTGTTAGGAAAATATTTTCTCATTACTTCCAAAGTATCAAGTATACGTATTCTTATGTTTAAAAATCCAGCAAAAAAGGTACTGAAGGTAGCAAGTTCTTTTAGGTACCCATTATTGTCATTGCCAGGATTTTCTTCTTTTATGCTTCTTATTCTTTGCTTTTGAAGTACTTCTCTTAAAACTATATTTGAAAAAATTTTAATCAAAATATTATTTTAGCTTTGTTAATATAATAAAAATATTTTTCAATTTGTGATTGTTTTATTTTTATTTTCTTAGAAATTATTTACCTTTATTGCATATTTTGCACATTTTAGTGCAAATATGCACTTAGTTCTACTTTTGAAGTGGTGAGTTCTTTTTTGGAAGCACTTGCTCGTTTGCTTGCTGGGAAGTAATACATAAAATACATAACACATAAAAAAACTGTGAGAAACTACATAATAATAATAATAATAATAATAATAATAATAATAATAATAATAATAATAATAATAATATGGAAAAATATTGTTATGCATAAAAATATGTTGGTTTATATAAAAATTAAAACTGATTTGGTTACGTCGATAAAAAAGAATTTGGACGTTCAATGTAATTTTACATAAAATCTTAAAAACAATTTTTTTTTTCTTAGTGAATAGGTAGCAAAAAACAGAACATTTTTTAATGAAAGGCCTATCATAAATTCATTGGAAATGATCCAAATTTGTACTATTTCTGTTTCACAAGTTCAGGATCTTATTTACTTTTTAATTTATTCTTTTTTGTTAGGATAGAATGTTTAATAAAATAAGACTTGAACTTGTGGTAATATAGGTTCTGAAATCATAGTTTTGAGTAAAGTAAATTTAAAATATTAAAAATTGTAAAAATTTTAATTTACATCTGCAAAATGTGTGTAAAAATACCATTATTAATGTTGACTTTTATGACAAGAAATCGCTCTCAAAAATATAAAGAGTTACATTAAAAAGACTGATTTATTAAATAAAGTTGGACTTGGAGAGTATTTTGTAATATTAGGTCAAAAAATGTAATTTTTTCATACAAATGGGCGAAAGAACCGATGAGATGAACCCTTTGTGATCTACATTATGTTTCTAAATAATTATAAATGTTATTTATATGTTTTATATGTATTACTAAGACTATTCGGTTAATCGAATAACCGATCAATTTTTAACATGGAATAATTATTTGTCTAATTAACCGATTAGTATGAAAACCCCAATAATTGGATACCCTATTAGATATTGGGAAAGGTATCATGTAACAGCGTTGGAAGGTCCGTGATTACAAATATTTTACCACGTCGATTGGAATAAAACACTGTAAACATATTTAATATTTTTCTATTTAGCAAAACATTATTCTAACATTAAACTTAAGAATTCAATTTAAATTTTCTTCCTTCCAACTGTAGTCGCTGAAAGATTTATTTATTTATTTTCTTTTTGTCAAGGGTTTGTTTTGATTATATCAAACTAAAACGTGAAAAGATAAAACAAGGAGTGGGAGTTGTTTAAAAAACTACATCAGCTTAAATTTAAAAATCTCTTAGGAGTAAAACGAAGAATAGTGTATAAATTTTACCTTGCGGACATATTTTTAAAATTTGAATGGGTGTTGAGCATACAAAAAGGGACTAGGGAAAAAAAAAAACAATATAACGAAATGAACAGACAGACGTACAATTATTACTTGTTTTTGTAGTTTGGCACCAAAACCAACCACATGCTATCATTATTTTTTTTTTTTGTTAAAAAAATTTTCAATCCTCTTTTAGTCCGCCATGTTTTACATGGTAACCCTTTATGTTGTTGTCATAAAATTGTTGTACTACGATAACAAATAAATTTGTGAGTGTAAGAATGTGTGTGTATGTAAATTTTTTATTTTTTATTTGTGTGAGTAGAATATTAAAGGCATAAAATGCAAAATAGGAAAAAACTTTTTGCTGTCGTCGTTGTGTTATTTCGCCTTTTTCTTATTTTATACATTTATATTTGTTGTAGTTGTTATTATTACTGTTACTGTGGTAGTCGTTATTGTTGTTTTTGTTGTTGCTGCTGTTGGCTGTTATTTTCCTTTATGTTTTTATGGATCCAACCAACCCAACTTTTGTTTTTCCTATAGTTGGAGTGTTTTTACTTTCCGCTCATGCACCTTGTATGCGCATTTACATAAAATTTTTTAAAATATATTTGTATACACATACTTACATACAATACACATGTATGTATAAATGTATGTATATTTCTATATGAGTGCAAGTATGCCTTGTACCATCACAAATACATTCGAACATACATACATAAGTATTTATGTATATATGTATGCATGTATGTATGTATGTATAATATATAGTATTATATGTCGAGGTCAGTCGTATCTGTCATATCTCTGAAAATCCAAAGGAGGGACCTAGTAGATTCTAAAGTAGACAATGAGAGAATGGTGAGCGCATTCTACGGTGGTTTGACAAGATCTTTATCAATATCAATTATTAGAAGATAAAGAGAAATAAAAAAAATGTGTGCATTTCAATGTGGTTGACAAAGAAACCATTGGATATACCAAAATATGTGGTGGTATATGAGAACGACACTGTACTCCCTATATAAGGAAAATTTCCTTCCACATTAAGTGATCTTATAGAATCTGCACTAAATGAAGAAATCAAATGAGCCAAAATGAATGATCTGGGTGTTATCCCATCAATGATAAAATTTGTACATTTACCAAAATATATAAAATTCGTGGAAACGTAATGCTGAGAATAGAATATTCAAAACCTTATGCGCTTTTAATGAATGAGATTCATTTTACATGTCAGAATGGGACCATTGCAAGATTAGAGTACATCTGGTGTCCATCCCGATTATCCAAGTCCGCCTTGCAACTCAACAGATTTGAAGATTTTATGACTCCTAAAATAATGTTTGATAAATCCTTTGGGATTTAAATGCCTGCTAGGCATAACTGGTGGGCAAATTCTGCTATGCAAACACCATTGAGCGTACATCTTGACTTCACCACATGTGAATTTAGTGTTACTGTTTCTATTTTCTATTTTCGGATAAACTAGAGCTTTCAAGTCTTAGATGCACACTTGTTTCAGAAACATTAACCCTAAATTCATATGTGGCGAAGTCGAGATGTACACGAAACGTCTTTTAATATCTGCCTTAACTAGGACGTCATCAGATCAGATTAGTTTGGGTTGTAGGACAGGAAGGTATTAGAGAGAACGAAGTACTTAAGCGGAATTGAGCGAATGAGAAAAGTTCGTGTAGGTGGTCTATAAAATAAAGGAGAATTAAGTTTTAATGTATTTTCCTATTCTATTATTTAATTGACTTTTAGATGCACCTTCGTATGTTTTTATAATGTATGGATGATTGTATAAATTCACAATCACACTTACGTTTACGAATTCACATACATTTTCATTTAAATTTTTTACTCTTATAAAAACACACTCACCACTGACAAATGGCTTTGCCTTTTGCACAAACTACAACAACAACAATGAATACATTCTGTTGGAGGTTTTGTAAATCGTACATAGACCATACAACCAGCTAACACACACACACACAAGTACATATATTTTCAAATACTCACACATATTCAATATACGTGTGTATGTGAGTGTGGTTGTTTTTATAATAAAATGTAGGAATAAAATTATAGGATATGAACAAAAAATTAGGGACAAATTAAAAAAAACTTAAAATAAAACAATTCGATTTTAAATGTGTACCGAATTTCTATTGTATTTATTTGCTTCTATCTATTTATAATTTTTGACAAAATAAAGTCTATAATGTTGGACCATGCTTTTCAATTTTTTACTTTATAACTTTGATTAGATCCAGCTTTTTTATTTAATTTTTTATCGTCCATATTTTATTGTCTACATATAAATAAAATATTCGTTGCGAATATTTGTATTTGAATGTAGTTAGTATTCATTTTTTTGTTTTTGTTTTTGTTTTTTTTTTTTCTTGCAATATGTGGCTTCCACACATAAGTTTTCAATTGATATGCAAACTTAAAAGGGACCGCAAAAATTATGCTCAAGTGAATTCGAAATGTTCTTTAAAAAAAAAAAAAAAAAAAAAAAACGTACTCGGTGGGTCTTTGAGAGGGATCGACTAGAAATTTATATTTATATCTGTCGTTATGTGCGTGTGATAGTCAAACTTATATTTATTCCTACTTTTATATACAAACTCAAATATGTAAATGTGTTGTGCATATTTTATATGTGACTTGAAATGTTGGTTTTCAATGTTTTTCTTTTATATTTTAAATCTATAAATGTTAAATTTATAGTGAAGAAGATTATAAATGTTTAAATATTAAATATAACATAAAATTAAAAATAAATATTTTTTGTAGTTTCTTATTATACATAAAAGTGTAATTTTTGGTACGTTTCGCCCTTGACAGTTTATCTAATATTATAAAGCTTAGTTCTAAGACAAAAGAAAACTTATGAAATTTGGCACAGTCAAATTAAGCCCTAAAACTTGTATCGTAGTCATCGACACCAAATAATTAATAAAGTGTTGTGTTATGTCAATAAATGGATATCGTCAAAATTACGATAAATTGTCAAAACTGACACTGTTGCCAGTATTTTTCTGTATATAGGAAAGTCGAGTCATTTTGTAAGCATTTTTCATAATTGAAAAGGCCTGAACAGTGAAGGGCAGTCATAAATTTACCACTAAATTGCAAGTGTAACTTCATTAATTGTAACTGTGTTCATTGGCGTAGCTTCTGCCCAAACAATTTTTTGACGATGTAAATTATAACAAATTTTATTTAAAAATTTTTTGAATTTAATTTCAAAATAAACTGGTTTTTGTATTTAATAAATTTATACAAATATGATCAGAAAGAGAAAAATTTTAAAATCAATGAAACCGTGTTAATGTTATAATAATTTCGAATATGGTTTTGTTTTTGGCAAAATGACTAGTAACATTGTATTAGTAACATTGTAGACAATCAAATTACAGAGTTTTGTGATCTATGGCCTTTTTGGTCATTAGTTACAGTTCTTCAAAGTTAAAAAATTGGAAAATTTGTTTAAAAAGAACTAGATTTTTAAATTTTTTTCCGCAATTTTAATTTTTGGTGTTAGAGTTGTATAAGAGAACTGCTCTCCGCTCAAAAAGAAATAATATTATGTACTTTATATTATTAGTATTACTCTTTACGAAGGGACTCTCAATGGACCTTTTGGTCTCCGAGTGGATGCACAAGCACTCTTCTGAGTGTTGCACAGCAACACCTTCCCTACCTACCTACCTATCATGTACTTTATATGTTATAACTCTATCGGTATTCGGTCACAAGTTATATGATGCATACTCGTAAAAAATTCAATTTTTCTGGCATAATTTCGAAAAGCATTGTTAGTACTTTTTGAGATTGTATAAAATTTTTATTGTTTTTACTAAAAATCTTTAAATACATAATTTTACTACAACAGATACATTTTTTAAATAAGATATTTACTTGTTTTCTTTTGGTTTTATTTTAATTATTTTGTTAAAGTTTACATTTTTAGAGATTAGTAAAACTCTCAATAGGTTAGAACATAATATTTTCCCAACTTGTTTGTGAAAACCAAGTTTTTTTCGCCCAAGTTTATCAAAATTTAACTGAAGGAAAATGGTTGATTGCAAGAATTTGCCGAAAAATGCTGGAAATATCTAAATTGTTGCATAAAATGCAGACTTTGGCGAATACTTTCACATTTTTACATTCGTGCAAGTTCATGCACAAACATAACTTTTCGTCTTTCGAAGACATGTGTTACCTTGTTAAACAACCCATATGACCACAAAACTCAAAAATAACGACAAATACAGGAGTTATATAAAAAATTTAAAATAAAGGTCTTAAAACACATTTTCTAGGCTGCAATTTACGTTAAACAACATTTTATATATATTTTGCTGTTATTGCGGCACAGCTTTTATAGTTCTAGATTCATTTTAATAAAAATTAAACTACTAACTTTAATGCCTTGTCGAATTTCTTAATACATATTCTTGATTACTTGATCTGGTACAATTTATAAAATACATTCACATTTTACAATTTCTTAAATCATTATTTTATTATTTCTGCCAAACAAATTGGATTTTTGACCAGTGTGCGATGGTCACTTTTTAAATTTTTTTTTAGCTATTTTAATATTTTTTGCTCACAGTTAGAGTATTTAAAAAAACGGTTTTTCAGAAACCCGGTTTTCGGTTTAAGCGCAAAATCTCATTTTAGAAAAAACCGGTTGACCGTTTTGGATTCTTTTTTTTTTACTCTGAAAAAATAATAAATTTCGGTGTGCATAATTTCAAAATTAAATTTTTTTATTAGATGGAAAACACATCGATATTATAGCACCAGCACACTGTGGAAGCGCATATTTCAATTATAAAAAGAAAAACAGCATTGTTTTGATGGCGCTTGTGGACGCGAACTACAATTTTGTTTACATCGACGTTGGTGCAAAGGGTAGACAGTCCGATGGCAGAGTATTCAGTAGATGTTCGCTATCGAATGGATTATATAATAACACGTTGAATTTGCCGCAACCGAAACCACTGCCCTGTAGACAAAAACCTATTCCATATGTGATTGTTGCAGATGATGATGCGTTTCCCTTAAATTCCAATATTATGAAATCATATAGTTTTCGGAATCAAAACACGAAGGAAAGAATTTTCAATTACAGGTTGTCCAGATTTTGGCGTGTTTCGGAAAACGTGTTTGGATTAATATCAGCCCGATTTCGCGTTGTCAGAAAAACAATGGAACCACCAAATGTTGTCAAAGTTGTTCTCGCAGTATGTGCATTACACAATTTTTTGAACAAACGCAAGTGTGGTACCTATGCACAAACAAGAGACTACGACCAAGTGAATGCGGATGGATCTATAACGGATGGACGATGGCGTGAAGAAGTGCGGACAGAGAATATTTTGTCTTCAATAGAACCATTGTGCAACCAAAGTCGTCAAAGCGAAACGTCCATGCTGATTCGACAAGAATTCACGGAATATTTTTTAAATAAAGGAGAAGTTCCATGGCAATACAAGCATATTTATTAAAAATTAATTATGTATTATATAATTATGTATTGAATCAAAAGAATGAATATGCTGTCAAATTATTTATAGTTATCAATATTGCCAAATGCGATTTTGATGCTTATATATACGGCATCAATAAAATCTTCAAAAGTTTTGTTCAATAAATTTTGATCTATAAATTTTGAAGAAATTTTGCTGTTTACACGAGTTTAAAGCATTTTGAAGAGCAATTGTGAAGAAAATTTCAATCGTGTAAATTTAGCTTTATAAGTCTTGCGCAAATGACTTTCCATACAATTTTTGACAGTTAATTTGCGAGTATCCAAATTTGCACATTTTGCGAGGGTTTTTCGTGTTTTCATGAGGACCCTTAATAATTTTTCTAATTGGGTTTTAATAAAACTTGAAAGCTTTTCTGTAAAACTTTTACTGTCTATTCGGCATTATTATGTTTTTCTTTTGCTGGAATGTGTGTACTTTTAAGCTTTTAGTACGTTTAAATATTCAGTGAATAAAGCCCAATCAATACCTTTTACTTGATCGGAGTTTTGGGCAATTTGGTTGATCATGGTTAATAATACTCGCTAAGCAAATATCTTAAGGCCCTAACTTTTTCTTGCTCATTCAATAGTTGGATTTATTTCAATATTTAAAGAGAATTGTCCAAGTTAAATAAACTATTTTATATTTTTTATTGCATACAGAAAGTTACATGAAACTTAAACTTTTTGTCATGTAATTTGAATTATTTTTTCCTTTTCTTAAGTATTTTTCTGATTAAAATTATATAAAAAATTAAAAAAATGCAATTAAAAAAAAAAACGGGTTAACCGCCTTTAAAAACGAAAAATTATAAAGAAACCGAAACCGGCAGTGTTCGTATAAAGCCAGAAACCGGTTAACCAGTTTTTGGTTTTGGATACTCTAGTCACTGTATGTGCGCCCCTCTATGAAGATGCAATTTGATGTAATATATTTATAAACGAGGTAATTTTGCTTTCTTTGTGATGTATCGCATTAATGTGCCCTCGTGAATAACAGAGTTTGATATCTCCAAATCTTGAGCAAATTAGTGCGAATTTTGAAAATACAGTTTTTTCCCTATGCACGTTCTCAGGACTACGTTCGGAAAATCGTTTTCTTTCGTGAATTGTTTTTTTTTCTTTTGGCTTTAACATCATATGATCGGAGGAGTCCACTAAATTATTTAATTGACAAAATGTTAAAGACTTTTTGAAAATTAAGAAAAATGTTCAGATTTCTTTTCTGCATTTTTGATTACTAAAAAATGTCTTAAAAGTATATAAAGCACATTGGGAGGCTTGTTGCAGTTTATTTTAATAATTACCAGTTTATTTCAAATATCAGTTTTGGCAGAAAACGAGATACTTTTATATAAACGTATTTTACTTGGCCACATTCAAGGCGCGGCGCCCTGAAAATTATGAATTTTTCTGAATTTGTGGCATTATTGTAATCTCAAAAATGATGAAATTATAAAATGAATGTAAACAAGTTTGCAATCGTAAATTACCTTGTTGTCTCTGTTTTGCAGCACCAAAGCAGAGTTTGTGGACCATAATTAGACACCACCACACTTCATCAGCATTTATGGTATCTTATCCATTTAGGTTTCGTTGAAATCTAAATATGGTGCTCGCCTTGCACTGAGTGAAATTTTGAGGAACATAATTAACAAAAGAGAGATTGAATATAGCGTCGTAAATGCTCTTATAGATGTGCTAATAGTAGTATTGTAAGCTGACATCCAGTTCGAAGGACCATAAACAAATTTGCAATCGTAAATTGCCTTATTGTCTCTTTTTGATAGTACCAAAGTAGAGTTGGTGGAGTATAATTAAACACCAGTAGAATGAAATACGTATTTTCTGTACCGATACATACTTCATCAGCTTTCGTGTTGTCTTATTCATTTAGGTTTAGGTTGAAATCTAAACAGAGTGATCTAAAAATTTCTTTTTTTATAGTTTAATCCGAAAATAGTTTTAAAAATAAAAAGTTCCACTTATGTCGTGTAGAACTTGAAAAGCATCCTAAAAATATCTTAGATAAAAAAATTGAAACAGAGGATTTTAGGTTGGCAGTTCAGCTCTCCAAATCAAATGTCAAAAAAAAAAAAAACAATCATATTTTTGTTATTGAGAATATTTGAGAAAATGTTCAGTAAAAATTAAGTGTTTGGGCGCACTAAACCAATGTAACTTTTAAACCATTAAAAATATAATTTTGGTTTTAAATAAAGAATTTTGAGATTATTATTTTTTTTAAATTGCAGCCGAAATTTTTTTAATTATTTTTAAAATTATTTGTTTTTCATTGTAACTCAAATAGTAATGATAATATTGTAAGTCTTTTTACATGTTGTGATAGTTCTTTACAGGGTTTATTAATGTGCGCAATTATATTGTAAATAAGTGAAATTTGAAATTTTGAGAAATTTTTTAAATTTTAAACTTTAAACAGCGATAACCTTTGGGCACTCTCTTGAAAGTGGTTCTCACCAAGAAATTTTAAGCGATGAAGTATTGCATTTTATTTTTTCAAACCGAGCAAAATCTTTGGTTGTCATGTAATGACTTAAGAAGCTAATATAATGGCATTTCACTACTTACACTTTAGCTGAATAACCCATTATTTTAACACGGCAATGACATTAGAGGCAACTGCTTACCTTATATTATCACAAGTAGGCATTTTAAAAAGTCATTACTTAGATATCATTACAAGAACTAATTACTTCCAAGGAGTTCAATACTAAAGTCATTATTTAAAAAAATATTAGGAACTAGTTATATTTTAGGTTACAAATAACTAATAAAATATCAGTATATAAGAAGTAGACTCTCCAAAATCGAAACCGAAAGCCGATTTTTTCCAACTTAAGGTTTTATTTAACAGGTTTTTAACAGCATTTGATTTAACATTTTATGTAATTTTACTTAGAAAAAAGTTAAAAAGAAATTACATGACTAAAGATAAAATTTTGTAACTTGTTAAATGCAATAAAAATGATAGATAGCTTATTTAACTTTGATAATTCTCTTTAAATAGTTGAAAAAAATCGAACGAAAAAATATGTGTTTAAAAATTTAAATTAAAATTTTTTGGGTGATCGATCAATTACGTACACTTTTATTATAAAATGCAAATAAATACTTCACAAGAGGCCAAAACTCTTTTGCAATTTTTATTAAAACTTTTAATTACATAATCAAGTTATTAGAGATCCTTAAATATCAGTACTAAGTATCCAATAATTAAAATACATTTTAGGGATCGCTCTAAGACTTTCTTATTTTTTATTAATTATTTATTGTTTTTTTTTTTTTTTTTTTTTTGAAAGTTATACGAAATCACATATTCATCATTTTTAAGCATATATCTTCAGATTTAATACGAGTACATAGATACTCGTTATTAAAGTTATTAAAGTAACTCTTATTCATTTGTTCTTAATTTAAAATTTTTTTCATTAAAAAAAGCATAGCATTTATGTGGCAATTATGCTTATAAAGTTTATTTCACCTTAACCTTAAAATATATTTATAAAACAGAACAAGAAATTAATAATTTCAATTAACAAAATTTCCTAAATTTCCATTCAAATATTTACTAATATTTGTTACATAGGTTTTATTGAAATAAAATGTTATTTTTAAAACCGTTTTTTTTGTGTTAAAAAACCGATTTATTCGACATTTGAAAAATGAAAATTAAAAAAGAAAAGAAAAAAAAAAACCGAAAAACCAGTCGATTATTCTAATGTACATTTATTAGGGTTATGATTCAAAGAGAAATTCTTCGATTATTCGAGGAACAAATTTTTTATTCTTTTCGAACGAACAAAATTTTTAAGAAATTATTCGATAACATTTTAACGATTAAACGAATAATGGAATATTTTTCATAACGAGTTTTTATTAAATTGTTATGCATTTTTGAAATTATAAGTTCAAAAAGCTTTGTTTAGTTGGAAAACCCTGCTAAAAATGATTGAAAAATTCGTTAGGGTATATAAATGTGTAAAACACGTTTTAATAGATTACGGGTTAAAGCCTTTCACGGAAACTGAATTCTTAGTATTATGCGGAAAAAATAGAATATCGTTTCTAAAAATTTAATCAAACGTTTTAAAGTTAGAATAAACGGGAGACGTAAAAGTTATTATTAAATTCTGTAAAATTTCCAGCGCATATTAAATTTTTTAAATATTCAACAAAAAGTGAAACAAAAGTATAAGCAAATGCTTTATTTTTGAAAACTTTTCATTTATTATTTAAAAGTTATTTTAATTATTCAATTTATATGGAAATAACCGAAGAATCTAATATGTATAACGATGAATTGTTAACTGAACTCAATCAATAAATAATATAAAAAATTAAAAAAAATAAAGATTTTAGCAATATTGATGATCATTGACTTTATTTATCTAAAAAGAACAGAAAAACTAGATATGCTTTTAATGCTATGAATTGCCACCCACCATCAATAGTAAGTGAAAGAATTTTTTTCAACACATCTGTTTTTAAAAAATCTCTGAAAACTATGTCTTATAAGACATTGCAAGCCACTTGTTACTTTTCAAGTGCTTTAAATCAGTGTGTGAACGGAGAAATGAATACTGTTTTGCAGGTACTTAAAACCATATAAATTCTGCTTGTGCTGTTCAACTTTATGAGCAAATGCTGTATTGTGATTAGTGTTGTCAGGAAGTGAGAGAAAAAGATCTTTAAAAAGGCCAAAAAGGATAAATGCTCCAAAAAATAAGGCTAGAAAAAAGTAAACTTTTTCTATTTAAAAAATATTTTCTCGTTCTCATTAGTTTTTTTATTTTTGTTTTAGTGATGAAACACATCCAACGGCAACGGCTCGTCTACAAAAATTTGACTTTTCATTGCCGTTGAACGGCAAGCCGTTTGAATAAAATTTATTTTCTTGACGATATTCTATGAGTTTTTCCAACAATATTGCAATCACAAAATAAAAGAAAACTAAACAAAAAGATAAAATGAAAATTCTTTAAAGAAATAAAAATATATTAAAAATTATAACAAATAATAAAAAATAAGATTAATAATTTATATTTCACGAAGAACTTTGGCAATCATCTAGCTGTTCCATTGCCATTGTTATGTTTATTTTTTCTTAATAGAAGGGTTATATACATAAATTTATAACAAAGAACGGCTTCCAGCAAAAACACCCAATGAAAAATCGGCCAAAATGTCTCCATACAAAATTGGGTTATGTTTCATATGAAAAACTAATGCTTTGAAGTGATTTCTCTTAATTTTTGAGCTATAATTTCATTTTATTTAGGCATTTAAAATATTTGGAGATTTTCGCTTTCATAAGAATTTTTTAATAATATTTATAAATAGTTTTTATGTTTAATGAAGTATATTAAAAAATAATTATAATAATCAAAAATTCCATAAAATTAGTTATTTTTAATTTGGAGAATAAAGCATCGCAGGCGAAAATTTTTGATATATATAACTATAATCAATTTTTTTTGGCAATAAGTACAAAAAATGCTTAAATGGATGATTCTGTATTAAAAAAATTAGTGATATAAAATAAACAATTATTTCGTTTGCTATTCAAATACTAACATTTTAGCAATTTTAAAAATAAAAGCTAGAAAAAAACGAAAATTTTGAGACTAAAAGCAAAATAAAAATCTATATTTAGCCTTAAAAAGGTTAAACTGGCAACACTGATTGTAATAGCGACCCAATACGCCGTGAGAGTGCGATCACTGATATAATATAAGACATTTGACCACTTGTTCGCTTCAATATATGTATGTGTATGTGCGTTCATAATTGTGTAAAGTATTTTCGTAAGCAAAACAGTCTTTTAAAAGAATTATTATACTTATGATAAAAATAATTTATAAATATTACCAAAGTTACTAATTATATACATATTGAAGAAAAATTAGAAAATAAATGTAACGTTGAAAAAACATGCGATAATTTTTATTAGTAAACAGATTTTATTAAATATAAATAATTAAAAGTCTTTTAAATTAGTTTATTTTAGTTTTTGAGACTTATTATCATACATGAATTTTTTATATTATTACTTAATATGTATATATATATATATATATATATATATATATATATGTACAAATTATGTAACTTATATAATTTTTAATAACTTTAAGTTCTAGGTTTCAGTTACTTTTTTAATTCTTAATTAGGCGTAATTTTTTAATTACATATACATATATGTATATATGCAAGAACATTTATAAAAAACTCCTTTGCATATATTGTGAAGTTTTTTTGCAACACAATGCCGCCACGTATTATCCAAAAAAAAAAATTATAAATACTAGCGCAACTTAAATACTTTCTCAATGTTTTGTATGATTTGTTTTTTTTGCCACACCACTTGCACCACTTGTTTGCGACAAATGCCTTGAACTCCTTATTTGCAATCGTTCATCCACACGACGCATTTACTTTGCTTCGGTCAACGAACAGTACAAAAAGTATTTATTAATGTTATTGTTGTACATGTTGGCAGAGCTTTAGTTTTTATTAAAAAAAAGAACAATAAGAGTTTTAAAGCCAAAATGCTTAATTATGTTCTTTATGACTGATAATTTTATATAACTTGTTTGTAATTTGAATATGGTCTCAATTTTTTTATATTTTTTTCATGTTAATAAATTGTTATTGTTTGGTTTTATGTTAATAAAACCAAAAATTTATTTGAAATATACTAGTTTTTGAATTTTTTACTTGTAATTAATTTTTCAATAATATATTTTATTCTCTATTCATTCGATTAATCGAAAAAAATCAAATTTTATTCGATCAACTTCTATGTCGAATAATTAATTGACAACCCTAATATGTATACATTGAAAATGAAATACATTTATGATTATTTATAATGACCAAATTGCCAAAAACTCCGATCAATTCAACAAATTTTTAAAGGATACATATGTTTTGGAGAAAAGCTTTATTAAAACTCAATAAGAAATAAAATATTATTTACAATTTAAAACTTTCTTTCATAAAAAACATGAACTATCTATTGATATAATTTTTATAACCAGAATTTTATGCAATAGCTTTTTCGTGCTCACTAAGTTTTTCAATTGCAAAATATATTTTATTTCGGAAAGGCATATTTTCAAATACCAGGAATAGAAATAAAATATTAAAGAAAGGATAATTAAATAAAATAAATAAAAATAATAAAATAAAAAAAAAAATCAAATTAAAAGCAAATAATTTCTCAAAAGTAATAACGTGAATAAAAAACTTTGATTTTGAAAATATGCACACCAAAATTTATTATTTTTCAGAATAAAACACTTATAAATTTAGGCTTTTGTTTTAAAAAATTATAAAAAAATAATATTTTCTTTTTAAAAAGTTTAAATGAGTGAAAACCGGTTAACCGGTTTTTCAAAAATTCGAAACTGGATAAGCCTTTCAGTTAAACCGAAAACCGGTTCTCTAAAAAAGTCGGTTTTTTGGATGCTCTAATGAGAAGCAATGTTTTTTATATTTTAAACAACAATTTTTTTTTTCAAAAATCTAATCGTAACTACATATTGGGTTATAAATAGCTAGTTATTAACCTACTTCTGTGTAATGCAGACGGTATGTTGTTGTCATTGAAAAGTAACTACATGTCATTACCAAGTTTTTGCTGGGAAATGCTGTAAATGTGCTAAGAAAAAAAGTCCCAAAAAATATTTTAGTTGAATTTTAAATTGTTTGTGTTTTCGCCATATGTGTTTTTAAATTTAGTCTTTAATTTTGGATTCGTAAAAAAAAACTGATAAACCGCAAAAGCTTTTTGGCTTTCGGTAATGGTAACTACTTATTAAATTATTTTTTCGGTAATGAGGCGTCATTATTATTTGCCTACTCTATATTACCTAAATAAGTACTCAATAGTATAATAGCGCTGTAATGGTTAAGTTGGCATTGGCATTGGATTAGTAACCTCAGGGTTGTTGGTTCAACTTTATTCTGATGCTGTTAGTTTTTTATAACAAATTGTCTAAAAAGATATTTTACACTAAAAAAGTTTTTGTCACTTAGAAAATTAAGTATTTTCGTTTATGTACATATTTTTGAGTATCTTTAGAGTCTAAAAATAACTACATGAATTTGTGGACAACTCGAGCAAAAAAAAAAAAAAAAAAAAAAAATATGCAAAAATATGCAAAATATAAGTAGTTTATTTTTGTTTCCAATTATATCTGTTAGCTTACTAGGAAAGCAAAGTTTGAAATAGGTAAGTCAATGGAAAAACTAAAATAAATCATAAAAGAATTTGTATTCTATTTTGAAAAATGTCTTAAAGAATGTGTAAATGAAAACAATTTTCATACTTTTTAATTTAAAACTTAAATTTTCTACATGAATTATTTTAAAGATCTGATACTTTCTCTGATCCTGCGCTTATATTATAAACTGTTATATATTTTACAATAGGTAGAAATAGCTAGATAAAATCTTGTAAAGTTAAATAGATTTTGAGTGAAATCTTATTTAAACTAGATGTGCTGTTAAATCAGTTCAGTTAAATGAGGCTCGGAATTTAATGGAGGGAAGTTGTAAGCTGTTAAAAGTCACTGAAAGTCACATGCACGCTACGCGGCTTATTCGTAGTTAAGGCTACAAAAATCTGTTTTTTTTTCTTGCATACTCGTATATGCATTTGTGCATCGTATGCATTTTGATGCCATTACAACATTTATAGATTTATGTGAAATAATATTTACATTTATGTTCAGAATGCGTCTAATGTTATATTTTAACAATAAAATGCTTTCTTTTTCTATTTTTTTTTTTAATTATTTTAATAATTGAAATAATTTTTAATACGTGATCAAATAATTTGAGCAAATTAAAATATCTTTTATTCGAATAATGGAAAAATCGAATAAAATGTTTTACAAAACGCTGAGAAATCTGTCAAAAATGAACAAAATAGATCTGAGTAAAATGATGACCGTTCTGATGGGACACTCTAATTTGCAGGTTTATTTACATCGCAAAGTTGAGGCAGGCAGTAATGTATGCAGGACATGGAATTAATGGAACATTTGTCATGCCTTTGCACGTACAAGATCCCAAAATTTTCGCGGATGTCACGCTACCAGACATAACTCATCTCCGAGGGGTGAATTGGGAAATGTTGGGGAAATTCGTTCATGACACCAATTTCTATATGGGATACACTGGTTTACGACATGAGACTAATCGTTCAACCTACCTCTCTTCGATATAGTCGTTGCATTAGCGAAAAGTCACAGGTGTAATTTTCCAAAGACCATCTGAGAACATAATTATCTTTCATTTTCTTACCAAAAATATTTTTTTATCTTCTTTAGTTCTGAAGTTATCCATAGAATTCATTCAAACGAAACACTGTTTCTTTTTGCTCTCCTGAAAAGTTGACAAAAATACATAGGACTTTTCTCCAGGACAATAACGAATATTTTTTGTTTCTAACATATTCGACGGCAAGTAATTTATTCATAATCTATTTACACAATCTCATGTCCAATATGTTACAATTGAGCCAAAAATATTAGTAACTAAATCCAAACACCCTAAATATCATGGTTTTATCAATAATCATAATAATCATCATCAACTTTATCAGAATCGTAATCATACTCGCAACATATCATAGTATCACAATCACCACTCAGACAACATACACTTATGTATGTCAAAGTACATATTACCAAATGTATCCATGTGCAAATGTCAGATGTGAGATGAATGAGTGTTTTTAGAATAATATAAGGACTATATAAAATGATGAAGAGGAGTAGGAGTACAATTATGATGGTGTGAGTTGTGGTAATTGCAATAAATATTCATTATGATCGTAAATTCAACATCATCGGTTTGCCACGAACACATACAAACGTACAAAACGACACAAATCAAACAACATAAACTATAAACATGTTCCTATATGAGTGACCATATAAATATAAACAACTAAATGACTGACTTGAGGAGGTCAGCTGATAAATACACACAATACGCCCTAGATATTTACTTACAAAACTAATTCTTTTTTTACACATACGTTACATGTACATATACGAGAACTCAGTTGTGTAAGTTTCTGTAATAAATTGTATTTAAACATTGGTTCAAGTCATTCACTCACTCATTTCAAAAGTATCTCCACAAAAGAAAACATTATGAAAAAACAAAAAAATATTACCAAATCACATCAAAACCAATGATTATAGGTTTTTATCCTGTGTGACGAATTATGACTTTAATTCAATCACAAAACAACGAAGGAGATCTCTTAAAGCTTCTAAATACTAAATACACACATACATATTAATAAAACAACTGTCGCTACAATTGCTACTGTTAATGCTGCTCATTTAAGTTATAGCAACAGGGCGACACCAATAATAACAACATCAATTCGAAATATTTGGTGAGCAACATTGAAACATAAGCCATTAATCAAACTATTAGCGTTGAATTTTTTTTTTTTTTTTGTTTCTTTCACAGTTCTTCCTGACAATTTATATTTATCAGCACAGTCATGACACACCCCCTTTTACATCCCAATTTTTTTTTTGGTCTCTACGAGAATGCATTTAAAAGTTTTTTGTTATTTTTATTATATTTTGCAACAGACTAAACACAGAGGGGTTATTGTTACAGTAAATGTTGTTGTTATTTTTATATTTATTGAATTTTACGGCCCTTATAGACATAAAACATTTAGTATGTTTGGCGTACAAAAATACATGGGTACTTTGTAGATGTGTTTAAAATTATAGCAGTGTTCTTCTGGTGTCTGTGAAAGTAAGAAATGTTGTTAATTTTAGGGCTTATTTAGTTTTTCTCACTTACCGAAAGTATTAAAATCTTTAACTTGAAATTAAGTTTTTGAAGAAATAAGAGCTGCTTCAAAGAGATTCCTTGTTCCTTCGTAACACGAACAGAAAAATTACTAACAGTAACGATAAGGTACCTAACTACGACAGACAGCTAACAAAAATTCTGAAAAAATCAATTCTTCGACTCTCAGTCTGAAATCCGATAGCTAAAATAAATATGCTCTCGTTCAGTTGTCTATGGATATTCTAAAATTTAATGGGAAACAATCGCTACTAGTTACAATTTGGTGCGATAAATGCTTCAGCTTCAATTTAGGCAATCTTATCAACACACCAGTGTCGACTTATTAAATAACATTATTGATTCTATTCCGACTGTTTAAAAAGGTTGACACCGTAAATTGCCAATGTGACCACAAACGTATCGCTTACGGTCCGGAAGAAAGAACTTCGGACGTGTGTGGTAATACTTTGTTCCCTGAAAGAAAAGTATAGTAAGATTTGTACTTCTTCACTTCATACACTAGTGGCTACATTACTTAAAATTCTCCTTAATCATTTAACAGTTTAAAGGACTAAAAGAAATATTTATAATAACTTATATTATTATAACGTTGGCTACCGTTAACGTTAAAAAACCTATTCAAATTGACTACCCATAAAATACCTTTACCGAATTAAAACAAATGATCGTTACCGCCAAAATACCATTACCTTAATTAATCAGTTTATGAAAAAATAATTCTTTTGAACAAAATTAAAATAAAACATGTAAGAATATTATTATTATTCCAGCCCGTTATTTTTGTACTTAACTCCACTTTATATTTAATGGTGGTGAACTGATATCTGCGAAATTTCTGAAACAACCGTACCAATACGGAAAGAACTACGAATACCGTTACCGAAATAACTGAAAATACCATTACCGCTAAAATACCTTTAACGAAATAATCCAAAATGCCATTACCGTTATCTTTTTACCTTTTCGAATAGGTTGCCAACCTTGATTGAGATACACAAGTAGTACTATGAATTCCCAAGTTATCAGTTATTTGACGAATTTGTTTAAAAATTTAGAATATAAATTGTATTAAACGAAAAATATTGATTTGGTAATTTTACTATTACAAATATCAAATAACCAATATGTCTTATTCCAATCCGGATAACTCGATCATCCCAATTGGAGAATGTAATCAAATATCCGAATTATCGAGTTTATACTGTACTTCAAAAACAAGTTCTAGTTAAGTTTCTCACTAATATATAAACCAGTTAACAAAAAGCTCTTTACAAATTCAAAGTTTCTTCACAATTCTAAAGCTATTTGAAAAGAAAATTATTACAACGTCGCTTATATGCTATTTTCAGGGCAAATTTGAAATATGCACGAAAAAAATTAAAATATGCGCTTGAAAAAGCATGAAAAATGGGATAATATGTAGAGAAATATGCATAGAAAAACCGACAGGTTAATGTGTTTTTTTTTTTTACATAAATATGCATAAATATGCATTTTTTAACTTTAAATTTCTGATAGTTTTCGATTTTTTTATAAAAATATTTTAAAAATAGTATACACAAAGATAATTTGTAGCCATATTTGATACTTATGAACTTCTTTTCTTTACAATTATGTATGAAGTATTAAAAAAAAAAAAAAAAAATACAAATTTATTTATCAGTTAAGTTAAATAAACTCAAAAAAATAAAAATAATAATTAAAAATAAAAACTAGTGTTTCTATTAAGAAAATCAATTTTCTTCAAAAATATGAATTTTTATTAAAATATTTGTGAAAAATGCAAAAGCTTACTTTTCAAGCGGAAAGCTTGAAAAACTTGCCCTGATTATTATTTTTTTATGTTTATATGTACTATATAAGAAATTTGACCGTACCGTTCATATAACAAATAATTGAAAAAGAGCTGAGAACGTAACGAATGGAGCCATTGAAAGGAAGTACTTTGTGCTGAAAAAGAACTGCAAAAGTAATTATTTTAAATTATTGTTTTCATTTGTAGAATTTTGTTCTTTTTTACGAGTATGATTCTTATTCACTGCTTTTAAAGTTTTCCTCTTAAAACTATATTTTTATAAATTTTTAATAAAAATATTATTTTAGCTCTGTTAAAAGAAAATAAAAATACTTCGAAATTTAAATTTTCTTAGAAATAATTAACTGCTTTTTCCTGCCAAAAATACATTAATTCTTCACGTTTTTAGAAGAAGTTATTAATAACTTCCAAAACAGGGAAAAATATGCACTTAGTTCTACTTTTGAATGTTAATAAATGGAATAACGGAACATTAACTCAGATGCCCGTGGGGACTAGTTGCTATACGGATGGCTCTAAATTGGGGTATATAACCGGACTGGGACTTTATATAGAAGAACCAGAAACTAGACTACGCTTCCGACTACCTAACCATAAGATGGTTTTTCAAGCGAAAGAGAGAATGTATAAAATGGGCCAGTGAAAATTTAGGTGAAATAGATATAAATATTTTCACGGATTGCCAAATAGCAATAAGAGCAATAACATCTGAAAACATACAGTTCAGGACTGTTTTAGACTGAAAAAATCGATTAACGAGTTCTCCAGTATTTGGATACCAATACACCATGGAGCGGTTACAAATGAAGAGGCGAATGATCTGACAAAGCTAGAAAATTACGGGAAATAAACTTGAAAACCCAAAACTTTTGCAACAAAAACCGAGTTGAAAGAGTAGGCTAAAATGGTTAAAACTTGGAAAACCCAAACCGAGTTGAAAAATTTAACCTACTCTTTCAATGGCCCACAGAACACGGTGGAATAAGGTGCAGTGGCAGAATAACCAAAATATTCTGGGGAGACCCAGATGAGGATACAACTATGAGCCTGTTAAGACTGAATAAAGCAGCTATAAGTAATATGGTGAGCATTTGGGTTAATTTGAACCGCACTGGCGCGGCAAGCAGCTACGAATGTAGAGCATGTAAAGAGGACATCGGATAGATGGAACATTTTCCATCTATTCCCACGATCTAGATACACGTTCATCTTAGAGAAGTGGAACGGAAAATGTTAAGGAAATATATACATGATACAGATTACCTATAAATATTATATGGTTTCATTCTATTGTATCAATTAAATAGATAACGCAAAACAAGGCAATGACGGACTAAGGTGTATATCGATATGGCATGAGACCGTTTTTGGTCTCCTCCTTGTACCTATCTATTTGCTTGCTTTTTTACTGGGTATTATATTACTACTAATATTAGTATCACATCTGTATGTTGGAAGCATAAAAACTTAATGTACGAGTACTTGTTCATAAAGACCACTGTTAAATTCGTAAAAATTCATGATGTTAAAGAATGAAATATTTATGAGTTTCGAGGCGTAAAGTACCCAATGCCAATTAACTGTTGTATTTTGTATCTTCTACTGTTCTACTGTTCTACTACAGGGTTCATTTATTGATTCTCCAAATATTTTGCTACAATATCCACCACTTTTTCCTCTATAAAGCTTAATGTGTAAAAATAGATTTCGGATTCATTGTCGTCATTATCCATATTGTTGTACATGTAATTTTGTGTGTGTGTAATTTTCTTTATTATTTTTTTTGATAATCATGATAATGTGTCCTGTAATCAACTAATAAGGCTCATGTTGTTCCTTTTTCTTCCTAATGTTTTTGAATCTAAACTTTTAATAAAAAGGGGGATGGCTGCTCTTTCATGAAATTCACTTTACACTTTTGGAAAATGTTTACTTAAGCATAAACAGTGGGTTGGATTTTAATCTATTTTTATGGACAAAAATTGAATTTAACGCGTAATATTTTGTGCATTTTCCATGTTTTTCTGTGTTTGTCTACTAACTCATGTTATTGTTGTTGGTTTTTTTTTTTTTGAAAACTGCATTTGTTTAAATGAATTTCGTTTATAAATCTGACAAGTGTTAGCCGAAGGGAGGGTTGGTTGTCATCTTTGCATGTTTTTATGTTTATTACAGGTTCAATAATCCACTTTGCCTTTTACCTCTCTATATTTTGAGGAGATTTCCTATGGTTCTACTGCGAGTATTTTTTTTCCCCTTGATAGTATCATGACCATAACACATGTCACAAAATATCGAATTTAAGTGAATTTTATGATTTTCTTTTCATTTCGTAGTCATTATAAGGTATGTATTAATGTTTATGTACGTGGACAAACTAAATATATTTGTATTTAGATACAAGACATATGTAATTATTATAGAATATGGTAAAAATCTATGATAACCATATGGAATGACATTAGAATTTGGAATAAAGAAATTTTTGTAAAAAGTTTATTGTTTGCAAGAAATTTGAATAAATTTTTAAAATTTTTACTTTTTTTATTGAGTTATATGAATAAATAATTTTTTGGACATTTTAAAATTTAATTACTAATGTTGAATTATGAGAATCTTAAACGCAATGTCTTGTATTAAAACTTACCAATAACTCAAGTTTAAATAAAGATGATTAATGACGACATTCACATTTACCAAAAAAGTTTATTAAATAATCAGAATTCTAAAATAAAAAATAAAAAAAAAAAAAAACAGTGAGGGAGTATTACGAACATAATCTTTTTTAATAATTTGTTTCTTGGATTTAAATTTATGTAGATTTAATAAAATTTTGTTTTATTGGTTTTAAATAATTTGTAAACCAGCAAAGAAACAAAAACGACGTTATGTTTTGACAAGATAAATAAAAATATTTTATTCAACTAAAAACGATTTTGGCGTTTATTCATCGGCTAACATTTCTACAGTTAACTCTACACTGGAACATTCGGATTGAATGAATTCCAAAGGAATTTGGTACAATTTCCATGTAAACATTTTCTCTTGGTAGCATATGCCCCATTGGTGTCGGTCGCACGAGTATCTCATGAAAAGCACGTCATTACATGCTTGAATCAGATGATCAATGTGATTTTCGAGCTGTAAAATACATGGCTGGTGATATGTTGTAACGCGGTGATGTTGATGTCAAACGGGATTCAAAATCGATATTAACTATGAAAAACCAATCTTTGTATCTCGTGAGCAGTCATTGAATATTACATAGGAGATTTCGAAGAAGTCGGTTCTGATGATGCTGCCCAGGCTGGCGAAGATGGTTACAGGGCCTAACTTAAGTCTCTTTTCAAGGTAAATACGAAGTCGATTCAATAAACTGTGATACGTATGACAGTGCAGCCGATATGTTTAAGTATTATGATATCCAATCGATTTTGGTCGATTAACCATTCTAATAATTTAAAATTATCTACTTTCGAATAACGAATAAACCGAATAATTTGTGTCGCATAACCTATTAACCGAAATTTAGTTTTCTGGAGTTATAGATTAGATAATTTATTTTCTTTAGATAAATTTATGTCAACTACATATTTTTTTTAATGTCTGTTATATCCCTTAAATAAAAGTATCTTTTTTTAATTTTTTCCAAAATATCAATAAGTGTACGTTTTTTTAATACAAACAGCATCCAAAGACACTAAAAATAAATTCAAAAGATCTATGAAACACTGAGATTCGGTTGTTATTTTTGCAAACTAGTTAATAAAAAGAATTGTTTCAAATAAATGGAAAATAATGAAACAAATGGAAAATAATGAATAATTTTTGTTGTAAAAAATGTTTTGGTTTATAGGAGTTAAAATTAATTTTCTTGCGTAGATAAAAAAGAATTTGGATTTTTATTGCAATTTTGCACGAATACGTGAGCCTGACTTCATTCTTAGTGTTTAAGTATCAAAAATGGGAACATCCTCCAATGACAAGTCTATGATAAATTCACCAGAAGTGATCCGAATTTGCACCGCTTATGAATCACAAGTTTCGGATCTTATTGACTTCTTTGGATGCTTTTTTTCTTTTTTTTTTTTTTTTTTTTTTTTTGATAAAATGTTTAATAAAATGCGACATGAAATGGTTATAATATTATTACTTTATAAATACTTAAACTTGTGATAATAGAAATTGTGAAAAAATAAATTTAAGTAAAGTAATTTCAAAGTTATATATGTACTTCATAAAAATTTGTAATATAAGATAAGAATATAATCATTTTTTCATGCAAATGGGCGAAAAACTGAACCCTTTGTGAAAGAATTTGATTAACATTATGTTTCTAAATAACTAATTAAATAGATTATTTATATGATTTACATGTATTACTAAGACTATTCGGTTAATCGAATAATTTGTCAATAATTGGTTATAAACCGATCAGTTAGTTATAATTATTTGTCGAATTAACCGATTAATATAAAAATCCGAATAATTGGATACCCTAGCAAGTAAGGAGACTCAGCCTGGTTTAGAAGATATTAAGCCATCATATCCTGATGAGACTTATGAAAGAAAGAGAAGTAGTAAACTTATAGATTATATTAAGACTCGCCGGACTTCTTATCTATAATAATTTAGATTAGATTATTGGATTTTAATCCGTTTTAAACCGTTTTGCGAACAGTTATATCCGATTATTAATAAGCTTAGGTAATACTCTTGGGTCTACTTTCAAAGAATTAAATTAATATTGAGAAGCAATGGATTTATAAAAACACAAGAGAAAAACATTCTAAAATTTTAATCCATATTAATATTATAAAATCAACTGTTTGTTTGTTTATTTGTTTTTTTTTTTTTTTTTTTTTGCGACGCAATCATGTTTAAACCGCTGAACCGATTTAAATGAAATTTTATTATTTCTTAATTTTTCTTTATAAGGCTGGAAGTCTTAATAGAAGAAGCGTTACGGGAAACATAGATGTTTGAAAATAACTGGAAAAGGATGTATTTTTACGTTTTCTTAAATTATTTTTATTAATTTTTTATATTATCTGCAACTCAGAGGCATTCAGAGGTAGTTACATAATATTTCTGAAAGACTATTTCTGAAGGGCAATTTAAATCTTTCTTGAAAATTAAATAATCCCAACTAATTTAGGCATATTGATATTTAAAATGATTTTTATATTTTATTAAAGTTAATTGTAAACATTGTTGTTGTTGTTTTCTTTTTTTAATAAAGCATTTAAACAACACAAAATGTTTGTTTTAATTTTTAAGAAACATTAAAAAACGAGCAAAATTTAAAGTTATAATTTATTCGAATAACTCGAGTAATTTAACAGCTTTACACGATTATTTCATTAATTTAAAAACAGCATTTTCGAGTTATTTGATTAATCGAACAATGAAAAAAAAAACGAGTACAATGAATACCCTAAAGTTGCAATATAGTCGGTATAATAGCATAAAAATAAAATTTATCTTAGATTAAAAAAGCTAGTAATACTTATTTTATTTAAATACTTCCATATCTAAGAAACTCCTTATTTTGAATTGCCTTCATTTTTATGGAATTTATTTTAAATTTTTTACAATTTTAATGGGACTTTGGCATAAAAGAAATTACCATTAAATAAAATAAAATTAAGTGAAAGAAAACTCTTTGAACTAAAAAGTGGTAAGAAGGTCTCCTTTATATGTGTGTAATAAAAATAGGGCAATAATAATAAAGATGGCACCAAAGTGAAACCACATTGCATGTGTTATCGTCCAAATTGTTGTCGTTACAGACCGATAACAATATTTCAGATGTGTTTTTTTTTTTCATTTTTGTTTTTATTTTTATTTTTATTTTCATTTTTTTTTCTGTTTGTTTCTTCTCCTTAGAGAATGACTGACATTTAATTTTCATTGGTTAAAAATGATTTTGGTAAGATGTTTCATGTGTATAAATGAATATTCTAGTATATGAGTTTGTGTGGTTTAAAGATTCTAAACAAAGTTACAAATTTGTTTTCTATTGTAATAATGATGATGATGATAATGATGATGATAAAAAAGTTTTAGAATTTGTGATGAACCCCAAAGAAAAAATGTGGAAGTAAAGTAAAGAGTAACAAATTCATAGTTTTGTGCCTGTCAGTGTTTATCATGAAAGAAATTAGGAGCATTTTAAGATAAGAATTTAAATAAAATATGTAAGTTTAAAGTGAATATAAAATAAGTACTAACCTTTATATAATAGTAGTTGTTTGGTTTTTTGTTACAAGGTGTTCCAAGGTCTTGAATATGTATATCGAAAGAAAATATAATTACATTTTAACAAATAAAATAAGAAAAAAGCATTATAATTGAAAAAGTTGTAAGTTCTAAGATCAGCTCACAAATGAACTATTACAGGATTTCTAACAAAATTCTAAATAATATTTCAGCAAGAATCATATAAATACATTTATTCGATAAAAAGTTATATTAATCTGAATTTGAGACTAAAAAACTCCTGAGAAATAATATTAATATTTGGATCTGAATCAAATTTAAACGAGGTATTCCAATGAAATTTTGGCACAATACAGATAAACTTGTTTTAAAATCAGGGAAATAAAAAAACACCCACTTTTCTGTACCAAAATACCCAAAATCTCTGTCCGAGAAAAACTGGTTTCAAAAATTACTTTTCTCATTAAAATGATTTTCTCATTAAAATGATTTTGATATTTGATATTTTAGAGTTTTACAAAAGAATTTTGAAAACTTTTTCAAAAATTGAGATTTTGGATAGGACTTGAGGGTAAAGAAATTCCCAAAGAGCTTTAGATTTTGCTTTATTTTAAAACAATTAGAAAATTTTTCTAATCCGGAACAAAAAAAAATGTATATATATATTTTAGAAATTGATGAATATCACTTTTTTGGAAAATAACTCCAAAAATATCAAATTTTTTAAAAGTTTCAATTTAAGATTTTTGCAGCAAATTGAATTAAAATTTTGTGGGATATTTTTAAAAAATTGTAGAGCCTAAATTAGAGCCCCCAAGTTAAAAAGAAAAAAAAAAAAAAAATTAGGGTAAATTTGCTTCGACCTAAATATCTCTTAAATTAAAAGAGATTTATAAGAACTATCTTTTTTACTTTAACATACTTGTATGTTATAATTTATCAAAAGAAATTCCTTAAAAATAAAATAAAAAATAAAAAACAACAACTAGCTACAATAAAAATTCTGCATGCACTAGCATGATCAGTGACAGCGAATCTACGGATGAAAGTGAAATCAATAATACTACTAGCTACCAAGAAAAAAAAACATTCAACTTGATCTCTCCATAATCATCAACGAAAAAGATTAGCAACAGATAATCAGGCAGGTACCATTAAGAACCAATATGAACTACTACAAAACAATAGCACCGATGATCAACAAAATAGCAGTGATGAAAGTGTAATGTCAAAATCACCACCAATATTCATACACAATGTCTATGGTAAACAATTTTATGAAGTTAATAAAATTAGAAGATTTTTTGTACAAGTCACTAAATAAGATGGGCAAATAAAACAATAAATTCTTATAGAGTTATAGTTAAGTATCTTGATGAAAAGAAAGTAAACTTTCACACATTCCAAATAAAACAGAAAATTTACATTTTTATACAACTGTTGATTTACTAAAACATGAAATTGAAAAGAATTGTGATAAAATAAGAAATGTTATAAACGTAAAAATCAGAATTATAAAAAATCCATCTAATAAAGAAATTTATTACATTAAACAATTATTTAATGCTGTTGTTAAAATAGAACCGCCACATGAAAACAATGATATTGTACAATGCTACAGGTGTCAATAATTCGGTCACACCAAAACATAATGTAGAAAAGTTTACAAATGCGTAAAATGTGGGTTAAATCATCAAATTACACAATGTACCCAGAAAAAACTTTGCTTTCCTGGTAAGTTAGCAGGTATAATTGGAAACAAAAATAAGTAGTTATTTTTTTTCGAGTTGTCCACAAACTCATGCAGTTATTTTTAGATTCTGGTTGTGCCCAAAAATATGTACTTGAATGAAAGCAAAAATAAAAAAGAAAAAACAAAAAAATTTTGCCGTCAGTGAGATTTGAACTTGGACACAAACTAACCATTCGTTTTTATTGACTAACGTATTACTCAGTACACCATCTCGCACTTCATTTTCTAAATGACAAAAAAAAAAAGAAAAAAAAATATCTTTTTAGACATTTTATTATAAAACACTAACAGCCTCAGAATGGGGTTGAACCAACAACCTTCTGGTTGTTAATCCAGCGCTCTAGCCAACTGATCCACCTGATTGCAATATTACTGTGATATTATACTGTTGAGTACTTATTTATGTAATATAGAGTAACGCCTCATTACCAAAAAACTAATTTAATAAGTAGTTGCCATTACCGAGTACCAAAAAGTTTTTGCTGGGTACAAAGCCGGAAAATACTCCTCCGCAATGTACTAACTTACGATCTCACACTGCTAATTATAAAGGCTGTGCGGTATACAAAGAGAACGAAAAACTTTCTTATAAGAACGATTGTGCAAGTTTAAATAATAATATAAATAATAATAATGAAACTAATGGTACCAGCAGTAAATTTGTATATTCTGAAGCTGCTACAAACAATTCCCATCATGTTGATTCATCTAGTTTTTTAAGAAAAATACAGATAATGTGCTCGAAAAACAAATATAAAATACAAATACTCTAATAAGCATGATGTCCGCTCTTATAAATGGATACGATTTATTTCATACCAATCACTAGGATAAACGTGCACATGTCGGTTCAGGAATCCTTATCAGAAGCCCTGTTAAATACGAAGGAATGATTAAGATAAAAAAAAAATGATTTCTTCAAGCAACGACAGCAAAAATAAAGATGAATGATGGCGCAACGTAAATGTAAAATGTTCAGAATATCAAGAATTTTTTTTCATACTTTGGGACAAACATTTATAGTTAGAGGCGATTTCAACACCAAACATCCGTCGGAAGAAAACCTTATAAATGCATAATGGAAGAAAGAGAATTTTAAAAGTGTATAATGAAACAATACTATCATGTTTTGTCTAATGGTACTCCTATATATTTTTGCCTAATGGTACTCCTATATACACTGGTCAGCAGACCCACAAAAAATATTAAATCTACTTGGTTTCGCTATATACTGTGTAATCGCCACTCATCGCTTAGTCATTAAAGATTTGAACGACCTTAGCTACGATCATTCTCCTCTTTTAATAAACTACTCTACTTCGGCAAACGCGTACACCCATAACAACCACATCATTAACTCAAACACAAACTTCCAATTATTTAAAAATTGGCTAGAGGAAAATTTTAACATTAGCATAAAAACTGGTAAAGAACTCGATGACGATATGGAAAACTTAACAAATCTTCTATTCTATTCTATTCTATTCTATTCTATTCTATTCTATTCTATTCTATTCTATTCTATTCCATTCTATTCTATTCTATTCTATTCTATTCTATTCTATTCTATTCTATTCTATTCTATTCTATTCTATTCTATTCTATTCTATTCTATTCTATTCTATTCTATTCTATTCTATTCTATTCTATTCTATTCTATTCTATTCTATTCTATTCTATTCTATTCTATTCTATTCTATTCTATTCTATTCTATTCTATTCTATTCCATTCCATTCTATTCTATTCTATTCTATTCTATTCTATTCTATTCTATTCTATTCTATTCTATTCTATTCTATTCTATTCTATTCTATTCTATTCTATTCTATTCTATTCTATTCTATTCTATTCTATTCTATTCTATTCTATTCCATTCTATTCTATTCTATTTTGACATCACCACATTTAAATGAACAAAGAAATAACTTGCATATATCAACTGTATTTAAACAATTTATTAATGAAAAAGGAAGGTTAAGAAGAAACTAGGTTGGCAAGAAACTAGAAACCCCAATAACAAAAGGCTATTCAATAATGCAAGTAAAGATCTAAAACGTCTCCTTTATGAATACAAAAACAAAAAACTGCAAACTTTATTAAACAAATAAATAACTCAAAATACGAATACCTTTTACGGAAATCGACAAAGTATCTAAAAAGACTGACTAAACGCGATAGCCTTATAAAAAATGTGGATGGCTCAAGGTGAAGATCCGACAAAAACGTTTGCATGCGTTTACATTACATTTAAAAAACATATTTCAACCATTAAATCTTATTGAAAACAATGAAGTTAATTGTTTCTTAGATTCTCCATGTCAAATGGATCTACCGGTAATATATATATATATATATATATATATATATATATATATATATATAAAAGATATTTTTAAAAAGACTTTTACCTAAACTTGATAAATAAAACATAATACCGGATTATCACTTTGGATCCCGAAACAAACATGAAACTCCAAAACAGTGTCACATAATCGTTAATGCTAACTAACATTCTTAAAAATAAGAGTTTTGCTTTGCAGTTTTTTCGACGTTCAACAAGCATTTGATAGAGAATGGCATAAAGGTTAGAATACCATAGGGTAGTGTTTTTGGTCCCGTACTATATACGATTTTTACAGCAGACATGCCAATTACCAATCATGTTACTGTTGCTACTTATGAGGATGACACAGAAATACTTGCAACTAGTTAAAACTCTGCAATAAATCGATATCTGAGCAATAAACTTAATTGAAAAATGGTTAACAAAGTGTAATATTCAAATAAATACAAGCAAATTAAGTCACATAACATTTTCATTAAGACATGGAGATTACCCTACCATAAAAATTAATGGAGAAGAAATACCTAAACAAAATAATGTCAAATACTTAAGAATAATTCTCGATTGAAGACTCACATGGAAACCACATATAAAATAGAAACAACAACTTTTAAAAATGAAAACCAGAAAATTTTACTTGCTACTCGGCCCAAAATCTCAGCTAAATCTCAGCTAAATTTAGACAAAAAATTAAGAATATATAAGGCTATACTGAAACCTGTGTGGACATATGATATATCTAGCAACTCTAATATCGATATAATAGAAGATAAGATTAATAACTAAAGCTCTATGATTTGTAGCAAATAAATCTATACGCAAAGATCTAAAAATGCTAACACTAAGGGAAGAAATTCAGGGCTACACTGAAAATTATTTATTCAGACTAAACATGCCCCTAAATCCCTTGGCTAATGCTATTCTTGATCGTAGCAGTGAAACATGATGTCTAAAGCGTGTGCATATTTTAAACCTATCTTTTAGAAGCTAAATGTTTTTTTTAAGCTGTAAATAATTATGTATAAAAACACGAGTAATTTTTAATTTTTCCTATAAGTTAAGATGCTTAATGGAGATGTTTAAGTCTTATTATTTACCAATACAATCAAATAAAAAATGAATTAAAAAAAGCAAGTCATAAATTAATTTTTGCAAATTTTTAGAAAAATTACATACCCGAGATGATCAACTTTGGAGATCTACCCTATACCTCCCGCTAGGGATTTGTACTCCTCCAAGTCATCTCGAAAATATGTACATTAGCTCTGATCATATTAAATTTTGTTTAGATATTTCCAATGGTTTACAAGTTACAGAATTATTTCCAAAAAAAAAAAGTGTTTTTGGACCACTGTGCACCAGTCTATCTACATTTGATTGTTGGTATACATGGGTATTTTCACTTAACTGTGAATAAAATCAAGATTTGTGGATCAATTTACATGACATGTGGCTTATTTTATTCTTACCACCATCGGCTTTATGTTAAAGATGAAAACAGAAACATTTTTGACCTTTTCAATTTCACAAGAAAAAATATTTTTCGGACACTAATTTCTAAATAACTCTGAAAATATTGAGCATAAACAAAATTTTGTTTAGAAAGCCTGAACACTTTCAGTTCGCATCTTTTATATATACTCTTGTAAAGGCCTTATTATGGGCCTTATTATTAGACACGCCCATAAAAAATCCATAACTGAAAACAGATTCGTGTTTAGCACATCAAAATCCATACAGTCAAACTATTCGTCTTTAGGACCAGTGTAATGAGAGCTAATCAGGCTTTGGGGTATTGATGACATTTTCAATTAATGCTAGGAACACAATTACGGCATATGAACGTAGAGGCATAATACTTGGGTACGTTGCACGGTGATTCAGAAATTAATTTCATTGACTAAAAGTCCAATATTTTGTTAACATTGATTACCAAAATTTTAATACCATTCAATAGTAACATATTGAAACTAAGGTGGCCATAAAATTAGATCAAAATGTCGATAATTGTGGACGTGGCATGCTATTAAAGACAAATATTTTATGTTATTTTATAAGAAAAATTTAATTTTTGTAAATTTGATCAGAAGTAAATTATCATTATTCGCAAACTATTATCAATAATTGACTGCAATTTTTTTTGTTATGTTGGTAAGATAATAGTCTTTAAAGAATAGTATGATGTGTCGTTTATACCTGATGTGTTATTAAATGTTTTCTCAGGTACTATATTTTAGTCAAATTTGAATTTTAGTGGAATAGAATTTTTGAGGGTCAAAAGGGGTTAAACAGATTTTGTTAACAGAAGAAAGGCAAAAGTGTCCTCTTTAATTCCATATATACTTTTGTTTCTGTCTGGATCCGTCTGTAGAACAGTTTTTCCGTTTGAATGAAATTAATCAAAAAAAAAAAAAAAAAAAAACACAAAAACAATACAAGCAATATCTATGTGGAAATATTTCAGACGCAGATGTGTCTGTTTCAGATCCCGAAAGAGCATCTTATTTTAATATTTAAAAGTATTGTCGATGAAGAGGACAATTTGATAATAGAAAATTTGGTGATTATGTGAAGGAAACTGCATGAATATATACAACTAAACATCCATGGAGAAATATATCTGCAAAAAATCACAAATTCCTTTATGATGGAGAAGATGTCATTAAGCATCATTTAGTACCACTTGAAGATCTATCAGACGAAGCTTAAAAAAAAAGGAAAAAGGATTAAAGATTTTCTAGAGAGCACAATATCAAAAAAATATCACGAAATTTTACAAATGAAGATCTATTTAATATATTACTGGCAACGTCAGATCCACTTATCTCTATCATTCGAAGTTAATGGAAAGTAGAAATCGGGGCTTAGATGAAGAAGCAAAAGGGCTGCTAGAGGACAGAAATAATATAGAACTAAATACGCAATATTTGCAGGTTATTTTCCAACCGAATGAACAAAAAA
The DNA here is from genome assembly GCA_932274085.1 of Protocalliphora azurea. NCBI lineage: Eukaryota > Metazoa > Arthropoda > Insecta > Diptera > Calliphoridae > Protocalliphora > Protocalliphora azurea. Next base: position 83,822,388 of record OW026520.1, read on the forward strand.
TATAATTTTCCTTTATTGTTGTTTAAGTAAGAAACAAAATAAACATTGAAAAATCATCATTTTTTTATCCAAAAACAACCGATTTTAATGGAACCTGTTCTAGAATTGATAAACTGGGAACCTGTTCACAAAATTGTCCTGGGTATTATTAATATGTTTTTTTCTTTTTTATCTGCTTATAAATTTTTTTTATATGTAAAGCTGATTCAAAAAACAAAACCTTCGCATTTTCATTTAAATTCATTAAAAAAATTAAAAGTTCAACTTTAGCCTTAAATTTCTCAACAACTACTGAAACGATTTTATAACTCAAGAAAATATCTCTCCATATATATATGTATAATATCTTTATCGCTTCAAAAGCTACAAAGCAGATGAGAAACGATTCTGAGCCACTGTGCGCTGTCAATTAGAAAAAACACAAAAAAACCGGCGTACACGTTGAACCGTTCTATTCTATTTCTATTGAAAAGAAAATTCAAACAAAATAAATAAAAGAAAATTTCAAGTTTGTTAAGTTTTTTCCAATATTTATTTGAGACAAAAAGGTGCGTCGCAATTGTGGGTAAAAAAAGCGCAAATACAACATAAATACGGTCGTAGTACGTTTCTAAAACGTAATTGTGCTGCTGGCATAATTAAATTACTTTACATGTAACTGCAATTGTAAATGCAAATAATAGTATTTATTACATTTTGAATCCTTTAAAATTATTATTGTTAGGAAAATTCAATGTCATCTAGTCTCTATTTTTTAAAACAACTTATTCGTTACGAATTTAATTTGTAATTGGAATTTTCAATTACAATTACATGTAAAGTATTTTTTCATCCAATTATGTAATTTAATAGAAAGTTATTCCTACGAAATCCGAGTGATTTTAATGTAATGGCTCTCTAATAAGTGATTAGACTTTGATTCTAAGGGACGACTACTAAAATTTTCCAGTACACAGAATATTTTTAGGGAGCATTGTTCGGAAACATAACTAAAAATAGTAACAACCTATGGTTTCAGTGGCATGAAAAATCGTGTTTAATTCAGGAAACGTTAAAAATAACTTACTTAATTTTGGGTTTTTCTTTTTTTTCGCTCTTAAGTCAGGATCCGTCCGTCTGTCCGTCGTTAATTAACAACATTTTTGGTTAACGCGCAGATGGCTTTTTTTAAGATAACTTAACCAAATTTTGCATATACTCGTATGTTTATATTGATTTAGTTATTCACTGTGGTGAATTTGATTAAAATCGGTTCATTATTTTATATTCACCCGAAATATGGCCTTCAGTGCTTTTCCATATGGTTAGAAATAAATTTTCAAATATTTTATGTGCACAACATTCTTATTGCAAAATATAAGAAGGATTGGAACACTATTGGTCCTAGCGCCCATATAAGACATACACCTAAAGTCCACTTTTCAGCTTATAGATTTCTTAAATATATAAATTAAAAAGTTAAATCTTTCAAATAAAAATGTTTATTTTAATAACTGTAAATGGAATTTAAATTAAAATATTATTTTAATTAAATGTTTCGAACCATTTTTTGTACATTTCCCATACAAGTCATCTGAGACATTATAAAGACGGGGGAATTTGTAATGACTTTAACATTTTTCAACAGATTTATATATTTTTTCTATTTGCTGGTAGACAATTGTATGTTGATTACGATTTTACTATAATAGAATGCAAAAATTATTATTTAATAATTATATTTTTGGAAGAAACTGCAAATACATTTCCAGATTTCAGATCTAATTCGGAGCTGTTTCCGATACCCGATCACTCTGGTAGTTTGCAAAATACATTTTTCATACCCAAATAATAATACTATGGGAAATTAAAATCAAAAATTCACACTTTATTGTCTTGGATAAATCAATTATACAATGTTTTTGCTTTTTATTGTTTTAAATACAAGCTAAGAATGCATAATCTTTCTTAATATATTTTCATATCTAAGACCAATATCGCCCAATATGAAAAGTACCCCAAATTTGGACCTTTTTAAAAAAATACTTAAAAATATTTACATGCAATATATAATACAGAAAAAAGAAACTACTCTTTGGATAACCATGATAAAAATTTCATTTTTAGAAAGCTTAAACGATAATATAGAAAATATAGTTGATTTCAACAAAATTTCTATTTTTACTACTGTATATGAGAACACCAATATTTTGCCTACTTTGACAGCTCATAACAGATAAACTAAACAATACAGATGATTGATTTTATTAATTAGTGATTGAAAATAAATAAATAAATAAATACATAAAATTTTATTTAGCTTCGCCAGACACCAAACATTATTGTAAGAACTTAATTTTTAAATTTAAATTAATCCCCACTTTTAAGCCATTTGAAACCATAGTGAAACCCCTTAAATTATAGGAGATTGGGGTATTATGCGTTTGTGTTGATGTTTGTAACGCACCGAAAAAATTATCCAACACCCACATTAAAGTATACCAATCGACTCAGAATTGCTGCTTGAGTCGATTTATCGATGTCCATCCGTCCATTAGACTGCATCAAAATTTACCGACTTTTGAATTTGATCGTAACTTAGCCTAGATTCGTTTATTGGCTTGTAAAAAGATATTATGTGAAATATTAGTGAAATCGGGTATCGTTAACCCGTGCCACATCGGCCCTGAAATTTGTAGGGTGCGTTTATATGGAGAAAATATGGCCTTTTTACGGTTTTTAGAAAAATTTTACTATTAAGTACTTTGTTTTGTAACTAAATGCTAAAGAATCGTAATCTTCATATAATTATCTATCAAACAAGATATAAAAAGAACTAGTCAGTTAAAAAATGTTAAAGTTACTATGAAATCCCCAGACCATTAATGTGTTTTAGATTACTTATGTAAGGAGTGTACCAACAAATTTTTATTTTATTGAAAAATGTTTAAATGAAATGGTATTTTTAATTAAATTTTTATATTTTCTTCAATAGAGAAAATTTTTAATTTCACTTCTTTTTTCTAGTTTAAAAAGGATAACTCCAAATTATTACATAATATTTCTATAAGTGATATAACAAATATTCATGAAAAAAATATTTTTTTTTTTTTAAATAAGAAAAAAAAAAAATAAAATTTCATATTCTAATACTAAATTTATAAAATCAATTATATTTTTTATTGAAATCGGACCTATCACTGAATTAGTAAAATCAAATATTCAAATTCGTAAACGCTTTGTTGAAAAAAAAAAAATATTTTTTTCTTATTAAAATATTTTTATTATTCATAAATTTTAATATTTGAAAATTTTCATAAAATTTAATCGATTTTTTTAAGTAAAGCAATGAAAATAATATTTAGTTTTTAGTAGATATTCAAACAATATTTATTGTTGAATAAATAGAATTTTTAATAAAAATGAATATTTTTTTAAATATTGCATATTTTACAATTAAATTGCAAAAAAAAAAAAAAAAAAACAAAATCTAATAATGTTTGTGTAAATATAGGATTCATGAAAGAATACCTGTATATGAATTATTGTTGTTGCTATGTCTATATATGCAAAGATTTGTACAAATTGCAATTTGTTATATAAAAATACAAAAGCAAAAAGTGCATTTTTTTGCCTAATTTTAAAAAGTCCATAAAATTTTTTACTAAATTTATTATTAATGTTCCATCGATTTTATTAGAAACTCTTTTCGCTCTTCTTTTCCAAACTTTGAGACTATCTACTGCGTTAACTATTTCGAGCACATCAACGATAGCGCAAAATACGCATAATTACAATAAGCATCAATCCTTATTTCAAAATTTGTATGCCGTTGAAGGGCGCACAGCCCACGGCAAAAAATCAAAATCAAATTTTGAAATAAACTTCTTATTTTTTGCCTGAATAACTAGTTATTTTTGTTCGAGTTGTCCACAAATTCATGTAGTTATTTTTAGACTCTAGGGGTGCTAAAAAATATGTACCTAAACGAAAATAAAATATAAAAGAAAAAATAAGAAAATTTTGCCGTTAGTTAGATTTGAACTTGGACACAAATTAACCATTCGTTTTTAATGACTAACGTCTTATTCAGTACACCATCTCGCACTTAATTTTCCAAGTGGTAAAATTTTTTTAGTATAAATATATGTTTTTAGGCATTTTATTATAAAAAACTATCAGCATCAGAATGGGGTTGAACCAACAACCTTCTGGTTGTTAATCCAGCGCTCTCTCCAACTCATCCACATGATTGCAATGTTACTGTGCTATTATGTTATTGAGTAGTTATTTATATAATACCGAATAGGCAAATAATATTGACGCCTCATTACCAAGAAACTACTTTAATAAGTAGTTGCCATTATCGCCACTTAGCATCTTAAATTTTTATCCATTATAATCTCGTACATTTCGAATATAAAAAAAAAGAAAAAAATATGCGATTTGCCATCATAGAATTTATTTTAAATCATATTAATATTATGAGGGCATGCTTTATTGTAAGGAATATATTCAAACCAATTGTCAAACAAAATTAAGTGATTTAATTTGAAATAGTCAGCTTTGATAAGGTGATAAGGATCTTCCGGTGTTAATAATGGATTAATGCGAAGAATATTAAATTCTTCAGGTTGATCAATAAATACAAGATCAAGAAATTTACCAAGCTTAACCAAGAGTCCTAAATCAGCGATAGCACCCACTAATTCAATAGATGTTTCTGATTTTATTGAATGGCTTAAAAGGCATGAATCAGGAGTTTCGCACCATTTTATGTTTGGAATATTAAAATCACCAAGAACAAAAATGGAGTCACCAGATTTTGATTGATTTACTATAAATTTTATTGCACTTGCATGTTGTTTATAAATTTGAATGTTTGACGCAGGAGAGGAATATATGAGCAAGTTATAAAAATTATTCTAAATTTGGCTTTAACATTACGGCGATAAAATCAATATTTTAAATGTTGTTAAAGATTATTTCCTCCGAACGAAAAAGAGATAAAAATCAAAACTCTCCCACCTTCTTTACCTACTCTATCACTTCTATAAATTTGAAATTTACTGCATATTATTTCAGAATTATGAATTTCTTTATCCGGTTTATTTTGGAGTCATGCTTCAGTGAGTACAATGATATTACGATCAATATAAAAGCTAAAGGGATTTTAACTTTGTGTTCATACCTCTAACATTTTGGTATGCGATCGAGATAACTGAAGAGTTGTGATCATTCTTTGGACAAATATTAATATTTGACGGATTATTTAATTCAATTAATTTTTTGGATTTGATATATAAATTAACTGCCTGTTTTTATATCACGAGCGCAAAATGGACACGTCTAATTTACATTTCAAACAAAAATAAATTTTGAAATTTCGTTTTTTGTTTTAAATGTAAGTTAAACGAGTCGTTTTTACGCTCGTGTTTTTAATTGAATTTTAAGTGGTATAGTCCTTGGTATGTACCGATATTTTTTAAAAAGAAGAAAACTACAAAATATACGAGTAATTTCGGTTAAAATTTTTCAAATTCATCTCTTAAAGAATAAAATGCTTAAACTTTTTCTATACAAACACATATAAAATATATTAACGAGATTATTGTATGAACATATGATGACTGTTCTTTCTCTTCGTTGACATTTGTATGTAGATGAGTATATATTTATACATTTGTGTCTCTCAATGTGTGTTTAATGATATATAAACGTAAGCATATTGCCGATTGCATTGGCGCCATGTTTATCTAATTTGGGGACATTATGCATGACATTCCACGCGGTTGTTTATAGTTTCGGTTAAACCTGCACTGATAACGCCACCACAAAACATACAACAAAATAACACAAAAACACAAAAAAATACATCGAAAAAAGCGGCTGTTTAGCAAGGGATCATACATGTTTGTATTGTGGTGCAAATCGAACTTTGTAGGCCAATGTGTACTAGTGAATGGAGAAGATTTGTGGGTATATAAACCCAATAATATGGATACATTTTAACTAAATAATTGTATGCAAGAGAATCTTTAATGAATTTTCCACATGAGTGGCTTTAACGTTTGTGATTCAGAGGTGCGACATAAAGTAGCATTTGAACAAATGATGCATATGATCATGGTGAACCAACCTTTGTTGTTATATATTCTATGAGAATTTTTAATTTTAATTAAAATTGATTCTCTCTCTACCTTTGGTTGCTCCATTGTAATAAGGAGATTTTATGATTTCCTTATTATCGAGCTATCTCGCAACTATTTACACCACTCGTTCATGAAAACAGTATTGGAACCAATTTGTAATGATAAGTGGGACCAAACACAAAATTTTTGGTAATAAATCTGTATCTGCTAAACTACTAGTCTTATCGAATTGAAATGTATGAAAGAGTTGTAGAGGAGGACCTAGGCTTTCAGAAAAATCATCTCGTAGTCACCCTGTGATAAAACGAGATAAGCGACAGGGTTTCAAATTTGACTACGTCGAGTATGTAAAAGTTAAAAAAATTGTAACTTCTATAAATCAAGTCCGATTTCAAAGATTTTTATATTTCTATAAAGCGCTTGGCAAAATATCTCTTACAGTTAAAAAGATATTTACTCCTGAATTTTGAATTTTTGATCTTTTGCCTCAACTTTATTTCGTTTTTCGGGAATAAGTCCTGAGGTGTATGAGGGAGAAAGTTTTTTAGAAATATTCTGTGATTTGTAATATATTCCGAAATAATATGTTGAAAATATTGTGATTATCTCAATTCATCTAGACGTGAAAAATGTTCAAAGTTTGCACTCTGAAATTAGTGAAAATATGAAAATATTTTTGCTATTATTTCTTATGTAATGTAAAATATAAATATTAATCTTTCAAACGTAAATATCAATCAAAAAATCGTTCGAAGGGCAATTAAAGGAAGTCCAAAGAATATTCTAAGGTCAAACATTATTTTATAAAAATTAGACATAAAGCTTGACCTTTCCAGTCCTACAAATATGTATCGATTTATGACAATGAAAATGATTCTGTACGGATTCTTTTCTCTTTTGTTTCCTTTTATATTTTACTTAATTGATGGACTGGACATGAAATCAATACGATAAGAGAATAGTCTGCGTTAGTATGCGTGTGTTTGTCTCAATATTGCAGTAGTCGACATTTTACATGTTTTGAGTCAAAATTGAACAAATAAAGAAAAAGAATTCTATAGTTAATGATTATTCCTTTAGTGGATATGTATTTTCAAAATGCTTACGCAATCTAAACATGCAAAGTCATCATTTTATATACAGAATGATTTTTTAGTTTATCTAAAAAGAACAACAGAATAAAAGTAATTTAAAAAGTTTTGTGAATATCTTATGTACAAAACATTTAACGCTAAATAAATTTAAAACTTAAATATGCGTAAATTTGAAAATAAATAAAATGGAAATTTACTTTGGGCTACTGAAACTAGAGAAACAATTTGCAAATATTTATGTATCTTTAAGTAACATAAAATGGTAGCAAATAAATTTTTAACTGCTGATTGTAAGCAACATTTTAAATTGTTTCCATAAATATGTACATATATATTTTTTGCCATCATCACTTTTATCCCTTTTCAGTCTTTATTACAACATGAAGTTGGTTGCCAAGCAAACAAATTATTCTCTGGATAGTAAATTTTTGGTATTGATTTCTAATTGTTAACTGTTATTATTTTTTTTTTTAGTTTAACGTATTCTTGCCGGCAGTTGATCATCTCATCTATCTATCATTAACGCTAATTAAAAGTATATTATTTACGACCATAAACACATTCATACGCACACATAATGTATGTTGATGTGTTGGTTAAACTTCCTTTTAAGTAAATACATGTGTTCATGTTTGTAGATATATAACGAAAGGATTGTATTGTTATCCCTGTAGTTTATTTGGTACAAATAAAATCTAGTGCTAATTAAGTCAAACGAGAAAGAAATACATAATAAAAGTAAAATAAAGTTTCATCAGTGTCAGATAAGATGGTACAGTGTGTATAAAAAATGTGTGTTGCTTTAAAATTATACATTTTATTTGATTAATTTAGTTCGAGAATTACTCGAATTTAAACCAATAAATTTTATAATTTGTCCTCTAAAGAATGTTATTGAAGACTAGTTAAGTAATTATGTCATGTATTATATGAACGATAATGTCCTGAACCTATTGAGGACAGCATAGGTTACAATTTCATGTTTTTGACTGTTAAAATTTACCTTGGAGTTATTGTTAAACAATTTTTATTTCTGAATAATAAACATTTTGGTGGAGAAAATTTTAAAAATTGAACGTGTAAAAAATCGAGGAATAGAATAGCCAAAAAACTTTTATTGCACGTAAAAGTGTTAATTTTAAATTGCTATGTACAACAAATGTTAAGATTTTTATACAGATAAATTGAGTGCAAGCTAGTATTTTAATAAAAAAGAGTTATAACCCGACCAAATGATAACCAACATCATTAATTTTCATCAAAGTGATATCAGTGAGGTTGTACCCAGTGATATTTAGAAAGAATGTGCACTGAGCCTTGTGAAGTTTTCAAGTGGGATGAATATTTTATAAAATTTTACGTTTTCAAAAATATTTATATGGGATAGATGCATTTTTATATGGGTCAATTATGGACAAAAATTTGTCATTCAGATTTTTGATTATTTTTAAAATTTATTTAAGCCATTTTTTTAATATTTACATACTTTAGATATGACAATTAAAACCCGATTTTAGGAGATTTATATTTAATCTATCTCAAATAATGAACTATTAAAAGCAATAACTTTCTCTTTGTAGCAAAATATTTGATCAAGCTATTTTAAAATTAACAGTCTGTACTTTGTTCTGCAAATCGTCGATAAAATTATCGATTTGCAGCCAATAGTTGGGGATATGACCATTTTTTCTGTATATTATACACACCAGCACAAAATTTATAATATAATAAAAAAAATATTTATTTATACAATATATGTACATATGTATCAGAAGGAAGACATCCATATAAATATTTCCATCGATTTAAAAACGGTAATAAGGCTAATTATAGAAAGTAAAAATCCGAGAAAAGCGAATAAAATACTATTAGTTAATAGTTTGTACTTTTGTTATTAATAAGTCTTAGCTATTTTTCAAAACTTGAATTTGAATGTCGATTTTATCGCTTTTTTATAAAATATTAAAAATATAGCAAAAATTAAAAATTAACAAAAATGCCTTTAATTTTCTTATGCTATTATTTTGGACTACATTAATCATATAAATTGTCATCGATAACAAAACAACTTGTACTTTACTACTTGTGCCACACATTTTACCACCAATCTTTAAGAAGAGTTATTCCTCACGTAACGAATGAATCGAATTACTCAAATTCGGCTCATTTATGACATAAAATATACTCTATAATTACTACGGATTCTTTACTAAAAACCACTCCCCCATTACGCCCATTTTGACAAAACTATGTTGTTATATTTGCGACAATGTTAGAACCTAAAAATATGAAATTTTTGCCGTATAATGGATTAATTATAAGATATGTCAGACCTTTTGGGTGCCCGTCCATATTCCACACCCCTTTGATATGATTTTATATGCTTTATACAGTAATTTCCGTAAGTGGGCCTTATATGGGAACCATAGTTAATTATGGACCCATACTCATAAAATTGCTCACTTTGCCTTCTACTTATATAAAGGTTGTTTGTGTTAAATATAATCATTATACTAACTTTTATATAAATTTGACACATATATTTATAATTAAATAAAACTTATTTGCACGGAATTTCATTAAAATATTCTACTGTAGGCATCTATTTCGGAAAGACATTTGTATGGGAGCTAGGTGCAATAATGAACCGATCATAACCAATTTCAATGGACTTCGTTCTTATACCAAATAATTATTTGTGGCAAATTTTATTAAGATAAAATAGCGGCATTTACTTTGATAAAATAGAGGTGCGTTTGGGAATATTCATTATGTATAAAAAGTACATTAACAAATTAATGGGCAGGAAAGATCAGATCATTTTGGGCATTTTGCAAGAACAAAAAAGAACAATAAACAAAATTAGTAAACGAAACAAGTATAACTCTTTAAATATGCTGTCTCAAATGTTACTTTCTGCAATAAATGTTCATTCACATTCATTCCTTAATTATTACATACCTTATGTTTTCGATAAGATACTATAGTTTTTAAAACTGATAATAACCTTCGTTAAAAATTACCAAAATCAAAAATAAAAATGTCAATTTCCTTAGTGAAGTATTGGTAATCTATACACCATAAAATATTTATCGATTTAAAGCTTTCAACATTCGAATTAAATGCAGCTGGATTAGTGATTTTGACCACTGTGCATGGTGAACGATTTAGCGGACACTTGTTTGATAAAATCGTCGACGATTTGTAAGGGATGCCATTAAGGTATTAATTTTTCTCGACTTTTTCATTATTCGATTAATCACATCTTAACATTTTGCTCATTTTTTTTGTGTTAAAAAAAGAAAACAAAAACAATGTTAAAAACGAATTTTAATAAAATATAAAAATTATTGAAAATATCAAAAATATGTCCACATTAATTGAGATCACTTAATTTACGCTTAACTCAATCAAGTCTTGGACTTCTTCTATATCACAAGTTTTATCCGAGTCAATCATCATTATATCCACTAAACCAGGTTGAGGCTCTATTGGTACATCTATTCCATACATACCCAATGCACAAATCACAAAATATGCTATTTGAAATATTGTGTTACATGTTATTTAAAATAACACTTTATTTAACATTTTTTGAAAATTGTATGGAAATTTAAAATAATATTATAAGATTGTGAAACCTATGTTTATTAATTATGTTAAAAATTATTTTGTTTAAAAATTTGTTGATTTCTTGCAAAAACTTTAATTTTTCATACGACATTTTTTTATACAAAATGTTTCACTAAAATTAAAATTTTCTCCAAAAAATAAAATTTTCACCAAAAAATCATATTTTTACCAAAAATTAAAATTTTCGCCCAAAATTAAAATTTTCACTAAAAATTCAAATTTTCACAGAAAACTAATTATTTAATAGAAATTCGATTTTTCAAAAATTTCGAAATTAAATATTTCATTAAAAATCCAATTATTCACCAAATTTTCAAATTTATTAAAAACAGATTGTTCACTAAAAATTAAATTTTTCAATAAAAATCGAATTATTCATAAAAAATCTAAATTTTCACCAAAAATCCAAATTTTTACTAAAACTTCGGTTATTCACCAAAAATATAAATTTTCACTAAAAACTAGAAATTTGATTCTTCACTTGAAATCTGATTTTTTAATAAAAGTCGAATTTTTCACCAAAAATTAAAAAAAATCGATTTATCAATAATAACATGTAAAAGATTTATAGTCGGTCATGTCCGACAATATGATGTCCTTCACCATTGCGTTTGAGCCTCAAAATGATTTTCGAGATTTTCATAAATGGCCTTATATGAAACCTATGGCCAATTGTGAACTGATCCTTATGAATCCTTGGTACTATGATTTCTGCTTATATAAGACTTGTGACAAATATTACCTTGATACTATTATTTATGTGGTATTTATGCGATTTTATGTGGTTTTTCTCTTATATAAAATTTATTCGTACCAAATTTTATTAAAATAGTGACATAATAAGGCATAACCCTATTGCGGGGGAAAATTTGCATTGTGGGTAAGTAAAATAATGGACCGATAATAATCAATTACAATAGGCTATGTTGTTATACCAAAATAGTCATATGCTCCAAATTTCACCAAATTATCTTTAAAATTACGACTTGTGCTTTCTGCACAAATTATATATGAATTGACCACCAGGCAGCCGGACATCCAGGCAACCTGTTAAACGCATGGACATTATTTTAAACGACTCAGAAAGCAATTTTGAATCTACTCATGTACTTTAAAGTGAGTGTTGCAATATATAAAGATCAGAATTTTCAAAAAATAAGATTTTCATCAACATGTCTCATGAAAAAGTAAATGTTTTTATCTCCTCCAAACTCAAATTATAAATAATAAATGATTTAAATTTTACATTATAATACTCGTATTTTAAAATTACGTTTTCTACTTATTTAATTTAATTCTTGTGATTGAAAAACTACCTTATACTTTAATTACGCGAAGTATTTCAGACACATAGTGAATAAAATTTTTTTTAATACAATTTCAAATCACTTGGCGACATTTGGCGACATTTGGCGACATTTGGCGACATTCTAAAATCTTTAGATTATAAACATTCTATACAACAACTGTTTTGCAATAGTTGTTTTCAAGCTAAATTAAAAAAATAAAAACATCTTTAAAATTAGTTAAGAAAGTAGATTTTTGAAACATTTTTTTGCTCCAATTATTCGAACAAATTTTTACACGAAATTATTGATTTTAATTTAATCGAACAAACATTTAATTTTAATTTTTCGATTAATCGCACAAACATTATTCGAGTGAATACCTTAGCTGTAATCAACATATCGTCAAGAATTTATTATGGGTCATTTATACGAGTCGTTGATGTTGTCTTGAAGACGTGGCCAACTGTGATAATTTCTCAAAAACATTCATTGCAGAATAGATAAGATAGAGATAATATCAACAAAGAAAAAACTTAAAACTCTTCATTACCTGTTATAGTAGGACCTTTTAAGAATATATTATATCATATCATATCATATCATATCATATCATATCAAAATATACAAATGCCCTGATTATAACAAAGAGATAAATGAAATTTTAAATGACTACACATTTCTACATTTCTGGAATGTATTTTAACATAAACTGTATGAACTTTTTTCATACAAAATAAAATTATTTTCATAAATATTATAACGCTAATTTTAGGAAATTTTAGTTCATTTTGATTGGATATATGTAAATGAAATTTTAAATAATTTTGTTCAAGTTTTCTTGATTACACCGTGCAACCATTCTCCAAAAAATGTTTCACACTTGAAAAAACCTATATATGCATCAAATTAGAGCCCACACATAATAAAAATACGTACTCCTTTTTGTTCTCAAATGGACTTTGAAGTTTCGAAAAATACACAACTTAAAAAAAAATTATAAAATAATTACCAAAATTATACCAACACAAAATCTATGTCAAATGAAAGCTAAAAATCCTTGCAATATAATAAAAGATTAAAAAATATTAAGAAAATATGATTTATATAAAGTATATAATTAAATAATAAATATAATATTAAAGGGTTAATCTTTCACAAAAATATTTTCTTAACTTAACATTTAAATAATATTTAACTATTTTTATATTGCAGGTATTCGTAGCTTTCATTTGATATCCATATTGCGTCGATATAATCTTCGTAAATATTTTATAGTATTCTTAAAGGTTGCCCATCTTTCGAAACTTTGAGGTTCTTTTGAGAGGAAATTGTATTTTCAGTTTTACCATGGATTGTTTCTAGTTTTATCCATATAACGATTTTTTCACTTGTGAATATATTTGTTGCAAGATGATATATATTTGAAAATAAATAGTAAAAGACAACATTTTAAAAAGGACATTTTCTTAAGTTTTTGTGCTGCAGCATTTAAATAAAAAATATTATCTCATTGCAGGGATTTTTAGCTTTGATCTGATACTCATACTGTTGATATAATATTAGTAAATATTTTATATATTATATATATATATATATATATATATATATATATATATATATATATATATATATATATATATATATATATATATATATATAATGTATATCCTTTGAAACTTTCAAGTCCTTTTAAGAGGAATTTGACGTTCTGGAGAAAAACTGAGTAAGTAGTTCTACTATGTATGGTCTCTGGTTTCATGCAAATATCGATTTTTTCATGTGTGAAAATTAATGTCACACGGTGTTATATTTCATTTGAAAAAAATATCTAAACATTTTTCAATATTTAAGAAATTAGCTTCAGTCTTGGGGGTAATTATTACATTAAGTAATCTATTACTTAAAAAATTACAATTAATCTGTAATTTGTAATAGGAATTTTCAATTACAATTACATATTAATTGTAATTCGATATTTTCTATTATAATTACAAGTAATTGTAATTGCAAAAATTTAATTCGTAACGGATAAGTTGTTTTAAAAAATAACGATTGTATGACGTTAAGAATAAACAATTATGATTACTTGCAAGTCTGGTTAGTTTTAAATATTATGAACTGAAATTACTGAAAAGAAATAATTTTATTTATGTGAAATATTTCAAAGATTTATAACAAAATATTATAAAATAGCATTAAATTGATAGCAAATGTTTCTGCACTGAATGTTTTTCAGAAATTATTATTCTCCAAAAAAAAAAAAGCAAAAATATTTAATTAGTCAAATAAACTTAATAATTTTAAAACAATATAAATTTTTTATCCACATAATAATGCACATATAAATGCACAGTTCATCTATTTATCGAACAATGTGAACATAAATTTTTAATACTGACAAATAATTAAATTGTCTCTTAAGTTTTTCAAAACGCCTATGGTGGATCCACAGTATGAGATTTTAATAATTTAGCTAAACAAAATTCTCATTTTGATATACATATTATCATAAAAATTGATTTAACGATTGCTACTTTTTTTGGTACTTCGAGCAGGATGATCAGCACTGAGGACGCTATATTCTGTAACCTGATTTAAATTGTATTTGTTGCAAATTTGTCCCCTTAAAATCCTTTAACGAAACCTAAGACAAAAAGACACTGTGAGTGCTGTTGAAGTGTATCGCTGCACATATGTATAACAGGTATTCCACTCTGGTATCTAGTTTAGTCCTCACGCTCTACTTTGGTACCGCAAAATAGTAATAAAAAGTTCAATTAACGATTGTATATTACATAAATTCTTATATTAACTATATAAAGAATAAAAATCTGTATTTATTTTGTACTTTGCATAAAAGGATATTTTTACAACTTTACTTTTTCACAACTTTTAACAAATTCATTGAATCGTTAGCTATTTTTTATCTTATTTTTAAACACGAAAAAAACATCATAAATTATGCTACAAATATAAAACATTTTACATTTTTTTGCTTTAAGAAGACTTTATTTTGCACCGCTGTTGTATTAACATTTTTCAGATTTTATAGTCCTCAAGCAGTTCATTGTCATTTCATTATTATTAGTATTTTTATTATTATTATTATTATTATTATTTTAAATTTATAGTTAATTTTTTTCTTTGGCCAGTCATTTCACATCGTGCTATCTGAATATTACTTTTATATTGTTCTTGGTTGTGAGATTGCCTTCGAACATTTCTAACATATTTTTAGAATAATATATTACAAGGACAAATATCGCTAAATTTCAACTACCGCTCAACTATCTTTCAATATCCATGATTTGTTTTATTTATTATTTAATTATGATAAATGGGCTCAAATTCGCAAATTGAAAATTTTGCCACATAAACGCTGTGTCAATTATTGATTTAACGTTCATACATTTTTTGACGATAATATGACGAATTGTCACGATGACTAATATTTATACAAACTACCGTGAAACCATTGTGATCATTATTTGCAAATTATTTTTATAGCATGGCATATTATGTCGATTGCTTATATTCAAAAAAGGCTATCTGTAGATTTCCAAAAACAAAAAAAAAAAATCGCTTTAAGCCCTTTAGTATTGTGTTTTTTATCTATGGTATTAATTTTAAAGCCAAAAGTTTATTCTAAAGGTTAAGTCAGCAATAATAACAAACAAAAAAGTTTTTAATGTGAACACAGTGTGACCACTTAATGGAAAATATTTTTCCACTTATTGGGCAAGAGAGAAAACAATATCAAATAATAGTTGTATTGAATCTAAATCATTAAAATGTAAAAAAATATATATAAAAATAAATGAGAAGTTTTAAACAATAAATTCCGCTAATACAATATTGCTGATTATTTTAATAATTTCATTAACTTACTTGTTTAGACAAGCAAAAGTAAATAATATAATAAAACAGAATACGTAATTATATTTTATATCCTTAGTAGGTACTCCAGGCAAATTATATGAAAAAAAGGTTTAACATCGAAATTATTGGATATACTATCGTATATACCATCGTTTGGGAGTCTCATACACCATCGGTGTCTAGTCACCGATAATCACGTGTTTACTGCGCGAATTATTCGCGGTTAAAGGTGCCAAAATTAATTTTTTATCACTATATATTTAATATCTGTTTAAACAAACAAAAATGGGAAAACAAATGTGCCTAATGTGAAAAATAAACTACGTATTACTTTGGAAAAATTTTATGCACGTACGGGCAAACAAATTCGAAACAAATATTTGTCTAACCTGACCACTGTATCTTAATACTACATTTTTCATTTTTTGCTTTTGGGCTATCTACAAAAAATATTATTTTTTTAAGGAAAAGCGGCCTATCTACAAGTTTTTATTTGATTTTCAAAGTAGTGTAAAATTAAAAATTAGTAAATAATGAGAACCTTCCTTGAGATTTAAACTTTTTTACACATTTTGTATTACAATCTGAAAATGTCTCATCAAAGTTATATTATTTTAATACAATCTATATAAAAAAACCGTTACAGTTAGATTTTTTAAACTTTTTTGGAAGTTTGTAGGCCACACGTAGATATACCCATCAACATTTTATGGGGCTAAATGAAAACATTATACCTTAAATTTAATGGCAGGAGTAAAATAATAGAAATGTGATTCGTGATTATAAGCTAAATATCCTAAATAATAAAAGCTGTTTCTTAATAAATTTATATTTAAAAAAAAGTGCGGTAAACATCAAAAAACGATACATTTTTTTAGAGAATCAAAACGTACAAAGATAATGCAAATTATAAATTATTGGTACTTTCTAGATCATAACCTTTATTCATAAACAACACAGAATGGACCAAATAATGTAATATAAAAACTTATAACAAATTGTTCAACATCCACCTTAAAGTATACTGTTCGACTAAGAATCAATTTTTGAGTCGTTTTAACGTCTTTTTATAACAATTCTTCTATTTTTCACTCTCCGAAAAAATTGAGAACTATATATATTTTTTAAAAGTCCATAAATATAGTCCAAAATGACAATCATTAACAACTTTCATTTAATATATAATATGGCAAGCAAATTTGAACATTTGCAAAAACTGAAGCAGTTAATTCGGTCAGAATATTATTATTTTTAAGATAACCTTAATCGCGCGAAATACATTGTTAGTCAGCACTGTTATAATTTATGAAATTTTGTTAAATGTACTAAATACAAGAATAATTTTTTAAAATAAACCATAAAAAAGTTTCACAAAAGTAGCTTTTGACATTGTTTATATTGAGATGTTTTAAAAATTTTTTCTTTTTTGCAATATTTATTTATAATTTTCCCTTTTCTTAGTTTTTTGAGTACCCGCACTTGTTATTTTACAGTTGTAACGTCTAAAGATGGGCCTGCTTTTATTTTGTCTCTTGATTTTTAAAATATCACAAATTTAATATATTATTAAACTTTAAGCAAAAATTTTGTTATTTACACCTTCAATTTTTGATAAACAAAAAGGGCTATCTGAACATTTCATAACACACATGAAAATATATTAAGAACAAAATGAGCTAACGACCATAACTTCGCGAATAATGCGGCTAAAAGATATATTTTCATGTGTGTGGGGTTTAGTAGACATAATATTATTAAATCATAGAAGTCTGGATTGCAAAATGTTAAAAATTGAGTGAAAGAAACAGTTTTTATGCTCTCCTGAACAATTGGGGTTTTGCAGATAGGTCTTTTTGAATATAAGCCTTTATAAGTTAATTCATTTCTGTCTCATTTTTTGTACCTCATTGTACGAGTATTTCTGTATAAATTTATTTACGAGTGTGAACGCTTCAATATCATTTCTATGTTTATTATTTTAGCATTTGTTTGTATGTATGTTCGAGTACAAGTTATTTTATTTTTCTTTGGTTGGTTGCTGCTCTCATACACAATTTCATTTGTTTATTTTCTTTTTCATCTTCTTAAATTTCTTTATTAATGGGTTGAAAATAGACTTGTGCTTTGCACGTGTGTTTTCGTTTGTCAGCATATTAATATCCCTTTAATGAAGGAATAATTATTTGATCACTGTCACTAATGATATTGATTACACATCTTAAGTGTATTTAATTAGGTTGTTTTTATTTTATATTTACTTTTTTCTACTAAACTTTATGTACTACAAATAATGGGTAATTAAAAATTTAATTAAATTAAATATTATTTTTCAAAGGTTCTTCGCAAAATAAAATAAAATAAATTAATACTTATGAGTTATTTTATAAATTACATAAAGTCATTATAAAGGTGCATTATGCTAAGAATTTTCGACTATAAACTTAATTAAATATGAACTAATAGTTATTATATGATTTAAACTCTGATAGTAAGATCGTTTATTACTAATTATATTTACTTCCGTTTCAAATAAAATTCATTCTATGTGAATAGATAAATTTTCATTTATCATTTTAAAGAATATAAAAGAAATTGCTACCTGATGTCAGACATAAAATTAATGAGTTTAGTAAATTGAAACAGGTACTTCAACAATTCCATATGAATCATCATGATGTAACAAACAGCCTGTCCCGTCTAACTGCTTTGAATTTACATCGGATTGGCTGATGTTAAATGAAATTTAAGGATTTTGACAAATACTTGTCATAATTGTTGGTTTTGTTTTCTGTTATTATTGTAGACATTTCATTTATGTTGTATGAGCTGTAAATGAGACAAGGAAGTGAATATTAATGTCGTAAGCCTACCTACTTAGCGGCGATTGTGGTTGACAGGACTCGCCTCTTTGTCAACAAACTGTAGGTGATCATTATTCAAAAGTTCCAGAAATCCTAAAGACTTATATTTTTATGTGTAACGACCGTAAAGCAACAACAGCAATATGCCTCAATTGCAACAGCAAACAAATAACGTCTCATATTTTATGCGTCGCGTCAATAAAACGATGGAAAAGCAAGACGACATAAGATTATTATTTAGTATTGGTTTGCATGATCAGTTAAAAAAAAAATGTGAAAAAAAAAAAATAAAATAAACGGACGTAGAGAGAAAACATAACTGATTAAGGCTTCTGGTATTGCTTTATAACGCTGGCGCAAAATGTACGTTGTCGCCGACGCTGTTCACTGATGTATTTATCCAAATGAGTGTGTGTGTTCGTGTGCATAAGTGATAGAAATTTGAGAAGGATCCAAATAAATTTCATGGTTCATCATCGCCCTTGTACTGGTAATGTTCTTTAGTGAAAATGCAGAACTGGTAGGGACTTCTGCCATCAAATACAATATTTATAAAATAAATCTAATTTTTCATTTGAAAATTATTGCAACTTGGAAATTTTTTTATTGAGACACAAAAAAAAAATATGTTATTTTTATAATATTTTTTTTTTTTTAATATTTTTCTTAATAAAAAATAACACTGTGCTAGTCGCAAATTTTAACATGCTGGGCACCTCACTAGTAAATCTAATTCAAATACGTTGCACTCAGTTGTGGCAGCAGTCAGCGTTCGAATTCGCGATATTTGTGTTTAAACTTTTTATTATGAAATTAACATATATAATAGAAAATTGGAAATAAAGGGGACATTTTTATTAAAATTAATCTATAAATCAATTGAATATATACTTCAATCAAAAATTTAATTGAAATTTAAAAATTTTGTAACTTAGCGTTTAAAATATATTTGATAATTTGATTGATATATTCCCAATAAAATTTTATTTGTTTATTTTGTTTAAATTGAACAACTAAATTATTAAGTTTAAGCAAAAAAAAAAACTTAATTTTCCTAACCCTTTTTTAGCCTTTCAAATTGAAATGTCTCAAAAACGAACGCTAACTTTTAATAATGGTTAACAAAATTAAATTCAGCGTCGTCGACTTAGTTTTACCCAATGGGTGCCCATCTTGTAAAAAATAAGTTTCATTTTTGAGCACAGTGTAATTGCTATTATTTTTTTTATTAATAATAATTTTATAAATATTTATTTTCTAATAAAAATAATAGTAATTATTTTTTTATTAGGAAAATTAAGGCCCAATTAGTCAACACTTACGATCGACGAAAAAAAAAACTATTTCATATAGAATTCTACGATGCGATGCAATTATGTCACTAACATTTTACTCACATCTCTATAAGGTGATTACGATATGATAAAAATTTGTTGATTAATTAAACCTTTAGAAATCATTTTAATTTAAAATGAATGTCTTCCTTTTTAACTCTGATACTCATACTAAATATTCTTGTTGTCAAATTTAGCACAGGTACTAAAACTGTAATTTGCTGCACAAACACACCAAAAGTCTCGTTCTCTTAATCAGATTCAGGGCTCAATGAAACTGAATTCAACAAACGTGAATTTGACATGAAGATGGCTTAAGGAAATTTTTACTGTAAAGCAATTTTTTTTAATTTTACTAACAACTAGTGATTTTAAGTTTTCTCATTCAAAACCTCTGAAAAATGCATAATGACAACCAAAGAGCATTTTTTTTTGAAAACAGACAATTGTATCGTTATTTGACATTTTACGCTGTCGTTTGTCTTGTTCTTAATGTTATGATTTATTACGTGGCGTCATCACTTCATTTCTGTTGTTTCTTTTGACTTGGTCTCAATTCCAATTGGTCTGACAATTGGCGCAACAAAATAATAATGTTCCATTCATGTTGGCATGTGTGCATTTGTCTGCTGAAAGCAAAGATAGTCAAAATGTTGAATGATGGGATTCAATGGCTACTTAATAAAATTTCATTATGAGGACTAAGAACTCTTATCAAATCATTTTAGTGTTTGGTAGAAAAATTAAATACACTTGAAAAAAATTGTAAAAATGTTTTTTTAATTCAACGAAATATTTTTATAAGCAAACTTGAACGGAAATATTATTCGCTTTTATTCATTTGCAATATCTGAGAGTGAAACTCAATTTGTATCAACTTAAGTGAAATTTCTTCAAATTATCATGTAAAGGCACTACTCTCTCTCTCTCTCTCTCTCTCACTCTCTGTCTCTCTTATTTCCTCAATGAGATTACAAATTTTTGACTATCACTCAACGGAGATTACATTGGAGAAGCATAGTTGATCACCGACCGATCTTTCATTTTGTATGTAGCCAATAAGATTTCTTTCCCCATACCCCATGAATTCATATACGGCAACTATGCTTGACCAATCTATCATAAGGATTGTCTCTGGCTAATTGATACACAGAAAGGTCAAAGCGAAATTTATCGTTACCAAGATTAAACGGCTTGCTAAAATGGGATAACATATGCGGAATAAAATTATAACAAAACTTTCAGAGCTGGTTAAAAACTTATGATAAAGACATTTTATTATAATTTTTGGATAATAACATGTTTTCTCATAATATTGCGAAAATTTTATGAAAATCAGACTTCTAGTTTTATTATGCACTTTAAAAATGCGGAAATATTTCATGATTCCAGATCGGGAAAATGAAGTGAAATTTGTATATATATATATATAATTTTTTAATTTACCTCAAAGAAAATGATTCATATTTGTACTCAGATGATAATGAGTGTCTAAGAAATTTATTTTTTCGATAGATATATAAATCTATTGACAGAGGAAATATAAAAATTAAGCCTAAAAATTTTTCGAAGAAAAATATTTTATGAATCAGTCAAATTGTAGCGAAATTTAACCTTTTCAGTATTTTGATTTCACTGCATTTTTTGATTAACATATTACGCTGTGATGTAGAGGTGATGGATTTCATAAAAAAGAGTCGAATTGTATATTTTCCAACAATTATATATCTTATAAACTACTTTAGTATCCGGATATAACGAAAGGATGATTTGAAGGGGTGGGAAAAATCTCCAAATATTTTTAAATTAAAATCGTTTAATAAGTTTTGAATCAGTTGAAATAAAGGGGAGTTTGTAGAATTCTTTCGTCATAAATACAAGCCAACATCAATTTTTTATACTCATGATAAAAAAAGTCTTTTAGAATTACACAAAATATGCACAAAAGTGATCCAAATTGGGTATACAAAAACAACATTACAAGTTTTCTTTTGAATAAATAATATAGTTTTAAGTTAATTTTTGAAGAAATTTGAGCGTTTATAATTTCGTTGTAATTTTATTCCGGATACGTTATGTCTGTAGGAAAACCATAGGAGGTAAATAAGGATTAAATTCTAGAAACTTAAAAAGGATTTATGAGTTAGTCATCAATACAATTATATTTTATAGAACACAGGCAAGGACAATATTCGCGATGCTTAACTGGATTCCTGTACTTCGGAATTTATTACAATTCATTCCTTTCGGAGATCGATTAAGCAAGGTTAACTTCTTCTTCTGTCACAGAGCTTCGCACACGTTGCTTGGGATAGAGATCTTTTAACAGCTTCACTGAACTATCAAATATTAGCACAGGAGGTATAAGCTCTTTCGTTAGAATTATTGGTTTCTTGATGGACGTATATTTATAATTGGGCTCTAAATTGAGCAAACTGTGAAAGTTATTTAGTAATATATTGTTTCTTTTTTTATTTTCACTTTAGTTTTTCCTCTAAACACTGGATTATAACATCATAACTAATAATTTGTTTCAATAAACTTTTATGCAAATCTGAATAAAATCTGTAGTTTCATGCAATATTTTTAAAATTTTTCATTGCACATAGGGACCAACAAGATTCAAGAGGAACAAAACTTATCCCACTTTATGATTGGCATGAGCTAAGAAAGTTAAAAGACTGCCAAATATGACATTAACTATCTTCTGATATTTATTATCTGACTTTGTATTTCAAGCTCAAGTCCAAATTTTGAAGAGTGTGGTTGATATATTCGTCGATGATGTCTGAAAAATATACCCAAGTGAAGTGAATTAAAATGGGGAGTTTAGAGAGGATATAGTTAAGCAAAAGTGTCGAAAAGGTTTTGATCTCTGGTTCCTCAAATAACCTACAGCTACCTAGATGATTCACTTTGGACCAGTAAAGTGTTGCACATTGGGGTCGCCCGAACAAAACTTGACATTAACTAAATTAACAAGTTTTAGTATTAGTTTTTGGTATCGTGGAAAAGAAGAAGATATCATATTAAGAAAAAGATATTTGCGCTTAATGCAACTTGTTTTTCAAATTTGAAAAAAATATATTGTATGAACGGGAATTTTTTATAAATTACTACATAGGAGGTTTGTTTAATATTTCTTTATGTTAATGTTTATAATGCATAAATAAATTGGTGCTCACCTTAAAGTGTAAATCACTTCGTGAGTCGAGAAACGATGTGTGTCCTTCCGTCTGGCTGACTGCCTGCCAATTTAAACCTTATATAGACCCAAGATTTTAAGATATTGTAATAAAATGCGGCATATTTATTTATTTTGCTATAAGGACGAAGTAGACTGAAATTGATTAAGATCGGTCCATTATTTCTCCTATCGACCGTACAAATGTCGCTCCGAAATGGGATTTTAAGCTTTTGAATGGCTTAAATTAATCATGATTTAAATATAATTCAGTAAAATTAAGTTTTTTTTATAAGCATATATAAAATTTCAAAAATCATAATAACTAGTAAAACAATTTTATATTATTAAGAAGAGAATTAAAAAAAACAAGTATATCCTTCCCTGGGGCAAAAGCGGACAAAACATATAAATGCACTTGGACTCAGAAAATATCGGCGCATCAAATGCACATGATTGCTAAGAAACCAGAATATGCTTTTTTTCTTACGACGTCGCATAAGTTTTTTAAAATTTATTAAAAAACAGTACGATAAAATTTCGCTGATTATTAAAACTTTATAAGTAATCGAGACTTAAAATAATGCCATTGCATTTAAAACAGTCTTAAGTTTAATATAGAAGATAAAATTTTTCAGAAAAATTAATAAATAATAATTTTTTAACTATAAAAATAATGATGTTAAATAAAAAATATAAACAAAATATAACAATAGATAGGATTCCACCCGATATTTACCAAATTTGTGGGAGAATACCGGGAAATTTCCGGTATATTCCTTTTTTGGAAATTTATTTGGATATTTATAAAAAAAAAAAAAATTAAAATCTGGTTTTGGTAATCACTGATGTGTATTCCATTTCAAACTAGACATTGGTTTTAATGTCTTCAATGACATATTTATGTTAAATACCAAAAAGCGAATGAAAACAGGATTCAATTAAAAACAATTTTGAGAAAAGTATACATGTATGATATTAATGAGATGTAGTAATAAGTTTAAGGCTTTTTTAGGTTCAGTCATTGAAAGACTAAAAAATTAAGAAATATAGAAGCATTTTGCAATAAGTGTAATATAGCAGCAACAATGCGACATAAATGTAATTATTTTTAGATACTGTAACAAAGTTTATATGTAAATATAAATCTGTCGAGATAAGGCAATTTTCAGATTACTTAATCATTAATATGTTCAAAATATATTATTTGCACTATTCGGTATTTTCCTACGACCTTTAGTTTTGGAGATATAGTTGGCAGAAAAAAAATAATAATGCCGACTTTTTAAACAATTTTTTAGCTCTCCTGAAACAATTGACGATTTGAGTTAATTTCTTTGTGAAAAGCCCACAGAAATATTGTGATGGACCTAGCAAACTATAGAGCAAGAGATAATCTTTAGGCTAAACATTTTGTATGGAGCAGCATAGAAGAAACTTTTCCATCTACGTGCTGAAGAAGTATTTAGGCATCCATAGAATTGAGCGGGTTAGCGGTTCATATAGACTGCTTCTTGCACTTATGCTCCTACAGAACGCTCACTCCGCACTCAAAATTATCTTCACTCAAAAAGACGAAACATATTAAATGCATATAACGCCACAGAAGCTTATTTTATAGCGTATAACTGAAATTTTTTCAATAAAGATACTTCCCCAAAACCGGTATATGCAATTATTAGCAATCTTTTTTTATCTTTGGAAAATATATGCTACGACTATTTTGCGTAAAAAATATGTAACTTTTGCTGAATAATATGTTTTTCACCAAAATTCCTATAACGTAATTTATACCCACTCGGGTATTTACCCATATTCACCAAATTTACTTATTTTACCTGGTATTTATCAAATAGGTATTTACCCTTTTCCCATCTATAAATATAACAAAAAAATACTGACTTTGATGCCTCGCACACGTGTCAGTAGAGAGAGCATAAGCTAGAAAAGTAATTATGGAGTTATTTGGGTTATCGACATTGAAGTTGATAGAATAAAATTTCATATTTTTCATATTATTCTTGTGATCGAATATAATTTTAATTTTCTTCGATTAATAAAATTAAATAAAATTAAATTAAAAAAATTAAAGAATAAAATATATTGTTCGAATAATTAATCACAAGTTAAAAAAGAAATGCAAAAACTAGTATTTTTTAATTCAATATTTGGTTTTATCAACATAAAGAAACCCAAAAATAACAATTCATTGACATAGAACAAAAAAATGTCCACAAATTGAGATCATATTGAAATTACAGACAAATTATATAATGAAATTAGATTTATTTTAAAATTATCATTCATAATAATTAAGCATTTTGGCTTTAAAACGATTATTGTTTTTTTTTTTTTCTTTTTAATAAAAAGAAGTGTGTTGAAAAAATTCTTTCACTTATTATTGATACTGGCAATATATAGCAATAAAAGCAAATCTAGTTTTTGTGTTCTTTATAGATATTCCTAAATAATATCAATGATCATCAATATTGCTAAAATCTATCATTTTTTAATTTTTCATATTATTTATTGATTGATTGAGTTCAGTTAGCAAACCAACGTTTCAAATTTTAGATTTGTCAGGTTATTTCTACATCAATTGAATCATTAAAATAATTTTTGAAATAAATAATAAATTCTCAAAAATAAAGCATTTGAATATACTTTTGTTTCACTTTTTGTTGAATATTTTTTAAAAAAAAAGTAATATGCGCTGGAAAATTTCCAGAATTTAATAATAACTTATGCGTGTCCAGTTTATTCTAATATTAAGACGTTTGATTAAATTTGTTATCTTTTTCCAAATATTACTGAGACTATAGTGTCCGTGAAAGGCTTTAATCCGAAATCTATTGAAATCGTAGTTTACACATTTATTTATCCTAACGAATTTTTCAATCATTTTCGACAGGGTTTTCCAACTATACAAAACTTCTTACACTTATAATTTCAAAAAGGCATAATAATTTAACAAAATCTCGTTTTGAAAAATTATTCGATTAATCGTTTTTTATTCTAAATTTAAAAATTTTGTTCGTTCGAAAAGAATAAAAATTTTTTTCCTCATTTAATCGAATAATTTCTATTCGAATGACAATTCTAGGAGTTATAGCGAGAAAAGTCTTTGTTTTCCAGGCATTTTAATTTTTTGCAAGAAAATAATTTTTCAATATTGATTTCTTGCCAAGTTTTATTAAAGGGGACCCTTCTGTGCGCTGCGAGGATCGTTGTTTCATAAGAAATTATATTATATATAAGTCTTTTCTGATTTTTATTTTTTCGAGTAGAAATAAAAGTATTCTGATTTTTATTTTTTTCTGGAAAATTTTTATTTATTGAAAAATCATGTTTTTATGTTTTTATAATTAATTTGTGTAATTGCAAGTTTAAAAATTCATGAAATCATAAATTCATGAATTCATTAATTCATAATTTATTAATTTAATTAAAACATTATTTTATAAGTTCATAAATTCATAAAATGATTAATTCATAAGTTCATAAAGTCATAAGTTCGTAAATTTATAAGTTTATATATTCATAAATATATAAGTTCACAAATTCCTAGCTTCATGAATTCAACAATTCATAAATTCATAAATTTATATGTTCATAAATTCATAAAATAATTAAATCGTTAGTTAATGAATTCATACGTTTACAAATTCATATTATGAACTTATAAATTTATGAACTAATGATTTTATGAATAAGCTTTTAAGATCATGAATCAATTTAATTCAAGCTGGGTTTAGTGCATTAAATTTGCAGTTTTGACTAATAGTTAGTGATAGTGCAAAATTTTTCATTACAATAATTTCATCGATATCTAATATCGATTTATTAATCAATAATTTTTAAGTTTCTTTTTTCAGGCTCAAGTCCATTAATGTAATAATCCTGCTGGAGTATTCTACAAAAATTATTACAACAATGAACTTGAGCCTGATTAAAGAAAATTAAAAATTATTGACTCATGAAAAGTTCGAAATAATATTCATCATTTACAAATAATTTATTAATACAATTATTTGCTTAGAAGTTAGTTATGAACAAATTTGAAAAAAAAGTAATAAGAAAATTTTTAAATTTTTTGTCAAAATTTAAATAAGAAATAAAAAGATTTTTCGAAAAGGAAAACAATAATGGCCTGATTCAGTACGACAATCAACTTGTTTGAAAATAAAATTTGTATGAAAATTACTCATTTTTTCAAATGTTTTTTGAGTAGTTTTCATACAAATTTTATTTTCAAACAATTTGATTGTCGTACTGAATCAGGCCATAAAAAACTATACAATTTATATGTATCGACTGTTTCTTGTACTCGTATGTTTTATAGTAGATTCTAGTGCAGAATAAATTATATTTGTAACATAATTGTATGCGGTTAGTGTATACTTTTAATTTGTGATAAAAATATTTATGAATTTCCTTGATGTTACTATAAATCTACCGAACACGATTTGCATTTGAGCAATGGAGGCAATTGGAAGATGTCAACCGATATCAAAAAAACTCTTGGATTTTAGTAGATATCATATTTGTGATAAAAATTAAAATAGTTAAATCAGAACACTACTTACGATCCATTAAGACTTTTGAAAAATATTAATATGGCAAAGTCGATGGTAAGATGCGTTAACAATAAGTTAAAAGAAACGATGGAATAAATTGACTATGGAAGCCGACATAGATGGTCACCTCTCAATATTGATACATAAATTGTTAGAGGAAGTCAAAACGGTCATAATAAGACTGTAATAATCCAAGTGGTCTTAAATCATTGCGCATTAAAATAACTACACGTATAATCCAAATAAGAGCAATTAAGATCGGAGTAGAATTCTACAGAACTGCAAAATGCCATTTATTTAAAAAAAACTCAACTAAGTTTGGACGACATCACCTTCACTATTCTCGAAATCAATGGAACAGAGTTTTTTTCTCAGACAAATCGTAGATAATATGAGCAATTTGGATGAAATGAGAAGTGTATTCAGCCCCTTTATTAAGGTTTGCATTCTCTATACTGTCAGGGTACTATAAGCATGGAGGCGTCATGTAATGGCTTGGAATGTTTTGCAGAATAAAGGCGAAACCGATACGTAAAATGAATGGTATACTGAATAAGAAAGTGTTTCGGAAAATTCTGCAGAAGTAGACATTCAAACACGATAAAGACCCAAAATATTTATCTAAAAATCAATGAAAAAATAGTTACATCGGCAAATGACAATAATCGTTATGGACAAGTCCACACAGTCCCATTATCTTAAGAATATTTAAAACTTATGGAAAATAGTAAGACAAAAGAGCAATGGCGAAAAATTCGGGAGGGGGGGCCCAGAGAGGCTCTTCTGTATAATGCTGGAAGCTTAGAACGCAATGCCAATGCTAATAATATACAAGCCTATATGTTTAATTCTAAATATTAGTCTAAAAGACTCTCTAAAATGGTCAAAAGTGAAGGGGTAGTCTCAGAATATTAACTTCAATAATTTGTTCAATTAGTTTTGTCGTGTAATTTTTTTTATATTTGAATTTGTTTAATATTCTTATTAATTTTATATTATGAATATGAAAAATATATTTCTGTTTTTATGTTAATTGGTGTTCTATCATTATACATTAACAATATTTTTCTTCATAACCAAAAAAAAAAGGTTGCGTTATGCTCAAATTAATTAAAAATAATCATTTGTTCAGCTAGTTTGGACCGATAATGTCCATAATTCTTAGTCTATAATTCTTAGGAATGATATCTATGGTTAAGGGTATACAATTTAAAATCACTTGTATATAATTCTTTGTAAATTTGTAATTTTTGATAAAAATATATTTTTTAAACAGTGATAATTCATTTCAGTGCAGATTCAATTTTTATAGGAATTGAGCCAATAAATATTTTAATGGATTTTAGACGAAGATTCAATCATAATAGTAATTAAATTTACTAAAATTTTATTTGAAATTATAGACAAAATTCAATTAATTTCACTTAATTAATATTATCATTTTGATGATTAGAGCAAAATCAATTAAACTTTTAATTAATATAAGCAATTTCATAATATAAATTTTTATAACGAGCGAACAAAATATAGGCATTAAAGAAAGCAATAGCTCAGAGTTACTGTAAAGCTCTTTAATGACCAGCCTCAGCAAAAAGTGAATAAATTAAAAAATAGGAAAGATTGCTAAATGAGTACAAAAAATGGATCATTTAGACCGTTTCATGAATTTAATAAAAACGAAATGTTACACCAAAAAATTGAAGAATTATAATAAATATCATCACGTAACTCTGTCTGATCAGAACGAGATTAATTAGATGGGACAGCAGCACACTGAATTTTTGTAAGTTATGCAAGGGTTCTGAGGAAGTGGTAGAACACATAATTTACCACTTATCCACGGTTACAATATCATTGACTTAGATGGTTAGTTAGATATGTTTATTAGGGTCGTCCAAAATTCCTTTTTTGCTATCGAATGATAACTAAAGAAAAATAAATATACCCATATTTTGTAATTTCTTAAAAAAAATGTTAATAGGAAATATTAAAATGTAATTTTAGTAAAAAGTACTTATATAAAAAATTACATAGAAATAAGAAATTCACAAACCAATTTTAAATTTAAAATACAATTTGTATGAACAAAATGTTTTAAAAAGCATTTTAAATTTGAAAGTTGTTTGTGAATACAGGGGTAAAACTTTATTACCAAATTAAAAAAAAAATGTCCTTAATACTAATGTATATAGTTGCAAACTTAAGAATATTGCGGAATTCATCATGTAATTTGAATGATTTTGTGGGTCGGGCATCTATTGACTTGCTGTCTTTTCACTCTTCTAGTGTTTTACAATTGGCCCTCTTTTTATAATTACATAAGGTAAAAATTGTGCAAAATTAACACGGAATAAAGATACACAATTGAAAAAAGTACTTTATTAATTTTGTACTATTTTTAAAATTTTTAATTAAATGTTTCAAAATGCTAAAAATTTCTTTGCATCTGGTCACACTGGCGGTAATGATACTAAAGCATTTTCCACTAAATTATTTTTAGTGATAGTGAAAATTTTTTCAGCTTCAGCCCAGCGCAACGTTTTTTATTATTTTATTATTTTTTTTACACTAAATATTTTAGTGCAAAGAATATTTCTTCACTGACGTAAAAGTGTCGCAAAATTAAAAAGTTTAATTAATATTTCATATTTTATCACTAATGTAAGACTTGAGACTAATATAATGTAAGGTAACAACAACAATATACAACAAATAAAAATTAATATTTCAATCATATAATTATTAAAATAATTTTATATATAATCATAAAATTATTTTTTAACGTTTATTGAGACAAATTTTTAATGCAGCTTATGCATAGTCACTGTTCAGATTTTGCACTATTTGGGTGTAGTGCAAGTTTTTTCACTACCACTAAATCTAGTTACGAGTATAATGAAAAAAACTGCACTTTCACTAAAATTTTTAGTGGTACTGGAGAAATGTTTCACTATCACTATAGTGATGGCAAATAGTTAAAAATCGATATTTTTCACTATAGTGCGATCAATGAAAAGCTTAGTGCACTTTAGTAAACTTCCCCCAACTCTGATATATATAATTTTTCCCGGTGTATATCTTCTGCACGGTGGAAGAATATAATCATGTATGGAATAAAAAATACATTTGTTCAAGCTTTAGATAACATGATCATATATTTCGTGTTGAACTAGAATGGGATTTCAAAAAAATATTTTTTGTTCTTCCCTTTTTTGGCATTTTGTCATTTAAAAGCATTAATAGTATTTAAGTCAGTAAGCTCTGCTCTCTAATGGGTGGTCACGGCGATGACATCATAAACGTAAAATTTAAAATATTTTACTTTTCATAAAGCACTTATGGGTTCAAAAAAAAAAAAAAAAAAAAAAAAAAAACAAAGTCATTCAAAACTTTTTTCTACTTGACTGGATTTAAATTTAAATACATAAAAATAAGGAGAAAAATTAATTTTATTAGTATACGAATGTTTTTTTTTTTGCAGCAAAATATCGCATGATTATTTTTGCGTTAATTACAAAGTTAAAGGAAGCAAGCAAATGTTCTTAAAGTGAAAAAATGAAAATAAATTTAATAAAAACCTTTACAAGAAATTCTTTCTTATATACACACATATATTTTTTGTTAGTCTAAAGGGTCATAAATCGTCTGTGGTTGCAACATTACGACATGTAATCATACATGAATAAATTATTGGCCTTAACTCTCTTAAATACCAAAAAGCACATACATATGTACATACGTTCATACATACATACATATATACGTACATACATACATATAATTTAAAACTGGGAAGGTGTTGCAAAAACGCACAAGGATCTTTATGTTTTCCTCAGAAGTTGTACATGTTTTTTCTTCTTCCTTTTCTGTTTGCGTTTGTTACTTTTTTTTTGTGTTTCTGGTCATACAATAAGGGAGTCAGTCTAATTATACTTTAGCTATGATATTTGGCTAGTGTAGCTACCATATGGTGACTACTCACTATTTACTGTGTTAAAATAATTAAACCAGATGATGATGACTTTGCTTGTTTATTAATTTACAAAGTCGCCCAAGAAATGTACAAATGCGGAATATTTGTTTGTACTTAAACTATTTAGACTTTAAGATTTTTTTAGGACATTGAATATTAACTTTTTAAAAATTCTATTTAGTATTTAATAAAAATCAAATTTTAAAAGCTACGTAGATCCGACGATTACCCTTTTATTATGTGCTTATTAGTCGTAACTTTAAGGATAACTTTGTTGAAATAGATCACTAGCTTTTATTTGCTCATAGGACGAATCAATATTTATTATTTTACCTAATCTCCACAAAAATGTTCTGCATGAATATCTTTTTATTGCCAAAAATTTCTCAATAAGAATTAATAATATTTTCGGCTCAAATAAGTATGATGGAAGTAGAAATCACATTACAAAATATAAGATCCACAATTACACCTATCGCGAAATTCCATTTAAAGCTCATACACGCTGGAGTAACAAAAGTCTAAAATTAATGACAGCAAGCACATAATTCTTTTAACAATTTTAAGAAAAATGGGATTGATTTTTATGTAAAAATTAGATTTTATAAATATTTATTTTTAATTTAAATTTGAAATATATAACATACATTGTTATACCCTACAATTTTTGTGATACTGTTTGTAATTTACTGAAAAAAATATTTATACTCCCAGAACAATTTTCTGATGCTATTTAACAATATTCATCCATGTCGCTGGCTATCCGTTCGCCTAAAACTTAGACCAAAGCACAAGTTGCAATTTTTTAAATTTAAAGCCTATTAAAATTATTATTAAAATAAAAGTAATTATTATTTACGATGATATTTGAGGCAACATATTAAGCAAGGACATGGACGTTGCCCGATATATATTAATAAACATGAAAATAAAACTTAATTTTAGTTAATGCTGTGATTTTATCTATCATGATTATACTTCCGATCAGTAGTTATCCCTTAAAATCAAAGTCCGATCGCAAATTTAGAAAGCCATTATATTAAAAACATTCACACTTTGTAGTAATAACTTTCTATCATAGTTATATTTGGACATAGTTGAACAAAAAATATACTTCTTTATTTTTGTATTCACAATTGGATTGGTATATATATATATATATATATATATATATATATATATATATATATATATATATATATACTACTGCAAATATATCTTTTTCCATTAGATGCAATTTAAACCCAAAAAGAGTTAATTGTTGCAAATTCGAAAATGTTGAGTTAAGCATTGATTTCTATATTAGCTAAATATTGTATTTGTCATATATGTTTTGTTATCTTATCATTATTATTTATTATTTATAATAATGCAGTGTACAAAATTTTAGATTCTGATAAAAGCAATTCTCACAATTCCCAAAAAATTGGCAAAAAGTCAGGTAAAACACTCTTAAAAACGATTGATTGATTGATTGTTGAGAGCGCATTCTGTTTGTTAATTCCAATTTTTAAATTTTAGAACATATGGGCTAAACTCAAAATTTTGAAGAATCTAGATTGGCTTCTATTAAGAAATTAGACTTTATTTCTTCTTAGGGCTGATATTGACTTTTAAAGACAAAATTTTTTGCAAAAATAGTGAAATCTGATAAGAAAGAGAAAATTAGTTTTAAAAACGTTCATTTCATATGTTAAAAGTCATCTATCCATCTGTTCCTAAGGGGTCTATGAAATATTGTTGTGAACATTTCTATATTTTTATGTTTATGTTAATAAGATCGACTGATTAGAAATTACAAATTTATTTCCAATAAATATATCGTCACCTAAAATGCAAAAGGGACAGCTAACACTTTTATATTATTTATCTTACAGGATATATGAGAAACTTGATAAGTTGAAACTATTATCGTTCTTAAAAACGATATCGTTACATCTCAACACAAAAAAGAACATATTTCAAATTGAGTTCTGGCAAATTTACTTAATTTTATGTGAAATAATCGTTGCTTACTCTTCTTTTCTTGTGCAAAATTAAACTAATTTCTTGCTGCTCTCTTGTAAGAAGATAAAATCAATTGTC
Source organism: Protocalliphora azurea (assembly GCA_932274085.1). Lineage (NCBI taxonomy): Eukaryota > Metazoa > Arthropoda > Insecta > Diptera > Calliphoridae > Protocalliphora > Protocalliphora azurea. The sequence goes on from OW026520.1 coordinate 83,856,428, forward strand.
TAAAAAGAATTTACTTTTTGTAGTTTATTTTGCAAATTTTTCGAATTTTCAGTACACCCTGATCATCCGAAGTTATACACTAAAAACGTTTTTTAAACTTCACGAACTCAAAAAATTCTTAAAAAGTAACGAAAGAATTTTTGTTCCTTCTAAATTACATACATATGTGGATTTGCCAAAAACTATGTGAATTTAAAAAGAGATTTCATGAAAAATAGATGAAACTTTTTTTTACAAAAAGTAGGCTTAAACAAATAGGATTTAATAAAGCTTAAAAATTCTGCAAATAAATCACAAAACTTTACGTATAAAAGTGTGCAGAAAAAGGCGCGCGACATTTGAATGAATATGCCTTATCAGCATTACTTACCTACATACTATATGAGTATATGAATCGATTCAGTGATTAAGTCAAGAAAAAAAAAAAAAAAATTAAGTAAAATAAATTGTTACAAAAAGTGGGCGTAAAAAGGGTCATGGTAACCAATAAATGGATCTTATAAGTCTAAGTTATTTCTGAGCTATATGTGTTATAAGCTTAATATGAATCAATTCAGGAATGAGTCAAAAATAAATAAAATTAAGTAAAATATAATTTTCCCAAAAATTGGGCGTAAAAAGTGGGTTGGCATAGAATCATGATCTAAAATAGCCTAAATCTTCTTACGAGGGACGAACTATATGTATGCTAAATTTTATGTAAATCGGTAAAAGAATAATAAACAGTCTCTTTTTTATATAAAGGATGGGATATAGGACGATAGAAAAGATAATTTGTTACAAAAAGTGTGCGAAAAAGGCGCGTGGCATCCAATAAAAAGGTCACATAAGCTTAAGTTCCTTCTGAACCATAACTAAGCCAAATTTGATGTGAATTGATTTAAAGGAAATGAAAAAAAAAATAAATAAAATATCATTTTATATAAAAAGTGTCCATAGAGCCCAATCGGGATTTGGTAAACAACTCTTTCAGTTTCTTGCCGGAAATGAACTGTGTGCCAGATTTCATGTATATATATATATATATATATATATATATATTTATTACATTTGAGGTGTCAATAAGTTTACGTTTTCTGCTTAAGTAATAATACAAATAGCATCCAAAGTATTATTAAAAAGAGATTCAGATGATAATTGTTACTAACAAGAATTAATTTAAATAAATGATAAATAATGATTTTTTTTATTAAAAAATATGTCAGTTTATACAACATTCTTTGTAACGTTCTTTGTAATATTGCATGACTTTCTTTTCAGTAAATATTTATCAAAACAGAGAACATCTTCCAATGATCCGAATTTGCATTACTTTTGGATCACAAGTTCAGAATCTTATTGACTTCTTTGGATGTTACTTTTTTACTTATATAGAATATTTTATAAAATATGACTTTAAAAGTTTGTAATAGTACAACTTCATAAACACTTAAACTTATGACAATTCGAATTCTGAAAACGTAAACAGAACAATTGCATACTATTCATTAGTAAGTTCACTAATGATATAAATAAATTTAACACGCGGGTGTCGTACAAAGAAAGTGATCCAAATTACTGAAAAATATGTTATAAAATATTGTCTTTTTGTCTTAGCTATTCGTTAGAGAAATAACACTATTTAACATTCTTCAGTGACGATCAAGGCGAATTTTAAAAATTACACGTTTAATGTTTTATTAAAATATCTGCAAAAATACACATTTTCTGTACATAAACATTTTTTACTTCTGAAAATTATATTCAAACCATTTTATATTTACTTCAAACAGTTACTTTTTTGTAATGCATTTAGAACTTGATAGGAAAAAATAAATTATTTGGAATGATAAATTCAGAATATTAGCTACATGGTAATCAATGAAAGTGCTGTAAATTTTGAATAACTCCCAAAATATTTTGCTGAGTAGTTTTAAGTAAATTAACTCCATAAAAATTTTATTATTTTTATTTTTTTTCAACAAAATCTATGTAAAAACATCAATATTAATATTTGTCACACAGAAAGTAAAGAAAGTGATTGGCGAAAGAACTGATCAAATGAATCATTTATATAATAATTTGATCTATATCATGTTTCCAAATTATTATTTCAATAGATTAAATACTATAATTAGTGTTATTTATATGTTTTAAATGTATTTATAAGACTATTTGGTTAATCGAATAATTGGCCATTATTCTGATCATCTTTCAATCTTGAATAATTATTTTTGGAATTAACTGATTAATATTGAAACATGAATAATTGGATACCATAATATATTCAAAATTACTTTAGACATGATTTTATCGAATTTTTGTTTTTTCATATTCTTTTTTTCTTTTTCTTCGATAATTTATTCTTCGAATAAATGGAGTACAATTCATTATTAGAATAACACATAAACTTTAGAGTATGAAAAAGGCATTTAAAATGTATGTCATATTTACTCATATTGCAAAAAAAAAAAGAGCAAGTAAAACTCGAGGGTCTATATTCAATAGCATCTATCTCGTAAATCACAACTTTTCAAAACTGTTTACTTCGCTTAGTTTTGAAGTATTAGATGATTTTTCTTTTACAATGTTGTTTTAAAGTCACGACTAAAGCTTACATATAATTTATTTTTAATATTTCGAAATATTTGCGATTTTAAAGAGACATAGAAAGAAAATTTTGCACTTCTAAAATATTGAATGTGTATAAATAAAATAACGATATAGATTGTAAGAAATGCATTTAATTACCATTTAATGTTTGATTTTAAAAATTTTCAAACTAGTTAGTAATTTGAAAATCAATATAATTCAAATAGGCTACTTTGTTTTGGGATCGGAGTATAATAATTATCGCATATCTATAGAACTATTACAACAGAAGTCTTAAAATTTTGTGGTAATAACTTTATTATCAACTTCAGCAATTGAGATGAAAACAGGACGAGTAGATGCAGAGGGACTGATAGTTCTCATAAAAAGTAAGAATTATTTATCGTCTAAATGAAGAACTATTAGAGCAAAAGTTTTGAAATGAAATGAAAATAGGCGGGCAGCTCGAAGGGAAGTGTTAGCCCACATACAAGGTAAATCTTAATTTCAGCATATCTAAGGAATTATTACAGAGCAAGTTTTGAGATTTTGTAGGAATAGTTTTCATGTCAATTTACATAAGTGTGGTTAAAATAGGTAGGGTAGGTTTAAAGTCAATATTTATTATAGGGAAGAATATCTAGGGAACTATTCAACCAAAAAAAAAAAACTTTTTGGTCAGATTCATGTTCTGCATATATAAATTAGAAATGATATATGTTATGTTTATATTGTCAAAAATATTTATTATGTAAGATAGGGGAATTAAAAAATATTGATAAAATGGGAAAAAAATTAAATTTTTACTTTAAAATATATACCATAGATGAGCGTCACTATAGTGAAGAGAATGGTACAAAAAAGTCATCAAAATAAGATATAGAGGGTATTGAATATAGACCCCAGATATATTCACAATTTTAGCAAATTTATTTGAAAAAAAGAAGTAATTAACATGTATTTTTAAGATTTTCTACCCATATAAAACTTATTTGCGTCAAATATAATTGTTAGGGAATGCATATATACAGCCCACTTGGTATGACTTTTAATGAAATCGTGATTAATATAAAGAATTTATAAACATCCATTTATATTAATGTTCCATAAAAATATATGGATATAAGACCTTATTCCATTTTTAGCAATTTTCAGTAGCAAAATTTATCATGTTCTGATCCAAATTTTTCAATGATACTTTGCATGAAGATAGATACTTAATAAATCTTACCAAATATCGAAAAAAAAGGTGAGAAAGAGATAAAGTTTTATGAAGTTTTTACGAGTATTATATTTTATTATTTTTTTATTTTAGAATATTTAAAGACCGACCAATAAACATATTTATGTATATTATATGTATTATATATTTTAAAATAGAAAAGCAAAATCCATTCCTAAAAAGAATGCAATTAAAAATGGGCAGCAAAGATTCTGACTACGCATTACATTATGTAAAATAAACAAAATAAAGGCTTAACTATGCCTTAACAGCACTTCGAAGGAGGCAAATTGGGGCAGAATTATATTTCTTTATTTAATAAAGGAAATGTCGGTGTTACGTGTGATGGTAAAATTTTTGCGAAACTATGCGGAACCTAAAGTTAAAAAATGTATTTATTTCCTAATTTTGTCTGAAAATAAATTTGCCTAGTAAAGAAGTAGAGCAAATAACTTTTAAATATAAAAAGTTATATAATTTTGAACAATTAAAATTTTAATAAATTTTTAACAAAATTTTTATAGTGGTTAAGATTTCTAACTTTCGTAAGCTGTATTTCTAAAAGTTAATGTAAATTCTTATTATATCGATTATTTCTAATCTGGTTGAAGTATTTTATATCATATATAAAACATTTGTTTCAGCTGAATATCTTTTATTTTTCGGCTTTTATCAAAATAGATTGGCCAATTGTCAAAGTGTGCAATGGTCGGGATTAATAGAATATAACTTTCATAATCTTTTCATTTTTTCTCCTAGAAAACCATAATAAATCCTTAAAGTTCAATGTTCTTTTCAAAGATCACTGATCGGCAAAAAATATTTTTTGGTACTACTTTAAACAAAAATAAAAATAGGAATTTGAAGTGCTGAACATTAGTCTACTTTCAGTTTTTTTCTTTCAGGTCTGGATTTTTCTTATGGGCATATCTAATATTACTCCCTTAATAAAGCGTATTACACTAGTATATTTTACTATAACTCGAAAACGGTGCAGAGGAAAGTTGTCTTCAAGTGACCTTAACATTATTATTATTATTTCTTTTTTTTTGCTTTTTGATTTGTCTAAAAGTTTCGGGGTTATTTGGGAATTATTGTCGGAATTTATTTTTCATGCAGAATTGAAGAATTTTTTCCTTAAATGTTCTTTTAAGAAAATGAAAACAACAGAAATGTTAAGTTTTTAATAATTTGTCATAAAGTTCGTAATACTATTAATAAAATAAGCCGTATATCATCAAAATTGATGGACAATTCTTGATTTTATTCACATGGTTTGACCCAAATATTTGTGATAATACTGTTAATATTCCGGGATATACGATATTTAGGCGTAATCGCCCCTATAGTTGTATAATTGGTGAGGTATATATAATTAGTACATTTATAAACAATTTTAAAAATGTACTAATTATTTTAAATGTGAAACTTTGTTTGTCGATATTTATTTTAGAACAAATATTATATTAGCTGGTGCAACTTATCTTAATCTTTAACACTGATCTTTTTAATCTCTCTAAATCCGAGATATTCGCTTATTGTACTCTGATAATACTATATCTTGAGTTGGTTGGCCATAATTCCATTCCCACCCACTATGATTCTTATCTTCAATCAAATTCTCTCGTAGATTACTTCGTCGTTAGTAATAAGTTGTCTATCAGTACTTCCGCTCAATTTCAACTTCCTTTTACACCATTCATTTGCATGCCTAACATGATTATAAGCATGCTGATATTCCAGCCATTGAAGGACTATTACCTAATGCTGATTTCTCACAGCTGAATCAAAATAATGATACCAATGATCATCTTGACTTTTTAATATTTTTTTTTTAGTGCTATTTTAGCTGATGTCCCTTTAAAAAAAAATTTCGCTTTCTGCAAAGCGTAAAGAGTTAAGATTTTCTATTGAGATTAATTATTTCAGATCTTTAAGAGATATTGGGTTTAAGGATTATTTTAAGACCAGGAATAATATAAATCAGGAAATTTAGAGAAGATTATGGGAGACGAGTTTTTAATTTGTGTGACGTGAGGCAGATGTAGAATGTTTCAGACAACTTAATTTTTAATGTAGTATAGAATGCCTATTTTTATATTTTTACCATTTTTTCTTGCATTTGTTTAGTTTTATTTAATTTTTTCACAAATATTCACAGAAAACACAGAAAAAAAACTCATTGCTTACTGACCGACTACACAAAAATGTGAGTTCAATTCAATAGTTGTGGAAAACAAAAAATTGTCTGAAACAAACATTATACCTTTGAGAGAAACATAACATTTTTAAAAACTAACATTTAACAGTTGTACAAAACAAAAAATATAAATAAAAATATTGGCTACACTTAATGGTTGTATAAATAACTAAATTTTTGAATGTTTATAAATTTTTGTGTCTGGTATTGAAATTTTGATTACGGGTAACCATTTAATTATTAAACATAAACAGAATCGTTTTTATCATGATGCGCCATAATCACCACAATAATTTAGTGTGGTGATTATGGCGCAACCATGTTTTTTCTATGCGTGTGGACAAACGATTTTTTGTTAGAAAAAAAAAAAAAAAAATACTGAGATCAGATTCGTATTTAGCACATCAAATTTCATCTACTTTACCTATTCTTGTTTAAAGGTTTTCTGCCAATGTAATTGTTAATTCTGTATCTCTAGCTATATTGTTTTAAGTCAAAATAATAGGCAATAAATATTTACTACTAAATAGTGATTGTACTAAATTTGGAACTAAAACCAATTACACAGTTCATTAAAAATATCGCTGACAACATTAAAACTGGCGCCACTTCTTACATACATGAATATAAATATCTCGTGATACTAAAATGTCGAGTGCCAGTAATATGAAACCCATATAGTGATGACAATTTTTACAGCCATGTGGTCAGTTGGTAGAGCTGGTTTATCAGCTACTGTTTTATCAGCTAAAGATCACCATCAATAACATGAGCCTACAAAACATACGAGTATTTGTTAGCAGAACTGTTATGAACAACTGGATGAAATCTCAAGTGGACATCAATCAACGAAAACATTAAAGCAACAGCAGCAGATATTAAACACTAAAAATCCTTATGTGTTCAGCAAAAGGCTCTCTTGTATCCTTTTTTAAACAACATTTTTATTTTATTTGTACGATTCAATTACAACTCAATGAATGAGTTAAAAACAAAGAGAGTATTAAGAGCCAAAGAACATATTTATTTTTGGGTTTTAAATTTATTACAATTTCCACACTTTTGATTTCATTAAAAGACTGAGTGAGGAGACGTTAGTGGAGTAAATGAAGAAGGCAAAAAATATAAAACTACCATCGATAAATAATTGCCATTCACAGGAATTATCCATCCATCGATGGAGGGAGACGCGTGTTATCCTTTTAGTGCAAGCTGATGTTTTTGTGGTTGCTGTTGTTGATTTAAATGAAGTGCTCATTCACTCACAGGCATTTACAATACGGTATATGTACTCGTATGATGTTTTTATATGAAGTAGTATAGATGACGACTTATAAGTGTTTAAGTTGAGTAAAGTTGAAAGTAGCAAGCAATTGTAGTACATTCTTAACAATTCAATACTACACAGCTCGTAATAATAAAACTGCACATTGAACCTATGTATGATATGAGATACACTGAAACAAATTTGTGATTTGAAATCTGTTACGAGTTTATGGATTTCACATTGAGCTGAAATGCTTGCTGTATGTTATTGAATTGATTTATTGAAAGTATTGACAAATTCCTAACTTAGAAGTAATAAAAAATTGCTGTGATGTACACTATAAGATTTGTTGATCTTTCGAATACACAAATGCTTGTTTATATCAACATTAATTTCTAGATTCCAGTTTAATGTTAAAATACATTTTAAATTTACAACGATATTTACATTTGCAATAAAATTTTTCCAAGTGTACATTTTACATGTATTAAGTCTCTGGTACACGAAGTACTATTCAGTTAAAAATTTCTCCAATCAGATGTTTGTATATATTTACAAATACGTATCTATACATGCCCAAACATGTATTCATATTCATGTTTATATGAGATTTTATATTATCGTATTTAACAAATATACAGAAAATGTAAAAAAAGAACGATTTTATTGAAAAAATACAAAAGTGTTTTTGATACAATTTCTTTTTTTTTACTTTAAAAAAAATTAATGGATTTCAAGAGGTTTTCTTGTATTTTTAAGTTGATGATGCATTTGTTTTTCTCAATATTTTATTGTTATTGTTGTTTCCTTGCAATATGTATTCAGTATTCAATACAAAAAGGGGTGAATGTAAAATTTTATATGTAAGTATTCCATTAGAATCTTACAACGCTTTAAGTGTCTAAACATTGTACAGATGTCAGCGTACAAAATATGAAAGTATCACCAAACAGTCACCTTCACATTTGTTATCATTCATTTGAAATGTTCAAAGTGAGCTGATAAGTTTTTATTTTATTGCCAATTGTTAATGTAGTTTTTGTTCATTTATAATAAAAATTTTATTTATTTTTTTACTTTTATGGGAAAATTTCATTTTATGTATATTTTATTTGAAAAATATTAAAATTATATTTGTAATGTATTGAAATATATTTTTTAAACAAATGATCGTATTTAAATTTAAACAATTGGAGAATTACAAATATCACAAAGAATAATATCTACGAGGGCTGCCTTTTACACAAAAACATATATTTTTAAAAACTGTCTTGACAGTCAATTTTTATGTGTATAGCTAATAGAGTATCCTGTAGACAAAAATTTTGTAGGAAGACCCCTCAAACGATGCATATTATAGAGCTGAATATGGAAAAAATATTTAAAAAGATTTTAAATTAATATTCAGTTCTCTACCAGGGATTGAATATCACGGGTCTGGAATATTTTGTCCAAAAAAAGTTTTGAGTTTTGTCTCGAAATGGGTATCAAAAAACTCATAATTTAGAGCTTGCTATGAAAACCATCAGTTTTGCACATCATACGAAAAAGTTTGATATTTTTTATTGCCAAATGTATAAAAATTTTATCATTTTGTTCCTTTTATGGGTAAAATATTGAAAAATTGCATTGTAATAAGTATGGCCCATAATAAATTATTTTCAAAAAATTTGTTCACCAAAATGGGGAAAAATTTTAAAATATTTTTTCTATAATAAGCTGAAAATTACTATTATTATTTTATTTTTTTTTCAGAATTATTTCCCGAAAAAACTTGAAACTTTTTTTTGCCAAAAATGTACCAAGCTTAAGATTTTTAATCGCTGTTAGGGAACTGAAGAAGAATTTTTATTTATTTTTAATATTTTTAAGAATTCTGTTCGCCAATACGCATCGTTTGAGGTGTCGCTCTTACATCGAAATCTCAAAAATGCCCAATTCTCCACACAGAAAAAGTAAAATATGATTTTAATCATCAGAATGATTCATTCAATTTAAAAATATTTAAATTTACACATCTCATTAAATGATCAATTATTCATAATTGTAAAAAAGGATTTTTTTCCAATTAAAACCTTTTCGAATTTTAGTTAAAAAATAATTGAAAATTTTGTTAATATTGAACAAAGTATTTAATTGAGTGAATTATAAATTAATTAAAAAATTATTGATTGAATCAAGCAAAATGTTAGGTGTTTTTTTTTCATTCTACTTTAATTTTAATGTTTATTTTAATTTTTTTTTAATATTGTAATGTTAAACAAAATTATTAAAATATGCATGTATATTTTTTCAATTATTTACTTATCGGAATTTAATACATATTTCCATTATTTTATTTTTTGATATTATTTATTTATTTATTTATTTATATATTTATTTATGGCGGTTGAGTCACCAATGAAATTGACGAATATTTTCAAACGGCTGCCTTTACGTTGTTGACGATATCAATTTCATTTCTGGACACTTATTCCTGGATAACAAGAAGCTATTTTTTTTGTGTGTTGAATGAAAAGGGTGTAAGTAATAAAAACTGCCAAGGGATCAATAAGTGTGGCCAAATTACAATTTTCATATGTTAAAGATATATACAATATCACTAGATTATTATGTAATATTTAGTTTTTAATATATTCAATTTGAACCGGAAATACATACAACTCAAGTTCCTGTCCAAGCAAAAGACCATTAACCAGAATAACTTTTCAAAAAATATAAAATTTACAAATTTTTCAACGTTTTTCTTTTTTTTTTTGCTTAATTTTTAATTTTTTAAACAAACGTCAAAATTTTGAGCGTTTATATTTCTAACATTTATATTGAATCAATTAATTAATTTTTTATTAGATTTTACAATAAAAATAAATGACAGTCTTAATTAAAAAATGTTTATGAAAATAAATTTATAACCAATGAACAATTGATTGAGTTAATTAATTTTTTTTTTTATTAAATTTGAATATGAAACTTGGCAAGAGTGTTAACTGAAAAATTTAGTAATATTTTTTCTGTGAAGGCATTTATTCCACTTTGATTGAGGCGCTTCCAAAACACTGTTCTTTATTTTAATAACTGTTGTTTAAAGTGTCCAGAAAAGTTTGTAACGCAATTTATTGTTGATTTGGAGGAATGCAATAAATCATCAAATCTACGTTTACTCTGAGAGGTAATATTATCGTAGTGTTTACTTTTTTGACAATGATTGGCAAACAATCAGTACCTGAACTGAATAGCATGCACAATTGAATTCTGCATACCAGCGATATACGGTGGCCTCATCCCAAAAGTTGATTAAAGTTTAAGAAATCACTTTTTGTTTACGGTTAAATTCCACTTTTTAACGAAGACGATTTTTTTAAACTTTTTATTAGACACAATTAGCACTTTCTGAAAATATAAAATGTTAAAAATAATAATTTTATGATCCCGGTGAACGATTCAACGTATAGTGTGAAGTTTTGCGATTTTACAAAACTTAAAAGACAGCTCTCGAATAATATGTGTATTCCTAAGTACCTATCATAAGTCAGATAAGTAACTAAATTAATAAATATTCTTTTCATTTACATATTTACGATTACAATATTTCCCATATAGTATTTTATATAAATTTTAACTACTGACTGATTTTCATAAAAATGAATAAACTTATTAAGGTTTGTAAATTTGTACAGAAAAATTATATATAATGGTTTGGCAAATATAAAAAAATATATATATTATGAATGAGGAAATAAGGCTCCAAATTTAAAGTGATAAAATCACTAGATATTGGTGAAGAAATTTATATAAGTTCTACCTCGGGAATTCACTTTATCGATAAAAGATCTCTAAGGAGCTAAAAATTAAATAAAATCTTCAGAAGTTATACATATGTAATTGTATTATACTTGCTAGGATTAATAATTAGTGATCTAATGAATTAGATTCACTAAAAGTAAACTAGGAATAGCTTTTATATGATACCCACTATTTCCCTCGTAATTAATGAGAGTTAGCATTCTTTACGAATCCTATTAAAAATATATATCTAAGAATCAAAAAATCTTTAGTTATATATAGAGGGTGACTCATTAGCGGTAAAACCACAAATATGCAATTGTATGTTTTTTTCTGTAGGTTAAATGAAGCCATTGATAAAATGTTTATCCATTTCAGAACAAATAAAACATTTTGGTATCGATTTGTAGGTTCATATTTTTGCATATTTCACCCCTAAGGACATATTTTTGCATATAGTGATGTCAAGAGCATATTTATAGTATATTTTGTTGTTTTTAGAGCATATTTAACCCTTTTAGAGCATATTTTAACATTCTGAAGATAATTTTTTAATACCTCATGGGAAGTTCTTAAAACTTGACTTGTGATGTATAGAAAAAAATAAGCAATCTGAAAATATTTAGTATTTAAAATTAATTTGAATGAATACAGCTAAAGTTCGCTAAAAATAACAATAACAAATCATGAAGTTTTAGAATCAGGCTAATTGATCTTTATTAGAGCCGTTTTTATATAAATATGTTATAGTGCACGTATTAGCCTTTCAACTCAGCATCAGTTAATATTGTAAAAATAATTTATTTTTTTTAATGAAAATAATAAAATCATAGATAACATTTGTAAACCTGTAACATAAAAATAAGTGAAAAATATTTTAATATTAATATTAACTATTATAATTACAAAAAGTAAAAATAATAAACATCAAAAGAATTCTTACCCGCAACAATTTCATAACTTCCACAAATATAAGCGGCAGGTGAATCTAATAATTTGTGAGAATTACAGGTATTCTTTAGAAAAAAATATCATTAAATAGACCTACGTGCTTGTAACGGTATAAACTATTCTCAGCAGTAGTGTGACATGTTAAGTTTGTTGTCACTATTATGTATAAATAAAATTCTCATAACATTGTTAGTAAATGACCTTTGATCTTATTCTAGGTCTACGTTGGAGGTCTGTGTTTATTTATACAACAATTATTACAAAATTTTTTGTTTAAAGTACAATAAAATTTAATTTTTATACAGTTGCACTTGTCATTAAACGCAATCAGAACATTTTTATGTAATTAAACATAGACGATAAAACATATGCATTTTTACAAATCTTTATATTATTACTTTAAAAATTCGTTTATGTTATGTGCAAAAATTACTTCATTCGAGTATGAATAAAAAAAAAAAACGGGAGAAATAATTGCATGAATCCCATAAAATAAATTTTCAACAAATTTCAATATATTTTTTCTAATAAATGTAATAAACAAAAGTCAATCAATAAAAATAAACCCTTTTAATCCTTTTTGTGTCATGTCAAATTGTCCATCATTAACAGCAATAATTGCAAAAAGGCCTGCAAATGTAATAATTCTCGTAAATTGAGTGGAAGTAATAAATAGATATAGAAAAAATCCTCAAAATTTTTCTTTTTCAGCGGAACTGTTAAAAAAAAATTGATAAAAAAAGTCCATCATCATAATTGCGAAGAATTCATACACATGTCTTCAATTAAACTCTTTAAAACTTCAAATTATTGCAATACTCAGTCTGTTCTATCGGTCGATCTGACATGTATATATGTATGTATGTGTATGTGTGTGTGTATATACATATATATGTAAGTAAAAAATGTTTTTGTTCTCATGTGTGTATGCTGAAAATTCAATGCACGTATGCTGAATTACAAAAGAAACTTTAATTTCTAAAGGAAATGAAAATTTTGTTTTATCAACACCCCGTTTTTAACAATAAAATATCATTTGATTTGGCACCAAATCAAGCGGAAGAGATTTGATTTTTTGTTTTTAGAAAGTGCAAAAGTAGTGGTGTCGCATACGCGTGTTAACACTTTGAGATGTGCTTTTGTTCAATAGTGATTATTTATTTGCAAACAATAACTGTACACATTTCTATAAGCAAAATAAAGAACAGAAACGCTTAAGGCGAAAATATATAATCTCTTCTCTGAAATCACTATTTCAAGTTTTTAAATTAATAGACGTCATTAGGTGCATATATGCATACAAATTAGATGAGTAGATAGATCTAACCATGTAAAACTTACAGTCTAACAGTCTTATTCATAATAGTTTTGAATAATTTATAAAGGGATTTATTAAAGGTTAATAAGAAATTTTGAAAAATTATTATTCATAATAACATTTTTTTTTATAAGCATTTGATAAAACTGCATACAATTTTTTACCTATTTATAGAAAATGGAGTTAGAGTTCCCGGGCACATCTTTTATACAGAATCAGATAATTTTTACCAATTAAGGATTTTTGCAAAAAAAAAAAAGAAAAAGTCTTTCAAGTTAACGTTAAAGCAGGAAAAAATTAAGTTGGATGCATATGCTAGAAAATATGATGTGATGCTGCATAATGGATTCCTATATTCACAAAACGCCTAACTCGAATTTTAAGGTGTTATTTATTTCCACTTAGGAAAAAGTGCTACTGATTTGCTCGTACAAAGTGGATTGGTGGATGTTATTTTTGAAAAAAATGTTTTCTTAATTGCAATCATATTCCACTTTATTGCTAAATAAGTGTATTGAAATGTCTATAGGTCTATTAGTAACCCGAATTATTTATATAACTATGCACTTTTATTCATACTGGTGTAAATAACGAGTTTTTTTTTTTTTTTTGAATGCATGCCTTTCTATAAGCTCTATTTTCTAGTTTAAACTTTGGTTCTTCCCTTTTCCTTTAAATTTAGTTGCATCTGGTGGTTCAATTAGTCTGCTAGGAAAGGTTTTTCAAAAAAAAAAAAAAAAAAAAATGATTTAAGAAATAAAATAAGAAATAAGTGAAGCACATAAAATCAAAACAATTCTATTATTCGAATATTTTAAATATTCTCAAAATTAATCTATCATGAGCAGTATAATTCTTAAGGCATTGGTAAAATTTATATACATATACATAGATATATTAGTAATTCATTAAATAGACTAATGAATTGATGATTTCATTACTATTATTTCTAATAATGCCAATGCTTTTTGATGACATCTTTTAAAAAATAAAATCATTATCATTAAATAATGATCACTATCAGCATTTAGCGGAATTTTTCGTACAATTCAAACTTTTTTTAATTAAATGTAATTTGTACTAATTTACTCTTCTATTTGGTACATATTTTTTTACATAATCTTTAAAAATTTTACATTTTATATTCCTCAAAACCAGCTGTAACGGAGTCATATTTAAATGGTTTAAAAATCTTTATTAAAACGATATTAACCTAATCTAGAATATTAGAAACATATTTGAGAAAACTTTTTTTTTTTATACAAACAATGCTTTTCTCAGTAATTACAATAGTATTTGATAACGATAATAAATGCCATAAATATAGCAATATTTTAATGAAATCACACAAATAAGTTGTATATAAGTATAAACCTTTCAAATTTTATGAAGATCGATTCAAAATTTACAATAGCTTCCATATATTCCTTTCTTTCGTAAATCACTTTATCGTGCATAAATCTTATACTAAAGTTAGTATCAAGTTTATATTTGACACAAATAAGTTTTCTATAAGTAGAAACCACACTGCCAAATTGTATCAGGATCGGTTCATAATTGAACATAGTCCTCATATAAAACATGTCCCATATAAGACCCCTCTTAGAATTTTGATGCACATATAAAATGACGTAGGGTATCATATGGTCAGGCTTGACCGACTTTTTTTTCTTGGTATAAAAAACAAATATTTTTATTTGATTTGATGGCTCTTTACTTTATACACATTAGCTGTATAAGCCATTATTTTAACATAGAGATGACATTGGAGGAAACTACTTACGTAATATTATTGTAAGTAGCCATTTTAGAATGTTATTACTTAGATGTCATTACAAGAACTTATTACTTCCAATCTGTTCAATAGTTCATTGATTTTAAAGCATTACTAAAGTCATTATTAGTAAAAACAATAACAATTAGATACATTTTAGATTATTGATAACAAATGAAATGTTAGGATAAAAATTTGATTTCTTAAGATTTTATATTAAATTATTCCTCAAATAATGCATAAAAAGTAAAAATTACAAAAGAATTGCTTGTTCCATATTCCATAAGAGCTTTAAGAAATTAAAAACAAAAAAATTTAAAATACGAAAATCTGTGATGCCTTATTTTGCTCATAAAATTCGATTATTTTGGTAAAAAAAATATTTCATTGTATAAAAAAACTAAATGTGAGAAAAATGAAAAAAATATATTTTTTAATCAGAAAAAACTAAAATTCCATTAAAAAATTAAAATTAATTTTTCAAGAAACCTATATGCGCTAGAGGGGAATGAAAATCTGTGATCACGAGGCCAAGATTTTTAAGCTCTTGCATATTTCACAAGTATTTTACCGAAAATAAATTCAAAAATTAGTTTTCTTATCAAAAACGCAATTTTTACTGATTTTTTGTAGTTTGATTAATAGATTTGTGTAAATTATTTTATTGGTTTTTTGAATGCCACTTGGTTAATACTTGTAAAGAATCTGTCTTTTTAGTTTTTTATAAAAGTCGAAAACTATTACAATTTGAAGTTAGAAAATGCATATTTATGCATATTTGTATAATAAAAAAAAAAAAAAACATGAGTTTCTTTGTTTTTATGCATATTCCATCAACTTTTTGCATATTTCTGTGCAAAGTCGATTTAAAGAACGAAATTTTATATTGCGTTCGAATCTAAACTGGATTATAAGAACAGATTTATACTAAAAATAGGTCGATTGTTCTTCACTATGCAATATTATTCATAGAGCATTTTAATTTTATCGAATTTACGAATTATACATATAATAGGTTATGAATTGATCAATTATTTCTGTAAATCTTCTATTAACTCAAATTTATATTAATCCAACGATTTAACGAAACGATTAAGGAGTAAACTAAAACAAAGTATAATCTTCTAACTGTAAAGTGTTCTCTGCGTAATTTACTAAATATTATATAAATCACCCCAAATGGGTCTAAATTAAACATTTACTGCCTAACGGTGCTCTCAAAAATATTACAAAATTATATTTAGACTCTTTCCTAAATATTAATGCTAAAAATTAGCGATGCTTTTTAATGCTAGTAGTTTAAATTAATTACTAAAGCATTCTTGCATAACTAAGCAGAATAGAGTTTTATTTTTACAATTAAAATTATAAGAAATATCACCACATTTAAAGTTTATTAATTCTAAATGCAGAAAAAACTACAATAAATTAGGAACTACAATATAACATGCACAGAACCAATAATTTTAGTTCATAATATTTATATATTTAATATTTAAATATTTATTTCAAATGAAATATAATCAAGAAGGCTTGAACAAAATTATTAAAATTTACAATTTGTGAAAAAATTTTAAAATTTTTTTAACTATTTTATAAAAATTAATTATTATGTGCTGCACAATTTTAGACATTCTTTCTTACAAATTTTTTCTTGAAAAATTAATTTTATTTTTATTTTAATGCATTTATTGTTAATATTTGCATATACAACTATTTTTATTTAGCTTCCGAAATTGAATTAATAGAAATAAACCAAAATTTTCGAAAAATTCCTAAAAGTGTCGTTATGTAATATTTTATATTGTTTTTGTATAAATCTGTATCTATACGTTTTTTTTCATTGTGCTAAAGAAAACTCCAAAAGTTGTCAAAAACATTTCATATTTAAAAAATTTTTCTAGATTCTAGAGCCCTTCTAGAAGGCCTTTTTTATAGCCAGAAGAGTTTCTCTCTGCATTCCATTCATGTATTCTTTACACGCGATGTCATTGAGAGCAAGACCTTATACATTTACGATCCGATGTGACCCTTCTAAAAGACTTCTTGAATAAAACTGCCAGACCTTTTGAAGAAAAGCTGTTTACATTATTTAATAAAATATTTTTCTATTTATATAAAATAAAAATTTTTATTTTTACACCTTAAAGAAGGTGTAAATATACCTTCTAGAAAACCTGCACGATGGAGCCCTTAAAATTTTTACCGCTGGGTATTGAATTGAATACATACACATGCACTGCACTACATACAGTGTGCCGCAGGCGAAAATTTTTGTTAAATATATTCGATTTGTAATGCTAATGAATACACAAAAATGATTTTGTAAAAATAAAATTAGTTATATCAAATAAGAAATTATTTTCTTCGTTGTTGAAATATCATTATTATAGCCTTTTTAAGGCAATATTAAAATTCAAAAAAAGGCTAGAAAAAAGCTGGAAGCTAAAAACAAAATAAAAAGGCTAAATTTAGCTTTTAAAATGCTAAACTAGCAATACTGGTAATCAACGATGTTTAATTATATTTTCTAGCAAATTATATGGAGTAGTTATTAAGAAAAATTAATCAATAAACACTGTCTGCTTATTTTTAACATTTTATAATCATTATCTTTCTAAATAAATTATTCATTATAATTGAATTGACGTACATGTAATTGTACACGTAATAGGTTACTGAATGTATTCATTAATAAAGATATCCTAACGAAATTTTCGACTTTATAATTTGGAATCATGAAGAATAAAAAAGTCTAAGATATTGATAAAAAGAATCCTACAATTCTTAAAAAACCGCTGAAAGTCCTAAAAATGAGAAGTTTTTTTTTACTTTTCACAAATTTATTGTATATAAAATTTTATGTAAATCCGAGCAGCCGATTGAAAGTTACAGATTTATTTAAAAAAAAACTTTTATTCTGTCCCACTGTGCAATCGAAAAATTTAAAAAATGGAAGACATGTTTTTTTTTATTTATCTTTTAAAAATGACGTTTCTACAAATAAAGATGGTTTTATATAGGAGCTATGGTCAATTATGGACCGATTTTCATGAAATTTCGCACTTATACAAAACTTTCTTACACCGAATTTCACAAAAATATTGTCATATTTAAGGCATTTATGATCGTTAAATCCCTATTCCGGGAGGACCTTTGTATGGGGGCTAGCTGAAATAATGAACTGATCGTAACCAACTTCAATAAGCTTCATCCTTATATCATGAAAGTTGCAGGTGCCAAATTTCATTGAATTATTTTCAGAATTACGACCTGTGTGCAAGGTTTACATGGACAGCCAGCTAGACGGACGGACATTCGTTAGATCGACTCAAAAAGCGATTCTGAGTCGATTGGTATACTTTGAGGTGGGTGTAGGATGATTTTTCTGTGCGTCACAAACATCAGCACAAACGCATAATATCCCAACCACCTATGATGGTGTGGGGTATAAAAAATGGATTTATTAAACATCAGTTTTATATATATATATATATATATATATATATATTTGTCAAACAAGGTTAAACAATTTTTTCTCTTTTAATTTTTTTTATTTTGACTATTTATTTCTTGTAGTTTAAAGCAAAAAACCTTAGACATCTGCGGAAGACAAGAAGTCCGTAGCTTTTATAGAGGCTTAAAAATCAACAAGTTTTTGACGATATTATTATGGACCGATTTTGATGATTTTTAATAAAAACATTCTCGAAAGAATTATCATTATTTTGGTGTATATATGTATGTATATTAATATACAAATTAATGAATACCATCATAAACGCCATATCAACCGATGGAGGGACGCACACTAAAGGGTCTTAGATGACAATTGTAGTACCATACGTCTATGGTGAAATCTATAAAAATTTGACTTTTCGGTGGAAATCTCAGGTGCTTAGAGATAAATCGGTTAAGAGTATGAAGTAAATTATGGAGGTATTTACTAAAGTACTTGAAACTATAAAATATTTAGAATCTAAAAAATTTTAAAAGATCAAAAGGTTATTGGTCCTTATATAGCAGTCAATCATCTTACAATACAATAGAAAACATTGCATTGTCTTAGTGGGATTATTATTTCGCGGTGCGAATCAATGGGAAAAAATATCCTTAATCCAGTATGGTTAGAATTTTTATAATATTTTTATCTCTTTTCATGTGTCACCATTACTATTGTTTCGTTATTATATTTGTGTGAGAGTACGTTTTTTGTTTCTTTTAAATAAAAACAATACATTCATACATACATACATATGTACATAACTATATGTGTAGAAATAAATAAAATGATATAAAAGAAAAAATAGGTGGTCCCTTACTTCTGTTGTGATTTTTGTGTAATCGTTTGATCTATTCATATTTTTATTGTTGTTTTGCCATTGTTGACTGTTTTGGTTGCTTTCACTACCAAATAAAAGTTATTTTCTGTTTAGTGATTGGAAAAAAATGGGAAGTTCCTGTTTCAAGTTGAATAAACGGCCTCATTATTTTTTATTTTTATTTTATATACATTAACTTTTTTTCTCGATTTTTGTATTTGTATGTGTTTGTATTCAAATCTATAAATCATACTTGAAATTGTGCTCATTGAAAGGAAAAAAATATTTTTGAAAATAGCCACAACATTTTTGAAATTTATTTCCTGTGCAGCGTTTAGTAACTATTTGTTGAAATGTGCATGAATGATGTCAGGTTTTGAATTCTGGTAGAAATTCAACAAGAAGATAATTTTTTAAATAAAACTTAATCGATATGATTCCATAATACAATATATAATGTACAATACTTGTAGTAGTGGCAGCCCAACAAACCAAATGATATCGTATTGATATCACAACGATCCGAGAATGATATCAATTATATTTCTAAAATGATATAGGTTGCTCTCTAAAAGATGCATTCGAAAATGATATCATAATTTTTGATAATAACAATATTAGTAATATTATCGTTAAATTTAAGCAGCGCGATAATTTTGCATTATATTCTGGTATGTTTTTCTTTACTATTCAAAATGATATAATCTAATAATAATTGTACATCATTAGCAAAATTTGATGATAAAGAACTTGATATTTTGGTTTTTCTTTTTGTTTCAGATAAAGAGAGATTAACGTTAACCATAGACCTATTTTCTTTAAATGCATGCTAATTAATTATGCACATTTCTACATAAAGGATTTGATGTCTTTAAATGTTTTTTTTTTTTTTTTTTTTTTGGAAAAATACAATATTTATAGATTAATTTTAGGACTGCATAACAAAACATGCAATTTCTAAATTTTATTTTTAATTATTTTTTTAAGAAAACATTTTAAGTTTTTTCTATATTTTTAAAATTACGGTTTGATGGGATATTATTATGTCAGAAAGCTCAAAACTCAGATAGATTAAGTGAATGAGGTTAGGAGGTTCGAAATACCGAAATTTATATGATTTCAATAACAAAACTCTATTTTGTTTAGAGTTTAATCTCTTAATTATTTGGTTAACGTGCAAGTTTTTTCATTGACCCAGTACTGGTTCGTTAATTTTTTTAATCTCTTTGAGATGAGCTACAATGATATACTTTCCACGAGCATTATTGACTATATTAAGTGCTAACGCAATAGAGCGCACAACATTGTATTGAAAATTTCGGGTTATTTACCTTGAAAATGCTACGTGATCTGATAAAATGTTAATGGCCAAATTTGGAAATTCGCAGATCTAACGAGGGCCGAAAGATATTATTTTCGGCCCTCGTTATAATTTCAATAGTTATTTTTCCAAAAATAACTATTGAAATTATTTTCAATTGGAAAAAGTTGAGTGAAGAATAAGAAATATTTTTTATGTTATTTGATTTTATTATTTTTTATACCCTACACCACCATAGGTGCTTGGGATATTATGCGTTTGTGCTGCTATTTACAACGCATAAAAAAATTTATCCAACACACACCTTAAAGTGTACAAATCTACTCGGAATAACTTTTTAAATCGATATAACGATGTCCGTCCGTCTGGTTGGCTGTCCATGTAAACCTTGTACACAAAATACGGGTCGTAGTTTTAAAGATAATTCAATGAAATTTGACACATGGAACTTCTATGACACTGTTACGAAGCCTATTACAATAGGTCCATTGTGATAGGTCCATTATTTCACCTAGTTTCCCCGGATAGAGTTTAAACACTCGAAAATGCCTAAAAAATAAAAATATTTTAAGGATATTGGGTGCAAAGAAGTTTTGTATAAGTATCAATCTTTGTACCACATTTTATAAAGAGCGGTCCACAATTGACCATAGTTCCAATATAAACACCTCTTCCAAAAATCACTTTAATGTGCACAAATACCATACGAATGTTAGTATCAAGTAAATATGCGACACAAATAAGTTTTATATAAATAGAAACAAAAATGCCATAATTAACCATAGCTCCCATATAAACCCACTTCCAGGAATCGCCCTAAAGTGCATGAAATCATCTAGATGATAATATCAACGCATTATTCTGTATTTGTATGTTTCATTTTACATTTAGTAAAATTGGCTACAGGTGTAATATAAGTTCCCTTCCCGGTGTAATGTATCATTTAGTCGGTCAAGACCGTTTTTCAGTTGCTCAATAACTTTTATTTTTAAAAATTAATTTTTAACCTTGCTTGATAACAGTTATTATTAAAATAAAATTTTTTACTTTGTTCATAATTTTTATTTTCTGAAATAATTTTTTTATGTTGTCTTTTAGCAGATATTTTTGAAAAAAAAAAAATCCGTTGCTAATTACTTTTATTTTTCAATATATATATATATATATATATATATATATATATATATATATAACGCTGTTTAATACGAGTAACACTTATTCTTAAAATATAAAATTTTTACGTTGTTTATAACTTTTATTTTACAAGAAGAAAAACTTTCTTCGGAGCTGCAGCAGATTCTTTGTAACTGCTGGGTACTACTTCTGTATATCCCTCGGTGAGGGCATAAAAATCATTTGCTGTTGAAGATATATCCATTCCACACAATTTCAAAAAATCCGGTGAACATCCCAAAAATGTATTCACTGGTCTACAATAAAATCCTCTTTATGTGAAATAGGATGATTTTGATGTATTGAATAATAATCGGTATTCATTTTTTTATATCACGCTCGCTTTGCATTTTATGGGCATGATCCGGTTAAGTTTTTTAAGCTTTTTCACTTGAAAAATAAGTTTACAATATTTCGCAAGCATTTAGAAAAATAATTTCTTCAAATCTTTGTATAACGAGGGCTTATATTCAAAAATGGCTATCTTCAAAACCGTATTTATTAAGGAGAGCATAAAACTTGTTTCTTTCACTCATTTGTCAACATTTTGCAGTCCGGTCTGCTACGATTTATTAACAATACGTCTACTCACTCATAAAAATAATTTGTTTAAGCATATTATTCGCGAAGTTATGGTAGATAATCATTTTTTTCTTAATATATTTTCAATTGGTCTTATAAAATGTTCCTATTGTTTATTGAATGTTAAAGGTATAAAAGATAAAAAAGAAATAATTTGAAAAAATTAGTCAATATATTAAATTTACAATATCTTACAAATCAAGAGATAAAAAAGCGAAGTTTGATGTTTAACAGAACCATTTTCAAACGTTACAACTATAAAATAATAAGTGTGGGTACTAAAGAAACAAAAATGTGTTCATAACTCAAATTATAGATAAATATTTTTGCAAAAAAAAAAAAAAAAAAAAATACTATTTATATAGTGTTTCAAAATTACAATCCTTTGAAAATAAAATAAAAAATAATTTTTATAAAAAGAATTATACGTCTTAGCCCAAAAAAAAAATAAATAAATAAATAAAAATACAAGAGAAATCTGTTAGAATTATTTTCTCCTTTCAAAACTGATACTACTGTAAAGGACACAAAAATAAATAATAATAAATAATAATAATAATAATATAATAATAAATAATAATAAATAATAATAAATAATGGAATTTCATTAACTGATTTGATTGAATTATTTTCTTAGTTTATTGATATATGTTTTTTTTTTAACACATATACTTAGACAATTTCGGAATACTAAAATACCTAGAATAGAGTCAAAACTTTTGCAAAAATTGGAGCCATATGTATAAAAACACAAGTAAGAACGGTTTTAACTTGAGCAGCCAAAAGTGGCTTTTAAGGTTATTTGAAGTGCTAATAACCAATTTATTCAATAAAAAGTGATTAGTCCGAGTTAAAGAACAGTTAAACTGAATCCAACAGTATTTTTCGATTTTCGAGTATTTGCTATTCTTTCTCGTTACTCGTTTCACCAATGGTTTAAATGAAAAATCTAGAAAAGAATAAGGAAAATTAAATTCAAGAAACTTTAAGCTTAAATTTTTTGTAGTTTTTGAACAAACTCTCCAAAGAGAAATTGCGATTATCAATAATGCTGTGAATATAAATTTGGAATTATCCGTCCATCGGGCATTAGTTTTTGAATTTCAGATTTGAAAAATATTTTCTCATTGAATTTTGCTCTACACGGTTAAACGGTTTAAAGAAGTTCTTGATAAAGTAAAGTTTTATGTGAAGAGGTGGCTTGAAAGCAGGGATGGAAAATTAAAATATTTTTCGGTATCAAAAAAGTTTACAAACTATTTTCAATAGTTTTTTTTCACTTCAGCTTGAGTTTTGTTAAGAAATAATACATTATTTGATATTTTTAAAATCTGGAATATTTTTACTTTCAATGGGATTCGATTTATAATTTATCGCAGTGATTTTTTAGAGTATTTTTTTCTAATTTAGCTGAATTCCCCTGAGCACAGCGTGTAATCCAAAAAATTTAATGAAATTAATTGTGGAATTTCGGAACGGCTGGTGCGATTTCAATGAAATTTCAAACAGTGATAGTGGAGGTGTAGAGGAGTTTAAGTTTTGAGGTTGGACCATATAGACTTACCAGAGGTGGGTCCACAGGGTCCCGAAGTTGTATACCTTGGGTATAAACTTTTTTTTTAAATGATTCTGATTCGTAATATCTGTTTCGACTTGAAAGTTTGAGTAGATTCTGCTGGTCAAGATCTACAAAAACAAAGTCGACTTTTTATAAAAGTTCAAATTTAAATGTTTATAACTTTTGACTCTGTAAATATTTATGTAAATATTTATTTCAAAATCAAAACCAGTAGAATCCTCTCATATAAAAATCTTTCAAATCGATTCAAATATAACGAATCAGGATCGTTTTAAAAATATACATACGCAAGGTGTCCAACTTTGGGACACAGTGAACCCGCCCCAGGTAGGTCTATATGGTTCAAGCTCAAAACTTAAACTCTACAATCACTATTTGAAATTTCATTGAAATCAGATAAAATCGCACATTGTGCTGCGTTGCAAGAAATCAAAAAAGTTAATAAACAAATTTAATTTATGTAAACTATCGATATAAGCTCAAATGTTTCTGTAATGCAGTTACATGTGTAATTTTTTGGAAACTTTAACTAATTAAATATTAAAGATTTATTTTCATTTTTGAATTGAGATGTAGAATAACAAACTAATCGTTTGAGAATACCAAATGATTCAAGGCAGTAATGGGGTATTTTTGAATGTTAAATAGTATAAAAAGTACGACCATATCAACTTTTCCATCCCTCTTTGAAAGTATTCTGCGAACTTACAAGTGGTGAGAAATAAACGTTTTGTTATCCGCCATAAATGAATTCGAACGAAGTATTTATAAAATCAAATAAACTGTTGACTTCATTACTGAAGTACATGTTATGTGATTCTCAAGAGAATCGGAAATATTACCTCATTTTTGGTTTCTCTTACATTGACGTTTATTAGAGGAGAATCAAGTATTTTTATCTCAAACAACTATGAAGCGATTAACTCTGCTTATTGTTTTAGTAAATTCAAATCCCGAATTAAATCATTCAGTTCAGTTAGCGAACAGCAGTTTGCCCTTTTTCCCGAATATGTAACATACGTAAATATAACAAAAGCGCTTGAAATTATCTTTGTAATGCATTTTCTATATTTCTAGACCTTAATTTGTAAACTTGTGTAATTAATATCGGACATCTATTAGGTATATGGATCTGCAAAGAACCAAGGATTTCATGATATTTATTATTTTATTTTGCAATCTTTTTTGTCTTTAAATGAACCAAAATAAATCTTAAGAAGCCACTTCAAACATTTACTTGAATAAATGCGAAATTAATTAAAAACAAATACGATACAAATTACATATTACGATAGCATCTCAAAATGATAATCAAACGAGTTGTGGGAGGAATTAAGACAATTAACTGCGCTATAAACACACGTGACCCAAAAATAAAACAGAAGACAAAATACAAAGGGGAATCGAACAATAACAACTCATTGACATTTATTTCCAACATCCGATAGAAAAGACGCATTATAAAAAATTACCGCCTCAAGTCAATGGAATACGAAGATAAACGATTATTTTAAAAACAATAACACCCACAAAATCCACCTCGATGCCAACGAAGATACAACTGATGGTCGTTGGGTTAACATTTAGCCGCAGGATGGGAAAGGAAATGGCATTCTTCGATTCCGGCAGAAATGAGTAAGTACTCACTCTTAGTTGTTTTTTTTTTTTCTTTTTTTTTAAAGATGGCACTAAAGTTTGTTTTGTTTGTGTGAACAATGTTTACATGGATCCACTTGTTCTCTACTCTTTTGAACCTTAACGATTCATCATATTTATGCAAAAATACAACAGTATAGCAAGCAGCAGTTGCAAATGTTGCAGGACACGTGTTGGCACAATTGTTGTTTATCCAAACAATTTGTGCTGGCATACGGAGCAGAATTATGTATTTTCACTAAACTATTTATTAGTTAAGGAAACACTAAAAATTTACTCATTTTCATTGTTGCATCTACGAGTATGAATGTGTCTGGCTGTTGGCTCATCTTTATTAAGGAAAACAGAAATTAAAATTATGTGCGGCTGGCAGCACGCTTCAATCCCATGGAGAGTCTGACTACTCATGCCGCACGACCCGGTTTCCGTTTTATTTTGCTTTATAATTCGTTAGAATGAAAATGAGTTAATGTGCATTGCATACATACATATGTGTTTCTATTACTACACCTTTGATAAATATTCATTTACATGATGTGACCACCAAGTGGCAGAGAGCAGCGGATTTTATATTTTTCTTCTTTCGATTAGTGTAAAAATGATGACATACACAAACACATTAATTTTGTTTGAATGTTGCTACGAAATTGTTGCAATTGTTTTAGGTCACGTGTCCAAATGGCATACATTGGCCTCACATGCACGTGACTTTGTCATTTGTTCCCTTTACAAAGAATGCTCCACCTTATCAAGGGTTTTTTTTTCAACGTCAGTTGACTTTGAATTTATTTTTCAATTTTCAATTTAGAAATAAACCCGTATTTGTTATGTTTTGATTATTGCCACTTTTTGGACACTGAACCACCACATTTATACACACGTGACATTTAAGTGTTTGTTAAATTTATCCTTTGACTTTATGCGCTGCTTTGTCAGCTCAAGTTAAAAATAAAAAAAAAGCTTCGTCGTTCTGCTGTTGTAGTGAGGAAAACCACTGTTGCCGCCAACTCAACACTTTTAAAATGTCGTTTAGAATTCGTTGTGGGAAATCGTTTTTTTACGCTTTTCTTCCGGAAGCCTTTTTTTATTATTTATGTGTGTGTTTTAGTTTTTTTTTCTTTATTTATGACTTATTTATTTGGTTTGTTTGTACATAGTGAAAGGGCGTGTATGGCTGACTGACTGGCTGTATGCCATCATATTGTGGCTAATATTTCCTACATTTATCAATGTTGTTCTTGTGTCATTTTACAATGTATTAAAAGTTGTTCACGCTTTAAGTTGTACACATTTTTTATAACGAACGGGGTAGATGTCCCCTTTTTTGTGTGTGTGATTGTTTCAACATTTTGTGTCTTTTTCTCAGTGGGTGCTTTAGAAAAAACAGCATGTGGGGCACTTGTACGTTACGGTTGAAAATATCTCAATATGTGGTGAGTTGGTGTTAATAATTCAATTTCAATAAGAAGTTAATTTTTACGAAGATTATAAACAGAAGAGTTTATTAACCGTGAGAACTTTTGGATTTCAAAGTTTAGTAATCTAACAGTTTAGTAATATAACAATAATTTCCTTATACTTTTTTCCTTTTCATCTGATAAATAATAGCCTTTTTGGCTGTTTAGTGTTGGGAAGTAAACCAAATAAAGGGTCAAAAGATTTTTAAAAGTGTAAGCAAAATGAGTAAATATATTGACTCTATAGGAATATGTTTCTGTCTTTTCCTAAAACAATTTTTGCTGCAAACTAAGGAGCGGCTTTCTTAGCACTTGAATCTGTTGTTATGAATCTGGTATTAATATGGCATAATTAGGTTGATTATGTAATGGCTTGAATCGATACCAGTTCTATCTAAATTCGTGTATAAAAGTATTCCGAAGCACATAATTTTATGGAATCTATTGAACAAATTTTGTTAATATTTTTTTTACTGTTATTTTGGTTAAAAGAGGAAAATATTAAAACTATGTATATTTATTTTATATATTTAGTGACTCCTAAAACTAAGCTTTGTAAAAATATTGAAACTGTTTTAACTAAAATCTCAATTTTTGATATTTAACTTGTTTAAATTAAGCAGACGGAATTCAATTCCATATTAATTTAGCATATGACTTCTTAAAAAATAGTTAGTAAAGAACTTTTTTTAATTATCAGTTTTCAAAGTTAAATTTTGTTTGAATTTTAAGGAGAATTTTTTGTCAACTTACAAAATTTAACGAAATGTGGAGATCCTTAAAATCATTCCGTACGCAATGTGTGACATATAGATTCTTAAACACAGTGCAACAGGAAAAACTAACTTCAATGTAAAATGAAAACGTACCACTAGTCTAACAAAATCCACAAAAAGTTTTTCAAAATTGATTTAAAATTCGGTTTCATGGCCACTTGAAATTGGAATTTTTGGAGCCATTTTTTCCATATGATTGAAACAAAAAACAATAAATTTTTAAATCTAAATGTTATTATGTGTTTTTGTTTTTTTTTTTATATATATATAATACCACAATTATTATACTAGAATTTTACTGGATGATACACACTTTTTGCACCCATTTTTGTCATAATATTATTTAATTCATTTAACTTGACAATATGTTCGATTAAAATGAAACTTTACAAATATTTATAACTTTGAAGGAAGTACTGACTGGATGCCACGTCCACTTCTTTTTAAAAAAGATATTTCCTTGCTTCTTAGAAAACAAATTTCAAACTTCATTAAAATGTTGAGAGTGGACGTGGTATTCGTAGTCGTATATATTAAATTTTATAGTATATAATTTTCTCTGTTCCTTGAATGTATAAAAAGAATTTGTTACTGAAAGTGGTATATAAATTATTTTTTTTTTATTTCAACTTTCAAAAAAAGAATTGTTTACAAAAGGTCGCCGTGGTCTTTTTATTAATATTATATCTTATCTTCCTTTCGAGTATATGTGCAAAATATCCATTAAATCGGTTGAATAATGTGACTATTCATATATTGCAAACAATCTTATTATGAAAAGTAGTTATAAAAGGGGAGAATCGAACACAAAATCTAAGAGAAGCTTGCATTCTATAAAACATTAAATACCAAAATATAAATTGAAATTTATTGATTTAAATTTTTTTCATTTTTATTTTCACAAATAATGAATAAAGAGCTTCAAAATATCCGAATCTTGTAAAATCCTTAGGAAATTTTATTAATCCGAAGATTTACTTTCATCTAGTTTTGGAATCATTGATGAAATATTCAAAGACGTAAACTTTGTTGCATAGTGTAATAGAATTCACAATTTAATCCACTATTGGAAAAACTTAAATTCATAAATACACATAACAGTTAATGTAAGCATTTGTAGTTGTTAAGAAATACTGATTCGATTAGGATAACTCATAGGATAATATATTTACTTTGATCATAATAGGATAATTTTTATGATAAAACTTATTGTTAGGAGGGAAGGATTTTTAGGAAGTCTAGCAGAAGTAAGGGCCTAATTAACGGAAGCTTGCATTGGTAATAATGAATTTTATTCGACGTGGTAATATTCTTCGATTCGAACGTATTATGTAATCTCTAGAATGAACTTTAATAACAAAATAACAAATGAGTGCACAAAGAACGTGAGGGTTAGAAATATAGCAGAACCAGAAACGGATGTTCATATTTCTCCTGTTGAACTGTCGAATTTTATTAAGAATTAGGTGCTTGAGTAATGGTTTTTTATAACGAATATACAGAGTATAGAGATTCGTTTGGCCTTCAATCGATAGAGATGGAACTAAAGCTTTGTTAGCTTTTAGCAAAATAACAATTTCACTACTAACAGGAATTCTTACACTGTATGATAGGATGAATTTCGGAACGTAAAAGGTTTCCCATAATGATTTTGCGAAAGTTGTGGATGAGAAAGAGTCGATACAATATCTTTTGTGTAAATGTCCGTCACAGCAGAAACTCATAATCAGAAGCAAACTATGGACTACAGGGTGGATTTTTTATTCGATCAGTAGGAATAGCCTAACCTTATTGGAAGGAGGTTTTGCAATATTAAAACTTTAAAATTGTACGCTTATATATACAATGTGTAGATGTAAATATTTGTTTTCATATTTTAAGAGCTTATTAAAATCGTGTATTTGTATCCATTTTTAAATATGATTTTTTTATATCAACATTAAAACTGTATTTCTATATTATTCCCTTAAAATAATTTAAGCCCATAAGTCCATATTATATTAATATACTTTGGCAGCTTAGTCATAGTTAGAGCATTTTTTTTTTTTTTGATTTTTACTTATTCTTTCAAAATTATTTCTTTTTCTTATTTTTATTTTGGTTGCCATTGTCATAAAATGAAACTAAAAGCGGATTATGTGTTATTTAACGCCGCTTAGTTGTACACATTTGTCAATAATCTTTGAGTTGTTGTTGGTGGTGGTATTTTTGTACGTAGGCGTTCGTTCTACTTCTTTATAGAATGTTAAACACATACCCACTCGCACCTTAAGATATCATAAATAAATATCACAAAAAAGTGAAACAAACATAAAGATGTTACGGTTAAGATATGGTATCGTGCATGTATGTATGTATGTATGTATGTATATATGCATGTATGAGCCTCTGCCTCTTTTTATATTATTACTGTTTTATTGTTGCTGTTTACTTTGCCACAGTTACTAATAGGTCTACCTTGCTTAAGAGTCTTTGCATTGATCTGTTGATCTCTTTGTTAGAAGATTTAACTGACCTGTCTATTTGAAAAGCGTCAACACAATAAGACTAGTTGCACCCTCATCTGCCTAAATGATTAGTTGTCAATGTATTCGTTTATTCATTCTCTCTTTCATACGAGTAGGTATTTGTATCGGTATTTCACCTAAAGGCATTTCAAGAGCAAGAAGATAAATTCCTATTTTACTTATACTACAATACGTGTGTATTGTTTGCCATTTGGAGTTTATCTTTTATATCTCATCTGTTAAGTTTTCTTAAGAGGCATAAAATTAGTCCGTAAAATTGACTATATATTTATTTGTTTGTCTTTCTTTTTTTCATTTCAAATATTATTTCTGTCTTTTATAAGCCCGATTAATACCATTTCAATAAGTTTAGGTTAAAAACAAACATCTTTGTTTTTTCTTTTATTTTTCTAATTTTATTTGTCTTCGTGTGGTTGCATCTGTAAGTAAATGTTACCAGTATATTGTTGTTCTGTATGTCCACTTGATGGATCTTTTTTAAAATTTGTTTTAATTTCTCTGAGTTGTGTGACGTGCAGTTTCTATTATTGTGTGAGTCAATGAGAAAACAAAAAGTGTCGGTGAACGTGTCTGTTCTTAAACTTTGTTTAACGCCACATTATGTCATTTTCCTGTCATCCAACCATCATAGGAAATAAACATTTTTTTTCCAATAGCAACAACATTTGTATATACATTTAGAGTGGTGGTCAAGCCGTCTTATTTAAATTTGTCTCTAGACTTTTCAAGTCGGTTTTAGGGTTTGAGTTGTTGGTTTTTGTTTTCATTGTTACATTGATCGGCGTTTGGTATGAGTTCAAATATTTATAGTTCATATTTGAAATCGAATTTCTTTTTTCGAATTTATTTTCTACACATAAAACATGATTTCTTTCTTCTTTGATTGATTTATTATAATGAAGAAGGTGATTATGGATAAATTCATAGAAATCTTCGATGTATTATTGGGTATTTTATTTTTGATATTCTCTTTAGTTGTCACAGTTATAAAAACTTCTTATGAATAGATATGATTTTATAAATAAAATACTTGTGTACTTTACAATATCACTAGAAATTGCTGATTTGAATACTTGCGACATAGTTATATACGAATATTAGAGTTCTTTGATAACGACCATTTGGTCCAATTTTTTCAATAAACACCCTTCAATCTTTAGGTGAAGATTTACGCTATCGTCATATCTTCCTCTTATTAGGTAAGATCGAGAGTCGCAAAATATCGAAAATATCATGATTGAAAGGAAGGGACTATGAGTTTAGCCAACGGTAAGAACTGTAAGCATATTTTAGAATCGCGAAAAGTATTTTTTTTTTTTTTTTTTTGAATTCCTTATAGCTCTTACTGATTGGATCAATTTGTATACTAAACTTGGTGTGATGACTTAATGAGCTGTATGAAGATCCATTTCGGTAGTGGAATATTAAGACTTTTGTATCTAATCTATTACTTATTAATATTACTTCAGTAATTTTAATTTAAAAATTAGTGCAGTTTTTGAATTAGAGATAATTTTTCTTTGAAATCTATTTCAATTTAAACAAAGATTTGAATAGTTTTTTCCACAATTACAAAAAGAGCAAGGAAATAGCTAAAGGCAACAAGTTTGATTGTGTTTATTTTCTTATAATTTTTTTTCTTTTTGGTTAAAAATCCAAATTTATTGTGAAAATCTGTTTTGATCCATAATTCCGAAATTATGGCATTTATTGAATTATGTTCAAAATTGCGACATATACTTTGCAAACAAGAAAGTAATTCTGTGTCGACCGGTATAATATAAGGTGGAGTTCTGAAGATTTTATTTATGTGTGCATAATTTGTATTCAATACTTTTTGATTTTTTGAAAGAATTCCTTAGTAAATTTGATGGTATTAGTTAATGCATTAATTTTACTTTATTTCTCAATATTACAAATAATTCTGATGATTTTTTTTATAAGTTGTCATTTGAACTGAATTCTACAGGAAACGAAAGCTACGAATATATCAATTTTCTGCACAAAACAATTTAGCATTGTTATTGAATAATTAGCAATCTAGATATTACATGTTTTGGTAAAACTGGATAATGTTGGCTATAAAAAAACTCATCAGTAAATTATTATACGTACAAAACGTCAAAAATATCAAATATATGAATTTATTTTTTGCAACAACAATAACAAATTTATAATTTATTTTTATAGCCAGAAAATAAAATTTTATACAAACAATTTATGTGATCATGGGTCACTTACTTTCTTGATTCTGTCCATCTATCCATTTGTGAGTCACTCACTTACATCCCAGAAAAAATTTTCAATATTTGAAAGCAATAACAACTGATGGAAGCAATAGATTGATTACTTAATTGCATATAGCTTCCATATAGCTGCCAAAAATGCAATAGTGTAAGTTATTGACTGAGTGCAAAAGACACTCTTCCTTACCATAGTGCCTAGGAGAAGTACTAAAGTTCATTTCTATTGCTTCTAGGCTCTCGAATAAAAATCATGCATTATAAATGCGCTTAAGTAAATGCAATTAAGTAAGTAATATATTGCTTCCATTAGTTGTTATTGTATCCAAGTAAGTAACATTTTTTGCTGGGATGCTTCTAATGAAGGTGTAAAATAACAATAAAATTTGCAATGAAGTTTTTTATGATTCTCTGTTGTGAAGTGCTTGCAAAAATTTATGTCAAATTTGAATGCGGGCAGTATGTTTGTATGTAAAGATGCCGATACGCTTACTCACATTTATTCTAAATGCTGATACTTAAGGGCTTTAAAACAGAAATTAAGTTTAAACAATTAAAATGTCAACAACACTATTAAAACTGAGAGCAAAACTATTACTTAAGGAACGAATGCTAGAGAAAAAGGGAATAATTTCAGAGAAGAAAATAATTTAAATTTACTTGAATGTTAACGAATACTGTTAATTCATATTTTTGTTAAGAACTCAATATTTCTGTTGAGAAAATTATGTTATTAGTCTTTATAACATGTACTTTTAATAAAGACTAAGTTTAAGTGTAATAGGGAATCTCTGGAGAATACTTTTGCATACATTCATATACATATTTGTATGTCTTAGGTGAACAAATTCATTTTTATATTTAGTATAAAAAAGTAAGTTAAATTTATAATGCAAAAATATATTCACGTCATGCAGGCGTTTGTAATTAGCCAAGCTCAAATGATTTTGCAAGATTTCAATCAAAACACTATTTCACCGAATGACTGACTTAATGCTAATTTATATGCATTCTTCTTTCCGCTTCTTTTTTGAATGATTTCAGGTGCTAGCATTTGAAGGAAAGAAAAAAATAACATAATTCCGTTCGATGTCTTCATTATCGCCATAATGATCCCCAAACTACGATAACAATCGTAAATGTTGCAAGTAAGAGTAAAAACCACAAAAACCGCAAGTCATTAGTGTAGTGAAAAAAACGTTTGATCTCTACGATGATACGCCCTCTTTTGATCTTTCGAAGATCCCGTCTCTGTTTTGTAAAGTGAAAAAAGAGTATAAAAGCATTGAATTTGTTTTTTGAGATCTGACTGATTGACTGGTTGACTGATGTGGTTAGATGGCTTTTTAAATGACTCAACACAAAAGCACAAAAATATTATTGTACATACAAACGAGTACAACTCCATTATTAGCCTTCCTAGTCGCCATTAAATTACAACAATAAATTGGCGTTTAAATGCGCGCCTACTTTTCTCTTTTTCTGAGCTCAAATTAAAATACTTATAAACGTATTTAATTTAGCCATGGATGGCCACAAGGAGAAAAATTAAAGAAAAAAAAAAAAAAAATGTTGAAAATGTGGTGGTAATGGCAGTCAGTCAAGTCAGCCTTTTAACGCCACATAAGCGTACGCACAAGAGAAACGTTGAACGTTTGATCGACATTTGCCTTCGTAGCCAAATGTCAGATAAACGTTAAATATTTTGTTGTATGGCTTCAGACTAATTTGTGCAGCTAATCCCAATAATTTACACTATCAGTTGTAGTCATCTTGTCTCGTTCTTTTAAAGCTTTGATGACTTTTCCTTATTTGTGCGTGGAACGTATGTATTTCTTTATTGAATTTTTTGTTTCTCTTATTTTTTTCTCTTATTGGTATTTTGGTGGAAGTGACTGGCGTCATGCCAAGCATAACGTTTACTAAAAATGTTGAATGTGTGCGCTGATTTAGAAAAGGATTTTGAAATAATCGTACGAAAACAAAGAAACTAGGAAATGAGTACGAAATATGCATAAAATATAAGTTTAATAATAAGCATACAATATTTAAATGAGGATTTAATAAAATTAATACTGGATTTCGACTTAAATATTAGATTTGGAAAATACTTTTATGCAACAAGTAAGAAACTTTATTCGAAAAGCATCGAACTTCACATACATCATGTTGCGAGTATGTGAAGATTTTTAGATTAGTGTTCTGCAAGTACGAGGTCATGAAAAAATTATTACGGATCTATAGAATTGGCTGATGATGTAAAAGCTTTCAAACCTAACATCAAAATTTTGTTTTAATTAACATAAATAATTTTAGTTGAAATTTATGCTGTAGTCAATGTTTAATTTTCCTCTTTTATGAATATGATAAAGTGTATTGTTTATGGCTTAACTGATAACCGTAGATTCCGCACTGTGAGGAATATGAGGATTACAATGAGAGTTAAAGGTTCATAATATAATGGTGTATTTGTTAAACAGGAAAAGACGTTCGTTTGACGCAGCCTTGAAATATATGTAAAATTGAATAAAACCTTAGTCCTATTGTTTTAAAATAAGGTGCACATTTTTGGAAATCGTTTCTTCAGTTAAACAAAAAAAAAAAAAATTATAAACCATTATTTTTTCAAGTCCAAGAATTAACAGTTAGTAAAATTTAAAAAAAAAAGTATGTTTTTTAGATTTTTAAAAATTCTTGTATTTTCTTCAAAAGCAACACATAGAAAATGTAGTGTCATTTTAAAGGTATTTGGAAGCCGCGTCCATTGGTATATAAAATGTATCCAAGAGTGAGTTCAATATTTTTAATATTCTACATAATATCCTATTTTTAAAGGTTTTTTTCAAAACATTGTTTATTGTTTATTGTTTTTAATGAAAATTCAGATTTTAAAATTTCTACTGGCTTATAAAAATTATTTGTTGGTGTTTGATTAATTTTTATTTTAATATTCTTGCAATTTTTCGGTTTAGTGGACAGTCTATCAGATATAAAATTTTTCATAAACATAGTCGATGGGTATCAAAAATTTTCTTTAGATAAGAACTATTCGATTAAATTAAATTACAACATCAATTTGAGGTCTATTACCGTAATAGGTCCTTGGATATGCCATAATACATATTTGCTTTTAGTGGGTCTAAAATATAGGATTAAGATCCAACATAATACATAACATTCTACAGTGCAAGCACTTCATCAATAACTATCATTATTGATATACCCAAACAAATAGACATATATATATATATATGTATATATATATATATATATATATATATATATATATATATATATATGAAAATGCAAGTTATTTGAAGCTTTTAGTTTTTACATAGATATAGGTATTTCACTTTTATATAACACATCTCAACACGGATGAAAGGTATATAACATTCGGCACAGCCATTAAAATTTTCTAAAATACCTTTACATATGTTATTTACAATTATAAAACTCCTTATATAGCGATGCAGATCCAAATCATAGCGACGAAAATCTAAATAACAAAATAACGACGCGAATCGAAATATTGAAATTTGCAAAGGCTACTTAAAGCAGAACGACTCAAATCGAGATGAAAATAATTATAGTGGTTTAAGGCCTAGTTAAGGAAACAATAGAGAGTATATTTAATATGTTATAGTTTGTTTAAAAATTATCATACAATATATTGGTGATCATTGTCCAAGGGATGGATCATTCCAACAGCTATTGATATAATTGGATTATTGCAGTAAAGGTTGGCACTGTATGTTAGCATTTCCTTAAAACTTTTTAATGGTCTAACTTATAATTTAAGAGACGCGATTGAATAAATTGAAACCTATTTAACTCAAGTTTTAATCAACTGTCGTACTATTTTATGAATATCGGACTATAACGGCATTCATAACGAGAGATAGTCTGTTGAGAAGCATTAATGAACGTTATTTCTTCTACTTGTCCGAAAGCTTTAAGACAAGCGCCACAACAGTCCCAAATTTGCTCTTGCACTTTGTAATTAATGTGTGCTCACCTTTACAGATAAATTTTTCTATGAGAGTCTCCTTCATAAACTTGTTTTTCTTCCATTGCTAATAAAATCTGCAATTACACCAATATATTGAATGCTTTCATCTAAAATTTTAAACTTATATTAACCTAAATAATGTTATCTTTATTCACACCCCACACATATATTTGGTACTGAAAGTCCCAGCAAAGGCAAAATTCATCCAAATTTTATTAAAAATTTATAAATTTGTTTTGGCATAAAATATTTGGTTAGTTTATTTTTCCTAATTATTTTCTTTTTTGTTGAATTTTATGAGAGCTGTCAAATTTTATAAGAAAAAAGAGTGTAATCAATTATAAATTTAATTGACGTTTAGTATAACATTAATAATAAAATTTACACCGAACAAATATGATCTATTAAATGTTTTGTCAAAGACAAAAACCATTCTAATTACATTTTTAATTGTATCAATTATTCAAATGATCAAAATTCATACATTGTAAAAATTTTTACTAAAGGTAAAACAATTTATCGGTTTTCAATTATTTTTCTTATAGGTTCAATTAATAAATTAATCAAATATAAATAAAAATAAGTGATAATTTGAATAAAAATTTTTTTAATATGTTGAATTTCAGTTAATCAAATTAGTAATTGAAATTAGATTTTAGATTTTACTATGTAAAATTTAATTTAAATTTGGTAGAATACTTCGATTTTGAGTAATTTATTTATTTATAAAATTATCCGAAATCATTTCAAAATTATGATTAATACTTTAATTTAAAATTTTTTGCAAAATACTTTTTTCTCTGCTCAGGATTACTTTAAGAAAATCGGCTTTTTGCGTGAATTGAGGTTTTTGGCTTTAACACTGTGTGGTCGAAAGGACCCATCAAAATATTTAATTACAAAAATTTTAAAGAATTTAGCAAAATTTTCAGATTTTACTTCAGCGATTTTGATTGCCAAAAAATGTCTTAAATAAAACGAAAACTGGTTTCTGGTTTTCTCTAATTTTCGTTTTTATTCGAAACCGGTTTTTTAAAGGCGATTAACAATTTTTTTAAAGGCGGTTAACACTTTTAACAGCATTTTATTTAACTTTTTATGTAATTTTACTCAGAAAAAGAATATAAAAGGATAAAATAAAAATTACATTTACTAAAAATATTTCCATGTAACTTGCTTGTAAGTGCAATCAGACCATTCATTATTCAAAAATTATACAATTAAATTTTTTGCGTTATAATTGTTGAATATGAAATACATTTATCATTACTAAACATGATGTTGTATGTGTCCCAAAGGAGCGAAATTGACCAAACTCTGATCAATTAAAAGGTATTGAACCTTATTCATCAAAAGCTTAAAAATATACATGTTCCAGCAAAAAATTTACCTAAAACACAGTAAAAATTTTGCATAAAAGTTTTATTAAAACACAATAAGAAATTTATTATTATTTGAAACTTAGAACTTTCTTTCATAAAAAACATAAATTTTATGCACCAGTTTTTTCGTGCCGACTTCTTAGATTTTAATCACAAAATAAATTTTTTTTTATTTCGGAAGGAAAATTTCCAAATACCATCATTAAATATTAAAGAAATGAAATTAAATAAAATAAATAAATAAAAAAAAGTGAAATACAAAACTTCGCTTTTGAAATTATGCATACCAAAATTTATTATTTTTTCATAGTAAAACTTATAAGCACGTATAAATTTAGGCTATTTTAAGAAATTACAATATATATATATATATATATATATATATATATATATATATATATATGTATATAATTTCTTGTTAAAAAAAAATGTAAATGACTAAAACCCGGTTAACTGTTTATTTCAAGACTACAAAACTGGTCAACAGGTTTTTTCTAAATCGAAAACAGATTTTCCAAAAAAGTCAGTCTTAGAATTACGTAAATCACATTGAGAAACTTGCTAAAGGTTATATTAATGGTTATTTTTACACCCTATACAACATAGGTGGTTGGAATATTATGCGTTTGTGCTGATGTTTGTAACACCCAAAAATATTGGTTCATTAATGTAACCAATCGGCTTAGGATCATTTCCATATAAATCTTGTAATCAAACTACAGGTTGCAATTTTTTAAATAATTGAATAAAATTTGGCATATATGTATGTATTTTGTAGTACAGGAATGAAGCATATCGAAATTGGTTATGATCATTATTTCACCTAGCCCCCATACAAATGCCCCCCTTGAATAATGGTTTAACGATCATAAATGCCTTAGATATAGCAATATTTAAATGATATTTAGAATATATAGGTTTTATATAGGTAAAAATCTATATATATAATATTTGACACAAAAAAGTTTTATGTGAGTAAAAGTCATAGTGCCAAATTTTATCACAATCGACCTATAATTAACCATACATCCCATATAAAGCCCAGTTCCGGGAAGGTAACCGATACTGATTAAATACCGTTACCATAACCGATATCGTTACCAAAATTTTTATTTTTCAAAAATACCAGTATACAAATACCGTTTCCGTCAATACCGATCCGTATTGATCAGCTTAATACAGGAAGAATATTACAAAAATAAAAATTTATCTTTAGTTCTTTACCAGCGATTAAAAATAAATCACTTAGAATATATTCCTCCAAAAGATGTTAAGATTTGTTTTTTTTTCTTTTGTAAATAGGTTTCTAAAAACTCTTAAAACAAGTTAACAAAGTGGTAGAGAAAATTGTATCCTAAATAATTTTACATAATTCATATCCGTTGTGCTAGAAAAAATAGGTGTGCTCGACAAACTTGCCGAAATTACCCCAAATCATTCAAATAGCGTTCAATACACAAAGACCGTCTCTCAGCTTTTAAAAGCTTTTTACGATTTAAGAGAGCAAATTTATGAATACTTTCATTTGTCCGAACTTTCCAAAAATCTAATCGGACACAGCGAATATATAGAGAATAAAAATTTTCCATGACGTACTGTTTTATAAGACAGCAACCTTTAATCTTGATCTTTTTTTAATAAAGTTACAGCCAGGACCATCTTTAATAATATCCAACCTGCATTTATATATCCCTTAAATGTGGACATTAATTTTCTGTAACGCTATTTTGGACGTGTGGTTTTAAAAATGCTAACAAAAAATTCTCCTCAAGCTGCCCATTCTTATCCCTCCTTTATAAATTAAAATTTATTTTTTAAAATAATACTGTCCACATATTTTTTATAGAATAATTCTGATACATTCATCGTACGAGTCGTAAAGTAGCTCTGGGCTAGGGAACCTCGCGTCATTGTAATTATGTCTTAAACACGGGATTATTGTTTCTCACCTTCGAGATTTTTGAGTCTTATTCTGTGGCTTAACTGTACAGTTTTTCGAGGCTTTTACATTTGTCACATTTAATTGATTTTAACCTTTCTTTTACATTGAATTAGTAGAGTACGATATAAAACTAAAAGTATTAATATCGGTGGAGGCTGAATTCGGAAACCTTATATTTCTATACGAAGGTATTGATCGAGTGGATGATTTGTGAACGAGACTTCTTCAGGAATGAACGAATTGGCTATATTTTAGCAGATATCCACATAATTTAAAATACCATTACCGAAGTAAAAATTAATTGAATACCGATACCATTATTCGTTTCGGTTTTCAACCTTGCCCAGAACGCATAAATAATATAATATAGATATATTTCATAGAAATATACAATACCCTTAATACAAGTGTCGGCCAACAATTGACCCCAGGTCCCATATAAGATCCTTCCCCGAACCTTAATGTACAAATATAATTGTGTAGGGTTTTCTCATTTGTTTTAATCTGTCAAAATAAATCAGTTTTGGCGTAAAACGAAATATCTTATCTAAACGCGTTTTGCTTCGGCATATCCAAGCCCCAGTCTAAAAATTGTTAAAATGTACCCCAATAGTAAGCTCTGGTAAAGATTTATCCCAAAATCAAGGCCTTAAAAAATTGCAATGCTTGTAGAAGTTATGGACATAAATCCATAAATCCATATTCGTAATCTCAAAAATTTTGTACATTATAGAGAGATATAAAAAGTTTCTGGCAGAAACTGTAGAAAAATAATTTAATTCGAATTTAGTTATAAAAATAAAAATTAGGCGTATATCGTGTGTAACTTGAGAAAGATGCTGAATGTCAAATAACATCTTAAAAATTTCTTGGAGTAAAAACTTGGTTAGTTAGCTGTCCAAATCAAATTTGAGATGTAAAAAAACCACAACCGGGAAAAGATAAAAAAAAAATATTGTAATAGAGTAAAAAAATAATAGTACTTTAATTATTAAGCAAATATTTGAAAAAATGTTCAGCAAAATTAAGAGGTTCTATGATTTAAACACCCCTCGTGAAAGTGATTCACGGCAATAGATTTTAAAGGCTGAATAATGCTTTTTGTTAGCACAAAGCGCTGCCAATGTACCAAGTAAAAAAATCACATTATCGCGGTTAAAATTGAATATTAAAAAACCTAAAAATTTTAAATTTTACTTATTTACATTATAATTTTACACATTAATAAATGATTGTGAAAAACTATCACCACATGCAAAAAGACTCATATATATATTGCAACTAAAAACCTCCTGTTAGAATTTTTACTCTATAATATTTTTAGGATGTTGTTTGATAAACGTTTTGCATCCCTTTTCATAGAAAATATAGAAAAATAACCAGAAACCTTTTAGATCACTTAATAATCTGTTTTAAAAATGATTTTATAACGTCATAATACGATTACGAAAATGCATTTATTTCCATAAATTCTATAAACTTCGTAATTAAAAATAGGACGCTCTCGATTTTAAGATAAATCTTGACAAAATCTTGCTATTGAGTCACATTTTGATAGTTTTTAAGCCGAGCTTTGGATGTGACTAACCGAGATACGTTTAGATAAAAGTATCTCGTTTTTTCCCAAAGTTGATTTTTTTTTTTGACAAATTAAAAAAAATATATTTTTAAAATAAACTAGATCAAGTCTCCAAATATGCTTTGTATAATTCTAAGACATTTTTTAGCAATCAAGAATACTGAAGTAAAATCTTCAGATTTTGCAGAATTTTTAAAAAAGTGTTTAAAATTTTTGCATTAAAATATTTTGATGTGCTCCCCGACCGCGCGATGTTAAAGCCAAAGAACTCCGAGAGAGTGCCTGGCGAAAAACTGTACCTTTTTGAAAATTCACGCTTAGTTTTTATAGATTTATGCAGATTAATGAGATACGTCACAAACGTATCGTTATGAACATTCAAATTACATTTTCATGAAGGGACGCACATACAGTTACCTAGAAGTAGAAAAAATTTTGACAAATATTAATTTTTGATTCCAAAGTTTACCATGATATAACTTTTGTTCGAATAGCCATGGAGTGGCAACATAGAAAGTAATACTGTTTCTTCATGTCTGGAGTGTAGTACTTAATATAGGTCTAATACCAAAAGTTTGAAAAAGTTTTTTAATTTTGAAGAACTGCAGCCAATAACGATGAAGACCGTGGACCACAAAACTTATTAATTTGATTGTTTTTAGTGTTATTAACTATATTGCCAAAAACTAAAACACGTTTGAAATTATTATAACATTAACTCGGTTTCATTGATTTTAACATTTTTGTGTTTTTTCCCAAATATGTTGCAATTAAAATACATTAGAATTTTATAAATACCAAAGTTAATTCCATACAATTTAAAATGGCATTTTGTAGCTGTTACTTCATCTTAGCAATATGTTCATCAATAAATGGTAGTAGTGCGTTATATAAATTTTGAATTTCCCACTTAGAAAATCTTTTGAAATTTTCACTTCCGAAAATTTCAATATAAATTTCCCGGGATTAAAAAAAAATACTCTAAGGGAAAAAATTCGATTCAAAATCCACCACGGTTGTTATGACTTCGGAAATTTATGGTATCGGTTTTTTGATATCATTCGTTTAAAAATTTTAAATATACAGATAGAAAAACATAATCTAATTTAATAATTCGATACTGAAATGGTGACACATTGATGACAATGCGGCAACAATTTTTGTTAATATTTGAACACACAATGTTGAACTTGAACACATGCGGAGCTAATTCGCTATTGTATCGTTTTTTACACGTATGTGGTAAATTTTTCTCTGGGTGTATATCCCTGTAATTTCCGGAAATTTGTTTTCCAGAATAGTAGGGGCCAAAAAAAAAACTTAAATTGAAGCCAACATATCTGAGTCTTTAAGACAAAATAAAGTTTGCAGATATCGTTTATCGTTATAAGAGTGGGCACTTAAAAAAGTGGCTAATACTTAACGTTTAACAATATGGGAAAATATATATTCAAGTCAATATCCTTTTAAGAATGGAAACCATGCCACTTTAAAATTGAATATGAAACTTGCTTTCTATTAAATCGCTAAAATTTCTCAGAAATTGTTCTACACATTCTACATATTATTTTATGGATTTTACAAATCCCTAAAACCACACAAATCCATTAAACGATGTAACTGTCAATAAAACTTTTAAATTCAATTAAACTTTTAATAAAACAAAAAATATAGTACTTTTCAAACGACCTTTAGAAATCAACAACATACCTTCAAATTTATTTCAAACATATAGCGAGAGCAGAATGCATTATTGATTTGACATGATGTTTTTAATACGCTCACATACAAATGCATATTGACATTCATAAATCGGAAGCTAAATTTTATGTTAGAACTGTCTGTCTGATTGTCTATTTGTAATTTGACGTGTGCTGGTTGTCGCTTTTTACATATGAACCTTTTAAAATTCCATACATTTTACACAAAAAATAAAAACAGCA
Organism: Protocalliphora azurea; assembly: GCA_932274085.1. Taxonomy (NCBI): domain Eukaryota; kingdom Metazoa; phylum Arthropoda; class Insecta; order Diptera; family Calliphoridae; genus Protocalliphora; species Protocalliphora azurea. Next base: position 83,900,009 of record OW026520.1, read on the forward strand.
GGGAAGAAGGAAAAAATATAAAGAAAAACAAAAATAAATTAAAAGGCCACGGATTAAATACAAAACATTTTCATCCATACATTTTGTTTATTTGTGTTGAAAATTATGAAAACAACAAAGTCTCTCTAAAATAAATGCATTTGTCTATCAAAGATGATCATAAATAAAGCAAAACTAAAAATCTATTAAAGAACTGAACAGCTAAATGTACACATACACTATCAAACACTTCTTAACCGTGCGATTGTTGATGCAAGTAGCAGCATCTGTGAAGAACCTCGGTAATTTCTTTGTACAACATAAAAAAAAATTAGATGCATCCATTAGTGGAGTAGCCAAGGTGCATACAATATTTTCTTCGTATGCTATTATGCTATTATTTATGAATGTTCTTTTACTAGACCAATATTAAATGTTTCATGTTGTCACCCCATTTGTACACCATTTCTTTCGTTGTTGAGGTTATGTGTAGGAGTCTATTGTCCCAAATATTAAAAAAAAGTTTTGTTAAAAAAAATGTATTGCAATTTTAAAATCCTATAACTATGAAAAATACGTTTCGATTACATAAGATTCCATCTTGGTGACTATAAGAGTTGAAATATTAAATTAGTTGTAGATGTGAATAAAATTCGTTTTTTACATCATCTAATAAATGTCCATAAAGTTAGTTGTAAAACAAACATGTTTTCAGTTATTTATGAATAAAATATTTAAGTTAATAATTTTTAAATTTTTGATCAGAAATCATGAGTTATAAATTTTGAAAAATAAATTAAATTTTCTTTATTTTTTGATGCAAAAATCAAAAAATACTTTTATTTTTTTTAATAATAATCACCCAGGAAAAAATTTATTAGTTCTAAGACTAGTTACAGAACGCATGAAAATAGCCGATACACGTTTTACACTTTGTTCGAAATTGTCACCTCCAAAACAAGTTCTGTAGAAGTGTTACATAGTCAGTACCCATTATATAGAATGGTTCTAAAACTAGTTCTTTAATCAATGATTTTTATTTGAAATTGTCACATTCAGAACTAGTTCTATAGAAGCGTTAGAGAACGCTTCTAGAACCAATTATTAAAATCAATGATTTTAGTTTGATTTTATTTTTGATTCTGATGAGCAATTTCCAAAAGGCCATTTTCTAAATCAATTTAATTTTGTTAAACTCTTGTTTTTATTTTTAGAAATTTTTGTTTTAAGTTTTTAAAAAAGTTCAACAAACTCATTTAGGAACCAGTAATTTGTTCAAAGAAGTGATGCAGTTATCAAAAACATTCCTTGAACACAGTTTAGAATTACAATAAGATTATAATCTTTGAGTGACAGAATTAACTGCGACACCACTAGTTCTAAGGATGTTATTAAAGAATTAGATTCTGACTACACCAGTTCTAGAACGAATGATTTTAGGACAAGTTCTAAAATTTTTCCTGGACAGTTTGTGATTTTTAAAATGTAAATTAAAAATAAAAATCAAAAACACAGAAGAAAGTTTGTACATAAATATGAAAATTTATTTTTATTGATTTCAGTTCATAATATTTAAGCATTAAAACTTTTTTTATATTTTTTCAAATGAATCAAAAACAAGGAAAATTGAAAAAATGCTTGTAATTTTCTTTAGAAAATTTTAAGTTTTTAATGATTTTTAGCTACATTTTGGGAACAGAACAGAATCGTTTTTTATCAAAATAATGTGATGCAGAATGCGAACAAAATTATGCAAATTTCTAAACATTATTTTTTAACAGATTTTCTTTATAATTTTGAAATTTTAAAGCATTTGTTGTTAGTATTTTCTTGTATAATTATTTTCTTTTACTATTTGAAATCAAATTTAATAAAACTAAATCAAAGAATTAACAAAATTTTTGCAAAATTTCTAAAATTTTCATTATGAACAATTTAATAATATTTATGAAAAAAAATTTATTTTTTATGAAAAAAGTTTGGGGAAAAAAGTCATGTTAGATTCATAATATTTGTGAAAAAATGTTCAAATATACGCATTTTTCTCTCTGTGCAATGAGTTTTATGTTTTCAAATGAAAAGAAAAAAAATGCTTCTATTTAAACAATATATATAAATATCATAAATTACAACATTTATTCAAATTTTGAGGAAATGAATACTTTATTTATATGTAGGCGAAATTTATTTAGTATGCAATTCATTTAGATAAATGAGTACGAGCATTTTAATAGATTTTTACGTAGATAACATGAATAGATTTAATTTTGCGTTAAAAAGGGAGCATATCATAACGTCTATGGACATTATGTCACAAACAAAGTATCATAGTGTCCATTGACATTAAGTCACTTTCAAAAGTATCACTATCACACTTTATGTTATGAAAATTAACATTTTATATTATTAAATTTCTGAACAAAATTAATCATCTTCAGAAAGAAAATGGTTTTAACTTGGTCCTGGTTAAGATTCTCTAGCTAACTCTAATCGATTTAATTATATTTTTAGCACAAATGTATAAAAAATCACAGTTAACTACATTTTATTTAATTCAGTTCACCAAATTCATTTCATTTCAAAGTTTAGACTTTATATTCATTGTTAACAAATAAGTGATCCATATACATTAAGAACACATAAACATTGTATATTATTCACTATAATAACGTAGATAAATAAAAACGGCTTATATTTTTGTCACAAAAAAATTAAAAATCCTTTTTTTTAAATAAAAATTACTACTTGAGTTTTACTCAAAAAGATTATCATTACCCAGGAAAAAATGTATTAGTTTTACAACTAGTTCCACAATGAATGAAAATAGCCTGCACTCGTACTAGTTTGGTTTTAGTTCGAAATTATCATTTTAAGAACTAGTTCTGTGGAAGTGTTACTTAGCCAGTACCCATTCTATGGAATAGTTCTGGAACTAGTTTTTTAATCCATGATTTTTGTTCAAAATTGTCACCCTCGGAACTAGTTCTATAAAGACGCTAGGGAATGTATCAAGAACCAATACTTAAAATCAATATTTCTTTTTTAATTTTATTTTTCATTTTAATGAATCATTAAGGCCACATTTTAAATGAACATCAATTTTTTAAGTCTTAATCGAATTTCCTTTAAGTTTTTTAAACAGTTTAGCAACCCATTTGGGAGCCAGTAATTTATTTTGAAATACTGTTCTAATCTGTGAGTTCCAGACACCACTAGTTCTAAGAATGTTATTAAAGAATCTGAAGTAGTTCTGATTACACCAGTTTTAGTAATTACTATTTGAAATTCATAAAATAAAAATAAAAACTAATTTTTTATTTCTGAGAAATAGAATAAAAATCAAAAATAAAAGTTTATTACACAGTAGCGTAATAACAAATATTATGATGTATTCAGAATATTTATAACTAATTTCCTTCATACTGATTATTTTTATCCAAAAATACACAAATAATTATTTTTGATCTCTGCTTTAGATACAACAATAATATAGAAATGGTGTTAATACGCAACTACATACATATGTATATGTATATGTATACATATATCTATGTATAAATGTTTGTGATTCAAATAAATATTTATTATGTCCCATTCCAATTTAGTCTTGTCTGCCACCCAGTTGTTCTATGTTTGGCCTTTAACATCTTCTCAACAATATGGTTTATTTGTATATTTTTATATTTCGTTTAAAATTTATTTACTTAGGAGAACTACTTTTTTAACACATCATTTTTAATTTTTTTGTTTATGTTTTTTTGTTGTCATTTTCATAATTATTGTGCATGTGTTTTACACAGCTTCATTTCAACAAATATTTTTGAACAATTTAGTTTATATTTTTTAAATGGAAAATTCATAAAATAAATGTGCTCTGATTCTGGCTTCCTTCAAATTATAATTGGCATTTTCCTCTAAATGCAAAGTGTTGAAAAATATAATTGGAATTCCAAAAATATAAAAATTCACAAAATGTATTAAAAAAAAAAAAAAATAATAATAATAATAAATTAATAAAAAATCGAAACAAGTATATAAAAGTTTAAATTTTGCTGGCTAGGAGAAACATTTTTACAAGATCTTCGTTGAATTAACATCATTATAGGAAACATAAATTTGATTTGTCTTTCCTCCATTTATTTTATAAGCGAAAATTCAAGACTTGGTGAAAGATATGATAACAAAATATGCAAAATTATTAAGAAGCAATTCTTTACTAGTTTTAGACTATAATACATCTTCTAATGGAAAGCTATATTAAAGAGACTAACTATTTGTTATCGATATATTTAAAAGATTTCTTAGAGGTTAACTAAATCCGCCAAATCTAAATTATTTTAAATTTATGTCCAAAATTTTTTCTCAATTAATGCGAGATTTACTTTTTATGTTTGATTTTCTTTGCAATATTATATTGTCTGGAAGATTTAAATATACAACTGTATACTTTTAGTATCATTGATATACTTTTTGTAATATTATATTGGACTATATTCTGAATATACGGTTTAAATTTGTGTTACTTAATAATATGAATAGGTTTTATATATACCAAAATTTCCCAACAAACAAAATTTAGATGCTGAAAAACTTACTGCCATCAATCATTATTTTCAGGGGTCATAGCGTTTGAGGAAATTATAATTTTCAAAACATTTTAAATTTGAGAACAAACTATTGTCACACATATAATTGCAGCAAAATCATATAATCGATTGCAATTACAATAATTTTACTGAATAAATTTTAAACATGTTTCATAGTTGTGTGTTTACTGGGATATATTTATCATAGACAACCATTTAAAGAACAAACATAATTACGTTGTATATCTGAGAGTGTTGAAAGCTTTTGTAAAATATTTTATGAAATTATGATTATGGCTTTTGTAGTAATAACAATAGCAGGAACAACGAACCAACTAAACAGTGTCCTGCAGTACTTACAAGAAACTAGTGTTAGCTACTCAAAACTATCAATACATATCAGCCTTTTTACTCCTTACGACTTTCACTAGCAAGTGTACAAAAAATATCAAAAAAGGATGAATTAGTTAAGCTTGACTTCCTTACACTTTTTTTTTTTTTTTTGTACATCACTGTAAGTATCTGATTTTGTTTTTTAACATTTGGAGTAAATATTTTACATTACTTTAAAAATGGATCGGTATTCACAATGGTGATTATTATGTTGCATAAACGGATATGTAACTAATGGAATATTGGCGGAGTTTACTTTATAGAAACTAATTGGATTTGCCAATGCAAATATATACTGATATGTATATCATTGGTTTAATATACAAAAAATTAAGGAGCTATGATGGTAATAGTCAAATTTATAATCGTTTTAGAACATCACTACGTACTTCAGAATTTATTTTAATGTGTTTTTCTGATTTTATAAGCGTATTTGTGTAAACAACTAATTCACTTAAAAATTCATAATATGCCTTTTCTATATTAAGTCATCACCAAAATAAGTCATAATGTTTACATACGTTTGGGGTATAACATACATTAGGGGTATAACTTTAAAAAAAAATACAAAGTATCACGTCATGGACAATACTATATTGAAATCAGAAATAGTTTTAAAAAATATATTTAAGTGGGCCAAATTGCAATGTTCTTAATATTTTGTGTAATAATACATATATTTTTCTAATTTTTTTTTTTTTTGGCTGATATTAACTCTAAAATTAAAAGATCATGTCAGATGTATCATATAATATGCTATTTTTGTGTTTTTGAAAAAAATGCTTAATATTTTAATTTAAATTGCAAATTATAACGAAATGAATGAATTTTAAATCTATGATTATTAAACAGAAATACTCTCAAAACATTTACGAATTAAAGATAAAGAATATCATTCAAATGAAAGATGTTAAAAAGAATTAACGTCTTTTTTTATAAGAAAAATATTTGAATTGAAGATGATATAAGCTAGATGCACTAGAAAACAAAATAATTCAATACTTCAAGATTAGAAAGATTCTTAATTTGAAAAATTCAACTTTTTTAACGATTGCGAACACGTAATATCACATTTATTATTATTCTTTCATGGTCTACACGGCTATACTAATTTTGATATGTTAATTTTTATATTCGCAAAAATTTTGTAAGCAAAATTAAAAATTAAAAAAAAATGTTAATTATAGTGGTCAAAAATACTTAATTTCAAAACTATTCAAGTCGATATTACTGGGAAAATCTATCTTAAATCATAAAGAATTTAATAAATTCATGCTAGAAACAAAATAATTATAAAATTTGCAGCTTTACTGCATCGTTGTGATTTTTAGATTTGTTATTATATTTATAACCAATATAATGGACGAGTATTATCTGTATCAAGTCACTTATGTGAGCATAATTTTACAAAATTTAATACAAGTAAAGTTTTCGTAACCAATCAATAAATGACCACATATTCCATAAAAGATTCTCTTCCGAAAATGACTTAAATATTAAATATGATGAATACATAATACTGGGAACATTTAACAATTACCACATGAGACTACATAGAGAAGGAGGAAGAATAAATTTCAGACTGGTACACGAAATCAATGGCATCTGGAAAATTGATAAAATTTAATTCCACACAATCAGAGATTAAATACAGGCCTAAGTTTTATTGAATGAGTACGGGACAAGGTGATTTATTAACGGGAATATGGAAAAGGTTAGGAAAATTTCGATTAGGAATAGCAATCCCACATACATTATTGAAAACTATGTATGGAAATCGGATAACGTTGAGCAAGGGAAAAATACGGACGATACATCTAGCAACCCACGAAAATACTACAGTCTCTCTTACATACCGAAACTTACGGTGAATAAGAAAATTAAAGAAATAATCAAAGACGAACATACAATAATATTGCATAGAGTAAACAAAACAATAAGCTCCTTGTTTCAGGAACAGAAACAGAAATATACAAATATGGAGAAAGTAATGTTGTTTACGAAATAACATATAAAGACTACAATCAAGGACACTGTGGACAAGTTTATTTGGGGACAACTAAGAGAAGCTTATATCTGAACACGATTCAGATATAAGAAAAATAAAACAGATAATTTGCAATAGCACAACATTGTTTAGGGAAAGAACATAATGCTGATCTTGCTAATGTAAGAATTTTAGATAAGGAGATAAAGGAAAACAAAAGATAAACTCTCGAAAGCTTGCGAATTTAGCAAGAAACAACAGGTGCAATAAATAGGAAGGAAGAAAAGGACAATATCGATGCTAATTATATGATTGCAATATTTTAGTTAGTAGTTTTGCTTCAACTATTTATTTTAATTATTTTTGCATTTATTTAAAATAATTTGTGTTTTATATCGTGGTGTAAAAACTAATTATACATAACATATTGTTGTTATTATACCCTTCACCACAAGTGTAAAGGGTATATGTAAATTTGTCATTCCGTTTGTAATATACACAATTTTTGTCGGAGAACAAAAAGGTATATTTTCTAGATGCTTATAAGAAATGATGTTGATAGAACGATGTCCATCTGTCCGTCCGTCTGTTGGAATGGAGTTTATGAAGGCCACTGATAACTGCCATAAATAATTTATATATTAAACGGTCGAAAATCCTTTCGAGAATTTTGCTATTGAAATTCAGCAAGATCGGTTCAATATAGCGGAGATATGTGTTAAAAATTTTTTTTCCTTTTGAGTTTTTCAAAATGGTTTAAATGGCGTTTGCGGAGTCTCTTGATATCATGAATATTTGATATATATGTATATCAGAAGATCAGAACTTTTATACTGAAACTCAGAAAATACGGTTCAAAAATAGCGGAAATATTAAAACAAACGGTTTTCGATTTTCTGAAGAACCTATAGAAGGTTCGTTTTTGTAAAACAAAATCGTAAAATTTTTTCTGAATTTTTCTACTGAAGGAATGAACTCTGTCGATTCATCACAGAAATATCGGCCAAAACGTATTTTACGCCGATATAGAAATCTATATATATACATACATATATGTATATATATATATATATATATATATATATATAGATTCATAAAATCATTTTCATATAAGACATTTCAGCATGGGTGAAGGGTGTATAAGATTCGGCACAGCCGAATATAACACTCTAACTTGTTACTAATATTTTTGTATTTATATTCATATATCGCTGCCAGATTTTAATAAACTTATCCCTGAAGAGACTGAAAAATACCAGCGAAACGTGGGATGAAATAATAGTTTTTTATATGCATTTTATGTCTAAGTTTAAAATTTTTCAGGAGCGCTAAAAAACTATTTCAAAAATCAGCAAAAGCTTTGAGTGTGTCACTAGGAATAATTTTAACGATTTTAATGCAAATTAGCCAATTTTGAGCAACTGTGTACAAAATTTTAAGCCTAGCGTCAAGTATTTAATTCATGCATAAACTTTGTTATTGCATTACTTATTGCAAGGGTCTGTGGCAACATTTTTTGTGATTAATAAGTAAGGCATTAAGTTGAATCGATATGATTTCGATCTGATAGAAGCAGCACTAGTGACAAGACCGCTTGCTCAGAGCCAGATAATAGTTAGATGAGAGAATAATTCAAATCTGTGACTTCAACTTATCTAATAAAATCACCAAGTCTTAGGTCTCTTATCTAGTTTGTGGTTCCAGAGAAATCTCTGATTGATTGCGTTCAGATTTGTGAATTTGTATACAAGATAAAGAATTGTTTCCTCCTTTACAAGATGTTCATAACTAAGACCTTGCTAACTTTATTCAATAATCCGTTATGCTTGATGGTTCTGTCGATTTTGGATGAAAATAGTTCATAATTCGGAAATATCAACTATTTGTATTATCGTATTCAAAATGTATCCTAACATATATATATATATTGTTTGACATTCAACTACCAAAACTTCTCTGAAGAATCCGAAAACTAATCTTTTATTATATACCATATTTTAATATTTTGGATCTTTATTTTTAATTAAGGATCTAATTTTTTGTTTGTCTGGAAATACTTTTAATGATTTCTGAAAGTATTGGATAATTTTTAAAGTTTCACTAAAACTTTATAAGTTTTTATAAATTGTTTTAAAATCTTTCCTAATAACCGAAATATTAAATTTTCATACTTTATATTTTAATTTTAATTTTTTAGAAAATCTTTTTAGAAAATCTTTTTCTTTAGTAAATATATAAAAGAACTAAAAATACTTAAAAACTCCACAGTCACGCAAAACAAATCAGCATTGAAGCATAACAAATCCTTGAAAAATATTCATGTACAAGAATTTCCACTCCATTGTTTGATTTCCTGAACTAAGGCAAACGTACGAATAGAAATAAAAAGATTCCTTCTGCTTAACGTTGTTGTTGCAAGTAACTATATGATATTCACAATGACGGGATTGTAGAAGAGTAGGTGGGGAAGTAAAGCTAGATAATAAAAAGAAGAATTGAAAAGAAAAGCTTGAGATTCATGTAATTATACATTATAAAGACACACGTGAATTTTTAAGATGGAAAAATATTAAACGAGGAAAAACTCTGAAAAGAAAAAGGAAACGAACAGGAAAAGGAATAAAAAAATACATAAATGTCTTAAGAAAACTTTGTTGAAACTTTCGAGTACATTCACGTACAACATTTTAAATACAAATAAAAAAAAAACAACTCAATGAGCGATAGCAAAGGCAAAATAAACCAAATCCAATGAAAACATGAATAAACCTAGAACTTTAGCTAAACATGAAGAAAAAGTTTTTCTTTTTCTGTATTTTGCTTCACACATTTGCAACAATAAGTTGCCAAGAACATAAAAGTAACAAACAAAAAGTGTTTCAGTAACTTTAAATGTTAAAACGAAATCTAGGAATAAAATAGTAAAAAAGATAATATTAAAGTATAAATGTGAATCTTAATCGGCGCATAAATGTAGTCTTTGCCGCCATTAAAGTTAAAAGATCTCAGTGTAGAAACAACAACAATACAAGCATTAAAAGAATAAATGAAAATTTAGCCGAAAATATTTGCGTTGTTGATCCCCTAAAACCACATACCAAAACTCTTCAGATGGGTGGGTGCACCCAAAAAATTATATTTCTATCATTGTATCCAGCATCCTTCTTTAAAATTATTTGTAATTCTGTTAGATACGAATGACTGTGGGGAGGGTCGACGCCATTATGTTTGTATTTTTTTATACACATACAATGAACCTGCTGAATATGTACGTAAGTGAATCTATACAGTTATATACTTATATCCTACGTAAAAGAATACTTTGTTTTGTGTAAATCCCAAAGGACTCTTTGTTGCCTTTATGGATGCAGGGGAAAACAAATAGTAAAATATGAAACATTGGTTTCGGTGATTTAAAATCATAGTCGAAAAAGTGTTGTATTTGACATTACAGACATTAACAAAATTAGTTGGCTTAAAAATATTTTTATCGATAAAAAAAAAACATATTCTTGAATGCACTTCCTTCAACGGAGCTTTAACATTTCGATATTCTTGCATACAGTTTGTCCCTTTCAAAGTAAGCTTATATAGTACCTGAGGGGTATTTCTAATAAATGTGAAATGGAATAATAATCGCTTGTCGTTATTTTTTCTATAGATTAAATATACTTCGGTTATTTGTCTAATAATACTTAATATAATAGATGCTAGATAAAACCATTCTGGCTCTGGAATCTTTGAAAGAATAGATAGCACATCTTATTTCTTGTTATAAATTAGTTTAAAATTCATTTGAATCATCAGTGAATTTAATTCCTTAAATACAAAAACTTTTGAAAAAGCTGATTTCATTCAAAGTCACTGTGCATATAAGATCCATAAGAAAAATATGAGACTTATAAAAATTGGTCGATTTCAAATATTATTGTTGTGGAAAGCTGACTATATTCTGCAATGTTTTGTATTTGTATTAAGCGCTGGAGCATTAAAATGGGTGCCGACAATATAATGGCTTAAACAAAAGATTTATTTTTCGTTTTTTGTTCCTTTGGAAAATTTTATGTGTGTAAAATATCCTCACATATTCACACCAACTATTTACAAAAGAACTGGCAGTCAGTCGTTTCGTAGAGGTATTGTTTCTATTGGGCGTAGTTTCACAAAAATAATTTTTATTAGGGTATCTAAGACCTAAACCGAAAACCAGTTAACCGGTTTCCCGTTTTCTACAAATGCTATCGGTTTCGGTTTTTTTTTATAAATTTCGATTTTTTAAAACAGTATTTTATTTAACTTTTTATATAATTTTACTTAGAAAAAGAGTTCAAAAAAGGGAATACAAAAAAATAATACTAAAAATTATATGTCTAAAAAAATTAAATGCAATAAAAATTACCGATAGATTATTTAGCTTAGACAATTATCTCTAAATAGTTGGGCAATTAAACAAAATAAATAAGACAATGTCCATTTTAAATTAAAAAAATAAAAAAATAAAATAAAAAAATAATAATTTCTCAAAAGTTGTAACGTGAAATAAAAATTTTTAATTTTGAAATTATGCACACCAAAATTTATTATTTTTTCAGAGTAAAACTTATATGCACGTATAAATTTAAACTCTTGTTTTAAAAAAATAACCTTCATCTTCTCAAAAAATTTATATAAATGACTGAAAACCGGTTAACCGATTTTTTCTACAATGAGATTTTTCGGTTAAACCGAAAACCGGTTTTCAAAAAAAGTCGATTTTTTGGATACTCTAATTTTTATTTGTATTCATTTTGTACAGCAACAACAAAAGCCATTTTGAATGCATGTCTTTTGTGGCATTTTGTTACGAACTGAACAAAGTGTTTTGTATCCAAACAATACCTACCATTTTATTTAGTCAACTTCAACTTAAAGATTTATTTAAAGCATCTTTATTGTATATCAATATCAGTATTTACGCTTTTATTGCAAATTTCAAAATGAAAATGTACTCTTACGTATGTACCTTCACTTTACTCCAACGTCATTAAACAATTTTTTATTTATGTGTAGCTGCTTTAAGATTTTTTTTTTTACAATTGTATGGGAGGATTTGTTGCTCAAACGTTGACTGGTTGTTTCCTTAGCTGGTCGTTCAGTAAATCCACCTTTCTTTGTGGATATTGTTGTGCCTTAACATCAACCATCATTTTAAGAACGAGGTTTGTTTCTTTTCTTTTTTTGTTTTGTTTTTGTTTTCTTATCATGTCATTAATTAATAAACTTGTACTCTCGTAATTTGTCATAAATTTACAAATTTATGTTTAAAAGCAAAAAATTATGAGTTTCATTTATTCAGTATCCAAGCACAGTGAAGTTTTATTTACTCAAATCACATACTACAGTAAAATCTCCATCAAAAAGCTCCACCAGTCACGTTGTATACCATAATAATTTGAAGTCATTTATCCTCAGCTATGTCTGTACATATACTTACGAACAATATGTTTTGGTTTGGTTTGGTTTGGTTTGAATACTTGGCTTTTTCGTTTATTATGCGATAATTTCATTAAATTTGCAAAAATGTAAATGTTAGTCTTGGTTTACTCGCTAAAAATTACTCGTTATCTTGGCGAGAAACATACAGATCGTAAAGTATTTGAGTTATTAACGACAAATTTATTTCGCTTCTGATAAGCGTAAAATATGTACGATTGTACAAGCACAAGTATTTTTTATATTTTTGTACATTTTAAAGAAAAACGTCCGCATCAAAAGTTAAACAAAAATTATTGGTAAATGCATCGTTGACATGGCATTTCAAAGACATTTCGAAGATGATGATATTTTTTTTTCTTACTTTACTTTAATTCAGTTGCCTTGTTTTGGATTTGGTTGGTAAACAAAACCATCACATTTAATGTGAATTTTATGAATAGTCGTACATTTATATATGTTAATGATAATAATAATAATAATAATTCTTATGCAATGAATTTTTAAATATATGTACAAAATAACTAAAACAAGTTTTTAATATTTTATGGTATCTAGTAAATTGCAATTCTCGAATTTGAATTGATATTGTTTTGATTATTCAACATTAATATCAATTATATATTTAAATTAAAATTTTAAATTAAAATAATATTTTCTTTATTGAGGTGGGTAACTCAATGTTCTCTAAACCTCTATTAATTCGAATCAGGAAAGATTATAGCTTACATTTCTAAAACTTTTATATCAGAACCACTTCAGATTCTTTAATAATATCCTTGGAACTAGAGTTAGTGGTGGCACCAAACAATTCTATTACTTATGGAGTAGACCGCATTGTGATTTTAAATTGGTTTTAAATAATGTTTTGGAATTTGTATCAATTTAAAATGAATTCCTAATACTATAAAAAAAAAAACAAAAAAAAAAAAAAATTTATTCAGACTGAGTAGCGATTGCATCCCGGGATTCCCGGGAGATATGCCATTTTCGTCTCCCTCTATCCCGGAATTTTAAGAGCACTTAAATTTATGAAAACTGCTAAAATTTTAACAATTTAAGTATTTTTTTTTTTAATAAAATTGGACTAAAAATCCAATTGTATAATTGTCTGTTAAAGTCCCGATGTGAATTCTTTTCCGTAATGATTTTGCAGCACTATTTCAAACACTTTAAAGACATAGTATATGTCAGCACTAGAGACCACTAAGTGAAAAAGTATAACTGGTTGAAACGATATTATTAAAAGTTTGTCAATAGTATTGACAACATGCTGAATTTGTCTTGTAGAAACTTTATAAAAAAATATATATGAAATAGTCAAGAAACGGTGTAAGGAGCTGATAAGTCACAAAGTATTTAAAGTATCATTATGAAGATTTATAATTAGGAATGCACAGTGTGTGATTTTAACAATTTAGCTTATCAAAATCCCTAAAATTTTTTTCGAGTTTTGAAAAAAAAAGTTAGTTATACTGATTAAAAACCAAACAGATAACATAAAAATAAGAAAAGTATAAAAAAAATGTTAACCGTTATTAAGTGACGGCACCTTAAACAGCACTGCAGTTGAAAACAAATATTGTACGAAGTCTTTTTAGCTGAGAAGTTCAACTTTGAATGTTTGTAACTCTTTTATTTTAAGCAAGATCTTTATGAATCTGTTTTATTTTAAAGATTGATGTGTTATCTATCATAAAAAGTATTAATAAATTGAAATAAGTTTTCAGGGAGAAAATTTTGGGTATTTTTCGGTCTTCAACTTTTTTGTAATTTTTTTGTTTTTATACTAACATTTATTGAACAAAAACTAAAAAGACCGACAAGATAAGAGATAAACTCATACATACGTCTTTCCGCCGATCAAGCGTTATCTATGATAATAGATATGGGTTTATTTACACATGACTATCAATTGTTAAGAAAACACATATCCTTCTAATGAATCTATAAAAATGTTCAAAAAATTATGTTATCCAGAAAAAATAAGTGTAACAGAGTCCATCTTCAATCATTGATTGATCATATAGTTTTGAGACTTTGTTTCGCATTAAAAGATACATTTTTTCGACAAATATTGATTTTAATCAAGTGACTTTGTTGACAAAAATGGGTTGTGATGGCACAACTAATAATCGTTATAAACAAAGATTTTCTCAAGACAATATTTCTGATGATAGTTTATTTATTATATCCATGGTCCCAATAGAAATATTTATTAAAAATATGAACAATAACAAAAAATTATAATTTGGAAAAATTCAGCACCCTCGTCAATAAGGTATTGTCACCCAATTAAATTTATATTCGCTGAAGACAGCAAAGATCTGATTTTAAATGAAGTCAAAAATATCGAAAATCAAGAATCAAAGAAAAACAATTTTCTGTTTTTGTGAGTCTTATTATATGCAAAAAAGATGGGTAAAGTCTGTAATGCTATTTCAAAATATACATCATTCCAAACGTGCTATTTATGTGGTGCTACTCCTACTGTAATGAATGATGTAAACATAGTTATGAAAAAGACAGTTGACAAAAAAATGTTACGTGTAGGGTTATTACCTCTCCATGCATGTATAAGGGTCTGTTGCATATCTCATACAGATTAGATATCAAAAGTTGGTAAGTGAGAGACTAACAAAGCAAAAACGATGGTGCGAAAAACGAGAGGGGGTTATTAGTGGATATTCCAAAACCGAATTCAGGAAATTATAGTGATGGTAACACTGCAAGGTGTTTTTCTTTCGTAAAGACTGCAGGAATTATTGCCCTAGATGTAGAACTGATAAAGCATTTTCATAATATCTGGATCTGGTCTTGAAATCGATTCTGTTAATTTTGAAAATTATGTCATAATAACTAGGAATATTACTGTTAAAAAGCCAGAATATATCTTTTGAAGATGCTGATGAATAATTATTATTAATTAAAATTTGTATAGAAATCATATTACTTTTTGTTCTTCGATTTAAAAATACACATTCTTAGGAAAAAAATGTAGACATTTGATCACTCAGAATTCGAAAATCTCACACTGTGGAGTGTAATGAAAATTTATTTCATCTGTTATCTACAAGATGGTTTGAGCAAATCTATATTGCTAACAAATTTTAATACTTAGAAGATTTAAGAAACATACTACTTAATACTATTTAAATTCACTTTTGGATCACTCCGGAGGTTTTCGGTAAAAGCATCTGTATTTTTCGGATTATTATCAGTAGGCTTTATATATACAGTGACTTCCGAAAATATAAAATTCTTAAATTTGGTTTATAGAATCAAATTATAACAGCTCAATATTTTTATTCTAAATATTGAAATTACTTAACAGAAATGTGTTGACAAAAAATTTAATTTTTTAATCATTTAATTTAACACATATACTGAATTTAAATCGAAAATAATAAAAATGCTGAGTTGTAATAAATGGGTTTTATACATTTTTTTTTTTTTTTTTTTTTTTTTTTTGATTTTTGTTATATTTCAGGAGACCGCTTTTAGATTTCAAATTGGTATACAATTTTGAATTACCTAGCACGTAATTATATCCGCAATTCGTACGTAAATAATTTGGTATATTTTTCAAACCGATATGTATATTAACTATCGAAAATATTTTCCCTTTGTAAAATTAATATTTTGTTTAAATACGTAATATTATAATATCTCAAATTATATATTTTTTCCAAAATGGAATTTTTAAATATATCTAGAAAATGTTAAATTACGTACTTATTCCATTTCCAAAATACTATGAAAATAAAATGTATGTCTTAAAAAACTACACATTGGAAATAAATATATTAAATTCAATCATAAATTTTAATATAGGAAATATACTCGTAGAATGAAAATGTAAAAATTGTATAAATTAACATATAGAATTTTTACATTTTGAAAAAAAGAAAAATAAATAAATAAAATAAAATCAAACAAATTATGTTGTTATGCAGACCACTACCAGCTAAATATGAAAAACAACAATAATTGACCACAGAACTGTTTTGGAAGTCACTGTATAATACATACACTAAAGGTCTATACAAAATATTTAAATTAATTTTTATAAATTTAATTTCTTAACAAAATTTAAAAATTTATTAATTTTTAGTCGAGTTGACTAATCAATAAATAAGATTTTCTTTTTCCTTATTTTAGATCCGATAATACATAGATTCATATCCTGTATGTACTTCAAATGTTCAACTTAGATCAATTACGATAACAAGTATTTTTGATCCGGATCCCGGGAATCCCGGAATATAGAAAATTTTGTCCCGTTTTCCCGGGAAATCGAAAAGTCTGGGAAATTGCATTCCCTAAGACTGAGCATTTTAAGAAGTTTTCAAAAATGATAACTGATACTAAAACATAAATGTTTACTAGGGTTGTCAATTATTCGACATTAAAGTCAATCGAATAAAATTTTGTAATTTTTTAAAATTTTTCGTGTGAAAAATTAATTTTCTTCGATTAATCGAATTAATAAAGAATAAAATATATTGTTCGAATTATCAATTAAAAGTTAAAAATAAATGCAAAAACTAGTATTTTTGAATGAATTAGTAATTTTGATTTTAAAAATCTAAAAATAACAATTCGTTAAGATAGAACAAAAAATATCCAAAAATTAAGACCATATTGAAATTGCTGACATATTATATATTGACATAAAATTTCTTTTAAAATTATTATTCATAAATAACATAATTAAGCATTTTGGCTTTAAAACGATTAATGTTTTTCTTTTTAATAAAAAGAGAAGCGTGGGAAAAATCCTTTTATTTCCTCTTGACGGTGGCAATATATTCCATTAAATGCAAATCTACTTTTTCCGTTCTTTTCAGATTTTTCTAAATGAAGTCAATGATTATCAATAGTGCTAAAATCTATTTTTTTAATTTTTTTTTATTATTTATCGATTGATCGATTACAGTTAACAAACCGTCTTTATAAATTTCAGAATCTTTGGTTACTTCCACATCAATAGAATCATTAAAATAATTTTTTAAATAAATAATAAACGAAAATATAATTCTCAAAAATAAAGCATATGCACATACTTTTGTTTCACTTTTTTTGTTGAATATTTAAAAAAACTAATATGCGCTGGAAATTTTCCAGAATTTAATAATAACTTATATGTCTCCCGTTTAATCTAACTTTAAGACGTTTTATTAAATCTTTACAAAAGCTATTCTATTTTTTTTTTTCCAAATAAAATTGAGAATTCAGTGCTCGAAATCTATTAAGACGTAGTTTACACATATAATTTCAAAAAAGCATAATAATTTAATAAAAACTAGTTTGTAAAAGCTATTCAATTAATCATTAAAAATTGATCGAATAATTTTTTATTATAAATTTAAAAATTTTGTTCGTTTGAAAAGAACAAAAAATTTGTTCCTCAAATAATTTCTGTTTGAATGACAATACTACTTTTCATTCTTTTTATTAGACATTCATAAGGTTTTCAAAAATGCAACACTCGAGGATTATATTGAATTTGCTTTTTATTTTCAATAAAAGATAATTTTTTTTTTTCATTAAAACTAAGTTTTATTTTCTAGTTCTTTTATCACCATAGGTATTTGGGGTATTATAATTTTGTGTTGATATTTGTAAAGCACAGAAAAATATCTCAACACACACCTTATTTATGTCACTATTTTTAATAGAAGTCGGTACATACGTTTTAATACGTTTTATATATAAAAATTGCACGAAGATCGGTCCACAATTAGGTATAGCAACTATATAAAGTTCATATTGTCGTGCTTGACCGACTATAACTTCCTTATTTTTTTTATTATAAATATCTGCATTTCTTATACAAATATTCTAAGATTTTTTATTTTTCATTTTTGACATAATTTTTCATTTTTATTTATAATTTAATAGTTGTAAAAAATTATACATCGCAGCGTTGTTTTGGAATTTTAAAACTTTTGAAACTGAATGTTTTGTATTTCTTTATGTATTATTAATAAACTTAAATTGATTTAAAAAGGTGGCCTCAGGAAATGGCATATTAGAATCAGCGTTAACGTTGAGAATTTTTAAAGTGTCCAAAAAAGGAGATTTCAAAAAATAGTCACCAAAATGGGAATTTTTTTTAAGGGCTAACTGCTTCAACAACTAAAAACCTGCTCAAAAATAGTTTACGAGTATCTGACAAAAACAAAAGCAAACATTATTGTATTAAAAAAACTACTAGATAGATAGATAGTTAGATAGTTAGATAGAGATGGTTGACATGACACTTATTTTGTCACATCTCCACCCAGAGACCAATGTCGGTCCATTGTGAATCCCTTCAATCGTTTCTGATAGAAAAAATATAAAAACAAAAAAAGAAAAAAAAACAAGAAAATAGTGATAAGGGGAAAACACTAAACAGGAAAAGTTATTAGGGATATACCCCTAATAACGCCCACTTAGAAAACTTATTCCCATAACGAAGTCTATGATGTTTACAAGCTCCCTATTCCGAACGTCACATGGCCCGTCGAGAAATTCATTGCCTAATCATTTCATCCTACGATGCTGCAATCGTGGACAGTATCACACAATATGTTCAATAGACTCGCCATTTAGTTCCTTTTTAAAAAAGGGGCCAAAAAAGTGGCCAGGTGGTTAAAGAAGAGGCAATTGGAGCCAAACGGTAACGCCGATTAGAATGGAAAATAATATAAAACAAAAATCATTTATTTAAAATACTGTTTCTAGAATCGTTTCCTTGCGTTTTCATTGATATCTGATTAAAGAACTAGTTCTAGAACCATACTGGCTCCGTATAAAATGGGTAATATTTCCACGGAACTAGCTCAGGTAAATGTTCGGACTCCCACCTTAAAGTATAACGTTCGACTCAGAATTATTATCTTAGTCGATTTATCGATGTCCGACCGTCTGACTGGCAGTCTTTGTAAATTTGTGCGCATAATACAAGTCGCAATTTTTAAGATAATTTGATGAAATTTGGTACATATGGACAGAGCTTTGGTATAAGGACAAAGCCTATTGAATTTTGTTATGATCGATCCATTATTTTACCTAGCCCCCATACAAATGAACTCTCGGAATAGGGGTTTATCATAAAAATATTTTAATGCAATTCAGTATAAATGGGTTTAATATAAGTATAAACATTTTTGTCAAATTTTGTGAAGTTCAGTCCAAAGGTCCCATATAAAACCCTCTTCCGAAAACCACTTTAATGTGCATAAACCCTATGCATTTGTTAGTACCAAGTTAATATTTGACAGAAATAAATTTTAACAAATTATAAAAATGGGGTATAAATTTGATTATTTGTGTCACGAAATTTAACACGCAGATATTACCACTGCCGGAGGAGGCTACATTAGATCTCGATTGGAAGTCACGCCCACATTTTACGTTACGTTAAAATTTAAGACACTGGTAACTATGTTGGAGCTTGATCGGATGCAATGCCCACATTTTACGCCCACTTTCTTACAACTCTCAAACGGCTGAACCGATTTTCTTAAAATTTTCATAGCATCGTTCTGAGTTTCTAAATTCAAATATAATATTTTATTTTCCGATCGGAGCAGGAGGAGTGATACCCCCATACAAAGCAAATATTAATTATGGCGTATCTAAGGAAATATTATAGTGAGAGCCCTCAAATTTATATCATGTAGGTGGGAACCACTATCTTATCATATCGCATTGATGAAATAAAAAAAAGATTGCTAAGTCGTATATCTAAAGGAGTATTGCAGTGAAAGTCTTAAAAAGTTGTAGAAACAATTTCCACATTGAATTTCGTTTAGAGCGGAGAGGTCCAGGGAAAGTAAGAGCCCAAATATAAAGTAAATATTAGTTATCGCATTGAAAGGGATAGCGAAGCGCATCGGGAGAAGCTAGTGTCACATAATAATATTACATTCAATACAAGTATCACCTCACAATTGGCATACAGGTTTCATATAGAACCTCTATCCGAATTCGGATGCAAATACACAATATGGTCTAGCTTGACCGACTATATCTTTTTTACATATTTGATTCACTAATTCATTTGGAAATTGCTATTGGAGCCGCTACTCGTAGTGAAAGAACTTTAAATTCATAGGCTATAATATATAGTCATAAATATTTTCTCAAAAGGAAATCATATTAGATTACTGGTAATGAAAGAAGTGAATAGAGTTATCAAGTCTGGCCAAACATTTACTTTTCTTAATACTTATTTCAAAATCTTAAAACAGGCAAGATAATATCTTATCAAGTAAATATATATGTATATGAAAACTACTCGAACTATGAGAATTAGATATTCAGTTTGGTGGTTAAAACTACTTGAAATAATGATTCATTCTACATTTGAATATTTTGACTAGAAATTGTGGAATTTAATGCTTGTCTCATCATAAATGGAGCCACTTACTTTAAGTGCTTCAGAAATAAATAAAACAAGAAAAGAAATTTAATGTTAAGCCATAGAATCACAATATTTATTACACTTATTTCTATGTATGTACTGTAAGACTATATGCAACAATATCTTAACATAAATATACATACATAGATTTTATATATATTTAGTAGTTGTTGTTGTAACAACTCAAGTATATAATTTATTGATACAACGAAGGCAACACTTCAAAATGCCGCTTATAGCGCCGAAATGCACGCAAGGAAATAATTCAAGTAAGTAAAACAACAATTGTCATCATTTATAACAACAACATGAAACATTTTACTAAGTTTTTACTGAACAACAACAAAAAGTCGGCTGCTTTAAATACAAACGATTGCCGCCATCAAAAATAAAAATGTTGCAGCAACTTATCAAACAATATTATTAACTACAACACATCGTCTCTCTTCTCTCCGTCTCTTAAAGACTCTCACAGGCACACACATTTATATACTACGGATGCATCCAACTAGCAAAGAAGAGGGGAGGATCTCCATCATAATAATTTTGAATAAAAATATTTTGATATTGAACTTGATAATTGATCGTGAAATCATTTAGTATTTTTATTTCGCTTTCAATTTTGTTTTTATATGTATGTTTGTATTTGTTGCATCAATTTAAGAAATTTTAACAAAAATCATAAAAATTCTTAAAATTGACATTTGTGTCAAAAACATAAGAAGAAATAAAATTTCACTAATGGATCTTGTTAACGTGCCCAAGCTAATGTGTCTTCAGACAAGCGTGTGCCCAGAAACCCCAAATAACTCACACATGCCGTTAATGGACTCGATATTATTGATGTCGACAGATTTTATTAATTTGTTAATGTTTTTCTTTAGATTGTTTTTGTTGCTGGTGCTGTCGGTATCACATTAAATGTTTGTTGTTTTTTAATACTAAAATTTTCCAATAGAGCAGAAATCATATTCCTTGAAATAGTTTAAAAGAACAGAAAAAACAATGCTCTAATTTCCCCCTTTAACAATATTAATACTCTCTCTTTGTGCAATTTTAAATTAGAAAATACATTTAAAATCAATTTAATTTTCAACACAATTATACGATATAGAAAAGTATTGGGTGTTGGAGAAAATAGTTGACCATGAAAATTATGAGATTCAGTAGCCTGGCTATTGACTTTTCAACAGATTTCAAAACATCAATTTTGTCTTCTTTCAGAAAAAAAAAAAATTTAATTTTTTTGATCCCATATTGCCATATTAAATATTTAATATTTTTTTGATATTCCTAATATAGGGTTAAGAATCAAAAAGTAATTATGGTATCTGAGATAATAATTCTCTTTCAGCGTAAAGGCTACTAAATAAAAAAGCAATTTCTAAAATCAGTAATTACACCCAACATTCATATTGCGGATCCTTATATCATGTAAATTAATTTATTTTAAAATCATCTGTTCACATCTGTAGCATCATATGTATAGAATATTGCAAAGTGTTTCGGCGTCAAGCTATTTGTGCCACAATTTATAAAGTTTCCTTACTTTTTTTTTTTTGCATTTACGCCGAATGTCTCCTTTTGAAGTCAAACGTTATGAGACTCATGTGTCATCTGATGTGAGTCTGGATGCATTTTGTTCTTTTGTATTATGTGCACTTTCATCGCCTACAAACAGAAACGGAGCTGCAGACATGTGCGACATGTTAATTGTCCCAGTGTCTCATAAAGAAACAAGTTAATTGCAAATAAACGAGGTTAAATGGGGTCTACACTACATCATAGATGGAATCGAAAAATGCCAACGAATGTGGAAAAATAAAACTCTCAGATATACATACATACACACATAATAATCCTTTGATCCTCAATGGACATGTGTATGATTATTTGATGTAATTTATAATACAATAATGGAATAAATAATAATAATATTTTTTTTTTACTAAATCCAACATTAAACTCATACAAGTATCTCGCATACTTAGATATTCATGACAAATATAAATGTGTGAGTGTGCGTGTATGTGTGTTTATCAAATAAAAGGTGTGAAATATTAAACCTCTATGCTCTGAAAAGGATTACGAATTATGACACTTTACAAAGTATCACCATTCATTCATCCATCCGTGGAACTGTTGGGATGCAAATAAATGTGGGTGTTTTGATTGTTTTACTTGTACTGCGATGTGAGAAATTTTGCAAAGTAATAAATATTCATTAGCATAAAATGCATAGAGCGCCGCACACATACATATACACTTAAAAACACATACATACACAAACACAGTTACAAAGACTTGACTACGAATTTATTAATTACCAAATTATAACACTTTTGTAAGTCGCGTGTTGGTCAAGCACAAAAGTGTCAAAAGGGATTTAACACCCGGTTACATGTTGATGGCTCAAGATTCATTGGAATTTTTTCACTTTTCGCCAGTTGACCAAACAGACACCATGACAGACAGTCAACCAACCAACAACAACAAATGGTCAAATGACAAATCTTTAAATTACAAACGATTTATGCTAGATTAACACTTTTAATGCAAGTTAAATGAGATGCTAATTATATAATGTTTTTTAGTACTTTAACTAAAATCAAAAGAATTTTAATTTTCTGGCAATATTCATTTTTACTTTCGAAGATTTAATATTTTGTGATATGATAATGACGCATTAATATGTGCATGTTAACTAAATCAAAATGAAAAAGATCCCTTTCTGACAAAGGAACAACATGATTTTTACACATTTCCCTGTTGAGAAAGATACTAAAAAAAAACATGTCACGAGACTGGTCCTAAGTGATAGGAAACGTTCTAGTTCTAACACATTGTATGGATTTGTCACTTAAATATGGCGTTCGCCTAGGAGGAAGATGCTGATCCTCTTTAGTTATGGGACAGGTCAAAGAAGGGCATGTCAGTATCGATTAATATAATACAAATTTGATAAAAATTTCAACAAGGGTTATGTCAAAGGAACAGAAATAATAAATAAAGAAATAAATAAATAATATATATTTATATATGTATATATATATATATATATATATATATATATATATATATGTATATATACTGTCCAAAGGACAATATATATATATATATATATATATATATGTGTATATACTGTCCAAGGGACAATATCAAAACAAAAATTTTGAGAAATTGTATCTTAAAATGAATACCTTCCTAATTATATTTGATTTAAAATTTAATTATTGTTTGTTTCCCGGAAACGGAAAATCTAAACGAACTATATATGTGGACTATTAATTACACCTTGCGACAGCATTTCAACAATACCACATATATACATATGAAACTCTGGAGCCAATATAGTAATGCGTACACAGTTTTTCATTTTCTGAAATTTTCTCCTTTTTAAACGACTTCAGAATATTAAGGATTTATAAAATTTAAAAATTTAATTTAATTATTTCTACACTATGTTGGTTTGCAATATGGGTATCAAATGAAAGGGAACAATTTGTAGAAATTTTTTTATTTTAATTCGTCATCACAATTTAAAAAAATGTTGTACCCTTATAAAACTTAAGAAAATCTTTGTAAATAAATTACATGTTAAATAATGACATTAGCTCTACAAAATGCTCAAATTTTGTTTCTATAGCTGCATTATCTTATTATTAACAAACATATAATTAAAAATTTTAACATACAAATTAGTTATTGCACTTCAAATGTTCATATATGTGAGAATGTAAAGATCTATAAAGATAATACTACAAAACTACTCTAAAAAAATTAAGTTTGGGAAAATCCAAACCCTTCAAAGGAAAGTTATATTCTACAGCACCAAATGTGTCTAGTTGGTCGTCTGCCTTTTTTCCAATCCATATAAACTTAGTGTGAAAACTAGGATGATCAGTTATTAGATTCGAAGTTGGAATTTTGAAAAAAAAAAAATATATATATATATATATATATATAAATCTGATAAAACAAAAACAAAATCTAAACGGGTTAGATTTATTCATTTCACACTTTGTAGATTTTGTTTGACAACTGTATGTTCAACGCATCCACTAAACCTTTTACAGTTGATTTATATTTCACAAAATTATTTTCACCTATTTATAAATAATTTAAATTGAAACTTTTTTAACAATTATAAATATTTGTTTTCATCCAAAACTCATTTTGATTAAGTACATTGTTGTGTTTTACTAACGCACCCAATGTATGTATAAGTAACGAGGGTCTACACGAGAGACTTTTCTATCATAACAAGTAACAAAATGTCGGCAGAGAAAATAATATAAGTTAAAACTTGTCATGTGGGAATACTATTTTACTTTTTTCTTTTACAAGGAACTTACAAAATTGATTTCAATTTAACATTAAACTAAATATATTTAAAAAACATGAGACATTAGACTTTATGTATATTAATCAGTTATATATAATATATAATTGTTCCTAAATTTCCATTTAAATGTTAGTATTTAGTACATTTTTTTCTGAGGTAAAATTTTATTTTTAAACCCGGGTTTTTGTGTTAAAAAATTCAAAAAATTAACATTTTGAAAAAACCGACCGTACATAAAACTATCACCCTAGTACAAACTATAGTTCGCACGTTATAATATATTTAAATATGATTTCGCGCATCTGATTATTATGGTGCATGGTTGGTGTCTATTGAGGTTGGTTAAAGTTCTACATTTTCACATTAAAAATTTTTTTAATAAAAATCTATATTGTTAAAATTTTGCATATATAAGTTGTAACGTGGTTTTGTCGTCGGCTAAGGTAGTTCAGTTGTGTCCAGGGTCGACTTACGGGATCCACGAACCTTAAGTGAGAACACAATTTGTTTACCCTTTCCGGGGTTCGAATATACAGTATATCTTTATTTAATAATTCAATGTTTCGGTTATCGGTAGTATTTATAAATATTTTGTGTTAGATAAATTACTAGCAGCACGATGATACGCAGGAATTCAGTCGGGTACTTCTCAGGTGAATAGGGTTTATTACTGGTAGATGCTGGATCGGAGATTCGGCTCCCTCGAGTATTATGCAGCACGCCGGGTACTTCGCAGGTGAATCGGGCTCTATTACTAGTAGATGCTGGATCGAAGATTCGGCAGTACGATGATACGCAGGGATTTAGTCGGGTACTTCTCAGGTGAATCGGGTTTATTACTGGTAGATGCTGGGTCGGAGATTCGGCAGTACGATGATACGCAGGGATTTAGTCGGGTACTTCGCAGGTAAATCGGCTCTATAACTGGCAGATGCTGGATCGAAGATTCGGCTCCCTCGAGTATTATGCAGCACGCCAGGTACTTCGCAGGTGAATCGGGCTCTATTACTAGTAGATGCTGGATCGAAGATTCGGCAGTACGATGATACGCAGGGATTTAGTCGGGTACTTCTCAGGTGAATCGGGTTTATTACTGGTAGATGCTGGATCGGAGATTCGGTAGTACGATGATGCGCAGGGATTTAGTCGGGTACTTCGCAGGTAAATCGGCTCTATAACTGGCAGATGCTGGATCGAAGATTCGGCTCCCTCGAGTATTATGCAGCACGCCGGGTACTTCGCAGGTGAATCGGGCTCTATTACTAGTAGATGCTGGATCGAAGATTCGGCAGTACGATGATACGCAGGGATTTAGTCGGGTACTTCTCAGGTGAATCGGGTTTACCACTGGTAGATGCTGGATCGGAGATTCGGTAGTACGATGATACGATGATACGCAGGGACTTAGTCGGGTACTTCGCAGGTAAATCGGCTCTATAACTGGCAGATGCTGGATCGAAGATTCGGCTCCCTCGAGCACGCCGGATCGTTTACGATACTCAAAGATATCCCACGAACACTAATCTAAATAATACAATTCCTTAAATCTAGGTTACAAATTCAGACTTAATCTAAGAGAAACAGTCAGCCGAAGCCGCTGTGCCAAAACAGTCAGCCGAAGCCGCTGTGCCAAAACAGTCAGCCGAAGCCGCTGTGCCAAAACAGTCAGCCGAAGCCGCTGTGCCAAAACAGTCAGCCGAAGCCGCTGTGCCAAAACAGTCAGCCGAAGCCGCTGAGCCTAAACAGTCAGCCGAAGCCGCTGTGCCAAAACAGTCAGCCGAAGCCGCTGTGCCAAAACAGTCAGCCGAAGCCGCTGTGACCGAAACAGCCCTGACACTCGGAAATTGCCCCGAGTATCAGAGAGATAGTGACTGATTTCACAATATCAGATGTCTTGGGCGCAAGGCAGATTATATTGTAAGACAAGCTGTCTTAGTTTTGTTGTTGTGGCAAATTCTAGAGCGCTCAAATCGCAACTACTTCAACCAACCTTAGAATACTTATGTGAAAAATGAAACAAATTAAATGAGAATTATTAATTCCCTCTAACATATGAGGTTGGTAGCTAAAGTAAATACGTTAATGTATTGGTGTAAACAAATGTAGTTACAGAAGGGCAAAGGAGTGAAATGTTAATGGGGTGCAGATATATAAAGGAATATAATAATAAATATAAGTATTATAGGTATGTAACAAAGTTTAAATAGCTGTTACTTTTAACTTTGTTACAAAGTGTAACTCACTTCACATACTTATTCATAACTACCTCGTAAGCCTACTTTCGAAAACAACTACATTTAAAAATTCAAAAAGAAAAGAATAAAAAATAGAATGGGGGCGAATCAATATTTTCGTGACTTTTCGAACTTCCCACTTAGTTATATGAAATGTAACACTATTCCCATCAAGTAGCACCTGTTAATAGATTACTGTCAAATTTTGAGCAAGTGTCGTCATCTACTTTGCGTTTAACAGCTGTTCAAAACATACAACCTCGTGTATTTTTCTAAAAGTGGTAAAAAATGAATTTCGAGTGATCATTAAACATTATGTTTTGCGAAAAAAAACCGTCAATCAAACCAAGGAAAAGCTCGATAAATACTATGGGGACTCTGCACCATCGATTTCAATGGTAAAAAAGTGGTTTTACTGACTTTCGTTGTGGCCGCACAAGTACAAATGACGCTGAACATTCTGGACGGCCAATTGAAGTCAGTACACCCGAAAATGTCGAAAAATCCACGTGAGATTGTTGATGCCATAGGCATTTCATATGGCAGTGTGGTTTCGATTTTAAAGGATCAGCTGGGTTTAAGAAAGTTGTCTGCAAGATGGGTGCCGCGTTTGCTCTCAATTGACCATAAATGTAAACGTGTGACAACTTCAAAGGATTGTTTGGAGTTGTTTAACCGCAATCCGAATGAGTTTTTGTTTTCAGTTTTGTAACTGTGAATGAAACATGTGGATGGCAACAGTTTTTTGGGAAGCACGCGGGATAATCCACATCAATTACCTTCAAAAGGGAAAAACAATAAACGGCGAATATTATGCCAACTTATTAGACCCTAAAATCTAATCCCTAACATCTCTCAACCAACCCTCGTATAACTTCTTGAGTAACCAAGAAATTATACCATAGACGACTTTTGGTGCTAATTACTACAAAAAATTACAGTCCACTAAGTCCTCATCTACAATTTATTTAAATCCCTAAAGCACCAGATTTCTTCAGACTGTATATCCTACATAAATCTCAATTACGAAAATCACCTAAAAGCCTACATTTATTGAAGTATTAATAATGTTTTACATTTTCGTAAAAATACAAATTCCATGTAAGACCCAATCTGGATAGCAATTTATTGTAGAGTCTAAAATACAAAAATCGTAATATCTCGAAAATTAACTGAATGTAAATCTTATAAAAAAAGTATGTAATTTAAGAAGAAATCATGTCATGAATAAAAATTTATAGTAGTTTAATTACTTAGCAGGAACAATTTAATTTTAGAAGTGAGTATTTCCCTTGAAAATCAAAAGTTGATTTGAGTAGATATAGGATCAGGAAATGAATAATTTAAGTATGCAATTTTTAAGTGCAGAAACTAATATTGAGTATTTTTATAAAATAAACTTCTTTATCGATACATAATATGTACCTAAGTAGTAATGTTTTTGTGCATTAATACATATATTTTTCTCATTTTATTATTTTTAATTAGTTAGTTAATTTTAACACTAAAATAAAGAGATCAAGCCAGATTTATTATTTATTATGCTTTTTTTAATTTATTCGTAAAAAGGAAGCTAAAGTTTTGCCGTAATACCAATTATGTAGAAAAGTTTAATGGAATACATTAAACTTTTCTACCATACAACTTATTTGCTATCGAATATATTTTAATATCACAATATTATAATCAATCAAGATTTTAATAATCGCGAAAATGCAATATCGGATTTCTTAATACTTTTCCACGCTCTACACGACTATACCATGTAAATTTTAATATTCGCAAAAGTTGTAAAAAGTTACACCCCTAATGCATATACAGCTTTTTCACTAAAAACAAAAACAACTGAATATATGAATGCCGTTCTTTTTGACTTATTTATGGATTTTTAATATTATTTATTATCTGGTAAAATGAAATAATAAAAATTTTAATAATACAAATAAATATTTCCATGAAGTAAATACGTATTTAATTTGCTTTAATACTCATCGCATATTAATTATTATTATTGAAAAACATTGATAAAAAACAGCAATAACAACAGCAAAAATATGTAATTTATGATCCAAAATATGAATTGGAGTATTTATCACTCGTATATATTTACGGGTATAGGACCATGCAAATGTTGTAAATAATAATACGATTTTCAAGTATGATTTAATACTAAAATAAAATGTTTCTATTGTATATACGACTATGAGTACGTAGATTAGGGTAATACATTTCTAAACATTACAAAAAACAAAACTGGGTAGTCTCTCCATATACATATGTTTAAAATATATATGTAAATAAAAAGAACAAATAAGAAAGATATAGTCGGTGAAGACCAACCATATGATACCCTACACAGTTGTGTATGTGCATCAAAATTCGTGGAGGGGTTTTATATTAGACCTGTGGCCAATTGTGTAATGTGTAATACAGAACATCACGTTAATACTAACATTTATACGAATTTATGCACTTTAGGGTGATTCCCGAAAGTGGTCTTATAAGGGAGCTATGGTAAATTATAGAGGGATCCTAATAAAATTTGATACTTTGATTTTTACTTATATAAAACTTATCCGTGTGGAATATTAACTTCATACTTATATTTGTGTGTGATTTATGCACGTTAAAGTGATATTCGTAAGGGGGTGTTTATATGGGAGCTGTAGTCAATTTTGGAGCGATCTTCATGAGCTTTGGCACAAAAATCTAAAGATTTTTTCTGTGCGTTACAAACATCAGCACAAACGCTAATACCCCAATCACCTATGGTGGTGTAGGGTATAAAAACCTAAGCTCTTCTACCAAATTCTAGAATTATTTTGAAGAGCATATTATTTTTGATTGTGCTAAATATATTTTACAAGCATAATATGGTTGCTGTAATTATATAAATTATTACAGTGACAATAAAAAAAACTTTTAAAATAAGATATGTATGTCTACCGTGACAATGCTCAACTATAGTTTTTCTCTGCGTGTATAAATTAGCACCTCCAGCCAATGTTAAAATAATGAAAATATTTCTATTTAACAAAATAAAATTAATAATAATAATAATAATAATAATAATAATAGTAATAAAAAATATGTACAAGTAAACAGATATTTAGTTCTATAAAATATTGATAAATATAGTCTCACGGAAGTGTATAAGCTCATGCATGCATGTTTGGTTAATACGACTTAAGAGTGCGAAACTACAATAAAAATCCTCATGACATACATACACACAATAATTGAACATCACAACGCATTAAGTACTTAAAGTTTATTGAGGCGTTCATTATCCTTACGTGCAAATGAACAACAATCTCAATCCGATTAATACAAAAGCATACACACACACACACAACAAATGCAAACATAAAAACAAATACAAACACAACTACGTAAGGGCATTTCTGCAGTTTACATTTTAAGAAACACACTAGACTTTTATGAAAATATAAAACATGGTCCTATAAAAGCAATGAATAAGAATAAAATATGTATATTCCCTGCAAACATTTTCTATCGAAAGTGTTACTATATCGACACACCAGGAAGTTGATATGCGTCGCTTTTACTATCGAATTGTGATCTACTTAGTAACACCGTTCGGGAAGAAATGTGCCACTAAGCGATAGTTCCTTTTGAGTAACGCTTTAGTCATTATTGTATGTCACTAATTCGAATCTTCAAATCCACACTAAAGCGTTACTCAAAAGGAACTATCTCTTAGTGGCACATTTCTTCCCGAACGGTGTTACTAAGTAAATCAGAATTCGTAACGTTTTAGTAAATTTTGTACGTCACGTATTAAGATCTACTATTCCACAGTAAAAAGTGTCTAACAAAAAATCCTAAATCGAATCTTCCAATCCCCACTAAAGCGTTACTCAAAAGATGCTATCTCTAACTATATGAGAATTCCATAGTAAAAGCGAAACATATCAACTTCCCGGTGTGCCGACGTAGTTACACTTTCGATAGAAAATATTTGAAGAATTTTAAAACTATTTTGCATAAAATTTTTCAAATAATAATGTCAGTAATACTTACATTTTAAAATGAAGGATTAGGAATGAACAAAATTATCAAAAGTAAAAATATTAAAAATGGAAAGCAATAAAACTAATTACACAACAATATTTTCAATTCAAATTAACATTAAAAAATTTAAATTAAATTAAAAAAGAATACTAAAGAAATATTTTAAGTACAAAATTAGAAAAAAAATATTTGTTTCTTTCAAATTTAAAAAGTAGGTATATATAATAAAATAAGAATAATTATTGAATCTAATTTACTTTTTAAATAACAAAAATAACTCTTCTTGTATTTATTATAAAAAATAATGAAATTAATTGATAAAAACATTTAACATCCATTAGAATATTTACAAAATTTTGTGCAGTTATTAGTATGCTCGGCGACAATGTATGATTTTTAGAAAGGTTTTGATGTTCGCATTATAAAATTTGTAATTCAATATTTCCGGAAGGTTTTTCAGTAATATAATATACGATTTCTAAATATTACATTATTATTTATTTTAATTTTGTATTGAATTTTCTATGTAATTAAAATAAATAAATTTTTTTAGTTAACTTTTTTTTAAATCGGCAGTATTTCTACAGAAAAATAATTAAAGAACAAATGTATTATACTTTTTACAAGGCGAACACTATATACTTTTCTCGCTGAACAAACAGCTGACTATTAAGAATTTTAGAAATATTTGAAAAGATATTTATAATAAATTTTCCCTAATTTCTCTTTCAAATGTTTCCATTTTTATAAAGGGGATTCCCTTTATTAAAAACTATATGATCTTTTAATCACTTCCATACTTTATTACCAATTTTAAATATGATGTACCATTTTAAATCATTATTTAAATTTTATCTTGGCCCTGAAAGTTTTTTCAATCATTTTTGTCAATATTTAAGATTTTTGAAACTTAGAAATAAATACCGCTACTTAACCAAAAATTACCACAATCTACTCTACGCATTTCAAGCATTACAACAAAACAATTTCTTCAAAATATTTAATAACAAGAACAATATTTGAATTCTTTTCAAACTTTTAAAAAAATTTAATTTAAAATTTTGAAAATTCTAATTTAAAGTGCAAAAATTCAGCTCTGCTAAAGTATGCAATGCATTCTCAAAAATTTGATTGCTATATATAGACTTGTAAAATTGAATTTTCAATATATTCATAATTTTTTGTTCTATAGAAAATTATTCTGAAAATTAGTGACTTTTGCTGCGGGCATATCCTACATAAGTCAAACTCTCATACTTTTAAAAAATGTTGTTTAAGTTATCAAGAATTTTATATAAAACAGAATTTTCTGTCATATTCTGACCCTCAAATTGTTAATAACATATTTTAATAGTTAATATCAATATTTTTTCACTCTTATCACTTCAAAACTTATATTTTTATTAAGCAAAATTATATTGTTTCTGCTTGTTCTTTTTCCCATTATGAAAATCATGATTTTATGATAAAATTTCGAACCTAATGTGTGTTGTTTTTGTAAAGTTTTGCACGTTCTACTATTAATCATCTTAGAGTGCCAAATTCAACAGATTATGTGGATTGTTAAAAAGCAATCTGCCAATTGCTAGAAAAGGTGTTGAAAAATAGTGTTTTCGTTTTTGGATAACTGTAACTGTTATCCAAACAACTTCTAATAGTGATTAAAGATGTCACGTTTAGAAGATTTAATTCGTATACTAATATATTTTGTTATTGGAAAATTGAGAGAAATCTTCTATTGCACTTCTAAGAGTGGCGAAGAAGTGAGCTATTTCGAAAAAGAATTCACTAAATGCTTGCAGGGTTTATATTCACATTAATATTATACACAAACACATACATAAGCAGAAAAATAATGTAATCCTAAGACATTCATTCTTAAGCAGATTATATATTATATGTACATATGTGTGTTGGAATTTAAAAGGACTTTTCATATTCTTCCTTTGGTTCATAGTTACATTCAAAACGAATATTATTCCCATTTTTTATATATTTGAATATAAAATACATAGTAGATTAATTTTAAGAGAAATTTAAATTTATTTTAAACGGCTCTTGCATTTTTATTTAATAGACAATCGTAGAATAGTAGTTTTTTATGATGCATTTGTATGTTAAAAGGCCGATTTGTAAAAATTCTTGTGAGTGATTAACATGTGAATATTCTGAAAAAACTCTAAAATTTTCTATATACAAAGTTATAAATTGTCAAAATTAAGATTCGATCATAGAGTATATAACTCCCGAATTATATAAAATTACTGTATACATACATCAAAGTTATATTTGGTTATTTGAAATGATAACTTCATTAAATATAAAAATGATTTTACAATTTGTGGACTGTCTCTTACGTATATACACTTCATTTCTGGGATTCGAGCCCCTTTCGATGTTTTTGCGAGGGAATTGGGTTTCTAGAACAGTTTTTTGTTTAGGACTATACCCAAGTATTTATTAGTATCCCTAGAGACAAAGACACTAACACAAAACATGTCACGTGACTGATTCCTAAGTGATATGGACCGGTTTTAGTTTAACATTTCGTATGACCTGGACCTGTCACTTTGACATGGCATTGGACTAGGAGGTCACAGAACTAACCCTAGAGGACATGTTCAGTGCCGATTAATATAATAAAAATTTGGTAAAATTTCGGAAATAGTTTACTCTTTAAATTTTTTTATATATATATTAATATCCATTTTTACTTTACGAACAAAGTACAGGTCACAATTTTAAAGATATCTTGAATAATTATTGTGGAGCAAGGACGAAGGCTATTGAAATCGGTTAAGATCGATACGTTCAACTAGCCCCCATACAAATGTCCTCCCGAAATAGGGGTTTAACAATCATAAATATCTTAAATATAGCTATATTTTAATCAAGTTCGGCACAAGTAAGTTTAAGGTAAGTATAAATCCATGTGGCAAATTCATTGAAGGTCAGTCCACAATTGACCATAGCTCCCATATAAACCCATTTTCCGAAAACTACTTTAATGTGTATAAATCCCATTCAAATGCTAGTATCAAGTTAATATTTGATACAAATAAGTTTTATATAAGTAGAAATTTAATAAGAATCGATCAACAATTGACCATAGCTCACATATAAGGTCCACTTTCGGGAATCACCCTTAAGTACATAAATCCGATATAAATGTTAGTATGAACATAAGTAATGAATACGTATGTTTCATCGCCGAATTTTGATGCACAAACGCAATGGTGTACGTTATCGAATATGCCTTTATAGTTTTTTCCTTAATGTCGATGGTGGCACACTAAATCGAGCCAAGGTCTTCCTTACTTATCTCATGTTTTATAGTCTTGCAAGCTAACCACTTAGCCAGGGATTTTTATTGCGCGGGTGTTGCTAATTGCACATTCAATAAGCATTATAGAAATTTATTCTCTACTGATACTTGGAGAGCGTAGTAGTAGCAACTAGTTTTCAAAAAAACTTTGGTGAGGATTAGGTTTCAATTGGTACTTAACTGTCGCTTTGTTACCGAGAAGGGACCAGTCATATTGCACCAATTGACACAAATTTCCTGCCGGGATGTAGCATTTAGTTCGGCTCTGTTTAATTGAGGTAACCTGAAATTTCAAAGTTTGTAATTTATCAGGAAAAGTACAAGTTAATTTTGTTACGATTAACTTTCAGACTACTATTAACACTAAAATCGTTTATGTTTTAAGTGCTTATATATTTATATATTTTATAAAATCGGTTCATATTAATAACAAATAAACTTATATTTAGCTTGGTCGAATCTTATATTCCCACCATGAAAAAATTGTCCATGGAATAAAAGTTTACTATATAGATCACCCTATTTTCCACTCAGTAATGTAAATTTTTAAGAAAATTCTTCTCAAAAAATGTAAGGATTTTCACTTTTGTAATAGTTATTTAGATATGCATATAGGGGCTATCCGTCCCCCTAAAATTTTAAGAATTTCACTGTAATAGTTCTTTAAATATACGACTATCAATATTTACATTGTATCGGGGATATTACTCCTCCTACATTTACCCGTTCTAGAGCTTAGGCTCTCCAAATCTTGAAAAAAATAGGCGAGAATTATAAAAAAAACAGTTTTTTTTTTGGCTTTAACATCGCATGACTGGAGGGGCCCGTTAAAATATTTAATTGCAAAAATTTTAGACTTTATGAAAAATTAGTAAAATTTTCAGATTTTGGATGCCAAGAAACGTCTTAGAATTATATAAAGCACTTGCTCTAGTTTATTTGAATGATAGTTTTTTTAATCTATCGAAAAAAAAATCTAAATAAATTTTACTCAATAGCAAGGTTTTGTCAAAATTTATCCTAAAATTTATCCTATAAAATTTATGAAGTTTGTAGAATTTATGGACAAAAATGCATTTTCGTAATCTCAAATATGATGACGTTATAAAATCTTCTTTAAAACAAATAGTTGGGTGATCTAAAAAGATTATGGTTATATTTCTATAGTTTCAATGCGAATTTGAAGGCTACTTTTTCAGCCCAGTTGATTTTTTTATTTCTTATAGATATTCTTTTCCCGAATAATAAAAGCGGGACGTCAGCGGCTTTTAATGTCTACTGCGGTTCACACTGTCACGAGCTTGGTTAAAGTCGATGTCAAAATTTTAATATTTTATTTACATTTATTAATACAAAAAAAAAACACAACAATTAGATCAGATGTAAAATATTAGTTTAAAATCACAATTAGTTTTTCCGTTATTATGGGTCAAAGTTGAAGATTGCCAGGAGATGAGAAAAAGAGACTAAATTGAACCTTAAAAAAATGTCAAAAAAAAAAAATGGCTAAATACCCCGAAAAATAAAACCGGAAAAAAGTTATTTTTTTATTTAGAAACTTACATTTCTTTCGTTCTCATTAGTTTTTGAAAATTTTTAAAGGAAATTGTAATAAATTTATAAATAACACCCAACAAAATGATTCAGTGAGAAATCGTTACAAACTTCCATAAAAATTTGGATTTTATTTTATATGAAAAATTACCCAATATTTTGAATTGATTTTTCGTCAATTTTGAATTATAATTCTTCTTTAATTAAGCCTTTCCAAATTTTTTTGGTGATTTTTGTTATTAATAAGATATTTTTTAAATTATTTTCATAAATAATTTATATTATTAATCACGTATATTAAAAAATAATTTTAATTATCGAATGAGTAATTCTACAAAAATAGTTAAGGCACTTTATTTGGAGAACGAAGCGCCGCATCCGAAATTTTTATTAAATATAAACAATCTCAATTTTTTGTGTGAATAAATATATAAAAATGCCTAAATGGATGATTCTGTAAAAATAAAATTAATAACAGTAAATAAGAAATTATTTTCTTTGTTTGTACTAAAATTTTAGTCTTTTGATGGCTATTTTAGAAATCGAAAAAGACGAAAAAAAACTAGAAATTAAAATGAAAATTTTTGACGCTAAAAGCAAAATGAAAAGGCTAGATTTAGCCTTAAAAAGGCTAAACTGGCAAGACTTCTGCTGAAATTGCGCTTGTGCTTTTAATATTTGAAATTAATTTTTTTTTTTGTAACGACTGCCTAAAAATTAAATTAGATTGTAAATATAATATATAATTAGAAATACTATTGTTTATAAATATTGATCAAATGTAAATCAAAAAAATATAGCAAAAAATTTCTCTCCACTTTTTCGATATATTATTGCTATATGTATATTAATATATATTAGCTTCCAGCTACAGAAGTTTGCCCAATTTTGATTAGTAAAGATTTTTTAGTGTTAACTTCCCTGCAAATTCGTGATATTTTTAACATGTGACTGGAGTTAAAGCAGAGTACAACTAGTAGTGTAACACCAAATATTTAATAATTTGATTAAAATCATTTACAAAGAATGCTACTAGTTGCAGATGTGAACAAATTAAATTTTATACTTTAAAATTATAGCAATATTGGAGGAAATATTCGCGTACAATTCATAAATTTGGAAATATTTAAAATATGAAAGTATTATTTTCTAAAGTTTAATGACATATTAAGATATTTTAAGATTTTCTGGTAAGAACTTATTTTGTATCCTTTCCTTTAACATTAAATATTAAATTTTAATGGTGTAACACAAATTGAAACTTATTAATTATCTTTTAGTTGAAAATACTACTATTTTACCATATTAAATAATTAATTTTCCTTTCGTCTACAATTTTCAAAATTTCAGGATATGTCGGTAAATTGGAGGCGGGTCTTTTTTAAAAACATATTTGAAGTATTAGTTAACATATTATCAAAAATAAATTCTACCAAATTTGGTTTAAATCGTATTACAATGTTAGATTTTTAGAATTCAGGGCGTGTCCCTGAACCGATTTTCATAAAACTTGATTCTTTCATGAAAATGACAAATGACAAAGCATTGAATTATACCAAGTTTTGTTCAATTCTAATTACAATTTTGGAAAAAGGGCGTTTTTGTAAAATTCGGCATGGGTGGGAGGTGGGCGTGTCCTTGGGCCTAAACACAAAGACTGTATATACTAATTTTCATTTACCTACAACAGCTCTTCCTATGTATGGCCAACATTTATATGAAATCGAGACTGTGTATGGTTCCTGTTCTCCCATCGTATTTGGTTTCCCTTATTAAAGGACTTTAGGGTTTTTAAAATCCATTTGTATAAAAATAAAATGACTCGAATGCATATAGACTCAGTTTTCGTTAATCATTTAGTGCAGGGAGCGCGAAAGTTATAGCGATTTTAATTTCAACATATGAACACTTTTACAAATTAGAAATTCATGTATAATTTTTTTTTTAAATTACGCATAATAACAAAACCAACTGAGTTATTTAAATAAAATTTATGATTTTTTCTGTGTTTAATGGCATTAGTGTAGCGTATTTTTGGGTTTATTATACAGAAATCGCTATAAAAAAACGACTGTTCAAATTATCATTAAATAACATTTAAACTTACAACAAAATTTACATAAATACTGACAGGAGAACATTTTTAAAATTTTATAAAATTTCAACGGCTGAAGCTAAAGGGAAATATGTGGGATTCAGAAATTTCATTATGATGTTTTTAAAATTAATGTAATTTCAGAATAATTTGTTAGAAAACCTCGCGGATATTTAAGAACAAAGGAACATTTGAAGGACATTTTTGACATTTTTAAAGACCCGAATGATAAAAGTAAAAAATTTTGCAGCAATTTCTAAATGATGTTCTATCACTTGATACTCATATTATCGTTTTTGACCAACTAACAGGTTTTAAACTAATTCATAAAAAATTATTATTTTTGAAATTTCTACAATAAAATGTCTCTACTTTCATATGTATATGGTTTGGTTCATGTGTGAAAAATGCCATTGTACGAAGTAATATAAAGTAATATAAGGAAATTATTAAGCCTTAAAATAAATGTAAATAATCCGTTCTTAGACCTACAAATCTATACTTATTCTAGAATTCTTAAATAAATGGTTTATGGTTTCAAGTGGTAATGGACGACATGGAATCAGAATTAAAAACTTGATCATAAGATGCGCCAGTGACAATACAGTTTATAATAGTTTGAAATGTTTTCTTTATCCTTTTCGACAACCTCTATTTTCAACTTTAACCAAACCAAAATTTAAAAATAAACACCAAAATTATTTAAATTCCTAAAGTGGAAAGATTGGCTGCAAAAATATTGAGATACATAAGACAATCTCAGTGTACACC
Organism: Protocalliphora azurea; assembly: GCA_932274085.1. Taxonomy (NCBI): domain Eukaryota; kingdom Metazoa; phylum Arthropoda; class Insecta; order Diptera; family Calliphoridae; genus Protocalliphora; species Protocalliphora azurea. The sequence continues at coordinate 83,939,201 of OW026520.1, forward strand.
AAAGAAATCAAATGATATAGCCACAACTCCTATGCAAAATTCTGAAAATTCTATACTTTCAAAGTATTCAATTCAACTTAAACTTTTTTACATTAATATTCTTAAAATTGCTATGAATTGTGAAAAAAATTTAAACCAGAGCAATATATTTATAAATTTCTTTAGCGCTATTATTTATTTTTATTTAATTTTTAACTCAAACCACTATTTTTCAAAAGATTTCTCAGCTGCTATTGAAAGTTGCAATATAACTATGGTGAGTTAAATGCTTGGTTGTTGTAATTGTTGTCGCGGCGAAGTCACCTTTTCAATTCGCCTTGCTATAGTTTAATCCGAAATTAACTAAAAAAAAGAAATCCACATATATCGTGAAGAACTTGAAAAGTGTGCTTAACGTTCATCAAATAACATCCTAAAAATATCATAGAGTAAACATTTTAACGGGAGGTCAATTCTTAAAATTAAATCTTAAATTAATCTTAAATTTAGGATATAAAAAAAACACGACCAAATGCGTTAAAGAAATATGAAGTAAAAAAAAATAATCGTATTTAAATTATTAAAAAATATTTGAAAAAAATAAACGTTGGGTAAAAATTAAGGGTTTGCATGATTTAAACCATTGTAACTTTTAAACAATTCAAGATATTAATTTAATTTTATAATTATTAAATAAAAAAATAATCTTGAAATTAATAACACACACACACACACACAAGATTCCATTTTAATAATTATAAAATAATATCTGTATATATATATATATATATATATATATTTAGAAATTTGCACCTGGTATCTCTTTTATTATTTAAAAAATTGTGTAAAGCTAATAATTTTTTAAGCTAATAATTTTTTCTGTGTATTTCAGATAGTAAAGATAATACTGTCAGTCGTTTTGCATGTGATTATAGTTTTTCACAAGATTTATTAATTGTATTGTAAATAAGTAAAATTTGAAATTTTAAAATATTTTTTAAATTTTCAACTTTGAATCGCTATAGCTTTTGGGCACCGTCATGACAGTGATCCATGCCAACGGATTTTAAGCGCTCAAATATTGCTTTTTGTTCGTTCAAAGCGCTGTCAATGTGCCAAGAAATAAAAAAAATTTAATCGATTTTTAAAAGTTTAGTGTTTTGCCCATAAATAATTTAAATGTTTCTAAAAATATTAGATTTGTCATTCATGTTAAGTTGATTCGAAGCTGTCAACTTTCAAACGAAAAATATTAATTTTACTAGTAGTTTTTCCAAATTGAATATAACAAGTAACTTTTTTGTCTGTCACTACATCTCATCAATCAACCTTGTAATCATGACAAAGCAGAGTTTTTAATGTCCTTGCATACTAAATTGCTTTGCATACATACATACATTCATACATACATACATGCATGCATGCATACATACATATTGAAATTATTTATTAACCAATTATTCACAAAAAAAAACTCAAAAACATACTTGAAAATCAAAATATTAGATACTCGTATCAGCAAATTTGATAAAATTTGTTACACTTAATGTATGGACGTTTTATTGTTGTTATCATTGTTACTATTGCTATTAATATGCCTGCGTGTGTTTGTATCCTTTGCAAAATGTTTTAGTTGTTGTTGCCTTTATTATCAATTATTTTATTATCAAATTATTTGGTGGTTTTTTTTTGTGTAAATAGTTTAACTAAATTAGAACAATTTATCACTTCGCATTAAAAATATGTTGTACAAAAGTGTTTGAAAACAAATCAACTTACCTACTACTTTCAATAAAACAGCAACGGATTGAAGAGGGGCCCTTAGCATAAAAGAACTTCTGAAATTTCTAAGTTTTAAATTCCTGAAATACATCTGGAATGAACACTTTATAATTAAATAATAATAATAATAATAATAATAATAATACCAGTAAATATGATATCGACTTTTTATTTCGATTTTTAAAAAATAGATATTTTGATTTATACTCTTAATGAAAAGCAAGTTAAAGCGCTATATTCACTTCTATACCCTTCACCACTTTGTCGGTAAAATAGAAGTATTATGCTTTAATATTTTTATATTTATACTTAAAAAAAAATATATACATTTGCTCCACAAGCTACGCTTGCTTAAAAAAGAGAAAAAAAAGAAAAAAATAAGCATACATATACAAATTTATATATCTTTATATGTATATACAAACAGACTGCATGTACAAAAACAACAACAACACCAATAATCATTATAATACTGCTGCTGTCCACTAAATTGCTTGCTTATACAAAATAACAAGAACACAAGTAGTCATTGCAAAGCTTAATATAAATGTTTGTGTGTGTATATTGTTAACAGATTTTTTCAGTTTTTGGCCCGTAACTCGGTTGTTTATAAACCAATTTTGTTGATTCAAAATGCCGAAATTTTATAAAAATATTTGTGACCGATCTATGTAAAAACCAAATCCGTAGCTTAAATAAGGGGTTAAAAAAGTCAAAAATGCGTTTTTCCGATATCTCGATTATTATTGGACCGATACAGTTTATTGCTTCATCACAAAAATTAAAAAAAAAATCCAAATCTTCTTTGCAAAAACGAAGTCCTTAGCTTATATGCAGGCTTCATAAAAACGAAAACCAGTTTAAAAAGCCGGTTTTGTTTTACATATCTTCGCCATATTTTGCAAAATAGCAAAATTCTCTAGAGGATTTCCGATCTTTCGATATATATAACACTTATCGGTAGGCTTCATAAACGCCATTTCTATTGACAAACGGACTGATGGACATCGTCCTATCGACATTATATCTTCCAAGGATTCAGAAAATATAAACTTTTTTGCTCTCTGGCGAAAATTGTGAAAATTATGAACGAAATGACAAACTTATACAAACCTTTTACACCTGTGGTAAAGGGTATAATAACAAAAATTGCGAATTTACTTATTCGTGGTGCCTAATTTATGTAAATACATCTGCATCAATTCATTTGTAACTCATTTCAATTCATTGTTTTCTTTTTAATTGTTGACTGATTTTGCTTTTTTACCTCACAAATCAATTCATTGCGTGTGCATTAGAGCTATAACTTTTTCACACTTTTTGCGAATATCAAAAACGGCATAGTATAGACGTGTAGAACATTAAAAGTTATTAATGAAAAATATGATAATTTTTTCGGATCGTTAAAAAAGTTCACGCAGGGATCGGGTTGAACAACCATTTTTATTTCACGGAAATTTAAAAAAATATATACCTGATATTTGTATATATTCCTATACGTATCATTTAAATGCTATTTTGGAATTTATCCACTGCTTTAGATTTAAAAATTTTCCTACGGTTTACAATTCATAGCGGTTCAAAATTCGTTATATGTAAAAACCTGAGTAAAATACCTCATGCTTAAAGCGATATAAAAATATAAGCATTGATCCGAATTTCATAGATTGTACCATCACTAAATGCCTAGATTATTGTCTTTTAAAGGAGTTTTCAAAAATACACCATTTCCAATAAAAATTCATGCAAAATTAAAAAAAAAAAATCACAAAATAAAGTCTGGTCAAAGTCTTTGAAAAAATTTCAGGATAGCGTTAAAATTCAGAGAAATATTCCCGATATCGACAAACCATTATATAAATTTAGCAAAATACCAAGCGAAAAAACTGTAACTGGAAGAGTCTGTGCTTTCGCATTTCAAGGAAATCAAAAAAAAGAAAGGTATGCTATAATTTGTAATGAACTCAACACTTTGTGGGATAAATTGAATATTGCAAAATTAAGCGAAAGGTCTGTAGTGAGAAAAGTGAAAGATCTGATAAAATTGTATGAAGACAGCCTTAAGTATTATGATAATACTAATTTTAGAAGAAGATTCACTATAACTAAATAAAATATAGAGCCCTAAGTAGTGATAAGGACGATATATCTGATGCAAATTCGGTTATGACATGCAAGTCCAAGGACTCTGAATACCAATCTCCGAAAAGAATAAAATTAAATAGATTGACAACAAAGCCCGCCGTTAAATTAGTTACTAACGCCAAGGTTAGCACCAGAAAAGCGGAAAAAATATGTAAAGAATTAGCAAAGGCGGGAGTTAACATTTCAACGCCATCACAAGCAGCTATTTACAAAGCTGTAATTAAGTCGTCTGAACAAAAAGAAGAGTTTCTGAAAGCTACTTTAAAAAATTGAAAACTGGTGCCTACATTTTGATGGCAAAAAATTGATAAAAAAGAACTCTAAGTTGTAGTATTAAAAAATGAAGTAAGAAAAGTAAATTTAGCAGTACTTGTTTTGGATAACAGAAAAGCGTTAACAATTTTTAATGGACTGAAGGAAGTCCTAACAAAATTTCATTTATGGCAAACTATTAAAATAGTTATCTGCGACACCATAAGTCTTAATACAGGTGTTGTTTCCCATTTAAAAAATTATTATAATTCAACATGTCTTCCTCCTCCACAATATATTGGTTGTCAGCAACACATATTGGACTTAATATTAAGATATGTTTTGGACGGGTTGATAACTGAAAAAATTTCATCACCAGAATTAGCATATGACTTTGTTGAGGAATTAATAAATAACTATGAAGAACTACAAACAAATTTTAGACAAACTAATGAAACACTTGAAGTAAAGGCAATTAAGTGGCCTGATGATATGAAGTTCTTATATGAACTCAGAGCCGGATTCGGGTACTTTCAAAACAGCAACAAATTTCGCAAAGTAAAGTTTAAGAGCATACCGCCACTTAGCAATGCTCGATGAAATTCAAAGGCAATTCTTGCTATTTTAGCTTTTATTCTTATTCTAAAATACCGAACTAAACTATACCCAATTTGCCAATTTATATGTGGAAAATGGTACGATATTTGGTTTTCCGATCAGTGCTTCAATGAAGAAAATTACAAAGACTTATAACAATCACTGACCCAATTTCAAAAAGCAAAGCCGTGTTTTGAAAGACACTGGTTAAAAGAACTTTCAGCAATTCCTTTGCAACGGAGGAGTAATATATGTGCAGAGAGAGAGAGAGAGAGAGCAATAAAAGTTATACAAGATATTTATCCACTGTGTAAATCATCGCGAACATTAAACTTAAAGTTTATTTCATCCAGTAGTATATAAACTTAAAACTACTATGTAAACATAGAATATTGCATAAATACAAAAAAAAAAAAAAAAAAAAAAAATAAATAATAAAAAATTTTTCTAAAAAGAATTTCTTGAAAAGTTTTAGAAATTTGCTTCCCTGCGTGAGGTTTTTTTTCAAAATGACGGGAGACAGGTGTTTTCATTACTAAAACATTCTTGGCCACTTCGTGGTACTATGCCCTAGTGTGCATATGTATTAAAATGGCAAGAGAAAGAAAACAAAATGAAACGAAATCAGTTGTGCAGTTTAGTGAAAAAAAAACGTTTCGAATTGTATTGAATTGAATTACATGAAGATAAGCAACAAATGCAATATTATTATTTTACGCAATTTGATTACAAAATATAAAAATTACAACAAATATTAAAGTTTCAAAATATTAGAAAAATAAAAAATGTGAATAAAATCAGTAAAACTAATATAATTAAATATTTTTTATAATATTTATTTTAATTTAATTTTATTTATTTAATTATTTTATTTGTCATGTATTAAATAAAGAAATTAGAAGCTTTCTTTTCAAAAGCATACATACATGCATACATACATACATACTTATATACATACATACATTTACACATACATACTTACACACATACACACATGCATATGTTTGGCTATACTTTTCACAAGACCAACAAAGGAATGACAATAATTCACAGTTTAGATTTCAAGTGTTTTCATCAATATTATTGCTTTTGTCAAAATTTTCTCATAACAATAATAACTTAAGGAGAACAAATCATGTTTTCAACTTATCGTTTCAATTCAACTAAATTCATTTAGTTTTTTTTTTTTTTTTTTTTTTTTAACACAAATTTTGTTCTATTTTTTTTTTTTTTTCGTCTTATATTTTCACAATAATGTGAACGCATGTACTACAGAACATTACTGTGAATTGAAAAACAAATGATTTTTTGTTGATGTCTAGTGACTAAATTATTTTAAAAGGCCCTATTTAAAAAATCCTGCATATGTGTTAAATTATCAAGTGGATAAGTGAAAATAAAAATACAATAAACTCAAATCTTAAGTGGTTGCACGCACGAGGACAAAACAAAAAATAATAATAAAAATGAATGAAATTAAATCAAATGCCCCCAAAATATAGCAAAAAACCAAACCAACAAATACTCAAACAAATATGTCAAATGAAATAATAAAACACTAGACATGGAACATGAAATTGTAGTGAGTGACAATATGGTTTGGATTTAATTACAAATTCAAATAAAACGAAACGAAAAATTTATATAAAGAATCACTTTTTTAGTTAATTTCGTATGCATAAACACGTTGATATTAATAATGGCAATAATAATAATAATAACAATATTTATGCAATTGTATATATAAATTTATAGATGTGTATGTTTGTATGTACTATATATTGTATATTTTTCTACTTTTAACAATTATTGTATGGCAAATATTTAATTATAAATCAACAATATGTTTTAATATTTTCCATAGATCTGAATGTATGTATGTTTAAATATTTATTTGAGTATGTGCGTATGAATAACGTATTGTTAAAAGTAAAATAAATATGTATAAAATTCTCCTTCCTTTTCTCGTACTCTATTCATTTATTTATGTACGTTCCTGTTGAATATATTTTATACAATATATAAACACAAATACATACATGCAATCACCAACATATACAGTAATCCATAAATTTTTAAAATGTATACAATTGTTAGATATGTTTAAAAATTATTTCGTTAACAAAAACAACATATACTAATATGTCGATATTTGATATTAATCAGATGAATTCTGTACAACTTCTCAAAACTTCTAGAGAATATGATTTCTAAAAATAGCTGTGTTTGTGCACCTTTCAGCAAGATTTATCTATCAACTTTTTTTTGAGAAATATTGAAAAATATTCAAAAACGTATGCAAACAACATTTTGCAAACATTTGCAGGTTTTTGTTTGTAAATAGCAAATTAGTAATGTCCCTTTGTTAGATTTAAAAAAAACGCTAATTTATTTAAAAAAAAAAAAACAGAAAATTGTTTTCTATTAACAAAAAAAAAAAAAAAAAAGGCAAAATGGTATTAATATAATACATATTTGTTAAAAACATTAAATTAAAAATAGTTTCATTAAAATTCCAATTTTAACCCACACGCTGAATCTTTAACTTCAAACGCTAACAAGGCATTTTTTAAAGGGTTCCTCAACAACAGATAGATACTTTTATGAATGAATATTTATCTAATTTTTTGACATAGAGCGTGTGTGTAACGGTAGAAAAGTTCTATGGTAAAAAATATTTCTTTAATTTTTCATTCTACTCTGTGAAATGAAAAGTGCAAAATATTGATAAATTTATTTTTTGTTATAAAAGAAATTAATATAATTGTGTAAACATAAAAATAAAAAATGAGATTAAAAGAATAAATAATTTTTTATTTGAAATCCAATAAACATTTAATAATTGATATTAAACATCTTAAATAATGTATTGTGTTCGAAATCTTAAAAACAAATGTATATTTTCTAAAATTTTTTTGTTATTTAAATATTTCTATTATTTTTTAAATGTCGAAAATTTATATACGATTGTCAAAAATTCTACTAGCCTTATGAGCTAATAAAATTTTATTCACCTCATGTCAATCAAAAATTTCACACAGAAATGATCAATGTTTTTTTAAACAAATGTTTTATTGATACAAGTTGATGGAAGAAAAACACCTAACAGCTTTCATCAAGTTCTCTATAAATGAACTGTCAAATTTTGTCTCCCTCATGCTCCCACTTGCAAAATTTTTAAAGTAAACAAATGCGATTTTGCAACTTCCAGCAATATTTTGTCATAATTTTCACAAAATATCAATTACGCGAACACAGCTAACATCTTTCTACATAGGTAAATACTTCTTTTTATTAGTTTAATCTTTTTCGTTTCATATTTTATTTCAAAGCACAGTTTTAGGAGCAGAAATGAAAAATGTATTAAAAGCTGAACTCATTGAAGTCGAGTTTTTTTTCTTTAAGGAAATTATTTTTTTTTTCATCCAATAGATATTTTGATTTATTCATAAATATATGTATAAGAATGAATATCAACAATATTTGCATAAATATTTTTCACAGATACTCATATTCATATAGACGAGTGTGTATGTACGTATTTAATATGAATGTTGACATACATATGTAAAAGTATATTCATTCTCATTCTGTTTTTTTTTTTCATTACTTACAAATATTTATTTACATCTCGATATTCGTAAATACATTTATCTATTTTTTAAAATGTTTATTAGGGTACAACTTTCTGCAATTTTTTTCGAATATCAAAATTTATGTATTTGGCACAGTGGGGCAGAATTAAAAATTTTTTGAAATATATCTATAACTTCTAGTCGGCTCGTTGGATTTACATAAAATTTTACATAAATGTAGCAGAGGAGTGTAAAACCGTAAGTTTGGAAGGGGGACTTCATAGACCCCTCAGGAGCAAAGCTATAGGGGCCCAAATTAGGGTACTACTGACATAGAAAAATAAGTAAAAAATACTATTTATCATTTATAGTTTTTCAGCTATAAGTATTTAAAATTTCTTTTAAATTTTCATCTCAATTTTGTATAATCTTGGTTAAATTATTTTTCATATAGGTTATCATAGCATTTTGTTAGATTGTTTTAGTTCTTTTTTTTTTTTGCCGAAAAAGTGTAAATTATTTTTGCTCTAAAATAAAATTTTCCTTAAGAACATATAATGATTTTATACTTTTCTAACAGGTATCTTCAAGGATGACTTCAAGAATAAAAACGAGGCCAATTACTTAACAGGGCAAAATACAGATCCTACCGAATTTGACAAATTTGTATCGAAATTTTAACTTTAGCCTTTGTGTTCTAAAATCCCAAAGCTCTGATGTGTATTAAAGAGTTTGCCAACGGCTTTTTTCAGACCTGCAACAAATGTCAACTTTATAGGCAAAATTCTAAAAATTCCCATTTTTAAGATTTTCACCGGGTTTTCGGGATTACTTTTACCAAAATCTTATTTTTTTACATATTAATTTAAAAAATAAAAATTATGATTTTTTTTCAGATTCTCTTGTCTAGCTGACGTAATTCTTCATTATATACAAAATTTTGTTCTTTAATTAATTACTAAAAATCTAATAAAATAGGTTGGAAATATTGAACTATATATGGAAAAAAACTGGACCAAGATCATGCAAAATTGAATTAGTTGAAAACAATTCTTGTAGTATTTTATAGTAAATTTAGCTTGAAATTTTAATTTTAGAGTTAATAAACTGATTATAAAATATTTTTAGTGTTACAAAAATATTAAGACCACAATTATAGTTAGTAAACAAATATGTTATTTCAATATTTTAAAAAATTAATAATTTTCAAACCAAAAAGTTCCAGAATACTTTTAGAAATTGCTCTCGGTGCAAACGGTTCTTGTACCAAAATTGTATTGTCCATAATATGGTACCCCGTAAATTTGTTGTCGAAAAAAATATACCCCTAATGTATATATTTTTCTCTTTTCATTTGTTCGTGTGTAGCATGGATGTATGAATATTTCCACTTGTAGCAATATAATAAAATGATGTTTGGTTTCATGATCTCTACGTACAGATAGATATATGATGAATTTATAATATTATTTAACATTTCATTTTTTCCTCATGTTTACATATATCCTATCTTTTTTTTTTTTTTTTGTTTTCTACCTCCATTTAAAAATATGAATGCTACCCACAAAATTTATATAAAAAAATAAATATCCCCGACAAATAAAAAACAAACAGAAATTTTATTTATTAAAGACAAATGAATGAAATGTCTTCATTTACTTTAATACATACAATATTATATATATTTTTTCCACATTTTATGATTAAATGTAAAAGTTTTTCTTATGCACATATAATTTTCTTCTTCTTTTTATTATTATTTCTTTTTTTTTAATTTAGATCATATTCTATTCTAGTGTTGGGGATAATATTTTGTTTGCGATATCAAGTGCTCGGAATTCAAAATAAAAGAAATATTCCTTCAAACTAAATTTTCTGCTAATATTATGGCGTTAGTAGAATAATTCTAAACTATTTGTACACAGAAAAAAATTTTATCTTATATTTTTCAAATAACACAGTTTTCCATTTTACTTTAAAATTTAACTAATACATTGCCAGCCACTTGAATAAAGAATCACATTTTTTTTAACTTTAATTAAGTATATCTCCTAAACTAAAGTTCGGAAAAAAATTATTTTTTGCGCAACCAAATTTCAAAGTGTTGGCTTTAGTTTCCTGAAGAAAAAAAAATATATATACATATTTTGTTATATTAAAATTATGCATTTATTTAAATACATGTATTTCTGTGGTACTATTTTGTGTGTCACTTGAATAAGGAATTCTTTTAATATTAATCAGCAAGGCTATGATTTGAATTTCTTTCAATATAAAAATTCTGATTTTGAAATCTCAGGGTCAGAATCCGGTCCAAAAAGCCAAAAACAATAATAGATGAAAGGAAGTTGTGTACAATTATTTAAATAACGTGGAAAGATATGGAAAAATCATGAAAGGGCGGAATAAAATGGCAACAACTCCAAAATAAAGACGAAAAATTCTTAGAATTGCACCAAATTCTGCCATGTCGGTATCAAAGATACGTGAAAAAGATTGGAGTCAGTGCCAGTCTAAGAACAGTGCACCGTATTTTAAAGTCGTGCCCATACATAGTCCGACGAAAACTACAAAAAAACCACCACATAATGAAAAACGCAAACCACGTCTACAGTTTGCCAAAAATACAATGACATGGTCCGACAAATGATTTAAAGTTGCATTTTGCGATGAAAAAAAGTTTAATATTGATAGTCCCGACGGGTATAACTATTACTTCCATGACCTAAATAAGGAGGAATTATTTTTGAGCCGCAGACATAGCCGAGAGTTCGGAATAATGGTATGGGGTGCCATTTCGTATTATGGTACCATAGAATTGGTTTTTGCATAAAACAAAATGACTGCAACGACTTACAAAAACATTCTGGAGGAAGCATTTCGAAAATTTAATGATTTCTTTGGACCCATACCTTGAACGTACTAACACGACAATGCTCCTATTCATACGGCATAGAGCAGTAAAACAATGGATTAATCAACAAGGTGTTCAACTTTTGAATTTGCCCCCATATTCAACAGACCTGAATCCAATGGTAAATGTCTGGGGTTGGCTTTCAAGAAAAGTTTATAAAGGAGGAAAACAATTTGAGACAATAGAATCCTTAAAGGATGAAATAACGGAAGCATGGAGTTCAATTTCGCTAAATTACTTAAAGTCATTATACAAGTCGATGCCAAATAGCATTTTTGAGATTATTTCTAAAAATGGTGACAGTACTTATTACTAATTGAATGCTAGATGATAATAACTTTCATTTTTATAACCTAAAATTTAAAAATAAATTACAGTTTGCTTACTTTTAAAATATTCCTTATTCAAGTGACACACGAAAAAGTAACACAGAAATACATGTCTTTAAATAAATTAATAATTTTAGTATAACAAAATATATATATTTTTTATTTCTTCAGGAAACACTTTGAAATTTGGTTGAGCAAAAAATTATTTTTTCCTGAACTTTAGTTTATGAGATATACTTAATTAAAGTTAAAAAATGTCATTCCTTATTCAAGTGGCAGGCAGTGTTTATTAAAGGAATTGAATTGAATTAATTTGGTGTTTGGTGACTTTTTGCTGATATAAACAATACTTCACAAACTTTTTCTACAATAAAAAAAGGAATAAAAAAAAAATTAAAAAATGATATTAATCAAGTCCTAATTAATAATAAAATATATAATTATGTACAAACGAGTGGTGATTGTTTTATATTATATTATAGCTCAACATTAGACCATTTTTTAAATGAATGTTTTTACTTTTTACCCCTTTTAGTTTATATAAGAAAACATATTTATAAGTAGGCCAACTGAACTACAAAGTGACTAAATGACAAGGCGAAAATCAAATCATTTAGTCAAATGCATTACACTCGTATCTATTTGACGTGTGCTCAATCAAAATTATGTTAAAATATATAAATACAAAAACTATACAATGGCAACATCAATGAACAAAAACACAAAAATTAAAGAGAAAACATGACCCAAACAAACTATTGCATTAAACTGTTGAATCAACTATGTACATAATATGATTACTCGTACAACTATCGAAAACATATAAAAATATCCATGTTAAATGTACGAAGATAGACTATGCTTTCATATACACATTATGCACAAAAAATGTACTTGAATGAAAGTAGTCATGGAACTACGAGTATACTTACACATATATCGTAAATAAAAACTTGCGTCAAATCAATCAAATCTGATTAGACTACGGCTGTCAGTTATTATCGGCTACAAATTTAAATACAACAATTTAAATTTGTTATTTGCAATTTTTTTTTATATACGAGTACCTCTGAATTTACTATTTAATAAAATGTGATTTTAGCTTTATGGTAGCTTAAAAACGTTGAACATTAGATATGAGACTTAAAGTATTTAAATAATAAAAATATATTTAATTTCTGGAAAGAAAGTTAAATATTTTTTACGAGTAGTTAAAAATAGTTTAAAATAACTACAATTCGTTCTATTGTATGTCCAAACATCAAGTTTAATTTTTATTTTTTATTTTCACAAAATGTTCCGGAAAGTTATAAAGAATACCTTGATAATCGCCGGATGTAGCGTCCAAATCTTGATCAATCTGTAATATATTTTTATTAAGAATTAAATTAAAATATTTGGTATATTTATCTATACTTACGAATAGAATCCTTTTATTTTTTTGTATTCACGATATTTTTAAAAACCTTGTACTTGAGACTAATAACACATTCTTCTACATTTTAATTATTATTATTTATATCTACATAAATATAACTTAAATATAATATTTGAAAAACTGTTTAAAACCACAAATATTATTAAACTTACATTTTAAGAAAACAAATGTCCAATTTTCTATTTTTGAGTAATTCTTTTAATTCGATGCATTCATTACTCCTGCTCGTGTTCTCTTGTGTGAATAAATATATATTTGTGTATTTTAATAATTCGAGTGTCCTTGTTTTCTGATTTATTTAATTTAAACTTTTTACTTTTGTTTTTGTTATTTATACAACACTTTTGTTTAAAATGTGTCATTTCTTGTTAAACTATAAATGCAAACGGGGTTGTTTTCGTTTTACTATATTTATCGTTAGAAAGTAATAAATGAGTTCGATTATTTTAACATAATTTAACGAAATATTTCTTTGATTCAATGTTCTTGTGCGTTGAGTAATATTCCTTCCTTATTTAATCAATGCATTAGTATATTGAATCAATGAATTGTATTACGTATACTATATTTTTAAAACAATGATCAATAATCAAATAACTTTTTTTTTAAGAAACAAATTTAACAAATGGTTTCCATGTACTGTTCATAAGAGCTTTGATTTTTTTTTTTTAATTTTAATGAATCTTTTATTTGAAACAACGAAACAACGTATTTTTTTCTGTGTATTCTTTTAGAAATTCCCATGTTTTACAAGACATTGCTGTGATAAAATTTTATAACCCTAATGTACATACAACTTGATAGAATAAAACTGCAAAATCTTTGAATACACAGGTCAATATTAAAAATATAAATATCGTAAAAAATATGTTGCAGATATTATAGGTATAGTGATTCCAATCATCAGAAACATTTCGGTTTGTCTCCATCCAGTCACACTTTTAACCCATTAAGGACCAACGAAAATATGCTTCTCTAAGGAATTTCTAAGTTATAAAAATTTTATAGATAAATTAGTCAGTTATGTTTTATAGACAAAAAATGGTGTTACAAATGTAGTACAAGTCAAATCTCCAACTTACCGCACATAGCCTATACAAGTCCATAAAATTGTCAAAATCAAGAATTTATCCATGTTAAACCATAGAAAAATAAAGGGTGCATTTGATATAACATGACCGTAGATCCTAAAAATGGTAAAATAATTAAAATAAATAAAAATTAATAATAAAATTAAAATAATTAAAATAAACAAAAATTAAAATTTAAATAACAATAAATAATATTAATATTGTGAATAACCAAGAATAGTTAGATATAAATTTCCATCACGTCACAATCATCAAAGGGTTAAAAGTGGGACGAGATGGAAATGTTTCATTTAATTTCCTACACTGTATCTGGTCCAAGGAATGAGAATTTTACAGAATTATTTGCGATAAAAATTTTTTATGATGTTTTGTTTACCACATATTATTTAGTAAAATCAAACTATACTTTTGGAGGCAGGTCATTTATTATTTTAACGACAAATTGAACTTATTTGACTCTAAACGCATATATTTCGAATTTAGGTTGTCTAGAAAGACATATTTCCTTAAATATTAATTTGCAATAAATGAAAAGTGGAACAGTTCAATAATCACGAAAGATAAATTTTTAATTATTTGACATAGGAAGAGTGCCAAAATATGTAGGTATAATTCCTAATTGTCTTTCCCTGTGTAAGAATTTGTTCCACCCATTAAGTAATGTCGTATCATTGCGAACAAATTATATTTAGCTGTTGACTCCATCACAATAACTATCGAAATTAGTCTCGTTATTTCGATGCAAAGCTCTTATATAATTATGAATTATCAAGTTAAGCCAAACTATAATTAATATTTGATCGCTTTTTCATAGAGAATTTTTGTAAATATCAATCTTTATAAAAAAAAATTTCCAAAATAGTTTGAAAATAGCAACATTTTAGAGAAAATCGGATTATTTACTAATATTTATGTTATCTGTAGATTTCATATATTTCAGTCTATACGTAAGTATAGAAAATCATGGTATTTAACAATACTATAGTTCTCAAACCTTTCCAATAACGATTTTTATCAAAATTTAAAAATCATGTTGATTCGTTTAGAGTTGCATTGTTTTCTCGCTCAATTTTACAATTGTTTTTACTAAACATTTAATAATTTTCCCTACGTACGAAATATTCGAACTATATATAGATAGATAGAAGTCTATGGCCACGAATAATAAAATCCCAAATTTATTGTCTCGCTATAAGCAAAATATATGAGAACAAATATCACATAGTGTTATATTTTTTATGATCGCCACTGTACATATTATATCCATCTGTACTTTATTTGCTCTAAAACAAAAGTATTTTTTTTTTCGGTGTACAAAAATAATGGCTTTAGTATTCTTAAATCATTTATATTTTTAAATAATACAATTTAAAGACGAAAATTGTACCCTTCCTTCACAAGGGAAGTCATCAATGGTAAAAACAATTACAAGGAAATTTTTATGTTTTATAAGACCTTTTTAAACAAATGAACGTACATATATACGTACTTATACAATAGATTTACATACATATGTAGATTTTGTAAAATTACTCAAATACATAGATATATTTATCGCTAAATTTATGATGAATTGAACAACAAAGTAAGGTGTAATTATGCGACAACTGAATGACATGCTTAACAACTAACGAATACTAGGACAAAAAGCCAACGAAAGGACATGCTCGTAGAATTGTACAAGTAAAAAAACAAAACGTTGAATTGCGTGCAATGAACTCATTGACAAAATGACTACAACGACAATATTAGATGGCAAATAATAATGACAAATGAAAATAAAACACAAAAACAAAATCAAACTCTTTACATACATACATACATAAAATCATTATATGAATATTGGTGACCATTAAATAGCAACCCTCCCAACAACATTATTGTATGATAAAAGGGATACAAAAATACACAACGGCAAGGAAGTGTTTGGTTAAAATTAATTCCTTTAATAAAAAGACAAAAAAGTTAATTACTCTCATCTGAAAACATTAGTCAAAATAATTAGGTCCCTTATAAAAAAAAAAACAGTGAAAAGAACTAAAAAAGGGTTCACAATTTAAGGATAAAAAACAAAGTAAAAAAATCTCTATAGTTTTTAAACTAATAAGTCAATAATTTTTTTTTTATGTGAATAACTAAGAATGTATTAAATTAAAAGGACCTGCTAAACATATATTGACACACACTCAATCATAAATGAGGGTACATTTACATTTATGTACATTTTATGGTTGTAGTTGTTAATTTTTTTTTTTATTAAAGGTGAGGCTTTTCTTTACCTATTTTGTGTTGAATTTCTGTTCCGTTTTTATTTAATTTTAAAACAACTTTGTTGTTACTTTGCACCTTTTTCCGGTTTCCGTTTTGACGTTGTGTTTTTATTTGTTTTTGTTCTAAATAAGAAAGCAAATGTAACTCTGCTCTACTTTACACTTACAAAATATTGTGTAATTTTTTATGTGTGTGTGTATTATATGTTTTACTTCCCGTGGGAAGGGAAATAATATCAACTATATTAAAAAATATTATACAGCTACACAAAAAACAAGTAAGGAAGATATAGTCGTTTAAGCCAAAATGTACCAAATTCGGGGAGTTTTCCTATATTAGACCCGTGTCCAATTGCTGACCGATACTTTTACTAAGTGTAAAATAAAATATACAAATACATACAATATTGCGTTAATATTAACACATACGAATTTATACACTTTCGTATAATTCCCGAAAGTGGGCTTACGTGAAATTTATGGCAAATTATGAACCGATTTATAAAAGTTGGAACTGCGACTTCTATTTATATAAAACTTATTTGTGTCGAATAGTAACTAGATACCAACATTTGTATGGGATTTATGTACGTTAAAGTGATGTTTGGAAGAGGGGTTTATATGGGAGCTATGGGTCGATCTTCATGAAATTTGGCACGAATATTGATAATTATACAAAACATCTTTGCACCATATTTCATAAAATATTACCATATTTAAGGCATTTCTGTCCGTTAAACCCTTATTCAGGGAGGCCATTTGTATGGGGCTAGGTGAAATAATGGACCGATTATAACCAATTTCAGTAGGCTTCGTCCTTGTGTCATGAAAATCCTACGTGTCAAATTTCATTGAATTATTTTCAAAATTGCGATCAATTTTACTTAAATTTTATTTTTACTTTATAACTACTTGAATATATTTATTAAATGTAGATGCAAAATGAAACAACTGTATTAATTGAAAAATATACGGTAATAATACGGTAATTTAATTTTATGTACATTAACAGGTTTCAGCAAACTTAGTATCATTGGAAAGGACTGAGATTCTTCTCTATCATAAAGTCATAATAACTAATTATCTTTCTGACGTAAGGACCTCTAAAATAAAAAATAGTTTTGTCCTTGGATATTCTGAAAAAGGGTCTTTTCATTTTCATTGCTTTTTACACGATGTGTACAATTACAAGTTACAACAAATTTTGTTTACTAACTAACATATTTTCTATAAGATATTAAGTAGATTTTAGAAATATTGATAAACCTATTCAAATTTTAATACAACAGGTCATTTTTTATTGAAATGAGTCGCTTATATAACATATTACTAATCCCGAAAAAAATAAAATAAATAATGATATTATTTTAAAAGTTTTAGGAACACATTAACAGACCTTTAACCCACTGTAAGATTATTCACTCAAATTTGATACATGGGGTTACAAAGCAAAATCTACTGAAATTGATCATGATCGGTCCATTATTTCATCTATACCTCATATAAATATTTGAAATATATCGTATTTATGTATTTTCATCACACATAAGTTTTATAAAAGATAGGTCGTTGGATCAAATTTTATAAAAATCTGTCCATAATTGATCATACCAGTCATGTAGGTTCCGGTGCTTAAAAATTACTTAGAAGCTCATATTAAGCTTAACATCAATACAAAATTGTATATATTTGAGTTGTATATATAGTTATAAATCATCATACATAAGATGGATCCCGAAAATCTAATAAGTTTTTATATAAATCTGACATAAATATCAATATCGAGATAACATTTACCCTTTGCGATGCGAAGGCTTAAGTGCAAGTACTCATAAGGCCGTAGTGACAGGGTCATCCATACCAGAGAGGCTCATGGTGAGCACGAATTAAAAATCAATATTGCATCGATATCGTATGATCGGGGGAATTGGAAGAAGTCAGGACAGAATGTTGTGTTGTTCTGTCCCAGGTAATCTGGCTTCTATGTTGAAGTAAATATATAAGTGATCAGAGAATAAGCAGTCATTAGAGGCTCTCCATTCTCTAATTATATCAGAGTACCTAGTACTAAATAGCATTATATCGAAACGCCCACTTCTATTTGATACTACAAAGGTAGGCTCCTTTCCTGTGTTTAAAACAAATAGACTAATACAAATGATAAAAACAAATAGAGACTCATCCCTGATATTTTGGTCCGAGCTTCCCCAAACGATTGATGAGCGTTGGCGTCAGCTCCAATTACGAGCGGAATATTGCTTTTATTTGCTGACTTAGTTAGTTCGCAAACTTTGTTGTATGGTGGTGGTTCAATATCATGGACATATCCGCCACGGCGGTTTGTCTTCTTGGATGAAATATTTTCCTTGATGTATGGCTTATACCTGGTAGAGAAAATCCTGTCATGTTACACTCTAAGATAGCTACGATCTTAGAGGGCGTAGCAGTGTGGCTAGGTGTATCATTGCCTGGACTTTTCTAGGGTCTATAACGAGAAAAAAGGACCTTCGGGGCCTGATCAGAGACTTAACTCAATCTGGTTCGACGTAGCCAGTAGCCCACTTGTCGATGTTGTCGTACTGAACTGACTGTTGGAGAGGCCCTTCGGGGCGGCACGTGTTGGTTGTGGTTTGGACCTAAACCGCGGTTTTTAGGCCCGATGTAGTGTTGCATTGCAACAGGCAGGAAGTTAGATAGCTCCAACTCCTAAGCAAGGGGGAGTGAACTTATCCAGACAATCAGTCTCTCTAATTACCATCTGTGTGTTCTTAACACATGGGAGCGTTGGTAGGCGCATTGAACCTCACCCGGTGCTAAGACCACAGTGGAGTTAGGCCTTCATGGAAGGTACCCACGTTAATCTTGAGCTCATTATGAGCATTTAACTGGAGACAATATAGATAGAGCTTGTCTTCCAGACCGCTGTTATAGTGTCTTCATCGCTCAAATCAGAATCCAACCTGATCAAGCAACGTATAGCACCTTAAAATTTTCCGCACGTAGTCCGCAAAATTTTTCACCTAGGACCCAGGGACCTTGGATTAGTGCTCCAATCTAAACCATACTGAGGAGCAGCGCAGCCGAAGCTGCTTTGAAATTTTTGGAGATTAACTTGCGTTATCTTCACCATGATTATCCTCGTCAACTACTTTATCCACTCACTCAAAAAATTCACCCACAAACTAAGAGTTTGTATGACATCGCTTAAAGTTTGTTCCTATCATCCCCACGGTAGACCTGTGGATAGATTGACTCGAAATCGTAGTAAATCTTCCCAGTTTTCTCTCGATGAGATGATAGCGACTCTTTATTTATTACGATTACTATCCTTCTAGATGCTCTATTGAATTCTCTGGTTAATCAATCGCTTGCAAAGATCTCAGAGTTTCGAACCGAATGAGTTGCAGAGTATCCTCTGGTTTGGACGGTTCTTCCGGTAAGCGGGCCATGGCCCTTGATCGACGTGGAATCTCATCAATAGAAACCACGTCTAGTCTAGCGTCTTCCCATAGGCCTCCCAAAAGAGCGATCGCTCGTTTGTGCAGGCCATTCGCTTTACTCGGCTTCGACACCATCCAGCATCGTCACATTGTAGAAAAGGTCCAGGGTTATCTTTTAGAACCTTTCAGAGTATTTCCATCAGTTTTCTACGCACAATATCCTAATTTGCATGGTAATCATTGTCGCTACTGACGATGATAATTCGTATGAGATGGCCTTTGGCCAATTCACTGAACGATTTGTCCATCGGGTAGTAGGGTTTTGGACGCTTGGTCACAGGTCTTGCTGCTGTGCCTCCTCCTCTGATCGTTGCCGTTTAGACTGTTGTCATTTGCGCGACGAAGGGGCAGGTTCGAAGTTTCTTTGTTCACAGTGGACAATGGATTTACTGCCGTCCGATTCTGTTTCGAACTGGCAGTTCCAGAAGCAGGCGGTTTCGCTTATCCCTTGTCGGTGCGGGCCAGAGTAGCTTTTGAGATGCTTGGTTTGAAGTTCAAATTCACCTCGCTGCTTTTGCATTCTGGCTTGGAAGCTGATTTATCGCATTTGGTACGCTTCGGTTTCCCCTTGCCACCTCCTGCCACTAGCTCGCAGATTAGCCTGGCCCGGTTTCTCCACCAGACTAACCTCAACCTCAGTAGGAATAGGGTCTCCGGAGATTACGAGGCTACCGACCGGACACATGGGACACGATTCTTTCTTAGATATTGTGGAACAAATCTGATGGTTGCATTTTTTACATACTGTTTACATACATGTTTTATAGCTGCCACCCCACTGGGTTCAAACAGACCACCAAGCCACCCAATATGGGAACAGACGCTGGTGGTTTTGAAAAACACTAGATGTGTAAACATGTGGATCCGTGGATGAAAAGCTTTAAGAGGGAACGTCTGATAGCCGTCACATAGGGATTACAGAAGCTATCAGACAATTCTTCCTATTCTACTAGAAAGATAGGAAAAAGGCTTCTGAATTTTCATCCGTTTAATAGTTGCTTCAGTTTTCTAATTGTAGTTTAAAAAAAAAAAAACTTTTTTACAGCAATACTTTGCTAGTTTTACTTTCTTTAATATACATTCATACATACATACATACATACATTCATACATAAATACATACCTGGCACAGCACAAATTGGCAATTATTTATTATTCGAGTATTTAAACACAAAATAAAAATATATTCTATATATATATATATATATATAATATATTATATATATTATACACCAAAATACGTACACACGCTTTGTTATTAGTTCAAATTCAATTCGACAAAATTGAAATTGTCAAATTAACTAAATTCTTTATTCATGTTGAAGAATTTTTATTAAACTTAACTAAACTTTTTTATTTAATTCTACTAAATTTTAATTAAAGTAAATTCCCTTATGTATGACGAAAAATCAAATCAAATTGAATTTGATAATTATCAAATTATCAAATTCAACAATGTCTAGTAAAAACTAAATAAATGATAAAATTATAAGAAATGTACATATCCACATATATTTTTCAAATATCAAAAACTGTAATTGTATTTATTAAATAATCTCAATATAATTAATTAATTAATCTAAAAAAACAGGTGCAAACTGATTATTTAATTTGTAATTTTACAAGAAGAATTTTATTCAAAATATATTAGTTAATTTTTAAATTGACTATTAAATTAATTAACGAATTATTGAATTAACAAATAATTTATTTAAATTAACTTTCTTTAAGGATTTTAAACTGAATAAAATTGTGTGTTATTTTACTTACAAAGAGTTACTGCCAATTTCACTAAATTTTTGTTGATTTAACAGATTCTTCATTATTTTTTTAACAAAATTTTATTCAAATCAACATATTTTGCAAAAAAATATTTTTAGCATAGAGTTTTTAGATAATTTAAAGAAAAATTATATTGATTTGAAAAAAAAATCCGGTAATTTAAATATTTTTCTTTTCGCTAAATTGTTCGAAAATTACCTACGAGATTTGTTCAATGTAATATCCCCAAATAATAAATACAACAATTTTAAATAGTATTTCAAAAATCTGTCAATAAAAATATTAATACAAAATAACCATTTATACCTTCATTAATTTTAAAATTACCTTGATTTTTAGTACTCTGATCTAGTACTAATTTATCATATCTGGATCGACATTTTAGGCATTACACAGTTTACAAAAACTACCTATATAATTTAAATCGATATAATATGTTTTTATTTTATTAAGGAAATGTATAACTGCTGAATTATTTACATTGACGATCTATTTAGTCTTTAAAGACTCAAATTTGTTGTTTATGTTCTTAAATTCGTATGTAAAAATTTTATATTTTTTTATGTTTAAATTTCTTGCGTTATTCTGGGGAAGGTATGACGTGACATAAAGATATTAAATAAACGTAAAAATGACCATCAGCGGAGGAAGAACTTCATGCAGATGAGCCAACATGATAAACACATGCTTCGTTAGGTTGCTCTGCATACATATTTTCTATTTCCTCCTTTCATTATTTTTTTAATTTCGCCTATATTTATGCAACATTTTTATTTAGCACGCCACGATGGAACAGGATATCTCAGCTAAAGCAAAACGGAAGTCAATTGAACTTTTTCACGTTTTACATAATTCATTTTTCGTTTCTTTAGTTTATATTCATTCCATCACGCGTGTCTTCTGTAACTCCATACACTTTTGTCTGTTGTGGGTGGATTTCTCGAGGGATATGGCGTGTTTAATGCTCAAAACACAAAAAATATTATTGCATTTCGTATAATGATTTTTTGACTTGTTTGTAAATATTGTTGTTGTAGTCCTTTTATGTTTTTTTTTTGTATTTGCTGGTCTCCTTGCGTGCAAGGATGACCTTACGATGACTTCAAGAGATAAATTCTTATAAAATTGTTTACGTGCTAAGTATTTTATAGTTTGCCCTCTTTTTTTTCCTTTTTTTTTCTGTGAATTTAATTTTAGTTTTTGTTTTGTCATAAAGCTCAATTTAATATTGAGATTTGGGTAAAAGTTAGTTTTGAAATATGTTAGAGATAAGATATTTAATATACACATGTTTCAATTATTAAACTTTTGATGTGAAGTATTTATATTTTTGGGTTTAACTAAAAAACACATTGTTTGATTTTTTAATATACAGATCCTTATTTTAAATTCTTTGCATTGAAAATAACATAATTTCTGTTTAAGCGCATTTATTTGATTTTAATAAAATCGTATTTTCTAGGACCTAAGGATTTCTTTTCGTTCAAGTGCTACATCGATTTGTAGTGTCCGTTTGAAAGTTTTTAGGATTTTTTACCGAACTTTATCGAACATCGAACTTTTAATAAAATAAGGATTTAACGAGATTTTGTATCACCAAAAGTATAAAAACTGTGTAATGTAAAATGATGTAAATAAGTGTAATAAAGAAAATTTAATTTATTTTCAGGGCAACGAAAAATATGTAATATCATATTTTTTCTTGTGCTTTAAATGAACCGCAATGAATGAATTTTGGCATGAATTCGTGCTTAACAGCATATTTAGTCATATTTTAGGGGAAAAATTTTGCATACTTTTCAATCAAAATAGTTCTTTACATACTGTCGAAAACGTTTTTCAAATATAGTTTGCCAATTACTTTTATCTTATAAATATGTAGAGATTTTGTAAACTCATGATACAATGAATATTTTTAGGTGTAAAATCAAGATACAGAAAAGTAGATAAATTCGAATTTACTCAGAAAAAATAATATTTTAAAAGCATATTTTAAATTTAAAAGGCATTTTGAATTTTTAATACGCATAAAATACCTTTTGGAAATAATATATATATACATATATATATATATATATATATATATATATATATATATATATATATATATACATTAGACGCTTCAAAATTTGTGAATTGTTTAAAAGCTATGAAAGACAAAGTTTTAAAGTGAATAAACAACAAATTTTTTATAATTATTACAGCTATAAATAATTCATTACAACTGAAGTTGACTTCATTTATATCTTTTTGAATTTCTCAGTTTATTACCTTTCTAAAATAGCCAAAATCAAAAGAGTTTAACTACAAATAATGAAGTAGTTAGTAAAATAAATTTAAAATAAAATACGTAATTCTTAACTAAACATACCGAAGTAAAGTAAGAGTTTAACCAAAAGTTGAGAAAAAAAAACTCAGTATAGAGTTTCATCTCGGCTTCTTATATATCATACCAAAATTTATAGTGGAAGGCCAATCAATCATTTGTTTACAGAAATTGACAAAGCAGAATTTGAAAACATTGTCAGTGCTGTGAGACGCAGCCGCACGACAAAGTTGTATTTGTTTCGTCTTTTTTATATGTACCACGCATCCGAGTGAGAAAACAAGGTAAGCTGATTGCTGCTTGTTGTCGCGTAAATTTTCCTTCCTATTACCTATTACTAGAGTATTCAATTATTCAGGTTTTTATATTAATTTTAGTACTTAATATATTGAAATAGTTATTTAGAAACATAATGTAGATAAAATTCTTTCATAAAGGGTTCTTTTATCAGTTTTTTTTGCCCATTTGTATGAAAAAATATACTCCTAATTTATATATTTTATTTGTTTATTTTTTATTTATTAACATAAAATTTTATGTAGATAACTTAAAAATAGCTATGGCTGTTATGGCCTTAAGCTAGTGGTGTAAAAATTTAATTTAATTATATTTTTTTCTTGTTTGATAATTAAAGTTAATCCTATTCACAATGTTTTTCTTAACATATATATATATATATATATATATATATATATATATATATATATATATATATATATATATATATATATTATATCTATTAGGATTTTCAGTCAAAAATTCTCTAATATATTTGGAGTAATAGTTGCGGATTGATAGAATAACCGATTATATGTACTGACTCTTTAGTACATATAATTGTCTTAGCTCTTGAGTTACTTATAGCTGTTGAGTTACTTATATATTTAATTGTTTCAAATATTGATATTATCTCAGCTGAAAATACAGATGTGTATGAGGAAAGAATTAAGGTTTTTATGGTGGAGTCACTGTTAGTAATTTATAAATCAGTCTTTTTAACTTTTTTGTATGAGAATAATTTTTTTTTAATATTGGTATTTTTACGTACATGTTGTTGATTAAATTAATTTTTTTATTACTTATATAACTATGAATTTACTCAAATTCTGTTTTAGCGGTGCAAGGAAATTAGTTTTAATTTTTATACAAACCAACATGTTTAATAAGAAATATGCATAAAATTATTTTTAATTTGTATAAAACAGTCTTTTTTAGTAAAGTATTTGCAAAAATAACAACCGAATCTCAACTTTTTATGGCAGAACTATTAATTCCTTTGAATCACTTTTTTATAATATATTTGAATGCTATTTTTATTGCTTATTAAGCGCAAGAAAACGAACGCTTAATTGATATTTTAATAGTTATAAAAAAGTACTTTCCTAAAAATTACTCTTATTTATTTTTGCTGTTATATAACGAACATTAAAAAGAGATGAGGTTAACGTAAATGTATCTTAAAATAAAAAATCTAAATTTTTAACTGAAGAAAACTAAATTTCGGTTAATAGGTTATTTGAAACAAGTTATTCGGCTTATTCGTTGTTCGAAAATAGACAATTTTAAATTATTTGAACAGATAATCGACCAAAATTAATTGGGTAATCAAATGACGGTTAATTGATTGGATGCCCTACCTATTACCGATAATCACGGGTGATCTACACGAGATATTCGCGGTCTAAGTTCACAAAAATTAGTTTTTTGCAGATTTCGACTTCTATGAGCCACCTCTAAATATTTTCCAACTAATCTTTGTATTCAGTTATCTAGTTTCATATTTTTAGAGGGCCACCCTAATGTAACTTGATGAAGTTTTTTGTTTTTTTTTTTTTTAATAAATTATTTACATTATTGAGGTCCTATAAAAAAAGCTCGAGTTCCGTTCGAACTTTCTAAAATTTACCAAATTCTTGACTCCCCATGAAAACTACTAAACCAAAGAATTTTTATACTTCAAATCTTTATTAAGTACGATATATTTATATATGGTATAATTTATTAGGATATATTCAAAGTTAAGTATCAACTTGCACTTGATTAATCTCAATCGCCTGTAATCATCTACAAATACTTGCTTTTAATTATTCTACCACTCATCTGGAATCGTAACTTCCTTCATTCGTAATCAACAACAGCAACAATCCACACTAGAACAGTTAATGACAATAAAATTCTCACTCTTCTCTTTACAAAGAATGTCACATTCATTTTACAACAATAAAAACGAATACGTTGATGAAAATTACCATTGACTTGTATAATAAATGTCGTTCTCGTTTTATATTCAAGCAACACGAAAATTAATTTCTTAAACACTTTTTGTTCACTTTATTATGAAACAAACAAAAAAATTCATCGTTCTTTAACAATTTGGCGAATTGCAATTTATTGCAAAAACTCATTCCCTCCCCTACAAAGTTCCATAGCAGCAGTGATTGACAACAATTCAGTTTCAAAAAGCGAGATATACAAAAGGTGAACTGGGAACAACAGAACAAAACATAAATTAAAATCAGCAAGAGATTAGGAGTTGGTGACTGACTGATTGGAATTGTCATTGTGTGAGTATATTTAACGTATATATATATATATATATATATATATATATATATATATATATATATATATATATATATATGTATATATATATATGTATATATATATATATATTTTAATAAAGATGTCAGTTTAAATCATAAACTTCCCCCATAAAAAATATTCGTTACCGGAATAAAGTCACCAACAAAAAACCAAAAGTAAAAAGGAAGACGGAAATGACAATGATTGTGCTGTGTTGTATTTGTATTAGACAACATTAATACAAATATCAACAATAGCAATAAAAAAAGTAATAATGAAGATGATTATGATTATTTTTTAATTTGTCAAATACACACGGTTAAAAGATTTCGCATTTTTTTTAAAAAATTTACAAAAATCAAAATCGTTTATAAAAATGAGCGCAAAAACGACTCGTTCAACTTATATTTAAAACAAAAACAAAATTTCAAAATATGTTTTTATTTTAAATGTAAGTTAGACGAGGCGTTTTTGCGCTCGTGTTATAAAAACGGGTAGTAATTTTCTATTATAATATTACGATTTATCTCGAAAATTAGAGTCAATTCAAAAAATTTATTTATAGGCTTTGAATTTCATGATCACATGTATCCAAATTGGCTATGAAATCCTGTACCACAGAATCAGTGTTGCCCTGTATTAGTTTTCCTTGACTAAAAACAGAATAAAGTCGAGTAGTACAATTTTTATTTAAATTAACGATATTAGTTAGGTTTCAACATTGGTTATAGTTTTTTAATAATTCATATTCGATATATCAACAACAATTTGTTCGCAATAAAAAAAAACATAAATATTAAAAATTTGATTTCTAGTTAACTGAGGATGAAAAAGTACCATTTGAATAACGAAAAATATTTTAATTTTCCGTCCCCCTTTAGGGTTTTATACAGAAAGATGAGGAAATAAACAACAAACTGCGCAATTAAAAACAAATAATGAGATAACTTTTACCCCATATTCTCAAGGCTGATCCAAATGATTAGGTTACAAAAGTCAGTACACTTTTTTTTATGTGATGTTAAGTCCAGCCAGTAAAAAGTTTTAGCAGTTACTTCCTAATGAAGTCTGATTATTTTGCATATTACACTTCACTACATAAGTAACCACTTAGATGTAAATATCATAGTAATATGATATATATGCTGTGTAATGTCAGAAATAATATGAATGTGAATTTCGAAATTTTCTCCATAAACATTTAGAGCTGAAACCGGTTCATGGTACCAAAATTTAGAAATGAAAGTATTTCAAGTTTTATTATAAAATACATATGTCCGAAACATGTAATGAAAGCTTTCTTATGGATTTTTCAAAAACTAAAACAGGAACCAGAAAGTTTTACGATTTTTTGATTACACTAATTATGTGACAAAATGGTAAATGTTGATTATACTGGTTGAGTAGATAATTTTGTAATTTTTACAAAATAAAAAAACGATTTTTTACGTCGATGGAATAAATTTTTAAAAATTAATTTCTTTTTACCAATTTTGAATTTTTTTAACGATTTAAGAATAGAAATCAAGCTTTCTTAATACATATATATATATATATATATATATATATATATATATATATTTGCTGAAATATAGTTATAAATTTTGTTTCAATTTCAATTTTCACTACATTTTTTATTTTTGTAAATCTGTTTTAAATTTTGCATTATATAATGAACAATTTAAGCTCTGTTTTGTTAAAATCGAATAACTTATTTTTGTTTTTGTAAATAAGATTTTATTTTTGTTTTTGTAAATAATATCCTTAGGCATTTATAAGACAATAGATTTTCAAATAACTTTTTAACTACTTGTTTTACTATTTTTTATTTTACAAGAGTAAATATCTAAATGGTACTTCATCAATACTTAATTGATTTTAACAAATGAGGGCTTGAGCTAGATCAATTTCAAAAAGTTTGGTGTCTTAGGAAAAAATCTTGAGAAGACTGTTGTCATATTGTTAAGCGTAGGGTGCATGTTAAAAAAAATACAAAGATTTAAGTCTTATTAATTGTTAAAGATTATTGTTTTGTTAGAGTGAATAAAAAACCAAACACAGAAAATAAAGTCATATTTTAAAGTTATAAAACAAATATTTTTAAGTTAGTCATGATAATGATGATGATGATGAGGTTGTTGTGTTAATTTTATATTGCGTAACGTAACACAACACTGAGTTGCTTAAAAATATGTATGTGAATGCGTCAGACCCCAACTTGAAAATATACTTTCATTATCACTGTCACATTTTATTCAAGTTGAGTGATTTCAATCTGTCACTTGATATACATGAGCAGTCTACAGTAGGAAAAACAGGAATATAAGAATACAATATAAAAAAAAAAAAAAAAAAAAAAAAACTAAAAGCAGGAACAAGTTACAACAAATCAACATTAGTATGTGTTGTTATTGTTGTCTACTACTTTTGGTACTTGTGCGTATTTTATGCTAGATTCCACCCTCGAGAGTTGGTTTTTGTTTTATTTTTCTTTACATTATTTGTTGTTGTTGATATGAATTAAAGTCCATATGGCAGCTTTAAAAAATTGCCAACATTTTTTTTTTGTTTTTATTTTATCACAAAATAAAAACAACTGAAATATTTTTTTAGGCCTGAACTTTTCTTTGCTGAAATTTGTAGGTTGATAGGTTGACATTTTTTATGTACACATCTGCTCAAAATAATAGATACACCTTATAGGATGATATTAAAGTGGCGATAATTTTTGAAAATTCTTCAGAAATCCGAGTATTTTTCTCTTAGTAAACAACTTGATCAGCAAGTATATCATTCAAATTGATTTACATATACATATGCATATAGTTTTTGATTTAGATACAAAAAATTGTTGTTCATAATAATAGGTACATTTTATTAATTTGTATTTTTTTATATTAAATCGAATTATAATCTAGTTTTTTATTGCTTTTACGTAATCTGAATAATAATCATAAAGAAATAGTATTCTGACATAGAAAATGGGAAGAAACAATTATTGCACCAAATAGGAGGGAAAGTGGTTCAAATCAAGAGAAAAATGGAAAGTTGTTTCGTGAAATAGCACGGCATTTGTCCAAAATGCCTTATGTAAAAAACAAACGATAGAAACTCTTGATAGGCCTCATAAAATAAGCTCAGAAACGGATAGGAGGATTATTGAATTGACAAAAAGAACCCGTTCATTTCTTTGAAGGCTATTTCAGCTGACATTTTTAATGAAGTAAGTTCATAAAGGGTTCGTCTTCTTCTTGTGCAAGACAAATTGTCGGGAAGAATTGCTAGAAAAGTTCCATTAAT
This sequence comes from Protocalliphora azurea, assembly GCA_932274085.1. Taxonomy (NCBI): domain Eukaryota; kingdom Metazoa; phylum Arthropoda; class Insecta; order Diptera; family Calliphoridae; genus Protocalliphora; species Protocalliphora azurea. Next base: position 83,969,064 of record OW026520.1, read on the forward strand.
GCGTGTAAAAAAAGTTTAAAAATGTGAAGGTGAATAAAATTATTTATTGACGAAACGAAATCCAATTTATCTGCATTCTTGATAACACAAAGAATGTAAATAGTTACAGGGACATATTGGAACATGATATGTTTCCATATGCCACAGAGAATACGCCATTACTTAGACCAATCGAGCAAGATAATGGCCCCAAACCCAGCTCGAAGTTAGTAAAGAATAGGTTGTTCCAGAATAATAAGCTGTCCAAGTCTATCTCCGCATATAAGTCTTATAGATAACTTGTGTTTGTTTTCAAAAATAAAAAATAAGAATGAATTATAGGGGAAAACATAAAAAAATATGGTTCTTGTCAGAAGTTGATGTTTATTAAGCTCTGGCGAATGCAGAAAGTTGTCCAAAATATGGATGGATGTATAGGACATTAGTCCTTGTTAAATATTATTTAATAATTTTTAATAAAACTTATTTAGTTTTTAATTTATGTATGCATGTACAGTGGCCAAAATAAGTATTCGACGTACTATTTCATTTCTTATAATTTCGTTGTAATTATAAAATACTTATTGAAGTATTTTGAATAAAATGATAAATATTTATTTGAAATATATAATTTCTTTCAAATGCACAGAACTTTAATGAGCGCTCAACAGTATATGATTTCAAATGCAAAAAAAAGTATTCGACATGTTATTTATTTGTCCATTATTTCTTATGTTATTAAATAATTTTACACCATTTTATTGTGATTTTGTGTAAATAAAGGACAAAAAAAGAAACTTTAGTTGATGCCAAAAATTAATATTTTTAGCAAGAAAAATTAAATTCTAGATAAGGCGTAAAAGCAAAGAATAAATATATTATAAGAAATAAAGAAAAAAATACGAAAATTCACTGAAAAATAAATCAGAATCAGCAGGCCACTAGGGTTTACAAAAACTGGTTGAACGTAAAATTTTACGTAAAGTAAAAAAAATTACAAACTTAAAGATAGTGAAAAATACTTGGAAATACGCGTTGTGTCCTAGAAATTTAGAGATTTAAAAAAATATGTCATTTTCGAGCAAAGTCTGGTATAAAGAAGGCCCCATATCTCAAAAATTCGAAATTAAATTGAAATTAGAATTTGTAAGAGTATATGACAAGAAGCCGAAAAAGTTCTGGAAGGATTTTTGCAACTGGGATCAAGCTAAACCATTTTGAATGCAATATGAGTTAGAAGAGAGAAATTAGCAGCTGCATTCAAAATGAAAAATTCTATGCTAGCTAAAAAGTGGCTAATTTCATCTTATGGAAATTTACATACAAAAAATTTTGGTACCTTCCGTAAAGTACGGTGGTTGAAGTGTTATGGTTAGGGAGTAATTGCAGGGTCTGGAGTAGGTATTTTAGTATTTATAAATGGAATAATTTTAAAATAAAATTTATATGAGTGCTGAGAAATTAGGAATTTCCGACAGATTTATGTTTACCAGGTTAATAATTCAAAGTATTCTGGAACAAATATAAAGCTTAGCTTTCTCTATAACTGTACGAAAATAATAAAAAATAAAAAGAAATATTATAATCAACTGATATCAATTTAAATGAGTTTTTATTAAAAAAAAAAAGAATAGAAATGTTTGAAGTTCAGAAATTAAAATCGTAATTGAACCTGAATATAACAGAGTCCTTGTCAAACCTACATCAAAACGCTTAAAAGAGGTTAAAAAGTAAAAATAAAAGCTACGTGTTATTAAAAAATAGAATTTTTATGATTTTTCGAAGCATAAAGTATGATGTCGAATACTTTTTTGCCTTACATATATGTTTAAAGTTATTATCTAAATGGCTTTTTAAGTTAACTTTTTATTTGAATTAACTTTAAAATTTATGCATAATTGCAATTTTTATGTTCCAATAAACTTTAAAGCATTTCTTTATTTAAAAATTCTGAGAAATTTATATTATTCCTTTTTAACTAAATTAGCATCGCTTATCTCGAATAGTTTTTTTTTGGCCAGTGTATGACTTGTTTTAGCTTTCTTTTTACTTTCTTAATTGATACAAATAAGTATGGACTAATTTTTTTTTTTTAATGAACGAAAACCTGCTTTTTTTATTCTTTATATAAAACAAACTTATGTAGGTGTATCTATTACATTGAGCAAACGTGTGTATTTTGTTAAATGAATTTTTTAGAAGTGCTCTTTAAAATATTTAGTTTATTTTTTTTCCAATTTGATGTTATGGCTTTATAATCATAAATGTGATAAATATTTGCCATAATAAACTATTTGTTCTTGATTTTTCAACGAGAAAAATTTTAAAAATCAATTGATTTTGCCCGTAACAGACTATTTATTTGGATTTCATTTAATTCAAATCGGATTTCATAAATTTTATAAAATATAAATCAAACAACTTTTTATTATTTATTTTTTTTTAGTAAAAATGGTGTTATAATTCCTTTATTCAGTGGAAAATATTTTCTAAAAACAATTTTAGATTAATAATATTTTATGTATTTCAAAATATGTTTCTTTTTCATTTGTTACAACTTACAGCTACAAATACTAATATAAAATGGTTACATAATTTCATTGAGTTCTTTGCCCAAAACTAGATTAGATGCATTTAGCAATTTTTTTTTTAAATGTCTAAAAAAATATTAAATATTTTTGCAATATGAATCGAAACAAAAAACAATATATTTTAGCTAAATAATAAGATTATAAAACATTAAAAAGGAATAATAGTTTTTTTTTTTTAACAAAAAATCCATTAAATTAAAATAAAAAAAATAATAATAATACAGAAAATAAAACGGTAATACTTGTAAAAAGGAAAAATAATATGTAATTTCTCAATTCCAAGCCTAATCCGATTTGCAAAAAATCAAAATTGTCAGAAAATCATTAAAATATAAAGAAGGAAATTTTCTGTAAATTATGGTCTGCAAACTTGGTTACAATTGGAACAGAGCTATAATAAAAAGAGGTAAATAAGGATAACAAAAATTATTTAAAGGAAATTTAATAACATGTTCATGTTAATTTATACATCATTATAAGAATGTAGAGGATCACGTCTCATTAGTTATTCATTCACATTCAATGGATTACAATATATTTTTCATAATAATAAGAAACTAATTCATATAATAGCTAATAATAATATATTTAAAAATGATAATAAAAGAGAAAAAATTCGAGAGTATTGTAGATAAGAAATAGGCAGTCATCATTCTTTCATTAAAAAAAGAATAAAATTAAATCCAGCACCTTTTTAAAAGATGATTTTTTTTTTATTAAGTTCTAAAATAAGAAGGAAGCAATAGGACACATTAAGATCTTATGTATTTTCTTTGAGCAATGCAACCAAATGATTCTTTTTGGCCTTATCCGATTTACTATATTCATCCAAAAACTGAAAAAAGAATACAAAATTTTAAAGTTGTGGATTTAAAAATAAATAAATAAATAAAATTAAATTAAATTAAATGTCGTTAGAATATTAATACTCACCTCTAAATTAAAATCACGCGATATCACATTACGAGCTTCCTGATTTTGGAACGTTACAGTTACTAGGCATGGATAAACTACCACATTCAAATGTTCGGGTAGTTTGGTTAAATTTTTAATTATATTGGAACATTGTTCAGAGGTTAAAAGATTCTGAAAATTACACCAAATGAATAATAATAATAATAGTAATAATAATAATAATAAAAATAATAATAATAGTTAAACAATTCATACATTCAAATTGCTGATTTACCTGATTTTGTTTGTTATTTGCACAAAAGAAACCGATTGTTGCAATTAAATCAATTAAAACCGCCTGGGTTTCAACATTTTTAGCTGCCGTTGTTTGATTGCCACAATATTTGAGTAAAATTTGCACCACATCAAGAAACTTTAATGAGATCGCTTCACTGGACATCACCTCCTAAAGGATAGATAAATAAATAATAATGAGAAATAAAAACGTATAAGAAGAAAATAAATCTAAAAATAAGCTAAATATTCTAAAGACAATTGTTGTTAAAAGTTTCCAAGTGTTTGTTTCGTTTTTAGTCAGCTCAATTGATCACTTTGGATTTAGATTCGTTTAGATTCGTTGTGGCCAGAGTTTTTTATTTGTTAAATATATTTATTAGATATATTAGACTGCAGTAAAATGTTATAGAAAAATTAAACTTAAGAACAAAAACTTCATTTATTGTCAAAATCGTTATTTAACATTGGGATTTAGCACATTGGGATCTATGTTTCAAAATTCGTACGTTTAAAAGAATATTTTTACAAATTAAACAAATATTTGTTTGTGTTAAAATCTTAGCAAATAGTTAATGTATATTTCGTTATAATTTTAAAGGAACTTTGAAATATTTAAAAAATAAAATGTTGCTCTACAGCTAATGAAAACTTTAATCGCTTAACTCGAAATCTTTGACTTTATATATGTTACAATTAGGGTTGTCAATTATTCGTCATTGAAGTTGATCGAATAAAATTTCATATTTTTTTTAATTATTCGTGTGATGAAGAACAAAATATATTGTTCGAATAATTAATTAAAAGTTCAAAAAAAAAAAAAAAAAAAAAAAAAAAAAAAAAAATGGAAAAACTAGTATTTCTTAAATCAGTTTTTGGTTTTATTAACACAAAACTAAAAATAACAATTCATTAACATAGAACCAAAATATTTCCAAAAATTGAGACCATACTCAATTTTCAGACAAATTATATAATGAAATTATTATTATTATTATTATTATTATTATTATTATTATTATTATTATCATTTTCTCATTATCATCCATAAAAAACATAATTAAGCATTTTGGCTTTAATAAAAACAAATGTGTTGAAAAAATCTTTTCACTGATTATTGATACTGGCAATATATAGCAATAAAAGGAAATCTATTTTTTCTGTACTTTCTAAATAAAGTCAATGATCATCAATATTGCTAAAATCTATTTTTTTTTAATTTTTGATATTATTTATTGATTGATTTAGTTCAGTCAACAAACCATCGTTATGCATTTAAAAATTTTCGGTTATTTGAATCACTAAAATTTTAATAATAAGTTATACGTCTCCCGTTTATTCTAACTTTAAGACGTTAGATTAAATCTCTAGAAAACCTATTCTATTTTTTTTTCCAAATACTACTTCAGTGCCCATGAAAGGCTTTAACCCGAAATCGATTAAAATTGCAATTTACACATTTATATCCTAACGAAATTTTCAATCATTTTCAACTATAATTTCGAAAAGGCAAAATAATTTAACAAAAACTCGTTTTGAAAAATTATTCGATTATTCGATTAATTTGATTAAATATTGATCGAATAGTTGTGTATTCGAAAAGAATACAAAGTTTGCTCCTCGAATAATCGAATAATTTCTGTTCGAATGACAACCCTAGTTACAATACATTTACAAATTATATATTCTTATCTAATTAACCGGACAGATTAACGTAAACTATTAGTCCATTGTAGTGAATTAGAAATTATAAAACTCTCTGTTTTAGTTTTAGAGAAGGGACTAATCTCACAGTCAACTAGAGTTTTAAACACTTCCATCTGAAGGTTGTTAGCATTCAAAAATATTTTTATTAATTCCTGTACGGTGATACTATAAAACAGTTTCACTTCAATTCGTTACCACTTTAAAATAAAATATAAAAAACTACTCAATTAAATAAAGTTTTAACCTTTTCTATTTCGTGGTTTTCAATAGTGGGGAAAAAAACATTGCAAACAAATCTAAAATTCTAAACTTTACCACCCGCATGTGTGAACTTAGAATAAAGTTAAATAAACAAATGCCAATAAATAAAGAAAACACATACAAATAATCAAAGTAAAACTCATACACTCTAAAAAAAATACACTTTCTTTTAAAAGTTATATATGTAAAGAAATGGGTAATATTAACCAAAAATCTATTAAAGTACAGTGAGACTCAACCATATCTTAATTTTATATAAAATTTTCATTCCGATTGTATCATTAGCATTTCATAAAGTACCATAACATATATCTTTTTCTTTAAGTGTATGAATACCAAGTGCCATAAGCATCTAAAACATACACAACTGTGAATACACTTCAAATATTTTTAATTTTGAACAGATTTTTTACGTTTGAAAAATTTTACGAGTGCTAAGTAAAGAATCAGAGTTAAAAACTTTATATGTTTATTTTCGTTTTTATTTTTTCTTTTCTATAAAACTTTAACTGTTTAAGTGCAAACGGAATTAATACGGAAAACGTCGACTAATACATGCATATTATTTAGGATGTAGCCACCCAGCCAGCAGTTATGGTGAATGTTTATAAACCTTTGATTTTACTAGCAATTTAGAGTTACAATTGATTTCAAATTAATTTATAGGACTAGGTTGGTCATTATTATATTCCTGTTCTAGAAGGAACTTCTAGCATTCTTTAAACTATCTGTACTCTTTATTACTTAGGAATAATTAAAAAGGAACACATAAGAGTCAGATATCTATACAAGTGGTACGTTGCGATCAGAAAAATGACTCAGTATATAAAAACTATAATAGAGTTCTATACTTTTGTGTTATAATCATACAGAATATATTGTATAGTAATTTATAAAAATGTCTCATTTTACTACACCATTTTCAACATTAATTTAGAAAATAGCAGTAGAATATTAGATTTTCAAATTTAAATCTAAAAAAAAGGTTTATTGAAAACGACAATTTTCATTTAAAACTTGGAAATGATCAATTAAAATTAAAATTTTTCACTAAGAAAAGAATAAATGATAAGATTTTATAATTAGAATTTAAAAAGGATCAATAAAAAAATTAAAATTTCCATTTAGATTTTTTTAAAGAAAGATTTAAATTGAGATTTTTAGTATTAAATTCAGAAAAGAACGATTCGAAATGGAAACTTATATTTAGAATTTAGAAAAGAACAGTAAATATTGAGATGTTATGTTTAAAAATCAGAAAAGAACAATTGTAAACTTGAAAAAATAAAATCAAATTGAGAAAAACAATGAAAGATAAATACAAATTGATCAGCAGGAAATCTTAAATTATAAAGTTTACATGCAAATAACATTTGGCGATTAAAGCAGAACAATTTAAAGTTCGATATTTAAATTTCTTAATAAATACATCCATTAATAATATAAATTTCTTTTACAATTTAATTTCTGCATTTTACTTTAATTTTTCTAAATTTTAATTGTACTTTTCTCATATTCTATTGTTCTTTTCGAAATTCCAAAAAGAAAATGTAATTTTTAATTGACCTTTCTAAAATCTATATAGAAAATAACGTATGCGGAATAAAATTTCAACAAAACTTTCGGCGCTGATTAAAATCAGTGTAATAATGATATAATGATAAAGACTCTTTATCAACAATTTTGATTGGCCACATGTCCTGTCATATTATTGTGAACATTTTACGAAAATCGAACTTATAATTTCTTTAAAATGTTAATAAAAGCCAAACTACCTTGAAAAAATATTTGTAATTTTTTAATTATTTCTATATATGCACCACCACAAACTGATTTATATTTTATCTCAGATGAAAACGGGAGTCAAAGAAAAATTTTTTCGATGGATATAGACCCATTGACAGAAATGTCAATTTGAAATGAACTTTTTTTTTTGGAACAATTCCAAAATTTAATTTTACTTTCATTTTTTTAACAACAATATACTTATGATAGCGACATTTTCTCATTCATTTTGGACAGCTACATGTTTGCATAAATATTGAAGTTCCAGTTTCTATAAAATGGTAACAAGAAAGCACCTACCTCGAATAAAAAGTGTGTAATTTTTCAGATAATTTTTAAATTTACCTCTTATATAATGATTTATATTTTAACCCAGATAGCAAAGCGTATTAAAGATAATTATTTTTTCGACAGATATAAATCTATTGATAAAAAAAGTACAAAAATTAAGGCCAAACGTTTTTCTAAAAAATAAAATTGTATGAAAAACTTCATAAAAAGAAATATACCCAATAAAAATATGTCTTCTAAACTACTTCAGTACCTGAATATAAACACATAATGATTTTGAGGGACCAAAAAATAAATTAAAGTGTTAAAATTAAAAATCTAAAATAATTTTAAATTAAAATGGATTAATAAGTTTTGGACCAATTTAAACAGAGAAGAGTTTGTAGAAACCTATCAACAAAATTCCAAAATAAACCAGGATGTAATAACCGATTAACAAGTTCGGAAAATTCTATCGAGTACTTAAACTCATGATAAAGAAGTCCTTCAGAAGTACTCCAAAAGTGCACAAATATCGGACATGTATAAGCAACATAATAAATTATATTTTAATTTTTGGAGAAATTAGAACATTTTTAATTTTGTTGCAATTTTTTCTGCACACATTACTATTTACAATTTGTCTTTTCTGAAATCTTAATGAAAAATGACAACTTCAAATGGTCTTTTGTAGACCCTAAAAAGAAAATCGAAATTTGAATTGACCTCTTCCAAATTTCCAAATTTTAAATGAAAAGTTGAGTTTTAGTTGATTTTTTCAAAAAGTGAAATGAAAAACATCATTTACAATTGTTGTTTTTTTAATTTGATTTGAAAATTTCTAATTTTAAGTTAAAAAAGGTGTAATAATAAATAATAAAAGATGAATAGAATAAGTTAGAATTAAAACTAAATCAACTAGCAATCACATATGTTGTGGCATTTTTAGTAAAACTTGTCATACGATAAATTATTTTGTAAATTTTTATTATTTTTATTATTTTTAATTCGATACTATTCAGGGCCATTTTCTCGATTAATCGGTATATAAAACTTCCACCTTGGAATATGAGAAAAGTCAGCAATAACGTATGTTTCCAGGCTAATATAAAATATTGAAAATATATATTTTTTTTTTTATTACTGAGGAGCTTTGATCATTCTTTCTCGGAATTGTTATTTAAAATTTTTTAGCTTTGATTGACTAAAGCTTGGGCATAGCTTTAAAATGGCTCATATTTGATTTTGAAGAATGAATGAATATAAGGTGTCATTTGGGGGCTGGACATGTTTGGAATATATCTTAGGTGCTGCTCTACTTTTTGGGCTAGGAATTAATTTTTGTAAGCTTTTGCTTGTTAAGCTTTTTTTATTATCGTAAAATGTAATACTTTTGCCAAAATTAAAAAAAATCAAATTTTATTTTGTACATTTTTTTTTAACTGTCATCTGTCAAATGACCGGATTTGAATAATTCCATCTGCTGTTAAATCTTCAGAAGATATTGTAATCAAGAAAGATATTTATTAGTATTATTATTATTATTATTATTATTATTATTATTATTAATACTATTATTATTATTATTATTTTGTGTTATATTTTATTCGAACACACACATTGTAATATAACAGTATATAACTTCATAAAAAAGATGCGAAAACTCTGCTAAGATACAAATAAAGTTGTTGGTTAGAACATTATATTTTTAAAAAGTTTTAAACTGAACAATAAAACTTGTATTTGACGTTTTACGAAGCTTTCTAGCCGTTTGAGACCTCCATTCAATAGTAAAGTTCGTATCTTCAAATAGCCCAGCAAACACGAAGGTTGAATCTCATATTGAGAATAAGTTAAAATCAAACTCCTTTTCAAATGTTAAACGTTTAAAAATGTTTTGAAAATAATTTGAGAATAATCGCATTAAAAAAAAAATAATAGAAATATTACCAAATCATGCTTAACATAAAGCATTTCAAATATGGATTGAAACATGTTGAAACAAAAATACTCTATATATTTATTTCAAATCAATAACTTATTGATATATTTTGAAATATCTGTACTCGTTCTAAGATTATCAAAGGAATGCTTAAGTAATTTTAATTGTGTGGTTTTAATCCAAAAAATAAAGTTTTTTTTTTTTTTGTTTGGACTCCATAAAACTTTTCATCAGCTCGAATTGTAGTAGTTAAAAACTTGAATTTTTAATAGATATCTGTTGAAGCATAATTTTTAACAAATATGAAAAAGTGAAATTTGAATGTTAATAAAACTTTAAGATTTGACGTTCATTCACAATATACTGATGACTTTTTGCACCAGAGATCATAAGAGTTAAGCTATGTTCACATTTGACAAATATTTCATCAAAATTGCGTGACGACTTGTTTTACTAGTTTTTAAAAAATATTGTTTGCCGTCTTGAAATGTTTTGTAAGAGAAAGCAGTGTCAAACAAAATTCAATAAAATGTCAGCTATGATTAATGATAAGTAAAAAATGTTTTCTAAAATATATATATATATATATATATATATATATATATAGGAAATATTTTATATAGTGGTTAAGTCATTTTGGTCAAATATTTGACTAGTGTGAACGTACCTTTATAAGTTTAAAAAATAAATCAAATTTTAATTGTTATTTTTTACTTTTATTTTATTGTTTGAAAAATAAAAATTGTTTTTTTTTAAATATAAATCAAACAATAGTTTTATGTTTTAAAATGAAAGAAAAAAAATATTTTAAGATTTTATTTTCTTGTTTTTAAATAATATAAACATCATGTATTTAAATTTTTATTAAAATGTATATAAAATGGATATTTTATTAATATTTGGGCGAGGTTTTTCATCTTCGACCATATCTATGATATCTTAATAAGATTTGGCATGCAATGTATTTAGATAAATCTAATGAATATTTTAAAATAAGTAAGTATTTGTGCATAGATGACAAGGAAGTTAATTATGTGTTAAAAATGTCCACGATATCCTTCCTTCTACATATATTGCCTTTTAAACTATCATTTTAGAATTATTTTACTTAGTTTAAAAATATCTTCAGATATTTGTTGAAAATCTCTTTCTAACTGAAATTTTTGCGAATTCTCTAGCTACCACTTTATGTTACTTGTAGCAGTGAAAACATCAATACAATTTTCTATGAGAAAATGGATCATTTATGCGTTTCGTAATACTAATCTGAAATCGCTCGGAAAGTCAACACTTTTCATTTCAAAGTTTAAACCTTTTGTTCGTCGTTAAGAAATAAGTGATCCACACAGATTAAAAAATAACACTTAAACATTGTATATTTATGCTTTAAAATAATGTATCATTTTATGATATTAATTTTTTGTAAAATAAGAAATAAATAAATAAATAAATAATAAACATTCGTAGACATATTTTCGCTCACACAAAATAAAAATCACAACTTAAATTTTATTTAAAAAATTATCAATAACTGTTATTTGAAATTTATAAAATAATAATCAGAAATAATTTTTATTTCTGAGAAATAAAATATAAAATCAAAAATAAAAGTTTATTACACAATAGCTTAAATAGCGTTATAGCAAATGCAATGGTGTAGTCACGACACTTTTAACCAATTTCCTTCATATTGATTTTTTTTATCCAAAATTGTACAAATAATAACTATTTTTGGTCTGTGCATAGAGTAAGGATTTTTTTTAATTTTCCCGGGAAAACGGGAAACTAAAATCCTATACCAAAAATATTTCTGTTTTTAAGGCCTCAATTGTACACACACTACTTATTACAGGTATTTTTAGATGGTAATATTGAATACTAAGATTTGTCAAAAATTCGACACAAAAACGATGTTTTAAATTATTCAAAAACATTTCCATATGTATCAATATTGAAAGAAACATAAAAATTAAATTAAATATAAAATCATTGTATTATCGTTTGAATTATTCTCTATCGCAACTTTTGACATACTGATAAAATGCGAAATATTTTATTTTTCAAAAGTATTATTACTTCTCGTCATAGAATCTCTTAAGAATTTAATGAAATTTCAAAGCAATTTTACTTTTGGCAAGTTACATATTTGATTTTTTAATTGTATTATTGGTTTGTGGAAATTAATATTAAATAAGTTGCGTTTCGAAAATATTCACTATTATAAAAAAATTATTAATTAAATTAAAAGTTGAGAGTTTTTGCACTGAAAACATAATATTTTTCAGTTCTTATACAACGAATGAAACTGTAAAGAAATATATTTCTAAATGTCAAAGCCTGAAAAAGTAAATAAGAATTTTAAAACGATAATTAGAAAAAATTTTAAATATTTTCCAGAATTTTGTTTTTCATCTCTAAATTAGAAATAATTAATTAATAATGTAAGATGAAGATAAAATGGAAATAAAACAATAAGAAAAAGTATTTGTATTGAAACATAAATATAGTACCATAGATTAGATTTTATTATTTTATTTTTTATTTTAATTTTTTATTTTAATTTTTGGCATGAAAATGTAATTAAACTAAAAATCTGAGTTATACAGTTTTTAATATTACTTACAATTGGTACTTATTTTATTTTTGTGAAATACTTAAAATTGTTTAAATCTTGAAAAATGCATCATACTTTAACCCAAAATTGATCTAGCGTACTCATATGGTAACACAAGCAACGGTTAAATCAAAAGCTGTATATCATAGAAAATATTCAAAATTTTGAAAAACTCTGAATTACATTTCATCATATGGAAACTTGTTAATAATATTAATAATATTAACATATAATATAAATGTCCTTTCATTATAAATTTATGTTATATATTTGGAAGCAAATGATGATTTTTGAATCCCTTAAAAAATTATTGTTAAAAATTAAAAAAAAAAAAATAAAATAACGACATGAAAAAGTAATTCATATATTTTTTGACACTAGGCTACATAGTGAAAAGAAAAATATTTTATGATTTTTATATAACCAAGTATTACTATATTATATTGGTATAAATTAATAAAATATTTAAAATATGTTTATCCTGGTAGTATTTTTCTTTGAAAATTCTATCAAGAAATTTAGCTTTTTTGGTATGAAACGTGTTTTCCAGGAAAATTGTCCGTCAATGAAGCTTTGAAAAACTTGAGAATGAAAATGATATATAATATATGTCTGAAGAATTTTCATCGAATGGCCTAAAAGTTATAGTGATATTAGTGATGAAAGCGATGATGGTAATACATCTCATAGTAGGGTTCCTCGTTTAGTCCTAGAAATATTCATTTTAACCAAAATTTTCTTGTTTATCATATTGAATACAGAAAAGAAACATTGTAAAACAGATTTTTAGTTACATTTCTATTAATATAGAATTTGTGTTGAAATTTTTGGTCAGCTTCATTGTAAATTATTATTTAATTAAAGTTTAGGAGTCAGATGTACATTTACTATTTTGTAAGTGATAAGTGGATGTCTTCCAATACCCGAAGCGTACGATCATGATGAAGGTCAACGTTTAGTACTAACAGCTAAAATAAGATTTTATTGCTGATTTCTCTAACTCAAGTGATATGCTTAATGGTGGATGTTCGATATGTAGAATGTTTTTCAATGTCATACTAGCCATATTACTACATACATACATACATACATACCATATTAAATTTATAAGGTCTTTTTTTTGAAAAATTTACTCAATTTCTTATAAAAAATTTCTATGTAGTGTCTGGTGTGATCATATGGTAACGGCCCATTCTGCCCGACCTTGGGGCCGAAACAAAATTTTATATAAAAAAATTTTATATATATCTACATTTGGAAATTTCTTCAATATCGGAAAGAAGAAAACATTCCCGGTCAATCTGGGTTAATATTATTTTATTTTTTGTTAAATAATTATCAGTTATAATGTTGTTTAATATTCTTTATAAGAAATCAATGTTTTTTTTTTCTTCTTATAATTTAAATTCTTAAATAAGAAAAATTCTATTCTTTTGAATTTTTCATTCCCGTTTCGAAAACAAATATCACGGGAAACCCCAAACCCTATGTGTGCACCATATTATAGCGGCAAATGAAATATGAATATACTAGAGTTCAAAATGTACTCTAAACAATGCGTTTTTCTTGCTAAACGGCGCTGAAGAAGATCAAGGTGGGTTTTGTCGGATACAAAGTAATGACAACAATTCTGTTGCAGGCATGCGGTGTAATCCCAATTAATTACCGATTCACCCGAAAGCTCAACCCATTAATTTAGCAAAAAAAATTGTAAATAAGTTTTCTAAAAAAAATTAAATGTTAAAGCAACAAAACAATATCTATTAGACATTTAAATAATGAAATAAATTTATATTTCAAAAATAAATATGTATGTTTGTCTAATCCTAAGAAGGAATAGCGTATTTACTGGTAAATATGTATTATTTGTATATTTAACATGATTGTTTCTATTTGTTAGTTTTCATTGTTAAACGTTATCCAAAATACAACCAAAAAAGTTTGGTTTTGTACATTCATGCCTTATAATGTGGCAGAAAAACCTCAAAAGTCATCATGCTACAATGAACAATTGAAATGATGATACTTTATGAAACACCGATTAAAAGAGACTAAAATACGAACTACAGCCAAGAGGCAAAATGACTTGACTTAAAGTTGGAAGTGTTTTTAGTTGTCTTTCATTTCTATTTGATTTATTTGGCATACATCCTGGTTGCTTATGCCTCGAACTCGATAATAAATAATAAATTATTGACACTGTCATTCCGCATACACCTACACACATTCAAACATTATTGCTATGTTTGTTTATTTTATAAATGATTGTATGTATAGAAGAGCGTATGTTGTACGAGTATGTAAGTAAATGTGTATTTTCAGTTTATTTATTGTCTGCAACATTTATTATCTAATACACGTGCTTTTCTTGTTCTTCTATTTTGAATTAGAAATTAACCACTCACGGTTTTGTGATTGAAAAGCTGTATTTGTTTCACATTTAAAAATCAATAGCATCGTCATCAGCAGGACAACCAAAAAATATGCAAAATTATATTTTTTCTTGGAATTCAAATAACTAACATTTTAGTTATTTATCCGTTTCAGACAATTTTAAGAATTTTGGCATATTTTTGCATATTTTGATCGTAACAGCATACTTTTGCATATTACGAACCAACCAGCATATTTGGCCATATTTTCATAGAGAATCCTTATTTTAGAGCATATTATAGCAATTTAGATGACATATTTTTGCATATTTTATACTTAAAAATTAAAAATTTTACACATTTTACATAGAATAAAATTTCTTTTTACACTCACATATGGTTTTCAAATCCGACTCCCTTATATTTTCCATCTTATAAATTGATACAAATTTTGTAATTTCCTGATATAATGTATTAGCTTTAAATATTTTTAAATGCAAAAAGAAAATATTTTTTAGCAATTTCTAATAAAAATCAAGTTATCTTTAGCACGAATAGTAGATAATTTAAAATTTTGACAGAAAAAAAAAATAACATCTCAAGACCATATTTTTTTAATTTTAAGGGTATATTTTCCGATTTTAAGAGAATTCTTTATGCTCTTAAAATCAGAGCATGTTTTTGGTTACCCTTATCATCAGCATCATTGGAATTTTCCTTTTTCTCTGTTCTAAATTTCATAGTTAAACTTTTGCCACATCTGAACCAATACACTCACTCATACTTTTGCATATTTGATTGTAACAAATAGTCAGTAGATTTATCTACACTTAAAATAAAATATTAACATCTCATAATCATAGTTTGCTTATGTTATCATCTATTTTGCTAGAGTTATGTCATTCTTAAAAATTTTGATAGACCCTCAATCAAATAAAGAATTTTTTAAAATTAATTTTTTTAACAATTTTTTATTTTTTAAAGGTTTCTTAATATATACACATTTGTTTACATTATATAAATTTTTGTTGAAATATTGTAAAAAATATCTGCCATTTTATTATTATTTTTTTTATTTTAATTTTTTTTTCAACTTTCACGGTATTTTTTTCTATTATTTTACATGAAACCCTATTTTTTAAATTTAAATTTGAATCTGCAATACTTAGCGAATAGTACCATTTTGTTAAAATTAATTAAGAATTGATGAAGATAAAATTTTTTTACCTTGTTCATATGAAATAAAAAGTGCTATATTCGGCTGGACCGAATCTTTTATGCCCTTCACAAAATCTATGTTTCATAAATATATAAACATATTGGAATTATTTCTTATCAAAATTTTATCTAAATTTTTGCTTTGCTGGAAATATACTTAGTATTTGTAAACTGGTATTAACCATGACATCGGAAATTTGTAACATAAAGAGTAACCCAAAACTCCTTCGGCGTATGTCTTAGGAAGATCGCTCAAAGCATTTGTGTTGAAGAATTGAATAAAGAAGAGATATGAGTAATTCCATTTTAAATTTAAAAAATTTTGACCCTTGGTTACCGATTTAGATAAAATTTGGTGATTTACATATTTATTAAAATAGCCATAACTTTTGTTATATAAAAGTTATCAATATAACTTTTGGCAGTGGATTTGCCAAAGCTTGTATTTTAAGATGCCATATAAAAATTTTGAAAATATTTTTATTAACATTTTTTTTTTTTTTTTTTTTGTATGAATTTTCTTTAGTGACTTATGCCCATATTAGAACAAAGTGCAAATGGATTCAACGATGATACGAACCATGTCTTGAAGATATGTAATCTAGAACACTTCCAATAGATAAAGGTTTTCCAAATGAGGGTACGCGGACCCATAGGGACCTATAGCAACATTATAGGAGGCCCGCGAGAGGAATTATGGAATTATTTTACACGATGCCTTTCATTTGGATGGAGAAAAATCTATTGAAGCTTCATATGTTAGTAGCAAAAGAAAATAATTGGGGATATAATGTTAGGTAAGCCCACAAAAGAAAAAGTCATGAGAATCAAACTGTCAGATAAATCTGAAAATAATAATATAACTGACGTAATAATATAACTGATGCTTCCAATCTGTGCCAACTTTTATACTATTACAGATTTATTGTGAAATATAAATGAAATAAAGGAGGAATTATTGTTTACTAAACCTTAGTCTACGAATTCCAAAGGTATACAGATGTAGACGAATCAGCGATAGGTTTGTGACCATACATCAAAAAGACCTTATCTGATATATTTAAAAGTGTTCTTCAAACTACTATAGACGAAGTAAATTTTATAAAAATTAGTGCCTTAAGAAATAGAATTCCTAAAGTCCTATTTGTCGATTTAAATGTAGAAAATAAAAAATTACTACTTCATAGCAATGTCCGTTGGATTTCGAAGGAAAATATACTGAAGAGATTATACGAATTAAAGTTAGAAGTAAACATTTTCTTTTATACAAAAATTAAGATCTTTATAAAACAATTACAGAAAACAATTTGTATATATTAGTTCACATATATCTCCACATCTTATGTAGTGTTAAACGATCTTAACTTTAAACTACAAGGCAGAAAAGAAAATAAATTAACTGAATTTGATTCAATAAGTGATTTTATGTGCAAAATTTTTTTCTATCAAAATATTCCTCATTTCCATCGTTGAATGGTATTTTGGATTCATCTGACCTTTAAAAAGAAAATACATATGAAAAGTATAATAACACACTTGGATTCACTTCACGATGAATTTTTCCGTAAGAATTAAAAGCCAGGAGTTTCAAAGTGTTCGTATGGGTTCGAATCTTGGCAAATAGAAATGTAATTTTTATTTGATAAATTTCAAAGAAACATTTTTAAATAATTAAAAATATATTTGACAGCTTCTTAATCTGACATTTCAAAATTTTAATTTTTGTTTGAAGATAAATTATAAAACAATTTTTCGAAGTCATGACCAAGGATCGAACTAAGGACCTAAAGTTTTTTTGCCTATATAAAAAGTCTAAAACGCAACTCAAAGCTAAATAATATTTTTTTTAGGAACACATCAATATGTCTAGAAATTTCTGTCATATTAAGTTTTTTTAATAATAAAAATTGTAATATTTTTTTTAGGAAAAACAAAAATTCATAAGGAGTTCCGCAGACACGAATTCAGGCTTAACGGTTCGTAGTATAGAACACTTGCTCTAGACTATTCAATCTCATAACTATCCAATAGAAATATAAATAAATAAAATATTGTATGTGAAATATAAAATATTATTAAATTTGGGCAAAGAATATTGAAAAAATTTTTGAGGCTGTTTTAGAAAATAGTTTATAGCTTAGAAATTCCTAAATGGATTTCGCTGAATTTTTATATAGAGAATTTCAATACTATATGCCACATATGTGTTGAAAGAGAAATGTATTTGTTGGACTATGGGTTTAAAAAAATCCATTTCAACATACAGACGGACAGTCATGAATTTTCAAAAGTTATTTTTAATCATAACAATCAATTTTAATATTAACATTCTTATAAAAATATTTTAAAATGTATTACCTTATAAACGAATAATAACGAAAATTTAAAATAAATTTACATATAAAATAAAAATAAAAAAATGGCGGATATATATACTCAAATAGACTTACTGTCCACACTAGAACATTTCAAAATCATATCCAACTTTTTCCATTTTGTTGTATAAAAAATAAAATAATAGCGAATTCTCTAAGTGTACCAAGGCATTTACATGTTGTGTATTCATTCGCTATCAAAACAAGAATATTTTAAATGTAAAATTTTCATTTATCGCTTCTTTGATGCGTAAATGTTTTGAAGTACTTACACGCGTCATACAATCAAACACAATTTAATACAAAAACAATACACCACCACTTCTCCAATATCGACAAACCCTCCCCACTTATGCGATTCTCTTTCTCATCTTATTTGAAGAACTATAAACATTTGATTTTAGATGAAATGTATATCAAACATTTGTCACTGGTAAATGTATGGAAAGTATCTTTATGCGAGAGTTTCGCATACGAAAGTAAACTGACAAAATATTTACAATTTCTATCATTTGATAATGTCAATATAGAAACGCGATTTTAATTTTTTACATCCTGCTATCAGATTATCTTTCACATTTCTTATCCATTAAGGCACTACACAAACACAAATTCAAATTCGCAACTACTATTTTTGAATTTTACATTTTCGTATTGTTTAACGTGTTCATGTCAATATCTACCTACAGTGCAAAAGAAAAAAAAAATGATATTTGAAATTATATCCTTTAAAAATGTTATAAATTAAATAATTCCTAACATAATAAAAATCTAAGTACCACATTTTATGAAAGAACTCGCAATGAAATAAGTTCCATAAAATTAAAAAAACAAAAAAGTATTAATAATTAAATAAGTATTTGGATACTTAAGGAGTAGTAAGACATTTTTAAAGCCTTCGTTAGTTAGAAATGCTTTACTTAGCGATGCCAGTGTTTTAAATACAGAGGAGAAAACCCTTGAGCACGGCCTAGGTCGGCTATCAGAATTTTTTTTTTTTTTTAGCGAAGTCAATGTTTTAAATACCACAGAGGAGAAATCTTAAAAATGAAAAAAAGCCCCAAACGAAATGAAACAACTCCAAATTGTAGAAACGAGTTCTTAACAAGCACTCCAACTTAGAAGCTATTTCATTATGAAATGACATCCGATTAGGGTTTCCTATTTTCCGTACTTTTTCTGTTCCCGCAAAATGAAAAACAAATTTTGGTATATTAATATCACTAAAACTAAACGAGCTAAAATGAAATATTGTATGTTAATATTGGACTATTAATATATTTTTAAGACTATAAATTAAAGGATTATAGACATTTAAAAGACGTTCAATTAAATTTAATTTACAATGACCTGCAGACGGAATTTGAAGCTTATTTGTGGAAATTTTTAAAGTTATTTAAATTACAAAGTTAACAAGCGTTAAACAATTTTAATAAATCAGCATAATTTTTTAATATTAGTTTATATAAAATTAAAACTTATTTTCTTGCAATGATAAAAACTAACATCCAAAAAATCAATTTTGCAATGATAAGCCAATGTTAAATTCATTGGAAATTGGAATTTGCCCACTTTTAGATCACAAAATTTTGACTTTTTTTGATATTCTTTTTTGCTGAGAGAAATCGTCATATTATAATATTTTTAAAGGATATAATTGCATAAGTTTAAATTATATTAAAAATTTATGATATTTACAGGAATGAGGGTAGGAGAATTAAAGCTCATGACTTAAAGAATTAGTGTAAATACTTTAATTGATATTACAATGTTAATACAACACTATTTAGGGTTAAAAGTTTATTTTCCGGAAAGACAGCCGGATAGACATAATATTGCCATTAGAGTAGTCATTCGAATAATCTATGTTCGATTAATCGACAAATTAAAATCAATCGAAAAATTAAAATCAAAAATTTCGAGTAAAAATTTATTCGAGTAAATTATGCCGATTAATCGAATAATTAGAGTAAAAATATTTTAAGGATTTTCTTTCTTAACTAGATTTAAAGAAGTTTTAATTCTACTTTTTTTTAAATTTAGCTTGGAAAATATCTATATAATGTTTCGAATTTAAAAGTGATACCACAATTTGGAATTATATTAAAAAAATTGTATTTGGTAAAAAGAAGCGAATATATATAACAAAGCGTAGTTAAAAAAAAATTTTCAAACACAAAAATCAAACAAATATATAAACGTCACTTTAAAAGAATTACAATGTAAAATTTAAATACTTTATTTTTTATAACATGTGATGGTTAAGAAAAAATGTTCACCTTTTTGTATTAAATTTTTCGCAAGAAAAAGATTGGAGAATTTTAAATTTGATTTGAAAAACATATTGTTGGTTCTACGAACGATGATGCAGCCGATAGGTGTAAATATGGCGTTGATATACCAATAGATTTTCAGTTTGATGTAGAGCAGGAGTTTCCATCTCTTCATGCTTCGCGAACCCTTTTAGAAATTTTTGTTTCATCGCGGACCCCTTGGCACATTTTGATTTTAGTGCAGTACAAATGAAAAATATTTAAGACTCAAAATATCTTTTAAAGCTCATAAACAATTAAAAAGTATTAATTGTAATAAAATGTCAAACTAGTTTCGCAGAAACATGTAGATATAAACTTCATTACCATCCAACGTGTGTAAACTTTGTAATATTTTAACCAAAAGTATTCAACCAACTTATATTCAAAATCAGTTTCGGCACACGAGTTATTTAATATTCCTATTGCTTATTCCTAAAAAAAAAAAATGTCGGGTATGTCATCAATAGCAATGTTAAATGGATTACGAAGTAAAATGGTCTGATAAATCAGATGAAATCCCAGATATCATTCAACAGTAGAAATGAGGAATGTTTTGGTAGAGGGCATTTAAAGACGTCTTGTCCATAAACAAATTTTGGACATGAAATTCATTTAACATATTTGGTTTAATGTTATAAGATTGATTTTTTGTAATTTTTTTATAAAGATCTCAATTTTTGTATAAAAGGAAAATATCTACTTCTGTCCTTAATTCGCATAATTTCTTCAGTATATTTCATTTCGAAATCCAATGGTCATTAATATGAAGTATTAATTTCTTATGTTCTGCATTTAAATCGACACATAGGGCTTAAGAATTCTACACAGAAAATAATATTCCAAATAACTTTTTAATAAAATTATTAATTAACTTTATATTGAAATTTAATTGCAATATATATTAATATAATTAACTTTCTAATTGGTTTACAGCTCTTAAACAAAATTATTTTTTTCTGAACTTTAGTTTAGGAGATATACTTAATTAAAGTTAATAAAATGTGATTCTTTATTCAAGTGGCAGGCAGCGTATAAATAAAATAATTTTAAGTCACTTTCTCACCATTTTCAACTGTTTTGGCTCATTCATTTATTAAAAAAATAATAAGACGAAATAAGAACATGATTTGTCAGTGTTCGGAAACGTGTTTAAATAATAATAATTATTATTTGGTATATACGAATTTTAATAAATATTTGATGAGATTATTAATCGTTTCAATATTTTTGTACATGTTCCCCTTACTGGTACCAATGGTTAGATTCAATTTAAAAACCCATTCTTGTTGTAAAACTTTTCTATGGAAGATTATATATATATATATATATATATATATATATATATATATATATATATATATATATAAAGTACAATAATTCAATACAAATTTTACATATACTACGGACCCCATTTGAGATGGCTTGAATGAAACTTGTGATATAGAAAGAATTTGGAAATTTTCATAAATGTAACTTATTAGATTTTTTTATGGCTGTTTATTTAAATATTAAAGAATTTAATAAATATCGAGAAACAAGGGCTTTCTACAAATACAAATATTGTAAAGACTATTTCAGAAGGTTTATTTAAGTCTTTCTTGTAAATTATGTGATCTTAATTAATGTTAGCATATTTTTGATGTTTTAAACTATTGTATATAATAACACTGAACGTTTGTTTTCTTTTTTAATAAGTATTGAAAAAACGAGTAAAAATTTAAGGTATAGTTTACTCGAATAACTCGATTAATTTGAAAAATTAGCCGATCATTCAAGTAATCTAAAAACTGCAGTTTCGAGTTATTTGATTAATCAATCGAATAATGAAAAAATCCAGTAAAGTGAGTATTCTCCACCAATTCCATACAAATTTTCATTGTAATATATACAGAGATATTAATAAAAACGTTGTGATAACACTATACGGCAGCATTTTTTGGACTTGAACAAGAATATATATAGTAATACAGCGTACTTAGTTTTTCGTTTTCTGATCATTTTCCAATTTAGAGGACTTCAAAGATAAAAAAAAATAATTTAATTATATACACCATATTCTTTAGCAATATAGGTATCAAATGAAAGAGAACAATCTGTTAAAGCTAAATAAACTTTTTGTTTTCATTAATCAGGATTACAAGTTATGAAAAAAAGTTTCCTTTAAAAATTGCATCCTTTAATATTCTTGTAAAAACTTTAATGTTAACTTCTTTATTTGTTTATAAAAGAATGCAGCTATAGGAACAAAATTTAATCATGTTATAAAGTTAAAGCCATTACTTGACA
Source organism: Protocalliphora azurea (assembly GCA_932274085.1). Lineage (NCBI taxonomy): Eukaryota > Metazoa > Arthropoda > Insecta > Diptera > Calliphoridae > Protocalliphora > Protocalliphora azurea. The sequence goes on from OW026520.1 coordinate 83,991,967, forward strand.
TATATTTTTTCACAAAGTATATATATATATATATATATATATATATAAATATATAAAACCTAATTTGTATAGATATAAGTTTGAGAGTTATTTCATCTTTTTTCTTTTCATTTGTTATTATTTCACGGCACTAGCTAAACCTCCATTTTCGAAATTATATTATATTATTACAATTCTGTGCGATCTATTAAATTAAGGACTGCGTACGAAAAAATTTGTGCATAGAATTATAATTATAAAAATGAAACTAATGGGACAATCTCTTTGCAATTTTGATTTTGTTAAAGACTGATATATTCAGGTTTTAAATTTAAAAGAAAAAATAATTGTGTTTTCTGTTACTTTTTTTGTTGGAATTTTATTTTTTAGTCAGCTTTAAGTATTCTTTAAATATTTTTTTAATATGGCCCAATACATTTAAAATGTGTTAAATGTAGCGAGTTCAAAGTAACACCATTTGTTTGATACCATTCAGTTACTTTTTTGTTGTAATAATGAGAAGAGAGATCAGGCTAGAAAAAGATACAGAGCGATTTAAAGAATGAGTCACATTCCATCCTGAGATGTATAAATTTTCTTATAAAATTCGTATTATTTTATATGTGATTACACAGTCTGTAAATCAGCTTTTTCTTCAATTATCAGAATTCTTTTCGGTGATCTTCACGATCTCTTTTTATTTTTTATGCCTCAAAAAACTCTATTTCTCGACTCACCTGCGTTCCTAGCAGTTGTTTTATATGTTGGACAAGTATTTTGATAATAAATTTTAATCATGTGTTTGGAAGAATTTTAGTCAATTTTCATTTTATTATGTTATTACATAGTTAATGAGAATAATGAAAAATGTAAGCAAGTTAACGGTACTATTTTTTCACATGTAGTACAAGTTATAGGCCTTAAAGTGTACACGGATTTTTTTGTACGCAGTCTTTATTTTTAATCAGCTTTGTACAGGTTATGTAATGGTGGTGGGCAGTCTCCTCTTATAATCTATATGTAACAGTTAATCAACGTCATCACTTTTCCAAATTTTATTAATCCTTTTGTCTGCGCGTAACATTAGCAAAAATCAATTTTCAGCTCCACAGTTTTTGAAAAATTTGTGTTTATGTTTATCTATCGTTGAGATCAAAGTCCATTTATCATCATTTAGCCCAATTAACAGTGTATGGTGGGGGGAGATGAATAAAGATATTGCATATTAAAGTTTTAAAGGTGATATTGAGACTTTTAGGGGTTAAGCTAATTGTTCCGGAACACAGCAACTGTGCTGAGAACTACACTTGGTGATGAGATCATCGATCAACTAATTGATATTCCTTTCGCACAATGCAAAATGTTCCATAGGGAACTTTAAAGGACTGCTCAGACAAGATGGAAAATGAACCCACCTGCCGGACGGCAAAAACTATTTGGCCCAGATTTTAGGGGTAGATGACACGTTTTTTACATCGCAGTCGAAACTGCTGGTATCAGTTATTACTGGAACTCATGCGAGTAGACTGGATCTTCTATTTAAGGACTTCTGTAGGAGTTGTAATGATGAAGCTGAAGAAGGGGCAGTAGTTTATTTATTATCTACCGGATTTAAAAAAGTCATCGTTTTTAACTAAGCTTTCCGTCACTTGACTATGGTGATTTAAATAGGCAGCATTTAAGGTTATTATTTACGTTCCCTGCAGGAACTGATTTGTTTGGTACAGCAGTAATACAGTCAGATTAGTAAACGAAGACTACACATAACAGGATGAAATTAATATTATGGACCCAAGTGCGATGCAGGCACACTGCCCGTGATACCTAACCTAATATAAGATCGGTAAACTAACCTTTCGCTGAAATCCGAGTTTGTAAAAAAATAGAGGAAAATTCATCTTCCTGAATATATCTTTATAACTTTATATGTCATTGCCTTAATAGTAAGTAAGTAAGATATAATCTATAATTATGAGTTGTTTCGTTTCCTCTCTTATGACACCTAATTTTGATACTAAGCTAAAATGTACAGAATATTTACACTATGTCTAATTTCTGCGAAATAAATATTTATACATTGGAATAAGTTCAAAATAAATGTACTCAATAATTCTTTTAACAAATTCACCACAAACTGTGCCAACCCTTTTCAGTTTATAATGAAAGAAGTTAATAAAAAATACAGTACGAGCTCGATTTGCGTAACTACCTGTTATTGCAACATCCCGATTTGCGCAGCCAGTATTTTTTTACGTTAAAGAGTTTATAAACGCAACTTTTAACTTTGTATTGATATTTGTAATATCGGATCAATTTATGCTAAGACTTGATCTTGTTCACAAACGCACATCATCTGTAGATACATTTTTAAACACATTGAATTATCACCCAATCATTTAAAATTGCAAAGAATACGGATTATTTTTTAAGTCTCCGAGATGTAAATATTGAAATAAAGTATTTCTTTTTTTTTTTTTTTCTTTTATTTAAATTAATTATTTGATTAATATGCTGTTTATTTAAAAATGTATAATGAAACGCTTTAATATTCAGTGGGCACTTACCGCAATCTTTTCGGTAATCGCAACAACGCTGAATTGATATCGATTGCGCAAATCGAGCTCGTACTGCATATATATTATTGTCTATGTCCACATTTGGTCTGTCAGTTAAATCATTGGACTGGTTTGTTTGTATTACTAGAACTCTTGCCACTGATTAATGCACCCACAAACACACTCCCACACTGCTGTGGTTTTTGTTGTTGTTTGTGGTTGCTGTATGTCCCTTGTAAATATTTATCTACGTCGTACTAGCTTGTTAGGCCAAATGTTTATTTACGTATCATCATCATCATTGTTTATTTCTCTTTTTTATTCTATTTTGCTTTGTTTTCTTTTTTTTTTGTACTTTTAGCCGAAACTTTCAACACAACGTCAACAATATCCGCACAAAATAATGATGTGAAAACATACACATAAATATATCTAGTTGTAGTATTGGCCAAGTATGTAAACTAATTATGGTTGTAAATATAAAATAAGGATATTTGTTTTATTTATATTTTCATGTGCACGCAGAGATATTTTGTTTTTAAACCATATTAATATTATTATACATTTATTTTTTCATTTTATTATTATTCTCATAACAATAAAATGTTAAAAATAAATATGCTTTTTTCAAATATGGTTGAAAAATTCATAACTTGTTTGTTCTTGAATATATTTAACATTTGTTTTCCATCTTCATTATAATTCGTATTTAGTTTATACATGAATGAATATATATTTGGTGTGATTCAAGCAATTTAATATATTGATTACTTACTATTAAGGGATTCGGTTAATAGAAAATATCTAGTGTTATATTGGACAACATATGATGGTACAAAAAATTAAAATTAATTAATGAACAAATTTATAAAAATAATAATTTTAAATTAATGTGTTTTATTCTAATATATAATAATATGAAATATTATGATATAGATAATGATAAGATGGAATAATAATATAATAAAATGAAATAATAATCTGATGGAATGAGATAATAATGAAGTAGGATGGTACAACAATAAGAAAAACTCGAATCATAACCTAAAAAGGAATTACAAAATCGGACACGATATGATAAATTGGAATCATAACAATTATTATTTATAATTATATCTACTTTCACCTGTGACTATGTGTTCCAATTATAGGATATTGCTCTTAGAGTATGGTAACTACAACTATATTTTTTTCTGCGTGTGTATTTACGTGTATGTATTTGTTTGAGAGAATGGTGGTGTGTATCGACATGAGCAAGCATGTGTACCGAACAATTCATGAATTAGCGAAGCGCAAAAACCAATTGTTGGCTTAAATAAATAAAATCTCGTATCATAAAATTAAACAGAATCAGTAAATAATAAAGAGAGTAATTCGAGTTCTACAATAATTTCATGTTTGTTGGTGTAACGAATTTTTACAGAAACTGAACAAAGTTATAATAAAAAATAAAACAATAACTTATTTTAAGTTCGCATTTATATATTTTATACCCAGTAGTTCTACAAGTACTTCCAAAATGCATGAAAATAACCAGTACTTCTTCTAGTTTGACGTTACGATCAATGATTTTTCTTCGCAATTGTCACCACCAGTAATAGTGCTGTGGAAGTGTTACCCAGCCAGTACCCAATCTATTTTTAATCATTAATTTTTATTCGAAATTGTCACATTTAGGACTAGTTCTATAGAAGCATTAGTTAGCAGTTCAAGAACCATTTATATTAAAGTCAATGATTTTATTTTTTTCATTTTCATTTTAATCAATTTAATTTTGTTTTGGATATCATGGGCAAAAACAGAAATAATCCCATTTTTGGGATTTTTTTCGGTTTTTTTTTTTTGGGAATTAAGGCAAACCCTTACTCCAATTGAAATTTTGTTTCTGCTTTTTTATTTAAAATAAAAAGGTCCATATTTTCTGAAAAATTTTTTTAAGATATCTTTAGTTAAGATACCTTTAGTAACAAATATTTTATAACACTTCAAAAATTTTTAGTTTTTCCAAAAAGAGGCAATTATACCTAAAATTTTGCTAATTTCAAAATAGCAGAAGCAATTTTGAAAATTTTTGTTTCAAATAATTTTTTGCTACATATCCGACCACTTAAAAAAAAAGATTCAAGTCAATGTCTTTTTTGTAATGTAAAAACTAACGTTGTTACTTTTTTTTTAAAGCCTTTCCAGAGAATGTTTTTTTATTTATTTTTGCAATAGGGTTGACCCAAATCTCTCCCAAACAATTGTTATTTCATATAAAAATTCAGAAAATATTAATTTTTTTCTGAAATCCCGTAGCTGAATATTTATATTAATATTTATTTTAGAGCAATACCAGATACTTTGATAATTATATAATACATACCACTTGTCCAAATGTCGGCAAAATGGACAAAATTTTATAAAATCAATTTTTTGGGATTTTAATTATTTTTTTTTTTAATAATTCACTATTTAGATATTTTCATATTCCAATCAATGGATTCAAAAAATGTAACTAAATTTTTTGTCCTATATTAAACAATAAAAGTTTTATTGTTTGTTTCATATTTAAAAGATTTTTTACATTTAAGCAGATTTTTTACCTAATATTAATGAATTTGTTGAAGGTAAGAAATTTTTAAAAATTAAAATAACTATTAATACCATTTTTATTCATTTAATTTATGTAACACTTATTTTCTATGAAATAATCAGTACACATATTTAAAAGATAATATAGATCCTTGAAATCTTCTGTATTATTAGTCCAACGTTTTTTCACTGATGATAGTATAGGATCGGATGATAATAACAGGCTAGTAAAAATATCCTCGTTTTTGGACATCCTGGAGATCTTCCGTAATCTACTCCAATTAGAAGAATATTTGTTTCAATTACTATTTGGCCATGGCACAAAACTTTATTTACTGTTAGTGTAACTTCTTTCCATGGATATAGAGAGAGACAAGTAGTTTATATATTATATGTTGCATATTCTCCAAATATTATGTTAGTCCTTTGAAGTAAATCTTTATTGATGCCAATTATATTTGATATTGTTTCGAAAAGTCTGAAAAAACTTCTTTCTGTATTTCCATCATTAGTACTATCACCACCAGCTTGCAGTGGTTTGTCAATGTTTAATACCGTTTCGACTTCTTCTTGGATTATACTTTTCTCAGATATCCTAATTAATTTTAACTCTTCGTTACTTCTAGAAGGTTTTGTTATATTTTCTGGTAAACTTCTATAATTTAAATCGTATGTTATATGTAGAAAATGTTCCATAAATCGTAAAATAGCGTTAAGTGGAGATATTCCGAAAGAGAGAAATTCTTCATTAGTATTCCTTGTTTTATCAATATCTTAAAATTGTGATTTCGTCTCAAAAAGAGGATGTTTCCGTAATAGCACTACTAACCTTTCCATCAATAATAGTTACATTAAGCTGAAGGGATATGTTGAAACAGATTCATCTTTAAACAATTTCATCTTTAATATTATATTATATATATATATATATATATATATATATATATATATATATATATATATATATATCAGATTTTCTATCCAGAACTTTTCTATTTAAATTCGGAAAAAACCGGTTCAAAAATAGCGGAGATATTAAAAAAACGCTTTTCGATTTTCTGAAGCCCCTATATAAGATCTGAAATTCTTTCAAGAACTTTTCTATTGAAACCTGGATAAACCGGTTTAAAATTAGGGGAGATATTAAAAAAAAAATGGTTTTCGACGTTTTTTTTAAGAATTTGTGTGTTGAAAAATTGAACTAAGTAGAGCCAGTATTAACCGAGTTATAGGCCAAAACGCGTTATTATATATTTTTGAAGCTCCTATATCAGCTATGGGCCTCATTCTTGCATAAATCTGTTACAAATATTTTTTCTTGAATTTCGTTTTTTTTTTTTTAATCAGTAAATATTATCTTACATTTATAAAATATTTGTTCTTCACTGAAGTGATTATATCTTCCTTAAATATGGGCGAACTCTTGTAAAATTCCAAAGTATTAAATTTGTTATATACTAGCTTTTACCGATGCGTTTCACTATCCCATTTGATGCGATAATTAATATTAACTTTATTAGGAAGCTACTACTCCCCTGGAGCTTTTCACCCTATTCGAAATTTGATATGAAAATTGACTTAAAACTTTTTTTTTAAGATTTTTACTGTAATAGTCCTTTAGATGAGAAAATTTATATTTTCTTTGCATGGGGACTACCTCTCCCCGTGGACCTACCTATCCATCTTATTTTCATAGGATAGGATAAATGTTCCCACGAAATTTGAGGGCTCTCACTGTAATAGCTCCTTAGATATGCCATAATGAATATTTGCTTTATATGTGGGGTTCTACACCCCCTGCTCAGATTTTAAGCTAATCGGTTCATCCGTTTGTGAGTTTTAAAAAAGTAGGTGTAAAATATGGTCGTAGCATTCGATTAAAATCTAACATAATCTGTAATATTCTACATTGAAGCACTTCCTGTGCGCCAAATTTCATGTAAATAGTTTCATTAATAACGTGTAAAATTAAAAAAAAAAAAATATTTTTTTTAAGTAGGCGTAAAATGTGGGTGTGATGTCCAATCAAGATCTAATAAAGCGTATAACCACCTCTGGTACTGGTACTATCTTAGTGTCAAATTTCGGTTCAGCAGTTTAGACGAGATTTATGCACAAAAAAAAATAATAATAATAAACAAATAAACTTACACCCTATTTTTATAATATATATAAGGATATATGCATTTATGAAATCTTGATTCTATTTCAACTTTATATGAAAATGCAAATTATTTAAAGTCTTTAGTGTTTACATAGATATAGTATAGGCAAATATATTTGTGATTACACCCAATATAATGCATTTCATTATCATATAACACATCTCAACATAGGTGAAAGGTATATAAGATTCTAAATTATTTTTAATCTCATAGCACTGCCATTAAATGACCTAATTTTTACATCGTACACCTTTAAAAATCTTTCTATTTGTGGTGTACCAATAACATAATATTTTTCCTGATATGTATTTTTTCTGAATTCCACTATGGCTTCCAGACGATTTAAATCACATTTTGATAAACTCCACAGAACGGAACACAATTTTTCATGTCTTTCTGTAATCGTCATAACAATCTACTTTGTTATGATGTCGACAAGGATTAGGTGCAAATTTATATACTAATCTTTATCAGATTTATCTCACTGGTTTATACCTTTCAGGTATAAAACCTAAAAGGGGTAATATTGAAATAGTTGTACCGAATTAATTGATACTACGTATTATTGCTAGGTATCACTGGAAATTATAACGTACAAGTAGTACATTATTTCAAGATCACAAAAATTTTATTTTAAAACCATAAATAAAAGATCAATTCGAAATTTGCAGAACATAGGTAAAAAGAAACAATAAAACCTTTATTGTTTGACATTAATTAATATAACAATTTTACATTAATTGGTTACGTATTTTAAATTAATTGATTGGAATATGAAAATAACGAAATAGTGAATTATTTTAGGAAAATAATTTCCCAAAAAATAATTAAAAATGAAAGTGGTATGTATTAAGTGTCGAGTATCAGGCATTGCTCTCAAATTTGAAATTTTTAACTATGGGGTTTCGGAAAAATTTAATATTTTCTGAATTTTTATATGAAATAACTATAGTTTGGGAGGGATTTGGGGAAACCCTATTCAAAAAATATTTTTTTTATCTAAAAACATTCTCTGCAAAGAATTATTAAAAAAATGTAAAAAAATTTGTAATTTTCTAAGTAATTTTTCATCTAAAGCAAGAGGCAAAAGTTGTACCATTGTAAAAAATTAAGTATATGCGGAATAAATTGAAACTATTAAGTTTTGAAGCCACATATGTATTTCCGAAGTTAAAAAAGATATTGATTTAAATCTTCTTTTTAAATGATCAAGAACTATGTGTGCTATATAAAAAAAAATATTTGAAACAAAACTTTACATATTCCACTTTTTGGAGAAGCTAAAAATTTTCGAATTGTTATAAAATATTTGTTACTAAAGATACCTTGTTTTAATTTTAATTTAACTATTTAACACAATGTTTATCACAATGTGGTCTCTGATCTAATTTTGTGGGTGATCGGGATATAAAGTTTAAAAATAAAGATTTAATTTTTCTCACATACTTACAATTATGTGTTGACAGAAAAAGAATGCAAACAAGAGTTATTTTTTATAGGAACTTAGCCAATCTCATTTGGTAATATAAATTCCATTTTTTAGAAGCGTTAAAATCTAAAGATTTAAAGTAAAATATATATAATTGGGAGGTTTGTCGAAAAGATCCAATATCAATCGTTCATATACCAAAGCACTCACATAGAATACTTTTGTTGCAGTTATTAGTAAAATGATGTAATGCCCTTTTGAAATGTTTGTTATTATTTAATTATGTTGTCTTGCACAGTTTTAATAATTAAACAATAAGCAGAAAAGTTGCTTTTTCGCGGACCACATTTTGATTTTTACTATATTAGAAATGAAAAATAGTAAAATCTCAAAAGGTGATTATTTTAAACAAAATTGCGTTACTAAAATTCATTTATTTATTAAATATACAAAATAAATACTTTCTAAAGCTCATAAAAAAATTAAAAAATTTTGAATGAAATAAAATGTTTGTTTTTACTAACTTTTTAATATTGGGAGAAATTTCTGAAAAAGCAAATCTTACTTTATTTTCCACATCCAAACATGATCTAAATTTGAATTTTATGAACTGTAGGACAGAAAACCTAATTTCACACAAACATGTAGATACAAACTGTTAAAAAAGTTTCAACGCTTCATTCCCAACTATCGTGTAAACTTTGTAATATTTTAACCAGAAATATTTAACTAATGTAGATTTAAACTCAGCTTTTTGGCGCACGAATTATTATTTAGTTCTATTGCTTACTCTTAGAAAATTACCGGGTATATATCATCAATAGTAATGATCTAGATAATATCGGGAAAATTCATAGTGAAGTGAATCCATTTATGAATATTATTATACTTTTCGCATGTTCTCTTCGAACATCAGATGAAATATCATTTGGTAGTGGAAATGAGGAATATTTTGGAAGATTCATTTAATTCATTTAATATATTTACTTGTCTGCCTTGTAGTTTAATGTTAACATTGTTTAACCTGTCGAAAAACTTAGATATAAGCAAAGTAATATATAAAAATAGTTTTCTGTAAATTTTTTATAAAGATCTTAATTTTTGTATAAAAGGATCATGTCAACTTCTGCTTTAATTCGTATAATGTCTTTAGCATATTCCCATTTACCATATAGGGCTTTAAAAATGCTATTTCTTAAGGTACTAGTTTTTATGAAATTTACTACGTCTATAATAGTTTGAAGAACACTTTTAAATATATCCGGTAAGATTTTCGCATGAAGTACACGTCAGTGGATTACTCAGTGAGATTTCTTGGAGTGAAATAAAAGTTGGCTTAAATTATAAACATCAGTCGTTTTATTATACTACAGGCCATACATTTTTTTCAGAGTTATGTGACAGAAGGATCTGATGACTTTTTCTTTTATGAACTTATCTAACTAACAACGACAGCAAAGCAAGGCTTTGTTAAAAGTCTACCAATTGGGTATGGTTTCATTGCTTTCGACCAATTAAGAAGATTCTAAGTCGACTAGTTAAGAAGTATACTTTAGGGCAAGGTTTTGTATATATATATATATATATATATATATATATATATATATATATATATAATCATAATAAAATATGACATTCAGTTTCGAAAGGATCGCTTTAATATTAATTGTAGCTTCCATATAGAGTCCTCTCCCAAAAATCAGTTAAAATTTCTTAAATCCCACATAAATGTAGTATATTAACAAAATTTGGCTCAAATAAGATTAACCATAGCACCCATATAATGCTCCCACTCAAGTATGTATTACTTTAAGGTACAATAGTGTAGGATATCATATAGTTGGTTTTCACCGAATATACATTTCTTTTTTAATAATAATTTAATTTGTAATTACAAGTATTTAGGCTGTTTGTTACATCGTTATAACTTTCACTTTCACTTTCCACTTTTTGGTTAAATATTAGGAAATCATTATATTTTATAATGATTTAAATTGTTTTCTTCATTTGTCAGTTAAATTTGTAATGAGAAGTTATAGGAAACTTTAGTTTTTAAATGTATGATAAATTTTTAGCACACTTTCTTTCTTTTTGTTTTTTTTTTATGGTTGGCAGGATTAACAGAGTAAATAGCATTTTTAAAACTAATAAAAATAAAATTTTGAATTAACAAAACAAAAAAAAAAAAATAACCAAAATGGAAAAAAGTCATCATCTTCACATTGTAAAATAAAACAACAAATTTTGGTTAAATATTACCAAAACGGCAGGGGCAGTTTTCATTTTTGACCGGGCGGGAAGCAGTTTAGTGCCAAAATGATCTAAATACATTTTTTAAATAAACGGCGTCAATAAATTAAAAAAAACTCGCGTGACATTTTTTTATTAATCGAAAAACATAAATTTTTTTCTAAAATTCACGATTCTCTACCAATGTTGGATGTGTGGTACAAATGCAAATCGATTTATTGTTATTGTATTTTGAAATATATGAAGAAAAAAATTGTATAATTAAAAAAAAAACTGAGAAAAAAATGAAAGAATTAGGTAAAAATTCAGTTTTTCATGCTAATTTCAGAATGCTGACTTTGAACATTTTTCACGGCTAAACGAATTGAGATAATTAAAAAATTTTCTTTCACATTATTTTGAAATGTATTAGAAATTGTAGAATATTTACAAAATTGTTTTCTATACCTAAGGACTTATTCTCGAAAAACAAAGTAAAGTCGAGGAAGAAAATCAAAAATTTAAAATTTAAGCGTAAATATCTTTTTAGCTGTGAGAGATAATTAGGATAAGTAAGCATGTAAGCATTGTATCTAGCCAAGCACTTGGTTTGTGAAACTTACGATTTTTTAAAACTTTTACATACTCGAGTTGGTCAACTTTGACACCACGTAGCTTATCTCATATTATTACGGGGTGACTACGAGATAATTTTTCTGAAAGCATAAGCCCTCCTCTATAACTTTCCCGTACATTTCAATTCGATCCGACCAGTAGTTTAGGAAATATAGATTTATTACCAAAAATTTTGCGATTGTGTTCTGGGTGCTTAATGTTTATTCCACCCATATTTCCTTCATGACCCAAATCTTGGTCTATAACTGTTGCTATTTTCTGTAAAAGATCATACGAGGGCGGATCAATAAGCCCGTGACTTTTTGAATGAAACACAGTTTTTTTTTTTTTCAAAACAAAAATTTATTTTTCAACATAATCTCCTTTTAACTCAATACACTTAGTCCAACGTTTCTCCAGTTTTTGTATCCCTTCCAAAAAAATAGGATTTTTCGAGATCCTTAAATTGGCATTTGTTTGGTCAATAATTTTATCGTTGGAGCTGAATCCCTTTCTACCGAGTGATTTCTTTAGGTTTGGAAATAGGAAGTAGTCACTAGATCCGGAGAATATGTCGGATGAGGTACCAATACGTAGCCCAATTCATAGAGTTTTGCCATTGAGACTGCTCATTCGGATTGCGGTTAAACAACTCCAAACAATCCTTTGAAGTTGTCACACGTTTACGTTTATGGTCAATTGAGAGCAAACGCGGCACACATATGGCAGACAACTTTCTTAAACCCAGCTGATCATTTAAAATCGAAACCACACTATCACATGAAATGCCTATGGCATCAAAAATCTCACGCACTTTTACTCTTCGGTCGGCCAATACCATTTCGTGGATTTTTTCGATGTACTGACCTCAATTGGTCGTCTAGAACGTTCAGCGTCATTTGTACTAGTGCGACTACAACGAAAGTCAGTAAACCACTTTTTTACCATTGAAATCGATGGTGCAGAATCCCCATAGTATTTATCGAGCTATTACTTGGTTTGATACGCAAAGTAAATGACGATACTTGCTCAAAATTTGACAGTAGTCTATCAACAGATGGCACTTGATGGGAAAAGTGTTGCATTTCATATAACTACGAGGGAAGTTCGAAAAGTCACGCAAAAATTGATCCGCCCTCGTATATATTGTGATCACTAAGAATGCGCGATATTAGCACCAAAGCTATAATTTTAGAGAGAAGTGCACCATATCAATGTTTGAAAATGTTTACAACCAACACTTTACATTTCCCGAAACGCTGTATGGAACGATACCAATTTTACGGTAAGGAAACTAGCTTTTATTCCGTAGATAAATTTCTAAAAGGGTGGCAGCTAACACTTCATGACGTGTAGCTATTGTTCGATAATATTCAGGTTTGTGATCCTCTTCCTTTTTAGGAATTTCCAACATATGAGCTATTCAACGGCATGGTAGGTTTTACAGGTTTTTTTATTGCTTTCCGGAAAGTCTGAATTATTTGCAAATAACGCGACAGGAGATTAGCTTGATCATCCTTTAAAAGTCTAGAAATTGAGAAACAAGCATTATCCTTTACACTTTTAACAAAAAAATCAGTATTTAGATTTCGGATGTTCAACTAGATTCTGAATGGATTTTTTACGGATCTGACAGCGGTTTTGCAGGTCTGTTTAAACCAAGATTTATCTCTTGTTTAAATCGAAATTTTCTTTGTTGGAATGAAAGATATCTTTCCTAGATTAAATACATTTTTAACAATTTCTGTCATAGCATTGACGTTATTGTCTAGGAAACAAAGCTCTTAATTAAAATAGCTCAAGAATTATTGAGGTCAGTCCAGGGTCCGAGAAGCTTAATTCGTTTCATAGGGTGAAACGAAAATGTTATATTTTATTAGAAATCTAAAGAGATTAAGTTCATAAAGAAGAAATTAGAAAACTAATTAAAATTCAGTACAGATGAATGCCGGCAAATAATGCTTTAAGGTTTTGTTAATAAATATTTATTTAATTTTTAGTTTTTGAAGAACTTTCGAGTATATTCCCCAGCATATATATAAGAGCAAATAGCTCAATACATTTCGAGCATATCATTAACAGAATAATATTATTATATGGAAAAATGGAACTAAATTCCGTATAAGTTTTTAAGATGCATCTTTAGAAGAATTAGTTATACTATCTGGTTTAATTATTATAACCCGCTAGTAATCAGAAGAACGTTCACGTATCATTTCTAAAATAATTTCTTCTTCTAGAAAAAAAAACTCATTTAAAAACAAATAAAACTTTTTATTGTTTTAAAAGAAGCCTTTTGATTTACCAACAACCTAGAAGTACATTATGTTATCTAGCGAACTGTAAGTCTATCTGAACTTCTACGTATTGTCATTTTGGGAGGTATCTCTTAGCCAAAAGTTCAGTTTACTTTAATTTTATCAAATATATACAATGAACGCCTGTATAAATGCTAACAAAATAAAAATAAAAAAAGAAAAATACAAAAAGTAAATAAAATTATTGGATTTTAATCATGAACACAACTGAATTGTGAGTTTAAGTTTATTTGTTTTTCAACAAATACTGACATAAGAAATTAACATTTAACAAAATCCTTCATCGAAACAGAAACATAGAAGAAGACTCTATATTTCAAATAACACTGCCACTTTATGATTAAATGTCGATATCATTTTTGTTAGTCTGTTGCTGTTAATGTTGCACGCTTCTGTTGGCTTGAGAAAAGTTTTAGCTTGAGAAACTCGTATGTTACGAGTACGTTTAATATTCGAGTATTTGCAACACACTCAATAATTCTAACAGATTTATGTCTCTGGTTTGTTATTTTTGTTTTCTTATTTTCAATTCAACAAAAAGTTTGTATTTTCAAATTAAATGAAAGAAAGAAAGTGAAGAAAAAACATAAAGTTTTTGAAAAAGTTTTTCGATTGAAATATAGTCATGAAGAGGTATGAGAGAGAGAGAGAGAGAGAGAAATTTATGCTTTGTGAATATTTGAGTAGTTTTGCATACATAAATTAATAAAATATTTGTATTTTATTATAATTTTATTTATTTCATGTTTTTTATCTTTTCTTTTTGCTATAGAACAACAAATAAGCGAGTGAGTAGAAAGAAATTTATAATAAAATGTGAAACAACAGTTGGGAGAAAAAAAATTTACATTAAATTTCTAAAGGAAAACTTTTTCTAGCAAACTCTAAAAAAACACCGATAAAAATTTATACATTAAAAGAAAAGAAGTAAAAACTATCTAAAACAAAGAAAAACTTCAAGTTTTAAGAGATATGCTTCGAAAAATAGTATTTTAAAAGAAATTTCTTTCTGGTGTGGAGAAGAGAAAACAAACATAGTATTTTTCCAAGTGTATACAACCATAAAGGATGCAATTTATCTTCTGGTTAAAAATACTTTACTTTAAATACAAATGTGATGATGAGGGTGTGAGATGTTACGTTCCTGCTCCTTTCTTTAGTTATGGCTTTTTTTTCTCCTGATTTTTGTATGATGTATTGTTTTTTACTCCTAAATTAAGGAAAATTGCTTAGGAAAATATTTACATTTGGTTTGTTACTCTTGGCATCTTTGCAAACAAATTAAAAATGATTTGTTTTTCAGTAGTCTTTGCACACACAAGTCAGTTCAGAGTAACTAATGAAAATAAACGAATAAGAAGAGTTTTGAAGTCCATTGTTTGTACTAGATACATTGTACGAGTACATGTATGTACTCGTAGATACGAAAATCTTCCCATACACTTCTTAATTCTACCCTACAATTATTTATTATGCAAATAGATTATATAAGTATTTATTACTAATATTTTATTATGAAATGTTGTTTGAAGTGTTGTTTTTTGATTATGAAAAGGGGTTGTTTTTTAAGCTTTTTAGGAGGAGTTGTTTGAAATAAACTCTTTTTCATTTAAAAATTAAGTTATAGACAAAGTAAATATTAATTTGAATTGAAATTTACAAAGATTACAAATGAGATTATAAAATATAATTTTATTTCAACGCAATGATTAAAGCAATAATTTTAGGCGATAAAATAAAATTAAGTGGAATTTTGTTAATATTATCCAACTCCGATATCCATTTAAGAAATTGCAATATTTAGGAGGTTCATAACTTAATAACAAATCTGAAGAGATTAAGAGAATATATTTCCAGATTTCCTAAATCTGCATTTAAAATTACTACCAAACAAGTAAACAAATTGCTGTATAAAACATAATTTGAAATGAAAACTTCCAAAATATTTTCAACAAAATATTTTTAAAGATACTAAAAGTAAAAATCTTAAAATGTTTATGTTTTCAAAATATTTTAATATTTATTTAATATACTAAAAATATTTTACATTTATAATTTTTTTCAGTAAAAATTATATAATTGCTTAAATATTACAATTTTCATAGGAGAGAATTTGAAGTTTTAAATTTTCTGAATAATCAAATTATATTTGTTAACATTTTTAAAAAACATTTCTACAAAAGAAATAAAAATTTGAAAATTTTAAAATTTTACGAAATTAATATCTTATCGCTAACAAATTTAGAAATGAAAAAATTTAAAAAATTTAAATTTAACTTTTTTTAAGTAAGGAGCATTGTATTACTTAAAATTTTAGAAATTTAAAATTACTTGATTTTTTAAAAAATAAAATTTAAAAATCTAAAAACCACAAAAAGAATTGTATAATAATTTACAATATAAATAAAACTATTTAAATGTAATAAGCATAAATATATGTAGAATTTAAAATACAGGATATTTCTAAGGGTATATTTCAGAATATGCACAAAGGCTTTAATCAGCTAATCCTAAAAGCAAGAGGTATTAAATTTTAATACTTTTATAAAATTTTAATACTTATATAATTTTTAACTATTTCATTATTTTTTATTGGTTTAACTACTTGATTATATTCACAGAAAAAAGTCGCCAATCACCAAAATAATTCATTCAATTAAAAATTTATTTAAATTTGCATCTCTCACCAAAATGATTATATCAATTAAGAACAATTGTAAAAAATGAAAAACAGAAAAAAAAATCCAATTAAAAAATTTATTAAATCAACCAAGTAGTGTTTGAATGATTTAAAAATTTAAATGAGAAAAAAATCTTACTCATTTATATTTTATCTTTATTTGAATATAACCAGCAAAAACCTTTTGATTCTCGGTAATGGCAACTACTTATTAAAGTAGTTTCTTGGTAATGAGGCGTCATTATTATTATTTGCCTACTCTATATTACATAAATAAGTACTCAATAGTATAATAGCACAGTAATATTGCAAGCACGTGGATCAGTTGGCTAGAGAGTTGGATTTTTTTTTTTGTTGTTGGTTCAGCATTACAATGCTGTAAGTTTTTTACTTTTTAACAAAATGTCTGAAAAGATATTTGAAACTAAAAAAGTTTTTGTCGCTTGAAAATTAAGTGTGAGATGGTGTACTGATTAAGACGTTAGACGTTAAAAACGAATGGTTCATTTTTGTACTCAAGTTCAAATCTCACTGACGGCAACTTTTTTTATTTCTATTTTCGTTTAGAGCAAAATAAGATGTCCGCCTCGAGCTTTATCCTGCTTTAAACAGAGAGACATCAAATGGATACCGTTAGATCGTCTTAGATTTTCACGATAATCCAGAACATTTCGATATATTACACAAGGAATGACAAACACAATATTTTTGATATAAAATACATTTGGTATAAAAATGTTTAATTTTCTCAATTTTTTATATAAAATTTATTGCAATAAAACATATAAATTTTCATTTCTAAAATTTTTAGTAATAAAATAAATATTCTTTAATTAAACATTTTAAAATTTCATATTTCCATCTCTTTGATAGAAACATTTTTTGAAAATGTTAACAAATATAATTTGAATATTCAGAAAATTTTTAAATTCAAGTTCTCTGCTATGAAAATTTAAACAATAATATTAAATTACCTAAAAGCAATTTGAAAAAAAAAAAATAAATAAATAAATGTGAAATATTTTCAGTAAAACTAAAATTAAAGTTCAAAAAGGAACCATTTGCATATATAATATTTTTATACTAAAATTATATTTTATTTTATTTTATATATTTTAAAAATTAAAACTTTGCATATTTTTTATTTTCGTTAGTAAAAGCATATATATATTTTATAAAAAATTTCAAACTCTGCTTTTAGTATTCTTTAATCAAAAAATTTCAATTATTTTTTTAACATTACCTATCAAAAAAAAAAAAATTATTTTATCTTTCTAATATCCGTCAGATGTATATTACACACAAAATAAAACTCACCTGAAACGTAGATAAATCCAACACAGCCATTGAAACTAGAAGATTAAATGTTGCAGCCGCTAACGAAATCGTTCTCGGTGGAATGCATTCACCTGTAAAAATGACAAAACAATAACATCAATTGCGGCATAAATGAATCAAAGAAAATTCAAGAAGTAAAAAACGGATATAGTATCATAAAGTCATAAATAAAAAACGATGTGTTGCTGATTCTCATCATTCAGTTAACAAGAAAAACTTTATAATTTCCGTTTTTAAAGAAAACTCACGTTGAGATTTGAAAACATACGAAAAAAAATATAAAAACAAACTGTTAATGTTGCAATGAATCAAAATGGATAACAGACGAAAAAAGTATATCATCCGAAAAATGCACTTTGCACTTGATTAGAAAATTATAAAATATACCAACAGCAAGCAGGTCATAAATATGTGAGTCATACACATAATTAAGGCTACATACAGTGTCGACCAAAGCTAACCGAACAAATCCTACCTTTAGAAGATTGTCTTCATATGAGCAGAGTAATATTATTATTTATTTATTTTTTTTTTTTTTTTTTTTTACAGAAATATTTACTACCATATAAAGTTTATTTTCCGCTCTAAGTAAAAACGCTGGACGCATATAACACCGTATAAACCATAAAGAACATTTTACAAGAGATGATAAAAACTTCATATAACAATAGTTTTCTTAACATTTTTTCAATATTTAGTAAGACTTATTAAACATCTATCTGTATGCAAAGTGTCGCTAAAAAAATTCGGATTAGAACGTGCCAAATTTTGTGGCTGAAAATAGCTGAAAACAGCTGGAATAATAATAATACATTTTTATAGAGCAATAGTGGTAATGAATGTTTGTAAATGCTTTTTATTAATCACGATTTCATTAAAATTCAGACCAATTGAGTATATATGCATAATTCAGTGTAAAGTGCATAAGCCCAATATAATTGCTAGCATAAAAATAACATTTGCCGCAAATAAGTTTTATATGTGCAAAGTTTTATCGCAGTCGATCCATAATTGACCATAGTTCCCATATAAAACTTTATTTAAGGAATCAGGCGCATAATAAAAAAAAAAAACTACATATACAAGTGTTTTTCAGAAATATAATTTACACCATCAAATCTAATAATAACCGGTCGACAATTGACCATAGGCCCCATGAAAGGCCCCCTCCACAAGTACACTGCCTGCCACTTGAATAAAGAATCACATTTATTTAACTTTAATTAAGTATATCTCCTAAACTAAAGTTCAGAAAATAATAATTATTTGCGCAACCAAATTTCAAAGTATTGGCTTTAGTTTCCTGATGAAATAAAAAATATACATATTTTGTTATATTAAAATTATGCATTTATTTAAAGACATGTATTTCTGTGGTACTTTTTCGTGTGTGTGTCTCTTTAAAAAGGAATTCTTTTAATAGTAATCAGGAAGGCTATGATTTGAATTTCTTTCAATATAAACGGCTAGAGAATTTTTAACCATTTATTCTGAAATGATTGTGTTGTGTAAAGTGAGTTTCAGATATTAATAGTACATCAAAAATATGCTCTAATTTTGCACTAGTTGTTGCAACATATTTTCGTCATAAGTTCGTCATAAAACTATTCATGGATTCGAATTATATTCTTAATAGAACTTTGCGAATTTGTATTGGGGATTGCTGAACACTTTTTTAATGTGTGTGCATATGAAAATAATGGAACATTATTTTCATTAATGAATTTTATTTGAGTAACTGAAACCATTTTTTATGATAGGTTAGGAATTGCTTAACCCTTGATAAATGTATTTTGAAATGATAGAGCATCACTTTCTTTGTTTGATACGATAATTGTTGATAATTTTTATTCACATTACTTCTATATTGTGCATTAGAAATGGGTAAGCTTGGGAAATTAGAATCCTTATATTGAGCATATACAGATCTTCTTACTTTTGATGTTTCCTTAATTTGTATGTGCACAGGACAACCAAAGTAGTTTGCAGAATAATTCTGGCCACAATTACTGCACTTTCTGGCAATGATGTCTGTTTTTGAATATGTGCTTGAACTGTCAAAATTGTTAACATTTTAAGCACTGTGGAGGACCTTTGCGTTTGGTAGATTCCTCCACTGTTATCCTGAGATTTAAAAGGTATCTTAAACCGTACGTGGGATGAATATCACCCTTTTTCTTCAATTGTGGTTGAGGTATTTTATTTTTATTTACTATGTTTTAAATGCACTTGACTTCATAACCTTTGGACCCTTTTATATCCTCAAGCTATCTAATACAATTCTGAAATATTTTTCTGTGAATGTCTGAATTTTTGTTTCAGAAACATTACCATTTCGTAGAAATTTTCTTTGCCTACTAGTTGGGACAACTTGTTAACAAGAGCGTTAGTAGTTGATTGGCGTAAGTAGAAGGGTAAGCCACCTCCCTTAGAAGGTTCAATTCCATTATCTTGATTATTAAGAATTTTGAAATTGATGTTGTTCTACGAACATACTTTTTAAATTATTTTGCCTTCTCTAAAAAAAATGGAAAAAATATACAATTTTTGCAAAAAGCAGGTTATAGGATTTGTGTTAATTTTGAAAATTGTCAGTGATGAAAATTAAAATAGTTAAATCAAAACAATGCATTTCCGAAGTGTTATGATCAATTATGATCTTTGAAAAATATTAATATGGCAAAATCAACTATAAAATACGTTAAAACTTCAGAAACGTTGCAATGAATCGCCTATGAAAGTCGACCAATACAGTCAACTATCAGCAATGATACATAAATTGTTAGAGGAAGTCGAGACAATCATAAGAAGACTGCTCCAAATACTCATAAATCATTGAGCAATAAAATAACCATTCGTACAATCCAAAGAAGAGCAGTTAAAACCAGAGTAAATCTTTACAGGTACTTAAAAGTTTATTTATATCCAAGGAAAAATAAAAAAACACGAAGCAATGTTTCAGCATGTTTTTCGGGGCAAAGCCAAGGACTATGTAAAATTAATGATATAATGAATAAGAAAATGTAACGAAAAATTTTGCAGGAAGTATTCAAACATGAGAAAGACTCAAAATTGATCAAATTCATTGTCAAATTCACACAGTCCCATGATGTTAAGACTACTTAAAACCTATGGAAAATAGTAAATCAGAAGATCAATGGAGAAGAGGTCATGGAAGGCACACAGAGATGCTTGGTCTGCAATGCCATAGCTAAAAATATACAAACTTATTTGTATAAATCCTAATATAAGCTTAAGCGATTCTCTGAAGTAGTCAAAAGCATAGGGATTGTCACAGAATATAAAGCTCAACTGTTTGTTCAATTAGTTTTGTTGCGGAAATTTTTTACTATTGTGCTTATTTAATATTTTTATTAATTATGTTAATTAATGTTAAATATTTGTATATTACCAATATCAAAATTAAGGAAAAGTTGTGTTATATCCAAATTAATTAAAAACTGACTTTTGTTCAGTTAGTTTTGGCCGACACTGTACATACGTATTTGACTTAAGTTACAACCTGCCACAGCAAGTTGCATTAATGACACCAACAACAACGACATACTTACCAATTGGTACTACACTGGCATAGAGCATAGATATAGAACCAAAGAGTTCAGTTGATTTTGCCGCACTTAGGAAACGTGTAGGATCTGTGGGTCCTGTGAATAAAACACAAATAAGTATGAAACAAAAGGTAAATTAAAAAATATTTTTAAAATAAAGGAAAATAAAGAGAAAAAAACGGATAAACCCAAATAAAATTAGTAACAGTAAAAGGTGAAAATTAATGAAAAATTAGGCACAAGGTGTGAAAATAAATAAAAAATGAGTTAAAGTTTTTCCTGCTCGTCCATGCAATCAAATGTGATTGCGTGCATTCGAACAGGACAATTGGTTTTGTGTTACTCATTGATAAAATGTTTCATTACAAATTCACTCATTGAATAAAAATTGTGGACTAGCTGTTAACGTCAACTGCATTTTGTAACACTTACCCGGTGGACAGACATCAATGAACCTTGTAATGAAGCCAAGCGTAGCCAACAATGACAGAACCACACTCTGGTGGTTTTCAATTGATTCACGTATTTTCATGCATCGTCGCGATAATATATCAATGAGTCCTGTTATTACAGCATAACTGTAAAGATAAAGAGGTTCAAACAAAATTATTTCTAGGATTCTATTTACATAGGAGGAATTTAAAAAATTTTCGACTGATTATTTCGATTTAGATTATTCACCTAAAATCTCAAGGAATTAAAACTACTTAAACCTAAAAAAAATATAAAAAATTGAGCTGAAACTTTCGAAGATTTTTTGATTTATTTAATTTTTGCACTAACAGTTTACATCTTTTTGATTCAAACTAACCGTTTTACAATCTGGTGAAAGTTATGCGGTGATAAAAAATGAAACCAAAAATTGACGATTTTTTAAATTTTGCAGTTTTTTTTATAGAAAAGTTGAAATTAAATTTAGGGAACAGAATTTTAAAGACGAAGTGATTCTCTACAATTTGAGGAATATCTCGTTGATGTCAGAAAACCAGGTATGGGATACCATCATCACAAACTTCCATATAATTGCCGTAAATGTTTGTAAAATATATGCTTTTCGCTACTGATAAAAACCGTTTTTATAAAAATTATCTAAAATATCAAACAAACAAATTTTTATTAATAAATGACATTTCCGAGTCAAGGGGGCGTTAAAAAATTTTAAGTTACAAAAATTTTTTTCACTTTTTAAAAGATTCATCATCTAAATTGATAATGTGAAAAATAATTTAAGAAACATCATTTACATATACCGCCTACAGCGGCATTCTTCTCCAAACATATTTCGCTTGCTAACAACTACCGCGAAGTATAACTTACAGTAATATTGATTTTATTTGCTTAATAGAGACTTATAATTGTATGGATCAAAAAAGATGTTATTAACCTCGAAAATTAGCCCCATTATAGTTCGATAATGGGGTAGATAAAAAAACTAAAATCGCAACTTTCGTAACGAATATTATCATGAGTACTAAGGTTTAAACGACTATAAATAAATTTTTAAATTTATATAAAATTTTTTTTTTCTATTTACAAAATTGAGCTTTTCAATAAACTTCCATAAATATTAAAGATGCAGTAATAGTTTTGACATATATATATATATATATAAAACCATATCTCTATTTTTAAGATTTTGTTTAAAGTTTCAAGTTTAAACGTTTACTATTTTTGTGCGCATTATTGAAAATAATTAACGCAAACATACTTTTAATGCATAAATTTTGCTTAATAAGAACCCAAATCGAAGATCGTGTCAGAAGATAAAAAATATTTTTTGAAAATATTTTTATTAAAATTTTTGGAAAATTTTGAAAATCCTAATATAATCACCTAAAATGCAAAAGGGCCAATCAACACTTTTTAAAATTTTACAGCAGAGATAAAAAAACATAATAGTTTGAAAACTATTGTGATTCTAATAAACGATTTATTTACATCTCAACACAAAAAACATATTTGAAATTGAGAGTTCTGGCAAGTTTATTTAGTTTGATGTAAAATAATATTTACTTACGCTTTTTACGAAAATAAACATAATTTTTTGTTAGACCCTTCTGAATTTCTTTGGTAGAGATTTTTGACAATATACAGTTTTGAATTTTGAATAAAAAAAAAAATTAAACACACTTGGAATGTAACATAGTGTAGTAGTTTATTACGCCATTTTTAGAACTTTCAATACACCCACAAAATCGGAAATTATATCAAAAATAATTGATCTTTCAGTTTTTTTATCTCGAATACCTGTTATCCACTTTAAGTTTTTTAAACGGCATTAGAGAGAAAAGATTTTATCCTTTTTAAAAGGTATACACAATTTTATTCTCACCAAAACTCTGTAAGATATTAAGAACACAAACTTCATTTTTTATTTTTTATTCTTACTTTTCCAACTTTTCATCCACGTTGGGCCCACACTTATTAACAAACATATTTTTTATTTTTTCCTAATACTTAAATTTATTAGGAATAAAATGAATCATCATTTGATAAAATTGGATTAGAATTGTAGTACATATGATTTTTCATATAATTATATAACTCCCCATTTTGAGAGTATGTTAAAATTTCCATTATTAAGGGGTTCAAAATATAATTGGGTGTTATTATATTGAAGTTATATTAAAGTGTCTTCCACTTTATCCCATTCTTAAAACTTTGACAAATTAAACATTTTGTTAGAATTAGTTTATTAGATTTCTTTTGCAAAAACATTTTAAATTTAAAATTATTTTTTTTTATAATTTAATTTTTAAACATATTTTTAATTAATTAAATTCTTTCTTCAATTTAATATCAAATAAGAAAGCAAAAAATATATATATATACATCTATATATATATGTATAATTTAATGTGAATGAAGTGCAACAGGCACCATACACAAATAAGTAAAATGAAACAATTTAAAAATCTGAATACGTGTCACTGAAAAAAATACATTTAAATCCATAATCCACATCCTTGCCAGGCATATGCATGCGAAGCGGACTAAGACCAACAATTCATGCATACTCACAATAAAATAATCGTAACTGGAAAAAAAAAAATATTGTGTTCAAATCAGAAAAATAAGTTTTTATGACATTTGTTAAAGCTTAACGGCAACGACGACAGCAACATCTACATCTACATCAAGAAAAATGTAAACAAATCTCAAGAACTGCGAGAACCTTAACACTTGGCATAAATACAGTTGATAAAAAAAAAAAAACAAATAGAACAAAACTCGCAAAACAAATGCATCTTACAACATACAAAAATAAAACAACAAAAAGGAATAAAATACAGAAAACAAAATAGTGGAGGAATTATGTGATACAATCCTAACACTGTTTCCAGAAACTAATTTACGAATGGTAGTAATTTATGATAAAAGTCAAACATTTTAATCGCGGATATCTGAGAACTATAGACCTCCCTATTTAAAAAAGTAAAAATGTAAAACACCGAGTTAATAGTTACAAGAAAATAGGAATGGAATTATATCTTTGTCAAGAAAGAACCCAATTTTTTATCAATGATAACCTTTAGCTCTAGTTATTAAATTTAAGATACTTTATCATATTCCAATTTCTTGAATTGAAAGACCAGTTTAGAAGATATTGGTCTAATTATAATTTTTTGGAAATGGTGTAGTTTTCATTGCATGAATCCTTTTGCAATACCATAAATACACGAAATACTTGCATACATATGAAACGTGTTATTTTTACTATATATGAGTGGGAATTTTAAAGTACATGTGTGTGTGTGTGTGTGTTTGTGTGTGTTCAGCAAAAGTAGCGTGTGTATTTGACACTTGTTAAAATATTTGTACTTTAGGCATCCTTGTTATCCTTTTTTTCAGAGCTTTACTTTAATTTTTTTTTTCTTTTGCTTTTTTCATAACAGCTACCGGGTTCTGAATTAGAGTGGAATAGTGTGGAATAGTTGATATTTACTTAAGCAGCACAGTTCAAGTGTTCACGTAGAGAAAAAACATGGTTGCCGCATACTTACGACAACAATCTTATGTTCTTATAGTTTTCATAGATTTTAATAATACTGTGATCATGATAGAAATGTTTCTGTTTAACTTTGATAATTTAATAGTTAACCTCAATCAAAATTTTAATAGTTGAAAACAAAAATATTATATTTGGAGAATATTTTTAACAGAAACAAAATTTTATAAACATGCAAAAATTTATTTATTTCCAAAATGTTGCCAATATTTTTATTTGTTTTTAAGTCATATTTTGTTTTGTAGCTTTTGCTTTTAAAACATATTTTTTCTCCACAACCATTGAATAAACATTTTTGTGTAGCAATTCAGACGTTTGTCAGTAAGCAATGAAATTATTTGTGAACAATAAGTGTTTATGTATTTATTAAAAGTTCGCGAATAAAATATTGAATATTTGTAAATATAAACTAAATGAATGCAAATAGGAAAGATCACTTCAAACAGCATTTTATACTACGCTAAAAATCCAGATAATCAATAACATAATTCTACTAATTTATGATCTACATTTCAAAAAAAAAAAAAAAATAAAATAAAATAATGAATCAAGTTCGTTCCCATGTAAATATTTATATGTAAGTAATTAATATGTAAAGAATTCACATATAAATTAATATTTAATATAATTAATTTTTTAGTTAATAATTGTCTATACTTTTTATCTTTTGTAAAACGTGTAATGGACTTAATAAAAAAAAATAATAATAATAAAAATAACAATTTATCATTTATATTGTGCTCTATTCTAATAAATTTATTATTGCAAACTTCGTCATATTAATATACAATCAAATTATAATACGAACAAATTTGATTGTAATATGATAAAACAAAAACATAATATAATTTAAATGAATTATAATATGATAAAATAGATTAATAATATAATAAAATGTGATAAAATGGGATTATAATATTATAAAGTCAAATAAATCATAATACGATAAAACCACATTGTTATATTATAAAATCGGACATAATATGATAAATAAGTTCATAATATAATAAAGTCGAATCATTAAATGATAAAATCGGACAATAATATTATAAAATTGAATCATAATAATTATTTTTATAATCATTCTAATTTTTAACTTTAAAAATATATTCCAATCATAATATGTTGCTCTAAAATTATAGTCACAACAACCATATTTTTTTTCTGCGTGTTCGTTTTGGGAAGTGCCTGCAAATACAAATACTTTGCAATTACGAGAACAACAACAACATCAGTAATATAAATAACAACAACTATCACGCTAAATGGTGCAAAATAGAGGGTGACGAAATAAAAAATAAAATAAATAAAAACAGAAGCAGCTTGAGAAAAAATATACTCACACGTTCTTAACAAAAATACATAGAAATTTAAGTAAATAAAGGACACAAATAACAAAGTCTAAAATAGTGGGAGTGGGTGGTTTAAATATACATATTAGGTTGGCAAATAAGTAATTTCGGTTATAGCACCATGGCTTCGTTACAGAGCAAAAAACCAGAAACTAAACGGTAAGCGCAGTGTTGCCATTTTAGCATTTATTTCGGCTAAATTTAACAGAATGGGTTGGTAAATTGCATATTTATTTTAAAAAATCTGCTAAATGCTTTTTAGCATAATCGACCTACTTACAGCAGTTTTATTTTTAATATACATATTTTTTATTTTTTTAATTTTATTATTTGGTTTCTAAATCTCAAAAGAGACAATATATGTATAAAAATATTTACAAAGCTATGGTATTGATCTACTAAAAATAAATAGAGCATGCCCAACTCGTTGGATGTCCATAGAGACCACAATAAAAAGAATATGTGAGTAATGGTTAGAATTTTATGTTTAAGTTTTAACATAATGAAAAATAATTTTTTGTTATCATATTTCCTAAAAATATTTTACAAAAATTACAAATTTGAAGCAAAGATTTGCAGGCAATAAAAAGCGACAGTTATATAATCAGTAAATCGATTACCAAAAAATATAGAAGTTTTCTATTGAAAACACTTTAAGAGAGACTAAACCTCCTATTATTTCACATTTAGGAGAAAACAATATAAATAATAAAGATTTTGAATTAATAATATGTACAAATACAATGGGAAAACTAACGTAACTGCGACAGCAACATGAACACAACATCATTTTGTACACAAGTTTACAATTTTAAAAATTCGGTGGATAAAGACCCATTCGAACAATTGTCTAAATTTATAATATCTTTATTAGTTTTACCCTTCTCTAAAGTTGGAGTGGTGCCTTTATTTAGTTTTAAGGGTCTTGTTAAAGTTGAGAACGGATATTTAAGTAGTATTTTATATATTAGAGAATGGGTAAAATTAGAAGGTTTATATTGCTATTCCTTTGATATTACAAATAATGTTGCTCGAAAGAAAAATCATGTTAGTTGCAAAAAATTATAACCACAAAGAAAATATAAATTTAGAGTGCATTTTGAAATAGGTTTAGATTTAAAATAATTTTATTAAATTTTGTATTTTTATTTATTTTTGTTTAATTTCAATAAACATTTTTTTAAAACGTCAAACAATTTTCATACTTAGGGAAAATTTAAGGAATGGGAAAAGAATACTTAAGTTCTAAAACAACCCAATAAACCATAGAACAATATGACAGCGAAAACCATATAAAATTACATAAAGACATCTATTTCTGTTTTACTATTTCGTGTGTCACTTGAATAAGGAATATTTTAAAACTAAGCACACTGTAATTTATTTTTAAATTTTAGGTTATAAAAATGAAAAGTATTATCTTCTAGCATTCAATTAGTAATGAGTACTGCCACCATTTTTAGAAATAATCTCAAAAATTCGATTTGGC
Source organism: Protocalliphora azurea (assembly GCA_932274085.1). Lineage (NCBI taxonomy): Eukaryota > Metazoa > Arthropoda > Insecta > Diptera > Calliphoridae > Protocalliphora > Protocalliphora azurea. The sequence continues at coordinate 84,020,268 of OW026520.1, forward strand.
AACAACTTGTATAATGACTCTAAGTAATTTAGCGAAATTGAATTCCATGCTTCCGTTATTGTATCCTTTAAGGATTCTATCGTTTTCCTCATTCACAAACTTTTCTTGCAAGCCAACCCCAGACATTTTCCAAAAGTTGAACACCTTGTTGATTAATCCATTGTTTTACTGCTCTGGCCGTATGAATTAGGAGCTTGTCGTGTTAGTACGTTCAAGGTATGGGTCCAAAGAAATCATTAAATTTTGGAAATGCTTCCTCCAGAATGTTTTTGTAAGTCGTTGCAGTCACTTTGTTTTATGCAAAAACCAATGCTATGGTACCATAATACGAAATGGCGCTCCATACCATTATTCCGCCCTCTCGGCTGTGTCTGCGGCTCAAAAATAATTCCTCTTTATTTAGGTCATGGAAGTAATAGTTATACCCGTCGGAACTATCAATATTAAATTTTTTTTCATCGCAAACAACTTTAAACCATTTGTCGGACCATGTCATTGTATTTTTGGCAAACTGTAGACGTGGTTTGCGTTTTTCATTATGTGGTGGTTTTTTTGCAGTTTTCGTCGGACTATGTATGGGCACGACTTTAAAATACGGTGCACTGTTCTTAGACTGGCACTGACTCCAATCTTTTTCACGTATCTTTGATACCGACATGGCAGAATTTGATGCAATTCTAAGAATTTTTCGTCTTTATTTTGGAGTTGTTGCCATTTTCTTCCGCCCTTTCATGTTTTTTCCATATATTTCCACGTTATTTAAATAATTGTACACAACTGCCTTTCCTCTATTATTGTTTTTTGGCTATTTGGACCGGATTCTGACCCTGAGATTTTAAAATCAGAATTTTTATATTGAAATAAATTCAAATCATAGCCTTGCTGATTAATATTAAAAGAATTCCTTATTCAAGTGACACACGAAATAGTACCACAGAAATACATGTCTTTAAATAAATGCATAATTTTAGTATAACAAAATATGTATATTTTTTATTTCTTCAAGAAACTAAAGCCAATACTTTGAACTTTAATTTAGGAGATATACTTAATTAAAGTTAAAAAAAATGTGATTCCTTATTCAGTGTATCCTTATTTAAAAATTTGTTTTTCGTTGGAGGGGCGCACAGACCCCACCCAAAGAAACAAAAAAAAAAATTTAATTTTACTGCTGAAAGTGTAGAAATTATCCACAAAGTCTCATTATTTTATATAAGATCGAATGAGATCAAAAACTATAAAATAGATGTGCGAACAAAAAGTGTAGAAGAATGAGCAAAAGTTAAATAATTTTTAGTCCTCTTTCTAAGTTTTTGAACTTTGAACAACAATCATAATCACAAAAAAAAACTTTATTAGTATCAAGTCTTGTGAGTTCAGATCTGTAACCTATTTGTTTAAAATGATATTATCACAAAGTTTATTAAGATTAAAGTCAGTTTCAGACAGCTTAAAAATTATTGATAATGGCCGTATATTTTTTCAATTATCACAGTTATTATATTTTTCAACTAAATTTAATAAATATATTCAAGTAAATATAAAACAAAAATAAAATTTAAGTAACATTTTATTTCTCAATTAAGTTTTTAATTCATTTAATTATCTACTTAATTGATTTGATAAATATTTTAATTTAAAAATTTTTCTGTTTTTCATTTTTTACAGTTTTTAGTAATTGATATAATCATTTTGGTGAGAGATGCAAATTTAAAAAAATGTTTAATTGAATGAATTATTTACTAATACATTTGATGATTGGTGACTTTTTTCTGTATATATTACTATTACATACATGTTATATAAACAATACAATTCTCTCATTTTATTATAATAAATCTAAAATTGAATTTTAGCAAATGTGTGTAAAATTTTGTTTTTAGCAGATTTTAGCATGTTGTTTTTGAGAATTTTAGCAGATGACATCGAGAATTTTCTGGCAACACTGAGTAGACAACTGTATGGGTGTTATTATGCATATCAAAGCAAAGCAAATGTTATTTGTCAATTCCAAAAGGTAAAGCATTTTATGTTTGATTTAGGTCTTTTGATAAATAAGAAGAAAAAATATGGCAAAACAGTGGCCCAAATAAAACACTTTTTGGGCACTTAAAAATTCTAATGTATACGAGTTAGTAAACTCATGTTACTCATGTTAAATCTAATTTAAGATTTAATTGAAATTCCTACTTTACATGTTTTGTCTAGTATAGTAAATAAAGTGACTTGAAAGTTTTATAAAAAAATTAAATTTCGCTGGCACATAAAATTAATAATATTCTGCAAGGACTAAAATAGTAATCCGGTAATATCCATGACGATCTTTCTCTTACCTAATAGTTGCAAACAAAGAATTTTTGTAACTTTATCTATTTATATTTAAGAAGGAATAACGGACCATTGGACAGACAGAAACTTGTTTTCATAGTTAACCAATGTGTTAATTTACACTTTATTTCTATTTCAAGTGTTTATTTTAGTTTTTCTTTCCTTCTGAGTAAACACATCTCACTTAACGATGTCATCAACAAAATGGTATGGAGACATGCACGAAAAGCTCTTGCTTGGAGAGAGATTTAAAAAAAAAAAAGGGAAACCTCTTAAACATCCGTGATAATGCCACTAAATACCAAATGTTGTGAAACAAACAAATGAAACAACCAAACAGGATGACAAGTATGACATTCTTAAAAATTATTCCTACTGGACAAACACAGCATATACCATCAAAACGACAAAGATGTGGTCCAAGTAATGTCCGTTATTTCGATTGATGCCATAACACTGATGATGATGATAAAGACGATCATGGTGTGGCATCTACATACAAAACAATCATGCGATATATGTGGATATTGTGTTTATTATTTTCTTTCGGAAACCTTAACCAATGTCTAGCGTTTATGTCTATTTAACTACAAATACTTGTTCAACCACATTTACACATTTACACATTTGATATATCCTTACTGTTGTGAAGGAATAAATTAATGATATAGCAAGCAGGAGCATGTTTCATATGAACTGACATAAATAAAAATGCTGCAAATGTCAGCATTACTTTTGTCATTGTGTTCATGTGTTTGTTTGCTTTCAAACGTCTGAATATGAATGGTCATATGTAAGTTTGAGTATGTCCAATGAAAAGGACACAGTGTAAATATAAGCCAAGGATACTGTTCAGATCACGTTGAAATATTTGTCCATTTATTTATATATTGTATATACTTAGTATGTTTAAGTGTGTATTAGGAAACGTATGTAAGTATGTAATAAATTTATTTTTACATTTCATTTGTTACTACGACTGTGGCTTTATTTAAGTATGAATTTGTGTTTTTATTTGAATGTCATCATATAATGTCCACTCACAACAACAGTAAGAAAATATATTCACAAATAGAAAGGATTTTTTTTTCTTTTGTTGTACTGATGAGACTATTTTGAGTAATTTTTGACTGTAATTTTGATTTAACACCAATAGCTTATACCAATTTTAAGAGACTAATGAGTTAGTTATTCAATTAGATTTTAAAGAAATGATATCCAAATACTTTAAGTATGTTTTTATCTATAACTATTATTAAACTTCTGTTTAAATATATTTAAACTTTCAAGGAAGCTAAAAACAGTAAAAAAAGTCAGATAAGACTATAAAAAAGTAATTATTGTAAAGAAATTTAAGTTATGATTTTTTTGTGGGAATATTACACCATGCAACTTTTGGGAATGCAAATGCAAGGAGTTTTTACTTTAGGCATAAGGTAGCATGATATTTTGTGAAAGTGTACTCGTATGTATTACATGGCATTTATTTTGTGTAACAAACATAGAGTAGACTGTAATAGTGCTCAACATCAACTTATTGACACAATTCAACTGAAAATACCTAGCGTAAGTTCTTCGTGGAAAAGCTTGAAAATCTTATAGACAAATCCGTTTACATTGACTCTTTTTTTGAAACATTTTTACAAGAGTTTGAGGATAGTAATTTCGCCTCAACCTGGAATGTGAATAGAAATCGCTTTATTAATAAAGCTGATGAGCAACATCGGAAAAAAAATATTAATCAGAAAGGCGTGGATCTTTGACTCAACATAGAAATGGAATGGAAAAATTTCCGAAAGAACTCAATGGACATGTTGAAAGCTCGTGGTGATAAGTCTCGAATATATAAAGATAACACTGGTAGGCAAAAAAAAAATTTTTTTTTGTTCTCCTTCAAAAAAACAAAATGTATACTAGATGGAATTTGATCTAGTTAATACGAATCTTCTTTCAGTATTTTTCCATCAGGTCGTGATTTTTTTTATGGGCATGTCTAACATCTCCCCTTTAAAACGGCGGATGCATCAGTTTATTTTACCATAACTCGCTGGTAATGCTATAAATAAAATAAGTCATGCACACTTGGGTATACAAGAAATAAAAAGAGACTCCCTATTTATGAAGTTACACTTGTACAACTCGAGAACAGTTTGTCCAGTTTAGATAAATAAAACTCCAGTAACCAATTAAAATTATCTTCAAATTACCTTAACATAATTTTCTTATCCGCTCAATATTTTCAGATAAAAATAAGATAATGTAAGATAATTTGAATATAATTTTTGTGTGCATCTTTTGTTGTTTCAATTGTCTAAATCGGACAACCCGTTCTCGAGTTATAGTAAAATAAACACCCTATTCAGGGGGAAATATTAAACATTCTCATAAAAAAAATTCAATACCTGATAGAGTTTAGCCCATCAAATTGCATCTAGTCCAAGTATTTTTGGTTAAAGAAAGAAAAAAAAAAATTGCCCACCAGTGTATCTCCACTTAATTGTAGGTAAGCATGGGTATTCATACTTAACTGTGAATAAAATCAATATTTGTGCATCAATTTTGCTGATACATGACGTTAAAGATAAAAAACTCTTCTTATAGAACTTTTAAGAGAAAAATTTTCAAATTTGCAAGAATTATTTTCGGAAACTATTTTCTAAATAACTCCGACAATATTGAGCATATAAGAAAATGATATAGGAGAAGCTTGAAGAAATTTTTATACCGCATCTCTTAATGTCTCATTTATATGAATCGTACACACCGTTCCCGAGTTATGATTAAATATACTCGTGTAATGGCCTTATTACAATAGACACGCCCATAAAAAAAAACCAGACTTGATGGAAAAATACTGAATTGCAGCTGCAAGCAACAATATGAAGTTTCTAAAAGATCACCAAATAACTTACCAGAAAAACTATACCTCCAGACGTAGGGACAGACGTAGATATGAGTGGTACAATAAATTACTTTCTGTTCTCCAAAACAGAGTCACCACAACAAAATCTCTGTGATTGTGAATACCACGCAGTTAGGGAAAATATTCCACACAGCATAGCATATAAATATTTATATGTATTAATGTTTTATTTAATTAATTTTTATTAATATTTTATTTAATTGCTGTTTCATTTCCAGCACTGCTGAAAACATAAACAATTGTGATATACATGTATAGTTTATATACAACTTTCAGATGATATGTAGACCACCCTGGACCTCACAGGAATAATATTTTTCTTTCACACTGTTTTCTATTAAGTTATTTTTCTGAAAAAACAAATACTATATACTCGTATGTCATTAAAAAAAAATTGCATATAACTAAAAAAACGGAGAAAAACCTATTTTTTCAGAGTTTAAATTCAAATGCGATAACTTTTTATTCCGTAAAGATCTTTTCAAAGTTCTTTCTTTACATAATTTTCTTATTTGTTGGGTGAAACTTGGAAAAGGTTTCACCAAGGTATGTCCAAAACTACGTATACATACGGTGATGCTTTTTGTAGATCTTGATCAGCAAAATCCACTTATATAAAAATCTTTCAAATTGGTTTTGATATAAAGAATCATGATCGTTCTAAATATTTGTCATACCCGAGGTGTCCAACTTTCAATCCCTGTGGATCTACCCCCGTTATGTCCATATAGTCCAAGTTCAAAACTTAATCTCCACTACACTTATACAATCATTGTATAAAATTTTATCGACCAGCCGTTCGAAAACTCCAGATTTATTTCCATTTAATTTTTTGAATGGGACACTATGTGGCGTTCTTCCTCTTTATGCTAAATTCGAAAAAAAAAAACACTTGTTTCATAGTACGAGAAATACTCCCAAACAAAAATTTTGCTACGGCTTTACGTTTTTTATGATAAATAATGGGCGGAATTCGATATTAGGGTATTTTAAAGAGGACAAACGTACGTAAACAAACGTACTTCTATTTCATCTGATAACTAAGTAAATATTTCGACATGGATCATTTTAAATTTTTCTGAGAACTATATAAGAATTCTTTTTAATGTGGACCTAACACCATCAATATTAAATTCTTTTTTTTAAGGCAGAAGAGTTTAAAAAATTATTGTTTTTAACTTGATGCATTATCATTTTTTCCAATGAATTTGTTATATATAGGTGATTCCATATCAAAACAGAAAAAAATTGCTATCCAAACAAACTCGAAGATATATTCTTGCATAATTGCCAATAACTTCTAAGATAATGTGGAAAAATTCTAGTTTTATTTAGTCAATTTCAAACATTAAAACTCCTATGAAAAGTAAACAAAACCAACCTTTTTTTTAATATGATAACAATATTTAAAACATTAACTGTATTTCATGTTTTACTTGATTCTATTTCACCGCATATCATAGTAAATTTCATTCATATTAGTTGACACTGAAAGATTTTTAGGTTTAAAATCTTGGCTCTCAGCTAGTATCACACATCCGGAGAAATAAGTCACTTTACTCTTAAACTGTAAAGCAAGAGTGAATACGCGATTTTGCGTAAACATTTTATAAGATCTCGCATCATGTATCATCCATAACACAAATATTCAGAAACATTTTAAATATTTAGACTAAAAATGATGATGAAAATAACAACAAAAATGCCAATTGTTTAACAAATCATCATCAATTATCACTGAAAAGATAAATGTTTGCATAAAAAAAATCAACATGATTCATACAAACAAAAATTAATCACAACCAAAAATCACGTCATGTGCTTAAAGGAAACCCTTACAAACGTTTTTATTAAAAACAAGTTAATGTGCTATATTCGGCTGTGCCGTATCTTAAATACCCTTCATCCATCTTGGGATATTATATGAAAAATTAATATATTTTTAAGTTAATACAACAACAACAATACTATATCAAGACAACATTAATTTAAAAAAGGGTATTTTGAAAATCTAACGACTGATCTGACTCCTATAAAAATCTGAAACTCAGTTAATAAAGGATCAAATTAGTTCACTTTCAACACAAATATTCAGAAAAAATTCAGAATTTTCTGTGAAAGAACGAAAAACACATCCATAGTTGTTGCTGTATTACAGTACCCATTAAACAACAACTATAATAAAAGCAGACATTAAATAAATGAAAAAAAATATGTCAATAAGTCGGTTTTTATGAACTGATTTGGTTGATTAAAAAACCAACATTTTAGAAAAATATTTGTTATAGATCTGTATAAGAACGAAATCCATAGCTTATATAAGAGCATCAAAAAGTCCAAAAATACATTTTGATCGATATTTCAGATACTAATGCACCGATATATATATATTTAAACGGATGAACGGAACTCGTTATTACGAAGTTGTTTCTTTTTCGCTCTCGTACGAAAACTTTGGAAATTACAAACGTAATAACGAACTTATATATACCCCTAATACCTAAGGTGAAGGGTATAAAGAGAGAATAAAAAATCTATTTACTAATGATGGTTTGTAATTGTGTGTAAATATTTTATAAGTGAATGGATGGACAACAAATTTTAGTTAAATTCATCATCTAACCAAAAACCATTGTTATTGTCATTATCACACAAACATATTTAGTATCAATACATTAACAGCATTAAACAAGTAAACAATTCAAAACGAAATTCACAATCCTTATTCTTACTAAATAAATAAAAATTCCAAGAATAATAAAAAATGAAAAGCCTTAAGTATAAATCTATAAGGACTGATAACACTTTAACTAGTATAAAAAGATTGCTATTTTAAAATATCTCTCATTTGATATATTTGATAAAATGTTGCAAATAATTGCAACATTGGTTACTTTTCTTCAAAATATTCAAAATTAATACATTACAACACTTTTTAAATATTATAATTTATAACTTAATAATCTATATCATTACTTTACGTGCTCTAATTTAAATCTTCTCAATCCTTATAATCCTTATATTTACATTTGATTTTATGAATGTATGTGCGTTTGTGAATTAGACTTAATGCTGTTTATTGTAAATAAATATGTGTGAATGAAATCTTAATGCGTGCGAATGAATTCACTTCAAATGTGTGGCTACATTTTTAATAGTTCGGAGGACGTTGTAAGTCGCAGTCACATTAACTACATGAATGATGGATTCAAAATGATGACAATAGTGTTAGAAAAAGAAAAGTCAGTCAGTGAATGTTTCAGAAAATCCCTTGTTTGCACAATTATATGAATGTGTGTTTGTGTTTATTAAGAGCTTTCAGTTTTTGACCCCTTTACTCCATTCCATCCTTCTTTATTTGGAACATTTATAAAAGTGGTCAACATTTATTTAGTTTATGGAATGAAAGGAACAACAAAAAATACAAAAGCTGAAAAAAGTAATACAACAATAGCAATATAATAATAAACATAATCTAAAAAGCATCCATTACTCACGTAAAAATGTCTGATAAATAAACAAGGCCCCAACAATAAATGCAAAGAAAATTAATATTAAGGACACTCACACACATACACGTACACCACACAAATGAAAAGCTAACATAATGTCGAAGGCATTTCTCACGTTTATATGAACAACAAGAGAAAATATTATAGTCAGAATATAGAATTGAGTGTGGCAAACAAATACAATAAAATGATCCTTATATAATGTAGGGGTTTATAAATGTTTATTGCTAAAATGTTGATAATGATATTATGAAAACTATTTTACGATTCTTAACAAGCAAATTTTCTTAGAAAGAAGGAAGCACAACAGAAAATATTATAAGTGAATGGTATCAAAGAAGCGACCCCTTAAATTGTCAGTGTGATCATAAACCGTTGTCGATTTTGCAATAACAACTTTTCTTTTTAACAGCAGATCAGGAACTGCACAGTGGGAATTTTTTGTCATTTCCTGTTTCCAGAACAAATATTTGCACCAATAATCCTAAGAATATTTTCCATAATTCATTTGCAAATTATTTGGAAAACAATCTTTAAATTTGAAAATTATTGTTATTTTATTACATAAGTTTAAGTACATTTGTGATATTTAAAGGAATAAGGCTAGGAAGTTTAAAGCCCACGGCGTAAAGATTTTAGCAAATAACTTAATTGATTAAAACCATGAGAGTAGTGCACTATTTGGGGTTAAAGCTTAATTTTCCAAAAAGGCATAATATTGCCACCATATAAATTTATCATAATCTGTTGTAAATGGAGTCTTATTTAAGGTATTTCTAGATGAGCGCACAAAATGTTAATATTTTTCAAAAATAAAATATTACGTATTTTATTGGTATGTCAAAAAATTCGAAAGAAATTTACTTTAGATGATAATACAAAAATTTGATATTTAGTTTTGTTTTTACTTCTCTTTAATATTTTTTTTTTTTTTTATTTTTTGTGTATTTCTTTTTCAATGTAAACTTTTTTATTTCTATTTTTATTAATGTACAGAAGCATTATTGATACATATGAAAATTAAATGTTTTTAAATAATTTCAAAAAATTAAAAATACCATTGATATTTCGAAAAAATCGTAAGTACTTTTTCATAATCAAAAAATTTGTGTTTAGACTATAAAAATGTATTATGACATTCGAATTTTTGACAAATATTAATGCAAAATATTATCGCATAGAAATGCCTTTAATATTATCTACTTTAACTCCATACAAATTATAATGAATAATGGTTTATGTAATTGGATTCTGAAATATTAATACATACATTTTAATGTAAATAAGTTTTTTCTTTTCTACGTAAAACATGTAAACGAAAAATATTTTACATTCTCAAATGTAAATATTTGAGAACTTCTAGGGGATAATAAAATAAAAATTTACATTTATATAAAACTAAAGATACTAAAGAATACAAATATGCATGCTTTTTTTTAAAGTTAATTGTCATAGAAAAAATATAACAATTGTAACAATTCAGAGCAAATTTTTAGACACGTTTTCACACCATTTTTTATGAACTTTAAATAATAAATAATAATCTAGGGGATATTAAAAAAAAATAAAAATTTAATATTTTCTTACAGTACCCATGTACCCATGGTCTATGTACGAAAGTATATGGATATATATGGTTCCATATATGAAAAAGTATGCAGTAATATATGGTAATATTTTCAATATATGAATTCCTATATCAATCCATATATGAAAAAAAAAAATGTAACCACCCAGCTAAAAGCGCTCAAATATTTTAATATATGAGGATATATGAATATATATGGGTTCATACATGGGCATACATGGATTCGTATATGAACTTGTTATCAATATATGAATACATATATGAGAATATATATGATCATATCTTGTAATATATGGGTTCATATATGTACTTTATTGTCATATATGATTTATATATAAAAAGACATTTTATATGTGAAATCACATGGTTGGTTGGTTGGTTCACGTGGTAGCCCGTAATCTTACGGGCAATCAATTAGACTCGTTAGAATCCGTTTTGATGGAATCAACCACACTACTCGCCAGGTGAATTAGTTGTATTGAGTCTGTAATGAGATAGAAATGTAGGGAAGAAACAATGAGAATATAAATTAATTAGATCCAGATTGTAGCATTGAGATATTTAATGATGTTAATGAGTCTAGTGTCAGATATCTCACAGAGGTTGTCTAATTGGTGCCCCCCCAGAAATTTATGTCTGCTTGCGTTCAAGGCTGGGCATTCACATAGAAGATGAAAAACTGTCTCCTCCTTCCTGCGATTGCCACAACTACGGCAATATTCATTGTAAGGGAGACCAAGTCTACTTGCATGTTTTCCGATCGTCCAGTGACCTGTAAACAATGCTATTAGTCTCGAGATGTCTTTGCGTTTGTAGCCAGTGAAATCACATACGATCTTTTATTTTTAATTATAATACATATATGAAAACATATCTTTAAAGATAAATTCATATATTTATTGATATTTTATTAGATTTAAATGATGGTATATACTTATGTACATGATATTATAATAATAAAGAAGAAAACATTATATTTTGGTATTAATTATTAAATATTTGATAAAATTTTGCAAACTTATTGCAGAAACACTAATTCTTATGTCTTCAAATATATTTGCTATAGTTAAGGTTTGTTGAAGCAGATAGAAAATCACACGTTTGCAACCCTGATAAAAACATGAAAAATATTTCAATTTAAACAAATAAATATATAAAAAAATTTCGATTTTTTTGTTTTAATTATTTAAAATATAATAAAGAAACCAATAATTCTCAAAGTCCATTATGCAATAAAAATTTTGATGAAAAGGTAAATCTCGTAATATGTTTTCACTAATTTTCTTAAAATAGAAATATGCATTTTCAGACACCCAAAGAAACAGTATTGGTTCGGACAAATAATGAGTTGAAAAGGAAGCTACGAAAACATCCGACGTGGAAAATCAGACGCCATCGGAAAGTCAACTTTCAAAAGAAAAAGTAAGTAAAGAATGCAATTATAATAAATATAGTTAAACAAGTAAAAATGCAATTTTGAATCGTGTGTGCACTTAACCAGCAATCTATTGAAAATTGTTTAGTATTTGACTCTACCCTTTTGGTATTTTATATTTTCAGATGGTAGTTTATGTTGAAAACGGTGTATGAAATTGCGAAAGGCCCATCTTTGAAAGCATCTTATTTAGGAATGGATGGATATTGTTAGGGGTTTGTATTGAAACAAATTATATTTTTATACAAAATATTAAAAATTTAAGTTCAATTTATTTGAAAAGTAAAAATAAGAATGAATGTAAAAATGAAAATATTTGAAAGCTATATAAATAATATTGCAATGTAGATATGATTTGAAATAAATATTTTAAACAAGTTGAATAGTTTGCAAGTGACTCCAACATCTCCCTTTTTTATGTTAAGAGAAGCCCAATCGATTTCGTTTTGGTCTTGAACTTATGGATGGTGTTTCAGCCATTGGAGTGCTAAATATTAGAGGTGAAGTTGAATGATTATCAGGAGTATTTGAAGTAACATTTGCTTCAATTTGTCTTTCAGGAGTGCTGGGAATTGTGTTTGGTTGTACTTGTGTTTCAGTAACACAACTTAACGATTCATCTACTGGATCTTGGTGCTGCTGTTGATTTACTGAAATAGGTTTGATTTCAAATAATTCTAACATAAGTTGTATTGATACTGACTTATCAATATTGTTGTTATCATATCTTCTTTTAAGCTGATTAATATGGGATCTTATTAGTTTTGTCTTATTATCGTAGATATAGACATTGTAGTTAACATTTCCAACTTTTTCTACAATGGAACCTGGAATCCACACCATTTTGTTGTTTTTAAAAACTTTTGCATAGACAAGATCTTTAGGTTTTAAAACTCTTTCTTTTGCTCTTTCCATGTTTAATATTAAATTGGTTTTCCATTTTAATATCACGTTGAGGTACATTATTTGAATCTCGGGGTTTTAATAAATCTAGTGTTGTTTTAATTTTACGTTGAAGAAATAATTCAGCTGGAGATTTTGAATTATCTCTTGGAGTTGAGCGGTAAGTTTGAAGGAATATCTCAAGTATTTCATGACTATTTCCCTCATCCTTAAGTTTCTGTAAAGCCTGCTTGAGTGTTCTTACAAACCTTTCTGCTTGACCGTTTGATTGTGGATGATATGGTGCAGTTTTGATATGTATGATACCACGAGATTTTATGAACTGATCAAATTGAACGCTGACAAATTGTGAACCATTGTCAGACACAATTGTATCACAATCTCCAAACCTGGAAAACATTTCTGAGAGTTTTGCTATAATTGTTGAAGATGTGATGTTTGATACTTGGTGTATTTCTGGCCACTTTGAGAAAGCGTCCACTATTACAAAGTAATATTGACCATTACATGGCCCTGCTATATCTATATGTAACCGTTCCATTGGTTTTGTTGTTAATGGCCAAGACTGTAATGTATGTTTGGTTGGTGCTGTTGATGCTACTGCACATTTATGACAGTTTCTTACAAAAATTGCAACATCTTCATCTATTCCCGGCCAATAAACATGACTTCTAGCTAATGCCTTCATACGTTCTTTACCAGGATGTCCACGATGCAATTGTTTCATTATCCTGTTCCTTAAGCATTTTGGAATTACAATTCTGTCGTTATACATTAAACAATCCTGAATAACACTTAAACTTTCTCTTCTAGAATAGACTGAGCCAGTTCTGGATTTTGATTTTGTTTCCATCCATTTTTTAGTGAGAGAATAACTGATTGAAGCACTGAACATTTTAGAGTTGATTGTTTTATCATATTAAAAGTAATAGGTAGTTGATTTAAATTATCCATAAGTATTGCTGAACAATTGTCTTCAAATGTTGTACAAGCAATGATAATTTCTTCATCTGGTTTTAACTTAGTATCGATAAGTCTTGAAAGAATATCGACACAACCAAAATCTTTGGTGTTTGTGTACTGAATCTTGAAATTGTACATCATTAAAGTAAGTGCCCATCTTTGCAGCCTATTTGCAGCATATACGGGAATACCTTTTTTATTTCCAAAAATAGATAAAAGTGGTTTATGATCTGTGTTTAAAATGAACTCCCTTCCATAAATGTACTTATGGAATTTCTTTACAGCATATACAAGACCTAATGCTTATTTTTCTATTTGTGAATAATTTTTTTCTGCAGGAGTTAATGTACGAGAAGCATGCTCAATTACCTTTTCTGACTTGTCGGGAAAAATGTGACAAATATAGGCTCCAATGCCTTTTCCAGAGGCGTCTGCTGCGACTTTAATTGGCAGATCAGGATTGTAATGAGTTAGGAGTAAATCCGAATTTAGAATGTCTTTAAACTTTTCAAAAGCTTGCTGACACTCTTTGGACCATTCATACTTGATATTTTTTTGAAGAAGTCGATCAAAGGGTGTTCTCAAATCTGTCATATTATGAACATATTTTCCATAATAGTTTATAGATCCAAGAAACGATCTTAGCTCGGATATATTAGATGGTGGTGGTAAATCTAGAATTGCCTTGATTTTAGTTTTATCAGGACATAGACCTGATGATGACATGATGTTTCCAAGGTATTTAACCTCTTCAGTAAAAAATTTGCATTTATCAAACTTGATGTGAAAACTGTACTCACGAAGTCTTTGAAGAACTCTTTTAACGTTTTCAATGTGTTTTTGCTTTGTTTTACCACCTATGATAATATCATCTATGTAGGCTGCTGTGTCGTCTATGCCCATTAACATGGTATCCATTAGTTGTTGAAAAGCACCTGGAGCACTTTTAATGCCTGGAGCAAGGCGATTGAATGTATATAACCCTTTATGGGTATTTAAAGTTAGAATTTTTGCTGATTCTGGTGAAACTTCCATTTGTAAGTAAGCATCTGACAAGTCAATATGCGTAAACATGCAGCTGTTTCCTAGTTTTGCATATAAATCCTCAGGTCGATGTAGTGGATACATATGTGGTTCAAGACTATCATTAAGGCTTGATGAATAATCTCCACAAATGCGCACTTTGCCATTAGGTTTCTTGACTGCTACAATGGGTGCTGCCCAATCAGAGTAATCAACTGGAGTGATTATACCTAACGTTTGTAATCTTTGTAACTCATCTTCAACTAAAGAAAGCATGGCGTATGCTATTGGTCTCTTTGCGCGAAAAGTTGGTTTTGCGTTTGGCTTTAGATGTAGTTGAACTTGAGTTTTGGTACATTTCGAAGGTGTATCTTGAAAAATGTCTGCATATTCGATTTTGATACTATTTAACACTGTTGTGTCAATTTTATTCTCCTTTATTTGAGAACAGACACTATTTAATGGTTTGTCCCATAATCCAAAAATTTCTAGCCAATCTGAACCAAAAATTGAGAGAGAATCAATGTCTACAACTAATAAATTACAAAGTTTTACATCACCTTGAAGCCGAACTAGACATGAAAACTCGGCTATGAGCTTAATTTGGTCCTTTGATGCACTTGTAATATAGCGATTTGAGGTTTGTGTGCCTGGTTTACCCATTTTACACCATAATTTTTTTTCAATAATTGACACATCAGATGCAGTATCGATTTGCATTTTGACATCAAAATTTGTTGTTGCTGATGAAGGAATTTGTATGTTGACTGTGACAAATTTTCTTCTTGATGCATAGGAAATCCGATTTATTTTAACAACGTTGGATCTCGCCTTTGAGTATTTCGGATTCTTATTATGTTTCTTCTTCTTTTCAGAATTGAACTTCTCTGATGCTCGTTGATTTTTGCAATAGCCTTCTTTGTGTCCCACGGTTTTACATTGCGTGCATATATGTTTTGCGTAGTTGCAATATTTTGAATAGTGCATTGCGCCGTAATTCCAACATGGCGTTTTTGGCTTCGACTTACATTTGACATCATCATTTTGTTTTGTATTGGATTTGATTGCATTTACAGATGACTGGTTGTTGACTTCTACCATGGCTGTATCATGTTTTAGGTTTAACAACCGCTGAGAACATGAAATAAGTTTGCTGATGTTTTGATTGGGATCATCTTCTAGAGTTGAAAGGCATCTCATACGAACTTCTGAGTCGTCATGCGATTGTAGACCACAAACAAACACTAAACACTTAAATTCATCTCCATTCATCTCAGACAATTTGAAATTTTCACATATTTTGTTGACACGGGCACCATAAGAAATTAAATCTTCATGAGGCTTCTTGATTGTTTGTAGACATTTGTATCTTACACTAAAAATTGATTCTTGAATTCCAAAAATATATTTTAAAATCTTAATTGATTCTGTGAATGTAACATCCCTTGGATTTCGTGGTAGAATGTATGCTAAATACTGTCCATATGCAACTGTGTTGAGTTTGCGCATAAGGAGTCTCACACGAGCTGCGTCTTCCAAATCCTTACCTTCTACAAGAAAAATATCTTCATAGCGAGCATACCAGTTGTTGAATGTACCAGAATTTTCTTTATCATAGGAAAATTCCGTTATGCTGTTGGATAATTTTTCCATTAGTAGATCTTGATTTATGTTGGATGCATTTCCTTGCGTAAGGCTAGCAAGAAGTTTGCTTTGCATCACCAAAAGTTCTAGAATTTTCGAATCTTGAGCCATATCCTCGTCGCCAATTTGTTAGGGGTTTGTATTGAAACAAATTATATTTTTATACAAAATATTAAAAATTTAAGTTCAATTTATTTGAAAAGTAAAAATAAGAATGAATGTAAAAATGAAAATATTTGAAAGCTATATAAATAATATTGCAATGTAGATATGATTTGAAATAAATATTTTAAACAAGTTGAATAGTTTGCAAATGACTCCAACAGATATCACAAATAAAACAATGATTCAAAAAAATTTCAAAATTAAACTCCACTTTAAAAATAATTTATGATTTATTTGGGTTTTGTGAATTTTTAAAAATCTGTTTAAAATTTTAATATTTTTAACAAAAAAAAAGCAATTCTCTTAATATAAAATAAATATGTGCAAACATTTTCATTATAAATATATAGCGGAAGTAAAATATGCATTTATTTGTATATAGAGAAATATATTAATATATATGGACAAATAAATCAATATATGCCTATATGTTCATATATCCTCAATTTTCGGATCCAAAGATATATGGAACATCATATATTTATATATATGGAACATATATTTTATTTCTAGCTGGGCATAGAGAACTTTTATTAATATATGGTGTCATATATGAAATAATTTTTCAATATATGACCTCTTAAAAAGCAAACATCATTTATTTATTATTTATATTATAAATTCTAACTCCTTCTTAGAAATGATATCTACCATTTTATATATTGCTGATACTAAAAACGTGCAAAATAATAAACCTTTTAACCTTGTTTCTAAATGATTTGTATAATTATATATCGTTAGTTAATTTTCTATTTCAACAATATTTAATGAATACCAAATAAATTGATTAGTGCTTCTTATAAAGAGCGTTTGTAAATTTAATAAAAACATGAATTGAAAAATAAAATAAATAAAATTTTCCTGCACAGAAAAAATTGTGACTAGAATTTTTTAATAAATCATTTTTTTTTTTTTTTTTTGGTTTTAAATAAAATTTTATTGAAATAATTATTTAATTTGAATATTTTGTTTTATTGGTTGTAAATAATTTCAAAAACAACATAAAAAACAATTTCTCGTGTTTTGACAATTAAAAAAAAATAAAAAATTAATTTATACAAATTATGTAACAAAAAATGCAACACCTTCATTTCCGTACAGATTTTTGTAATATTTATAACATTTTATATTTGTGTATCTTCTAGATCAGGATAACTTCATATTTTTTATTTTCCGCTGACTCCCAGACATACATACTTTAATGTTACAAATACAAAGGAAGTAAAACAATCGGTAAGATATAATGCCATACAGACGTACATTGAGAAATGTTCTGAACAAATTTTAAGTTTTCGGGAAAAAACTTTGGAAGAAATGGCAGTGTTAACGGGTGGTTAGAAATTAAAGTCGACCAGATGTACTCAGTATATGGAAAATTTTTTGGGGACACCCTAAAATGTGACTATATTGATTTATTATCCACTGCATATGTATCAATATCATCTTATGAATTGATTCAACTATGTACGTTCGTATGGCTGGTTGAACGGCTAGCTCCCTCTTTATATAAATCTTGTTCGTAAATAATTTTACGACACTTTGGCTGTAGTTAAACATACTCAAGAAAGCATTAAACAAATTTGTTCTATGTAATTTTATTTATTCGGATACTCTTTTTAGGTCTATTGTATAATAATTGTAATTTGGAAGTGTTACAAAAATTTGCAACATTGTTTACTTTTTGTATTATTAAGTATTATTCATAATTATTTTTTGTCTACTTTATTATACAAAATCTTATTTTTTATCTGCATACACTTTTCACTTCATATCAGATAAGTTACTCTCACACGATATTTATTTTCTTATGAGAAATTCAACTTTAAATTTACATGCACTTACATACATGTTGACCATAATATTAAAATTCTACATTATTATATTATAGAAAATGCAATAATTGTAAAAAATAATAATCTTGTAACATCACTTTTTAAAAATATTATTAAAAACATTTTATAAAATCAAAAATAAATTTTGTTTGAAAATCTTCTAAAAACTAAATATTTTTACTAATTCAGTGATAGGTCCGATTTTAGTAAAAAAAAATATATAATTGGTTTTACAAATTTGATAATGAAATACTATATTTTTTTTTTTTTTTTTTTTTTTGTCTGTGTAAAATCCAAACGAAGCTTTAAAAAATTTTTTCTTGTAAATATTTCGTTTTCCTATCATAATAAGAAAGTCTCTATGGTCAATAATTATCTTTAAAAGAAGATATATATGGAAACATATTTTATCAATATCCTCTCACGATCGATATTATTGTATTTGAGAAGGATGTTGCAAATCAAGTTAAGGACAGTTTAAAACTTCAAAATAAAAGCTAGTTAGCAACAACCCGTTTTTTTTTTAATCGGTTATTCATTAGATTCCAGAGAAGGTAAGTTCTTAAACCATTTGATGAATATAATTCTATACTGAATATAGGGCTATTGGAAAGCAAGTTACGAAGACCAATTAAGTCAAAAGGAGCAATCAAGTCACGAAATGAAAAATAATTACTGTATATATTGTATATTTTATTTTTTAGTAAAATTTATGATAAGAAATATAGTTTAATGTGACCTTTTAATATATATAAATAAATATATGGATATACATATGTATATGATCATATATTTCCATATATCATCAATTTTCGGATTCAAATATATATGGAACATAATATATGTTATAAATATGATTTTTTGATCTGGGTATGCACGCATTTTTATATTATTCTACAATACACGTCAAATTTTTGAACTGAGCTCAACCCTTACTAGTTTTCTATAACAGACTTATTCAGTGTGTTTTACTTTTTTTTAATTCAAACATTTTACGGAATCACTTTTCTTTGCAAATCTAGTCAGAGTATATCTATCTGCGCATTATTTAGTATTTTAAATGACAGATTATGACCATAGCAACCAAAAGTATGCTCTAAAAATGTATTTTATGCGCATAAAAAATGCTCTTCAAATTGGAAAATATGCCCTTATAATTCAAAACTATGCTCTTAAAATATTATTTTTACTGGGTAAATTTTGAATTATCTAGTAATCAGGCTTTAAATAACATGACTTTTATTAGCAATTGCTTAAAACAATTTTCTTTTTACAACTTACAACTTACTTACAAGACTGATTTAGTTCAATAAAATATAAAAAAATTCGAATTAATTTTGCCTTTAAGTTATTAT
The DNA here is from genome assembly GCA_932274085.1 of Protocalliphora azurea. Classification (NCBI taxonomy): domain Eukaryota; kingdom Metazoa; phylum Arthropoda; class Insecta; order Diptera; family Calliphoridae; genus Protocalliphora; species Protocalliphora azurea. The sequence goes on from OW026520.1 coordinate 84,039,939, forward strand.
ACTCACATTATTTTTAATACGCTCAACATTTATGGAGATATTATGCATATTTAGTAAAAAAATAAATATGAATAAATAAATAAATTTCGAACAAAATTCAAAAAAAAAATCAAAAATGTTTATTCTTTGATCATAAAGATAAATTTGTTAAAATATTTCATTCAAACCAGTGCATACATTTTGACTTTGTTGACAAAATTAGTGAAGATATTTTTATAAATTTTATAAATTACACATAAATATAAAAACAAAATAAAACTTTTTTAGTGATTCTTAATCTTTTTTTAATATTTTTGTGTAATTTATAAATGAGATATCTTTACGAATTTGTGAATAAAATCAAAAATGTATACATTGATTTGAATGAAATATGTATGAAATTTGCTCGTTCACTTGTTTTTAGATAAAGTATCAATTCGAAAATTTAGGGTATATTTGGCAAAGATTTTCTTTTTTATGAAGAAAAAACAAACTTTTCAATAGAAAAAGTTATTATTTTATTATTTAATTTTATTTAATTTAGTACAATACTGAAATCGTAATTTGTCATACCTGATGCACACTGAATTATTATTATTATTATTATTATTATTATTATTATTATTATAATTGACTTTATTGAAACCTTTATAAAATAATTACATTGTTATGAGAATTTTCTTAAAAGTATTACAACAATTAACATCTAAATAATTAAATAAGGAAACTACTAATATCACCGTGTTAAGGAAAATTTGTCAAAAAAAAACTTGTACATACTTAGACGTTATAAGAAATTGTAAAAACAACCATCAATTATAACTCTTAAATTAAAGAAAGAGTCTTAGTGATTGTTTAGCAAATTTATTATTATTTCATATGTAGACGTTCAGCATTTTTCATTAAATGACAGAGTCAGTTCCCTTGCACATTGAATTATAATAATATGAAAATTAAATAAAATATGTTGCCTTTAACAGTCAGAGCAAATCAATACTGTTTATTTCTTTTCAAGCCACCAATAGTATCGTAAATATTGGTAAAATTATGTTAACTTATCTGCGCTTTTTAATTCAAAACTCTCAAAACCATAACTACCTTAAGGGTGATGGGTAACATTAAGTTTATTGTAAAACAATTATAAAATCATTATATTTATAATAAATTCACAACCACACAACTGAAAACAACATGTTTATCTATGTATTTATTAAAAATTCACTAAAAATAATAAATATTTCGTACATTTGTGTGCATTGATTTCAATGCTTAAGGACAAATCAACGTCTGCATTAAAAAGTTTCAATGGATTTTATATGAGCTGTTGTGTTTGTTGATATTTGATATGACAAGAGCAGTAACACCAACTAGTAGCAGAGCACGGTGATTCAAAGAATAAGTTACTAAGGTAATAATTTAAAATAAATATCTGTTAATACATATATTTTGATGTAACTTGGGATTTATATTTAATATTTTGTCTATTAACCTACTGTGCAGGGCTGAAATGTCCCAGATTATGTTTTTTTTTTTTCTTTTTTTGTTACAATTTTAATTTTATTTGAATTTAATCAAATGCTGCTGTCGCTGCTGCCTAAACGATAGTAGTCAGTCGCTGAAGTTTAGTATAAAAAAATGTCCGGTGAACTTTAACACCCGAGGCTACAACAAATGAATACTATACGAAAACATACACAAACATACATTCATAGTAAATAAAATCACTAAGTATATTCACAACTTATTTGTACTTTATATACCGACAAACGATCAAAAAGACAAGCTTAGACAACAACAACTACGATAAACAAATGCAATAAAACTAAAATCATCATTTACTCACATCAGGGTTGGAAAAGTTGATACTATAGTACTTTTTTGATACTATTTAACATTCAAAAGTACCGAAGTACTCCCTCGGGTCATTTGATACTGGCAACAGATTAGCCTGATATTCCACAAATCGAATTAAAAATTTTTAGATGAAAATATATTTTTGAAACATAGAATTCGAATAGAAATCTATATTTTTCTTAACGCATTTGACTTAGATTTACAATTGGTGTTCAGGAGTGAGTTCCCAAAAAATTAGAGACGTAATTAGGGCAAACAAACTATATCAGAGAAACATTTGATTTGTAGTTTAATTTAAAAAATTGTAAATTTTGAAATATACTCGTATGCACAATAATTAGTAAAAACTACAAGTGTCTGTGCTCTTTGAATTGAAAACGTTCCGAATTTCAAAGACATCAGGTAATGAATTATATTTTAACAAATCTAAAGCTGAAGTGCTCGATTTTAAGGAATTGATCTTGGGCGACTTTTTTCTCCTTAAGTTTATTTCAATAACAAGGCTGCTTTTTATTAAGATCTTCACATTTATTTTATAAATTTATAAATTACATTATTTGAGTTTTGCTCTAAATTTTAATTTTAGTACTCTGAAGGTGAAAAAAGTATTATTTGAAATTTGTTTTGATACCAAAAAAAATATTTTCATTTTCCATCCCTGACTCACGTCCTTCTACCCATAATGTAATTATAAAGTGACCGCACAACTACAAAAACATGCTTATATTTTGTTAGTGTAAAAGAACCGCACAAAATGTTAAAATGCCATGAAGAGAAAAATTCGTTTTGATACCATAAAAATATTTTCATTTTCCATCCCTGACTCACGTCTTTCTACCCATAATGTAATTATAAAGTGACCGCACAACTACAAAAACATGCTTATATTTTGTTAGTGTAAAATAACCGCACAAAATGTTACTCATTTTGAGTAAATGAAAAAAAAAATACATTGAAATACAAAAACAATTTGTTCGGTACGGTACGCACATGAAAAAAATTGTAAATCGGATGGGCTTATGAGCTCACTTTCTTATTACACTATGCTTTTACCCAACAATTCGTGTTTAAATGTGCAGTCGGTGAATAATGAGGATTAAAATCAAAAAAACAGATTTATTCACTCATTCCTTACATTTTTGGTACTCTATTCTCTGTTATACATGAGACAACATTGTAATAAACATTGTTAACTGAATCTCCTGATTCAATGTTAAAGGATTTTTGTGTACGTTAACAAGGATTTGTTTTTGTTGTAGTAGAGAGAGATGTGTTGTGTGTGCATGACGATATTAATGTTTATAATGAGTTTAAGAACATTGGGAACTAAAACACCTTGTCTCTATTGTGGACCAGTAGTTGGCACATTTTATAACTTTTACTACACAGAAAAAATATTTTTGAAAAAATTTCAATTAAATTATTAATCATTTTAATTACATTATTAATAACTAAATAAATACTCAAAATAGAAGTATTGTAACAAATTAAATTCAAATTTTACATAGAAAAATCTAAAATCCAATTTCAATTAGTAGTAATGCATATTCAATTATTTTATTAATTAAAATTCAACCTATTAAAAAATTGTATATTCAATTATTCAAATTATCACTAATTTTTATTTATATTTGATTAATTTATTAATTGATACGATAAGAAAAATAATTGAAAGCCGATACTTTTTTTATTTTTAATTTAAAATATTATAAATTTTGAATTTTGATAATTTTAATGATTGATACAATTGAAAAAGGAAATTGAAATAGTTTTTATCTTTAATAAATCTTTTAATAGACCATATTTTTCAGTGTATGTATCATAGCTGGTTGAGGTATTATGCTGAAGCATAAAAGTAATAGGCACACTCCACTTGAGTTAACTCGGAATCTCTTTGAAATTATTTTCATACAAGAATGAGTCATGTGAAAACGGATTATGATCGATTTATTATTTCACCTTGTCACCATACAATAAAGTTTTAACTAAATATAATAAATGTTTTAAATGTAATTAATATAGAATTGAACACCGCAAAGTTTGTATGATCATGAATTCCATATAAATGTTAATATTGGACTTAAATGACTATAACTTTTTTACTTGCTTTTTTAATTTAATATAGAAACTAATTTTTACAACAAAATCTGTTTCAGTGTATCAATTGTTGGCCTTAAGCCGCATTAAAACAAAACAAACTTAATAAATTTGAAATAAATTAATGAAAAATAAAGGGTTGCTTGTAGGAAAGGGGTTAAACATAATAAGTTGACAATTATTGCCCAAAACAATTATTATTGGAATACATTTGATGTTTTAAGAGCAGATATACTTAATATTTTCTAAAAGATTAATTCCTAATAAGAAGCTAAACAATGTCACACATATGTTACAATTAAATAAATATAAAATATGTTATTTAAATAATTATATCTACGCAAAAATTGCTGCATACCCAGAAGAAGATTTGTATGGGAGAGATAAATTATCTTTCCCTTACGAAACTGCTTCAAGGCATGATTTTTGTTCGCAGTGTCCCACTTGGTAGGACTCTTTACAGCGCTACGTATTAGTTTCATACATTTTCTGTGCGCATTATTAAAGCATCATATTTGTGATGACATCATTTCTCTTTTATATGCATCTTTTAGAGATCCTAGAAGCTGTGAAATAATGTTTTTATGAATTTAAATTATACATTTGCAAAAAATATTTTTAGTTTTAATATATTTAATTTATTTTACAAGTAAGTTTTTTAATAATAAAAATCAGAAATTTGTTAAATCAGTTGAAACAAATTTAGTTAAATGAAATTTCCTTTTTATTGCAGTAATCATTAATTTTTTTTTTTAATTTCACATTAAAAAATTAAAACAAAAGAAAAAACATGGAATATGTTATACGTACCGTAAATTACGGGTACATTAAACATAGACATTTTGGGTAACGCTCATCGTGTAAGAAAATCCAAAATAAACACAAAAATACTTCAAAACAAGACAAACTCAGAATTAAAAAATAATAAAACACAAAATACTTTACAAAACATGTAATTTCTTATATTTTATAAGGAAAACGATTTTTTTTTTTAATTTTTAATAATTTAATAAATAATTTTATTTTATTATAAATAGTTATTAAAAAAAAATATATAAATTTATATATATATTTTTTCAATATATTTTTTAGTTTATTTTTTTTTCTTTCTCAACTTTCACGAACAAATTTACTTCTTGATACTTTGAACCAGTGGTTGCCAAAACTTTGAGGCTATTTTACACCAGATTTTGTTTGAAAACCGTTAGAAAGCGCCTACACTTTAAGCAAATCAACTAATAAATTCTCATGTGGCGTTGATCTCCCATCGAGTAGCAGTAAACACAGATCGACCTTGGTCATGAAGCAAGCGGTCGCTCGTTTGGAAGGCCTATGGGAGGGCGATAGACTAGACGTGATCTCTATTGACGAGATTCCACGTCGGCCTAGTCATGACCCGCGTAACGTAGGAAACTTCCAAACCAGAGGAGATTCTGGACCTCATTCGGTTCGGTAACCCTGAGATCCCCACAAGTTATTGGACCAAAGTATCCAAAACCGAAGGTGCATTCAGAAGGATTATCATCGTTATGAATAAGGAGTCCCTGCCGTCTCCTCGAGAGAAAAGTGGAAGAATATACTACGGCTTCAAGTCTATCTTTCTACAGGCTAATCGAAGAGACGACAGAGACAGATCGAGCACGATAACGATCCGTCTCCAAAAGTAATGTCATGTGACAAAGACGCCCTCTTGGACTCGGACCAAGATGAGTCCAATCACCCCTAAAACTGACAATAGTGAAGATAACGAAAGTTAACCTTCACCACTCTAAAGCAGCTTCGGATGCGTTGATGCTTCGGATGGCTGAAAGAGGCGAAGAACTTGCACTTGACCAAGAACCTTGGATCACAAGTGAAAGAGTTTGCATAGAAGCAAGCAGAAAACTTAGTATCTTTATTCCTTCTGATTTTAGTGATGAAGACAAAGTTGTAGCGGCCAAGGAGGCATTTATATATACAAATGAAAAAGTTCGCGCAATAACCAAGGCAACAAATGATAGGAACATACCGCTTGTGATGGGGAAGCTCGAATACCAATGAAAGGGGTGAGTCTCTTTTCGGTTTTATCCTTTGTAGTAGTTTAGATATTTTGAACAACGCTAATGAATCAGCCTTTGTAGTTTCTAATAGAAGGGAGGTTCTCGATATAAGGCTAGTAAGTATTAGTATCACTTATATATTGACTTTGCCATAGAAGTTCTATTACCTTTGGTAAACCCAATTCAGAACAGGAGAAAAACAAACTGGACGGAACAATATGATATTCTGTCTCAACTCCTCCCCGGATATTTGTAATCGGCGGGAAATTGAGAGCGACTTCTGTAGCATGAAGGTCTGCAGAGGAAGGAGTTAACCACACTGGTTGAACTCCGAAATAGGTGGCAATCGTAAAGAGTGCCGCCGTTTATTTAATGAGGCTAAGAGACTGGGAAACTGGTCAGCTTACAAATCTTCAGTAAAGAGGTTTAAAAACCTGATCAAGAACGCTTAGCGCAAATCTTGGAAGACCATTCCGAGACAAGTCGCTTACGTAAAATTCTGGCTTCCTCACATTCTGTCCCAAGTTACACTCAGAAACCTTGTTGTAGCTGGACAACAAGCAGCCATGAAACTTTAGTCGTCTTGATACGCATTTTCTTGACCCAGATGGCATCAACCTGCAGACCTAGAGTATAATGTGGTTATTAGAGTTCCATGTCCTTATATCCAAACTCATGGTCTAGATGTAAAGTGGTCTTTGTCCCAAAAAGGGGTAAGACCTCCCATACGAGACCGAAGGACTTCAGACCTATTAGTCTATCGTCCTTCCTCTTAAAGGCATTGGAAAGGCTCATTGATCTGCACCTTCGCAAAACAATCAACCTTAACCTGCAGTCAGCGTCCCATCATGCCTACATGAAAGGCAAATCAGTTGAGACGGCATTGCATTCGCTTATTGAGTATATAGAAAATGCTCTCTAGCACAAGGAATATTCATTAGTGGTCCTTCTTGATGACGAAGGAGCTTTTAATAATGTGATCACGGCTATGGAAAGGCTAAACATACATCAGTCGATTATTAGCATCATATGAGTCCAAATGTTCTATCTCAAGACGGTTAAGGCCCCAGTGCGATCAAAACCGGTCGAGCTTCATTTTGGGATTGCCAAGGCGTCAGCTACCAATTGCTGGTGCACACGTTAAGAGATTATGACTCTCTTTTAACGAATATTGCAGAAGTTGCTTTAACGAGAAAGAAGAAACACTAGAACATTTTCTTTGTCACTGTCCTGCTCTTACGAATATTAGAACTACAAAATTTGGGAGTCCACATATACATGGATTATCTGATTTCTCTGTAATTGATGTCAGACGGATCAGATCTTTTAATCATGCATCAGGTTGGTTCGATTCAAAATTTATGACTTATATTTATGCAGTATAGTGATGCAGAAAACAAAATTTTTAAAGAATTACATAGCTCACTTTGTCTGCTAATGCTCTATATAAAAAATATATAAAACAAAAAACATATATATCTATATCTATATATATATATATATATATATATATATATATATATATATATACCCGCTAGGGACAAAAAAGTACCGTCAGATCTAGTCAACACTGCCGCTTTATCAATACTGCTTTGAGCACACCGATCACAACTATTCAACGCAGTTCAAATTATTATATCGCTCAACTTAGTAGATCTTTTTTGTCTCAAACAAATCGTAAATAAAAGTCGGGAGAAGAAAAACAACCCTGTAATTGGTAAAACAAATATAAGCTTAATGGAAACTTCTCACTCCCCACTTGCAGCATTCTCGAATGCACATCAATAATGTGCTGTCGGAAGTCATGAATAATTTTTACTGCTTACCAGTACCTGAAAAAAATTTTTGCTGAGATTAATCTGGTATGAATGTTTTTATATTAATTTAATTTGCATAATATGAATCTAAGATATTCTTAAAAATACCAACGAAAATCCTATTATACATCTAAAGTAACCGGCAGCATGTAAAATGTAGTTAAAGATTTTAAATATTAAAAAAAAGTATTAAGACTTGAAATTCCTTCACTGTGCATTTTAAGCTTCAATAAACATTTATAAATTATGTAAATATTTATTTCATAAAGTTGGTAAATAAATGATCAGTATTTGTATTGTTCATTTTCAGATTCATTGAATTTTAAATTACGAAATTCAAAAAGAAGCCGATAAAATCAATATTGAAATATATTTATTTTAATAAATATTTTAAAATAAACAAAAATTATACTTACAAACAGATGGTGAACTTGAAAATGTTTACGAAAATATTAAATGATTGACAGAAAAAACTTTTAACCCCCGCATGTCCACAATTATTTTAAGATAAAAATAAAAAAATAAAAAAAATTAACAGTCGTATTAAAAAAATAATAATTTAAGTTTAAAGCAGACACTAGCTAATACATACTTTAGCCCTAAAAGTTTTTTATTAAAAAAAATGTGTATTAAAAAAAATGTTTAAAGTCTACATTAACTAATATACTGTTTTTTGTTTATGTAGGTCTCTATCATTTTTGTTGTCAGTGTTGTGAGTAGTTAAAATAAATTATGCGTTAAACGTTTTACTCCATTATTATTATTATTATTATTATTTTATTTTTTTTTTGAGGTTGTAGTACATTTTTGATGATAAATACGTTTTTCTGAAGGGAAATTTTTTTTTTTTGGGAAAAAGTGATGATTTTTTAGCTAATTTTTATTTAGTTATAAATGAAATACTCTAATTAAATTTTTGTTAGTTTTAATTATAAGTATCCGAATAGCGAATATTCTGTGATAAAATCAACATCGCCATTTCATATTTTGTTTTGTTTACATTATTTTTAATTAAAATTTTGCGATTTTAATGAGTTTTTCTGCTAAAATATATAATTTTTAACCCGGAGCTGACACATTAGATTAATGGTATACTAATCTAAGACGTCTACATATTAAAGTACTATTTGGAATTACGTGGAAGCAGCAAACAACGAAAAAGTCAAACATACATATGCAATTGTAACAAACATTCTGGCAGCCGGAATGTTCGTATTTTAATTCAATGTACCCAGAATAGACTCTTTTCCTTTTCGTGTTTATGTTTTTATTAGGAAATAGCTTAAATAGAGCATATGTGTCCCGGAATTAATTTAATAAGTTCTAAAATATCTATAGTGAGTGATCAAATTCAAAAATCCTGAAATTTAAAAATGTGTAATTTATGAATGAACACAAAAATATTTTTTTATGCTAAATATAAAAGAATTAATCTTAAAGCAGCTTTAAGAAAATGCTTTATCATACTTAAAGTTAACAATGGTTTACCAAAGATACATTAAGCGAATCAACTAGGGTATTCGCATGAATAATATTTGTTCGATTAATCGTAAAATTAAAATCAAATAGGTTAGGTTAGGTTCTGAGGGCAGCTGTCTATTCAATAACGGACAATTCACTTGGCTCCACTTTGGTTCCGTTGAAAAACCCTGAGGCATCATGTGTTGCTAACTCACATGTTATGAACATGTGAGTTATGAACATGTAAGTTAGCAACTGCTCTGGGTCTAATTAGTACATGGAGTACAATTAGTGGCCTTAGCGTAAATCCAGGAAAAACGGAACTTGTCCTCTTTTCTAGGAGAACATTCTACCTTTCCCGGCCTCAAAGTATTGCCTTATATATGTGTAGTAAGGCCATCGGTAAATCCTGGGGTATAAATCCCAGGAATACGAAATGGCTCTTCGACACGGTGATTAAGCCCATACATATGTATGGTGGACGGCTATGGAGAAATCCACCTATATCGGAATCTTTGATAGAGTTCTGTGTAGCTCCGCTACTACCGGAGCGCTTCGTACAATTCCATCGAAAGCCTTATTTGTTACAATGAATTGGCTAACGGTGAATCTTATGGTCAAACAAATCGCCATTATGACGGAATGATGCATGGAATGATAGTGGATTCGGTCGTGCGATCATTCTGGCATTCCTTGCAATATTGCATCCCCATACCCTTTCTTGGCAGAGACTTCTCAGTATCAATCTCAACTGTTCCAGAATTAAGAGCTGGTTCAGTTGAGGTTTATACTGACGGGTCCAAATCTGCTGAAGGGTTGGGGGCTTCTACATTCCCTTTTATAGGAAAACATTTCCTTCAAATTTACCAGATCACTGCAATATTCTTCAAATCAAATCTTCCAAATCTGTACAGACAATCAAGCCGCGATTAAATCAAATCGCTCGAGTGTCTTTTCAACATCCAGATTGGTACATGAATGCCGGACACCTCTGAGTAAGATGGCGAGACATTCAAACCAGGAGCTGGTCTGGCCCCATTATGATAAATCTCGATCTAACTTCATCATTGGATTACCGAGGCATTGACTAAGAATTCTGATAGATGTTGTCACCGGGCATTGGATTGCTAGTGCGCATGCTAAGAGACTAGGGCTCCCTTTTAGCGACTTCTTTCATTGAAAAAGTTGCCGAGATGAGGAAGAGGAGGAAACAGAAGAACATCTTCTATGCTACTGTCCCACTCTTACTGAGATTAGGACTGGTAATTTTGGCAATCCGTTGGTGCATGCAGGGATCAAATCTTTCATACATGCGTCGAATTAGTTCGTTTCGAACAGCAGGTGATGATACCAGAATTTTACGAAACCGACTGGTCTCAGAATGGCTTTTTACGCAGCTACATAAAGCCCTCCAGGATTAGCGTTTCGCATTTCTTATCTGGTCTTTAAACTTATTAAATGAGGACTTATAAGTGGGCCAGTATCCTAGTCTCTTGGCCTCATTGAATAGACGGCGACATTCTTCACAAGTTTCGCCTTTTTCGGAGTTCGACCAATATGGTTTACTGCATGCAACAGAAGTCGCTGTGTCGAAAGCGTTTGTTAGCGTTTTGACACAGGACTCAATATCACCACAACCTTTGATGGTAGGGAGATTTGGAAGGAGTTTGGACAGAATATCATGTTGTACTGTCCAATTTGTCTTCCTCCTGTTTTGAAAGATTTTAAACTTGGGTAAACAGACTTCTATGTTGAAGTCAATATAGAAGTGATCAGAAAATGAGCAGTCACTGGACGGTCTCCAATAATCATATTAGAGTGCCTAGTATTAATTAGCGTAATATCGATCTCCCTTCTATTAGCTACTACAAAGGTTTGTTCCCTACCAATGTTCAGAATAACCAAACTACTACAAAGAATAAAATCATATAAAGACTCACCCCTTGTAGTTGTATCAGAGCTTCCCCAAATGACATGATGGGCATTAGCGTCAGTTCTAATTACGAGCGGTATGCTGTTTGCGTTGGGTCGCAATGATCATGGGCCATGTAACTGGAGACAATGTAGATGGTAGATGTAGATGGAATAAATTAAAATCTATAATTTCGAGTAAAAATTTATTCGAGTAAATTATGGCGATTAATCGAATAATTCGACTAAAAAATGTTTTAAATTAGCTTTTTAACTGTTTAACTATAAAGATGTTTCAATTAAAAGTAATTTGTAATTATAGAAAAAAAATATTCTTTAAAAACAAAACATGTGTCTGAAATACAACGCGTAATTGAAGTTATAGCTATTTTTTAAATTTAGGTTTGGAGGAGATAAAAAGAGATTGTTGACCTTTCTATATTTAAATTTCCGCAAGAAATAAATTGGAAGATTTTGAACTTTATTTGGAAAAACATATTGTTGGTTGGAATGACAGTGGAGCTGATATGTGTAAGTATGGATTTGATATATCAATAGACTAGCAGTCTGGTTTAAAAGATATGATAGCTTGTATAAAACTTGTGATATAGAAGCAAAAGAGAAATAGTAACCTTATACTTTATGTTAAGAATCGCTAAACTTCTTTATCTAAAATAAATCTGAATTTTTGTTTTCCAATTTCGTAATGAATGTGCTTATTAGATTTTAATTTACCCGTTTTACGGACAATGATATCTGAACGTTAACAAGTTTAGATGATACTCTAAGGCTTATTGATTTAACTATTAAAGAATTAAGTTAATATAGAGAAACATTGGATTTATAATAACGCAAGAGAAAAGTATATTCAAATTTTAATTACATATTATTTTGAAAGACTTTTTCTGAAGGGAAATTTAAGTTTTTCTTATAAATTAAGCGAACCCAAATATTTTTGATGTTCTAAACCATTTTTATATTTTATTAAAATTAATTGTTAACATTGTTGTTTTTGTTTTTTTTTTTTTTTTTTTTTTTTTTTTTAATAAAACACTAAAACAATACTGTTTTATTTTTTAATAAACATTAAAAAACATAACTCAAGTAATTTATCAGCTTTACTCGATTATTCGATTAATTTAAAAACAGCATTTTCGAGTTATTTGATTAATCGAACAATGAAAAAGTTGAGTAAAACTAATAAAATCAACGTATTTAAATAAAACTTAACAATGATTTGCAAAGATGTTTTTTTAGATTACGACTGCAAGTCTGTAGTTTATAAATAAACGATCATATAATATTAGCAGATTTCTCTTATGAATGAATGATTTGAAAGATTATTGTTTAAGGTGTCCACTTTAGATCTAAAATTTCTGTGTAGATAATCCATATTTCAAGGCTTTTGGAAGAAATTCATAATTTTTTGTTTCCAAGTTTTTTCAGCTCGAATATGCATTTTTTTCATAAATGTTTGAATAAAATAAATCAAATAGATCCCTACTAAAATCTTAATGAATATCATTCCAAATATCATTCTTAATTCAAATCCCACAAATTCACATGTTTTACCAATATTTGCAAAATCAGTTTCTTTTATTTTTAATTTAACATAAACTAAGTTTTCGGATACAAAATACACATTTACTCAATCAAATTGAAATAATATTTATACAAAAAGGAAAATTTACGTTCTCTTCTATCAAACTCAAACTCATGCTCGAACTTAATTCTTTGTCTATGATAATCAAATATTTGCATTTAATTTTCGAAGCCAATGAAATGAACAACCAACTAAAACAACCAACCGACTGTATGAAAAGTTTAAAAAGTTAATAAATCCGATGAACTAAAGTCAACAACAGGCAAAAAGATATACATATAAAATAAAGTACGAGCAGAAATAAAAAAGAAGATGAAAATTATAATAATATTGTTGTTGCAAGATGATGAAATAACATTTGAAAATTAAAACAAAACAATTGGAAAACAACAACCAAATCTAAAGAGACAGAAAACCAACAAAAACAACAAACTGTAAAAGAAAAACAAAAACTCTAAAATCGAAACCATGAAGGGAAACACTTGCCACAAACAATGATTGTAATGTTGAATGTAGAATGATGAAAAGGGATACAAATCGAGATAGAATACATATGGTTGAAAGTATGAATGAAAATCAGAAAATTTATATTAAATAAAAATCAAAAACAACAGCAATAAAGGTATGTTTGCAATAGGAGAGAACCAAACAAATGAAACAAATACTTAATAAAAAAAAAACCGATACACACAGATACAAAACGCACAAACACTTACTTACATACACGCAAAGAGACAACATCAGAGCACCTAAAATAACAAAAACAAAGTAAAACGGGAAAACGGTTGGTTTTTAAAATGTAAACATTTCAAAAGGTGTTAATGAAAAACAAACTAAATATATTAATAATAAAAAGGCACATAAGAAATCAGCAGCAACAACAACAGCGAAAACTGAAAGAAAAACAAATCGGCAACAACCCCTTTTTTCATATATACATACATATATATAAACATACATACATACATACATTCATCCATCCACTCCTAATTAAAACACAATTCGTTTTTGTTTTAAAAATCACTCAGGCACTAGAAGAAACTACTTCCAAGCATATGAAATCCATTAGATACAATTTTCAAATAATATTTCAAAGATTTTAGAAAAGGGAAGGAAATTAAAGGTAAATTTAATTTAAATCTATAATAAAAAAATAAAAGCAGTTTTAATGTTACCATATCTAGTACTATTTTCAGGTTCTGTTATTTTAACAAAAAATATATCAAAAAATATATCCTGCTTTCAACTATTGAAGGAGATAAAAATCCAAGTATTTGATAACCATGGCCAATCTCTTAACATACGTCATATCTGACACTAGAATCATAAAATTATGTTTTAAGGTCTTATATTCTCAGACATTTTTTTGATACTATTTCTGTTTCCTAAAGTAATATAGTACTTAGGTCGAAGGGAGGAGACATTTATAGTATCATGTCGTAAATACATACATTCATACATGATTCGATTCCTAGAAATTCAATGTTTTATAAACTGGTAAATGTGGGATTGTCATCAAAGACAATATGAATACTGCAACAATCGTATGACAAAACCTCCAGTCAAATATTGTTTGGAAACTCACTCTCCAATTCTTTTAATGTGAATATTGGTGTCGAACAGGGTTGCATATTAAGCCCAATTCTATTTGCATTATACTTGAATGACTTAGCCGACGCTCTTACTGGCGGAATAACTGTTGACAACATCACAGTAAAAGTTCTTCTCTATGCAGACGACATTGTCATAATATCTGATTCGCCCAGTGGTCTTCAAACTATGATTAATTCCATTCATGTGGCATTTAAAAGTCAACCTTGTTAAATCCAAAGTATTAGTTTTTCGAAGTGGCACTCGAATGTCTAACAACTTAAATTGAATGTATGGAGAAAATGAAATTGAAATCGTTAACTCATATAAATATCTTGATATGGACTTATGTTACAATTTATCCTTCAATAAACATTTAGAAAATAAAATAACAATATCAAAAATGGCAATATCTTCTACTTGGTCTAAGTATATAAAGCATCAAAAATATATATCTAATAAAAATAAGCTTAAAATCTTCAGTGCTGTATCTCGGTCAATTATGTTCTACGGAGCCCAAATATGGTATTGCAGGAAATACGATGTAGTTGAAAAATTATTTAGATTTTTCATTGAAAAGATATTACCTTTACTTAGAAACACCCTAAACTATATGCTATTTTTAGGAACGTGTTTAAATTCAATGTACATAGATACGTTAAAATTCTTAACATGCCTTACAGAAATGATAAACACACTTTTTGGACTGAGGATTGGACGAACTTGTGTACTAAAATTAATTTTGTACCAGAAAATAATGATTTACCCCTGAGCAAACATTGCAAGTCAATTTTACCCCTGGTTAAAATTTATGAAAATCAAAACTATATTTCCGAAGCTACAAACTATCAATTTCATGACTTATATTCACAACTAAATTATTGTTTACTACAAAGCAATAACACGGAACTCTAGCCTCGTGCGATAAGTCTATTGATAAGAGCAAGAGGAGGATATAAATGCTTGATCTAGAAGTATATCGGACGGAATCTGCACTCTCTGTAATTTAGACGTCACGGAAAATAATTTTAATTTTATTGGTACATGTCCTATTTACAATCCTACTCGACGTTCTAAATAGTCTAAATAATGATGCATTTAATTTTGGTTCTCTTGTCAATTACCTGGAATCTTGCTTAAAATACAGAAAATTGTTATTAAATCATTATAGATCATTATTTACATTTACTCAAAATTTTGTCATCATATTAGTGAATGATTCTATTAAATAAATAAAAAATAAATAAAACATACATATAAACCGGAGGATTGGTCTTCTAAAAAAATATGAAAAAAAAAACAACCCAATCGGAAATTTAAAAAAAATCGATGAAAATCGAAAATTTATTTGAAGTCGTTTCTCCATGCTCTGCATTCGTTACTGCCTGCCGCTACCATACGCTTTAAATGCTCCTGTATGATTGAGTGTCCTGATCCGATTTAACTTAGACCTGATTTGGTAAGTCTTATCAGACCTCTTGTGTTTCCCATTGTACCATTGTTTCACAGTATTTTGTGAACTATTATTGCCCACTTTTTTAATTCAGTTTTCGTAGAATAAAAAGACTTTGGTTTTCCAAGTTATTTTCCTGCAATGCTCTAGCTTTAGTTCTCAGATTATTAGCTTCTTCATTTTCAATAACCCCATATCGCTCAAATGACGCGAAATGTGCCGTTCATAGAGTAATTGCTAAGCGCTCTCATGCAATCTAAATAAGTCCTAGATACGTCATTTTCGGACCTTATTGATCTTATTATCATTTGGCCTTCTGTAAAAATGTTTGCATCTATTGGACTTAAATTAGCGCTACCCAAGTCTATACATTCTTTGATTTCACAGACTTCTACCAGTAAACAATTACACTTCAAGAACAAATTTTCTGATTTCATCTCACATAATTAAGCAATAGTTTAAAAAAAGTTCGCGTTAGGTGGTGCCAGAAAATGTTAAAAAAAAATTGGCATATGTGCTTTAAAAGTATCTACAAATTTTTCAAAAATGAGTCTAAAAAAGAGCAATTGTGATTATTGGTGTTTCATAAAGAGCGCAAGATCACCTTTGTAAGATACATTAGTGCCTGACAACATAGAAAGTGTGGTCCAAAATCTAACCAATCTAATCTAAAACCATTGCAAAATACGGTGCAGTAATATTGCAAATATTGTAGGTATGCTTTTTGCTGGCTCCGTCTCACGAATATTTTGATTCTAAAATATTTTAACGGCGTTAAACCTTAACTGAAATGAGAGAAAATTTGCATCATTTAAATAACGTTACGTCGTTCAGCATGAAATTAGTCGAATATAATTATGCGGATTCAAATAATTAAAAACCTATTTACATACCCTGATGCACCAAAAACACTGTGGAAATAATGAGCATTCAAATGGAAAAAGGCAACAACAAATCAAAACAATAACAACATTCCACTTTATTAAAATACAATATTTTTCCTATATTATTTTAAGCATTTCAACAATCCTGACACGGTTGTAGTTGATTAAAATTGGCTTTTGAATAAATGGGAAAATGTAGCAGCACTCGTCGTCAGTTGAATTGCAACATCGAAAAATGAAGTACTCGTATCATAGCACTAGCATTGTACGCATGCGCACGAGCGCACATGTCTTTTATGTCAAAACAATGAAATTTTATACATTTCAATTCATGGAATACTCGTAACATGCAACAAAATGTAACATATCCAGAGGGGATTCCTTTTTTTTCTCGAAAACAATATATACAAACAAATATAAAACTCATACGTTTCTGTTTAAATCAACCCTCCCTAACTATTTATGAAAATTTTGCATATTAAGTTCAGACAGGAGCTGTTGTGATTTGCCCTCAAGAGTTGTTGAGTTTTTTTTTTACGAAATTTGAATCTTTAAAATTGAATTAAAGTTGACAGAGGACAAAACAATATGCTGCATAAATACGAAAATCACAATAATGACGATGAAGATATTTGTAGATTAAAATCGACAAAGCAATTGAACACTGAAATTATTTCATTTCATGTTTTGTTCATCGAGACAAAAAAGGAGAAAAAATCTCTAAAATAATAACACAATCGTCAAAATTGACAAGGGTTCTCAGTTCTGTTCATATTATTCTATTCCGATGACAATGAATAAGTATTTGATTATTGTTTTGAAATATTACACCTGGTCAGAATACAAAATCGTATTAATATTAACTCGTTGTAAATTAGAATAATACATATTTGGAATTTATTTTTTGTTTATTGACTTCTTGTATAAGGCCAGGCGTGGATCCACGGGGGGAAAAAGAAAACTTACCCCTCCCCCCATCCAAAATTAATTTTTCAACTAAAAAAAATTAAACACAAGGACAAATTTACAATAGGAAAAGAAAGACAATAAGAATTATTTTGGAAAAAATTAGTTTGTCGTAAATAGAAAAAGGAATGATGAATTTATCTTCAACATTTTATATCCAAAAATTTGTATCTTCTTTCGAACATTTTTAAGTAAATCAATATATTCTAAATATTGGCACTTGTTTAATAAAAAATATGGTTAATGAACATTTTCAAGTATTTTTATTTAACTTTTTTTAGATAACTACTTTAAATAATTTATAAAAAATGATAAATACTTTTTATGGTAAATAATTTTGTATTTTCATTTATTTTTCCTAGGTATACGAAATCCTAAATTTCCAAATTTCGTTAAATTTAAGCTTAAATTTTACCTTACATACGATTAAAAATGCATTTTTCGAAAAAAAAATAATAATTTATCTAAGAACTAGTTTTATCAGTTAATGAAAAATATTTTTTATTTTATAAATCAAAATCTATCCAAAAATTTTTTACAAAAAGCGCTTATATAACAAATAAGGAAAGGTTTCCCCAAGTTTTTTCGTACAATATATAAGATTTATTCTAGATACTATTAAATTATAAATAATGAAAATTTTGCATGTTCTGAGACAATTCTATTCTGAAATCTAAATTAAAATATTTACACATAAATTATCAATGATAAATGTCTAAAAATGGTAATTTTTCAAGTAAAATCTTAAAAACAAGGTTAATTGGAAATATGAATGATTTTGTAACTAAAAATCATGAAAAATTTTGAATCATGTTCAAAAAGTTTTTTTGTAAATTATGTTATTGTTTTGTTAATTTCTTCTCTTTAAGATTTTTTCGAAAGTGAAAGGAATGTGGAAGTTCTAATGCAATTTATTATAAATTTTTTCTACAAAAATATTATATCGTTGCGTAGCGTTTTGTAGAAAAAATTTATAATAAATTGCATTAGAACTTCCACTTTCGAAAAAAAGGCTTTTTTTTTGGAGCATAACAA
Source organism: Protocalliphora azurea (assembly GCA_932274085.1). Classification (NCBI taxonomy): domain Eukaryota; kingdom Metazoa; phylum Arthropoda; class Insecta; order Diptera; family Calliphoridae; genus Protocalliphora; species Protocalliphora azurea. The sequence continues at coordinate 84,058,628 of OW026520.1, forward strand.
GATTTTTTTTTCTTTTAAATTGGACAAAAATGTTAGAACTTATTCGATTTTATATAAAATTATTTACTTAAACTTTTTATACGTTTTTATTTTTGCCCCAAGTATATTTCAAATAAAGCATAAAGTGATTTGCATAAAATTACGAGTATATTAAAAATAATTTGAGTTTTAAATTTTTAAATAATTGTTTGAGTATTTAAGTGATTCAAAAGATTGAAGTCTCATTTTATTATAAATGAAAATGCATTTTAAACTTGATATCTTTTCCAAATTTTACGTCATTATTGAAATTCCGAAAAAGATAATAATAGATTACTTCTTAATTTTAGTAAATATAAAATATTTAAATAAAATTTAAAAACTAAGTTCTTTTGATTTCTTCATTCAATTAAAATCAAAATTGGCTTAAAATTTAAATAGCAACGAGATCATTAGTGCATCAGCTGTCACCAAAACGTTCTTTTTTTCGAAATATTTCTTACAATTTTTTACTTCTTACAAGTAATGAAAAGTAATGGAGCAAAACTATTATTAACTTAAATCAAATAAAACTAAATGATTTTTTTATTTAAAAAAAAAAAAAAAACTAAAAACATCGATTTTCGGTAGGTTCCCTTTATCAGATTAGTTTCAAACTTTTGTATCAGTAAGTTTTTGATATTAAAGAACATAATTAGATATATTTAAGTAAAATTCATATTCAAGGTATCAAAACTTACATAACTCAACCTATCGTATTTTTCAGGTCATGCATTTTAAATAATTTCATTCAAATGCATTTATTTGTTTGATATATTTTAAAGGATAACAATAAAATAAAAACACACCTTAAATTATTAAAATCTATTCAATATTCCATGAAATTTACGAACCATAGATTCATAAAAAGCTTTTGTTTGTATTTCAAAAACCAAAATGAAATAATGAAGTAAACTATCGAGTTTTTTGGTGACATAAATAATAAAATTTTATAATACAAATGTTATTTATAAAAATATAGTATACAATTTGACCGCCACTTATCAACTTAAATTTTTAGCCATTAAAATCTTTTACATAATTTCAAATTTTGCAAAATAAAAAAAAAAAAAAAAATTAACACCACCCTCGCCTGTATAAGGCAAAACTTACATCTCTTAATCAGAGTTCTATAGTTCCAATCATGTTTATGGGTTGATATTTTTTCTTTCAGTAAAGACTTTTATTATCCATCATAACCTGCCAATAGTTTCTGTTATTTCACCGCAAAATTCTGGACATTTTAGAACACTAAACATTTAACTGATTTATTTTAATTTTAACTGTTTTTCTGACTTTTAAAGCAGGTGTAGGTAAAATAAATTCGAAAGCCTTAAAATGCTTTATGACATTTTGCTGTTTTATTTCATTAATGCGTGAAAGAAACGTATACAAGACGCAAATAACCTTAACAAAAATAGTACCGATGTAAAAGATTCTAAGTAAGTATATGATGGTGCATGTAGCATCAACATGAAAATACTTACTATTTATACCAGCATTAGATGAACTAAGAAAACCATCACCATTTGGTGAAATGATTATTACAGTCATTAAAATCGCTAAAAAGACGACATAAAAAACGCCATCACCACCATTATCTATGCAGAAGGCAACTAAACACACAAACTTTAACATCAAGTAACTTTATGTAGTCAAAGCTAAAAACAAAATCATTATGACCCGAAAATAATAAAAAAAAAACATGTTAGAGTGCTATATTCGGCTGTGACGAAACTTATGTACCCTTCACCAGTATTGAAATATGTTATATGAAAGTGAAAGTGTGTAAACACTAAAAACTAAATAATTTCTTTTTCATATAAAGTTGAAATAGAATCAAGATTTTATAAATCCTTATATCCATATGTATATTAAAAAAATGAGATATAAGTTTGCTTGTTTATTTTTTTATGTATCAATCACGTCTAAACGACTGAACAGGTTTTCACGAAATTTGACACACAGATAGTACCAGTGCCAGAGGTGGTTATAGGCTTTTCTCGATTGGAAAAAGAACAAAGTTATTTATTAGATTATATATTTGTGACGCACGAAAAGTGCTTGCACTGTCGAATGTCATAGTCATGTTGAATCTTGATCTTTAAAACTCTTAAGGCGATGAACCGATTAGCTTAAAATAGACGGATTAGCAGAGGGTGTAGTACTACCCATATAAAGCAAATATTCATTATGGCATATCTAAGGAACTATTACAGTGAGATCCCTCAAATTTCGTGGGAACCTTAATCATATACTATGAAGACAATACGGTTAGATCCAGGGGTAGAGCTAGCCCCCATACAAAGAATATATAAATTTTCTCACCTAAAAGACTATTTCAGTGAAATTCTTAAAAAAAAAATTAAAAAATATCAAATTTCGAATAGGATGAATAGGCCCTGGGGGAGTGGTACCTCCTATAAAAAGTAAATATTAGTTATTGTTTCAAATGGGATAGCGAAGCGCACCGGTAAAAGCTAGAAAGTAACAAATTTAATACCTTGGAATTTTATAAAAGTTCGCACATATTTAAGGAAGATATGATTACTTCGATGCAGAACAGATATTTTATAAGAAGAAAATTTATGCACCGATTTGACTGATTTAAAAAACCGAAGTTCGAAAAAAATATTTGTAATAGACTTATGCAAGAATGAGGCACATGGCTTATATAGGAGCTTCAAAAAATCAAATAACGAATTTTGGCCTATAACCCGGTTAATACTGGATCTACGTATTTTATTTTTTCAACACAAAAATTCTTAAAAAAAAATTCCAATCTTTTGTGAAAGAACGAAGTCTCCAAATATGCCTTAGTTTATTGTTGCTGTTGTTTTTCAGTAACCATGAAAACAACAACTATAAACAGATTTGCCAATATCTCGATTGTTTGTGAACCGATTTGGTTTATTAAAAAAACCGGAATTCAAAAAAAATTTTTGTGATCTATCTATATAAGTACCAAGTTTATTTAGGACGGATATCGGTCAAAAATGTGTTTTGGCTAATATCTCTGTAACTAATGGACTGACTGAGTTTATTTTTTCAGCAGAAAAATTCAGAAAAAATTTTTTTTGCAAGAACAAAGTCCCAAGCTTATATAGGAGCTTCAGAAAACCAAAAACCTGTTTGAAAATGCCTTTTTTTAAATCTCCGCTATATTTCTCAGTTTCAATAAAAAATTTTTGGACAGAATTTCTGATCGTTGAACATGTTATCGGGAGGCTACACTCACGCCATTTAAACAAAAAAACCGGTTTCTGAATTTTAATAGAAAAATTCTGGAAAGGATTTCCGATCGTATATTATATTATTATCGGTTGACTTCATAAACGTCGGGCGGACGACATCATTTCTTATAAGGATGCAGAAAATACGGGCAAAAAATCCGACGAAAATTGAGGAAATTACAAACGGAATGACAGACTTATATATACCCTTTACACATGTAGTGAAGGGTATAAAAAAACGGTAAGTCAGTCGATAGTGAAAAGTATTTCATGGCGATAGTGAAAAGTATCATTATCATCAGGTGTTCAGCTCAAATTGCAACAGGAGAGAAGATGCTGACATTAAAAGTAATAAACTGTTTAGTGTATTAAAGCAAATGAATGCTGTTGTAGTTCTACTTCTTCCCTTACTATTAGTACCTTTGACAAATTCTAAGATGACTTTTTATGACCATAAAGTTGCTATTGTTGTTTAGACGACCATTGAATTTACAACATCACCAGTGTCATTACAAGTAACTGCCAATTGTTGTAAAAACTTGGAATGAGGTAAAAACACAGTTGATGATGGTTTTCTTTTTTTAGAGACAAATAAAATTTAATTTATTTCAGGTTAAAGTTTGAATGCTGCTTATCATCAGATAATATAAAAAATTAATTTAATGCATTGGAATTTTTAAATAATTTTGCTACTTTTTCGGTAGCCATTTGCAGCTTTATGATGATGAATCAATAAAACATTATCTACCATTTATAGGGCAGAATGGGGTAAAGCGGATCATATTTTAATATAACTTTAATAAAATACCAACCAATAATCTTTAGAGATATTTAGTCTTTATTAAATATTTTTAATTTGTATTTACGAGGCCAGTCGAATATCAAAATTAGAGTAAATGATAAAAACTGATAAAAAAAATAACAAAAGAAAATTTATAAAAATAGGCAGCTATTTCTCGTACTTGGAATAGTTTAATTCATAGGTGTAATAAATTTCTATAATTTTCGCACACTTTAAGTCCACAGACTATTTGCAAGAGTTTCAACATACCAAGTGTGTATCTTTACAGCATCCACTATTTCTGCGATTTTTAAATACAGATTTTCTTCCTTTAATAAGCTACTAAAATGGTACATGTTGCTTCTAGGATTTTTTAGTCTTATCGCATAAAGTTTATTTACATCACACTTTTGATCTGTTAAATATTAAATATCCCTATATACATATGTTCAAATTGTTAGTGATTACACCAATAAGAAATACAATTATTTTCTATATTTTTTAGCAAAGTTGACAAAAAAAAAAACATTTAATTTACACATTACACTTTACCTCAATATATTTTTTCCACATTATCCCAATTCTATAATTTTTACGTTAAGTAGAGATCGAAAAAAACATGTTTTTGGTACAAAACCTATTTGCATTTGAAATAAGTGCAAATTGAAGTATTCAATTTTGTATTCGATTTAAAAATGTATTTGATTTGAATATCTTCCTCAGAAACATCAGCACATATTTGCCTGCGATCGAAAAACAACAACTAAATAAGTTTCATGGTTAAAATATAATTTAGAAAGATATTGTAATAAAGACAAATATTTACCAGTAATCTTTTTCAAAAAAAAAAAAAAAAATACAAATACGAGAAAAAAAAGTAAAACTTTCTTCATTACCCCATATTCCTCAATATTAACATTCTGGATTATCGTTGGTTTTCAAAAACTTTCCGAACGTTTTAACAAACACACATACAAGTCTTACGGTATTAGATTTTAAGTTTTATTATTTTAATTTTTTAAGTTAAATATTTTGCACTTTCTTCATTTTCTTAGATTTATAAAAAAAAAACCTGAGTAAATATAATTGCAATCACTGACGCACCTAATAAATAACAAAGGCTTTTTCTTTTTTAAATATTTTTTCAAAGTTGCATTTGTTTATTTAAATGTAAAGTAACGAAATTAACATATATAGCGTTTATACGTACATCTTACTTGCAATTAAAAATATTGTGACATGACGTTTTTGCCGTATAAACGGTGAGTTAATATTTTATTTGCTACTTATTAACTCACGAAAACTTATCCTGATTAGTGAAACTAATTGCAAATAATGCGTACGGCATTGTCACTTGCTTTTACGTTCATATGTAGAATTTTCGATGATAATAGTTGTATTTTTTCCATCCGGAACGACAAATAAGGAAATATATTTCTTTATACAATTTGCGTATAAACAGTGAGTTATTTATTTGCACTTTTCTCTACTTTTTACCAACAACCGGAAATTTATGTACATACATATTTATAAATGGTTGGCATCTCTCGATCATAGCTAGTCAATAAAATAACTTTGCTAATACTAAAGGCTTTATTTTTTTGTGCAAAACTTAATATAAAGGTAATTTTAATCAGCATATCGTTGTTATTCCGACAAGTTCAGTTATGTGTTTTTATAAAGTTTTCAGGAGGGACAAAAAACCGTTTTATTTTTAAATTTAATGCAATTTTTTAAAATCACTCAATTTATGAAAACGTTGCAACAATTACACAGAAAAAATTATTACCTTACAATTTTCAATTAACACAGTTGTTTCATTTTACATCAAAATTTAATTAATCTATTCAAACAAAAATAAAATTCAAGTAAGATTTTTTTCTCATTTAAATTTTTAATTCATTTAATCACCTACTTGATTGACTTAATAAATATTTTATTTGGATCTTTTTTCATTTTTTACATCTATTGGTAATAAGTAATAAGTTTGGTCTTAATGAAATGTGATCCATATTTTAAACAGACTAATATTGTGTAGTCATAGTATTAAAGGCGGGATTTTGAAAGTTTGAATAAATTTTAGTCGCTAAAAGCTATGTATGAAACAATTTTCATTCATCTACCAAATTTAAGAAATATTCATTGGAATTTTAGAGGAACCCATGTTAAATTAAATAGAATTAGTTTCAGGTAAAGTATTGTTTCGATACCAAATTTATGGGTGATCTGAACCATATTGTAAGTACTTATTAGGAACCTTATAACATGGATCAATTTCTATAAGAGTGTAAATGACTCAATGAACAATTTAATTAAAGAGGGCTTTAACTTGAATAGAATTCTTCGAATAGGTTTTTCACTAAGTAAACAAGATGTTTGATATTTGAATTGAAAAATAAAAGGGTTTGAATGTAAAACTGACCATTTAACTGGCCATATTAAAGAAAAGTTTGCCTACAAACAAATTTTTTACAGACCAGTGTTATTAGACGACCTTCGATGTTATTTTTTTTTTTTTTAATTTATTTTAAAAACGGAAAAACGATAAGAGGAGTTCCAAATTAAATTATTAATACAAATAAGAAAAGCAATTTTTTAATCCATTAAGAAAAATAACTGTAGCATATTTAGTTAAACGTACATTATTCAAAACTAATAAAAAATATAAGCGAATATTTGTTACATTTCACGCATATCTAACATTAAAACAAAAAATCAATTTAAAAACAGTTTTAGATAGGATACAATCAAGGTCTTAGCTAATGATAAAAATTAATTTTGGTTCAAACTGAGGAAAATTTGTTTAATTTTGTCCTGCGAGATTTGCGATTAGGACGACAGTATTTCACAGCAAATATAGGTCTACAAAACAGAGTAATTTATTTGTTATTGCGACTTGTATTTGTGAAGACTTTTACAATAAAATAACAAAATTTTACCAATTTTTCCAAAATTGTATATATTGAAGAGTAAATTTTTACCTTCATAATGTGCATTTTTAAAGATATTAAATTAGCGAAAGCTTACGAATTAAATTTTTATTGTCCTCAATTCATCATTATCTTCAATTTATACGAAACAAAACAATAACAATTGTTTTCTATTTCAACCATCCATCTAACCATATGCTCATAATTTATCCTGTTTAACATCCGTAACCTGTGGCGGTCATCAACTCAATCTTAATCCAACAAAGACAAATTCTTAATATAATTTTCAACTGACCAACCAACCAAACCCAAACATTCAAATGCCATACATTCATTCAACTAAGTACTTTTGAGAAACATTATGGAGGTCTGAATTCAAGCAAAATCTCTCAGTCTGTATTTCATTGTGGAGTATCAAAAAATATTTTTATGTATGAAGTGTATGAGAAACATATGTGTGTAATAAACTTTTACCGGAACCAAGTGGATTAAGTTGAGAGCGAAAATACTCATGGAACAGCAACACAGCGTGGTAACAGGACAATAATAATTGTTAAAGCGATAATAACTGGAAATACATACTATGTGTTTGTGTCGTATGTGGGAAAATAAATACAAAATCTTCAACATCATTCACATTATTCCTAGATACATTAGAATGTTGCTACTAAGTATATAAGAGTAATAACACAAAGTAAAACATCCTTGCCACCCATCAGCTTTTATCATTTAACATTCTCCAAAGGGATACATGTTTTTTTTTTATATTTTAGTTTGTGTGCTAAACATCCTGCTGTGACGATAATGTTGTGCAAGTGAGTACTCCTCGTTAGACTCGTAATACCAACTTAATTTCCTATTATGGCTTCACCTTTTTTTGTGTACTAATCCACCTTTCCAACAGCATCTTTATGGTGACAGTGGTAGCAGCAGTTACTATTCTTTGTAAGTTGAATTCAGTCGTATAGTATGATTGTTTAGATGTGGGGAGAGGACATAGGAAATGTTTATTATTGTTGTTATTATTTCTATTATGACATTATGATTATTATTATTGTTGTTTTTACACAAAAACTGCATGTATTCTCCTCACATATGTACAATACAAATATACTCAAACTTGTATAATACACACACATGGACAATAAAATAGATGTGAATTTCTTCAATAAAAAAAATTTTAAAATTTTATGTTTCAAAATTTTTTTAAAACTATATTTATGTTTCCTTTATTAAATAGAACTATCGAAGGAATAAAGAAATAATTTTGGATTTAACCAATATTGTAGTTTGAAGACCAAAAGTTTTTTTTTTTTCTTTTAAAAAACCCCATATTTTTTCTATGGACAATAAAATAGGTATGTTTGCAAAATTTTAAAATTATAAAATAATTTCCTATTTTTCAAACTAAATATTAATTAAACGTCAATAATAACATGAGAAGACATAATTACTTTCTTGAATTTCCTTTATTATCCTTCCTATAGCGAAGACATACACCCCAAAAGTCATTTCTATTATTATAAAAAATTATTGAATTTTTTCTGACCAATTGGGTTGGAATACTTTTGAAATAATTGCTTTAAATCGCGCACGATTAAAAGTTTTAAATTTTTTTTCCGTCGCACAATTTCCTACAAAGTTATCTTACAGAAAAATATTAATATTATATATGTTTCTTAGGAAATTTTTTATATAAAAGTAAAAGAACCACTTTTTGGCAAAAAAAAAAGGGGGGAAAATCGTCTTTTTTTCAAATTTCAAATTCAAATGCCTATAACTTTGCCTCCGTAAATATTTTGTCAAAATTTTATTCTTATTGAATATTCTTAATGAAATAAAAGAAATTTCCAAAAAATCGGGTGAAATTTGGACCCGCTGTAGCGAAAATGTTAAAATTTTAATCTATGGAAAAAAGATAAGATGGTCATACGATGATATTTTTTGTAGATCTCGAACAGCAGAATCATTCTGTATAAAAATCGTTCAAATCGTTTTTAGAAAATTTTATACGCGAGGTATCAAATTTTGGGATCCTTTTAACCCACCCCTATAGGTCTATATGGTCCAAGCTCAAAACTTAAACATGCCAACTCCACTACTATCACTATGAGAAATTTAACTGAAATCGAAACAGCCATTCCGAAATTTCATAATTATTTCCATTTCATTTTTTTAATCGCACACTGTGGAACGTTTATGTTGCATGAATTAGGTTTTTTACTATTGAATTAAGTTTTTTTTTTCTATCAGATATCAATGTATTCGTTTATCTACGGTTTAGCAAATTTACTTACAAGTTGTTTCACATGAAATTTTAGTTTTATTATAGATTTGTGAAAATGAATATTAAATAAGTTGAATTCTGAAAATACTCACTATTATAAAAAAATACTTGGTTGGAAGATTTTTCATTCTAACACAACATTTCCTTTTAAAACAGTATCTCCTATCCAAGCATGTTAGATGTAAATGCTATAACTTTAAAATACTTATAAAAAATAAACTAATCTCATGTTATATTCATACGTATATGATAATATTTTCATCAGATTTCTGAACTATGATTGATCCGAAAAACATTATTACGAACTAATTGTTAGTATTTTCCAAATTTATGTTTAATTGATTAAGAATTAGTTAAGTAGCAAAGTGTAAGAGAAATAAAAAGTGGAAATGAACGGCAAAGTTATTTATAATGATAGATATACAATAGATTATTGTATATTTTTAAAAATGTTTAGCATCAAAAACACAATGACGTAAAAATTTGAGACACAGTTTTAACATAAATTACGAAAGGTACTAATTTAATTTGTATAAAATATATAATTTTTTTAATCTTAGAAATGACATTATACTTTTATATTATTTCATTTTTCTTTAATTCAGTATGATTTATAATGTTTCGTTTTGTTTTATTTATTAAAAAAAAAAACTATAACTATAATTTAACTAAAATTAAAAAAAATACCGAGAATTCCCGGGAAATTAATTTCTTCGTTCCCGTTCTCTATATAAAATTAATCATGTTCATTAAAAAAAAACTATACTTGATAGAAAAAACTAAAAATCTTTCATATTTATCTTAATTTTTCTTGTAAGTTATTTTCTGCACCGTTTTAAATTTTATTTAAAAAATATTTATATAATTTTTATTACCTGAAAAACTATCATCTACAAATTTCGAGGTTGTTGCTAAAACTTGAATCGAAAGTTTTTACCATTTCAGTTGTTTTTATTAAAAAAATTTTCGTTCCTGTTTCCTGGGAAAAGAAATTTTGGAGGAAACCCCAAACCCTATATGTAAAGGTCAATATATTGGAATATAATCCTTTTCAATGAATTCCGGTACAATTTTTGGAATTTCGTGACTTTTTCGGATAATGCAAGTTATTCCAAATAAGAGGAAACAACCTATTCAAAACAACAAATTATGACAAGAACATTATATAAGAACTATAAAAATGTCATTTATTGTAAAAAAAAGAGAATGAAAAAAGATGTAAAAAGCGATTAAAGATGATTGAATGAATGAAGTCCTCATATTGTACGAACAAAAGGAGTTATAGTAAGAAGTCGTAGTAGGTGAGTGCCTTTGAACTGGATGATTATGTCCAAAACATTTTAACGGAAAGAAAACTGTGAAGTTTTTGTGCTAGGATTTTTTTAAATAATTGTGTGACTCTAATCTGAGCAAAATGTGGAATGTGGCTCTTTGAATATAATATGAAAGTTTTAAAATAAGTACATCCTATTATATAAATTCTACCTAAAATCCATAAGTACTCGTAGATCTAAATCAATAATTTAAGAAGTTTTCTCACTCATTAGTAAGTTAAAAATCATGATTTCTAACACGAACAATATATGTCCTACCAAGGACTTTTAGGTGTATGTCTTCGCTATGCTAGGGATTGTCCCTAGCATTTCAAAAAAAAAAAATAGTTATGTCCCTTCATTCATATTATTGCTTTTTATTAATATTTAGTTTCAAAACAAACACAACTATTTTATTATCCACTGAAAAATATGGATTTTCTTCATAAAAACCTTTTCCGATCTTCAAACTCCAATGTAGGTAAATTCCAAAAGTATTTTTTTTTTTATTCCTTAAATAGTTGTATTTAATAAATAAAATTTTAAAACACACAATTTTAAAATTTTTTCATTTGAAGAAATTCATACCTATTTTATTGTTCATGTGTGTATATGTTCTTTTAAACTAACATTATTATGTGCGAGTATATATGTGAGTAAAAAATAAAACCAAGAACATGAATTAATTTATTTCGTTTATTTATATACAACAGTGACAAGAACTCTCAGGAGTAAATTTTTGTTACAAAATGGAAAAAAATTGAACAACCGAAAATAAAACAGCAACAATAATAAATGTATTATGTTCCACGTAATGTTAGTACACTTTTGTGATACTACTAAAACATACAAATCTAATTACAAATAACACAAAACATATAAATATTAAAAATATTTTTGAAATTATGTTTTAATGTAAGGTCTGTTCCATGTTCGATTGTGATTCTTTAGATTTCGAATTAAAAAAAAAAACGACACAATTTTGTTGAAATGTTTGATCACATAAGGATGTGTATTCTGTTTAGATGTTTATTCTAATAGTTTTAGAAGCTCCAACTAAAAGTTCTTAAAATCTGACCGTCGGAAATTCTCTTCCATAACTTCTAGATTCTTAAATCATAGACTTATGATCAGCGTTGAATCTAAAATAAGCGCTTATAACATGTACCATAGGACGAAAAATGTGCACTAAGATATGAGAAATATGCACATAATACTAAAAACATGAACACCAAAAATAAACAGGTTGGATTGATTCGTTTCTTTCGTCAAAAGTTAAGAAGGGGTTTTAGGATGGAACTAGGGTTTGGAGTTTCACGCAATATTTCTTTTCGCGAGAAACGGGAGCAAAAAAATCAATATCCCGGGAATTCCTGGGCGGATATTCAACAGAGTAGTTTTCTTGGACCTACCTTGTACTAATTAACAATTCTGACTTACCAGTATATGATAAACTGACAGTTTCTGGATTTGCTGATGATACGGCAATACTCAGTCCCTATGAAAACCCTCACAAAGTTTCTAGCCAACTTGATATCTACTGGCGTATACGATTAAGAATTGAAAAGTAACCATTCACCACCAGAAGAGGAAATTGTCCTTCTGTCACACTTAATGACATAAATAGACCCCAGTCAGATCATGTTACATACCTTGGTATTCATTTATATAGGCGACTAACTTGGCATCGTCATATAGAAACCAAGAGCTCCCAGCATTTACTGGTTAATAATCAGCTAATCAAAACTAAACCTTAACGATAAAGTCATCCTATATAAAACCTTTTTAAAACTAAAGAAAATAAGTTAATTTGGACATAATGTTATGGGCAACCACTAGTATTACGAGTATCTATATTATCCAGAGGGCCCAATCAAAAATTCTTAGAATCATGACGGCTGCACCATGGATATATTAGAAATAAGAATATCCTTAGAGACTTAGAGGTTTCATTGGTAAAAGATGAATTTAAAAAATACAGTGAAAAATACATTATAAAACTATAGACTTACCCCAAGCCTCTTGCAAGACTTCTTACTGAACTGCAATCAAATTCAAGGCTTCGTTGAACCGATTTTCCACCAATTATTCACCTAGCTATGCTGTCGTTAGATATCAACTAGACTTTAGTGTTTAGTTTTAAGATTTAATTACATATTGTGAGGCTTTAAAAAAGGTAGATTCCATATGTAAATAGAACGTTTAAAAAAATATTATACTGTATCGTTTCTTGGTTTGTTTGGTAACAACGTAATGATTTTGAGGGGCAAGAAAATTCTCAAAATTTAATCATATTGTAAAATTTCAAAATTTACAAATATTTCTAAGTTAAAATTGATTAATAAGTTTTGGACCAATTTAAACAAAGGAGAGTTTGTAAAATCTTGTCGACAAAATTTCAAGGTAAACTAGGATATATAACCGAATAAGAGACCCGGAAATCTCCAACGTTGAATTTTTAAACTAACGATTAAAAAATTTTTCAGAACTACTCTAAGAGTTCATAAAAAGGATCCAAAATTTTAACATATAAAACGAATATAACAATGTTAATTTTTTGGATAAATTACAAAACTTTTATTTTATTGCAATTTTATTCATAAATTGTATATTTTTAGAGTTTTTACATGGAATCGATTCTCTTGCGTAATTTTTTTTTAACAAATTTCTAAATCATTGTTAAATAATTTGTACATAGAATGTCCTCGGAAAATAATGTTTCATATAAGGCAAGACAAAATTTGTTATTGAAATTGGATATGATCGGTCCATTATTTCAACTAGCCCCCATACAGATGCTCAAAAAGTTTGCACTTTTGATTATCAAAGTAATCATTTGTGCTCTGTGTTTTCGTGTGTTATTATTATTTTTTTTTTTAACAATACGAATTTAAAAGTGTGACGATAGTTCCGTGCAAGGTTATTGAAGCCATTTTTTAAATATTTTTCTAAAGAAAATAAGTTAACTGATAGTATTTTTTATAAATACGGTATCAATCGCAATTTTTTATATTAGTTTATAGTCAAAAATATAAAATAAAATCGCAAAATATCAAAAATTATTCAATTTAAAGAAAAATATGCAATGATATACATTGTGCTAAAAATATGGAAAAATATGCAATAACAAATCGATGCCATTTTGTTACAAATCCTTCGATTCTCCAAAATAGTTGGCCAACATTAATTTTCAAATTTCCACTAAAAAAAATGCATTTGCATAAAAGTATCAGCCTTGCTTATAATTAAAAAACACCAAAGACAAAATTCAAGGTAAGAGAAAATCGGCAAAATTGGAAAAACTAATCATTATTCGATTACTCATAATGTCCACAGTCACGCGAGCCGAGGTGAAGATGCACCGTCTTCTTATAACTACATATCCACCAAATCCAACTAATTAATTTGAGGTAATGAAAATTCATTAAAATTGATTCTGTATCGCTTATCGTTCACAGAAAAGGCGTTGCCCACGACTATTGCTTAAGAAAATGTTCGGTTAAAAATTTTCACTGCATCTTTGAAGTAGTAGTTAAGACACGATTGACAGACTGCTGGTAGGTTGAAAGGGAATACCATAATGCAACTGCAGAATTGATTAAAAGTCTATGAACATTGTTTAAAGCTGCCATATACCTTTACGATCCAAGGATTCCGAATATTCTGAACTTATATACGAAAGTCATTACTGACATGCAGCGTTGCCAGAAACTTTGGTCAAAAAATCATCATTTGAGTAAAAAAATCATAATTTTAGCTTAAAAAGCATCAAATTATGTTCCTTAATTTTTTATTTCATACCCAATTCTGACATTATAAAACGTCTCACTATCTGAGAATGCACGTGTTTTGATTCGAACACGTTTCTGACCTTAAATGTATAAACCCTACTAATTCAAACTATTTTCTTTATGAAATATAAAAATACTCCGATTTATTTTCATTTTAATTTTGGATATTTCATTTTGTTCAAAAAATTTCACAATAATCATGTTCGTATTCTCCTGAAATGGAATAAAAAAAACAATAATTGAAGTTAAAATTTTTCAAGGCCCTAAACAATTTACTATTCATGATTTAGCATAGGATAAAAATTAAACTTAAAAAATGATTTTATTAGGTCAATTACGATTCTTCTTGCATGTCATGTAACTTCTGAAAAAGTAATTAAAACCAAGGTTGGCTACTGTTACCGCTAAAAACCCAGTTCAACTTGAAATAAATGGAAGTATCGTTACCGCTAAAATACCTTTACTAAAATAGCTCAAAATACCGATACCACTAAAATACAATTATTACACAGTTTCAGAAAAAAATAATAATTTTGCACAAAAATAAATTTTGTAAAAATGTTATGGCTATCATTGCTCACCTTTTAATACTTGACTCCCTTTATATTTCATGGTAGTAAGCCGATATATGGGAAATTTCTAAAAAAAATTGAAATTCCATAATCGAAATAAGTATGAATATCGTTACCGATAAAAAAAAAAACCGACACCGAAATAGCTCGAAGTACAGATAATGCTAAAATACCCTCACCGAAATAATTCAAAATACCTTGGTAAAAACATACGATAAAACAAAAATCTATATACCTCCTAAGTCCATTGGTCAATATTGGAATTTTGACGCATAACTAGTCCTGGTATATAAAATTAACGTTTTGTTATTAAAAACTCTGATTAAGGCTGCATTAATCCAGAATGTCTTCTTCAATAATAT
Source organism: Protocalliphora azurea (assembly GCA_932274085.1). Classification (NCBI taxonomy): domain Eukaryota; kingdom Metazoa; phylum Arthropoda; class Insecta; order Diptera; family Calliphoridae; genus Protocalliphora; species Protocalliphora azurea. The sequence goes on from OW026520.1 coordinate 84,073,915, forward strand.
TTACATCAAAATCTGAACTTGAGTCTGAATAAAATTTCTCATAATTATCAATATTAAAGTTCGCAATTTTTAAATAAAATCATCTAATAAATCTTGGAGATACTTAAAAAGGAACTTTTTGTTGCTCAGTAAAAATAAATAGAAATAAATTTTAAGGAAGTACTTTTTTATTACTTCTAAAATATCAATAAGAGTACGCTTTTTGTACTTAAAAAGTAATGTAAACAGCATACAAACATGATATTTAAAAGCGATTCAAATGAATTTTCTGCTATAAAAGAATCTGTTCTTGTTTTAGCAAATACTTGTTACGAAGAAAAAAAAAACTATTTTATTAAAAATTTATTGATTTATATAAAAATTAAAACTAATTTCTTTGAGATGATGAAAAAGAAAATCCAAAAAATATAAATTGCATGACATCGTGTACATGACTTCCTATTCAGTGAATACACGCATAGAAAAAATATAGTTGAAATCACAACCACAATCTAAGAGCAACATATTGATGGGAACAAATGGTCACAGCTAAAAATAGATGTGCTATTTGTCATATGATATGATTATTGTTATGATTCCATTTTATCATGGTGCGTTCTGCATGTTATGGTTTGAGTTTTTTTATTATACCAACTTAATACATTATTATCCCATGCCGTCAGATTATGATTTCATTTTATTATATTATTATTCCATCCAGCGTGCCAGAATGATGATTTTATCATATTTTAGATGATTTTTTAAAGAAAATATTATTTAGTGATTATTCTTGACAAAACGTGATTTATATTTCAATCACTAAGAAAAAGATTTTTATGATCTAGTAAAGATTTGTATTAATATTTCAAAATAAATAAAGTTTTTTAGTCATTATTCTTTTTTGAATTTAAAGTTTGATGTCAACCATTAATTTTATATAACTGGTGACTAAATTCCTTCAATCGGTTTATGTATTCTTATAATAATACACGGTTCTTCACCAGGCTTAAGAAATAATGACAGGAATGCCGGAGTTGTAATAAAGCTTTCCGTGAGTTCTGGAACAATGGAAAATGTTTCACTATAAGTAAATACAAGAACAAGTTTAATTCCCGTATTCGCTATCTCGATTTTACGTTCCGTCTGTAGAGGGAAAGCATTCACAAATGGTATCCTTTATGTCGATATAATTTTTTCGTTTAAATTACGTGGTTTAGATCACTGATATACGTTGCCTTCAATATTAAAAACAATATAAATTTAAAAAAATTTTTACTCCAATTTTTTGTATAATTTTACTGTTTTTTAATATGTCAATACTGATTACAATAAAAGTGACAATTCAAAAATAAACAAAATTTATTTATTTATTTACTAATTACAATACAATTACAAATTATATTCAAATCCTACGAGCGGTAGTGGCGAAGACCATGTGCTCGTTGTAGTGAAACAAACCAGAGTCTCTGGTGGGTATCGAACCCACAACTCCCAGACTGACAGTCTAGCTCACTACCTACTAGGCCATCGAGGCACCCTATAAATAAAATAAATTTGAAAACAATTGTTATACAAAATGTTCAAGCTTCAATGTGTTTTACACAAATTTCCGAACATTAAGAATTTTCGTACCACTTTTATTTGGGCTGTGACACATTAGCTAAACCAATTTATATTCATCATTTGAATATTCTGAAAACTGGTTAACTCTTCCATCGTTATAACATTTAGATTTAATTTATGTATTACAAAATTTGTTTGCGGAATGCCACTTTGAAGATTTATAATGATGAAGATTTGGGCATTATCAATTAAACTGCAAGCTTTCATTATTACATTGACGGGCATAACGTGTACAAATATTTTGTTTTTTTATTTTATTTAGTGACAACAACTGGATAATTCTGCACATAGATGAGTCATACATATGTAAGTACGAAGGACAGTACCAAACTTTATTAGGATCGGTCTTAAATTGACATACATCCCACATTCAAAGTAAAGTGTATAAATTCTATATAAATTTTTTCATTTGGTCATAGTTTCCGTAAAATATCCTCCCCAAAAATCACTGGTTCACACACCTAATGGTCGGGTTTGGCACTTATTTCAAATTTGGCTTCCACACAGTGTATTTCTGGAACAGAAAGACATAGTCCGAAGAACATCACTATAAAAGTTTTTATTAAAGAATAATTTAGCAAATTTATACACAAATCATTAAAACACACGTTTTTATTGCTTAGCTTTAATCAAAACGGTAAGAAAATAATAAGTAACTGATTTGATATTTCACTCGACTAGTATCGACGTACAGAATTCAAAATTTTAAAACAAATAACGTAATAAATTTTCATTGTCAAAGACAAAAACCCTAACATTCGTATAGTGACTTAGGGAATATGAAAACGACAAAGAGTTTTTCAAATTTGGATGATTATAATTAGTAAGCCAAAGGATAGAGCCTGACATAAATTGTTGCTTTTAAATCACACTTCTATTGTTTAAACCTCTGAGGCTTTTTTTATCCAATGCTAATCTATGAATAATATGTTGTTATTGGCCTTGAAAGTCGCGCATTGATATATTTTATTAATTTTCTTTAAATTCTTTTTGGCCATATTAGGAGGCTCCATAAAATATTATAGAAGATTTCTTTGAACTCTGGGAAAACTGTCATTATGTTTGAGTGCAAAAATTGTTTTATCTTTAAACAGGATGTGATTCGAATACATTAAAAATAGTTCAAACTTGTTTGATTTATACGGTAAAATTGGGAAAAGTTTGCCTTAGAATCGATGTATATTAATTCTCCAGATGTTAAATTACATTCCCAATGTTTAGCTGTGTTTTAGTAGTGAGGTCTAAAATAATATGTAAGAACTTATAAAATAATAAAGTTGATGATTTTTACAGCAAAACTATGATTTTTTCTTCGTTCAAATGATGATTTTTTGTCAAAATTTTCTGGCAACGCTGATTCCATCTTATCATATTTTTATCTCATCTTATCACATTATTATCTTATCTTCTTATATTACGATTCCATATTATCATATTATTATCACACCTTATCATATTATTATCCAATCTTATAATATTATGTGTTTATTAACTAATTTTATTTGTTTGTACCATCATATATTGTGCAAGATAATACAAGACATTTTTTATTAACTATTCAATATCATACATTGCTTGAGTCAGACCAAATATAACCTTGTCTAGTTATATTAATTCATGTATAAACTAAATGAGAATTATAATGAAGGTGGAAAACAAGCGTTAAAGACAAAATATATTAAAAAACAATTTATGAATTTTTCAACCATATTTGTGAAAAGCATATTTATTTGAACATTTTATTGTTATGGGAATAATAATATTAATATGGTTTGAAAACAAAATATGTTTTAAGAACAAGGAAAATTAATATTTAATATTTAATATTTAATGGTTGTAGAAATAATGATACTTTTTTTATAATAATAAAATTTTGTTTCTGGTAAAAATATTCAAAAACATAAAATGTTTGTAGTCAACAATACTAATATTTTGATTGAATGATAAAACTGAGTGCTGGTGATGAGCTGTTGGTAGTTGGCAGATCAGCTGGGATGTTTTCGGTTGTTTTTGCAGTTAGTGACTGGAGAGATATTGGTCTGTAGAATAATCCTTCGCTCGCGTTCTTCCCAGTGTTTGACTGATAGGTTAAAACCATAGTCAAGTACTCGACTCGACGCTCACCAAGTTGGCAGCGTTAATGTACTCTTCAACTTCAGTTGGTGCGAAGAGTTGCGGCATGTCCATAACTGAAAGATTTATGTAGTTTGCGAACAATACCCCCTTTCGTTTTATTTCTCACAGGGATAATGCCATAGGTATACCAAACGTAAAATTAAAAAAACCGCGGTATTTACATAAAATAATGATAACGCAGAAAAGACAATTTTCTTTAGACAAAAATAAAATCAACGGAACAATAATGAAAATTATTTTTAAATTTTTCTTTGTTGAATATAATAATTAAAAATTTATACTAACCTAACCACCAAAAGTCCGTAAAATATTCATATTTGAAAATTGAAAAGCTGTATTTCTTGCAAAAAATATCTCATTTTAATAATTGATCAATTGTTTGAAATATAACTTTTCTTTCTTTAAACTCTATTAAAAATTGGTTAATGATTTTTTAAAGTTTTATGTATAAAATGCAAAATATTTGCTAACCTAATTTTAAATATTTCTAATTTTGACCATTTAAAATTCGTACTACCTTAAAAAATTTTATTTGTTATAAAGTGGCATCAGATTTTAATTTGTTTGTAATGTTTTAATTTTATAATCACTTTATTTATTAAAATATCTTAATGAAAAACACTCATTAGGTACCATAAAATCCGATATTTTTAGCACTTTTGTGTTAAAACCGTTGATCATTAGCGTAGTTATTATCCCTCCAGCTTAGTCTAGGCTTTACATCTTAATTAGATATTAGCAATTCGATAATACTAACATAATTTTTTATAAATCATTTGTTGCGATTTTCAACATTCTAGCTAAATATTTATTGACGGAAGAAAGTATGTAAACTTCGAAAGTAAAGAAACTGACCAACTATTGTAAGAAAGTGATACTTATTAATAAGTCCATGGTACGAGTAAGTGAGATATCCGCAAGTAGTTAACAAAAATTATAATGTGAATTCTGTAAGCATAAAGATATGTTAATTACATATCCTAGAAAGATAATGTTTTCTCTCTTCTAATCATAATATATTAAATTATAACGTCAACAATAAAATAAAATATTATAGTGGACAAATATGAAGTAAAATAGGCCAATGGGGAGTGAACATAAAATTTTCACAGTTTAAAGGGAATTCTTGTATAAATGTCTTTCATACATGATGTTCAAAAATGAGTTGTATCGTAAAACTTAGTTTAGACATAGAATAAAATTGTATGGTACTCTCTATATTTTGTATTTTATGTCTACGAAAGATAAGACTAGCTTTCCGTTCTAGAAAATACAAGTTATCAAGTCCATAACCCAAAAATTCTGAGAAAAACTTTAACGTTGTCAATATCAATCATAGCTTTTGCTGTTAAATATGTTACTTTACACCCTAAAAAAAGCACCAACGATAATAAAAAACCCTAAAATGAACTTTCTAGTATCTTAATATATCTAAACTTAAATGCAAACCAAATTTCAACCAAGTCTGTAGTGACACCGAACTACCTTTAAAAAACATTTTCCGATTTTAAACAAAAACAATACGATAAATATTCGATTTTATGATTTATGTTGAGAACCAATTTTTATTAAATTAATTTCTATAAACAATTCATGCTAAAGTAAAAGTAAAATGTCAAATATGATGGAAAGTGATTCAGATTCCAACGATGAAATTATTGACCAAACAAATGCCTATTTTAAGGCCCTCGAAAAATCCTATTTTTTACGCAAAGTAAATGACGACACTTGCTCAAAATTTGGCAGTAGTTTATTAACAGGTTGTACTTGATGGGAATAGTGTTGCATTTCATATAACTACGAAGGAAGTTCGAAAAGTCACGGACTTATTGATCCGCCCTCGTATAAATAAGTCCAACAAATTTAGAGATACATTAAATATTTTCAAGGTTTAAAATCAAAATTCGTAAAATGTTAAAATAGAATGTACAACTGGACATTCCGATCTTTAAGGGGTATATAAAAATTATGGATAGAACTGGAAATAACTGTTACTTTTTTGCTTTTAAAATTTTTTAAAAATTATTTTTTAAAAATTATTTTTTAAAAATTATATAAATGCAATAAACAACACCTTGGGGTAACTTTTTTGATACGTGTTATTCAATCTCTTAGAGACTTTAATATTTGACATGTTGTCGTAGGACTGACGAGTTATTCTGTAATAAATAGCCACGAGTATTACGCGTCCTTTTGTCCAATGAGATAAAATGGCTTAATATTCCACCCAATTTAACCACTTCAAAATATACCCGTAGTAGCAGATGTTCTTTACAAAAACACATTTTGTAAATCAAAGGATTTCTTTTTTAATAATTGCTACTTCTAATAATAAAAACTAATAACAAAGCATTTTTTAAAATATGGGCATGACAAATTTTTTAAAAATAATTCACTTTAAAATCAAATATTTTTTTTTATTTTATTTATAACAATAATTAACACTGCGGGAGTAAAACCAAATATTTATTACAAAAAAAAGAACTCATAATGAATTAAAATATTTTACACACAATCAAAACTCAGTTGATTGAAATCTACTACAATTGAATGACCCATATCATTTAAAAACATTAGCCACGCGTTTAACAACTAAACTAAATTTTATTTTTATTACGATATTAGTTTTTAATGTCCTTAAAATTTTTAAAGATGAAAAAAAAACTTATTGTAAATTGTTAATGGCCAAAAAGAATTGAACACAAAACATTGAAAACCACCAACAAAATAGAAATATTCGTATAAACAAAACACAAACCCACATTATTATTACATGTTTCTGTCATGCTTTTCAGTAGTCAACATTTTAAAAACACACGAGTCCTGATTTTGCACACACACACACATACACATACACACATTCAGTCATATTTACACCCATTGCTATGATTTTTCAACTACCCTATCATATGTTATTTGAAAATTTAAAAAAAAAAATATGTATAAAATTTGATTGAAAATTACGAAACAACAAAATCTATAATGACCGTTATGAAAATTAATCACCCATCACAACATGCAACCATCGGTCGGTCTCTTGCCACATTGGGAGATGCAATCGATGGATGTATTTTATTATTATTTCTATTCCTATAGTTATTATTATTATTATTATTATTGTGGTTATATTCCATTATTGGCCATTGTTTTAAGGTGTCCAACTGTGATTTTCAATTCAACAAATAATGAATTCACATAAAAATTAATGAGCAATGAGCATATAACTGAATGGCTGACTGGCATCCAGTCAGCCTGATGGGATATGAGATGTAAATATAAATGTAACTAGACTTGAGAGTATTTAGAAATTGATCAAATATTATGATTTAATTTATACAAAATTATAAATAAAATTGTAAATCATTGTTGACATCTTTATTTTATTTTGTTATTCGTGACAGATTTTAATGGACATTATGTGAATTTTGACACTCGATGTTGAAGTGCGACAGAAACAAAATTTGATTTTAGGTAACACAACCGATGTTCATACATTTAAACTAAACTCTTACGTTTTAAACGAATGTCTTTGACTTTTTTATGTTTGAATAATTTTATTATTGTATAATTTAATTGATTTGATTTGAATTGATTTTCTATGAATAAAATATTAAATATTTCTTATTTCTGACGTCATTTTTTGCAAACTAAAAAAATAAAATGTTGGTTCATAAAAATATTTACGATATGTTGACAAAGTTTTTGATCGCATTAATAAAAATCAAATTTGTCTTAATTATTTTTATGATTTTATTAAGAAAACCAAATGAATTGTGAATACAAAATTAACCCTCTAACCTAAATGTCAACGTTAATTATAAATAGATTTTATTTTTTTTACTTTTTATAGGATTTTTATTTTTAATAGTTGAATTTTGTTAAATTTATGCAAATTTTAAATGAAATATTTAAACAAATTACATTAGATTAGATTAGATTAGATTAGATTAGATTAGATTAAATTAAATTAGGAAGGTTTATACAAACTTCTACTATCAAATATTAATTTCAGTAAGAAAATATAATTTTGTTATTTTAATGGAAACTTAAGAAATATAAAATAACAAATTTGTATTAACAATACTTTCGTCGGAGTTTGCTTTAGTAAAATTATTTCTAATGTAAAATCTACCTCCCAAAGTGGCGCTGTTCTAACAGCCACCTGTTAAGACGTAGTTAAGCATAACCAAATGATTTGTAGGAAGGAAACTAAAGCCTCTAAACATTTAAATTTCATAATTTCCAAAATATTTCTATTCTTCTCTAGCTAAATGAGGCACCCCCTATTTCAAACTGAAAACTTTTTTGTTTGTTAGCAATTTTTATTAAAACCTCGATAAGATCAGGATGTATAATGTGTTAATTGTATACTATTTTCTCTGATTTCAGTTCTTTTGCAGTCAAACTCTTACAACCGTAAGTATTAAAAACTTAAATGATTCATTAAAATGTATGTCATTTTATTATTGCTTTCAAAATAAATAATAAAAGTTAAATGTTCTGAAATTGCCATTAAAAATCACCAAAAGCATTTAAATAAACATAAAATCAGGATAATAAATCTATTGATTTGAAACAAAGGCAAATCTCTCTGACTCTATATATATATATATATATATATATATTGTGTTTGTAGGTTTGTTTGTTTATACCTTATAGAACCATTACAGAGTGTTCTGAAGAACTACTGCAGAGAAATTCTTAAGATTTAGTGGGAATAATTTGCTTATGAAGTGGCATAGTTGGGATGAAAACGGGGCGGGTAAGCCAAGTAGGAGCCCCCACAAAGTTAATCTTAATTATTGCATATCTAAAGAAGTATTGAAGAGAATAATTTTCTCATTAATATTCACAATTGAGATGAAGAAGGGGTGGATAAGTATAGAGGAGTAACCCCCTACAAAGCAAATAATAATTATAGCATATCTAAGGAACTATTGCAGAAAAATTCTTAACATTTTGTGGGAAACATTTTCCCATTCCCCAATATAAAGTAAATATTATCTTTCATACCAATTGAGGTAGCGAAGCACACCGGGTTAAGCTAGTATATAATAAAACAGAGAATTTGTTGCCGTCACTGACTCATTATAAAAACCGGCAGGTACATGTGCTAATTAAAACTTTATGATTCTACAAAATAAATTTAAATAAAAAAATATTTATTTAAATTCTTTAAAATCCATTAAAACCATAAAATCTCTTAATATTTGTTGTTAATTTACCAGATTTGTTTCTTTATTTTTATGTTCAATTTCAATTCTGAACAGTTGTTTTATGCTGCATGCCTCATTAACCCTCCATGGTACGTGTCTAATGTACGACAAATACACACACACATACACACTTACAGGATTCAGTCAATCCAATGAAATGCAACAATTGTAGCGTAAATAAAATTGTCATTGTCAAAATTATTATCATCATAAATGAGTAGAGTATCCTTATTTTTCCCTGTTCTGTTTTGTTCATTTTTTGTGTTATATCTATTAATGCAAATTAAGATATTGCTGTCATATGTTGCAAAAAAAACAGGGAATAAATGAAAATTCTGAAAGTAAAATGAAAAAAAAAATGTTCTGTAATAACCTCCGCCCATTTGCATGTCAGACCACATTATCATTCATAAATCAAGCATTTAATTGATAATTGAAGGGTGGGTAAAACTTTTTTATACAGCGGGCCATTATTTAGAATATATGATAAAATAAAATTAACATTCCATAAAAGTAAAATAATTATCGGTGTGTTTTGTTGCTGCCGTTGAGTGTTAACGTTGATCGTTAGAAACAAAAAAAAACGACTTTAACCCGATGTGGCATCACTTTATATTTATTTGTAAATTGCACAACAAAATTTATATATAATTTCTATGTAAAATGAAAATTAAAAAAAAAAAAATATTGAAATTTAATTTTATTTCTTGTCATTCTTATATTCATAATTGTAATGTTAAAGTTAACATTTATAATTCTACACGTTAACTCCTAACATATGATTATAAATTTAAATTTTGTATGAAATTTCCTATGAACGTTAGAAATAAAACACAAATTATATTCTTTCTACTTAGAATATTTTGTTATACAAAAGTTCTCTGATATTTTATAGTATTTGATCATTATTAAAATGAAAAATATTTAAGTATATATTTACATTTAACATTAGTGTTTTAATATTCAATTTAGTTTAACATATTTTATACATATTAACGTATTTAAAATGTAAAAAGATTGTAAATGTTTATAAATAATTTAGCAAAAAGTTCAAATATTTAAACTTAATAAAGGTGAATTTTTATTATTTAACAAATTATAAACCGGTATAACAGCCATTTTTTAAGATCGTTTTAAATAACTTTTTTTATGAATTCATAAATTTATTTACAGTTATCTCAGTTAAAATAATAAATATTTAGATGTTTAAAAAAAAAGTCAAATTTTTATTCAACTTTTCGAAGAAATGGTAATTTGCTAATAATGTGAGTTATGTTAATTTTAAAGGCTTCCACATTAAAATCGAGGACAAAAATTTTTGCAAATGTACCACAACTATTATGTTAAAAACTAAACTCCAAATTATTTCGGTCCAATTATTTCGTTTTTTTTCCCCTAATGCTATTTTAAAATACTTAAAAAAAAAATTGTTTTCGATAAATTTTTTTAAATACTTTTTTATTAAAGTTTGAATATTTCGAATATTTTCAATTCCATAATTGCAAGGGTCTTATTACAAGGGTCTTATACATACGTACATATATTCATACATACATACATACAAGCATACATATGTATTCATATACCTTGGATCGGTCTATAAAAAATTAAATTAATTTTTAGGACAAATAAATGGCTTGTTAACAAAATAAATATTACCACAAACATAAATTTATCAAAAAAGTACAAATTTGTGTAAAATAGTGACTAAATTTCAAAGACTGTATTTTATTCGATTAATACCGCGGTTTTGAAATAATTTATTACATTTTTCATAAACTAATTGATATTTAAATATAATAAATACTTTCATACAACTTATTCGCAAAAATTACTGATTTAACCTTTTGGGAACGTAATGTATAAAATTGACACTTTTGCTATTAAAGGGTTAATTACCTGTAATGTTTAATAGCATCAGAATATACATTTCCTTAAAACCTGATATATGTCGAAAGTTTTCCGAAATATATACATAAAATTTTATATTTAAATAAAGAAAATATAACCAAAAATGTTAATAAAATCTTAATATTCCGCGAATGAAAAGAAATATAAAAATTCTCTAAGTGGACGTTCCAGGTCATGCGTAGATCCAGTCGAAACTTTTAAAAAATTCACGATTATAATTACGATTTTAGTTCATAAAAATTCAATTTGATCTCCATGAAAAAAATATGCTTATTTAGCCAATCCGATATTTTTAAGAATAGGTTTGAATATAAAATTTCTGAACAGTGAAAATTTTATATTTCAGGCGCCAAAAAAGCTACTATTTCACTTAATTTTTCTTTTTTTTTTCTAATTCAAATAAAAATATGGAACTATTCTTCTTTATATAGAATTATTTTAAATAATATTAAATGCATTTGAATGCTTTAAGGTTGTTTTTGTCCTTTTAAAATAAATGATCTGAAAAACACGAAAGGTTGAACTATGTAGATCTTGATAGGATATGAAGAATTTGTTTTTTTAATTCACAGGATTATTTTATATAAATAAAATAAAACTTTAATTCCATTTGATTTTATTTAATAACACTCAGCTACAGTGAAAAATCACTTGAAAAATGACATATTCTACGTAATAATTATGGCTTCTTGAGGACATTAGAAATCAATTTTAAAAATGTTCAATAAACACTTAAACTTCTGATTTTAAATTCTCAAATTATCTTGCTCTTTTGTTTATTTTTTCTTTTTAATTTCTCTTTAGGAAACGCTTGATTCTTCTAGGCTTTTCAAAAGTATACATTTTTTTATGTTGTGGTCATTAATTCTCATTAATACACGCAAAAGTTGTGAAGTTTTAAAATTGAAACTTTAAAAAAAAAAAAATCTTAAAAATAGAGGTATTGTTTTATCACAAACAAAATGACGCAATTTCATAGTTTCGTTTAAATCTCACTACTCATGATAATATTTCTTACAAAAAGCGTGATTTTAGTTTTTTAAAAAGTAAATTTTTGCAAAATGTTTATTATATTTTATTATTTATTGATAAGATTTACATCGAAAATAGTTTTTATTATTTTAAAATTTATACTTCGCCGTAGTTGTCAGCAAAGGAAATTTATTTAGAGAAGAATGCTGATGTAGCCGGTAAAAATGATATTTCTTAAATTTGTTTTCACATTATCAGTTTTAACCATTAAGATGATTCTTTACAGACACTTTACGATAATCTAAAGTCATATCTGGTCTTAAAAAAGAAGGATCAAAATTTTAAAATTTTGAGAAAATTTTAAAATGGAAGTGTCATTTAATAAGAGCGGTATTTGTCAGTAGCGACAAACAAACATTTTTAAAACATTTACGCCAATTATATGGAAGTTTGTGATAATGGATTCCCATGCCTGGTTTCCTGACAGCAACGAGATACACCTTAAAATGTAGAGAATTACTTCGCCTTTAAAATTCTGTTCTCTAAATTTAATTTCCAATTTTGTTAAGACTGAATATTAGAATTATTTGATTATCATACAATTACCAATGACTTTGCTTTCTGTTAACATAGTCACAAAAAAATATACAAACCTTGATTAACATTATATGTAAAGAACAAAATGTTGACTTTTAAAAAGTTATATCAGTTGATGTTTGAAAACCAAAATAAAACATTTTTAATGAAAATTTTAAATGTATATAGAAAAATGTTTAAAAATTGCCTTTTTATGAGAGTCACAATTCTTGTAAAGGCATCCATACATACCGCGTCTTTATTTTGACAACTTAAAATTATTATAAAACTTAGAAGTACAAAATACTTAGTACTCATTACTAACATTAATGTAGGATTTATGCACTTTAAGGTGATTTTCGAAAGTAGTCTTTATAATACCACGTTTACATCTATAATTTTTAACTAGTTAAATTCAAAAAAAAAAAAAAAACGCTGTAGACAACTTATTTCTGCCAAATCTTATCAGATTTTAACAAAATTGATGTTATTTGAAATTCGTATGAACCTCTAAATTTAAAAAAAATCCTTTATCCTGAAAAACTGTCTTTTTATAATAATTTTTGTATTCAAACTTTGTTTATTTTTGACAAACCGTGTACGATATGGAACTGATTCCTACGCCATAAAATGCACGATGACTAGTTTAATGTATACTCCAAATTAAAACTCCAAATTAAACTGTATTTTGTATCTAAATTTTTTAGAATTAATCTAAAGTAAATAAAAATTCAATAGAATAATACAGATCCGAAATCAGTACATTGTGAAAATCGTTAAACCATTTTTTATGAACATTAGAGTGTTTCCATGTTCAGTGACAAATCTAAACCAAGTAAGCAACTTGTAGCTGATTGAGACATTCCTGGCAGACAAGTTCGCTTAGACTTATTGATCACCAGGGTCAGACGGAGTCTTGTGAACTTATTAACACAGCCAATTCTTTTTCACTGCTATCAAGTTTATAACACATAACAATATCTTTCTTAAATCCCAAAAGCTAAGAAAGTTATCATAAAAAATATGTATTTATGACAAAACTTAATCACGTCTTCTTCCGATCATATATAAAATAAAAATGTCAAGGTTTAATAGCTGATAGATTACAGTTAAAAGAAAATCGGTTATTGGCACAAGAATTATCAAATCATTTTCTACATAATTGCTAATGGCATTGAACATTGACTTGAACTTTCCTACATTAAATGGAACAAAATAGAGGGACTTTATTTCACATATATACCCATTGACTAATTAGCTTATTCATCACAAATATTTGAGTTGTTCCGGGAGAACGAGTATTTCTGGAATAGAGAAAAGAGCACTTTCGCCAGAGATCTAAAAAGTAAAATTATTCATTCATCAAAGGTTTTTCTCAATAAATAATTTAATAAAATAAATAAAAATTTCAACGTTTTGTTGAATCCACAACTTCACCACATCACGATATTTCATTTAGAAATGAAAAAATTATTGATTATTGGTCTATAAGTTACCATTAATTCAACTACGCACCAGCCTATTTTCAAAGCATAGAAACTTCAGATGCGACATTCTCCATGAACAACTATTTAAAACTCCCTATAACTAATATAAAATATACTACCGTGCCTAAGATTTCCCATAATAATAATACAACAACACATATGATTTGGTGTCAGTTATGGATATAAATATAAAATCGCAATTGTTGCTTTACAATAATCACAAAAATATTGCCGAAGCGTAAATTGTTCCCAAATTCAAATATAGAGAAAGCACAAAAGTGGGCATAAGCAAATTTTCTCTTCATTATTATTTTTCTTCTATTAAAAGTAAAATCTGCAACCAACTTCACTGCATAAAAATCCATCAAGGGCACTTACAGTGAAAACCATCCCCTTAATAAAACCCAGTCAGACATTAAAAAACAATATTGAATTGTTTTTGTTTTTTTTTTTTTTTTTTCAAATTCAAAAACATTTTGTTTAAACCTTAACACACTCAACTAAATAAAGAAGGATCCCATAAAAAAATGTTGTTTCTGTTTGTAGTTATTGTTGTTGTTAGTTGGATGAAATATAATGGAAACATAATTTTGGCAATGTAGGCCTGTCAAGCCTTGAACGAAACGAAATGAAGATACACAGAAGCAAAAAAAAAAACCCATGACATTGTTACAATATGAATAATGATCTAATAGTTGTAGTTCCGTAAATCAAAATAAGCGAACAAACTTTGTATGCAAAACCTCACCCCTTTTTTATATTTAATAGTAATATCGCTGCTAGTATTATTGTTTGTTTGTTGCACGAACAGCATAAGCCCTTCTTAACCCCCCTCTAAGTAATGCTTGATTTGAATTGCTTATGAATAAATTAAAATGTTAAAAAATAAATAATCATACAACAGTCATTCATTTATCCGTCCATCCATCCATCCAAATACAATAATTTAAACAGACCTGGTGTAAAAAAATAGGGTTCTAATAAATAAACAATAACAGTAAATATAGAAACATAAACTTGTTGTTTTTGTTAAAAGGATGTGCAAACATCTGTGCTATTCCCACTTTTAATACATACGATTGTATGATTGTTCATTTCAGTGGTGGATTTTTGTCTTTATTTCAGTCTGATTTTTTTACTAGTTTGAATATTTTTTTTTTTTTTTTTTTTTTTTTTTAATTTTTAAGTCACTGCATTCTTTGAATTGATGATTATTAAATAAATCAAAATAACTGCGGGGAGTTTTACATAATTTCAACCATAAAATCTATGTTAAGCCTTAAATAAGTTGATAATCATTTATTAATCATCATCTCAGTTTGATGGGTTTATCTTTTCTATTGTGTGTTTTATGGATGCTAATTTTATTACTGTGTTTTCAAAATGGTTGCTTGGATGAGGACGTCTTACTAAGGATGAATTATATGATTTTTTAAAAAAATATGCACAAAAAGAACTAGAAAAAAAGATGGTACAAATTTACAAACAATTTATATATTAAGAGGAGATAAAGTCGAAATATAATAGTTTTCTCTAATTATTGTCTATGATCAATGTAAATGAAATATTTTTATTTTTCTATAGTAAATCTGGCTTTAAAAATATTTATTCAAGCTTTAAAAACAAAAATCAGTCCAAATTTTCTCAAAATTATGTAAAATATCAATGAATCCCAAAAACGGTACTAGTTATTGACTTTTAAGATTCACTTATTTCAGGGTCAAAATTTTTATATAAAATAAAGCAATTTCAGAATCATATTATAGGTAAATTTATAATATTTTATATGCAAAAAAAGTGTGAAAACTTAGAATACTTCAAGTTTAAAATACTTATTTTTTGGCTCGGAAGATATATTGCTTTAAAACTGACTGAAAATTTTGCAATGGAAATTGGTGGAAAACTGTATCTGAACGCATAATTTAAACTCAAATACTGCTTTAGTATGCCTGTGCGAAATTTTACGTCAGCGAAATTTTATATCAGTAAGAAAATGTCCACATTTTATTCACTATTATACATATTTGAAATGAATTTTGTAACTATTAATCTGCATGGCTTACATTTATCAGCTATTATTGTTGTCAGATGTGTCCCTAAAATTTCAAATTCAAATTTATTTTGGAGACAAGTAAGGGATTTCGGGATATTCGTAAAATAAAGGAATTTTTTAAAGATATATTTATCGAATTATAGAAAATTATTATTAAATTTAGTATTTATAGAACAGTGTTGCTCATTTTTTTATTTTTTATTGAAAATTTATTATTATATTATTGTAAGTAAATTTATCGAAAATTTTCGTAAAACTTTCAATAAACTTTCTTTTTATAGTAAATTTTCAATAAATTTTATTTTAATAGGAAACTTTTAATAAATTTTTCTCATAGGAAAATTTTACTAATCATACCCTATACCACCATAGGTGGTTAAGGTATTATGCGTTTGTGCTGATATTTATAACGCACCGAAAAAATCTTCGAACCCCTACCTTAAAGTATACCGTTCGACTCAGAATCACTTCCTGAGTCGATGTAAGGATGACCTTTCGTCCATCTGGCTGGATGGCTGCCCGTCAATTTTAACCTTGTGAACAATTTTAAAGATATCTTGATGAAGCCTATTTAAGATACTTATGATCGATCTATTATTTCACCCAGCACCCATACAAATCCCTATAATAATCCCTGTACCAAGTTTTATGAAAATGGTCTATAATTGACCATAGCTCCCATATAAACCTCTCTTCCGAAAATCATTTAGCATGCAAAAACATCAGTCCATAGTAGTAACAATTGTAGCTTCCCTAAAGTGCAGAAATTCATATAAATGTTATTATCAACGTAATATTCTGTACACGTAACTTTTATTGTATACTCTATACAAGTATCGGTTCAGAATTTATTACGGATCCCATAATATCTATATTGGAAAATTTCGATAAATTGTATTCCTTATAGAAATTTGTATAAAATCTTTTACAGGATAAATACGATAAATTTTCATTATACAGAAAGTTATCAATAAAATTTTTGTTCATAAAAACTTTTAAAAATATTGTCTCTTTTTGTTTTTGTAATTGGTGTAAAAATATCTTAAGTTTTATAGTTAAATTTCTATTGAAATATTTTGGCGACAAAAGTAGAGATTTATACTTTTAAAACATTATTTTAATATAGTGATTCTGGATAGCTTTAATTTGGGGGAAATGAGACGAAATTTTCTGACAACACTGCATTCAATTTTAGTTAGTCTATCAGGAGCCAAATAATACTTCCGCAAACAATGGATAGCCGATTAAAAGCTGAATTATTTATCTTCAGATTAGTAACTATCGTATCTTAATCGGACTGCATAAATTTGTTGTAAACAGCCTTTAGCCGACCGAGAGCCAAAGCATTTATTCCGTAAAATCTCTTTAATCACCCCAAAACTTAACATGTTCCAAAGAAACAAGGAAACTTTCTTGAAAAAAATTTTAAAGGGAACAGACCTATTAAGAATCGATCGATAGAGGAGGAGTTAGGTTTTTTGAATATTGTTGAATAGAGTGTATAACTAAAGCACGGACGGCGATACAGTGGGCCAAAGTTGACCAACTGGAGAGCTTGTTACTTTTATAAATATGAACCAAATTTAATTAATTGAACATTCTACGAAGCACGACAAAGAAAAATCATGCTTACTGTACTTTATTGTCTCTTATGGTTTAAAAGATATTTGATTTCAAAATTTTAATTTGTCTTTTTTGGCCTTGACTTTTTTTCGTTTTTGCCCTATAACTTTTAAAATAAAATTTTCGAAATTGTTAAAAAAAATATTGTGAAATTCTTCATAATTTTCTAAATTAAGTTAAAAAAATTGTTTTAATTATTTCAAATCGATAGCTAGAAATAAATTTCAGTCAAAATTTTGAAACAGATCAAAAATATATATATTTTTTTTTTCAAGAGTGACTTTATGTATTTTAATTTTTTAAATTTTGTTATTTATTTATTTTAAATATTTTCTGATATTTTCTGAAGAAAGCGTGTAAATGTAACTTTGGAATATTTTTAACGTTCACCCTATATCCAGAAGTAGTCGAAAATGATCAACTTTTTAACAAAAGTTCAAATTTTTTATATGTAGCATGTGCAAAAATTTTTTTGATAACCGTAAGCATTCGAAAATTTTTTAAGCTCAAATTTACGAAATATGTTCCCGTAAACATATTTACATTTATTTGTTTTATTTGATTAATTTTGATTAAAAAAAGATTTTCTTTTTTTTTAGTTATCAAACAGAGATAATTAAAAAAAAATTGTTCTTTTTTAAGCCTTCAGTGCGCTGTGATCCATATGTGTATGAAACCACTATTTTCTTTCTGTTATTATTTTAATCGAATAATATTTGCATCAAATATTAACAGTTCCTAAAATATTGAAGTTAGTATTTTTGTGACAGTTTACTTTTTAGTTTATTAAGAAATTTACTCTCTGATTTATATGTAACTTATTAAATTTATTTTTAAAAAATTTTATTAAAAATTAAAAAAAAATAATTTATTATTGTTTCTTTATTCTTTTGTATCGAAAAAAAAAAATTGTTCCACACAAAAATAAAAAACTTCTGCATTGAGGGGTTAAAAAATTTTTAAACTTTTATTTTAAAAGTTATAGGGCAAAAACGAAAAAAAGTCAAGACCAAAAATTACCAATTAGGTCGATTATGTTTGGCAACCGAAATGAAGTTTTGTTGCCTGTTGCCGAAATTGTATTACAGATGGAAACTGGCAATTGAAAGCTTTCAATTTCAGTTGCCAAACAGGCAACTACAAATTTCTGTTTGCTGAAAATTTTTTACAACAAAAAATTGGAAACTAATTATTTTCTGAAGTAACAATTCCATATATTTAAAAGCACTTACATTTATTCAAAAGCTAGGAAATTGGAAATTTTGCATGTCTTAAATGCAAATTCGGTATCACAAGCGATGATTGTTTCTATGGGAGGATCTATTATGATAATCTCCTCCATCCAGGAAAATCCATAACAATACTGTATATTTGGTAAGTTCTGAAGAGTGTCATATATTGTAAACTATTTAAACCTAGTGAAATTATCACAGAAGATCTGTAGCAAACAAAATTGATCAATTTAAGGAGAGCGTCGTACAAAAAACACAAAAATTCACTTCCATTTTTGTTTTTTTTTTTTATTTTATTTTTTCTACAGTTATTTCAGTGTTTTCGATCATTTTTTGGCAATTGAAATAGCGTTGATATTCAGAATATAAATTTATTTGTAGGTTATGTTGCCTGTAGTCAATATTAATAAAGTTCGGTTGTGTTACATAATTTTGAAGTCATTTTCATATTTTAAACCATAGCAAATAATATAGAACAGTAAGTGTGTTTTTCCTTTGTCTTGCTTAATAGAATTCAGAAATATTCAATTATTTGAAATCGGTTCAAATTTGGCCCATTGTAACGCCATTCGTGCTTCAGTTACTCCAGCCAATAATATTCTAAAAGCCTACCTAATTCCTCCTCTATCGATGTTTTATCAAAATCGGTAAAGCAGTTTAAAAGAACCAGATTTATTCCATTTATTTTATAAAAGTCCCCACTGTGCAGTATTGTCATTGGAATGAAGTATTTAGTGCTGGAAAAAACATCTGCAGAAATAGTTATTTTAACACATTGTTTGTAATAAAAATAATGTTCCTCTTTTATGTGTCTTATTCACTACTTTCGAAGATCCTTTCTTTAAAAGAGATTATTTTCACTTCTTTATAAGTAATTAATAATGCCTTGGTTCTAATTTTGTAGCGATGAAAATGTAAACTTTTTAAAAGTATTTCCACTTCTTTTTTGCTGGGATGATTTACACTTAATACAAAATAGAAAAAAAAAACAATTTTTTTATAATTAAAGAATAAAAAATAAAATAACAAAACCCCACCAATGCAAAATCATACAATTTCAATTAATCAACATAATTATTGCAATTCAAATAACTTCCAATTGATTTTCAATTATTCTTCGGCATCATATTCGTTCTGGTTTTGGTGGTTCTTTTTTTCTAAATTACTTATGATGATTATCAATAGGGAAATTAGTTTATATCATTCGATGATCATTAATTTTAAATAAATAACAAATAACGATGATTTGACACGCGATAAGGCGCGCGAGCAAATGACGCGTTATAAATTAAAAAAAGGAAGAATTAAAATAAAAAAGTTAGCTCAGCATAAAATTAAAAAAAGAGCGAACAAGAAATTTATATACAAACATTAAAAGGATAAAAAAGGCAATGAAAGGAAGAAGTACACAATGAAATTAAAATAAAATTTATGAGTTGAATTTAACAAATACCTCTTTGGTATTTTTTTTATAATATTCCTGTTACGGTTATCCAGTGGGGGATTTTTTTTTACCTTCCTTTGTATTTCAAACTTAACTAAACATTTGTATAATTTCATAAAAAAAAAATCAACCATTGACCCTAAAAAAATTAAGGAAATTGTATCTATAATAGTTGTACGAACATGTTGTATGTAACTATTGCGTGTCGTGTGCTACATTTTGGTGTTTTTTTTCTTTTTTTTTTTTTTTAAGGCGCGTTAAAATTAACGATACTTCCTGCTGTGATGCGTCAACAGAATACAAAAACAAAGTATGTCAAAAAATTCTTTTTACATTGGAAGAAAACATGATTTTTCCATAGTTTGGCTTTGTAAAAGTATATAAGTTTCAGCTAATTTAACATTTTTTAATACGAATATGCTAACGAATATATTTATTAATATATAAAACAAAGAAAAATAACCTATAAAGACTTAAGCTATTGAAAAGAAAGCAAAAACTAAACAAACACAAAAGTTTTCGTGTCAGGAAATTCTTTTTATATTAATAAAACGGTTAAAGAAAATCACAAAATTTCGGGATTAAAAATGTTATATGACAATATCACAGTCAATTGGTATTTTATATATTCCACAAATATTGTGTTTTTTTAATTAATTATGGTCTTGCAATATCTCTTAGTCGCTTTCTTCTTCATATATGGACATAAATTTAATGTGAAATTCAAGTGTAGACCCTTTACTTTACACTTTACTTTACCTGTGTACTTGGAGTCATTATTTCAACATAACTTGAATTTTGGCTTGTTGTTCTTCATAAACTCAGATTTATTGCCACTTTTTATTAAACGAGCTTTCAACGCCTTCAAATATTGTTGCACATCTATATAAAAATATCGAATTTCCACTACTTTGAACAAAATACATTTGTATGTGTCTGTATTTAAAAATATATTTTAAATATTTAATTCTAAATGCTTTTGAAGGTTTTTCATACTTTGTCTGGATTCAATTATACTACAACATAATTTTAACACTCCCACCAGTGATGCCAGATGCAATTTATGACAAATCAGTCTATTTGGCAAAAAAAAAATACCTTTTTCCCTATTTTCTAAAAAACTCTTCCCTCCAATTTTCCCTTCTCCCTAAAATTGCAATTATTATTATTAAAAAAAGTAACAAAAAATTAGCTTTTTATTCAATAAAAAACTACAAAAAAATATTTTAAATACGACTAATAAGTACACAGGCAACAATTTTTAAACGATAAAAAAATTCGAACGTCTATAATTATTACCAAAATCCATTCGGCTAATTTCGATTTTTTCCATCTAATATAAATTATAGATACAAACGATAATATTGCATTTTTCCTTTTTTATTCTTACTTTTAGTCATTAAAACTCCCTCCCTTTTTCCCTTTGCTTTAAATTATCGTTAAAAATGTCCATTCATTTGACATCACTGTTTCCCACAAATTATAAATTCGCTGCAGAAAATTTTAAGCTTTTCAGCACACATCATAGCGAATGATAACATTTTGCCCCAATAAAAGCGTTTTTCTATGCTTTTTTTTCTAGAAAAGCAAAAATGACATACTCTTCATGGAGTCCTTTAACAATAGCCATGGTGGATATTTGCAAAGTTTCCGTAACTTTTCTACGTTCTACTCTATAGAATATTTTATGCAGACGGCTACTATTAGATTTAAGCTCCAACGTTTCACCATTTTTGGAACAATTTAATAAGCAACATAAGCAACATCTTTGACACTTTTTCCGATTTGAAGGTTATAATAATCCCAAAAGGTTTTATCCTTTGCAGTTCTTTCACATGACATATATAATTTGAGAATCACTGCTCATATATATTATAGACTATAATGCATATTTTATTACCTGATTATAAGCATCAAACTGAAGCCTGGTTGACAATAAATCATTCCAAAGTTCCAAGAATTGTTTCAAATAACAAAACAAACACATATGACATGTAGATTAAATGGTAGGTGTAGTTTTTGTTGTTGTACTTTCGTAATTACAATCATAATGAATTGATAGTTAGTTGGGGTATTATGTGTTTGTGCTGATGTTTGTAACGCACAGAAAAAATCATCCAACACCCACCTTAAAGTATACTAATCGACTCAGAATCACTTTCTAGCGATGTCCATCCGTTCATCTGGCTGTCTGGACGGCTTCTTCCAAAAATCTCTCTCCAAAAATCACTTTAACGGGTATAAATCACATACACATATTAGTATCAGGTTTATATTCAACACAAATAAGTTTTATATAAGTAGAAATCATAGTGACAAATTTTATGAGGATCGCTCCATAATTTACCATAGCTTCCATATAAGCCCACTTTCGGGAATCACCCTAAAGTTAAAATGTTAGTATTGACGTAATATTCTGTATTCGTATATTTTATTTTACACTTATCTAATATGGGACACCTCCACGAATTTTGATGGACATGCACAATAGTGTGGGGTATCATATGGTCGAGCTTGACCGACTATATCTGTCTTGTTTTTTTTTTTTTTTTTTTTTTTTTTTTGTAAAACCCGATAAAGAAATATACATAAAGCAAAATGTAACAATTTTTATAAAATATTTGCAAATTTTGTAAAATAAAGTTGAAATAATTATTTTTTGTTCTTTGTAAAAATAATTTCTTGACATACTGTATATACAAATACCCTTATATACTTGTTTCTGAGTTTTACATTAAAACATTAATGCAACACTATTGTCATCTTCTACAAAAGTATCATCATAATCAGTATCATCACCATTTTTAGTTCATTGTCATAATATTATGTTATATCCATTGTGTATTTATGTATGTGAAGATCATTTAATTACATTTTAACTAACCGTATGGAATTATGAATTTTGTCTATAGGAATCTATATCCATACATTTTTATAAAAAAATAATAAATAATATTTTATATTAACAGTTTGAAAGCTATACACTTTTAAATTTAAAAGATTTTCAAAGAGGAAATCTAACGTTTGCGGAATTTAAAGCGTGGTCATAACTCGAATGCATTAACGATTTATTTAAGGTTTAGAATTTATATGTTTGATTTAGTGCCTAGTTTGGTTTGACAGTTTAGCATGAATTTAATCTCCTATTTGGGTAGTTTGAAAGCCAATTAAAACCACTAGAGTACTTACAGAAATATGTATATTATAATTCAGAAATATGTTTGTACCACTGTATCAAAAATTACTTCAAATACAACTCTGTAGTTTCATAGAAAAATTCAAAAACAAATCTTATGTAATATATTTCGGGGAGTGTATTAAATATAATTGTACAGTAAGCCAGAATCGAAATATTTTAAAAATAAATCTCTAATTTCTAAACTATCATATCGGACGAGTTTCAAAATTAAGTTTTGAAGTCAGATTTTACACATGCGGATCATAAAATAGAACATGCCTGATATGTAAATTTTTTAAACGCTTACTAATTTGCAAATTCCGATATATTCGCATTTGAAAACTTAAAATTTTACAGTTTAAGAAACTTTGATTTCCTATTTACTTTAACTACAATAAATATTCCAATGTACTGATAAAGGATTTTACATTTACCTGTTATCATATTTATAAAAAGTATTACCTGAAAATAAAAATAAAAAAAAATGAATTTAATACCACTCTTTGTTTGTCAGTTTTAAATTAAAATATTAATATACAGTAAAATAAGTAATTAATAATAATTTATAAACGATATATACTATAAAAGTAATAATGCACAATGTACATATATAGAAGACAAATTAAATTCGAAAGTAGGTAGTAAAGTATTACTATTAATGCAATAGTTTATATAAAAACAAAATGAATTATCTTGCATGTATAAAAAATTCTAATAAAGAATTATTTTGAAATGTATTGATGAAAATGTCATCATTATCGGTAGTGACATTTTCCTTTCGGAAGTCGCAACTCGTTAAAAGAATAAAACGGAAATTATACTTTTTCTTTGCATTGTTTAGCAAAATATAAAACTTAAATCATATTGAATTACCGACTTTGTATAACATGAAACACATTCGTCCAACGTTCCTTTTCACCTGATCATAAATAAATTATTTAATATTTATTTATTGTGGCCACTACTTTGTGGTAGTAGTTTGTTGTTTTTATTGTTTTTGCCTTTGCGTCTATTCTTAAAGAAATGCAATTTGATATTTTTTTTTCTTTTTCTTCAACAATAAACTAAAGCCAATATTTAGAACAAATGAACTAAAATATCATTGAAGACAACAACAAGAAAAAATGTAAATAAGACCAATAGAGAAGAAAGAAGGAACCTTTTGTTTTACAACTATAAATATGTACAGAATTGTCTTTATCGTATAGATGAAAAGAAGGGTGCGATTTGGCAAACATTGCTTGCTTTGGGTATCTTTAGTTTCCTTTGTTTGTATGTGTACATTTTTATAAGGACACTCACCAATGCTCGCACACACTCATAAAAATAACTGACTGATTAAACAGGAAAAAAACGTTCATGTTTATATAGAGATATCAAGTGTTGGCTGTGTTGACTGCTCCCAATGTTCATTCTTTGTAAGCGATGAATAGGACTGAAAACAAACAAATAACAACAACAATAGTGAAAACTACAACTACTGAAAAATATTGTTGGCAAAAATGCAAACAGCAAAGAATGGTTGTCATGTGCAACGTTTGTTTGTTTGTTGATTGGGAAAATGAAAACTAAAATGCACTATTACTATTTCACAGTGGGACTATGGATATTTAAAATTTAAAACATCTATATGTAAACAAATGATCCCAAGTTAAATGGAAAATAAAACGAAATAAAATTAGTTTTCCTCATTCTTATAGTACTTTTTCAAATTTTTTAAACTAATGATCGTGGAAATACAAAATCTCATACTTTTTGATTATTTTTTTTTTTTTTTAATTAACTTTGAAATATAAAAAAAGCCTCAAATTATACTAATTAAATTAGAAAGTCATAAAGGAGGACTAATTAAATGACACTTTTTCTTACAGTAACTTTTGAATAGTTTTAATTGAAAAACTTAGGAAATACTTCTAGGTGAAGTGAAGAAGCATACAGGAGAAAAAAATGACTTATTTTGTTTAAATATTATGTATTATAAAGGCTGTAAACTTTTGAAGTATGTTCCTATGAAAGTTAAAAAGAATTTTTTCTCTTTTAGCGCCATCTGTGATGATGGGGTTCTTGATGTCTTGATTTAAAAAAAAAAAAAAAACATAATGTCCAAGAGAAAAATGACATAAAACGTTTATTAAGAGAAGCCAGTGTTTGAAATGCACCAGAGTTGAAAACCCCTGCGTTCGGCCGAAGGCTAGCTGTTCAGGAAACTTTTTTAATCCAGATCGGAATCCTACCCAGGCCAAAGTTAGAACGATTTTGATCCTGAAGGTAGCTGGATTTGTCCAGAAATTTTAAGTCACTTTCAAAATTGTCATAATGTTCATGGACACTATGACATTGGACATTATGACATGCTCCTCTAGTAACAATAGCTTTTAGTCCCACTGTATTTAACTACATAGATATGAATGAAGTCTATGACATTGTGTGTTTGCCAAGGAACGAACAAAAGGAAAAAATAAAGTATTATTTTTCCTATTTCATTCTTATTTTTTTTTTTTTTTTTTTTTTGATTTGTTGTTTTTTTAATAAACAAAAGCTGAACAAAAGGAAAAAACACCGAATTTAACGAAACAAAATATTTTTGAATAGCAGAAAATTTTGTGTGTTTGTGTATTGTTGCAACTGTTACTACGAGTAAATGCTGCTACGATAACATTAACAACAAGAACAACATCAACAAAACAACTGCTAACTATTGCAAACAACAAAAAGCTGAAAGAAAAATATAATTTTATCCCCTTTTGTTCCATCATGTTGTATACATAGTTAGATGTCCTTTATTTAGTTTTTTTTTTTTTTTTTGTGGACCAAGCAACCGTCCATCTACTACTACACCTTTTGCAATTATAATTATTGTCAAAAAAAAAAAAAAACACAAGAAACAACAATAGTCGAAAACAGGATATTGGGGGCAGCATATATTGTTTGCAGAATCATTATGTTTTGGTTTGGTTGGCTAAATTTTAAGTTTATATTTGGATGCCAACAAGGATTTCTATTTTATCTTAAAATTTGTTAAAATATTGACCAAAATGTCTTTCTATGCTAAGGCATCCTTAGCAATTAGACACATGTTTGAGCTGAACACAAAATTCTGATAGACAAACAGATAACCATCCATATAAACGTTACAGTGTAATCGAATAATTTTCCTTTTTCATTTTATTGCATTAAAGTCAAAAATTAAAAAAAAAATCGCAGAAAATTTAATTTTCTTTTTCCTTTGCTAATATTTTCAAAATGTAATATATTTTCTTCCTTTATTTTACCAGTATTTATTATTATTCGTCTTTGAGTTTGTTAGAGAAATATTTAACGTCACTTTATCTTTGGAGATATGTTCATTCTTTCATTAAATAAAAGCTCTTTTGTAAATATTTTTCGTTTCAATATTTCTTGTGTTTTACCTTGTAATTAAATTGTCGACTTTTCATGTACATACATATATACTCAAAAAGACGTCAGACTATTTAGTATCATGATACATACCGCTTTTTAGCTTCATATTCAACTACTTTCAAACAACCACCTCCTTCTCTTTGGCAGTGCCTTATTGGATTCCAAAAACAAACTTTTTTCAATAAAATGATGTTCATGGTTTTTTTTTTATTTCTTCAAAGGAAATTTGATTCAGTTATAAGAATTTATTACACTGAGAAAAATTAAATGCTTAAATTAGTGTATGAAAGAAATACTATTGTTTCTGATCCATTGGTAACCAAGGCGACAAGGGGCTAAATATCCATTAAATTTTAGAATTTCTCAATTTATAAATAAATTGAATGGACCTTTAGGAAATGTAATATTTCGATCATTGCAAGCCGACGATAAGATACACAATAGAATACCAATTTGGCAGGAATTGACCATCGATACATCACCCGATAGTTTCAGAAAGCTCGTCAAGTAATTTTCGGCCAAGAATCTGTCCTTATTGTAATTTTTTCGAATATATGTTTTCGCCTTCCTAAACACAATATGACATTAAATTGTTAAACTGCCAAACCAGTTACAACCATATGAAATGGGATTTCAAAATCTTTAACCTTCGTTGACTGAATGGAAGTTGGATCCTGAATATAAGGTTTTATTATCGGTACCAGAATAGGTAATTCGGATCTTGCACCAATCAAGACTATAAATTTGAGCGTGCTAAGAGTGAGATGTATAAACTAGTATAAAATATTCTCGCTCAGCTTAAACAACTTATGTTACATTAATATGGATCCCGGTACATTTAAACTATATACGACTGAACATTGACATTAGGTTACCCACGTTCTGCAGGAGTTGTTTAGATGAAATGAAGAACGAATCTTCATAAAACTTTCTATACTATTTCCTCGCATTATAAGAGTGCGGATTGAGACACCCTGGTATGAAATTCTTTCATGATCTGAACTCTTTCAAAGGTGTTGTGAGGGTTAAAACCCTATTACGGGACCATATTTGTATGGGGTCTAGATAAGATAATTGACCAATCACAACCAATTTCAATAGACTTCATCGTCATACCAATATAATCATGTGTGTCAAATTTCATAAAATTATATTTAAAATTACATACCTGTACTTTGTTCACAAAATTTACAAGGGCAGCCAGCCGACCAGCCAGACGGACATTGTTAAATTGACTTAGAAAGTGATTCTGAATTGATTGGTATACTTAGAAATGATCTAAGACAAGTACATTAGCACAAACGCATAATAACGCAACCACCTATGATGGTGTAGGGTATAAAAATACTTGTATTTGGAAAATTAGAAAATATTTAAGTACTTGTTATAGAAAAGGAATTTTAAGTACAAAAAAAAAAAAAAACAGACTCTTTTTACAGTGTAACGGAAGTTTAAGATGTAGTCGATGAGTTACTAAAAGTTAGAAGAGGCTTTTATGTTTTAATCGAATTTTATTTCATTTTATAGCTTTATCAAAGGTTGTTCAAACAAAGAGACAAAAATTATATTCAGTTTATAAACAATAATTTATTTATTCAAAAGATCTAACAAATGTTTCTTTCTTAAAAATAGTTAAAAATGTCTCAAATTAAAAGGAGTATAAAGAAAACAAGACTTTCAAAGAAATTCAATTTTAAATATAAAATTAAATAAAAACAATTTTCCAATAGCACTCATTCTCTGTCTCTCTCTCTCTTTCTCTTCCTTCCCTTTTCCTATATTAGTCATTTAGAAAATGGCTAAGGAAATATATACCATTTCGTTTCAAAATTAAGGATATGAAAGTGGCGCCATATTCAATAAAAAGTAATATAGAGAGTTTATAATAAAAAACAAGATTTGTGGTTTCATAAAAACATACTTAATCACATATTAGCTTAAAGTGCAAAAAAAGAAACATATGAGGAAAACAGTATTCTACCATAGGGTTTATTTTAAAAGTGTCTAATAATGATTACGTTTTTTATTATTTTACTCTCCATATGAATGTCCTGGAATGGCTGTTTTGCCAAATGTAGTTATGTTTGGGAATGTGTAAATATGATTTTTTTGTACTAAATTGTCATTATAAACGAATTTATTGCTGTTGCACAAAAACTCCCTCTGCTGAACAAAAAAAAAATCATTACAACGAGAATTCATTTTGCCTACACTTTGGTGACAGAAAGTTTTCTTATATTGGCTTTTTTCATTCATCTTTTCTTTCCTTTTTTATGGAGGCAATCCAAAACAACAGGGAGGTACTTTGGTATTGTATAAAGTAATTTTAATATGTCCACATCCAATAAAGAGATGGCATCTATACTTGTGAAAATGTTGAAGAGACCTGGGGATACCAATAATGTGTTGGATTAGTGAGATAGAAATTTCTTTATTTTTTTTATTTATTACTTAGGATTAAAATTCGACATATCAAGAATCCAAATACTAATGCGTATGGAAAAATTTTCAGGCAGCATAATTTGATTTAAGTGGTCCATTCATAGTCATAGTTCTTTGAAACGTTTAATGAAGTAGTATGACTTTTTGATTTCTCTCTCTGACTGTTACGATGGTTTAAAGTAGATCGTTGAAGCATAAAGCGGCAGATCTATCTCTTCTCTATACATATAGCTTGAACGAATATATTTCATTTTCATCTGAGAATTTTTTCAAACGTTACTTTACAGTTTTTATTAGTACTGACAAAAGATCGATTGACCAAAAGCCTTTTAGACTTTTTCCCTTACTTAATAGTTACGTTTTATTTTTTTATCATAAAATTGTGTATGAACACATACCTATACATAACAAACAAACGCACATAAATGTTTTCTTTTTTGCTTCTTTATTCTTATGGCACTTTGGTGTAAAATGAAATTAGAATTTATTAAGACACATCAAGAAATCATAACTGCTTTTAATAACAATAAATTTTGTTATACTGGGATGTAAAAAATATTATGCTTTTTTATTTTTGTAATTTAAAATGGACCGGCTTTTAGTGTTCCATCAATAATATTCAATGAAGGATGGGTGGTTAAAACTAAATGGTCCTTTAGTAAGTGTATAAAGATATATTTTAATTTTTGTGATTATTTTATAGGGGAATAGGGGTAATACATATAGAGAGGATATTCAAAGTAATCGCATTTATAAATCGGTGAATACAAAAGTAAATACTTTATTTTACAGATATTGTGGGAACGTTGTAAAAATATATTTTGGGATAAAATGGAACGTATAATTTTAAAAATATTGCACCCATTTTTTTAAAGTTTGTTGAAAACATAATAAATAATTTTATTTCTTATTGTATTTAATTCAATGATTTGAACATATGTAAGAAAATCTAATAAAACAGATCAAAAGTGTGATGCTTTAGTAAAAGCTATAGAACATATGAATATGGAAAATAACTCAGTAAAATTAATAGCAATAAAGCTAAAAGCGCCTAAAACCAACATATACCATTACATTAGCTTATTAAAGGAAAAAAATCTGGAATTAAAGATCGCGGAAATAGTGAAAAGTATAAAAAAGTTATAACAATTTATTACATTATTATTTATTTGAGTTAGACTATTATAAATACGAGAAATAATTACCTATTTTTTTAAATATTGTTGTATTATTCTCTAACAGTTTCATCACTTATTATCTATATGTTTTCATCATATACTTGAATTTTGATATTCAAATGATCTCGTAGAAGGTACTATTTATGTATCATGTACTATCTCATCCCCTCACAGAAAAAAGTCACCAATCACCAAATATATTAGTAAATTGATCAAATCAAACAAGTAGATGATTTAATGTATTAAAAATTTAAGTGAGAAACAAAATTTTACTTAAATTTTATTTTCATTTTATATTTTCTTCAATATATTTATTAAATTTAGATTCAAAATGAAGCAACTGTGTTAATTGAAAAATATACAAAATAAGTAATTTTACTACAAAATAAGTATTTTGAAATCGAAAAAAAAAATTTGTTATTTGAAGTTCAATTTGTAGACAAAAAGAAACAAAATGTAAGTAAATATCTGTGTTATGTGTATAAATTTATTCAACAAATAGTTATTTGAATTTTGAAGGGGCAAACACTAAAATTAAGAACAGGAAGACGCTTTACTTAAATTCATGGAAAAAAATTCCAGGACTAGCCAACGGGCTTTATAAGGGTAACAGAACGGTAGTTGATCAGCTATGGAAAGATTTGGCAAATGAATTAAATACCTTAGTTCCCTCCCATAAGAACAGTAATGGTTGGTAACAGTAACTGGTGGAGGAGCCAATAATATTCAGCATATGTCATCTAAAGTGGATGCAGTAGCTAAACTTTGTGACCTTTATGCAGCAGTTGAAGGTATATCAGATGCTAAGTCATTTGGAATAGCCAAGAAACCACCAACTTTCGATTCATCCAAGCAATTGGAAAAGTGAACTACATGCGAAAACGAAGATTCACCTCCAAGTAAAACCAGCACAACAGGTTTTACATAATTTTATGGACAATCAAGTAACAACAACAACAACAACAATAAGAAAAAATGTGTAAAGTTTTGAAAGATTTAAGTAATCATAAACACTTTTGTTGAAAGAGCAAAAAGAAATATCCACAAACATTTACAAATTGCGGAAAACTTTCGAAACCTTGATAAATGTTATGAAAAAAAAGAGAATGAAAAACTTTACCATCAACGAAAACTGGTAGAAACAAAGCGCAACAACTACGAACTAGAAACATATTTTAAGAATAAACAACAATGAAATTAAAAAAAAAAAATTGAGTTGAAAGAAAATAGTTCAGAAAATATGAAGTTAATTTATTATTTCTGATTTTTTTTCTCCATACATTTTATTACATAAATTGAATTTTTTTAGATTTAAATAAAGTATTTTTTATTTTGATTTATCGGAGATTACTAGCAATTTCTAATAGCGCCATTAAGCAATCTTAAATCATCATTGGCAATTGAGGAGCTTCATGATAATCTCGAGCGCTTACATTACAAAATCTTTAAATATTAATGATTTGTATAGCTTTTTGTGGATCATATGCCATTGTGTTCATCAGACTCTTAAAACACCAATAACTAGCTCTACAATATTTCTGGATAATGCATGATGTTTGTTAAAAACATGATCAGGTGTAATTGGTTCTTGGGTGAAATCCCAAGATCCATGACATTTTATCGCCGTTACGTTAATTTCTTAATAAATTTTGCCTTTCGTCGCTGAGGTTCCATACAAATGCATAATGACATAATCCTGAATGAAACGCATTTACCGCAATTATATGAGTATACATTACTTGATCGCATATCTAAAAATACAATTTATAAATTTTATTTTTCAAAGTATTTTAGTTTTTA
This sequence comes from Protocalliphora azurea, assembly GCA_932274085.1. Lineage (NCBI taxonomy): Eukaryota > Metazoa > Arthropoda > Insecta > Diptera > Calliphoridae > Protocalliphora > Protocalliphora azurea. The sequence continues at coordinate 84,106,167 of OW026520.1, forward strand.
TACTTACTATTATTACATTTAAACTAAAATATCCTTTTCTGTTATAAAATATGTAGCTATCTTTGCTTGGAGACCTAATTTTAACATGTGTCCCATCCACACGGTCAATAATACCAGACATTCCAAATTGAGCATAAAAATGGCTTTTAGATCTTCCAGTCCCCACGCCGGTTCTTTCAGATTTAAGCCGTTTTGGACAAATGATAGTTTCTAAAGCTTTACAAACACGTGTAAGTATTTTTTTACACTGTACTTCTGCCTAAAGTCTTTTGCAATCATTTGTTGTGCACATCCTTGTCCAAATGCACGAAGTGCTGAGGTCAGTTGCTGGTTTTATTGATTGCGGAATCCTTATTTACTCAAAAATAAGCTTTATAATATTTATGAGAAGAAAACTCTCGCAATATTGTTTAAAATAGTCACTTACGACTTTTCGGGTAAATGAAAAGGTTCTGAACAGTCTCGAAGTTTCGTCCTATTTAACATTTCTATTTTACATTTTTTCTTTTCCATTATTTGTAATGAAATTAAAAATACACCACTCATTTTATATTATTCCTAAAGAAATCTTTTAGTAATTGTCACTCTTCTACTTTGCTCATTCATTCACATCTATTACTTTAATATGACAAACATTCACTTTAATTGACAAATCATGATTTTTTACCACATTGTTTCAAATAGTTTATAAAAACAAAATAAGAGTGAAACCGAGTGAAAAAATAGTTTCACTCGGTTTCTAGAACAGCGTTTAATTAGATACGTAAAATTAGAAACGATTTCACTTTCATTTCGTAATGGAATGTAGAACCCAGGCGTGTGTCTAAAATTTTTAGTTTATTGTGTCTTCGATGCTATAGCTTTTTTTTGAAATATACAGTAATCTATTGCATAAATTTCATTATAAATAGCTCGCTTTTCACATTATTTCTCTAACTTACGTTATTTTTCTTTACTAATTTTTACTAAATTAAACACAAATCTGGAAAATACTAAAAATTGGTTTGCTACAATGTTCTTCGTATCAGAAATCTGATGAAAATATCTCATATACGTATGAATACAACATAAGATTATTTTCTTTATAAGTATTTTGATGTTATAACATTTACATCTAAAATTTACATATCCATTGCTTGAATATGAGATGCTGTTTCAAAAGAAAATGTTTCAAGAAATTGTTTTAAAATAGTGAGTATCTTAATAGTCCAACTTATTTAATATTAATTTCGGCAAGTCTATAATAAAACTAAAGTATCTAAAATTTGAACATGACAAAAATAAAGTTGATTTAAAATTTCATATGAAGCAACTTACAAATACATAGATAGATATCAAATAGAAAAAAATTTAATTCAGAAGTCAAAAACTTAATTCATGCAACATTAACGAACCTCTCACATAACGTTCATTTACAAGTACCATGTTTAGAGTAACTTCAATCTTCCATTGATATAAGGTGTTCAAAATAGCAAAATGTTTGCTATAGAATTTTAAAACTGCGGGAGAATTTTGACGGGAAATCCCGGGATTTCCCGCTTGGGAATTCCCGGACTCCAAACCCTAATTGTAATTAAAAAAAATAATTTACAAAAATTAATTTTTCCGCTTTTAAGTAAATACCCATATGTAGCATTTAATTAACTTTGGTACAATACTTACTTTCTTTGTGACTTGTTTTAGACTTTGTGCAGATTTATGATTTCTAACAAAACTTAAGTGATATGAAAAACAGATTTTTGAACTTTTTAAAGAAAACTTTAACTTAAAAAAAAAAAACGTAATGCAATTTTTACTTAGAACTCATAACTTGAAAAAAAATTACTGCAAAAAGTTTAAACAGAATATTGCATCAAGAGTGATTATTTCCAAATATGACTCCCCCTCTGTTTCAAAAAAAGCAAACAGAAAGCGTCCATACCCTAGAAAAAATTAAACAAAAAAAAAAGGAACTGGTAGCTCTTTGAGGGGAGAAATGTACACTATTTTCATTCACTTTTAAATTTTTTGTTCTTTATCAATTCCATGTCAAACAAAATGACAAAATTAAATTTAAGTCAAAATTGTCACAAACACACAAAAAACAAATCAAATATGACATTTTTTCAAAAACAAAATGCATAGGAACCAAAACATACACATACATTGATACAATAACAACAGCAACATTGTCAGCATCATTTGAACTGTCATAAAATCAGTTTCAATTAAAGTTTCTGCAAAAACTACAAGATTAAAACGACACTAACGAAAAAAGAATTTAAGCAAAATTAATGAATGTACCACCAAAAAACAACCAGCTTTTTCACCAGCCAGCCATTCATACAACCAAACTCTCTCTTTGCAAAAGGACACTATTTTTATTATTTTGCATTAAATGCACTTTTTTCCCCGGAAAATTTTCAAAAGAAATATGTTCAACTTGCACAAAGAGAAAAGTAACTAGTTTTCCTACAATCTACCAGTTTAATGCCATATGTGATGATTATACCAGGTTGCAAGTAAAGTTTGGTTGAAATTTACATCCTTCAACTTCATTCCATTTCATAAACATCAAGTCAGTTCTTTTTATGGTGCAAATGGAAAATATGAATTACAAAAACAGACAGACGACGGTTAAAGAGAACAAATCTCATCATTCTTTGACATGTTTCTTGTCCTGTTTGTTGTTTTAATTTCAAATTAAAGGAAACCTGAATGCAAGTACAAGTTGTCAGCAGGGATGGAAATTGGCTTATTTTATTTTGTATCAACCATAAAAATAAAATGGCAACATATTACAATGCAAACATTTACATAGAAATTTAATAGATTATAAAAATATTTTAATCAAATAATTTTAGTAAAAATATTACCAGCAATTTTAAACTTGCAGCAGCAAATTTGTTGAGTTCAACTCGACACAGAGATATCAATTACAATTCATTCTTTTGTTGTAATGATTGGAATAGACAGAATCCTAAAACAACTCACGACATGTCTGGAAACAAAAACTAAATTATGCCATTCTTCATCAGCGATACTTTGGCCAGAAATAATAAATTTTGTATCGAAGGACAGCTACCATTTCAAAATATTGCAAAATTTTTAAATTCCCGCAAATTATTTGTTATTTGTACCACCAGAGACCCGTCGGTACAAATAAAGGCCAAGAAAGAAAAAGAGGAAAGAAATAGAGAAAAAGGGAGAGACTTTAGAAGATAAAGCAATGACCTAACAATCAAAAACGACTACCCCTAAGCAGCTTTATCCCCATTACGAACCCTATCCGGTTACTAAGTATATTGGCCGTAACCTCCTCTAGTTCCTGTAGTATGTCGCTTCCAAACTATTTCAGTCTACTACTCTGAAGCCCTACACAATGACAGAGTATATTCTCTACTGTCTCTAGCTCCTCCACATCATCAAGCGTCCTACGGAAGTCTGACGTGTCAATGTCCCACTTACTGTCGTATTACCTATTGCGAAGTGACCAATGATCATACCTAAAATGACCTTTAAGACTAGGCCATAACGCTTTAGATACCTTGCAGTCCGTTCTATTCCTCCATGCATGATTCGTTCTTCCTAAGGTCCATCCCCTATGGCCATGAAATGTGACTCAATTGGATTCCTAACCGATACCTCCCCAAAAGATTTGTCCAGTTCCGAGCCTTTGCAAGCTAGCTCATCGGCTATTTCAGTACCGAGAATGTCGCAGTAACCAGGAACCCAACAGAGTCTTATCCTGTAGGCATCCATTAGCTTTCACAATTCCTTTCTGCACTCAAGTACTAATCTGGACCTAACATAATGACTTCTCATTGTCAATAGTGCTGCCTGACTATCCACATAGATAGTTACCTCAGTGTCCCTTTCAACGTTCACCTCCAGTAATCCTAGGGCCTTGTAAATGCCTAGAATTTCTGCCTGAAAAACGCTGCCACAGCTCAAAGGGTTAAATTAAAAAGGCGAGTTTTAAGTACTATTTTGGATTCAGCCTCAAAACGACTATTCTATAATAAAAAAAAAAATATGTTACTATTTAAATAAAAAAATATATAAATATGATCATATCAAATTGTACCAAATAAGTCACAGTGCCAACAGATATAAAAATGTACCAAAAAAAAGTACAATTGTATCATGTTTGCCATACGTGGGTGGTAGTGTATGTATATAAATGTAGGTTTTTTATTACTTTTTTTAATTATTTTTGACTAACTATTGAATTATCTTTTATTTGTGACTGTTGGGAATATTCGTGCTCTTTTGTGATTTGTGTTTTCAGTTGTTGATTTTTTTTTTTTTTTTTTTTTTTGAGGTTTTGGATTTATGTTGCTCGTTGGTCGTTTGAAAACGTTTAGTAGCACATATTCGAGGCTGAATAGACCACCAAAAAACAAAAATATTTTTCCTTGATAATTTTTTTTTTATTTTTTTTTTATTTTTTTATTTAACAATGTAAATTACACAATTTCCAAACTCCACGCACAAACAAACTGTTGCAACTGGACTGCAGCGCTTTAGTGAGTTAGATGTTGCAAAAATTTTAGTCAGTGGCAGTTGATTTACGGTCAGATCAATAAACAATGAATTAGAGAGGAAGCTTGTTGAAAGATAGAGTAATTATGTCTAGTTTAAATAAAGGAAAGGAAGACTGATCTAAATAACATGAAACCGACAATGCACACATTCTATCAAACAATATTTAACTTGTTTTTGTGATGTCGACTGGCTTTCCTAAAGCCAATAACAAACCGTTAGAGATCGAGTCGCAGTACAATTGTGGCTTCATTCACCCGACTCTCTAAGACTTAAGGCGGACTTATGGAATATGTAGACAGCAAGAGGAGCCAAGTTTAGCATTTTCTTCAGAATGGCTTACGAAGTAAATCTGGATATAGCAAATTTTAGATTAGCTTATTCAACTTGTTTAAGATAAACCCTGCGTGAAATTTGGGACAATTGGTACAATAATACCGGTCTTCAGTACCTGTTGAGTATCAATTGACACCAAACTCTCACCAAAGTTCCACTTAAGAACCCGTTGCCACCACAACGCTCACCAAGTATCCATTGAGGGGGTCAAACGAGTGCAGTAGGGATCTGAATAGTTAGAGATGAACTCCGTAACTTAAAAGTTCCCTGGAAGAGGGGACGATCAGATGGTTTTACACCAGAGAAACCTAACCCTCCTAAAAGAGCAACAGGTACTAAGGCAGCTGGGATACTTGAAGCCAATAACATGAGCGTCTCAACCACTGGTCAAAGTCCTCAGGCTAGGAATGATACCTCTTGACTTTCCAGCAACAATCTGGTCTGACGACAAGCTCAAACGTAACCCATCCTAGATAAAATTGTTGAGCTTAAAAAATGTACTTTACAGCCATAATTTGCAGGATGCGCCTTCAAACCGGGATGGCTGATCATCAATTGCAAAGTCGTCAACTCGGAACAGTGGGTTAAGGAAAACGTTCCAAATTTGTAGCCCTGGAAAGATGACAAATTGTAGGTTGTTTCCGAAGAAGACGTCCCAAGGGCTGAAATATTTGTTAGATATTTCCCAGAAAAACCCGATACACCAACGAATAGAATCCTGTCGCTAATTGAGGGACAAAATGACAACTTGTCCGTAGAATACTGGAAGGGGCTGAAAAGGATCTGTAAGGATAACATAGTAAAACTTACTCCTGTAATTGACCTAACCTCGGCTTCTAAACTCAAGGAGAAAGATCATCACATAGGCTATAGGTATTTTTCGGTCCAGTTCAGGCCTACCAACCGTCATCATAGATATACCTAAAAAGGCTGTCGTAGCTGGCACAACAAAAGCCTGAATGCGGGAGAAGAAAATATCTAATTCAGTCGGAACGGGAAGTCAGGTCGGAGGGGTAAATAAGGATCACAAGTCTTCTGACGTTCCTTCCTGCTCGAAGAAAGATACAACTTTTACAACACAAACTAGGATATGCATCGCCATTATTTTTCAAATAATGAGAACTAATCTAGAAGCATTTTAATTTGCTCGAATGATATTGATTACGAATGCTAGGAACTTTGCAGTAGTATTTGTTTAGCCTCTGAAAAGAGCTGTTCACTGAAGTCTAGGAAGCCAAAGAGGGATATTCCCTAGTGAAGCAAAGGTGTTGAAAGACTTAGAGCTGAGGGGAGACGAAATATTTATAAAGCTTCACTCACCACATACAATAAAGAAATTAGGATGTCTAAACGATCAACCTGGCAGAAATATTTCGAAATATTAACAAACTTCTTGAGGCTGTTCGGCCACAGAAGACGTTATCGCAAGATCATACGAATGGTTTCCGTACGCTAAAGCGTCCCGAATGGTTTCTGTACGCTAAAGCGGAAAGGAATGGCCGCAGAAAAGATTCGATTGCGCTAGCCTTTTCTATATAATCCGTTGTTAGTTGCTAACTAGATTAAAAGCAAAAATTAAATTTTATAATCATAATTTAACATTTCTAGGACCTTTTTAAATTCAATTTTAACTTGTATCCAATTTCATTACAATAAATTCTGGGATTTTAAAAAACTAACATTCTGTGGCACTAAAATAACATTATCTGTAGTGTTCTGGGTGCTTCTACTATAACCACCGACCTTATACATTTTACTCTCATCATTTCAAATCTAAGATTACTCTAGCATATTTTTTCGCTAATATAAAAAGTGTAAATGGTCTTTTATCACCAGACCATTCTCTCTGATCCATTTGAATAGTGCAATTTCCACTGATTTCATAAGTATGCTTATAGTGCAGAGAAATTTTCCACAAATGCATAAGAGTACAAATACGTTTCCATTAATCTATAAAAAATGGTAAATACAAAATTTAAAATCTTAATCGTTAGTACAATAACTTTAAAAAAAAACACTATATTTATGTCATATTTTCAGTTAATTATCAAACTGACCTCTCATAAAGATGAACCACTACAGATCATAAACATTACAAAGATTAAAAAGAAAATTTCTTTATTATCGTAATGACAGCAAAGTACCGAAACAGATAATTAAATCTTTCAGGTTGTCCTTGGCTTTAAATTATACCCAACTAAAATTCAAACAAAAAAAGGACTAAATTTTGTTTATATTTCTAGTTGACATATGGAAAGTTTGAATCGAAAAAAAAAGAAATGCATCCAAATGGCAACATAATTTAATACTCATCATATGGTACTTATAAAAGTAAGAATTCAAATAGTGGATATAGTATGGTTATACTTATGATTGTAACATACCACCACCGTAATCATCACCACTGTCACATTCTAACCAAACAAAATCTTTACCACATTGTGCACGCTCGCCCACCAAACAAACACTTTACATTTTGCCAAAAGGCTACAGCTCAAACCTACGGATAAAAGAAACAATTGGGGTAAAGGTTTAATTTATACACGTAGCTTCAGAATTCATATTATTTCAATAGTCATTATAGTCATCATCATCTTTATTAAGGTTGTTGTCATCCTTGGCAAGTAAACAGATAGACAGACAAACAAACAAATAAACAAAAGGGATCAGTAGTCAATCAAATCGCAGTTATGAGGGGTTTACTATTCGTAACAAGACACAAACATCAAATTCAATTTAGAAAAAAAACCGAACCTCAGGCTCTTCAAAGTGCAATGAAAACCCTTCAAAGAAACTAATACCGCCACCGTAAAGGCAACAAAAATAAATAGAAAAAAAAAGGTTTATTATGTTGCTGTTGTTTTTCACGGCCAACTGTCATTGATTATAAAGTTTGCCCTGCTTCATCCCCTTCCCTTTAAACTTTTAGTTTTATGATGCGCACTCTCAAAGTCATTCAATTATTACTTTTGTTTTACTTTTCACGATAACAGTACACCACCCTGTATTATATACTTACTTGCCATAATATTCTCTACTCTACCCTATTTATTCATTATATGATCAGGACAACTTTCTATGACTCTGGGGAATTTTGTACTCTCGCTTAAACCAAGCATGAAGTGTATGAATGAATGCGAATAAGTGAATGAATGAATAAGTGAATGGCTCTCCTGCTGGTAAATTAACACGATAAGTACTTGATGGCCTTCAATGTTGCGGAAGTAATACTCGTAAAGACAATAAAACTATTACCCCATTAACAACAACGTCATCATCATCGTCATCATCATGATTGTTCTCCCGCTAAAGACTTAGTGAAGGGTGTTTGAGTTTTATTAACTTAAAGTTAATGTCTTTTGTTATTGTTATTATTGTTATTTCTATTATTTATAGATTAAAATTTATTAGTTCAATATAAATCATTTGTTTAGAAATCAAATAGTTTTCAAAAATTATTGCATAGTTTTGAATTTTGAGCAATAAAATAGCATATAAAAGACTATTTTAAGAGAAAAACTAAATTTGTTGATAACTATTCAAACATTTTCTGAAAAAGAAGAGATTGTATTTGTTTGAGCCATGTTCCATAAGTAGTACTTTCTGAAGTTGTCTTTCAAGTGAGTCAAAATATCAAAAACTTCTGGATTACCGATTTACTCAGACCTTTTAATTGAATCTTTTTAGTTCTCTCAATAAGTATTTAAATCTTATAAATAAAATTAAAGCTATTTTCTTTCTAATAAAAGACTACATAAAAATAATTTTTGTCATTTTTATGAAGCCTTGAATGTGTTTGGGTCTCAAGAAATTGTCTTCAAAGCGAATTAGAAAGTAGTAGTTTCGGAATTTATTAAACTCGTAATTTATTTCTTTGCTTAAGTAATATGTATATCAATACTCATTCCACACATTTGGATTCTATATGTTCAAATTGGTTTTGTACAAGATGAATCACTGCCATATTTTAGTTCAGATAGATTGTTGATTAGCCAATGAAAACTAAATAAATTAAGCTTTATATAAAGCTTCTCGATTTCTATATTATTGTGTTATAAGAAATTTTATAATTAAAAATAGTCAGTCTATCGCTAGATATAAATCAAAATCCAAAAACACTGTGGAACACTTGCTTTTATCTCAAATTTGTTACAAAATCATAAATAAACGGTCAGATAGATAAAACTCAAGCAATTTATAGGTACACTGTGGTAATGAAAATTTCATTTTATATTTTATACCCTTGAGACCCTTTAGGTTATATAATTTTCAAGGTAATAAGTAGAACAAATTATTCATTCATGTTTTATGGATAAAAAGTGGTGCTACAAAAATGTAATATAAGTCAAGTCTCCAACTTGCCAAACATAGTCCCTAGGAGTCTTAAAAGTTGTAAAAATCAATAGTTTCTCAATTAACCCTCATAAAACCATGGAAGATGAGGTATAACACATGATCGTAAATCTTCAAAACGGCAAAACTTTTAAAATCGCACTGACAGAAAATTCGTAGATATCAAAAGTTTGAAAAAAATAAAAATATTTCAATATTTCATTTCATTTTCTACTCTACACTAAACCAAGGAATAAGAATTACGCGGAATTATTCACGATATAATATTTGCTATTCTTTTGTAGGCTTTGTTATTTAAATATATATTATCATTTTTTTCCAAACGTTTGATGTCTAGGCATTTTCTGTCAGAACGATGTTAACTTTTTTTTATCATCTTTGAGATATGCGGTCTTGTACTCCTTGCCCATCATTTTTCAGGGTTTAATGATTGTTAATTGGGAAATTCTTGATTCTTTACAACTTTAAAGATTTCTAGGAGCTATGTGTGGCAAGTTGTGTGGAAAGCGTGATCCACTTTTTTAAAGAAAAAAAAAACACAGAAAATTCAAATTTAATGGGGAATGTTTATTATCATTTGAAAGAACATTCTTTGGCATTTATTTTTTGAAGATTATGTCTATCAAATGTTGGCCGTTGCTACGTCGCGGATGGTCCATCCGTTGAGTCCAATTTTCGATGACTCGTTCGAGCATTTCGACTGGTAACTGTCGAATGGCACGCGTGATGTTTCCCTCCAAGGCCTGAATCTAACGGTGTGATATCACACGATCTTGGTGGCCAATCGACCGGCCCAAAACGTGAAATTATGTACTCACCGAAGTGTTCTCTCAATAAATCCATTGATTGATGCGATGTGTGGGAAGTGGCGTCGCCTTGCTGAAACCAAATGTCGACGTCAATTTCAGGCATCAAATAGTAGGTTACCATGGCACGTTAACGGTCGCCATTGACAGTTACGTTCGCACCGGCATCATTTTTAAAGAAATATGGACCGATGATTCCATCGGCCCACTAACCACACCAAACCGTTGTTTTTTCTGGATGAAGTGGCAGATCTTGAATCTCTTCAGGTTGCTCTTTGTCCCAACTGCGGCAATTTTGTTTGTTTACATACCCATTGAGCCAGAAATGGGCCTCATCGCTGAACAAAATTTGTCTCGATAACATCGGATCTTCTTGTAACTTTTAAAGAGCCCATAGAGCGAAGCGATGTCGCTTGGGAAGGTCGAGTGGCTTCAGTTGTTGCACAAGCTGTATTTTGTAGGCTTTCGATTTAAGATCTCGACGTAAAATGCGCCAAGTAGTTCCATACGTCAGTCCGAGTTGCTGCGAACGGCGCCGAATCAACTCTCCACGGTCTTCGTGTACACTCTCAGCTACGGCCGCTATATTTTCTTCGCAGCGTGCTGGACGTAGTCTATTCGGTCGAATATTATCCAATAATGAATGCTGGATCTCAAAATTTGTAATGGTGTTGCGAATAGTATGCTCAGTAAGCCGATTATGTTGACCATAATTTGAGCGAAGTGCACGAAACACATTCCTCACAGAACGTGAATTTTCGTAACAAAGTTGAACGATTTTTAAACGTTGTTCTGGCGTAAGTCTTTCCATTATGAAATGTCAAACAATACTAAACAAAAATAACATGACAGCATGACACGACTCACACGTGATCTGTCAAAAAAAAAGGCTATTGAAAAAAGTATCTCTACTTGAATCACCCGTTATTTCTTGATAGTTAAAAGATGTGTAATTTACTTTAAAATATATTTTGTAATAAAAATTCATAATCCTATTACTTTTTCCAAAGTAATACGCTACAAGAAAACATGATTTCTCATTTTTGTCTTCAAAAATTATTTCATTAAACTATCGAAGACAATAAATTTATTTTTACTAAAAATATAATAAACAAAGAGGATTAAAATTTTTCGGTTTAATGATATGGAGCAGCTTCGATAGCTTTTTTAAAAGAGGAAGAAAAAAAATAAGAAGAAAAGAAAAAGACAATAGGGTCGGAAATGGGTTTAAAGACGAAATGAGGAAGGGTGTTGTGCAAAATTGTTAAAAAAAAAAAAATACGGTTAAGTTGTTTAGTATTCTTCTAAAATATGTACATAACTTTTATTATACAATTTGTCGAGAAATCTCTTCCTGTGCGGTTATAATTTTACTTTATACCCCCATTGAAAATTTTACATTTGCGAACACAATATGTGCAACAAAATATAAGGGAATATCTTTAGAAAGTGGTTGGTAAAAATTTAAAAAATTTAAAATTTAATTATATCGTCCAGTAATATAGCGGATATTAAAAAAACATTAAATCTAACATAAATTACGCTATAAATGCAAAACTAATGATGGCGCATAAAGATGTACTTTAGCAAAATTGTTAGCAATTTTATATTCTATAAATGTTGTAATAGCATCAAAACACTTGTGATGTATAATAAGCGATGTATAAGATACCCAGTCGATGCTATATTCAACAATTCCGATGTTAAACCATTTTTTCATATAATTTGCCTTTAATACCAATTAAGAATATAAACTATAATTACATATCCGGCTTTTTTTACATTAATTACTTCTGCTTCCTTAAATTATATTTTTTTTACATTTCAATGATTCTGATTCAATGTAACTGCTATTTGATATTGTTTTCGCTTACAACAATTTTGTAAGATCAAATAATTATTTGCCCAAAAAATGGGCAAACATTTTCCATTAAGTGGTCACACTGTGTTCACATTAAAAACTTTTTTTATTGCTATTATTATTATTATTTTATTTGGCCAAAATCAGCTGATTTATTGTTCGTCATACAAAAATATTTTATGGTCACATTACAACAAAGAAATATTTGTCTGTCAAATATTTCCCTGACCTTACCTTAAACGTACCTTAAACGACTCAACTCGAACAAAAATCATGCCTTCCATGCAAGCAGTATTTTTTGCTAGGTTATGTTATCATATTTGAATATAGGGTCAGTTGTCACTCCCAAAATAAAATCAGAACAGTTGGAAGACTATGCTTAATAATCTACAAATAAATTAGCCTTCTGCGATGCGTTCTTAGGAACCGTCAACATTCCTTATGGAGGAAAAAAAATTTTATTATTGGTCAAACTTGATCTGGTTAGATATTATAAGAAAGATTTTAATAACAGAATTGGAAATATGCCAACTTTGATATCAATAAACAAGTCAAGAAATTAATCGTACAAGTCATGGAATCTATTGTGGAAAGCGATTTTGTTGGTATTCGTCTATTACATGCAGAGTATCAGGCAGATTCTGGTTTGAAGAAGTAGTGGACCACTTTGTTGATCAATAATTTGTTTCTATTGCTAATTAAGTGTCCAAAAACTACTTAATGAAGATTATACCTATTGTACAATGTCACAAACAAAGTTGTGTTTCGAATAAAATAAATAAAAAATATATAAAGGAACTTTTCAATCTATTAAAAAATATTTTGATTTCACTATTTCTGGTTAGTATCTGATAACACCTTCAACGATTTAAGCAAAAACAAAAATAAATAAAAAAAAACAATTTTCATATTTAAACATCATTTTGTACTTCATTAATCGTTTTTACGATAAACATGGCTTTTAACTTTTTATTTTATTTTTTTAGTTTCTAAACATGTTATTTTTGTTGGCCGAAATGATGGTCGTTTGGTGTGTGTCTATCTATCTGAACGTCTGTCCATTCAACCAAAGTTTCAGTACTACTCGTACTTGTATATGCATTAAGATATTTTATACAAGATGAGTACATGACACGCCTCAGATACTATGAACCACCAGACACTTATTTACAACAAGTATGGAGTACTTGTCTATTTCAACTTTTTAATTTTCTTCCTCATTTTAAGCTTTTCTCTGTGTAACGCATTCATGTAGATTATACTTGAAACTCGTTACCAAGTCGTTTGTACGCATTGGAAACTTGTTTGGTTTGGATTTTTAAACTTTATTATTTTTTTTTTTTTTTTTATACAAAAAAACAAAATAAACAAGAGGAAATTTAAATTAAGGTTGGATTTATTACGTTGAATATTTATTTTAGATTTATTTACATGGTTTTGTATTTGTCTAATCTCGAAACATGTCTACCTGGCTGTTCTACAACAAATCTCAAGATTTTACTAAAAATAAGAACAGCCGCCAACAGAAGCAGAAGGCAGAGCATAATAGAAACAAATTGTTAAGAGGAAAGTTACGCATGCGCTTGTTTATTTATCTCAATTGAGTCGGGATTATTCCAAATAAAAATTTTTTTTTGTTTTTTTTTTTTTGTTTTTCATAAGCTATCAATGATTCAAGGCGATGCACAGTGTAAATTTTCTCAGTCTAGCTGGAAAAAAGTGGGCTTTTTTCAGTTTCAAATGTAGTAAATATTTTAGTCATATTAGATAGAGGAAATCGTACTGATTAGGAAAATACAAAAAGTTTCTCAGATTAACAATATATCATTACTTTAAACTCGAATGTTTTTGATTGTACTAAAAATAACAAAATAAAAAACTTAAAAGGTATAATTTTTGATTGAAATCGCCTTTTTTACAATTCGTTCCAAATTTAATACCTGATAAATGCATTTCTAGACCTTCGAAAACATTTGTAGTGTGATGTGATTAAAAAGATAACTTTTGTCGGGAAATTATAATAGCAAAATAACTTGTTTTAAGATAAACCTTTTTGGGTACACCAGGGCCAATTTTCAAATTAATTTCAAATTAATGGCTAAAGCTCACTCTAATATTTGACGATTTTTTGCAAATATTTGCATTACGTAATGTGAACACGAAATATTTTTACAATTCAAACAAGATAACAGCTGATTTTGGACAAAAAAAAATTAACTAAAATTGCCGCTAGTGTGAACATTGTTTGAACACAATCTGTAAAATATTTGTCACTATTTTGGGCGAATTTTTGTTTGATCTTACAAAATAAATAACAACAAATAAGGCTAACAACAGCTGATACGGTGGACGACTTGAGTTGAAAAAGTGTTGTTTTTATGTACACAAACTTTAAGATGAAAAAAATTAAGTGATTAATTTATATTTTATATATTAAAATATAGTTTTTTTAAATAAAACTTTAAATATATTAATATTTTTTTATTATTTAACCATAATAATACTTGTTATGACGTGTAAAGAAAGCAGTGCTGTTTTGTAAATGACGAGAAACAGAGTTGTTATTGTGTATAAACATAAATTACTTATAAAAAAATAAATATTTTCTTTATTATTTACATATTTTATTTTGTAAGTTTTATAAGTATTTTTATTTAAAATGAATAGCATTTTCACTTTGACATTCACATATTCCGAAATTCTATCAGAAAATTGTTCCTAATTGATTAAAACAAAATAAAAGATAAGATTTTCCTATGAATTTATTTAATAATTAATGTCAAATAAATTTATGAGAGTTGTATGTTTAGTCAAATAATTTTAAATATATAATTTATATCTAATACGAACAGGATCAAAATAGTTTACCCTTCTCGTATTTTACTATATTTTATAGCTGTTTCATCAAACAAAAAACGTCAAATAAATGTGCGTAATGTGAACAAAACAAAAAACAACTCTGTATTTAGTCGCAAAAATTGCGGGAAACACGATCAAATATTTCGTGTTAAATATTACAAAAACCTATGAGTTACATATCTACACAACAGGAATTATATCAACTGGATCAAAATTATTCTTAGCCCTGAAAGATTGTTTGATTTTCAAGTTATGCTTTTATTATGAAATATATATTTTATTAAAGTATATGATGGCACCACTTGATTCCTATATAAGCAAATTTTTTTCCAGGAAAACCTCAGTAAAAAATAAACATATTTTAGGTGCACAATCCCCTTTTTTTATTGGTATGGTTTTGAATTAATTTTTATTTAATCTACGACTATAAAAACGGACTTTATCAGAAAATTTTTTTACCAAATCTTCATATCAGTCTAATAATCTTTATACCGAAATTCATAGGATTATCTCCTATACTTTTCAAGATATTTGATTTTGTCTCCCTAAAATGGTGAAATCCCAAATTGTGCGATAGGGCTAGAGATTTTGAATAAATTATAATATTTGGATGATCAAATTATACTAATAATTTCACTGTGTTATTTTTGAAGGGGTCATGAAACACATTTAACTTTTTTGTTTGTTTGTGTTTATAGATTTGGATATTTTCATTTAAGTTCTGTAAAAGTACACGTAAATTACTACAATAGAAAAGAGAAGGAAAAGCTCAATTCTCCTCAACTCATTTCATCTTCGTAAATGCATAGTTTTTTCTGAAACTATTTTGGAGTTATAATTGTCAATGGGAATTCAGACTAAAACTTTTCGTTTTCAATTCAACACCACAAACATTTAAAAATTAAAAACAAGTTTAATTCAATTCAAAGCTTAAATTTGGTATATTAAAATCATGGCGCAATTTAAAACAATCTTTATCTCTTTTTTTTATTTTCAAATTAAATTTATTTCTTTATTTCAATCTTAACACAAATTGAATATAATTTTTTTTATTTCCTTTTTATTTTTTTTTTTTTTTTTGCAAAAACAAAAATATTACATTCTAATGAATAATTCTTATAGAATAATTTATCGATTATAAATTCATTCAAATAAAAAAAACAAACCAGCAACAAAAGCTGATTAGTTTTGTCATTTTAAACTGGTTAAGAATCACAACATTTAGAAAATTATTTAGAGAAAAAAAAAAAAACTAAAATTGTGAATGAATGATCGAATACGAAAAAGTATTTTAAATATAAATCATTCATTAGTTAAAGGGGCCACAACAATGCGGTAGGGATTAGGTGACAGAATTCATATGTTTCAATGTTAATAAAAATCAAAAACTAAAAGAAAAAAATAAATCTTAAGTTTTTAAGATCTTATATTTTTCATAATTAACGTGTAAAAAAGAATACAACGACTAAAAGAATGAATGACTGACTAACTAACTGACAATGTGTTTGCCGTCAAAATGTCTCATTATTCATCAACACTAAACACTTTGATAATAAGAGTTTAACGCAGAAAATAAAAAAAAAAAACTTGAAATAACAACTAAATTTCAAAAAAATAAGAGATGAAAACTTGGCAAAAGATTTTTTTAGATGTCATTCAGTCATTGAAAAGAAAGAATGGATAAGGAAAAAACAACAAAAATATAGACACAGAAGTACAAAAGAAAAGCTGGATATGCTGGCAGCAGCCTCGTACTTTTTTTAATTTTTGTGACATTCCAATGGTGAAGCATGCCAACATTTCGCTAAAGACCAAAAACAAACACATTTTGCGTGAAAAGCATACGAGGGCTGTTATCTTCTAAACTTCAGAGATTTGAAATTGTATTTCATGTAATGAAATACGAGGTTAGAATATTTAATTACACTGGTCAGCCAAAAAAAATCCTCCCTTAAAGACGAATAGTTGGACTATAAAGTTTTTGATTTGCTAAACACAAATCTGCTTTCAGTTTTTTTTTTTTTCCATCAGTTCTGTAAGCATTAGCTTCACGATTGGGACATTAAAACTCGAAAACGACCCAACATAATTCTTGTGTAATAATTAAATACCAAATCAAAGTTTTAAAATAAGATTTTAGTATTTTATAACGATCAAGATTTGTATACAATGTTAAGACATAAATCAAATTTTTTAAATTATAGTTTGAATTCTACCGCCGATCATTTAAGAAAAATGGTTAAATGAATTATTATTTTTTATTTTGATTTCAAATTTTATTCTTAAATCATTCTAAAATCTAAAAATAAATCCGTATATTTAAAAAAAAAATACCAAAAGTTCTTAAACTTATGACAAATACAATGAATACAGACATATTTGGAAAATGTTATGTTTCTATACGCCGTAGGGAATATGCCATTACTTTTAACATTTGAGCAAGATAATGGCCCCAAACTTCGTAAAGATCTATAGAGGGAAACTTTGGTAATCATGTTTGGTACTTGAGAGTTGTAGGAGAAAACATTAAAATTAAAGATTTTTCTTCATCAAATTAACAATAAAAACAAAGGTAAAAACATTTATGGAGTATTCAATCTTCCGACCTTCAAAACAGATTACAATTTTCCAAGAATTTCAAAAATGTTCATCAAGGTAGCAAAACTCAAAAACAGCTATCAATTGTGAGTATGAGGCCAACATTTAATTTACTTTACTTGTACTCATTGGGTGGTAAAGGCGTAAATTGAAAAATAAAAATACTTTCATGCAAAAACCAAAAATTTATTCCAAAGAAAATATAAACATTTTTCCTAAAAATAACATTTAAATATTAAAAGAACAACAATAACAGACGTGAATAGACAAAACGACAAGTGGAAGACAACAAAAACCTAAAAAGAAATAAAAAAAACAAAATATGTAGTATTAGAGAGAAAAAATGTACGAGTATGACGACAACCATCGTCTTCATTTCATGACACATGACGAAATCTCATTTATTCCCTGACAGGATTTCTGATTGCAACATCCGCGATTTTGTGTGCTCATCAAAAACACATATGAATGTGTATAATAAAGAGTTACGTACGGGTTCTTTGGCACACTTGGATGTGAGTATTTTAATTTCTCAATTTTGATGAGTTTGTGGTTGGGTGTTCCAAAATACCTACCACGAATAGTGCTTCTGTTTTGATTTGAACATTCGAATTAATTCCCCTTTTCTTGAAAACCAAAAGAAAAAATAAAATAAAGTTATTTTGAAAACAACACACTCCTTTCTCTAGCACAAATATGACAGTTGAGTTTTTTTATTTATTTTGTTTTTTTTTTTTTTTTTATAAAAAAGTATTAAATTACATTTGATGTTCATATGTTGAGATCGCACACCATGAACACAAAAATTTATTTATTTTTAAATTTTGCCTCTTGAGAATACAGGGTGGTCATAGAAATATTTATACATTTAAATAGAATTAATAATATTTAACTAGAACTATAAGAGATGTTAACAAAAAGTGAATATTTTGCGCATTAAGTTATCGTTTTAAATGATCTGAGAATCAATTTCGCTTCTCCTCAATTATCACGTAATTCTAGAATCCCTATAATATCAAACTTAGAAAGTTTAGCCATATGAACCAGGAGAGCTTAGATAAAACTCCTGTGTCTTATCTAATTGTCCTTATGGCTTCCATAAGTAATATGAATGCTGATCTTGTTATTCATAAATAATTTTTTAATATAAATTCGAGAGACAAAAATCAGAAAAAACTTTAAATTTTGAACTTCAATCATTTTAATGTAATTTCATACTATAGAAAATTTCATTTACAATTTTTAAAGAACAATTTTTATATAAAAAATTCTTTAACACTTTGAAAACCCTCCAAATAAATATTGACTTAATTTTATTACAATATTTTTGTTCATAGAAAATAAATAAAATGCAATCCAAAAAGTTTTATTTTAATAGAATTTTTATTTTTCAGATGCAAAACAAATAAAATTAAATTAAACAAGAGGAATCGTATAAAAAAAAAAAAAACAAAAGAAATTTTTATTTATCAAAAAAAATGGACTACTTCAATGGATGTAAATAAAATGTAAAATTAAAATAAAAGAATAAAACTTTTGGTCAATTAAAAGTAAACAAAAATTTAATTATTTCCACAAAATAACACAAACCAAGAGAAAACAAAACCTAAATAAAGGGTCGAAAACAATAGCAGCATTAAGAAAAAGAGAAAAGAGAAAAAGATGATAACAATTGTAATTGTGTTGTGTCATTTCATAATGTACCCACTAATGAATGGAACAAATTCTTATCGACAACAATGGCAACACTGGTTGAATAAGTATTCCTTATCTTGTTTTTTTTTTCATATGTGTTTGTGTTCTGTAAATTAAAAAAACATGACAGTGATTTTCATTTTAAGTAAATAATCTCTCCAAAACAAATACAGACTTTACACAAAATCTGCAACAAAACTACACACTAGATGAACAAATTGTTCCCACATTCATCCACCCATCCATTTATACGAGTCTATGTATCTAGAATGGCATGACCAATTCTTCCACCTGATCATTATTTTCACAAAAATAAAATTAAAATTTACAAAAGTTCGATAGAAAAAAGTGAAAATTCAGCAAAATCTCGACAAAACTTTTTATAATTAACAAAAAGAACAAAACAAATTTAATTCATTGAAAAGTTTTTCACAACAAAATAAACAAAGGAAATTGATGTATTTGAAGGAGAACAACAATAACAACAAAGTCAATACAAAAATGTGTATGTATGTATGTATGTAAGCATTGATACCGATAATTGAGCTATTAATGATTTTTTCTATACCATTCCTTATTTTATATCTGTTTTTCAGTTTGTGCTAAAATATCTCCTTCTTTAATACCTTATAATATGTCTTCAGTATAATTTAAAACCTCATAATAAAATTAATATTTCGACCGCATATGCATTAATGTGAATTGATTAAACGTGTTACAAAGATGACTTTTTCCTTCTCGGGGTTTGAGAGGTCCTACTGCAATAATCTAATGTGCGTCCGTAGAAAAACTACCAAAGAATCAGCACAAAAAAATCGTCAAAATACAAAAAAACAAAAGATCAAATTAAAAACAAAAATTTTAAAATGACAAAATTAATCTTACAATTCACTTTATATTTTACTTCTCAGCACCAGTGAATATAGTGATCTATCTTGTTATGTAATCAATTCTAGTTATGTAATCATTCAAAATGAGTGTCAATTAATTCGTAATTTTAAGCTTTTTAAGAAAAAATATTTTTTAATTTTTTGCCCAAGGAATTTTGGCAAAGAAAATTACTTTTTAGTACATTAACAAAAAAATATTCAACACCTTTTTGCAAAAAGGATAAAAACTTCTTAATTTTGTTCCTTTTATAAGTAAAAATATTGAAAAATTGTTTTGTAATCATATTGATCCTTTTTGAAGTACACATCTGCACAATATAATAGTTCGTCTAAGTTCGCTTTATATAAAAATGCAAAAAGCACGTTTCCGTTCATTAAAAAATAATTATTTTTATCAATTTCGAAAGTAAAAAGAAAGCTAAATCAAGTCATAAATAATATTGCATTATATGTTAATTTGACAATTGTATTAATATGTGATGCTTATAATAATAGATCCATTTAAAAGAAAAATACATAAATTAAAAACTAGTTAAGTTTTTATTGAAAATTATTAAGTAATGTTAAACAAAGACTAATATCCTGTATATCCATCCTTATTTAGGACAACTTTCTGCATTCGTCTGGGCATACTAGACGTCAACTTCGGACAAGTTTCCAATGGAATCTCATATCATATTTTTTATGTTTTCCCCTATAATCCATCTCTATTTTTGAAAACTTCTTTCAGCGGTCTTTTTTTCAAAACATTCCACAAGTTAACTATAGGATTTGGATCCGGAGATTGCATTGACAGCTCAAAATACGAACATTATTCCGGGAGAACCTATTCTTTACTAACCTTGAACCTCGTGTTTGAGGCCATTATCTTGCTCGAATGTTCAAAGTAAATGGCATATTCTCTACGACATATGGAAACATAACAATTTCCCATCTGCGTTCATTGTATTATCAATGTGATAAATAAAACCAACACCATTCCATTGAAAGCATTCCCGCTTGACCTGAGTTTCGCTATTAGCGAATGTTTGCTAAAAACGAAGAATTTTCAAACATTAAATATTAAAATTTCTGGATAATTTCTCGGTAGTTAACATTGGCGTAATATTCGATATCGCTATATTCAACTTTTAAAAATTCATTGACGCTACTTGTCTAAATATATTTGCAAGAACCATATTTATCTAAATATCTAATATACATATTTTTTGCCGATTAATTCAGAAAGTTTTGATCTAAAAGATGTGAACTTGAGCAATGTAAAAATTAATAATATTGAGAGAAAAAACATTGATGACTTCTCTGAACGAAGTTGAAATTTGAACAAAATGCTTCAAATATTACGTTTTTTATGTAAGTGACTTTATTAAATTTATTGTTCATTATATGAATTATTATTATTTTTGAAATGTAATTTGTTATTATCTACCTATTTTTTTTTAATATTTGATATGTCGTGTTAAGTTTTAAATAAAACATAAATTTATATATTAAATCAGTTTTTAATTTTAGATTGGTAACAAAATGGAAATGAAACAAATTAGAAAACTATCGTTTTCGTACTATTGCCTTTGCTAGTAATCACAAGTTGTTAGTAATATCAATATCGAATAATATTCATAATTTTTTTGATACAGTAAGCGAATCACTAAGGAATATTTATATTTTTCGCTATTGATATCGCTAAAGGTTCACTATTAATACAATAGATGAACCTTCGAGATCGAAAGATTTGCTGCCACAAAGTGAGCGGCGGATGAGCTCAAGTACTCATATTCGAATCGCCAACGATACTCGTTCTCGAATGTTTTGTTAGAGAAATGTTTGCGAAATGCTGGGTTCTCAAACCTTTATTTCCCCCCCCCCCCCTCCCTGTTAAACATTCAACTTTTTACTTTATGTCGGTGGACACATCTTTGGTAGTCGTTTCCAAGCAAATTAGTTTACCTTTCGTCACTACTAATATGTTCCTCTATTTTTTTCGCCTGCACATTCAAAGTTTTAACAAATTTTAACCGTATGAATTTTTTCTGACAATTCTGGCAAATGAAGGGATTCTTTCTTGCCAATACAATAATCCTCCTATTCATTTATGAGGTCTACCACGAGTTTCTATCGTTTGCTTTGTAGATAAAGCATTTTGGAGAAAATGTGGAGATCTTTCTAAACCCCTTATTTGCTATTTCTCGCAACTACTTTCCATTTTTTCTCTCATATTTGGTACAACGACTGTTTCTTCCCATTTTCTATGTTAGAATACTATTTGTTTTCTATAATATTTTCAACCAAAATACAAAACAAGAATAGAATTCGACTTAATATAAAATAATTAGAAATTAATTAATTTTATCTATTAATATAAGCAACATTCTTTTTTTTTTTTATTTAAACCGAAAGTGTATATGTAAATCAATTTGAATGTATTTACTTGCCATATTTTTCGTTGAAGTGGCCAATTCAAATTGTTTACTAAAAGAAAAATACTCGGTGTATTTCTGAAGAATTTCCAAAGTTATCGCCACTTCAATATCATCATCGTGATGATTTTCAAAAATCACCAAACTTCACTAAAAAGTCATCTCCTGAGCGGAAATTTGGGGATTATAGGTTATTACCATATGCAATACGATTAACCTTAGTTGACCTGACCTGCATCGAAGAGCGGACTTGACCAAGATGTATTTGATGTATATATTAAGTAGAACCAAATCCAGCTATACAAGTACCCACCCCATAAGTAAGAATTGGTCTAATGACAGCAGTGTACAATGTAAGGTGGTTTAGAACCCCATATTTTCCCAAAGGGGTTCTTGCACACTTAAAAGACACATAAGGCCTTATGATCCTACTCTAAATATTACATTTCCGCGAAAGCTTCGAGTCAGAAATCACGCCAAGATATTTGGTCAGAGAGATACCGTCCAGTCTAGGTAATCTAAAAAATGAATGAAGTGCTTTTTTCCTCATGTGTGCAAATATCTTGCCAGACCAAAATTATATTCGACAATTTTGATTTTTTTACACGATGTTTGTCTGAGACATTTTCCAAAACATCAATGATATGGACCAAGATGTTGTAAAAAGTCCACCAGTACCTACTTTTATCACCCTTTAGGCAGCATTCATATTTTTAAAACAAAATTATTTTAGTAATTTGCGTTCTCGCTTTTTCCTTCACATTTATCTCAGCGTTCCTATTAGGAACTTGTTTATTTCGTGGGTCTTCAAGCCAGCTTTTTAAACTATTCTGATAAAAGATACAGATTAATTGAAAGAATGAGTAACATTAAATTCATAGATGTAGATATTTTCTCTTAAAATTCGTGTTATTTTGTCTGCAAATAAACTTATCTGTAAATAAACTTTTTCTTGGATTATCAAGATTCCTGTATTTTTTATGACTCGAAAAACTGAATTTTGTAACTCATCTGCACTCTTAGCAATTGTTTTATATGGTCGACATGTATTTTGGGTATAAATCTAAATTATGCATTTGAAAGAATTTTGTTCAATTTTCATTTTAAGAAAAACTAATTGTCCTATTACAACAAAATTTAGCACATAGGTACTGAGAATAATAACACATATAAAACAAGTTATAAGCCTTAAAGTGCATACGGATTTTGTGCGCAGTCCTTATGTACACATTAAGGTTGTCTTAAATGAAAGATATCAATTTTTCCAACTCAAATAAAAGGTTACTTCTCAAAATTTTCATTCCTGACTATAGAATCTACTATATCACTTCTGTGGATTACAGTCGACGAGGAGATCTATAAATCAGAATCTTCGTTACCTTTTTTGCAACCCGAAAATTCATTTGCAGACGCCAATACTGAATATTAATATTTTTCAAAAAACAGTTTATCACAATACAATTTCATCGTCTAAAACGAAATTGCATTCGAATTTTATGTGTCGACCTTGTTATTTGACAGACGGTAATGGTTTTCAATCGGAAGTTAAGAGGTTTTGGTTATTAGATATTTTTTCAGAGAAATCGACTGTAATTGAGCAATATATGTATAAATTGAAAATAGTTTTCAGCAAATTACATTCACAAACATATTCATTTTTCCCCTTAAGTAATATTTAATATTCCCCAGATTGTAGAAAAAAAACTCTGAAAGTATGTAGCAGTCAAGCTTGGGGGGTAATTATTACATTCTATAATATATTACGTATGCAATTACACTTGTATCTAATTTGTAATTGAAAATTTAAAATTCAGTTGCAATTACCTACATGAGACTTCCAATTACAAATTAAATTCGCAAAGAATAAATTGTTTCGAGATACAACGACCGTATGACGTTAAAAATATGCAGAATTACTTCAAATAAAAATTTCAATATGATTTACTTTTAAGGTATTTAAAATGTAATTAAATACTATTATTTGCAAGTAATTGTAATTAAAAATTTATAATTGCTATTACTGTAATTGTAATGAAAAAATTGCAATTGTCAAATACAATTACATGTAAAGTAATTTAATTGAAAATGTAATAGTTATTTTTTACCCAACCCAGGTAATAGTTATTTTTTATATTGAAAATAGAAAGAAACTTATACTCGTACTTCATTATATCACCTAATATTAAACATACTCTGCAATATTTGAAGTTATCCAATCTAAGGTATGTATGTATGTATGTATATACGTATGTATATACGTATGTATATGTATGTAAAAATATATTTTGAATCTTTACTTTTTAATATATTTTTTTTATTTCATTATGCCTTAATTAAATTTTTTTAATACTTGTTTTTTTTTTAATTTATTTCAAAAGTAACTCCGATTTGTAAATATAAAATTATTTCCATTTTCTACAAATAAAAATTCTTAACAATAATATTCCGTAATCTTCACAATAAAAAATTCCCAATAAAAAACCAACTCACTTTTGATGATATTTAAAACAAAAATATAATTTAAATAATAAACCAAAAAAAATTAATATTCTCAGACTTAAAAAATCTCCTCCATTCAAGTTATAAAAGAAGCTAAACAAAACATTAAATAATAAAATAAAAGAAGTTTTTGAAATTTAAAATTTATTTTATTATTTTTTGTTCTGCTTGTATGGAATTGCCAAACGACATTGAGGACAAAGAAAACTAGAAGATGAAAAACTTTTTTATCTGCTTTAAAGTAAGAGTAGCAAATACATTAAGGTTGTCGTATTAGTAGCAATATTCACGATAAAAAATAATAAAAAAAATAGATTCATATTTTGGATATTTTCAAATTTTCAGCTGAAAAGAAATAATAAACAATTTTACATATTTAGGATTAGAATTATAAGAACCAGATATCAGATGCATCTTGATTCTTTTGAGGCCTAAGTCAAATATAACCGAAGCAAATTGACTCGTTATGTATAAGTTCTGAAATTTCCGGAAAGAAACACTACGACAATTTGTTTAATGTGCTCTAAAGTCGGCTACAAATTTATTTTGCATATAACGAAATGAAATGGAACATACGTAATAGTAACACACAAAAAAAAAAGCATAAAAAATATTAAATGAACAAAAGGTTTCCTGAGTAAAAGAATTTCTAAAACTATGAAAAAATTTCATTTGGCAATAAAAGCACAAAAAAAAACAACTTAAAAATATTGAATAAAAAAGAAAAAAAATAAACAATATTTAAATGACCCAAAACCAAATAAAAGCGAGAAAGAAAGGTACATCATATATAGACTATATGATACCCTAGACCATTATGTACGAGCATAAAAATTCGGGAAGGGGACTTAAGGGGACAAATATAGAATAATGCGTTGATACTAACGTCTAGATGATTTTATGTACTTCAGGGCTATGCTATGGCAAATTATGGACCGATTCTCTCTTGTTTCTACTTACATAAAATTTATTTGTGACGAATATTAACTTGATGCTAACATTCGTATGCTAGGTAAATAATGGACCGATCACAAACAATTTCCCGTACTTTGGGCACAAGGTTTACAGGGACAGCCAGCCAGTCGTTCAGACAGACAGACAGACAGACGGACGGACATCGTTAGATCGTTTAAAAAAAATCAGCATAAACGCTGATGTTTGTAACGCAACCACCTATGGTGGTGTAGGGTATAAAAAAGATACAAAAATTATATACGAGTATTAAAATCAAAGTTCTTATTTGCATTAATTTCTACAAAAATGAAATGGGGTCAAAAATTTAACGAAGCTAAACTATGGAAGGGAGGAAAGTGTTTTTGTTATCCCTCTGAAAATAAATCTTGGAATGTTTTACAATGTCTCCCAAGATATTTCGGTTCTAGTTATGGACATTCGTGAGCTGGATTAATTTTAAAAAAGGTCTTTTTTTAGCTTTTTGCAATTTTTTGTATTTTCTCTCAAAGAATATTTTTTTATTCCGCAAAATATACTATTTTTCAAAAATGTTTTTTTTCTTTCAAAATATTGTTTGTTATTTTTAATGAAAATTCAAATTATTATTATTGATTAATTTTCCGTGGTTTATCAGAAAGTCAACCTAATGAAAAATTTTATAAAAACAGTCAATATGGGTATCAAAATTCTTCTTTTGATATTATCTACACGTTTGAATTAAAAGATTTACGAAAATTGTCACAGTATTAAAAAATAAATAATATTAACAGTAAACGTAAAAAATACCAAAAAGGTAAAAAGATATAACAAATTAATGTAGTTAAAATGTTCATTGATTGTAAAACGTTAAACAATGTGATAAATTTCAGTTTTATTTCCACCAGTAGGGTTTCCAGATTTTTTCGAGTCACATCCCCAAATAGGAATTTATCATCACCAAAAATCCCCAAATAATTGCTTATATTATCCCAACATCCACATTGCAATAATTCCTTAATTTTAGTATTAACTACATTGCTTTTTATTTGTACTTCAATCAATTTCAGGTGTAGATATGCAGATATGTGTATGTAAATTTATTTAAATAATCAATATTGAAAAAGAAAATTTCCTATAGATTTAAAAAAAAAAATAAAATTTTATGAAAATTCTTTTAACAATAATTAGACTTTTTAGGAAAATGGGAAAGAGACCGAAGGTTACGGTTTTTTTCTTTTTCTTTTTTTTTTTTCTTTTTCAAAGGTATGAAAATATGATTAATCAACAAGTTCCATTCCTTCAATTATTTTTGATACACTTTCTTCAACTTTTGAACAACTACTTATTGAAAACTTTTAAACTCTTCTTTGCTATTGCAGTAATAGTTATAGAGCATCAATTGCTCAAAAATTACACTCACAGCCAATCCGTACATCATTTTATTTCGGATATTTGAATAATTTTTTTTTACTTTATTGTACCATATTCAGTATTACAGTCACTTTTTATAGTCTCCATTTAATTTTTGTTGAAATAAATATAGGTTTATCTGATCAAAAACTTCATATCCAGTTGAAAATTATGTTTTTTTTTTTTTAATTAAATATATATATTTTTTTTTTTTAAAGCTAAAAGGAAAAATCATAAAAATAAAAATCCACAAAAAATTTTCAAAAATGCCTAAGACTTAGAAAACATCCCCAATAAATCCCCTAAATTTTTTATTCCCATTTCCCAAAATAAATCCCCAATCCTAATCTGGCAACACTGCCTGCCAACGCTTAAAAGAGCTTATTAGTTTTAAAAGGTTTTAATTTAGACTCCTTAGGATATATAGCAAATAAAGTTAAATCGCACAAGCATAAAAACAAAATATTACTTATAGATTATTAATATTTTTGTACGCTTCATAAATTTTTAATTCAAAGGGTTAGTTCTTATCAAAAGAAGAATTTCGATATCCACACTGACTATGTTTAAGTTAAATTTAAAAATTTGAATTTTTTTATTAAAAATAACAAACAATATAGGGAAAAAAACCTTATAAATACAATATTTTTTGGAATATAAAAATATTGAGGTCGTCACTCTTGGATATGTTTTATATACCAATAGACACTCTTTACAAATACCTTTTAAATGATACCATATTTTCTATGTGTTGCTTTGAAAAAAAATGCAAATAATTTAAAAAAACTAAAAACGGTGCAGCTCGCGAACAGTCATCAGTAGACCCGAAATATTTCGGGAAATATCATAAAACATACCGTGGTTAATTTTCAGGGGGTAACAAATACGTAGTTTTGAGTGAGTCTCCTTAACGTATGTGAATGCATAATGTACTATAAAATGCATTGATTTGTATGGAAACAAAAAAAGAGAAATTAGAGATTGATTTGTTTTAAACTACGCCCCAAAGTATTACGGTTTAATTATTTCATTCACGTGAGCTAGACCGTTTTTCAAATAACTCCAAAAATATGGTTTTCGATCAATAGTGTAAATAATTTTTAACTTTTTTTCAAAAAATTACAACATATGATGGAGAAATGACGTTTAATACATAATTAGTAAAAAAAAAAAATTAGTTTTCATTCTCGCGAAATTAAAATTTTAGTTAAAAATTTCTATGATTTTATTTTAAATACTATTTTATTAAAGTTTGAATATATTGGATATTTTCCATCGAAATATATATTTTAGGCCATTATTGCACGCAGAGAAAAAACATGGTTACAGCATTATCACTATAACAATATTATATTCTCATTGTTAATTTTCTTGAATTTTCAGAACTCTGTTTTCGTGATAATAACGTTTTTGTTTAAATTTTGTTATTTAATGTTTACACTCAATAAAAATTTTAATATGGTTGACTGATACAAATATATGTTTTTAAATGTCTTTACCAGGAACAAAATTTTATTAATATGAAAAATATAATTACTTCTACAATTATTAAATATTTGCAGTATTTTTCCTTCTTCCTTAACCATATTCTATTTTTAAACCATATTAACATTATTATTCTCATGACAATAAAATGTTTCAAATAAATATTAAAAATTATCCTTTTCACAAACTTAGTGCAAAAATTCAATACTTATTTATTTTTGAATATAATTTTGTTTTTAATGTTTGTTTTCCAACATCATTGTAATTCTCATTTAGTTTATATATGAATAAATATAAATAGATAAGGCTTAGTTATACTTCAAGCAATATAATATATTGATTAACTACCATTAAAGGGTTTAGTTAAAAAAAATATCTTGCATTTGAACCATATGTGGTGGTACAAATGAATATAATTAATGAGGAAATAATATGAAAATATTTTTTCTCTATTATTTTTTTAATTCAATAAAAAATTTATAAATATAATTTTTTATTAATACGTTTTATTTTAACATATGACAAGATTGAATAATAATATGACAAACTGAAATAATAATATGATAAAATTGGATAACCATATGATAACTTGGGATAATAATATGATAAATTGGAATCATAATATGACAATGCGGTATAATAATATAATAAGGTAGAATAATAATGTAATAACATCAAATCATAATTCGATAGAATGGGATAATGATGTAGTAAGATTGGTCAATTATATATTAAACTGGAATAATAACATGAAAAAACAAACCATAAAATCGGACACAATATGATATAATAGAATCGTAATAATTATAACTTATAATCATTTCTATTTTTCACTGTGATCATATGTTCCAATAATAATAAGTTGCTCTTCGATTATAGTTACTACAACTATATTTTTTCTCTGCGTGTGGTAAGGTCTCATTCAATACTATTGACATATGTAAGTATTTATTTAACCCTTTAGTAATATGTATTTATTTAAGCCCAAGAATATTTTAAAATTTCCGTTCCATAATTAGTTAATTTAATTTTTATGTCAAATAAATGGTTTGTTAAAAAAATAAATGTCACCAAAAGCATACATTTAAAATATAATAGCAGTAATAGAAAAATAGTGACTAAATTTCAAAAATCTCTTTAATTCGATTATTATCGCGGTTTTAAAGGAACTTATTACATTTTTCATAAACTTATCTATATTCAAATATAATAAATACTTCCATGTGACTTATTTGCAAAAATTGTAAATTTAACCTTTCAACAACTAAATACATAAAATTGACCCTCTTGCTGTTAAAGGACATAATTAATCCCTTAATAATTAATCCTGTAATCTTCAATAGTATCAGTATTAAAACTCAATATATTTTGAAAAATGTCCGAAATATATAAAATTATATGTGCGAATAAAGAAAATATGACGAAAAAAGCTAGTAAAATCTTAATATTCCGCGACTGAAGAGAGACATAATTGTTATTTAAATTAATATTCCATGCCTTATTTTTGTCCAGAATATTGAATAGATTATAGCACTTTTTTCGAAGCCTTTTCTTTTTAATTTTATTTCATTAATTTATAGTTTTTAATCTTTACTACATTTCTTAGTTTTTAAAATGAATTTATTAAATCATTTCAAAACAACTCTATTCAAATTAAACAAAAATACCTCATTTTATTCTAAAAGCTTATACATATATATTATTATACAAGATTACGAGATATACAGTCACCGAAATAATGATAGGTTCACCAATAAAAACCTATTTCTTTTTCGTTCAAAATTGGTTTATATAGAAAATTATAAAGTCTATTACAACGTTTTTTTTTTTTTTTGAGTTTTTTCTGTATTAAATGCAAACTTTTTAAGTTTTCTTCATTTATGAAAGCGAAATAATGATAGGTTCATTGTAATTGTAATGCAATTTTTACACACACAATTGAAAGAGAAAGTTAATAGAATTATTATTTAATTATTTAACAACATGTTACAATTACTTTTGCTAACAATTAATTTCATCAAAATTTTTGTTGTGGAAGCTGTGAGTAAATTTTAAAAATTGCTCGTTTTTGTTTTTAAATAGTAGTGTAATAGTCGTGTAGTGTATCCACTTTACACTCAAAATATTATGTAGGTAAATTTAACAGAAAATTCATTATTACCCAGAAAAAACTTTTCGGTTTTCGGTAATAACAACTACTTATTAAAGTAGTTTCTTGGTAATGAGGCGTCATTATTATTTGCCTACTCTGTATTACATTAATAAGTACATTAATAAGTATAATAGCGCAGTAATACTGCAATCACGTGGATGAGTTGACTATAGCGCCGGATTAACAACCAGAAGGTTGTTGGTTCAACCCCATTCTGAAGCTGTTAGTTTTTTATAACAAAATGTCTAAAAAGATATTTTAAACTAAATAGAGTTTTTGTCGCTTAGGATGCTATGTGCGAGATGGTGTACTGAGTAAGACGTTAGTCAGTAAAAACGAATGGTTAATTTGTGTCCAAGTTCGAGTCTCACTGACGGCAAATTTTTTTTTTTTTTTTTGTTTTCGTTTAGGTACATATTTTTTAGTACCCCTAGAGTCAAAAAATAACTACATGAATTTGTGGACAAGTCGAACAAAAATAACTAGTTATTCAGGCAAAAAATAAGTAGTTTATTTTTGTTTCCAATTATACCTGCTAGCTTACCAGGAAAGCAAAGATTTTGCTGGGTAATAACTATAATTCCATTTAAAAAACGGACCGCTAACATTTCATTTAAAACAAATAAATTTTACATTTATTTCTGAATGTCGATTTTATAACCAACAATATGTGTAAAAGTAAATGTTATTTTCTATTTTTTAACTGCCAAAAAAATCAAACTACAAAATATTAAAAACTACTGATTTCTTTCATTTCATTTAACAAACAAAAAACTACGAGTATCTTCATATTCAGTAAAAATATAACATAACTACAGTTTTATTATTTTTTTTTTATTTAAGATTAAACTTATTGTATATTTAAACAAAGCTTAAAAACTTTCTTAAGGATTAAACTTAATTTCTATGTAAAGAATATGTCTAATTAAATAACTTAAGTTATGATATTCAAAATTATATGTATTTATAGCTTATTTTTATTATACTTATAATATATTTATTAATATCTATTAAATAAACACTAAATACTAACTATATATATGATAAAATCCAATATGTTATTCAGTTTCCATTGACCCTGCATTGCTTTGAGTTTTGGGGGAGGAAACGATTTGCAATATCTAATAATGCAATATGAAAGCAAAAGTATTAAATTAAATGTAAAAAGATATTTGAAAGTAATACGTCTTAATTCGTTTTATTTTCAAAAAACAACATTAATTCATTATGCAAATTTTGAGAAAATCTGTAATGGAATATGCTGTTAATTCCTTTTATTAAATCTAATTTGCAATAAATACTTAGAAGATTTGATAAATGTTTGTTTATAAAAAATATGTATTTTTTAATTTAAATTTAATTCAATTTCTTTTACAAAAAAAAAAAAATTCAAAAAATATTTACAAAGTACAAATTGAAAAATATAGAAAAATAAAAACTGAAAATATTAAATTTACCTAAAAACATTAATTTTTGGTAGTTTGTTTTTTAATAGCAAAAAAAAAAAAAAAATTGTTGGTAAATAACTATATTTTCATTAATTTTTAACTTAACGAAAAATTTTTTGTATAAAATACAATCAGAGTTTTTGGTTGTGTATTACCAAAATATTTTTCAAATTATTATTTATTTATTTAATAGCCAATGAATAGTTAAAGCTATGGAACAGTTTTACATCATCAGCATATAATAATATTCTAGAATTCTTACTGCCCGTTGATAATAATAAGGGACCGAAATGACTACCTTGCTGAACACCAGATAAAATAGGAATTGTTTTCGATGTAAATTCTCTAAATAATACACATTGGTAGCTATTTTTAACATATGTAGAAATCCATTTGAGGAAAACAGGAGAAAATCCGAGTTTATTCAAGTTGAACAATAGGAGATCGTGATTTACTTTATCGAAAGTTTTATTGAAATCTGTATATGTTGTGTCTGTTTGCAAACCGGAATCAAATGCAGTTATAACTGAGGTTGTGAACTCCAAAAGGTTAGTTGTAGTGGAACATCTTTTTTATAATCCATGCTGAAATGGGGAAAGATAACAAACAACTCAATGCGAAAGGATTTCAGTAACTATCTTTTCGAAGAGTTTTGGAATAAAACTTAATTTAGCAATACCTCTATAATTGGGAATGTTGGATCTGCTTCCGGATTTAAACAAAGGTATAATATAAGATTATAAAATTTTAATTTTCAGCAGATCTCAAAAATAATCTCAAAAATGAATTTGAACCAAAAAACACCGAATTTTTGAATTGCATCGCTTAAAGGTGCATTTTTTCTGTCATAAGAAAATCAACATTGATTTTTCTGTATGTCAGGTTTCAGGTTAACTAAGTGTTAGTGGGTTCACTAAACTCAGAAATAAAAAGGATTATCCCATTTTATCAAAAAAAGAAAAAACACACACATTTAGAGAAATGCAAGAATATGGGAAAAACTCTTGTATTATTAATATTGTCCGCAGTATCAATAAACACGAAGTTAACATTTTTGAATAATTTTACAAGTTTTTGCCAAATAAGGATTTAATAAATTTCCTTTTTGTACAAAAACCAGTAGATAACACTTCTTCTAATTACTAAAAAAATTTGTTTAACTCTTTCTCATGAAAGAAAATAATGCGGATTCATTATTTGTGATCTTGGTACAATTCGAAAAGTTATGGATTTTGAAATTGATCAGTGTTCATTAGACCGCCCATGAAAAGTAAGAAATTTACAAAGATTTTGATTTTGCTTGCTCCACAGGGAGTTTCTAGTATATGGGGCTAAAAAAAAAAATAATATGGGTGCAAAAGTCAAAAGGTCTTGAAAGTAAGTAATATCTTTATTGCGCTATAACTTTTTATGTAATAGCATAAGCTTTTTTATTCAAAATAAAAAGCAACAATTTTTGACATATATTTTTTAGCCTACAAAGTAATATTATGATGTTATAAGCAATGAAAGCACAAATTTATACATAGAAGACTTTTTTAAAAAGACCCTCATTTTAATATAGACCTAGTCTGTTAGCAATGGTTTTTATTAAAGAAAGAAATAGATTTTTATGGGTGAATCTATCATTATTTCGGTGACTGTATTGTGATATTCAAATTAACTCCCAATTTAATGTCCATGAAAAAAGTCGTAAAAATTCTATGACATTGAAAATAATCTAATAAAAATCAGACAGATAAAATGCTAAATTTTTAACTTGTCTTAAATTATACAAAATATAAAATTTATTTGTAATTAAATTCAGTTAATAAAAATGTTTATGGGTCGATGAAAGTTTAAACACTCATTATAAAAAAAGTTCACTAATGTTTTTATTTTAAATATTTTTTAATATAAAAAACGTTATTGATCAAATTTAGTGAACCAAAGTAAAGTAAATCATTAATTTTATTGTATTTTATAAAGTTTAATTTAAGACAAAGCAAAGAAATAAAAAGATTTAAGCCTCTCTTGAAAAATAAAGAAATCTGAAATTATGTGTGTGAATTTTATTTACACTGGATTTTAAGAAAGTTTTTGTTTGGAAACTTTTTTATATGATTAAGAATTATATTATAGAACATATTAGAATTTCTAAAATTATATTTCGTTTGTTATTCTCAGTTTTCCGATCATAGATTAAAGTCAAAATTTTAATATAAAATAAGTAAAATTCAGAAGAGTATAGACTTAGTTCTATTATATACTATATACATATTGTAATGTTTGATTCAAGTCATACTGTCATGTTATTTTTGTTTAGTTTTGTTTGACATTTCATAATGGAAAGACTTACGCCTAAACAACGTTTACAAATCGTTCAACTTTATTACGAAAATTCACATTCCGTGAGGAATGTGTTTCGTGCACTTCGCTCAACTTATGGTCAACATAATCGGCCTACTGAGCGTACTATTCGAAACACCATCAACCATTTTGAGACCCAGCATTCATTATTGGATAATATTCGTCCGAATAGACCACGTCCAGCACGCTGTGAAGAAAATATAGCGGAGAGTCGATTCGGCGCCTTTCGCAGAAACTCGGACTGACGTATGGAACTACTTGGCGCATTTTACGTCGAGATCTTAAATCGAAAGCCTACAAAATACTGCTTGTGCAACAACTGAAGCCACTCGACCTTCCCAAGCGACATCGCTTCGCTCTATGGGCTCTTGAAAAGTTACAAGAAGATCCGACGTTATCGAGGCAAATTTTGTTCAGCGATGAGGCCCATTTCTGGCTCAATGGGTATGTAAACAAACAAAATTGCCGCAGTTGGGACAAAGAGCAACCTGAAGAGATTCAAGATCTGCCACTTCATCCAGAAAAAACAACGGTTTGGTGTGGTTAGTGGGCCGATGGAATCATCGGTCCATATTTCTTTAAAAATGATGCCGGTGCGAACGTAACTGTCAATGGCGACCGTTATCGTGCCATGATAACCGACTATTTGATGCCTGAAAATGGATCTCGTGATCTTGGCGACATTTGGTTTCAGCAAGACGACGCCACTTCCCACACATCGCATCAATCAATGGATTTATTTAGATAACACTTCGTTGGGCACATAATTTCACGTTTTGGGCCGGTCGATTGGCCACCAGGATCGTGTGATATCACATCGTTAGACTTTTTCCTGTGGGGATATGTAAAGTCCAAAGTTTATGCGGACAAACCCGCTTCGATTCAGGCCTTGGAGGAAAACATCACGCGTGTCATTCGCCAGTTACGAGTCATCGAAAATTGGACTCAACGGATGGACCATCTGCGACGTAGAAACGGCCAACATTTAATAGACATAATCTTCAAAAAATAAATGCCAAAGAATGTTCTTTCAAATGATAATAAACATTCCCCGTTGAATTTGAATTTTCTGTTTTTTTTTTTTTTTTTTTTTTCTTTAAAACAGTAGCGAACCTCGAAATGGATCACGCTTTATATGTAGGAGATACAATTCATTACGATATTTTATGAAAAAAAGTACACAATTTGATATGAATTTATTTTTATTTGATTGATAGTTTTCCTATTTTACTAAAAGAAGAAGATAATTGGATTTATTGAAAAAACTGGACCAAAATTTCATGAATTTTGATTTTTTTCTTAATTGGAACATATAGAAAATATAAAAATCTTTGAAATTGCATGATAAAAAAATTCAAATCGTTTTATCAGATGTTCATATCAGACCCCATAAACCCACCCCTGAGAATAGTGGATCCCTCGCCTTCAAATCCTTTCATGTAAATCGAACCAGGCGATTAGAATTTATTTTCAAAATATTTGGATTCTGTCACAATGTGGATTGGTAGACTATTTAATTTTCCTATAGTAAAATAACTCAAGCATTAAGCATGAGTAAATACCACCAAATTTTCAATACTGTTCAACAGTCTGCCGAGCTATTTTAAGAGGTAGGCATTCATAAGAAGCAGTTTAACTTGGACTGTTCTGATGGCTATAGTCTTTGTTTTTTATATGTACGAAACAAAAACAAATTTCTTAGATCTTATCAGGGTAAAAAAGTATGATAGCAATTTCTTAATACAAAAACTATTCAGCATGCCACGCAAAGTATCCGAATGACCAGAAATCATTACAAACATCTTATGGAATCAGTTTTTCCTAACATTAATTACACGTACGTATTGTTGGACCTTTTAAGCGTACATACAGTGGTGGAAAATATAATAGAAACAATATAATTTGTTCCCAAATGTGGATCCGCGACCCACTAGGTCTCAAAGAAATCTTGAAAAATATTCTTGAACACATAATTTTATAAAATAAAAATTCCAATGAAAGCATGAAGCTATTTAAAAATGAGTTATTTTAAGAATCAACTAATGAAATTTGTTTGGTTTTAATATATTAATTTATTTCTCGAATTTTCATTCTAAACAAATACGAATTGTAAATTCATTCCAAACTAATACGAAAAACAATAACAATTTCTTGTTTTTTGACAATTAAAAATATAAAATTAAATAAAATTATAAAAAAGTTGACACAAAAAAATATAGAATCCATCGTTTGCAGGATTCCAGAGGTAAGTTACCTTAATTTTCGTATATTTTCGTATTTGATTACCAAATATATATAATGATTTATTTTTGTGTATCTTCTAGATGAATCAAAAGCATATGAAATATGCATGTATGTAGCAATATATCGCATAAATGAATAATCCCCAAGTCGATTAAACTCTGTCCTTTCAATTGTGTGCCTGAACATGTAGCTCCCTTTCGTCATATAATTATGCGAAAGTAACTGGACTTCTTGAAGATAATTTAATGTGTTTTAATTTTTGTATTTCAAATCATTTAAAAGTATTTTACGGAAATGGTCTTTAGCGGAAGTGGTCCTTAACAAAAATGATACATGATTGCAATCGTGAATTGCCCTGTTGTATGGTTTTGGCGGTACCAAAGCAGAGCTTGTTTCCGTATTTGTTATATCCTATCTATTTTGGTTTCATTGAAACTTAGATATTTCACTCCGTTAAAAGGTATGTAAGTTGAATTCATTTAGAAAATGCTTCAATTGATAACGGTTGCGTTTCTGTTTTAGATGGTTTTGGGTACTAATGAAATTTGGAAATAGTGTCATGTCTCCTTTTATTTCATATATATCGTTTTATTCATATATGTATATTTTATATACTACTATACATGAATACATAAACTATTAGTTATGGCACCATTATTTTTAACCAGCATAATTACACATTATTCACATACTACGTTAAAATATATTTCATCTAAAAAAGTCTCCATTAATTAGTTATTATTATATAAAAGTTTCGCTTCTCTACACCAAATTTTCATTCATACATTTACATGTTAAAATACAATACTAACATTCGATCCGAATTATTGTATATATTATAGAAAATGTAAAAAAAAATATTAAATAAAAAATAAAAATTGTTTGAAAATCAGAAAAAAAATTAATATTATTTTTTTTGATTCGATTGATGATTGAAACCATATTATTGAATTTCTTAAGTATTTTGAAATATTCAAATTTATAAATAGTAAAAATGTTTTAATAAGAAAAGTGTTAATTTTTTTTTTTTTTTTTTTAGTAAAATATTTACGAATTTGAATGTTTGATTTTACTAATTCAGTGATAGGTCCGATTTCAGTAAAAAATATAATTAGTTTTATGAATTTAGTAATAGAATACGAAATTTAATTTTTTCTGTGTAGGGGTACTGCAGAATATGTACGGAAATAAAAATAAAAAACAAAAGAAAATTTGGCGTCAGTGAGATTTGAACTTGGACACAAATTAACCACACGTTTTTAATGACTAACGTCTTACCCAGTACACAATTTCGCACTTAATTTTTTAGTATAATTTTTAATACAATTTTTTTTAGTATATTTTTTTTTTTTTTTTTTTTTGACACTTTGTTATAAAAAATTGGACCACCAACCTTCTGGTTGTTAATCCAGCGCTCTAGCCAACTCATCCATGTGATTGCAATATTACTATGCTATTATACTGAGTACTTATTTATGTAATATAAAGTAGGCAAATAATAATGACGCCTCATTGCTAAGAAACTACTTTAATACGAGTAAGCAGTTGCCTTTACCGAAAACCAACAAGTTTTTACTGGGTAACTGCAATAAAAACCAGTAGTGCTTTGCTTCGATTGAAAATATTATGCTTCATAAAGGTAACAATGATCAAATAAAGAAAGTGATTATGTCCAATGACACAATATAAAGAAAACTTTCCAATGTTTCAGGGAAAACAATTAATTGAAAAAATAAATAATTCACTTTTTGATGAAACTATAGATTGTTCACATGAAACACTACCATTATTTTTTGTAAATAAATATAATATGCCAAGAACTTTTTTTATAAAGTCGTTTTAATGCCCTTTCCGAATTTTAGAATAACATCCAGTGAAATAAGATTGTTAAATTTGCTCGTCACAATGCTGAGTATACTGAGAAAAATACTTTCAATATGAATTAAAAAGAGTTAAAATGTAACTCATGTACATTTTTTTAACTATTTATAAGCAAAACGCGCTTAAAAGCGCTCTTTTTAGATACTTTTTTTTAAATTAAAATAAGATTTTTTATTAAGGGTAACAACTTAAACATCAAAAGGCCCAGAAATAGTGAATTATATTTTGAATCAAATTTAAAATTGGAATTTTTATTACATAAAACTGTTATGTTCGGTTCAATATTTTTTTTTAATTTTAGTGCAAAACCTTTGATTTAGTCAGTCCAGTTTTATTCCAAAAAAGACAATTCCTAAAATAAATAGGAACGTGTTTGGAAGAATCTGGACGATTGCAAATAAATCCTTTATTCAATGAAATTGGAAAAGCGGATAGACAACTCAAATCGCATTTCGAAATGAAATGAAAAAATCCTTTTTGGTTTTTGGTGAACTCGAAAATTAATAAAAATAAAAAAAAATATTCTATGGTAGAAAATGTTTTTTTCTCTGGAGGGAAAAATTATTCTTTCTGTTTTGTGAAATAAAAACTTTATCAAACAAAAAAAAAAAAAAAAAAAAAAAAAAAAAACGAGAGAGATTTTAAATATTTTGATTACATTTTAAATTCATTCTGAAAGCTTCACTCTATTTTGGGAATGGTCATTTAATAATGAATATGAAGTATTTTAAAGAATGTAATGTGATGAAGACATATAAAATTTAATTTTACTATTCTATGTAAATATTTGACAACATTGAATTTTGGTAGAA
The DNA here is from genome assembly GCA_932274085.1 of Protocalliphora azurea. Classification (NCBI taxonomy): domain Eukaryota; kingdom Metazoa; phylum Arthropoda; class Insecta; order Diptera; family Calliphoridae; genus Protocalliphora; species Protocalliphora azurea. The sequence goes on from OW026520.1 coordinate 84,145,719, forward strand.
TATTCAATTCAATTCAATTTTAAAACGTCAAAAAGACTGCTAGCTTTATGAGCTAGTAAAATTTTGCTCAGGTCATAGCTGTCTATAATTTACTAAAATAACAATTTTGTATCATTCCACACAGGACCTAAGATACTATATATTTTGTATTAGTTAATAGGGATATATCAGTAAAACGCGCCAAATTAGCGCCTTTAAAAAAAGCGCTAGCAAAAAAATGCAACTTTTGAGTTGTTAAAAAGCGCTAAATCTAGTGCGAAAAGCGCTAAATTGGTAACGCTACTTATGTGATAAAATTAACTTTGAATCAATAGATTTTAGTTGAAATATAACAAAGTTTATCCGATTGTTTACTCCGATGCTCTAAAAAATTAGAACAATTTTCATCAACATGCATTTTTATGTGAAACTATCTTTCTTCGCTCTTCACTCCTTTATCCATCAAAATAGAGAATAGATCTTTTTGGGACGCAGAGAATGATATTAGCTATGCATTATGCGTAAAACTCTTTTAATATTAAAGATGTCATGAAGCAGAAACATTGTCGCAATTATTAATATTATTTTTAAATTATTTCAACTTTACATAAAATTTTATCAAATTTTTAAACTAGTCAAAGTTGTAGTGGGTCGGGCGCGCTTCCTTTACAATATCAAAAGGGGGTCGCGAAGCAAGATCTTTTGAGAACCCCTGGTTTAGAGTTTCAAATTATTTTTTTATTATTTATTTTCTAAAAAAAATGTTTAGTAAATTTTTTTGACGCACTTTTATTCCCAGACTTTAATAAAAAATTAAAACATAATAAAATTGAAATATATTGTTGTGGGGATAAGCAAGTTCTACTAAAAAATAATTTATTTTCTATATCTTAATATATCTCAATAAGGAAGCGCCTGAACTGGTTCATTTATGTTTTAAATTAATCGTAAACAAGTATCGTTGATTTCACAATTTGCATTTCTTCCCGCTGTTATTCAAGCTCAAGACATAGAGGTACCTCATTTCCTTGGAAAAAAATAACAGAAACAAATGTAATTATACTAATAAATAGTTTCCAATATCTGGAAATTTACCCTATATATAAACACTTTCTAATAACATTAAAACTAATTTTATATAATATGTATTTGACAGAACCAACCTCATTTCGTATCACTCCAACATATCTGGGATCCATAGAATTCATAAGTTTGTAGCAAATTCTTGGGGTGTGGAATATCGACCTACAGGGATTATTTCCCACCGTCACTGTTTATTTTGTTGGTCCGAAAAATAACGAATAATATAGGCCATAGATAATTTATAAGACTTAGATCAAGTGTCTGTGCTGGTCACTCCACTATCTTCAATTTATTCCAGACGAACAAGTTCTTCACAAGATAGGATGGATGCTCTTTCCTGATTAAACTCTAGAAATTTTACAATTTAAAATCATTTTGAGAACCAAATAAACAAGAAAAAGTTGTAGTGCAAAACATTCTTAACTGAGATGATATTTCACCATTAGACTCCCCAAATATTTTTTATACGCTCATTTTTATTCTTTTTTGAATTTTCTAGTTTTCATTTGCATTTTGTTAAAAAAAATTAAAAATTTCTTTAACTTATAGCAACAAAAAATAATTATTTGTTATGATATGGTGAAGAAAAACAATTCAAAATTCATTCCCTGGGATTCAAATGGAAGCGTCAGCGTTCGACGTCCTATTGAAGAAAAATTTTAGTCCCAACTACATAATTGCAACAGTGAAAAAGAGAAGTTGATATAATGTTCATTTGATATAATAAAATCACAACTAGTAACCTGCTTCACTTCAAATTCGGGAGAAAAACCTATGAATTTAACATTAGCATATCATTGGTAGAATGTTGTTCACTTTTAACAAATTTTTTATCAGATATAATATTCGTTTAAGATGCTATTAAAAATGCGACAATTCAATATTTTTTTAGTTGTTTTCATAACTCATAGAATATTTTATATCTAGGAGGTGAAAAAATCAGTAATTCCACAAAATTTTGAAATATTTGATTTGAGAAATGATATTAATGAAGTGATTAAAAACACATTCGAATAGCTTCCTATTTCATAAAAAACTGTAATATCCCAAAATGAAAATAAAAAAATGCATTTTTTTTATTTTAATGTTTATTTTAAACAAAATGAAATATAAACCTTTGGTAAAAATAAATAAACATTCACAATTCATTTCTTAAAACAAATTTTAATTTTTAGATTACTTTCTGAAGTATATTTGCCCAATTCACAACTTCATTATTGTGTTATTTTTTAAGATATTATGTGAAGAAAAGTAAAATTTAAAAAAAAAAATAATAAATATACTTTGTGATAAATGTATTATTTCGAAATGAGTTAAAATATTATAAATGTCAAATTTTCTATTATTTCTAAAGTTTTTAATGAATAAATAATATTGATGAAAATCTTATTTTTTGAAAATTCTTATTGCAACATCTAACTTAAAATATGCCAATAGACTAAGAATCACTTTCGTCCGTCTGTCAGGTTGCCTGGATGTCCAGCAGGCTGGTAGTCAGTCTATCCCAGCAAAAACTTTCTGGTTTTCGGTAATAACAACTACTTATTAAAGTAGTTTCTTGGTAATGAGGCGTTATTATTATTTGCCTACTCTGTATTACATTAATAAGTACTCAATAATATAATAGCGCAGTAATACTGCAATCAAGTGGATGAGTTGGCTAGAGCGCCGGATTAACAACCAGAAGGTTGTTGGCTCAACCCCATTCTGAAGCTGTTAGTTTTTTATAACAAAATGTCTAAAAAGACATTTTAAAATAAATAGAGTTGTTGTCGCTTAGGATGCTATATGCGAGATGGTGTACTGAGTAAGACGTTAGTCAGTAAAAACGAATGGTTAATGTGTGTCCCAGTTCGAGTCTCACTGACGGCAACATTTTTTGGTTTTTTTTTTTAATTTTTGTTTTCGTTTAGGTACATATTTTTGAGTACCCCTAGAGTCAAAAAATAACTACATGAATTTGTGGAAAAGTCGAACAGAAATAACTAGTTATTCAGGCAAAAAATAAGTAGTTTATTTTTGTATCCAATTATACCTGCTGGCTTACCAGGAAAGCAAAGTTTTTGCTGGGATATTTAACTTATTTTAAAGATAATTTGATGAAATTTGTAACATACGACACGGCCATAAAAATTGGTTATTATCGGTCCAGTATTTCACCTAGCCCCCATAGGGTTTTAATACTAATAAAAGCCTTATTATATCACTATTTCTAAAAAAAATTTGGTATAAATAAGTTTTGTATTGAGTATAGCTCTATATAAGATCCAAAACTCACTTGAACTCGCATAAATACCACATAAATGACAGTATCAAGTAATATTTGATACAAGTTTTATATAAGCAGAAATCATAGTACCAAGGATTCATAAGGATCCATTCATAATTAGCCATAGGTTTCATATAAGGTCATTTCTGAAAATCTCGAAAATCATATGAGACTCAGACGCAATGGTGAAGAATATCATAATGTCGGCCATGACCGACTATAAATTTTTTACTTGTTATTATTGATAAATCGATTTTGTTTCTTTTTTTTTAATTTTTGGTTAAAAATTTGATTTTTACTGAAAAATTCAATTTCTAGTGAAAAATAAATTTTTTAGTGAAAAATTGAATTTTTGGTGAATAATCGGAGTTGTAGTGAATAATTAAATTTCGGAATTTTTGTGAAAAATCGAATTTCTAGTAAATAATTGTTTTTTTTTTGTGTGTGAAAATTTTAATTTTTAGAAAATTTGAATTTGGTGAAAACTTTAACAGAATTAAAAAACATAGGTTTCACAATATTATAATGTTATTTTATATTTAGTTTTTATGTATAATAGATATAAGTTTTCAAAAAATGTTAAATAATGTGTTAATTTAAATAACATATAACACAATAACTCAAATAACATATTTTGTGAAATGGGTAATTGTTTTCTTAAATATAAGAATTAACAAAAAAATATGTAATTATAATTACTCTAGGCTTATATATATATATTATATTATATTATATTATATTATATTATATTATATTATATTATATTATATTATATTATATTATATTATATTATATTATATTATATTATATTATATTATATTATATTATATTATATTATATTATAAATTAAAAAAAAAGGGGGGGGGGGATTGTAATTATTAGATAATAACATGTTAACTTATTTCAGAAGTACATCTTGTGTATCATCACTTTTAGGAGCATTACTTTTATTTTAAATATCGTTTCAAATTCGCTGCAAGCAACTGAATTAATTCATCTTTCTTTTAAATATCTATCTTATAGCATTTCTTAAATGAGATTTAAATGACTTTTCTGTGATATTTTCGTTATGAGTACAGTCTTAAAAAAAGTCTGAAGGGGTTAATTGGTGCTGTATCCACTATAGAAAAATTGAAGTTGATTTTTATAAGTTTTTCCAAGCAAGAAAATCAACTTTTCTGGATATAAAAAAAGAAATTTTAAATTTATCTGATCGTCTTTCTAACTATGAAAAATTATTTGATGAGTTCTCTTCCCTGGGCAACTTTAAATGTCCGGCACAATCTTCACCGAAACGTCGGAAGTCTACTAGGAACAATAATAAAGCACTAAATGTTCAGCGTTTAGCTCCCACAGTATCCAATAAATAAATAAATAAATAAATAATGTGACAGTAACTCCCTTTCCGACATATGCATCGTCTGTGTCTGTAAATGTTTCTAATAAAACTACACAAATAGAACAAAACAACCAAAACAACCAAACGTCAGAAACCTCCATAGATCCAAACAACCAAACGTCCGAAGTCATAAGTAACGCTGAATCTCAATCTATGCCTAGAGAATTGCGCGTTATGCCACCAAAGAAGTCCGTATTTGTATCCCGTTTCGCCTCTGACACAACCAGTGATGATATGGAATATTACTTAAAATCAAAATTGCCTTCAAATACTGGTATTATAATTCACAAGTTTTCTTATTCCGAACCCAGAAGTATTGCGTCCTTTAAAATTACAGTAACGAATGACATTTTCGATCGAGTTGTTGATCCCTGTTTCTGGCCAAATAATGCACTCGTTCGCGAATTTGTATATAGAGAAAATCGTAGAACAAACAACGTTGCACGAATTTCATAACATGAGTCAACAAACTAAAAAAAACTTTGCATGAACTGAAAAACACTTAAATATTATCTATCAAAATGTTCGTGGTATAAACACTAAACTGGCTAACCTCTATATTGAAAGTTTTAACATAAATCTCCATATAGTTGTCCTCACTGAAACCTGGCTAAATAGAAACATTTTAAATACTGAAATTCTTTGCAATGATTTTAATACATTTAGACGTGACAGAGAAACTTTAACTACTGGTGGAGGCGTTTTAATTGTTGTTTTAAACATTTTCCAATCTGATTAGTTAAAATTTGAACATTATTCCGATATTGAGTTTATCTGTGTTCAGATAAAACTGAATAGCTCACATATATTTTTAACATGTTCCTACATTCCCCCAAAATCTGATCAACTAACTTACATGAAACATTTTGAATCCATAAAAGCTGTTGCGTCTAAAGCTCAACCAGATGACTCTGTTTACGTTTTTGGCGATTTTAACTTGTCAGCTGTAATTTGGAATTTTTTATCAGAATCATACAGTTATGCACTAATAAAATCTGATGCCTTTATAGAAGAGTTTCTCAATAATTTATCTGATTTATGTCTTTTCCAAAAAAATGGGATTTGTAATGAATATGTAAACTATCTAGATTTGGTTTTTGTGAACGAACCCACTAACTGCACCATTACTCGAACATTACCAGTCACGAGACCAGAGGATCGCTACCACCCTACTCTTGGAGTTAGTCATAATATTTTGTCTGATGACTTTTGTAATCAGGATGATACAAACGATAAGAAGTTATGTTTTAAGTAAACAAATTACGATGACCTGAACTATTTTTTGACAAACACTAATTGGCTTGAACTGTTGTCCATTCCGAATGGTACCCCAGCTTCAATTGACTCTATGATTAATATATTTTATACTACTATATATAATTTTTTTGAGGAATGTGTGCCAAAACTTTTCGTGATTAAACATTCAGGTCCACCGTGGAATTCTACGCATCTATCAAGATTAAAAAATATAAAAAACAAATGCTATAAAAAATATAAGCAATATCGAACAGCTTATGATTATAGCAAATACTGTGTATCTCGAGCGGAATATAATCTTCTCAACAGGAGACTGCATATAAATTACCTTGAGAAAATGAAAAGGAACTTTAAACGTGACCCAAAATCATTTTATAATTTTGTAAATTCGAAAAGAAAATCTACTGACTATCCAAGAGTTATGAAGTATTTAATTAATGAATCTAATATTAATTTGATCAAAAGCAATATGTTTGCCGATTTTTTTGCAACAACATATTCCAAGCAACAGTATGATACATCAACTAAATACCCGTTTTCGCTGATGGAACATCAAGCAATATCATTTTCTTCTATTGATACTTCTCAGGTTGTTTTATCTTTAAAAACAATAAAATCATCTTTGAGTAGTGGACCTGATGGCATCCCTGCTTGCGTTTTAAAATATTGTGCTCATGCCTTCGCCACTCCTTTGGCTATTATGTTTAATGTGGAGGAAATCCTTTATTATACCTATATTTAAATCAGGAAAGCAGTCGGACATAATGAATTATAGGCATTGCAAAATTGAGTTCGATTCCTAAACTTTTTCAAAAATGCTTAACAGACTCTCTCAGCCACAGTGTATCCTCAATGCTATCACAATACCAGCATGGTTTCAGGAAAGGTTGTTATGCAGTAACAAATATTTTACAACTAACAACTATAACAAATCAAGCTTTTAAGGATTGCGAACTTATGGACGTTATTTTTACTGACTTCAGCAAAGCTTTTGATAAAATCAACCATAACCTACTTCTCACTAAGCTGATGCTTTGTGCTGGTTACGGTCGTATCTAACCTGCAGGACACAGTGTGTTCTTTTTGATAATACCATCTCCAAAGAAATTTTTGTTAGCTCCGGTGTCCCCCAAGGAAGTCACCTAGGCCCTTTGCTATTTTCGCTTTTCATAAACGATTTGCCGCTTGTAATGAAGCATTGTAATTCTTTAATATACGCTGATGATGTTAAGATGTTTCTCAACTACAAATTATCTTCAGGTGAGGCGTATTTGCAGCAGGATTTAAATAGCTTTTACGCATGGTGTAAATATAACCAAATGGACCTAAACTTAAAAAAATTCAAGCACATGCGATTTTCTAGAAATTGCACTTCAATGCTACACTATTTCCTGGACGGGTATCAACTAGAGTTAGTTGGTGAATTTCTGGATCTTGGTATTCTACTTGATCCTAAATTAGATTTCTGCAAGCATATTACAATGACGATAAATAAAGCTCGTGGTGTGCTTGCTTATATTAAACGATGGCCTAAAGAGTTTACAGATCCCAATGATACGAAACAACTATACACATCCCTAGTAAGACCAATTTTGGAGTATGAGTCTATTGTCTGGGATCCTCAAATTAATATGCACATAGACCGATTAGAATCTGTTCAAAAGCAGTTTCTCATTTGGTCTGGGAATCTTCCTTCGTATACTGCGAGGTTATCATTAATTAAACTACCTACCTTAAAAAACCGAAAGACTATGCTAAATGTGACATTTTTAATTAATTTAATTAATGGTGATGTCCTCTCCGACTTCTTTTTTCGTAACATAAGTTTTAATATTCCACGGCGTTTTACCCGACACCTAATACCTCTGCACCTTCCTGTTGTTCAAACAAATTATGCCGATGCTGATCCTTTGAGGAGAATATGCAAAAATTTCAATGAAATGTATAGCTTAATCGATTTTTCTATTAATGTTTTTAAATACTTAATATGTCTTAACAAATTTTTTTTTTTTTTTTTTCGTTAATAATGCCTTTATATAAAATCTTGTAATATATAGTAGTCTGTAAGGATTCATATCCATAGATTTAATCAAATAAATAAATAAAAAAAATTTGTATAAAAGTGTGTGTTACAAAAAAAAAAAAAAAAAAAAAAAAACTTACGAAATAAAATATTAATTAGTTTTGGGTAATTCAAAAATCGTTACTTATTGTGACTTCCATCTCCTCAAGCTTCCCCATTCAAATCTGGTTGTGAACATACCAGTTCATTCAGAATTTGCAGAGCAGTTTTATTTAAAAGGTTAGTAAGTCTAGCTTTTCCTTTTCATGATGATCTTTTAGAGCTCATTTTATTATTTAATTTATATTTATTTTATTTATACACATCCACTTGTACTTTTGTGTACTTTTTAATTATTGCTAGTGAGAACTTTTTCTTCAGTTACTCTATCCTTGTTTTAAGAGCTCAGAGTAAGTATTTGAATTTCAAAGTTATCATATTTAGTAATAATGTTTTTAAAACGTTGTTAAAAAGACAAAGATATACTTTTTTGTCAAGTATATTAAGAATTGAATAAAAATTGTCCACACTGCTTTCCATAGCAAATTGGAAAACATTTTATTCCAACTGTTGGTATGTTTATACCTTATTGTACAACTTACAATGTAATGGAAAAAAACTCAAATAAAATTGCATAAAACAACTATTTTTTTAAATAACTACAAAATGAGTTGAAAATAAACATTAATGTAGATGCCGTTTATAAAGAATGGCTATCATTATTTTTTTGCTTTGATAAAGCAATATTTTAATGAAATTCGGCCCAAGTAAGTTTTAAACAAATATCTTTGTGTAAATTTTCATGAAGATCGCTCTGGGATAATTGATCATAGCTCCCACGTAAAACCCTCTTTCGAAAATCATTTTAACTGCATAAATCCCATAAAAATCCTAGTATCACATTAATAATTGACTCAAATAAGTTTTGTAGTTTTATAGAAGTAAAAACTACAGTGCCAAATTTTATGAGAATCGATGTATAGTTGAACATAGCTCCCATATAAGTCCTACTTGTGGGATTCGCCCTTAAGAACATAAATCCCATATAAATGTAAATGTCAACATCGCATAATACATATGTTTATTTTATAGAAATATGCATTACACTTAATACAAGCATCAATACACAATGAGCCACATGTCCCCTACAGAGAAGCACTTTAAGTCAATTTAAAAATATCGGCCGCGGCTTAAAGGTGAAAATTTTCGGCGTTGGCTATTTCGCTATAGCGGACGGTATGCGATCCAAAAAATAAAATAGAAATAATTTTGCAATTTCGGAACAGCAGGTCCAATTGAAATGAAATTTCACATAGTGATAGAAGAGGTGTAGGCGAGCAAAAATTTCTATTACCAAAAAATTAAAAACATATTAGATCTTGTAAAAAAAATATTAAATTGTTTTGATTTCAACTTTGCGATTTCAGAAATTAAGGAAACAATTGGTCTAGTTTTTTTAAGAACCACAATAGTTTTCAACTTATTAAGTTTTTCATATCTCCTGTAAAATATTAGTGTTAATTGGCCCTTTGCATTTTATGTGACGATATATTCATTAGAAATAAACCTGTATCTTACAATCAACCGGTATTAACATAAAAATTCTCACAGCAGTATTTCGTATACCCCTTAAGAACAGGGTTGTCAGATTTTTTTGAGCCTCCGTCGCCAAATTGTTAATCAGAAATCACCAAATTTAAATTTTATTATTTGGCTTTTTTAAAGAAAAAAATTTTAATTAACAAAAAATTTTTGGCGTCGTATAATTTTTAGTGACTCAAATTTAGTATAATTTATATATGTAAATTCAGCTTCAACAAAGCCAATGATAATTGCAGTAGCTAATAGTAATTGAATATAAAATTAAATTACAATTTAAAATCAATTTTTCTGACATATATCTTCAACTTCAAAAATTTATTGACATTTATTAAAAAAAAAAAAAAAAAAAAAAAGAATCTAACATTAAATAACAACATTTGTTCTCTTATACTATGTTTTCACTGAATAGAAAGTAGTCAATTTTGAGTAAAACCCCTAAAAGTGTTTCCAGTGTCTTGACTTGTTTTTGCATTGTCGAATTTTCGAGCGAAATCCTAACATTTTTCAATCTAAGTTGAAGTTGAATTTATAAATTAAGGCCCATCGTTTTGTTAGATAGTCAAATACTAAAAATAGTCAATTGTTAGTAAGAGTAATTTTTTTTAAATTAGCCAAATAAATCGCTACCACCTTATAAATCGCCAAAAAAAAAAACAATCGCATTGTCGCCAAATGGAAAATTTAGTCGCTAAAGGCAATTAAAAAGCGCCACGTTTGGCAAAAAAATCGCCACATCTGACAGCCCTGCTTAGGAACGGATGGATGTACTACTTCTAACATCAAGGGAACCAAAAAATTCGAAACAAATCTTTTGATTGATAATGATACATTGCATTAAAACACACAATATCACATAATTTTAGGTTTCTATTGTCACTTAATTTTTAAAGATGAACATTTTTAAAACGTTTGCTAATTTTCAGTTTCTCATCCAATTTCACTATTTTTATAAAAAAAAAAAAAAAAAAAAAAGAAATTCTCTTTAAAAAGCGTCTAGTAAATAAAAACTTCTTTAAGAAGAAATCAAGTCTAATTTGAGTTTAAAATTTATTAACAAACAAAAAAGGCGTTTTCAGCAACGGTAATGTGTTTAAAATCGTTTGTAAGTATGTTTTACCTGATCTTTTGGTTATTTTTTTGGGAATTGTGGGAATTGCTTTTAACATTGCATTATTCCAAATAATAAATAATAATGATAAGATATCTAAAGTAACAAAAGATATATGAGAAATACAATAATTATTTAATATGAAAACAAACATTTTAATACAAAATTTTCCAATTTACGACAGTTAGGTTTAAACTGCATCTAATGAAGAAAGATATATTTCAGTAGTAGCTACTTCGAGCAGTGGTCATCTTACATTTTAGGATGGCACTTTCCTTAATACCGTTTTTCTACATATGTATTGACGAAAACGCTCAAAGACCTCAAAATTTGTAGGGAAAATCCAATTGTGAATACAAAAACGCGTATCCTTAACAACATATTTTATCTCATATGCTTGAAGTTACCTGTTTGAAGTACTGGGTTCAAGATTTGGAATGGAAATACATTTGAAAAATATTTTTCTATGCTTGAAGATTGATCAACAGGCAAATCTCTTCACTATTGCGTTATAATTCTTAGATCAGAATGTCTTTGTCTAATTTTTAATTAACTGAGCCCATTTGATGGGATTTCTAAAGAAGAGACTATAACTAAAATAATTCTATTGACATGCAATAATCGGATATGAGAGCTAAGTAGTTTAATGAAAATATATATATAAAATATATATATATATATATATATATATATATCCGCGAAGTTTTAAGACTTTCAGTATAATACACTTTAGTGTAAATACTAATTCCCCTTCACATATCCGCTCTTTTCCAACTCAGCTACGAAACTTGATAATAGAATAAATCACACAAAGTTTAATCTTTTCAGGACCATAGGCTATGTAGATCAAGGTATCATTTTTAATATATAGAATGATCCATTGAGTATTTTCAAATCAAAATGCGATAATATGATTTTTTGGATCATGTGAGTTCCAATGTTCGTAAAGAAGTAGATTTTTTTTCCAACTATGCAATTGCATAGAAATTTATTCCTACAAATTATAAATGCTTTTAATATAAAGACTCTCTAAATTTTGCGATTGAAATTTGATTTTAAGGGATAACTACTGATCGGAAATATAACTATGATAGATAAAAGTCATAACATCAACTTAAATTAAGTTTTATTTTCATGTTTTAATACATATCGGACAACCCGGACAACGTCGGGTAGAAATAGCTAGTATCAAATGATTGGCTTAAAAGTCAAACAAAAAAAAAATGTGGCTAGTTTTTTTAACTTTTCATGAGAGCAGTTTATATTTTTTAATTTCCATGCAACACTATAGAAAATTGTAATTTCAAATGAAAATATCTCTTGAAATACTTGCTAGATTAAAAAAAAATGATGCAGAATAGAACTGGATGTAAAGATTTCAAAAACGGAAAAAACAATATTTTTGATTATCTTAAGTTATGTAGTTTTTCCTTGTTGCCAAAGAACTATTTATGAAATTTATATCTACTTAAATTTGTACTGAAAATTTATATAATTTTCGAAAAACAAAAAAATACATCCAGTAAAGAATCAAAAATGGTATATTTTTGTAATTAGCAGAACCTGTAGACGTGTGTGATCATGAAAACCAAAATGTAAAAATAAAAACCAAAAGTACAATACGAGTTAAAAAGGAATCATAATCACAGAATAGCTACAACAAAAACTTTTGTAACAAAATATGTGTGTATGAATGTACATACAATATAGTGAAAAAATAACAAACAACAACAATAGCAATAACAAAATTTACACACAGTGTTGACACAAGAAAAATACATAAAAAATAATGTGAATAAAAAAATACGATAACAATAAAAGTTTTCTTTTTTTAAGAAATACACGTTATATTTTATTTTATTTTTTTTTTTTTCTATCATTCCCATTTATCCTTTAAAGAGAGGATGTATGTACAGAGGAATGAGATAGGATAGAGGTTTCAATACAGCCAACATTTTAAAACCTTCAAAAATACTACACGCCACAAGAAAAACGTTTTGAAAATGGTTATTGTTGTTGGTGTTTATCCAAAATCCAAAGCAAACGACGGCATTAATAAATACTCTATGTGGTAGACTATAACTACAGCAACGACGGCGACGGCGACGACGAGAACGGCAACGATAATGATGACAATAAATGAATGAATGAATGCATGTTGGTTATTTTAACTATTAATATTTTGAGGCAACACACATTTTCATTATCAATAATAGTGAGGCCTCTTACCCCTCTTAAAGAATATCAATAGAATGAAATAGCTAAAGTAAATATGTCTTATATGTTTTGCTCTTTCTTACACTAGTAACACAATTTAAGAAGGAGAAATAATACAGTAATACTGCACCACGCCTAATATCTATTTATAAACGTCCTTATTACTCTTTTTTGATTTATTCACAAAAACATTAACGTTTATCTCTTTCTCACTGTTCATTCGAATTTCTCCTTCAATTACCTATTTACCCCTTAATATTTAAATCAAAGAAAATAAAAACGAGAGCAATTCGCTCTTTTGTCGAAGAAGAAAATATTTCAATCACAATATGCTCTCGCCTCCAACTTTTTGTGGGTAAAGAAATCTCTGTAAGTAATTTAAAGTTATACAACAAACACAACTTACCTTATTAAATCTGGTAGGCGTTCCAAGACTTTGGGGTGGGTGTGCTTTTTTGTATAGGATGGCGATAGAGCCACCGTGCATGCCAGCATTAACTCGGTGGATAACTCGACAGGATGTTGTGGTGATTTTTCTTCGGGAAGCTTTAAAGAAAAACAAAAATATACACTAAATGAAAATGCAAAGCAAAAAAGAAAAACCTTATGTTACAATAGTAATAACAGTACGAAAAAAAGAGAGTTAGGAGAAGTAAAAAAAAGTAAAGGATTAGAAAACGTTGGTCATGATGTTGTTTTTTTTTTTTTTTTTGCTGTTGTGTTGGTGTTTGCTAAAGTTCTTTAATTTATTTCAAGTTTTTTCAAATAGTTATAGAAAATTTGTTATTCAAAAAAAAAAAAAAAAAAAACAAATGAAAAGTAAAACAGAAATTGAAACACAATTTTGGTCACGTCATGAATTTATAATAGTTTATTTTTTTCAATATTTCTCTTTGTAGTTAGTTTCTTACAAAAACTTTTGTTATTGTTTTTTCATAACCGTTATAAATTACAAGGATTATTATTTACAGTCATTTTTGTTTCTCTTTACTCATATGTTCATGTGTGGGTGTTTAGAATGTGTTTGGAGTAATATGTTCAATTATCTTGTTTTCTCGCTCTTTCTTATCAAAGAGTTTATATTAAATACATAAGTTTAATTTTTTTTTTCATTTTTTAAACTTAAACTCATCTGAATTCATTGCTTTTATTTTCTTTCCTTATGTGTTGTTTTTTAGTTGTTGTTATTGAGAATTTATTCGTCATGAATCATGATGATGTTCACGTGCTTTTACACTTTTATTTATTGTTTATCGTTCATTCATTTGCTTGTTCTCCTTCGTTCATTCGTTTGCTGTTGTATGAATGTATTTATTGACATTTGACTTTGAATGCTCATTCACTTTATTTTGATCTAGATTTTATTTTTGTTCGTTTTACACAACTGTTGCATACTTAGACATAAATCAAGTATGTGTGTATATTTTTGTTAAAGTCTGCTTGTTGAATTTTTCCGGCATGGTTATGTCATACGTTACAAAGTAATGAGTAAGTACTTACTGAAATAAGTAATGTTTTATATAATTACTTAAAACAGTTAAATAATAATATGCTTGTAGTGAGTGTAATTTCGGAAGTATAATAATAACGACTTATAGTTTAACTGTTAGTATGTAGTTTGGTAACTAGTTATTTTCTTGATTCGTGTAAGCATGAGAGTAATTAGTTATTTTTCCTTTTTTTATAAGTATCTTATTAATGGAGATCCATGAATTGTTGGACGTTGCTATACAAAGTTGCTATGTGATTTGCTAACTTACCGAGTAAATAAAATTTTTAGCTGTGATATAAAAATATAAAACTGTATTAAGCTTTCAAGTAACGGTCTGAAAGTACTAATGCTTTCATGAAATTTTCCAAATTAAATTTAATATTTTACTGATTCTTCAGTGAATATTTATGCCATAATTTCCTTAAGTCAAGGCTGCCTCAGGGCATCTTTTCTTAATTTTATTTTTTTAATAATTTTTATTTTAACTTCTTTATGTATTCTAATCATTTGGTTAATTAGTTGACAAAATAAACTAACTCCTTTATTCAAAATGAAAAAATGTATGTTTGTTAACGAGTGGCTAACTTTTGTTATGGAAATTTACACACAAAAAAATTACAATCAATGAAATCATTCATTAATTTTTTTTTTAATCTAATTTAAACAAATTAGCTAAACAAAATGTAAGAAATCACTGAAATTATCTGCAATTCAAATCTAATGCAAATATTTGAATGAATTCCAGAATTAATGATTTTATTTAAATAAAATATAAATAATTAAATTAAAGCAGTTCTTAATTTAGAACTGTTATTTAAAGTAATTAATCTAACTTTGAATTTAATTCTTCTGAAGTTTTGCTCTCAATATTCACCCACAATATGCATTTAAATTAACCAAAGCTAAAGATGACAGCATATTCAGTAGAGTCCATCCGTTAGCCCTCTAACGGTTGAAGCAAATTTTATAAAATCAATTTTAATTCAATTGAATAAGTGCAAAATTTTTGGAGGGTTTAAGGTCTAGATATTTAGTTTATTATGTCAACCATTAAACCGAATTATTAGACTACAAAAAGAAGTTAAAATATACATGATATTTAATTTGACCATTAGAGAGTTAAAAGAATATAATTCCATATTGATAATAATTAAGTTATTCTGTATCTTTAAAATAATATTTATCTATTAGATATACACCCGATGACATAATAAAGGACTAAATCAAATATTTGGATTACTATCTGCTAAAATAGTACCGATGTTGTGTTTTAAATGTTCGCAGGTATTCAGAAATTAGATGATGCGAAAGCGGAACAATAAGTAGGTGAAATTTTTTGTTTGATTTTTTAGCAGCATAATATTGTTTTATGGCAATTCACTTTGTTCAAGATTTTTCCAAATAATTGTTCCTTTTTAAATAAAAAAAAAAGGATTTCCAAGTTGGTTAAATCACTTTCGATTTACTTTAGATTTGAAAATAAAAATCTGTCACTGGAGTCTTATAATATGGAAGGTCATTGGGGTCTTATAATAAGGATAGTAGTTCGTAGTCCGTATATAAACTTGATAAAAACAAAAAATATATATTTTCTTTTTGGCCAAACTGCACTTAAAAAAAAGATCGTCGACGATTCGATTCATTAAGATGACACAATTCATTGTGAATCCCACGAAGCGGTCCCAATGGCCTTATGGCAATAAATCTACTTTAACTATCATCGACTCCGACTCGACCAGATAAATCATTTGTTTGTTTAAATCTGGTAATGGATCCATGTTCCATTTATAGTTAAAAAATATCAAAGTTAAATGTTTTAATAACACTCAAAATTAACTTTTTGATATTTTTACAAAAATGAACGAGATACAAATTTGAATGATGTCTGTTGAGTTGATTTGAGTTCCTTATATGCAAAAGAGACTGAACAAAATTCAGCTTTTTTTCAAATGGTTAGCAAAAACGGAAAACTTTGCAAATTACTGTTTTTAAAGTCAAAAGACCTGATAATACCTTTTTATATTAACAATATGTGTTAAATGAAGGGGTAGTATCGATTATTAGTTAGCTACGGAGAAGTTCAAAAAGTCATGGACTTATTTATCTTCGTAGTTTTCTCTTTAAATCGAAGTATCATTTGATTTGCGCCTATTGATCAGACCTTAGAATCCCCTACACTTGTTGGAATCAAAATACAAAATCTATAAAATTAAACCCACAGACTAACTAGATAGTAGTTAGTAACATTTTACGAAACTTAGTGAATCTTGGACAAAAAAAGTAAACTGATGAGCTAACCAGTATTGCCGTTTGGTTGCATTTTTTACATTTTTCGTAACTTTTTAATGTAACTTTTGATTCAATAAAATTAAGTGCTATGTGTACAAATAATATCAAGAAGTCAATTTTTAGGACCCAGAATAACAATCTTTTGAAGAAAACTAAATTTTAAAATTTAAATATGCTCTTTTCTTGTGGCGGATGAAATTATTAACATTTTTTTTTTTTTTTTTACAATACATTTTCAGTTTTCAAAATGTAACTTTAGCAATACTTTCATAAAAAAAACAATATTACAACCGAGAATATAAAATAGTTCAAACGTATTTTTCAGCTTTTTGAAATAGATTCTAGAAAAGTTAAATATTTAAGTAATGTGCTCTTGTATTTGTTAAAAACTAAATTTATGGCAATAGAAAAAATCTTGGGGTTTTCATCATATAAAAAAATATATCCAGAGTATGGTCGAAGTTGTATAAAAATAATTGCTTTATAGATTTAATGATTACATTTTTAACGATAATATTTTTATATCATAAAAATTCCCAATATTTTAGACACAAAAGCATAACTGATTAACAAAATAATTTTATATTTTTGCGAGTATTCCCGCAGCATTCACTCCTCGATAACAGAACAAAAAGACTAAATCCTAGTTTAAGTGTTGGCGATTATTGTAAAAATGTTTTCGATCTGAAGAATGCTAAAGAACTATCACTACAAGTAATATGTATTTTCAAATGCATATGTTGAGGGAACTAATTTTATAAAATCACTTCATCTTAACCGTTTGAAGACGAATTGATAATGACCAGGGCAATCAAAAATATGCTATAAAAAGGTTTTATTCGCATTAAAAATGAACCCTAAAAAAATTAAAAATATTATTTTTTTCTGGCTAAATTCTAAATTATCTAATATTCGTTTTAAAAATGACATGATTTTTATTAGCAATTCATTCAAAGATAATTTTCTTTCAATTTGTAAAACGAAAATATTAGGCAATCGGATCTGAAAAACATACAATATGTGACAGTAAAAAGAAAATTTTACTAATGGCAAATTATGTAAAAATTCTATTGGATGCAAAAAGAAAAACTAAATATGCCATTTAATTTACTAAAATATACTCTGGAAAATATGACAAAATATGCTGTTAAGCCCTAAATAAGCAAAAATAAGCTCTAACAAATCGATGTCAAAAATCATTAAATTGTCTGAAACCGATAAATAAGTAACAGTTTAGTTCATTTGACGCACAGGAAAAAATATGATTTTACATATTTTTGGTTGCCCTGATGAAACATATTTTTGAATTATTTTATTCTGCGGAATTTTGAACCGTAAATAAACAAGTACCGACAATTTATTATTAAAAATTCATAAATGTAACTTTTTAGGAAATATTGCCCCTGGCAGCACTGGTGCTAACGTTTTAGTTAAAACATGCGCGGATCTACGGGAAGGGAAAAAAGAAAATTTCCCTCCCCAAAACTGAAATGTTCCATATAAAAATTATAATTAACAATAATGAGTTGGGAAACAGTAAAAAAAATCAAACCATTTTCTTCCCCCAATTGCTTGAGCTGGATTCGCGCCTGAGTTAAAAACAAAAACAACATCCATGATACCTTAAGCGCGCTAAGTGATTAGTTAGTTCGTCAAAGCGATATTTTAATTGCGGAGGGAAGAAGATGTATTTAACTTCAAAGAATAAAATAGTCTGATTGTACTCGTAACTATATTAATCTCCAAATTTGTATAAATAATCCTGAAACTTTTGTAGACCAGAGATTTAGAGAAATTCCAACAAAGCAAAATATTCCTTCTTTTTTATTTGGTAATTTGACAAATTTCTTTGAAACTTATACGATTAGTTGGAAATTAAGTACAATTACTAAAGATATTACATAAAAAAAATCGGGATGATTAAATACAAGAGAGCAATAACTACACATAACTCATTTTGCTGAAACATTTTTAATAAAACTATTTTTTGATCTAGAATATTTTTTATATATAACTGTTTTGGTTCGTAAAACTTTGCTTTGAAAATTTGATAAAGTTTCCAATAAATAATTTATTTCATGTGGATATTAATTCTTTAAAAATATTTTTTTTTTATTCCGATAAAATGATTTTTTTTTTCTTTTTTTTTTATTATAAAAATTGAATAATTTATTATTTTCTTTAAGTTAATAAACATTAATAAATTAGTTATTTGAATTTTCATAAAATGCATGGATAACTTTATTTTTTTTAGGAACGTAAACTGTTGAATTTTGTTTCCTCTATTTTGGGTTTTGCTTCATACAAAGATACAATTTAAGAACTTTGAAAAGTTTTAGCATTTTTTAAATTTTCAAAAAGTCATATTTTTGAACCAGAAAGGGCCTTGAGTCTAAAAGTTTATATTTTAAAAACACTTTCAATAGACGATGTCTGGAGTGAATTTTATTGAAATCGGAGATGTCCGGAGAATCCGAAAATGACTTTTTTATATATGTTCTGATATGGAATAACTTTTTTATAAAATCTGTAAATACATTTTTTTTAGTTTAATGTAGTTGTTGACTAGTTCGAGAAATTTTGTTTATGAATGGTGTTATATTCTAATAAAATTTTTACAGAAAATTTAAAGAAAACTTAAAAAAAACATTTTTCCCAAAAACAGTTATGTGCAATTATACACATAACTCATTTTGTTGGAAAATTTCGTATATAACAAATATATAGCTGATTTTACTAACTTCTAAACCAATCAAGATATATTAAAACGTTTTGATGGGCACATGTAAAACCAATAAAGCCTCAAAATGATGCAATAAAAAAGAATCGAAAATTGTCACATAACCTATCGCGTCGGAACAGCTACTATATGCACTTATTATCTAACCCAGAATCACAGGACTTAAAGTTTTTTTTTTTAAATTTTGTTTTAAATGTAAGTTAGACGAGTCGTTTTTGCTCTCGTGTTAAAAAAACAGGCAGTTAGTATGAAGAGGTTAGCTTAGCTTACAAGTTCTCAATATAAAACAGGGAAGCACAGTTACGTGACCTGAGAAAACCATTTAACTGGATATTCTAACTGTCTGAATGAAACAGAATGGTGTCCGTCCTATCTGATTTAAATTGGAGAAATACATTAACTTTTAACACAGAGATGCCACGCGATACGGTGACCACCTCTAATGGACAGATTATGGTGCCAATAGAATTTTGTTGAAAATGAAGGTACTTGAATATAATGAGACCGTTTTAAATTAGCCCTCATCATCAAAAATAACATGGAAGGAACTATATTCTTTATCAGCAGGGAAACCACAAATATGAAATTGCATGTTTTTTTTCTTTACATTGGCTAAAGTCATCGATAAAATATTTATTCGTTTCGGAAATATCGGGTGTTTTCTTTACAGTTACACAAATTTAAATCATAGTAAAACAAAGAAATATGATTTTAATATCAATGAAACGAGCTTTGTTGGATAGAAAATTTTATGACATTAATGTTTAAATATGATTTTGGCCATGTTGCCGCCACGGCTTTTCTTAACATACGTGGCCGTATTTCACCAATAACTCTATGAATGTTGTTAAATTGTCTCTGGCAAATGACTTTACATAACTCCAAAGAAAATAATCCAATGGGGTTAAATCACACGATCGTGGTGAAATGACTTTTTCATCAAAAGTTTCTTTGCGTAAATCAATTGTAGCGAGCGCTGTGTGGCATGTAGCTCAGTCCTGTTGGAACCACATGTCAGCAGTTCTAAACATGTCTGTATACCGTTCACATTCATCATTTTTGAAGACATATGGATCAATGACTCCGCCATTCCATAAAGCGCATAAAACAGTAATTTTCTGTGGATGTAATAATGTTTGGACAAAATCTTGTGGATTATCCTCACTCCGAACACAACAATTCAACTTATATACGTATCCATTCAACCAAAAATGGGCTTAATCGGAGAACAAAATTTTGAATGGAAATTCAATATCAATTCGTGCTTCGGCCCTTAATTTCAACAATTTGCAAACGTTACTCTGGTGTAAGTATATCCATAATGAAATGTCAAATCAAACTAAGCAAAAAGCAATTATCAGCTGTTAAGTCGGTTGTCAAATAAAATAGTGTTGCTAACTCAAAGTTATGAACATCTAAAAAAAACACCTGTTAATAGAGAGTTTTGACATCGAGTTTTAAGTGCATATTTTTGCATATTTCACCCCTTTGCATATAGTGAATTTTAGAGCATATCTGTGACATAATTGTTATTTTTAGAACACATTTAATACTTTTAGAGCATATGTTGCCATTTTGAAGATCATTTTTTTACAACTCATGGGAAATTTTAAAATTTGATTTGTGATTTATAGAAAAAATAAGAGATGTTTAGTATTTAATATTAATTTTAATAGATACCGTTAAAGTTCGTTAAACATTTCTTAGGAAACGATTTTTTTAATAAAAGCTATGTACATATGTAAATTTAAATCAAAAAGATTCGATTTCAGTTTTACATTTTTTTGATGAAAAAAAATATTTTTTGTTTTTTAATAGCATATTTTCACGTTTTTAGTGCATATCTTTCTCTTTTTGCTGCATACTTAATGCGAATAATACACTTTTTAGAGCATATTTGCAGTTTCCCTGCTTATCAGTGTTCCCAGGAGATGAGAAAAACAAAGCTAAATTGAACTTTTAATTGAAAAGGCCAAAAAAGTCTAAATGACTTAACAGCTAACATTTTTTTAGTTTTAAACTTATTTTTCCACGTTCTCGTTAGTTTTTGACATTTTTATAAATATTGTAATAAATTTATAATTAAAATATAGAACTGTTCCCAGCAAAATGACCCAATAAAAAAAAATCATTCAAAAAATTCACATACATATTTGGGTTATGTTTCATATGAAAAATTACTCACATTTTTGAAGTGATTTGTCGTCATTTTAGAATTATAATACCTTTTTTATTAGGCATTTCGAATTTGTTAGGTGATTTTTCGCTTTTATGAGAATTTTTTAAATTATATTCATAAATAGATATGCATATGCATTTGTTACTTCATTTCTATTTGGAACTATTTACCTCCTATATTAAAGTTGTTTTCTTGTTCCTATTTTACATACAAAAAAAAGAAGATTTTAAACTGGTTTTGTGTAAATAATTTATTGATCTCTTATATTATGTATCTCTGACATCAAATAGGATTGATCTATCTATATATATTTTTACAAATTTATTGTAAGTTGGGGAGCTACTTATTTTACGGTATCTACTTATATTTTTTGTAGATTAAATAATATTTTTCAAAAACTATATATTTATAATTATTTTATTAACATGGATATTAATCAAATAATACATGTATAATTGGCCTTGAAAGCTGTCTATGTATTGAATAAATAATTGAATAATCTAAATAATCGCGGTTTTTTGTGCAAATAGATACACAAAAATGATTCAGTAAAAATAAAATTAATAATAGCAAATAGGAAACTTTTGCCTTTTTAAGGCAATTTTAAGAATGAAAAAAAGGCTAAAACGAGAATTTTGTCGCTAAAAGCAACTGGCAACGCTGTGCCTTATTCTAAAGCTTTGGTATTTTATTTTTCAATTATGTACCAGCAATATTTTAGTTATTATATAAATTCTTTGTCAGAGATTTAAGCTAGAAGTATGTAAGTAGGTACAAATGATTTTCAAAGGATTGGGACATTCTAAAAGAGTAAAAGGAAATAGAAGAAGTAATTATTTGCTCCATTGTCATTAAGTAATGCTGAAATTTAAAAGAGTATTTGATACGATCTTATGCGTTTTAAAAACTTTTACTGTTATTCTCTACAACCTTGTCCACTGTCATGCCTTTGCTACCAAATAATTGCCTATCTACCACCTACCTATCTACCTTCTTTTATCCCCAACATTTTTTCCTGTGAAGAAATTAATGTTTAGGTGTGGTTTTGCTTTCAACCATAAATCCCATCATTCAAAGAATCATCAATTTGAAAAGGTTTAGGAAATAATTTTAAGACTATAAAAAAAAACTATTGCCTAACTACGTGGCACTATACATTACAATCCCAAAGAAATGCGTGCTTCTTTTGTTTCAGATTTTTTCCATATCTTACTTAAACGATATGTGTCTGCATGCATTGTAAAGTATTTACTTTAAGTGTTTGCTTCTTTCGAGGGAATTTAATTTAGAAATAATTATTTTGCCGCTGAACAAATTAACGCACAATAAAAGTGTCACTGATGGCGCCAATATACTTACGCAACTCTTCTTACTTCCACAACGACTACGATAAATGTCGTCGTCGTGAGTTTGATGGTGAATGTTATTGGTATGTAAAAAAAAAGACGAAGAATACCAATAAATTTACCGTCACAATGCCAAAGTTAAAAGCCAAAACTTTAACAATTCTTATAACAACAAAAATAAAACGAAATAAACTTCGACTTTTTCGAGCTCTCCAAATTAAACTGTTTGAAGTGTGTGATACGGACGATGGAAAAAAAACAATAGAAAGATGAAGGGCAAAAAACAACAAGATTTTCAAACCATAAAACACCAACCAAGAATTGAAAAAACAACAAGAGCAACAAAAACAAAGATTTAAAATGGCCAGTCATTGTCAGCGCCATCCAGCATCCAACAAATGTTCTCTAAAGAAGCAGCAACCATGAAATAGATGACTTTTTCTGACTTTTTCATTCACAGGCACAAAAAAAAATACAAACATAATTTAAGGGAAGTATGCCCAATGAATGAACACTTCAAAATTAGAAGACCATCAATTTCAATTAAAGTCCAAAATGGGCTAAATTGTATAACATCGAACAAATTTTGTAGGACTAAGTAAGGAGAGAATGGATGTCAAGATATGATATTTTTGGAACAACTTTCTCACTATGTAACCAACCCAAGATGTTTATAACATTTGCAAACAATACCCAATAGGTCTGACCTAGGAAACAAATGCTCATTCTGGCCAGCAATAACTCAATAGTAGACTATCCAATTATTCGGGTTTTCATATTAATCGATTAATTCGACAAATAATTATTCGAAGTTAAAGGTTGATCGGTTTGTATCCAATTATTGGCACATTATTCAATTAACCGAATAATCTAAGTAAAATACTTAAAACATATTAGTAACATTAACATGTGTAGAAAGTTGCAAGTATTGCCAGGAAGTGGGAAAAAAAGAGACTAAATTGAACTTTAAAAAAGGTTTAAAAAATAAGGCCAGAAAAAAGCTAATATTTTTTATTTAAAAACTTATTTATTTATTTATTTATATTCATAAATATTTTCTGTGGTTAATGAAGTTTATTAAAAAATAATTACCTATAATAATTGATAATGATACCAAAAAATCAGTTATGTTATATTTGATTTGGAGTTTGAAGCGCCGCAGGCGAACATTTCAATTAAATGTAAATAATCTCGATTTTTTTTTTTTCTGCGAATTAATACAAAAAAATTCTTAAATGGATGATTCTGTAGAAGTAAAATAGTAAAAGCAAATAAGAAATAATTTTCTTCCTTATTGGAGTACTAAAATTTTAACCCTTTTAATGCAATTTTAAAAATCAAAAAAGGCTAAAAAAAAGCAAATTAAAAAGGCTATACTTAGACTTAAAAAGGCTAAAATGGTAACACTGTATTTAATCTATTGAAATAGTTATTTAAAAACAGAATGTATATAAAATTATTATTTCTTTCGCTCATTTGTATATAAAAGTAGCATTTTTGACAATTATTCTTACAATTCAGCTTTATTTAATAAATCAGTTATGTATTTGCTATCTAAGAATGATTTTTTGTGATAAAAGTCAAAATTTATATTGGTATTTTTTGCATACATTTTGGTGATAAATACTGAGATATTTAAAAAAAAAATGACACCCAATAAAGTCAATACAAAATTCAAATTGTTATCTATAAGTAGTGCAAATTCATTTCCAATGAATTTAGCATAGTCGCAATGATAAAACTCATAGTGAAATAAATTCCATAAAATAAATCCTAATGAAAAAGGACATACAAAAAATTAATTAACTTCAAAATATCTTTAATGAAATAAATCTTATAAAAAATGAAATTATTTCAAAAATAGCAAGTGATAATGTTATATTTGGCTTGGCCGAATCTATATACCCCCGATGTACAACTTTTTAGAATTTAATGTTATATGGGAGGTGGGCGATAAAGTGGGCGAACCACGGCCATTTTTTGTTTGTCGAAAAAGCCGATTTTTTTAACACAAAGAACCGGTTTTTAAAATAACATTTATTTAAAAACACATATGTACTAAGTACTAAATACTAATATTTGAATGGAAATTTATGAAAATTTTATTAACGGATTAATACTCATAAAGTTAATTTATTGTTATGTTTTATTAATATAGTTTAAGATAATTCCATAAGTTTAAAGAAATATTAAAATAATAATTGTCCTGGATGAAGTTCTCATATCAATAGGATTAGTTTTTTTCTTTTGTATCACCTGAAACATTCTTATAAACAATTTAAATATTTTATAGTTTTTATTAATTCAATATTTGGTATAATACAATTCTTCACTTTTTAAGGAAGTGGTATTTTGAAGAGGTATACCTGCAAGATCGATTTCGAAAAAATTGACACACAATTTTTCCACAGTCAACCACAGCACAGTGTGAGATTTTGCAAAATTAGCTGCCAAAAATTCTAATTTTTACTTTATGAGGAATATAAATGAAACTCAGTAAAAATAAATTTTAGATATAAGAAAACTATTTTTCAAATTATTGTCATGTCGCAGAAAAGGAACAACTGAAATATTCGGTTCCAATAAAATGTTCTGACGTTTCAAGGAATGATTTGGCGTTTTAAAGATAATGATAAAAATGTAATGTAATGGCTACAAGTGTTCGCAGCTGACGCCTTGGCAATTCTAGAATGAAGTTCGACCGTTTTTGCACGTACTGCAGCCATATCTGTCTCGAGATAGAACATATGAACTCGTTTATCCATCTTTGTTGAGCTATTCTCGACAAGTACTGCAGCATCATAGATCTGCAAGATGGCAGCGGTACACCAACTAGTTGGTCCATTTCTTCACATTGAAGAAGGGAACAGTTTCTAGCTAGTTCATCCGCAATAATATTTCCCGGGGTACATGAGTGACCCCGTATCCAGATCAAACTCAAGGTTTGAATGTTCGCGATCTCATTTAGAGATGTCCGACATTCATGTACCAGCTTGGATGTCGAATAGGAACCCAAAAGGGACTTAATCGTTGGTTGACTATCGTTACAAATATGAATGTCCGCTCTCCTGATGGCGGAGAGCTCAGCTTGAAGAGCACTGCAGCTTTTATAGTGGGATCGGCTGAAATTGAAACTGAGAAGCTTCTGTCCAGAAAGGCTTTGAATATATGCAATAGTCAATATTGTCGGAGATGTCATCTGAAATTCCCAAAATGGTCCCATGTCCATAGTTCATAGTTAGTTCAAATCATTTAGACAAGGGGGTGACAGAGATGGAGATACAAATCCTTGAAAAGGAACTAGTTCCGTTTTTCTTGAATACACGCTAAGGCCACTATTTGTACTCCATTTACTGAGTAGGCCTAGCGCATTTTGAAGGCGGTGGGATATGGTATCTAAATATTTTCCAGATACAGCCACCGCAACTTCGTCCACATGCGCGACGGTTTTGAACCTCAGGGAGTCAAGTTCCCTGAACATTATGTTAACGGCAATATTCCAAAGAAGTGGAAATGTAACTCCCACTTGAGCACTGCTTCTATTTGCTACTCTATATATGGTAGCCGCTCCCATAGGGGAGATTATAACCCTGTTGGATAGAAGTCTCTATATGATACCAATAATCGACTGATGTGTGTTCAGTCTTTCCAGAGCCATTTTAATTGCATCCGGGGTCACCATAATTTTAAATTTTATTTCATAATGAAATAATCCATCCAAGAAAATCAAATAAATCCAGATGAAATAATTTTTAAAAGTAATGAAGTAAGTCCCAAATTATATACATGTATTTAAAAAACAAACCATCTCACAGTTAATATTTAAGACTTTTTATAAAAATTTCTTGTTTTCTGTTAGAAATTTTAAAAATGAATTATTAAATAAAAAATTTATAAAAATCGAATAACGTTTAATTAAAAATTTCTAATTCAAGTTATTTATTAGAAATTTAAAAAAATGAAAGTTAAAGAATTGCGCAATTTAAATATACGGAAAAAGAACATGTAACATATTCCTAAGCACAAGAAAACGTACACTTATTGATAATTTGGAAGTAATGAAAAATTATTTCCTTAAAAATTGTTTTTATTTTGAAAATAAATTTAGCAATTATGGTTTAAATTCCAAAACCACTTTTTCTCATTTTTTGACGCCAGAAATGAATCAAGCCAAATTTTGATACCTTGTCATGAGGTGAAGCATTCCGAATCGAAATTCGTGACTGGTGACATATTCTGGCCGTTTTTTGTTTAATGCTCTCTTCAAACGTGTCAGTTATCCCGTGATCGTTTCACTCGGTTTTAATAGTTTCCACCTTTCTGATCCATTCCGCTTTTCCTGAATGTCCGGGCTTCACATACGATTTTTTGTAATATAGATTATCATAAAGGTTCCACTAATGGTTGCGCCTTTCGACATCTTCTAGCTTTAGTTGATGTGGTACCAAATTTCCATGCTTTTGGATGAAGCTAAGTTCTTCAGAACGTCTGGAAATTGTTGCTTGATATACTCGCAACAATTCTGTAATCATTTCTTGCGTTTCGAATGAGTCTTAATAGATTTAAGCCTTCAATTCTTCATCTTCAAAATGTTTGGGCTGGATACTCCTTGGAAATCGCTAATTTTAAATCGGATAACCCGCTCATGATAAGTTGACTCAACTAAAGCATAATACTCATAAAGTTTCAACAAAGTACAGTGGCTTTCCGCAGCGTTTTTCTTAAAAAAGAGTAATGAAGTAAATCTTCTCACAAAAACTCCTTTTTTGTTACGAAACTGCTCATATTCAAAACTTTAAAAAGCTTGTTTATTTTTTTTTTTTATAAAGTGACACTTACCGAATATTAAAGCATAATAACAGTACTTCCACATGACGTAGTTGAAAGAAATTCTATTAACACAATCTAATGTAAAACGATTGGGATTGATGCATACACCCAATATTAAATATATTTCTAGGACATCCAGATCTGAGTGGATCTAAGGTAGGTAAACCCCTCAGTATTTTCATAAATTATTTTCGGAATAACATATTTCATTTGAAATGGAACTCATACATTTTTCTAAATATCCCTAATTTTCTTAATTAAAATGTGCTAACGGTATACTTCTCACAAAAATCACAAATTCTCCGAATGCGTATAAATTGGACAAAATAGAGAAGGCGCAAGAGGAAAGAGAATAAGGAAATAAAACAGCTCAATAATTTATTACCTTTAAGAATAGTTTTAAAAGTGATTGTAAATTTTACTGTTTCTTATTGTTGCTGTCGACGTTGTTATTGTTTTGCCGTTTGAGCGTTTTTCATGTCAGTACAGACACTCAAGTGCCAATGGAATTGAGAATTAAACTTGCTGAAAGATGTTTTGAAAAAGTTCACACAATTCGCTCCTCTTAGGAGATGAAATTAAAGCTTTATTTTCAAATTTGTTTATTTAATAAGTTATTGAATTCTTTTGGAGTTTGAATCTTATTATTGTTTTATTATTCTCATGCTGTCTGTCCGTCCAATAACTTTACATAAACGTACTCCTTCCCACTTCTTATTCATCATATTATTTATTTGAATTTAAAAGTTTTTGACATTTATTAGGTTGCTATTAAAAAATTCTGTTTGATATTGTTTATTTTTATTTTTTTAATTTTTTATTTAATTTTAAACTGGCGATAGGCTTAATAATGTTTACGCTTTTTTGTTTATCCCCTATACCTCTTGTATCTTCTCAACCTTCTTCTTTTCGCATGAAATGGTACCAGCACATTTGAAGTATAACTTCGACTAGTATATGTGTGTGGCAGTATGATACTCGTACGTATACCAGTAAGTGTGTGTGGTTGTGGATTGTTATCAAGTGGCGCCTTCATTGACATAAATGGCGTTGGAGCAATAAATTAAACACTACTCTTGGCTGCTTACGCATCATAAAGTGATGAATCAAAAAAAAAAAAAAAAAAAATGTCTTTATTCAAGGGATGAGATTTGAATCTTTATGTGCCTTAAGAAGGTGCCAATAAATAGTTTGAGTTGAATTTTTTTATTTTAATTTCTATTCTGGTAACAATCAAAGTAATACCGAATAAATAATGATACTGAATATTTGACACAAACATTTTATTACTTTAAGTGTAGAAAATTTCTAAACTTTTGTCATCGCGATCAGACTTTTCAGAATCTGGAAAAAATACTATTTACTAAAATTATTTTCAGCAAAATTAGTAATGTTTATAAATCTACGATAATGAAAGACTTATGAGTTTTATTTCTTACTTTTATGGTAAAGGAAATAGAGATTACAAGCGAATTTATTATGAGAAAATTTTTAGCAAATTTAAGTTCCAACAAAACCTAAATGAATAAGACACCATCAATGTTGATGAAATATGTTGTTGGTACAGAAAATACCTACTTATTCCATTCTGTTAATTTCTAATTCTAGTCCACAAACACTGCTTCGTTTCCACTAAACAGAGAAAACAAGGGTAATTAACAATTGCAACTTGTTTATTATCCTTCAAGCCAGATGCTACTTAAGGCAGTAAATTCTCTAACTTATATTTGTTACATTATGCTGGTGCCTAATTGTAATTCACAAACTTCCAAATAGAGACAACAAAAGTTATTAATGATATCAACTTCTTTACATGTCGAATGCCGTCAAACATTCATATTTTCCTTTGGTGTTGCAACTGGACGATATTTATAAAAAATAAATTTGTCTAATATTTTAGTGAAGTATGCTTTTAGTTGTATTTTGATATATTCCTAATTAAAGTGGATCAGCAGTACTGGTTTTATATCCAACTTTTTATATGATTTCCAATTTCTTTACACCAGCAATGATGCTCTTTAAATAAAATATTCAATTCCTTCTGGTTATTTCATAAATATATTTTCTTGTAACAAACACATTGAGCCAGGTGTAAGTCCTCAGTCGGAGCAATGCTAATTACAATGGTCAACACCAAAAAAAAACATCATGGAAAATGTGTTGCGGATTTCGTAGGAATTGTCATTCCTACCACCAGAAAATTTTAAGGACTAAAAGTCTCTTTTAGCACGTAAAATAAATGCGTAAAAATTGTTGAAAAATGTCAAAAATAAAAGTTTTTTTCTCATAAAACTGTAACGTGATGGAAATTTGTTTATTTAACTTTATATTCTGTAGTATTTAGCACAAGGAACATGAATTACGTGAAATTGTTTGCATATTTTTTTCTATCATTTTAGTTCTACTTGTGTTATAAAGAGAGAAGACAAAAAAAGCGAAATAGTAGGTGTTTATAGCAACAAAATATGAAGAAAAAAGCAAGATATTGGAGCAAAAAGCAGAAACAGAAAAAGGACCTTTTTTCAATGATTTATGGGAATAAATGAGAGCTTCATCACGAAGTTAAAGTATAAATTTTCTTCGTTTGAGAAATTTCATCCAACAACATCAACGGATATCAAGGGTGAAAACCGATACCGTTAAAATGTGTTACCGTAACCGATACCATTACCGAAATTATTATTTTCCAAAAATACCGGTATTCAATTACCGTTTTCCTCATATATCGGTATCTTATTTTCGATATTTTAATATATACGATTTTCTATGTAATATGTTTTGTAAAAATAATTTTTCATATAATTTACTTGTTTTAAGAAAGATTAAATTATTTTTAATAATAATATTTGAGTCCATA
The DNA here is from genome assembly GCA_932274085.1 of Protocalliphora azurea. Lineage (NCBI taxonomy): Eukaryota > Metazoa > Arthropoda > Insecta > Diptera > Calliphoridae > Protocalliphora > Protocalliphora azurea. Next base: position 84,176,428 of record OW026520.1, read on the forward strand.
CACAAAAATGATAAAATTAGGTATGAAAATATTTAAATTTTTATATAATTATTTTGATTTTTATTTAATTTTTTTCTCTTATATTAAAACTTATTAAGATTTCTGAATGAATAAAAAAGAAAACTTAAATTTGGATAAAACTATTTTTATGACTAACCATATTTTTTTTATGAAGGGTCTTAGGCCACTTTCAAAATAAATGGCTCATTCATGGAATTTTGCTTTTAACAAGATTATGGAACAAACAATTTATTTATTCCAATAGATATCCTAAAACGATCCGTATTGATCAGCTTAATATTGAAAGAAAATATTGAAAAAATACAAATTTATCTTAAATTCTCTACCAGCGATTAAAAATCAAGCCCAAACGATCTTTAGCTTTTTGTTGTAAACAGTATTCTAAAAAGTGATAGAGAAAATTGTAACGCAAATAATGTTCCGTAATTCATATTCCTTGTGATTGACGTTACCCAAAGTCACCTAAACGCGCTCAAAAGTGGAAGTCTCATTCTGAAATGTTTTTGGGCCACAAATTTGCTTTTTTGCATTCTCCTTCTTTCGAAAACTTTTTACAATTTGAGAGAGTAAACTTTATAATGTTCTAATTTGTCTAAATTTTCCTAAAAGTTAGTCGTACTCACAGTGTTGTCAGATTAGGGGATTTATCCCCAAATTGCGTATTTCTCGCGGATTTTTTGGGGATGATTTTCAGATTTTAGAGATTTTTGGACATTTTTGGAAATTTTTATTTTATTTCTATAATTTTTCTTCCTAAAAAAAATATGAATTTTTGTAACATAAAGTTAAAAAAATAGTTCCAATCTCTGCAACAACATAATTATTGTACAGATTGGCTGAGAGAGAGTAGTGTTTGAGAAATGTATACACTATTATTGTTACTGCAATAATAATCAAGAATTTAGAAGCCTTTAATAATTATATTTTATAATTAGTTTAAAAATTTGAATAAAGTGTATCAAAAACAATTCAAGCAATACTTTTATAAAAACTTAAAAACTTCAGTATTTCCATTAACTATACAGATTACGTAAATTACAGAAAAGTTTATTGATACAAATGTTAAAACGATTTTCATATAATCTAATTTTTTATGAACACCTATAGGAAGGAAATTTTCTATTTCAAAATTGGCTATATTTATGTAAATTTACCTACTCAAACCTACATATCTACAAAGGAAATGTATGGAAGTAAAAAAAGGTGTTTACGCGCACAGTGTAAACAGTCACTAATTATTGTTCAGTGGCTGTTTTCTATGTTTTACCCTTTGGCGGCATTATTTGACATTTTTCCATCTCCTTGTTATACATATTTTTTTTTTTTTTTTGTAATACTTACTTTTGTAAACCCCGAGCGTACGGTACGTATAAGTTAAGAAAAAAACCCGAGCTAAATAAAAACCCGAAGAAAAAAATTCTAATACCCATTTTTATTTTTCTATATATATTTTCCAGAAAAATATTTCAAGCAAAACAAAAGGTAATGTAGTTTATACTAATCTCTAAACTAAAGGTATTATTTTAATATAATATATAAGCATTTATTTGGGGATTTTTGGTGATGAAATTTTGCTATTTGGGGATAAGACTTGTAGTGATCGGTTTTTACTCACTAATCCATCCTCAGCTAAAATGCTGGAATTTTCAGTTTTATTAAGTCTTCATAAGTGGGAATAGGTTTTGCTAGATTTATAACACCGGTTACTTTTGCTAAACAACTTTTGCCTGATTGGTAACCCTACTCCTTAACCTTTACAGCTGGCAATTCCTTTCATAAACTTATCTATTCAATGGCAAGGATCATTTTTTTACTTGTGTTTTTTCGTTAACTTTCGTTGACATTCTTTAACTTTCGAGAAAAAAATTTCTAACGGTTAAAAGATGATGTAAGTGGCGTGATTCAGTGGAGTCGAGAAAAACTAGTGCAAGAAACAAGTACGTGTTGAAAGAAGAAACGAATTTGTGAAATAATTCAACTACGCTGTTAAAAATAATTAATTTTTTCAGTTTAAAACTAATAAAAGTGATAAATTTTCGGATAAATACAAATCGAAATTTTTGTAGATAGATCAAGTGTAATATTTCACAATTCATGAAAAAGAAAAAAAAAAAAACTAAAGAGCTACAAATAATTAAGATTTCTCAAGAAAAATTTTAAAATTAACAATAAGTTGTAAACACGTAATGTGGTATATTTTACTAAAACATAAAAAAGTGATTTTAAAATGTTATAATTTTAAATTATAAAAAAAAAAAAAATGTTTTAAGAAAGAGAAAATAAAAATGTTAATAAGTAACAACAAATATAAAATTAGCATATGCAACAATTACTCCAGCAACAACATTAAATACTAAGACTAAAAAATACGGCCAAACATAGACGTGGTGGTCGCCAGCAAACAACAGCAACATCATCCACAGCAACAACAAAACCATAATAATACCAGAAGTAACAACTTAACCTTTACTCAATCCTCTACCGATAAACGTTCCCGCAGCAAGTCACGCTCTGCAGCACATCAAGAACAACAACAGCAACAATCACTTTTTAACAGCAGCAGCAATAATAGTAATTCCAATAGTAATAGCAGTGTCAGTAATAAACGTACTTCATCACGTAATTCAACTTTTAACGCTTCCACATCATCATCGTCGTCAGCAGTTATATCACCTACTTCACTAATACACGTAGTGAACGTAAACTTCATTACGTTGCTAAATCAGCAACATCTACAAATTATTCTTCAGCATCTATTGGTGATCATCCCACGGATTTAACGTCGCCTTGAAAGAAACGCCGTTAACATAATCTCAGCTTACAGAATATTAACTCAACACCCTTATCAACTACTAGCAGCATAAATAGCAGTGCTAGTAAATTATATACGCCTAAAGAACAACAAGGTGATTGTGTAGCAAGAAGAACTCGTTCTAAAACCGTATCACCCGAAGAACCAACCACTGGTAGGGGTGGAGGTGTTAACATCAATTCATACAATCCAAGACGTGCAAGTTATACAAAGACTGCAGCACAACCATCAACTTTATAGCTACCATCATCATCCCCAGCTATCACCTTTAACCCACATCATCGACCAGAACATTTTTTTTTTCCCTCTAACCTCAAAATTGGGAACACCTAACCTGTCTTCAATCCCCCGGTCATATTAATTCCATTTTTTTTTGTTATTATTATTTTTTTTTTTTTTGGTATTATGTTATATTTAAATCCCCTACGGGTCGGTTTTTTTTTTTTAAATCATTGTCATTATCAAATTATTTTTCTATAAAGAAAACCTACTCTGTGGATAGTTTTTTTTTCTTCCATTTTTTTTACAAAAATAATTATTTTATTTTGAATGTGTAAATATAATTTAATTGATTTTTTTATATTCAATGTTAACAATGTTAACATTGATGAATCTTTTATATAACCTAAAGTTAGCATTTGGATTAAAAACTACAATTTTTTTTGATTTCTAAAAATTTTTTTTTTTTACCCATATATAAATTTATCCCTAAAATATTGCTTTATTATATTAAAATCCTCAAATATTTCAAATAGTTAGTATGAGCATTAACCGATGTGTCTCAATAAAAATCGTCGTTTACAAATTCGATTTTTTTTTTCGGGTAAATATTTAACAAAAGAAGAAAAGGTTAGGGTAATTCTCTTTTTCAGCATTCATCGAAATCTGGAAGGCCTTCGAGATCTTCGACGCAGCATGATTGGTGAGTTGCTCAGTTCTTTAATTCTTTCTTTATTCATTATATTATTATTAAAGATAAATAACTAAATTTTTTTTTCAATAATTTTTTTTTTGTTTTTGATTGATTAATGCTCCCACTAACCATTAGTAGTAGCATAGATATTTTTTTTATATTTTTTTTTATATTTTTATATTTATTTTGTTATTTTTTTCTTTCATTATTTTTTTAAAAATTTTAATTTGTATCGAATTAAATCTCCCGAAAGAAACTAGGAATGGAAAAGCTAGGTACAAAATTTTGTAAACCGTTTTCTGTTAAAATGTCCTTAGAGTCTTTTATGAAATAAAAAAAAAAAAAATGAAATTTTCTAAAATAATGGCTTAAGTTAATTTTTTCGTAAAGGGTTGGTATAACATCTAGTGGACTGTGTTAGGGATCTTAGGAAATAGTACTGATCACTAAGATACAGGTAGTGGTAGGGTTATGAGATCAACTTGTCAAAACATCTGACAAGCAATTTTTGTTTGGGTTCAAAATATTAGCAACAAAATTGAGTTTGTGCATTAGCGTAATTTATTAGATTCATACTCGGGCTTTATTGATTTATAAGTATGTTTCTTTTGGTCCAATATTGTAATTGTAAGAACTTATAAAAATAGGGAGTCTATAACAAAAAAAATATATATACTGTATAAATTAGAAGTTTGTCTATGGGAGGACCGAACCCCCCCATGCCCGACTGTTTTGCTAGTCCTATTAATGGCTCCCGCAGTCCTCTTCATAACATCTTTGACTTTAAACAAGTTTGTTTAAATAAAAACAAATCCATGCAATTTTGTATGTGTTCATTACAGTAATTATAATAAAAATGGCGCCCAACGTGGGGCTCGAAAGTAATTATAATAAAAATGGCGCCCAACGTGGGGCTCGAAAGTAAATTGTTCCACTATATGCTTTCGGTTCCAAAACAGATAGTTATTAGTAGATTTCATTTATAAACGTTTTAGAGGGTGTTATAAGACTTTATTTCGTTTTGGGGGAATAACAGACAGTCCTGTTATGGATTTTCGTGTACTTGAGTGTGTCATCGAGTAAAACGACCTATCAGATCATTGTTTGTCCTTTCTTTTCAAAATGTGAATATTGTTTTATGAATCCACTAACGACGTAAGATAGGTGTATAGGAAAACGTTAGGTTACGGCTATGATTATTGTTCCTATTGATATATGAGTTTTGGAAAATAGAAGTTTTGCAACTGTAGATTTCTATCCAAGCTAATATATTAATGCAACAAAGAACATGTATGTTTTGTTGTACAAGAATAACTTTTCTGCTGATAATGTGATATTTTCTGAATATACTCATCTCCATAGACAGGATGTTGTTACCAGACTTATTTTGTTGCTTGATTTTTACCCTTTTAACACTGTTCCCTGTTGTGTACCAACCCTAATGAAAACGAAATTATATAGAATATTTAGTTTGAAAAAATTATAATTCTATAGTAATAGAATTTCTTCTAATTCGTATAAATTTCTACTAACTCTTATAAACATATATTTTTTTTAATATTTCTATATTTGGAAAAGAAAATTTTTTTTCTTGGCTTGAACTCCAATATTGTTGTAGCATTTACTAATTTTTTATAATAATGTCCCTTCCTCGAACTCCACCTAACGAAGCATCTGCTTCAGGTTCGTCGTGTACTGGGGAGAATGTGTGTAACGTTTGTACTACCAATATTTCTGAAAATGATGATTGTCTGATTATTATAAAATGTAACCATTCGTTTCATCGATCGTGTATTGAGAATTATTTGACCAATACATCTGAGTGTCCGAATTGTAAAAAGCCTTGCGATTTGTCTGATTTAAAGAGAATGAATATAGCTAATAAACCCGACATTTCCCATAATCAGTCCCATAGAGGTCGTGGTAGAGGTACAGTGGCTAACCCTTACAACACACGTAGCCAAAGTAGAACCAATGTTTATGATAGTCAACGCCCTGTAGTTGAACCCAGTAATGAGGGGGAAGATTTGAATGTCTCTGTTGTTGCCCAAACCACAAGATCTCGGGGTGGTTGTGCTTCTAATAGAAATATTCCTCAAACCTCACATAATGAACCCGGTAATACTATTAATGTTGATTATAATCAACTGAACCAAATGATAGAGACCACTATGGCCAGACTTTTGTCAAATTTTAATTTAGTTCCAAATTCTAACCCGCACACAAATCCAGTTGCCGGTGGAAACAATGTCAGTCACACTAACCGTAATAATGAGAACAGTATTTCACATCAACGTTCCCAACCAAGTAATTTGAATAGCGAAAGCAATAGTCTTCATAATAATCGTTCTAATATGTCATATACCCCAATTCGGTCTTCTTCAAATGCAACATGTTTTAACCCTGACAAGTTAACAGCTATTATACAAAGCTGGAACATCAAGTTCGATGGTTCCCCAAATAGCCTTAATATCGAAGAATTTCTCTATCGAATCAATTCCTTGACTTATGACAATTTTGATGGCGATTTTGCTCCCATTGTAAAAAATTTAAATGTACTGCTGTCCGGAAAAGCCAAAGACTGGTATTGGCGTTATAGAAAGCAGGTATCGTCGGTTAATTGGGAAGATTTTTGTGAGTCCATTCAATGTCAATACAGGGATTTTAAATCTTCGTTTGATATTCGTGAGGAGATAAGGAATAGGAAACAGAAAACAGGAGAAAGTTTTGACGCATTTTTTGATTCTATTTCTTCCATAATGGATCGTTTACCAGCCCCAATCCCCGAAATGGAATTAATTGAAATAATAACTAGAAATCTTAGACCTGAAATTCGCCAAGATATTTTATATGTACCCGTCCATTCCATTTCTCATCTCCGAAAGTTGGTTCAGATGAGAGAAACTTTTTGGAATGAAGAATATGTTAAGAAAAATTTATCGTTTCGTCCACCTAATTATCCCATAAATAGAAGACAGATAGCGGAAGTTAATGTTACGGAAAATGATGTAAATTCTCCCTTTTGTGAGGTAAATGCCGTTTTAGCTTCGGAAAGAATCGTTCGTTGTTGGAATTGTGGGGAAGCTGATCACTTTTGGGATGATTGTGTAAAAGAGCGTACTATTTTCTGCTATGGATGTGGAGCCAAGAATACTTATAAGCCACAATGTCCAAAGTGTTCTGCTAAGAAAATAACTCTTTCAAAAAACTTCACAAATTTAAAAAACTAGAATTAGATAAAAACATTTGCCAGGACCAAAATTTTTCTCTGCTTGACGACGAAACATTACAGAAACTAGATTTAACTAAAAATATTACCTGTCAGAATCAACAATTTTCCCTGATTAGAGACCAAACACCTGAATTAGACTCAAATAACCAAATTATAATCTTGCAAAATCCTAGAATTCAAGATAGCAAATCGGAACCAGATCCTTCAAAAATATTATTCCCTCGTCTGCCATATCATGTACGATGGCAAAATTACCTTGAGAAACGAAACCAAATATTTAATTTAAACACCATAACTGACAATTTTAAACCAAAACCTAAAAGATCAACATTAAGAATGCGAGTTTATTTTAAACTTCGTAGACGTTGTAGGAAGCTTTTGTTATGGGCTATTATAAGTAATTCTAAAGACAATCGTTTTTACGCTAAGGTATCTTTTCTTGATTTAACCGAATATGGTCTTTTAGATACCGGTGCAAACATTTCATGCGTAGGTGGTGATTTGGCGCAAAAGGATTTTTCTGATTTCCCATCCTTTTCAAAGTGTCGTTCATTCGTCAAAACTGCAGACGGTCAATTGCAGAAAGTAACTGGTTGGTTGGCAGTCGAAATAAAATTTAAAAATCAAAAACGTTTTATTAACCTGTTCATAATACCTTCGATAACGCAACGCCTCATCTTAGGGGTTGATTTTTGGAATGCCTTCAATATGATTCCGAGTTTTGTTGAATCCTTAGATATAGTAGATAAAGAAGTATTAAGTCATGTTCCGTCATCTGAATTTCAAAACAAATGGTCCGAAGTTAAGTCCGTAGAATACGATCGTTCTGAATTAACATCAGAAAACAATGAATACCCATTAACTTCTTATCAACGCCAACAACTAAATGCTATTATAGCATTATTCCCGAATTTTGAGCAGCAAGGGTTAGGAAGAACCAACTTAATTCAGCATAATATCGACGTGGGAAACTCCAAGCCGATAAAGCAAAGGTTCTATCCCGTTTCTCCCGCTGTGGAAAAAATGATGTATTCAGAGATAGATCGAATGTTGGCCTTGGGGGTAATTGAACCTTCTCAATCTCCCTGGAGTTCGCCCATGAGGTTAGTGATAAAACCAAATAAAGTTCGTCTTTGCCTTGATGCCAGAAAACTTAACTTCGTCACAAAGAAAGATGCTTATCCGCTTCCATCTATAGAGGGTATATTTTCAAGGCTTCCAAAGGCAAACATAATATCCAAGCTGGATTTAAAGGATGCCTATTGGCAAATCGGCCTAGCTGAATCTGCGAAACCCTTGACAGCGTTTACCATTCCCGGTCGCCCGCTTTATCAATTTGTGGTAATGCCGTTCGGACTTTGTAATGCCCCCTCCACCATGTGTCGTTTAATAGACGAAATTATTCCTCCAGATCTTCGTAATGCTGTGTTTGGATATTTAGACGATCTTCTTATTGTATCGGAAGATTTTCCAACGCATATTTCTCTATTAGTTCGTATTGCAGAACAATTTCGGAAAGCCAATCTGACGTTGAATATTTCGAAAAGTCAATTCTGTGTAACTCGTGTTCCGTATTTGGGCTATGTAATTGGAAACGGTGGTATTTCAACAGACCCTGAAAAAGTTAGCGCCATCGTTAACTGGCCAATACCAAAAACTATCCGACAGGTGAGAGGATTCTTAGGCCTTGCTGGTTGGTACCGTCGATTTGTAGAAAACTTTTCTACTGTGGTATTTCCTATAACAGAGGTTCTTTCGGCAAAGAAGAAATTTTGTTGGACGGAAGAGGCTAACGAAGCTTTTAAACGTATTAAACAACTTTTAACAACTGCCCCTGTCCTAATTAACCCTGATTTTTCGAAAAAATTCTTCCTACAATGCGACGCCAGTGACTATGGAATTGGAGCTGTTCTTGTCCAATTAGATGATTTTGGTAACGAAAGACCCGTAGCTTTTATGAGCAAAAAACTTAACAGTGCACAGCGCAACTATAGCGTAACCGAAAAGGAGTGCTTAGCCGCCTTAGAAGCGATAACCCGTTTTCGATGTTATCTCGAGCTACAAGAATTTGAGGTAATCACAGACCATTCCAGCCTAGTTTGGCTTATGAGGCAAACGAATTTGTCTGGAAGATTGGCTCGATGGATGTTTAAGCTTCAATCCTATAAATTTACTGTCAGCCATAGGAAAGGAAAAGAAAATATAGTACCCGACGCTTTATCAAGATGTTTTAATGGGGAAATATCAGAATTAAGTATCCTAGAACCTGAAATTGACTTGAATTCTGAACATTTTTTGGATCTAGAATACGAAGACTTGAAAAGAAAAATTTCGGAAGATTCAGGTAAATACACAGATATCAAGGTGGTTGACAAATACGTTTACATAAGAACAGAATATTATAGTGGAGATTCCATGCAAGAAGAAACCAGTTGGAAACTATGGGTTCCTTTAAAATTGCGTCCAAATGTTATAAAAAGAGCGCATGATGACCCTATAAGTTCACATGGGGGTATGGTAAAGACCATTCAGTTGATACGTCGAAATTTTTATTGGCCTGGATTAGTGAAAGATGTGCGAGAATATATTAAACAATGTGAGGTGTGTAAGACCACAAAAGCTCCTAATGTTATTTTGAAACCAGAAATGGGTAAACTAGTGATATCGATACGTCCCTTTCAAAGGCTTTACATCGATCTGTTAGGACCTTATCCGCGTAGTAAAGACCGGAATATTGGTATCCTAATAGTATTAGATCATATGACGAAGTTTCATTGGTTGTTTCCTATAAAGAAATTTACGTCAAATATCATCATAGATATTCTTGAAAAACAAATTTTTCATGTTTTCGGAGTACCAGAAACAATCGTCAGCGATAACGGGTCCCAATTCCGAGCCAATAATTTTGAAGCATTTTTGACTAACTACAATATTCATCACCTGTATACAGCCGTTTATTCACCCCAAAGTAATGCTTCCGAGCGTGTAAACCGATCGGTTATAGCTGCCATAAGAGCATATTTAAAGAGTAATCATTGTGAATGGGATAAAAATTTAACAAAAATCAGTTGTGCATTGCGTAATTCTTTTCACCAAACCATCCAAACATCCCCATATCATGCCCTCTTTGGATTCGACATGATCACTCATGGCTCTTCCTATTCGTTGTTGAAAAATCTTAAATTGCTTGATGAACCTGCCTACAAGTTATCACGTGATGATAGTCTTAAACTAAGTCGTTTTGATCTTCGAAATCATATTAAAGCCGCCTATGAAACCAATCGAAAACAGTATAATCTTCGAGCTAGACCCCAAAATTTTAGAATTGGACAAGAAGTTTTTAGAAGAAATTTTGTGCAAAGCTGTAGCGGGAAAAATTTCAATGCTAAACTGTCCCCCTTGTTTATAAAAAGTCGTGTAAGGAAAAAATTAGGATCTCATTATTATCTCTTAGAAGATCTTCAAGGTAAAACCGTCGGCACTTATCATGCCAAAGATATTCGTCCTTAACATTCATAACATTCTAAATTTTTTTCTCTCGACTTTAACAGATGGTGGTTTGAATTTTTGTTAGGTTGAAATTTTTTTTTTCTTTCAACTCCCCAAATAAATTTCAAAAAGTATTTCCTATTTTAACGACAAAAATGTTACACCTGGAAAAAAATATATGGTTCTTGAGAACAAATTATACGTTTTAATAAAATATTGCAACACCGTTAAAAAAATATATAGACACAGGAAAATTATATAACCCAGCTTCCCAGTAACCCCATGTACTGGAAAAGTTAAACCGCTCTTTTTCAAGATAATAGTGCTATGAAAACATCCCTATTATCTAGTTTTGTAGTGATCGGTTTTTACTCACTAATCCATCCTCAGCTAAAATGCTGGAATTTTCAGTTTTATTAAGTCTTCATAAGTGGGAATAGGTTTTGCTAGATTTATAACACCGGTTACTTTTGCTAAACAACTTTTGCCTGATTGGTAACCCTACTCCTTAACCTTTACAGCTGGCAATTCCTTTCATAAACTTATCTATTCAATGGCAAGGATCATTTTTTTACTTGTGTTTTTTCGTTAACTTTCGTTGACATTCTTTAACTTTCGAGAAAAAAATTTCTAACGGTTAAAAGATGATGTAAGTGGCGTGATTCAGTGGAGTCGAGAAAAACTAGTGCAAGAAACAAGTACGTGTTGAAAGAAGAAACGAATTTGTGAAATAATTCAACTACGCTGTTAAAAATAATTAATTTTTTCAGTTTAAAACTAATAAAAGTGATAAATTTTCGGATAAATACAAATCGAAATTTTTGTAGATAGATCAAGTGTAATATTTCACAATTCATGAAAAAGAAAAAAAAAAAAAAACTAAAGAGCTACAAATAATTAAGATTTCTCAAGAAAAATTTTAAAATTAACAATAAGTTGTAAACACGTAATGTGGTATATTTTACTAAAACATAAAAAAGTGATTTTAAAATGTTATAATTTTAAATTATAAAAAAAAAAAAAAATGTTTTAAGAAAGAGAAAATAAAAATGTTAATAAGTAACAACAAATATAAAATTAGCATATGCAACAATTACTCCAGCAACAACATTAAATACTAAGACTAAAAAATACGGCCAAACATAGACGTGGTGGTCGCCAGCAAACAACAGCAACATCATCCACAGCAACAACAAAACCATAATAATACCAGAAGTAACAACTTAACCTTTACTCAATCCTCTACCGATAAACGTTCCCGCAGCAAGTCACGCTCTGCAGCACATCAAGAACAACAACAGCAACAATCACTTTTTAACAGCAGCAGCAATAATAGTAATTCCAATAGTAATAGCAGTGTCAGTAATAAACGTACTTCATCACGTAATTCAACTTTTAACGCTTCCACATCATCATCGTCGTCAGCAGTTATATCACCTACTTCACTAATACACGTAGTGAACGTAAACTTCATTACGTTGCTAAATCAGCAACATCTACAAATTATTCTTCAGCATCTATTGGTGATCATCCCACGGATTTAACGTCGCCTTGAAAGAAACGCCGTTAACATAATCTCAGCTTACAGAATATTAACTCAACACCCTTATCAACTACTAGCAGCATAAATAGCAGTGGTAGTAAATTATATACGCCTAAAGAACAACAAGGTGATTGTGTAGCAAGAAGAACTCGTTCTAAAACCGTATCACCCGAAGAACCAACCACTGGTAGGGGTGGAGGTGTTAACATCAATTCATACAATCCAAGACGTGCAAGTTATACAAAGACTGCAGCACAACCATCAACTTTATAGCTACCATCATCATCCCCAGCTATCACCTTTAACCCACATCATCGACCAGAACATTTTTTTTTTCCCTCTAACCTCAAAATTGGGAACACCTAACCTGTCTTCAATCCCCCGGTCATATTAATTCCATTTTTTTTGTTATTATTATTTTTTTTTTTTTGGTATTATGTTATATTTAAATCCCCTACGGGTCGGTTTTTTTTTTTTAAATCATTGTCATTATCAAATTATTTTTCTATAAAGAAAACCTACTCTGTGGATAGTTTTTTTTCTTCCATTTTTTTTACAAAAATAATTATTTTATTTTGAATGTGTAAATATAATTTAATTGATTTTTTTATATTCAATGTTAACAATGTTAACATTGATGAATCTTTTATATAACCTAAAGTTAGCATTTGGATTAAAAACTACAATTTTTTTTGATTTCTAAAAATTTTTTTTTTTTACCCATATATAAATTTATCCCTAAAATATTGCTTTATTATATTAAAATCCTCAAATATTTCAAATAGTTAGTATGAGCATTAACCGATGTGTCTCAATAAAAATCGTCGTTTACAAATTCGATTTTTTTTTTCGGGTAAATATTTAACAAAAGAAGAAAAGGTTAGGGTAATTCTCTTTTTCAGCATTCATCGAAATCTGGAAGGCCTTCGAGATCTTCGACGCAGCATGATTGGTGAGTTGCTCAGTTCTTTAATTCTTTCTTTATTCATTATATTATTATTAAAGATAAATAACTAAATTTTTTTTTCAATAATTTTTTTTTTGTTTTTGATTGATTAATGCTCCCACTAACCATTAGTAGTAGCATAGCTATTTTTTTTATATTTTTTTTTATATTTTTATATTTATTTTGTTATTTTTTTCTTTCATTATTTTTTTAAAAATTTTAATTTGTATCGAATTAAATCTCCCGAAAGAAACTAGGAATGGAAAAGCTAGGTACAAAATTTTGTAAACCGTTTTCTGTTAAAATGTCCTTAGAGTCTTTTATGAAATAAAAAAAAAAAAAAAATGAAATTTTCTAAAATAATGGCTTAAGTTAATTTTTTCGTAAAGGGTTGGTATAACATCTAGTGGACTGTGTTAGGGATCTTAGGAAATAGTACTGATCACTAAGATACAGGTAGTGGTAGGGTTATGAGATCAACTTGTCAAAACATCTGACAAGCAATTTTTGTTTGGGTTCAAAATATTAGCAACAAAATTGAGTTTTTGCATTAGCGTAATTTATTAGATTCATACTCGGGCTTTATTGATTTATAAGTATGTTTCTTTTGGTCCAATATTGTAATTGTAAGAACTTATAAAAATAGGGAGTCTATAACAAAAAAAATATATATACTGTATAAATTAGAAGTTTGTCTATGGGAGGACCGAACCCCCCCATGCCCGACTGTTTTGCTAGTCCTATTAATGGCTCCCGCAGTCCTCTTCATAACATCTTTGACTTTAAACAAGTTTGTTTAAATAAAAACAAATCCATGCAATTTTGTATGTGTTCATTACAGTAATTATAGACTCGAAAAAGATCTGGGAACCCTGTATACACAGCGAGTATATAGAGTTAAATAAAAACTTTCCATGACGTTACTATCATGGAGACAATGACCTTTAATTTCGATCTTTTTCAACAACTTTTACGCATAAATTTTAACTACATATATTAAGCTTAAAAACTATTACATTATTCAGGCTTCTTTTTTATATTTGTTCTTTTCTTAATATTCTCTGAGAAAATGAAAAATTTTGTTCAGAAAGTTACAGCTAGAACCATTTTTAATTTGACCCAAGCTGCATTTATATGTCCTTTTCTGTGGACGTCAAAATGTTTGTAACACTGCCCTTGGCGTGGGGTCTCAAAAATTTAAACAAATAACTCTCAACGAACTGCGATAAATGCGCCTTGATTATAGCTCTAAACTAGAATTTAACGATTTTCTATCAAAGCGATTTCAAAATTTTTATTACTTTTGGAATTGGTTGATATAAATACCACTATTACAAAGCCCATACTTATCCCTCCTTTATAAATTTTAATATTTTTTGAAATAATATTGTCCGCACATTTTTTACAGTATAATTCTGACTTTTTGCTATTTTTTTGATCTACGATCAAAGTAAAGTAGCTCTGGGTTGGGGACAACTCTCGTGTAGTCGTAATTATATCTTAAGTACAGACAGGCGGGTTTTTGTTGTTTGGTCTTTTAACCTTACTTTTACTTTGGATTATTCAGGGAGCAGAATTCGGAAACACTAGCTTTCTATACGAAGTTATAGATCGAATGGATGATTTACGAAGGAGGCTTCTTCTGGAATTAACACCCTGGGAATATGTTAACAGATAATAGATAAAATTCTAGTGAGTAAAGGGGACAAATTGAGAATCTAATTGGTATTACATTTTTGTATCACTATTTCTTCTCTATAAAATGTAATTGACATATTTGTCCTAGCTCTTACCTAAACTGTTATATAGCTTAGGGAAGTATATTTCCAATGGGATAAATTTGTAACGAGATGTTTTCCAGTAATTGGAATGAGTTACTTTTTCTAATATTTGAAATGAATATTTATATAAAATCATTTGCAACGCATTTTCTATTATATTTTTTTAGTGTTGACCTGTGATGTTACTGAAATAAATTTTACAAAACGTCAACTTCGTCAACATCCCCTCATGGTTCCACTCTTTGAAGAGTTGATGCCAAAAGAACTTTTAAGTTTATCTTAATTGAAACTAGGTCCAAAAGTATATGGTTTTCAATTTTATGTATTTAAAAAATTTAAAAGATCAGAAAAAAATTAACTCTGAACTGCCACAAAAACTAAATTTCGGTTGAAAACATAAAATCATAAAATGTTTTATGTTTTAAAGTAACCGGTACCGATATAATTTGGGTAACGTCTATCACATCTACTATCACTAGCACAAGGAATTTGAATTAACTTACCAAAATAAAAATAAATTGAATACCTATACCCTTACTCGTTTATGTTTCCAACCATGGCGGATACTGATAAAGTGGATTTATATATGAAACGATTATTTAATTATAAGCTAATACATATTAAATTCATCATCAGAACTTACGAAATACTGCATCATCAAATTCTCTGACGTGCTGTCTTATCGAATATTTACAACACCTTATTTTATGTCAAACACAATGTGAAAAATTTACGAATATTAAATTCAACATTTTTATTTATTTATTTTTTTTTACCCAAATAATGTGTGTATTGTACTTCCCAAAATGCGCTTTTTTAAAGACAAATGATAACATTTTTAATTTTATATAAACTTGAACAGTTGGGCAAAGTTTTTTATCTCAGATTTTTAATACAGGCAAAAATTGTTCAAATAAATGTTAAAAATCTCATAATTGTTTAAAAATAGAAAATTATACCCTCCACCACAGGTGCAAAGCTAAGTTTGTCATTCTGTTTGTAATTTCTACAATGTTCATCTAAGACCAGGATAGGTCTTATTGATAGGAAAGTTGATTTAACGATGTCCGTCTGTCTGTTGAAATCAATTTTTAGAAAGCCGCAGTTATCGGATATATATATATATATATATATATATATATATATATGTTTTATACGTCAAATTATAGGGAATATTCGTTAGAATGACGCTAATAAATCAGCAAAATCGGTCAATTAATGGCCGAGATATCGCTAAAAAACCTAAAAAGCCTCTAAAAACGTATTTGTTTTAGACTTCTTTAAGCCCCTATATAAGCTAGCGACTTTTGCATAGAAGATTCGAAATCTTTTTTTGGAATGTTTTCGGAAGAAATAAACCGAATCGGTTCATTATTAACTGAGATATCGGTCAAGATAAAGTTTTGGACTTTGTGAAGCTCCATTATAAGCTTCAGAATTCGTATTTGTACAAATCTGTTATAAATATATATATATATATATATATATATATATATTAACCGCATCGGTCCATAAACAATCGAGTTATAGACAAAAATCTAAAAAAAAATGATCAAAAATATACATACGCTAACATATATAAAAAGCATTACAGTGACCTTCAGTTTTGTTGTTAGTATACCCTTCACCAAAAGTGTAAAGGATATATACAAATTTGTCATTCCGTTTGTAATAATTGTACAATATTCATCTTAGGACCCAAAAAGTGTATATTTTCTCATATATATATTTTATACATCAAATTGTAGGGCATAATTCTTACAATGACACTAGTCTGAGATATCGGTAAACATATCGCTGAAAATACATTTTTGAACTTTGTGAAGCTTTTATATAAGCTTCAGAATTTGTTTTTGTATAAATCTGTTGTAAATACTTTTCTAAAATTTCGGTTTTTGAATTTATTTATTTATTTATTATAAAACTAATTACAGATTATGAAAAACAGTGAACAATATAAAATAGGTATATATGAGAAAAATACTTAATTAATGTTTAAATTAAGTAAATTAAGATATTGATAGTTGATTATTATTTGCATAAATACAATATAATATCTCTCTTAATTGCATTATTTTTAATGAAATATATAAATGAATAAAGTTTATTAAATTTGTTACAAATTCTCCGAAAAGGATCAAAATTAGCATAATTCATTGAATAATGTTTAGTATTTAGGAATTCATAGTATTAGAATTAACAATATCGGTCCATAAACAACCGAGTTATAGGCAAAAATCTGAAAAAATTATTAAAAATATACACCCACAAATATTAATAAAAAGCATTGCAATGAATTTCAGTGTATTGTTTTTTGTATAAGCAAGCAGCAGTTGCCCCGAGGTAAACATTTTAAGGCCTTCATCGGGCTGGTCTTCTAAGAGGTCTATTTAGACCTTCTATAAGTAAGGCCTTCAGGAATGTCTCATCCTTGTCTTCTAAAATATCCGATAGAATTTCCGACTTCCCCTCTCTTAGAAGAAAAGTAAGAAGCTATATTTTTTAAGCAAGAACAAATCTATATATAAAAATACAACGTTTTAATTCCTTCTCTTGGAAGGAAAAAAAAAGTTTAAATATTTTTTTTTTTTTTTTTTTTTTTTTTTTCTTTAAGAAAATACAAAACTATTCAGAAACCGTTACAACAACAATATCAAAATTCAAAGCAGAAATTCAAAAAAATAAAAAGAATTCACTGAGTTTTGTTTAATGCGTTGTTCGAGTTGGTTGTGTTTTTCTAAGTTAATTTTATTTTTTATTTATTTATATTTTTATTTATAGTATTTATTATAGATATTTTATTAAAAACTGAATTGGTTTGAAAAGGTCTGTTTCCGTACTTTTTGGGTAAGGTGCGGTAAAATGAGAAAAGGCTAATTTTTCTCCTACAAAAATACAACAACGTACAAAAGTAGGGGAACACAAAAATCCAAATTGTTTACCAAGAAATAAAACATCTAACTGTTTTAAAAATTCGTATGTAAATGTAATTTTATTTTTCAGCATATTTAAATGTTTTTAATTTTTTAAATGAATCTTTCGTGTTAGTAACAAAAATAATTATTTTATTAATTTTCATTTTCGATTACATTGGGATATTGCGTGCTCCCAATTTAGAGTACGGGAACAAAATAAATTAACAAAAACTTATTTTTTTTTTCAGGAGAGTTAAACTATTTTAAAAAATCAATAATTTCTATGAAAATGTAAATTCTTAGATAAATTGTTTTGTGTCTACTTAAGATATTTTGCCAAAAGTTCAGATATGTTTTGTAATACTGAGTTTTTGTTTTTTCATGCTTTAAAATTTTCACATAATTTTAAATAAAAAATTGTTATTTTATATAAATAGAAAAATATTCTATTAAATAGTGTAGAAGACCTGCTGATAGTTTTTTTTTCAGAAGGTCTGTTTGTAGCACTTCTTTAGAAGGCCTGCTGGCAGTTTTTATTGAAGAGGTCTTTTAGAAGGGCCGCATCGAGTCGCGAATGTGTAAGGCCTTACTCTCAATGACATCGCATGTAAAAATGCATGAACATAGAATGCAGGGAAAATCTCTTCTGGCTATAAGAGATGCCTCCTATTCTTTTTACTACTGGGTGTTGATTGTATATACATACACACAAACATTTTTTATGTATAACTCAGTGTTGTTGTTATTGCTTTTTGTATAAGCATGTATCTGCATAAACATGTATATAAAATTAGTGATCATCAGAAGCTATCAGCGTTGTAAGTATAAATGTGAAAATATGAAAGCATACTTTAAGGTGTAAATTAATTATTTGTCGGTGAAGAGTATAAAAGATTCGACACAGCCAAATATAACCCTCTAACTTGTCTTTTCTATAAGCAGGTAATGATGGGATTTAAAAATTTTTATTTAGTGCCAAGTTGGGATGAAAAATGTACCAAGAAGTAATGAAAAGGGCCAAGTATAGTTTTTAGAGAATTAAACAAAATTAAAAGAAAAAATATAAAATCTCTTAGTAATCTAGCAAAAATTTAAGACAAGGTATTTAACAGTACATCGAAATTAGCATAAACAACATAATCCATGAAAAAAAACATGAGTATTGCGCATTTCAAATTTATATACTTATACCATACCAAACCATACCTTTCGCGACCTTAATGTGAGTGTTGTTGTAAAATAATTCCATACACATTTTCGGCCTCTCAACAACAAACACTCACATTAAGGTTCGCGATAGGTATGGTTTCAGCAAAGAGGCCGAAAACGTGTATTTAATTATTATATATATTGACCGTGTATTTATAAAAAGATTCTAAAATTTGAAAAAGTACCTTCTTTTAAATATGAAGTTTTATAAGAGTACATATATCTGTTGCAACATACAAGAAAAAATTAATTATGGTATTTCTTCTTTCTTAAAATATTTACTTTTTTGTTAATCAGTGTTGACATAGTGTTCTTTGAATATAATGAAATTGTTTAAATTTAGTTTTTTTTTACTTTTTCGTCTTTTATTCATATATATATATATATATATATATATATATATATATATATATATATATATACCTACTTTGCTCAAACCGTACCTATTGCGAACCTTAATGTGAGTATTGTTGAGAGGCCGAAAATGTGTATGGAATTATTGTACATGATATATTTTTTTAATTTTTGGCATATATTAATTAATGAAATTTTAATGTAGCCTTGTTTTGCAGTCGTTGTTTAGATAAGCCCATACAATAAAAAGTCATGAGATCCCTCTATGAGATAACTCTGAGAAAAAAATGAAACGATTAATGCTTCTAATTTAAGCTAACTTTTATTTTTACTAAACCATTGTTTGTGATTTCGATGCGTATACAAATTGAGACGCATCAATGATAGGATAGCGATCAGGTTTTTTAAATCACTTAAATCTCACTCCGTAATTATCCTGCAAGTACTTGCTGCGAAAACCTTAACCCGATATATTTTGAAACTATTACAAAAACAATGAAGTGTCTAGTGGGAAAAGTCCAACAATTTATTTTAAAATTTAATAACAAAATTTACATCAAATGATAGTTAAAACTTTCAGCATGCAAGATATGTTTCGTTTTTTATTGAGAAATTAGTCTGCATAAAATAGGACGAATCTAAATTCGAGGAATTTTTGAAGTATTTTTAAACTGGTTTCGAAAAAAAATCGCAAAGAATTCGGTTTTGCATATGTAGACATTTTTATTAATTAGATATATTAAAAATCCCACAACGAATAATACTACGAATAATAATATGAAATATTTACTTTTACACTGTGAGAAAATTGTGTAACTTTGGCCAAAATATCAAACATTTTCTAAAATATTGTCAAAATTTATGGACCAGCAAAAAAAGGCAGAGTGTGAAACAACCTAAGTGTGAATGCTGTTCAATATTTTGAAATGTTTTCTATGCAGCCCATATTAAGTTATATGAGTTTTCTATACCAGCTTTTGAACCAGGTTGGTTTTAAAAATTGTCCATATTTGGATATTGTATTAAAATTTTCAAGTTTTTCCATTTGTCTATTGTAAAATATATTATAAGGAGTGCATTCCTAAGATACTTTACGATGTCTTTTCAACACAACCAAGAACAATCGCGATTTTATTCGAAAAAATATCAAAGAAAATACTAATGAAAATCAAAATCAAAATTTTAATTCCGCCCAATTCTGCAGTAACAGTTCATAGGAACATAACAAATCAAAACAACAATATTAATAACTACTACGTAAGTAGTTATTTCGCATTAAGATATGTTTACGCATATTGTTTTTCAATGGTTTAATCATTCAGAAAACTCGAAACATTCGCAAATTTTTATAATATACACTATAATATACACTGACTTTTACAAATATACATAATATAAATATAATAATAGTCGTCCTTTAATAAAATAAATTGCAAGTAAATATGAATAAAAGACGAAAAAGTTAAAAAATAAACTAAATTTAAACAATTTCATTATATTCAAAGAACACTATGGCAACACTGATTAGCAAAAAAAGTAAATAGTTTAAGAAAGAAAAAATACCATAATTTAAATTTTTTTGTGTGTTGCAATAGATATATGTACTCTTATAAAACTTGATATTTAAAAGAGGGTATTTTTTTAAATTTTAAAAACTTATTATAAATACACGGTCTATATATTAAATTTCATCATTTTACCTAGTTTCCTTCTACTTTTTCCAATTTTAATATGGACTCACCCAGCAAAAACTTGGTAATGGCATGTAGTTACTGATGTACTCGTAGTTACTTTTCAATGACAACAACATACTGCATTACATAGAAGTTGTTTACAAACTACTTATTTATAACCCTTTATGTAATTACTTATTTATGATCATATATTTAAGAATACTAATTTTTATTGATTTTTTAATTCAGTTTAGCAATTCAAATATTTAGATTAGGGATAAGTATATGAAAGATTTCAGTTTTTGAAATTAAAATTTATAAAATTTTTTTACATTTAAATAAAAAAAATAAGAAAAATGTTCTTTTATATTTCTACATTTTATTAGTTATTTGTAACCTAAAATGTTACCAGTTCCTATTGTTTTTACTAATAGTGATTTTTGTAATGCTAGAAAATCAATAAGTTACTTAAGTTAAGTTACAGCTTGTAAGTAATCAGTTCTTGTAATGACATCTAGCTAATGACTTCGTAAAAATCTATTTGTAATAATATAGGGCATAATGTCATCACCATGTTAAAATAATGAGTTATTCAGCTAATATGTAAGTAGTGAAGAGCCATTATATTAGCTCATTACATGGCAACCAAAGCTTTTGTTGTGCTATTCACTGTGAGACGTAGTAAATTTTATAAAAACTAGTGCATTAAGAAATAGAATTTTTAAAGCCTTGTATGTCGATTTAAGTGCAGAACATAAGAAATTACTACTTCACATCAATGCCCGTTGGATTTCGAAGAGAAAAATGCTGAAGAGATTATACGAATTAAAGACAGAAGTAGACATTTTTCTTTTATACAAAAATAAAGATATTTAGACAAAAGGACAACGGACAAAGAAGACTGCGTCAGAGAAGTAGAAGGGACGGACGCTGACATAAGAGTTAGGGATAGGGTCGAGGTAGGGGAAAACAAGGACGACGACGGGAAAGCGGGGAAAATTGAGGATGGGGACGATG
Source organism: Protocalliphora azurea (assembly GCA_932274085.1). Lineage (NCBI taxonomy): Eukaryota > Metazoa > Arthropoda > Insecta > Diptera > Calliphoridae > Protocalliphora > Protocalliphora azurea. The sequence continues at coordinate 84,198,333 of OW026520.1, forward strand.
ACATGGACTTGCTAAGACTGCATACGAACATCCTCATACAACGCGGACAACTAATGACCCAACTGACGGAGGAGGACAGCCTGCTGGACTCGGCGGAGGACCTTGTAGGATCTGGTGCGACGGAGGGACTGGAGGACCTGTCTCTTTTATCCGATGAAGAGCATGAGACAACAGTTGTCTCTGCTCCTGATCGGGGCAAGGAAAGCGGAACTGCAGTCACTGCGTCAACACCGGTTAATAAGCAGGTGAGGTCGACGGGGGCATCAGGCACGCCAAGGCCTATGGCCAAACCTATTGTTCGGCAGGAAGCGGTAGCATATCCAATGGATGAGCAAGCCGCAACCGACAGTCGAACGAGTTTTTGAAAAGGCGAAGAACGGTGTTAGGGCCTCTATAGCTGCACTAAATAAGTTGGCTAGGAAGGACACATCGCTGTTAGACGGGCGGGAGAGGCATGTTCGCAGGAAATACCGAAAGAGCATCTACAGGTTTGAACGGACCTATGGCTCCATCGGTGATATCCTGGGATTGTCTTATCCCGATGGTTTTAAAGTGGAGGTAGAGGAAGCTCCGCAAATTGCTCGCAAGGGTAAAGAGTCCGTGTCTACCAACACTTTGGAACCACAAGTCGACGCTGGTACACATTGTGGTGCTCACAAGCCATCCAGCAGTCCTGTAGGTTCTCTCAAGGGAAGTGACAGGTCAGCAAAGATTGGTAGTGGGAAAAAACACATTCAGAAGAGAGTAGAGGGGGTAAACCAAGCTCTTGCGAACCCCGCTAAAGGATCTCAAATGAGGTCAATTAGGTGAGCTCTGCCTGGAGATGAGATACCCTCTACCTCTAAGAAAGCAGGTCATGTTCCGCATGACTCTTTTAAGGGTCCTCCTAAGGGGACCATAAAAAAAGTTAGGTCGGGGGATGACCAGCAGATTCCATCTGCGAAGAAGGTTGGTAATGCACCAAGTGGCCCGCTTAAAAACTCTCATAAGGGAGTAGTAAAGCGGGTAGTATCTGGTGACGAACAACCTTCATCGTCCAAAAAGGGGAAGGATTCGTCCAAGTCGGACATTCTTCAAGCAGCAGTCATTGACCGTGCTGATCCAGATGGGAGAATCAGTACGGAAATGTGGCGGCTGATTGAGGACAAACTTATGCCTTGCCTGGGCACAGGCCGGGTGAAATAGCCTTCATGGGTGCAGACTGGACAAGGGGCGTCAAGACTGTTGGTTGCGGTAACAAAGGAACTTTTGAATTCCTGAAAGCCGCGATTGACAGATGTGGCAATCTCTGTCCAGATGCGCAACTGGAAGTTATACCAGCGTCGGAATTGCCTCTGCGGCCAATAGTCACGGTATGGATTCCACCACCCATTAAGCCGGTGGAAGTCATACTGGGAATATTGGAAGGACAAAATAGGGGGATCAATACAAGTCAATGGAAACTTGTCTCTTCATTGACTTGTAAAGAGAACCAGGAAAAAGATTTCCAATTCGCAGTGAATTGGGAATCTATTAAGAAATTGGACTCATTGGGGAGGTTGTTACGTTCGGGCTTGGCTACATCAAATTTCGCTACGCGAAAAATGATAAAGCCAAAGAAGTTGCGGATGGTGCAGATTTATCTGCATTGTGAAGCGGCCTCGACCGAATTAATAACCTACCTCAGTGAGACCAATGTGGACGTGGCCCTAATCCAGGAGCCTTGGCTAAATAATAACCAGGTCTGTGGTTTAAGGGCCAAAGGATACAAATTGTTCAAGCCGTCCATTGAGGATAAGGTGAGGACTTGTATTCTGGTGAAGAATGATCTTCAGGTAATTCTTCTTAACTCTTTCAGTTATGGTGATCTAACGGTCGTTCAAGGAGAGGCATTGGGAGGCGGTAAACTGGCCTTGGCCTCGGTGTACATGCCTTATGAGGAGCTGGAACCACCAGATGACAGGGTGTGGGCCTTAGCCGAGTACGCAAGACGGAATGGAGTACGTCTATTGCTCGGTTGCGATGCTAATGCACACCACAGTCAATGGGGTAGCAGGGATACTAATAGGAGAGGTGAGTCAACATTTGATTTTATTATTGCGAATGATCTTTTAATCTGTAATAGGGGTAATACTCCTACGTTCAGGACGAAGGACAGGAATTCGGTAATAGACATCACATTGACTAACTCTAGGGACCTAGTTGAGGACTGGAGGGTGGCCATGGGGTGCACTTTCTCTGACCATGGTAGGATAACCTTTAGTCTGAACTTCCTAGGTTCTGAGGGGAAAACTTTTAGGAATCCTAGGAGGACGGATTGGGACGCCTTCGGGCGGGATCTGGGGTCAAGATTGACTGGAACTCCGATGGAGTTCTTGTCGAGGGAAAATCTTGACGAAGTGGTAGAGAAGGTAACGGGGTCTATTAACAGAAGCTATGAGCTTAACTGCCCGGTGAGCTATCCGGGTAAAAGGAAACAGCCGGTCTGGTGGTCGGAGGAGTTGAAGGCTCAACGGACCACAGTTGGCAGGCTGTACAACAAAGCCCATAGGTCTGGTAGGGACGAAGACTGGGGCACCTATAGAGTGTGTTTCAATAAGTACAAAAAGGACATTAGAAGAGCTAAAAGAGCCTCGTGGATTAAGTTTAGCGAGGCCATTGACTCGGTCAATGAACTTTCTAGATTCAGAAAGATACTGTCAAAGGACCCTAGTGTTCCTGGGAGTATCCAGAGATCAGATGGTTCATGGACGGAGTCTAGTTCTGAGTCACTTAATGTGCTTTTGGAAACCCATTTTCCGGGTTGCAGGGATCCATTGGTGGAGGAATCAGGTGAGGGAGAGCACTTCTTCACGGAGTCCACCAGTGTTAAGAGACCTAATAACGGTGGAGAAGGTCACATGGGCGGTGAATTCATTCGAGCCTTATAAGTCACCAGGCCCGGATGGTATTTTTCCGGCCATGCTGCAGAATGCACCGTTGGTGGTTCGTCTACTACTGGTTGAGATTTTTAAGGGGTGTCTGGTACATAGACATATTCCAAGGGGGTGGAGAGAGGTAAGGGTCATATTCATACCGAAAGGTGGAAGGACCTGTCACTCGAAAACCAAGGATTGTAGACCTATCAGCCTATCGTCTTTCCTTTTGAAGACTTTAGAGAGACTGATAGATCTATATTTAAGATCGTCTGGTAGCTCCAGCATCATGAGTAGTGCTCAACATGCTTACCTGAAGGGTAAATCTGTGGAGAGTGCGCTGAGTGATGTGGTGGGTTATATAGAACAAGGACTTCGGTATAAGGAATACACCATGGCCGCGTTCTTGGATATTGAGGGAGCGTTCAACAATATTAAGATTGACGCTATCATGCAGGCGCTGGTGGATCTTAAGGTACATGACTTCTTGATCGAATGGATAATCCTCATGCTAAGCAAAAGGATTGTCAATTCAAGTTTGGGGAGTACTCTCACCCCTGCTGTGGCTAATAGCTGTCGATGTGATTTTGCGTCAATTCGACAGCAGAGGGCGGAAGATCGTGGCTTATGCTGATGATGTGGTCATACTGGTAAAGGGAAAATTTCTTCCCACAATCAGTGAGATCATGCAGTCCGCGCTGGGTGAGCTGTCCTCGTGGGCCGCTGATAAGGGGTTGGGAGTGAACCCGGAAAAGACAGAGTTGGTTCTGTTTACTAGGAGGTACAAGGCAGAGAATTTCAGACTACCGGTACTGTGTGGAACTGAACTAAGGCTCAGCGAAATATCTGGGGGTATTCCTTGATAGTAAACTGACCTGGAAGAGGAATGTTCAGGAGAGACTCAAGCGTGGCCTCAATGCCTACTACACCTGTAGAAACTCCATAGGTAAGAGTTGGGGGCTCAAACCAAAAGTTGTATATTGGATTTACACTTCGGTGGTGTGACCAATCCTTTCTTATGGTTGTTCCGTTTGGTGGCAGGCACTGGAACGTAAGAGTAATAGGAACCTTTTGTCGAAGGCACAAAGGTGTGCTTCGATTGGCATTACAGGTGCAATGAGAAGCACACCACAAGCGGCTCTGGATGTCATACTTCATCTCATACCCATTGAAGAGTTTGTGAGGGGTATGGCAGCAAAGAGTCTGCTGAGACTTAAGGAATTGGGACTATTAGGCTCATCAAGAGCAGGTCACTCCAGGGTCATTTACGGGATCAGTTACGGTGAGGTTAATCTGAACTCCACAGGGGCATCAGATTACATGGCCGCTGAATCAGACTTTGGAGTAAATCCTGTCGTGGTGATACCTGATAGGGAGATCTGGTCCGGCACTGAGAGACTATATGAAGGTTGTGCAGTGTTCACGGACGGATCAAAGTTGGACGAAGGTACCGGGGCGGGGGTGTATATTATGGGCACGGATTTGAAAGGCTCTTTTAGACTCCCTGATGAGTGCAGCGTTTTTCAGGCTGAGATTCTCGGCATCCTGAAGGCCGCGGAAATGATCAGGCAAAACATTGCGAGAGGTACCGAGGTCACTCTCTATGTGGACAGTCAGGCGGCTCTGAGGGCCTTGGGGACACATTTGGTGAGATCCAGGTTGGTAGCTGCCTGTAGGAAGACTGATGGAGGACTACATGGTGAGACTCTGCTGGGTGCCTGGCCACTGCAATATTTCAGGCAGTGAATTGGCTGATGAACTGGCAAGGCAAGGTGCTGCAGGGAACGTCTCGGAGAGGGAGACATATGTGAAACCACCACTAAGTTTCTTCTATGGGAAGATCAATGATTGGATCTTGGTCAGAACCAATTCGGCTTGGGAGAGTAGAGAGGACTGCAGAGTGTCGAGGGCGATATGGCCGGTATTGGACAAGGCAGGCACTAGCACTCTCCTGGGCATGAATAGGAAGAGCTTGAGGATCATGATAGGGGCCATAACGGGTCACTGTTTGATAGGGAAGATGAGGTCTAGATGGGACGCTAGCAGTTCCGATTTTTGTAGAATGTGTGGAGACGTCGACGAGACCGAGTCTATTGAGCACATTGTGTGCCATTGTCCACGATTGCAGCATCGTAAGATGAAGTGGCTGGGTAGCCAGTTCCTCGGTGGGCTGAGTGACGTTCGGGACGCAGATCTTGTTGACGTCATAGGCTTCGTCATGGGAATCGGCTGCTTAAGGAAGAATCAGGAGTATAACCCTAGGGGGATTGGTAACATTGCTGGTCCCCCTATATGATTCATCACATTTCTATCCCTTTTATCTTCTACTCTACTTTTTTCTGTACTCTCTGTATTTTCTATTTTCTGTATTCTCTACTCTATATTTCACAGCTATTCTATTGAAGGGACTCACAATGGACCGGGATCGGTCTCTGGGTGGAGATGTGGTACTATCTGGTATCACATCTACCTTCTCTATCTATCTATCTATCTATCTATCTACTTACTAGAATTCACTTCACGATGAATATTCCCGATAATATCCGGAGCTTAAAACCAATTCTTTCCAAACGAGTTTACTTCGTAATCCATTCAATATTGCTATTAATGACATACCCGATAACTTTTTAAGAATAAGCAATAGAACTAAAAAATAATTTATGTGTAAAGCTGACTGAATCCATGTTGGTTGAATATTTTTGGTTAAAATATTGCAAAGTTGCACATTGATTGAGAATGAAACGTTGAAACTTTTGCTACAGTTTGTATCTACATATTTATGTGAAACTAGTTTTTCTGCCCTACAGTTCAATAAAATAAATTTAGATCACGTTTGGATATGGAAAATGAAACAAGATGTGCTTTGTCAGAAATTTTTCTCAATGTTGAAAAATTAGTAAAAACAAAGATATATTATTACATTTAATATTTTTTAATTGTTTATTGTTTATGAGCTAAAAAGGTCCGTGCGTATTACTAATATATTTATGTAAACTCTTATTTCAGTGTAATTACAGTCTTAAAATCACTCAGAGTAAACAGCGAAACATGGTGGAAAATTTGTAAAAATGAATGAATCAATGAATTTATTTAAATTAGTTCAAAAAAGGCCAAAAACAGTCTATAAAGTACTGCGGTTCCACTGACACAATTTTGCCATAAATCCCATCACTGTAAGCAAGCAGTAGTTGTTGTTTATATATACACACAACCATTTTTTAATGTATGATTGGACGTTTTTTAGTTGGAAATAGAAGCATTCTATGTTGAAAACATTTTCTATTTCTGAAGTCACTAATAAGAGTTAAAATTCATCGTCAAAACTATTGCCAAAGTATCAATAAAATCATTCCTCGTGGAAGAGTCTTCTAGAAGTCTCGATGAGGACATTCCCAGAAGTGTCGAAAAAGACTTTTCTTGACGACACACGGGCGATGCTCAGAGATATGTTGTTTTAGTTTCTAGTAAAGGTGATTTTGTACTTCTACTATTTCTGTATTTATAATTAAAATTAACGTTTTTTTAATATTTCATAATTATTTATATTTCACACATATCTACATTACAAAAGAAACAATTTACATAAAAATTATCTTGTATTTAGGGAACTCCAAATAAAATCCTCATGAGAAATTTCTGAAAAATTCCGGTACGTTTAAAAGAAGGAAAGAAGATTAATAATAATTTCTATAATTACATTATAGATTACCTTTCGTGCATTGAATACGATAAAGCAAGCAAAGGGTTGGGCTTTTTTTTATATATGCAAATACTTTTCTGTTTGATGGAGTTTTTCCCAAAAATAAATTAAAATTGTGAGAAAAGTAATTTATTACAAAACAAAATGTTGATAACTTAACTTCTTTAAAATATCCTTTGATGATTATAAAACACTAAATTATCAGAAATATTTTTCTTCTTATATTTAATATTACTACCAATCTGTACCCAAGTTTATTGTTAAATTATTATTGAAATTGAAATACATGATTTTGCTTGCTTTTCTATTGCGTTGTTTTCTTTTTTATATAGAAACTGACAATCTTCCTAACACATGCGCAATACTAATGTATTTTGTTTTTGTTGAATTTGAACTGTCGTCATATTAGCTTCCAGAAATGGCTACAAACTGGAAGATGAAAGGACGATTCTAATGTATTTTGTTTTTGTAAATTTCGTACACACTTTTGACAATAATCTGGAAGTCACCAAAAAGTGATGAATGGACGATTAAGGTAGAATTGCAATGTATTCCGACAATCTTATAGAAGTCCCTAGGAAGTGACGAGTGGACGGACGCAACAAATTTATCTTTCAAATGTTTGAAGGGTATGTATGTTGGTATGTATTTTCGTATGTATGTTTATGTTTTCAACTAACACATAAGAAAGTCTAACAGCAACAGAATTGTCAACAAAAAGACTGCTAAATTACCTATTACAGCAGCAAAATCCAAATGAAAATTTGCTGGTAGAGAAGAATACCAGCTCAACATAGAAAATATATAATACTGCTCAAATGAGTTCAGCAAAATTTTGCGTGCGCAACTATACAAAAATGTATTTTATTTCGTGTAAAATGGTTTGCGTTTGCTGCTGCAAATTGCAGAGACGAGTGACAATTTTAGTAATAACACAAAGTTATAGTGTGGGTATTTCTAATTGCTGTAGAAATTGTATTGTATTGTAGAAATGAGGCATTTGTATATTTATTGCACAATGGTGAGAAAATTTTTTTTGCTAGAACTGAATATATAAACCTTGGTTTCAAGTATCATTTTAAAATTAGTTCTATTACCTTTAATTATAGACCTCAAAAAACGTTGCAACATATATACTTTGGAAAATATTCATAATTTTATAAAGATAATTTGTCGTATTTTAGAAGTATTGTAAATCGCGAACTATCGCGGAAATCATACTACAACTCGGTATTTGCGAGACCAGTGTTAATGTTAATATTCTTAACAAATTTCATAACATTGTAAAAATTTGTGGAAGCAATTAGCGATTTTTCTGTTTGATTATAAACGAAACAATACAATTGATATAAATATTTCGTATTTATTATGACATTTTTGTAATAATTCATAAACTATTGCGAGTCCCAGCACGACATTTACCATGGGTATAGAAAATATTTTCACCACAAACATACACATTTTTTTTTTTTTTTTAATTTAAAAAAAAAACAATTTTTTGTGATATTTGCCCGCGAACTATAAATCGCGAGATATGGACCATTTTAATGGGAAAAAATGACACTTCACTTTAAATGATATATGTAATTTTGTGCACTTATACATTTTTTTTTTGTTTGTTTTTTTTTTTTTTTTTGCTATTTTACACTTTCAAATCACTTTATTTCGCGAACCACTTGATAAAATGGTATAAAATTTTATATCAGCCTTAGTTTTGTTAAGTATAATGATTGTACCAAATATCATTGAATTCAGAGAGGTAAAGTCCAAATTTGTAATTTTTCGTGTTGGTTTTAAATGGAACAACTCAATAGCTATAAATTCAAAAATATGTATTTCAAATCGCATATAGATTAAATTATAAAAGATATAATATTAGAAAAAAAAATAAGAAATTAGATGACATTTTTGGAACTTTTTTGTCAATATTAAGGAGGTTTGTAAAATGGAGCCAAATATAATTCTTACGTATTTAAATTTAGCAAAGAAATATACATATATTTTAAGTTTATAAAAAATTGACTATTAGATACGAAAAACTACTAAGTACAACCTAATTTCAAAATCGCTTGGTTGACTAAAACAAGTTCATGGAAGTCAAATGAAATTTTTTGCGGGTATTTTTATGGATAAATTTTTGCTTACACATAATCTTAAGATCAATATAAAGCAAATAAGAGTAATTTATAATAAAAAAAAGTTCATATATTTTAGGGAGTCCGCGAAGAGGTCTAAAATAGAGTATAAATTAATTCGTTCTTTTGTCGGAAAAAGAGTGGGAATAAGAGATCTAAGTCACTAAATTAGTGTTTCCCGAGGTACAGAAGTCTGATTGTGAAGTTATACTTTATTATTTTGCGAAAAATCGTCGTAGTTTGATGCTTTTGCAGATACAACTTGCCGCATACCTTCCTTATAAGGTGAAATTTTAAATTAGGGTGATACAAATAAAATTAGCAGATGATGGGTATAATATAAAATTCTTACTTATAAGGACTGTCCACGAAAAAAATAGTGCATATAATTCAGCCCAAAAATGAAACCCATTAAGCTTTTTGAACGAATAAAAAATTATTTTTTATTCGTTTTTACTAAGATATTTAATATTTTCTGGAATGCGCTAAATATAAGCTTTAATGTTTTTTTGTTCTTTTTAAACTCAATTTTATTTTTTGCTCAGGTTTAAGTGTTCTTTAAATATTTTTTACTATACATTTCAAATAGATTGGGGTCCCTTCGCATATAGCAGCACCATTTGTTGGATACTAGTCAGATGCTTTTTTGTTGTAACGATGATATGCGATATCAGGTCAGAAAAATTATATAAATTTGAATTATGCGTTTGAATGAATTTTGTGCAGTTTTCATTTTTAGAAAAACTAATTATGCTATTTCTACAAAATTTAACATATAGTTACTGAGAATAATTTTTTTCAATCCTTATATAAATACAAAAAAAAAAAAAAAAGATGTATAAACTTACCTGTAAACTTTGGAAAAGGGCATCAAATAGAACTACTAGTGTATTTCCTAAGATAGCATGACGTGCTATTTGAGGACATAATGTACAAGCATTGCGATACAATTGCACCGCAAGAACAACAGCCCTGCAAACAATATAATAAAAATGCACATGAATATTTGTACCAGCAAATTATCTCAACACAAACAAACCTTTTAGAAACTTCTCCATCATCTTGCATGCCCTTGGTGATGACATTCGAAGAAATCGATCCTAAGCCATCCATTAAAAGAAGACATTGAAAATCGAAAACTTGAGCTTTAGCCATAATACGCAATAGCTGTCCCAGAGCACGTTCTAGACCTTGAGAACCACCACCTTTGTTAACTAAATTAAGATATTTTGGAACTTGAGATTCTCGTTTCATGTGTAGAGGTACAGGCTGTAATTCTTTCATGTACTCGTCGGCTCTGAAAATAAATGTTTATTTAGAATTTTATTAAAAATGTTATTTCGAATAACTATATTTACGCTTGAGCCATTCTTTGTTTAAGTTTCTTCATTTTCTTTTTAAAGCCACGCGTATGTTCTCGACTACCTACATCTGAGACAGTCGATGAAAGATCACAATCTTCGGGTTGTTTTTCATCACTTTCGGAACGTATCAAACCATTTTCTTCTATGTTTCTAGAGGGTATGGTCAGTTCAAGAGCTCTTTGCCTTATGTGTTCGATATTTTCTTCGTGACGTCTGGCTGACTCTTTTTGTTTTTGTAATATTTTTCTTTGTAGTTCTTCGGTGGTTTGCTGCTGCTGCACTTGTAATGCCAACAAACGTTCTTCGCGATCTCTGGCTTTTTCGCGAGCCAATGCCTGTCGCTGTTTCTCTTTTTGTTCTTGCATTTTACCAATTCGTTGTTCTTTCTCTAAACGCGATTCATTCATTTTCTCCAACTTTCGTTGTCTTTCTTTTTCCAATTCCTGACGGCGTCTCTCAACTGCTGCCTCTTTAGCTGCCTTCTCCTCAAGTCGTTTTTGTCTTTCTTGTTCTAAATCCTGCAAGCGTCCTTCGGTTTCCTTGGAAGACTCAATGAGGTCTAACCTCTTGTTTTGTGCCTCAATGTTTTTGATAAAATTTATTTCTTTGAGCTTTTTCTCTTCATCATGAGCTTTTTCTATAATTTGTCTCAGATATTGTTCACGATTTTCGGCAGCACGTTGCAGTCTGCCCTCCATTTTCAAACGTTTATCTTCAATCAGTTGTCTTTTGGCCGCCTTGACATCTTCAACTCGGGCCAAAAGCTGCTGTATTTTTATGGCTTTTTCTTTTTTAAGATTTTCTCGCTTTTGTTGGGCTCGAGCTTGTTTGGCTTGATACTTTTTCAAAGTTTCCTGCAAAGATCGTCGCCTGGAGGGAGATGAGAGTTTTTGATGTAGTTCTTGAGCTCTGCCCGGATGACGGGAAACGTAGGCCTGCAATGTTGCCAGAGCTTCTTCCCTTTCGCCCCAAGACATTTCAGACAGCAGGGCCTGATATCTAGTCTCTAGACTGAGATTTGGATCATCTTCCTGGCCATTTATGGGCACAAACACCACGGAAGATGTGTCTAAATGATCGTGAAAGCCGGGATCATCTTCATCATCGCGATCTGTTTCGAGAATGCCTACTTCGCAGTCGGTTTCATCTGTTTCCGTGTCAACATCTATTTCTGTTGATTCTAACTCACGGATTTGTCTCTCAAGTGATTCCTGTTCTTCCACGAGTAGACGCTGATGTTCATCACATTCGTCGTTTTCATCACAACTCGAAAGAGCACCTGGCCCTGAGGTTGAAGAGGTAGTAAGCGAATTCTCCGCTCTATTAGCAATACTTTTATAAAGATCTCCTATAGTTTTGGAGAAATCTCGATTGGTTTGTATTTTAATATCGATTTTATTGTGATCACTGCAACTCACATCCGAATTGGTTAATTCCGGAGAAATACTGCTCTGGGCTTCAACTATGGTTTCAGCAGAAGAATTGATATCGGAGCAATCTCCGGAACTCAAATGATAATGATTCAATAACTCGGATGATTTAGCTGCACCATTTAAGCTGTTGTTTTGTTTGCGTAATGCCAACTTTTCACTACGCATGTATTCCTTATGCAACGAAGTCATTTTGAGTCCTGTAAGGTCAGATTTCTGACGCTTTATGTTGGTTTGTCTAGTAGGAATAACGGCTGAGGTGTTTCTTCCCATTAGGGGAGGAGTAGATTCCTTCTTCGTTTGCATAGTAGTAGCGTTAATGGGAGTTTTTGTCTTTTGAGATGGCAAGGAATTGACTTTGGCTTTGGCATTTTTTATCTCCGGCCTCAGTGTTGAAGTTGAGCTTTTATTATTTTTATCCGGTGCTACTTTTTGTGTTTGTTTAACAACTTTAGTTGGTTTGCTGATATTACCATTAATTTGTGGTTTACTTTTTTCCGTAACCGTTTTTACCTCTTGTTCTTCATCACTTTGTTTCTCATCCAACAAAGCCAGAGTGGGTAAACTTGCATAACCCGTTGGTTGATTAAATCTAGAAGACCAATGCATACTGGAACGTCTTCTGTTTTTCACTGTCAACCAACCATCATTGCTCTCATTACTGTTACTGGGCATTTGTTTGGGTTCAGATTTGCGATCATCCGCAACTGTATGTTGCTGATTAATGCTGGAACGTGATGACGAAATTTTCTCATTACTTGCCTTCAGAGTAGAAGTAGAGCTGCCAATGTCATCTTTGGAGGATTTATGAGAAGTTAAATTCTGATTGCTGTTAATGGATCTTGAAGTTATAGAAGTTTGTCGTTTTAAGTTATTTGCGGCCTTTTGTGGTCCTCCATTTTGATTAATTTCAATCATTGTTCTCGATCGAGCAGATAATCGAGAGGCAACATGTGTAGGAGGACCATAGTTGTCGGTTTTGCTATTCACTGTACGTGGCGGTAGAATATTTCTATTGTTTTTGGCTAATGGTTTTCCAATCGAAAATGGCGGCTTTTGAGAAGCTGTAGTAGCTGAACGTTTCAATGTTGTATTAATGCCACTTTTGGCTGCTGTATTGGGCATGGTATTGGATTTACCAGCCGAAGCTCTTAAGGTAGAGGACTTGGTATTTACTACTGCTTTTATAGAATTGGAATTACTAGAAGAACTAGTTGCTGCTATGGCTTTCACGGGATTTATGTTGTTGCTGGCCAGAACTGCTGGCCTATTTAAAACACTAGAATACTTTAAAGGACTATTTTGGGCTGCTGTCGGCAATGTGTTCACTTTCTTACTTCCTTCTGCCACTGGTTTTTCTGATTTTAACATTTTTTCTTCTAGAGGTTGCACTTTTTTTAAAACTGTTTCGGGCGGTGTAGGGTCGTTTCTGGTGTTGTTAGAGAGAAAGGCATTTTCCATGTCATCTAGCTTTTGTTTAGTCAATTCGACGGCAGATGGCTCTTTAGTAATTTTTTGCAGTTTTTGTTGTGCTTCAATCAGTTCTTTAGCTTTCGATTGTTTTTCTTCTTCTTCTTGCTTTTCTCTTTCCAATTCTTGTTGTCTCCTTAATTCATCTTCCTGTTTTAATTGAGCATCTCTTTCCTCCTGTTCTCTTTGCATTTTTTCTCGAATCCCAGCCAAAGTTAAATGATCATCTTCCAAGTCGGTTTGAGCATATTGATGACTACGATTTTCCAAAATCATATGTGGTGTTTCCTCTTCTTCCTCATGATTCTCAATCCGCGGCGAGGCAGGAGGAAGCTGCTGTTGGTCGAACTCTTTTGGAGTATCTGTGTGGTGTCTCTTTGAAGAAGCAAACAGTTCGCGAACGTTTACTCTGTAACCTTTACGTGGAGAATGTTGATCCAAATTTCCCAAACATGGTGAACTTTTACCAGAGTTACAGGGACATGGGCTAGATTTTCCCGATACTGTGGGACTTGATAAAGACTTGGCTCGTACTCTAGGCACTGGATTACTTTTGCGCACTTCCCAAGCCAAAGAGTTGGGCCTTTGTTGCAGTGGCCGCGATTCATAGTCCCAAGAAACCTTGAACCATTCGCTTAAGGCCTTAAAATCTCGAACATAGTTTTCTAAAACTAATATAGCTTCCTGGCAAGACGATATATTTTCATAACATTCTACTGTCTGATAGATTTCATTAACAGCTCGTTGCAAATTTCCAAAAAGTAAAGCCCAGTAGCGAGCTTGCAATTCTGATTTTTTATCACGACCTGTCGAAGCACTTCGTACTCTGGGACCAGTCGACTGCTTACTGGAATGACGCGAAGGTGAGTGTGACTTTTTGGGTGTCAGTGCTGTTGGAGGCAACAAAGCATTTGGAGACTTTGGAGGTTTGCGATGTGATAATGATGAGGACACAGATTCTGCAATTAGAAAGATATATGTATAATAGCACCAAATTTTTCTAATTTTTCAGATGTTTTATTTAACAGACCGAATAGAAATAACTAAAAAAGAAATCATATATTATATATATTATAATCGGTGCATACCGATCGATTTCTGTTTAAATGTAATTCTAAATATCAATATCTCCGGAAAGGCTTTGTGATTTTTAATAATTTAAACGACTTTTGAGTTTTGCTAATGTCGGCTTTTATACGGATATTTATAAAATAAGAGATTTTTGGAAAATGCATTTTTATGGAATTGCATCTTTTAAATACATTTTTCGTTAAATATGCTATTTAAAATTTTGATATTTTAACATATTTGAAAAAAATGAAATCTTTACATTACAACAAAAATCTAAAATTTTTGGAACGCGCACATCTATTACGCACTATTCAATTTAATAAAATATATTCCAAATTTTCCATACAAAAATATTTTTTTTTTTTTATTGTTTTTGGAAAAAATTATTTTAATTTGTATGAAAGTTAACAAAATATAAAAATTATGCAATTTTAAATATTCATGTCTCTTAAAGTTATTGGCGAATTTGTGTAATTTAAAAAACATATCTTCTTTTTGAGTAATTTAGTCAACATCTCCAAAATATCCGTTTCGTTTAAAAATATTTGCATAATGCAATTTATGGATGCATTTTTGACAATTGAAATATTAATTAGTCTATTACATAAACATTTACTATTTTTAATGAATTTTTAAAAATTGATCCGAAATAAAACGTGTAAACTTATACGTATTTTAAAAACAATACCAGAAAATTTTAATTTTTGTATGAAAGTAATTAACAATGTATTTTGAGGATTTTTTAACAATATTGGTTCATCTTTTACCATCAGCGATCATTTTAGCCCAATTTTTACGAAATGACATAAAAATCAATTAAAACATAATTAATTGGTTGAAATAGTAGTATTAGTATTTTACCTCCGAAAAGTCTCCCACGCGATCTTAGAAAATAAAACTATGAATTTTTTTCTACATTAAAGTACACACTAAAAAAGAAAACACATAAAATGTTTGGAATAAATTCTTTACAAAATTTTAAATAAATTTTAAAATGTAAAACATTTTAAACCATTACATGCAAGTTGTAAAAGATTTCCATGTCATCTCAAACAATATAGACTAGGAATGACTTCCAATAACAAGAGATAGACCGCTAAAAATAGAGTAAAATAAAATATAATATAATACTCTAAATACATCTACAAACAAAAATTATCTTGGAACTTATTTGAAACTATTTTGGTAACCTTTACACATAATTTCCAAGCTAGACAACATTTAATCCCGTAACACGAAATTTTAAATACAAATATAGATTTTAAAACATCATGTACAATCATTACTTTGCATTTAGGAATCTAAAGATGGTCGCTGCCAAGGTTACTACTGCTCACATGGGTCCTAATTGGTCCTAATTGTGTTATTTTGTATTAGTTATTTATTTATTTATTTTTTTTTTTAAAAAACGTTTTTTAAAAAACGTTTTAAGCGCATTAAAATGGTATTAAAATGGGAAAATATGGCCTTAAATTTATTTATTTTTTTAATTTAGTACTTTTCCATGCCAAAAATGACTTGATTTTGGTAAGTATTTGCTAAAAATATATATTTTGCACTTAAAAATATTCCAAACTGACACATTATATCAGGAAATAACGAAATTTCTATTAATTTATAAGGCGAAAATAGTTGGAGAATTGGATTTGAAATACGTATTTGACAGTAAAAAGAATGGCAGATTGTGTAAAAAGTTCCCTTGGGTGCAAGATATGTAAAATTTTGCTCTTAAGTGTAAAATATGCAAAATTATTCCCTTTAGTGTAACTCATGCAGTTACGAACAAATAAATAGGTTTACCTAGTAAGCACTTATAAATTTATTCCCAAAAAATAACGTTTATTACTGTACCACACACTAAGCTTTATTAATAAAAAACAAGAAATATTTAATTATGTTAACTGTGGAAAAATTTTAAAAATAAAAAACAAGATTATTTGTCGTGCAAAAAATAGGGTCGTTCTGAAAAAAATTGCTAATTTAAATAAATAATGCTAGGAACACATTAAAACTTTTGGATTAGTTTAATGAAGTATTAATATAGATTTTTAAATGATTTAAATATAAATCTTCATTAAAGCTTGTTTTGAGAATGATAAAATATTATATTTTTAAAAATTTAATGTTATTCTAACATTTATGTCTAACTTTAATGGGCATTAAATTGATTTTTAGAAGTCGGTCTTATATGGGAGCTATGATTACAGAGATTTCAAATCCAAAAGTTTTCTGCTTTTAGCCCCTTTATAGAGAAATATTCTAGTCATGTCAGACCATACCTACAGACAGGAAGATGACATCAGTATCGAAAATCTATATTGCTTCTTAAAGAGTGTTTGCGAAATGCATAATCTACCATGACAAATAGTTTTCCTTTGTACAAAAGTGAAAACAAATTTTCACTTAAGGGAACGGAATTATAGTTCGTATTAAACCTATAATATTCCTAAATACATGAGATCTATAAGCATTTTATTTTACAGTTAATAAAAAAAAAATATATTCAATAAATTAAAGAAGTATAAACATTACTTAATAAACTTACTTTCATAATTAGCACCCAAAGCCAAGGGTTTATCGTCGCGCATTTGATAGACCAACAAGTTTTTAGCTTCCCTGCCCTCACGACCCAAAGCTTCTTTCCTTTCCATTGCGACACCACGAAATGCAACAGTAACGAATGCTGGCACAATAAAAACGTGTAGACGAAACAAATATTAGTCACTTTTAACACCCACTCGCTCCGCTTGTCTAGTAGCACCTGTAAAATTTCCAACCAATTATCAATGAAACTTTTATAAATTTTAAATCTTCAATTAAGCGACATCATTCAACTTTATTAAAATTTAAATAAAAGTCTTAAAAGAATTCCCAATATCTTTATTTAATTCCTCTACAGTCTCCTTGAGGAGTCACACCTTTTTGTTATTGTTTTTGCCTGCACGACTTTGCACTTTTCTTTTTTTGTCTTTAGTCTGTCGTTTATTAAGGCAATTTGTTTTTTTTACGTAAAAAGTTTTCTATTGCAATTGTTTTAAGCACTCTATTGCTTTATTGTCAATATATGTTTATATTTTTTGCATTTTAACTGCCTGTTCAGTTTATTATTTTTAATTAATTATTATTTATTTCAGTGAATTCTCTTTATGACAGAGAAAAATTTTAAAACAAACAAAATCTTTGAGACAGCTGTTTGTGTGAGAGAAAAAATAAAAGTAAAAACGTAAATATGAAAAAACATTCTGTAAACATTTGCAGTGTTGTATTTAAGGTTAAAAATCTGTACCAACACATGTTTTGTCTCAATATTTAGTACCACATCTTTTTGTTTATATGGGGGAATGAAAGAATCAAAACAAAGCTGAAAAACACTATTTGTACGAAAATACACTTAAAGAAATTAAAGAGCTTTAAATATATAACGTTTAGGCTTAAATTGAATGTTCTGACTCAACTCCGATTTTTTATTTTTTCATCATTGATAGTACAACTAGCGCTGAAAGTAAAAATGCACAAATTTTTCAGTGCAATTGAATAGTTTCGAAACTATAGGCCAAAGAGTACAAAAAAAAGAAACTGACTCAATTTCCTACAACAACCTTTCTCTCTCCTCACATACAAGTTCCGAGTGAATTCAATACACTTGTAAGGGAAAAAGCAACACAAAATAAATATAGCTCGTTTAAAATTTAAGGAAAATTACACTCGCGAATCACTTTTTCACTAGAACACAATGTTTTTATTATTTTTCACGCACATTTGTTGCGTTTTAACTCCCGTAACACGAATATTTTCGATATTCTTGGCATTCCTTTTTTCTGTGTTGAAATATTAATTGAATAAGCAAAGTTGCTAATCTCGGTATTAAAAATAAAACAGAATTTAAAATAATTGTAAATTATGTTATTGAAACGCTATTGAGTGTTAAATTTACCAGTGGCCATTTCCACAGGGGTGGTTTGAACCCGGTCTCTCTACACTCAGGCCCGTAGTAATAAAAATAAATATAATTTTTTCTGTCTTTAATATTATTGATGTCTTTTTTTTTTTTTTTTTTTTTTTGACAATACCAAACGAACCTTGACTTGCAGGCAATATATCTATATGAAATCTTGGGTGGTTTGAACCCGGTCTCTCTACACTCAGGCCCGTAGCAATAAAAATAAATATAATTTTTTCTGTCTTTAATATTATTGATGTCTTTTTTTTTTTTTTTTTTTTGACAATACTAAACGAACCTTGACTTGCGGCAATATATCTATATAAAATCTTGGTTCTTTCCTTTTTTGTATGTCAACATTACACTTAACAAAAATGAAAGACAACATAAAATCATTATATTAATAAGTTAAAATTAATCGAATTACCAGCGCTGTATTCTAATTATGATTCACAATTGTTTCCCCTTTATAGTTTCTAAATGGGAAGAGGAAATGGAATCATTCAATTGTTTACTATTTCACTTCAAGGTATATTCACTATTTACTCACAAATTAAAATTTTAATATGTTTATAAAAATGTTTACTTTCATAATCCCAAAATTCTATTAGACAAAATACCACTAAAAACTTATATTGAGTAAACCTAATAAACTGTATAACTTTACCAGTCTTGATAATTTTAATGCCCTATCTAATAGATGGAATTATATACGAGACAATAAGTTTACATATACATACAAAAAGACACAACATAAGTTTTATAAATAACTTAAGTACTATTCTATACTATATTATACAATTCTAGAACTCTTTTTTTGTGTCCCGAAAGAATTAAATCACCAGTTTCTCCTTAAAAAAAAAAAAAAAAAAAAAAAAAAACTTATTTTTTAAACTTTTACTTTTTTTCTTTTTTAATTCGCCACAACCTTCTTCTTGCTCAGTCACTCGACGTCTGTGCGGTGCCAAAATAGCTAATCCTAGTCTGGGCTAAATAAGTCCTCCAATGGAGACATCTTTATTTGAGATTCCCACAAAAATCTAAGTATTAAATTTATTTGCATCCTATTCCAAAAAAAATCATATATAATATTTGTCTTTTTTCACATCTACAAACAAAATCTTTCCTATTGTACTAAAAAAATCTTAACATACACATCACTTGTCCCTTTCCTGTTTATGAGGTTTTGAGTGCAAAAGACATTCAATGTATAACATTTCATATTCAAATAAGTGAATTTTCTTTCATCATGAAAAATTACTAAACGACCTACTGTCGAACAATAACAATTCACAATGACATTACTCTACGTCCAACATTCTCAACACTTTACAACTCTGAAGATCATATGTTTCCCATTTATAAACAAAAGAACACAAGGTATGGTAAGTATCGTTCTAATTTTTATAATAACATATTTTTTAACAATTTTATTTTCTTTTCAGGTAAAAACGGAGGGCCATTTGTTCTGGTGGTCGCGCGAGCAAGGTTTCCTCTTCTTGGCCGATAGTTTAATGCGGATTGGCCATCCCCAATAAACACAAAGTAGACCATCGCAAACTATGATTTTAATACAAAAAATATATATAAAAAATATAAATGTAATTATTATTCCGGATAGTACCCGCAACAATTATCTACAAAAAAAAAAACCAAAAATGGTATATTTATATTTGTGGATGTAATCTCCATCAAAAGATTAAAATTTATGAAAATCTGCGAATACAATTGTGATGAATTATATTTAATAATTTTTGATTACTGTGTTGTGAAAGTGGTTTCAGCACTAATCCATATAAGTAAAATTTGACTAAACAATCTTAAAGTAAGTTTTTTCTTTTTTTTTTTTTTTTGAAAACAGAATTAGTTTTTTTTTACTTTGTTATAGGCCATTGAAAAACGTACTTTCCTAATGCAAAGAACAAATCGATTGTTTTTTCATAAATTTGAAATCCAAAAAACATCTCGATTCGAATTGTATAATTATTTAACACACAAAAAGCATACTAAATTATATATATATATATATATATATATATATATATATATATATATATATATATATATATATTTGGTTACATCCGGTGGTAGTTGGTCTGATAGGAAATCTTTTTCAAAATAATCTAGAAAATGTAAAAATAATTCTTGTATACGTTAAGAAGCAAGATAAGAAATTAGTGATGTACATAAAATTAAAAAATATATATATATATGTTATTCGAGTATTTTAAATATTCACAATATTAATCTACCAAAAATTTTCAAGTTTCCCTTTGTCTTCGTGAGCTGCTTAATTCTTAACCTAGTGTCTACATTAGGCGAATTTTTATCAAAACAAACGTCAAAATCAGTGCGAATATATACAAGGTAACCTTAGTTAAACAGCCAATTATTATTTTGGTTGTTACAGTTGTCAAACTGCATATATAAAAAACAATAAGGAATACGCCATATTGTTGTTTTTGTGCAACTGTTGCCAGCTTCCATAAATTCGCGTTAAGTTTGACGTTTGTCTTGATAAAAAGATTTCTAATGTAGACACTATGTAAAGCATTACTAAAAGTAACTAATAAAGATAAAAATTTTTCTTGTAAAATCATGAAAAAAAAGTAAATATTTTTCACTAATAGAAAATTGAGAGAAAATAAACAAAGCACCGCCAGTAGAAAATAAAAACTGTTTAATAGTTATTGAACTGTTTTTAAGAGGTTAGTTAATAGGGATAAAACTGTTTAATATCTATTTTATACATTAATCCCAAAATAGGAATTTATTTTGAATAAGACCGTTGATAGTTAATTTTGGACTATGTTTTCATTTTTTAATGCAAAAATTTTGTTTAAAAAGTTAATTATGGAAAATAGTTCTGATGATAAGCAATTTTATAACTTAATATGAAAATCGTGGAGAAAATAAACGTGTGTCACCCAACCGTAAGAATTTTTAAACAGACCTGCTAGTTTTCTGTTAAAATTGGTAACCAAAAAATCATTTGAAAAAAAATAGACTGATATCTAGGTCACATTTTCCATTTTGACTGGTTTTGCGATTTTTTGCGTGCGAAGTGAATGAACAAATGAATATAAACATAGAAATTAAGTTTACAAGTAACGATATACATATCACTTTTCTGTATCAAAATTATTGCTGCCAAAGGTAAATGCAAACCTTTGGGTATAGTTATAAGCAAGGTTGAAAACCGATACGTTTTATTCAAAGTACGTTTTATTCAAAGTATTAATAAACATAAATATAAATTTCGAAAAAAACACAGTTAATATTATAAGTTTCTATTTAGAAAGTTTACTTTTGAGTCGCTTTGTAAAATAACCAATTAATCGCTTGATAGTATCAAATGTCTCGAGGCTGTACTTGTATAAAAAAAGTACGATCGTATCAAACTGTTCCATCCCTGGTTATATATTAACATATATCCAAGAATAAATGAAAAAATTTCATTTGCAGTTGTTTCTAGCGTTTCAAATTTCGGTAAATTAATCTGGTCCAAGAATCTCTCTTCACCTCCTGACAAGCCGCTATCTTTCAATCCATCTGTTCCCTTTCCTCACTATTTTACAGGCGATTGCTGACATTTTTCACGTCTACACGAATTGAGATAACCAAACAAATTTTTCAGCATTTTATTTTGGAGTATATTACAAACTACAGAATATTATTAACAAATTTTTTCATCATTAACCTCAGAACTTATTACCGAAAAACGAATTAATGTCCAAGCAAAAAATCTAAAATTCAAAATTTAAGCGTAAATAACTTTTTAACTGTAAGCGATAACTTATGTGAGTAAGCTTATTTTTTCTTCATCTTGCCAATCACTTTATAGAAATATAAAAAACTTAGAAATCGCACTTAATTTGTAGAAGTTACGATTTTTTTTTTTTTTTAACTTTTAATTACTCGAACTGGTCAACTTTGGTATCCTGTAGCTTATCTCGTGTTATCACAAGATGATTTTTCTTAAAGCTTAGGTCCTCCTCTACAACTCTGCTTTAAATTTAAATTCAATTCGACCAGCAGTTAGGAGATACAGATTTATTACCAAAAATGCAGGGAACGATTAAAGCGCATTATTTATTATCTTGTTGTTATAATTGGGCCAAATAAATAATTTGAGAGTTCATAAATATTTTTTTTTAGCATAAACCACTGTCCGTCAAGTTGTTTGTACATTAATAACCAACATTTGAGATAAACCATAGTTCACCGTTTTAAAGATTGAAATCGGTCACCGTTTTAAAGAATGATATTCGGTACGTGGGAGCTTTTCAAAATTCAAAATTATTTTTGTGCATTGAAGTGATTTAATAAGGCAAAACTTGCACGACTGCAACTTTCATACTCGATTTCAATATCTTTATAAAATTCTACATAAATCTCCTTTTATAATAAGTTAAATAAACTTTAGTTTTAAATATATTATAATTTCACTTTTGATTAGAAAACAAGTATTTTTTCATTGGAATTTTTTGGAAAATATTTGTTTTTCGAAATCGCAAAAAAAATTGCAAAATGGTTTTTTTTTTTGGACTTCCATACTAAACATATTACGTAAAAATACACAATTTTTATTTTCGCCCAAGTTCGCCTAAAAGCTTTTTGAATTTTCATATAAAAGTAAAATATTCCTGTTTTTTTTAATGTTAAAAATATTTCTACAAAAAAAAAAAAAAAATAAAAAAAATAAAAATAAATAAATAAAAAATGAGTAATTAAGCTTTCAAATATATATGCTCAACAACTTCATTTTAAAAAAATACTTTTTATGAAATAAAACGCAAAAAAAAATTTCAAAAAATCTGTGACTTTGACGCCGTGAGAGTTAAAAAAATTAAAAATTTTTTAACAGTTAATTAATTTTTAACAGATAATTTAATCTATTTTAACCTAGAATCAATTACTTTTCCAAAATATTAATTTTCAATTTTCAATTATTCGCTTTTATTCTCAATTTCACCCCTTTGTACGTCGATGCGCTGACGATAAGTCCCTATGTGTATTTTTTTACTACTTTTCAGGAGAACAAAAACATACCGTTTTAAATTTTGTCAATTGTATTTTCCGTTAAAATATTTGAAAATTGTATGCTTTGAAAAAAAATCGATATCTTTTGGCGTTCGCGAATGGCAAAAGGAAACAATCTTTTTTTAACTTTTTTTTTTGTTCTTTAAAAAAGTACTCTTTGTCAGCGTACCGAAGATATTTGCCTACGAATTTTTACTTGTGAAAAATAAAACTTATTTGCTGTTACGTCTTTTTGAATTCTTTAATAAAGTCGGTATTTATTGACAATAAAAATCTAAAAATGTTTAAATGTGCTTAATTAATGCAATACAACATTATCAATCAAAGTCAGTTTTGAATTTTTTGGATGTTTGGCCTTTTTGAATTTCAGGTGAAGATGTGGACTATTATGTACGTAAAAAATATATTGTTAGGCAGTTTCTAGTTCAGTAGTTTCAAAATTGCAATTTTGTCCAGATAAATTTCCGAAATTGCAATCAACTTGTGATCGGGTGTTAAAATTCCATATCCCACGATCTTCAAAAAATGCAATGCAACTTAAAAACAGACTAGGAGAATATTTCCGTACTGAAGTTGCAATACCATGTTTAGATATTTAAAATGCATATTTTGCATAACATTTATATTCCAGGAAAATTAGATATAAAAATGTTTTTACCTCACAATTTTTGGCATATATGTATGTAGCTTCGTCTTGGTCTCTTACACATACTGTTTAGTGATTTCACGCGCACGCTACGTGAGATATTCGTGGTTAAAGGTCACAAAAAAAAAAAGGTGTTTGCACGGTTATTCTTCAATGGATGTTTCAGAATGATTTCTGGAAATCTTGATTTGCATGAGAATTAATGTTATTTTTTGTTGGGTTTACTTAAAATAAATTCTTGTTGATGTGACATATTTATAAAGTTATAGACAATTCTCATGTTTGATTAAAGATGTTTTTTCTTTGGATTTTATATTATTATTATTAATTATTATTAAAGTTTTCATCGTCCATTGTTACCAAATTTGTTGCTCAAACTCTGAGTTTGTGGGTGAATTTTTTGAGCGAGTGGACGAAGTAGTTGACGAGGACGCCCTATTGGACTTCGACCAAGATGACGTCAACATCACAATCATCCCAAAGGACACACGTGGTGAAGAAAACGCATATTTTGCATAACATTTCCTTTAAATTGCCAGATCACTGTAGCATTGTTCAAGCTGAGATCTCGGCCATAATGAGGGCGGTGAACTAGTTAATGTACTATAGGGTATTCCGAGCGGATATCCAAATCTGTACAAATAGTCAGGCCGCGATCAAAACGCTCTCGGGTGTCTTTTCGACATCCAGATTGGTACATGAATGTCGGACATCTATGAATAAGATTGCTGGTGCGCATGCTAGGAGACTAGGGATCCCTTTTAACGACTTTTGTAGAAGTTGTCGGGATGAGGAAGAGGATTAAATGGTGGAGCATCTTTTATATCACTGTCCCACTCTTGCCAGGATCAGAATTTCTAATTTTGGAAGTCCGTTTATGCCTGTGTTGTCAGATCTCTCTGATATTGATGTTAAATGGATCAGTTCTTTCATACATGCGTCGGGTTGGTATGGACATGTGAGCACATGATCCCTCAGGGTTTTTCAACGGGACCAAATTGGACCCAAGAACCTAACCTTACCTAACTATTCAAACATTTTTTGTTGAATAAATTCAATCAAAATGTTTAGAAAAAATGTCATTTCATTTAAATATATACATGCTGAAAAGCGTGATTGAAAATTAAACCTTCCGAATTGACTACCTACAGTGTAGTAAATCTTAAAGAATGTTCTTTCTGATCACAACAAAGATTTCGATATCCAAATCTATTTTAAGCTTTTTTTATTTAAGATTAAAATAAAAAAACTCTAAATAAATCACCTCTATACAAACTAATAAAATAAAGTATAATGTTATTCATAAAAGAAAAATAAATAAAAATACCTTTCATTAGGTATTTGAAAATAAAATGAAATATATCTGATTTTTAGTTAAATAAATTTTCGAGGCTTTTATTTAAATATTTGATAGTGGAATAGAATGCCTTAAATTAAAAACAAATATTATTTAAATTTTTTATTCAGAATAACGCAATATTAAATAAAAAATCATTTTATTAAAATACTAACTGACTACTAACATAATTCATTTTATTCTTTAAGTATAAATAAATTTCAAAAATAATTAATTCTAAATATATTCATAATGAACAGCTATGATCTTCATAAACATGTTTACGTACTTACATATTAAGCTTTGTCCATCAAATATTAATTCCGCTTCCGTTAATGATTTTGACAAGAAGATCTTTACCCCAGGTCTACAACTGAGATTACTGCTGATATAATAGTGAGATAACGTCGGCAGAAGAGAGTAACCATTTTGTTTATATTATGTTAAATTTTAAATCAGTAACAGAGTAAACATGTCATTTTTATTTAAGAACTTTTTTAGCACGAATTTTATAAAAAATATGTATATTTTTTAATGTAAAATAAAATAATTTTTCAAAAATATTAATTAAAATAAAATAATTTTACAAAAAACATTACTTTTGAAATAATTTCCGAAATACAAATGTATACACATTTTTTTTTTTTTTTTGACAGCTCATCTTATAAAATATCACCACAACAGCCTCATAATATTTCTTATAATACTAATATTTGAATCTACGTGGAAAATAATTCTCTCAGAGAGCGAATTTGACATTCTCTGACAGAAAAGTCCTACATATCCTGTTACGTGTAGATGGGCTGTTAAGTCTATGTTAGATAATACAAAGTTAAATAACTTCTTCGTCAACACATTGTGTAATAAGAAAGTGATCGCAAAGATCAAGCTGATTTATAATTTTTTGATGTACGTAAGCACATTACTTACCTTTGTTTCATTTATTTGTTCTCATTTCTTTGTTTAAATTTTGTACGAAACATATGTTTTCATTATAGTAAAACAAATATTTTACATTTTTAAATAAATTTTGATTCGAATGCTATTAAACGCCAACAATTTTAATTGAAAGTACTTTTAATGCAAAATTTTATCATCTAACATAAGCAATATGGATATTAAATGAGAACTCTTTGAAAGACTTTTCAATCGATGTACAAGTTTGATATATTAAGACATTAAAATCCAATAAAATAAATGATTTTTATTAATGAGTTTTTTTTATAAAAGTGCCGATATCTTAAAATCTAATGGATATAACCATTGTGTAATAAAAAAGAGACCGCAAAAGCCCAGCTGTTTGAATTTTGATTGAGTATGTATGTACCACGCGTTGCTGTCAAATTGTTTTGTATACTTATGTGATATTTTTACCTTTTTTCATTTACTTTGTTTATAGCATTTTTACATTTTATGGCGTGATATTTCACTAATAAAATACAAGCAATTGTTTTTGTCGATGTGCAATTACTTTATTATTACACTATGGATATAACGGTATATCGGTATATACACTGAGGGAAAAATGACGTTGCCAAATCGACAACGGCTGTGATCACATTGTTACGTTACATGATTTAATTTTTTTCAAAACGTTTCTTTTTAACTTAATATACTGGTATAACTCAACCACATGATGTTTTCAAATTATTTGCCAATGCCGACGACACAAAACAAAAACCAGTCAATTTACATACATATATACGACAAATGCCACTGGTCACAAATTTTATGTACCGCCATATATTAAAAATTTTTTTTTCGAAAAATATAGCCATATAGGCGTATATGATAATTGAAATCAATATAAAAAAGTCCAACATGTTTTGATTTGCTTTTTATACTGATATTAAATTAATAAATATTTAAATTGTTTGTCAATTTTTTTTTACATTTGGCAACACTTTTTGGTATTATTTTGTTAAAAACTATACAAATTTCTTAAATTTATTAGAAAATCTACTGAGTTATGAACAAAACAAGACCGCATTTGTTAAAATCGAAGAAAAATGTTTAAAGTTACAAAGTAACTAAGATCATTAGATCCACCGCCGTTATGAATTTTTCGCTGTGGACTTGAACATGCCATTTTCATATTGAACACATTGATACTGAATGGTATTAGTTTACACATTAGCTTTTTCTGGGTATAATATAATTAATAGAGAACATACAGGCTTTCAAACGACATAACTCATAAGCCAATACTCCTCAAATGGCTGAAGTATCGTCGTATAAAAGTAGAATTTTCAAAAAATTATATTTATCAAAAAACAATATGTTCATTCATGTTTAGTTTTGTAGAAAAATTGAAAATAAGTTAAAATAGATTTGGTTTTTTCGAAATATAATTTCAATAGGTATAATTCTAATTTGTTTTCACTTACGAAATTCTTACTAATATTTGATAAATTATTATTTTTTTTTTTTTTATTTGTTATAAATAATGACAAACAGTAAAAAGAGAAAAATTGCATAAGTACGTTGTAATAGGGTATTCATTATACTCAACTTTTTCATTATTCGATTGATTAAATAACTCGAAAATGCTGTTTTCCAATTACTCGAACAATCGAGTAAAGCATTTATTCGAATAAATTTTACCTTAAAATTTTTTAGTTTTTTTTTAATGTTTGCTAAAAAATAAAACACGTATTCTGTATTTTCTTACTGTTTTATTAAAAAAGAAACAATATTAACAATTAATTAAAAAAATATATATATAAAAATCTTTTAAAACAACAAAAATATTAATTAAGATCGCTTAATTTACAGGCTGAAAGCATCACCTAAACATGTTCATGTTCAGATATCGTTATCCGTTAAACGGATTAATAAAATCTGATAAAGCATGTATAAAACGAAAAAAATATAAGAAGTAAAAATCAAAATTACTTTAAATAAAAAAATTCAGCGATTCTTAACACAAAGTATGAGTTTACTATTTAACACTATTATAGCACAAGTTTCATCCAAGACATTATAATCATAACTTCTAAACGAGGCTGGCATCTATTGGTATGGCAAACCCAAATTATAAATAACAAATCATTTAATTTTTACATTATAATTTTTTAAAATGACGTTTGTATATTTGTTTAATAAACTAAAATTAAAACGTATTTAAAGCCAGTTAAGAAAATAATGTTTTAAAATATTATTTATTATATATTAATGTTTTAAAATATAATTATTATATATTATTTTTACTCGAAATTATTGATTTGGATTTAATCGAACAATTATTTAATTTTAAATTGTCTATTAAACTAAATAAGGAAATAAATACAAATATGTAATAATTTGGTACATACATATATTTCTTATACAGAGTTTTTCTATAATTCCGAAATAGAATTCGAAATTCTGAAATACAATTGGAAGTTTCTTAAATACAATCCAAAAATTCTAAAATACAATTACAAAATTCTATACTTTAAATCGAAGTTTCTTAAATACAATTTGAAATTTCTAAAATATAATTCGAAAAATCCCAAAATATAATTAGAAATTTCTGAAATATAAATAGAAATTTCTAAAATGCAACTAGAAATGGTGTAGTTTTCAAAAATAATAGAAAAAGAAATAAAATTTAAGAAAAATGTACAAGTTTCCAAAAAGAAATAATAATAATAATAATAATAATAATAAAGGAACTAATTTCCATACAAAATTTTCGTTTTTTTATTGACTTCGAAATATGTTGATAACCATAGAATACAACTAGAACTAAATTTTCAAAAAATTTACTCATTTTTTTTTCAAAACACAAAAATAAAATATATGTGACTACATGTATTTTGTTGTTGCATGAATTAGGTTTTTTACAATTGAATCAGATTTTTTTCTTTCTCATAAATATTTAGTTATTACTCTATGTTGATAACTATAATTATTGTTGAAAACATAGCAATCAGAATAATTTCTTTTAGACAATTTTCTATATAACTATATAACTGATAACTATAATTATTGTTGAAAACATAGCAATCAGAATAATTTCTTTTAGACAATTTTCTAGTCTGAAAATAATTGTGATTGAAACTTGTACAAAAATAATTTATTGCTCTTAAATAGATTTTAATGTTTTAATTCTATACTTAAATAATATCTAAACTGTTTTTATGGAAAATGATTACTAAAGCCTTGTTCAGACCGGCTCAAAATTAAGAAATTTCATGCAGAAATTACGAATGAAATCTAGAGAGTGAAATGGAAACAAATAAGAAACAATTACTTACTAAATTGGAAATTATTAATTTGCAACAATTAAAAATGTAAAAAGGATATGTTTCATTTTGCAAAATCACTTTAATAATTAATTTTAAGATTTGTGTTTAAATTTAAGATCAGCTGTCAATTGTTTTTTTTCCTTCTCACGATTGAAACATGCAGTACATAGTTGAAAAAAAAAGTATTTTTTCCAACCATGTACGGAGTTGCACGGAAATGGGAATCGTAATTTCAATGTAATTTCGCCGAAATTACACAAAATTATGTAATTTCGCAAGTGTCAAAATGTATGGGAAATTGCGTAATTTCAACTTGATTTCGGCCGAAATCACGAAAGTAAGTAATTTCGCATCGGTCTGAATGCCCTACAAGATTACAATATTGAGATATAAATATGTATATGTAAGTATATACATATATTTGTAAAACTATTCAAGTTTAATTTTGATTAAATAAAGTTTCATAATTTTATTGTTATCGATTAATAAAAAAATCAATTATTTGAACCAATAACGAATTAAAGTTATTATTCGAATGATTTAATAAAACAAATTAAAGACAGACGATTAAGATAAAAAGTTAAAATATATTGCCATACAATTGTAGAAATTAACATATTTTAAAGAAAAACAAAACTTTTTTTGTCTTTTTTAGATTTCACATTTAGATTCCAAATTATGTAGAAAAAACTAGATTGTTCTTTCAAAATCATTTATTACATTTTAATTTATTTAATGTTGCTAAATTATCAAATATTGTATAATTTAATCAAAAAACGTAAAGTAAAAGTGTATTAAAAATCAAATTATTTGAGTACAAAATTATTTTAAACTTTTTTTTTGACAGAACAACTGAAAACTGTTTTTCACAGAAAATAAATCTCAATATTCTGTTTTAAATGTTAAATAATTAGCATCAACATTTTATTCGATTATTCTACAAATATTGATCGAATTCATTTTTTTATTCCAAAATTGAAAATTTTTTCGTTCGAACAAATTCTACAATTTTTTCTTCTATTAATCGAATAATTTTTATTCGAATGACAATCCTAATATCTATAAGAGAGTGCATTTGGCGTTCATCATCTGAAACGGGATGGAGGTAAATTTGCGGTTCTGAGGCAGCATCGCCTCATCGGTATCAAATTCTTCAGAAGAATCTACCGCCAGTATATATATATATATATATATATATATATATATATATAATATATATATATAACGTTACTGACTGTTTCACCATCCCATGCCTGAAGCTATTGAGATGAAATTTCAACCGTAGGTTTGTCTTGCTCTTTTAGGGAGATATTTTGATGTTTTTTTTTGGCACCATATGTGTTTTCTAAACCATGAAATATTTTTTCTATTTATTGACATATACATATGAGTATTTTAATATGTAAAACGACTACAATTTAGGAATTCATTGGAATAAACTTTTTGCTACATCTATGGGGGAAAAAAGTACCAAAAAGGGGTAAAAGCGAGAAAATACATTTCATTAAAAATTAATAATGAGTTTTTTATTATATTAAACATAGAAACGTGAACTTAAGAATATGTAGTCCCAAGTAAGTGAGAATTCACAAGGGGTTCTTTATGGTACTTTTTCGTTCTTATAATGGTACTTTTTGAATTTTGTGTAATAAAACATAAATTAAAATTAAAAAAAAAATAATAATAAACAGAAATAACTGCTTGTCCGACAATGTCAAACGAAAAATTTCGACTAATTGTATAGAAAAAAAAACAATTTTATTATATTTATTTGATGTTTTCCATATAATTGTCGAAACGAATTTTTCGTTCGACATCTTGTGACAGGCAGTAAATCTTAAATAATATTCTTCCTTTATCACAAATTTATTAAACATGTCGTTGGTGCTTTTCGAAAATCCTATTATATATTATTGCTTAACTAAAATATTTAAAAAGTTTACTGTTGTTAATGCCGACACAATGTCCAACATTTTAATAAATTTGGAGTCTTGGAGGGCAAAACCGTATAGAGACGGTACTTTATACTCTCCTAGACGTTACAAAGCTATACCGTATCCCAATTCTGGAGGCATGAAATTGGAATCATTAGAAGGTACGATAGAGATGTATGATTTATTTTCTGAAGACACCAATATGGGATTTAAGAGTCATAGTTTAATTTTTGGGATATTTTCACTCCTGTTATTACATTTGTTTTTTAAATAAAAAAGCTGACAAGTTTTCCGTAATTCCGCTAACCCCGCTACTGCGTTATTATTATTGCCAGTATGCAATAAAAATGAAAGATAGCTTATTTAACTTGGACAATAATCTTTTTTTTTTTTTTGAACTTTCAATTAACTGCCACCGATTTATACCCTCCAGGTTATCACTACAAATTTAATGTAATTCAATTCAGTTTTATTGGTTCTCTACCAAAAAACTCCGATCAGGCAAAAGGTATTGGGCCTAATTCACCAAAATTTTGAAGGATACTACAAGCTTGTAAGTCATTCCAGGAAAAAGTTGCCGAATACAAAGTAAAAGTTTTGTAGAAAAACCCAATTAGAAAAAAAAATTATTTCAAATATAAAACTTTTTTCATAAAAAAACATGAACGATCCATTGGTATAATTTTTATTTAGAATTAGAATTTGAAGCACTAGTTTTTTCGTGCTTACTTTTTAGTATGTATTTTAGTTACAAAGTAAATTTTATTTTATTTCGGAAAGACAGAAATATTATTCACACCAAAATTTATTTTTTCAGAGTGTACGATAAGGACCTTTTTTCTTACCGGCAGCAATGTAAAGCAAACCATTTTCTTTGATTTGTTATTTATATTGCAGAATGGAATGGTAAATTTCATATTTATTTAAAAAAATTCTGCTAAATGTTTTTTAGCTTTATCGAACTACTTACAGCATTTTTTTTAGCATTCCTTATTTTTATTTTTTAATTATTTTATTTGGTTTCTAAATCTTAAAAGAGACAATATATTTATAAAAATATTTACAAAGCTATGGTATTGATCCATTAAAAATATCCAGAGCATGCCCAACTCTTTGAATGTCGATAAAAACCACAATAAAAAAAACATGATTAATGGTTAGAACTTAAGACGCATTTCGGTATTGTGTAAACACATGAAAAATGTTACACAGCAAACATTTTGTAAAGCTTTAACAGATTGAAAAATTATTTTTGTTATCATAATTCCTAAAATATATTTTAGAAAAATTACAAATTTTAAACAAAGCTTTTACATTCAATAAAAAGCGATCCTTTAAAAATTTTAAATGATTTATTATCCCAAGTACAATCAATTGCAAATAAAATATAAGAAAAAAAAAAAAAACTGAAACTAAAGGGTGGTCCAACCAGAACATACGATGTTAATTGTAAATAAAACAAAAGCTTTCAGAAAATTAATATTTCCTATTATGACAGAAAAGGATCTATGACAAATATGTGTGAAACAAAATATCGGTCAAATGCTCGCCATTTCGGTGGCATACGCCGATCCATATTTTCAATGACTCTGAGACATAATTGAGGGGCAATGTCGTTAATGTGCCGAATTGTTCTTGGCTTATTGACGTACACTTTTTCTTTTAAATATCCCCAAAGAAAGAAGTCCAACGGTGTCAGATCATATGATAGTGGCGGCCAATTAACATCGCCACGACGTGAGATAACATGGCCATTGAATTTCTCGCGCAAAAGAGCCATTGTTTCGTTGGCTGTGTGGCAAGTATCACCATCCTGTTGGAACCACATGACGTCCAGGTCCATATCCTTAATTTCTGGCCAAAAATAGTCCGTTATCGTCTCGTTATAGCGAATACCATTCACGGTAACTGCTTGACCGATCTCATTTTCGAAGAAGTACGGCCCGATGACGCCGCACAAAAACTGTCACTCTGTGTGAATGCACAGGTATCTTCACATTTCCTACAGACCGGGTTTGCAAAAATTTGTGCACAATTCTCCCGATTTTGGATCAATTATGCTGACCAAAAAATTACGAAGTGCACGAAATGCATTTTCGAAAAGGCTTCAACAATCTTAACGCGCTGCTCAATTGTGTACCTCTCCATGGTTGAATTTGTCAAATACTGAAACAAAGAAATGTCAAATTAAGTTGGGCAAAAACTTGACGTTAAGGTGTGACTCACAATTAACATCGCGAATTATGGTTTTATCACCCTTTAATTTCTGAAAACGAAGAACTTGTAATACGTTCTACATGATACATCTTACAAAAGAATTAGTTATAGAAGTAGTAAATCGATTATATATAAATATATAAATATAGATGTTTTAAAGAAAACAAGTATGTTTTCTATTGAAAAAACTTTACAAGAGGCTAAATCTCCTATTATTTCTCTTTTAAGAGAAATCAAAATAAATGATAA
Organism: Protocalliphora azurea; assembly: GCA_932274085.1. NCBI lineage: Eukaryota > Metazoa > Arthropoda > Insecta > Diptera > Calliphoridae > Protocalliphora > Protocalliphora azurea. Next base: position 84,231,994 of record OW026520.1, read on the forward strand.
AGATATTGAATTAATAATATGTACAAATATATACAATGGGAAAACTAACGTAATTGGGGTAGCAACATGAACACAACATCATTTTGGACACAAGTTTATAATTTTAAAAATTCGGTGGTCGAAGACCCATTCGAACAATTGTCTAAATTTGTAATATTTTTATTAGTTTTACCTTTCTCTAATGTTGAAGTGGTGTTGTTATTTAGCTTTATGGGTTAAAAATCAAATGGCGAAACAAGTTGAAAACGGAAATTTTAAGTAGTATTTTATACATTAGAGAATGGGTAAAATTAAAAGGTTCATTATATTCCTTTGATATGCCAAATAATTTTGCTCGAAAGTAAAATCATCAGAAAAATATTAGAAGCTAGTCGCCAGTGAGGAAAATGAGGAAATAACAAATGTTTTAAACTGTATATGTGTGTAATATGTTATAATAAGTAAATTTTTATAATAAATTGTTTTTAAATATATTAATTTTTCGTTGAAAAATAAATTTGTATTGTTGGAAAATTTTGTGTTTCACTATCTAGATACAAAATTCAAGTCGAATAGATTAACGTTTGAAAGTTCAAAAAAAATGCAACTTTCATCTTTCATATTTATTTATTTTTTTAATTGGAAAATATTATAATTTAAAAATAAAAAATTATGTGTTAAGAATTTAATCTTTTAATCGATTGCCGGTATTATTCAACTTAAATTTTACACCTGTTAGTAAAGAGTTTAAAAATTGCTAGATCTAGCAATAAAAGTGCTAAATTGGCAACGCTGGTCGAAAAACATTTCTAGTGTTGACGTTTCAATTTTAATAATTGGTGACTCGGCCTTTCGACTTTCAAAAAACGTTCTGAAACCATACCCGTTTCAAGTAGGTGATGAATTGAAAATTAAAACTTTTAACTATGCACTTTCAAAATGTCGTAGCTTAATGGAAAACACATTTGGTCATATGAAGTCTTGTTTCAGAAGAACAGGAAAATGAATCGATAATCGCCTGAGAAACTCATACATTCTAGATAATTTCTTAAATGAAAATAATGATGCAATTAACCTGCAATGCATAAATAGAGGAAATGATAATACAACAGATGATATTAAACAAAAAAAAAAAAAAAAAAAAAGCAAATTAAAAGATCAATAAAACGAACTATTTATACTCATACAGAATATATCAATAAATTAATTAATTATTTGTTTAATTTTACTCGATCAATCAGTCACCCAAACAATTAATAAATTAATCAATCAATGAATGAATGAATGAAAATTAAATGTTATTAATGAATGAATTGCTAAAAGATTAATTTATTCATAATTATAATATATAAAATAGTAATCTTAATTCGTAATTGAAAAAGTAACGTTAAATACATAAGTTATTTTTGTACAAAATTTAGTGAGATTTGTATCTTTTCATTAACAAAGTCTTCCGAAGTTCTAAATCATACATTTTTGTATCCATTTCTTTCAGTTTTTTTTATTTTGCTCCACAATCATCTCTTCCATTTTGTCAAATCTTTTTAAAAGTTCAACTCGAAAATTTTTTTTAAGTTTCCTTTCAGATTTCGGCGCTGGTAAAGGTGAAGCAGTTGATGGTAATGGAGACAATGATGAAGAACATAAGGACGATATTGTGGTTGAAGACGATATTGGCTAAGAACAACTATTATCAACTTAACTAAAAATTTCGGAATCCAAAATTTCTAAATTTTAATAGAGTTCCATATTAATATCTTAAAAAAATATATATGTATATATATTCGAATATATAAAATCTTTAAATTAAATAAGACTTTCTTCCACTAACTTCTTTACGTTATGAAATTTAAACGCCATGTAGAAGGATATCATCCTGATGGCCCAATCGATTTTTTTTTTCTGAAAAATATTCATTATTAAAATACAGCTTTGTAAATGGTCATTTAACCACTGTTTCTAAAAAAGTAACTATTTCTGAAAAATAAACTAATCCTATCCAGATGTTCTTTATTTTTAAAATTCATTCAGATAATGGCGTCCTTGGACTCAGATATATATATATACATATATATATATATATATATATATATATATATATATATATATTTCAAAGCGCAAAAAACTTCTCGATTCGAGTTGTTTTAATATTTAACACACAAAAAACGATAAATTTCCATACAGGGAAGAAATTTTTAGTATGATATTTTAATATTATTTGAGTATCATTTACTTAGAGTGTGTGCCAAACGTTAGCAAAGTTCTAAGGAAATTTAAAATTTTCCTATGGTGAATAAATTGTACAACATTAATGTGTGAAATGAAAACTTTTTTCAATGGTAAATTTTTACATTTTTGAAACAGAAATACATACAACTTCATGCAATTTTTTAATTTATTTTTTTAAAAACAGTTTTTTTCCATTATAAACGATTTAAAATATTTTATTATTGTTTCTTTTTATCAAAAAATGTATGATTATAAATATTTTCTTTTCATTTGTCAAAAATTTACTTTCCTACTTTTCTTTCTTATCGTTTAGCACACAATCTAGTTAAAATTAGAATTTTAATAAAAATTTGATTGATTATTTGTATAATTCAGTATAATTCAGATAACACATACTTGGATACCTTATGATAAAATTAGAATTTTGAAAAATCCACTCATAGATTTTGCTTAATTTTTAAAGAATCAATGTCAGAATGTGTTTTTATTATTTTCTTTAATATTCCTTTAGCTTTAGCCCTGAAAATAAATAATATATCTCTTTGTTTACAAATACAAACAGTTTCTGTTCTTAGCACTTTTCTCTAGCAACTTTTTATTTTTAGCACTTTCTAGCATTTTTCTTTGTAAATTCTAGCACTTTTTCCCACTTATGTTTTGGCAACACTACATCCAACGCATAGGGGCAGATGACAATATGATATCCGTCTTATATAAATATTATTTGTTAACATAAGCTTTGATAGATAATGGGTAAAATTACTTACCAATGGCTCACAAACTCTGTAGAAATCCTAGAATTTCAAATCTTTTAACACATTTTTCTCCCTTATTTTTTGTTTGGGGGAAATTATTTAGGTTTTTGGTTGCAAAACATCCCATACAGTTTTGCAAAATTCCAGTAATATAACGCGTACTGTGGATTTTCCAACTCAAAAAATGTTACCTATGCTTCTATATTTTAACGCGGATGCTAATATGTAAAGTGCAATAGCATTTCTATTTTCGTGAGGTATTGCATCGTTATATGAAGTATCTCGCTTTTTTAAACATTCCGAATTTAGGCACAGTAAGCGGAATGTTGCTCTGATCATTTTAAAATTTTCTTTAAATTTCTTATCGCTAAAAAACCCTAAAAAATAAACTGTTCATTTTTTTATGCCTGAATAACTAGTTATTTAGTTAGAAAAATCAAAAAATTTTGTCGTCAGTGAGATTTGAACTTGGACTCAAATTAGCCATTCGTTTTTAACGACTAACATCTTACTCAGTACACAATCTCGCACTTAATTTTCTAAGTAACAAAAACTTTTTAGTATAAAATATCTTTTTAGACATTTTGTTATAAAAAACTAACAGCATCAGAATGGGGTTGAACCAACAACCTTCTGGTTGCTAATTCAGCGATCTAGCCAACTCATCCACGTGATTGCAATATTACTGTGCTATTATACTATTGAGTACTTATTTATGTAATACAGAGTATGCAAATAATAATGACGCCTCATTACTTAGAAACTACTTTAATAAATAGTTGCCATTACCGAAAACCAAAAAGTTTTTGCAGGGTCGATTTCCCAAAATGATTGTGTACGATCCTATATAGACAAAAACAATATTTTTATATTATTTTATATATTTGGATATGCAGCTATTAATACATTTGATTTTTTTTCAAACGCATAATTTTGTTAATAATAGTGCGACATTTTCGCTTATACTCTTCATTTTCATTTTTTAATAAAAATATTTTTTATAAATCAAAATTATTCATTAGTAATTTAAAAAAAAAATTACCTGCATAAATTATTCGTGCATAAAATCCATTTTTATTTTTATTTTATTTTAATTTTTTTTTTTTAGAAAATAACTAAAGTTTTTATTTATTTTTATTTGATTTGTTTACATAAAAAACACATTAAATTCAAGAAACAAATAAAATTATTTTGTAGACGATAGAATTTAAACACATAAAGAAGACAAATGCAAAATTTTACGAACCAACAGAAATGTGTCTCTATCTCATGTGATGAAATGTCTTTAAAAGTTCACATGTATTACAATAAAAAAAAATTGACAAAATAATCGAGGTAGAGGATAATGGAAATGGAATGAGATCTTTCCAAGTAACCACAAATGTTTAAGTATTTATGATACAAGGTATTGGTGGAAAATTTTTGAAGCAACCATTATGTTATTATCTTGTACATAATGCTTGTAAAGCTGAAATAAAAAAAATATATCTCTTAGAGGTCATTGAAGGACTACAGAATATTGGACTTAAACCCGTAAATTTCATATGTGATCAGGGGAAAAATATTTCTATTTTGTATAAAATTTTAAATGTATCGCCTGATAATGCTTTTTTATAGTTAATTCACCAAAAAATTTCATAATACACCTCATATAATAAAAAATGTACGAAATTCTTTGCTTAAACCTAATCACATTGTTTATTTTGAAATCAATTTAGTGTGCTGGAAAGACATAAAATATTTTTATGAACTGGACTCAAAATTATTAATAAGATGTGCTACCAAAATTGCAAAGTATGAATGTTAAATATGCAACACAAATGTTTAGTTACAAAGTGTCATTGGCTTTGAATATATTATATTCACCCGTGCTTGTAGATTTATCTAACGAGTCGTTTTCTCAAAAAAACACAAACTAATTCATTTTCTCATATATTTCAAAGGCAAAAAACATCTCGATTCGAATTGTTTAATTATTTAACACACAAAAAATATACTCGTACTAAATTTCCATACAGAGATGAAATTATTAGTATTTTTAGTACATAGAAATTTGTTGAAAAAAGAATTTGTAAAAAAATTTTACAGTTTAAAAACAAAAAATTTAAAATTATGAATGAAATTTATATTTGTTTATAAATTTTATTTGTTAAAAAATTTTATTTTTTGAATTAGAAAGTGTTTGTGTGTGAAATTTTTATTTAAATCCAAAATTTGTAAAAATATTTTGGCAAACGAAAATAGGTCAAAAGGAAAAACACATTAAAATGATATGTGAACAGTGATATTTATACCTTTTGTGTTTTTCAAAAAACAAGAAAAAACTTTTTTTGGCTCAAAAAGTATTAAAGTGAAAATATACGTAATCCTGACTTTTATGATAAAAGTCCCTGAAATTAAATATCGAAAATAAAAGAACAATAAAATGAGCTTATCACCATGACGCAAAGAAAATAATTAATTTTATATAAAAACTTGCATTTCTAAAAAAATTAAAAGGAACAGCACAAAAACAAAGCACTTTTCAAAAAGAAACACAAATTGTTTGTTTTTCTCATAGCATAATTATTAATATGCCTTGCTTTTTCTACTTTGTTTCTCATAATCAGTGTTATCAGATAAAGGGATTTGTCCCTAAATTGGGGATTTAAACTTTGATTTGTTGACAGGTTTTAGTGGGGAGGGATTTGGGAATTTCCGTAAAGTATTTTCGATAAATTTAAATGAATTTAATATGTAAAGATTTTTCATTAAATTTATAAAAATTTGTTGATAGTTTTCTTTTCAAATTTTCAATGAATTTTCTGTTTTGCATATATATAATGTGGAATTATTTTTTATTTAGTGAAAATATTGGTTTGATTTCTACGTATAGAAAATATTAAATTATTATTTATTTTTATGCCGTTTGCACCAAACGAAAACTAGCTTCACTTATTTTTTTTTTGTATGAAAAACTACATTAATTTCGTTGGTTTTCTCTTATAAATCAAAAACAATTTTCAATTAATTTTTTCGAAAACCAAATAAAAACTATAAAACTATATATGAAACAGTCTGCTTAACTCATTTCATAATGTTAAGCTCTTCTGGCTTTCGGTAAATTTTCAATTTATTAAAAAATTCAATACATTTTCTTTTTATACGAAATTTTTGATAAATTTTCTTGTATGGAAAAATGTTTTTATAGAAAATTTGTGAAAATTTTCTTTTTTTTCGAAAAATTTTGATAAATATTTTTATTATAGAAAATATTCATTAAATATTCTTTTTGACGAATTTTTGACAAATTTCCTTTTAATATGAAATTATTGATAAATTTTATTTTATTGAGAACAGCGATCAATATTCTTTTTATAGGAAATTTTTGAAAAATCTTTTTATATGAAATTTATTTTAAAAATAATGTTCTCGTTATAAAACAGTTTTAATGATTATTAGCTATTTATAGAAAATTTTCAATACATTTTCAATTTAAAAAACTAAATTTTTTATTAAAACATAGAGGCAAACTTTTTCTGGCCACACTGCTCATAATTCATAAGCTTCAGAAAAAATTAATGGAGTAATTCAAAGTAGGGATGGAAAAGTTGATACTATAGTACTTTTTTTTTTTTTTTTTGATAGTATTTAACATTCAATAGTACCGAAATACTCCCTCTAGTCCAATGATTAGTTAGTTATTCTACAATTACATTCAAAAATAAACCTTTTAAATAAAAATATATTTTCAAGATATTTGATATATAATTATTAAATAGGAACTTTATAATAACATTGTATCTATTTTTTTACATGACTTTTACGCCAAACAAAAACTAGTAGATTTTGGTTTCATTCGGTTTATGCTTGAAAAACTACATGAATTTCCTTAGTTTTTCCATACAAATCAAAAACTACTTTCAACTAGTTTTTATTGAAAACCAAATAAAAACTACTAAAATAATTATTTATGGTACAGCTGATTTCAGAACAGTGAGCTCTTATATGTAATAAACATAACAAAATTTTCAAATTTCTTCAGTTATTTTATTTGTTTGATAAATTATATAATTGTATATAATTATAATTAAAATTTTATTAAAAATGTTTTTTACATTGAAAAGTAACAAAATTCGATTTAAATACAAATATATAGAAAAAAATAAACGTCAAAAAACACATAGGGAGAAAAAATGTATGCAAACGATCTGAAGTAATTATAAAATTGTGATGAATATTATTCCTTAACTAAATGCTGGGTTTTGAGTTTCCAAAAAAAAAAAAAAAATATTCACTAGTAATTAAGACAATTCAGATAAGTTTGTACATTTGTGTTGTAGGTCGATTGTTCAATTTATTTTACAAGTTAAAAGTTTCTATGTTTTGTAAATCGATTCCAGTGTAAGTGAAAATTACAATCTTTGAGTTTTTCAATAAATAAAAAATAATTAATTATCAAAAATGTTAAAATTTAGTACTCTGAGGTTGAAAAAGTGCTATTTAAGATTTATTTTGATACCGAATTTTCATTTTGAATCCCTGATTCAAAGTATTAAACTCTTTTCTATTTTGTTTATCACTTTTTTTTCTTACAAATCTTTCAATCAAAAGTGGAAAAAATTCTATTTCACCATTATTATTGTCTAAATTGTTTTTGTAAGGAACAATGAACTTGCTTTGAATTGAGAGAATTGTCTGAGAGACATGATAAATAAAATAGAGAAGAGTTTAACAATTCAAAACGCTCTTTTATTTGAGACTTATACACATAAACGTATGTGAGTCTTTTATATGTATTAGTATCCATGAAAAAGTACATTTCTTATGGTATATTTTTTTATTAAAATCGGATATATAGTGCGTTTGTCTATTAATTACATAGTTTTTTAAATTTGACGATATTAATTTAGTTTTAAAATATAAGTAGTATTTTTACTTTATTTCTCATATTGCAAATTATTCTGCACAAAAATTACTTTTAGTTGTCATTAGAAATATATTTTCAGAAACAAGGGAAATGAAAATAAGAATTTTAGTTTACAAAACAATTCAGTATAGTTTTTTGCTGCTGTAGAACAATTTAGCATATTTTTTACGATTTAGCACTTTACCAATTACATTTTTTGGCAACACTGATTAACTCCATATATAACATAATATGTGAGATTTTTGTGACAGAGAGTGTCAAATTCGAGAGAGAATTATTTCACGTGTAGATTCAAATATTAGTATTATAAGATGTATTATGAGACTGTTGTGATGAGATTTCTATACACAACCATCTTATAAGATGAACTGTCAAAAAATACACATATACGAAAGTTTGTTTGTGTGTGTGTGCATGTGCATTTTGGAAATTACTGAAAAACAATGTTTTTGTAAAATTGTTTCCTTTTAGTGTTTGTTTTACATGTTAAAAAACATTTGTATAAAAATTGTGCTAAAGAAGTGCTAAATTAAAATGAATATGTTTACTCTGTGAGTGATTGAAAATAATGATTTCTTATAGGATTTATTAGAATACGTGTACCTCTTATTTAAGATTTAACATAATATAAACAAAATGGTTACTCACCTATGCCGACGTTTTCTCACATATTATATCAGCGTTAATCTCAGTTGTAGACGAGGGGTTATGAGATTTCTCTACACAACCATCTTATAAGATGAACTGTCAAAAATACACATATACGAAAGTTTGTTTGGGTATGTGCATGTGTATTTTACATACACATAGTAATTTATTTTAAATTACAAAAAAAAAACAATGTTAATAATATAATAAAATATTTTTATAAAAATTGTGCTAAAAAAGTGCGAATTGCTTAAATAAAAAGAATATGTTTATTCTGTGACTGATTGAAAATAATTTCTTATAGGATTTATTAGAATACGTGTATTTAACATAATATAAACAAAATGGTTACTCTCCTCTGCCGACTTTATCTCACATATTATATCAGCGTTAATCTCAGTTGTAGACCTGGAGTTAATCTCAGTTGTAGACCTGGGGTAACGACTCTCGACTGGGTTCATCGAACAGATGTTAAAAATATTATTTATAGAATATACTATTTAAATACAACACTGTCTGTAGCTTATCAGGGGTGTTACATTTCGAGACTGAAAAGTACCATGGTACACCAATGATTAATTTGGTACAATTTGAATTTGTTTCTAATTTCCATTTTTATAAAGTTGCTGTATAAAATCATCATATTTAGAAATTAAGTTTCAACTTTAATTGCAAAAATGTTTAAAAATCTCAAATTAGTTAAGACAAAGCATTATGATTATACTTGATACCCAGTCTCAAATTTTTATTTTGAAATAATATTCTCGTATCAGACTTTTTTTTTAATATTCGGATACATATTGCCACCAATAATTATATTAATTGTGTAATAAGTACAATATAGATATTAAGATGATAGGATTAAAATAGAAATAATAAGCATTTATTGGCAGGAATTATAAATTGTTATCAAAATTTATATAAATGCTATCCAGTTTGGAGACTTTAATTAAAGAATTTAATTTTATAATTATTAATATATAAATATAAAAGAACATTGTTATTACTGAAAATTATAGCACTCCTTACAAAATATAAAGTGTTGGTTACTAAACTTTTGTTTTCCGCCAAGAGAAGTACTTCAAAAGCAATGAACAAGAAGCTTAAAAGAAGAACATTCTATCAATGACAACCATGGGTTAAAAAAGAACTTTTGCAGCTCTGATTCAGCACTCAGTACTTCCTCCCAATGTCAACACAATGTTAAAATCATGACTTTTTCACCTCTTTTTCAGTTCCTTTCTTGCTGGATTATTCTTATATTCGCAATTGCATTTTTATTTATATAATAATATATACATACATATATATATATATATATATATATATAAATTTCTATTAAATTGTCTATGAACAACTAAGATTAACGCTGATATAATATGTGAGATAACGCCGGCAGAGGAGAGTAAACATTTTTTTATATTATGTTAAATCTTAAATAAGGGGTACACGTATTCTAATAAATCCAATATTAATATTTTCAATCAGTTACAGAGTAAACATGTCCTTTTTATTTAAGCAATTCGCACTTTTTTAAAACAATTTTTATAAAAATTATTTTTAACATTTAAAACAAAAACTAAAAGGAAACAATTTTACAAAATAACATTTTTTTCAATAATTTCCAGAATACACATGCACACAAACAAGCAAACTTTCTTGTTGTGTATTTTTTTGACAGTTCTTCTTATAAGATGATTGTGTAGAGAAATCTCATCACAACAGTCTCATAATACATCTTATAATACTAATATTTGAATCTACACGTGAAATAATTCCCTCAGAGAGCGAATTTGACACTCTCTGACACAAAAATCTTACATATTATGTTACGTCTAGACGGGTTGTTACACATTATTGGTGCAAATTGCACCCCATCAACTAGGTACAAAATTTATAAAACCCAACACTAATGTGTGTAAATTGTCTTTTTCATCTTTTTATCGTTTTATTTCTTCTTTCGTTCGCATTCCGTCACTCACTCACGTAGAGAAGAGACGTGACTGTGTGGAAAAAAGTTAAACTGTTTAATCTGCTGTAGAAAAATTATATTTCAAAAAATAAATTATTTATTTGCAAATAAAAATTTTTAAACAGTATTTAATTTTAGTTATGCTTTGAAAATAATAATTTAGCTGCTAAAACAATTGTAGTGGGAAATTAGTCAACGAATCTGATGAATGTGTGAGTGTGCAAAATTTATTAACTAAAAAAGAAAGTGTGTTGGATGAAGAAAAAAATCAGTGTAGTGTAAAAATTAAAAAAAAAAAAAACGAAAGAAAAAGAATTGTATTAGGAAGTCGTGATGTCACTACTAAAGTTATTTTTTTAAAGGCTATTGTTCTTATTTATGTCTTAATTCAGAAACGCAAAACAAATTTAATTTCTCTAGCTGCTTTTTAATTGTTAAAAAAAGTTTTGCTGTTTTCTTATGAATTTAACACATTTTTTAATTAATTCATTTTGCAATTCAATGCATACGTTCGAATTAGAAAATTTTACAAATACCCTTTCAGTGGTGTAAAAGATACAAGAACAATTTCAATTTATTTTCCCCATCATTCCGATTTGCAGAACAAAAGAAATAAACGGAAGAGAGCGCTTAATTAAAAACATAAACGAGAGAGTGTGAAAATAAAATAAAAATAAACTGAAGAGAAATTGTCTCTTTTGTACTCAAAATTTATGTAAAGAAGAGAGAAATGATATAAAAAATAACTACAGAAACAAAGAATAGTACAGAAAAAAAACAAGAATAAATTAACAAGAATTTAAAGAAAATACGTCCAAAAAATTATTAAAAAAAAAAATTAAAAAAGTGAAATTATAATAAAAAAAAAAGATATTGCATAGAAAAAACCCTCCAATTATAACAACGAGTTTGAAACAAAATACATACAGCCAAAATATAAGAAGAAAAAGTTTAAAAGTAACATCACTATTCCGCCCACAACAAATAAAAAAGTTTAAACAAAAAGTTGCCAACACTACTAACGAAAGAGTTTTACAACAAAATATTTCAATTTTATTAAAAAACAAATTTTTTCGTAAAACAACACAATATAAATCCATCCTTCCTTCCTGATTTCTAAAACCCGTCCATCGACAACAAAATTTTTAAACACGAAAATAAGGAAAAAGAAAAATATAAATTCCGATAAAAAGCAACTAACCACCCTCACAACATTCTTTCTGTATTATTATTTATTTTTGTCTTGTCCATATACACCAAAACAAATACGAGAAAACTCCGGAATCATATCAGAAAATACACGCATAGAGACACTAGAAGTCCTTTCAACGCCACAACAACACCCATAAACACAAAAACAACAAAACAGTTGAGCTGTAAAGAACAACAGCAGTCTTTACCAACATGTCATTGGATTCAGGTGCTGGTGGCGGCGTCAGCGGTTCAGCCGCTGCTCCAAAAACCATTGAGGAACTAAATATGGAAGTTGAACGTTTGACACGTGAACTCGATCAAGCCACAAGTGAACGTGCTCAATCCGCCCAATACGGACTTTCCTTGTTGGAGGAAAAATCCAGTCTCGAACAGAGACTCGAAGAATTGGAAACATTGTACGACAATGCCAAACATGAATTGGATATAACACATGAAGTGAGTATATTTTTGTTTATTAATTTAAGTCACACGTTTATTTTAAGATCTCTTACACAAGTTTGTGTATTCGCATATAGTTGTGGTCAATTTTAAAATTAAAAGCTTCAGTGGATAACTACATAAATTTGTTTATTAACCACTTACCACTGATCAACGACTAGCTTCCCTCATTGAAATGATATACATATATAATTATAGACTGTGGGAGGCTGATTTGTTGTTCAATGCTTCTTGTTTTGTAAGCGAAAATAATTTACATTTCTCAAATTAAATTTTATTAATAGAATTATGTGTATTTTCCGGTGTAATTTAAAATAAAACTTTTTGCATCCATTTAAATTTTTCAATTAACTTGGTAACATAGATTTTTTAAATTTTAATAGGAAACGTAATTTATTGTTAAAGTCGAAGTAAACATATTGAACCCTTAAACGGTTATGGAACAAAATCTGGTATAAGAATAAGGTTTGAGAGATTAAAAAAAAAAAAAAAAAAAAAAAAAATACATCAACATAAACAGTGTACAAAATTTTATACAATTTACTGCATAAAAAGGATTCGTTTAATTTACTTATAATAAGAAGAGTGCTCGATCTTAATAATATATCTAATTTTTATGTAAAAAAAATCCAATTTAGTCATAAAGCTATAAAGTTCATTAAAGATATTGATTCATTATTGTTCATTACTTCACAAATTGGACAATTTGTTTATGTTTATCGAAAATATTTTTCTAATAATATTCGAGTGACACATTTTAATAATGAGAGTATACACGGACAAAAAGAAAAAAAAAAAAAAAAAAACAGAGTCAAGTATATTTATTTAAAATATTTGGAGTTTTTGACAATATAACTTTTAGTGTGAAATCATTGCGTATACATTTAATTATAAACTTATACAAAAGTAATATTATTTAATATTATGCCAATATGTTTATTGGCTTTGAAGGCTTTAATATTACTTTGATTGGATAAATAAAATAAAAATAAAAAATAACCTTACATCGTCTTAAGCGCAAATAGTTCTTATTCAGACGGGCAAAAAATAGAGTCAGCATTTAATTCGTCAAAATTGTCTTATATTTTTTGTAAAAAACTTTGGAAACTATACTTTTTTTTTAATTTCTATAACTAAAAACCAAAAAAGATAAGAATCAAAAACGATTTAAAAATATGGCGAAAATATAAGGTCTTGTTAAAAAATAATTTTTTGCAAATCCATGGAATTAAATTAAAAAGCCTAAGGATGGTTTCATACTACTTCCACTTACAGTCCTAACCAAAGCGGATCCATTTCGAGGTAATGAGTCAGCTATTTCATTGCCAACTATATCTCAGTGACCCGGTACCCAGAAAAGTCTTATCCGATATTTATTCTTTAATAGTCTTTTTGTAGTCGCTAACTAGCCTAGACCTGACAAAATCTCCCTTCAGAGCCCTGAGCGGTGCCATCCACATACAGAGTTATCTCTGTATTCCTTTCAATGTTCCTCGCTATCAATTTCGTGGCTTTAAGAATACCCAGAATTTCTGCCTGGAACACACAATTTATATATCCATTTGGGATCCATCAGTAAAGACCGATAGTTTCTATACACCTGACCAATGGTCTCTATTAGGTATAATAAGAGCATGTATTTCAATATCAGTGCCCATGTAATCCGTGATGCTCCTTTCGGCAATTCCCATCACATACTCAATGGGTAGGAGATGTAGAATGACGTCCAGTGCCGCCTGAGATGTGCTTCTCATGGCACCAGTGATGCCAATTGAAGCACATCTCTGTGCTTTAGACAGAAGATTCCTGCGACTTCCTATTCTCATTGTCTCCCACCATATTAGCACCCATGCATTAGAATTACCCTCGTTACCGATGCATAAAACCAGTTTACTACCATCGGTTTAAGACTCCAGTTCTTGCATATGGGGTTCTTGCAGGCATAGTAGGCATTGAGACCTTTTTTAAGCCTTTCCTGTGTATTCCTCTTCCAAGATAACTTGTTATCAAAAAACACTTCGATAACTTACCTATCAAATATACATTCTGAGAATTCAAAAACTTACATTGTCTGTATATCTGCCTCTATGTTCCTTTGATACCGTAAAATTCAAACTAAAGGAAATAGTCTGAAAAAGAACATTCCCTAGCTACCCTCCAGTTCTTCTCAAGATCACTACTAAAGTTCGTCAATGTTATATCTATAACTGCCCAATTACGCACGTTGGTTTAATAGAGAAATGAGTACGCAATTGTTTTTAATCAGACTGATTCTTTGGAAGTAATGAAAATGTACTTTCTTAAAAATTAATTATATACGGCTTTGCTCTGGAAAACAAATTTAAATTAAGGTGGAATTGAAAGAAATTTTCTAAGGCACATTTTCCTAAAAGAGCTTTCCGAGCTTTGATTTATTCAAATTGCTAATTTTAAAGCGGTTCTTAATATAAAAATAAATTTGTAAATTAAAAAAATTTCCATTAATTAAACTCTCAAATTCCGATTACAGATCTCTATCGATCAAACTTCTTTCAGTTTTTTTCAATTTTCTACAGGCTTTTAATTTGTATGCTTCAAATATTCGAACATATGTTAACAGCTCAATATTAATATGTATTATTTGGTTTTATCTCGTTTAGTTTCAGTTATATTATTTTATCAAAATTCCTGGGAAAAGTTCGGGAAATTATAAACCCTAAATTCAAAAAATAATAAGTAAAACGGTGTTGGTAACATAATGGTGTGGGATAGTACCATAGCAAATTGTCAGATCGATATCTGAGCATGAGAGATAATTCTGAAATTATCTTCCACAAAGATTATGTTTTTTACAATTGACTTTTTGTATTATCAGTAGAAATTTTTATTTCTTTAGATTTTGAACCGACTCAATGGAATTAATAGTTCCAGATTTTATAAGATTTTCATGTGATTTTCTGCCCCTTAAATACTTTTTAGACCCTAAACCTTTTTAAAAAATTTAATCAATAATGAAAGCACAATGTAAAATCCAAATAACAGAAATGAAAATTTAAAAAACTCTATTTATATCTTTTATATCCAACATAGTTTTGCTATTAATATAAATGTGTTTATATTTCTTAAAAAGGGTAAATTCTCTTCTTTCTATTGAAGTTTAAATTTAAATTTAATTTGGTTAACTGGTATTCTAGACAAAAATAAAAAATAAAGCACCGAAATTCGAAAAAATATTTTTTTACATAACTCCCGATTTTGTGGGTATTATTATACTATTTTTAGAATTATATATATATATATATATATAATTCTAAAAATATATTATTGTTCTATATAATTTTAAAGATACTATAATTCTCAAAAGTGTAAAATTAAGTACATACGAGTTGGTTTCGTTTTGTTCGTTTTTTTCTTAGAACTTGTTGCTTTTAGTTTTGAATTATAAATTATTTTCTTAAATATTAAATATAAAATAAATTAAAAAAAATTGGTCTTTCTTATTTTTATTTTTATGCGATTAGTGCAAAAAGTATAAACATGTACATACTCATTTGTTCTTCCCACTGTATATGTATGTAAGTATACTTTGATGGTCATATTTGATACGTCTAATTTTTTTTTGCAGTTGTGTACGAAGTATTCAAAAAACTTACAATATAATATATGCAAACCAGTTAATCAAACTGATCAAAATCTCATTAAAAATAGCGTTTTTGTTAAGAAAACAAATTTTTACTTGTGAAATATGGAAAAGCTTACTTAAAAAGTTTGTCTTTTCCAGTTTTTTGTTTTTTTAAATATTAAACTTATTTTTTTTAATAATTAAGCGATAACATTGTAAATCATATAAAAGAAATTTTGATTTTGAGAATTGAATTTTTTGTTTATTAATGGATCCAAATTTTAAAGTATTTAAACTTTCAAAAAATTCAGTGAAAAACTGAACATAGGTAAAAACTTATTAAAGCTACTTGTTGAACTCACATATTGTTACCTAAAATTCAAAAGTCCGTAACCACTGAAAAATGAAATGTTGGTTTTTTACTGGATTATAATATACTGACCTAAACTATATCTATACAAAAAATGTCATAATCATATCTTCAAATCACATCAGTATTAACAAAAATTAAAGGGCCATAACATCAACTTCATAAACGAAACAGTTGTAAAATTTGTTCCACTTAAGAAAAATTTGGTTTGAATAGTGTTTCTTTGTATGCTTTATATATTTTTGCTTTAAGTGAAATATTAAAAAATTTTACTAAATTGCTTACTTTAAAAGCAAAAAGTTAAAAATTTCAGTTATATGTCCTTTTGCATTTTTATAATGGTTATTGCTTCTGCTGTAAAAAATTAAAAAGTATGGTTATGACCTTTTGTAGTTTAGGTAACGATATTATGATTAGCAATTTTTTATCATAATAAAACTAATTTTAGACCGTTAAATTTTATCATGAAGTGCTAGTTAGATTCTAACGCCCGTTACTTCAAGAAAAAGCGTTAACTCATTTATAATTTTTTAAGCAATTTTGTTCTTATTATTTGTTTGCCTTAATTGACAAAATAAAACACTTTTTTAATTGACTAGTGATCGAGGTTATATAAAAAGTTAATGAGGTTGCACCACATATTGCAGCACACGAATTGTCTGATGTGATTTAGTAAAACACCAAAAAATTCTAATTCAAATAATCTGCAAGTCGTCCACATCATTTTTTAAATTGTTCAATAATTTCGGAGATATTAATAAAAATGTGTCGAAAAAAATTAAATTTTTAACAAAAATTATTTATTGTTAAAAAAAATCGTAAAAAATTTTGACTTTATTCACAATTAAAAGAGGATAGCTTTTTAAAAATTGATTTTTCTAACACCTATTGGAATGTTTTTGTTGTTTTTAAAATAATTTTATTATTTTTTGTATAATTTTTAAATGATATGCCTTTACTTAATTGTGAATAAAAATGTATGCATCGATTTTGATAGTATTGCATTTTTTAAACAAAAATTTTTAAATTTTGTAAGAAATTTGATTTCTTTCGCAAAATTTTTAAAAAATGATATTGGTGTGACTTGTTGTTTGAATTGGAATATTTTGACATTTTATTGAACCATATTCGAAAAATATTTATTGAGATATGCTGCAATGTGTTGCAAACTCATCACTTTTCTATATAATATATATTTTCCAAAGTTGGTCATCTCGGGTATGTATTTTTTTAATTTTATTATTTTAATGATTTTTTAAACCATTTACGGTTTTGTAAAAAAAAAAAAATAAAGCATAGAGAGTCATTGTAAATTTCAAATTATTTGTTTTTTTTCCAAAAAGGGGTTATATTTTTTTTACTTTTAAATATTTTTTTTTGTTTTGGCCTATAGAATTTGTTTAATGTTTTCAATAAAAATCTTAACGCAAATGCCGGAGAGCCTTTGAGCAACGGTCTCTCCACAAGCCCTATCCAAACAACAATATATTTGAAGCTAAACGAGCTAAAACTAAATATTGCTTAATACCGAGTTGCGGTGTAAAGGTTTTTGGCGGAATAATTTAAATAAAATTTCGCTTAAAAGATTCCGCATATTATTGCAACGAATTAAAATCTTACAAGAATTTAATACAGATTTATCTTTTAATCAACTGAAGTTTAAGGCATTGATTTTCCGGAATTGATCATTAAAAGTTTCATTCAATTTTACTTTAACTTTAATTTGGTTTAATTTAATTTATCATACAATTTTATATTTAATAAAAAATAAATAAGAACAATATTATTTTCAGCACTCTAAAGGATAACAATTTGCCCATTATTTAAAATTTTTTTTATGTCGATAAACTTTTTAAATTTGCATCATTCGCAAGTTCATAAAGTGCTATGTTCGCAATATTTCTTGGTCCATAGTTTGCAACAAAAATATTTTTGTATTTTATAAAAATGTTGGTATAATGTTGGGCAGAACATCTTATAAATGGTTTGAATAGTTTCTCTTATTTCCTGTGATATCAAAGATACCATAGTTCATTCTATAGAATTTAATGTGGCATTGTGAAGCTGTTGCTTGATCTAAACAAAATGTTGATTGTAATGTGGTAGTAGAGCGTTTTATAAATTATTTTCCTCTAAAAAATCTTTTGAAATGTTAACTTCTATGTAAAAATAAATTTTAAATTTTCCGGGATTTTTTTAAAAAATAATATATACCCCAATATGTTAATTAAACACACAAAAAGTATTTTCTGACGGACGGCTTTTATACCGGCAGGTTGGTGACTTCAATGAAAAAATTAATTTTTGAAATTCGTTTTTCGCAGATTGGGATTTTGGGTATTTTGTTGCAAAAAAGTAATAGTTTTTTTAATTCCCAGATTTTGTGACAAGTTTGTCTATATTAAATAACAATTTCAGTAGGATATCATCATTCGTTTCAATTTTATTTCAATCCAAATAGTATTAATATTATTTCTCAAAAAAAAAAAAAAAAAATAAAATAAAAAATAAATAAATAAAATCTAAATTTTAAGTTTCGGGTAAGTTATTATATTTAACGAATCACATTTTTTTAAAAAAGCGTAGTTCTAAAAAGAAATGAAGAATAATTTTTTAGCTGAGAATATTATTATAAATTAAACAAGGTTTACTTTAACTAAACAGGTCTTTAAACCAACTTTAATTTAGCAAATCCAAGACTTAGAGCACTCAGAATAAAGTACAATATAATAATTACTCATAAGAAACTATTTAATGCATTCATTTGTAATTAATGAGCTCATCAAAGCAACAGATTCAAATTTACAATACCAATTACTTTAGAATTTAAATAAATTACTAAAAAAATAGGTAAAAAATAGCAAATTACTCTAAAAAATTGCTACATTATTTGCAAACACATACGATTGGAATGAACGGATATTTTTCATTCAAATAAGTTTTTACCAAATAATAACCTTGATATAGTCAAAGGTATTTATTTGCATACAAAAACAAAATTGATAAAAGTTGGTAGCACAAAAAAAAAAAAAAATAATAATAAATAAATAAATAATATAAATAAAAAAAAAAATAAATAAATTGTAGCTGAATATCTTTAAAAAACTATAATAATTTACCTACTTCTAGCCCTGCTAATAACAAACAATTCGTTTTTTTAATTTTTGCAAATCTATTTTATTTTTTTCGACTTTGTAGAGTTTTAACTTGCCAATTTGCAAAAATTAAAAAAAAAAAACAAAAACAAATTTCACACGTAATCATTTGCCAATTGTGGCGTTGGGTATGATTAAACTATGAAAGTAGTTTAAACAACAATTTCAACAACAAAAACACCATTCATCTACTGAATAAATATTTTATTAACTTCGTTTTTTTATTGAGAAACTATAGCTGTTGCTATTTCAATTAACTTAATTTTTTTGTTGTTACTACTGTTGTTTCTATAAAATATCTATTCTTTATGAACCATGACAAATGGTATAGAAAAGTAATGAATAATAGAGGAGAGCTAATTCTTTTTCTTTTTTCCACCTTTTAGTAATATAAGTTTCTTCTTTTTCTTGTTCTACATCAAATCATAACAAATGAAAACGCTAATAATGTACATACATATATATATATATTTTGTCTTATTTTATTTTTTTGCTTTAAAGTATAAGGCAGAAAACAACAAAGAGTTTTTTATCGTATTGCTTAGAATGCAGGTGCTTCGCTCTTTGTTTTTTTTTTTGCTGATCACGTGGCGATCTTTTTATTTATTAAGGTTTTTAAGTTTATCTGAAAATTTTAATACAAATAAATGAAGTTTCATACAATGTAGAAGTTACTTATTTCATGAGTATCTAGTTTTTTTTCTTTTAAATCAATTAAATATGTTTGTATAAATATATTTCTTCAAGTGGCTTTGTTTTGCTCTTGAGAGTTTAGACAATTGGGACTGAGTAAACTAGAAATTATTAATTTTAATTGTTTCCGTTTAATCGTTTATTACTCTTTAGATATTTTAAGGTTTAATCATCTAGCTATTGTATTTAACTGGTTGTACTACTTTAATAAGATTTTTTTTAGTAATTTTATCATAAATTTAAGCATTACAAATTATTTTAATTCTGCTGACAAAACAACTCAAATCTAATTTTTCAATATTTTTAAGAGACCCAAAAACTTTTTATGAGCTTTATCTTCACAGTTTACAATAGAAGAAAGAAGCCTATTAATTCAAACGAATTTATTTTTTATGATTAGAAAATATGCAAATTTCACATCCGGGAAAAGTCTTGAACAAATTTCCCGCAAAAAGGAGAATTTACACTTCCGTATTTTCGACAATTTTTATGGAGAATCTCGGGAATTAAAACGTACTAAAAATTCATAGTTTATTGTTTTATATTTCATATTATAATATTATTTATCATTAATATTATTACATCAATAATAGAGAAAAGTCTTTTGTAGGAATTTATTTTACAAAGGACAAAACTTTTTCTGCTTCTATTTTAGTCAAAAGTCAGGGAAAAATAAAATTTGATATCCAAAAGAAAAATAATGATTATTTTATTTGCATATTTATTATATATTTTTTATTATTTATTCATACACTAAGTAAAAACCTACCTTAAGGCCATAATCGGTCCACTACTAATATTTTTAATTTATTTGTTATATGGAATAAGGTAATGTACCTAGTGCGCGAAAAAACGGGGTTTGAGTTACTAATGTGTCAAAAACTAAGTTTGTTTTGGTTAGTTCAGTGAATTAAAAATAAAAAAAAGAACATTTTTTAATTGCACGGAAACACAACAAAATTTTTTCCGCTAGCAGGGAATAAAATAATTCCAGGAATCTAGAACCCCAAACATAGCACATTATTTTTCTTATTCAAATACTTCTTAAAGATAACATCTTATTCTATATATGTATGTACATGACTAAAAAAAAAAAAAATACTAGTTAAATGCATAACATACAAGTCATACACTAAACGATAACCTTATTATAAATTAAATAAAACCATTTTTCAAATTAATGGGAAAAATCAATATTTTACCTTAAATTAGAGAGAAGTATATCGAATACTTGTTGTTTTAATTGCCATTAAGGATTTGGATATTTTTAATTAAACAATTTTCTACCACCCATCTTGGCTGGCTCAAACGATTATTACGCTTTTCTGGAAATTTTTCTGATGCAATATAAAATAAAAATAATAACTTTGTTTTACAGTTTTTCACCTTTTTCTACTTCCACAAAATAAAAGTAAAATTAACATTTTAACTTTTTTCGCAGTCGTGAAATAAGTCATGTTCATAGTTCTTGTTGTTTTTTATTTTTCTCATTTGATGGTAATATTGTGGTTGCTATTGTTGTTTGTTCTCATATTGAAGTTGGTTATTATACTTGTTTCGTATTTTTCCAAACATATGTAATTTTACCCACAAACACATTAAAAACAAAACATTAATATACTCATACTCAAAGAAATACTATTTCATACAGGATAATGTGATTGCGTTGTATATGAACTTGTATTTACAGGTAGAGTATTACTGACAAATTCGCTAATTAGTTACTGAAGTAAGCAGGAGAAATCTTACAGGAATAAAAAAAAAAAAAAAAAAAAAATGAAAACCTCTAAATTACTTTTTAACAGGAAAACAATATATTGAAAAATTACAAAATACAACTGGTGTTTTTTTTATGTAAATGTATGTATGTATTTCCTTTCACAATTTCTATTTCATTGTCCTTTGTTTTTACTTCAGGATTTATTTTATGTTGCTAATTAAGTTTACATTTATTTTTAGAAATATGCACAAATATGTACGTTAGGCTGCTCCAAAAAAGCAGACTTTCAAATTTCGACCGTAACTTCCCCTAGAATTGTTCTTTTTTATGTAAAAATATAGTGTGCAAAATATTATAATGAAGTTTGCGGGGTGCAGGGAAAATTTTGACTTTTCACTGTCTTTTTAAAAAATTTACTATTATTAACTTTTTTTGGAATTTAATGTAAAGGAACCGTAATATAGACATCATTATCTATCAAACAAGATAAAAAAAGTTAAAATTGGTTAGAAAATATTAAAGTTAATAGAAATTCCTCAGACAATTATCATGTTTTCGAACACTTGTGTAAGAAACGTACAGACAAATTTTTAATTTTTTTAGAAATGTTAAAATAAAATGCAATTTTAAGTGAAATTGAACCATTATTAGCGACATCCGATCACTTTAATGTACGTACATACACCCATCTGAGATTTTTTTTGGCGTTAATTTTCTTTTTCTAGATAAAAGCTTTTAATTATTTTATAGAATAAAATTGACCATAATGTGCTAAATACATTGCATCCAAGACTCGGAATATTAAACTTACAATTTATGAAAAATCGTTATTAAAATGAAAGGGGCAGAAAGTTAACCTACTTTCAAATATATTACAAAAAATCAGTTACCTTTGAAAAATTTAATTTTTAATTAATAAAATAATTAAAAACCTTTTTCTAGAAAAATAATATAATATTTAAAAAGATTACTTGATATGTGGGCTAAAATCATGACCACCACTATCATTTTCTAATTAGTAAACGAATTTTTTAAAATTATTGCTAATTATCAGGCAAACCACAAATATGGTCTAAAATAAGTGTTTTATTTGCATTAAAAAACGAAAAATACTCGTATGCTCATAAAAAGCAAAATTTATTTTTCAATTTCAAACAAAAATTAATTTTTTCATTTAATCAAATTTCTAATTTTTTTTTATTTTTCTATTTGCTTACCCATATAATTCTAAACTTTAGTATTAGTTGAGAAATTATTATATTGGTGCGCTAAGGAAAAGCCTTATGTGTTTTTGAAAAAAATTTCTGGGGATAAAACAATTAATTTTTTGTATGAAAGTTGTATAAAATTACAATTATTGGTTTCGAAAACTTCTGAACTAATGCAGATATTTGAAGAAATATTAAAATTTAAAACAGACGATCAGAAAAGCTTTCAGATGATCCAATAAAAAAAAAAAAATAGTAAAATTACACGTAGGACTATTTGTTAGCAAACCGACAATGTGTAAATTTATGTATGTATATAAAGCTTTCATTCATAAAAATAAATTATTTTTACTGATACTATTTGGGCAAGTTTTACGTCCTCTATACAATATTTAAAAAATGGATTTAATAAAGATAATTTAATCTGTTCCTAAATAACTTTCATAAATTGCTACAAGTCGAGCAGTTTTTTACGAACTTAGCCATTTACCATTTTTTTATTTTATTTTTATAAATTATAAATCAAATTTTAAAAATATTCCGTCAGTGGATAAAATATTATCTTAAAAAAAAAAAATCGATGGCAAAACGCTTTATTTGTTCTAAAACGAATAAATATATTATGGAAGGCTTAATCAACGTACAGGAAAAACATGCTTTTGCATATTTTTGCCTAATTATATTTATCTTTTTTTTTTTTTTTTTTTTGAAAAACTATTTTTTTTTTATTTGCGAGACTATTTAAAAGCTTTTAAGTATTATTTTTCGCCTTCTAATATTTAAAAGGATATAAATATGGTCTTCAAAAGTGTTTGGTATTTATCTCTATTTATTAATAATAAAAGCATAAATATAGGATAATCACACAATTCAAATATTAATTCGTATTTAAAAACAAAATAATTCTGTTTAAATAGGTATTAAATAATTTTTCTTTTTTAATTTATCTACACAAGCTATATATCATATTTTAACTTAATTTATTTAAATTTCCAATTAGCTATAGTCCATTAAGAGCCATAATAATGAATTTCATTATTAGTTCATAAAATATGTGTCTAAAGTACTTGTATACAATATACTTTTTCCTTAAGATTATTTTTCCCTGTATAGTATTTCAGTTATTTTAATTAATATTTATAAGAATCCTTAAAAAGTTTAGCTAGCAAAAGAAAAAAGAAAACTTAAAATATACACTCACACACACGTATTCAATAAATCTAAGCTTCAAAACTGTTGTGATTTTTGTATGAATTTAAAATTACATATGTGTATTAAAGTGCATCGATTTGTATGAAGGAAAAAAATGTTGCAAATTTAAAATTAAGGATTGATATGTTATAAACTAATTTTCAAAATATTTCGATTCAATTATTTCGTTCACGTGAATTGGACCATTTTTAAAATACCTCCAAAAATATAGTTTTCGATAAACTTTTTATATAATTTTTTTACTTTTTATCAAAAAAAAAAAAAAATTGCAATGTGCAATAAAAAAACATGTCGACTAATAAATAATCTGCAAAAAGTTTTTTAAAATTTAAAATATCAGTAAAATTTTCTACGATTTTTTAAAGTAATATTTTATTAAAGTTTGAATATTTCCGACATTTTCCATTATAATTTAGATTTTATCGTTAGTACTTTTGATATATGTATTCATTTAACCCTTTAACAAAAGTAATATTTTGAGATCAGCGGTCCATAATAGGTTAAGTTAATGTCAAATAGATGATTACTTAAGAAAATAAATGTCACAAGAAGCATAAACTTGTTAAAAGGCTATAAATTCGTGTAAAAAAGTAATTAAGTTTCAAAGACTTTCTTTTCTTCGATTATGACCGTGGTTTTAAAAGATTTTATTATATTTTTCATAAAATTATTGATATTTAAGTATAATAAATACTTCCATACAAGTTATTTGCAAAAATTGCTGATTTAACCTTTTGGGAACTTAATGTATAAAATTTACCATACTGCTTTTAAAGGGTTAATTATCTATAATTTTCAATAGTATCAGAATAGACTATTAAAATGGTACCTTAAAATCCAATATATGTTGAAAAATTTCCGAAATATATACAATTACGTGTTTAAATAATGAAAATATGACAAAAGATTTTAATAAAAATTTCGCGAAGGAAAAGAAGATTTTTATAATGCTATTGAAAGAAATCCGTATTTTTAGAGGTGTTTTAAAACTGGTCCAATTCACGTAAATTAAAACATTAAAATGTAATATTTTGAGTCATACAAGAATATACTAATCTTAATTTTTAGAGTGGTACATTTACCATTTTTTTTTGTAAGGCACTTTAATGTACATACACATTTATAAAATGTCCTTGTTGATTCATCAAACATATGCGAACATACAATGTATGTGTAATATATATTTACATCTAAAATGTGTTGTAGTTGTTTTTATTTTCAGTAATGTTGCCATTGTTGTCGTACATTGCAGTGGCTATAAAAACTGTTATAGATTAGTTATGTAATGGCCATCATCAAAAATCTTTGACTTTAGACCTTAATTTTTTTTGTTGGTACATTAAAATCCATTTGTATAAATATAAAGTGACTCGAATGCTCGTAGAAAAAGTTTTCGTTAATCATTTCGTGCATGGGGCGCGGAAGTTATAGCGGTTTTAAATTGAACATATAAACATTTTTACAAACTAGAAGTTTATGTATAATTCTGGTAAAAATTTCCCGAAATATCAAAGCCTACTGAGTTATTCAAATAAAATTTTTATATTTTCCATGTTTTATGGTATTAGTGCAGCACATTTTAGGGTTTTCTAGTGAAATTTAAAAAAATTTTTTCTTTATACTAAAAATTGTGACTTATAAAAATTTTGAGAAAAATAAGGCTCGAATCTAAGTTATATATATATATTATAGTTATATATATATATAGTTATATATATATATATATATATATATATATATATATATATATATATATATATATATATATAATATATATATATATATATATATATATATATTATACGGAAATATATTTTATTAGAGTTTATTACAAACCCAGCAAACACGGCAATACGAAAAATCATTAGTTTAACGTATTGTCTGGAAGAAAAATATTATTGCGGCAATGATCGAATTCGTATTGCGGAAAAAACTTCCTTCGGGAGAATACGTGTTCCGATTGCAATACTCCTAAACAATATGAAGGCTATTCTTCTATATGATAATCTGACAATATCGCCAGATAACCGTTTAGAAGATAATTAGAAGATATCGCTAAAATGTTGTTCAGAAGACAAAAAAGATGATTTTGCAAAAAAACCCACCCAAAAAATGTAAATTATACTTTTTACATTATTTAAATTGTTTTTAATTAAATTCTATTTACGCAATATATGAAACATTTTTAATATAATTTATTAGGTTGTCCCAAGTTTTTGTTACATTTTCTGAAATTTTTTCTGTAAGTATTGTATGTAGCCTTGCATAAAAAGAAAATAAAAAACTGATTTTTTTTTTTAATTTTCGCACTTATTTTCCAAACTTTTCTACTATCTACTGTATTGACTATTTAGGGCAAATCATAGCGAAAAGTACACATAATTACAACAAGTATCAAATCCTGATTCAAATTTGTATCAAAATTCGACTAATCTGTATTTAACTGTTGAAAGTGTGCACAATAAAATTAATCCTCAAAGTCAGATTAGTTTATACAGGATCGAATGAGATCAAAATGTATAAACGCGCGAACACAAATTGTAGAAGAATGCGAAAAAGTTAAGTACTTTTAAATTTTTTCTTAAGTTTTTGAACTTTGAGCAACAATCATGATTAATGAAAAGAAACCTGTGGTTTCAAGTCTTGTGAATTCAGATCCATAACCTATTTGTTTAAAATAGTATAATCACAAAACTTATTAAGGATTAAAGTCAATTTCAGACAGGTTAAACATTTTTAATAACGGAAAATATGTAATATGTAATATGCATGGATGTATGTATGTATTATTATAGAACAGTCGTTTTGAGGCTGAATCCAAAATTTTCAATAGTACTTAAATAAAGTAAACAAATGTAACAAAATCTGCGAATTTGGAAATGTAATCGGATGATGTAAAACGCATGTTTTTCTATTTTAACAAATAGCTTGCCACTTTAAATGAGATGTATCACTGTAAAATTTTCGGAAAATAATGTTTGCATTAATGACATTTTGTGTGGTATGTAGATAGTTGTATATATTCTTCAACAAATAATATTAACATATAATTGCGGGAATCTAAAAAATTTGCAATATTTTAAAATGGTAGCTGTTCTTGGATACAAAATATTTCCGGAAAATATAATTTTGAGAAAATCTTATTCAATTTTATCCCTTCGTAAAATATTTTTCCAAATAATAAAACAAATTTTTAGTTAAATATTTAATATACAGTACGAGACGGTGTTGAAGAACAAAGTCTCAAAAATAAATTACTTCTGGTCAAAGTATCACTGAATATAAATGGACTAATTCAGCTTTTGTTTCCAGGCATATCGAGAGTTATTTTAGGATTTTGTCTATTCTAAATTCGTTAGCGAAAGCTTCCTAATAAATTATTACTATAACAAAAGAAAGGACTGCGATTAATTTCTCTGTCGAGTTGTAGTCAATAGATTTGTTGCTGCAATTTTAAATTGCATTTTCACTAAAATTATTTAATAAAAATATTTTTAAAATCTATTAAATTATTAATTCTACGTAAATGTATATTGACAAAATTATCAATCATTATGGTCAAGGTAGGTAGGTAGGTAGGTAAAGAAGGGTTGCACAGCACTCATACGAGTACTTGCGCATCCACTCGGAGACCATGAGGTCCATTGTGAGTCCCTTCGTGAAGAAAATAGAAATAGACTACAGACAGGACATAGAAAAGAGCAAGAAGGAAAATAATGGAGAAAGATCCGAGAGCAAGAGAAGTATAGAAAAGAATAGAAAGAATATGAAAAGAAAAAGTGCTACCTCCCCGTGTCGCTCGCTCTAGGCCAACGACCCCCTCTCAGCCAGCCTATTCCCATGACAAATCCTATCAGTCTATCGAGATCCAACCTCGATATACTGTCCAATTCGTCAAGGAATCGACTGCCTAACCATTTCTGCCTACTTAGCTGTAGACATGGACAGTGACATATAATATGTTCCACCGTCTCCAGCTCCTCATTATCTTCGCACATTCTGCAAAGACCGGAGGAGCCCCTATCCCAATTCCCTATCATTCCCCCTATGGGACAATGACCTGTCAGAACACCTATCATAGTCTTCAGGTTTCCCCTTTTCATGCTTAAAAGTAGATTTGTATCTGCTTTATCAAGTTTGGGCCATAGGACCCTTGATAATCTGCAGTCCGTTCTACAATTCCATGCATGATTGGTTCTATCCCGAATCCATTCCCCAACTAACCTGAAGTAAAAGCCCAGAGGTGGTCTCACACCGCTTTCACTTGCAGTCCTATCCAAAGCTGAGCCGTTCCTAGCCAATTCGTCAGCCACCTCATTGCCCTTTATCTCGCAATGACCCGGTACCCAGCAGAGTCTGATACGATAATCCCTCATCAATCTCCTAAGAGCCCTCTTACAGTCGCTAACTAGCCTAGACTTGACAAAGTGTCCTTTCAAGGCCTTCAGCGCCGCCTGACTATCCACATACAGAGTTACCTCTGTATTCACTTCAATGTTCCCTGCAATCAATTCTGTGGCCCTAAGAATACCTAGAATTTCCGCCTGGAACACACTACAACTATCCGGGAGTCTATACGTCCTTCTGATGTTTCCCTCAACTAGATACACACCTGCACCAGTGCCTGTATCCATTTTGGATCCATCAGTGAACACCGATGCCCCGCTGAATAGTTTCTCCCTATCTGACCATTGGTTCCTACTCGGAATAATCAGTATAGGATTTTCCCCGAAATCGACCTCCGTGCACATATAGTCCGTGGATCCAGAAGGAACCAGGGTATGTCCACCGAGATTGACCTCGTTTAAAAGTTTGGAATGTCCTATTCTGATTGATCCTTTAAGTCCTAGTTCACTAAGTCTAAGCAGGCTCCTTGCAGCCATTCCCATCACGAACTCCTCAATGGGTAGGAGATGCAGAATGACGTCAAGTGCCGCCTGAGGTGTGCTTTTTACGGCACCCGTTATGCCAATCGAAGCACATCTCTGGGCTTTAGACAAAAGATTCCTACGACTTCCTATTCTCATTGACTCCCACCAGACAAGACATCCATACGTCAGAATTGGCCTCACCACCGAGGTGTAAATCCAATTTACTACCATCGGTTTGAGTCCCCAACTCTTACCTATGGAGTTCCTGCATGTGTAATAGGCGTTGAGACCTCTCCTAAGCCTCTCCTGAGTGTTCCTCTTCCAAGATAATTTACTATCAAGGAACACACCAAGATATTTTGCCTCCTTCTTCAATCCTAGTTCAGTCCCCCCTAGTACCGGTAGCCTAAATTGCTCAATCCTGTACCTTCTGGTGAAAAGAACTAGCTCTGTTTTCCCCGGGTTGACCCCTAAACCCTTACTAGTGGTCCATGAGGACAGTTCGTTAAGTTCATACTGCATGACGTCGCTGATCGTGGAAAGAAATTTACCCGTGATCAGTATAACCACGTCATCAGCATAGGCAACGATTTTCCGCCCCCTTGCGTCAAATTGTCGAAGAATGACATTGACGGCTAAGAGCCATAGTAAGGGCGAGAGAACTCCTCCTTGCGGAGTTCCTCTAGTCACTATCTTCCTTACGCATGCATCTCCCAAGTTCGAATTAATTATTCGGCTATTCAGCATCAAAATAATCCATTCGATTAGGAAGCTTTGAATGCCTAATGATTCTAGTGATTCCCTAATAGCCTCAATCCTAATGTTATTGAAAGCTCCTTCTATATCAAGGAACGCTGCCAATGTATACTCCCTATACTGCAGGCCGCGTTCAATGTAACTCACCACATCATGTAGCGCACTCTCAACAGATTTACCCTTTAGATAAGCGTGTTGAGCCCCACTGATGATATGGTTGTCCATTGTCGTCCTCAGATAAAGATCGATCAATCTCTCTAATGTCTTCAAAAGAAAAGACGATAGGCTGATCGGTCTAAAATCCTTAGGTTTCGAGTGGCCAGACTTACCCGCCTTAGGTATGAAAATTACCCTAACCTCTCTCCACCTCCTTGGAATATATCTTCTAATAAGACACACACTAAAAAGCTCAGTGAGAAGATTTAGTGCCGTGTCACTGATGTTCTGCAGCATGGCTGGAAAAACACCGTCTGGACCCGGTGACTTGCAAGGTTCAAAGGTGTTCACCGCCCATGCTACCTTATCCATCGAGACTATGTCACCAACTACTTCACTAAGTTCCCTATCAGATACACATTCCGAGAATCCCAATATCCGTCCCGCCTGTGCATCTACCTCTAAATTCCTACAGCCTGGAAAATGAGTTTCCATAAGTAAACTCAGGGACTCAGAGCAAGACTCCGTCCATGTGTTATCCGCACGCTGAATATATCCAGGAGCACTAGGATCCTTGGATAAAATTCGCCTGAATCTGGATAACTCATTAACGGAGTCAATGGACTCACAGTAATTTCTCCATGAGTCCCTTTTTGCCCTCTTAATGTCCGCCTTATACCTATTAAAACTTTCCCTATAGCTGTTCCAATCCTCACACTTGCGTGTCAGTTTCGCCCTATTGAACAACTTCCTAACGGTTGACCTTTGGTTCCTAAGTTCCTTGGTCCACCATTTAGGCTGTTCTCTCTTCCCCAAAAATTACCGGACAAGTTAGTTCATAGCTTCTCCTAACTTTCCCTGTGAAGTCCTCCACTAAACTCTCAACTCCCTCTGATGACAATTGCCATCCTGGAGCGGCGTTTAGTTCCCTATCCATAATGGCCCTAAAGGAGTCCCAATCGGTTCTCCTGGAGTTCCTATATGGTTCTCCCCTTGGCCTCGCGAAATCTAAACTAAAGGATATCCTGCTATGATCCGAAAAGGAACATTCACTATCCACCCTCCAGTTCTTAATGTATTCGCCCCTAAAGTTCGTCAGTGTTATATCTATAACTGCCTCTCTATCTTTAGTTCTGAATGTGGGCACATTACCCAAGTTACAGATAAAAAGATTGTTAGTAGTTATAAAATTAAAAACTAACTCACCTCGCTCGTTAATATCGGCGCTACCCCACTGGCAGTGATGTGCGTTAGCATCGCAACCGAGTACCAAATATATGCCTCTTCTCTTTGCATACTCTGTTAGTCTGCGCACCATATCACCCGGTGGGTTGGCCCCATCGTAGGGCATATAAACGGAGGCGAGTGCGAGTTTCCTCCCGTCTCTATCCTCTCTATTCACGACCGTTAGGTCTCCATTGCTAAAAGAATGAAAGTTTATAAAATTTAACTCATTCCTAGCCAGTATACACGTTCTTACCTTATCCCCAGTGGATGGTACAAAAAGTGTATACCCCTTGACACTTAATCCACATACCCTGGTGTTGTTGATCCAGGGCTCTTGGATTAAGGCCACATCCACTTTGAAGTCGACAAGGTTCATCGCTAATTCGATAGAGGCTGCTTCACAGTGATGCAAATTAATTTGCACCACTTGCAGCCTTTTTGGTACTTTCAGGTTTCGGATACCGGAACCTGATAGTGCCCAGACCGAAATTAGCGATTCCCCCCAAAGACTCCAATTTCCTGAGAGACTCCTGGTCTATAGCAAACCTGAAGTCTCTTCCGAGGTTCTCTTTACAAGCCAGAGAAGCTAACAACTTCCACTGACTTGTATCCAGACCCTCATTCTGGTTGACCAGTACTGTCAGTATAGTTTCCACCGGTTTTATGGGTGGTGGAATCCACACTGTTACTATTGGTCTCAGGGGCAACTCAGATGCTAGTATCACATCCAGTTTCGCCTCTGGACAAAGGCTGCCACACTTGGCAATTGTGGCCTTGAGAAATTCAAGTGATTTCTCATTACCACAATTAACAGTTTTGACATCCTTTGACCAGTCCGCGCCTTTGAAGGACACTTCATCCGGCCTTCCTTTCATTAAGGCGATCTCGTCGATGAGCCTATCTTCAATCGACCTCCATAGATCCGTGCTAATCCTCCCATCTGGGTCAGTACGGTCTATGACAGCCGCCTGAAGATATTCCGGCTTCATCGACTCCTTCGCCTTTTTCGAGGGCGAAGGCTTGTCGTCACCAGATCTAGCTCTCTTAATGACCTCCTTTTGGGGGCCTTTAAGAGATCCAGTTGGTGTGTGACTCGCCTTCTTGGCGGTAGGGACTGGTTGGTCATCGCCAGACCTAGCTCTCTTAATGACCTCCTTACGGTGATCCTTAAGAGAGCCAGATGGCTTATGACCAGCCCCACTTCCAGCATTCTTTATCGTCTTCTTTTGAAGACCTTTAAGAGAGCTGGGAGTGTTGTTTGCCGCACATTTCTTGCTGGTAGAGGGTTGGTCGTCTCCAGACCTTGCTCCTTTGGTGCTTGATACACCAGAGTTGCCGGATGGTTCCAGTTTCCACCGATCGTTCCGAAGATGTGATAGGTTTAATTGGTCGGCTGCTATCATTGCCTTTATCTTTGGACTTCAGTGCGACCCCTGACACGTTTCTTATGCTCTCCAGAGCATTTTCCGGAATGGTGTCAAATATCGCATTTAGTCCTTTGGGATAAGACATTCCCAAGATAGCTGAGGTCGAACCATAGATTTTTTCAAATCTAATCACACTCTTCCTATGCCTCTTGATAAGGTATTTATCCCTACCACTGACTGACGACAGATCCCTCGTGGCCATCTTATTAAGAAAGATCAAGGAGGATCTGACGCCATTCTTTGCTTTTTCCATTTTTGTTCGGCTGTCGACGACGGCAGTTACACATGGTTTTACCGCATCTTGCCGAACTATTTTTGAACCCACCTGTCCACCATCCCGAGCGGATGACACCTCGGATGCTGGAGAACTCCTTTCCTGAGCGTGAGCTGAAATCATTGTAATTTCATGCTCCTCATCAGAAAAAAGAGAGAGATCCTCCAACCTCTCCGTAGTGCCCGTCCCCCCGAAAGAGTCTCCAGGCGAGCCCGAGAGGTCGTCCGTTTCGGCCAGTTCACTCAATAATTGTCCCTCCTGAGCAATTATGTCCTCGTGAATTCTTAAAAGGTCAGAGTCAGTGTCCGAAACTCCTACTGAAACTGCCCTATTCTCCTCCACATCCTTTTTATTAAAATTTTCTTTGCTGCTAATCTTGGTCCCACGAAAATGCACGTACTAAGTGGACCATCTCGCGCAGTGACGGCATATGCGGACTAGGCTTTTAAAAATTACAACCAACCCGTGCCATGGGCGTTGGAGGGGAGCTGTTAACGATTAGTTTCTTTAAGCACTAACTAACCATGCAGATCCTCGGCACTGCTACCTCTCACCTTGATCTTAAAAGTGCACTTAATTTATTTGGTCCGCGAGAACTTCTATGAGTTTCTAGGTTTAGATGCAATGCTTAGGACCCGACTATAGTCAGTACATGGGGATCTGTAACCAAAAGGTAAGTGATCTCCAGTTTATTGGCTACAATCGGATCAGAAGCCTTACATCCGAACCCCCCTATCCGCCACCTGGGGACACGTCCGATGGGAGTAAATAAGTAAAGACTCCACACGGATTTATGGTCAAAGAAGTTAAAAATAAAATTTCCAATTTCCATCCCTGTCCTATATTGACAGGCCGTATAATAATAATTGCATTAAATTCTTCACATATTCTTCCTTATTTTTTGAATTTCATTATTAAAATTTTCTTTAATATTTACAATTAATTTTGTCCTCTACTATTAAATGTGCATACTTTCGCTCACAACTTGTTTGCTCCAAATTAAACATTGAATATTTGTTGTTATTAATATTATTATTATTATATACATTATTATTTCAACTCCATATATTTATACGATTACATACATACAAACATGCACTTACGAGTAAATTACATTCATTTCCCTACAAGCAAAATAATACGAAAGTGATTCGAATTCGTATTACTTAGAAGAAACATTTTATTGCCGCAATAATCATATTCGTATTGCGGAAGTTTCCCTCATCGGCAGAGATTGTGTGTCATAGGCGATACATCTAAGCAACAAGAAATCAATACGCTTGGAAGAAAAATAGGCAATATTACTAGAAAATTACCTAGGTGAAAAAAAGAAGATACCGCCAGATAATCTTCTGGAAGATGTAATAAATATATAGAAAAATTATAACTAAATAAGTCTTGAAATAATATAATAAAGAAATCTTCTACATCTTGTAAAGCATGCATGCACATAAATCTTAACATTATAAAGCACGAAAACTGAAAAACAAATTTCTTCAATATTTTTTAATTTTTGAAAAATTTTTCGACAACTGAAAAAATTGTGACCGAATAATAAAAGTATTGCATTAATTTCTTCCAGATGATCTCAATGGGATATCATCAATTTATTGTGGAGGAGATAGTCACCTTACTGAAAAAAGGGCGATATTTTGAGGATAAAAATAATAAAACAATTTTAAATTTTATAAATTATTTATTGTTTATTGCATAATTTTCTTTAAACTGATATAAATGCAATATTAGAAAAATATTGCTTTGATGATTTTCGTCCAAATAATAAAAATAAGATATGGCGTAAATTTCTTCCAGGAAGATATCTTCCAAATGTTTATAGGGTTACGGAAATGATATTGTTTGGATATGAACGAATAAGTGAATATTTGTAAAATATATATATATATATATATATATATATATATATATATAGGATATGCATATTAGGAGTGTTAAATTTCATTTGGGATATTTTAAAATAAAACAAAAATATTTTATCTCATTTATTTATCCTTTGTCATGTGACCATGAGACTTCGTGATTCGAATGCTGATTTTTTCCGCCAAATGTAATAATTAAAATGTAGGATGTAATAGCTTAACATTTTTGTTATAGCGATATATGATAAGTATTATATTTTATGTGTGAATTGAAAAACCAATTAACTATATGTTTCCCAGATAGCAAATCTTTGCACTTTAATATACATTATGGAGCCAAGGTGAATTTTTTTGACAATTTACTTCTTTAGGCAATTTTTTCTTAACGACAGATCCGAAATAAAATCAAAATAGCAGAATATACTCCTTAGGGTTTAATTTGATTAAAAACCACTGCTGTCTCTGAATGAAATACCTTAAAAATGTATAATTCAGTTAAGATCGTCTAGTCAAAAAACAAACTTCTTAGTATTATGTTAAAAATATTTAAATATGAAATAACCGGATTAAATCCAGAAGTCGATAAAAATGAAAAATATGTTTCTAGATGGATTTCCTCCCAAAAAATTGGTAAGGACTCAAAACTATGGCAAACCTTGATAATAAAAATAAAAACCTCGAAAAGATCCAAGAACTTTTTGAGGAATTGGCTATTAAGAATATTAGAAACCGAGACGATGAACAAATTTGAATATTACTAACATCCGGGAAAATTAAATCCCATAAAAAATGCTTGCGTTTAGACTCTATCCTAATATCTTAAGAAAAATGGCGTTATAGCGATAAAAAACCAAAATTTGGAAAAATTAATAAACCCGTGGAAAACTGGAAATGAGTTTAGTCGGCAGAAGAGAAAAATGCAAACATATTTTTGTCAGAATATAAAATTTTATATCGGCTAAAATAAGAATTTCCTCCCAGTATTACTCGACTAAGAAAACTATGAAACAATGGTATGATTTTCTAATGGTTTAGGTAAGATGATTCCCATACTTAGGTGTTGTTCCGATGGTACTAATTATTAGAATTATGTGCTAGGAAAATTACCATGAACTATTCACTAAATTTTTACGTATTTCTGGGAATATAATATTGAAGGCATTGCATTACAGCATGACATTGATCCCAAACTCAAGGGATCCGCAAAAAGCCCAAATACAAACTCATTTAAAAGCGTATGCTTCGCATTACAAATGAAATTATGAAGCATGGAACATATATATATATATATATATATATATATATATATATATTTAAATTTTTTCTTAGATGGAGTAAAACTTTTTTATTTTAATAATATCTAAATTTTTACCCTGACTAAATCAGTAACTAATTTTGAATTTCATTGTTTTAAAGAAAATCCTGAAGAATTTATATTGTTAATTACTTTTGTATTACTTTACTCGTTAAGAAAATAGAGCCTAAAAAGTAAATAGTCAAAAGTCCATACTGCGATTGTTATTAGACTCTAATGTTTGATACAGTTTAAAACAATACAAACGATTGGATTATATGGAGAATACTATGAGCAATGCGACCTATCGGACTTAAAAAAAATATTAACCAAACTATGTTCAAGCTTTCAATGAAATTTATTATTCTAGTCGGTGAGAGGTCATTGACATTATTTGGGGTAATTAAGACAAGCCCTAGATTCTCGTTCTATATAACCGCAACGGTGGGAAATCTTAGAGCACATATAATGAAGTCCCATTGTCCATTTCGCAACCCAAAACAAATAGATGGTATCGTATACCTCAGTGCCTGGTGAAAAGTACCGTTAGTGCTATAAGACTGTTTTAACTAAACAACAGTAACTGTTGACATTTACAATGTGAAAGCGTAAATAGTTGTTCATCCTGTCTCAGTTCGGTTGTGATTTCCCATTTATTAATGAACTCCGACGCAGAACAAATGACGTAGTTTGCCGCTCTTCATTTCTGATTATAATTTTTTATTAAAAGTAATTGTAAGGGATCACATCACTCGATTTTTGTGGGCTAGATAGATAACTAATACCCTCAAATCGTTTATGCAAAATATCCATTGTGGCCTTCCCTGTATATTCTTCCTGCTGTAGCCACATGTTTTCCACGTCCGCATTATTCAATTTAGACCAAATGAAATTTGTTATCATTAGGGTTTTTATCCCGAGAAATCCTTCAAGATTCCCGCGACATTTTGTTGGGAATCCCGAAAATAAATAACTACCAAAAATGTGCACTTTTACCACTTTTAAAGGTCAAAAATTCTATAAAACACGTCAATAGATCATAATCAAGCAATTATTTTTGCATTCGATGTAAATAAATCTACTATAAAAAATACTTTCCGAAGTAAGAAATACTAAATATTTAAAAAATCCGAATTTGGCAGAATGCTTGAAGACCCTAGTATAAGAACACGACTTCCTCAATTTACTATAAACCGAACATCCGTTGAAATCTAATGGGTGATTTCTTTTTGAATTTTGTGAATAAAGTTAGAAATTGAATATCTGATTATGCAATAAATGCATTGGTAGATTTAAAACGTTACATTTCAGTTCGAAAATATTTTCGTAAAATATCTTATGAATGAATATGAATAAATGAATATTCACCCCTATCATGAATACTTTTTCCTTCGAAATGTTTTCCCTTTCCCTAAATTTGCAATCGTGAAAAAATTTCCCATGAATAATTTGATGCTAAAATAAAATTCCCTTTGTCGTAAATTATTTTTTTCCGCGAGTTTTTTCACTTTTCCCTTTAATTTATTTTTGCTGGGGAACAGAACAGAAAATGTAAATAGTTCTCTTTATTATAATTCGAATATTAAAGTTTAAAAAACTTAAGGGCACAAATAATAATAAGGTACAAACTGATATATTGTTCAGCAAAATGCAAAAGAACAGGTTGATTGCCTGCGGTTTTGTGAAGCTTTCGAAAGACGTGGATAAATCTAATACAGAGAATTAACTTAATTTTTTTTTGTTTTATAGAATTAGGTCACTTACAAGATATCGGGTAACTCCAAGGAGTCAGATGCATCCCGTAAACCTCGACGAACAATTCGTTGGTGTTTGCTTCCCTCCTCTTGCAATAAAATTATTGTTTCAATTCTAAACATTTTGTACACTTTAATTTATTGTAATTCTTTTGTTTTGTTGGTTTTCCAAAAAGTAGCCGAATTTTTTATTATATGAAAGTTAAATAGTGCAATAAACTAACGCTGCAATCAAACTGTATATATTCCAACACTAAATATTTTGCTTTGTTTTTTAACTTTTCATTAAAATATTATATTTATATGTACGTGTATATTTTTGAACAAAAATTTCTTTGATTTTTTCAAAAATTATTTTAATGTCCGTTTTTTACATTCACTGAGAACTGATAGCGAGAAAATTTGTTCACGGGAGATTCACGATAGCATTTTTCTCTTCGAGGGGAATAAAAATTTCATGGGAATAAAAATTCCACTTGTTATTCACGATAGGGGTTATTATCTTATATTATTTTTTTAAGTTTATATTGTCGATGCTGAATTACCTGATACTTGAACAATAAAATATTTTATATTTTTACAGTTGTTTCATTTCACATAAAAATTTAATTAATATATGCATGCAATTCAAGTAAGTTTTCTGCTCATTTAAACTTTTAATTCATTCAGTTATCTATTATATATATATATATATATATATATATATATATATATTATATTTAGCCTTTTTTGACTTTTTTCTGTGTATTCAGTGTCAAAAAAAAGGCTAAATGTAATATATATTTATATATATATATGTATATATAAGGCCAGAAAAAAACAAATTTTTTTCTCGTTCTCATTAGTTTTTGATATTTTTTAAGATATTGTAATAAATTTAAAAATAAAACATAGAACAGCTACCAGCAAAATGACCCAATGAAATATTTCATAATTTTTAAACTGTGATTTTTCGCTTTTATAAGAATTATTTTAAATTATCTTTATAAATAGTTTATGAAGTATATTAAAAAATAATTATAATATTCGATTTAATAAGACCATAAAATTAATTAAGTTATTTAAGTTATTACACAAAAATGCTTAAATGTGGATGGTTCTGTAAAAATAAAATTAGAAGGAAGAGGAAAGTATTTTTTAAGTTTTACATTGAAATTCAAAGTCGTAAGTACACAATTTCGAATTATTTATCGTGCAAATATCTCCAAAATTTCTACAAAATGAAATGGTTATTTGTGAAATCGATTTGTGTAACCACTTACGGGAAATAGTGCAAAAAATTATGGAGTTGTTTTTCCATTTTTCCAAATTAATATTTTTTGTTAAAATGAAAGAAATGAAAAGCTACATAACTGAATTATTTACTTTCTACTTTGGACCTCAGATTTATTTTAATGACCTTCTTCATAAGCAAATTTTAAATTTATAAGTTCTTGAAAAATAAATTTTCCATACAAAATTCAAACTTATCAAACTGCTATAAATTTAAAATTTGATTCTAAATAAGGATTTAAAAATAGATTCATATATTTAAGTGTATATTATATGTCAAATATATTATTTTTGTCTAGTTTTAATGCTTTTTAAACAATATTGTATTCCCGGTAGTTGGAAAAGTTCGGGAAATTAAAAACTCTAGTTATCATTGATCTATTCTTGCGCACTGCATTATGTTCTCATGTTTTCACGGACAGTAAGGATTTTCTCGGCCGATCTGGCGTTTCTTTGACGTATTGAGTGTTGGCTGATTATCTACTGTAACGGCAGTCTTGAATTTGTCCAACAAACTTTGGAGAGTCGACTTTAAACCACGTCTATCGTAAAATATAAGTGCAACTTTTGCAATATTAAACTCTAATTTTAAATATTAAATTTTATCATTTGGACGCGCTGCTCAAGCGTATAACTTTGCACATGGCCATTTATCGTTAATGACCGAATGTTAAACAATCGATTTGGCAGGCGCCGCCAAAACATCATGTTTGTCAGGGACAGTTAAAATGGATATTTTGTTATTGGAAAACCCAATAATAATGAACTTAAATTGGGTTCTCTCTTAAGCATCCATTTAATTTCTCTTCCCAGCAAGGAATACTGACGGCTTGCCTGGAAACATTTTTGTAAGGTACACGATATTATGGAATGCTTTTCTGAATCACTAAAGTAAGAAGAACTATTTTTTATAAAACGTTTGTCTTACTTTACTGTATTAATGGAAGCTTTTTTAGTTGAGTAAGCTTTGTATTGCTTTCACAAGATTTTATTGCTTCCATATTAGGGTAATGGACACGGTTTTCCAATCGGTTTATAAACCGTTTTTTGTTGAATTACTGTGGGTTTTTTTTTAATGTTAATTGTTCGAATCTCGAATAGACCAATTTTTTTAAACAGAAAAAAACGTTTTTTAAAAATAACTTTTTATTTCGAAAAACATGTACTTAATACTAATATTTAACTGCAAATTTCGGAATATTTTTTTGTCTGATTAATATTCATAAAGTCTAATTTCTTATTATATTGTATAAATATATATCAAATTCGCAACCCTGGTTACGACTATTTTGGGGTCACAATATTATACGTGAATATCCATGTAAGTTTTATACGTTTTTAAAAGAAACTTTGGCTTAATATGGAAAAATTCTTAAAAAAATCATGTGTGTGAAGATAAATTTTAAAATTTATAACCCCAGACGCAAACCAAGTTAGTTAACAGAGGTCTGTTAACTGGTTAACATAGCTCTGTTAAGCATGGAAAAACTGATATATTCAATAAAAATGGAATTAGGAACACATTTTCAGATCCTTTAACAGTGTGAGTTGGAAGGAGTTATACAAATTTTTCAAAAATTTAAAATTTGGGATTCTAAGTGGGATGAATCCAGATTCCAGGAAAACAAGGCAAAGTGCGCGGACAAAACTTTTTGGAGATGATAGATAAGGTATCCCACTATGTCCTCCACTTTTCAGATCCTTTAACAGTGTGAGTTGGAAGGAGTTATACAAATTTTTCAAAAATTTAAAATTTGGGATTCTGAGTGGGATGAATCCAGATTCCAGGGAAACAAGGCAACGTGGGCGGAAAAAACATTTTGGAGATGATAGATAAGGTATCTTACTATGTCCTCCACTTTTTAGATCCTTTAACAGTGTGAGTTGGAAGGAGTTATACAAATTTTTCAAAAATTTAAAATTTGGGATTCTGAGTGGGATGAATCCAGATTCCAGGGAACAAGGCAACGTGGGCGGACAAAACTTTTTGGAGATGATAGATAAGGTATCCCACTATGTCCTCCACTTTTTAGATCCTTTAACAGTGTGAGTTGGAAGGAGTTATGCAAATTTTTCAAAAATTTAAAATTTGGGATTCTGAGTGGGATGAATCCTGATTCCAGGGAAACAAGGCAACGTGGGCGGACAAAACTTTTTGGAGATGATAGATAATGTATCCCACTATGTCCTCCACTTTTCAGATCCTTTAACAGTGTGAGTTGGAAGGAGTTATACAAATTTTTCAAAAATTTAAAATTTGGGATTCTGAGTGGGATGAATCCAGATTCCAGGGTAACAAGGCAACGTGGGCGGACAAAACTTTTTGGAGATGATAGATAAGGTATCCCACTATGTCCTCCACTTTTTAGATCTTTTAACAGTGTGAGTTGGAAGGAGTTATACAAATTTTTCAAAAATTTAAAATTTGGGATTCTGAGTGGGATGTATCCAGATTCCAGGGAAAGAAGGCAACGTGGGCGGATAAAACTTTTTGGAGATGATAGATAAGGTACCCCACTATTTCCTCCACTTTTCAGATCCTTTAACAGTGTGAGTTGGAAGGAGCTATACAAATTTGGGATTCTGAGTGGGATGAATCCAAAATTCTATTTCCAGGAAAGTAATTGTAAATAAGAAGTAGAAAAGAGCTACATTTTTATTATTAAAAAAAGTTCATTATATTTAATTTAATTTCGACTTGAATAAAAACAAAATCCTTAAATTATATTATCACATACATATGCATCCATATTTTGCAAAACGATCAAATTAATTAACTTTCATGCGAAATAAAGAGTTTAAAATTTAATTTAATTGATAATTTAATAATAGTTTATTATTGTTCATAACATTATTCTTAAGCTTAAAAATAAAAAAAAATCAAATGTTTAAATATTTAAATATTAAATATTAAATATTTATTACACTATGTTAGTGTCTTTATTTTTTATTTTTATTTTATAGCACCGAGTTGTTAATAAAAAAAATTTGTACATTCTTAAAGCGCATGGATATTATTTGTTTAATATAGGATTAATGAAAATAGAGGACGCTGATTCTGGGTTGCGAATTTTAATACACGTGATCAGGGAGTACTAAGTCTGTGCTTACTTTTGTGAAATTACGAGGCATATTTTGTAAAACACTTCACTTTGAAAACTTTTTCATACGTTTTTGTTTTTCAAAAATTTTTGCGGACAAATTTTCAAATCGAACTGAAACGATTTACAAAAAAATTTAGTACTTTACTTGTCATTTCAAAGCGGTGATCTACGTGTGTCGTCCTCCATGATTACGTGTATTTAAAATGACTTATAAAGGGAAACAAAATTCTTAGCCATCCTGTGACATTATTATATTTTATTTTTTACAAAATATTCATAGCTTTTCTTTTTCATTACACATGTAATGGTATTTAATGCAGTCGAAACATGCAGGGCGATTGCACTCAGAACATTGAAATGTAGGGTTTAG
Organism: Protocalliphora azurea; assembly: GCA_932274085.1. NCBI lineage: Eukaryota > Metazoa > Arthropoda > Insecta > Diptera > Calliphoridae > Protocalliphora > Protocalliphora azurea. Next base: position 84,274,480 of record OW026520.1, read on the forward strand.
AACTTTATCACCGCAATGGACACAAATTTCACTCATGTCATCGGCATATTCTATTAGACACTTTTTAATTGTTTCCCTATAAATGTTAGGGTTTGGTAAATTCGTTAGGGGCTTGTCGTGGAGTAAAACTTCAATAAAAACACCGCAGTTGTAGCTATCATTTTGATAGTCATGTTCAATTTCAATATAATTCCACGATTTATCATTTACATTATCCAAAAATGTTGAAATATTGTGTCAAATCGATTGTTAAGGGATAAGGAGCAATCTAATTTTTGTATACCTTATTATATGACAGCAATATCTAGCGTTTTTCGTTCATATCCCTTGGCCACGAGGAGATTTGAAATAATACTTTATCGAATATTATTTTTCGGTTAATTTTCCGTTTTTTTTTTTTTTTTTTTTTTGAGTCCTCTTCCATTGGTCTTCCTCTAATATAATTGGCTTTTGAACAGTCTTACTTTGTTTTTTGGTACTTTGAATACAAGCATACGTATTTTCGGCATCAGATATTTTTTCTTTGACATATGTATAGCTTTTTCGGACGTATTTTGTAGGCACCAACCAAACTTTTCCCTTGTAAGGTTACATTTTTTGTTATATTAAAGTAACTCTCCACAGGTCTGTTGGAAACTCTTGTGTTGGTTTTGTCTACGAACTTTCCCATTATGCACAGTAGGGCAGAATCGAAATTTTTTGGAAATAAATCTGTAACTTCTGATCAGCTGGTTGGATTTTCATGAAATTTGGTACCTTATCTATCATCTCCAAAAAGTTTTGTCCGCCCACGTTGCCTTGTTTCCCTGGAATCTGGATTCATCCCACTCAGAATCCCAAATTTTAAATTTTTGAAAAATTTGTATAACTCCTTCCAACTCACACTGTTAAAAGATCTAAAAAGTGGAGGACATAGTGGGATACCTTATCTATCATCTCCAAAAAGTTTTGTCCGCCCACGTTGCCTTGTTACCCTGGAATCTGGATTCATCCCACTCAGAATCCCAAATTTTAAATTTTTGAAAAATTTGTATAACTCCTTCCAACTCACACTGTTAAAGGATCTGAAAAGTGGAGGACATAGTGGGATACCTTATCTATCATCTCCAAAAAGTTTTGTCCGCCCACGTTGCCTTGTTTCCCTGGAATCAGGATTCATCCCACTCAGAATCCCAAATTTTAAATTTTTGAAAAATTTGCATAACTCCTTCCAACTCACACTCTTAAAGGATCTGAAAAGTGGAGGACATAGTGGGATACCTTATCTATCATCTCCAAAAAGTTTTGTCCGCCCACGTTGCCTTGTTTCCCTGGAATCTGGATTCATCCCACTCAGAATCCCAAATTTAAAATTTTTGAAAAATTTGTATAACTCCTTCCAACTCACACTGTTAAAGGATCTGAAAAGTGGAGGACATAGTGGGATACCTTATCTATCATCTCCAAAAAGTTTTGTCCGCGCACGTTGCCTTGTTTCCCTGGAATCTGGATTCATCCCACTCAGAATCCCAAATTTTAAATTTTTGAAAAATTTGTATAACTCCTTCCAACTCACACTGTTAAAGGATCTGAAAAGTGGAGGACATAGTGGGATACCTTATCTATCATCTCCAAAAAGTTTTGTCCGCCCACGTTGCCTTGTTTCCCTGGAATCTGGATTCATCCCACTCAGAATCCCAAATTTAAAATTTTTTAAAAATTTGTATAACTCCTTCCAACTCACACTGTTAAAGGATCTGAAAAGTGGAGGACATAGTGGGATACCTTATCTATCATCTCCAAAAAGTTTTGTCTGCCCACGTTGCCTTGTTTCCCTGGAATCTGGATTCATCCCACTCAGAATCCCAAATTTTAAATTTTTGAAAAATTTGTATAACTCCTTCCAACTCACACTGTTAAAGGATCTGAAAAGTGGAGGACATAGTGGGATACCTTATCTATCATCTCCAAAAAGTTTTGTCCGCCCACGTTGCCTTGTTTCCCTGGAATCTGGATTCATCCCACTCAGAATCCCAAATTTAAAATTTTTTAAAAATTTGTATAAATCCTTCCAACTCACACTGTTAAAGGATCTGAAAAGTGGAGGACATAGTGGGATACCTTATCTATCATCTCCAAAAAGTTTTGTCTGCCCACGTTGCCTTGTTTCCCTGGAATCTGGATTCATCCCACTCAGAATCCCAAATTTTAAATTTTTGAAAAATTTGTATAACTCCTTCCAACTCACACTCTTAAAGGATCTGAAAAGTGGAGGACATAGTGGGATACCTTATCTATCATCTCCAAAAAGTTTTGTCCGCCCACGTTGCCTTGTTTCCCTGGAATCTGGATTCATCCCACTCAGAATCCCAAATTTAAAATTTTTGAAAAATTTGTATAACTCCTTCCAACTCACTCTGTTAAAGGATCTGAAAAGTGGAGGACATAGTGGGATACCTTATCTATCATCTCCAAAAAGTTTTGTCCGCCCACGTTGCCTTGTTTCCCTGGAATCTGGATTCATCCCACTCAGAATCCCAAATTTTGAATGATCGTGAAATTCATGTTTTAAAGCCAATTCTGAGAAAGTTGTCTGAATTTAAGATATGTGAGTGTATTTCGTAACGGTAACGGTTTTCTGGACCCATTTGGTCCAAAAATGTGTTCCTAATTCCATTTTTATTGAATATATCAGTTTTAGCATGCTTAACAGAGCTATGTTAACGAGTTAACAGACCTCTGTTAAATAACGTGGTTTGCGTCTGGGGTTATAAATTTTAAAATTTATCTTCACACACATAAAAAAATCTGATTTTACTGTGAAAGAATTAAGTTTCTATCTTACATAGGTGCTTTAAAAAGTTTAAAAAACCAAATATGCCTTAATTTATTGTTTTTCAGTATCCATGAAAACAACAACTATAAGAGAAGCAGACATTAAATAAATAAAAAACAGACATGCCAATAACTCGTTGTTTATGAACCGATTTGGTTGATTTAAAAAACCGAAATTCAAGAAAAATATTTGTGATCGATCTACATACCCAGCAAAAATTTTGCTTTCCTGGTAAACAAACAGGTATACTTGGAAACAAAAACAAACCACTTATTTTTTTGTCTGAATAAAAAATAGTTATTTTTGTTCAAATTGTCAACAAATTCATGTAGACTCGAGGTGTACTCAAAAATATCTACCTAAACGAAAATAAAAATAAGAAAACAAAAAAATTTTCCGTTAGTGAAATTCGAACTTGGACACAAATTAACCACTCGTTTTTAATGACTAACGTCTTACTCAGTAACACCATCTCGCATTTAGTTTCCTAAGCGGCAAAAACTTTTTTAGTATAAAATATTTTTTTGACATTTTGTTAAAAAAAAATTTAACAGCATCAGAATGGGGTTGAACCAACAACCTTCTGGTTGTTGATCCGGAGCTGAAGCCAACTGATCCACATAATTGCAATACTGTGCTATTATACTATTGAGTACTTATTTATGTAATATAGAGTAGGCAAATAATAATGACTCCTCATTACCTAGAAACTACTTTAATAAGTAGTTGCCTTTACCGAGAACCAAAGTCCGTAGCTTATTTAGGACTTGGATATCTGTCAATAATGCGTTTTGATATCTGTCAAAAATGCGTTTTGTAACTAATGGATCAACTAAGTTAATTTCTTCAGCGGAAAAATTCAGAAAAAATTTTTCGATTTTGTTTTGCAAAAATGAAGTCCCTAGCTTATGTTATTAGTTAAATAAAAATAATAATAATAATAATAAATAAATAAAAAAATAAAATAAAGCTCAACCTGTTTACCTCTCACATTATTTTCCGCCTGTAGAAACTCCCTTATTTACAGGAAATGTTCCGGCGAGTTATGAAGAACACCTTGACGATCTATCCTGTTTTTTTTTATTCAGAGCAATTTTTGAAAACCTCGTACTTGAGTCCAATAACACATTCCTGGGTCCAGCGTCGTAATAAATATAAAGAAAATAAATATTTTGAAAATGTGTTTAAAACAATGAACATTATTAAACTTACGTATTATGAAATCCAGCAAATGTTCCAAACTTCAGCTTCTAGGCAATTCTTTTATTATTAGTATTAGTACGTTGAATCAACGAATTGTACGTAGAATCACTGTTTTTATGTATACTATATTTTATACTTTGTTATTATTTTTTTTTTTTTTTGTTCTTCTAAATCAACGTACAAGTTCATTAAATTCAACGAAAATGTTCCTTTATTCAATTTCATTCAACGTACATCATTAAAATTAAATTTTTCAGTGCATATATATCATATATCTATGTTATCGGGAGGCTTCAAAAACGACATTTAAACCATTTTTAAGTCGAAAAATCTAAAAAATACCGGTTTTTACACATATCTCCGCCATTTATGCTGAATTTCAATATTCTCCAAATAATCGTTTGATATATATATTATATATGGCAGTTATCGGTGGGCTTCATAAACGCCATTTCAACCGACGGAGGGACGGACGGACATCGTCCTATCGACTTTATTTCATATAAATATCCAGAAAATATAAACTTTTTTGCTCTCCGACGAAAATTGTGGAAATTAAAAACAGAATGTCAAACTTATATAAACCCTTTACACCTGTGGTGAATGGTACAAAAATATGAAAATATAAATAATTTTTGTGGAAAACCAATGAAAAATCAAGGAAAAATTACCATTCTCAATAGGAGATATCATATTTGATGTTGTATTTTGAAGAAATTTTGTAAATAATTTTACCTTATCTAAAATGTGTAAAAGAAAATATATAATTTTTGCAAAAATTAAAATAAAGGATTTTTGTTAATTTTGAAAAATTTTAGTGCTAAAACTCAAAATAGTTAAATTAAAACACTGCGAATAAGTTAAAAATCACCACATTAGAAATTTTCGAAGTGTTATAACCCATCAAGACCTTTTAAAAATATTAATGTGGCAAAATCGACGGTAAAATATGTCACAAATAAGTTCAAAATGTCAGAAACGGTGCAATGAATGGATTAAGAAACAAGAGGTTACAAAAATACATAGGAAGTCAAAACGTTCATGACTGCTCTAAGTAGTCTTAAATCATTGAGCATTAAAATAACCTCACGTACAATCCAAAAAATAGCAAATAATCCTGGAAGCTTAGGAATACCAATACTAATAATATTGTTCAATGCCTAATGTAGGCCTAAACATTTTTTTGAAGTTGTCAAGAGCAAAGGAATTATCACAGAATATTAAGTTCAACAGTTTGTCCAATTAGTTATGTCCCGCAAATCTTTTACTTTTATGTTTATTTATTAATCTTATTAATTTTATGCTATGAATATGAAAAATATATTTGTTGTTATGTTAATTGGAGTCCAATCTTTTGATGTTAACAAATATTTTTCTTCAAAACCAAGAAAATGTTGCGTTATACTCAAAATAATTAAAAGGTAAATTTTGTTCAGTAGTTTTGGACAACACTGTACATATTTGAAACTTTTGAGGGCCAAAGAGCGAAAATGCAATTATAAGTAAAATTCTTCCCACATTTCCTGTAGATTTTCATTGTATCCTGCTGTTTTTTTTTTTGCGAATTCTTCTACAAACATTTTACAATTCTATACAAAATAATTTATTTTCACTTTTTAAAATTAACTGACAAGAAAAGTCAATATTTTTACTTTACGTAGCATGACTTTCAGTAATAACAAAATTGTGACTTTTAAGACTTTTTCTATGAATAAGCAGGCATGTTAGCCTCATTTTGATGATTATTTTCTTGCCTTAATTAATAGTTTCCCAAAATAATTATAATTAATAAATTTTAACTTGAATATTATTAGATTTATTGAATTCTTTTAAAAGAAATATAGTATTTTTCATAGAAATATTAACTTTTGCAGAAAACCGGTTAACCAGTTTTTTCGGAATTTCAAAATATGCAACCGGTTTTTTCAAAATACCAACAATTCGAAAACCGGTTTCTCCAAAAAAATCGAATAATCGCTTACCCTATTCTAAATATGTATAGAAAATTCTTTGCTGGGTTAGCGTAATGATCGTTTTATTCTTAAGGATTTTCTATGATGTATATCGTTGATCCCGAAAATCCCAGGATTTTTCACGATTGCAAAATCCCGAATCCCGGTATTGAAATCTCGGGTTTTATTGCCAGTAATACAAGCCAAAAAATGAACTTAAGGAAGATAGAACATTAAAACAACTGTCCCGTTTGGCATCCCTAGTTAGAAAGTTATATTTTCTATGATTTTTTAATTACTGTGATATATTTTTCTACAATGGTTTATTACACGGATAAGACTTTTAGATATTTTGCTGTTGGTATGGAATTATAAGACTGTCAAAATATAAAAAATAATTTCTATAATTGATCTTTCATCATAAAATACCTATATTTAAGAAGCTTTATATTATCATCGATTTATTGACTAAATCTTTTGGAACATAAACCTTTTAACGAAGTAAATCATAATCAGCTCTCAATATTTATAATTTAAACTGTAGGACACCTGACATGTAAATGCATGTAGTCGTAACGTTGTAAGTGCTTAATAGGCTTAATAATATTTATTTAGTTACGATAACACACAACACATATTTCAACAGTTCAATTTATTGTGTTGGTGTTGCATAGATTTTATGCAACAATTAATAATGGTCTATTTGGTCAATGAACATAAAAGAAAAACTGCCCAGATAAAATAAAAATCAAAATGGCGAGCATTGTATGTATATTACAGTGTTTCATTCGATATCATTGTCGTAATGCTATTTTATCTGCACAGGATATTGCATTGTTTCATTAAACATAATGCAAACCAAAACACCAACACAACATATATGAAATGTAAAAAATGCTGAAAAGAGGGAAAATAACCCCAAAAAAGTCATTTTATTGCCTTAGAATAGTAAATATTTGTAAAATGTAAAAATAACTATGCGACGGTAGATTAAAATGTTTTTGGATTTAGTTGAGATAAAATAGGGAAATGCATAGTGTTAGGCTTATCAATACGTAAAACTTCGTATAACTTGATTTAAAATCCCCTTAACTTCCTCAACAAGCCTCGTTTTTATGTAAACATTTGTTTGTTTTTGTGTTTATGAATTGCCTTAAAACACGAAATCACAGTATTAATTCAACACATGTGTCCTACAAAGTTTTTGCCATATCAGATAAATAAAAATAGAACAAGAGATAAAACGAATTACATATTTAAAAATAATTGCCTCTGGATTTATGTCTGATTACATTTCGTGTGTCAATATTAGCAGTTTGCGAATAACTTTTTTAATTAAATAAAAATCATTGAAACGTTTAAAAATGATGATGCTTATTTTAAAACAAATTTAATATTTGCCACAAAAATGGAATTAAAAACAAGAATAACCATACTTGTTATTAAGCTAAAATTTTTGTCCCCTTATTTTTATGTTATCATAAATTCTGCTTTTTCACTTCCTCTCTCGTTGCTTTATCGCTATAACATCCCTAATAACCATAAATGACAATTTTTTACGTTAATTTGCACTTTTTAACTATTAAATCCAAACTTATTTGAAAAAAACTTTATACTTAGACTGAAAGAAAAAAAAAACAAGGTTTAAATGAATTTTAAATAATGACAACTCTTCAACGCCTTTCCTTCCCTGCTGCATCTCAACCATGTTATCTTTTCTTAAAATTTGTTTGTCCTCTGCTTCTAAAATATAACACAGTGTAACAATTTCTCAAAAATTTCCCACATATGAAAAAATCGATATATGCATCAAATAATATTAAATGGTTAAATTTTCAAAAATATATTTTCTTAACTTTTTGTACTACAATATTTAAATAAAAGATATTGTTCTATTGCAGTGATTAGTAGCTTTCACTTGAAATCCGCATTGGGTTGATATTACCTTCGTAAATTTTTTATAATATTGTTAAAAATTGCTCATCTTCCGAAACTTCAAGTCCTTTTAAGAGGATATCTGACATCCCGCAGAAAAGCTGGGTACATATTTTTGTCCATATAACGATTTTTTCGTTGGTGAGATGATTGTTGCAGGCTGACATTTATGTGAACATAAATACTAAAAGGTAACATTTCAAAAGGATATTTTATTAAGTTTTTTTGCTGTAACATTTAAATACAAAATATTGTTATATTGTAGGATTTCTTAGCTTTCATTTGACACCCACACTGAGTTGATATAATATTCGTAAATATTTTAAACATTTTTTTAAAAATGTGTATCCTTCTAAACTATCAAGTCCTTTTAAAAGAAAATTTAACGTCCTGGAGAAAAAATGATTACGCAGTTTTACTACGTATGGTTTCTAGTTTCATGCATAAAACGATTTTTTCATCTATGAAAACGACTGTCACATTGTGTAATCAAGCTCATGGTTCTTGGTTAAAAACATATTGTAGCAATGTTCTCAACAATTTGTGGAGGTTTTAGCAGTAGAAACAGCAACAGTGTGTCAACATCATCATCGTCACAAGAGATTGCAGCTCTACCAGCACCGGCATTAGTAGTAATGATAATAATTGTGGAAGTAGTGGCGACAGTGGTCGTAATAGTGTAAGCAAATAGAAGTGGAAATAGACTGATGACTAAACTTTGGCAACAATTTCTTTAATTTCTTTTGCTTTCTTTTATTTATTTTTTGGTTAAGTTGTCATTTAAGTTGATACACTTGGTAAAAGAAAACCTCATTTACAGTGACATCCACAATTCCCCCCAATTGCCATCACACCTTTAGTGTGATTATCTCTGGTTGCTTTAGTATTTATACCTTCATCTCACACTCTTTCTCTTGGTGTCATCTCTTTGTTTGCTGTGTAACAAAATGTGTACGTTGGGGTAAAATGAGTCAAAAGTGGCGATTAATTGAATTTGAAAATTAACTTTTTGTAATAAAAGTGGATCCCGAATAAAAATAGACAAAATTATGTATCAATGACAATAGCAGCGTTGTTTTTTTTTTTTGTAGAAGTTAACAAATTTTTTAAATATTAAAAAAATCAAATTTTATCTAAATTTGATGAAATTAGATTTTTTGTAATATTTTTTAATAAAAGATTTTTTAAAGCAAATTTTTAAAATAGAACCAACAAATACAGGTTTACGTGGTAGCCCGTAACCTTACGGGCAATCAATTAGACTCGTTAGAATCCGTTTTGATGACAAATACAGGTATTTTAGTGTGTTTTTTCTGAAGTATATGAATTTTTTCAAATATTTTTATTATTTTCTTGAAAATTGCCCTAAAGTACTCTAATTTTGAACTTTGATTGAATAGAGCATAGAAAACAACTAGAAGTTTATGTGAGAGGTACTTCGAACTAAATTAAAAAAAACTCATTTCTTCAAAACACAAAAACAAAATATATGTGGCTACATATATTTTGTTGTTGCATGAATTAGGTTTTTGACAATTGAATCAGGTGTTTTTCTCTCACATCTCCTTATTAATCTATGAAATAGAACTTAAAATGTTATAGGTTGTTTGTTCTCATATTTTTCTGAAAAATAATACACATTGTATTTTTTATTATTCTGAAAAGAAAAATCGTACGCATATATAGCCAGAATCGATTATTTTTGGAAATAAATCTGTAACTTCTAATTGGTTCTGACATAAAAATTTTTCAACCACTAGCCAAATTTTTGTTTCTTGTCGATTTCAAAGATTTTTATATCACCTTAAAGCTCTTGAAAAGCATACTTGCTTATGCTATTTATCTTATGTGTTAATTTGTTACTTAAAGAACAAAATTATCTATCAAATAAAGGAAATTTAAAGTCGATATCATTATTGAGTCCAAAAATAAACGATTTTGAATTTGAAAATTTGCAAAAATTAACAAACAGATCACACGGATGGAAGGACGGACTTTTGAATTCTCTCAAGAGAAATCTTAAAATACCAAAAATGCATTTTTTTTTAACTTATTGATCAATACAAAAATAAAATATAGATATTAAAATATTGATATTACCTTTCCCTGAATTAAGCGCTATTTTCGTTCCCTTTTACCCCAAAGTGCGGCGTCTGTGTTACTCAACTCAGGTGTGCTGATGTTTGTGTTTTTTTTTTTTTTTTTTTGTTGAATAAAATTTCAACAATGCAGAATGATGATGAAAATTCAAGTGGCTGGAAATTTATTTGATAGAGATTTTGTTGTTGTAAACAAGAACAACATCAAACTGAATATTACAAGAGCCAACGGCTATAAAATCGTATCATTTAAATTTGCAAAAGAAAAAAAAAAAAGGATTTAGTTTTTTTTCTTTCGAAAAAGTAAAAATTGGCTAAATTAAAAACGTATGGCTGGCATAGTTAGTTTTTGGAACGGAAATGTTAACTATATTCTCGTAATACAAGCAACGGAGAAAAGGTTGATGTTTGAACACACATACTAAATTTTTTTACATATTTGCAAAACAACGCATCATGGTTTATTCTAATTGATAAGAATATATATAAGAGAAAATTAATGTACTTAATATTAAAATCAAAATCGTAAGTATTTACTGACTAGATGAATTTTCAGCTAAATTATGAAGTAATTCATATTTACTGGAAATGATCAAGAGCTGCCAATGTTTAAAAATTAAGAATCCTGAATAATATTTAATTAAAGAATTTGTTAGCTCCAAAATAATAAACAATATTCGTAGACTAAAATTGTTTAAAGTAATATCAAATACTTTTGTTCTTTTAATCATATTATGATACCTATCTTATTAAAATCTATATCATGAGTTTTTTTCATACATGTTAAGCTCATTCATTAAGCCAGGGATTTCCGCAATAATTCACCTCGCGGATCACTGCAGGAATTATTCATTTTCCCTCGGACGCCCAAATATATTTGAATTCTTTAATAATACAAATGCAAAATTAGTAAAAAAATGTTTGCAGAGTCGCCAAGAAAATATATTGCTCTATGAATTGATTCCCTTCGTTTTTTATATTAATGCTTATTTCAGGTTAATGTAAAAATGTATTTTATTTAAAGTATTATCCATCGTAATCTACGACTTTTCCCAATTTCTAGCAATCAACCCAACTTTGATACCTTGTTCTGAAGTGAAGCGAATTTTATCTACGGCACGTGAAAAAAACACATTTTTCCTAATAGTATTTAACTGCTGATGATGGAATGTTATGGACTCTTGTCTGGTCGCATATTCTTGTCTTTTTCGTTCAAAGCTCTTTTCATACGGATCAATTGTGATACCAGGATATTTTCTTGCATTTGGCACGAGTCCAATTCTTGATTTTAAAACTTTTTCCAAATTCTTTATTTCATAGCTTTTCTTAAAAAATAATAAAGTAAAACTTCCCAAACAGCGTTTTATTCCTTGGGAAATACTTTCAAGCATTAGACAATATACACTTATTGTCTTTATTAGATATTTTAATACCGCTATTGATTTTTTGATCTGCTTCGATCTTATTCGGACAAAAGAAAAACAAATGAATTTATACACTATTTTAGACCTCTTCGCGGACCCCCCAAAAACGTTACTATGGACCCCCATTAAGGATCTTCTGCTTTAAGTCGATTTGTTAAAATGAAAATTCTACATATCACTTCTCTCTATCTATGGAGAAGTTTCGAAGGTATCACTATCAAATTATTTCGGAGATATCGCAAAAAGTGTTGATTTTCTGGTATGTTTGAATTATTTCCACCGATTTTTACACTTGAATTGATTCATCTCCAAATCATTTTTTTACATTAAACACTTTCTCAGATGTTTAAAGCCGTTGACAACACAATTTATTTTTGATATGTTAAAATATATAAACTCATTGGGATAGAACAGATAACCCATTAATTCGATGTTTGTAACTGATATATTGGCGGTTGTTTAAGCTGATGTGTAAGATCTAGAATTACCATATTGGAGAATACTAAGGATTCGTAATTTCCTACTTCTTTGAATACTTTTGGCATACAAATAGTTGTGTATTCTTCAAAATTATGAGTTCTTTGATACTAAAGAAACAGAAATAACTTTTTCCGGATTTAAGTCACTCGAAAAACCAAAACATACAATGAAAAAAATATTCTTAACGCTGAAATATTTATGCAATATTGAATATATGCTAGTGGAAATAATGCCTCAATCTCATGATAGGTCATATGTCGGTGTTGGACAATCAATTCATGGACTGCATCAATGTTTTCTGGCAAACAACCGTTTTTGGACAACCTTCGTGAAACATGTCCAGGCGTTCACAATTGAATTCCGTATATCAGTGGTACAAGGTGTCTACATACGAAGTTTCATTTTCAAAAATTGATTAAAGTTCTGAGAGTATAAACCGTGAAAAACATTTAACTTGATATATCCGGTATCAGTTTTAAAGCCCGCACAGTGGGGCAAATCGCAAAATTTTTGATAATAAATCTATATTTTCTAAACTACTGTTCGAATCGAATTGGCAGAAATTACAAATTTTATAGATAAGCTAAAGGGAGTCAAAGGGAATCAAGTCTGATTTCAAAGATTTTTATTTTTCTGTAAAGTGCTTTGCGAGATAAAGAGAAAACATGCTTTCTCACCTAAATTATCTGTTACAGTTAAAAATATATTTACCCTTAAATTTTTGATTTTTTCCTCGACTTTATGTCGCTTTTCGAGAATGAGTCCAGAGGTATATGAGTGAATCCTTTTTTTAATATTCTGTAATTTTTAATATATTCGGAAATAATATACAGAAAAAAATTTTTCATTATCTCAATTTGTCAGCTGTGAAAAATGTTCAAAGTCAGCACTCTAAAATTAGTATGAAAAATTGCTATATCGTATGAGTGGTGTGTTTATTATGGATCATTTTAAAATTTCCGACTGGATTTTTAACAATTATACATCCGTGCTCAACAACAACAGGGGTTGTTGCAATTTTCGAAATTAAATTAATTAAATAATAGAAAAAATAAATGCTTAACTTAATGTACGATGTATGCGTATGATTTTTCTCAGAGTACAAATATCAATAGAAATATTCACTTATCAATACTTTTTTTTTAATAGCACTTATAAAACCTATAATCTAAAAAAAGTGTTGCAATAACAGGTGATTACGCAAATTGCAATACATTTAAATATTTTCAAAGGTCAATGTTGTAAATCTTTTTACACAAAATCACGAGACAAAATAATGTTATTGGTATTTATTGGTAATACAATTAAAAATTATATTAAATGGAATTTCAAAAGTAATAAAATAACTGTATAATATGGATAACTTCTTTATATGTTTAATAATAATTGCTATTTAAATACAAGAATTTCTTTAAACTTAAAATTAACACCTCAACTCTTGATTCCTTAAGGTATCTATACGGCATTATCAATTTCTTCATAAACTTTATAAAAATTAAAGAATTAGAAATAATGCGGTTATACTTATTGCAAGAAAAGTGTTACTAATCACATAAAACTATTTTTATTTTGCTACAAGTTTCTTTAAATAATATACGAAATAAAAACAACCAAAAATCAATAAATGCAAAATAAAAATAACATAATTGGTAACGACATAGACAAACAATCACTAGCACATTAAACATCCTATAAAAATACTATAAAGAGAAAAAATTCAAACGAAAATGTTTCAAATGTGTTTGTTTTTACAATCAAACAAATATATATTTATTTTCAATAACCAATGGGAGAATATGATCTACAGAGGACTTCCAGAAAGGCGTATTTTCGCAGGCACAAGGGCTCATAAAAACGTTTTCATTTTTTTTACATACCATATCATCAGTATTGTCAGGAGTAGGGAAAAATCCCTACATGTAGGTATTTTTATCACTAAATTAACTGCACGCAGACAAAAAATATGGTTATGGTGACTATAATCTAAGAGCAACATATTATTATTGCAATATATGATAAAATATATTCCAATAATACAGTTAAAAATTAGAATGATCATAAATAATAATTATTATGATTTCATTTTACCATATTTTTGTCCGGTTTTATAACGTATTGATTCGATTTTATAATAAAACAGTGTGTTTTTATCGTACTATGATTCGACTTTATCATATTATCCCATTTTATCACTTTTTTTATCATATCATATTATAATTCTCTTAAATCATATCATGTTTCCATTATACCATATTATAATCCCATTTTTTCATATGATAATTTGATTGTATATATTATGATCCCATTTTATCATATTATTACTAAGAGTTATAAGTTTCCTCTACTAAATTTATTAAAATGAAACACACAAAAAAATATAGGTGCTTTTTTGAAAGTCAAATATAAATATAATAAAGAAAAATGGAAAAAATTGCTGAATTTTTATTTTCAAATCTTTTTCATATTTACATGATTCTTTAGAGAACGAAAAATCTGAAGACAAAGATAAAGAGCAGGTCTTTTCATTATTTTTGAACTAAGAAAAAATTCCGATCATAGCTCTTTAATGTTAGTTGAGTGATGTTTTGTAGTAGAAGTAGTTTTAGTTTTGATCGTTAGATATTTTATTGCTAAAGAATCGGTTATGAACGCAACAAGTTAAAAAAAAAAAACACATATCAGAAAATAAAGTTATGTAAATGTTACATTATTTTTAATTTTTCTTAAACCCAAGGCATATTTTTGAAAAAGAAAATATAAACTGAAAACAGTATTGTAAAAGAATTTAGTGCCAATACAATTTATATTAATAAGTTTCAAGCAATTTTTAAAAATTAAAATATGTAGGTATTTTTTGCAGTTAAATTTGCCTAATTAATTTTCTATATTGATCATTCGACAGTAATAGAGGTTTATACTTAGGTTATAGAGCATCTATATGGCTTTTTAAAGAAGAATTGTCTGAAGGCATCCCAAAGTTTTAATATATGTATTTATGTATAAGAATGTGTTAAGAAATAAAGCTGAAGATATTGAAGGAAGGAAGAATAGACGAGCAATTTTATTCATCCAAAAAAGTGAAAGCCTTTAAAGTGGAAGTCCTCTTATTTTACCCCCTGCATAAACATTATACACACAGTGCAAAAACTAGCAAATATTTTTATTTTTATACTTGTATGCATGTAAAGTTTATGCGGCATGCAGTTATTGTATGTAGATGGTTGTGCAACTTAACTTTTGCCACAATATTCAGGGAAAAGAAAATTGTTTCTTTTTGTTGTTCTTACTCTCATAAGAATTTCCAATGAATTTCGTATAAAGCTAAAATAATCTTTTTCCCCAGTTCGCATATGATCACTTAGGTCTTTTTCTTATACATTTTGCAAATTTTGTTGAATAAACACACTTTTATACTTATGGTTTTGTAAATACTTTTAGTTTTGGCTTGAATTCAATTTGTTGTTACCAAGAATTTTGTTTAGTTTGTACTATTATAGAATATATATTGTTCCTTTACTTGAAAAACGTCATAACTCAAAAAAAAACTTTTTTTGCAGAAATAGGGTTCAAAGTTTTCAAATGCCATTTAACTTAATAGAAAACTTAGTGACATATTCTCTTCTCAATCGGTGATCATTAAAGATATGTACACGATATTTTTAAAGAAGATAAATCGTGACATAATGCGTATGTCTACATCATTAACTTAAAAACCTTGTTTATTGAGTTATGACGTTCTTGAAGTAAATATACGATATGTACTTAGTATAAGGAAAATATGCATCTTGTTATAAAACTTTTCATTCATACAAACTCGTACATCTATTAAATATAATAATCTCATACTTTAAACTCGTTCATATTTACATATACCAATGTATGTATAGTCAGTCAGTCATTTTGAATACAATATTTATACAAAAAATCAAAGACCCATAAAAATTCATTTTCTATACTTGAAAAATCGTAAAGAAAATTGCATCTCTTCAAATGTAAATAAATACATTCAGCTCATGTAAAAAAAAGAACAGAGCAGCTGCAGCAAAAAAGTTGAACAGAAATATTACAACTACGGAAAAGGCAAAATTTTACCTTTGTAAAATTAAATTCTGATAACGAGTTTGACAAAGTTTTGTTCAAAGAAAATAATTTCTCTCTGTTTTCCATTTATAAAGAAAACAAGTTAATAAAAGTATATATTCAAAGAAAAATTCTCTTGTGCCTTGACATGTAATAAAAAAAGTCATCTTTGATGTAACTATTGATTTTAATTGAACATAAAAAATGTAATAAAAATAATATTTCAACTTTTATTTATTTTAAAATATATTTTTCCATAAAAAAAAACAAAAACAATACAAACATATCATTCACTTGGTTTTATGATGTACATGCAAAATTGATTGATAGTCAAAATATTTGAAAAGTAAAAAAAGATTTGTAATATATATCGACAATTCCATATGTTTTTTGATTTCATAAAAATAGTCCACGGATACCTATATCGATTTCAGTTTTCAGATTCGCAAAATTGCGAAAACTCGCGATTTTATTACGCTTTTTCACTTTCTCAAAAACCAAACAAATTTCAAAAGTATATAATTTTAAATATCTATATCTCTGGGAAGGCTTTGTGAATTTTAAATGACGTTTGAATTCTGCTTATGTCGGCTTTAATACCATTTCAAATGCAATTGTAAATTTTAATGCAATTGTATTTTTTAAATGAATTTTTCGTTACGCTATTTAAAATTTTTGATTTTTTAACATATTTGGAAAGTATGGAATCTTTACATTTTTATTAGAATCTATATATAAGCTATGAAGAATTTCGCTTCTTCTAAAACCCAGAAAAAAAAAGAACTGAAAAAGAGCTGCAAAAGTCATGATTTTAACATTGTGTGTTGGAAGGAAGCACTTAGTGCTGAGAAAGAGTTGCAGAAGTTCCTTTTTTAACCCATGGTTGTCATTAGCAGGATGCTCTTCTTTTATGCTTCTTGTTCATTACTTTTGAGTGCTTCTCTTAAAACTGTATTTATAAAATTTGTTTATGAAAATATGATTTTAGCTTTGATAATAGATAATAAAAATACTTATCAATTTGTGATATTTTAATTTTCTTAGAAAATATCACCTTTTTCCTGCTAAAAATATATTTGTTTTTACTTTTTTTTTTTTTTAACAATTTTTATTAACTTTCAAAAAAGTGCAGAATGTGCACTTACTTTTACTTTTGAAAGTTCTTTTTGGGAAGCATTTGCTCTTTTTTTTTTGCAGGGAACCTATTCACATTTTTCATATATGAAGAAATTATTCGAAATAATTTTTTAATAAAATGATTAACTAACTTTATACTGAAATTTAATTATATTATTAATTAATGTAGTTAACTTTATAATCGGTTTACAATATTTTGACATAAATCAAAAAGATAAAGAAAAAATAAAAACGTGTCAATAAAAAATATCAAAATAAAATAACTTTAATTCAATTTCCAACCATTTTCAACTGCTTGGTCTCAATATATCGTTAAAAAATAGTAATACGAAATATTTACATGACTTTATCAGTCTTCGGTGAATTGTTTAATATATAAATATTTGGAAAGCATGAATTTTAAATATTTGAGTTTGTTCTATGAAAAATTATTTATATGTATATGTATATTAAAGAGCTTCACTAAAAAAAGTTGAAAATGTACCCCTCTAGAAATGAAGATTAGTCTGTTCTTATATTATACGCAAAATATTATATCAGAATATTTAAATTTACGTGAGCTGGACCATTTTCAAAACCTCTAAAAATACGTATTTCTTTCAATATGATTATCAAAATTTTCGTTAAAAGAAAATTAACTTCAAATTGTAATAGTTTCATGCTAAGGCTTGGAATATTCATTTAAGTAATTGTTATGTCTCTTTTTAGATTTTACTAACGTTTTTGTCATATTTTTTTTTTTCAAATGTTTTAATGTACCATTTTAATGATATATTCTATTGAAGATTATACGTAATTAACCCTTTAACAGCAAGATTGTAAATTTTATGCATTTTGCTCTCAAAAGTCTTAGTTGGCAATTTTTGCAAATAAGTCACAAGAAAGTATTTATTATACTTAAATATAGATGAATTTATTAAAAATATAATAATCTATTTTGAAACCACGATAATAATTAAATTAAAGAGAGTTTTTAAATTTAGTTACTATTTTACACGAATTTATAGTATTTATGTACAGGAATTCCTAAAATATTACTTGTGCAACTAAAGAATAAATACATATATCAATAGTATTGAATGAGACATTTCCAATGATTACTCTAAAATATAAATAAAGACGGAAAATGTCCAAAATATTCAAATTTTAATAAAATAGTATTTAAAATAAAAACATAGAAAATTTTATTAAAATTTTAATTTCGCGAGAATGAAAACAAATTTTAAAAATTTTTTAATCATGTGTTAAACGTTTTGTATATCATATGTTATAATTTTTGTTTGTTTGTTTGATCAAAAACCATATTTTTGGAGGTATTTTAAAAATGGTCCAGCTCACGTGAACGAAATAATTAAACCGAAATATTTTTGGGATTAGTTTAAAACATATCAATCTTTCATTTTAGGTGGGTACATTTGCAACATTTTTTGTCTCCATACAAATTAATGCATTTTAATGTATACAAGGTCAGTTCATAATGATTATTTTTTGAGGATTTGTTTAGACATCTGTCATATTTTTATTGGTATCTCGTTCTAGGTCGCAAGGGTACTCAATTAGGATAATATGATCTTTACTGAAACGTCCTGCAGAGATTAACGCTTTTATGTTAAGTTTTCAGGAATTAAATATAAGTATAAACATTACTTACTTTCAAATGTACACATGAATTATATTACATAGAGTTTTACATTATACATACACTAAATATATACATTATTGTAAAATCTTGATAAATAAGTGTATAACACCATTTATTAGAGGGAGATGAAACTTGACACGTAAGCTATTTCGTAATTGAAATCCACTTTTATTTTCTTCAGTGTATAAAAATTATATTTTTCTGGTATTAACTATTTTTAAAATATGAGTATGTTTATGTACTAGACTAATTAATATGGCAATTTATAGTAAATAAAACAATTTAAAATACACATATGAACATTAAAATTCAGAAAGAAAATGAATTATTTATATTTAAAATTACATACTTTTGATTTTTTTTTTTTTTTTGATAAAGTAAAAAATCGCGAGTTTTCGCAATTTCGCGAAACTGTAAACTGAGATCGATAAATGGAAATTGAAACACACTAGGTAAAAAAAATACCTTTTTGTAGCGTTCTTTCATGGAATTGTTGATTTTTATAATCAAGAATATATAATTTCTTAAGAATTTAATATATGAAGCATAGATGCGTATAAACTTGATTCTTCAAATAGTTTTGAAGAATATTGCTTTATTAACCAATTTGCATCTTTCTATATAAAAATTATTTTAAAAATCCGTCAATGAAATGAATTTTTATTTCCTTCATAATAGGTGTTTAGGTGTTTTTGAATAAATGAAGTACAATATATTATTAGAATGACACATATACTTTAGAATAGGAACAAGATATTTTAAATTTGAAAAATAATTTTATTATTTTGTGAGTTTTAATAAATCAAAATAACAACAAGTAAAAGGGCATATATCCATCATTTTAATAATCTTTTGATGAGATTTTGTTAATAATTTCAGCAAATTAATTCGGAAAAACAAATAAACAACATGTAGTCGGACAAGTCCGTCAAGTCATTTGATACCTTATAAGATTTGATAGTATACTGTATATTTCTATAAAACTTAAGTATATGTAATATTATCGCCTTATATGGAAGCTATGGCCAATTATGAACCGACAGTGATACAACTTTGCACTAGGGTTTCTACTCATATAAAATTTAATGCCGTCAAATATTATTGTTGTACTAGTATTTATATGGGACTTATTCACTTCAAAATTATTTTCGTGACCATGTCTACCATTTCGTAAATGGGAGCCATGGTCAGTTTTCTACCGATCCATGTGAAATTTGGCACACTGATTTATGATTGTGTACAGCTCACTTAATCCCAATTTTAATGAAATTGTGATCAATATAAAGCGTTTATAAACATCTATTACTACTATTTCTCTATAAAAATATATGGATATAAGCCCTTATTCTATTTTAAGCTATTTTCAGCCGCACAATTTGGATTGTTCTGATCCGAATTTTTTAGCCATACTTTGCATACTATCTGGATGCCTTACAAATCTTACCAAATATTAAAAAAAAAAGAAGGAAACGATTAAGTTTTATGATTTTATGACGTTTTTATGGTTTCCTGTAAAATTTTCTTTATGGGTTATATGTCCTTATACACGTCCATGCTTCATAAGTTTAATTTCGAAACATTTTGGAATGCCACAATGATTTCTGCGAACATAATAATACTTAAAATACATCAAATCCATATGGAATCGAATTTTTCAATTTCGATTTTTAACATTTCTAATAAAATTTTTTAAAAGTTTAATATTACTGACAAAAACTAGCGCTTGATATTATCCAGAAACTTACTTACAATGTAAAATCGCTTTCTATAAATAAAAACTAGTCCTAGTATTTTGAGAGCATCTAAGTTCTAAATGAACTGTGTCAGCTGTATTCAAACTACTGTAATACCGTGAAAACCCATTACGTCAAATGTATTTACCCTATAACTTTTAAAACCCTTTTCATGTTATTTTTAAAGCAGAATTTCTTTATGGTATACATATTATCATTTTCCATTTAAAAACATTTGAAAAATAATTTTAGAATTTAGAAATTCTATTACCCACAAACTTTTACAACTCGTATCTCTAACAATTAACTTAAATATGTTTTTTTTGTTTGTTTTGTTTTAGAAAACCCAAACAAGTGAAACGTTAAAGAGACAATAGAAAAAGATGGTAATATTTAAAAAGTTTTCAGAACTTTTCTTTTCAAACATCAGGTGGAAAAGAACAAATAAAAACTTTTAATTAACTTAAGTAAATATTAACCCACAAAATGTAACCAAAAGACACAATTTAGTATAGAAACCTAAATACAACAGCGATGGGAGTTTTAAATTTTAAGAAATATTTGATAAAGGTTACAAAATCTTAGATGTTATTAGTGTATATATTTATTGTCTACAGTTAAGAAATGGGTTTTAAGAATTTGAATGTATTGTTTTGCTAGCAAACCGAAAGTGTGAATGGAAACTCATTCATGATAGGATTAACTATAATATGGGTGACTGAAGAAAGCAGTAAATGATCTCATAATCACACATTTTTTTTTTAGGCAGCCGGTCCTCACTTGTATCACTTGTGATAGCGTTTATTTCTCTCGAATCAAAGAATTGTGTATCGATTGCTTATATTCAAAAAGGGCTATATGCAATTGTTCAGGAGAGCATAAAAACTTTTTCCTTCACTCCTTTTTCAACATTTTGCAATCCAATCTTCTACGTTTTATTAATATGACGTCTACTTAAGCTCACACGTACTGTGGCTCAGAATCGTTTTTCATCGGCCAAAACTGAGTAACTTTTGAATCGATAGAGATATTTTATTTTATTTTTTTTTTTTGATGGAGAGATATTTTCTTGAAGTTTTCTCCACTTTTAATTTCATTAAAATAAGTTCAGCAGTTGTTGAGAAATTTAAAGCTAAAGCTGAACTTTTAGTTTTTTGTATAGCATTTAGTATGAAAATGCGGATTTTTTCTTTTTTGAATCAGCTTTACTTATAAAAGAAGTTATAAGCAGAATAAAAAAAATAATAATAACATTTTAATAATACCCAGGATGGTTTTGAGAATAGGTTTCCAGTTTATCCATTATAGAATAGGTTCCACTAGAACCGGTTCTTAGCAACCGGTTCCACTAGAATTGGTTATTGGACAAAAAATGACGATTTTTTAATGTTTATTTCGTTTTTTTATTTAAATAATATTAAGGAAAAAGTTGTTTTTATAACAACTAGAAGCTTTTTAATGTTTATTTTATTTTTATTTAAATAACTATAAAAGAAAATTATAATTATTATTCATTCGGTTGGAAAATAGCCTTTAAATATTCCAAATTTAGTTCTATATTATTTCTGTCCTCTAGTAGCCGTTTTGCTTCTTCATCTAAGTTTTACTTTCCATTGACTTCGAACGCTAGAGATGAGCGGATCTGATGTTGTCAGTAATATATTAAATATATCTTTATTTGTATAATTTCGTGATATTTTTATGGTATTGTGCTCTCTATAAAATCTGTAATCCTTATTCCTTTTTTCGTGGGCTTCCTCTGATAGATCTCCCAGTGTTACAAAATGAGCCTTATTGACATCTTCTCTATGATAGAGGATTTTGTGAACTGTTGTATACATATTTCTCCACGGATATTTCGTTGTATATATTCGTGCAGTTTTCTTCGCATAATCACCAAATTTTCTAGCGCCAATTTGTTCATTGCACTCAAGTACATCGATAAATGTTTTAAATCTTGAAATAAGATTTATATCAACACCTGTTATTTCAGATGCTGAAAAGAACCTTTTTGTTGTGTTTCCATCATTCGTATTGCCTGATCCTTGCTTTGGTTGACCTATAATTAACCCATATTTGACAAATTCGTCTTGAATATGTTTTTTTTTTGAACTTCTTAACTCCTTATTGGTGTCGTTGTTTCTTATTGATCCTGTAGGTTTAAAATCCAAACCATAATTGATTTTTAGTATGTGTTCCATAAAAACATTTTGGGAGTAATTTCATTCAAATGGAAAAACCCTTTTGACTCTCAAAATTTCTGTTCGACTAAAATTCAAATTTGACTAAAATATAGTACCATTTAATAACATGGCATTTATAAACGATACACATCATACCATTTCTTAAAGACTATTTATTATCCTACCAACATAAAAAAAATGCAGCAATTATCGATAATAGTTTGCGAGTAATGATAATTTACTTTTGATTTTTGATATTTTGATCTAATTTTTTGGCCACCTTAAATCGGTGTTAAAAAAAGTTGAACTTTTGGCCAATGAAATTAATTTTTGAGCCACCGTGACACGTAAAAATAAATCTTTTAACCCCATTATTCGTTTATTTTCTTTTTTAATTTATACTTAATGTGTGTTAAAAACTGTTCTGATAACCCTTTTTGTTTATCGAAAATTAAATGTGTAATATTTGGTAAAAATTTGACAATATATTAATTTTATGATTCATTCAAGAGATAAAAAAGGCTGAATTTGGTTTGGTTAGCAGGACAAATATAACAAGTGGGGGTACTCAAAAAACGGAAATGTGTTCATAATTAAAATTATAAATTAATAATGAAAAAAAAATTGCATGCGAAAGAAATTTCAAGCAATGTTTGGCAAAAAGTTTTTAATCTGATTAAAATTGTACCAAATATTATACCAACAACTCAATAGTGATGAAAAAACTGTGGAATTTAGTTCTCAATTTTTTATGAGAGTGAACCGACTCAGAAATTGATTCTGAGTCGAACGGTATACTTAAAGTTGGATGTTGAATAATTTGCTATAAGTTTTTATACTACATTATGAAAGGAACAAATTCTATGCTGTTTATGAAATAGAGGTAAAGTGATCTAGAAAGTGCCAACAATTTATATTTTGCATTACCTTTGTACGTTTTACATCTCCAAAAAAAATTCAACCGCTTTTTAAGTTTATCGCACTTTTTATTTTAATATAACTTTTTATTAAAGATATTAAGATATTTTTTTGGTATTTAAAATAAATCCGTGCGTGTTCTATAAACTTCCAAAAAGGTCAAAAATCAGTCGTTAATGATTTTTTTCTTCAGACTGTAATAAGATAAATTAATTTTGATGAGACGTTTTAGGATTCCAATTCGAAATGTGTTAAAAAAGGTTAAATATCAAAGAAAGTTCTCATTATTTACCAATTTTTAATTTTACACTACTTCGAAAATCTAAAAAAAAACTTGTAGACAGTAAGTTTTTTCCTTAAAAAATATATTGTTTGTAGATAGCCCAAAAAAACTATGTAAAAAACATAGTGTTAGAATTAACTTCTGACTTTAAAATTAATACCATATATAAAAAACACAAAAATAAAGAGTTTGACGCGAAAACAAATTTTGGAAATCTGCAGATAACTCTTTTTGAATATAAGCCCTCGAAATGCATATTTAATGGGTTTAATGAAGACGTGGTTTTTATCTAAACAACAATATAAGAGACTGGTCTTGTTAATGAATCTTCGTTGTCCAATAAAATCGTGTCTTAAATCTCCGAATTCTGGGTAAAGTCAAAGAAGATGTTCTGTCGACTACTTCTTTTTTCTGTTATTACAGTTTCTAATGAAAATAGTTTTACAGCTTAATGGCCTTGATTCCAGACAACACTTGTTGTGTCCTCTGCTAGTCGATATTGGGCCAGATTTTTCTAGACTACATACAAGTGGGCTCTCTTGTCCATAATTTTTTTTAGCTTTGATGTCTATATTATAATGCTTATGTCACAGATTGATTCAATATTATTAAACGTGGTACTTGTATATGCAAATGTATCTGCTTTGCAGTTATCATCAATCTCCCAATGTCCAGAAACCCACATGAGGGTTCCGATGTACATTTCGCTATTTGTTCCAGACACTAACCCGTATTTCGATATAATATTCACCTTCTGCGGGGATCTTATGACCGCATTGCTATTAGTTGATAATATACAGTGGTGATTAGCCCATCTATCATGAAATTTTTTTAAACATTATTTTCTTTTTCGATAAAAAATTTGTCAATTATTTTATTAATTCTGACCATAAAGTACTAAATACATTCCATCCAAGACTCGGAACATTAAACTTCCAATTTACGCAAAAACATTATTTAAAAAAAAAAATATATTTATAAAATTCAAGGGACAGCAAGTTAGCTCACTTTCAAATACAAAAATTACAAAAAATTAAAGTTACCTTTGAAAAAATTGCAAAACTGAAAGGAACTTTGCTTTCGATAAGTTATATCAAGAACTTATATATTTTTTGAAACCACTCAGCTTGCAAAGCTTTTCAATCTGCATAGTATAACATTTGACAATTGGTTTTAGTTATAGTGAATACTTAAGTAAATTAGAAAGGGTTTTTTAATTCCCAATAATTTCTTGGTAAGGAGTTTCTTTTCAAATTTTGTGATTATTAAATTTTAGAAATTCGCACTTAAACCTAATATTTCGTTTTTGTATTTGAAGTTGTGGATTTGAACTTTTTGTATTAATGCATCTGAACGAAAAAATATATAAATTTTCAATTGTAAATATTTAGGTAAGTATCAAAAAAGTTTTATATATTTTTTGACACTATGCCATCAATAAATGTCAAATGTTTTAACTGGGTTATATCCTTATTAGTTTTTTACTAAACACATATTCAATGTATTTTACAGTTTTTAATCTGAACCATTTTACCGATTCACTTTTCATTGCCAAATCTAGTCAGGAATTCGATCTGTACATTTTTTAGTATTTTAGTTGATATATTAGGAAAGGACCTTATCTTTTCTTTATTAAAAACTTTTTTCTAAAAAAAGAATATTAAGGCCAAAAAAACTTCAGGTCAGTCTGGCTAAAATTGTTAGCAAATATCCCGTGATGCTGAATCCACTTCTCAGCTATTTTTAAAGCCATAATCTCAGCTTCTTTAACGCTGCGAAATTTGGATCAGGCATAGCGTAGTCGTGGTCTAATTTTATTAAGATTCCAAATCTGTGGAAATAACACATCACCCCGAGATGTGTCTCGTGTTGCTATATTGTAAATATTTTAAAAATTTTCCCCACAATTGAAATTATTGTAGGGCCCATTTTCAGTTGTATCATGGTTTCTATAACTGAGTCAGGTTTGATGTTTTTGAAAGCTTCTTCTATATCCAACAAAGGTTACCAGTGTATACTCCCTATAGTTGAAGAATTTCTCTATGTGAGTAACTATAGAGTATAGCGCAGTATCGGTAAATTTTTCCTTCATATAGGTATGCTGACCCTTTGATAAGGTATCCGATTTTAAAAATTAGCTGATATGGGCGTCAATGAATCTGAAATGAAAATGACTGATTGATATGAGATGTCGTACCTTCTTTCGGGAGAACGTTTAGTTTGTCGTCGAAGGCAAAGAACATAGCGGTAGACCGATTTAGTAAGATCATATTGATAGTGCCGTGTATTATAAGTGGTTCAAACTGAACGAACCCATTAGAGGGGCTCTGTACTGAACATAATTTATGAGATTGATCTGAGTACTTGGCGTAGCCACCACCACTCCTAGAACGACAAAATTATTTTCCTGTATATCCGGCGTACAAGTATTTACCGCCCACCGGTCGTATTAATCGGACGTTGGCCCTCTCGATAATCACTTGTTCCCAT
Organism: Protocalliphora azurea; assembly: GCA_932274085.1. NCBI lineage: Eukaryota > Metazoa > Arthropoda > Insecta > Diptera > Calliphoridae > Protocalliphora > Protocalliphora azurea. The sequence goes on from OW026520.1 coordinate 84,300,854, forward strand.
CTATGGCACATGGTTTGTCTGAGTAGCACTTCCATCTTTTAAAGGTAATAAAATTTGTCGATTTGAGGAAATCATCAAAAAATTAAAATTATTTCGATGTGGTATCCGTATGATGCTAAAAAGATGAGAAAAATGTGTGCATAGGTATATTATCTAAACTTACCATCTCTGCAATAAGACTTACGATTTAGAATAATAACAACAAATTAAAAAAAATCATCGTATCTCATGAATGTTTAGAAATATCAACTACACAACTTGCGTTCTGCATTCTTCTTCATTCTAATAAAGTTTATTGCTGTTGTTGTTGTTCTACTACAAACGAACCATTTCACCTCAACAACACACATACAAATAAATGGGAAAAAACTGCAAACGTTTTATGAAAAGTAAAAATCCATAAATAGAATAAGAATAGGGCAAGTGTTTGACAAATAAATGAAAAGAAATTTACTAAAGCTAGATGGTTTAACTAAAACTAAAATGTTGAAATATATATATATATATATATATATATATATATATATATATATATATATATATATATATATCTATATATATATATATATATATCACCTTCAAATCGTTATTAGGTTAGTGAAGGCCTCAAATTTTTTTGATTACCTTGCTAAATGACAAAAATAGAGATTAGAGAGGATAATAACTACACATAGAATAATAAAAGTAAGAACTACATCCAAATGAGTTTTTAATTAATAGTTTACATAGTTTTATATTATTAACAGAAAAGTAATTGATATTACGTAATGAACGATTTTCATATAACAGATAGTGGTATCGTGGAACCATGTTTTGTACGTATTCCAGTATCACGTATGTTAAAAGTCTATAGACTCAACTTTTGCATCATGGAAACTTTCATATCTTCGAAAAGTCCTATCTGTTTTTCAACATCTTCTCAATAGAACGAAAAAACAATTTACTTTTTCTATAAATGCCATACAAAATTATATGTTAATCTTTTTGATTACTTTAGAACTAATCAAAATATTTGAAAATATATTGAAATTGAAAATGAGGGTTCCGGTTGGTCCAATAAAAAAAATGAAATCTATACATAAGGCTTTTCGTGAACACATCGACGATATATTTTTTAATTAAACACATTTATTTTTATCAGTGTATTAACCCCAAATCTTGCTACACATTTATATATAAAGCAAAACACATAATCTTGAATTATAGTCATATGGTCTAGTTAATGGCATAACAAGTGACACTAAAACACAATATAAAACTTCTCCTAGAATAGGAAATGATGCAACTAATCAGTCCCAAAATGTTTATTATAGACAAAAAGCCACATGCCATCATACACGAAATATTACAAGATAGACAGAAAGACATACAAACAGAAAGATAAATATTCCTCATATTAAGGCAGATATTGTCGAGAAAAATGAGTGACAGGCAGCCACACCGGCAGCCAGACTAGCAGGCAAGCAGAAAAACAGTTAAGAAAGCAACACAATAATAAGTGATAAACGAATGGGATGACAATGAAAAAGGGTGACAATGTAAGTACATTTACAAACGACTATATCCAAGGGCTATCAAGGCAATTTTTAATGGTTTAAGGTAAAGTTATTAAAAAAAAGGGTAGGCTAAATGACTGACTGGTTGACGAATGGTTTTGGGGAAAATAAGGGAGCGTTGGAAAAAAAAAAACGAAATGAAGCTTGAGTTTAATATAGAGATACTAGTTTAAAAATTGGGTGTGTTATTTTACAATATGCCATTAATAATAAAAATAAATAAATGAATAAACGAGTGTGTAACAAGAATGGAAAACAACAAAAGCAGAATATAAAATGAAATACCTAAAAGCAACAAACATGACACAACAACAAAAGCAAGCAAAAACATTTCAGAACATCATAACAATTCAGTAATAGAAAAAGAACAGAACTGATTGTTTGTTTGTTTACTGGCTGATTGGATGGTTGGCTGGCTAACTGGCTGGCTGGATGACTGACAGACTGGCTGTTATTGTACGAGTGATTATTGCCTGCCTACAGGCGTTGCTGACACTGCCATTCATCGTGTCAAGTGTTGGACTAGTTAGTTGTTTGTAGCTTGCTGCACATCACAAGCAATATTTTTATATTGAGGCAGACAAACAGGCAGGAGTAATATTATTTTATTGTTGCTACTGCAGTTTTCTTGTTCACATTGTTAGAGTCAACTTGTGCACAAAACACATTCGTATATAAACAAAGTACATGTAGCAAATTGTTGCCGGAACTTTTTTAACTTTTTTTTAGTTAAACATTTACATTATTATTCTTTTTTTTATCACTCGCATCTATTAATGTTCCATGTATAAGTGTGCAGTAATATGTCCGTCTGCTTTGGTGCATAAGAAATTTTTTTGTATGCATCATCTTCGATGTGTTATGAACTTTAAACAGATTGTCAGAAATAATGATTTGACTTTTATCATTTCATTTTTATTTACAATTTGATGGCATTAGATACATAACACCCTTTGGACAAAAAAAAACGACTTTTTTTTGACACTATATCTAATTTATTACCTTTGCAATAGTTAACTGTGAATGAAACTGTGAAACATCCCTAAGGATAATTTTTTAATCCATTATTAAATAGTTAAATTTACTCATATGTTGGTTTGTGTATGGGTGATTGTCAAAACTTAGTTTAACACAATTTTAATTATTGCTGATTTTTGTTATGTAATTGAATAATTGATGCCCACATTGATTTCCAAATCATTTTGGGCATTTGGCACACTAAACATGCCATCAAAGATCAGAGGAAATTATTGCTCATAATCAATCATAAATGCTATTATTTGCCTCGAGATAATACAGGTGGATTCAATGATCAATATGTATTGAGCTATCTTCGAAATGTTCTGCAGTATCGGTGATTCGTATAAAGACAGCGACACTTCAACTATGTTGTTGGTCAACTTCCTTAATACGTAGTATTGAGCCGTTCCTGGCTAGTTCGTCCGCAACAAAATTACTCTACCCATGGTATTAGAATGATCTCTTACCCATAATGTTTCATTGAGTTGACTGTCTGCACAAATTTAAATACATACTTATCTACATCAAATACTTTATAGTACAATAGTCCATTGCTCTTTTAATGTCCGAGATCTTAACTTGAAAAACATTGCAATGATCCTGTAACTTAAAAGAAATGTTTTTCTTATATATGGGAATGATGAATCAGTGCATACCTCAATCAGTGCATACCTATGATTGATTCATTTGAGATTGACACCGAGAACGGGTATGCAATAGTCAATATTGTCAGGTATGTTGTACAGAAACCTTAAAACGGTCGAGTGTCATTACATGCGTCTTTTGTTTCGAGTATAATCACCAACATACCAGCGATTTGTTTGGCCATTAAGCCCACATATGCATTAGAACTAACAATGTCTTGCTGTTGACTGAGTGCTCTTGCAAATACTTTCACAATATTTTTTATTTATTTATTTATTTATTCCTCTGCTGAATACTTTCACTCTTCTGAGACTAGAACTACAAAATATATCTCCTTAAATTGTTAATTTGACTATTTTCTACTCTCATTAAATGGCAATTACACTTAATTAATTTGTTAAAGTTTTATTTTAATTTTTGTTTCTTTGCTAATTACTTATTTTTACACAAAAAATATTACAACTAAAAACTAAATGCTTTATTTGCCCCATTTATCTACGTGTGTGTAAATATATCGTCACATTAACGCCTCTTTATTTGTTTTCGAAACAATTCCAGATGAAAAGACCGCAGTAACACGAAAAAATAAAAAAAAAATACATAAATTTATTTTAATTAAAACAAAAATAATCTCCCTCTTGTGACATTTATTTCCTAATGACTTCTAGAGACGAATGCAGTTGTTAGTTTCTTATTACGCGTTTGCATTTTGAAATAACAAAAACAAATAAACAGCAACAGCATTTAATTCTGGAAAATACAAACAAATGATTTTCACCGTGCTCTGTCTGTCTGTCTCTCCGTCCGTCTGTTTTTCGTATATGTATGTTTCACTGCAGCAACTACGACATCAAAATTTCCGTTTAGCTTTTGGCAAATGTGGCATTCATTATCTATCTGTGTGTATGCATGAATAGATAAAAGGTAATGCTTGCTGACTGCGTCCACGGTTTCATTTGAACGTCATAGTTTTCATCGCATATCGTGTGTGTTCGGCATTTAAATCATCACCCTCATTGCCATCATTATTATAAGACAGATTAAATATGGAATAATCTACATGCAATATAGTAAATATTTAAGTACCTATAGGGGGTATACTTTTATAAAAGTAGAGACTAATCCAAGGGTTCTCACAAGATCTTGCTTCGCGCCCAATTTTGACATTGCAATAGAAGCGCAACCCAATATAACTTTGATTAGTTTAAAAATTAGATAAAATATTATGTAAACATAAAATAATTAAAAAAATTAATTTTATTAATTTCAACATTATTTCTGCTTTATGAGATCTTTAATATTAAGAGACTTTTTCCGATAATGCATATCATATCTGTTTTGGAGCCAGCAATATATATCAATTATTTAAATTGTTTTTAAATTTGCTGATTCAAAATTAAATTTAGCACATGAGTTACATTTAATATATTTTTGAAATAAATCTGGTATTTTATCGATATTCACATTGAAAGGATTTTTCTGTCTTTAAATTATAAAGTAGTTTAACCAAATTATAGAACCAATATATTATATTTCTTATACAATATTTTCTCGCTGAACTGAGAATTTTGCATTGTACCATTTTAAATCTTCATTTAAATCTCATTTTGGCTCTAAAAGTTTTTTTTTTCATGATTTTTGCAACTTATTAAAGTTGAGTTTGTATCACAAGATTTCATATTATTTTAAAGACAAGATTTTGAACCATCATTGACAATTATTATGCGTAAATTTATTGATTTTTTAAGCTGAAATACAAAATATGTGTGCCCATTTGAGAACCATTGCTCTAAAGAATACAAATATGCTTGTTGTTTTTGTTTAAAGTTATCAGTCACGGAAAAAATATAAAAATTTTAAAAATTCAGAAAAAAATTTGGGATACTTTTTTTTATACCATTTTTTTAAAGAAAATTTGTAAATTTTTTATAACATACACTGCCTGAAACTTGAATAAGAAATCACATTTTTTTAACTTTAATTAAGTATATCTCCTAAACTAAAGTTCAGAAAAAAATAATTTTGTGCGAAACCAAATTTCAAAGTGTTGGCTTTAGTTTTCTGAAGAAATAAAAAATATACATATTTTGTTATATTAAAATTATGCATTTATTTAAAGACATGTGGTACTATTTCATGTGTCACTTGAATAAGGAATTCTTTTAATATTAATCAGGAAGGCTATGATTTGAATTTCTTTCAATATAAACGGCTAGAGAATTTTTAATTTGATAGTTTTCAAATAGTTTTTATTCAAAATGGGACTCTTAATAACTCTGAAAAGGAAAAAATTCAGATTTTGAAATCTCAGGGTCTGAATCCGGCCCAAATAACCAAAAACATTAATAGAGGAAAGACAGTTGTGTACAATTATTTAAATAACGTGGAAAAATTTGGAAAAAACAGGAAAGGGCGGAAGAAAATGGCAACAACTCCAAAAGAAAGGCGAAAAATTCTTAGAATTGCATCAAGTTCTGCCATGTCGGTGTTAAAAATACGTGAAAAGTGGCACTCTAAGAACAGTGCACCGTATTTTAAAGTCGCGTCCATACATAGTTCGACGAGAACTGCACTTAATGAAAAACGCAAATCACAACGTCTACAGTTTGCCAAAAATACAATGACATAGTCCGGCAAATGGTTTAAAGTTGTATTTTCCGAAGAAAAAAAAAGTTTAATATTGATGGTCCTGACGGATATAACTATTACTTCCATGACCTAAATAAGGAGGCATTATTTTTGAGCCACAGATACAGCCGAGAGGGCGGAATAATGGTATGAGGTGCCATTTCGTATTATGGTACCATAGAATTGGTTTTTGTATCCAACAAAATGACTGCAAAAACTTACAAAAACATTCTGGAGGAAGTATTTCCAAAATTTAATGATTTCTTTGGGCCCATGCCAAACAAACATATTATATCATCTCAGTTCGGAATGTTTTGATGACTACTTTATGTATTATTGAAAATTAATAAGAAAGGCAAATCTTTGTCTGTTTTCATCTACTACACAATTACCAAGTTTCCAAATTCTACCTATTTTTTGTTCTTTTTTCTAATTTCTAATACTTTGAAAATTGTATTTGCTCTTAATTAATCTACTCCCTTTATGGTCATAATAACCACAATTCTATTGAAAAATTATGTAGTCATACCTTTTATTAATTTAATATAAATATTAATAGCAATCACAGTTTTTATGTTATGATTTGTATCATTCTGGTTATACAATATGTATATCGACAATTCCATGATAGAACGCCCAAAAATTTACCGAGTGTCTTCGATTTTCATAAAAATTTGCACGCAAATAGTCTACGGATATCTATATCGATTTCATTTTTCAGATTCGCGAAATTCCGAAAATTCGCCTAAAATACCTAACCTAAACATAAAAAAAAGAAAAATCTCAAAAATCTAAAAAATTCAATGATTTAAACGGCGTTTGAATATGATTACATCAGTTTCAATACAAATATTTTACAAATAAAAAAGATTTTTAAAAAATGCAATTGCATTTTTTAAATGCATTTTTCGTTAAATATGCTATTTAAAATTTTTGATTTTTTAACATATTTTGAAAGTATGGAATCTACATTAAAATAAAAATTAAAATTTTTGGGATGCAGCACAATTCTGCTTTTTCTTTACACTATTTACATTTGTTCATATAAAAATTATTTTTTCTACTATTATTTCCAAAATATGAATAAGTTTACATATTTTTTCTAGAAAATGTATTGGTTTCAATTCAAAAATTCAAATTAATATTTCAATTTATAGTAAACAATATTTCAATTTATAGTAAAATGCATCTAAAGAAAAATTTAAATTTAATGAAGTCACAATTGTCAAAAATACATCTATAAACTGCATTTGTATTTTGAAAATATTTATGAACGAAAATGTTATTTTAGAGATGATGACTGAATCGGTCAATAACATCAAGAAATAGCAATATTTAAAGTTGCATACTTTTTGTATATTGTTAACTTTTATACAAATTAAAATATTTTTTTTTAAAAATAAGGAAAAATACTATTTTTATATGAAAATTTTGGAACATATTTTTTATTTTAATTATATTATGCATAATAGATGTGTGAAATATGAGGTTTTTATTTTAACTTAAAAATTACATACTTTTCAAATATGTCAAAAAATCATTTTAAATAGCATATTTAACGAAATTGCATTAAAATACATTTTTGAAAAAAAATGTTCTATTTTTGAAATGTTCGTGTTAAAGCCGATAAAGGCAGAATTCAAACGACGTTACACGACCACAAAGTTTTCCCAGAGATATTGATATAGTTACATATTTTTGACATTTTTTAGTTATTGAGAAAGCTAGATAAAATCTCGAGTTATCGCAATTTTGCGAAACTGAACACTGGAATCGATAAATGGTTTAATGGATTTTGTATGTACATATGTACATTTTTATGGAAATTGAAAGACATCAGGTAAAAAAATTCCTTTTTCGGGCGTTCTTTCATAGAATTGTCGATATATTTCAATTAAAATATTAATAAAAAGTTTTCATAAGTTTCAAGTTTTTTTTTATTAATTTAGACAAATTTAGTTTTTGTTGTTGATGTAAAATATTACCTAGGTGTGTTTACAATCGTAAAGGAAATTGTAATAAAATAGTACATGTGCGCCAAATAAAAAAAGAGTCTTCCTTACGGACCACACCTTAAAGCTCTATAAAAACATTGTATGTGAAGACAGGTGATTTGATATTATTCAAATTACCAAAAAAAAAAAAATAAATAACTTTATTTCACGAATTTTATTAAATCTATACTTTTTAATATTAATTTAGTGCAGTGGCAAGAAGAAATTTAAAGTTTGGCACAGGACAATGCAACATGTGGTGAGTGTCGTTATTGCCTTTTTTCATGTGGCAAAATATTGCATTAATAGAAAAAAATTTTGCTAGACAATTCTTTTCGTCTTTTTTTTTTAATTTCATTTTATTTTTATGCATGTATATATATATATATATATATATATATATATATATATGAGAGAGTGCAGGAATTTGTACTTACATGAATATAAAGAGTAAATTGTTTTTGGGAACCCAGTCATGCAGTATTAAAAATACATTTAACACACAATCATAAATGTGGCAAGTATTTTGTATTTTTCTGAACAGATCCGTTAAAGTGTTACAACTTTAATTGAACTTCCAGAAAAAATATTAAATTTTTTGGAAAATCATAATTTTGACTGAACAAAGGCATATGAATGTAATAATGGGCCTTAATTCTTCCAAGTGTTCTCTCAATTTTGTAAGCAGCCGTTATAAACTGATCTATCCACTCGATGCATTAATCAATGTCTTAGAAATTTTCTTAAGTTGTCGTGAACTTTATCTTCCATTTATTTAAGTTGTATTATTTTAGATTGTATCATTAAAAAATTCATACTTTTAAACACTGTTATTGTATGTATGTATGTATGTATGTATGTATGTAATCAGTGTTATGTTTTGTACGAATACTAGTATGTAACATACCAAAAGTATTCACCATAAAAAATACACAATAAATAAAATAATAATAAATTCATTCATCATACTACAATCCAAAGCAAAAACAGCAACAATGAAAAAACCTAATAAATATTTATATAATGTTTTTCACAATTACATACAACAACAAATATTAAAAGAAAAACTTAGAATATCCGTACATACATACATAAATAAAAGAATATTTAATAATATTGAAAGTTTTTCTTTTTATCATGTTTTATTTATTTTCCTCATCAACAGGAACTTGAAAAACATAATTTATCCTCAAAAGAAAAAAAGTTGTATTCTTAGATCCTTCAGAAATGTATAAGTTCTATTTTTGTGTTTGCACAGAAAAAAATGAAAGTCGTATTTGATTATAAAATTCAAAGATCTAAACAAATAATTTTTCAATTTCCAGCCTATAAAGATTTTTGTCATATTGACTAATAAATTTACAAGTCTTTTTTTGTCAACTGGTTTAATTTAAATATTTGATTAAAAAAAAAACAGCATTTTGACTAAAATTTTAATTTAATCAACAAATTCTTTATTGGATTTTATATTTTTTCAACTTAAGATTACATTTACGCGACTAAAAGTTTTATCAATTTTGATTTAAAAAATAACAATTCAACAATTTTTTTCATTGGATTTTAATTTAATTTCAATTAAGTTTTTTCAATGAATTTTACCTACCACCAGAAATTTATTTTTATTTTTATATTTCTTTAAAAATATAATAAATACTCGCATATACAATATCAAAATATTATATTAAAATGTATATGATAATTATAATATTAAAATATAATTTAGAACTATTCAAGAACATTTCAAGAATATTAAATATTCGTTTTTAAAATTATATTCGAATTATAAAATATAGTTTATATTTCTGGATTTAAAGTACTTTTAAATACATATTAAATATAATCTGTAATATTTCTTACAACAGTTTTAATTCACAATTTCACAATTTCATTTGTAACCTTTAATGCTATTGAAAAACGTTGTAAAATAAATCGAACTCTTTAGAAAACTCCAAGTTAAATAAGAAAAAAACCTTAAGTAGAGTTATAGTTGAATTTCATTCTTTGATTTGTTGAAATCTATATTTAAAACATTTTCTCCAATACAAATTCTCTTCCTCATTGCTAATGTTTCCACTTCGAAGTGTGTAATTGATTTCAGAATCTTTTTCTGTATCTGTAAAAGCGAAAGAAATATATGTGTTCATATTTTTACTTACATGAAATTAAGAAACATTTAATCTTATCAAATTCCTTACGACAGCTAGAATTGATTTTTTTTCAGACTTGAAATACTCTTTAAAACGTACTTTTTTCAGTATTGTAGTATTTCTTATAATATTCGTAAATACACATATGATTTCAAATTAATACCAATTCTTTTGAGGGGAAAATTGAGCATATTTCTTTTTTCGTGTCAAAACATTTGAAAATAGATATCTAAAATTCTATGTATTTGGAAAATATATCAATCAGCAAATTGCGATGCTCTGTACTTACTATTAACAATATCAAATAATTACGAGTATTATTTTGTAAATCATTTTTCATTTTCAAATGCAAAAATTGATAATTTTACGTTCGTCTTGTTTTTGATCTTGGATACATATGTATGTATAGCACATACATACGAGGGCGGATTAATAAGTCCGTGACTTTTCGAACTTCCCTCGTAGTTGTATGAAATGCAACACTATTCCCATCAAGTACTACCTGTTAATAGACTACTGTCAAATTTTGTGCAAGTGTCGTATTTTACTTTGCGTAAAAAATAGGATTTTTCCAGGTACTTAAGAAAGGCATTTGTTTGGTCAATAATTTCATCGTTGAAGCTGAATCTCTTTCCACCGAGCCATTTCTTTAGGTTTGGAAATACCAACTAATGGTATTGTTATTCTCTTTTGTAGATTAGGTGTGAATAAATAAAGAGCGAATAAGAGTAACATATTTGCTTTATTATTACACCCTGAAACAAATAAAGTAGATATAGAAGTATGTGCTATAAGTACTTATTGATAAAAATGTATAAATACGTATTATGAAAATGCAGATTTTAATATTATTAATTTATTAAATTAAAACAGTATTAAACATATTTTTATGTAATAATTTTTTTATAGATTTAAATAAACTTAAAGTTTTTTAGTTAACATAATAATTTAGTCTTTTAAGTTTTAAAAACTAATAAAAAAAAAAACAGGAATATAATCATTACTATATGTTTAAAAAATGTTATTCATTCTGAAATTGCAGACGCCATTAAAATGTTCATACTATTTATTGAACTAAAAAAGATATTAAAAGAAACTTTAAAGCTATTTTTATTTTTGGCAACAAAGTAATTTTTACCAAAATTTCAGTTAACAAAAAAAAAAGGGATTTACTTCTTAGTATATAGAAAAAAGAATTCATAAATATATTAATCATTCTGTAAAGAATGTCGACAATATATATTTTTTTAACTTTCGGCATTCTAACTCAAGGGCAAAAACTATAAAACTTTTTGGAACTATCTTACTTATATTATTAATGTTTTTAAATGGTGGCAAAATTAAGCTCGAATTCGAATAACACAGATTGAGAACATTTTTTTTGCAGTACGCAATATTTTTTGTCTATTTTGATACATGTTATTATGGTGTACAAAGCTTACAAATAATTTTCTTAAATTGTGTCGGTTTCACGCTTTTAATTGTTTTTTTTTTTTTAAATTAACGAGGTTACACTATATTAAAGCATACCTCGAAAAAGAATTGTACGATTTGGTTCAGAAAAAATATCAATAAGTTAAAATTACTCCAAGTTTTACAGCCTAATTTATAAAATAATAAATAAATATTTAATTACTTCATTTTCAGTTATTGATTGCTTTGAAGTATCCAGCTCTACTGATTGTACGCATTTTTGAAGTAGTGAAAAACTGGATGGATTAACAATATTTATTTCCTCTGAATAAGGAAGAAGCAACGATTTGCATTTACTTGTTCATCTAAACTAAATTGAATTAATTAGCAAGCGGAAATAAAAATATTGATAATTTGTAATAAACTGTAATCTTACTTTACTAAGGAAACTAAGGTCTCGTGTAATTTTTGCTTAAATTTAAAAAAAAGTATGTTCATCATTATTGGCAGTATTACATATTGTTTTTAAATTTTGAATATATGGATGAACTAAGTGAAAAGTTACGTAGGAGCTGCCTTCAAGTTCTTTCGAAGCATCCATGAAAGATTGTAAAATTGTTATTAAGTGATCTATATAATATTCTTTTATAACGATATATTTTTCTATTAGATTTTTCTCATACAATATTTTTTGAATATCTGCATAATTTGATTTTTGAGAGTGTAAAGCTTTTCATTGATGTATTTAAGTCACAATTAAATCCTGATTTCTTGAAACCAATTTTGATGATGTTACAATTTCGTTTTAATAGATTTTTCCACAGTGTTGTGAATCAAGTGAATTATGCAGTTAATATTTTCACAATCTTTTAAAGTTCCTTTAATGTTACTTCCTCTATCAGCAACCTCAACTATCGGATCACTTAAAAAACAATCGAACTCGT